>OW121712.1:0-5000000 GCA_933228805.2 Hipparchia semele
CCTAACCTAACCTAACCTAACCTAACCTAACCTAACCTAACCTAACCTAACCTAACCTAACCTAACCTAACCTAACCTAACCTAACCTAACCTAACCTAACCTAACCTAACCTAACCTAACCTAACCTAACCTAACCTAACCTAACCTAACCTAACCTAACCTAACCTAACCTAACCTAACCTAACCTAACCTAACCTAACCTAACCTAACCTAACCTAACCTAACCTAACCTAACCTAACCTAACCTAACCTAACCTAACCTAACCTAACCTAACCTAACCTAACCTAACCTAACCTAACCTAACCTAACCTAACCTAACCTAACCTAACCTAACCTAACCTAACCTAACCTAACCTAACCTAACCTAACCTAACCTAACCTAACCTAACCTAACCTAACCTAACCTAACCTAACCTAACCTAACCTAACCTAACCTAACCTAACCTAACCTAACCTAACCTAACCTAACCTAACCTAACCTAACCTAACCTAACCTAACCTAACCTAACCTAACCTAACCTAACCTAACCTAACCTAACCTAACCTAACCTAACCTAACCTAACCTAACCTAACCTAACCTAACCTAACCTAACCTAACCTAACCTAACCTAACCTAACCTAACCTAACCTAACCTAACCTAACCTAACCTAACCTAACCTAACCTAACCTAACCTAACCTAACCTAACCTAACCTAACCTAACCTAACCTAACCTAACCTAACCTAACCTAACCTAACCTAACCTAACCTAACCTAACCTAACCTAACCTAACCTAACCTAACCTAACCTAACCTAACCTAACCTAACCTAACCTAACCTAACCTAACCTAACCTAACCTAACCTAACCTAACCTAACCTAACCTAACCTAACCTAACCTAACCTAACCTAACCTAACCTAACCTAACCTAACCTAACCTAACCTAACCTAACCTAACCTAACCTAACCTAACCTAACCTAACCTAACCTAACCTAACCTAACCTAACCTAACCTAACCTAACCTAACCTAACCTAACCTAACCTAACCTAACCTAACCTAACCTAACCTAACCTAACCTAACCTAACCTAACCTAACCTAACCTAACCTAACCTAACCTAACCTAACCTAACCTAACCTAACCTAACCTAACCTAACCTAACCTAACCTAACCTAACCTAACCTAACCTAACCTAACCTAACCTAACCTAACCTAACCTAACCTAACCTAACCTAACCTAACCTAACCTAACCTAACCTAACCTAACCTAACCTAACCTAACCTAACCTAACCTAACCTAACCTAACCTAACCTAACCTAACCTAACCTAACCTAACCTAACCTAACCTAACCTAACCTAACCTAACCTAACCTAACCTAACCTAACCTAACCTAACCTAACCTAACCTAACCTAACCTAACCTAACCTAACCTAACCTAACCTAACCTAACCTAACCTAACCTAACCTAACCTAACCTAACCTAACCTAACCTAACCTAACCTAACCTAACCTAACCTAACCTAACCTAACCTAACCTAACCTAACCTAACCTAACCTAACCTAACCTAACCTAACCTAACCTAACCTAACCTAACCTAACCTAACCTAACCTAACCTAACCTAACCTAACCTAACCTAACCTAACCTAACCTAACCTAACCTAACCTAACCTAACCTAACCTAACCTAACCTAACCTAACCTAACCTAACCTAACCTAACCTAACCTAACCTAACCTAACCTAACCTAACCTAACCTAACCTAACCTAACCTAACCTAACCTAACCTAACCTAACCTAACCTAACCTAACCTAACCTAACCTAACCTAACCTAACCTAACCTAACCTAACCTAACCTAACCTAACCTAACCTAACCTAACCTAACCTAACCTAACCTAACCTAACCTAACCTAACCTAACCTAACCTAACCTAACCTAACCTAACCTAACCTAACCTAACCTAACCTAACCTAACCTAACCTAACCTAACCTAACCTAACCTAACCTAACCTAACCTAACCTAACCTAACCTAACCTAACCTAACCTAACCTAACCTAACCTAACCTAACCTAACCTAACCTAACCTAACCTAACCTAACCTAACCTAACCTAACCTAACCTAACCTAACCTAACCTAACCTAACCTAACCTAACCTAACCTAACCTAACCTAACCTAACCTAACCTAACCTAACCTAACCTAACCTAACCTAACCTAACCTAACCTAACCTAACCTAACCTAACCTAACCTAACCTAACCTAACCTAACCTAACCTAACCTAACCTAACCTAACCTAACCTAACCTAACCTAACCTAACCTAACCTAACCTAACCTAACCTAACCTAACCTAACCTAACCTAACCTAACCTAACCTAACCTAACCTAACCTAACCTAACCTAACCTAACCTAACCTAACCTAACCTAACCTAACCTAACCTAACCTAACCTAACCTAACCTAACCTAACCTAACCTAACCTAACCTAACCTAACCTAACCTAACCTAACCTAACCTAACCTAACCTAACCTAACCTAACCTAACCTAACCTAACCTAACCTAACCTAACCTAACCTAACCTAACCTAACCTAACCTAACCTAACCTAACCTAACCTAACCTAACCTAACCTAACCTAACCTAACCTAACCTAACCTAACCTAACCTAACCTAACCTAACCTAACCTAACCTAACCTAACCTAACCTAACCTAACCTAACCTAACCTAACCTAACCTAACCTAACCTAACCTAACCTAACCTAACCTAACCTAACCTAACCTAACCTAACCTAACCTAACCTAACCTAACCTAACCTAACCTAACCTAACCTAACCTAACCTAACCTAACCTAACCTAACCTAACCTAACCTAACCTAACCTAACCTAACCTAACCTAACCTAACCTAACCTAACCTAACCTAACCTAACCTAACCTAACCTAACCTAACCTAACCTAACCTAACCTAACCTAACCTAACCTAACCTAACCTAACCTAACCTAACCTAACCTAACCTAACCTAACCTAACCTAACCTAACCTAACCTAACCTAACCTAACCTAACCTAACCTAACCTAACCTAACCTAACCTAACCTAACCTAACCTAACCTAACCTAACCTAACCTAACCTAACCTAACCTAACCTAACCTAACCTAACCTAACCTAACCTAACCTAACCTAACCTAACCTAACCTAACCTAACCTAACCTAACCTAACCTAACCTAACCTAACCTAACCTAACCTAACCTAACCTAACCTAACCTAACCTAACCTAACCTAACCTAACCTAACCTAACCTAACCTAACCTAACCTAACCTAACCTAACCTAACCTAACCTAACCTAACCTAACCTAACCTAACCTAACCTAACCTAACCTAACCTAACCTAACCTAACCTAACCTAACCTAACCTAACCTAACCTAACCTAACCTAACCTAACCTAACCTAACCTAACCTAACCTAACCTAACCTAACCTAACCTAACCTAACCTAACCTAACCTAACCTAACCTAACCTAACCTAACCTAACCTAACCTAACCTAACCTAACCTAACCTAACCTAACCTAACCTAACCTAACCTAACCTAACCTAACCTAACCTAACCTAACCTAACCTAACCTAACCTAACCTAACCTAACCTAACCTAACCTAACCTAACCTAACCTAACCTAACCTAACCTAACCTAACCTAACCTAACCTAACCTAACCTAACCTAACCTAACCTAACCTAACCTAACCTAACCTAACCTAACCTAACCTAACCTAACCTAACCTAACCTAACCTAACCTAACCTAACCTAACCTAACCTAACCTAACCTAACCTAACCTAACCTAACCTAACCTAACCTAACCTAACCTAACCTAACCTAACCTAACCTAACCTAACCTAACCTAACCTAACCTAACCTAACCTAACCTAACCTAACCTAACCTAACCTAACCTAACCTAACCTAACCTAACCTAACCTAACCTAACCTAACCTAACCTAACCTAACCTAACCTAACCTAACCTAACCTAACCTAACCTAACCTAACCTAACCTAACCTAACCTAACCTAACCTAACCTAACCTAACCTAACCTAACCTAACCTAACCTAACCTAACCTAACCTAACCTAACCTAACCTAACCTAACCTAACCTAACCTAACCTAACCTAACCTAACCTAACCTAACCTAACCTAACCTAACCTAACCTAACCTAACCTAACCTAACCTAACCTAACCTAACCTAACCTAACCTAACCTAACCTAACCTAACCTAACCTAACCTAACCTAACCTAACCTAACCTAACCTAACCTAACCTAACCTAACCTAACCTAACCTAACCTAACCTAACCTAACCTAACCTAACCTAACCTAACCTAACCTAACCTAACCTAACCTAACCTAACCTAACCTAACCTAACCTAACCTAACCTAACCTAACCTAACCTAACCTAACCTAACCTAACCTAACCTAACCTAACCTAACCTAACCTAACCTAACCTAACCTAACCTAACCTAACCTAACCTAACCTAACCTAACCTAACCTAACCTAACCTAACCTAACCTAACCTAACCTAACCTAACCTAACCTAACCTAACCTAACCTAACCTAACCTAACCTAACCTAACCTAACCTAACCTAACCTAACCTAACCTAACCTAACCTAACCTAACCTAACCTAACCTAACCTAACCTAACCTAACCTAACCTAACCTAACCTAACCTAACCTAACCTAACCTAACCTAACCTAACCTAACCTAACCTAACCTAACCTAACCTAACCTAACCTAACCTAACCTAACCTAACCTAACCTAACCTAACCTAACCTAACCTAACCTAACCTAACCTAACCTAACCTAACCTAACCTAACCTAACCTAACCTAACCTAACCTAACCTAACCTAACCTAACCTAACCTAACCTAACCTAACCTAACCTAACCTAACCTAACCTAACCTAACCTAACCTAACCTAACCTAACCTATACCTAACCTAACCTAACCTAACCTAACCTAACCTAACCTAACCTAACCTAACCTAACCTAACCTAACCTAACCTAACCTAACCTAACCTAACCTAACCTAACCTAACCTAACCTAACCTAACCTAACCTAACCTAACCTAACCTAACCTAACCTAACCTAACCTAACCTAACCTAACCTAACCTAACCTAACCTAACCTAACCTAACCTAACCTAACCTAACCTAACCTAACCTAACCTAACCTAACCTAACCTAACCTAACCTAACCTAACCTAACCTAACCTAACCTAACCTAACCTAACCTAACCTAACCTAACCTAACCTAACCTAACCTAACCTAACCTAACCTAACCTAACCTAACCTAACCTAACCTAACCTAACCTAACCTAACCTAACCTAACCTAACCTAACCTAACCTAACCTAACCTAACCTAACCTAACCTAACCTAACCTAACCTAACCTAACCTAACCTAACCTAACCTAACCTAACCTAACCTAACCTAACCTAACCTAACCTAACCTAACCTAACCTAACCTAACCTAACCTAACCTAACCTAACCTAACCTAACCTAACCTAACCTAACCTAACCTAACCTAACCTAACCTAACCTAACCTAACCTAACCTAACCTAACCTAACCTAACCTAACCTAACCTAACCTAACCTAACCTAACCTAACCTAACCTAACCTAACCTAACCTAACCTAACCTAACCTAACCTAACCTAACCTAACCTAACCTAACCTAACCTAACCTAACCTAACCTAACCTAACCTAACCTAACCTAACCTAACCTAACCTAACCTAACCTAACCTAACCTAACCTAACCTAACCTAACCTAACCTAACCTAACCTAACCTAACCTAACCTAACCTAACCTAACCTAACCTAACCTAACCTAACCTAACCTAACCTAACCTAACCTAACCTAACCTAACCTAACCTAACCTAACCTAACCTAACCTAACCTAACCTAACCTAACCTAACCTAACCTAACCTAACCTAACCTAACCTAACCTAACCTAACCTAACCTAACCTAACCTAACCTAACCTAACCTAACCTAACCTAACCTAACCTAACCTAACCTAACCTAACCTAACCTAACCTAACCTAACCTAACCTAACCTAACCTAACCTAACCTAACCTAACCTAACCTAACCTAACCTAACCTAACCTAACCTAACCTAACCTAACCTAACCTAACCTAACCTAACCTAACCTAACCTAACCTAACCTAACCTAACCTAACCTAACCTAACCTAACCTAACCTAGACCTAACCTAACCTAACCTAACCTAACCTAACCTAACCTAACCTAACCTAACCTAACCTAACCTAACCTAACCTAACCTAACCTAACCTAACCTAACCTAACCTAACCTAACCTAACCTAACCTAACCTAACCTAACCTAACCTAACCTAACCTAACCTAACCTAACCTAACCTAACCTAACCTAACCTAACCTAACCTAACCTAACCTAACCTAACCTAACCTAACCTAACCTAACCTAACCTAACCTAACCTAACCTAACCTAACCTAACCTAACCTAACCTAACCTAACCTAACCTAACCTAACCTAACCTAACCTAACCTAACCTAACCTAACCTAACCTAACCTAACCTAACCTAACCTAACCTAACCTAACCTAACCTAACCTAACCTAACCTAACCTAACCTAACCTAACCTAACCTAACCTAACCTAACCTAACCTAACCTAACCTAACCTAACCTAACCTAACCTAACCTAACCTAACCTAACCTAACCTAACCTAACCTAACCTAACCTAACCTAACCTAACCTAACCTAACCTAACCTAACCTAACCTAACCTAACCTAACCTAACCTAACCTAACCTAACCTAACCTAACCTAACCTAACCTAACCTAACCTAACCTAACCTAACCTAACCTAACCTAACCTAACCTAACCTAACCTAACCTAACCTAACCTAACCTAACCTAACCTAACCTAACCTAACCTAACCTAACCTAACCTAACCTAACCTAACCTAACCTAACCTAACCTAACCTAACCTAACCTAACCTAACCTAACCTAACCTAACCTAACCTAACCTAACCTAACCTAACCTAACCTAACCTAACCTAACCTAACCTAACCTAACCTAACCTAACCTAACCTAACCTAACCTAACCTAACCTAACCTAACCTAACCTAACCTAACCTAACCTAACCTAACCTAACCTAACCTAACCTAACCTAACCTAACCTAACCTAACCTAACCTAACCTAACCTAACCTAACCTAACCTAACCTAACCTAACCTAACCTAACCTAACCTAACCTAACCTAACCTAACCTAACCTAACCTAACCTAACCTAACCTAACCTAACCTAACCTAACCTAACCTAACCTAACCTAACCTAACCTAACCTAACCTAACCTAACCTAACCTAACCTAACCTAACCTAACCTAACCTAACCTAACCTAACCTAACCTAACCTAACCTAACCTAACCTAACCTAACCTAACCTAACCTAACCTAACCTAACCTAACCTAACCTAACCTAACCTAACCTAACCTAACCTAACCTAACCTAACCTAACCTAACCTAACCTAACCTAACCTAACCTAACCTAACCTAACCTAACCTAACCTAACCTAACCTAACCTAACCTAACCTAACCTAACCTAACCTAACCTAACCTAACCTAACCTAACCTAACCTAACCTAACCTAACCTAACCTAACCTAACCTAACCTAACCTAACCTAACCTAACCTAACCTAACCTAACCTAACCTAACCTAACCTAACCTAACCTAACCTAACCTAACCTAACCTAACCTAACCTAACCTAACCTAACCTAACCTAACCTAACCTAACCTAACCTAACCTAACCTAACCTAACCTAACCTAACCTAACCTAACCTAACCTAACCTAACCTAACCTAACCTAACCTAACCTAACCTAACCTAACCTAACCTAACCTAACCTAACCTAACCTAACCTAACCTAACCTAACCTAACCTAACCTAACCTAACCTAACCTAACCTAACCTAACCTAACCTAACCTAACCTAACCTAACCTAACCTAACCTAACCTAACCTAACCTAACCTAACCTAACCTAACCTAACCTAACCTAACCTAACCTAACCTAACCTAACCTAACCTAACCTAACCTAACCTAACCTAACCTAACCTAACCTAACCTAACCTAACCTAACCTAACCTAACCTAACCTAACCTAACCTAACCTAACCTAACCTAACCTAACCTAACCTAACCTAACCTAACCTAACCTAACCTAACCTAACCTAACCTAACCTAACCTAACCTAACCTAACCTAACCTAACCTAACCTAACCTAACCTAACCTAACCTAACCTAACCTAACCTAACCTAACCTAACCTAACCTAACCTAACCTAACCTAACCTAACCTAACCTAACCTAACCTAACCTAACCTAACCTAACCTAACCTAACCTAACCTAACCTAACCTAACCTAACCTAACCTAACCTAACCTAACCTAACCTAACCTAACCTAACCTAACCTAACCTAACCTAACCTAACCTAACCTAACCTAACCTAACCTAACCTAACCTAACCTAACCTAACCTAACCTAACCTAACCTAACCTAACCTAACCTAACCTAACCTAACCTAACCTAACCTAACCTAACCTAACCTAACCTAACCTAACCTAACCTAACCTAACCTAACCTAACCTAACCTAACCTAACCTAACCTAACCTAACCTAACCTAACCTAACCTAACCTAACCTAACCTAACCTAACCTAACCTAACCTAACCTAACCTAACCTAACCTAACCTAACCTAACCTAACCTAACCTAACCTAACCTAACCTAACCTAACCTAACCTAACCTAACCTAACCTAACCTAACCTAACCTAACCTAACCTAACCTAACCTAACCTAACCTAACCTAACCTAACCTAACCTAACCTAACCTAACCTAACCTAACCTAACCTAACCTAACCTAACCTAACCTAACCTAACCTAACCTAACCTAACCTAACCTAACCTAACCTAACCTAACCTAACCTAACCTAACCTAACCTAACCTAACCTAACCTAACCTAACCTAACCTAACCTAACCTAACCTAACCTAACCTAACCTAACCTAACCTAACCTAACCTAACCTAACCTAACCTAACCTAACCTAACCTAACCTAACCTAACCTAACCTAACCTAACCTAACCTAACCTAACCTAACCTAACCTAACCTAACCTAACCTAACCTAACCTAACCTAACCTAACCTAACCTAACCTAACCTAACCTAACCTAACCTAACCTAACCTAACCTAACCTAACCTAACCTAACCTAACCTAACCTAACCTAACCTAACCTAACCTAACCTAACCTAACCTAACCTAACCTAACCTAACCTAACCTAACCTAACCTAACCTAACCTAACCTAACCTAACCTAACCTAACCTAACCTAACCTAACCTAACCTAACCTAACCTAACCTAACCTAACCTAACCTAACCTAACCTAACCTAACCTAACCTAACCTAACCTAACCTAACCTAACCTAACCTAACCTAACCTAACCTAACCTAACCTAACCTAACCTAACCTAACCTAACCTAACCTAACCTAACCTAACCTAACCTAACCTAACCTAACCTAACCTAACCTAACCTAACCTAACCTAACCTAACCTAACCTAACCTAACCTAACCTAACCTAACCTAACCTAACCTAACCTAACCTAACCTAACCTAACCTAACCTAACCTAACCTAACCTAACCTAACCTAACCTAACCTAACCTAACCTAACCTAACCTAACCTAACCTAACCTAACCTAACCTAACCTAACCTAACCTAACCTAACCTAACCTAACCTAACCTAACCTAACCTAACCTAACCTAACCTAACCTAACCTAACCTAACCTAACCTAACCTAACCTAACCTAACCTAACCTAACCTAACCTAACCTAACCTAACCTAACCTAACCTAACCTAACCTAACCTAACCTAACCTAACCTAACCTAACCTAACCTAACCTAACCTAACCTAACCTAACCTAACCTAACCTAACCTAACCTAACCTAACCTAACCTAACCTAACCTAACCTAACCTAACCTAACCTAACCTAACCTAACCTAACCTAACCTAACCTAACCTAACCTAACCTAACCTAACCTAACCTAACCTAACCTAACCTAACCTAACCTAACCTAACCTAACCTAACCTAACCTAACCTAACCTAACCTAACCTAACCTAACCTAACCTAACCTAACCTAACCTAACCTAACCTAACCTAACCTAACCTAACCTAACCTAACCTAACCTAACCTAACCTAACCTAACCTAACCTAACCTAACCTAACCTAACCTAACCTAACCTAACCTAACCTAACCTAACCTAACCTAACCTAACCTAACCTAACCTAACCTAACCTAACCTAACCTAACCTAACCTAACCTAACCTAACCTAACCTAACCTAACCTAACCTAACCTAACCTAACCTAACCTAACCTAACCTAACCTAACCTAACCTAACCTAACCTAACCTAACCTAACCTAACCTAACCTAACCTAACCTAACCTAACCTAACCTAACCTAACCTAACCTAACCTAACCTAACCTAACCTAACCTAACCTAACCTAACCTAACCTAACCTAACCTAACCTAACCTAACCTAACCTAACCTAACCTAACCTAACCTAACCTAACCTAACCTAACCTAACCTAACCTAACCTAACCTAACCTAACCTAACCTAACCTAACCTAACCTAACCTAACCTAACCTAACCTAACCTAACCTAACCTAACCTAACCTAACCTAACCTAACCTAACCTAACCTAACCTAACCTAACCTAACCTAACCTAACCTAACCTAACCTAACCTAACCTAACCTAACCTAACCTAACCTAACCTAACCTAACCTAACCTAACCTAACCTAACCTAACCTAACCTAACCTAACCTAACCTAACCTAACCTAACCTAACCTAACCTAACCTAACCTAACCTAACCTAACCTAACCTAACCTAACCTAACCTAACCTAACCTAACCTAACCTAACCTAACCTAACCTAACCTAACCTAACCTAACCTAACCTAACCTAACCTAACCTAACCTAACCTAACCTAACCTAACCTAACCTAACCTAACCTAACCTAACCTAACCTAACCTAACCTAACCTAACCTAACCTAACCTAACCTAACCTAACCTAACCTAACCTAACCTAACCTAACCTAACCTAACCTAACCTAACCTAACCTAACCTAACCTAACCTAACCTAACCTAACCTAACCTAACCTAACCTAACCTAACCTAACCTAACCTAACCTAACCTAACCTAACCTAACCTAACCTAACCTAACCTAACCTAACCTAACCTAACCTAACCTAACCTAACCTAACCTAACCTAACCTAACCTAACCTAACCTAACCTAACCTAACCTAACCTAACCTAACCTAACCTAACCTAACCTAACCTAACCTAACCTAACCTAACCTAACCTAACCTAACCTAACCTAACCTAACCTAACCTAACCTAACCTAACCTAACCTAACCTAACCTAACCTAACCTAACCTAACCTAACCTAACCTAACCTAACCTAACCTAACCTAACCTAACCTAACCTAACCTAACCTAACCTAACCTAACCTAACCTAACCTAACCTAACCTAACCTAACCTAACCTAACCTAACCTAACCTAACCTAACCTAACCTAACCTAACCTAACCTAACCTAACCTAACCTAACCTAACCTAACCTAACCTAACCTAACCTAACCTAACCTAACCTAACCTAACCTAACCTAACCTAACCTAACCTAACCTAACCTAACCTAACCTAACCTAACCTAACCTAACCTAACCTAACCTAACCTAACCTAACCTAACCTAACCTAACCTAACCTAACCTAACCTAACCTAACCTAACCTAACCTAACCTAACCTAACCTAACCTAACCTAACCTAACCTAACCTAACCTAACCTAACCTAACCTAACCTAACCTAACCTAACCTAACCTAACCTAACCTAACCTAACCTAACCTAACCTAACCTAACCTAACCTAACCTAACCTAACCTAACCTAACCTAACCTAACCTAACCTAACCTAACCTAACCTAACCTAACCTAACCTAACCTAACCTAACCTAACCTAACCTAACCTAACCTAACCTAACCTAACCTAACCTAACCTAACCTAACCTAACCTAACCTAACCTAACCTAACCTAACCTAACCTAACCTAACCTAACCTAACCTAACCTAACCTAACCTAACCTAACCTAACCTAACCTAACCTAACCTAACCTAACCTAACCTAACCTAACCTAACCTAACCTAACCTAACCTAACCTAACCTAACCTAACCTAACCTAACCTAACCTAACCTAACCTAACCTAACCTAACCTAACCTAACCTAACCTAACCTAACCTAACCTAACCTAACCTAACCTAACCTAACCTAACCTAACCTAACCTAACCTAACCTAACCTAACCTAACCTAACCTAACCTAACCTAACCTAACCTAACCTAACCTAACCTAACCTAACCTAACCTAACCTAACCTAACCTAACCTAACCTAACCTAACCTAACCTAACCTAACCTAACCTAACCTAACCTAACCTAACCTAACCTAACCTAACCTAACCTAACCTAACCTAACCTAACCTAACCTAACCTAACCTAACCTAACCTAACCTAACCTAACCTAACCTAACCTAACCTAACCTAACCTAACCTAACCTAACCTAACCTAACCTAACCTAACCTAACCTAACCTAACCTAACCTAACCTAACCTAACCTAACCTAACCTAACCTAACCTAACCTAACCTAACCTAACCTAACCTAACCTAACCTAACCTAACCTAACCTAACCTAACCTAACCTAACCTAACCTAACCTAACCTAACCTAACCTAACCTAACCTAACCTAACCTAACCTAACCTAACCTAACCTAACCTAACCTAACCTAACCTAACCTAACCTAACCTAACCTAACCTAACCTAACCTAACCTAACCTAACCTAACCTAACCTAACCTAACCTAACCTAACCTAACCTAACCTAACCTAACCTAACCTAACCTAACCTAACCTAACCTAACCTAACCTAACCTAACCTAACCTAACCTAACCTAACCTAACCTAACCTAACCTAACCTAACCTAACCTAACCTAACCTAACCTAACCTAACCTAACCTAACCTAACCTAACCTAACCTAACCTAACCTAACCTAACCTAACCTAACCTAACCTAACCTAACCTAACCTAACCTAACCTAACCTAACCTAACCTAACCTAACCTAACCTAACCTAACCTAACCTAACCTAACCTAACCTAACCTAACCTAACCTAACCTAACCTAACCTAACCTAACCTAACCTAACCTAACCTAACCTAACCTAACCTAACCTAACCTAACCTAACCTAACCTAACCTAACCTAACCTAACCTAACCTAACCTAACCTAACCTAACCTAACCTAACCTAACCTAACCTAACCTAACCTAACCTAACCTAACCTAACCTAACCTAACCTAACCTAACCTAACCTAACCTAACCTAACCTAACCTAACCTAACCTAACCTAACCTAACCTAACCTAACCTAACCTAACCTAACCTAACCTAACCTAACCTAACCTAACCTAACCTAACCTAACCTAACCTAACCTAACCTAACCTAACCTAACCTAACCTAACCTAACCTAACCTAACCTAACCTAACCTAACCTAACCTAACCTAACCTAACCTAACCTAACCTAACCTAACCTAACCTAACCTAACCTAACCTAACCTAACCTAACCTAACCTAACCTAACCTAACCTAACCTAACCTAACCTAACCTAACCTAACCTAACCTAACCTAACCTAACCTAACCTAACCTAACCTAACCTAACCTAACCTAACCTAACCTAACCTAACCTAACCTAACCTAACCTAACCTAACCTAACCTAACCTAACCTAACCTAACCTAACCTAACCTAACCTAACCTAACCTAACCTAACCTAACCTAACCTAACCTAACCTAACCTAACCTAACCTAACCTAACCTAACCTAACCTAACCTAACCTAACCTAACCTAACCTAACCTAACCTAACCTAACCTAACCTAACCTAACCTAACCTAACCTAACCTAACCTAACCTAACCTAACCTAACCTAACCTAACCTAACCTAACCTAACCTAACCTAACCTAACCTAACCTAACCTAACCTAACCTAACCTAACCTAACCTAACCTAACCTAACCTAACCTAACCTAACCTAACCTAACCTAACCTAACCTAACCTAACCTAACCTAACCTAACCTAACCTAACCTAACCTAACCTAACCTAACCTAACCTAACCTAACCTAACCTAACCTAACCTAACCTAACCTAACCTAACCTAACCTAACCTAACCTAACCTAACCTAACCTAACCTAACCTAACCTAACCTAACCTAACCTAACCTAACCTAACCTAACCTAACCTAACCTAACCTAACCTAACCTAACCTAACCTAACCTAACCTAACCTAACCTAACCTAACCTAACCTAACCTAACCTAACCTAACCTAACCTAACCTAACCTAACCTAACCTAACCTAACCTAACCTAACCTAACCTAACCTAACCTAACCTAACCTAACCTAACCTAACCTAACCTAACCTAACCTAACCTAACCTAACCTAACCTAACCTAACCTAACCTAACCTAACCTAACCTAACCTAACCTAACCTAACCTAACCTAACCTAACCTAACCTAACCTAACCTAACCTAACCTAACCTAACCTAACCTAACCTAACCTAACCTAACCTAACCTAACCTAACCTAACCTAACCTAACCTAACCTAACCTAACCTAACCTAACCTAACCTAACCTAACCTAACCTAACCTAACCTAACCTAACCTAACCTAACCTAACCTAACCTAACCTAACCTAACCTAACCTAACCTAACCTAACCTAACCTAACCTAACCTAACCTAACCTAACCTAACCTAACCTAACCTAACCTAACCTAACCTAACCTAACCTAACCTAACCTAACCTAACCTAACCTAACCTAACCTAACCTAACCTAACCTAACCTAACCTAACCTAACCTAACCTAACCTAACCTAACCTAACCTAACCTAACCTAACCTAACCTAACCTAACCTAACCTAACCTAACCTAACCTAACCTAACCTAACCTAACCTAACCTAACCTAACCTAACCTAACCTAACCTAACCTAACCTAACCTAACCTAACCTAACCTAACCTAACCTAACCTAACCTAACCTAACCTAACCTAACCTAACCTAACCTAACCTAACCTAACCTAACCTAACCTAACCTAACCTAACCTAACCTAACCTAACCTAACCTAACCTAACCTAACCTAACCTAACCTAACCTAACCTAACCTAACCTAACCTAACCTAACCTAACCTAACCTAACCTAACCATCGATAATTTGTACCACATGCCTTGTTCTCGGTGAAAATTTTTGCCGTCCGAAGCCGTAATCCGGTTGTCTCCGCCATTCCCCATCAGCGCGCACCTAATAGCAGGCCGCCGCACGCGTTTCGGCGAGTTTCCGCGCGTTTAACGCGAAATTTGCATCGAAAGACTTAAGAAAAATCAGTTTTTGTTTGAAAATTTTTCCAGACAAAATCTGATCCTTCTCATAGTAGCGTCAATCGATAGCCCTCGCCGAGACGCGTGCAACGCGCCGTCGCGCGCGCCGATCCGTTCGGTAGTTTGCGAGATAATCGCAAAAAACGCAAAATTCGTGCCCACCCGCCCGCCCATTAGTTATATATATAGGGTTGAGGGTCTTTTTTAGACAAAAAATTTTTATTGGCGTAAATTATTAGGCATCTCGAGAGGGTCCAAAATCTACATTTGGACCCCCACTTTACCGGCTCCCTTCGGTGGAAAACAGGCGGTTAAAATACCAATTTTAATTTGTAATTAGTTTTAATTGACGTTGGGGGCTTTCTACACCCCCAACTATAGACACTGACTCGGGAGGCCTTTACACCTCCCAAACACTAAGTTAACGTTTTATATACACTTTTGTTTTTTGACCACGGCGTACTGCTAAGGGCGTCCCGGGCAACCCAAAGGCATTTAAACAGACTACCGCACATACTGAAAAACTATATAGCGTACTTCAGGCCAATTTACAGCGGAAAGAATTAGCAACAAACGAGTTGATGCTGGGGGCGCATAAAATAAAGGCGGCCCTTGCGCTGCTCCAGGAGCCGTATGTGGGTAGGTCCAAATGCATGAAGAGTTACGGAGGTACTAGAATCTTCCAGAGTACGAACCAGGGGAATGGGACGGTAAAGGCGGCTATTGCCATATTTGATCCAGATATTGACGTTATACCATTCCCAAAACTCACCACAAACAACATCGTTGTGGTGAACCTACGTACCTGTGCGTGGGAAATCACCTTAATCTCGTACTATTTCGAGCCAGACCAGCCAATAGAGCCATACCTGGAGCAGTTAAAGCAAATAGAAAAGGAGCTGCGACCTAAGCTACTTCTCATTGGTGGAGACGCAAACGCCAAAAACACTTGGTGGGGAGGGGACGTCGTGAACTGGAGAGGCGAAGAAATGGCTGGAACCGTACATGAAATGGGTCTACAGATTCTCAATGAAGGAGATATCCCTACGTTCGATACTATCAGGGGCAGTACACGCTACTCTAGTTACATTGATGTCACGGCCTGCACAATGGATATGCTCGGCCTGGTTGAGGACTGGAAAGTGGATGAAACATTTACAAGTTCAGACCACAACACAGTGACCTTCAATATCAGGCTAATAAAAGCCAAAGGCATGAACATCCAAAGAACTACAAGAGTTTATGGCACTAAGAAGGCCAATTGGCCCAAGTTTTGTGAAAAACTGAACCAATTGAAAGAAGAAGGCGCCATAAATAAAGAAAAAGTAGTATATACAGATAATATAAGGGATCTGGACTCCTTGGCGGAGGGGTACACAACAATTGTTCAAAAAACATGTGAAGATACCCTTCCGAAAAAGAAGCTCAAAGAAAGACTTAACTTACCTTGGATGTCCGACGAACTATACGCCCTGAAGAAAGAGGTCCTCACCAGGAAGAGACGTATCCGCTGCGCAGCGCCGGTCCGGAGAGCGAAGGTAATCGAGGAGTACCTGAAAATAAAAGAAAAATATGAGATAGAGGCAAAAACAGCACAAATTGAGAGTTGGAAGGAGTTTTGTGGAAAGCAGGATAGGGAAGGCGTCTGGGAGGGGATTTACAGGGTCGTGGGTGGGACCACTAAGAGACCAGAAGACATACCGCTGGAAAAGGATGGGAGGACAGTTGACCTACGGGACTCGGCAAGGGTGCTTATGGAGGCCTTCTATCCGGATGACACGACAGAAGGTGATACTCTGTACCACACTAAAATAAGAGAAGAGGCTGACCGGGTAAACGGGCATTCTCGTGATGAGCATCGGGATCCCCCGTTTACAATGCAGGAGCTCCGTACTGTGGTGGAGAGTTTCAACCCAAAGAAAGCGCCAGGCGCGGATGGCCTTACGGCGGACATCTGCGGTCATGCTGTGTCTAGTGATCCGGAGTTCTTCCTATCTCTGGTTAACAAATGCCTGGAGCTGGAGCACTTCCCTACCATCTGGAAGGAAGCCACGGTCGTGGTCCTCCGTAAGCCCGGGAAGGACGATTACACGAATCCGAAAGCTTACAGGCCAATAGGACTGTTGCCAGTGATGGGAAAAATTCTGGAAAAACTGATCGTGGGTAGGCTGAAATGGCATATTCTCCCGAAGATTAGTACTCGCCAATACGGATTCATGCCCCAGAAAAGCACTGAGGACTCCCTCTATGATCTGGTGAACCATATACGCCAAAGAATTGAAGCCAAAAAGATTGTAGTTATGGTTTCACTAGACATAGAGGGGGCCTTCGACAACGCATGGTGGCCAGCCATTAGAGTCCGTTTGGCTGAGGAAAGGTGCCCTACAAACATTCGAAGAATGCTCGACAGCTACCTACGAGACAGAAAGGTCACTGTCCGGTACGGGGGTGAAGAGTGTACAAAGAGTACAACAAAAGGTTGCGTGCAGGGGTCTATTGGTGGCCCCATTTTGTGGAACCTGCTTCTGGACCCCCTTTTAAAGGGCCTTGAACACAGTGGTGGCTACTGTCAGGCGTTCGCGGACGACGTCGTCCTCGTCTTCGACGGGGACAAGGCACTCGACATTGAACGGAAGGCCAATGCCACCCTTGCATATGTTCGGGAATGGGGCGTCAAAAATAAGCTAAACTTTGGCCCGTCAAAGACCAAAGCCATAACCATCACGCGAAAGCTGAAATATGACGTCCCAAGACTGAGCATGGGTGGGGTTGGCATTGGCATGTCCGAAGAAATTAAAATTCTGGGGCTCTACATCGATCATAAGCTCACCTTTAACAATCACGTAGCGCAGGTATGCAAGAAAGCCATAAAAATTTATAAGCAGCTATCCAGAGCGGCCAGAATCAGTTGGGGCCTTCATCCAGATGTCGTCCGTATAATATACACGGCAGTAGTGGAACCGATTATCATGTATGCCTCTAGCGCCTGGGCGTCGGCAACAGAAAAACTGAGCGTGCAAAAATTGCTCAATAATGTGCAAAGGGGCTTTGCGCAAAAAATTACCAGAGCATACAAAACCGTATCATTAAACTCTGCTTTGGTGCTGGCCGGTTTACTCCCTTTGGACATCCGTATAAAAGAGGCAGCCGCACTCTATGAAGCCAAGAGGGGTCTGCCCCGGGAGGACCTGCGTGACAGAGAAGTGGAGCGGGTCGTTGCATATGCCGGAACTCCACATCCGGCGGAGCATATGAGCTTGGAGTTCGTGAGCCTGATAGACGAACAACAAGTTCAAAGCCACAATACACAAGCAATACGCATATACACGGACGGCAGTAAAATTGACGGCAAAGTCGGGGCAGCGCTGTCCTTGTGGAACAGCGAGACCGAAATAAAAGCCGTCAAATTGAAACTGTCTCCGTATTGCACAGTTTATCAGGCGGAACTCCTTGCCATCTATGAAGCCACTCGGATGATTATAGACCGAAAAGAGACGAGCTTCGGCATATACAGTGACTCGAGATCCGCCCTGGAGACGGTTATAAACAACGCATCAATGCATCGCCTAGCCGTTGAGTCGCGGGCGAACATCGCCACCAGCAAACTCCAGAACAAGGAGGTATCCTTGTTCTGGATAAAAGCGCACGCTGGACTGGACGGAAATGAGCGAGCGGATGCACTGGCGAAAGAGGCGGCATTAAAAACAAAAGTTAAACCAAATTACGATCGCTGCCCGGTTTCATTCGTTAAGCGACAAATACGTTTGAAGTCGCTTTACGAATGGAACCGGAGGTACCAAACAGGGGTTACTGCAAAGACCACGAGAATCTTCTTCCCGGATGCTGTAAATGCATATAAAATAATAAGGACAACTGAACTCACAGGAGTGCTAACACAAGTTTTGACGGGGCACGGTGGATTCTCAGAATATTTAAGCAGGTTCAAGTGCAAGGAGAGTGCATCGTGCCTTTGCGATCCTAACGCAAAAGAAGACATTCAACACATACTCTTTGACTGTCCAATAAACTCTAGACTAAAATACGAAGCGGAACATCGACTTAATGCAAAAATCAACGCAGAAAGTGTAGCGGACATAATAGCAAATAAAAAGAAAAGGGACGAATTCATTAAATATTGTGTTAAAATAGCAACGAAAACGATACAAAGAAATAAATAAAGCAAGATAGCATAAAATAAAAGATAAAACAGAAGAAAGTATGTATACGTCTCTGAGTATCCTTGTCAGAGGGATAATACAAATAAAAAAAAAAAAAAAAAAAAAAAAAAAAACCTAACCTAACCTAACCTAACCTAACCTAACCTAACCTAACCTAACCTAACCTAACCTAACCTAACCTAACCTAACCTAACCTAACCTAACCTAACCTAACCTAACCTAACCTAACCTAACCTAACCTAACCTAACCTAACCTAACCTAACCTAACCTAACCTAACCTAACCTAACCTAACCTAACCTAACCTAACCTAACCTAACCTAACCTAACCTAACCTAACCTAACCTAACCTAACCTAACCTAACCTAACCTAACCTAACCTAACCTAACCTAACCTAACCTAACCTAACCTAACCTAACCTAACCTAACCTAACCTAACCTAACCTAACCTAACCTAACCTAACCTAACCTAACCTAACCTAACCTAACCTAACCTAACCTAACCTAACCTAACCTAACCTAACCTAACCTAACCTAACCTAACCTAACCTAACCTAACCTAACCTAACCTAACCTAACCTAACCTAACCTAACCTAACCTAACCTAACCTAACCTAACCTAACCTAACCTAACCTAACCTAACCTAACCTAACCTAACCTAACCTAACCTAACCTAACCTAACCTAACCTAACCTAACCTAACCTAACCTAACCTAACCTAACCTAACCTAACCTAACCTAACCTAACCTAACCTAACCTAACCTAACCTAACCTAACCTAACCTAACCTAACCTAACCTAACCTAACCTAACCTAACCTAACCTAACCTAACCTAACCTAACCTAACCTAACCTAACCTAACCTAACCTAACCTAACCTAACCTAACCTAACCTAACCTAACCTAACCTAACCTAACCTAACCTAACCTAACCTAACCTAACCTAACCTAACCTAACCTAACCTAACCTAACCTAACCTAACCTAACCTAACCTAACCTAACCTAACCTAACCTAACCTAACCTAACCTAACCTAACCTAACCTAACCTAACCTAACCTAACCTAACCTAACCTAACCTAACCTAACCTAACCTAACCTAACCTAACCTAACCTAACCTAACCTAACCTAACCTAACCTAACCTAACCTAACCTAACCTAACCTAACCTAACCTAACCTAACCTAACCTAACCTAACCTAACCTAACCTAACCTAACCTAACCTAACCTAACCTAACCTAACCTAACCTAACCTAACCTAACCTAACCTAACCTAACCTAACCTAACCTAACCTAACCTAACCTAACCTAACCTAACCTAACCTAACCTAACCTAACCTAACCTAACCTAACCTAACCTAACCTAACCTAACCTAACCTAACCTAACCTAACCTAACCTAACCTAACCTAACCTAACCTAACCTAACCTAACCTAACCTAACCTAACCTAACCTAACCTAACCTAACCTAACCTAACCTAACCTAACCTAACCTAACCTAACCTAACCTAACCTAACCTAACCTAACCTAACCTAACCTAACCTAACCTAACCTAACCTAACCTAACCTAACCTAACCTAACCTAACCTAACCTAACCTAACCTAACCTAACCTAACCTAACCTAACCTAACCTAACCTAACCTAACCTAACCTAACCTAACCTAACCTAACCTAACCTAACCTAACCTAACCTAACCTAACCTAACCTAACCTAACCTAACCTAACCTAACCTAACCTAACCTAACCTAACCTAACCTAACCTAACCTAACCTAACCTAACCTAACCTAACCTAACCTAACCTAACCTAACCTAACCTAACCTAACCTAACCTAACCTAACCTAACCTAACCTAACCTAACCTAACCTAACCTAACCTAACCTAACCTAACCTAACCTAACCTAACCTAACCTAACCTAACCTAACCTAACCTAACCTAACCTAACCTAACCTAACCTAACCTAACCTAACCTAACCTAACCTAACCTAACCTAACCTAACCTAACCTAACCTAACCTAACCTAACCTAACCTAACCTAACCTAACCTAACCTAACCTAACCTAACCTAACCTAACCTAACCTAACCTAACCTAACCTAACCTAACCTAACCTAACCTAACCTAACCTAACCTAACCTAACCTAACCTAACCTAACCTAACCTAACCTAACCTAACCTAACCTAACCTAACCTAACCTAACCTAACCTAACCTAACCTAACCTAACCTAACCTAACCTAACCTAACCTAACCTAACCTAACCTAACCTAACCTAACCTAACCTAACCTAACCTAACCTAACCTAACCTAACCTAACCTAACCTAACCTAACCTAACCTAACCTAACCTAACCTAACCTAACCTAACCTAACCTAACCTAACCTAACCTAACCTAACCTAACCTAACCTAACCCATCGATAATTTATACCACATGCCTTGTTCTCGGTGAAAATTTTTGCCGTCCGAAGCCGTAATCCGGTTGTCTCCGCCATTCCCCATCAGCGCGCACCTAATAGCAGGCCGCCGCACGCGTTCCGGCGAGTTTCCGCGCGTTTAACGCGAAAATTGCATCGAAAGACTTAAGAAAAATCAGTTTTTGTTTGAAAATTTTTCCAGACAAAATCTGATCCTTCTCATAGTAACGTCAATCGATAGCCCTCGCCGAGACGCGTGCAACGCGCCGTCGCGCGCGCCGATCCGTTCGGTAGTTTGCGAGATAATCGCAAAAAACGCAAAATTCAAATTGACATAAAATCCACCTAAGCCCTACAGTTTCTTTGAAAATTATCGATAATTTATACCACATGCCTTGTTCTCGGTGAAAATTTTTGCCGTCCGAAGCCGTAATCCGGTTGTCTCCGCCATTCCCCATCAGCGCGCACCTAATAGCAGGCCGCCGCACGCGTTCCGGCGAGTTTCCGCGCGTTTAACGCGAAAATTGCATCGAAAGACTTAAGAAAAATCAGTTTTTGTTTGAAAATTTTTCCAGACAAAATCTGATCCTTCTCATAGTAACGTCAATCGATAGCCCTCGCCGAGACGCGTGCAACGCGCCGTCGCGCGCGCCGATCCGTTCGGTAGTTTGCGAGATAATCGCAAAAAACGCAAAATTCAAATTGACATAAAATCCACCTAAGCCCTACAGTTTCTTTGAAAATTATCGATAATTTATACCACATGCCTTGTTCTCGGTGAAAATTTTTGCCGTCCGAAGCCGTAATCCGGTTGTCTCCGCCATTCCCCATCAGCGCGCACCTAATAGCAGGCCGCCGCACGCGTTCCGGCGAGTTTCCGCGCGTTTAACGCGAAAATTGCATCGAAAGACTTAAGAAAAATCAGTTTTTGTTTGAAAATTTTTCCAGACAAAATCTGATCCTTCTCATAGTAACGTCAATCGATAGCCCTCGCCGAGACGCGTGCAACGCGCCGTCGCGCGCGCCGATCCGTTCGGTAGTTTGCGAGATAATCGCAAAAAACGCAAAATTCGTGCCCACCCGCCCGCCCATTAGTTATATATATAGGGTTGAGGGTCTTTTTTGGCCAAAAAATTTTTATTGGCTTAAATAATTAGGCATCTCGAGAGGGTCCAAAATCTACATTTGGACCCCCACTTTACCGGCTCCCTTCGGTGGAAAACAGGCGGTTAAAATACCAATTTTAATTTGTAATTAGTTTTAATTGACGTTGGGGGCTTTCTACACCCCCAACTATAGACACTGACTCGGGAGGCCTTTACACCTCCCAAACACTAAGTTAACGTTTTATATACACTTTTGTTTTTTGACTATAATTTTATTGTTTTATTAGTTTCTGACCTGGGAGGCTTTACACCTCCCATAAACGCATTGACTGGTTAGGTTAATTAATCATCAACCTGGGAGGCATTTTACACCTCCCAGTTAGGTATTGCCTATAAATAAGTTTCGGCCTGTATTCGCGAGTGGTACTGTTGCTCCACTGGAGACTCTAGCGTAGATCCATAGTGTTACAACTATTGAACTAGAATAGGTGTATTCACTTGGATAGGGGTTGGCAGGTCCGGTGTAGCAATCGTATTATGTTCGGATATAGAACCCCGAAAAAAGACCTGAGGCGATCGAAGTCTCCAGAAAATATGTCGAATTCCGCAACGTCATCGACAAAGGAAGTCCCTAATAGCTTAGCTGGCCCCCCAAAAATCCCAAGCGACGTGACTTACAACCTTCCTGAAGCAGCTCCTGAGAGAATGTCGAACACAGAACCTAGGGCAGTGCCCTCCCAAAAACCTGTCACTCCCCCCAAAGATAGGACGCAGCCCTCACAGGAGGTTTCGGTTGCAGCCCGTAGGGCCTCATATGAACCAGCGAGATCTACACAACCGAAGCCTAAATATGGCAGCAGACCAGCTGAGGCAAAAGCCTGTCTGATAAGGGCAAAGACCTTGCTGGGCGAGTCGCGCAACCTAAAAGCGGACATTAAATCGGGAGTGACGCAAGCGGTGGAAAGGCTCTACAGGCTGGTCATCGAGGAAGCCGGGACTAAGGAGCAACCAAAGAGCTGCCCCCTGAAGAGCACGCAGGTCGGTGACGAACAAATCGTGGATAGTGAAACGAGCGTGACGCCGCAGATGGAGTTGATGGAAAAGCTCATCAAAAACATCAAAGAGCATAATGACGCTTTAACGGAGTTTAAGAAACACACCATCACTCTATCTGCGGACGTCAAGCAAATGCCGAAGCTCCTGGAAAGCGGACAGGCTCAATCGTATGCTGAGGTAGCAAAGCTATCCAAGGCTATCGCCGACCTAAGGAGTGATCTCAACAGCCAAGCCGTACCGCAACCTACTTACGCAGAGGCAGCAAGCCGGCCAAAGCAGATCAACGCAGCGCCCCTTCACTCTATAATAGTCACTTCTGACGACAAAGAGGACTCGAGTCAAGAGCTCATAGTGAAGATAAGGGACGCTGTGGATGCGACAAACAGTGGCATTCGCGTAGACAGGGTGCGGAAGGTTAGAGACCAGAAGGTTGTCATAGGGTGTCACAGCAAAGAGGAGCTAACAAAGATCAGTGAGGCTGTAAAATCTAGTAACCTCCAAGTCAAAGAAGCGCACAATAGGGACCCCTTGATCATCGTGAGAGATGTGCTGACTATTCACACGGACGAGGATATCGTAAAGGCACTTAAGAAGCAAAACAGCCATTTATTAGCAAATATCGAGGAACGGGAAATGAGAGTAGCCGTCCGCTATAGGCGGAAAGCTAGGAATCCGCACACCGCCCATATTGTGATGGAAGTGTCACCCACGGTATGGCAGCGCCTCACCACGGCGGGTCAAATACATATCGATCTACAGCGACTGCGTGTCGAGGACCAATCGCCGTTGGTGCAGTGCTCGCTGTGTCTGGGTTACGGGCACAGTCGGCGCCTCTGCAAAGAAACCACTGAGAAGTGCAGCTACTGCGGAGGCCCCCACAAATGGGCGGAGTGCGAAAACCGACTCTCGGGCGGTGCTCCGACATGCTGTAATTGCAGTCGGGCGAAACTCGCAGCAGTAAGCCATAACGCCTTTAACCAAGAGTGCCCCATTAGGAGAAAATGGGACTCCTTAGCACGCGCTACCACGGCGTACTGCTAAGGGCGTCCCGGGCAACCCAAAGGCATTTAAACAGACTACCGCACATACTGAAAAACTATATAGCGTACTTCAGGCCAATTTACAGCGGAAAGAATTAGCAACAAACGAGTTGATGCTGGGGGCGCATAAAATAAAGGCGGCCCTTGCGCTGCTCCAGGAGCCGTATGTGGGTAGGTCCAAATGCATGAAGAGTTACGGAGGTACTAGAATCTTCCAGAGTACGAACCAGGGGAATGGGACGGTAAAGGCGGCTATTGCCATATTTGATCCAGATATTGACGTTATACCATTCCCAAAACTCACCACAAACAACATCGTTGTGGTGAACCTACGTACCTGTGCGTGGGAAATCACCTTGATCTCGTACTATTTCGAGCCAGACCAGCCAATAGAGCCATACCTGGAGCAGTTAAAGCAAATAGAAAAGGAGCTGCGACCTAAGCTACTTCTCATTGGTGGAGACGCAAACGCCAAAAACACTTGGTGGGGAGGGGACGTCGTGAACTGGAGAGGCGAAGAAATGGCTGGAACCGTACATGAAATGGGTCTACAGATTCTCAATGAAGGAGATATCCCTACGTTCGATACTATCAGGGGCAGTACACGCTACTCTAGTTACATTGATGTCACGGCCTGCACAATGGATATGCTCGGCCTGGTTGAGGACTGGAAAGTGGATGAAACATTTACAAGTTCAGACCACAACACAGTGACCTTCAATATCAGGCTAATAAAAGCCAAAGGCATGAACATCCAAAGAACTACAAGAGTTTATGGCACTAAGAAGGCCAATTGGCCCAAGTTTTGTGAAAAACTGAACCAATTGAAAGAAGAAGGCGCCATAAATAAAGAAAAAGTAGTATATACAGATAATATAAGGGATCTGGACTCCTTGGCGGAGGGGTACACAACAATTGTTCAAAAGACATGTGAAGATACCCTTCCGAAAAAGAAGCTCAAAGAAAGACTTAACTTACCTTGGATGTCCGACGAACTATACGCCCTGAAGAAAGAGGTCCTCACCAGGAAGAGACGTATCCGCTGCGCAGCGCCGGTCCGGAGAGCGAAGGTAATCGAGGAGTACCTGAAAATAAAAGAAAAATATGAGATAGAGGCAAAAACAGCACAAATTGAGAGTTGGAAGGAGTTTTGTGGAAAGCAGGATAGGGAAGGCGTCTGGGAGGGGATTTACAGGGTCGTGGGTGGGACCACTAAGAGACCAGAAGACATACCGCTGGAAAAGGATGGGAGGACAGTTGACCTACGGGACTCGGCAAGGGTGCTTATGGAGGCCTTCTATCCGGATGACACGACAGAAGATGATACTCTGTACCACACTAAAATAAGAGAAGAGGCTGACCGGGTAAACGGGCATTCTCGTGATGAGCATCGGGATCCCCCGTTTACAATGCAGGAGCTCCGTACTGTGGTGGAGAGTTTCAACCCAAAGAAAGCGCCAGGCGCGGATGGCCTTACGGCGGACATCTGCGGTCATGCTGTGTCTAGTGATCCGGAGTTCTTCCTATCTCTGGTTAACAAATGCCTGGAGCTGGAGCACTTCCCTACCATCTGGAAGGAAGCCACGGTCGTGGTCCTCCGTAAGCCCGGGAAGGACGATTACACGAATCCGAAAGCTTACAGGCCAATAGGACTGTTGCCAGTGATGGGAAAAATTCTGGAAAAACTGATCGTGGGTAGGCTGAAATGGCATATTCTCCCGAAGATTAGTACTCGCCAATACGGATTCATGCCCCAGAAAAGCACTGAGGACTCCCTCTATGATCTGGTGAACCATATACGCCAAAGAATTGAAGCCAAAAAGATTGTAGTTATGGTTTCACTAGACATAGAGGGGGCCTTCGACAACGCATGGTGGCCAGCCATTAGAGTCCGTTTGGCTGAGGAAAGGTGCCCTACAAACATTCGAAGAATGCTCGACAGCTACCTACGAGACAGAAAGGTCACTGTCCGGTACGGGGGTGAAGAGTGTACAAAGAGTACAACAAAAGGTTGCGTGCAGGGGTCTATTGGTGGCCCCATTTTGTGGAACCTGCTTCTGGACCCCCTTTTAAAGGGCCTTGAACACAGTGGTGGCTACTGTCAGGCGTTCGCGGACGACGTCGTCCTCGTCTTCGACGGGGACAAGGCACTCGACATTGAACGGAAGGCCAATGCCACCCTTGCATATGTTCGGGAATGGGGCGTCAAAAATAAGCTAAACTTTGGCCCGTCAAAGACCAAAGCCATAACCATCACGCGAAAGCTGAAATATGACGTCCCAAGACTGAGCATGGGTGGGGTTGGCATTGGCATGTCCGAAGAAATTAAAATTCTGGGGCTCTACATCGATCATAAGCTCACCTTTAACAATCACGTAGCGCAGGTATGCAAGAAAGCCATAAAAATTTATAAGCAGCTATCCAGAGCGGCCAGAATCAGTTGGGGCCTTCATCCAGATGTCGTCCGTATAATATACACGGCAGTAGTGGAACCGATTATCATGTATGCCTCTAGCGCCTGGGCGTCGGCAACAGAAAAACTGAGCGTGCAAAAATTGCTCAATAATGTGCAAAGGGGCTTTGCGCAAAAAATTACCAGAGCATACAAAACCGTATCATTAAACTCTGCTTTGGTGCTGGCCGGTTTACTCCCTTTGGACATCCGTATAAAAGAGGCAGCCGCACTCTATGAAGCCAAGAGGGGTCTGCCCCGGGAGGACCTGCGTGACAGAGAAGTGGAGCGGGTCGTTGCATATGCCGGAACTCCACATCCGGCGGAGCATATGAGCTTGGAGTTCGTGAGCCTGATAGACGAACAACAAGTTCAAAGCCACAATACACAAGCAATACGCATATACACGGACGGCAGTAAAATTGACGGCAAAGTCGGGGCAGCGCTGTCCTTGTGGAACAGCGAGACCGAAATAAAAGCCGTCAAATTGAAACTGTCTCCGTATTGCACAGTTTATCAGGCGGAACTCCTTGCCATCTATGAAGCCACTCGGATGATTATAGACCGAAAAGAGACGAGCTTCGGCATATACAGTGACTCGAGATCCGCCCTGGAGACGGTTATAAACAACGCATCAATGCATCGCCTAGCCGTTGAGTCGCGGGCGAACATCGCCACCAGCAAACTCCAGAACAAGGAGGTATCCTTGTTCTGGATAAAAGCGCACGCTGGACTGGACGGAAATGAGCGAGCGGATGCACTGGCGAAAGAGGCGGCATTAAAAACAAAAGTTAAACCAAATTACGATCGCTGCCCGGTTTCATTCGTCAAGCGACAAATACGTTTGAAGTCGCTTTACGAATGGAACCGGAGGTACCAAACAGGGGTTACTGCAAAGACCACGAGAATCTTCTTCCCGGATGCTGTAAATGCATATAAAATAATAAGGACAACAGAACTCACAGGAGTGCTAACACAAGTTTTGACGGGGCACGGTGGATTCTCAGAATATTTAAGCAGGTTCAAGTGCAAGGAGAGTGCATCGTGCCTTTGCGATCCTAACGCAAAAGAAGACATTCAACACATACTCTTTGACTGTCCAATAAACTCTAGACTAAAATACGAAGCGGAACATCGACTTAATGCAAAAATCAACGCAGAAAGTGTAGCGGACATAATAGCAAATAAAAAGAAAAGGGACGAATTCATTAAATATTGTGTTAAAATAGCAACGAAAACGATACAAAGAAATAAATAAAGCAAGATAGCATAAAATAAAAGATAAAACAGAAGAAAGTATGTATACGTCTCTGAGTATCCTTGTCAGAGGGATAATAATTTAAAAAAAAAAAAAAAAAAAAAAAAAAAAAAAACCTAACCTAACCTAACCTAACCTAACCTAACCTAACCTAACCTAACCTAACCTAACCTAACCTAACCTAACCTAACCTAACCTAACCTAACCTAACCTAACCTAACCTAACCTAACCTAACCTAACCTAACCTAACCTAACCTAACCTAACCTAACCTAACCTAACCTAACCTAACCTAACCTAACCTAACCTAACCTAACCTAACCTAACCTAACCTAACCTAACCTAACCTAACCTAACCTAACCTAACCTAACCTAACCTAACCTAACCTAACCTAACCTAACCTAACCTAACCTAACCTAACCTAACCTAACCTAACCTAACCTAACCTAACCTAACCTAACCTAACCTAACCTAACCTAACCTAACCTAACCTAACCTAACCTAACCTAACCTAACCTAACCTAACCTAACCTAACCTAACCTAACCTAACCTAACCTAACCTAACCTAACCTAACCTAACCTAACCTAACCTAACCTAACCTAACCTAACCTAACCTAACCTAACCTAACCTAACCCGTCCTCGTCTTCGACGGGGACAAGGCACTCGACATTGAACGGAAGGCCAATGCCACCCTTGCATATGTTCGGGAATGGGGCGTCAAAAATAAGCTAAACTTTGGCCCGTCAAAGACCAAAGCCATAACCATCACGCGAAAGCTGAAATATGACGTCCCAAGACTGAGCATGGGTGGGGTTGGCATTGGCATGTCTGAAGAAATTAAAATTCTGGGGCTCTACATCGATCATAAGCTCACCTTTAACAATCACGTAGCGCAGGTATGCAAGAAAGCCATAAAAATTTATAAGCAGCTATCCAGAGCGGCCAGAATCAGTTGGGGCCTTCATCCAGATGTCGTCCGTATAATATACACGGCAGTAGTGGAACCGATTATCATGTATGCCTCTGGCGCCTGGGCATCGGCAACAGAAAAACTGAGCGTACAAAAATTGCTCAATAATGTGCAAAGGGGCTTTGCGCAAAAAATTACCAGAGCATACAAAACCGTGTCATTAAACTCTGCTTTGGTGCTGGCCGGTTTACTCCCTTTGGACATCCGTATAAAAGAGGCAGCCGCACTCTATGAAGCCAAGAGGGGTCTGCCCCGGGAGGACCTGCGTGACAGAGAAGTGGAGCGGGTCGTTGCATATGCCGGAACTCCACATCCGGCGGAGCATATGAGCTTGGAGTTCGTGAGCCTGATAGACGAACAACAAGTTCAAAGGCACAATACACAAGCAATACGCATATACACGGATGGCAGTAAAATTGACGGCAAAGTCGGGGCAGCGCTGTCCTTGTGGAACAGCGAGACCGAAATAAAAGCCGTCAAATTGAAACTGTCTCCGTATTGCACAGTTTATCAGGCGGAACTCCTTGCCATCTATGAAGCCACTCGGATGATTATAGACCGAAAAGAGACGAGCTTCGGCATATACAGTGACTCGAGATCCGCCCTGGAGACGGTTATAAACAACGCATCAATGCATCGCCTAGCCGTTGAGTCGCGGGCGAACATCGCCACCAGCAAACTCCAGAACAAGGAGGTATCCTTGTTCTGGATAAAAGCGCACGCTGGACTAGACGGCAATGAGCGAGCGGATGCACTGGCGAAAGAGGCGGCATTAAAAACAAAAGTTAAACCAAATTACGATCGCTGCCCGGTTTCATTCGTCAAGCGACAAATACGTTTGAAGTCGCTTTACGAATGGAACCGGAGGTACCAAACAGGGGTTACTGCAAAGACCACGAGAATCTTCTTCCCGGATGCTGTAAATGCATATAAAATTATAAGGACAACTGAACTCACAGGAGTGTTAACACAAGTTTTGACGGGGCACGGTGGATTCTCAGAATATTTAAGCAGGTTCAAGTGCAAGGAGAGTGCATCGTGCCATTGCGATCCTAACGCAAAAGAAGACATTCAACACATACTCTTTGACTGTCCAATAAACTCTAAATTAAAATACGAAGCGGAACATCGACTTAATGCAAAAATCAACGCAGAAAGTGTAGCGGACATAATAGCAAATAAAAAGAAAAGGGACGAATTCATTAAATATTGTGTTAAAATAGCAACGAAAACGATACAAAGAAATAAATAAAGCAAGATAGCATAAAATAAAAGATAAAACAGAAGAAAGCATGTATACGTCTCTGAGTATCCTTGTCAGAGGGATAATAAAAAAAAAAAAAAAAAAAAAAAAAAAAAAAAAAAAAAAAAAAAAAAAAAAAAAAAAAAACCTAACCTAACCTAACCTAACCTAACCTAACCTAACCTAACCTAACCTAACCTAACCTAACCTAACCTAACCTAACCTAACCTAACCTAACCTAACCTAACCTAACCTAACCTAACCTAACCTAACCTAACCTAACCTAACCTAACCTAACCTAACCTAACCTAACCTAACCTAACCTAACCTAACCTAACCTAACCTAACCTAACCTAACCTAACCTAACCTAACCTAACCTAACCTAACCTAACCTAACCTAACCTAACCTAACCTAACCTAACCTAACCTAACCTAACCTAACCTAACCTAACCTAACCTAACCTAACCTAACCTAACCTAACCTAACCTAACCCATTCCGCGGCCCCCCGCTGTCGAAAGCGCGCGCGCACAACGTTTTTCCGCTGTAGTTCCGTGCCCCAAATAACTTTAAAAAATCAGAAAAGTGGGATTTTTACATCAAACAGTGCAGTGTTATATATCAAAAGTTGCGCAATTGAAAGCTCTACAAGGTTCCGGAAAGTGTTAAATCAAAAGTGAAAAAGTGGACCAGTGGCAAGCAAAAAACTGGAAAAATTTTAAAATTTAAACCTTTGGAGCCGAACGCTGCCTAAACAAGATCGAGAACGTACTGTTTTCTACACAGCATTCGACGCGCCTCACTGGTATCTACAAGGCGACACCTCATCCGGATTTTTCCCGTGCGTACGCACGGAGAAATTCCGGAAAAACCGAAAACCACGTGGCCACGTGCTTCGTGTTCCCGGCTGCAGAGGGCGCTTCTTCCAGCTGCAATCGACGGGCCTCGACGCGAGCTGAACGGGGACATCTTGTTTGCAGCACTCGGACAGGTATTTGCAGAGTTATTGCATTCCGAAAAATTTTCAAAATTTCAAAATTCTTTTTTATTAAATTTAAAGCGGTGACCCCCCATTATTTTTTGTGCATTTTATACATCTTAACTAGATTAATCACTATTCCAAATTTCAGATTTTTCGGCCCAGTAGTTTTTGAAATATAATTTTTTGAAATTTGGGGGTTATATACCACGTGCCACGTGGTACTTAATATAAGGGTGCAGCAACTCTGCAACATACGTCAAAAAATAGTTTTAAGGCGGGGTATGCCCCAGAAATTTAAATAAAAATTTTATTTTAATATAGGCAATTTTTATAGTAGTTTTTGTTAAAAATCTGAGGTTTTTCAACCCCCATAAATCGGGGGTTGTTTTTAAAATTACCTTACTCAAAAATTTGAACAGCTCGTTAAGAGACCTTTCCGACAAGCCCAAACACGGGCTAATTAGGCATAATATTGGCGAAATTAGAAGTTTATTCTTAAGTTGCGGCCATATTGGCGGCCATTTTGAAATAGTTTCAAAGGGCATAACTCCGCCCAGAGACATCGCCTGAAGCTGCGGTTTTCTCTGTACCCCTCATAAAGGCGGACTCTACCACGTGCGCTAGGTTTGGCTCGGGATAGAGTTTACCCCCCCCCCACTCGAACTAAGCCTGGGAACGTATAGCCCCCGCCGAGACGAATGCGGAGAGCCGTCGCACTTGTTCCTGCTCCCAGTGGTTCCCGAGATATCGATTTTTCAAATTTGGTCTAGACCTAGGTGATATCTGGGTCCGCCATCTTGAAAATATTTAAATCGGGATATCTCGGCAACCGCTGGTCGTAGCGCGGTGCGGTTTTCTTCGTTGAACAGCCCCCGGCGAGGGCTATCTAGCTGACATATACGGGTGACTCTATCTGGAGCCGAGGTAGAGACGCGGTAGAGTTGAGCTCTACCGAGTCGCGGAATTAGTTTTAAGTAGATTTAATTAGTTTTAAGTAGCTACGGCTTGTTTCAGACCTAATCAGGGTCTTTGACGGAGACGAATAGTCTTATTTTGAGACTTGTAACATTAGTTACAACATTTTGCAACTGACGGGAGCAGTCTTTGCTATATATACAAATTTTACAATTTTATTTTATTTTTATACTATTTGACATATATTATACATTTAAATTTTGACGCATACCTCTAACATGATTCGTACACCCACCAAAGAGCCGGAAGGAACGAACCCACCCTCTGTAAGTCCCCCCAAAGAGATTAAAAAATTAGCGAGACATAGTTTGGAGAAGTGGGAGGGGGCGGCCATTGACCCCGCTTCCACAAAGGCGCCGGGCGCCCCTACCACCTCCAAGCAAAAACCTAAGACAGTGCAAAAGGGTAGTGAAAGCCCTGATGTTAGACGCAGCGTAGAGAAGCTGGAAGGGATAGGATTGGAACCGCACGAAGTGACTCCAGTTACCAGCAAGACATTTACCCAGACCCTACCGAAACAGGTGCTGTCAAGCCGCTTAGCTGAAGGAAAGGCAAATTTAATCAAAGCCAGAACAAATATAAATAACTCGCGGAACATCAGGACCGATATTAAATCAAATGTGCTGGAGGCGGTGGACAAAATGTTCAGGATTATAAAAGAGGCAGACGCGGAAATCAAGAGATTAAAAAAGAACGGAGAGGCATCTGCACCTGAAATAATCCGGACATCACCTGATAGGAGTAACCAAAAAGAGACTCATGATGAGCACGGACAGATCGTGCAACAGCTAAAAGAGCAGAGCCGGCTCCTTATCGAAAACGGCAGGAAAATGGATGAGCTGAAAAATAATTTGGAACAGCATCATCAACAAATTATGAGCACCAAGTCTTATGCAGAGGCAGCGGCAGTCCGCTCTACCTTGCACCCACCTTCACAGAATGCATTGCATTCTGTAGTCGTCACGTCTCAGGACGAAACAGACACAGGCGACCAAGTGCTCACTAAAGTTAGAGAAGCAGTCAACGCCAAGGAGGGATGGATTAGAGTAGAAAGGACTCGAAAAGGAAAGGACAAGAAAGTGATTATGAGCTGCAACACAGAAGAGGACAGGCAAAAGATAAAGCAAAGACTTGAAAATGCCGGGAAGAATTTGGTAGTGGAAGAGGTTAAAAACCGAGACCCACTTCTAAGGCTCGCGGACGTCCTCACGGTGAACACCGATGAGGAGGTTCTTAAGGCCTTTAGGAAACAAAACCGCGACATCTTTCACGGCCTGAAAGAAGAGGAGGACAGACTTGAGATTAAGTTTAAAAGGAAAGCCCGTAATCCACACACCAACCACGTCATCCTCAGCGTATCACCAGTCATATGGAAGAGAGCGATCGAAGCGGGAACTGTGTACGTGGACCTCCAACGCATCCGAGTGTTTGACCAGTCGCCACTGATACAGTGCTCGCGATGTCTCGGATATGGTCACAGTAAAAAGTACTGCACAGGTCCAGCGGACCTCTGCAGCCACTGCGGAGAACCACACCTCAAGGCGCAGTGTCCACAGTGGCTTGCAGGAGGCGAACCCTCATGCAGAAACTGCACCGCAGCAAACTTCGACCGCAGTGACCACAACGCCTTCAGCAACGACTGTCCTATACGCCGGAAGCGCGACACTATAGCGCGCATGTCGGTGGCGTATTGCTGAGGGCGCCCAAGATGATAAACACCGGTACCAAGTGCTCCAGTGCAACCTCCAAAGAAGAAAGCTAGCCACTGAAGAGTTGATGTTTGAAGCAACAAACAGGAAAGTTGCGATAGCACTGATCCAGGAACCCTATGTGGGCGGGTCTGATAGCATGAAGTCATATCGTGGAGTAAGAATTTACCAGAATACCGGAGCAGGCATAGTCAAAGCAGCCATTGCTGTATTTGACGCCAATCTAGATGTTACACAACACCCTGGGCTCACCACGAACAACATAGTAGTGGTGACCGTAAGCACAAGGCAATGGAAACTCACACTGGCTTCATTCTACTTTGAACCGGATCAACCCATAAGTCCGTACCTGGATCATCTCACCAAAATTGCTAAAACCACAACAAAGAGGCTAATTATTGGAGGCGACTCGAATGCGAAGAGCTCCTGGTGGGGAAGCCCGGTGATTGACCATAGGGGGGACGACGTGGCAGGTGCACTTCACGAGCTTGGCCTCCACATATTGAACCACGGAGATATTCCAACTTTCGACACAATTCGCGGCGGGAAGCACTACACTAGTTTTGTTGACATTACGGCCTGCACCATTGACATGCTTGACCTAGTGGAGGACTGGGAAGTCGCCCAAAACCTCACGTGCGCTGACCATAACGGCATTCGCTTCAGCATTAAGCTGAAGAAATCTGGGGGGGTAAGTGTCAAAAGAACCACCAGAATATACAATACTAAAAAAGCCAATTGGCAAGCTTTCCATGACGAATTAAAACAATTAGAAACAAAGTATAACCTAGGAACTGAAACGATATTGAGAATTAATACAACAGAACAATTAGAAAATTTTATAAATAAATTTCATAAAGCCATTACAGAATCCAGCAACTTAGCAATACCATTCGTAAAGAACACTCCGACACTTACCCTACCTTGGTGGACTGAGGAACTCGCGAAGATGAAGCGGCTGGTCACCACTAGGAAGCGCAGAATCAGGAACGCCGCACCTAGTCGAAAACAAAGTGTGGTGGACGCGTATATTAAAGCTAGAGACGAGTATGAATTAAAGGCCAAGGAGGCTCAGATCGGAAGTTGGAAAGATTTCTGTAAAAAACAGGATAAGGAAAATTTATGGGAGGGGATTTATCGGGTAATAGGGAGGACAACCAAGAGAGTGGAGGATATTCCATTGGAAGAAAATGGCATCACACTCGACGCAAGAGGGTCGGTGGAGTTGTTAGCCAGGACGTTCTACCCCGAAGATCTGAGGGAGAACGATAACAGAACGCATCGAGAGACAAGGAACCGAGCATCTGAGGTTAACCTCCAACCACCTGAGGAACAGAACGATCCACCGTTCACAAAAACTGAATTGCTCACAGTACTCAACTCCTTGAACCCCAAAAAAGCGCCTGGCGCCGACGGCTTCACTGCAGACATATGCAGCCATGCCATAAAATCCAACCCGCAACTTTTCCTGGATATGGTCAACAAGTGTCTGGAGCTCCATTATTTTCCGACCATCTGGAAAGAAGCTACAGTCATAGTGTTGAGGAAACCAGGAAAGGTCTCGTATACAACGCCCAAGTCTTACCGTCCTATAGGACTCTTACCGGTAATGGGCAAAATTTACGAGAAAATGTTGGTCGCCCGAATCAAACATCACTTACTACCGAGACTGAACCCTAACCAGTTTGGATTCATGCCCCAAAAGAGCTGCGAAGACGCCCTCTATAAACTAATGCATCACATAAACACTAAACTCAGCGAGAAGAAAATTATAGCCGTTGTGTCATTGGATATAGAGGGCGCCTTCGACAGTGCCTGGTGGCCAGCGATTAGAGTCCAACTGGCAAATATGAACTGTCCCCTTAACATCAGGAAAGTCTTTGACAGTTACCTTGACCAAAGGGAAGTTACGGTGAGGTACAACGGGGAAACTTTCACCAAGGCGACCAACAAAGGGTGTATCCAAGGGTCTATAGGTGGACCAATTTTGTGGAACGTGCTCCTGGACCCTCTCCTGAATACTCTTGTGGACGAAGGACACTACGTACAGGCGTTCGCCGACGACATTGTTATGGTGTTCGACGGTCATACAGCACAACATTTGCAAAGACATGCCAATGCCGCTCTCGAAACTGTCAGGGTTTGGGGAGTTGAAAATAAGCTCAAATTTGCGCCCCATAAGACAAATGCTATGGTAATCACACGCAAGCTTAAATTTGACACACCACACCTGAGCATGGGCGGGATCGACATTGTCATGTCTAACGAAATTAAGATCTTGGGAGTGACGTTTGATGACAAACTCACTTTCAAACTGCACGTAACAAATGTTTGTAAAAAGGCACTTAATGTGTACAAACAGCTTGCAAGAGCAGCGAAAGCGAGCTGGGGCCTCCATCCGGAAGTGATCCGAACAATATATACGGCGACCGTCGAACCCATAATTCTGTACGCTGCGAGCATTTGGGCACCAGCAACCGAGAAACTTGGAGTGCAGAGACAGCTCGGTAGTGTACAAAGAGGATTTGCGCAGAAAATATGTAAGGCTTATCGCACGGTCTCCCTAAACTCGGCACTGGTTCTGGCAGGAGTGCTCCCGCTTGATCTTCGTGTACGCGAGGTAGCTTCGCTATACAGGATCAAAAAGGGGGCGGGCTTGCCCGAACTGAAGGATAGGGAGATCGAGCGACCAATGCCTGCAACAGAAGCGCCACATCCCGCTGTATTGGCAGACCTTGAGTTGACTTGCCTTAGAGACCAGGACAGCGTAGACGCAAACAGTAACTGTGCAGTAAAAATTTTTACCGACGGCAGCAAGGTTGAGGGAAAGGTCGGCGCGGCGCTGTCCGTATGGGAGGGCGAAGCGGAGACCAAGACCGTTAAGCTTTGCTTGCCGGCATACTGCACAGTATACCAAGCAGAATTGTTTGCCGTCTGCGAAGCCTCAAGGCTGATAAAGAAACACAAGGCGGTCACGTTCGGCATATACAGCGACTCAATGGCGGCTTTACAAACCATTACCAACCTCGGCTCCCTCCATCCGTTAGCCGTCGAGACACGAGATAACATAACACAATCATCTCGACAAAACAAAGTTGTATCTTTGTATTGGATCAAAGCACACGCAGGATTGGAGGGAAACGAGAGGGCAGATCAACTCGCCAAGGAAGCCGCCATTGTGTCGTTTAAAAGGAAACCCAACTATGATCTATTTCCCGTCTCATTCGCGAAGCGACAACTCCGGCAGCAGTCGATTCGCGAATGGGATGCGAGGTATAAATCGGGAGTAACTGCAGGAATAACGAAAATCTTTTTCCCGGACGTGACCGCCGCGTACAGTATTATTCGGAAACTTGAACCGACCTGCCTCAACACCCAACTATATACCGGCCATGGGGGATTCTCCGAATATTTATACCGCTTTAAATGTAAGGAGAGTCCCGCATGCGTCTGTGACCCTGACGAAAACGAATCCGTCCCCCACATCCTCCTTGAATGTCCAGTATTTGGTTTTAAAAGATTCGAAATCGAACAGATGTTGAACATAAAATTAACAGTTGATAATGTAAGTACTATAATGGCGGATAAACGTAGGGAAAAATTTATTAACTACTGCTTAGAAATAGTAGAAAAGGTTGTTAAGAGAAATAAGCAATAAAAAGTATGATGACCGTATATTGTGTGTAATATGTGAGTACATCATACAATGTATAAGTATATTGTTAATTAAGAAAAATAAGCATAGTTAAGATATAAAATAAGACCTAAAATGTTAACTAGTTATATAAAAATTGTATAGCATAGTATTGTAAAATAAGATAAGTAAAAATGTATTAATAAAATGTATATTATACGCCTGAACCCCAAAAAATCCCAAAAATAAAGAAATAAAAATGGAGTAGTTAGAATAGTAAGAGTAGACCGGAATCCCACCGGGAAAAAGTTTGAAAGAGACAGAATGTAAGAAAGATAACGTATGCGGCATAAAAGTGCGAGAAGCAAAAAAGATAGAACTGGAGTGTAAGATTACTTTAGCTAAAATAGGCTCTGATGTTTGTGTCAGAGGTAGAAGTATTAAAAAACAAAAAAAAAAAAAAAAAAAAAAAAAAAAAAAAAAAAAAAAAAAAAAAAACCTAACCTAACCTAACCTAACCTAACCCAAACCTAACCCAAACCTAACCCAAACCTAACCCAAACCTAACCCAAACCTAACCCAAACCTAACCCAAACCTAACCCAAACCTAACCCAAACCTAACCCAAACCTAACCCAAACCTAACCCAAACCTAACCGTAACCTAACCCAAACCTAACCCAAACCTAACCCAAACCTAACCCAAACCTAACCCAAACCTAACCCAAACCTAACCCAAACCTAACCCAAACCTAACCCAAACCTAACCCAAACCTAACCCAAACCTAACCCAAACCTAACCCAAACCTAACCCAAACCTAACCCAAACCTAACCCAAACCTAACCCAAACCTAACCCAAACCTAACCCAAACCTAACCCAAACCTAACCCAAACCTAACCCAAACCTAACCCAAACCTAACCCAAACCTAACCCAAACCTAACCCAAACCTAACCCAAACCTAACCCAAACCTAACCCAAACCTAACCCAAACCTAACCCAAACCTAACCCAAACCTAACCCAAACCTAACCCAAACCTAACCCAAACCTAACCCAAACCTAACCCAAACCTAACCCAAACCTAACCCAAACCTAACCCAAACCTAACCCAAACCTAACCCAAACCTAACCCAAACCTAACCCAAACCTAACCCAAACCTAACCCAAACCTAACCCAAACCTAACCCAAACCTAACCCAAACCTAACCCAAACCTAACCCAAACCTAACCCAAACCTAACCCAAACCTAACCCAAACCTAACCCAAACCTAACCCAAACCTAACCCAAACCTAACCCAAACCTAACCCAAACCTAACCCAAACCTAACCCAAACCTAACCCAAACCTAACCCAAACCTAACCCAAACCTAACCCAAACCTAACCCAAACCTAACCCAAACCTAACCCAAACCTAACCCAAACCTAACCCAAACCTAACCCAAACCTAACCCAAACCTAACCCAAACCTAACCCAAACCTAACCCAAACCTAACCCAAACCTAACCCAAACCTAACCCAAACCTAACCCAAACCTAACCCAAACCTAACCCAAACCTAACCCAAACCTAACCCAAACCTAACCCAAACCTAACCCAAACCTAACCCAAACCTAACCCAAACCTAACCCAAACCTAACCCAAACCTAACCCAAACCTAACCCAAACCTAACCCAAACCTAACCCAAACCTAACCCAAACCTAACCCAAACCTAACCCAAACCTAACCCAAACCTAACCCAAACCTAACCCAAACCTAACCCAAACCTAACCCAAACCTAACCCAAACCTAACCCAAACCTAACCCAAACCTAACCCAAACCTAACCCAAACCTAACCCAAACCTAACCCAAACCTAACCCAAACCTAACCCAAACCTAACCCAAACCTAACCCAAACCTAACCCAAACCTAACCCAAACCTAACCCAAACCTAACCCAAACCTAACCCAAACCTAACCCAAACCTAACCCAAACCTAACCCAAACCTAACCCAAACCTAACCCAAACCTAACCCAAACCTAACCCAAACCTAACCCAAACCTAACCCAAACCTAACCCAAACCTAACCCAAACCTAACCCAAACCTAACCCAAACCTAACCCAAACCTAACCCAAACCTAACCCAAACCTAACCCAAACCTAACCCAAACCTAACCCAAACCTAACCCAAACCTAACCCAAACCTAACCCAAACCTAACCCAAACCTAACCCAAACCTAACCCAAACCTAACCCAAACCTAACCCAAACCTAACCCAAACCTAACCCAAACCTAACCCAAACCTAACCCAAACCTAACCCAAACCTAACCCAAACCTAACCCAAACCTAACCCAAACCTAACCCAAACCTAACCCAAACCTAACCCAAACCTAACCCAAACCTAACCCAAACCTAACCCAAACCTAACCCAAACCTAACCCAAACCTAACCCAAACCTAACCCAAACCTAACCCAAACCTAACCCAAACCTAACCCAAACCTAACCCAAACCTAACCCAAACCTAACCCAAACCTAACCCAAACCTAACCCAAACCTAACCCAAACCTAACCCAAACCTAACCCAAACCTAACCCAAACCTAACCCAAACCTAACCCAAACCTAACCCAAACCTAACCCAAACCTAACCCAAACCTAACCCAAACCTAACCCAAACCTAACCCAAACCTAACGGTTGCATTATGTCTCAAAGTTTACAAAGTTAATGGTGCTGTTTAAGCCCATGTAATTCCTTTCTGTAACTTCAATTTCACTACACGTTAAATTGGTAGCTTATATCTCTGAAGATATTTTCTTTTTGGCGGTTTTTAAAACTTTATTTCGATTGACATACCCTGTGCTTCTTTCAACTTTTTTTTCAGGTTTTTCAATTCAGCATTTCAGGAGTTAAGAGGGGGAGAACTTTAAGACGTTTTTTGTAGCTTCATTTACGATATTCCGAACTTTTTTGCAGTAAGCTAAATTGATGAGGTTTACCTTTTTTTATATATTACATATATTGCAGAAAATCCGATCAATCCTGAACTTGGATTGCACGAATCCTTATTTGAAGTTTAAAGATATTACTAGATAATTTATAGATAAGACGGAAAACAGTAAAGTTCGAAGCCCATTTTGTCGAACGCTTTTGTCGTACCTATCCAATCCTAACACAAGCTTCCCGCTTTTATGGAGGGAGGAGGAGAACAATAGTAAAGTTCAGCTAACTAATTAATAATATTCTTTTTATGAAAAATTATTTTCAAAAAACCGATTTCAAACGATGAAACCGATTCGAACTGTGTATATTTTATACGCCGACATAAAAAAACCAGCGAATTGTTAACTTCCTCCTTTGTTTACGTCGCTTAAAAAAAAGATAATGTCAAATAACACATTTGGTTTTATTTGCAGTTTTAAATAATTTGCTTTATCAATCAATAATAATTATATAAAAAATAGTTATATCTTATTTTAAATCAGTACGGTGAGAAATGCAGTACGAGTCTCGCAGAATCTTATTCTATAACACGTCACACGTGGCCACTTACCGTACAATAAGATTTTCGCAATAATTTTGAGTATGTAAATAAATCGTTCAAAACATTAATCACTTAGTAGACAAAGCGTTTGCGAGTATTAAATGCATCGAGTGCGCGGCGCACAGCCGGCGACAGCGCAGGCAGGCGCGGGGCTCGCGGAGCTGAGCGCGGCGGCGGCCGGGACTATTTGGCGGGCTTAACTAGAAACGATGGAATCGATGCGCGACGCTTGCCTTATGGTGACATATAAGAGACACGCTTATTGAAATCGGGTGAGCATCGCGTATCGGTTTCATCGCTTCTATTTAAACCACCCGACTTCAACATACGTGTACAAAATAAAATTATTTTTATACTTTGGAGTGGCGTTTGAAGTCGGTTTTTTTAAAAGAATTTTTATTGATCAGTTCTCTTTGACAATTAACTAGCCATAGATACTCATAGTATCTATGGCTAGTATCAAATAGTCCTACATATTGACAAGACGTGACACATTCATGAGTATATTGATTGATGATTATATTGTCATGGCCATAGGTCTCAAGTAAACACAAAATGGAGTGGTTATAATAGGTAATCTCTTCGATACCAAAGTAACTACGTCCTGGTTAACATTGGGAATTTTTAATTAAAGTGTATCATAATGTCTCAGTCGCCGAGGAAGTTTGTTTCTAACTTTATTTTAAACAAAGGAGTTGAAGCTCGAGAATTTCAGATAGACAATCCTCATTTTGGTTTGTACCTTGTAGAGTAACTATCTTGCAATATTTTTTTATTTTTATTTTATTTTATTTTTACAAGAAAACTTACAGCTTATTAGAAAAAAAAATGAACTAGTCAATAAATACAAAAGAAGAATTAAAGCTAATTACAAGTTTTCACAGATAGAATTTACATATGAAAAAGAAAAAAAAAACACTCAACTGGGAGAAGGAAAAATAAAAAGGAATACAGGGGAGGGGAAAGAAATAAAAATAAATCATTGGATAGAGTCAGGCGTTACTACAAACATACAAACGTACAAAGAACATATAGCCGCGGTTAGGAACAAACAACCACAAAAATCACACTTCGCTAAACATCTCCTAGACAGTGGACACAAATTATCATCCAACCATACATATAAAATCCTACACACCTGCGATAAAGGTTTTCGACTGAGCATGTTAGAACAATTAGAAATAATCAAGCATAATAAAAATAATAAGGTTGAATTACTAAACGAACAAATCAATGTTTCAAATTCACCGTTACTCCGTTTATTCGAAGGGGCGAATCCGGGGGGGTTCGAGGGGAGTTCGGGGGGTAGTGGGCGGGGCAACAGTAGCGGGGATAAAAATAGTATATAATACCGCACATTTCACACACACGTCACTAGACAATACAGCATTGTAAAGTCGATATCTCCTGAGGATGCTCCGGTGTCGGGGCGAAACGTGCGTCGAGAGTAGTATTAAAGTCTTGTGTGGTGGTGCATGTGAGTGGTGGTGGCATTGCTTGCTTGGGAACTTTGCTTTATTGCTTGGTTGGGGAGGTAAGCGGTGCTTAGCTTATAACTGCATGTTTGACCATACAGATTTTTTTCTGTTGGCGGATTACAGCAAAATAACTCTAACATTTTTTTTTTTTAAATAAATCAATAAAAACTATACAATGTGGGGTAAAAAAAAGCAAAATTTGAGAAGTGGCCAACGAATTTCTTAACGAGGTTTAACTTAATATAAATCGTAAAATAGGAATAGAATATCTAGTATTATTATTACTGAGTCTCTTTTAGAGGTTTACAGGCGCCCATAATAATTATGGTCAGTGTACTACTGGAGCAATGTACACTGTATTTGCTGCAGCAACGGCGCGCACAGACGCGGACGCGTGGGGCGGCGAGGAGCGCGGCGCGGCGGGGGACGCGGCGGGGGACGCGGCGCGTAGCGAACAGACTGCCTCCTTCGTGCAGGTCAGTGCTCAGCACTCAGCAGCACTGTCTGCTTGCAGTGCGGCACCCGGGGCTGGCGGATGCAGTGCAGTAGCGACGGCGGCTGCGTTTATCTAAACCTACCTATCTTACTATGCCTGCCGCCATTGCATTCTCACGAACGGCTGCTTTACTGAAATTTTTTGTTTTTTATTTTATTTGGGCCAAAAAAAATTTATGAACTACGCGAGTTTAAAAAAAATCTTTTCTAGTAGCAGACCGGTGGTGATCTACGATAACAGCTAGCCTAGTATGTAGTAAACGTGTCGTATAAATACCATATACTGGGCTAGCTTGGAAAAAAGATTTTTTTTAATCGTAGTTTTTAACTTTGCACGTTTTTCTATCGATATCGACATAGCATTGGACGCTCAGCGACGAGGAATACGACGCAGAGAGCGCGAGTAGGTACAAAGTCGATCGTCTGAAGGACTTTAAGCGTGATCAGAAGTACCAATAATTCTGGTAGATCTTTAATTTGGAATATTGATATTGAAAGAAGTTTGATTTATGCACGAGCGAGCAGCGCCGGGCTTGGCAGCTGCGCGCCGGCGACTGCAGTGCGGGCGTTGCAGGTGCTGGTGCGCAAGCAGCGCGCGCCCGCCGCCTCGAGCCGCGCGCCGCACGCGCCCGGCGCCCCGCACGCGCCCGGCGCCCCGCACGCGCCCGGCGCCCCGCAAGCTGCGACCCCCGTAGCGGTACCGCATCGTTGCTAGCGGGCAACTTAGTTAAAGTGCATTATCATATCCTCCTAATAGTTACGACGTGTCGTGAGTGTGTGTAGGTATGTGTGAATATTCACACATACCTACACACACTCACGACACGTCGTCTCGAGCCTCATAATGAGATCCGGCTTTCTATTTTGTTTGCGGGCTCATAGACTGGAGAGACTAGCGGGTTACCTTGCTGAATGATATTTATCTATAATCTTGTCATAAAGACATTTAAAGTTTTCAAAAGAGCATATTTCTTTATATCCAGCTTTAATTTTTTCATTAGAGGAGGGTGTTGGGCACACAGAATAACATTAGATACCTCCGGTGGGAGGCTGTTGAACAATTTTGGTGCCGCAGATGAACAATGCAGACGTTTCTAGTGGAACCAAACCGTTATGTCCTCTATCTCCGATAATATTTAGTAGATCTTTACTAAAATTTCACAAAATATTTTTAATAAAAATTAAATACAATTGGGCCGAGGATATATTTTGGACAGCCCTAGCACAGGCTACGGTCCAATTGGGCTGCCAATTGCAATCACCAATTCACCAGCCACAAGTTTTAGTCTAATGCTTTGGTCTATAAATTATGGTGTAAATTGTGTTCACTTTTTGTCTTTAAATAAATAAATATTACACAATTTATAATAATAAATAAGTATAAATACGTATAGCTATAGGTAGACATATATTTGTAAAGCGTTTAAATAATGCAAGTGTCGGTCCGGCAGGTGGTGCTGGCGTGGCCCGCGCGCGCCGCGCCGCCGCCGCCGCCGTGAGTGCCGTCTTGCGTACAGTCTGTAGCGATCACAGAACACTCCTGCAGCGATAGCGCAGGACGACCGTACGAGCCACCCCATCGACACGGGGCGCGCTCGACTCCGCCAACTTTACAACTCTAGGCACTTTCTCTGGGCAGAGAAAAGCTTCTTCTTTTTGTGATTTATTCTGGGTCTAAAACATAGGTCATCAACCGCAGCCACCGAGCCATTAGACCGATGGAAGTAGTCAGTCAGCCTAGATAGGATATTGTACTCTTTCCCGTTCCGTATACCGTTGAATACTCATCGGTCTCCGGGCGGATGGCAGGTGGGGCGGCGCGGAGGACGCGGGCGGCGCGCGCGGCGCCTCCGGGACTCGCGAGCCGGCGTCCGACGAGCGACGTGGCGCCGGCGGCGGACAGGTAAGTATTGGTAAATATACAGCCATATTGATTAATTTTAATCTTTTGATACCCGTTAAATGTTTTTCTTTTTAGAAAACGTCGAAGAGCGTTTGGAATAAAATGTGGAGATCGAAATCGCCAGATTTAGACTTGGGAAGAGGTGCTGCACATTTCGTATTATGTATGAACACATTCATCGGCGAGCCTGCCGGGGCGCGGTGTGCGGGCGGGCGGGTCCGCGGTCGCGTGTCGACACACCGCACGGCGCACGCGGCGGATCAAACTTCGACTACCTCTCGATGGAAAATGCTGCGTCATTTGTGTGGGAACTACTCCAATCGAAATATCAAGCATTAGCTTGATCCTACTAACGACTAAGCTATACTAGCTGTTGTCCCGCGACTTCGACCGCGTTAGTTAAGTTTTTTAAAAATGTAGCGGAAACCTCTTTTTTCTGGGATGAAAAGAGATGTCAAATAAAATTGACGGACTTTCATACGAACATTCATCTTCTGTTACTTATACTTACTCGTATGGGAGTGGAATTTCAAAAAAATCGTTTCCCAGGGGGTCCCTAACTCCCTACACACCTACTGACAAAACTTCAAGATCGTGATCGTAGCGGGTGCGGGGTGACGCAGACGCGGCCCGCATCGAGGTGCACCGGTTCGAGCGGGGCGCGGCGATGGTGTGCGCGCGCCGCGGCGCGCCGAGCTCGCGCGTGGAGCGCTGGGCGCGGCGCGCGGCGCGGCCCGCCGACGCGCTGCTGGGCGAGCTGCTGGGCGCGCTGCGCGTGCTGCTGGCGGCGCCGCTGCACGTGGCGCTGCGGCTGGAGCGCTGCGCGGCGGGGGCCGTGGCGGCGGCGGCGGGCGGCGCGCTCGCCGGCGTGGCGGAGCCGCTGCTCAAGCCTCTGCTGGCGCAGGCGTTCAACGCGCTGGTGCGGCCGCCGCTGCTGCTGGCGGGCGCGGCGTGCGCGGCGCTGCGCGAGGCGGCGCGCCCGGCCGCGCTGCTGCTGGGCGACGTGCTGGAGGCGGCGGCGCGCCCGCTGGCCGCGCTGCGCCTCGTGCACGTGGAGCGCCGCTGCGCGTGCAGCCCGCCGTGCGCCGCGCAGCGCGTGTAACCCGCCCCGTCCCCGACGCGACAGCGTCTCGTCGACAAGTGTCAGCGTTTTATTTATTTGAAACCTAAATATATAAATGTACTCAAATTCTTCAGCCTGTATCGTCTTTTCGTCTAGTAAACACGTTTCCTTCATGCTAATTTAAGTAGGTACCTATGGTCTCAGCTCGGGACGAGCCACTAGTAATAATTTGTAGATAGTTTAGTTATAGATACGTAATATAGTTGTACAGCTACGATGTAGAATTCCGTGGCGCCACCCGAATCAGGGTTCTGGCTGAAAATCAGCGTTGTATGCTCTTGTGCATGCGCAAAGCATACAGCATTTTGCTGAGTTAGGACCTTTTTTCCGGGTTGTGCCACACATGACTTAGTTGTTCCGGCGCTTCTTCTGCTTGACGACTTTTGTCTTTATTGTTCGGTGGAGGCGCCGGGACAACCTAATCTAGGTATACCTATTGAGTGATGTGTGGCACAATTCATAAAATAAACGTTTCTTTCTAATTTGTGCTATTGTTGTTGCCCATTCGAGGTCGTATCTAGAGTAGACGTTGGCTAGCTTCTCCTATCTCGGTGTACGATGAGACGGCTATGGGGATGGTGGAGGCCGCAACTAGGCTGGGTCACAGTCGTCTAGGGCATGGAAATGTAGGGTTTCGGTTTGTTACGTTATGGTCGCAATGTAGGTAACCTTACTGTGGGTAATAGCCTAAGAGCCCAGGATGGCCAGACCTTCGTTATTTTATAAAAGCTGAAAGTTTTTCTGTGCATGTCCCCTATACAGGTAAGAACAACCAGCGACTATGGAGTTTGGGTTGTGGTTACTTTGGCAGGTAACAGATAGTAAATTTCGTTAAAGTATAAAGCTCAATTTTTTTATATTTTCTTCGGGATAACTTTAGAAATCTCGTCATCCATTGCCGGACACTTATAACAGTTGCTTCCCCTGTACAATATTTTTATAGGTTTAAAAAAAACTATTTCCACTAGGTTATGTCTTTTGTTCTTTTGAGAATCTCATGCGAAAAAGAAATTAGAACGGCTGTACTCGGTCTCGGCGGGCAGGATGGTGCAAATGAAAGTCCTCGCTGGCATCGAATACGTATATTGGTCGCTACTGGTGCGCGTCGGGCGGCTGCGGCGGCGGCGGCGGCTGCGGCGGCTGCGGCGCCGGCGCGTGCGGCGCCAGGTGCGCCAGCACCACGTGCGGCGCGTGCGCGGGCGGCGGCGGCGCGCGCGCGCGGCGCAGCGCCAGCTGCTGCAGCTGCAGCGTGCGCAGCGCGGGCTCGGCGCCGCCCTGCGGGCAGCAGACGAGGGAGTGAAACGACGGAAACACGGGCGGGCCGACAGCCGATAGACAATACCGTGCGACGCGACGCACCTGGCCGGGCGGCGCGGGCGCGTGGTGCAGGATCTTGAGGTGGTGGCGCGCGCCCAGCGCCTGCTGCCGGTACAGCAGCTGAGCGGCCTGCGGCTGCGGCGCGCGCACCACGCGCTGCGGCGCGGCGGCGACGGCGGCGGAGGGGGCGGCGGGGGCGGCGGAGGGGGCGGAGGGGGTGGAGGGGGCGGCGGGCGCGGGCGCGGGGGCGGACGCGGGCGCGGGCGGCTGCGCGCCGCCGGCCGCCTTGAGCTTCTCGCGCGCGATGCGCTCGGCGCGGCGCGAGGCCACGTCCATGGGCGAGGGCGGCGCGTCGTAGTCCACGCCGTGGTCGGCCAGCAGCGCCGCGTGCTTGGGGTTGCGCGCCGCCGCGTCGTCGAGGCGGCGCTTGGGCGCGGCGCGGCGGCGCTCGGCCGCGTCGCGCATGGCGTCGAGGCGCGGCAGCGGCGGGCGCGGCGCGTCGTCGGCGGCGCGGCGGCGCGGCGGCGGCGGCTTGCGGTGGCGGCGGCGCGCGCGCTCGGGGTCGGCCAGCGCGTCGTGGCGCTCGCGGCAGGCGCGCGGCGAGCGGTAGGCGCGCGCGGCGTCGGCCACCAGGTCGGCGAGCCAGTCCCAGTTGGGCGCGTGCGCGGCGGGCGGCTCGGCGGGCAGCCGCTGCAGGCGCAGCGCGCGCCGCAGCGCCGCGTCCTCGGCGGGCGCCCAGTCGGGCGGCGGCGCGGGCGGCGAGCGGGCGGGCGGCGGGGGAGGGCGCGCGCGCGCGCGGGGCCTGCCCCCGCCGCGCTCGAACAGCGAGGGCGGCGCGTGCGCGGCGCGGGGCGCGGGGCGGGCGCGGCGGGGCTCGCGGGGCGCGCGCTCGCGCCAGCGGCAGGGCGGCAGCAGAGCGTCGGGCGCGGCGCCGCGGCGGTAGAGCGCGCGCGCCCAGCTGTCGCAGTACACGTCGCCGTCGCCGGAGGGCGGCGTGGGCGGGCCCCACATCTGCAAGGAGCGGGCGGGTGAGCGGCGGCGGGGGGGCGGGCGGGCGGGCGAGGCGCGGTCGCGGGGGGAGGGGGGACACTCACCGGCATCTTGTCGACGACGCCGTTGCCGCTGAGCCACACCTGCAACGAGAGCGCACGTGAGCACACGTCGGCACGCACCGCACGGCAGGCGGCAGTCAGCAATGACCGAGCAAGTAATACACGACTCACCCCCGACGTACGATAGCGAAGGTTCTTGAAACACACTAATTATATTTTTAATTAATCGTTCCTTGCAAAAGAACCGTAGAGTGCGCGATCCGCGAGCTATATACTACGGTGCAATTAGACAAAAATCTCATCATTCAAAGTAAAAGTTTCCCTCCAGCTCCAAATTGCTCTATATACGTAAAGTCCACATATTACTGAAATAGCTAGTTTTTGTATATGACTTTTTGTGCTAAACCGAATAGTTTTTGAAATATTTAAGAAAAGCTGATGTAAATTACAAAATGGTGTAACTTTTTACCAAACAATATGTGGATTGTCTAAAACAATTTGGAGTTGGAGGGAAACTTTTACTTTGATGTTGAGGTTAGGCCGTTTTTTGGACTAATTGCACTACACTAACGTTTGTAATGACTATGGTCGCTTTTCTACTGCTCTCAGTAGTGCTATGAAAATATAGATTATATAATAATTATAATCTATATTTAGGTAAGTAATAATATTTATGCTCTGACAATAACAAAGATATCTCGAAATATATACGAGCTCAAACAATAGTAATTCACTAGATAGCGTCGGCACACGAGTAAAGAGAAGTAACAAAGACAAAGCTTCATACAAGTACGCTACGAGGGGTACGCTCAAGGCAAGGGGCGCACTCACGTTGCGCGCCTTTTTATTTTACGTATAGTAAGAGGTGTATATTGTAGGAAGAATAAAAACGCATAATTTTTAAATTATCCCAAAGACTCGACTGGGTAGATATGTAGTAACTTGATTAAAATTTATTATTTTTATTGTATATGGTAGATATATACCTCATACAGAGAGCTCGATTACGTTCAACATGAAAAGAAAACTCAACCCATGGTGCAAAAATGATTTGGTAGATGATTTTTTTAAGCTGTACACAAAATAGGTACCTACTTATCTCGTAAACGGTGCGTAAAGGCAGGTACATAATAAAAAGCTGATAAAGGTTTGGTCTATTTAATTATATCCTCCTGTACCAACTCTACCAGAATGGGTACAAATGCACGCTCCGTAGAAGCTGTCTCTGTCCGGTTTCTTTACTCGTGTGACGCAGACACTGCTGAATCTTGAGGTATTACTATTAGTTCGAGATAGTTTTCGAGTTTTGTTTTTTATATATAAATCTTCCATTTTTTCATTTTAATAGATTTTTAATTCATAAAGCGATTGTACTACCGAGACAAAGTCTGTTAAGTTTTTTAAATATCCCGCGGGAATCCATCGATATCCCGGGATAAACAGTAGCATATCGAGAGTGCAGTTTATTTGTGTGCTAAACATATATCAGGTTTTTAAATTTTTCGAACCTTAATTATTTCGGGATGAAATGAAGCGTCAGTAATAATCCACGACCGGCACAAAAATTTCGAAATTTATTTATTTTTATTTATTTATTTATTATATATGTAGAGGCTTCCGCAAAAATATAATTATGTCTCAACCGGCAGTATTTTATAAATTTATTATTTATGCCTGCGGCGGCCGAATTGATTCGATCATTTTGCACGGCTACCGTTTACCCCGGGAGGTCGCGGGCGCGCGGGCGGCACCGAGGCGCGCGCGGTGGGGGGGTGGGTGGGGGGTGGGGGGTGCCGCTCGGTGTCGCCCGTAAATGCTCGCTCGCCTTACATCCCTGACGTTCGCGGGGTCGCCGTTTTGGTGGCATCGCGGGGCGCCGCGTCGCGAGCGCGGCCGCGGCGGAGGGCATGTGAAGCATTTACGGGCGAGTATCGAGCGGCACCAAAACGTCGAACGTCAGAAATATAAAAGGCAAGCTTGGTTGTTGATCGTTTATTGTTCCGCCTGTCGCGGGCCGGGCGTGAGCCAAGAGTCGAGCGTGCCGTTGCGCAGCCGCCGCCGCGCGCCCGCGTCGCCCGCCTCGTCCAGCGTCCATAGGTTGATGTGCACGGCGCCGCGGGAGCGCGTGCGCGGCGCGGCGGCGGCGGGCGCGGGGGGCGCTGCGGGCGCGGCGGGGGCGGGCGGGGCGGGCGCGGGCGCGGCGGGCGGCGACGGCGGCGGCGAGGGGGGCGGGGGCGGCGGGCGCGGCGGCCGGCGGCGCGCACGCACCTTGACGCGCGCGTCGTCGCGGCAGTAGGTGAGGTCGGGCGCGGGCGGCGTGGCGGGGGGCGCGGGGGGCGCGGCGTCGGGCTCGCAGCGCAGCGCGCGGCGCGCCTGCTCCCACTCGTGCAGCTGGCGGCGCATGTCGGCGAGCGCGGCGCGCTCCGCCTCGGAGGCGGCCTCGCTGCTCTCCACGAGGCGCATGGCGTACTTCTCCACGGGCGTTAGCTGCAACATGGCGAGGTCGCGATGAGCCGGGTCGCCGGTTCGACGCGCTTCGCGGCCGAGGCTGACCGCCGAACCCTCGACCGCTTTTACAAATTCACCCGGACCCGAAGTTCCAGTTCATGGAATTAGATACTTTCGGTAATTTTTAAAATTTAATTGTAGACCTTAGTTAACTTATTAACTGACAAACCCGCATTTGCATTTTTCCTCATATGCATGTCGGTTTGCCTGTAATTGGGTGCACACCTGAAATGTTTTTTTTATTTATTTATTTATTTATTTCAGGATGACCAACAGGTTACAATAAATTAAAAACTAAAAAAACTACAAGATGAAAAAATTATTATGAAGTAATGTACACCTATTTACAGCTAGCCACAACATGCTTAAAGTTTAGTACCTACTACTTGAGAAATGTTGAGCAAACAAATACAGTAAAAGCTCTTTATTCGCGGGGGATACGTTCCGTAAATATGCCGCGAATACAGAAACCGTGAATATGGAATGGTAATTTGTATGGGATTATAGGGGATACGTTCTTAGGTGACAAAATAAAAAACAAATATATAAAAAAAAAAACAATTTAATTTTAGTTTTTGGCCATATTTGATTAATTATTATTTTCAGGTTTAGGCAATGGTTTTAAGAATTTTGTAATTTTTTCTTGCTTGACGCTTTTTATTAAAAGCTCCTTCAATTCAAACTGATATTCAGCAGTGGCATTAGCAATTTGCCTCTTAAAAATAAGGCTTTGTTCTATAGACAGATCAGTTTTCATAAAAAAATCACAATGCTCATATGCCATTCTTAAACCTTCACTGAGATTTTTCAAATATTAGTCCATTTGACGACGCGTTTACAAAGGATATTGGGCTTGATACCTATTGGAATCCTTTTTATGTATGTACCGATGTACCGATTAGATCCGCGAATAGAGAAATCTAGCCGCGAATATAGGAATTGGGTCGCATTTTTTCAATCCGCGAATAGTGAAAACGCGAATAAAGGAAGCGCGAATAAGGAGCTTTTACTGTACACTGTTTCTCTGACTTAGTCTGATTTTTTGGAAAAAATTCAAAAATACATAAATAAGCCAGTTTAGAAAAGAAAAATCTAGCAATGTAAGTTTCAGTTAGGTTTCAGTTCACAAAATTATAAAATAAATTTCATATTCCAAAGTTTTTTTTCATCTATGCTACAAATACACGAAACCGCCATGACATGACGTCATCACGCCAGCGCACCTGCTTCATGAGCGCGGCGAACTCGCCGCGGTGCGGGTCGGGGCTGGGCGCGCGCTCGGCGGGCGCGGGCGCGTCGTCGGCGGGCTCCAGCGGCAGCGACTCGTCGAACTCGGCCAGCTCGCCCTGCGCCTCGGCGCGCGCGGCCTGCGCGGCGGCGGCGTCCGCCTCGTCCTCGGCCGCCGCCAGCGCGCTCTCCAGCTCGCCGCCCGACGCGGCCCCCACGCCGGCCTCCGCGCCGGCCTCCGCGCCGGCCTCCGCGCCGAACAGCTCCTCGACGTTGGCCGCGCGCAGGTACGAGGTCGTGAAGTGGCCGTCCTCGATGGCCAGGTGGCCGAGCGCGCGCTTCTGCTCCGCCTTGCGCAGGATGTTCTCCTCGACGGTGGCGGCGGTGACGAGCCGGAACACGTGCACGTCGCGCGTCTGCCCGATGCGGTGGCAGCGGTCCTGCGCCTGCGCGTCCATGGTGGGGTTCCAGTCCGAGTCGTAGAACACGACGCAGTCGGCGCCCGTCAGGTTGAGCCCCACGCCGCCGCTGCGCGTGGACAGGATGAAGGCGAACACGCGCGCGTCCGCGTTGAAGCGCTCCACGAGCGGCTGGCGCGCGTCCACGCGCGTGGCGCCGTCCAGCCGCAGGTAGGCGTGGCCGTGCAGGCTGAGGAACGCCTCCAGCACGTCGAGCACGCGCGTCATCTGCGTGAAGATGAGCACGCGGTGGCCGCCCGCCTTGAGGCGGCGCAGCAGCGCGGCCAGCGTCTGCAGCTTGCCGCAGTCGTACTGCAGCAGGCGCGGGTGCGGGAACGCCACGGCCTGGCGCGCCGCCGCCGCGTGCAGCAGCGCCAGCGCGCCGCGCGCCGCGCCGCGCACCGCGTCCTCGGCCCGCGCCGCGCGCCGCCGCCACTCGCGCGCGCCCGCGCCCGCGCCCGCCACCAGCTGCGGCGCCGCCGCGCGGCACGCGCTCCAGCACACGCCGAACCTGCCCAGGACAATCCCTATAGGTCATAGTAACGGCGATGGTAACGGGTATGTACTTTAAATTGTAATTTAAATTTAAGGAATCGAGTAAATTTTTTCTGGATTCTTTCAATACGTTGAATATACACCTCATATTTGGGGTTCCAAATTTGAGATGCATATTCAAGGTTGCTTCTAACAAGGGCACAATAAAGAACTTTAATTGTTTTAAGTTTGGTGAAGTCTTTAGATGATCGGATTAAGAATCCCAACATTTTTGATGCCTTGTTCACAATTTGGTCAACATGTTTGTCATATAGTAGTTTACTGTCGACTATTACACCTAAATCTCGCATAGAGGATACACGATCTAGTTCAGGATTCTGTAACTTGTATGTGGAGTTATATACGTTATGCTTACGCGTGAAGGATATGGCAGAGCATTTAGAAACATTAAGATCTAACCGATTAACTTTACAATATTGATCGAGTCTAAAGAGATCATCCTGAAGAAGACTCTGATCCCTGTAGTTGTTAACTAAATATAAAGCTGAAGAGTTTGTTTGTTTCAATGCGGGAACTACTGGTTCAAAGTCCATTTATCGAGGAAGGCTTTAGGCTATACGAGACGAAGACACTAAGCGCGTACTCGCCTTTCGATGATCTCGTGCATCTCTAGGCACACCGCGGCGAGGTCCTTGGGCGGCACGAGCGGCGCGCCCGCGTGCAGCGCCGCGCGCAGGTCGGCGCCCCACAGCGGCAGCCGCCAGCAGCGCCGCTCGTTGAGCGAGGCGGCGCGGCGCGCGCACTGGCGCCGGTGCGCGGCCAGGCGGGCGGCGGCGCGCGGCGCGGGCGGCACGGCGGCGGGCGCGCGCGGCGGCGCGGCGCGGCGGGCGGGCGGCGCGCCCGGCGGCGGCGGCGGCGGCGGCGCGCCCGCGGGCGGCGCGCGCGGCACGAGGCGCAGGTGCAGGCGCAGGCGCGCGGGCGGCGGGCGCGGCGGCGGCGGCGCGGGCGGCTCGTCGGGCAGCTCCTCGACGAGGCGGCGCGGCGGCGCGAGGTGGCGCGCGCGGTGCGCGGCGAACGCCTCGACGCCGGCCGCCTCGAGCGAGGCGAGGTCGCCGCCGAGGCGCGCCGCGAGCTGCGCGCGCGCGGCCACGGCGCGCACGAGCGCGAGCGCGGGCACGGGCAGCGCGAGCGCGGGCAGCTGCAGCGGCGACTGCACGGGGCGCGGCTCGAACAGGTCGGGGTGGTTGCACACCTTGCGCAGCTGCATGAGCACGTTGATGACGCTGAGCAGGTTGCCGGACGCGAGGCTCTCGCGCGTCTTGGCGCGCGCCATGAAGTCGTCGTAGAGCGCGCGCTGCCGCTTGGCGAGCCGGCACAGCAGCACGTGCTCGAACTTGCGCGGCATCTGGCGCTCCACGTCGGCCTTGAGGCGGCGCAGCAGGAAGGGGCGCAGCACGCCGTGCAGGCGGCGCAGCAGGCGCGCCTCGGCCTCGCGCGCCGCGCCGCCCTCGGCCAGGCCGGCCACGGGCGCGAACCACTCGCGGAACTCGGAGTGCGACGCGAACACGTCGGGCATGAGGAAGTGCATGAGCGACCACAGCTCCAGCAGGCTGTTCTGCAGCGGCGTGCCCGTGAGCAGCAGGCGCCGCTCCGCCTGGAAGTTGAGCAGCAGCTGCCAGCGCTGCGACTTGAAGTTTTTGATGTTCTGCGCCTCGTCCAAGATGAGGTAGCGCCAGCGTTTGCGGCGGAAGCTCTGGTGGTCCTGCACCACCAGCTTGTACGAGGTGATGCACACGTGGAACGAGTTGGCCTTGGTCCAGCCGACGCGCTTGAGCTTGCGCTCCTTGATGGTCCCGTAGTAGGTGAGGATCTTGAAGGCGGGGCACCACTTCTTGAACTCGATCTCCCAGTTGAGCACGACGGACGTGGGCGCCACCACCAGGTGCGGCCCCCAGTCGCGGCGCTCCAGCGCCAGGTGCGCCAGCAGCGCGATCGTCTGGATGGTCTTGCCCAGCCCCATCTCGTCGGCCAGGATGCCGTTGAGGCGACGCGCGTGCATGGTGGCCAGCCAGTGCAGACCCACGTGCTGGTACTCGCGCAGCGCGTGCCGCAGCAGGCGCGGCACCGGCGTGCCCACCTCCGTGTCCGACAGCGTGGTGCCCGTGGGCTGCAGCGAGGCCGCCAGGGACGCGGCCGCCTCGACGCGCGCCTCGCCCGCCGTCTCGCCCGCCTCCGCCTCCGCCTCTTCCTCCTCGGCCATGAGCGCGTCGAGCGACGCGGACGACGCGGACGACGCGGACTCGGCGGACTCGGCGGACTCGTCGTCGGACGCCGTGGAGGACGAGGGCTCGGACGAGGGCTCGCGCTCGCGCGGCGGCGGCTCGCGCGCGTAGCGGCGCCGCAGCTGGTCCAGGTCGGCGGCGGCGTCGCGGCGCAGCGCGTCCAGCTCGGCGCGCGCGGCGGCGGGCTCGCGGCGCTCGCGGCGCTCCTGGCGCGCGATGGAGTGCTCGTCGTCGGCCGAGTCGGAGTCGGAGGCGGGCCCGTAGTCCGAGGGCGGCGGCGAGTGCGCGGGCACGTAGCCGGGCGGCAGCAGCGCGTCCAGCGCCACGCGCGACTCGCGCCGCAGCGCCTCCAGCTCGTCGCGGTGGTCGGCGGCGTCGAGCGCGGCCTCCCGCTCGGCCGCCGCGATGGTCTCCTCGTCGTCGTCGGAGTCGCCGCGCGGCTGGAACTCGTCGTCGTCGGGCGCGGGCGCGGGCGCGGCCGGCTCGGGCGCCAGGTTGGCGGCGAGCTGGCGCGAGTAGCGCTCCGTGCGGTCCACGATGTAGCTGAGCTGTTCGTCGAGCGCCTCCTTGCGCGCGCGCTCCACGCGCCGCACGCGCTTCCACTCCACCAGCTGCACACACCACGTACGTACATTACACTGAGACACCGTGGACGTCTACAGACAGAGTGATAAATCGAGATAATGCTATTTTACCTTTTCTACATTGGACCAGAACATTCTTATCTCCTTCGCAGCGAAAGCGGCTATCTTCTTCAGCTGCAACTCCTGAGCCTTCTCCGCCTTCTGCGCGGCGGCCGCTTTGTCTTGGAAGTACTTCTGAACCGCACGGGCGCACTGCAATTCGAAGCATCGATCACTAGCTGTGAGAGCGAGACGGGAGCGTGGGGGAAGCGGGGGGGGCGGTGCGGTCGACGTACCTTCTTGGCGGCCTGCTTCTTCCACTTGCGCTCGTGTGCGAAGTCCTGCGCGAGCCACGCCATCTCCTCCAGCAGATAGTCCCAGTGCGTCTTGGGGCGCGGCGGCTCCAGCACGCGCGGCAGGCGGCGCTCCGCCCACAGACCCGCGCGCGCCAGCTCGGCCACGCGCGCGGCCACGTACGCCTCCTGCTTGGCCTTCTCCACCATCTCGTCGGCGGGCTGCGGCGCGGCGGCGTGGGCGGCGGCGACGGCGACGACGGGCGCGGCGACGGCGGCGGGCAGCGCCGGGCGCCGCGCCTCGATGAAGGCGGCGAGCTGCGGCGCGGGCGGCCGCTTGCGCCACGCCGCGTAATCCATCATGTTGCCGCCCGCCTGCAGGAAGTACAGCTCGCTCAGTTGCTCCGTGAACCTGCAACGAGCGCGGCGCTACAGCGGCGTCGGCGGGGCGCGGCACGCACCGCTCGCGTCGCACGCGTCTCGCACGCTCACCTGTCACGCAGAGTCTTCAGCCGCAGCAGCTTGTGCTCGAGCACGCGCTTGCGCAGCGCGGCCGCGTCGTCCAACAGCTTGACGCGCTTGCGCGGGGGCTCGTCGGCGCGCTCGCCCGCCGCGCCGCTGAACGCGTCATCGCCCGCGCCCGTGCTGGCCGCCGCGCACAGGCTCGCGCGCTCCACGCCCTATATGCGACAGACTCATTTAGCTATAGCCTAAAGAAGGATGACCATCTATTTTACAATTAACAAATAAACACATTTTCATTTCACAATCAGTGTTTGCCAAAATTAGGAATTCGTATAATCTACACTATCAAAACTAGTGGTTCGCCTCGAACTGAGACCTCGCGGTATCCCATAATTCCCAAAAGATAGTTTTAATTATATATAGTAATAATTAACTTTTAACATTAGACGCAATAAAAAAATATAATAATAGTGACGCAAAACTGTTTTATGCTGCGGCTACATTAAGGTTAATGTCAATGCCCAACAATGCCTTTAACTATGCCATATTTTTTCACTGGTAAACTACGCGTAGAACTGAGTGGCCACACATACGCTAAATGTCTAAATAATGCTATAATTCTGCCGTTGAACCTCTTTGATCTGCCAAATTTACCGCCATCCGACTTAATGCCAAACTTCTACGGCATTATCAATGCCATTTCCCGTAGATTGTGGCTACACCTACGGTTAATGGTGATATACGCCATGTTCACTGGCATATCCCATTAATGTGGCCGCAGCATTACTGATACCATCTATTAGCATTATTGTGAATCTATTAGCATTAAAAATTAAATAATTTCGTTTCTTTATAATATTTATCTAATTTTAGTATTTGTTGTTCAAGTAAAGGATATAACTGAATTTTCAACAAAGTTTCAGGTTCTAATTTGCAATACTTTTTGACATATGGCTCAAATTAAATCTCCACTTAAAAGTTAAATAATTTCGTTTCTTTATAATATTTATCTAATTTTAGTATTTGTTGTTCAAGTACAAGATATAACTGAATTTACCACTAAGTTTCAAGTTCTAATCTATCTTGTCATTCTTGACATATGGCTCAAATTAAAATCTCCACTTTGAAAGCCCCCCATTTCGTCAATTTTAAGGGAAAAATTAAAAAAAAAAATATTTTTGTACTCTGTTCAAAGTCGTCCTTAAAAAGATATATCGCAAGTCTATGTAACGCAACAAACAAAATTTTACTTCAAACACACTTCTATGAGAGTCCCCCTGAAATAAAGCTTTTTATATTTTTTTATACAATGTTCGGCTGAAGGCCATCAGTTTACATATTATATTTAAAGGAGAATGGGCGGTTTCGTCCCCAGAGTGTATCAAGTTGTGATATATGTCATTTTAAAGGTCATGATAATAGCTTCATTTTATTGTATGACACCAACTATGAGACACGTGCAGGGAAAGAACTATGATTTTTTTAATTTTTTTATAATAGAACGTATTTGTTTTTTTTTTTTTGTTTTTTTTTTTAATACAGAATGTATGCGTTATTTTAGAGGTTTCATTTATTTAGTATAAACTCAAAAAAAACGCTTAAACCCTACCTAAAGCCGTCTCCAACCGCCCCTATAACGGCCCCTGACCTCACATCTAATCTATTATACGCGCGTCCTTTCTACAGGCCGTAGTTGGTAACTATTAACTACGCGGCGCGCACATATCTTTTGCTCTTTAGGATCGGTACTATTTTGAGTTTTTGACCTCTGTCCTCTGCACGTTTAACGGACTTGATTTTTCTGTTTTTGCTTTGATTGTGGCTAGTTCGTACGTGTAGTTTGTGGGGTGATCTTTTATCCCTTGACTAGCAAGCGGCTGTATTAAGGCCCTTAATACCTGCTTAATCTATTGTCTAGTAACTAGACAATAGATTAAGCAGGTATTAAGTACTAGACTCTAGTTACAACATACAGCAGGGTCGTCTCCTCTGTCCGTGAGGCCTGAGGGGGTACGCGCTTCGAGGCATGGCCTCATGGCCTGGGCGGGGCACGGGAAAGAGCATTTCGCCGGTGTTGAGTTTCGGCCTTATGGCCGAGGCTCACTGGCGTTGGTTAGGAGCCTGTGGTCCGTCGTATCCGTGGGGCTCCGCACCGTGGGCGGGTATTCCGCCGCCGTGTGCGGAGCGATGTCAAATCCGGTGGGTGGCTCCGCGCTATGGGCGAGTGAATCGTCCAGTGGATTTCGCATCGTTTTCGTCGTCGCTGGAGTCACTTGCGTGCCTCCTCGGTGTTGGCGATCGCAGGAGCTCTCGAGGTAGGGGACGTCCGGTCGTGGGTCGGCTGGTTAGCGGTGCGATGCCGTTGAGGTGCTGGGACGGTCCGCAATCGGCGCGCTAACATGCGCCGCGCAACTGAGCGGACGTACTCTTCCACGGTGGGCATCTTGAGGTCGCGATGGATGACGTCGTTTCTCACGTACCTTGGAGCTCCAACGATCAGACGGAGGCACTTATTCAGGAGGACCTGTAGGCGGCTCCTCTGACTTGCCGAGTAGAGCGCATACCAGGTAGGTGCCGCGTACGTCAGTCTGGAGCGGATATAGGCTCCGTAGATGAGGAGCTTGGTCTTCGGTGATAGGCTTGAATTGAAGACTTGGTGAAGCATCGACCCTGTCGCCTTGGCCTGGTTCACAACTTGGTTGACCAACGGAATCAGGTTAAGGCTGAGGTCGATGCGGCACCCCAAGTAGCACACCAAAGTTCGTCAAACTATGTCCTGCCCTCGGAAGCGGAGTTGATGCATAGGCTTCCGGTCTCCGGATGTCGAACAAGATAGCGGCCGTCTTTCCCACGTTGACGGTCATCCTCCATTTGACCATCCATTCCGGAAGCAGATCCAGCAGGCGCTGCATCTTGTTGCAGACGACGATCTGTTGGTACGACGAAGCGAGATACGCGCTGTCGTCGGCGTAGAGCGACAACAGCACGCCTTCCTCCCCCTCGCGTAGATGTCCGGCGAGGGTAGGGATGTTGTTAGTGTACAATGCGTACAGGCACGGCGATAGGCAGCGGCCCTGGGGTACTCCTGCACGTATGCGGCGCGGCTGGGAGTCCGCGCCCTCCACGGAGACGTGGAAGGATCTGCCTTCCAGAAAAGAAGCCACCAGCCGCACGATCATTGGTGGTAGGTCGGTCGAGAGATCGCCGGTATGCCACACGCGATCGAAGGCCTTCTCGATATCGAGAAAGACCCCGACGGTGCAGTACGCCCTGTTCTTCTCACTGGCGATGTGGTGAAGTCCTCTCGCCAGCTGGAGCGTCGTCGAGTGGTTGCTGCGAAAGCCGAACTGCTCGTCCCGTAGTTGGATGTACGGGGCAAGCCTTCGCAGCAATAAACGCTCAAACAGCTTGGTGATGTGCGGCAGTAAGGTGATGGGGCGGTAGCTCTCTGGATGGTGGCGATCCTTGCCCGGTTTGGGAATGGTGATGACCTTCCCCCTTTTCCAGGTCTCCGGGAAGTGTGCGGTGTGGAGTACCTCATTGAAGAGTCTCGTTAGGGCAACGAGACCTCTTCTGGGCAACTGCTGAAATGTGGTGATCGGAATTCCGTCGTAGCCTGGCGCCTTCCGTTTGGGGAGTCGGAATACGGCCTTCCTCAGCTCAGACGGGGAGATGAACTCGCCTCCCCGGAGCTGGGGAGTCGGGGCCGACAGGAATTCCCGCACTTGTTGGTCGATCTCTTCGTGGTGCCTGTACGCATTGTCACTGGCCGGTGGGTTTGGAGTAAATTGTATCTCCATATACTCCGCCATGATCTCAGCACGATCCTGGACGGAGTATTTTTGCCTACCCTGGCTGTCTAGTACAGCGTAGACGAGTGAGTCGGTTCCGGTGAGTTTCTTGCACAGGTGGTACAGCGTCGTTTCTCCCAGGCAGGCAGGGGTACTGCGTAGATATGCAAGCACGGAGGTGAAGGTGCAACACAGACAAGCGGCCACACCGCACTATATAAAATAAAACAAATTACCGTCGTACCAACTAGCCACAATCAAAGCAAAAACAGAAAAATCAAGTCCGTTAAACGTGCAGAGGACAGAGGTCAAAAACTCAAAATAGTACCGATCCTAAAGAGCAAAAGATATGTGCGCGCCGCGTAGTTAATAGTTACCAACTACGGCCTGTAGAAAGGACGCGCGTATAATAGATTAGATGTGAGGTCAGGGGCCGTTATAGGGGCGGTTGGAGACGGCTTTAGGTAGGGTTTAAGCGTTTTTTTGAGTTTATACTAAATAAATGAAACCTCTAAAATAACGCATACATTCTGTATTAAAAAAAAAACAAAAAAAAAAAACAAATACGTTCTATTATAAAAAAATTAAAAAAATCATAGTTCTTTCCCTGCACGTGTCTCATAGTTGGTGTCATACAATAAAATGAAGCTATTATCATGACCTTTAAAATGACATATATCACAACTTGATACAGTCTGGGGACGCAACTCATACAAAAGTGCCCATTGTCCTTTGAAGTAATTATGTTCAGTAATTCAGAAGTTATAGGGCTCTGACAGACATACTTCTCTGTCCAGTACAGACAAGCGCAAATTCACCCTAGTTGACTCAGAGAACTCGCTTCGCTCGTTCAATTATCTATACTTCTATATCTATATACTAATATATAAAGCTGAAGAGTTTTTTTGTTTGAACACGCTAATCTCAGGAACTACTGGTTCGAATTGAAAAATTCTTTTTGTGTTGGATAGTCCATTTATCGACGAAGGCTTTAGGCTATATAACATCACGCTGCGACCAATAGGAGCGAAGCATCAGTGAAAAATTATCCATATTTAAAATATATTCTTTTAACAACTTCAGAAAGTGACGCGGACGAAGTCGCAGGCAACAGCTAGTTAATATTATAAAGCTTAAAAGTTTGTTTGAATGCGCTAATCTCTGGAACAAAATCTCTAGAAAAATTCTTTTTGTATTTGATAGCCCAATTCTTAAGGAAGGTTATAGGCTATTCAACATCTCGGTACGACTCTTAGAAGCCGAGCAAAAAGAAAAAAGATTACCAAACAAATAATTGTCATTTCATAAAATTATAATAGGTTGTCTTCAAATACCACATGTATCATCAAGATTCGATCAAAAGAGTATCTTTTGGCTGGCTTTTACTACTTATTTATAATAAGTTGTCAAATGATTTTAAGACAATATCTGAATATGAACAGTTTTAAAAAATCGTTGAAAGAATTTTTGATTAATAAATAATCGATTAATATTAAATTAATGAGTATCTTAAAACTAAATAGGATTTGAGACATTGCAAGTTGAGTCTACAGAGTATTGTTGTATGTATAAATCTAAGAAATTGGTTTTTTGAAAAGATTTTTTATTTTAAGCTTTTTAGTATAGCTCGTCCCTGCTCTCTTTATTCCTTCCTCCAATGCTATTCTACAAATACAATAGTTGGTACCTACGGTACTTATTAACAAATATTTCCTAAATCCCAGTAATTTAGGTGACTTCAACATACGTGTACAAACTAAATTTATTTTATACTTTTAAGTGGCGTTTGAAGTCGGTTTTTTTTAAATATTTTTTTATATTATTATTGTTCTTTTAACATAACATGATAGTATACACAAGTTGGTAGCTTAAATTATATTTATTAGGATGTCAATTAGGGATATTTAATTTAGCTTGATATTATTGGTACCACGATACTTAAATACTTGAAGTGCGTTATTCTGGCATGGACTCGTGCTCTGAGATGTGAGAGCTGGTCAAGGTGCATTTAACCGAGGCCTTAATTGGTAAACAAATTACATTTATGTAGTTTATTTTTGTTTTCACAAAAATTTGTAACCTGTATCATAACTTAATGTGGACCTATACAAACATAATCACTAATTAACAATGAATATATGAATTATTGATCTGTCAGGTTGTCTTTTATTTGGACGCAAGTCACTTCCCTGTGTGCATGTACAATTCTGCTAACAATCCGGGGTTCTCAATGCACAAATAGGTATCCGGACCCGGAATGTTACATTATATAATTCAGCCAGAAAAGAAATAACGATTCATTCACTATCACGATATAGCTGTAAACAAAAGATCAAGACTTGGCTTCTGACACTGGATTACGAAAAAACCGAAAAGTTACTTAAAATATTATGATAACAATCCCTTGTTTAGTGATAAAATTGGCATTGTATTTTGTTAATATGCTTTTGAGAAATAAATAAATATTATTATTATTATATTATTATTATTATTCTTTGTGTTTTGGTTAGGTTAGGTTAAAAAACTTAAGGGTAGGCACAAATTATAAAAAGCCTAGACCTTAAGTTTTTATAACTCGTACTGGAGATTTTCTCCATTTTATATCAACTGCCCGCTTAATGCCTACCCTGTAAGCACGCCACTGCCCGCTGGGTAAAAGAAAAGTGGGCAGGCCCAAAAAAAGATGGACAGATGACATCGTCGGGACAGCGGGGAAAGATTGGATGAGGTCTGCCCAAGACAGGAAAAAATGGAATGGAATGGAGGAGGCTTTCACCCGGGATATGGGATCCCGGGATTGCAATAAAACAGCTTGGAATCACTAAACACTTATTTGTTGTTTGACCATGTTTTTGACATGTAACATTTTCGATTGTAATTAATGAATATCCACATTTCGACAACAGACAAATACGCGTTAGCAAATTTCTTGGAAGTGCTACCAATGTTATTTACTGTATTTATTGTGATCTTTAAGAATAAACCTATCTGTGTATGTGACATGTCATTTTCAGAGAATGGGCTTGCTGTTTTGGGGGAGCCTTGACAACTTAATTGTTTTAATAAACTATGAATTAAACTAGAATTATCATTTTAAAATGTAAGCTCTTTACTTGCAAGGCCCTTTACTTAACTTTTGACTTTTTCGTTGGTTGCGAAATTAAATAGTTCAAGAAACAATGGAAATAATGGAAATCATGGAAATAATGGCAATGGCATACTTAGGTCATTTCAATTTACTTTTTGTGGTCTTCAAGAAAACAAATAAAAATTTAAGTAGCAGTGTAGGTAGGTAGTGTAGGTACCTAGATGGTAAGTATCCTCAATTATTATGTGTAATAATAAACATACCATGAGTGGCGAAGTCGAAGAGGTTTCAAGTGGTGAGGCGGTTTCATTGCGTCCGCTCATGCTTCAACATTGCGGACGAAGCTAACTTCCATGCTCTGTTCGTACACTATTTACTTACTAATTCACTAGTCACTATGCACCAGGTTTACACATCAAACTGTATAAATTCGAGTTTCGACGGCAAAATGCTTTCATTAATTTATAAATTTTATTAATACTTAAATATAAACACTTATTGCCAGTCTTCGAAAATAGGCATCACAATCATTTATTTTAATGAATAAATTTTGATATCAACAGCTCATGCATATCAGAGCCTTCGATATAATCCGATTATTCAAATATGCAAAAGTATCGTGAACCCTGCATATGCCCCCGTAAATAGTTCCCTTTGACAAATTTAATCCGGCGTCCGCCATATTGAAGACCCAGAGGCAGTTGTTTGCACTTTACAAAATCGTAGGTAATCGATGAATATTTTTTTAAACGCGTTATATTCCACAAAGCTGATATAGCTTAATTAATTATTTTGAATGGTTTTCTTAATATTCACTAATATTTATAAAAATCATATAGTATAAAATGCATAGAATATCACTGACCGAATTTCTTGTCACAGACCATAGATAATACACTAATCACTATATACCAGAGACAGACCACAGACCACCCACAGACCCAAGAGAAGGTATTAGGTAATGTACCTAATCACTATTCACTCCGCTTTAAGAGGCGGAACTTCAAAGAAAAAAATTTCGAGACTAGGTAGGTATACTACTTATTTTAGCCAACTTCATAAATAAAAACAGTACTACCAATCTATGAAAAGAAGAAAGAATTGTCAAATCTAAGGATGGATGTATCGATAGATACTACTTATCGATAGGTATTTAGGTTTTGTCGGTATCGACAAAAATCAGGGATGTGCCACCAAAATTGTTCTAAGGTCAAGTTCAAAAGTTGCGTAAATAAAACAGGGATCAATATGAGTCTAGTATTTATTCATTTTTATTCACAATTACAACTACTTAGTTGAAACTAAATTAGTTCACTAATTAACTTCTGAATTACTGAACGTAATTACTTCGAAGTTATTATGTCAGTAATTCAGAAGTTATAAGGCTCTGACAGACCGACGCACAAGTGCAAATCCACTCAAGTAGACTCAGAAACCTCAATTAATATTGGCTGCTAAAACAAAAAAAAAAAAAATTTTCACGAAAACTTATATGCTTGAAGAGAAAAAGACACTGATTCCTATCCTATCCCTACCTCTGTCTATGTGGGTATGTAATTTATGTATGGCGTAGACAGAGTTCTCTGTCTACGATGTATGGTCTGCTACCTTTAATATCTGTGCAATAGGATAGGTAAAATAACCTCCTCCTTTTTGGAAGTCGGTTAAAAAATAGGTAGGTATATCAGCTGTCTACGGTACGTGATATCGTGATATCCACGTATCAGGGTGAATATTCACTTTCGACAATATTTGCGCATTTTTTTAGGAACAAGCATAATTTCATTTTTTTTAATATTTGATAGTATTATAATGTTTGGTGCTATTTCATTAAATACACAAGTGAAAGGCACGTATATATTTCAAATATTCAAAGAGTTATTGCCACTAGAAATTTATGTCAAGCTACGGTAATGAACCCTGTATACGGTAATGAATTTTTATGTATACTTTTGGCAGAATTTCTTATGAATTCTCTATTTGAATAAACTTGTACGAATAAAAGCAAGTGCCCAGCCGTGCACAGGGAATTGGTAATTCACTCGTCGACCGAGAACCTTGTTGGGACCGTCACTGCTTGGAGTAAGATCGTTTCAAATAACAAAATATCAAGCAGTTCTTCCATAACTTAATAGACTCCCTCTATATTGGACCTCTTCCTTACCACTCACCCTACCGGCTACCAGGTAACAGTCGATGCTCCCCTAGGAACATCTAACCCCTGCCTAGTACAGACTTCCGTGCCACTTCCATCCTCTGTTCGCACGCGTAATACCGGTAGCCTCATATCCGTGGGCACAGCTTTGTTTTTCAACAAACGACCTTAACACCTGTGCTGAAGCAGTTGCTGATGCTATACTCCAAGGTATGGACTGCTATATTCCCAACTCCCTCATACCTTTTGGGAAGCGCGCGCAGAAATGGTTCAACGGGATCTGTAATAAGGCTGCTATACTTAAACAAACCTCCTACCAGTCCTGGCTCTCTGCACATTGCACCAATGATCCCAATGCTGCAAATGTTAAGAAAATCTTTAACGCTGCGTCCAGAGCCTACAAAAATGCCATTGCCAGGGCAAAATTTGAGCACATTGACAGAATTGGGCAGAGACTAGTCTCACTGCCTTCTGGTTCCCGTGCTTTCTGATTTCTGTTGAAAGCCATACAAGGTAACTTCTGTCGTTTCTCGTTTCCACCTTTACGCAAACCGGATGATACACTGGCCTACACTGCCAAAGAAAAAGCCGAAATTCTGGGCACTCTCTTTGCTGCCAACTCTACGCTTGATGATGGTGGGAAAACACCCCTGACCATCCCGCGGTGTCAAAGCTCTTTGCGTGATATACGGGGTATATTGGAGATATATTGACAGTAAGGGGGAAGCCCTAGCGGTCAGCCTCGACATCGCTAAAGCCTTTGATCGGGTTTGGCATAGGGCTTGGCTACCGAAGCTGCCATCTTACGGACTTCCTGCGAAGCTGTGCAATTGGGTCGCTAGCTTTCTTTATGGGCGCAGCATCAAGGTCGCTGTCGACGGTTTTTGCTCTTAACCTAAGCCCATCAATGCTGGCATTCCACAGGGCTCAGTGCTATCGCCTACTTTGTTCATTCTGCATATCAATGATATGTTGCATAACAGCAGCATATTTTGTTATGCGGATGACAGTACTTCTGATGCCCTTTACAAAGGCCATGCACAGTTCTCTCGCGCAGTGCTGGAGGAGGATAGAACCAAACTTGTGTTGGACATTGAGACTTCTCTCTAGAAAGTGTCCGTATGGGGTTCACAAAATCTTGTTAAATTTAACCCTTCAAAAACCCAAGTTTGTGCTTTTACCGCAAAAAAGGCTCCTTTTACCACGCCTCTTCTCTTTCAGAACACTTCCCTTACTCCTACCAACAGCATTGGGATTCAAAAGAGGGCACTTCGGCTTGTAGACAATCCCAAATTAACTTACTCGCTGGAAAGCTTGGAACACCGCGACGTAAGCTCGCTTTGCGTGCTCTATCGGCTATATAACGGGGAGCCCTCTAACTTCTACAACCGCACCGCACGCCACCGAACGTAATTTCACCCCCACCACCTGGGTGCCTGGAGCACTTCGACCATCAGGTGCTCCAGATCTTTTTTTCCGTGTACTACCATATTGTAGAATCATCTCCCTTCGAAAGTATTCCTGTATATAATGTAGTTTCAGTAAAAATCATTAAATGAACTTCAAAAAGGTTACGGTAAACGACGGTAATGAAGGACACGGTAATGACAAATATGCACTTTTAATTTATTATTAATTTTTCTATAAGCAGTATATGCTATCTAATCATTCAAAAATTAAACTAGACGAGAACTTGATGTATTGTTATCGCAATAAAATTCCAATTTTAAATATTTATCAAAATATAAGCGGACTGGTAATGAAACATAAACTGTGACAAAACATTATAATACACTTTCAGTTGTAATTTTTTGCGCGAGTTCGTGCGTACGTCTTCCTTCTGCTACGTTTTCCGGTCGACTGAGGTCTGAGGTGCGGGACGCCGAGAGCTCACTATGTAGCGGCAAGATTTTGTCACGTAAAAACATGTTTCCCGTGATGATTCCGGAGGGTTCCGGTAATGAACTTTGCATCGTGACAAAACTTTAAAAACATATTTGACTATGTATTTCTTTGTAAACTAAATTTTAAATTATGAAGAAGTAATAAAAAATTATTTAATTATTCGGCACAGTAGTCAAATTAACATTATTTTTGTGCTAGGTTTACTAAATATTATTAAATATATAATATCTAGTAATAAAACAGGTGCCGGTAATGAATTTTAATGTTATTTTCACTAAAAATTTGAGTGATTTACATAGAAATTTCAATAAACACACCATGTGCACGATAAAGTACATAGGTGTGCATGATAAACGTATATTAAATGGAGTCTAAATTTAAGTTTCAATTTTTTATTCACTGAAACACGTAATTTTCATTACTTTGAATATTCACCCATCAAGTGATATGAGATCATAGAGTAAAGAGTAATCAGTAAATTAGGCGTAGAGAGTAGGTAATTGTCAGATGTATATCTGTGGACTGTCATGTATTTGTGATGTATTATTATAAATTTTACTTGTGATAGGTACCTACTTTTAATGTGTTTAAAACAGTCTTAACTGAACGAAAAATTTAATTTAATCGAATTCATTTTAGTTTGTATCAGTATTTAGTATCTCTCCCGTGTAAAAAATATCTGCTTGAGTGTTACAACTTTAGTGGACAAAATAAAAATATAAATTTTTTATTACTAATAATTTTCGATCGGGATGTGTTGGCAAAAAAATAATATAGTAATCCAACGCCGCAGAGTACTTTGATGTAGGTAAGTGTAGTGCTTTATCCATTTCGCATGTGCAGGGCGCGTGTATTGGACTCTAAGGAGTGAGGACAATCCACTGAGACAATATTATGTATTTATCACCGATGTAATTTATTTATTAACTCGATTGAACAACCGATTGTTATTTGGCACTAGCAGGACCCAGGGTACCTATATTAAGTACCCACATGTGCTATATGCATTTTTAAATAATAAAAGATAATTAGGTATATTGTAAATTTTATTACCATTAGATATGAGTTTCTGTGTTATCATGAACTAGGGTCATGGTTGTAATTGAAACTGTTATGTTAATCATGATAGGGGTTTTCTTGGGAAACAATAAAATCATTTCATTATTAAAAGAAGCTGAGTTACAGAATTGAGGGTTGTTACGTGAAAATATTCTTTTATCTACATATACTTATAGGTACTTAGAAAGAATTGTCCTGAATTTATTCTTTATAGTTCCTGAAATTTTGTGGATAGTCTGTGAGTGGTAAGTGTTTTTTAGATATACACTAGCTGATTCCTGTGACTTCATCAGTGTGGGAAAATTTTAGAGTGACTTGCTACTATCCACGAGTAGTTATGTCTTCTACCTCCGATAATGTTTACTAGATCTTCACCAAAATTGGACAAATATTTCTAAAAGTATACAATTTATAATAAAAAAAGATTTGCGAAGTTATCGAGCAAAACCAACAAAAACTTTAATCCCCTATCCCGGATAAACCTTATTGTTTATCAGGATAAAAAGTATTCTATATACCGACTCGGAGTATCAGCTCCCAATATACCAAATTTCATTCAAATCCGTTCAGAAGTTTTCATTCACGTGCTGCACGCACAGACAGACAGAAAAATCAAAAATAATTGTTTTGGGCACAGTATTGATAATAAAGCATGTGATTAAAATTTTGAAAATATATTTGCTGTACAGAATTTATCCCATTACAATTTTATTATAAGTATACTAGAATGTAGATATTATAGAAGATAGATTGTCCTGTTATAAATGATAATAATTTTGGTTTGTTATGAGTGTCACAAAGGTCACAAACACTCGTGAGATTAAAACTATTATTAAGGTGCTGTGAAAACGTGGACACTTGTTGCTGACAGGGGACACTATTACAGGACTAGTGACATGAACTATCATGTACTAGCTTTTGCCCCCGTGACTTCGTCCGCGTGGAATTAGGTATTGTGGTGGAATTTTCAAAAACTGTGACACACGTACTTCTTTATTTTTAACTGAGAGCTCTAATACCAACTTTGATGGAATCAGCTTGAAAAATGATGGAGTTTCATATAAACTTCCATCCCCTATTTAAACCCCTTAGGGGTGGAATTTCCAATAATCCTTTCTTAGTGTGCACCTACATCATAAAAGGAACCAACTCTAAAAATTTCAAGTTTCTCACTTCAGTAGTTTAGGCTGTGCGTTGATATCTCAGTCAGTCAGTCAGTCAGTCAGGACTTTGAATTTTATATATATAGATTGTGTGTATGGTGTTGGCATCCTGACACAGTTGCTGTTACTGGGCACACTTGGTGCAACCTCTTCTCTTAGTCTTTGTAGCCAGTAGCAGTAGTTTTAAAATAGAATAAAAGTATTGGATAGACTTCAAGAAAAGGAGGAGGTTCTCAGTTCAACACGTATCTTCTTTTTGTCAATGTCACTCCATAATTCTTTTACTTTAGAATCGACAAGTGAACTACCAGAGATTCCAAATGTTGTCCCAAACAAGAAGCATACAAATTTTTCTAATATTTTAGAACTTTGTATTATTTTATTTAGTCGTCAATTTTCTCATTTCCATTCAAGAAATTGATTAGTCTTCCTTCGGAGCCTTATCAAATGCAATGTCAATTGTTTTCAAGACAGAACTCAGTTTGTGCCTTTTTAAAACAGGCATTTTAAACGAACCTCACCACCTGGGTGCCTGGAGCATTTCGACCATCCGATGTTCCAGATCTTTTTTTCCACGCACTTTGAAACTGTGGAACCAACTTCCTGCGACGGTGTTTCCACTGAATTACAACATGGGGTTATTCAAGGGGCGGACCAACAAATTCCTGAAAGGCCGGCAACGCACCGGTGGTGCCTCTGGTGCTACAAGTGTTCATGGGCGGCGGTAATCACTTAACATCAGGTGACCCGCCTGCTCGTTTGCTCGCTAAAAATATTAAAAAAAAAAAATAAAAAAAATAAAAAATAGAAGGAGGTTTTTGAATGGATGTAAATACAAGAGATATAACCGTCTGTCTATCCGTTGCAGGTACCTGAGACCCCACATCTGCCACTGAGACTATTGTAAGTTGATTTATTTCTTCTTCTTTAGCAACCGATAGACCACGACAACTGTTGGACAAAGTTCTCTTGCATGGACTCTCTCGGGCCTCGGCCTCGCGCCGCCTGAATCCAGCGGCTCCCTGCGTCTCGTTGGATGTCGTCGATCCACCTAATGGGGGGTCTGCCGACACTGCGCTTCGCGGTGCGGGCTTCTAGATGTCTTCTCGACCCAAATTCCTCAGAACACTGAAGTCTCGGAACACTTCGTGTCGCCAGTCATGACTCGGGAATCGGGATCACTCGGCGAACGACGGAGAGCTATGCTCGGAGCATTCCTACGAGATCTAATCGGTGATGAGGAGATCCGTGGCCGTGGCCTCAGAACCCAAGTCACCGAATAGCTCAGCGAGTTACGAAACTGATTTAACAGTAGGCATAATAATTAAGTCTATCAACCAGAAATCACTATAATCATACTTTTTAATTCCTTTCTGACTTGAATGCAAAATGGAAATATCCGCTTCGCACGTCTGACGTCGGGCCTCGTGTCGCAGGGCGCCGCAGCGGGCATGCTGCGCGGGGGCCGCGCGCGGCTGTTGGCGGCGCTGGGCGCGGGCGCGCTGCTGCTGCTGCTGTGGCGCGCGCGCGCGGGCGGCGGCGACGCGGCGGCGGGCGGCGCGGGCGCCGTGGCCGGCCGCGAGCTGCCGCTCATCTTCATCGGCGGCGTGCCGCGCTCGGGCACCACGCTGATGCGCGCCATGCTGGACGCGCACCCCGACGTGCGCTGCGGGCAGGAGACGCGCGTGGTGCCGCGCATCCTGCAGATGCGCCAGCACTGGATGCGCTCGCAGAAGGAGAGCGTGCGGCTCGAGCAGGCGGGCGTGAGCAAGGCCGTGCTGGACAACGCCATCGCCGCCTTCTGCCTCGAGGTGATCGTGCGCCACGGCGAGCCCGCGCCGCGCCTGTGCAACAAGGACCCGCTCGTGCTCAAGATGGGCACCTACGTGCTGGAGCTGTTCCCCAACGCCAAGTTCGTGTTCATGGTGCGCGACGGGCGCGCCACCGTGCACTCGATCATCACGCGCAAGGTGACCATCACGGGCTTCGACCTGTCGTCGTACCGGCAGTGCCTCGGCAAGTGGAACCACGCCGTGGAGCTGATGCACGCGCAGTGCCGCGCGCTGGGCGCCGCGCGCTGCCTGCTGGTGCGCTACGAGGCGCTGGTGCTGGCGCCCGCGGCCACCATGCGGCGCGTGCTGGCCTTCCTGGGGCTGCCGTGGCACGACGCCGTGCTGCACCACGAGCGCTACATCAACCGGCCGCACGGCGTGGCGCTGTCCAACGTGGAGCGCTCGTCCGACCAGGTGGTGCGGCCCGTCAACCTGGACGCGCTCGACAAGTGGGTGGGGCAGCTGCCGGCCGACGTGCGCGCCGACATGGCCGAGCTGGCGCCCATGCTGTCCGTGCTGGGCTACGACCCGTGGGCCAACCCGCCGCGCTACGCCGCGCTGCCCGACGTGCCGCCCGCCGCGCCCGACGCGCCGCCCGAAGCGCCCACGCCCCGGCCGCGCCCGCCCTAATACTAATGCTTTATCCTTCTCACTCTTTTTTATTTACCCGCTCCCGCTCGGTACTGTGCCCCTCGGTATCTTGAACGAAACGCGTCGCGTGTCGCGTCCACGGTGACGCGGTCGAGCCTTTTCCCCTCACGAAGGAACCGCTCGTAATATTATGTAGCCGAGTTAATCGAGCTCGACTAACTCAAAAAAAAAATTGGTTAACTAGTTAACCAATTTTTTTTTATGAAATGATACACTTAAATTGAAATAACCCTTGGATCGGGCGAGGCCTGCCGGCGCCGACTGTACGAGGTTCGCGTTGCGAGTGTTGCGACTAGCGTTGCCAGACGTCCCGTATTTTAGGCATAGCTTACGATGTCCCGACGGGACCGACTGTCCCGTATTGGAACCGTACTTCGTTTTTCATTATGAAATCGATCCAAGTATTCACACACGCAACGTTCGTAAAAAAGCGAGTTGATGAACGTTTTATGGTCTTCCACGGTGCTAATATAAACTTTTCTAGTAGACAGTATGATAAAATGTTGAAATCTTAATAAATAAATAAAAAAGTTGGTTTACTTTGATGGTACGTACATACGATGGTAATGTCGAAATACTGGAGAGATTTCAAAGTAATACCTTAAGGAACATGCTAAATGTACCGTGGTACATTAGCAACAAGCACATCCACCAAGATCTACAGATGAAGACGGTAAAACAGGAAATCGTGTGCAGCGAGCGGTATCCAACCAGACTCGGGCCATTCAAATAAACTAGTTTCGCAACTGAAGGGAATGGTAGCTTACAGTTCACGTTAAAAAGAAAAAGTGCGTGTCTGTATTTAATTAGTGTTAGTGACAATGTTATGCGACTGCGAGTGAAACGTCAATGGACAATTTGCTCCAAGCTCAAGCCAAATTCAGATCGCTGTCAGCCACCAGAACGCTGCCAGAACGGCTTATTGTTTTCAATAAAACAGATTGCCGCGTCGCAGAAATGAGAAAAGAAAAAACATTGATGGAACAAATTAGGATAAAATTGTCTCATTTTTAACCGACTTCCAAAAAGGAGGAGGTTATCAATTCGGCCGGTATCTTTTTTTTTGTCCGATGACGTCAAGTTGTATAGAACAAATGGGATTTACCTACCCGATACGGGTGTCGATTTCTGAAAGTTTCGCGCTTGACGAGAGATGCAGAGGCTGCCGCGCCGCTTCGTTGTGTCCATGAATCGACAGGCACCTCTGCGGGCGACGTCCAACGTCCTTTGTCGGCTCAAACGCTCGCGTGTCGTTGGAATGTACGCTGTAACTGGAATATTACTCGTATTATTTTATTGATAACAATATACAAATTGGAAATAACCTGAACGCTCTTCTTAATGAACCGATAGGCGACCTCGTGGAGCCTAAGTGTGTCCGTAACTTCCACACGTCTCGGTCTTGCGCCGCTTATGTCTAGCGGCTCCCTGCGACTCGTCTGGTGTACGCGACCGCACGCGGCACCAACATTGAGGAGAACAATCTTTATCTTTAGAAGCTTGTAGATACAGTTTCCAGCCCGTCGCGTGTCGGGCCAACTCAATGAGCTAACGTAGTGCGAAGGAATGAGAGTTAAACGCAATGACTTGTATTAGAAGTCATCGGTTAAACGATAGAAAGTAAGGAACTTCTAGGTGAAGATAATGTAGCACTTCTTGTGGCAGCAAGTCACTACAAGGTCAGAAATAGCTAAGGTTTTAGAGGTAGCTAGGTACCTAAGTACATGTAAAGCGTAGATGTAGATAAATGCGTATTATAACTGTTAGTCTCAAGTTATTAGAAAAACCTGCCATTACTGCTTTTAGGCAACGGAAATCAATGGCAACGGTCTATAATACGCTTCGATATAGGTTATATACCTACAGGGTGTAGGTATCTATAGGTTTACCGCTGACTTCTACAGAACTGCTGGCACTCATTATACCTACTATAGCAATCGGGCAATAGGTAGGTACCTACTCGGTCGATGCGATGGAATTCAACCATACATCTCTAGCTCTTTTACAATCGAAAGAAAATCAGTGTTTTTATTTCATATTATTATCGGTCGTAAGGTCACAGAGTACCTACGTACTACATATTGCGTTCCTCGCGTTGCGTGATTGTGAAGCTGACCTTCACCTCGCCCATATTTCACACTGATAAGAGGTTCGACATGAATAGAAATATGCTGTAGCGACATCTATGAGAATATTGTTGAACTACGAAGTGTGTAGGTACGTGACAAATAGTTTGGTACGTCGAAGCAAGCGGGTACGTTGTGTTGATCGTCGTCGCTTGCCGATGTTCCTGAAAATCTCGATAGGTGGTGCTAATAAAGTTTATTTTTTAAGTTTAGATCAACAGATGTCGTCACTAGGTAAATCTGACGAAACGAAAATCTGTCGAAACGATAACAATTCATAAAAATCGCTAATAAATATAAATGTGCAAGTAACTGCTTGTCTGTTTGTCACCCTTTCACGCCTAAACTGCCTAAACCTAAGAGATAATATATTGGACCTTGGAAAAGATATACTTAGGCTACTTTTTGTTGTAAAATAAAACTTGACGGGGGTGAAATAGGGGATATGATAGTTTTTGTTGATAGATTTTTAACCCCAACAGAAAAAGAAGGATGTCACAAGTTTGACGTTTGTGTGTCTGTCTGTTCCCTCGTAGCTCCCTAACAAATGGACCGATTTTGATGCGGTTATTTCTGTTTGAAACCTAATGTAATCGAGGTGGATGTTAGCGTTAATTAGGAAGATCTGCTAAGGCGTTTAAAGATCATCAGCTCAGTTTCTGTGGGTTTACACACTTTCACTGGTGTAATTAATTTGAAATTTTGTGTAACTACACTGTTGGTTCGGATTATTTACAAGATTATTTTTTAATTTTATTTATGGTAACCTTGCAAATGGAATACCTAGTCTGTGGGTATCCAGCACGACGGTCGAGGGTCGAGAAGGACCTGATGAGGGAGCAGAAAACTGGGTGACAGGATGTCAGGTCAGGGATGTCGCACATAGGCCTGCTATAGTCACATGGCAAACACCCAATAAATACTGTCGGAGATTGAGGACATCGACCTCACCGACAGCAGCACTAGTCACTCGCATAACATTTAATGATCTTAATATATACCTACCATATACATATTTATGAGGATCTTGACCGTAGCCATTAAATAAATATTTTACTAAGTAGGTAGCTGATGCCCGCGACTTCGTTCGCGTGGATTTAGTTTTTAAAATCCCGCGGGAACTCTTTGATTTTCCGGGATAAAAAGTATCTATATCACCCTCGAGGTCCTCAACTATACCCATGCAAATAATCACGGCGATCCGTAGCTCTGTTGCAGCGTTATTGAAGGACAAACCAACAAACAAACTTACTATCGCATTTATAATATTAGTAAGGATATGTGGATATTATAATACGAAAGTGTGTTTGTTGGTTTGTCCTTCAATCACTTAATTTATTTATTTATTAGTACGGAAACCTCCATATAAAACAGACATGACATAAATAACATAAAAATAACCTCAAAAATTAAACAAAAAATTAAATTAAACAAAAACAAAAGTCAAAATTCAGATTTTTTAAGACAGGTGCATGGTTTGTGAGGCGAAACCCTCGCAAAACTGCAGGCACCGACTCACAATGGAGCTCTATCGGTCTGCAAATATGGCACAGGCTGGAGATTCATCATCATCATCATGAGATATATTCTGCCGGTCGGTCTGCAAGCCGTCGGCCCTGGGCAGCTCGGCAGGCTGCGGCGGCCGTCATCGCTGGCCGCCCGCGCCGCGTCTGTCAACTTGTCGACCCTGCTGCCGTCGTATTATCGATTTCAACGCGTGCGAGGCTGCCTCGAATAAGTAGCCAGTACCTGCATTAAATTATTTTGATAAAATAGTTTTTATTTTTAATAACATTTACATTTAATGTTGATGCTTTCTTCTTAACATTTATATTTGCTGTGTTCTTGGTGCTAAAAAGCAGTATTTTTATGGTAACTTTGACAGAAATAATAGACAACACCAGGACCAAGCCTTCAACTTTATATCCGGCAAAGTCTAAACTGATAAACTCATCAGTCGACGTCCAACGTTGGACGCACCCGTCGCACCGTTGGCGTGCCGCTGTCCCGCCCCCCACGAGCTGTACATTCAGAACCTTCCGATAACTTATTTATCGATCGATTCACATAGTACCTACCTACGAACGAATGTACTTACATACGATAAAATATATTTTCAATTTCATTATCATTAGTTCATTATCATTAGTTCATTATCATTTTCATTAGTTCAGTGTGGCTAATTAAGAGACATATTGTGCTAGGTGACGCCCGCGGGAATTCTTTAATTTTCCGGGATAAAATGTAGCCTACATGTGTTAATCCTGGAGATGAGCTATCTCCATTCCAAACGGCCAAATCGGTTCGTACGTTGTGGCGTGAAGGAGTAACTAACATTCATCCATCCTTTCTCACTAACTTTCGCAGTTATACTTAATATTGGTAAAGATTTATTAAGGAATAAGGACAGTAAGGAAGTAGGATTCGAGTGGCTGCTCGAAGCCGACCTGAAGTAGTGAAGGCATGTTTCGGGCGGTGGGCATTGTGAAGTTTCCCACTTCCCAGCTCTCCGCTCTCTGCGCGACTATGAACAGTAGGTAGGATTTTGCAGAATGCGATTCACCGTTTTCCGAGACTTCGAGTACGAGCCCGATCCGCGCTCGCTCTTCACTTCGTCGACTGTCGAACGAGTGTCGAGACTCAAGTGTGAAGTCCGGGCTCCGGCAGAGTTTAGTGTCGCTCGAGTTCTCGCAGTGAGAGGACGCGCCGACCGCGTCTCGACCCTCGCAGCACGTGCTCCGACGCTCTCGCGAGCGAATATTATGTGTATTTCTGACGGAGTGCCAGTGAACTTCACAGTGCCAGATACGCGATTTTCTGGACGAATAAACATTACCGATAATTTATAACTAAATACATTCGAGTGCTGCAATATTCGGAAGTGCCAACCTCGGATCGACTGAGATGTGTTCTTCGTGCGACCGCCGTCGGTGAGCGGTGCGCGATGCTGGCGACGGCGGTGCTCGCGCTGGCGTGCGCGCGCTGGGCGGCGGCCGGCGCGGAGCCGGCGCCCGTGGCCGTTCCGCGCTGCTGTCCGGCCGCGCACCGCCTCGCGCCCGCCGGCCTGCGCGTGGACGTGCTGCGCGCCGCGGACGTGCCGGCGGCGTGCGAGCCCGACGACGCCGCCTGGGCGCCGCTCGTGTTCGCGCCCGCGCGCAACAAGTTCCTGGAGCGCGGGAAGGTGCCGCCGCACTGGCGCGTCGCGTACGCGCAGGTGCCGGCGTGCGACGAGCTGCGCGTGCTGCGCGAGCACGCGGCGGCGTACGCGCTGCTGGCGCTGAGCGGGCGGCTGTGGATGCGCGGCGGCGCGGGCGCGCTGCCGCCGGAGCGGTTCTGCGCGGACGCGGAGGTGGCGCTGGCGTGCGCGGCGGACGTGGGCGGGCGCGGCGTGAGCAAGTGTTGCGCCGCGGGGCACGCGTTCGCCGCGGGGCGCTGCGCGGCGGACGAGGCGCGCGCGGCGGCCGCGGAGCGCGAGCTGCGCGCGCTGGCGAACGCGTCGGGGCTGGCGGTGGGCGCGGGCTGGCCGGCGTGCGCGGAGGGCTCGCAGTACGCGGTGGCGGGCGCGCTGGCGGCGGCGCGGCTGGAAGCGGACGGCGCGCTGGCGCTGGGCGCGGCGCGGCTGGAGGCGGGCGCGTGGTGCGCGGAGGCGGTGGACGCGGAGGCGGGCGCGCGCGTGCTGGCGTGCGCGGCGCGCGCGCGCGGCGTGGCGGCGGGCGGCGCGCGGCGGCTGCTGTACGGCGCGGGGCTGGCGGTGGGCGCCGCGTTCCTGGCGGCCACGCTGGCGGCGGGCTTCGCGCTGCCGGCGGCGCACCACGCGCTGCACTGGCGCTGCCAGACGCACTACGTGGCGGCGCTGATGCTGGGCGACGCGCTGCTGGCGGCCACGCAGCTGGCCGGCGAGCGCGTGCCGCCCGGCCTGTGCCGCGCGCTGGCCGTGGGCATGCACTTTCTGTTCCTGTCCGCCTTCTTCTGGCTCAACACCATGTGCTTCAACATCTGGTGGACTTTCCGGTGAGTGCCGCCCCTCGGATCTTGACTTCGTAGAGACCGTCGTCTGTTTGCATTTCACGGAAAATATTATTTCACCAACTTCAATCTATCCATTCGCGGGAATTCAAGTAAACTTTTGAAAGTCAACGTTTAAGAGTCAAAAAAATTTCCGACTTCCTTAACAAATTTGCCCATAATATCTGGCCTGATACATTTATGTGCATAATATATAGCCTACAACCATCTGGAATAATGTACCTTTGAAATGGTGAAAGAATTTTTGAAATAGGTGGTTCCAAAGTGTGCTCCGGACATACATACAAACTCACAAAATTCGCGCTCTCTCTTTATTATAATAGTATAGATTGGAGCACAATAGTACATTATGGTACAAGTGTGAAACATTGGTGATTGCCGCTGAGGCGCTATTGAGATCCGAGCCATTAGGTGAGGGTCTTAAGATAGCCGAGGGCGGTAATAGAATAGAATAGAATTTCTTTATTTGCATAATCATCAATGCACACGTGTATCATACGACGTTTTTCGACACACTTGTGAAGAAAATAATACTAAAATAGTACATTATGGTACAAAACAGTGAAAACGAGTTGTGAAAATTTTTTCGCAATGGCGGGAAAAATTAATCAGTTTTCCGGAATGCGCGCGCACCTTTAATGGCCATAGAATAAAAGAATGAGGTTTTTTTTTGGCTTTTCTCGGATAGCGTTCTTGCCACGTACAAAATGGGGAATTTCAAGTTTTCTTTATTACAGAAAAAAACAAAAGTTATATTTGAGTGACAGTTTTATTTACTAAACACGTATAAGTTGAAATTATCTATGTAAATACGGAGTTGTATGAAATGAGCAAGCAATAGGTACATTAATTTATTTGTAATATTGAACACGATGTTTTGTGTAATAGAAACTTTTTTAAGAACAAAGCAACTCAACCAATAAAATTAAAAAAAAAATCTATAACTCACATTGTGAATAATAGTATGTAATGAAAAAGTCACAGTTTGATTAATAGATGTCATTGTGTGCCTAATTGCGGTGAACCGGGAGCCACTTTATGAGCAAGTGTGTTGAAACAACATATAAATAAATTAACTTAACATAATAATATAATTTGTAAGTACAAGAAGGCGGTCTTATCGCTAAAAAGCTACCTCTTCCCTGATAACCTTATGGCTAAGAAAAAAAAAAATTAGAAGACGCTTATGATTTTAATATGTGCATACCATACGTATATGAGGGTTTTGGCCATAATCAATAATTACAAATAGACCATTGAACTCCAGTTCCTCAATCTTGATGCTGTTGGGTACTGCCCAGTGCCCACCTAAAACAGTGAACATGGGATTTAGAGGCTGTCGATTGGTTATTAATTGATAGGCTCCAGCTGTTTGTACCGGGGCGGTAGTATTTATATAGTATGTATCGCCGCAGCGACTTCCGGCCGACGTCCCTGGAGCGCGGCCAGGAGGCGTGCCGGCTGCGCGTGTACATGGTGTACGCGTGGGGCGGGCCGCTGCTGCTGGCGGGCGCCGCCGCCGTGCTGGACCGGCTGCCGGCGGACGCGGCGCCGGGCGTGCTGCGGCCGCGCTTCGCCGTGCAGCGCTGCTGGTTCTACGGCGACATGGAGATCCTCGTGTACTTCTTCGGGCCGGTGGGCGTGCTGCTGCTCGTCAACCTGGCGCTGTTCGTGTCCACGACGCGCCAGCTCACGTGCGGCCTGTGGCGGCGCGACGAGGTCAAGTCCACGTCGGAGCGCGCGGCGCTGGGCCGCGTGTGCGCCAAGCTGGTGGTGGTGATGGGCGTGACGTGGGGCGCCGACGTGGTGTCGTGGGCGGCGGGCGGGCCCGAGTACGTGTGGTACGCCACGGACCTGCTCAACGCGCTGCAGGGCGTGTTCATCTTCCTGGTGGTGGGCTGCCAGCCGCACGCGTGGGCCGCGCTGAAGCGCGCCGCGCACGCGTGGTGCGCGCGCGCGCCGCAGCAGCAGCACTCGTCGTCGCACCTGCCGTCGTGCGGCGAGTCGCTCACGCACACGACGGCCGCGCCCGCGCCCGCGCCCGCGCCCGCGCCCGCGCCCGCGCGCCTGCCCATGGAGACCGTGTGCTGACGGGCGGCGCGCGCGCTGCTGTGTGTGTGTCACAGTGTTCGGGAGACGTGAACTCGCGACGTATTTATTCTACAGTATTATTTTTATACTAGTGTATTGAACGGACTGCAGTGTGCATCGACGTGACGCGTAACGAGGCTCGTACACTTGTACAGTACGTAGATGTAAGTTTACAATATAAGCTCGGAGTGTACCTACTACGCATGTAATGTATATAATTATTATTTTTGGTGTACGTACTATTTGTATAATGAATGGGTTCACTTGGAACGAAATATTTGATGGACAATAAATATTATTGACGAATCGTTTTCGGCGAAGTTTCGCCCGCTCGATTGAATTGAAATTAAAATGATTGTGAAATTATTATTCTTTTAATTAACTTCCAAGAACTATTATTACCTAATAAAATTTTTAACTAAGCTCATAAAGACTGCCCACAGATGATAGATAGAGTCTTCTTTACATATTCCATTGAACTTGCCGATCGAAACCTTCTTTTTACACTTATTTCGAAATATCATTGATCGATATAAACATACAAAATGCTACATAAATATTCTTTCTCCACCGCCCGGCGGCCGGCGGGTCACGACTTGCCGCATGGCGGGGCCCGAGTTACCTACGAATCCTACTACTCATTTTTTGGTAAACATTTAAAAAACTCTTGACTTTCAATCCGAACTTCCGAAGGGGCATTTTAACTTCTCCCCGTTTTTGGTTCTTGCCACTGGGCCCAAGCGGGGCCACGCGGCTGAGGGCCTGCGGTCGCGGCTCGGGAGGTGCCGGCGACGGGGGCCCGCGGTCGCGGCTCGGGAGGCGCCGGCGGCGGGGGCCCGCGGTCGCGGCTCGGGAGGCGCCGGCGGCGGGGGCCCGCGGTCGCGGCTCGGGAGGCGCCGGCGGCGGGGGCCCGCGGTCGCGGCTCGGGAGGCGCCGGCGGCGGGGGCCCGCGGTCGCGGCTCGGGCGGCGGAAGCGCCGGGGGATTGATCGCGGTAGATTTCAATGCTTTCTACTTTGTAGGTAGTAGGTAGGTAGTGCCTACGATAACCTTGTATAAAATTTGAAATGTTTGACAATGCTTGGCTCTTGCCACAATAAGCAGAGCGCGAGCAAGACATTAGGAGCCGACCTAATTACTACTAATTAGTAATGACGTAGCAGCGAGTAGCGACGCGGCGGCTTATCTCGGAGCACGCGTACAGATAAACTAATACAGTCGCCGCGCCGCCGCGCTTCGACTACCTACCGACTACCAACTGTATCTACCTAATGGGTATTATAATATACTCGTTGGTAGGTAAGGTTGACTACTACTACTAGTTGACCCTCGCACCTCGTCGAGCTTCGCAGACAGACAGACATACGGAGAGGCAGACAAAAATTAAATAAAAATCGGTTGTGGGCTCAGTATCGATAACAAAGCATCACTCGGTTAAAATTTTCGTAAAATATTAAATGTAAGTAGGTACCTGTATATTACAGTCAATACAGTTTTATTATACCTAAGTAGATAATATTGGGTGATGCAAGGAAGTAGCCAGGCAACTACAGTCACTGCATCTCCTATTAGTACTAAAAATGTAGTGGATAATGTAGTCGATCAATATTGCAAAGTTAATCGGTTAGATCTTAATGTTTCTAAATGCTCTGCCATATCCTTCACGCGTAAGCATAACGTATATAACTCCACATACAAGTTACAGAATCATGAACTGGATCGTGTATCCTCTATGCGAGATTTAGGTGTAATAGTCGACAGTAAACTACTATATGATAAACATGTGGACCAAATTGTAAACAAGGCATCAAAAATGTTGGGATTCTTAATCCGATCATCTAAAGACAACAAATATGAAGGTCTATGTGCCCAGTTGCATCTACTGCCACTTAACATTCGAAGAAATATAAGTGACATATCCTACCTCATCAATATTGTAAACAACACAGTTGATTCTTCGCAGCTTCTTGAGAAGTTATTCTTTAAAGTCCCCATCAATGCACATCCTCGTAACTTTTGTATTCTACACACACCACCTTCACATACCAATTTTCGAAAAAACTCATATATGCTCAGATCTGCCCTATCTTTTAACAAAATTTGTCAAAATAATAAAAATCTAGACCTTTTTTGCATCAATGCCACCACCATTCGCAAAACGCTGGCAAACGAATTCTTTAACGCTTATAAATAATTCGTAAACCTCGTTAAGAAATTCGTTGGCCACTTCTAAAATTTTGCTTTTTTTACCCCACATTGTATAGTTTTTATTGATTGATTGATTATTCTTTACAATTTTTTTCGGTTTTTGTTCCCCCTGTATTTCTTTTTATTTTTCCTTCTCCCAGTTGAGTGTTTTTTTTTTTTTTTTTTTCTTTCTCATATGTGATTTCTATCTGTGAAAACTTGTAATTAGCTTTAATTGTTCTTTTGTATTTATTAACTAGTTCTTAATTTTTTAATAAGCTGTAAGTTTTCCTGTAAAATAAAAATAAAATAAAATAAATAATTTTTTATTTCCTGAGAGAAACTTAGGTAGAATAAGTATCAAAATTTAAACATGCGTGTTTTCCTACTGCAACATGATATTTTGTTGATGTGTGTCGTGCAGCGCCGGCGGGCGACATTGAGCGCGGAGCGACAAGGTCGAGGAAAGTGGCGTGCGGTGCGTGCCGTGTGCGGGGGTGCGGGGGGGAGGGGGGGGCAGGGGGGCAGCACGCCGTGCAGCGCGCCGCGGCGCTTTCACCGCGCCGCCGCCGGTTGTGTCGCCGCACGTCCCACACGTCACCGTTCAGGCGAACAGTTAGTTACTCGTAGAGCTATATCGTTCACCATTCCCCGGAATAATGTGATGTGATCTGTACGGGTGAGGCATATTCACTTTGGTTGTAAAAAATGTTTGTACACAGCCAAATTGTGAATCGTGCATCCTCGTCGTATGCTGTCTAACTAACTTGACGTTTGGTCCAATGTTGTGTGGAATGCGCTGCGGGGGCCCCGGGGGCCCCGGGGGCGGGTCGCGCGAGCAGTCCGCAGGTGTTCTCGCTCGGGAGCAAGCTTGCAGCAGGACCGGCTAGCGACCGGCGACCGGCGACCGGCGAGGCTGCGCGCGCCCGTGTGCGTGAACCCCCAGGACCGACCCCCCGGGCCCCGCCTGCACCCGGCGGACCCCTCGGCGCACGCACACGCACGCATAATATTATTAATGCGATAGTTTGGATGCATGTATGGATGTTTGTTACTCAATCGCGCTGCAACGACTACACCGACGAATAGCACATAGGCTACTTTTTATCCCGGAAAATAAGAGAGTTCCCGCGGGACTCCAAAAAACCACAATCCAAGCTTACGACGCCGCGGGTATCAGCTAGTACGTACCTACATAAGTACAACACAATACGGGTGTCGCGTCGCTGCGGGCGGCTCTCGCGGCTCTCGCGGCTCCAGCCCGCTCCTTGTTGCAGTATTATTGGTATCCTGTTCCTACGTGCCTGACACTCACCTGCTCGCTAATGACTGTTTTGAGCGTACACTTACCTAGATAAATGTCTTTAGCCAAGATCACCTGCTATAGCGTATCTCGACTTTCAAAAAAAACTTTATCTGAATCATCATCGTTCATCATCATCAGCCCACATGCATCCACTGTTGGTCATAGGCCTCTTTAGAGTAGCGCCAACGTTGCCTATCCTCGGCCTTTCGCATCCAATCGATGCCTGCCACTTTCCGGATGACATCGCTCCATCTAGCCGGGGGCCGGGGGGCGCCCTACACTCCGTTTGTCGAGACGCGGTCTCCACTCGAGGGCCTTACGACCCCAGCGGCCATCGGCTTATCTGAATAGAAATTGAAAAACTTCCGCTGTGGTATCATGGTCATTTCCTTTCTTTTCTATATAAACTACGAGTGGAATGAGAGCTATATTTTTGAAGTTGACGCTATTGCAACTAGCGGCATTACGTGGCATCAATAATAACGTCCATGCTATAATAGAAAAAAGAAAGTTATAATATTCTGTTCACATATAATCTGTGATTCTGCTTTATACGTATTATTCTAGAATGATGTTCAAATATAGCACCTACATGACTGGGTATAACTAGTTAGGTACTAGGTACGTCTTTAAGTATCAGGGTTTTTCAATTAAAAAGAGTAGACGATTGCGAAATAAGAATCAATGGGCTACATTCCTAGACAACAGGAACCATTGATAGAAGAGATATTTCTTGAAAACATGTACATAATCACAACATAAAAAAAAAACAAAAAGTTTATTATTGTTCATAAGGTTTATCGCGATGGTACAATGCGAGATTTTCCTATAAAGCGATCTCTAGTTTCTCGAGCAGTGAGCACAATCCGAAGCGGCCGTTTCGCCGGAACAAAACCCGCATTGTGATTTGCGGAGCCTCGACCCCGCGCGTCGCGGTATGCTGCGGGCGACACCGACACTTGCAAACGAACCACGTCCAGACTCCAGTCAACTGTGCTGTCAGGAGATAGTAACACATTATGAGCTACTTCGCAACTCATAGTTCCGAGTTCCGCGCTGATAGAGAGACCTGTCGACAATTTCAGCTTATACATTTGTCATTGCGTAACACTAAGGTGTGAACCTGTGAGACCAGTCCAAATTCGGTCATGCGTCATGTGTGATTGAATAATAAGTAAGTCGGTAGATACTGCCAGCATAATGCAATGTGAAAGTTACTTTAATATCTGTATCTGTGACCATCGATATAATATGTATCTATAACATTTTTATATCCACGACGAGCTTTTGCCTGCGGCTTCGCTCACGTTAATTTATTGATCTATGACATTTTTGTTTTTATTTATTTTTTCTTATTGTATTTTTAAGTAATTGTGACATTTTACCAATGACATTGTTCAGAAATATGATGTTTTGTTTCGACAGGTTTACACAATCCGGGCAAACGTCACTGTCACCGTCAATTCGATGAGTTCGATTTTATCGATCCACCCTCTTTTCGTCGATCGTTCGCGTCCGCCATCGCAAGCGGCGGACAATTAGTTCTTCGCAAAACGCCTCGAGAGTAACACCCGCTCGCTGTCGAGTGCTGTCCCGAAAATCTGGACATTCTGACATCGTCTTCTCGTCGGTTCGAACTTTAAATTCACGTAAATGGCAGCTGCCTAGTTAAGTGTGTGTGCCGAACTAATCGAACTCAAGATTTTACATTTTCCAATCGAACTATCTAGCGGGACAAGGCTGACCCCACCTTCGGCCAGGCGCGGGCGGACCGATGGCATCAAAAGGTGAGTGGTTTCTTTAATTTCGTTCCCGCCGATTGATGGGGAAGGTTTGCCCAGAAATAGGAAGCTATCGAACTCAAAACATCAAAATATACAGGCCACTAATCATCCCAAAACCAGCGAGACTTACGACCCCGCTCACTCGGTAAATTAATTCGGGTGGAATAAAACCCACCAGACATTATTATAAAATTGTAATTTTTGTAATATTTAATAACAATACAGCAAGCAGCAGACCTTTTCACTGCAATTTTGCTAAACAAGACTGCCGTTAGCGTTACACTTTGAAATCTCGAAGTGAGATATGCCGAGGGGCGAGGACAGTCTCGCCGGTGCTTTGTGGTGGAATCAACATCGGCTATTCATTTATGTTGTTATATTTCATAACGCCACTTCCTGCGCGGCGGCTGACCCGGTTCCTTTGTGCGGCTCGCGTCACATCGCTACTAGCGGCTTCTCCCAATCGCTCCTAATTGAGCATCCTAATTCCTCGCAAGTCGCGCTTATCTGAGCACTCACCGTGCGCTAATCGCCGGCGGGCCGCGCTACCGCCGCGCCGCAGTGTGTCCGTGAATGAACAGTCATATAAAAATATTACGTCTATGTATAAAAAAAAATTAAAAAAAAAATGAATCATCGAGGAATATTGACGACAAGGATTGCTTTATGTTCCAAATGACTTTTTGTCGTCTAACGGCCGGTTTCAATTACTTAGGATTTCTTTGGATTTTGACCCCGCGCCTCGGTCGGATAACGGATTACATTCAATTAAGAAATTTAATGTCCGATATTTTAATTCATACTAGCGGAGTCGCAGGCAAAAGCTAGTAGGTATTTTAAAACTGCACAATTATATGTGAGTGTACTGTACACTCACATATAATACTACGCGTGTGTGTATAATAGGTTCCTTTCTTTAATGTGCAGTTCAGGGACTCGGGGAGTCACATTATTATGCAGCGTGTGGCGAGTGGCGAGGCGAGCGTCACACTCCATCGCGCTCGGACGATTCCTCAAATAGGTTTTTGCTACGAGTGGCATTCCAGTTATGAGTCAAAGTCATCGGCACCGTTACACGCTTACATAAGCATTATCACGCACTCCCCGGCCCGCTGCTGCCGGCAGGTGGCCCACTTACATCAATTGGCGAACAGGTTTTGGTGACGTTGCACTAAAATAAGTATCACTTTCTACCGCCTCGGTCGACGGCTCTACCCATTACCCACCGATACCGCCTCAGTCGACGGCTCTACCCATTACCCACCGATACCGCCTCAGTCGACGGCTCTACCCATTACCCACCGATACCGCCTCAGTCGACGGCTCTACCCATTACCCACCGATACCGCCTCAGTCGACGGCTCTACCCATTACCCACCGATACCGCCTCAGTCGACGGCTCTACCCATTACCCACCGATACCGCCTCAGTCGACGGCTCTACCCATTACCCACCGATACCGCCTCAGTCGACGGCTCTACCCATTACCCACCGATACCGCCTCAGTCGACGGCTCTACCCATTACCCACCGATACCGCCTCAGTCGACGGCTCTACCCATTACCCACCGATACCGCCTCAGTCGACGGCTCTACCCATTACCCACCGATACCGCCTCAGTCGACGGCTCTACCCATTACCCACCGATACCACCTCAGTCGACGGCTCTACCCATTACCCACCTATACCGCCTCAGTACTACCCATTAGGCTCTACCCATTAGGTAGAACCTACCCACCGATATGGTGAATATCTACCTAATGCATTTGAACAAGCAGGAAATGGATAGTTCAGGAAAATGTTATTATAGCAGACCATCAGGTGAGATAGCAGTCAAGGGCTATCTTGTCATCGAATAAAAAAAAAAAAGAAGCAGGTGCGGTAACCGCATTTCAAGAAAGTGTTTTAAATTACGTGTTAAGATCGTGCTTAGTTTCCAGAGATAATAGAAGGTTCGTAAGCATTCTATTGTACCGACCTATTTCATTTCAGATAAGCTTTCGTGGCTGGTATCTACTTACCTACATGTTTAAGTCCTTACCTATACCTACTGTATTTCCAGACGTAAGTCTAAAGATAAAATAGGTATTATGAATAATTCTGAGTTAACAATGGTACATCCGATTAGGTATTAATTATGGGTTATGATTTCTGAGTATAGTAATATAGGAGGTAACTATTCACGAAAATAAGACAAAGAAATTCCATAGACTATTTTAAGTTTTAAGCCGGCCATAACTAAGTAATTTGCAATGGCCCTTATTTTAACTTCAGTTTATCACAAACCTAAAGCAAAGCTAAAGTCACGAATTGAAGTGCAGTGAAACTTATAATCGTTCTGAAACTTGTTCAATGTCACGCTCGGAGGCGCGCGGCCCGCGGGGTATCGCTACTAATTGTTAACTCTAATCCGGCGAAATCGCTGAACAAACAAAATCGAACGAACAGAACGGAACACTTTTCAAAGAGTGGGGAATAAATAACTCATAAGTCTTAGATTTAGGAGGGGCGGCGAAGCGACTACCGATCATAAATCTATGTCACAAATATTATCTGAAAATATGTCGCCCCGCATCCGAAATCCATCTGACCTGAAAGTGCCGAGTATTATTTAGAGATAAATACGAGGCCTCTTTTTGTTTTTTGAGTAGTTTATTACTTGATTCTAATATGCAAAGCTAAGGGGCTTTGCTTACTTATACCTACTTATATGTATATCAAGTAATCTAAGCTCAATAGGTAGGTACTTCATGATATTGAACTCAGACACCCATATTCAACGTTTAACATTCGTAAGGATTAGAAGTGTTTTGACTTTTGAATTTACTGATGGAATTACTTTCTTTGAGAATTTGAAGAAGGTCGGTAGAGTGGCAGCCCTACTGATTAGTATTGTTAAGGTAGCAAGAATTCGTGAATGAATATCTGTCCGCGACCTGCGCTGCGCGAACCGGCCTGTGCCCCGTGGCCTGTGGCCTGGCGACTTGCGAGTGCCTCTGCGATGATAACAGAAATGATACGATAATAAAACAAGAGCCGGTTGTGTATGGTCCTCTGCGACCCATTATGGTGTCATTACAGATATGACATACCTACTACCTCATGGCTAGGGAATGCAAATCTCGCGAGATTGGGGCTCAAGCGAGATCTCGCGAGATTGTAAATAACAATACTGCGAGATCTCGACAATTTCGAGATCTCGCAGTATTGTCGAGTCGAGATTGGCAGTTTTGTATGTTTTTTTTTTTGGAAATAATCACAATATTTGAATAAATTAGAAAAAAAAAAATAATAAAAATTATAAGCATTATAAGATAACATTTATTTTCACGAATTTTTTCAATAGACTTTTATGAATCAAATTGTCTATAATTTTTTAATAAACTTCTAAGTAGTAAACTTTGACGTACGTATCAATCAAATCACTGTGGAAGCACTGTACCTACTGCCCTCGTAATTGAAAACAAAGTAAGTTAAAATATAGAAATTACCTTTAAGTTACTGTGTTTTCAATTACGAGGGCAGTGTATACATAGCACAGTTTGGTTACCTATTGTAAAAAAAATTATTTTTTATTTTTTGAAAAGCAACTGCTGAGTTTCTTGCCGGTTCTTCTCAGCAGAATCTGCATTCCGAACCGGTGGTAGATTTATGACGTGTCATAAGAGCTACAAGTTGACCTACGTGAAATAAATAAATTTTGAATTTGAAATAACAAATGAAAGAAACAACAAGTCTTCTCTTCTAATATCAAACGCAAATCTTTTAGTAATTTAAAAATTAATTCGCGCACCGAACGAAACCGACAGGTCGCAACTCCGACCGTGTCAGTCCGCGCTTCGAATAAGACTTTTCTATGCTCGAGTGCAATCTCGTTAATCTCGCGAGATCTCGTCCTTTTTTCGGCCGAGATCAATCTCGCTAAAAAAGGCCGAGATCTCGCGAAAACGAGATCTCGCGAGATCGAGATTGCATTCCCTACTCATGGCTTTACATTTTGACTGAGTTCACTTCCTTGCGAGCTCATAGCTACCGGCGACGTAGGCACACTTTTGTGTGAGCATTAAGCTTTTATATTATGCTCTTGCTCATCAAGATTACTTATCAATTTTTCACGCAAACAGCGTAAGTACCTATAAGAAAATTCAAGAAACTGTTTAGAACAAAACTATGTTTGACTTCGACGGTCCAGAATCTTTCTTAGATTCAAATCTTTAGCGGGTGCAAGGACATCTAATTGATTCTTCACTACGTCGTCAGTTCCATTAGGAATGTTCGCGTTATTAATAGTAATAATGATCAGGCGTATGTTACAATATACACGCGTGTGCGGACTGTGTCGGTCTGTCCCGGGTCTCGAAGCTGAGACGCCGTGCTCCGCAGCGGGTCGTTACCGGCGAAAAAGTGAAAAATGATTTTTTAGTGTCAACTGGACGTGGAGGTAACGGTGCTCCGGCCTCGTCGGCGGTGTCGCGCTGCCGCAGTGGTAGAGTGCGTCACGCTCCACATGTTGACGCCGCGGAGGCTCTATAGGCCCGGTGGGCCCGGGCTGGTCGGACGGCGGACGGCGCCGACAAACAAGGGATAGATAGACGGAATTTTTTATCGCTACACACAATAATTGATGTTTATGTATAGGTATCTATCTAAGGTAAATCTCCTCCAGACGGACAAGTGGATACATTTTTGCGTTAAATCACCGGACAGAATAAATTATAAAAGGAAAATCATACTGAATTCAGTAAAGGATTACCTTCTTAACTAGGCTACACCGATGCGGCCAACTGTGCCGTGTGATTTCGTGCACTTGGAATTGGGTTATTTAAAATCCCACGGGAAAGCTTCGTTTTCATGGAATAGCAAAGTTATTCTCCGAGCTAAATGTAAATCGATTTAACGGCTGAATTACTTAGACCATCTGAATTATGAAGAGTTGACAAATGAACGTAACTCTTGCTTTTGGCGTACAAAGAAGTTGCCGTAGTCGAGTAAAGAAAGTAAAAAGACAACATTACTTCCACATTTCATAAAAGTATGGTGCTATGTGTAACCTATTATATTAGAGTTACTCCCTGTACCCCGTACATTCAGTCTGTCAGTCAGCTCTGTGCCTCATAACCTGCGCGCATAACTTAGTATTTCGCAACTTTACGACAAGCAACTTTTACTCGCAATAATTACGATCTGTTGTGTAATCTTAATGTGGTTTTAATGAGCACGTCAGAGGTGGACGCGGGGTCCGCGCTGAGGGCGGACTGCGCGTTTTATATTCCGCGCGAGCGTTCCCAGCATCCGGCTCGCTGATTGCAAGGGATCGATAGCAGTGCAGATGATATGCTCAGTTTGAGCGGCCGGCGAGACGGCAGACGCAGACGAGACTACGTATTATATACACGGCTATCATTTCCAAGACGGTCGGTGAAGCGTTTTTGCTACCGTTCCTATATACCTACTTAGCAGGTAGTCGGTCGTTATACGAAATTGGTTTTTTGTTTCCGGCCGCGAATCGCGACGAATGTAAGCTAAAGAGCCGTTAGCGGCGTTTGGTAGACGGTACCACGGTAGACCGTGATAATAATGAAGCAATGAAACTTGTAATTTGAATTAAGTAATATAATGAGCGTTTTAAGCTATTAAGTTCGCCCAAATGTTCTCAAAGGTGTGTGAAGTCGGTCAATCGCTCATCGGAGTGGACCAAGCCTTACATCCTTCTCATCGGAGAGCAGACGGCGAGGGGTCGCGTCGATGCAGGATGGGAATAGGCGGTGATAGTGGAACATTGGACGATTTGGGCTGTGGCAGGCGGTTACAAAACAGCCAGCAACCTGAGTCACGCACTCCTCGCTAATGATTTTATCAATAAAACTTTCGCCTTCGAAGAACGTTCGTATTGCGGCAAGCGGAACCCGTTTGTAGTCAAACCCATGCAGGAAGCCCGTAGGAAGTTCACCTGTCTAAAATAAGCTATAACTAACCCTAATGGAAGCGCAACAAAAAGCGTTTCATACATCGATGTTATGTATTAGGCAGGTACGTCTCACATAACAAACAACGTATAAATGAGGTACCGATGCCTGCGACTTCTTTCCCGGGTTGAAAAATATCCCGTCTTCGTTACGAGGATGCAAACTCTATTCCAATTACATGAAGAACGATACGCGAATGCATAATATAGGACGGGCAGACAGAAAATTTAAAATTTTATACCTACCTAACTTTTTTTATTAAATGAAGAAGGAGGTTTTCGATTCGGTGTTGTTGTCTGTGGCATGTAATGCGATAGCCGGCAGTCGCATCTAATAGAGTCTTGTGGTATTTAATGGTTAAATGATCTAAGACCAGAGCATGGTAGATAAGTATCACACTAATATTACAAAGGCGAAAGTTTGTATGTGTGCTTGTATGATTTTTACTCCTTCACGCCATAACGAATGAACCGATTTGGTTGAAATTTGAAATGGATATAGCTCATACCTAGGATTAACACACATACCTGTATACATTTTATCCCAGATAATTAAACGGTTCCTGCGGCAATTAAAAAATCTTATTTCACGCAAACTAAGTCGCGGCCTGCGGGTATCGTATAGTCTACCACAAATACAAGTAGATAATATTGTATGTAGAGTAACACAACAGTAAGTACTAAGTAAACGGTAAGAGCAGGCTGGGTGTGTTTGTGAGTTTGTTTCGGCAGCGCGGCGCAGATAACGCGCGCTTTGTTTGTTCTCTCGGTTCTCGGCCGGCCAGTGCGTCCGCCGCTAGATACGTTGTTGTAGACTTGCAGGTAGAATGTAAGATACTTTGAATACACTCTTCCATACTAATTAATGCAATTTAAGTGTGTCTGTCTGTCAAAAATCATAAACTGATGAAAAGACCGACCGTGACGTCGACGACCTGGTTTAAATGTCAACTTACCTAAGCTCTTTCCTTCCTGTTTGTTACCTACTAAGTTTTCCTATATTATATAGAGCAGGTTATTATAAATACGTATTTAAAAATGTAATGTACTCGTAGAACGTCCGACGGAGGCACGCCTCGACTCCAAATGACGCGCTTTCCCTCGTCGCCTGCTCCCCTGTCCAGGAACTAGGAACAATATTGCATCGTCGGCGTGCCGGCAGCCGGCAGCCGGCATGCCTACGCACACCAGGGGCCCAAGTCTGCTATTGCAATGCTATTGATATTGTAGATCAATTGTCTATCAATGACATCCCAATTGCTACTTTTAGCAATTTGACTTGGGGCCCAGGGGTTCAATTGTCTATCAATGACATAACAATTGCTAAAAATAACAATTGTCATCAGTTCGGGTCCAGGTGGCGCGCGCGTCGGTCGTTAATCGAGAGTGACGCTAGCGCATTGTGCTACGATTAAACATTTTTTGTAGTACTTTTTACTAAAACCAAACTTGTGAATTTTATTATAATATAGTGGTATTGGGGATTGTATAATTTCGTATTGTGATGGTGCGGGCGGCCGTCGCCGGGCGCCTTTTACCTCGGTACACAGGAGGTTATTATGATTCAAGAAGGCAGTGATACAAGTTGCAACATGTCTGAGGACGAAATGGTAATCGGGAATGAGCTACAAGTTGTATTAATACCGAAGCGGAATGAGAGCGAGCAGAGAGTGCTTGAGAAGAGACGGAGGGAAGTTGTTTCAGCTGATGATGAAGGGTTTATTAAAGTGCAGCGGGGGGCTAAGCGGCGTGCTAGTAGTTATTCTAATACTGGCGGAGAATGTACGGAATTCCGGGTATGCATTATATCTAAAGATTTGTTACCAAAACAATTCGGTATGGCGAAGTTGTTGAGATCGGAGAATATTAAGGGTATCAATAGAATTTTGTATAAAACCCCTTACAAGGCGATAATCTCTTTTGAAAATCGGGAGAGCGGTAATAAACTGATGGAGTGTGAAAGATTATTAAGTTTAGGTTTTAGAATCCAACCTGCTGATGAGATTGCGTTGTCTTACGGTATCGTTAGACAAGTAGACTTAGAAGAATCAGATGAAGATATATTGAAGAATATAAAAGCTGATTTTGAAATAGTATCGGTGAGAAGGCTAAGGAGGTTGACTAATAAAGGTGAATGGGTCAATTCGGAAACAATACGCCTAGCTTTTAAAAGCCAAACTTTACCAGCGTTTGTGTTCGGTTTTGGTTGTAGATTTAAGGTGGAAAAGTATACCTTTCCTGTGACACAGTGTAGTGGGTGCTGGCAGTTTGGGCATCAGGTCCGGTCTTGCCAAAAAATTATTTGTCCAAAATGTGGGGGTAATCATGAAAATTGTGAGACTGTTCTATTTAAATGCGTGAACTGCAAAGGTCCACACATGGCTTTATATAAAAAATGTCCAACTTTTCTCAAAGAAAAAGAAATTCGAGAAATTATGACTGAGAGGAACTGCACTTACCGAGATGCATTGAAAATATTCTCTGAGAAGATGAAATCTCAGTATACTGATCCTGATATTTTGTTATCAGAGGATGAAGTCGAGAATACTCAACAACCAAGCAAGACTCAGACTCAAAACTATAGATCCTACAGGGATGTTCTGGTGACAGCAGAAATTCATGGAAATATGTCTAAAGAAGAAGTTGGTGAACCGATTGAAGGTCAAGATTCTGAGTCGGAAATAATAAATCCAGGAGCGAAACAGAGGAAAAAGAGACAAAAACCAGCAAAGAGGAAAGAAGACCAGCAAGAGGCGAGTTGGTTTGAACAAATATTTGAGGAAAATACACAGCAGAATAGAGAAGAACAAGTAAATAAAAAGAAACGGTATGAAAAAAGTTTTGGAAGACAGTTGTTAGAAATTTTTAAGAACATTTCAAACATTTTAAAGTCTGTAAATAGTTGGGAAACTAAACTTGAATTGATAAGTAAGTTATTAGTTAAGGAAATTTGGGAATTAGTAATTAATTTTATTCGAAGTGGAGGTATAGTTGGAAAAATATTTACTTTCTTGTTTAATGGCTAGTTACTCTCATGGTAAAAAAGAATTTGTATTGAATTTTTTGCAGTGGAATGCACAAAGCCTTAGAAATAAGCGTGCTGAGTTTGAGTTGTTATTGTCTCAAGAAAAAATTCATATTGCCTTAGTTTGTGAAACATGGTTGGAATCAGAGTCTCATTTTAATATAAGTGGTTATAATATATTAAGAAAGGATAGAGAGGACTCATATGGTGGGATAGCTTTTATTATTCACAAATCTATACAAATTCAGGAATGGCCTTTGAGAATTAATAATGTAGGTATAGAAATGAAATGCATAAAATTGTTAAATTGCCATGATATTAAGAATCTTATTTTAGTTTATTGTCCTTCATCTATTAACACTTCACTTTCTGATTGGGAACATATTTTTTCGCTTTTTCCTAGTAGCTGTTTAATAGCAGGAGACTTTAATGCACACCATACAAATTGGTCATATAAAACGGATATTAGAGGCAGAAATATTTATGAGGCCGCTTTAGATGCTGGTTATGTATCCCTTAACGATGGAGATCACACAAGAATTAAATATGTTGATAATAATATTCAGAAGACATCTCCCGATGTAACATTTGTGTCGAGTGATATAGCCCTGTGTTTTGAATGGAAAGTTATGAATGAATCTTTGGGGAGTGACCATCTTTTCATTAAGATTAAATTTAATTATAAGGATTCAGTAATTCTGTCACAAAAACGTAATTTCAAACGGGCTGATTGGGAGTCCTACACAAAGTTTTTGGAAAGTCATTTTTCTTCATGTAACTTGAATTCTGATATTCAGTCATTATATGACAACTTTATAAATTTGTTAAATAATGCAGCTGAATTGTTTATTCCGATGGTAAAAACTTGTGATAATCCAAAGCAGGGTTTTCAACCTAAGTCGTATTGGAATCAAGAATTATCCAAACTAGTAGCTAGACGTAGATTAGCATTGAAGCAATTTCGTAAGAACCCTACACCCGATAATTTAGGTATTTTGGAAGAAAAAATAACGGAGGCTAAAGCTGCGATTAAAAAAGAGAAGGTAATAAATTGGCAGAAGTATTGTGATAGTGTTAATGAAAAAACTTCAACCTCCGACATGTGGCAGCGTTTACGTTGGATGAAAGGTTATAGATCACCTAGATGTTATATTCCACATCACCAAAAAGTTGAGCTTTTACAAAGTCTCGCCCCTGATTATGTAGTTACGACAGTACCTGAATATTTTTCTTCGAATTCGGCTTTAGACAGTCCATTTACTTTGCAAGAACTGTATAATTGCATAAAAGTGAAAGATACGTCACCTGGCGATGATGGAATCACGTATTCTATGATCTTTCATTTACCAACGATTGGAAAACTCTACCTGCTGGATTTGTACAATCGCATAGTAGACACAGGCAATATACCAGTACAGTGGCGTGATATTCTAGTGGTGCCAATACCAAAACCAAATTCGAACCATACGTCAGATGATAGCAAAAAGCTCAGACCTATATCTCTGATATCTTGTATCTGCAAAATTCTTCATTCGGTGTTGACCAAACGGATTGAATGGTTTGTTGAAAAAAATAATTTGCTATCTCCATTTACGTCAGGATTTAGGAGAGGGCGTTCCTGTCAAGATTGTTTGGCAAGATTAGTCACTCATATTCAGATTGGGTTTTCTGTAAATCATCAAACAGTAGCATGTTTTTTGGATATTGATGGAGCCTACAATAATGTATTGATAGACAAACTAACTGTAATTCTAGACGAATTTGGATTTGGCAAAAGATTATGCCAATATATTTGGAATTATTTAAGTGAAAGGCACCTTAAAATTCAAGATGTAGATAGGCGGACTTTTATTACTAGATTTGCATACAAAGGTTTAGCGCAAGGTGATCCAATGTCTCCAATACTATTTAATATAGTAACAGTAAAGATTTTCCATAAAATAGTAAATGTTTCCTTATGCCAATATGCGGATGACTTCGTTCTATTTAGTACAAATAAAGATATTCTTGAGAGTGTTAGCAAATTACAGGGAGCGTTGATAATATTTAATGAATTGTTAAATGATCTTGGTCTGGAATTATCTGTTAAAAAGTCTAAATGTTGTATATTTAGTAGGGGTCATAGAAGACAACAAGTAGGGTTAAAAGTAAACAACTTTTCCTTGGAATTGGTGGAGGTTTACAAATACTTAGGTATATGGTTGGACAAATCTTTGCGTTGGGGTAAGCACATTAACGAAACTGTTTCTAAAGTACAAAAATGTTTAAATTTACTTAATGTTTTGGCAGGAGCAGCCTGGGGCGTGCAATCTAAACATTTGCGACAGATCTATTTAGCGTTAATAAGGAGTCGTATTGACTATGGGTCTTTTATATACGATAATAGTGCGAAATGTCATTTAGCTAAATTAGATAGGTTGCAAAATCAAGCATTAAGAACCACAGGAGGATTTATAAAAACTACTCCAATCCACGTTATGGAGTGTGAGCTTTGTATTCCACCATTGAAACAAAGAAGGAAGTATTTAGCCATTAAATATTGTTTGAAGTCACTATCCTGGAAAGAGAATGAGACTATTAAATTAATTCAAGTCCTAAGTGGTTTTTGTAATGGTAATAATAATTATTGGGTAAATAAAAGGGTGCCTCTACTTGTTTCAGTATATGATCAGGTAAAGGCGGAACCTATTGTTTCTTCTGAGTGTCTTGAAATGTTTACATTAAGGACTTGGGTTACTAATATTAAGATTCAAGATATTGTTAAATGTAATTTAGAAAGTGTTAAAAAATCCAAGAAATCTTGTGAGGTGAATAATTTAAAATTTGAGGTTGTTAGGGAGCTTAGAGAAAAATATGCAGGATGGTTTGTTATTTATACTGATGGGTCAAAAAGTGATGAAGGGCGAGGTGCGGCTTTCTTTGTTGCTACAAAAAAGGATTGTAACTTATACGATAATGATTGTTTAAGGATAGATGGAGAAATTTGTATTATGACGATTGAACTCATTGCAATTTCGGAGGCACTGTCTTATGTTAAGATGACTAATTATAAAAAGGTTCTCATTTGTACCGATAGCAAAAGTGCACTAGAGCATATAGCTCGATCCGCCTCTGGTATTAGAGGTATTTCGGTAGCTTATGCAGTGCTAGCTACTATAGATGAGTTGACTAATCAGGGCGTGGATCTGAGGTTGATTGCAACCTCAGATCCACGCCCTGATTGGTTCCATCGCACATAGGCTTGTCAGGTAATGAAGAGGCTGACACTTTAGCAAAACAGGGCTGCAAGGAAGGTAAAAGCGTTAAAGTTATGGTCGACTATTCCGAGACACTACCAAAATATAGAAAAGAATGTTATAGAGAATGGAAAGAGTATTTTGACAAGTCATCTCTAGAAAAAGGGATATGGTATAGAACGCTGCAGTGTGAGCCTCCTCATGTACCTTGGAGCAGTTTTACTAGGATGAAAAGGAAATATGTAATGTTTGCACATAGGCTTAGATCAGGACACATTCCAACCAACAAATTCGGTTACCTTATGGGAAAAACATCTTCCCCTAACTGTGACGTTTGTGGTGTCCTGGACGATGTGCACCATTTGTTGGTGGAATGTGTCCGATATCAGTCTGATAGAGTCCGGTTGATGGAAGATTTAAGACTGAACAGACTGCACGTTGGTGTCTTTCATAATTTATTGGCAAATCCAAATTCTGACGAAGCGTGCAGTTTGTTCAGTCTATTCATGTGTAAATAGTGTTTTAGTTTTATATTTTGTTTAGGGTACGATAAGGCTGACATACGTTGTAACGTAAAAGCCTTCAATTAAAGATTAAAAAAAAAAAAAAAAAAAAAAAACAATTGTCATGTCATTGATAGACAATAAAACTACAATTGCAATAGCAGACTTGGGCCCCAGATAACTCGGCACCGGCCGGCTCGCCCGCCGCAGCTCGGCGGCGTCCTCAGCGTTACAGCCGATACAGCGTTACACTTCGCTGCATTGCACGTTACACAATAGCGCAGAACATGATACCTACTAAGTGAGCGTACCAACAACAGCCTCTTCGGAAGTGTTTATGCCATTGTGTGCACTTCCACGATACCATTGATGCGTTATACGAGTATCATCATTGAGCATCGTTTGGTTGACAGATGGGCGAAGGAAGGAGAACACAGCAATTTCTCCGAGACTTGTAGCAAAGTATAAAATAAACTAATTAAAATCATTACTTAGTTTTTATTTTAATGTTGAAAACAAGTTATTGTTTTGACTTCGTGGAGCTATTTCTGATATCTGCTTCAAAGAACATTACTTGATTGCCAACAAGTTCCGATATCAAGACTATATAATATATACTCAATAATAAAGACAGAGATTAGTCGAAATACCTGAATTTTATGAGTTTAAAATTAAATAGTATCAACACGATTAGGTTCCTGTACAGGGCCTGCGGACAATATGGAGTCGGAACGCGATGCCGATGAGCGCCTCAGTGCCTCATGAATATTTAACCCCTTGGGCCTTTTCTCTGGAATGTCGGTGCATGCCTGCTAATAGTAATAAGGGATCGGAGAGCCCCGTGCGTGCACGTGCAGTAGGACCAGTTGTTTATATTTACATTTACTTACCCCAAACAAAAAGTCAGGGTCTAATTGCAGCTTTTTCTTCTTTCGTGAAATTAACGACTTACGACTCGTCGCTTGAACTTGACTCGTCTACATAAAGAAGTATCTCCCTTCAAATTCTTGAGACATCTGCACGAGAGTCATTACCGCTTTGCTTCGCAATTCTTTTTGTCAAATTTTTGAATTGCAAAGTAAACGCCGTATAGGGCTGCCTACTCGTATACACTGGATTACTTTTATCTACTTACTTTATTTCCTTCTTTAATACATATGTTATCTCCAACAAAAATAAAATATGCATCGAACCTATCTATTTCACCATCTCCGTTGAATTTTGACGTTCTGACATATTATTATTATTGGTAGAAAAACGATCAAAACATCTCTTCTATTAGACGGTTATAAATGAAATTGGTCCTCAGAATACTGTTTCCATCATCAGTTGTATCAAGAAGTCACTTATTGTAAGATTTTTATACGACAAGCTTTTGCCCCTAACTTCCTTCGCTCATTTCGACTTTCTCGTCCTGAATATAAATATGTACCTACTATTTCTTGTACAATTGTAATATTTATTATTTCTTGTACAATTTGGCACATGGGTAACCCTAACACCTTATGAAATGTAACTTCTCTCCTTTGTCTTTATATTTTTAGTTTTGAATGCGTTGCTCGTTGAGCGACGTGTAGCGCTGTTTGTTTGTGCAGCGACAAGGCAGCGACAAGGCAGCGACAAGGCAGCGACAAGGCACAACACAACGCGCGCCTGCCTCTAGCGCTGTATGCGGATTTGTTGACCCAAACACATGCATGTAGTCGCACTACGAGTAGGTATAATACCACTTTGCTCGAGCAGTCGAGTCTTGCTCTCAATGTAAAGCTAGCGGCCGACGACGAAACTACGTAAAAAACTCAATTGATTCTTGCTTGTACTTGCACGTGCGAGCGCGCGGCACGTGGGGGCGCATCAGTAATTTTTCTTCGTAAAAAAGCATTTTGTTAGAGCTCCACACCGAAATAGTAAAAAATCCCTCCACATTGGATGTCTCTTCGTCCGCATTGAAATATGAATATTTTTAATAAAATATATGCGCAATTTTATAACTTTTGCGCGGTAGGTACTTCGTCCGCTCCGAGTTTTTAACTTAAAATTCCGCAGGAATTGTCGGTTTTCGCGATGGCGGGGACATACCGCAGACACCTGCACTGACCTGCTATTTGGACCGATCACGAATTGGCTTTAATATGAGATTTTAATGATCGCCTTTAAACGCTCACAAAGGGGCTCATTGTGGTTGCATTACACTTACAAGTTACAATTGATGAACTCTGTTGTTAGCTGTGGCCTGTGCAATGTTCATAGATCGATCCCTATGACGCGTCTACTCTTTGTTCCGGTCGCTCACTGAGCAAGGGTTCAGTGTAGTGTGTGTAGTGGACTGCTGGAGAGTGAGTTCTATCGGTAGTCGTTACACACCGACTAACAATTTGGGTGCATCAGGCTAAAGGTAGAGATAAACCTCCAAACCCCGTGGTTTGTTCTCAACAAAAATAACGGCTCGGGGTCGCGTCCTCGTGGATTGAACTCTTAACTGTCCTTATCTGTAAATTTTTTATTTCCAAATGTTTAAATCAAAATTTTATATGCTTATAATATTTGATGACACCACCTAATTGGCTACATTTGGCCGAATATACGAGTATCTCGCGTTTATTTACCGAGTACCCTCCGTTTCTCTTCAGTGTCTCTCGAGCATCGGGTAGTGTCGTTTTGGTTTCACTGTCGTTTGTTACGAGTGAAACCATAGCGAAACAGAATTGTGCTAACAAACACACAGCCTCCAAACATAGGAGGCAGATAACTGACTAGCAGGCGTTTGACTGCTCACATGGTTAGCGCCGAGCGCGGCGCGGTGAAGCGTGCGGCAGATAGTGTGTGTCGTGTGTTTCGTGTGTTCCCGTGTGTCCCCGTGATGCCGCCACGGGGTGCCGGAAGTTTGTTCGCTCACACGCTTGCCGGGCGCTCGGCGCCGGCTCCGTGTACTATTCTCACATTTGAAATATTATTTATAGTTTGCAAAAATAAACGCGCTGTCTAGCGACTTTCGAAGTGGCGATAATGACAATTTAATGTTTCTTTTTTCAATCTTCGAGTCTGATATAAATATCACGTACAAAAATAGTTTTGTATATGTACGACGAAATTAGTTCTAAATTAGAAGTGCTTTAATAGACCAGGTATCTGTTATCAAAGGCAGGGTAGCGCCGTAGCAGGGTCAGGTTTCGTGGAAAGGTCGCGCTGCCGCGCCGCTGCGGTCGCGTCACGTACAGAACTGGAATGTCAAGTTGACATTCCGTTGTTGTTCCAAATTCCAAATATTTGTATCTGGTGTCGTAGTATGTACGCAACTGCGGAGGGGAGTCGTCGGTTGTCCTCCATCGAAGAACCCTTTTCGAGTATCGGTATAATGTTACACCGATTGCCTTTCACTAGCTCTACGTAGGTACTTACCTAATCAATTACGTTGTGCTCTGTAGGTGTATTTAAAAAATACTTTACATACCCTTTCATCGACCAATATTGCCACAGCTTATGAAAGTAAGTCAAATAGGTACTCTTAGGTGATGAAAATGGTGGTTATACGTAACATGGCGGAACGGTAGTGTGTGATGTGAAGAGGCCGGTGGATAGATGGAGCTCGCGATGCTGTGAGCCTCCGCCTCCTGCTCGATGAAGGCCCACCCAGAATTTAGAGCTTTGACAATGGCAATGTCGTTTTGTACGAGGACTAGAAAAGTGTACATTTTGTGATAAACACGTTTCCCGGAAGTCGCCTGTGACCGCAGCCGAGTCCACATCTCTCTTACAGTTTTACGACTCGGCTCCTGCAATCGATTACTTCCATTAATTGTACACTTAAAAGGAAAGGTTGAAACGGGAGTACTCGTGTTAGCTGCCGATATCACTTCTGATATCAATCACGAGGAATGAAATGTAGGCAATGTGGCTCGTCTGAGTTGGTGCCGAGACTTCAAAGCCGGTGCATCAGGAGCTTGCGATTAATTGCACCAATCAAGCGAATCAGAGGCAATTGCGATCTGTCCCGCTTCCCCCGCCCCCGCGCACCGCGCCCCCGCCCCCGCCCCCGCGCACCGCGCCCCCGCCCCCGCGCACCGCGCCCCCGCCCCCGCGCACCGCGCCCCCGCCCCCGCGCACCGCACCCCCGCCCCCGCGCACCGCGCCCCCGATACGATTCGCGCTGAGTGCTTTCCCGACTTCGCTACACTATCCAGTATCCGACACTTAGACAGCTCTCTGATGTGAGATATCACTTATCAGTGCTGCGAGAGAATCCTCGCTCTAATTAAAGAGCTTCTTTCTCAATTCGAATGGAGATACTCGTAGTAGGTATATCGATCATTGGATGCACTAAGTTTTAACATTAGAACTTTACGACTAGAACTGTTCAAGTTTTAATTAGGTCTTAGTTTTCACTTTGTAGTCTGCGGTTAACGAGAAGTCTCATCCCTGTCTATAAGTTTAATTCGAACATAGGAGCTTAAGTAAGTATGGTAGGGCAAAGTGGGTACCCGAACAGTCGTGCCTTGCTGAGGCACGCGGCTTTACATTCGTAAGCAGCGCCTCACAAAAGACTACCCAGAGGGGGGCTCGGCCGGGGAGGGGAGGCCGTGTTTGCCCTCCGTCTACAGAGTGCATGTCTTAAAATTTCCTCTTTGAACGAGATTCCCGAAATGCTTTAGTGAGTTTAGCGTGTGTCACGGTGCGTTTAATACTCTACCTCACAATCAGTAGTTTAGTAGTACCTAAGTACATAATTGTTATACATAATATTATAATGGCATGGGTGAGTCATCGTGCCGCAGGCACACATCTCCAGACGAGAACAAAGTGTCTCTGTAAGATCTCGTCTGTCGCTAATATCTGCTGCCAATGAGACAGCCGTTCAGTAGGTATACGGCAGGGTAAACATGTGTATATGTACCTGTTACATGTGAAATGCAAAATAAATACATATGAATATAACATAGTCATTACAGAGATATCGATATACATAGGTAAAAAAACACAGCTCCTTCTCCTCCATTTCGAAAATTGTTAAAAAAAGCAGCCTAAGGTACTCCCGATAACATCAGTAGAACCAGTGAAAGTTCTGTCAAAGTTGTATAGATTATATTATTAGATATAGATGTATAGATTGTCACAAACATAACTTCCTATAGTATTTCGTTCAAACTTTAGTACCCTTCGAGATTTGCTGATACAGCGAGCGTCACGGGAGCGTCGGGTGAAGTGGGTGTGGTAGCGCTCGCTTGGCTCCGGCTACTACACGTCACCTGCGAAATATCCACTAACTTGACGAGAACTGTAACGTTTATTTTCAATTCCTCTACACGTACACTTCCTGGTTTTGTATTTGCTAACGAATGTCTCGGACGGCCCAAGCCGATAGCTGCTTTTAGACGCCAAAGGCGAAAGCTCTTTGGGTCACCGAACCAGCCGTAGAAGTTAGGAGGTATAAAAAATTCTGCAAGTGAGGAATAATTTGTAATGCAAAGCATTCCCGCGGTTTGTTGGGTGTCCTTGAGGCGTAGTTTAGCGAGGGCACGGGCAAGGGTGAAGTGAAGTGTAGTGAAGGGTGGGCGCTGGGCACACCCTCGGGAAATAAATTTAATTAAGCAGCCGCCAGCTCATACGTCACAAATCACAATTCATAATAAAACACTCTACAGTAATAATAACTTCTATTTAAATGAGTTGAAATAAGAATTTCTTTGAACTGGGTTAAGATGAGCGTCATCAGACTACATCGGAGCTTCAGAGAAAGCTTTATTAATACTCTGTAAGTGCCTAGTTGATGAGCGTGCTTTTCAAGTAAAGCTTTTAAGCATTTTTTATCACCTTTGTCCACTGTTTTGCAACTCTCAGCAAGGAGGATAAATATTGTAACAAATGGGTAGGTAAACTTATTGTTGAACGTGGAAAAAATATTATGCTCAGCCATCAATATTATTGTGCGCAATATGTTACTTTTTCTGTCATGCAATGAGTTTTTTTACGACTAATGCACGGTAATAGGTACCTACTTAGATAGGTAGGTTTAAGTAGGTTATTTCAGAATGATGATGATAAATTAGTTAACTCTTTTTGCCAATCATAGAAAAATAAACAACACTTCCGTCTATATTTAAGAACGTAAAACTGTTAGAAAGCAAAAGTAGCGGCGTCTATACGCTATTCCCGTCCCCACCTACGTATTCGCAATTCGCAACATACCTACTTCAAAGGCAGTAGGTATTTCGGTGGCGGCTGACACACGCGGCATGTCCGCATCGATGTCAGGGTGTCAATACGCGGTTATTTCTGATGCCGATGTACCTACTCGCGTGACCTGACTTCCGTTTCGGCTTTCGGTTGCGCTCAATACTACTCGACCTGCATGCATTCATACTTCAGCTCGAGGGTAGCCTGGTGTAAGCGATTGTTTGCAGGACATTTTTATTTTGCTCTTTGGAATGTAGCTAAGATATAAACAACATTTAGTGGAGACAATCTTGCTACCTGCCGATAATAGCAAAAAAACAGATCCGTAGTGTCAACGTACTATCCCATCATAAAGACGAAATTCCAACTGTAGAAAATCTAAAATAGTGCAACGGATGGTACCTACTTAAACATTCAACTTTTTGGGCTTCAGTCGGGCCCCTTGCTCGTTTAGCGGTTGAGGCTATAAGTTCAATGTTTATATATTAAAGTGAGTTTTGTAATATTTCACTGATGACACATAAAAATTACTGACGCTGCAAGCCAGCCTCGCGGCCCGCAGTCCGCGCCGGCCGCCAACTCGCCACAACAGCACGCCGTCAGCAAGGTATCGCTGCGTCGCCGCACGTGCATTACAATTAAACCTAGATTTAATTTGTTGACTATTACGCTATCGAAGCTCAAAGACCTGACCCAGAAGAATGTTTTAATAAAATAAGTTGATACGGTGGGCTGATTACAGCAATCCGGAAACCCATTACTTCCACTTTATCTGTGCAGCGGTTCATGTGCCTGTAACAACAAACGTTATTGCAACTACTATGCAGTATTACCTCATACCTCGCTTCAAACAAACGTTAATATGAACAATAGTAGACCAATATTATAAGACAACGTGACAGCCGATTAGCTCGGTAATACAACACTATGAAGGCACGATTTGTTTTTTCCAGCGAACAAACTTGCAGCCATTCTATCGATGAAACTTCAAGATCAGGTAGCCGTGGTTATCAGTTCTCGTCCCTGAAGTGGCAGCGGCGAGGTGGCCGCAGCGCGTCGGAGACAGCAGTGAGTTCGTCGATCGCGCCAGATAGAGAAAGCGCTGAGGCTGATCTATTGCGAGTTGCGACGCTGACTCAATTTACGCAATCGTACGCACTGGCCTTTAACATGATAATGTGATGCGCGCTACAGCCTACAGCGCATACGATACATCGTATGTTTATTTTAATACAATGTAAGCTAGAAGGCGCTAGCGATTAACTTTAGTTTAGGGTCTATTTCACCAAAGAGGACCCATGAATTTTGTCGTTTTGAAATAAAGTCGATTCGACACCAGCTATTATTAAGATGGAACAAAACAAAAGTTTATTGTATGGAGAGCCATTTTAATTTTTAACTGTATCTTTTTTATTATTTGTTTTTATAGCGGCATTTACAATACACATTTTGTGAAAATTTCAAGAAGCTACTTATTATACCTTTCATGAGATACAGCCCGCTGACAGACGGACGGAAAGACTAACGGAAATTAATAATGTTTGGGTAAAAATGCCAACTCAATAATTGTCAACACGACAACCTTCTTGTAATTTTTTTTTTTTTCAAAAAATTATTAAAAAATTCGGCGTGAAATAGTGTAGGGTGGGGTAGGGTAGGTAGGGTAGGCTTTAAATTCAAAATTAAAAAATTAAAATCCAAAACAGATACATAAAATAGTTCTTATTCCCATAAAATACTTAGATCGATTTAAAAAAATATCAAGATGTTTTTATTTCATATTTCTAGAAAGATATTGTGCTTTGAATATCAAACCATTTTTACGCGAAGGTATTATGTAAATAGAGATCAAATTACACATTTCACACGGCAATCTCACGACCTGCTCGCGACGCTCGGCGTAACAAGCTGAGATAGTGCACAATTGACACGTAGCCCGATGGCCGCCGACGGCTGCAGTAGAGCTCGTAAACAACGCACAGTGATCGTGTCAACGAATGCATTTGCATGGGACGTGAGATAGAGGGAATGAAGCAGTGCAGCGGTCGCACTCGCGGCCGGCAAGCGACGCGTCTGCGCAGCTGTTGGCCAGGGCTGCCGCTGGCCGCCGATCAGAGCTTCCAGTGTTTGCGACCTGTTCTATATAAAACCGAACAATGACAAACATCTGACCGATCAATGATCATTGTTTAACTGTTTTAATTACATCTATTGTTCATTGAATAATTTGATTCGCTATGTGTTGTGAATTATAATTTATTATCTGTAGAACACACTGAAAAATAATCGAAGGCGTAAGTCCATCGGTGGGATTGTCCATAAATGATTGCTATTGTGTGAATATCGTAATCACCCGATGACTGGCTTTTATGACGTTCTTGCTGCGTCAGCCGATACCTTGCCTTACCTTTCGATACCGGCCTTTACCGGCCCGTCTGAGATGATCGCGATCGTCATACTGTAGCAATCATTTTTAAATAGGTAAAGGCGTATGGAAATAGAAAAGGAGAAAAATAGATACATGCTCTACGTTACGGAATTATTTGCGTATAAACACAAAAAACGCTTAAACCCTACCTAAAGCCGTCTCCAACCGCCCCTATAACGGCCCCTGTCCTCACATCTAACCTATTTAACCACAACACGTCAGACAAACCACCATTTGAACGTGAGAGTAACTATCAAACATATCTAAGTATTATTTAATCAATTACACTCATCTAAACCTACGGGTAATATTTATTCGATTAGGGCGCGATTGCTATCACAATACCTTAATCAAATACAACGACCTAGACGCGGGAGCATCCCATAGCCGTATGAGTCTCTGGAAGAGACTGAATTAATAACGTCCAAAGCGCTGTATTTATACTAACGGCGCGGCACCAGACCGGCGCCTACGTTGTCAACAAAGTCAAACTACCTACTACTAGTTTTATCTAACTACCTTCAATACATGAAAGTTGTATATCATTTCAATATTTCGCTAACATGCGAAATCGAGTAGCGTTGCAACCAGTGGTCGAAGGTGATTCTAGTCAGAGACAGTTTTGCGAATGTAGCAGCCCTGGCCCCGAGAATCCCACAGCTGCAGAGCAGCATCTGGCGCGGGCTCCGTCGACACTCGACACTCGCACTCCGCAGTTCGCGTTTATCTCGTTCTAACAAGCGGTTATGACGTTTCGCGCCATTCGTTAAGGCAGCCATATTAAGTGGCTGTCAGATCCAATTAGATTGTTTGCATTCATTGAACATTGTCTTTTGTTTTATTTCGGTACATCAGACCTCCGCCGAAGCGAGGAGCTGATTCATTTTGTTATATTGTAATTAATATAAATTACAACTGAAAATTAAAAATTTAAAACACCCTCGCTATATAAATCTATGGACTGACTATGTACGCTGCACGCGATATCCTGTTATCCAGTTTCTGTTCCATCATCGGCGCCTTCTGCTAGATCCTTGATCGTAATGTAACACCAAGCAAATGCACTGTATCTGCTATAAGTTGCTGTTGAGAGCGTTGGCTTTTTATCTTAGAAAATAAAAGAGTTTCTGCGAGATTTTTAAAACTAAATTCACGCGGATAAAGTGTTCGCGGACAAGTTTCACCAGCTAGTATATATGAAAAGAAATAAAAAATAAGCCTCAATAGCGCAACGGTTAAAGGTACGGACTGAAAACTGAAAGATCGCAGATTTGATTCCACCCTTTGCACTATTGTCATACGGCTCATACCCACTCCGAACATAAGCTTTCCGCTTATTTTGGAGGGGAGAAAAGAATATAAGTTAAGTTCAGCGTGGCTAATATTCTGTGCAAAAAATATATATGAAGAAGTACTACATATATTATGTCATATATACATAATATATATAACAAAGTCCAAACTCGCACGCGAGGTGGAGGGTGTGAGGCAGTGAGGTAGGTCGCTGGTCGCTGCGGAATCACACTCCGGCGCGTTCGGTCGTCACTCGTCACTCGTCACGTCGCGTCAGTGGCGTTACACACAAATCACAATACGGTCTCGTGTCTACGAACCATTGTTATGTGGTACGCCGGAACGCTCAGGCGCAGGCCGCGGCCGTTATTCGGTAGGTAGCTGCTAGCTACTCGATTAAAAGGTAAGCCGGTGAAACAGGTATGTAAATCATAGCAAACAAAAGTTGCCTCCGAACTTTTTATGTTAACTAACAACTGATATTAACAAATCAACACAGGGACTTCTGTTGAGCAAAAACGGTTTAGCAAGCCTACAAAATTTCCGCGGAATTGGAATGTGCCGGCCGCAGTCATCTCTGGTTAGCCAATACTCTCTCGCTCTTGGCTAAAATGCATTATTCCATCCAGCAAGAACGCCACTAACTTAGCCTATCACCGCTACAATTGAGACTGTAGCGATGATTGGTGCTTTCTTTTCCTTTCCGCAATGGACCAGCAGCAGCTATTTACGCAACTTTGTCTTGCGTAAGGTACCTATCCTTTCATATTTTGTACTAAGTAGGTACAATCTGAACCACCTTAACTTTTATAAGGGTCCATTAGTAGTTCTTAGTTAGATCCGTAAGTAGAGCAACAATCAATTCTGTTAAAATGACAGCAAAACTTTTTCTTCAGCTGCGTGGCATCCTGACGTGCATTGCTTAAAGTGGACAGAGATCTTATGCCAGCAGTAAAGCCAGCAATTTCTGTCAGAAAACAAGCACGCACGAGAGACGAGGTAGCTTCGAGATAGGAGACGAAAATATAAACTACGAATATTTTGTACTAGTCTCCACCCACTTGGCGTGCGTCTCGCTAATACTCGGTTGCACTGATCATAGAGTTTTCTTACAGGCAATTTCTGATTATAATGCAGTCAACCTTATACAGGCACGTCCGCGTCGGTCACATTACGTTGGCCTGTTATGTAATAAAACCGTTACATCGAACATGCATTATTCCACGAAGTGTACAGTGCGACGGCGGAAGGCGCGCTTAGCATGCAATATGGCAGATTGCAGAACAACAAAAACGCTCCACTTCCCCTCCGCGCCACTCCGCGCCGATCCGCGCCACTCCGCGCCACTCCGCGCCACTCCGCACCACTCCGCGCCACTCCGCGCCACTCCGCGCCGATCCGCGCCACTCCGCGCCACTCCGCGCCACTCCGCACCACTCCGCGCCAAGCGCTTGCCCTCACGCAAAGACGTCAAGTCACACACGCAGCACCAACTCAGAATTGCATCTCCTTTTTTTATTCGATAACAAAATAGTCCTTGACTGCAATCTCACCTGATGGTGACATTAGAGAGTAAATATCATGAATGACAATCCAAATCTGATGTTTTGCCTATCATTCCCATTTTAAATGGTACCAAATGCGATTCGGTGATCTACGCTTGCCACCAATATCAATCCATTAAGTTTAAAAGATTTTCAAGTTGCAGTGCATTTATGAATATAAAGGTGCAAATGAGAAATTAGTTTTAAATTTTAAATTTTTCCTCTCGATATTTGTGTCTACAGACGCAACATTTGCACCTTTGTATCGTACAACATTACCCGGCGCGTGGTGAGCAGCCGGCGAGCAGTAGGAAGCTGTAGATGGTAGTGCAAACAAACAACGTTATAGTCCTTATTTAGGAGAGGCGGAAGCGCGCGCAGCGAGCGGCATTCCGCGAATACTGAAACCTCAGGTTGAGATTTAAATGGAAACCAGGAAGAGGACGTTGTTTATGGCCGCCGTGTATGGAAATACAAGGCCTTGTCGAGATTTTTTAATAAAAGGTAGCAAAGTTTATTGGCGTGTATTATAGTTTTGAGGGAGCTGGGACCTCGCCGCGTTAAGGAAAAGTCCTGCCATTTTGTGATTAATAGAAAGAGGTGATTGATGACCTTTACAAATGAGGAGTACGATGCAGAGAGACATTGACGAGTGGTATCTACTTGCTCATACCTACTATCACACAAGAGGATGCTTAGACATATTTATTCCCCGTAACTGTAACATCATAATTTTCCTCGTAACTGACTATTCCTGATCGCTCAGTAAAGGTCAGGTAAAGGTATATTACAATGAAAATTTTATCTTTTGCTTCTTAAAATAAAATATTTAAAAGAAGTTATAATGAACTATTCAGCCAAAAACTAAGCCACAGAATATAAAGTTAAAAAGCACTCGAGCCACCACTGGCTGAATTTTTAAATTTCTTATTAAATTTCGTATAAGGTTCCGAGTAAAACTTTTGTTTAGGGAAGTACCTACGTAACAAAGAATCACTAAACAGAAGATGATAAAATATTTAAGCCTCACTCTATTGTATCGGTAATCTCAGCAAATTTAAAAGCTTTCTTATAAAAGATAAAGGCAAGTCATCGCCGAAGTACCTACCTACCTATTTGTGAAATTCCCTTCCAGAAAAACTATTAACCCGTATTGTTTTTTTTGTAAAAGAGTATTAGGTGTGTTATGAGTGCGAGGTTTTGGATTCGATCCTGGCGCTTGCAAATGAGAAATTTATAATTTACCGCCGTCCGCCAAGCGATGTAGCGTTTCGGTACAACGGTGGCCTGGAGAGACCGATTGGGTTTAAATCGGTTTAATTTATACAGCCATTAATTCAGCCCATTCCATCTTGGTGTACATCGTCACTTACCATCAGGTGAGATCGCAGTAAAGGGCTATCCTGTCATTGAATAAAAAGATTTAAATCTTTTCATTTTTAACTTTTAAGACAGCTGACTGTACAGAGGATTCATCATGCTATCGATTGGTGATGTTAATTAGTGTAATGATGTAGTTAGTGTCAGCAGAACAACAAGTAGGCAATAAATTGAGAGGCGGCTGACAAGGCCGAGGGTCGGGGTCGGGGGTCGGGGTCGGGGGTCACAGCACAGGGGAATATAACTGATTGCGTTAAAGGAATACGCAAACCGAATGAGCGGAATTGTGGCAGACGAGTGGATCCGAATCATAAACGTCAGAGGTTTCATTATAAATCACACGAGGCTATCAGTGGGTACCGACTTTTGTTATTTAAATACTACCAAATGGTATGGGGTACTTTAGACAGTCTGAGCTACGTTTTTGACCAGGTCAAGTACATATTATTTATCACTTTCTATTTCTATTTCTACACTCTTACGATCCTTTGGTTATTCTTTACAACTTCTATTGCGTCTTTTAGTTCTGCCATTTATTCTGTGCCCTTGATGCCAAGCACAAGTACCGTCACCGGCTTTGCACATATCTGCAGACCAGGGTAATAATCTTGACGATATTTAATTCCTAGTAGATTAATTTTTGAGTCTAAAAATTTAGAATACAGTGAGGTTATATACTTTCAAGTAGTACTCGTATGTACGAGTAGTTGCAGCGAGAGTACAATGTTATAGTCAAGGTGCTCGCCTTCATGTTCAATTAAGCAGGAGCTGCAGGAGATAACGCGCGTATTACAGTCACGTAGCCATTGTCCAGCGACCGTTCAACTGCTGGGCTCAGCGGCGTCTTCACATTCACCCATACAGACGCAGCGAGCCGATAGCGGTTGACATGATTTTAAACTCCATAGAAAGACACTTTCGGACTTGCGACAGAGTTGAACATAGATACGACTAGGTATGTTCTTTCTTAAGTATGAACTCTGAGCAGGTTAAGGGCACGTTACACAGAGTTCAACTTTAGTATTATTAAATCGTAAGAGCAAGGAAGAAGAGGAAGAAATGGTTGGAAGAATCTAACCAATTATTTATTTGCTGTTTTTTTCCGTCAATAATGACGATTATGTAGTCAAGATATTGAAGCAAGAGGAACTCCACCGATTTTATTTTATCTGTTTCGTACTACTACATCTCTTATTTCATCTGCAAGAGTTCAATTACAACGGACCACTGCTGCGTTGTGCGGTTCCCGTGTGAAGCGACCGCTGAGCGCGATGGTCGATTGTCCCGCAATATAAATGGATGCTCAAACAATAACATAATTATCACCCTCGGGTTAATCACTACATCAGCTGACGCGTGGCGAGTGGCGTTCGTTCGCCACATATTCGCCGCCACGCTACGTTTGTTCTAGCGTGGTATAAAACATCAGCCGTCATTGTAATGTACCGAATTGAAATGTATTGCTCTGCTGTCTAGTGGTAACATTGCGAGCTTTGTCGACCGTGACTATTTATAACTACGAGTATGAGGTTTGACAACAGCGTATATATATTACAGTAAATACATATACATCAGTCCCGAATCTCGATGAGTGGATCTCCGTGGAGAAGTAGGAGTACGATCCCGGGCGCATTGGTCTGTTGCTTATTCGTAGGTAGGTACTTGTTACACAATATTCCAACGGTGATTCAATGGTGAATCGAACCACTTACACTGCACCATCCTCGCATCCACGAACCAGCGTCTACAACTGCAATCTTCAGCGAATTATCGCTATAACAGCAATCGTCAGCGAGTTATCGCTGCATTGCGTCGCAATACGAGAATTAGAAGATAGTCTAGATTTTTTTATCAACAATACAATTATCTCGATATTAAGTAACTATGACTTCAGTAGATAGTATAGGTAGGTAGGTACGGTGGTGGAAAGCATTTCATTACACGCTAGTACACGTTGCGCTATCCCAGCATGCGACCGGGATTTCTCAATCACTGATGACTTTTGATCACGACAGTTTTTAAAAAGTTTCTCAGTAATAAGAATATATAATAGACATAACCCTGGCATTATGTGTGGACATTCTCGTTGAGTTCTGCGCACATAGTAAAATAATTATCATAACTTGGATTTCAAGTATTTTAACATGAAAATTTTTGCAATGCGTAAGTAGGTACATGGTGAGTATCAGGAACTGTGATATCGTGGAATTTCAACACGTCGTGGCACAGATCCTTGCGATGCATTACTGTTCCGCAGAAGGGTGATGGATCATTATCCTTTTGATGGTTGAACCGAATTGAATCTTTCATTGTCTCACAGTTTGCTGTCCCTAAATCTTCATATTGTAATGAGTATAAACTAGTGAGTAGGGCTTTCGAATACCGGACTTTTTCAATACCGGTATTGATACCGGAAGTTTTTTTTTCAATACCGGGATCCCGGAATCCCGGGATTGAAAAAAAAAATCCGGTACGGAACAAAATCCTATGGTGTTTATTGTGGTATATTTTACTGCTAAATCCGTAAATGAATACGTATTAATTTTGGAAAAAAATTGCAAAATAACGAGCAGATTTTTCATTAAAATTATTTTTATTTACAATACAAATATTTCACTGTAAAGTGTAAATTAAATAATCAACACTTTTAATAAATAATTAGTTACTCTACATTCAATAAATCAGTCTCTTTACGATTTCTATAGATCGATAGGTACTATAAGTATATAAAGACATCCTTAGAAAATGTCGAGAGGATAAGAACCACTTCATTCAGAATATATGCAGCGAGATCGAACACCACTCTCAAAAATTTGAGACTTCAGATCTTTTCAAGAAGGTCCGCCTCCTGTCTAGACAATTTAAACCAAAAACGTGGGTGATAGAAGATTCCGAAGGCCATCTCATAAATGAACTCGACGCAATAGCCGAAAGGTGGCGCAACTATTGCGAAGAGCTATATAAAAATTGCAATGATTTGGGAACGTCACATGCTAATTGTAGCGGAGTGTAACTGGAGCCAAAGTATACTTCGATCAAAAATTCTCGCTGCCATGAAATCTCTTAAAACTAGAAAAGCTCCAGGACCAGATCAAATAACATCCGAAATACTGACAGCTCTGGGACACACTGGCATCGATATGTTACACATGATCTGTGACCTAATCTGGCGTAACGGTGAATGGCCGAGAGACTAGGCCCTGTCCATCGTGGTCCCTCTACATAAAAAAGGCTCTACTAGAAAGTGCGACAACTATCGTACACGAGCGCTTATCTCACATGCCAGCAAAATACTGCTCTACATCATTAACAACCGCATCCGATACTACCTAACTACGACTAGCCACTAATGACATGCCACTAATGACCTGCCACTAATGACATGCCACTAATGATATGCCAATAATGACATGCCACTAATGACCTGCCACTAATGACATGCCATTAATGACCTGCCACTAATGACATGCCAGTAATGACATACAACTAATGACATGCCAGTAATGACATGCCGCTATTGACATGCCGCTATTGACATGCCAGTAATGACATGACGCTAATGACATGACGCTAATGACATGACGCTAATGACATACCATTAGTGATGACATGCCACTAATGACTTGGCGCTAATGACAGACATGGCGCTAATGACAGACATGGCGCTAATGACATGCCGCTATTGACATGCCGCTAATGACATGACGCTAATGACATGACGCTAATGACATGACGCTAATGACATGCCAGTAATGACATGACGCTAATGACATGACGCTAATGACATGACGCTAATGACATACCATTAGTGATGACATGCCACTAATGACTTGGCGCTAATGACAGACATGGTGCTAATGACATGACGCTTATGACATGCCGCTAATGACATGACACTAATGACATGCCACTAATGACATGCCACTAATGACATGCCACTAATGACATGCCACTAATGACATGACGCTAATGACATGACGCTAATGACATGACGCTAATGACATGACGCTAATGACATGCCGCTAATGACATGCCGCTAATGACATGACGCTAATGACATGACGCTAATGACATGACATGCCACTAATGATTAGCCACTAATGACATGCCACTAATGACCTGCCACTAATGACATGCCAGTAATGACATGACGCTAATGACATGACGCTAATGACATGACGCTAATGACATGACGCTAATGAGATGACGCTAATGACATGACGCTAATGATATGACGCTAATGACATGACGCTAATGACATGACGCTAATGACATGACGCTAATGACATGACGCTAATGACATGACGCTAATGACATGCCGCTAATGACATGACGCTAATGACATGCCACTAATGACATGCCACTAATGACATGCCACTAATGACATGACGCTAATGACATGACGCTAATGACATGACGCTAATGACATGACGCTTATGACATGACGCTAATGACATGACGCTAATGACATGACATGCCACTAATGATTTGCCACTAATGACATGCCACTAATGACCTGCCACTAATGACATGCCACTAATGACATGCCACTAATGACATGACGCTAATGACATGACGCTAATGACATGACGCTAATGACATGACGCTAATGACATGCCGCTAATGACATGACACTAATTACATGCCACTAATGACATGCCACTAATGACATGCCACTAATAACATGCCACTAATGACATGACGCTAATGACATGACGCTAATGACATGACGCTAATGACATGACGCTAATGACATGACGCTAATGACATGCCGCTAATGACATGCCGCTAATGACATGACGCTAATGACATGACGCTAATGACATGACATGCCACTAATGATTAGCCACTAATGACATGCCACTAATGACCTGCCACTAATGACATTCCAGTAATGACATGACGCTAATGACATGACGCTAATGACATGACGCTAATGACATGACGCTAATGACATGACGCTAATGATATGACGCTAATGACATGACGCTAATGACATGACGCTAATGACATGACGCTAATGACATGACGCTAATGACATGACGCTAATGACATGACGCTAATGACATGCCGCTAATGACATGACGCTAATGACATGCCACTAATGACATGCCACTAATGACATGCCACTAATGACATGCCACTAATGACATGCCACTAATGACATGCCACTAATGACATGACGCTAATGACATGACGCTAATGACATGACGCTAATGACATGACGCTAATGACATGACGCTAATGACATGACGCTTATGACATGACGCTAATGACATGCCGCTAATGACATGACACTAATGACATGCCACTAATGACATGCCACTAATGACATGCCACTAATGACATGACGCTAATGACATGACGCTAATGACATGACGCTAATGACATGCCGCTAATGACATGCCGCTAATGACATGACGCTAATGACATGACGCTAATGACATGACATGCCACTAATGACCTGCCACTAATGACATGACGCTAATGACATGACGCTAATGACATGACGCTAATGACATGACGCTAATGACATGCCGCTAATGACATGACGCTAATGACATGAAGCTAATGACATGACATGCCACTAATGATTAGCCACTAATGACATGCCACTAATGACCTGCCACTAATGACATGCCAGTAATGACATGACGCTAATGACATGACGCTAATGACATACCATTAGTGATGACATGCCACTAATGACTTGGCGCTAATGACAGACATGGTGCTAATGACATGACGCTAATGACATGCCGCTAATGACATGACACTAATGACATGCCACTAATGACCTGCCACTAATGACATGCCAGTAATGACATGACGCTAATGACATGACGCTAATGACATACCATTAGTGATGACATGCCACTAATGACTTGGCGCTAATGACAGACATGGTGCTAATGACATGACGCTAATGACATGCCGCTAATGACATGACACTAATGACATACCATTAGTGATGACATGCCACTAATGACTTGGCGCTAATGACAGACATGGTGCTAATGACATGACGCTAATGACATGCCGCTAATGACATGACACTAATGACATGCCACTAATGACATGTATGGCATACGCATAGAATTCCATCCTACGTGACTGTACGATATTAGATTATAATTAATAACATAATTTCCTCATTGTTCAATCAGCACTTTTAGCACGTAGGATTAAATAAACAATAGACTCCCCACCATTACTTTAGACATTATTTTCTTAGTATATAAGCGCAATGTAAATTTGTAAATATATGGTATGGTATTGGATAGCACTTATCCTTAGTAACAACAGTCTGTGTATTTTCTATACTCTCCCTAAAACCTTCCTTCTGCAAGAACACGCATGTTACACTCCAGCCGTGGTGTAACGCAACAGTGGTGACCCCGACGTGATCATACTGACGTGATCGTACCGACGTAATCAGCACCTCATCAGGACTTCAAGAGCATCATTGTGAGTCACTTCTTTTCGTCTCAACATGGCTCGTCAAACACCTACCAAAGGTTTCGGCGCAGGCAACTCTACAGACGAACAACTCAATTCCGGCACAGACTTAGTGGCATCCATCACAGTAGCAGAGAGAATTCCACAATTTTGGACCGACTCACCGCGTCTTTGGTTCTCTCAATTTGAAGCTATTGTGGCTCCGCAGAAGCAAGGGGACGAGTACAAATTCAACGCCGTCGTATCAAAACTACCGAAAGACGTCATTCATCAAGTCAGCGACATTTTAACAAAGCCGCCTTCAGAGAACAAGTACCACTGCATCCGGGAAAGGCTCATCAGCTGTTATGAAGAAAGTGAACATCGTCGTTTCCATAAACTGTTGTCTGAGATGGACCTGGGAGATCAAAAACCATCTCAACTATTAAGGAAAATGAAGGAGGCTGGCTGCGGCAACATCAATGATGACACACTACGTTTGTTATGGATGAGACAACTTCCGCCATCCGTGACCACCGTTTTGGCCATTTCCGAGAATTTGGGCTTAGACAAGCTAAGCGAAATGGCCGATCGCATATACGAGAATACCCGTTGCAATAAAAATACGTCTTCAAACAACGCTGACATCAATTTAATCACCCAACTGACGTCACAAATTGCAAGAATGCAGTTAGAAATCGCTGCGCTAAGCGACAACCGCTCGCGTCGAATCAGCCGACGCAGCAGTTTTAATCAACCTCGGTACAATAGACCTAGGTCAAGTTCACGCCTACGGTCAACATCGAAGCAGCGTAGTAATCTTTGCTACTATCATCAAAATTTCAAGTGGAAGGCACGGAAATGTGAAAAGCCCTGTTCTTGGGTGAATAAACAACAGTCGGAAAACTAAGTTCAGCACAGCGTGCGGCGAGACTCTGTGCTATTCTTCCCTCAAATCGCCTAACGATTACCGACTCTAACAGTGGTTATCGATTCCTGGTGGACACTGGGGCGAACATTTCGGTTATTTCCAAGCCATCACAGAGCTCAAGGAAGGCAAACGAGTTAAAGTTATTTGCCGCCAACGGAACCATAATCAATACATATGGAGAAAAAACCTTAACGTTAAATTTAGGTTTACGTAGCTCTTTCATTTGGACTTTCGTTATTGCTGACGTCAAGATGCCTATATTAGGAGCTGATTTTCTAGACCACTACCGACTTTTGGTAGACATACACGGGAAAACCTTAATTGACAAAACGACGGAACTCAAAAAACCAATGAATTCTATACGAGTAAATATTCCGTCCGTCCGTTCCATCGACTGCAACTTATCCGATTCTCTCAAGCAATTACTGGAAAAATACGAAAGTATCACAAGACCAACGTCAATGAAAGGACCCACGCAACACAATGTGAAGCATCACATCATCACAGAAGGATTTCCGGTATGCGCTAAAGCTCGCCCACTTCCTCCTGACAAGTATAAAGTCGCCAAACAAGAATTTCAAGAGATGATGGAGACGGGAATTTGCAGACCATCCAGTAGCCCGTGGGCCAGTCCATTGCACATGGTAAAAAAGAAAAATGGTGAATGGAGACCTTGCGGTGATTACCGCGCATTAAACAAGATTACTGTTCCAGACAGATACCCGCTGCCAAGATTACTAGATTTTACATATATCGCAAACGGGAAAAATATATTTAGCAAAATCGATGTTCGTAAGGCTTATCATTCTATAGCCGTAGCGGAACCGGAGAAAACTGCAATTATTACACCGTTCGGACTTTTCGAGTTTCCAAGAATGCCTTTTGGATTACGGAACGCTGGACAGACGTTTCAGAGATTTATGGATTCCCTATTTCGAGATTTAGACTACGTTTTTGTTTTCGTCGATGACATATTAGTCGCAAGCAAGTCCGAAGATCAACATTACAAACACTTGGAGACAGTTTTCACTAGATTACAACAAAATGGGATTACAATTAATATGAACAAATGTGAGTTCGTCAAGCAAGAGTTAGATTTTCTTGGTTATCATATAACGAGCCAAGGAATGAAACCAACACAGGAAAAAATTCAAGCAATCAGCGACTATCCCAAACCCAAAACTGTGAAGGAACTACGTCGTTTCCTGGGCATGGTCAACTTTTACAGACATGCAATCAAGCAATCAGCCAAGCATCAAGCACCACTCAACTCATTTTTAATTAATTCAAAGAAAAACGACAATACACAAATTAAATGGAATGTTGACACTGAACGTGCTTTTCAACAATGCAAGCAAGATTTGCGTGACATCGCAACGATAGCATTTCCTGATGCAAACGCACCGATCGCACTAATGACCGACGCTAGCTTAAAATGCGTCGGCGCAGTTTTACAACAAAAAGTCAAGGAAAAATGGAGACCTATTGCATATTTTTCAAAATCCTTATCGGATACGCAAGTCAAGTATTCAACTTACGATCGGGAGTTACTCGGAATATATATGGCGGTAAAACATTTTCGACGACTAATAGAGGGTCGCATTTTTACAATTTACACCGACCATAAACCATTGGTGCATGCCTTCGACAAGAAGCCGTCACTGGATGACACTCCGAGGAGAATAAGATATTTGGATTACATATCACAATTTAGCACCGATATACAGCACATAAGCGGGAATGACAATGTTGTTGCCGACGCTTTATCTCGAATCGTGGAGACTATTTCTTTACCCACCGTTATCGATTTTTCTGAACTACAGAAATACCAAGAAGGTGATATCGAGCTCCAACAGCTAAAACAAAACAAGTCGTTACACATAACGCGTATAAGGGTACCAAATACAAACAACAAGATTTACTGCGATATTTCCACTGGAATAACTCGACCGTACATTCCGAAGCAGCTAAGAAGGACTATTTTTGACAACTATCACAACCTTAGCCATCCAGGCAAAAATACCACGAGAAAATTAATCGGAAGAAATTACATTTGGCCTAGCATGAACTCAGAAATTAATAATTGGTGTGATTCATGTTTACAATGCCAACGAGCAAAAGTGCATAGACATACAGTTTCGCCACTCGGCAAATTTATGCCAGCAGCGCGTTTTTCGCATGTTCATATTGATATCGTCGGGCCATTACCTACCTCACAAAACAAAAGGTATTTAGTAACAATGATCGACCGATGTACGTCATGGCCAGAAGCTTTTCCGGTATCAGATATCACAGCCACTACTATAGCCAGATTAGTGTACGAAGGGTGGATTTGCCGTTACGGGAGTCCAGATTATTTAACTACAGATCAAGGATCCCAGATGGAGAGTGAGATATTTAGGAATCTTGCAAAATTAATGGGAATTGAAAAGTTTCGGACCACACCGTATCATCCACAGTCTAATGCGAAAGTTGAACGATTACACAGAACAATTAAAACAGCGTTAATAGCTCGAGCTAACACGACAAATTGGACAAAGGAATTGCCATCAGTTCTACTTGGTATACGTTCCAGTTATCGACAAGATACTGGATATAGCGCCGCAGAACTTGTTTATGGCACAACTATCAAGTTACCAGCAAGTTTTTTCTGTGACAAATCAGAAACCACATACTCTGAATTCGTTCAAGAAATTAAAGAAAACATAAATCGTGTCACGAATATTCCGCAAAGAGAGAGTTCAAATCGGAACGTATTCATACATCCACGCCTATCAGATTGTACGCACGTATTCCTCAGGTGTGACAGACTTCGCCCATCTTTAACTCCTCCGTATGAAGGACCTTTCCGTGTAATCAGGCGTAGCGACAAAGTATTCACCATCGAACGCAATGATAAGGAATTGAACGTATCAGTGGACCGATTGAAACCAGCATTTTTGTTAAATGAAGATCTAAATGAATCTGACAACACAGTGAGATGCAATAAAGCAATAGATCACCGAGACATAGGTCAACAGAAGACCACACGTTCAGGACGCATATCGCGGCCTACCGTTCGTTTTGCGCCAGTATAGTGTAGATTTAAGTCACATATTCTTTTTTTTCTCTCAAGGGGGGAATATCTATGGCATACGCATAGAATTCCATCCTACGTGACTGTACGATATTAGATTATAATTAATAACATAATTTCCTCATTGTTCAATCAGCACTTTTAGCACGTAGGATTAAATAAACAATAGACTCCCCACCATTACTTTAGACATTATTTTCTTAGTATATAAGCGCAATGTAAATTTGTAAATATATGGTATGGTATTGGATAGCACTTATCCTTAGTAACAACAGTCTGTGTATTTTCTATACTCTCCCTAAAACCTTCCTTCTGCAAGAACACGCATGTTACACTCCAGCCGTGGTGTAACGCAACAACATGCCACTAATGACATGCCACTAATGACATGCCACTAATGACATGCCAGTAATGACATGACGCTAATGACATGACGCTAATGACATGACGCTAATGACATACCATTAGTGATGACATGCCACTAATGACTTGGCGCTAATGACAGACATGGTGCTAATGACATGACGCTAATGACATGCCGCTAATGACATGACACTAATGACATGCCACTAATGACATGCCACTAATGACATGCCACTAATGACATGACGCTAATGACATGACGCTAATGACATACCATTAGTGATGACATGCCACTAATGACTTGGCGCTAATGACAGACATGGTGCTAATGACATGACGCTAATGACATGCCGCTAATGACATGACACTAATGACATGCCACTAATGACATGCCACTAATGACATGCCACTAATGACATGCCACTAATGACATGACGCTAATGACATGACGCTAATGACATGACGCTAATGACATGACGCTAATGACATGACGCTAATGACATGCCGCTAATGACATGCCGCTAATGACATGACATGCCACTAATGATTAGCCACTAATGACATGCCACTAATGACCTGCCACTAATGACATGCCAGTAATGACATGACGCTAATGACATGACGCTAATGACATACCATTAGTGATGACATGCCACTAATGACTTGGCGCTAATTACAGACATGACGCTAATGACATGACGCTAATGACATGACGCTAATGACATGACGCTAATGACATGACGCTAATGACATGCCGCTAATGACATGACACTAATGACATGCCACTAATGACATGCCACTAATGACCTGCCACTAATGACATGCCAGTAATGACATGACGCTAATGACATGCCGCTAATGACATGACGCTAATGACATGACATGCCACTAATGACCTGCCACTAATGACATGCCACTAATGATATGCCAATAATGACATGCCACTAATGACCTGCCACTAATGACATGCCAGTAATGACATGCCAGTAATAACATTCCACTAATGACATGCCACTAATGACTAGCCACTAATGACATGCCACTAATGACATGCCACTAATGACCTGCCACTAATGACATGCCACTAATGACCTGCCACTAATGACATGCCACTAATGATATGCCAATAATGACATGCCACTAATGACCTGCCACTAATGACATGCCAGTAATGACATGCCAGTAATGACATGCCACTAATGACATGCCCCTAATGACTAGCCACTAATGACATGCCACTAATGACCTGCCACTAATGACATGCCAGTAATGACATGACGCTAATGACATGCCGCTAATGACATGCCGCTAATGACATGACGCTAATGACATGACATGCCACTAATGACCTGCCACTAATGACATGCCAGTAATGAAATGCCACTAATGACATGACGCTAATGACATACCATTAGTAATGACATGCCACTAATGACATGGCGCTAATGACAGACATGGCGCTAATGACATGCCGCTATTGACATGCCGCTAATGACATGACGCTAATGACATGACACTAATGACATGCCACTAATGACATGCCACTAATGACATGGCTCTAATGACATGCCGCTATTGACATACCGCTAATGACATGACGCTAATGACATGACACTAATGACATGCCACTAATGACTAGCCACTAATGACATGCCACTAATGACTAGCCACTAATGATATGCCATTAATGACCTGCCACTAATGACATGCCAGTAATGACATGCCACTAATGACATGCCAGTAATGACATGCCACTAATGACATGCCACTAATGACATGCCACGAATGACATGCCGCTAATGACACATGCCAGTTAGTGAGTGTACCGCACAGTGCTATGCAGTAATTCAAATGGGTCATCCAAATGTTTATAATCAAAGGGGCCATCGCCTATCCTAGAATTCAATAATGCAATAAGTTCAAAATATGACTGTACCTACCTATAACTAAGTATGATATAATATGTAGCGAGCTTAGTTGATGACTAATAAAGAAAGAATCAACTGGGCCATTTTATGGGGCACGCCACGGTTTTGTGTGGCAAAAGTGCCCTTTGTGTTGTGTACACAGCACCGCAGCACTACACCGGCGGGGTCGCTGCACGGCGCGGGCGGCCGGGCGCGGCGGCAAACACCCGCGCTAGTTACACTTTTACACAACCCACCTTATTTGCCTTCCACACACGTGCAAGTGGCATAGCTACATACTGCTGACCTTTTAATTTGCGGGTGTTTTGTGGTGACAAGTTGGCCTGATTATGATTTCACCGATCATAAATAAAATCGGACGTGACATCGATAACAAATTGGCTAGTCGCGGCAAATCCCACCATCGAATTAGAGGACTGCACAGGTAGGGCTAGGGCCCAGGGCTCATTGTGCCTAAGAGCTCGTGCTGTTTATAGTTTTAAGCAGTATGTTTGGAGCCCATGAGTGAAATGACTAGGATGCTGGCCAGCATACGTGAGACATTCACAACCAAACAGTTATAGGCAACGTCGAGGACTTTGCAGGATTCGGTAAGGGCGCAATCTCTTCCCGAAAGCTAGTTTGATTGTTCGGATTGTTGTTTAGACTTGTGAGTTTTATTGCAAAATAGTATATAGCTGGTGCTCGCCATTGTGCTGGAACGCTAAATCAGTCGGCGGCACGTCTTTGACGGTGGAGAAGTAACTAGCCTCGGCCAAAGCCTCCGAACAGACTAGACCAAAAACAATTCAGAATGTGAAGATCTGATTCAAATAGGGATGCTAATAATTCTCAAAGTTGCAATAGCAATATACGAGTACTACAGTATTTTATAATAGTAAGGGCTTATCATATATGGTAGTTTCATACACTTCAGAGCTAGGCAACCTGGATTTGCATACCTGCCCGGGGTCAACGTCCTGTACGGACACACAATGCCATGTCATTTGATTCAGCGTAACTGCCTCGCCGCGGCGGTACGCGAGTGTGTGGCGAGGTAGCGGCGCGGCGCAGGTCGGCCCTGGCTGCGGCATGCCATTATTTATAACTGGACCGGTTTGTTTAATTAGATTATGAGTACTTAACAACTGGTTAGTCTCAGGAGAAACTATTTTAAGCCGAGTATGGCGTTGCAACTCGCGACAGAGAACTATTGTCTACGGACCTGAGGGAGAATAGTGGTCGCTTTCTCTTCTCAATGTGTTGAAAGCTGATCACTTTATGTGAAGCGCTCGGAAGTACTCGGGGAGGCATTACAAGTTTGTCGTGCGATACGTTTAATCGGAATTAGGTTACACAATAAATACCTAGTAAAAGTTACAAAACACTGCGCAAACTGCGGTTACCGGGAGATTTGCAGTTTCGAAGCCATTTCGAAGCTCAAATGGAGTTCCAGAGTGGATATACAGAGGTATTTCTTGAAATTATACGACTGCAATAATAAATAGGCACATTTGCTTAATAGTAATAATTATTAGTTAGTTCTATATGAAACTTTGACATTGAGGGTCTATTTCACAGCAATCTTCAGAATTTCTCCGTTAAAAGATATGTAGTCGGCGATGCTAAAATAAGAACTAAAAGCATCGATCTAAAAAATTAATAGTTGGAATGAAATTGAAAAATTTTATTTTGAGGGAAAGAACTATTTTTCATCAGCATGTAGTTACTCTTACCGAGATCTGCGGTTAAGATTTCAATCTTTGCGAAAGCGCTACTTTTACGTTCATTGAAGAAAGTTACTGCTATTCAAAGTGACTACGAGTAACTCGTAATAACATTATTTGTAGGACATGCGATAATAATTTACAAGCAAGTAGTTAAGTAAGTATATTTAACATTCTTATCACCGATGCCATTAAACAATGTTCTTATTTACATGTTAACGACATACCTACTTATTTCCTCGTACATTAAGCGTATCGTCATTACGACAGTGAAAGAATTTAAAAAAATGTTCCGCTATTTTTAACTTTCACTTTTTTTAAATATCAATCTTTTCAATCGACTCCATAAAATGAGATATGAAAACGGTGCACATAGTTTTAGTACAATGAAATGCCGAAGTCCGAGGCACTTGCATTATGTTGCAATAATCAGGTGTACCTATACATATTGTAGGTAGAGATGTAAAGCCGGTATTATACCAAAAATTCAAAACGGTAAAATACGAAAAATACCGTATTATTCCATTTCTCATGGTATTTTTCGTATTATGTTATGTTTTTCAATGTAGATACGATTTGTTTGTAAAAAAATCAGCAATGAATATAAAAGCGTCGTTCTGCGTTTAATTCTATTTTATTAATATGATTTCAGAATTTGATGTTTCCATCATATTCTGCTTAACTACGTGTGCAATGTAGTAGGTACTACCTACATGCTAAAGACCTCATTGTCCGCTCACATCTTCCCGGCCTACTTACAAGTAAGGCCCTATCGGGATGGGAACTGTCAGCAGATGGAGTGTGGATCGACAAGTCGCAGGAGCCGCTCGATGTAGGCGACGCTACGCAAGACCGAGGCCCGTGGAGGTCACTGCAAGAAGCGCAAGAGACCTTCATGCTTCGTTCAGCAGTCTCTATCGGTTGATAAAGAAGAACTGTCAAACTCGCATTCCATAATACAAGCGGGTTGATTATACATATACTCAAAGGGTTGCGGGCTTGACAGTAGGTAATGTTCCTTGTAAGTTATTAAGAAAAAGAAAAGAAAAAGTAAACAACGGAGGGACAACGTCGCGAAGGAGATCCCACGTGCAGCGCGCACTCGCATCCGTCGTGCAACGCGGCGCGGCGTCACGGCGGCGTCACGTTGCGTCCGGCCTTCTCGCCGTGACACCGAAGCCGCGTCGACGCGGGGCAGCGAGCTCACAGTTGGACAGTGTGTGTATGTGTGTTATGTATGTGTGTTTGTAACTGCATTTGGCGGTTTGGAATGGAGATAGCTCACACCTAGGATTAACACATCTATATCTTATGTTATAAACTTAAAGCGTGTTTCTAAGATCGTCCTTGCAGACACACACGCACACACACACACATACACACGTACACGCACGCGCACATGCAGTGATATAATACTGTGAGATGGCTACACTGCGGCATACCCGCCCAGTACGGCGAATGCGCTAATTGCTATCACGTTGTCCACTTCACCATTTCTCGGAACGAGCGAACCCAACACCCTCCACTGCCAGCGCCGCCCGCGCTCGCTGGTTCGCACGAACTATGTCATTGTTTGATTACCCAGAACTGGAAAATACATTACCAAAGAGATACCTACTTACTGACTTGACTTTAGGGTTTTAGGTACTACCTATACCTAAGGACTTCGGCCTCTGCCTCTGAAAATTTTCTGCTGTTTTTTTCTCCAAAACAGTGGGCAATCATGTAAAAATAGATAGATTCAGTTCAGCTGTGCCAATATTTTGTTGGCTAAATATTTGTGTCATTGATTAATGTGGAGCATAAACTTAAACTTTAGAAATATCTTCATATTATTTTTATCTCAATTATTTCATAACAAATTATTCAGTTGCAAAATATTGTATGACAGTTTAAAAGCATTTACAAATTCGCACGTTGCAAAGGATCGACGTTAATTCGTACGCTATTAGCAAGCTGTGTATAAAATAAAAATAGTAAAAACGGCCAAGTGCGAGTCGGACCCGCACTTGAAGGGTTCCGCACCGTCGTACAAGATTTAACACCACCTTTTTATAAGAACGAGCAAAAACGAGAAAAAAAAGTTTACTATGGAAACCTCATCGATATGGGACACTGTTTAATTTTTTTTTTTTTTGCTATTATACTGGCAATACAAATACACATTCTGTGAAAATATCAAGTATTTACCTAATTCCTAATACGATTCATGAGATACAGCAAGCTGACGGACGGACGGATGGGTGGCCAGCGGAGGCTTAGTGATGGGGTCCCGTTGGCAACCTTCGGGTACGGATTATGGAACTTTAAAAACTACATTAAAATTGCGCTATTAGTGGGCCGGCGAGCTTTCGCGTAGATCATACACAAATAGACGAAAGGCAAAAATAACAGCAATAATCCTACCGCGTACCGGCCACCGGCCGCCGCCGCCGCCCGCGCCGCGCCGCGCGACCGCACGCAGGAGTGTCGCGCCTCGTTGCGCGGACATTAGACTTGTCTTGCGCGTAGATGTCATATCGTAGTAATCATAAGAGTCAGTTGCTCATTAGCACGACTTATTTTCTTAAAATTCATTCATTTCATTTCAACTCATCGCCGGCTCACTACTGAGCACGAGTCTTCTCTCCAATGAGAAGTGTTTAGAGCATTATCCACCATGCTGGCTATATAAGATTGGCCAACTTCACATATACCTGAGAGTTCATGCAGGTTTTCTCTCGTTTTTCTTCACCGTTTAAAAACGCAGAATGAATATTACTCCAAAAAGTCGGAGATGTATGTGCTCCTGGGAGGATCGAACCTCAGCCCCGCTGAGAAGGAGCCCGACGTCATCTACCGCTACCCCTATCATACCTGCACTTGTTCAAATAATACTAATTTATATTATTAATCGATTTATCGATTTTCAAATAAAAACTTTGCAAGAAGGCACCCGGGAATATATTCGGCGTGCCCAACAAATGAAGAGATCCTCTCTTGACTCTCTCAGAGAGAGCGATAGCGACATACATATTAGATGAAACGAAGAAGTTTTGCGAGACGCTATGCTCCGTGATACCTACTTGCTCTATAGGAATTTTCTTCGTAATCTCTACTCGTTGTATATTTCAGGTTCTTATTAGTTATTATCTTAAATTGATTTGACAGGGTATAAGCTTGTTATCTCATTGTCATTTGGGAAGATACAATATTTAATACAATACATCGGTGATATGAGAGATAAAGCTACAGAATTTGTAAGGTCTTCTCAGCAGTTAATAGTTTAGTTAATCTGCTTTAGGTACCTGTGCATCGAGTTAGAATGATTGTGGTGCAATTTCTTACTATAATTGACTTATCTACTGATTACTAGAAAGTACCTACACTTACAGTATGTCAAAACGTCTGATTAAGCTTATGGTATCTGTTTAGCAGTTTTCTTATGTTTAATTTCCCAGTCGATTGTGTTTTAGGTATGTGCTAGCAATGTTATTAAACAGGTCTTTGGTGTAGCCACAATATGACGGCATATTATCATTAGCATTCAAAATACAAGCTCATTACGCGACAATCACTAACAATGGAAGCGTGAGTGTACTTGTAGTGAGGGACGTCAACCAGTAACTGGAGCACACGTACCTACTACCTAGTCTCAAGTCTCAAGTGTCGCTCTGCCCCAGAGACGTAGCACTAGGTAAGTGGCCAGGTGTAGTGCGGTAACCTGAACCGTGCGCGCCGGGGCCCGGGGGGCGTAATGACCTCGATCTGGGGACAACCGGTCTGCAGTGCGCTGCATAGTTGGGCACAGACAACTCGACAGTAATGACTGGCTGTCAATGACGATCACTCGACGCTGTTTAATAGACTGCACACACTTACTGCGGTTTGTGCGGAGTCCTTAGAAATTAAAATCAACTTTAACTTAATAAACAGTTACGGGAGAAAGAAACCTTTTCTTTCTCTCGTAACTGTGAACTTTGCGAAGGTTTCCTTGCCATGCCTACCAATGCAGTCACTTTGACTTGTTGTGTTGCAGTGGTTGCGACATGCAGCGACATCGTTAAGCCCCCGCTAATTAATGCAAGACCGCTAACGCGCGGTTCTGCTTACAATTAGGCGGAATGCTCTTCATTAATCATGAACGCTCATTATTGTTGCACGAAATTGGATATTCGCTTTAATAGCGGTTGTTTTGGAAGCTCATTACAAAAGAAATGTAGATTCTGCACAGTAAGAATTCGTCGGTACGACCATTACTGATTGATCATAATATTGTTATAGTCAAATATATAAAACATACCTAATTATATTTTTATAATGTATTGATTGTTGGTACCTATATATATTTAGAACATTTTTACAAACATGAGATTAAACAAGAAACTTGATTTTCTTGTTTAATTTGGTAGGTACTAGGTAGGTAGGTATGTACGTTTATATTTATTTAAAAGAAAAATTATTTACAAAGCCGAAGTACAGTTCTTTGAAATTTAGTATTTCTTATTCTTACACTGCTGCAGCGACCGCTACTAAATAGGTATGTCTATCCAACATTTCCTAGAATTTAGTGATTTTTAATTGACGTACTTTAATTGCTGTGGGCGCGAGTGGGCACGTGCTCGTAGTAAAGTTTCGTGAAAGCGTCCGCAGTCATTTCAGAGCTTTTCATTAAAACTAGTCTCAGCTAGAAGTAATTGCTTGCGCGTTCGCTAGAATTGGTTTTGACTTTGAGCCTAGGATTTTGTGTTTACATTCAGTCAGCTAAGGGGCAGTACTTTTTATCGTCAGCAAATATCGCATTTAGAAAAACTTAAAAGTTAAAATGTTTTTATAATTTTTACGCAAGGCAGACGCAGGTCATCAGATATCAATTTGAAGCGATCCTTTAGTTACCGACAAAGCTTAGCGCATATAGAGTCACGTAGCAGTAGTGGCAGTGGGTCCCAACTCCCAAGGCGCCGGAGTCATCGATGTAAAATAGTACAAGATAAAGAATCAAGAACAAAAACATCGCTAAAACGGTCGCATTTGCACACACGTAAACATTTAAGTTTCTATCTAGGAAATGTAGAAAGAGGTAATATATTAGCAACAATTTTAGCTTCCCAAGTAACAATTTCTTGTCCTATAGCAGCCCATAGAACGTTTCCTCTAACACCACTTAAGCACTGTAAAAGCAATAAGAAGGTCATGTAACGCTGATTTGGCGCAGTTATATCTCTATTTAGAGACATAGCGAAACTATAGCAGTTGTGCTTGGGACTTTTTTTTCTATAAATTTGATATATTGGTGCCTTGTATGACAATTTATTGACATACGAGGCACAATAAAGCTTTTATAGTTCTTTTTTATTCTGTAGCAGCGTTCGTAATTCCATTATAGTGCTATTATACTCTATAGAAAAGTACGTGATTCTTTTACTACGCTTTTCATTTTAATTTTTCACGGCAAGGTGGTCTACGTGTGTTTATACAAAAACAAAAAAATAAAAGGGATAAGGATTCCATCTTGCTGAGTTTAATGTCATCTTTTATTTAGACATGGATAAATTCGACCAATACTATAAAAACCACTTGGAACCAAAGTTTTACTGATAGAATAGCATTAGTTTTACTTATTATTTTCAATGCGCCCTAAATTAATTGAGTTTTTTAATTAAAATATTAATAAAAATAAATAAAATTAACCGTAGTTTCTGCTACACAGCCAAAAAGCTAATTTGGTTCTCTTTTAGGTTAACTATAGCACAAGTGACAAAAAATCTGCCGCCATTGACGTAAAATTAGGGTTCCTTATGACTAGTCTTGTCCCACATACTTAATTTTTGAATACATTTTTGTATCCAAGGAAGAAATAAAATAGGTAGGTAGGTAATCGTTGCTCATGATTGGTTTTCTTTCTCAGGTACTTATAATAAATATGCCCCTAGTAATGGATATTGATAAATTTCTAAAATTTGTTCTATAAAGGAAATAAAGGAATTAGCTATATATCGCTGTTGTCTTAAAACAGAACAACCAAAACCATAATAGAAAACTTTGGTCATGTAATAGAGTCATGGTGACTTCTTCTTCAATGAGACTATAATAAACCCAACAAAGATAATTAAAACACTTTTTATTGTTATAAAAATGTCCCGAAAATCGTTTATAAAGCAAAACCGCTCTATAACAGTGTTGTTATGAGTAATTATGTACCATGTACTACAGCAGTGTTTTGTGGGACCACAATAGCGTCAAATTATTGTATTGTTGTGTCCTTCATCACTGCTAAAACGCCATACTTATAGCAGTTACCAGGAAAACTTTATAGTACTAATGGGGTACATAATAGTGAATTCAAACGCTGTTATACATTAATATAGCGCTATATTGTCTAAATTCGAGGTTTTTATAGAACTTGCCTATAACGGCTCTACAAAACGGTTTTGTAAACCTTTACATCCCCTGCTAAAAGGATAGTTTGGCTATATAAGCTTATAGAGCAAAAAAGTCATAGCAAATGCTTTTATATAACGGGTGGTTATCGCTACAACCTTTACACGATGTTAACTCAAACTTTTCGTGATGAATTCTTAAATTATAGTACCAAAATGTTACTTGGGTTATTAATAAACCTTAATTCTTTTGCATAAGGCTTCAATATAATTGCTAAATACTCATACATATAAGACCTTTGTCATCAGAGAAGGTTTTACATCGATGGCCGGAGTGTTTCCCTCGCGGCGGGCAACACGGCGGTGGCAGCCACACGACATAGACCGACGACATCCAACGAGTTGCAGGGAGGCACTCGCTGCATGCAGGCGGCACAGTATCCAGACGTGTGAAAACCTCTAACCGATGCTCATCAGCGAACTTTTATCGACTGTAATACAAAGAAGAAGTGAAACATTTTCATCAAAAGCAGATAGCTATATTTTACAAAATGTTGATAAAATATAGGAATGCACAGTAAGTCATTGTAAAGACGTGGAGTGAAGTATAGACCCGTCAAAAGGATATTAACGCCCGGCGTAGAGCCGCCGCGCGGAGATGTAAACAAATCGTAAATAGTGATTGATAGCCCGCTCTCGTCTCCACAGTGTATCTGCAGAATTTATCATGTGGCACTAGGAGATATAGGCGCTGACGCGGGCGCGGGGGCGGCAGCGGGAGCGAGTATAGGCGCTGCCGTTACTAGTACTACGCGATTGAAAGACAAACGATTTTTCCAACTGTATAATATTCACACACCAGCTCTAACTTGGACAACTACCTTTAAATCAAAAGTGAATAGGCATCTTCTTGGCAAGCGCTCTCTATCTAGGCTGCATCTTCACTTACCATCAAATAAGATTGAAGTCAAGCGCTAATCTATTTATTAAAAAAAACAAATACATTTTCGCATTTATAATATTTGCTAGTGGCAATCATGTTAGTCAGCATGTTATATCTAGGCCGTGGTGGGTACTGAGGTAATGGGGCTGGTGTTTCTCAACGCCTGCAAGTTCCGGCAGACGCAGGATTGGGCCGTCCGACTCACGGTAGGTATTTACGTTCGGTGATAGAAATAATTTGATTACGTAAACAATGCAACGTGCGTTGGATTCATGTGTTTAACTTTGATATGTGAGTAAGATAATTATGTTGTGAGAAAAGAAGTTATGAAATAGATAACACATTACATGATGCATTCGATACGGGAGCTACCTTGTAGCAGGTAGTCTGAACCGATAACGTACTGGGTATATCGCAGCCCGCCCACAACCGTATACTGTTCAATGAGGATACAATATAGTATCGGAACCAGGTGTAAACTCTTCTGCTGAGCTTTTCTCAATAGAATCTGCGTAGGGGACCGGTGGGAGAGTCTTGACTTGTCATAATATGAGCATAGGTTGAGCGACATTAAATAATTTTGGATGTTGATAAACATGGAAGCACAATAGTGATCCATAACTTAGGGAAAGCACTTAGAATGTTACTATCCATTGCGACCTGCGGGGAATTAAATGAAGAACTTTTATAAAGGGCAAGTAAAGGGTGAAGCTTTCGACTATTAGCTATCAAAGGAAAACTGTAACTGTCCGCCGCAGCCGCTTGGCGCGTCGTCCGCGTCGCTTCGTTCCACTCGCTGGAACTGACGCTGCCCCCGGGCCACGGGCTTGTTGCATCAGCGACACTTATTATAAATTGAGATATCCTACTAATATTATAAATGCAAGTTTGGACGGATGGGTGTTTGTTACTCAATCATGCCGCAACGACTGGACCGATTTGGCTGAAAGGCACTGAGATAGATTAAAGGTAGAATACACCGGAAAATAAGAGAGTTCCTGCGGGAATTAAAAACCTCAATCCACGTAAACGATGTCGCGGGAATCAGCTAGTCTCTTACAAAAGATGTGCTTGGAATTTAAATGGTTTTTAATATTGTTCTCGATTTGTCTCTGCCGTCTTAATAGTGGTGAAAGGTAGCCTACCTGTGCACTTCTTGAGAGCAAACTTTAGTCTCTTCCAAATAATTTGAGCAGTTCAGAGTAAAAAGGTAATAACAGAAGACACTGTTCTTCATTCATAGAAATTACAAATGTGGATATTCGCTCTCCCTGCCGCCATCGCGTCCGCTGGTGCCGCGCGATAGGTACATGCTGTGCATTGTGGAGACGAGAGCGGGCTATCAATCAGTATTTACGACTTGTTTACATCTCCGCGCGGCGGCTCCGAGCGGCGCGTTAATATCCTTTTGACGGGTTTCCTTCACTCCACGTCTTCATAATGACTTACTGTGCGATCGAGATAGGTTATAAAATATTATAATTTAAACATCAACTTCTGAGCCCATTCGTTTTGTTACGTGACAATAATCGACTGGCTCTGTGATGTTATCTATATTTTGTAAAATATACGCATTCAAAACCAACAGATGTACGCCGGTTAGATGCGCGTTTTTAGTTTTTAATGTCGTTTTCCACAGTAACCTAATTACTAATTTAAAAACTAATTAAGGAGATTCATACACACATAGGTATAATCACATAATATTCGACGTGGCGGTGCCTGCGACTCCCTGACACCGTCCGTGACCCTCCACACACACGTCTCCGTCCTGCGCGTGTCCTTAAACTCCTTATTATGCCTGATGGAAAGTAATTATGAACTCTAGAGTAGAATACGTTTGTCTAGAAAATGCCTACATATTCTTGCCTTAAGAGTACTCAAGTTACAGATACGCAGCAGAGGCTGGAACAGCGTTGGATCTCAGCCACACAATGATGCTAGCGCTCACTTCTCGTGGTTCTGTGTGTCTGTGTGTCCGCGGCGCGCTCGGGGCCCGCCCCCGCCCCCGCCCCCGCCCCCGCCCCCCGCCGGGCGCCGTAACGCAGTTAGGGAGTGCATCAGGGGTCAAGTGTAACGCGACGCTAACCGAGTTACGCAACGAGAGGCCAATGGAGCGCGGCGGACCGCTTCTGTCGCTTAGCTGCACCTAACTATCTGAAATGCTTTTAGCGCTGCTGTATACTGGTGCTTGTCTATTGTGCACTAAACTGAACTTATGTTAGATTACAAAACAGTGCTCCAGCTATCATAATATTTTCTACGAAAAAGGAAAGCGTTACATTTAGAGTTGTCCATTCTGATAATAGCTACAAAAATGAAATTTTGTTTGAAAGGAACTTCTAATACATCCCAGGTGGTCCCATTGTCATCAGGTTAGGATCTGATGATGGGATGCTGGAGAAATCGAGGGAACTCTTCAAATTTTATAGGCACAATGGATATACTTTGTAGTGGCGTTTGAAGTCGGTTTTGTAAAAATAATTTTTACGTTTATATTATTTTACGTTGGTGAAATCGAACCTAAAACAGATAAATCAGATCCAGAATAAAACATCTAATTACATGAAAAAAGAACAATGGCTAAATTGCATTAAAAGTTTGAACAAGTTTGGTTTCGTCCAGGTGCGGCGGTAGGTAGTGGGCAGCTGGCGGCGCGCCAGGCGGACTCCTCGCGGCGTTGTGCAATGGAAGTTCCTGCGACGCCGAGGCCGCCGCTCACTGCACCGGCGAGCAGCGACCACACTGCACACCATTTTGATTGTTGCGCTCATGCAATACGGCACTTTATAGTGTGTACCATTGAAATTGCAGAGTTGAATACTCCCGCACGTATGGGATAAGGATGCTCAGTCGTTGTTTTGTATCGGTACGATAGAACCAATGTACATGCAATAAGCAATAACCTAAACGAAGTAGGTATGAGTTCATAACAAACGGGGTCAGTTGGCGGCTTGTTGGCGGACATGTATAGGACTATGTTCGGTGTCCTTAAATTGTGAGATGAATCAAAAATAAGTCGATACATAGCAAAACCGAGTAACCGACATAGCTTGGCAATGGACGGGGCACTCGGTTCGAGGGACCGATACACTGTGGTGGGCTGGCGGCCGAAGATGTGGGAATAGCGAACTCGCACTGGAAATCGCTGCGTTGCCAAAAAATTATGAATGTTATTTTAAATATCGATACTGCGAACCGTCCTTCCTTAATCTGCAGTACGCATTGCGGACATTCCTTCTTGCGGAAGTATGCAAATAGTGTTGCTTCTCAGATTATGCAAGGCCACAGTTCAATGACCCCTCGGACATTACCCGGACGGTTGGAACCAGCTAGTTCGTACTCGTAGGTACATCTTGTGTTCGCGCAAAGAACCTTCAAGGTTTCCTGACCCCGAAACCTAGTTTATCGTTTCGAAACAACTTTGTATATACAGCGAATTATAAATAGCTTTATAGTTGGACATGACAGCTATACACTCGCAGCCAGCGGCGCTAGCGTCGCTTCAAGACTGAGCGGATCTGACGAAACGCGTAACGCAACACCATACTTTTATTGAATGTTATTTCAAGGTACATTCTGAACATAAAATAGTATTCTGATCAAATTGCTGATATCGTCATAACATTTTCCAGGGCGTTGCTGTTTGCGCAACGCTGTGCTGCGCAGATGTAGGTACCTACCTACTTGCTGCCGCCGAGGGGGCAGCGGACTGCAATTCGCGTGACCGGCCGTTCCGAATTCCGTGAGATCGTTCTACTTTTCTTTCAAAGAACATAACTATGTACCTACTAGCTATACGCTACTAGCTATACGCTACTAGCTTTGCCGGCAACTTCGTCCGCGTTGAATGGTTTTAAAAATCCTGCGGGAACTCGCTGTTCTCTCTCACCCTCTGACCCGCATTCTTACTTACAACATTGTACTGCCCCGGAGACTACATCCATACGTTGATGAGTATTTTCTTTGAGTTCTTTATGTTGTATGTAGTATATTGTACTCAACGCGATAAAGTTTATCAACTTATGCATATCTTCTGGAAAACTATAGGTGTAATGGCTGATCATCTGAAGTTGTAAGTTTATTGACGTCTGAGAAACATTTAAATGTTCGTGCAGCCACTGTGTCAAGTCAATAATGTAGAGAAAGGGCTGGCGAGAGCTCGTGCATTCCATTATCCGCCATATTTTGCTTATGTATGGTACCTACCTGCGCTCGTCGCTCAACTCTCACGACTGCACTTATTGCAGTGCATTCACTTTCAGAGTTCTGTAGATCATATCTCTAAACTATTCCCAGATTGAACCTGTTTATTAGAATACGTATAGTCTCACGGAGGTGCTGGATACAAGCGGCGCTGACCACAGCGTGTGGTGTCCGCAAGTGCCCACAGGAGAACTATGTTTAGTAGTGGACGCCTATCGTTTGACAACCACGACTCAGTATAATCTTCTGAAAATTTCTTCTACCTACCACACATATTCCCCTTCGTCAGTGAATTAATATTTTCAAAAATTTTCAAATGTCATACTAACATACAATATACAATACTATTCAGGTGAAAACTCCAAGGGTAAAAATTACCACTGTGATAATAGGTAGTACATGTCCGCAACCTTGTCCTTTCATTCGTCAATAAAATGTGTTTATTTATTTAAATGAAAAATCAAGAAGAAGAACACCTTATCAACTTAGGTACATATATTTCGATAAATATTAAAAAAAAAGTCGTAGAATATCTGCATCACTCAGGCAAGAAGAGGTGTGGAGTGCATCAACGCTCCATCAATGAAATACCTTTTGACATCGATGCCTTTTGAATGCGGCATTCTTCAGTTCGTGTCGACGCATCGCACTCGGGAGGAGAAAGTAATAAATATCTTATTACAAAATGCAATTGTGTTCCGAACAGAGCTCTTTTGTCGGCTGACGCGGGCGGCTCTCGTCCGTAGGCTGCTGGCTCAGGGGTGGCACCTGGCGGCTGGCGCGCTCGACTGAAATAACCTGAGCATTCTGAGTAGGTAAATTAATTGTACACGAAGACTTCTCGACTCGGGGGACAGTTATTTCAAATCTCTTAATTATGCCATTAATATGAACCAAGTAGCGTACAAAACTTCCGAAAATCGAAGATTATGTGTTAAAAATAGATAGATACGTACTCTCACAGCTTACTCTAATCAATCCAAACAAAGGAAATCGGATATATACCCATATAACTTCGATTCTTTTATAATTAAGAGGTCGTTAGGGCTGCCACAGTAGGTACAGTCCGGCGCGGTGCTTTGTTCTCAATGAAACTAGTTATCTCTACTCATAATATTATAAATGCAAAAGTGTATATTTTTGTTGGTTTGAACTCCCATCACGCAGCAATATACTCGTAGTTCAGGACCTAGAAAGTGACATAGGCTATACTTATTATGTATCCCAGAAAAATCCACATGTGCAAGAAGTGGACAAGAGTACCTCTTACTTCGTAGTACTCTTTGGTAATGATTTGGGCAATTGAATGCGTCGAAAAGGAAAGTTAAAGGTGAAAGGTGACTTTAGGTAGGTGTACGTGCCGCTACTCGCACGTTTACAATAAACATTTGCTCGCATATATATGAGGTAGGTATGTGCTTTAATAAATTCAGGCTCTGAAATCTATACTTAGGCCGTTATTGAAAAATATGCCTAGTGTTTTCGACAAAGGACTCGTACGAGACATAATTTAAGAAGGATTTACACAGAGCCGTGATACAACTCCATACATTCGACGTGTGCGCCGTGTGGGCTTGAATATAATTATAACCTTTGGCTTCGGCCCGAAAGAGAAAGTCAACTGGAAGTCCTGTCAACTGGAAGGGGAAATGTTTTAAGAGTTTTTGCCGCGGCTCATAAAACGCTTTGCTTACCTATTGTTGTTCAAATTGTCATCCATATTAAATATAATCAAAGCAGGATTTCTAAAAAATCAAAATTCAAAACGATCTATTTTATGTATGCTAACTTGTGGCTTTTAAACAAGACACTACCATCTGTTCGGAGAGAACTTTTGCCGAGTCAAACTTAACTTAACTTAACTTAGTCAACTTTATACAAACGTATTTTCATATACACAATTTATTTTAGCTATTTTAGTAATAATAAGTTAAAGCCCTGAGACGTAGGCGTAAGTTTTTAACTCGCTAAAGTTAATTAAGTTACTCTTGTACTAAGTTACCCAAATAACTGTAAGTATAATTATATAGTTATACATACATACATAGTTATACTGTAAGTATAATTATACAGTTGAATTACAGTCATATTTGGATTTGGTTGAAGCACGTGGCATTGTAGCAGCGACGGAAATACATACTGATGATATCTTACTAAAATCGTTAAAATCTTTTAAAGATATATTTATAATAAGTTATATGGAAAGTCATTCAAAGCCATTTCGGGTAAAACTATTATAGGTATAAGTTAAAACTTGCTATATGCTGTAATAAATAGTCACGAAATATCCTGTACCTAACGATGTTATTGTGAGTCGATTCATCGAGTCGCGCTGCGAAAGAGAAAGTTATGTCTTTTGTTGCTAAATGCTGAGTTCGCAATAAGTCGGATTGCATAAGAATTTATGTAAAGCTCAGTGCACTTAGGGTCATCAATTGAGATTCGTACAACAAAGTCGAAAAATATATTATGAAAAAATTACGCTAACTTTTACAATTAAATCACAGTAAGTTTCATACAACTTAATTAAAGGTTTAAAAGAATCTAGTGTTACGTCATGATAAAAAAGTATTATGTATAAGTTCAATGGTTGAACTAATCAGTTGACCTAGGTTTTGCATGATGTACACGTAACCTAACAAACAAATAGATATTAGGAAGGTATTACGCCTATGTTATATTATATTAAAAACCACAATTTCTTTCGATTCTACTATCATTTTGATTTTTTAAGAATATCCAATTAAGCGTAAGCTTGTGCTAAGAGTGGGTATGACAACTGTGAGCTATTGAGGCTTCGTCAAATCACCAAAGAACAAGGAATCTAATTTTTAGCGAATATTTGTCGTTGTTATTATTGAAACTGATAAAAATATGTTAGAAAGTATATAGCTGGCAACCCTGTGCGAGAAGATATTTATCGTTTCACGTGGGTGGACGCAAAGGTTGTCGGAGTCACACACACAAACACACAGTCTCGGTCGTCGTTGTCTTGATAGATTTGTTAATTTCGGCGCGGAAACGATTACTCTGAATCTTAATCTAAAACTATGCGGATTAACATCCGCATAGTTTTAAGAATTAATGATTAAATGTCATTTAAAGCAAATATCTGACGAGGGAAAATCAACTATGAAAGTAGGTACAAAACGCTTTATATCCTAGATATAGTATGCTCATCTGTCGTACAGGGTACCTATATGTGTGGGAAGATAATAGACAAGCCCACCGCATTATTGTTCTATTAACTCCATGCGATTAATGGAAATGGTCACAATCCTCAGAGGAATTAGCGACAAATGTGAGAATTTGAGAAATCTCTCTTGTTTGAGTCGTGTATATAAACGAAAACACAAACTTTACAATGAATATACAAGATCTAAACCAAACCTATTCACAAAACCGCTGCTGCCCTAAACCTAAACAGTTGAACAAAGAGCCGCTGAGTACAGCACTGACAGAGCGATGGAGTGAACGAAGTGAATGTATACGCCGTGTAGTGGTGTCAAGAAGTGCTTTCAAAGAAAGCTTTCACCGTTCGCGGCAACAATAACCTTTCAACGAGTGAAGGCGCTGCTACAGGGAAGTGCATTTGAAAACGTTCATACTCGGCATTTCCATTTCGCACATTCCCGGTTACAATAACCTCTCGATAAGCACGTAGGGGCCGACACGTCGAGGAGGCTTTTTTTCACGAAATGCTTTGAACATTTTGCACTCTAAGAGTTATTCTTGTATGGTTTATACCTTTCCAAATAAAAATTGAAAATATTTTTCGTGATTCAAATACGAGCAGCTTTGCATCACTATGAAAGCTGTTTCGGTTGAACGCGTGGGGAAGGTACCGGGGGTAGGGTTGCCAGGTCTTCAAACCGAAAAGTCGGACAGGCCAGCCAGTTTAGCCGGACATTTGTGTAAAAAGACCGGACACCCTTATTTTTTGGACCTAGTACAAAATGGCAATTTTTTTAAAAGCCCGCTTGCGCAAGCGCAGCGATACAAGGTGAGGCGAGTGCAGCGGAAACCAACACATGACAAATATGTAAAAAAATGGTTAAACTTAAAAAGCTTAACAAAAGTCAGATAGGCCGGACAACGTCTAATTTGACCGGACACGCTGTAACGAAGCGTTACAATTGTTATAATTTATAATTTATTATTAATGTATATACATTCGTTTCAACTTAATTCTATTAACATTACTTGAATATGTATACGAAAACTATGGTATTTTATTCATAGCGCTCGAATTCGTTTACGTTTTTGTATCGCGAGCCAGGGCATTGACCCTGAGTCGTTGCACACGGCACAGACAGCCCATTGTTCGAGAATCGAGACGCGCGCGCATCGTTCACCTTCGAGTGACATTCACGTCCCGAACCGTGCTAGGCATCGGACGTGTTGCTTGATTGGTGTGTCTCCCGAACGTTTTAGTTCATAGCACATTCGTAGTTTTCTGTTAATTATTTAGAAGGTTCCTAAACCTGGAGTCCTCCCGTTCTAGGGTAAGTTTTGAATGGCACCTTAAATAGTTACAACACATAGTTTCTACATATTGTTACGAGTACATTAAATCATTGTTTTATTTCGCATTCCATAGCTTTTGTTCTAACTTTCCATTTTATTTTATAGCTAATTGCGCAGCGTGTTGGTAATAATTACTGTACTATATTATAATTTATTTTTTTGACAAACCTCTTTTCAATATTTAGATTTTCCTTTGAGTTTCATTGCATAAAGTTTGTCTTTAATTGTATATTTTTGCCTTCAGCTTTTCTTTTTGCATTTTCATTGTCTCATAACTCCGTTCTGAGTTCTAACCACATCGGCAATGCTATCCACGCTTATGAGTACGTCCCTGTTTGACTAGTGCCAGGGTTGGGCTCAGAACGGAATTGATATTACCAGACAATAACATCGGTCGGTATATCAATTCCAGGATCACGGCTCCGCTTAAATCTTTCACCGCTGCATCACCACCACCATCACCATCTCGGCTAGGTCACCAGATCGCGACGGTCGACGTTCCTGTGCGCATTAGCTCGGGCGTCACTACGTCTGCGGGTCCGCGTGCCAGCCATCACCCCCAGCGACTCCGAGGCCCCCACCAACACCTGGGCCTCTTAACCAGGGGAGTACGATTATTAACTACTACCTAGGTCAGGACCGGATCTTGGTAACTCCACGACCCAATAAATTTGTGTACCTACCTTGAGCTAGCCGCGGTAATAAAACTGTGCCGTTACCTTTGGACCAAATAAATACTTTTGTTACCGTGGGCCTATCTTTTATTTTACCCCCGGTAGTCCCGGTACACTGGCGCCCTTTTACGTGGTAGATCCTGTCCTTGCCTTAGTGGTATAGTGGTAGTTTTGTGCGGTAAGTGGTATTTTGTAAAACGCTTTATTTTTTTGGTTTGCCGTAGCTGAGGTGAACGTAAGGTATTAGTATCGGAATAGTTTTTTTTGTATACCGCCAACTGTTTATTTATTTTACGAGTTTATTGTTTTGGTACAGTCAGTTACAAAAAAATGTTTTAATAAAAATATTTTATTTTTAATTTTGTATTTTCTTTGAAAGTTCGTGCGCTCTAGTACGTACTTCAATTTTATAAAGCCGCGTTCACACCAGCTACAATTTTTTTTTCTGTTTATCATTTTTTATTTTTTTTTTGCCAGTCATTAACGTTCATCCTCATCAAACCAAAGCGTTCTGTTAAGTTGATTGTAACAGAACGGAGCATTTTTTTTTAATCAATTATTTTATGGTGCCATTCACAACCCACCCAATAACATAGATTTTTTTTCCTGTGTTGCGGTTTATTTTGATATTTTTTATTTTTTTGATTTATTTTCATTTGGTTTTTTTTTTTCACATACCTACATTTTTTTTTTTGAACATGTCGTCGTACCAAATAAAGTATTTTTCACTTCAAAAATCAGAATTAGAGTAAGAAGTTGGCCCCAAAATATATCAAATGCCGAGTTATTGCTAAGCGCTCGCCACTAGTCTACGTTTTAGAAGACATGTCGGGAAGTAAGTTAGGCACTTGGCACATAAAAGATTTAAAAATTTACTAACTAATAAAATAATTTTTATGTAATAATATATCATTATATATCTCAAGTAGTATAAGTAAATATAATATGTATTACGTGTATCAGACACTCTCGTTAAATTCACCCATCCTTATTATAATCATTTTTACATTTCTTGCAAAAGTCGTAAGTCGCAAATAGACTAACGATTTTCGTTGTAATAGGACGCGTCGCATAGCATCCTAGTTATGTCACGTTAGTATGAAAGATGAATAATGCGTGTTTTTTGAAAGATTTGTATGAAAGTTACTGTAAGAAATTGGTCAGAGTTTAGTGTGCGGATTTTATTTTTAAAATAAAATCCTTACCGGGGAGAGGGGGGTAATGTAACGAAGCGTTACAATTGTTATAATTTATAATTTATTATTAATGTATATACATTCGTTTCAACTTAATTCTATTAACATTACTTGAATATGTATACGAAAACTATGGTATTTTATTCATAGCGCTCGAATTCGTTTACGTTTTTGTATCGCGAGCCAGGGCATTGACCCTGAGTCGTTGCACACGGCACAGACAGCCCATTGTTCGAGAATCGAGACGCGCGCGCATCGTTCACCTTCGAGTGACATTCACGTCCCGAACCGTGCTAGGCATCGGACGTGTTGCTTGATTGGTGTGTCTCCCGAACGTTTTAGTTCATAGCACATTCGTAGTTTTCTGTTAATTATTTAGAAGGTTCCTAAACCTGGAGTCCTCCCGTTCTAGGGTAAGTTTTGAATGGCACCTTAAATAGTTACAACACATAGTTTCTACATATTGTTACGAGTACATTAAATCATTGTTTTATTTCGCATTCCATAGCTTTTGTTCTAACTTTCCATTTTATTTTATAGCTAATTGCGCAGCGTGTTGGTAATAATTACTGTACTATATTATAATTTATTTTTTTGACAAACCTCTTTTCAATATTTAGATTTTCCTTTGAGTTTCATTGCATAAAGTTTGTCTTTAATTGTATATTTTTGCCTTCAGCTTTTCTTTTTGCATTTTCATTGTCTCATAACTCCGTTCTGAGTTCTAACCACATCGGCAATGCTATCCACGCTTATGAGTACGTCCCTGTTTGACTAGTGCCAGGGTTGGGCTCAGAACGGAATTGATATTACCAGACAATAACATCGGTCGGTATATCAATTCCAGGATCACGGCTCCGCTTAAATCTTTCACCGCTGCATCACCACCACCATCACCATCTCGGCTAGGTCACCAGATCGCGACGGTCGACGTTCCTGTGCGCATTAGCTCGGGCGTCACTACGTCTGCGGGTCCGCGTGCCAGCCATCGACTCCGAGGCCCCCACCAACACCTGGGCCTCTTAACCAGGGGAGTACGATTATTAACTACTACCTAGGTCAGGACCGGATCTTGGTAACTCCACGACCCAATAAATTTGTGTACCTACCTTGAGCTAGCCGCGGTAATAAAACTGTGCCGTTACCTTTGGACCAAATAAATACTTTTGTTACCGTGGGCCTATCTTTTATTTTACCCCCGGTAGTCCCGGTACAACGCATCCAAAAAGCCTGACTGTGTCCGGCTTTATCCGGACGCCTGGCAACGCTAACCGGGGGGGTGCAAGACATCCTTGTTTAGTAACCCAGTGCTGCGAATGCACATCGGATGAGGGGCACGTGTTTACGCCCTCTGTTGTACCCGCGGCTGTACTGCTGTGCTCGCTTGAAGATTATTTATTTTCTTAATTGCAGTGGTTGTTTCGCACTGTCGCGGCTTAATATTGGAATAAGCAATTTCGAAAACATTTTGACAGCAGCAATTTACCTCCACCATCAGTGGAGCTAAATAGAGCTGGGAATTTTTTGAAATTATTAAATTTACGTTAAATTGAATAGCGGGCATCAGCTAGTAATTAATAATACCGACTCGTTCACAAGAATGTTTGTAGCAGTGCGGAGTCATAGATAGGTTACGTGTCGTGAAGGTGAGTCAGCAGCACCAAACAATGCCTTTGAACTATTCTCCTATCAACTGCGACACCACTCTGCGGACTCGAAGTTCGAACTGATAACATTTATTGATTTCTCAGAACCGCTTCTACTTCGACTTGTAGTACTTAGTTAATTACTCATAAGTTTACCAGTTTTATAACAGTATCTTAATGAGTTATAATATACTCGATTCGATACATTCCGAAAACGGTAGGTATCGAATCCGCGACCTTCCGGATAGGATACGATAATCCCGAGTGAACCCATTCTAAAAGGATTTTCATAAGTAGGTAGAGTAGTCAGTTGACATGAGTGAATGGAAAAATAGGTTGTAGCAACATGGCGAAGGAGTCATCGATGAATCAAGCAGTTTGATAATTTACATAAAAAATAAATTCTGATTTTTAATAAAAATAAATTATGCACACATTACTGTAGAAAGGTGGAATAAACGGAGAAAAGTAACCCGCGTGAGGCAACCGACTTCAAACCTCTGTTCAATAACAGACTATAGAAAAACTATGCAACGAGAGAGATCTAGATACTCCATAAACTTCTAATATCTACAATGCGTACGGCAAGCGTACGGTATACACTCACGCAGATGAAATAGCCGAAAAACCCTACCTAAGATTTTGATAAGAGCTACGCGACAAGACCGCATCTATAGTTACTCCGCAGACTGATAGTGGAACTAGTTAGTTAAGTAGGTGTTCTGATTAATGAACAGCGTGCGGGCAATCCATTTGCTGAGCATTATTATGCGCCGCGGCCGCAGACAATGCCCACTATCTCACATCCTGCCCACGAGAGCCTACATCTGCGATACAGTGGTGATACATCTCCGCGCAGAGGCGATTGATTGACGACTGTCGTCCCATCCTGCATATTATATTCAGACCTACTTCATCTCAGTCAATATATCTGCTGTCCTTTGAGAAACGGTAGGCTTTCATTTAGATACAATTCTAATTAATACTAATATGTATTATATATCCGAAAGTAACCATGCAGTATCTGTTAGCTTGACGATATTGTCGTTGGAGTGGTTTTGATGTTTGGTAAGGAGAAAATTTGCGTTCTGGAGATTGAAATCATTGAGTTATTGCGTCGAGTTATGGAGTTTTTGTATTGAAAATGAAAGAGTTTCCACGGGATAAAAAAACTAAATCGACTTGGACTAAGTCGCAAGCACCAGCTATAAATAGTTTAGATTTTACATGAGGCAGACTTGCGGGGAGACTTTGTTTAATTATGAAACAATTCGGTCTAATATCATACACGAGCACTTCTAATCTATACATTATAATTTATTTATTTATTTATTTATTGGTTTACCAACAGGAAATCGCATAACAAATTACATAAAATTATACTACATCTATAGAAACATTTCAGATGTGCACCCAATTACAGGCAAACCGACATGAGTATAAGCAAAAGTGCAAATGCGGGTTTGCCAGTTAACAATTACACAAGGTTAATTTAATGTACATACAATTGAACCAAAGAGTAAATATGTACATAGGGCAAATTGAACTATCAGAAGCATATGAGGCTATGATGCGGTTACAATATATTGATACAATAATCTTTTATACTGTTGCAAAGAGAGTGAGTGTATATCGATAATGACATTAGAGTTTTTAAAAAGCTTGTTGTGTTCACGACAAATTCGAAGTAACACATTGTTAGCTCCCATATTTGTTCTACAACCATTGATACCACCATTTGATTTGATTTGATTGATTGAACCATTGATTGATTATAAGACTGAAAATTAAAATAAGATAAAACATAAAAACTTAACTTTTACCCTATTTGCGTTGATTTTCACCGGAAACAATAAGTTTTGTATATTCGCAATCTTAAGCTTCTGTGATACTGTTATTTGTACCCGGAAATTCTATTTGTGCAAAATTCGCGCAATTGCTTGCTCAAAAGAAGCTTTTGAACGAAGACGAAAGTTGCTATGAAGTTAGTTATCTATTCACTTTTCCGATTTCGTAACAAACGTTCAAGAGAAGAAATAACTCTGCATAACGATGTGTATTCACGAAATTACTGTTTTCTATTGGAACCCGTGAATTCGAAATCATTATATTAACTGCGATAACAACGGGTAAACAAGCAATAGACAATAACAATAACATAACTAACATACTATACACGTAGCAATTTAGTGGGCGGTAGAGGCACGATGAAGTGAAAGCACTCTCGGGCTTAAAGCTTAAATAATAAGTGTATTGAACCCTAACTTAAGTGTAAAAAGCCTCCGCGGCAAATGTTGTTATTGTAATAGGATAGACTTTTACTTTGGAAGTGATTTTAAGCGATAAACGTACCTACCTAATATCCTTACTATTACATAATATTATCAATATCAAAGTATATTTGTTTGTTTACTGGTTTGTCCTCCAATCACGCAGCATCGGAGCGACGGATTGGCGTTATTTTTTCATGGATAGATGAGGAGCTAAAGAATAACATAGACTATACTTTTTATCCCAAAAAAACAGGGGGTTCGCGCGGATTTATTTACAAAGTGAACTCCATGTGGACGAGGTCGCGTGCTAAGTTAGATAATAATATAGGCTGTGAACTGCAGCCCTTATGTGAAACAGCAGTGATTTTCTTTTTTATTCGTGACCGTAAACGTCAAGTTCCCTCTAATTTCTATATAACTTGTTTCTGTAGCAATGTTAAAAGATTTTCATCGTCAATTTAGTTATAATTTAGTTATACAAGGCAGTTGGAGTATCGTGTTGGCACGTCGTTCATAATTAGGGCATAAGTCTAGGCTCATTATCTGAGGCGCTCGGAGTGGTGTCGCTGGTATCGCTGAGTGCGAGCAGCCGGCGCGCCGAGCGGCGCCGCGTCGCGCCGTGCGCGTCACGTCCGCGTCACGCCGCCGTCACGTCGCCGCCGCATCGCGCCATCTGCAGCCGCAGCTGTGATTTATGCACTCGCACTCGTACAATAATAATTTATACAGGCCCTAACACCATTCATCATACGATAACTGTACATCAAGTGTCATTTGTTATGTTATTCTTTAAGTTTCTTGTAATTTTAGGGCGCGTTCACAGCTGATGCATTGTACTTTGAGCGTGAACTATTGTGCTAGCACACGCATCGGTCATCTCTCTTCAGTGTGGACTAACTCAATGCTAGAGCATTTTCCAAGCCATTTCAGCGATCTTATCAACAGTTTTTTACAGCGTATTTTAAATCATTTTCCATCGTCTGCTATATAAGCATCCCTGTTTATTATCCAAAAAAATTACTTACTTTTGTTATCATAGCTGCAGCGAGCTTCATCGCAGAAGTAAGCAATATAATATGCAAATACAAACTATAACGTTTAATACAGGAGGCCTATCTCAGTAGGGTCTAGGAAGATTTGTATGCCAAGTGCAGTGAAATAATTAACAATGGTAATAAGAGCACGTAGCGCAATACACGGAACCCTCCGCTCCCCGTCGCGAGGGACGCGAGGGTGCCCTGAGCCCTTACAACCTAAATCATTTGACTCCACTTTATATGCAAATGCGCATTATTTGTTGCAGAACAGTGACTTGGTACACTCCACTTGGAACACTTAATTTATTGTAATAATGATGATACATTGATAGGAAGTGTTTAAAAACATAATATTTATGGTTTATCGCCTGGTATCAGACCTACCTACGGAATTCTTAAAAACTTAACTCTCACGAAATCACGGGCAAAAGTTTATCAATCAAATAAAATATTACACGTACAACTTGGGTTTCTTTAAAACAAGAGTAAATAGGCATCTTCTAGGCAAACGCGTTGCACCTAGACCACATCATCACTTTCCATCAGGTGTGATAGTGGTCAAGCGTGTGCCTATAATGTATTAAAAAAAAACTGAAACAAATCGCGATTAAAAATTCGACGAAACGCGTAAACGACGCCATTTGCGAGGCTTTTCAAGTGTAGAGTGAAAGTTTGACTTTTCACTTGTAGCACGGTTTGATTGTCAGTGTGCGGTAAGCGTTAGTATATACTCAGGCGGTAAGCACGTCCTGTGCGCTGCGCTCAGCGCGACGCTTACGCAGATCTGCGAGGAAAGCTCGTTTACTGTCTACAACAACTAAGGAAAAATAGATTATAGTCATTCCTACAGGGGTAGGTAGCAGGTACACAGTAGAATGTAGCGTTGACTAGATGGATGGGTGTAATCTTACAGCAGCACGTGTTGTGTCTGATCGGGCGCAGATTTACAACATCTCTACAATCTACATGATCATTATAATATGTATCATTATTCATTACGTACAATAATTTTATGAAATATAAATGGCCTAACTTGTGCACGTGGTCTTAGGTTTTTAAATATCCTTATTTTTTGTTATGTAACAATTATTCAACTTGTAATATTCCCAAGAACTGATTTAACAATAAACGGAGCGGTCGCCACTCAAATACCGTTTATAGCTTTCCTTTTTAGATAAACTTAAAGCTTAAAGCCTTTCTTTCGATAAGTTTAATTTGGCACACAATGGGGCCCTCGCGTAGTTAGGCCTAGGCCCTAGGGCCCCCTCGTGCGATTATCATCAGCGGAGCGAGTGGCGCGGGCGCGGGTGTGGCTGTGCGCCGCCGATAAGCCCACAGCATTCAATTAAGCCGTTATCCCTTCCTCGTGCATGAGATATCACATGATCTATTAACTGGTTATTGCATTCATCTATCGATTTTAGGCTTTAGACCGCCGCACTGTGGCGTATGTGGAGGATTGGCTGCAAAATTTATAACGTTTGATTCTATATCACGAGAATTTATTGAATAATACGAGAGCACGTGCGTGTTTGATATAACGTCTTGAATGATAAATGTGACGGGATAATCTTATGTTAATTTGTTTTTTGAGCACCCTACAATAATGTCCAGACAGTTTAGTTCCATAACACTTTCACTCGTAACTTTACGAGAATGGTTTTTCGAATAAAGCAAGTCAGAGATGCCCGTGGAATTTTTCAAATAAACCTAAGAAATGCTTTATCATGACGTTTTTTCGAAAGCTTTAGCTTCTAAATAAATTATTTCTATATTTTTAGACCGATTTACGCTCAGGTAATGTTAACTTGAAATCGTCTCTACTAAAAGTACCTACTCTTTTAATATTATTATGCGTCACTCCACCTCTTTTGTCTGTAGAATTTAAATAACTTGTTGAAAGATTTACAGTGATGAAATTTTCAGTCCTTTCGTTTGTTTTGTGAGTTGCGACGACCCTAATAAAACAGAAACAAGTGCATTACTGTTATCGGCATGTCAATCATCCGGCACAGTGGTCGCCTCACATCGCGCGAGATGTTCCTCCCTCATCCAGCCACAAAGCTATCTCAGTGCGGCGCGACACGACACTCACTGCGATCACCAGCATGTGCACTGGCGTGGCGCGTGTTGTGAGTTGTGACTTGTGACCATAATGTAGATAGCTCCTTACAAACGCAGCCCAGGCGATTGGTTTTAGGAAAATCGAAAGTTACGTAACGTCAGCAGAATCCTATATAGTTAATTACATCTATCGTCTTTGTGGCAAGGGAACTGTGCTGTAATAAAACACAAAGACTAAAGAGATAACATGAAGTCTTGTTCAGTTTCACGTCGAGCTGTGGACAAGGACGTTTCCTCGTCCCCGCGGCCGCGGCGAGTCATCGCTGACGTGTCCGGTCCGGTCACAGTCCGGTCCGCACAAACGATACGAGCATTAGTTACGAGCATTAGTGTTTATTACTGTCGAATTCTGGATTCAGTCCACCGCTGGACATCTTGTCTTTTAGCTCGTATCAATTCTTTATATGTTTGCCGTTGTTTCTCTGCATCTCATGGATGATACTCTTTCCAAAAATTTGCTCGAAATTTGACTGTATCTATATATATAAAATTCAAAGTCCTGACTGACTGACTGAGATATCAACGCACAGCCTAAACTACTGAAGTTAGAAATTTGAAATTTTTACAGTTGGTTCCTGTTATGACGTAGGCGCACAATAAGGAAGAATTTTAGAAAATTCAACCCCTAAGGGGGTAAAACAGGGGTTTGAAAAATCAAACTTAACGTGAGCAAGGCCGCGAGCAAAAGCTAGTAAATTATAAAATTCCGGGGTCGGCGCATCTCTCTGGAATCGCGCCCTGAATGTTTTTAACAAATTACACTACAGTCACGGTCCAACTATTTGTTTGTGATAGCTATGTATCTACTCGTAACTGTTAGCGACACATTGCAGTTAAAGATCTACGTTTCAAAGGCCCCGTAGGTATTTGTAACAAAAGAGTTCTTTTTAAAACGACTGTCAATAGATACCTACTAACAACTAAAGATAAGTAGAACTTTGATATGTAGAACATGATGTGTAATCGTATTGCAATTTACATTTTCCTGTATCAGCTCTAATATCAATAGCACATTAAAGCGAGCATGTGGCGCGCGCGCTAAATAGCATCGGAACCAACTCGCACATCACACACACTTGAGAGACGGCATTCTATCCCCCGGCCTAGCGCGAGTTGCGAGTCTCGGAAACATTAGTCGTTTTCAAAACTTCCGTAATTTGAGACTATAATGGCTCATTTTCAATTCGTGCATCGTTGATTTCAATTCAGTTTCACCGATTAGTCATTTTTATCCTAAATTAGTAAGTATGGCATTTATTTGTTAAATAACCTCTTTTTTGCCTTTCTGTGAAAGGATCTTTATTATTAGATCATAAGATAGCCCTTCATCGATGCCTCAACATGAGTAGCCTGAGTAGTCATGCTCTCTTTAAACATTTCTGTGGTGGTGTCGTGTGGTGCGGGTTGTTACGTTCCCTCAAATATGGTTGAGCGAAGCAATGGCTGGATCATGCGTCATGCTCGTGAACGGGTGCCACCAACGGGAATGGGTCTGCTCTGACTGCCCGTCTTGACATGCGTTGGATTGATGTACCTACGTATGCATTTTTGCATTTTTGAAGCTTTATTGTGGAAGCACTGTATACATAGCATAGCTTTCATTAACTATTGTAAAAAATTTATTATTTTTTTTGAAAAGAGCAACCGCCGAGTTTCTTGCTGGCTCTTCTCGGCAGGAAAGGCATTCCGAACCAGTGGTAGATTCATTGACGATTCAAAAGTGCTTGTAAAAGTTTATTTGAATAAAAAATATTTCTATTTCTATTTCTATTTCTATTTCTATTTCTATTTCTATTTCTATTTCTATTGCAGTCTCAATTGGCGGTGGTGATAGCGGGCTATCTTGCTAGAAGAACGGCAGTTTTGGTTAAACCCATATCCTTTGTCAGTTTTCTACGCGATAACATATCGGAGTACTAAACCGTGTCTCTGCAGTGAGATAGTTGAACAGCTACGAAGACAATCTGTATTACCAATTTTGGCTTTAAACTCTATCGATCGTGTATTGAAAGATTCGACTTCTCGAATTCGAGTATCGTGTAAAAGACTATAAAGACTCGTCCTAGCGGATGGTTAATTCAAACGTGATTCAAACCCATGCGCGATATCCATGCTACAGCCCACTCCGAGTAGGTTTATCGAGTAACGGCCCAATAGCACTTCACTACTGACTTACCCAATATAAAATTCATCGATGCTCTTGAGATCACGACCTGAAAAAAGCAGCCACATGGCCGCTCACTCGCCGCACTGTTTACAGTTTACACCGCAGCGTCTGCTCGTCGGTTGTCGTTTCTGACGGATGCTCAGCGCCTCACCTGCCACCCACTAATCGCCTAGTGTCGGAGTTGCCGAGTGGGCGAACGATAAAATGATAAAGACTTGGGCACATAGGGACGACAGCGTGGCGGCTCGGCGGCGGCAGTCGCCTGCGGCCATCGTCCACAAGCAGAACACAGGTTCTGAAAATCAAAATAAAACACAACAGTAAAAGAAATGAACTGTCAGTAAAATGTTAGTACGTCGGTACACGTGATTTGATAGAGAACCTTAGGGTTTTTAATCAGGGTGAGGATATTAGTGTTGGAAGGAAGAATTGTAGGCAGGAGAGCACCAGGTCGCCAAAGACGCAAGTGGATGGATGATGTGAGGGAGTGTACTGGGCTTAGCTATCCTAAAGCGAAGGAAGCGGGCCGGAACAGAGAAGCTGAAGCTTTTCGCATGCTGACCGCCAAACTTACATAATTTTGAAGAAGGCACATGATGATGATGCATTCCGTCGTAAGGAAAGATGAGGGTTGTTTTAGGTGGCTTGTAAGGTTGTTCTGTTGTTATACCCTCTTACTGTTAGTGAGAAGTTTTAATTAAAATGCTAGTTACTACCAGGCTGCTGCTTACTACATGCTGTTGGGCAGTCTCTTGCACCGAGTACCTGGGAGCCGCTTCGCACGTCGCGCCGCGTGTGTGCGAGCCTCCAGCGTGGCGACGCGGACGATAACCAGAAAGATAGCACGGGCCGCTCACTAACATTCTACAGCAGGAGGTCATCACTACCTCCAACACCTCTTCGCATCAATATTTAAACGGATGTTCAAAATGTTAACACATATTTGTTTAACTTGTTTTTGCCTGCGACTTGGATTGAGCTTTTTAAAACATCCTGCTGTTAGTTTTTGAACCCTGTGGCAATCTCCATGTCCTCAATTATACCCATCACGTCGATCTGTTGTTCCGTCGATGTGTGATTGAAGAACAGTCCAACAAACAAACATCTTTGGCATTTATGGGGTTTTTGACGCGAACCTACCCTCTGCTGCGGAAGGGTTTGCGGAATGGGACGTAATAAAGAAGTTTTGTTGAAACGAGCTTGATTAATGTGAGTGTTAAAAAAAGTTGGGCACGAATCCCCCCTCGCTCCTCCCTCGCCGCTCCCCAGGGGACATCGAGTTATCAAACACGGAGTTTAGAAGTGGGACACACTACTTATATTAATATGAAAAAGTTAACTGGATTTTATTTATGCGCTTTGAAAATACATAAATCTGACGAGAATAAAAGTATCTATGGCTGCATTTCCGATGCTCATATCTGTATCTGTTCTCAAATTTTATATTTATTATTATCACCAATTTGTTCTAACATTACTCATCTGTCAACGAGTATTATTATTAGAATAAATTGGTTTAAGATGGGTGATTTAATTAAGTATTTTGTGAATAAAAACAGTTTAATGAATACTTAGATTAATGATTCGTCTCCGCTGCGTGAGCCTCTTTAATCTAAGACTATCATGACCCTACCAGCGGTTCAGAAAGCTAATTCAGCATTAATAAGTAGATTGTTTTGATATTTCTTGTATGGTTACTTCGGCTTATGTCCAAAGCGGGGTAACCTTGAGCTGACGCTGCAGCATCTAGTAGTCTGCGGAATACCCACTCCTCAGCAAATAACAGCAGATATAGTGTGTTAGAGATGACAACCGAGGATTGAGGAGGAGGATCTGATGATGGAGGAGAAAACTGGGGAACAGGATGTTAGGTATATCGTACATAGTGCGGCCATAGATTCACATGTCGGGGTTTTTTTTTAATTTTCAATTTTTTACAAAAAAAATTAAATGTTATATTTAGATAATTTTTGTCTGGTGGGAGGCTTTGGCCGTGGCTATTTACCACCCTACCGTCAAAGACGTGCCGCCAAGCGATTTAGCGTTCCGGCACGATGGCGTGTAAAAACCGATTAGGGTTATGGGTTGAATTTACACTGCTATATCCCTTCCAAGTTAGCCCACTACCATCTTAGACTGCATCGTCACTTACCATCAGGTGAGATCGCAGTCAAGGGCTATTTTGTCATCGAATAAAAAAAAAAAAGAAAAAAATGTTATAGTTCCACGGTAGACTTAAAATTATATTCGGTATGAATGGAGGCGCTACGGAACCACGTGTACAGTGACGCGGAGCGGCCGCTCGATGTTATAGGGTAAGGATGCCGAATATGAGATGGTTGCCAAATATGAGATAGTTAGGTTTTGGCGAAACTAATCGCCGCAGCTATTTGGCGATACTGTCACCAGAAGCCGCGTGGCAACAGACCGAAACATGTGTTGGTGCTTCCCAGTTCGAGGCGAAGTCAGGTTGTGTACGTGCGGATTTTTACGAAACCACAAAACCCGATTTTTGACACCAAATATTAACGAGGTATGTTAAAACTTTATAGTCACATTAAATGATTTAAATTTACAGTCATTGTATCAGTTATATGATTAATTTTACAATGCATTTGCAGTTTAGTTGTATTTTCTTCGTCAAGAAATAATAGGCAGCCTAGTTTTTAAATTTGGGTGTTTTCCTAATATGAGACACGTGGGGGCTCCTTAAATGAGATATCTCATATTAGGATGTATAGAAATACGACTATTTAAAAACCTCTTTTTCTAGATGCCGTCGATCAAGGAAGTCCTAGGACCACGATGCCATAATACGGGCCGTGAGTGCAGGTCGAAGCAAACAAATATGTTACCTAATAGCATCAAAACTTTCTATATTCCTAAGAGTATCCTAGAACGTTATGTCAAAAAAGATGCTAATGCAGAAGTATTTGTCAAGGTTCATGGGAAGACCTCCAGCTTTTTCTGACTATTTAGAAGCAAAAATAGAAAAATATTGTAAAGTTGGACTAACGATTTTATGGGTTACATCTACATCTGAAGAACATCAAGCACTTGGCACAAGCACATGATAATATATTATTAAGTTGTTACTAAAACCTTTTTATTTAGTAGTACGATGTTGTAGATTAATAAATATCGCCAATAAAAAGTTTTTTGAATTGATTTCTTTCCTTTTTCTCTAAATCTATACTATCTCATATTAAAAACCCTTGGTATCTCATAATAGGAGACCATTTCCCTGAGACGTAATTTCTGACTTTTCTAATATTATCTGATATAACAAAAAATCTATTATACCTAGCACTAAACGGTCTTTCAAGGATAAACTTCATTAAATACTTACCGAATATAAATGATTTTCATAGTCATTAGTGCAATAATTTATTTTATATGGCCGAATATGTAAATGGTATCTCATATTCGGCATCTTTACCCTACTAATGTTCGCACATAAATAACGGAGTAACAAGGATTGACCAATAAATCCCCGCGCATTAGCCGCTGCGGACGCGGCGCGGGCGCAGACACCGGCCATTAGCACTCAGCGGCCCGCGCCAACGCACAGCCGCCACTTGGCCATATGGCCGACTAAATACCACTAATGTATGGAACTTGATAACATATCTATTGGAATTTCTTCATAAACTAGTTTTTGCCCGCGACTTGAGAGTGGAGTAAGGTTTTCTCTGTTTTCCGGAATAAAAGGTGGCTTATCTCACTCTGCAAGTCCTCAGTTACACCCATCTGTCGCTGCGTGATTGGAAAACCAACAAATAAACCCACTTTCGCATTTATTTTTATATTATGCATTTCAATGAAAATTACACTATCCAACTGAAGCCAAATCCACTGCCTGTCAGATACAGTCGATCATTTAGATACCTAATACATATTTGCGCAGGCAGTGACTTTGGGTTCAGTTGTTTCTGTTAATTCCAATAGAGTTACGTGTATGTTTTGTAAGTTAGATTACGACGGAGCTGGCGTCTCCGTGTCGGACGAAATAAAGGATTAAAATATTTATCTATCCGATAAAGTTTTGTATTATTTAGGCATATGAAGTACACTGCATATAGATGTTACGGGTAAACTTACTGTACTTTGCTATTCAGAGCTTCAGCGTAGGTTTGCGATAACAATGACGACATGACGTCGCAGTCATGACAGCGTAAGTCACTGACTTAAGGTCTAACTAAAAGTCAGTTTAAAAAGTACAATAATTTTATTTAAAGTTGGTCTTCAAGACTTAGTCGCACATAACGCGGGACGGAAAAGTGTCTATCGCGGTTCCACAAAGTTGCACTACGAGAATGGAACTGTCTGTGTATCTACAGGCTGTATATGATGCTGTCAAAAATAACATTGTCCCTACATTGCGAACGTGGCATGACCCTGCAAACTTAAATGTCTCAAGGCAGCTGTTAACAGTTAACACTGTCAAGTTAATTTTGCAATATACAGATGGCCCTTTTTTCTAAGCAAGGCACGTGCATTAGACTTTCCGCCACTTCACTGACGTCACGCCGCACGCGACACCGCGCTGAATTTCGTTTCGCTAGCTTTTCAGCTCTGAAGTTCGAGTTTATTTGTAAGTCCTAAATCTATCAAATTATGTTGATCTTGATGAGTATATTCTTGAATATAAAGCTTTTCATTGCACTTTTGTGTCGTTATATTAACTCGTTCTAGTAAAACGAGGCAGATTTATGTCAGGGTCGTTCGAACTTGAAAGTAATACCTAAGTTAAAGTAGTCTAAACATATCAGGCTAATTGAGTAAAGTTTTACATTCTAGCAGTCTTATAGGTATATCTTAATATTACAGTTTCTAATCGGTTATTATATGTCCGACCTTGCCACAAAAAGCCTTTAGGACGTCTCGTTAATTGACTTTTATTAGACTAGAGGACAATTTAATTTTGCCAAAGGATTTAATATGAAAAGTATCGCGTGACGTCACGAAGGTCACGTTTGGGCGACGCCTACGGTGATTTACATCGCTACGTGTTAAGCTGATCGCACACTACCGTCGTACTCTTGCAAGAGGTGCTCCTGCTAGCTGCAGGAATCGCCACAGGTCCAAGTGCCTACCTTCCTTTTTCCAAACAAATCCGCGTCCATCTTAGACCGGGTGAGATCGCAGTCAAGTTCACAATGAATGCTTTTGAAAGTTGATTGTGATTGATAAGTCTGCTGACTTTATGTTCGTGTCGATGTCTGACTATTTATCTGATTTCATTTGTACCAAACATGTTGCGTTCCATTCTCGTAGCACCGACAACGGTACTCTCACCATCGTCGTCTGCACGCATTGTTGCAGATCGGCTAGTGATGCGCGAGCAGATTTAATAATTACCCTGGAAACAAGGAAGGTCAGCGAAAGGATTAATACTGTCCGGAGGCCGCTGGCGCTGTCCCGCGTCCCGCGCCCCGCGTCCCGCGTCCCGCACCGCCGTGGCCTCCGCCTGTCCTCCGGATATAATTGGAAGCGGATTAGATTCATCTGGGCTGTTTGACTTTGTCTCATTAAAGTTTTATTAGTATCAGGTTGCAAGTGTATTTAGTTACGGAACTAGTGAGTTTAGAGAGATTTGGCCTCGTTGTGAGTATGTATTTGTATGTTATTAAAAATATGTTTAAATTTGACCTGATTATGTCAAGGAACAGGACGTTCTTATAAGCTTCGCTCCAGATTTGATTTCGATCTTCGGAGAGGCTCTAGTGTAAAAACCACAGTCGTATGTTAAGAAAATTTATAACTCCCGCACCATTAACTATTAAATTAAACGTTTAACAGTGAATACTTCATAGGCTAGTGTAATATCTAGATTTAAGTAGCCATATTATGTTTTTATATATGCTGTATGTATTCCAATAAAGAGAAAAAAAAAAAAAATGATAAGAGATATTTATATATCAGCGCCAGCTCATCAGCGGTGAGCAGGGAGACGGTTACAGATGACACTTATCTATAGTACCTGGGCTACTGGGCTATTTTAGGGCTATTATCCGTCGAAAAATGGTTTTTGGAATTCGCGTGGGAACATAAACTATAAGTACTAAAATCTATGCGTGGAAAGTGTGCTTTCCCGTGGCGAGCTTGAACTTCAAAAATCAGTGCTTCAGCCGGGAAAAAGTCACACGGAAACTATATCGCGTGTTCGGTTGTTTTCGAAGATCCTGCCGCTAACCGCCCGGTTTGCGCTAACCTTAATGCGCATTAAGTTATTTTTAACCGCGCTATGATAGCGCTTGTTCCTGATAATGTGTCTATTTACTGGCGCCGGAACATAAACAAAGCTATCGGTATCGTTTCCGTAATTTATTGCAATACAATGATCTGCTCGCAGCGCGGGCTATCGGCGCCGTGCTGGAAGGTGACTCCTCGCTGATAAACAACTATTGTTACTATTTTATACATCAGGGTCAGGGTTTAGATAGATTCGCTTCGTTATCTGCCACAATCCTTCTTCGTTATCTGCCAATGCCTTCTACAATCGCATTGTTACAATTAATACAGTTATATTAGCAGACTATCCTTCAATTATTATAAATATCGATTTCCTTTCTTTTTTTTCCTTCTTCTTTCATTGTTTTCCCCTATTTTATAATAATTGTCCATAATGTCCACTTATGCTTACTATATTAAATGTAACTTGTGGTTTGCGTGGTTGACGCCACAATTAATAATATTAGTTTATAATTTTTTTAGTAATAATATAATATTGTGATGTTGTTTGTAAACCCAAATAAAATAAATAAATAAATAAATAATTAAAGTTTAATAGATACGCGTGACAAAAAAGTCATCACGTTAAACATTACGACGAGATTAAAGCGAAGGGTTAACGACTTTCATTAATGAGGATTACCTACGTCGTAGAGAAAGAGAATTCTACGTACGTATGTATCAAGACCTGAAAAAGCTGTTTTCAGCACCCTTTGTAACTTTAAGCAGCTTTTGCTGTGGAAACTTTTATCATTAAAAATTCCTTACCTCGAGAATAGGGTTGCACAACAAGTTTTTGTTAGAAATGATTCTTTGCATGTTTGTCGTAATGTTTTTATATGTGTGTGAAGTGAACACCGAGTTAGTATGGCCTAAATTCTTCTTATTCTACGAAGAGAGTCGTGGCCAGGTATCGGGTTGAGGCTTGAGTTGATGAGGATGACTTTTTTTTCTATAATCTTGAATGTTTTTAGGTTTTTGTATAGGACTGACACAATAGGCGAAAAACACGATCCCCTCGAATCGAACGATATATGTGATGAAAGCTGTTGGATAAGCGGTGGAGACCTTTCAGTGTGTCGACCTGCCGTGTGATAATAAACGACTTTGGTGTGGCATGTATTTCATACTTGACATATAGCTCTTGAAACCTCAATAGCGCAACGATTCAAAACGCGGACTGAAAACTGAATTTTTAAAAATACCTAGTAAAGTTTTAGCTGAAGCTGAAACACATCGGAGTGGCAAATTGTGTGTCAGCCCTGCGCCTGCAACATTGACCTTGTTTCAACGTGACGTCACGCGTGCCTCCCCCCACATCCCCCCACAAGGCCGCGGCCGTCACGCAGGACTCCCTCGTATGCGCGACGTCTTTAAGTAATATTTAGCGCTATTTTAAGTTGTTAAGCACTGCTGAGCCTATTATCGGGATTCATGTTTGAGATTACACGTTGTTTACAAAAGGATTCGCGCTCTTCCATAAACGCTTTTGTAAACATGTTTTAGAGGAATTATTTATTGGGGGTAGGCAAATATTATGAATATAATATATGATAGAGCATCAATAGCTTAACCTAAGTGGCTAAGACTGTAGTGGTTTCCTTTTCCTTTCCTTACCTACCGTTTTATACACCTAGACTTTTCTCTGTTTCTATCACGTATCTCTTATCCTTTCGCAATCTCTGAATTTAGGCCCTTCGAAGAGACGTTACGGAGATTTGGACACGGCTGCATCGAGCTCGCACAGTCACTGCGATCCGAATAATACCGATTGCCTATATCTCAATAACATGGAGTCGGGGACTGTGGAAAAAAACAAGTTCATTTTCATAGAGCCTGGATTGATAATTTCAAGCAGACGGCTGCACGGGGTCGCTGGCTCTTCTGCTATCTATACAATTTCGTATTTATAATACTGTAGAGATGTAGTGAAATTTGAATGAGCTAGGTAAACTTAAATGTCTCGGTAAGATACCAAATTCCAGTTTTCCAGAACACTATAACTGTGACTTTAACACATTGTCTACATTGTTCCACAGAGGTACAGATGTCATCAGTCCCGCTGCCGTTATCTCGGAGTTATCTATGAACTTGTTTTGGTCTGGTAGTAGTGCAGAAAAAACAACGGCACTAGACATCATTTCCGCGTTTCTTACAAGTTGGAAGTTGGAACCCATAGAAACCTCAGGTAGGTTTCTTACTTTGTGTAGTGGATATACTTAGAATCTACTCGAATTAAACAATAATTTGTTTTAATTGTTATTAAATAACACGAGTACGTACCACGGTAATTATTTTAGTTGGGATTGTCGCTATTTCGATCCAATTGCATGGACCGTGGTCACGACGAGACTGCGGTGTTGCGAGACGTCAAGTTGAAGCTGTCATGGGTAGAATCTATCTCCCGCCTTCTTGATCTTTTCGGAGGAACGTCATTTAAAGTTCGGCAAAAAACACTAACAACGTCACTTTTTAAAGGTGCTGTACGACGCTTCTCTGGTTTGCATAATTCTACGACTGGATTCCACGTAATAGCTAGTTTAAAACCATCTTCCCGACTGAATTAATAACAATTATGTCAGTAAACCACGAATCAAGTCTAAAATCTTTAATAATTTGTTTGATTTATATTAAGTAAGTATGTATTACTTGAACATGCGTGCAAGTTTCAACTTGGCCCGCGATGGTTTAAGGTGGTTAAAATCCCGTGGGAACCTTTTTCTGATTAAAAAGTAAGTAATCGTGTCCGTCTGTAGGATACCAAAACTACGCACAGCGATGTGTCTGTGCGAACTTTTGTCGAGATCAGCTCAACAGTTCAACCGTTAATAAGTAAAAGACTGACAAATGACAGACAATATCAATAAAATTATAGAATATATAGGACTGCAGTAGGCGGTTTTATTTAAAAACTTTTCTATTTATATAAATGCAAATACGCAAACACTAATTTTGTTTCGCAATTTATGCTTCAACTCAAGTAAACTTTGTTTGATCCAACTATAACTACCCTGCAGCAGTTGCTGCTAATTTTAGCGCACATTTCCATAATGTGTTCTAATGCGAACGAAATGCGTATATTTCTAGGCAAATGTGCATAAATATCGTCTGTGTCATACAGTAACAGATCGTAATGACGTCAGCCAACCGCAAAGTTGCCTTATCGAAGCAATAAATACTACTGGCCGAATCCTTGATTATATTATTGTTAGTACTCAGTACGTTTGTAATCTTGGATTGAATCACTTTACTACATAGTTGAAACGTAATATGACTTTGGTTAATTTGGTATAGTCGAGTGTGTACTACCTACCATTATTTACAATACTTTTACGAATAGCGCTTGACTGCAATCATGCTGGTAAGTGAGGTGAACATATAGCCTAAGATGGAACGCGCTTGTCTAGAACATACCTCTTATTCTCTCTTAATTAGATAAGTTATTTACAGTTAGTCGGAAAAACGAAAGTCGAACGGTCAAATCTTGTTTATGCGTAAGAAACGAGGAAACAAAGCGCTCATTGCCTGTTGGTCACAACTCATATTATATACTGGGGTGACGGAGGACTTTGAGTCAAAGAGTTTTCGAGCCTATTTTTGAAATATTGTATCTACCGGCAATCTTGTGCAACGCTCCAAACTTTGAAGTTTCGAGTTGTAGAGCGCTCGATCGCCGATGAATCTTCACGCGCGTTTATCCACGAATCCAATAAGTATAGAAAAGTAGTACCTACTCGGTAGAGCCACTCCTTGAATAGTTGCAGTACCTTATGTAGGTGTACCGTACCTACTTGAGTTTTATTCTCGCTAGGTTTCAAAGACCGTTTAATGCCGTTTATGAGTTCTAGCTGCTTAGTGTGGCTCTTTATGGCATGAAAAGAGTTAAAAGGTCATAAAACATAGCCTTTTATCGCTGTCATTTAATTTATAAGCGACATGAAGAACTCCAGCGGGATCTTACATGCGTACCGCGTCGTCGCTCCACGCGACAGTAAAACATACCTACATGAATATTTCTACAGTAATGGAGAATTTTATATGCGCCAATAAGAAGCTGTGATTTCTCCCACAGCGCTGGTAGCTCAGTCTGGTCACCTATTCGTAGGGTTCGGGGTTCGCATCACGGGTGCACACCTCTAACCTTTCGGAGTTATAGACCGGGAGGAGTCCGGTCCGCGGTAGCGAGCCGGTGATGGTTTGAGACGATGACGGCACGAGCCTCGCTGAGCTAAAAGTTACAAGGTAACGTGTACCTACCTCATTATGTACGTGCGTAACTTAGTCAGTAATTAGCACGCGCGCCAAACAAGAGCGCGACTGTGGAGCGCGCATGCAGCGGGTCAAGTTCGCCCGCTCACTAGCGCTACTTGTTATTTACATCTTATAAGGCCGTTGAATTTAACGTAAGCGAAGCCGCGGGTAAAAGCCAGTTGAGATAATGATGAGTCACAAGAATGAGGATAAGTCAAGGATACCGTTTATCTCGGAAAAGTCCGAGATAAAAGGTATCCTCGATGACTCTGGAGGATTTTTAAAACCTAACTCCAGTCGGACGAAGTCATGGGCAAGAGATACAATGGTCCGTGTATTGGTATGACACGAGCAGCGCGTATGAGCAACACCGTTTGTTTCTTGATTGAGTACTTACAATGTTGACTGAGCTTTTATTGTATTCACAAGTACGTGTTATATACCAATACAATTTTTATGGCTACAAAAGGCTACAAAGTACGTACGAACTACGAAGTCAGCCTCTGTTTGTAAACTTGAATTTCGAATTTTATTCCTTTTCCATCTATTCTGAGGCTGTGATTAAATTATCATACTTATCATATGATACTACTTCTGCGGTTCACAGAAGTAGGATCGTATAAATACGAGTATGACAATGCAATAGCAGCCTGACTCCTGACTGATTTATCACTCGTGTTAAAACCGGGCATGTCAGTTTTTAAAGGTTGCACAATTTATTTGCTGCATAACATTTTGAAACAAACCTTTTTATTTATTTAAACAACTTTATTTTAAGTACAGAGTTTGAAATACTTAATTCAAAAGGTTATCACTAAGGTTAGCAAACTGATCTCTGCCAGGCGACCTATGCAGAAGAACTTGACTTAATGAATTGAGAGGCGGGGATCGCAATTAATACTAGAATTGTAATATTATTTCTATTATTGCATATACAATATACATACACTATACTAGAATTGTATATTTTCTTCTTGGGTGTATATAAGTAAGTAAATCATATACTGCAATAAAAACCATAGTCGCTAAAGGTGAAAACTATGTACCGACTATACCTATAGATGCAGGCAAAACCGAGAAGAGTGGCTAACTAGCTGGTAAGCGCCTACCTGAGACTAATGTTTATTAACGAAGGGTTTTATGCCAAGTACGTTTCAATGGAAGCGGTTGGCATAGCGTTGGTAAGATAGATTATAAATGACATTGTGTTATATTCCCGACGACCTCGGCGGCTCGCATTACTTGTGGTATTGCCATTACATTGAATCAGTGTGTCACAATCAAAACAAGTGTAAATTGAAAATGTAAAACACCCCCGACATGTGAAATTAAAAATAATACATGTATGTAATTCGACATTTTGTGGTGGCGGCCATCTTGGATTTGAAATTCATCATAGTGTATAGTTCTTATTAACTATAGTCTGATTTTTAATTCGGTGGAATTCTGACAGATGTCATTTTATAAATAGAGCGAGTTATTTGTATGAAAAACAGTATTACCACCTGTAGTTCGATTTTACCCCAAACTATCTGTCAGGCATTTGTCATATATCTGTGTGCGGCCATTGATTTTTATTTGTATAAGTTTCAATTTATTATCTTTTTTGTGGGATTTTTTAAATCTCTGGTAACATTAAGATACGTCAGAATTCCACGGAATTAAAAATCAGACTATAGTCAAGCCCTTTTATTTGATGTCCATACTGAAGGAGTTGTTAAATTTGTAATCCGCCATATTTTGGCGGCCGCCGCCGGAACCGATTTTCTTCAAACATAGCTAAGAACATTCCCGACTAATTTACCTTTCAAACGAAAATACAAAATTAAAATCGGTTCATCCGTTCGGCTGCTACGATGCCACAGACAGACACACACACACACACATACCCGTGTACATTATCCAAAAAATAATGTCGATGCCAACGCATTGAAGGACAAACCAACAGACCAACAGACAAACACACTTTCGTATTCATAATATTACTAAGTATTTGTAGAGGGCTTGTAATGAGGAAGTTCAACATTTAATAAATGTATTGGACGCCCACAGGTGGACATATGATCTCAAGCGAAACGCTGTTTGTGACGAGGCGATCCTTTTTAGAGACCTAAGTATGTCCAGCAGTGGACATATCTATCGGTTGAGAGGATGACGATGACGTAATGGAATATCTTGAATGAGGATTGTTCTTCTGAAAATAGTCAATCCAGCCATTAAACGGCAGTACAAACGGCAGTGTTTCAGATCTGAAAGTTACGATGGGATACTTAGCTGCAGAGACTATAAAGAAGACGACGCGCCGACGATATAAAATTACGATTGGCAGAATGAGGATTAAGGAGACGACCTCTCTGGTGCAGTGGTGAGAGCTGTGGTCCTGTAAGGTCGGATTCGATACCCGGCGTGTACAGCTAGGGAATTAATAATTTCTAAATTCTGGTCTTGTCTTCCAGGCTTTAACCGTGGCTTGTTACCATCCTACCGACAATGGGTTGGCGGTGGGTTTAATCGAAAACTGCTTTAGCTTTACCCCTTCCAAGTTAGTTCGCTTCTATTTAGCCTGCATGGTCGCTCGCCATTAGGTGAGATCGCAGTCTAGAGCTATAAATTTTTTAATGATTGACAAACATAAAATGTTATATATCTGCGTATAGCTACCGGTTTATCCACTGGATAAGTTTATACGCTTTATACCTACATAATATAAGAAGAATATTAGCGATTTCCCTCTGGCAAAAAATAGAAATTTCACTCACAAAAACTCAGGAAAATAAATCAGCAAAGTAAGATAACGGCGCACATTGTGAAATTTTTCCCAAAATCGGACATCCCTTTTTTATGATACTAATCGAAACTTTAAGCTTTTTTTAATGCTAGAGTAGAACACCCAGAAGTTAATTCTGTTTAGAACCGGAGTTATAATTTTTTAAAATTTTTTTTATGGTTACCAGAAAAAAACTAAGAAATGCTGTAACTTTCTACGTAACGAAAGTTTTCAAGTTTCAATTATAGCATGCTATAAAATCAATTAAGTGCTATTTTTGGAAACATATAATTAATTTCTAAGTGAACAATAAAGGAAGATATGCTTTTTTAAAACTAATTTTGAAATTAATTTTTTTCTCATCTTGGTATAGATATTAGCATCTAATTTTCACATATTGTATTTATTAGTGTTATGTTAACCCGCCTGTATAATATCAGATACGTAACACTTAGGACCTCGGAGTTATTGAATTTTAAAAATTTCATTTTATGCAACTCAATAATAATCCCTGAAAAACATAACCCTCCGTTTTTACAGTCGGATAAAAATTCTTTCTTTCAGCCACTTTTTTAGAATTTTCTCTCGTACATTTGTAATTAAGATCTTTGTGACAACCCTAATATCATAGAAATTGTAAAATCTCATATCTCCAATGTCCTCATAGATTTCTGTGTGATTTTTTTTACTAGTAACAATATAGTTACGAGGTATGTTTTCAGATAGATATCTACTGCTAATCGTAAATGGTTTATGAGAAAAAAATAAAATGTAAAAATCACAAAATTAAGAATAATTACTTTATTATTAATACTAAAATTATTTTGTTTAGCTTATAAAATGCCCTGTATATAATGCCACTTTGCCCTGTAAATAATTGTATAAATATCATATACAATTCTTTTATTTCGCCTTTTTCTGAAAATACAGAATTTTCTAAAAAAAAATATTACTCCGAGGTCCTAAGTGTTACATATCTGATATTATGCAGGCGAGTTAACATAGCACTAATAAATACAATATGTGAAAATTAGATGCTAATATCTGTACAAAGATGAGAAAAAAATTAATTTCAAAATTAGTTTTAAAAAAGCATATCTTCCTTTATTGTTCACTTAGAAATTAATTATATGTTTCCAAAAATAGCACTTAATTGATTTTATAGCATGCTATAATTGAAACTTGAAAACTTTCGTTACGTAGAAAGTTACAGCATTTCTTAGTTTTTTTCTGGTAACCATAAAAAAAATTTTAAAAAATTATAACTCCGGTTCTAAACAGAATTAACTTCTGGGTGTTCTACTCTAGCATTAAAAAAAGCTTAAAGTTTCGATTAGTATCATAAAAAAGGGATGTCCGATTTTGGGAAAAATTTCACAATGTGCGGCGTGGAAAGCTGCAATGGATGGAAATAGAAAGGCAGTTCAATATAAAATATAATAATTAAGCATTCTATTGCCATTCCAAGCGCACTCTCCGCGCTGACGTCACGCGCTGTCTAGTTGCTTACGTAAGTGGGAAGCACCCAGGATTTGCACACCAAATTCAGGACGAGAAAGTGTAATCCTTACTAATATTATAAATGCGAAAGTGTGTTTGTTTGTTGGTTTATTGATGTGTTCTTCAATCACCCTGCAACAGAGTTACGGATCGACGTGATTTTGTATGGATATAGTTGAGAACCTTGAGAGTGACATAGGCTACTTTTTATCCCGGAAAATCAAAGAGTACCCGCCGGAATTAAAAAACTAAATCCACGCGGACGAAGCCGTGGGCATCAGCTAGTAAATAATAAATATCTAAATATATCTAATATCATTCGAAATCGTTATTCCACCTAACGGAACTACGAGGAAAATCAAAATTAATCGGTAATAACTTCAGATGTAAACTAAAAATTCTTGTTTGCTTTATGTCGAAATGAGATTATCGTAAAGACGGCAGTTGCAATTAAACAAGTTTAAATTGCTCAGCGGGGTATTAAAAGAACTTTCCTGGTCGATCCTCAAAGGAACTAAATTCCAGTAAAGATCAAAAGAAACTAAATATACACGAAACGATAGCTTGAAATTCATTTTCTCTAGTTGCAGTGGGGACTATACTGCTAGGTCCAAAACAAAAGGTGTGTGCTCGGGATCGAACCCGCGACACTCCGTATGAAACAATGGCCAGAAGCAGAATTGTGTATTCCTTATGAATTCCTTCTACCCTTGTCTCCAGCTCTTACGATCTAGTAGCATCACGCGAACTCTCGGATAGACAATGTTGTGGTGAAACTGACCTCGTGGAGTATGCGATGTATGCTGTATCTCCTTTTGTATCTTCCATTCCTCCTTATACCGCTAGATGTTCGAGGTCATTAATATGCATTAGATTCTACCACCTATAAAAATTCTTTTCAAAAAACCGACTTCAAACGCCACTACAAAGTATAAAAATAATTTGATTTTGTACACGTTTGTTGAAGTCGGGCGGCTTAAATAGAAACGATGAAACGGATACGCGATGCTCGCCCGATTTCAATAAACGTGTCTCTTATATATCACCATAAGGTAAGCGTCGCGCATCGATTTCATCGTTTCTAGTTAAGCCCGCAGCATCAGTATTGAAGAGCGAGGACCTTGAATTCCACGATGTAGAATATGCTTGATACTAACAATATCAATTCGCAAAAAAGTTCCTGAATCCTCACAGTTTAAGTGGGCAGTACCCTGCAGCATCAGGATTGAGGAGCTAGAACCTAGACCTTGATAGTGTATTTTATGCTTATTACATACAATAACAATTCATGATTAGCAGTTCCTACATCCCTATAATTTAGGTGGGCAGTACCCTGCAGCATCAGGATTGAAGAGTAGGACCTGGAGCTCTATGATCTAATATATGCTTAGGCTAAGCATACCAATTCGTAAACGACGGTTCCTAAAGTCCCATAATTTAGAGGGGAAATACCCCTGCAGCATCAGGCTTGAGGAGTTGAAAGTAAACATTTTTATGGGACCATTTCGCGAGTTTCCTCTGTCGATTAAAAAAAAAATCTCGTAAATCGGTCCAGAAACCTCGGAGTAATCGGTGGACATACATAGAAAAAAAAAAAAAAGATACCGGCCGAATTGATAACCTCCTCCTTTTTGGAAGTCGGTTAATAAAATAGATAAACCCAGTAGATATCATCAAAACAAAATAAATCTCTCAAAGGATCCGATATGGACGTATATTATTTCACGGAGGATCTAATGGTTTCTTTGACCGGAAAGAGGAATAAATGTGTAATTTATGAAAGGCTTTCAAATATCCGGGATCAGAAAATTTCTGAGAGTAAAACCACTTTTTTGACGAAAAATGTATAAAGTTGCTTTTAAGTTTAATCTTCGGTAAGGACTTTTTCTACAATAATAATCAGTTAAATTTAGCGGCATATCTTTAACGGTAACGTGGTAAAGTAGGACCACTGCGACCAAAGTCTCCCACAACACTTCATTCAGATAGTAGAACAACTTTTTCGACTCACGTAGGACTCACATAGAAGAACAAATCGGTCAAGAAGTGGAAAGGAAGTATTACTCCGAAGTGGAAGTGGGATGGACTGTCCCGCGGAACGCGTGCCAGTTGGTCGCCGCACGCAAATATCTGTTATTATATTATTACGTAGGTGATAATGGAAACACCATTAATATGCATCGGGCTATTATTGGAAAGTTTATTGTTTTCATCGATTACGCTCTCGTATCATAGGAGTAGGCATTACGAGTGACGGCTGACATCATAATGGACGTCGCGAGATTGTGAAGTCGCTCATCAACTGTCGGCAATTGACAGTTGCTGATAAACACAACAACTCTAATGGGTATAGCCGAGGGTATAGTTGGGGTCTCGGACAGTGACATAGGATACCACAAAAAACAGAGGGTATCTTTATAAACCTAATTTCAAAGCAAAAGCTTGTAAGAAGATCATTGTAATGTCTCATGTCATAGCGAATAAAGAGTCGACGATCCAAAACGGGGTCGAAACGAGCGGCGTAAATATTATGTCTGTTTATTGGATCGGTTTGTTAAATGAAGCTATTGAAACTTGTCACTTGTCGCCTTAATTATTGTGTTGCTGAAATCTTTGCGGGCGGGATTCGCCGGGGACGAGCACTAATCGCGTCGCTCACGCGGGCACGCGACGTCCAGCACACACCGCCCTTGATTGCAGAAGACACGCAACCGTCACGGCAGCGCAGCGTGTCTAGATGAGAGCCACTAAGCTACTGCTGTTCATCACACTAACATCTCGCACGACCTTAATTTTCGGGACAGTCGTTATTGGCTTTACGAGACGCGCAATTACAAGCAGGGATCAGTGCTCCGAAAGGATGGCAACAAATTAAGCGCAAGATACTTAAATTACGGGTGGCAATAGGGCGCGGAATAAAGAACATAATCATAAACTGAATCTTTTTATTTTGATATCCAAGTAGTTTTGTCGAGTGGCTGGCTGGGATGCCGCGCTGCACTCAATACAATGACGCAGTCACTCTACCTACCATTGAGAGTTTCGATCACAAGAAAACCCTCTTTTGCAGTGAGCAAAGCAAATAAATCAAAGCATTGCTCTGATGCTGCGTTATTGAAGGACAAACCGACAAGGAGAGAAGTTGATTGGTTGGTTGGGCATTAATGTTATTTCAAGTAGTTTAAGTTGGAACACAGAGCTGCCGATTCAACCGATGATAAAAAAGGATATTAAACTAAAGAAGAATAATAATGTAAAACGAAATTTATTTTCACAGATTTGAGCATCGTTAAATTATGAAATAGCTGCCGCTCCCCGTGTTTCCGTCGAATAAAACAACAGGAGAGTCCGGCGAGGTCGGCGAGACGGTGCCTGCAGTAGTTATGCAAAGTAGACACGAACCAGTTAAAAGCAAGATAAGTTGCGCCTTTCATGCGTAGGGACGGACAGCACAATAGTGCAGACCTCCTTCACCCGGCAGCCGGCTACAGTCGCTACAGTTATTGTTCTTTTGGTTTATGGACTTCTGGTATTTACTATTGTGATTGTGAAACAAAATGGTTTTTGCCATGATAATTTATCAGCCGAAATATTCTTTTATAAGTAACTCTAAAAGAATACTCACGATTTTTTCCGCGGGGATTTATATTCTCCTTTAGGAAAAGAAGGAGGAAAGGCATTCTGTGTTTCTCTCCAGGATGCTATCTCTAAAGATAAACAGACAGACTTCCAGTGAGAATTTAAATTGAAATTTTAGAGCATCTATCACGTACCAAAAACTAATTATGAAGTAAATGTATGAATGAAATCTGCAAATAATTTCGCCGTGTCAGTCACATGTGGTATTGGAGATGATACATATTTTGAGTATTGTTTGTGAGCGTTGGGCAGGTGTCGTGGGCGGGCGGCGCGGAGGGCGGCGGAGGGCGGGGGCGGCGACACTCCAGGGAACAGAGATAAATGCCCTCCCACGCAAACAGTGCTTTCTTTTATTCATAGAGATGTTGTCTTATTGCATCTTCATTTGATTGTTCTTTGCTTTACATTATGATACGTACGTATATGATAGAAACCTGCACGATACACCTGAGCAGCACTCGCTCGGTGATTTCATCCAATTAATGTGGGATTACAAGCAGGTGTTTATAACTCCGTAAACAATACGAATAAATCTCCAATTAATCGAATACGGCACGCGCAAAAAATCATTACGTATGGATAGAGTGTAAAGGCGGCATGTTTATCTCATTTAGAAGAATGAATTAGATGAATGAATACAAAAGGCGAGATGTCCGCCTCGCGAGCCTGATATGTTTGCTTATAGCTTACAACCTTTATAGAGCGGTATCGTACTTTATGCAAGGGCGCACACTTCCTGCGCTGTGCGGAGAGAGGCCGCTACTCGGCCCGCGTTGCATCTACGCACGTCCTTCTACTTTGATGCGCGTCTCGAGCTCTATTTCCATATTGAAGACATTAAAACTCAATAGCTCCGCGACTCATTGAGATGGATAAGCTGCGCCGCGTTCGAGCAGAACTTGCATGCCAATTCTAACTTAACTCTAAATAAATTGAACTTTAAATAGTAACTTTTATACACGTTTTATATTAGCTTTGCCTAGCATCAGCACGAATTAAGGGAATAATAATAACATTTCAGCTGGCGCTTTATTCGGCTTTATTGGCGTATTATACGCTTGATGAAACTTATTACCTCTGACTTCAAGCAAACGGTTAATTGTTTCAAAATTTGTTTTGTTTGTTTACTATTTACTAGATGATGCCCGCGACTTCGTCCGCGTGGATTAAGGTTTTTTAAATTCCCGCGGAAACTCTTTAATTTTCCGGAATAAAATGTAGCCTATGTGCTTCTTTCTTTCTTTCAGCCAAATTGATTAATTCGCTGTGGCGTGAAGGGGTAACAAACATACCCACACACACACACACACACACACACACACACACACACACGCGCACACATCTACATACAAACTTTCAATATTAGTTATAACTTTATAATATTAGTAGGTTTAGATATTACAGTAAATAGATAATTCTATACTATCGCATTAGGTTAACCTGTAAGGATTGTTATGTTATGAGTTAGAATTGGGTAAAAGAAAAATGTAACCTTTCAGTTTTCAGTCCACACCTTCAACCGTTAGGCTGTTGCGGATAAATTCAGACTCTACTGACGGTTCCAAATGCGGATTCTACTGAGAAATTAATCACATAATTAGGTATTCTGTTTGAGCATTGTATTTGATGTATAATTACTGTTTAATTATACATCATCCCATTTCGGCTGCAGACTAAATTAATAATAATTTGTAGTTACAGCCTGCTCTAATATTCGATACGTGTTTAAATATTCAAGCGTGGTAGCTGCCATGTTTGAATATTGATGTCGTTCCCAAATCAGAATTAATATACGAGTGGGTATTTACCTCGTTATCTACGTACATACAAAGGGTCTAATCCCTTCTGCAGCTATCAGAAATTCAGAGCATCGCCCAAAGGGCTTTGCCCAAACGTTGAGCCTTAAAGGCGTATTGTTCCAGAGATAGATTTAATCTCTAATGAAATCTGTGGGTTTGGTGAGTAATTCACGCGCAAACATATTTGTAGTTAACTATTAAGGTACATAGCTTCTAGGTACGAGGATACATTGATGCAATAATTTCGATATTTTTTGTTTGTGTCAAAAAATAATCATTTTATACTTCCTATTATGTATTCCTGGAGAGTGCGGAAATAAATAAGAAAAATAAATAAGAAATATTCGCGACCTGAGATTTCGCAGGATGTTACTCGGAAATAAAAGACACGAGTCTGTAAGTGTAACAATAACTGTAAAATATTTATGCACTCGCGCGTAAGGTGATGTCCTTGGGAAAGTGCTTCGCTTTTACAGCTTTTCATCACAAGAAAGCGTGTTTATTTTCGTAGGTACCTACAGCTTTCTCGGAGTAGGAACTATTCCAGATATTTTAGATATGCGGTGTTTAAAGTCAAAACATTTGCTTTTATTCATACTACCATTCTACTTTAGCATATTGAGTTTTATTAATTACCTTTTGCACTGGCAGTTTTAATATTAAATATTGAGCTTGAAATTGAACATAATATAACTAAAGCGTTAAATAGCGATGCGTGGGGTCCTCGCTCCGCCCGCAGTGGGCAGAGATGCCGCGTAGAGCTCTCGTTAATCCTGCGGCCGTCACGTTGACGATGTTCTAAACCGCTGCCCACGCGTGGGGAGGTAGGTACTTGTCGGCCGTTGCGCCCGTGTGGCACCGGGCACGATATCATATTAAGCTTGCATTTTCCTGTGCTATAGGATATAGAACTGTTTTTTAATTCAAAATCCTGCTTATTTTCAGAACGCAGAACCTATACAAGTACAAGGATAAAAGTTTAAAAAGTGTATCCCGACTACGGAAAATTGGATGTAGCATCGTATTGATTTCGTTCATATAGGTTCACTACATTATGTCACCCGGACCAAATTTTACACTCATGAAAATCGGCTCAGTAAATAGTAATTTAGGCGCTACAGTATGGAACATACACAAATGCAAACATTCATACATGGGCTAACAAATATACCTACATCCTTCATAGACCGCTGAAATAACTTTTGGTTTTCCAATAATCCGATTGGCCCGCTGCGCTGTAAGCGAGACTCAGTGGATAGGTACCCAAAGGACTGTGTTATCTTATCCGCGAGATATGAACCGTCCCTAAAGATTTCTTTTCTCAAACCTCAATCCAAGTGAATCTCTTCCTTTTACCTTTATCAGCAGGTAGTTTGTGAGTTTTTATGAGGACTTTTTATCGCTTTAGAATGCCTTACTTCTAAGAATGTCAGCTAACTAGGCGGAATGTCTCTAATCCTGAGTGTGGAATGTGTAAGTGTTCATACTTCAAGCTTTAGTCACACTTTATCTTGTTCTACTTAGATGGCTTTTATGGTACTCTTAGTGCCCATTTCAGCGTCGCCGAATAGCTTTATCTGAGGATTTTTCATATTTAGGCAGAATTTCATTATAAAAACTGTCAAAGCGACCAATTTATTTCCTGATTAAATGTCTCGGCCATACCTTCCGGGTTCCGTTTTTCCCTACAACTACAACGCGTACCTAACTTCAAATCAAGAGTGAATAGGCATTTACTAGGCAAGCGCGTTCCATCTTAGGCTAGCACTAATCACTAGTCTAAATATTAAAAAAAAATGGCGTTAGTGAAATTGACACTAACTACGAGTAAATACTGTAATAAGTAAAAACTGACTCCATTGTTGATTCGCAGATCGTAGCTTATTTTAATAAACTTTCACGTGAAATCATGTAGCCATGAGGCTAATAAGTAGGACCATGGTTAAACTGAAGGAAGAATCTAAGACAAAGAATATTAATAGTGCACATTAAATAATAAATTAATCAAATTCATGGTCGGGTCGAAAAGCCCAGCGCGTGGGCGGCGTGAATTCGCCGCTTCCGGTCCGAGACTCCATTAGGTCCGTTTCGTTGTTCGGAGCATCTTTTAATGGTCCACTTCCGATAGCCAGTAATTGCATCTCGCTGTCTCGAGGAAGCGAAAGTTAAACAATACTAACTCAATCTATATTCATTCTCACTGATAAGTGCGCAATGGCGTAGACCTAGTAACTTATCTTAGCGCACTGTGATAAAAGTACCTGTGTTATAATGGTGCTAATTTGAAATGTGACAGGTTAATTAAATTCTTTTATTATTATGTAAGGAAAAACTTTAACAGTAGCCTAACTTAGCCATCTTGCCAATCCGCACCCAGCGCCAGTATTAGTATTTTAGAAAACTTTTAATTCCGGAAATTGCCTACACATTCGATTCCGGGGCTGACTACACATTTATTGTACTAATTAAGTACGCTACAAGGGTTTCAACGTCAGTAAGGGTTTACCGTGAAAAGCTTGTTCTCATGCGTTATTACTTGTCGGCTTTTAGCCAGTAGGTACCTACTCATCCGCATCGAGTAAGGTTCCTACCCAACCTGAACAGCGAGGGACCTGAATAGTAACATTGGCTAATTTTTACCGACTGCGGCATGCAAAGGAGGGTATAGTGTTTATTAGTCTATGTATGTATGTGGCGCTCTGAAGACCAAACTCGTGGACCGATTTTGATGATTCTTACGTCAATCGATTTATCTTGGAAGTATTGCTAAAGACATGACAGTAATCAAAATTCAATATGGCGACCACCGGACGCTATATTGTAAAAAAGACAAAATAAAAGTCGACGAACCGTGTTAACTTTGATCATTTTTCATTTTGAATGACCATTTAGGATCTATGTCAATTTAAAGTTGTAAATTTTCAGTTGATTTCACTACTCAACACTAAAAAAATATCTGAATTCACTCATATGGCTTCATATTGAGGTTGACTAATAATAAATATCTGTAGGCATTTTATTTTGATATCACGTCTAGAAGCGGAGAAATATCACTTTTAATTTTTTCACCTATTTTCGAGTTTTAAAATGCGGGTAGTTCAAAAAAACCATTGTTTTGCAAACAAAACATAGCTTACAAGTTACTTTGAATGAATAATCTTTAAAATATCATGGGTATGTTTTAACAATTTTAATTAGTTTTGTTGTATTTGTGAAGAATTTGCGCCAAAATAGAAAAAAAAGTCATGTTTTGGCTTATTTAAACAGTATTATTTAGCTAATTTTAATCAAAATGTGAGAAATCTAGATAAGACGTGGGTTTCTAATGTGTGCTGGCTTAATATCTAATACGAATCTCAACGGTTGTTAGGATGGAAGAATAAAAAAAATGCCATTTGGTACGCCGGGAAGGACTGAACCAACGAATCATACAGTGAATTTCTATTTTTGTTTAACACAATTAAAAGAGTTTTCTGAGAAATCAAACAAAATATTAAGTATGCCGATAGGTTATCAGTTAGAAAACCTTAGCCACATTCCGAAAATTTGCCTATTCTTGAGGGCCCAGTTAAATTTTAATGAAAACAGAAACTTAGAAAAGTTTGAGACAGAGTTGAAGTATGAGACAGTGAAAATCGTGATTATCAAAAATCAAAGAGGGCGTATTCGTAGGTCTAGATATAACTGATTAAAAATTCATCTTTTACATCTACCCATAACAATAGTATTGAAAACCAAGCTTTTAAATTTTTTTTTGACGTGAAAAAATATTCAACAAAAGCGCTCTCTTCTGGGAAAGTATAAAACTGATGTTGGACTGCTACCATAAAATGGGATGCAAAATCTTATTAAAATTTCCTTCATTTCATTTCCTCCATTCCCATTTGGACATTCTTCTCGAAAATATGGTTACTTTAGCAATGAACATGGGGATAACTTTCATCAAAATGTAGCTGCAATCGAAAACCGTTTTCAAGGAAGATGGGAACCTGCTATGTTTGCAGATTACTGCTGGAGCTATGTCAGAGATACTCCTGGCTACCATTACTACAAGAGGAATCAGCTTTACTAATAAAACTTCACCTTTTCCATCAAAACATCAATAAAAGTTAATGTAGTTGCTTCATTTTCTAAGAAAATTGAATTTTTGACTTGACCATTTTATCTCGAAAATGAGATGTGATGGAAAAACTTCATTTATGCATTTCTCTTAGGTCAATAGCAAGGAACAATTATCACATAGTAGGAACTCAGATAAAAAAAAAGTTCGAAATTTGTTGAGTAGTGTTTCCTTTAAAGCAGTCGGGGTTTTTAATCTCTTTTAATTGCTTGTTATCTCAGAAAAACCAAGAGTTATCGTGGCATTTCTGAATCCTTAATACCACGCAGATGTAGTCACGGGCAAAGGCTAGTTTATAAGTCTATTAAACTTTCCCTAAAGCGATGCTTATACTCGCAGATATCGGCAACGGCCCGTGGGTCCATTACGGAGGCCTAGGCGTCTAGCGCAGAGCTAACAACATAATGGGCGTCTTCCGGCGCTGTAATTACATCTCTCCGACACACAGGGCGCGTGGGGAAGTGTTCACGAACTCAATTATGCGATCATATGCACCAACGAGCCCTTGTTAATCACTGAGGAAGTTAGGAAGATCTACTACAGAAAACACACATAATATTTAGCCGGTTAATTCCAAGTTGTTGTTAAGGTTCTACAAATACTAAAAAAAACAAGCAAAGGTTGTTCTCATTTTGAACTTCCAGTTTGAGGATCAAAGGGTAAAAACCTAAAGAACCCTGACTACCTTGACCCAAAATAGCGTTTACGTTTTATCGGTTACCGTACCGGTACCGTACCGTACCGTGGTTGTGTTACCGTAACCGTAAAATCCTAACCGCCTGTCATGCGACCCAACTAATAGTCCGCAAAGACGGGAGTCTTTTGAATTGAATTTTATATTTGACTTGAAAGTCTTTTTAGTTCTATTTGAACAAGTCAAGGCTCTGAAGCTCTATCTACACATAACCGTACAGTATCTACCATAGACGTACGTGTTGAATGCCTATCATAACAAATACCTAAGGGTTCTGTACGAATTGTTTGCGAGCGGAAATTGTATCGCTTCACATGTATGGTGTGCAAATGATGAAAAAAACGTAAACGATCACAATTCAACTAAAATTACATCATTCATTTTATTACAAACGGAAAATTTTATTAGAATTTTCTCAGGGAGGATTCATTTCAGCTATGAGCTGGTGTAATATAAAGCACAAGTTCAAGTTTTAAGAGGCCAGTAATTAGTGGACAGTGAGAAGGTTACTGTAAGACACTTGTCGTCAATATCGGCGGACAGTAATGACTTTTCTAAGGCCCTAACGGCTACCTAAGAAGCCTCCTACGGAATAAAAACATTTTAGAAAATATAATTTCCCAGACTTCTACAACTAGAAATCGAACTTAGTTCCATTAGCTTGTAAAGCAACCACACACTACTGTGCTATAGAGATTTTTAAATGGAGCCATCTAAGATGCTTTTCAATATTCTCGTATTCCCACTCGAGGCGGACAGGCTTCATTCTCGGAGTAATGTAATCGCCGGAAAATGGATGGAAATCTTTCCAAGTAAGAGGAGCTCGTACAAGTTTTATTAAAAGATGTCGACGTTATATTTTAAGAAAAACTTTTTAATAAACATATACTAGCTCTAATTTACTCTAATTAACTATAATAATCTATCGTAATTCAAACATGAACGAATGACTTCATTGAAGTACCTACAACGTAACGTATGATGAATGTTTTGAATCTTTAGAACATTGATGACGATAGAACAAGCAAATTTAATTTGACACTTCCGCTTTATTTTAATAAAGAATAATAGGCAATTGTACTGAAAACGTACTTTCATATTGAAAAGAAAAATTAATAATCAATTTAATTAATCGGTCGACCGTTCAAAGGAGGTGGGTTGATAAGGCCCAAAATCCGCCCCTCATACACTCGAAAAAAAAAGTTCCAGATTCCGACAAATTGTAAATGTTTTTATATATTTGAAGATATAAACTTTATTTTAATATAAAGTTTAGGTGATAAAAAAAATAGTAAGTTACAGAAAATATTACCCAAAAAGAGAGTGTTTCTTTTACTTTTCTTACATTTTCATACATTTTAGTCGTTTTTTAAGCTTTGATTTAATATTTTAGAATGAGGCGCTCCGGAATCTGGAACTTTTTTTTTCGAGTGTATGAGGGGCGGATTTTGTTACCTTATCAACCCACCTCCTTTTCAAATTCGTCCTTAGATGTTTTTGTCGTTCTAAGTACTTAAACCTTAGGAAAAGGGGAACAATATTCGTAATTATATTCTTTGCAAAAATATATATTCAAATCCAAATGAATTTTCACTGAGGTTACCTTTTTCAAAAATGGTTTACCAATTACCATAAAACAATGCGTACGCATAGCGTAATTTATTTTTATGATGAGGAATAATGAGCTCCTCGCATCGCATCTGGCGTCGCGAAAGTTTTCACAGCTTGTCAACTTGTTTTAGGTCCGTTAGACATCCCCGAGACAGGCGTGAGCATAAAACTGCCAACAACCATCAATTTTTATGAAAAAGTTGCGCAACTAACATGCGTAATTTGTTAAATGTTATCCCGTAATCTCACAATGTAGCTTTTATTCTATACAAAAGTTGCGGCCCGTTCAGGCTTTGTCCGGGAACCACGCTTATATTCTTTCACTTCCTGTTCATTGGAATTCAGAAGTATGCAATAGTATTTCAACCGATGACAGAGGCCTCTTGCAGGGTATTTCACAAAACACCATTCAAGCACCTTAGCAGTTTGCATACCTAAGTCTATCGGTTCTTCGTTGCGCGTCAGTAGCACAAAAAGTATTAATTATACAATAGCCAACTTGAAAAAGTAAGTTGAGTTGTTGTTAGCTCAGCTTCACAGTTAGTTGGAGGAATTGAAAAAAAAAAACTTTGAAGTAACTTCTTTCGCATTTCCCGGTGCTCATATTATTCCAGTATGTATCTAAAGTATGCAAATTTTTTTTTTACACACATTCGCAACGTTGTGCATGCTGTAACGCAGTGTTTACATTTTACATAACGAGCGGCGCGCGTCCGTGTCCATGTTTTGTATCCCGCAGCATGTCCGCAGCGACGCAGACGGAGCGTTCATTGTGACGTCACGGCCATTGGTCATTGTGAATACATTACAGTGCTAGCTGGAGCGTGTGGGGCGCATGCTATACACGGCAACATGCAACGTTTATGCAGTACAATAAACGTCTTTTATTATAAAACTAGACGATGCCTGTGACTTCGTCCGTGTGGATTAAGGTTTTTCAATTCCCGCGGGGATTTCTTTATTATTAATGAATTGATTTGACTGAAATTTGGAATGGAGATAGCACATATCCAGGATTATCACAAAGGTTACATTTTATCCCGGAAAATTAAGGATTTCCCGCGGTAATTAAAAAAATTAATCCACGGGGACGAAGTCGCGGGCATCGTCCAGTTTGTAATATTAGTGAAGTGTAAGGATAAGAAGGTTATAAAAGCCAATAACCAAATTAATTTTCTAAATATGTACCTATTCCCTTCCCGGTCGCGACAGACGACCTATGAATAGATGTTGCTAGATTTAGACTGACCAAAGAGGCTAACGACGTTACGTCGCGTCCGTCGGTGCAGCCGCTGCAGCCGGTCGGCCGACGACAGATTTGGTTTCAGCTCAAACCGGCCGAACTATCGATCGACCGCGCTGACCGAATACACCTAATTATATCTTGAAAATTATGTCCCGGCTTCACAAAACTCTTCAATAATTCAATAGATGTGTATTTTGAAAGAGAAAGGTATCTATAGGCTTTATAGATTCAATATTTTTGAATGAATTTGATTTCAATTTTTGAAGCCAAATAGCCCAACGGTTATAGTTGCGGACTGGAAACTGAAAGGTCGCAGCTTCGAATACCACCCGTTGCACTATTGTCGTACCCACTCCTAGCATAAGCTTTCCGCTTATTTGAAGGGGATCACTAATTTTATAATTTTATTGTGATCTTTAATCATGTAGATACATATACACATGTGAGGCTGTATTCGCCTCACTTGAATGGTAGGTATGTATCTACAAAAGTTTTATATAACACGCAAATTATAATTTAATAAAAAGTAGACATAATTAAAAGCGAACAGTAATGATAAAAAATTAGCATGGTGCATGTTGAAGAGAATAATAAAGCACTTAAAACAACTCTACTTTATAAACTTTTTTCTACTCCAACAAGAAGTGGCAACTAAACAAACCTATCGAAGCGGAAGTATGGGTATTGTAATTAGTTAATGAATATTAACGAGTTAAGTGAAACTTGTAAAAGCTCTTCCTAGTTAGCCATTAACTCGCGGACTAGACGCACATTAGCGATGCGCGCGGCGTCCGCGCAGGCGCCGAGCCTCGATGTTGATTGCCTGATGCCTCGCAATGCCACCGGAAGAGATAAATAATCCTGAGTTGTACCTGTCTTATGTCTTAGTATTTCTAAGATTCCTAGGGAGAAAAAGTTAATGACTTCAAGTGGCCGTAAACTTTCTAAACTATTATTTTCACTATATCAGATTCGGAAAATCGCTCTAGCTATTCACTGACCTAACACGGCTTTCAAATCATCTTTATCAACTTCAATTTTTCAAATAGGTACAAATAAAAAGGTACCAAGACCCAGTACCCGCTGTGGAAAACCATATTAAAGACCAGCGCTGGACGTCTATCGGTTGATAAAGAACCAATATATATTGTATGTTTATAAAAGTGTGACCCGATTCTGTACAAGTGTACTGTACTGTGCATGAATCGTAGTATAGTTTCAGTTGAGGCAAATTGGCTGAATTTATCGCGTTCCTTCTGCAACAATTTATTTTAGCCCATAGCGAGTGGGTATCGTCCAATCAGAGGCGATTGCAATCGTCACACTGTAATAATTTTTAGAGAATCATACCAATTGCTCATTGAACATGTGTAATGAATATTAGCTATAGAAAACTATCAAGCAGTCTGCATTGCCGTGAGAGCCTTGCACCCCGAAAGCTGCGTCGACACTTGGCAGTGCGCCCGCGTGCGCAGTCTCGCCATCAGTATGCAGCGCCGCAACGCGAACAATGGCCAGTAAACAAGTAAACCTGTCTACCTGGCTTAGTATGCCACCATCGGTACTGTAATTTGCTGACTGAAGATGCACTTCTCTATTCCAAGTAAAGGATTAACATAATCATATTTATTAATGCTGATGATAACGCCTGATTGCACGAACATAATAAGCAATTATCAACTCATTTAGTTTGATTAGTCATGCCTTAAATTATTATAATTACTGTCTCGTATCTACTCACAATAATCATGTTATTTTGAAGTCAATCAGATGTCGGGCGACTTATACATATGTAGGTAGGTATGTAACTTTTGGAATGGGTGCAACGATGATAATAAACTTCTAAGACGATCTATTATTGTCTGCATTAGCTACGTGCTGAACCAAACGAATTGTGGAATTATTTACGAAACATGCATATAATACTGGAGATATGTTGTGACTGTAAAGTAATAACTAGGTATATTTTTTTATTTTCAGACAAAAAGTCCAATAGGTACTCGTAGGTACATCATATTGTTAATAAAATGTTCTAAAAACTATTTCTTGTTTTTGTCGCGATGGCCAGAGCTCTGTTCACACTAAACAGTGGTATAATAAAACCTGTCAAATCTTTACCGCTTAGATTTCCGCAACCTATCCTAAAAATATGCTATACGATTCCCGTATATCACGTGGCCTTAGAATTTTGAAACAAAGCAGTATATAGCAAACTCACTCAAACTTTCTAAAAGCTCTCTAATATTATATTGAAGTGCAAGTACATATACATATGAGAACCGCCCCGGGCTTTACTTAGACCCATAGTGTAGAGACTAGAGAGATGTCGACGGGGATTCGTTGTATACACGCCTACCTTCAGTCTTTCCATCAAATGTCATACCGTTACGAAAAGGTTAGCGCACATTATTGAGGGCCGTAGCAGGCCGGAACGAGCGCCATCGCAGTGCAAAATGCGTACTTCGTACACTAGAGCGTACCAATTCGCAGTGCATTGATTAGGTCGAACCCCAAAATAGCGAGCGTTGAATATAGATAATTGTTATGGATACAAAGAGCTTTTTTTAAAAAAAAAAAAAGTGTAAAAAGGAACGCAAAGTATGAATGACGACGCTTTCCACGCTGCTGGTATCGTATCGTATGCGATAGGTAATTCTTATAAAATAAATTATTGTACAGAAGAAAAGAAGAGTCCCGTAATAATGTTACTTTATCTTAATCCTATCTTAGAAGTCCTACCTAAATTGAACGGCGAGTACAAATCAATCAACGAAAATAACAACAACACGTGAGCACTGAGCGAGCAACAGCGACAGTCGTCAACGTGAGCGCAGCACAGCTCCAGGAATTCAAACTCATTTGTAACCGTGTTTGTTTTTAGGAATCCTTTCCTCACAATGGAATACTCTTGTAGAATCACTCTGTTGCCAGTCTGTCTCTCTATCCGTGTACCAAGGCAATTTTTGCCAGATTTGCCTTGAAGTATCGAGCATGACTACAGAGAGTAAGGTTTTAAAGATCCGTTACTCCGTTGCTGCATGATCGAAGGACAAACCAACAAACATAGACAATTTTGCTATACAATATTGATTGTGCGTTAGAAATGTCGAAACCCGGAAGAGCATCGTAATAGTTGGCAGGCCAGGCACTAGGTCGCGGCGGGCACCGACAGCAGGTCGGCGAGGTGGCGCGCTGATAGACAGCACAGGTCGCGGCGGATGCGCGCTCGAGAGGCGACCTGCCGATAAGCGCCGGGCCGGGGTGAACGACCGCCGCATCTGCGCTGCACGCTGCGCGTTGCGCGCCGCACGCCGCACGCTCCGCCGCCCGCGCCGGTACATCTCCGCGGAACCGTGCCCGCTGCACACGCGAGTGGGTACATCACAACTATTCCATTATCCAGTAAACGGGCTTACGTGCTGTCGTAAAGTTTACAAATTGTATAGCTTACTCGATCGATTGTGCAAAATTTTGAGCAAGATCTTCGTTGAAATAAAAGAGTACATACATACTAATTTTTTTTTTGTTAAAAAGCTTTTTATCAGCCATGCTGAATATGACAAAATATTCCACTTCCTGCTCCAACAAGTGTACAGCTTGTATTAAAAGGGTTTGAACCGTCGACATTTCGGTTTTCAGTCTGCCGCCCTGACCAATGACCATGGCTTTATCGAGGCTTATTCTTGGCTTACTTATTTTATGCATATTTTTTCATTGGTATTTAATGTTTTTGAAAGCAGTTTATTTTTTCAATAATGCTAAGAAAATGGTTCTTTACATTGTACTTTTATGTTCATGTTTTGGTCTCAAAGAGTCACAGGTAATATAGTATGTCAGCCTGTGGTCACGCCTTAATTTCAGGGGATATTGTCTGTAGGTAAGTACTAAATTAATTATTGCAACTAAGACACATACTAACCAGCCAGACATCTTTCTTTCACAACTAAATCTCAATAAATTCAGCCGGTCGGTTGCGCCACGTTTATCTCGAAAAGTAATTACAACTTTTTAATTTGTGTTTTTTCTCGAAGTAAAGTAAAGAAGATAATTGGAGCTTGTTCCAAGAAATCAGCGAAGCGGTTCCTGGAACATCCGATGGCGAAGTCACTACACAATTCCAGGTAAAGTCGCCAAGTTAATGATTATTGACACCTATCAAAGTCGTGCGGAAGATATGGATGGGAGCGGCACAACATCGGAACAGGAATGGAGTGCACATGAGGAGTGAGTGATGACAAACCCCGTAGGAACGACCTGTTTTTCCGGTATAGCCTATGTTACTCTCCAACTGTACCCATTCAAAATATCACGGCGGTTCGTTGCTCCGTTGCTGCGTGATTGAAGGACAAACCACCAAACGACCACACTTTCGAATTTATAAGATTAGTATATTTATTACCTACAGTTTTTACTTTTTACTGTTCTCGTCCGATTTTTTGTCGGCCCGTAATTAAGACGAATGAGCACTTCCAGTAGGTACACATATAGGGGAAATGAAGCCCTATCTAAATGAAAACCGTGTCACCTGGTTATTGAACACTTGTATTTATCCAGCAATAAAATAATGTAACAAGATAAACTTAAACTGGATGAACAGGCGTTGTGAGCGTCCGGTGTGGACGAGAGTTGAGAATATTACTTTTCTAGGCCTCCGGCTCGGTCGGTGGCTAATAGAATAATGCCTTACGACGCCTGTTCAAGCTTACATTCCAAACAACATTCAAATTGCATTCCAAGTTTGAATGCCTTCGAATATGAAAATAAAAGTGATAGATAGTGGCCAGCTCATAACCAGCCAGCAACAGTAAGCTCTTCGTGGAGACCGCTAGACTCCACATCACTCCCCCAGGAAGACATGAAAAGTAAGGAAAAAACAAACAATGATTAATTAAGTCAGATTAAAATGAACTCTACGCCCTGAACGCGTCCTAACAACAGGTTTGCCCAGCTCGTCCAATTCCTCCGGACCTAAAACATAGGCTGGTTTCAACCTGTCGATTGAAATATTTTCCTCTTTGCCTTTCATTTCTATTTTATAATGTTTCCCTTCCCTACTTAGAACCTTGAAAGGGCCTACGTAGGGTTGCTCTAAGGCTTTTTGAAAAGGACCTCTACGAACGAAAACATATTCCGACGAAGCTAAATCCTTTGGGATATGAAATATCTTCCTACTATTGTGGTCAGAAGCGGGGGATGGAGATAAATTTGCGAAATGAGACCTGAGTCTGTCCACTAAATATGTTGGGTCCTTAATATAATCTTTAGGGTCGAAAAATTCACCTGGTAGACGTAGCGGCTCCCCGTAGACTAGCTCTGCGCAGGAAGTGCCGAGGTCTTCCTTCCAGGCACTCCTGATCCCTAGAAGTACCAACGGGAGAACCTCAGTCCACCTTGGATTCGCATGGCACATGATCGCTGCCTTGAGCTGCCGGTGAAATCTTTCGACCATCCCGTTTGCTTGAGGATGATACGCGGTTGTCGTCTGGTGTTGAGCACCTACAACCGCAGCTATCTTCTGAAACAAATGCGAGCCAAATTGAGATCCTCGATCTGTTAAAATAACCCGTGCTGAACCGAATCTTGATAGCCAGCCAGAAACGAAAGTTGCCACGCAAGTTTCCGCTGTAATATCTGGCATGGGCAATACCTCTGGCCAACGAGTAAATCTATCCACGATAGTTAAGCAATACCTCATTCCCGAAGAATAAGGTAATGGGCCTATAATATCCATGTGGATATATGCAAATCTCTCCGATGGGAGAGCAAACTTAGAGAAAGGTGCACTAGTGTGCCGCGTTACTTTTGATAACTGACACCCCTGACAAGCCTGTGTCCATGCACGACAGTCTCTTTTCATAGATGGCCAAACAAAACGTTCCGAAATTAATTTATTAGTCGCACGGACCCCGGGATGAGAGAGATTGTGAAAACTTTCAAAAATACTCTTCCTAAACTGCGGAGTTACATAAGGACGTGGTTTACCTGTTGACACATCGCATGTAATTTTTAACCTGGTGTCTGGAATTGTGACCCGAGCCAACGTCATCGACGTTGAGACACTCAGCGCCTTTAATTCCTCATCAGCTGCTTGCGACTTCGCAAGCTCAACCAGGATATCTTGAGCAGCGACGCTCTCGACGCGCGAGAATGCATCAGCCACAACGTTCTCAGCTCCCTTAACGTGTTGAATGTCCGTGGTATACTGAGAAATAAAAATTAATTGATTTAATTGAACGGGCGGAAGTTTTTCCCGTCTTTGTGTAAACACGTAAAGCAACGGCTTATGATCTGTATATATCGTTGCCGCTTGTGCTTCAAGAATGTGCTTAAAATGTTGCACACTTTCGTAAATAGCTAATAATTCACGATAGTAGGCAGGCCACGTTGATTGCTTAGAATTAAGTTTCTTACTAAAAAATGCAATAGGCTGCCAACCCTGTCTGACCTCTTGCTGCAGACATGCACCGACATGAGAGCTCGATGCATCTGTAAATAAACCTAGCCGAGCATCAGCGACTGGGTGTGCTAACAGAGTCGCGTTAGCTAAACTTTCTTTACAAATAATAAAACTACGCTCTAAGTCAGGAGTCCAAGTAAATGGCTTTGCACCCTTACCTTGAATCGCTGATAGAGCATCAATGAGCGGAGCTTGATAGCGCGCAATACTAGGGAGAAATTTACGATAAAAATTCACCATACCGAGAAAACGACGTACACCTCGCACTGTTTTAGGCAAAGGAAACTCTTGAAGGTTCCTAATCCTGTCCGTAGGAGGACTAATCCCAGCAGCGCTTATGGTGTATCCCAGGAAACGAACTTCTGTAAGATTAAAATGAGATTTTTTCTCATTAATAACAATCCCGTATTCCTCTAATCTTTTAAAAAGGATACGTAAATGTTCCAAATGTTGTTGTTGATTTTCTGAAAAAACTAAAATGTCATCAACATAAGCGAAACAAAAATCTAAGCCGCGGACAACTTCATCGATAAACCTTTGAAATGTTTGCCCTGCGTTCCTAAGTCCAAAGGTCATATAAGGAAATTCAAAAAGACCAAATGGAGTAATAATAGCAGTCTTACAGATATCTTCCTTCGCTACTGGAATTTGATGGTATGCTTTAACCAAATCTATCGTGCTAAAAATCGTTGATCCAACCAAGTTTTGGTTGAAATCTCCGATATGACGTACTGGATATCTATCTGGAATCGTGCGCGCATTCAAAGCACGGTAGTCGCCGCACGGACGCCAATCAGATTCACCCTTCGGGGCTAAATGAAGCGCCGACGACCACGCACTATCTGAAGGCCTTGCGGTGCCACATGCTAACATATTATCGAACTCCTTCCTGGCAACAGCTAATTTTGACGGACCAAGGCGGCGCGGACGGCAACAAACCGGCGGACCATCCGTTGTTCGGATGTAATGCACGGTACTATGTTTGATTAAACGAACCGGACCCGGCGGGCGCACTAATGCGGGGAATTCAGCTAGAATATCATGCTCTGAAATTACAGTTTTGATGCTAACTTGGTCGTGACATACAACTGATGCAATAACCGACAGGCCAGTCGAACTATCAAGAACTCGACCTGACCTGCAGTCGGGTAATAAGCAGAAATGCGCGAGAAAATCAGCGCCAATAATTGCAGTTGTCACGTCACAAATAACAAAATGCCATTTAAAATCCCGCCTCAATTTAAAATCCAACGATAGAATAATGGTTCCATAAGTTTTGATTTCGCTCCCATTTGCAGCGCGCATGGAAAAATCATCCACTTTCGGACGGCTTTCCATCCATGAAACCGGAAAGCATGAAATTTCTGAACCGGTGTCAATCAAAAATCGTTTTTTCGACTTGACATCGGTAATAAATAGACGGCGGCTACGTGATGAAAAATCAGGGACCGCCTCCACTGATTTGTCGGTCGCGTTCCGGTGTTCCTTAAACGAACACGGCTTTATGCATCTGGCAGCACGCGACGCAAAATTTCTGTGATACCAACAAAATTTATTCTTACTTGACTTACTTGAGGATGGGGATGAGAAATGCTGATTTCCAGAACTGCTTGACCTGTTTCTTTGATTACGACATTCTTCCCGATTAGATTTTTTTATTTCTGCAACTTCCTTGAATAAATGATCCAAGCGAGCCAAAATTGGAGCTAAATTTGGTTTCGCTGAACCACTAAATGAAGAAGGAGAAGGAGGAAGAGGAGGAGAAAGAGGAGGAGGAGAAGGAGGAGCTAAAACCTGTGGAGAAATTTGAGGTGTTACGCTAAATGTCTCCCTGGGGGTCGTCGATGGCGACTGAACATCAAGTGAACTGGCTAGTTGATCCCGAAGTGATTTATTTCCTTCCAATAGTGCCGGTATAATAGCATCAGTTAGTTCTATTAATTTTTGTTTGAGCATTTGGTTCTCATCCCGTAATTTATTAAATTGTTCCTCCATACTAAATAAACTTATATAAAAATGATATCAATAATTCATCTAAAATAAAATTCAATTAATAAAGCTGAAAAAGAAGGATAAAATTAAACTTAGTGTCCCAAAATTTTCTTTAAACCTTCACTTTTTTCACTAATGACGGACGACGACGACATTTGTCAAATTGTTTCGAAATATGATGTTCCAATAGTTCGAATGAGGTTTCGCTGCGTATTTCCACTTCTACGATACGATGACGTTACGTTTCACATTTTCCCATAATAAATAATATTTCTTACGGCTGTCCATCAATTATGCACACAACTTGTCCGGGCAACCCATAAAATTGTACGGGTCGGGGTCACCAATATAGGGGAAATGAAGCCCTATCTAAATGAAAACCGTGTCACCTGGTTATTGAACACTTGTATTTATCCAGCAATAAAATAATGTAACAAGATAAACTTAAACTGGATGAACAGGCGTTGTGAGCGTCCGGTGTGGACGAGAGTTGAGAATATTACTTTTCTAGGCCTCCGGCTCGGTCGGTGGCTAATAGAATAATGCCTTACGACGCCTGTTCAAGCTTACATTCCAAACAACATTCAAATTGCATTCCAAGTTTGAATGCCTTCGAATATGAAAATAAAAGTGATAGATAGTGGCCAGCTCATAACCAGCCAGCAACAGTAAGCTCTTCGTGGAGACCGCTAGACTCCACACACAGACGCACAGACAGTTTACACTTCACCTCAATAGTAAATACACAAGTGTTCCTCTCGCGAGGCACGCTAAGAGAGATCGAAAGTTTGATTTATCTATTTCACGTCACGCACAGCGCTTGCCAAACTTTTTTAGTGTCCAGACCTTTTTGGTTTTACTTTCCATAACTTAGTTAAAAAGTTTTTCACTCGTAAAATAGATCGTTGGCTACATATAAAAGCCGTGTGCGGTGAATGAATAACATATTTTCTTGCTTTTTGGCTTTCCATGTTGACTATTAAACAAAAGTTATCAAGGCGTGAAGTTGTGCCTGTTGGCATTTGTATAGGGCTCTAAGACATTCCTAGATTCTTCTATAGTCATAGGTGTAAAACCAATATTGATGTCAAACAGAACAGCTGTTTTATGAGGTTGCCATACTCTTTAGTTAGTTTTATTTGAATTTCTGAATTTTTCAACGCTAAAACCTAGGTTAGGTTAACCGTGAGATGTGGTAAGTTTGGGCTATTCCGTGTCCGATGCTCTCCGGAGTTTTCCATTTGGCAAACACTGACGATGAGAAACAACGTGGCGGCCTGACACGGCTTGTATGAGAGGTATTTGTTTTTCTTTATACCTACTTCGGTGCACGTGTAGTGGATGGATTTTAGATCAACAATTATTAGGATTAAACAATCAAACATTTTTTGTCTCGGGGTCCATCTCTAAAACGGCTTAGTATAAAACTTAAAATTACGTTTGTTGTTGTGTTGTGAGATTCACTCAAGTCCTGTAGTTAAACAACTTATATTAAAATCAGACAAACATAAAATGAATAAACTTTTTTCTTGTAAAAATTTATTTATTCCAAAACAAAATTCGAGATAAAGTAATAGAATCGAATGTATCGAAGCTGTTTGTCTTATTCTTTTACATAGTTTGTGATGAGCATGTTGTAGTCTGGTGGTAGTCGAGTAACCTCACAATTTATATATTATAAGGGACTTCGCACATAAGACGATACAATAGAAGCGTGTGTGTCAATGGCAATACGATGTTTCTACTACGTCTCATGTGTGAAGTCCCTTTGTCTCCCATGAAATGAACAACGATCTTCACCCGGTTGGACGCTTCCAATTGTCACCGAATCACCGATGTAATACACTGAAACGTGAACGAGCGGTCTCAAGGAAACTCTATATTTACACGACGGGGAACACAACCCAGGACTCCTTGACATTGTTTCCAATGTCGTGTAATAAAGCTCGGTCGGACGGCGCCGCTTGTCACATAAACTCACTGTGTAAATGTAACTAACATTTTAAAAATATCACATTCAACAGAAATGAGCAGATCTATGAGAGAACCAGAGTTACCGAAATAGCGGTGCAATGGGTGTAGCAAATAGTACATACAAGTAGCACCGAAAAACGAAAGGCTTTACGGTTGTTCTTTACTTTACAAGATGTTCGAGAAGTGACGGAGCATCGTTAAAAGTAGCGTTTGAAGACCCCCATTCAGTTTATGAAAAAGAAAAAAATGAATGACTCTGACCGACAACAAACGGACCGTTCCTTGTCTAGCGGTGGACATTTATTGGTTGAGATTACGAACATTATATGCAGTTGATGATTTTGTAAAACATTTTCAAACAAATATTTTAAAAGAGTTTATCATTTGGCCAACAAAAGTGTTTGAGAAAATTTCAACCGAAAGCGCTGATCTTTATAAGTAAAAGTATTAAAAGTATCAGTTCGTCTTACAGAATAAACATCTATAACTCGCCTTTTTTATCTAACTTCAATGTTTTATGAATGAAGTGAATGTGGCATCAATAAGCAGTCGATAAGGAGTATTATCATAAGGTCAAAATGTGTTTGCGACGATTGTAACGGAAGATTTATATCGCTTTTGCCCTCGACTTCATCCGCGTGGAGAGCCCTGTCCGGAGATAGAGTCATGAAGTGTCATGAGAGGTACAAGTTGGCCTACATGAAATAAGTAATTTTGAATTTGATTTTGAACAGCGCTCACAACTGTTCCCGGGATGTCGCCAAAAAGGTCAAAAGACATAGTCCTCAGAGGAGATAGTTTTAAACATTCTCAAGAAATCAACTCTGGACCCACGTGTGGGTCGCGGGTCGCAGGAGGCGAGGGTCGTCAGCGCGCGGCGGCGGCATGTGCAGTCAAGGCAGTCGCCGAGATCATTATTGTCAATTATCGCGCGGCGACACCTTCGCGACGACGGGAATTGATGGCGACCAGAATTTATGTTCTGTGTGAGATTATTTAAATAACGTCGTGTTTATTTGCTGCTTTTTAAACTATTTAATTTTTTTATTGATGACATTTGATTACCTACTTTACCGCCGGCCGGTGAGCGATGATGTTGTCAAGGTGTTAATGATTTACCTACACGAAAGAAGGCGATGAAAAAACTATATGACAGTTTTAAACGTTCTCTACTCGAACTACACATCAGATACGTTTGGAACTAAACTCAAACTAAATCTAAACTATTTGACAACCTCGGCGCAGTGGTGAGCGCGTCTCAAGTTTATTTCCCGATTAGACTTGGATATAATAAGACCCTTTCCAAATTGGGCCACTTCCGTGTAAGACTCCATCGTAATTTTTTACGAGGTGAAATCGTAATTATGTACTAACTTTTCGCCGAATAAAATAATCTAAATATATAAAAGGCAAAGGTGACTGATTGACTGACTGACTGACTGACTGATCTATCAACGCACAGCTCTAACCACTGGACCGATCGACCTGAAATTTGGTATACAGGTAGCTGTTAGAACGGAGACATCCGCTAAGAAAGGATTTTGGAAAATTTCAACCCCAAGAGGGTTAAATAGGGGGTTAAAACATCGAACCTAACGTGAGTGAAGCCGCGGGTTAAAGCTAGTAGGTAATAAAATATCTAGTTGATACGGGTGGTTGGTCTTAGTTAATAACAGCTAGTATGATTAATGAGTAAACTATATTACATTGACGAGCTAGCAGTGATTTGCTAAAGCCATAGCTTGAACTTCATTTTGCATGGCTTCGCTCATGCCATAGGCACGTCCAACCAACGTCCAACACTTTCTTCTCAATAGGTCACTCTTGTCAGACTGGTCGTGGCCGCTAAGATTGGTCACTCTTGTCAGATTGGTCGTGGCTGCGACATTAGTCGTCGTCGGTCTCCTGAGTTTTGGGCCCCACCGCCTCTGCGCGATTCTCCTCCACCTTTGATGGTCTGTAGCATTGCGGGAGCACTCCACCACAGTTGTCCGGGTCACCGCTTTGATCGAATCCGTCCATCGCGTGGGTGAGCGACCTCTCGCTCTTTTCCCCTCCACCTGGCCCTGCACTACCAACTACCAACCTCAATCGAGCCTTCATTTCTGGAGATGTGGCCAAAGAACTTGAATTCGTAATTGCATAGTCCACGATAGCCTTTCTACGTCCAACACTACCACCCTACACCCGGCTCTGCTTCGGCTTTCGCTCTGTTCTGTACCCACCATGTAAGCCGTTTCTCGCACATCAGATCGTTGTATAATCGGCGCCTCCTGTATAATTACGTCACGCGCGACTATATTCCGCGCGACAAATCCGACATATAAATTTATTGCTCCTATTTCTGGAGACGTATCATATTATTTTTAAATTTCATTCCTACAGAGATTTAACTAAGTAGAGCGGCTAATGAACCTTTTTCGTATGAAAAATGACAATAAATTTCATTTTAAACCAATTTTTTTTTTCAAAGAGTGAGTGCAGAAAAAACTATATCATCCATCCTCTTCCCAGGTGGCCGAATACTTTGAACCCTGGGACAAACCCTTGATAATTCGTACCATTTTGATTTGATACCTAATACCTTTAACTGTGAAATATTATAGAGCACAAGTGTGCCAAACATAGGGGCACTCTATTTCCTCACTCTCATAATCCGATGGGACAGAAATTCGACACAACCGGAGAGAAATCAGGCGCAGGACCGCCAACTTAACGTGCTTTCCGAGGCACGGGGGTGACTCACCGCCAATTTCCTAACTCCGGGTTTGTACTACCTACTGAGATTATTTCTTGACAGAAAAACCCAATACATTTTTTGGCCCGACCCGGGAATCAAACCCGGGATATCCTTATCCGCAGTCGAACTTGCTAACTACTAGACTATATAGACAGTTATGCACATTTAAATTACATCCGAGAAAATAATATTCCTGACCGCGAGCTACAGTAATCATGAGATGGATTTAGTGGATAGCTCAGGGCCGGTTTGTTTGGTTTTTGTTCGAGGAATTTTTCGCGTTAACGTTTGATTACAGCGAAAATCTCAATTTAAACAATCTTATTTACTCTCGTCGCAATCAACGTCTTTATCTATAATTATCTCTTTGAAGAACCTAACGAGAAGAAGCCGAAATTGATTGACGTAGCTTTTTTAAATAAATCTTTTTTTAAATAAAATTTTTGCGGACCTCCCTGGCGCTGTGATGAATGGTGAGCGCTGTGGAAGTCATTTGTTCTGTTCCAGATAGAGGCAATTTAGGAATTCATAATTTCTGTAAAAAAAACTAATAATATTATCCTATTAATATTATAAATGCGAAAGTTTGTAAGTGTTGTATGTTTTGTTACTCAGTCATCGCATCGACTGGACCGATTTGGCTGAAATTTGGCACAGAGATAGGTCATAGTCTGGAATAGGACATAGGCTACTTTTTATCCCGGGAAATAAGAGAGTTCCCGCGGGAACAAAAACCTCAATCGATGCGAATGAAATCGGGGGTATCAGCTAGTGATAATATAATTACTTAATAGAAAGTGTCTCGTCATAAGAGTCATATTTCTAATTACCTAGGTAATTTAGACTCAGACACTCAGGGAGAGGTTCAAAGGAAAAAATAAAAAAGTCGATTTTTTTCATCCAAATTAAGGTCGCTCCGAGCACAACATAAATTATTATGGGAAAGCGGAACTCACTTTAGACAGAATCGACCTCGGCCTTCACGACACGCTGCCTGCATTAATCTCTGAGAAAACAAACAGAAATCTAAACTTTATTCTGCTAAACTTTGAGTATATTTTACTATAACAGCATTCGTTAATGAGTGTATCCAAAACATGTATGTATTTGGTGAATAACAATCGAGATGGGAGGATAATGTGGAATCGAACTGTTCCCCATGTTTGGGCCCTCTTACAGCAGTTACATTAAAATCGAGTCAGGTGCGTGTCATTCATACATACCGAAGAGTTCTGTACGAATAACGATACAACATATTATCTAAGTCAAAATTATTATTAATCGCCTGAAACATATTTTGTTTTTGTAGTTTTTTTTTTCTAATAGACGCCGGAGTAACTGCCTCGTCCTTATAATCCACGAACTAATATCCTACGATAGTCGTTAATATTGAAATCTTTACTCCATTTATCTCAAAAATTATTATTTACAATTTTTGTTACTTTATAGCAACTTTATAGGTACTTTTTATTCCGGAAAAACAAGAAATTTTCCGGAAAAAAACGGACCCCTTATAGATTCGCTTCGTTGTCCGTCTGCCCGTGTTGTAAAAAACACTGTGTTATTCAAAAAAACATTTTATGATGAAAATTACATATGTACACCCTTTTAAGTATGCATATAGTGACAGACAACTAGAGAATATACCCTGGACACGAACTTAGGTTTTTATTTTTTGTGTTGGATTTTCAAAAATCATGCCTTACGCGGACGAAGTATTGTGCAAAAACTAGTAATTTGGATTTTTTAATTAACAAAGGGATTCTAAAAACGTCGTTTTGCAATGAATGCAAATTGATCACATCGGCTGCAGTGGGTGCGTGGTTTAATTGGGTTGCGCAATATTTAAGAGCCCTTCCTATAAGGAGTGAGGTCATCGGGGGCATCTGAAACTTGATACCTACTTGCATCAGATTGCAATTTGTAAATGAGATGACTGCCGTATGATTCATCAGTTAACACATAAGTACGTATTTAATTTCGCTAATACTCGCACGAGTAATTGCATTAAAATCTTCCATAACGCGAATGCTGAGTCGAATTATTGCGACGTACTTAGTGTTAGCATGTTACACATAGGTATTAGGTACATTTATAGCGGTTGTTTATTTCATATTTTTAATTTTTCCTTTAATCCTTCGTATGAACTACCTTCGTTCCAAACAGGCGAATCGGCGTGAAAGGGTAGGTAAAATACGTAACATCCATTCATCCATCCTCACAAGTTTTCGCATCACACTGTCACACTAATCATCTAGTCTTGTAATCTGATCTGTGTGTGCGTGTGTGTACTTACGATAAAAAGTAGAAGCAGTAAACTGCTTTTAAAATAAAATGAAACTAAAAATAAGACAGTTCAGATGTGTGAGCATCTACATTCTCTCACGTATCCGATAGCTATGAAATAAACAACCCAAAACGCATAACAAATAAATGATTTGAAAGGAAAATGTAATGACTGTCTCGCGTCGCAACTCGCATTCCGATCGAGGCACTCTCTCCGCTCCCAGCAAATGATCTACAACTATGTAGACCAATTAACTGTACGATACACCACTATTTGTGTTGGATTACTGTTCATCTGTGCCAATAACATCGATATGATTATTTGTACATCGTATTATTCGCATTTACTCTATGTTTTTGTAGAGAAGTCATAGATTTAGGATTGATATGATAGAAGGGCTAATCTAATGCTTCGAGACATAGAGCGCGCGTCATTTTGTAAAGCTTTGTACGAAGGAGAGCCAGAGGCAATGGAAACTGTGCCTCGATCTGAGGCACGTTGTGATAAAACTTTTGCTGAGCCATATTATATTTGCGGTACTTTGTCACCTTTCGTGTTGCGCGTTTGAGAGCCTCATGCAGATCTGCCCGTTACATATACAAATAATATATATTCTGTGATCCATTATATGAGCGATTTTAGTTTACCCCAAGGCGACTCTACCAAGAAGAGGCGGCAAAAGCTCAGAAAGAAGGTAAGTACCTTATTCTTTCATGATGAAAAAAAAAAACAACTAATAAAATTAGTGCGAATCATTATACTAACTGTATCTTGTGAGCAGCTGAATGTTAAGCTGATTATTTCCTTATAAAATTTTAATTTTTAAGCAGTTTATGTACGTAGCTTTAGTTTTTCTATTGAGTGTAAGCTATAGTCGTATCGTCGTATGTATATTATAATTGTATGTATGTTATTCATATTATCGTTAAACCTACTTTACTGATTGTAAACTAGTTTAACGATCCTATTAAAGAAATTTCACCATTAACTCATCCGCACGTACCTACCTACATATAACTCGACTTAGAAAATATGTTTTTATGCATTGTGTATTTATATTCCTATTGTGTGTATATACTACGTTGTAATTGTAAGTTTTACTCTGTCTAGACTTAATTGTTTATGTTAGTAATAAACGAATAAATTACTTCATTTCGACAGCAATCTGTTTTGATTAAATAGATACTTTAGAAATATAACAAAAACTAACTTTGCAATAACTCTAGCGAAATAAAAAGCTTCGATTCTTTGCGATTATTAATTATTTTTGATTAGACAAAATTAGTAAGTAAATAAAATTAATCACTAGTATTTAATAAAATGGACGCGAGATGTTGGAGCAGCTGTTGTGGGATTGTCTAAACATGATCGCATATATTAGTCGGCCGATTATGTAAAAGCTGCATCCATCATTGCTACAACCTCAAATTGTGGTGATTGTCTGAATTTTTCGCGTTCTTACTGCAACAATCTCATTTAGTCAATAGCGAATGAGAATCGACCAATCAGAGGCGATTGCAACCATCGCAATGTTCGACAACTCTGATTGGCTGGCTGGTCCTCTCTCGCTAGTGATTAAAATACATTGATGCAGGAGGAAGCCTTAAAGTCAGCCAATCAGAGGTGATTGCAATCGTTACACTAATTCAATAATTTTTACACAATCCCACTTATGATGTCTGTGTGTAGTGGGCGTCGACTGTCGCGGCGGGCAATGTCGCTGTCAACTCGGGCTCACACAAGGTCACGGTGAGAGCTTATAGTGACATTGATACACAGAACTATTACTATATGTGTGTTTTAAATATTATACACTTCAAAGGTTTAGGAAAACTTCGTGAGGCATCTGCATGCCTGAAAATTGTCGTCAATGTTTTTAAAGGTGTAAGTTTGAAGTATGCGAATAATGCATTTGGCCAGCAATGCGAATTAGGGGCTACACTCTTCTTAATCTGAGAGTAAGTATTGGCTTAGTCTAAGCTAAGTCGGCTTAGGGCAGGTGATTGGTTGAAATGATGATGGCGGGTGTACGGTTCAGGACCGCACAGTAATAAAACTGCTGAGTAGAAGTCTTAAGTTTATTACTACTACTCTACTTAGGCTAATTATAACCTAATAGCAGTGTGAGCGCGATGCGATGTTATGTGCACTGATTGTATGATTAAATGTAAAGCGTATTTATAATTTATTATAAATGAATGAAGCGTGAATGATGACTGGGCGAATTGTACGGTTTCGACATAGACCGTACAGCGGGTGATGATGTATGTCATACTCAGGTTTTGTATGAATCAGGTATCATGGTTGCGTCCAAAACAAAATATTCAGACCTAAACGTAATTTCACGCTTTTTCTGGCCGGTGACGGTCACGCTTTTTTATTTATACTGAACTAAGTATTAGAATGGTTGAAGAAGTTAGATTTGCATTGGAAATCCACAAAATTCCAAAATATCGACGTCATTCAGCGCAGTTTCAAGCCGTTAACTGTGTAGTGTGTATCGCTGGTTTCTAATATCAACATGAATCGAGCCAGTTTTATTATATTCCGCAGAGGAGGCGCGGGCCCGCGGGACGCCCGCTCTTTGTTGTTAATCAACGCTTTCTTTTACAGCCTAATTAATTGCTTATCACATTACCGAGGTATTAGGGCCAAGGCGGCGGCACAGGGACGCGTCTCACATTCAATTCGCAACATGTATCTTCGACGAACAAGCTTTAGGTATATGACGTATAGTTCACTGAAATTCTTTTAGGAACTCCTTTATTTATCGGTCGATACAACGATAACACAATGATAGCATTATCTAAAATTTTTAGATACAAAATGTGTGCCGTGTAAAAATAAATTACTTCGACTTTATGGCATACTTGAAATAACTAACTAATACTAATATAATAAGAGACTTAGCACTAGTCTAATAAATCCACTGGTGACACTGAGGAGGTGCCAGGTGGTGGAGGTAGTAGAAGTAAGTCAACGAGGTAGTAGGACGCGTAACCGCATAGGTGGCAGCGGCGGCGCACGCGCGTGGGAACCGGGCCGGCCGCTGGCGGGCGGCTAACGGAGTCCCCGCACACCTTCAACACACTAGGAATTATTATGATTATCACTTATGACATACTGACCTTCAGCTCGAAGTTAGCTGTAGCAGTCACCAGTCAACAGGCAGGCATCACCAGTAAGCCATCAGGTAGGTAAGTTATTGCCTAAACTTGGTTTCAAAATAAGAAACATTTTTGCGTTCAATCGCACGTGACGTTTTTTTATTCATGGCAAAACTGACACGATAATTATCTTCTATCGCCCTTGACCGGCAATGATGCATCTTAAAACTTAACTCTCTCTCTCTCTCTTAACGGCACGTCTTTGGCGGTGGGGGTAGCTAGGCAAAAGCCTCCACCAGACAAAATACAAAATCAGACTTTTATTAGATTTACATAGGAAGTAAAGCCTATGGGCGCAGAATATTATATTTAAGTTAATGCCCGTAGGTCATATATGCGTCCGAATTCAAGTAAAGTACCTATTCATAGAGCATCGGCATTCGACGCGTTTGCTAAATAACTAATATAAAATCGATAATCTGATCAGGAATAAAAAAAATACTAAAAGCTATCGAGCAGTCGGCTGGTCATCGCGCATGTAATCAAGCTAGCGGTACTCGACATGTACTATTAATATTACAATGATAGTTCTAGGAGACAACGTTTCCGCCCCTATTAGCCAGAGGCCCTATTACAGAACACCGTCGCTATGGACATAAATGTAACGTGGTTGTTTTGGCTTTTTTTTAATATTCCGCTGGTGGAAATGCTTGTTACGCATCCTTTAGAGAGTCGTGAAGCCATATAAGATGAGTTCACGGCTCTCGAAAGAACATGTGGGACTCCTGGTTTCCCAGCCTACCCACTAAAACCACCAGCGGTCCCTAACTAACTACTAACTATTTTTTTTTGGACGTAATTGGACGTAAATGTAACGTTGTTGTTTTGCTTTAGTACTAGCACGTTCCAGATAATATTTACCATTTTTCTATTTTTTTTTTTATTTATCTCAAAAAATTGTGTAGGCCATAGTCCACAGACCACAGCTGACCACGTACAGACTGACAGTCGTCACACACCTGCGAGTACATTATGGTGAGCTCTCAGGCCTGCAGGTTTGTTTACGATGTTTTCCTTTACCTGCTTTAATTGCTTCAAAATGCACATACATTCCAAAAAATACCTAATTGTAAGATACTTTTTCTAGACGCTTGTCTAATGGCGAATTAGCATGTAACAAATAATAATTAGAAACAATAGTATCTCTTTTACTGACTGTCTCAGAAAAACAACGCATGTTTATTGTTACTTGACTACTTGTACTGCGAGAGCCCAAAATAATATTATGTTTAACTTATAAAAACATGACGACGCAGAATCAATACATAAAAAAGAAATATCTATTCAAAGACTAGTAGGTATTACAGGCTATTTCGGTTGTTATTTCAATTTCTTAACCAAAATGTACCGTGGACAAAACATGAAAAATTACACAATCGAAATTATCTTTCTTCGAGGAAAGTTTCTTATATCTTATACTGATTAATCAGTTAGAACTTAGAATGGATAGATTCTCAATTGATACACATTCAATGGGAATAGAATGTAATTCTGGATCGTACGTTAAATAATAATGTTATTTGACCAGAAGCCATTGCGATCGTTACACTGATGCAATCATTTTGACAGAGTCGACACGCTGCGCACGATGTTTTTCCTTCAGCGTTGAATGTGATATTTAATTGCTTAAAAAAGCCAGAAGCCCTCGATTGTGGAAACAATGTGTTGATCGTTATGAAAACATTTTTGTAATAGTGGTGGGTACCCACGTACCACCGGCACCGGCCCGGCGCGCGGCGACCGGTTCCGCCCCAGCGCGCTAACGGGACGCGCCATTATGGGCACCGCGCTGCAACACAAATTGGAAATAAACCTGTCGTTTCCCAGCATAGGCTTACAGCAGTTATTACTCGTGTGTAGGTAATTGCTGCTGGCGCATAACGGGAAACAGTTGAGGGACATTTGTGTTGTTAGCGCATCTCGGGCGCGAAACCTTAGGACGCGGAACGAAAGGAATAGATGCTTAGTCAAACGCCTGCGTTGAAAGTAGAACAGGCAGTATTGTTAAGGTTTCTTTTCTGTTAAACACCAAGCAAAGCCATAATGAAACTGCCTGATAACATCTATACTAAAGACAAAAATTCGCCAGATTTTTTGATAGATAGACATCTTCAACTAGACGTTTTGTAACCCCGCATGTCCGTAGTGTAAATTATAACATTATAATAAATTTTAAGTTATTGAACCATAGACTATTATTTCAAGGGGTCTACGCTGATGCAAAATCAACCTCCCAGGAGGGGTCTTGCTAGTTGTGTGGAATAACGCAAAACGGTGTGCCTATCAAAATAGTGAAAAAAAATGAAAATGAAAAATATTTATTTAACAAAAATTACATATATCCGCATAATATTCTCTGTGGATCCCACACTAGGAGGCCTGTATCGTGGGCTCCAAAAGTTTTACAGGTAGATTAGCACGGAAAATTCTTAAATTATAGTGGCACAATGTTTTATTTATGCTTGGTTAGTAAGTAATAAATACGTAATAAATATATTAATGTTGGGAAAGAAATATTATAGTATGTTTAATAAATAAATTAATAAATAGATAAGATAATAATAAATTAAGATAAATGGATATGTGTAAGTAAGTTCACAGTGTATTATGGTGAACTTTGACTTTCGTGCGATGGTTACAGTTCTGCGGCGGAAGTGTGTTACCAGCCTTACATTTACGACACCGAGTTAATAACGTTGCAAGAGACTGCTGAAATGCTTTTTCAAGGAAAATATTATTAAAAAGGCAATGAAGAAAAGCTTGTAACAACTTTCAGTTCGAAAGTTTCAATAAATTAAAAAGGAGACTTGAAACTTGCGAAGATAATTGCAGTTTTTAAACAAAGAAGACTTTCACCCTTAGAAATACTAATTAAAATGTATTCTTAACTATTACGTAGGTATAACGGCGTAACGGCTTATATTTTGGATCGATGTTATACATCATTTTTATGCAGGCCAACCCGTGGCTCTTATAGCAAATCGTGACTCTATCGGTTATGCAAGCAGATTCTGCTGAGAAGAGTCAGCAAAAAACTCAACAGTGGCTTTTTTCAAAGCAATGTGTTACAATATCATATGCAAAAATTAAAATGTAATAAGTTATTGCATTATTTTGTGGGCAGCTGGATTCTTCAATTTACAATCGACAGTTTCTAAATCCCCACCGTTTAGGCGGGCAGTACCTCTGCAGCATCAGAGTTGAAGAGTTGGAACTTCAAGTTTTATTTTTGCGGTAAGTACCGTATTTACTTACATATTATGCATTTAGTAAAAAATTATTTTGATATTACAAACAGACATTTCAATTTTATTTATTTGTTTAGATTATTTATTATTTTTACATTTCAATATTTTTGTAAGTACCGATATTAACGAGATTTAAATATTGATGTTACGATGTACCAACAGAGACGCCAAATGTAGAGCGTAATATTTCGCGTCCCACTTTTCAAACACGAAGTAGTGTTATGACACGCGTGATCTCATATAATAAGGCCGTCTGTTCGCGAGATTTAGTCTGATTTAGTAGTAGTTTATGGCTCCGCGGCGCTCGATTTCTGAGAAATCCCAATCCAAATGATATTATTCCGATCCGGTGAACATCTCGTTTTCAGCTGAAATATTGAAAGTTTGCCAAACCTGGCGCGAGAGCCGCACGCACGTGTGAGCTTATAAATATATTTATGGTGCTTTGGAGTTCCCACAAGGACAAAAGTCCCAAAACTGTAACCGGCCTGCGGAAAATTCGATGTAACATCCGTCTTATCGATTTTATTCGTATAAAATGTAGCCTATGTCAGCCGGACTGTCGCTTATTCGCTACGGTGGAACATTGGTAAATAGGTGAACATACATACACTAGTAAAATGATGAGTGGCAGGCTTTGGCCGTGGTTAGTTACCACCCTACCGTCAAAGACGTGCCGCCAAGCAATTTAGCGTTCCGGCACGTTGGCGTGTAGAAATTAGGGGTAAGGGTTGAATTTACACTGCTATACCCTTTCCAAGTTAGCCCGCTGCCATCTTAGACATCGTCACTTACCATCAGGTGAGATCGTAGCCATGGGCTATCTTGTCATCGAATAAAAAAAATCACTAATCGCTAGTCGAATTAATTGCAGCATCCATAGAAGCACGGAACATTAACTATTGTGTAGACATCAGAAGGTTATTGAATATTAAGCTTCATAGCCCTATTTATAAAGTGTAAAATAAATGCACGTCGGTGAAATGCGATCCCGAGATTTATCCGGAGCCGCAGGTTTTTGCTCGAGTCCAGAGGAAATTACTTCGGCAGGAAATAATGAAAGGAAATTGTCAAGAGTTCACGTACGAGCGGCGCCCTTTCTATACATATTCAGGTTTTTGTACCTACTGATGGCGCATCGTTATTAGCATTTTAATTAGTGTCGGTTGTGAAAAGGTTCAAAAATATTTTCTAAAAACTTCCGTGTGAAAACCAACAAAATAAACTTAAAACATATAGAAGAAAGTAAAATAAAAAACAGAGAACAAAATATACCCAACAATTTTCTTGCGATAATAATTTTTAAACTGCTTGTTACATACAGTTGATATTTTACTACTATCGATTTGCTTTTCGAGTCTTAGAATTGATTTATTGAGATAGGTAGATAACATGAGCTTTATTTAAGTACTAGCTGATACCTACCCGTGATTTCGTACGCGCGGATTGAAGTTTTTAAATTCCCAAACAGCCAAATCGGTTCAGTCGTTGCGGTGTGATTGAGTAACAAACATCCATCCATCTATCCATACATACATACATCCAAAGTTTCGCATTTATAATATTAGTAGGGTTAGCATGATTAGTAGGATAGTGAACTAAAATAAGTCGCAGCAATTTCCGTGATAAAATTACACTCGCAGCGTACGTGCCGATGCGTGAACTATGTTTGTTTCGTTGCTCTGGTAGGTACATATTATATTATACATTGTACAAAATGTTGCTTGTTTAATTATAGCCTACCACTATAGCACGCATAGTAGAAAACATTGTATATATTGAGGTATTTCAACATACTCTATCTATTGATATACTCTTGTAAACATATTTTTCTGTACTGTTTATTACCAAGACATAGCTACTAAGCTTTTGGCTGCGACTCGGTCCAACTTATTATTTATTTTTCCGGTCAAAATATATTTATTTATATTATGTATCATAATATTAAGTGCCTAACAAAATTACTCGATGCGTCGCGTCGTAGAGCTTTTAAATGACCTCGTATATTTTCATTATTTTAAAAATGTACGAGTGAGGTGCTTAAGTGCCGTTAGGTGTATAATTTATAATATTTGCAAGGCAGCACACGTTGACGCACATCGCGTCGGGGGACTGCGAAATTGCATCCGTGTTTATTCTGCACAAGAGTAAAAGTGCAAGTAGATGTTATAAATAAACGTAAAAATTCCTTTTACAAAACCGACTTTAAACGCTACTACAAAGTATATCAATTGTGCCTATAAAATTTGAAGAACTCCCTCGATTTCTCCAGGATCCCATCATCAGATCCTGAAATAATTACAATGAGACCACCTCGGAAGTATACCTTTTCGGACAAAAAATGAATTTTCCAAATCGGTCCAGGCGTCTTAAAGTAATCGGGGAGCATACATAAAAAAAAAAGATTCCGATGAATTGAGAACCTCGTCTTTTAATGATTAAACGAACTTACCTGTAAGTGAAGTTCTATCATTATTATACGAAGGCTTCGTACGAAGAGATTATTTATACTTGGTAGTACACGCAATGCTAGTGGTCACCGTTCACTTTATTGAGATTTATATATATTTTTTTTTAAAATAGGGTAGGTTGATATAATAACTATCCTGCTCCCGCGTAGCGCCTTACTCATTTAGTTTAGAGTTTAGCTAACCCTCCGCCTCATATTTTACGATTAAGGGTAAACGCATAACGTGAGGGTGGGAGGGTTATAATCTCTTCGTACGAAGCCTTCGTATAATAATGATAGAACTTCACTTACAGGTAAGTTCGTTTAATCATTAATTATACTTCATGCTTCGTACTCGAGATTATTTATACTTGGTAGACTTTTAGAGATAAGATTCGTAAAATATGAGTTGAATAGATTTTTTTTTTTTTTTTTAATTATTTAAATGTTATATGTAAATTATTTTTCATTATTTTAACAAAACTTGAACAAAATCATAAATATCTCTAATTGAAAACAAAGACTTTATTGGAATTAAATAACACAATTTATTTTCTTATGGAATCATTCTTAGTAGCCCTGGTAAAACATTTATTTTGGGCATTAATAGGCCGTTTAGAACTATTACTTGGTTTAGAAAGTAAGCATGGGAAGGAGAACATGAGCTCCCACCTGCAGCTTTCATAATTTTTTCCATTGAAACACCTTCCTGCAGCCGATGTGGCAACATGCCGGGTGCTATGAGCAAAATTTGGAAGTATCAATAATTCCGCTGTGGTTTAAGGTATTCTTTATCTAACGTGACAAAGTTTGTGAACCAACTAATTTAGAAAAATTAATAAATAATAATGAATTCTGCATTTTCTCAAAGTAATTTAATGATTTTAAGCATATTTTTTGAGGATAAAATATCTTATTTCTTTTTCTTTAAAAACGGAATGAATAACAAGGTTTGGTAGATGATTTAATAAAATCTGGGATTTTAATTTTGACACTGATTTTATAAACTTTACATTTGATAATATTTGCACTCTTTGTACAGTAACGAGTGCCAAAACCATAACAAATTTTTTTTTTTTTTTTTTTTTTTTAGGAAATTGTTTGAAGACTTAGGGTCAAAAAGTTAGCTACATAACTTAAGACCAACGATAAATAATTAGTCAGTCTCATCTTACTTTGGTGGCGAAGGTCTAGAACACACTTAAAAAATCTTTTAGCATCTTCGTTCTCCGATTTATTTATTTTTTTATTATTTTTTTTTTTTTTTTTTTTATTTTTTATTATTAATCAACACTATAGCTGACCGATATAAAATTTTTCATATTGTACCCTAAAAATAGTAAGTATAAACAAAAGTTAAAAAAGCTATCGTATGAGGGGATTGATACTTCATACTACGTATTCAATTTGCTCTCATTACAATAAATGAAGCACTTTTTGTAGCACCCTTCATTATGTTGTTTATAATTAGTGTTCTCTGACCGGGAGCCCATAACGATACCCAAAGGTAAATCTGAAATACTTCTTCGAATCATCGCCTCGCGGATAAGACTCCCGCCACCAGAGAAATTGAGTTGCACACGTGGAGGCGACTGCAATCATTTGATAAATTCATACCTGCGTCAACCTTAAACATAAACATTAACACAAACACACATTTCTGACACCAAAATGTAGTAAAAAATAGCTACAATGGCTGGATAGGTCAGTATGGAAATAATTTTACTTAACAATTTTAAACTATGACAAATGGAGGAAATGCATAAAGGTAAAGGTTAGAGTATGAAATATTAAAAACATTTACTGACACATCTAGATCTCTGAGACGCCATGGGCCCATGAGACGTATCTCGTAACTTTTATTATTCAATCAACTTGCAAATAAATCTGTGTTTGGAGAGCCAAACATGAGTACAATTTAATATTATGTCAATTACGTTCATCGTCACTTCATGAGTTCTCTGCTCCACAGGTTATACTCCACCCAGCCGTTGAGATATCAGAGAAAATTTCCAAGCCATAGTTTATCAATTTTAATTTTGCACACTGGCTGGTTAATAGTACACTTCCATCATTCAAATTTACGTTTTAATGTAAGTATAGTTATGAAATTAAATTTTGTAATTATTAGAACTTGAGACTAATAATTATTTCTATCAGTAAATTTTCTGTGTCAACTATACATAATATATCCTAAAGAATTGCAAGTTTTAGATGGCCATTAATTAAATTAATTTAATGGATAATTAAAATTACTTTTCTAATCTCTAAATATGTAACAAGAAATGACGACCGACGGATCCATCAACGACGGATCATCAGGTCAAACCACTGGATGGATCGGGCCAAATCCCGGCATACAGACAGCCACCTAATGGTAATGCCTACGTAATCGTAGGCATTCGCCAAGGATTTTTGAAAATTAATTTCAAAGGGATTTCAGGATTTTTAGGGGTTTATAAAATCGCACTCAACATGAGCAAAGCCGTAGGAAAAGGCTAGTTATTTCTAATAAAACCCCGATTATTTTATTAAGAAAGTTGCTGGATTGTTGAAAGTTTTGATAACATTTTATGATCATAGTTGTCTCCAATAAGACAAATTTAAATATCATCAAATTATATCTACATAAATATAGTAGACATGTCTGTATGTTTTCAATAATTTTACTACAGTTTTATAGTTTACACAAAAAACAGCAATATTTAAGCCGAAAGGCCTTTTTAAGGCTTTTTAAAGGGCTATTTAAGATCTTAAATTCATAAATAAACACTACACCAAGCGGTGTATAGATATTCAATCTGAAATAAACGTTACTATTATTATTATTATTATAAATAGAGTCATCAAACTGAAATCTGAGATACTTTAAGATATCCTCATGCATGTTAAATAAAAATTATGCGTCTTTTAAGTCTATTATGCGCATAAAACTCTTACATCTTACGATATTCATTTTAGTAAAGTTCTTACATCTTCGCTGGAAAAGACTCTTATCTAAAGATTTCCATTTTTCTTGCTTATTAAAAAAAAGAAAATAATAATAGCATTAGTTATTAATGGGATCCATAAAAAAATGTACACATTATTTCTAGATTGTGCACGATTGCTAGGAGGAATACCTCCTAAAAATAGTTTTAATTAATGTTCGTTAAAAATGAATTTCATCCTTTGATGTATTCGTATTAAAAACTTATGGTTTTTTATACGAATACATAAGGTCGTTAGCGGACATAGATTTTAAATAACCAAGGTAGCTAGCTTCCCAGCAGCCTTAATCATATTAAAAAATAGCGACGTTTGAAGCTCGATCGCTGCTTCTCGTATGAATTCTGTGACTTACAGGAGCAGCCTCGCAGACGCTGTCGAAGTCAGCGTCTTTGTGAGTCCTCTTTTCAGGTTCCGTCAGCTTGCGAGCCGGGCTCTGACCCTTCCAGATAAAATTCCATGGAGAATTTGTATTTTGTGTTGTGCGAGAATTTCGTATTTTAAATCATCGTGCTGAGGGTCTAAGATCTGTAGCTGTTCCAGAAGATCTTTCTTTACTGAACATAAGATTTCTTTATAATAGAGTCAGTGTGGAGACAATCGGAACACATCCGAGCTGCGACGGCGTGGACAGCATGATGGCTTCTCATACACAACAAAAAACTGAAGGCGTATTTCTATTGCTTTATTTGCTATATGATATATGAACCCGCAGTTTTAATTTGTGCGTCCAATATTGGCGGATTCATTAACTTGGAATTTTCCGTAGATTTACGTAATCATTTTTCATCCATTAACTCACTATCAAGAATTACAATCTTCTAATGTGGGTACACCCAATAGTTTTTCAGGACATTTTGACGCAGATTTTTTGATTGGAAAGAACCGCACTTAATGTATCGGGGATTAAAGGGTTCAGTTCCGACTCCTGTTGTTTTGAGACTCCGTGTGAGATTGGCGTGACTTCATTATTGTAAAATACATGTAAAAAGCGGACGTTAGGAAAAATAGCCAGTAAACAATAAATTTCGTTTTAACACTTCTGTCGCATTGTCCGCATACTGAGTCTCATATGTTGTTGAAACAGGAGTCTGTTATGTGAATCATGTCCAGTACGATGCAGTCCCAATTCAAAAGCAAGTACTGCCCACTAACTGACTTATGAACAGTAAGAAACAGTCCCAAGCAAAAGCAAGAACTGTCCACAATACTGTGTTTTGTAAGAAAACACTTTCAATCAGATTTATCCGCCATTACATGTTACCCCCTTAAGTGAATCATGTCCAGTACGAAGCAGTCCCAATGCAAAAGCAAGTACTGCCCACTAACTGACTTATGAAGTAAGAAACAGTCCCAAGCAAAAGCAAGAACTGTCCACATTACTGTGTGTTTTGTAAGAAAACACTTTCACTCAGATTTATTCGCCATCACATGTAACACCCTTAAGTGAATCATGTCCAGTACGAAGCAGTCCCAATGCAAAAACAAGTACTGCCCACTAACTGAAATATGACCAGTAAGAAACAGCCCCAAGCAAAAGCAAGAACTGTCCACAATACAGTCAGTGTGTTTTGTAAGAAAACACCTTCACTCAGGTTTATTAGCTGTCACGAGTAAAATAAACAGTAAGAAACAGTTCCAATGCAAAAGCAAGTACTGTTCACAATACTGTGTGTTTCGTAAGAAAACACCCACATAGATTTATAAACACATATCAAAAATTCCGAGGCCGGCGGGATTCGAACCCACATCCTCTGATTTAGTAGCTATCACGATTAAAATAAACAGTAAGAAATAGCCCCAATGCAAAAGCAAGAACTATCCACAATACCGTGTCCCTGCTAAGGGTTAATTATATCGTGTAATATCTTCGATCACAGAAGAACTAATAGCCATCTTATTTATAATTAGAAACAATCAAAAAACGACACTAATTTGTCGAGCACCAATAATGGTTTATTGACACAATTTCATAATACCGCATTATACGTATACCGCACCTTACCTTGATAATCCAACGGTGAATTTGGGATGTAGGTACCTGTGTAAAATCGACGTTGAATCAACACTCACTGTTACCCGAGTATTAATTATTGTTTTAAACTTTATATTTTCCACATATATCACTCTTACATTTAGGCATTATAAAAATGCTTTTAAATTTACTATTTCACAGTTTAAATATCACTTTAAATAACACTTTCAAAATTAAACTAGGCGAGAGCGTGGTGGAACGGTTGCGCACTAGAAAGCGAATGAGTAAGGCGCTACGCGGGAGCAGGATAGTTATTATATCAACCTACCCTATTTTAAAAAAAAATATATATAAATCTCAATAAAGTGAACGGTGACCACTAGCATTGCGTGTACTACCAAGTATAAATAATCTCGAGTACGAAGCATGAAGTATAATAAACTGCTGCACAGAGATCTGTGGTGGGATATCCAAAAATGTGCTACCATGTGATCACAATCACCTCTGTCTGGCCGACGACACTGTGCCGCTAATGGCTAAAATGCATTATTGCAACAAACTTATAAAAATTACATCACCACAGTCAGGATTGTAGCAATGACTGATGTAGTTTTTCACGATATTTTAGCCAAACAATTGAAACTTAAATGATTGATTCAATTTTTTCGCAATCGACCAGTCAAGTCCGACGTGCAAACCTGTCATCTATAAATGTTATCTACATTCCACATATTATCATAAATTAATCAGTTAAACGTTCTTCAGATGCTGTAAAAAGTGTAAATGTAAGTATTTATAAATACCTACCTGGATAAGGAGAGTTATGCAAGCCTTGTCGCTTTGCATGCCGGGAGCTTCACTCGGCATTAATATGGATATCTAATGGATTTTCAAATAAGGCTAAGTATTTCTGCACAGTGCACAGTGGCCCAACCTGTTGCGAGATCACTGATCTTCAGTACGCTAAAGTGTAGATGAGGTGTGACTTGTAATTATTTATTAATGCTCACTATATTTCTTCGCCCATCACAAATCGTAAGGTGAATCGTAAATAGTTGTAAATTAATATGTAATTTCTATTGATTTCCATTGATTCTCAGAAAATCTAGTCAGGAGTTTAATTTAGGTTCGTTAGTTTGGTTCTACTTACAAACGTAATAATGTTTGTATACTTTGTACTTACGTATAATAATTATTATGAATTCGTAAATGAAACCATACGTTCACATTTCTGTAACTCAGCAAATTTCAGTAACACCTTATTGTAAAATAAAAGTAAAGTACCTACGCCACTTGTTCCAAGTTTCTACGAAAACAGGCGGTTCAGTTATTTAGTAGAGTGTTATAGCTTCGTTTCTGGAATACGAGTACGTAAATGAACCACACGAGTAGGTATGTATTTCAAGGAATAAAAATAAATTTACATTAAGTACCTATTCTCATTTCATAGAAGTGGAAAATAATGATTGTTGCGTGATTTCTTGCACTTGTTACAAAATAATGTTAGTGGATTGTCGCTGAATAATGTTAAAATTAGAGCATGCAGCGTCTCGCCAGTCGCCACTCGAGAACGTGATACCTAGTTGACGATTGTAAAGTTAGTAGCTACGTACCTACTACTCCGAGAACGACCTTACCTTACTAATATGTATTATAAATGCGAAAGAGTTATTGGTTGTTGGTTTGTCCTTCAATCACGCAGCAACGGAGCAATGGACTGACTTGATTTTTTGAATGGGTATAGATGAGGACTCGGAGAGTGATATTTTTCATAGTAATAAAAAGTATTTTATTCCGAAAAAAATTAATAGTTCTTGCGAGATTTTCAAAAAACGCTTTTGCCCACGGCCATGACCTTCTCCAGTTGGAAGAAGTCGTGGGTAGAAGCTAGTGTACTACAATTTTTTTAAATTATTATTAATTATATCAATATACACAAGTACATCCTACTAATTAATCAACTGGAGGCTTCGACGGATTATAGAGCGCGTAGACTTATTATTCACTAAAGCTAAGTTCGCTTTGACTTCTGAAGCCGGAAAGTTCTCGAATATAATTTTATTGCTCGTCTTTCGCTGTTCCCGCTTCAATTAATTTTAATTGTCTTTCATTTCATCTTAATTCGCTGGGAAACCTCTTATTTTCCGTTATTTGACTTATTTATTCCCCAAAATTTTAAATAATCAAAATCTTTAATAGCTATACAATATACATGCTTAATGCTTATACTTACATTTATGTTAAAATAAGAATTTTTATTTTCTTACATCAACTATGCCCGCGGTTTCACTCGCGTGGATTTAGTACCTAAAAATCCCACGGGAACTCTTTGATTTTCCGGGATAAAAGTAAAATGTCACTCTCTCTGTCCTCAACTATATCCATGCAAAAAACCACGTCGTTTGTTGCGCCGTGATTGAAAGACAAACCAACAAACAAACACACCTTCGCATTTATAATATTAGTAAGGATTTCTTTATCATTATGTTTCATATATGTACATTATAGTTTATATGACTATAATGTTATGGTGTAAGCCAAACAAAAACACGTTTATACTTAATAGGTTTATTATAATGGAAGATCCTGCGATCTTGTCATATATGGTAACATAGCTTAGAGTTTAGCTTTAGTTTTGCTGATTAAACCTATTTATTCTCTAACTCCATTAAGGAATCCATTTAATTTTAATTTACGTACGGAACCGTTTAATTTTACCTTTAAAAGCAAACAAGGCAGCTATAAAAGTCGTGTTAAATTGGTTATTTGAAGCAATTTATCGTGCAGTGTCCAATGTCCATACAAAGTGAGCAATCTGGAGCGTCCAAGGCTCTTTTAATTTACGTTCGACCCTGCGATAAATCTTACAAAGCAGACCAGAGACTACAGGTAAAGTTAACAGCATATCGGCCGCTTGAACTCTTAGCTGCTCTTAAGGGAACAGGGAAACAGGTACTTTGATTCGGAAAAATGTATTCAAGAGGAAACCACGGGCAACGTACGTAGCGTTACGGCGAAATTATAGTCTTTCAGCTTCAGAATTCAGAATCGCTGGTAGTTCTGGTGTATTGTGGTGGTACGGGGTGGTATTCCCCGTTGGCAGCGCTGTATCAATTCGCAGATACATCTCTTGGCGCGCCCCCAGCGTCTTATTCAATTACATAACAATTTGATTCGTCGAGGCGAAAATCTGGAAGAAATAATAGCTTTATCTGGAAAACAATTATGAGATAACCCGATTTTATCACAATCATCTAGCGAGCGGCGTCTGTTGTTTCGCGTTCAGATTTATTTATAGAAATCGCTTTATTTAATGACAGCTCAAAAAAATGTATTCAAACCTCTACTAAATATGACGCATTGTAGTTCAAAGTGTTATTGAAGTTCAAACCTTAGCCTAACACTTTTGCTTTTAAAATCATCTCATAAAACGCAGCTAGCTGCAGTTGTTGTTTGTATTTTTTTTTTCAATTACCGAGTCCATCTTTGTAATTTAACAGCTAAACAGTTTTGTATTTAGCTTTGTTTGGATAACCACAAACCAAACTATTAGCTGTACTATTAGCCTGCGAATAAGCAGGTGTTATAAACAACACAGTTTATTTTCACACGGAAAAATCCATTTGCAATTATCACTTTGATTTCAAACAGCGCTCGGCTCAATATAGTCTGTGTATTGCTAGTTGTTTACGGTTTACATATTTGTGAAGAACTTAGTATTTGCGGTTAGCACCCAGACTTATAAAAAGCGTGAGTCCGTATATGTGTCTATATTCTATAACCTTTTATAACAGCTTAAGCTCTGATCTGATCTGATGAAGAAAGAATTGTCTGCAGAAAAAGCAAACTTTTCGCCTTATCTGACAATAAAAATTCAGATAAAACAAGTGTTACTAAAGATGGTGTCATAAACTTTATGGAAAAATAAAAGTAAAATGGAAACAATATTACAATTTTTAAATCTTCTCTCTCCCATAGGATAAAGTTAATATAAAGTCGTAGTTATTTAACCCGTGCCATCTTGGTACAACACGTGTAATCGCTGTTCCTACAATATACTTATTCGCAAGTCTTATTACGATCAGTATTTGAGCATCTGGAAGCAATAACGTATTTTCAGCTTCATCAAATCTATAAAATGAGATACCAATTGGTACCTACCAGTAGGAGTAGGTATATTAGATACATAATGAAGTAGAAATGTTCTCACACAACATTTTGTGAGACGTTTACGATCAAAATTTTTCGAACTATTAAAAAAATTCAATATTATACAATTATTTAATAAATGAAAGCTATGAGCCGTAATATCTAATACCTTTTTATTATTTTTATTAGTGAGAAAAGGTCGTTCTAAAGAACACTGGAGCTCTACCTTGAGTTATAGGCCGAAGGGTCTCAAGAATTTTCTAATAGACATTCTATAACAAATATTTTGCTATCTTACTAGATACTACGTCATATTGAATTTCTAATAGGTTTTTCGAAATACACAATTATGAATGTGAATTGAATTTGAAATGCTATTTCTCTATAACTCTTTAATAACTTTTTCACCATTGAAAATATTATACTAAGGCCTCAGTTCTTCATCAACGAGTAACGTTTAGTCTTCGTTTAGTCGAGAAACAACATTCTCATAGTTTTTGTTTCGAACATCTGTCAAAACCTTTTAGTTCCTCACGATTGAAAGTAGGCCCTGACTCTACTACAGTCACAATATGACCCTCGTCATACTGCAACAATGTTAAATAATGTGTGTAACAATTTTTTCAAAATCTTAGTTTTTGATTTTAGATAGTAAAGTCTTCTGTGAGTTTACTTTTCAATTAATATAGTTTTCATAGAGCATGAAAGGGCGGCTTTTTCTACATTACTAGTTTTTTTTTAATTCTAAATTTTATAAAGGTTCTTTGAATCCCTTACTAGTTGCAGCGAATGAATAGAATACAATACAATAGAAATATTTTTTATTCAAATAAACTTTTACAAGTACCTACTTTTGAATCGTCGATGAATCTACCACTGGTTGGAATGTCCTTCCTGCCGAGAAGAGCCAGCAATAAACTCGGCGGTTGCTCTTTTCAAAAAAAAAATTTACAATACGTAACAAAACTATGCTATTTCCACAATGAAGTTTCAAAAATGCAAAACAATCCAATACATGTTAAGACAGGCAGACAAAAGCAGACCCATTCCCGTTTGTGGCACCCGTTCACGAGCAACATTACATCGCTGTTCGCTCGTGTGTTACACACGCTCACGCTCGCGCCTGATGAAGGCGGATTCCTTTCAAGGCAAAATCCGAGGCCGCCTCGGTTATAAATGATTATTTTCACTCTCGATACATCCAGTCATCCACGGTGCGAATTCAAAGGGGTGGTTATAATATAACGAATAGATATTGAATCTGGGTAAAAAGATATTGGGGCGGTGTGCCGTGAATATTGTTTTACTTATTTATTTTATTGTTTCGCTTTGTCAGCCTTGATTTTTGTAAGACGAAACATTTGAACTTTGAATCTTCTGTCTCCTGAAAACATGGTGTTATCGCGTGTCAACCTGGTAGGTGCGTATAAATAGTCTTCGGTAGTAACACGTCTACCACATACGTCTGCAAATGCGTATCGAATACATCAAGTGATATTTTTAAGCGCGTAAGTATTTCGGCCACCTTGCTATTCCTGTCCAAACGATATTTTTATTATTCGAAATTTATTTCGATGTCTGTCAACTATAAGTCATGACGAGAACATTACCAACTTATTACCAAGCGGATAGTTTATGATTTTTGAAATGTTTTTTTTTTTACCATAGGTATTGTGATGAATTTATGACACGCTTTCACAGCAAAGTCATTTTTTAATAATTTTCGTGAGGTAGTCGTACTAACGCGACGATAATACGTAGTCGGCCTCTAAAGGCTTACTACGTTATAATAGACTATTGCGCTTGTAAGCGTTGCAGTTCAATTTTCGTACATTAACCTTCTCTCGGCGCAGGACTATCTCGGCTGATTTTGAAAATATTACATAATTTGCATTACTGACGTGATTTTAATAGTAGATTGTTACACAAGGGACGTAAGTAAGGTATTACAGAACAAGATCCAATTTGGCGCCAGTGCGAGCGCAGCTCGCATAGGGCGCTAATGGATCGCGTGCACCCGAGATATTTAGTCACACGAGCGAGCGCAGCGAGCGAGGGTGAATATAGTTCGAGGGTGTAATAGCTACTTGCAACCGAGGTAAGCATTCTACTTTATATCATTCTTGCGAGGTAAATAAAACATTGGTAAGGCAAAATGAAATTTTAATTAGAATAATTAGCAAATTTAGAGAAAAAATAGAAAAAAATGGTTACAAATCCCTTTACGAACAAACTTCACAAACTTTCAGATCAAATGAAATGCCGCCATTTCCATTTTTTTTTCGTAAATAGTTTTCCATTTTTTTTTTTGACGGCTCTGAGTTCCAAGGAGTTTTGCATAGTTTGAAATGTATGGAAATTAAATGCCGCCATGTTCAGTGTTTTTTTTTCAGTAAAAAGTTTTCTTACCATTTTATAAGAAAAGAGATTGTTTACCAAGGAGTTTTGCATAGCTTGAACTGTAATGTGAACATTACAATTCAAGCATAGTGCGACGTAATGTTGCCTTGAATTGCAAACACCAACTTACAAGGAGACTTTCCACCATAGTAATCCCTAGTTACTGAGCAAGTATGATATAAAGAGAATTACGTCATCAATATTTTCTCCTCAAGGAGGAGATGCTAGGATTAATTTTAATTTCCTCTGAGATTTAAATAACAATTTTAACATAATATTTTAGAGTAGCTCGCACTCGCCTAACTGCCACTCGCCGGTTTCTCGTTGCTAAAAAGCCGTTGGCCTGAAAATAACTAAAGAAATTGACAGGTTTTAAGTGCTGATACCGAGAGTGACGTTTATTTTAAAATTCAAGATGGTTGACCTTTGAGTACCTATATCAAAGCGGTAGACTTTACTTAAGTAAAGTTTGTCTTCTTTCCCATGTACACCAGATACCTAAACATCCATTTCTACTATAAATACCTACCAAGTGTGACAATGATAATAATAGTTAGTACAAGACGTACAACAGCGCAACCACAGCCGGTCAAAGTCCCCGTCTCACCTTGACTCGGACACTGGCGCGGATATGCAACTCGAGCCGGCCGCGCTGCTTCCTGCAAGGCTTCGCATTATACAGTACCTATCTTAGCTTAAATAATCCCCGCGATAGATGCAATAAAACATGCCCGAAACCGGCGAAACCCCGTGTGAAACGCGACTGACGCTAGTGTAGTAAGCGCCAAATCACGTATTCTAATAACTCGTAAAATAATCATTTTTTTTAAATTCCGCGGGATCTATTTGATTTTCCGGGATAAAAAGTAGCCTATGCCACTTTCCCGGTCCTCAACTATACCCATGAAAAAAATCTCGTCGATCCGTTGCTTTGTTGTGACGTTATTGAAGGACAAATCAACAAACCAATAAACAAACACGCAGACACACACAGATACACCCACACACGGATGCACAGTTACACAGTTACACGCGTCAAACTCTTTTTTCCTAAGGGGTTAAAAATGCTAATTTTTGTTATTGGTTAGCTTCGGTGACCAAAAAATAACCAACCACCATAGAATTACCATAACACAATTTACACATTGATCACTCTTTCCACAGAGTGCCATCAAATTACTAAGCCACCGAGTCACATGGTCTACGTTGTTGTAAGCGTCGATGCCGTCCCACTTTGTATGTGTCCAGGCCTTTAGCTCGGGCTTAGGACGTCAAACTCGAAGGCTTAACGTTGGTTAAACACCCAACGGCTTAACGAGATAAACAACTTTTTATAAAATACACCCACCAGATTGCGGAGTAAATGTCTCGAGTCGCGACCTGACATTCAAATTCGCTAAGCTTTGGACTTTTCTTAATTAAGATGATTATTTAGAGAAGGGGGTATATTATTTTTATAGTCGCATTTAATGTTAGAAAATTTCCCCAGTGCTACGTTCAGAAGGGGGAGGTTAAACGAGTGACTTAAATGCAGCCATGATTTAATTTATCCATCATCTCGTAGACATATAATATGTATGCAATATACACACATAGATCTCATACATAATTCTCGCTTTACTTTCCAAATAGTTTTTGTAGTTTTGATAACTGCCGCGTGATCGTTAATTATATTACAACTTGTGACGCTCGCCATCTTTGATTGGTTGTCACACGATTAAACTGTAGCAATGTACAATAATTTAGTAATTTAAAAGTTCCCAAATCCCATGATTACATAAAAAATATTTTTACACATTCTAGGAAAATACTAACGATGTATATTTGATCCGGCTTATTGAGGACAAACTCGTAATAAAAACCAACTTTATACTCATCAAGTATCTAGTGAAACGGTCCAAACATTCGCCTAACTTTATAACAGGGTTTGTCCGTTCGCAGTGGCGGTGAATTGAAAGCAATATCGATACCTATCCAGAACTGAGTTGGTTGACAACTTCCACTTCACTTGCTGATATCAAAGTGAAACTTGGACTGTGTCAGCGACGCGATGGTGACAACGTTTACTGCGTCCGAGAAACTTCGCCTTGTACTGGTAGGAGCCGCAGGGCTGACGAAGCTCCCTGGCTAACTAGGGAAAGGTTTTGGCAATGACGAAGTCGAAGCCTAATCGGCTGTCGACTTCGACACTGCTGATTTCGCATTTTGTAATACCATCAAAAAAAAATTGGAATGTCCTTCCGGCTTCAGTTTTTCCAACGACTTTTAACTTGGGTGTGTTTAAATCAAGAGTGAATAGGCATTTTCTAGCCAAGGGTGTACCTTTATAGGCTGTATCTTCACTTACTATCAGGTGAAATAGGAGTCGCTGGTATTGTTATATAGCTTGTTATAAATATATGACAAAAACATTGGATACGTGTCTGTTACCAAACGCTAGATTACTCAGTGGGCGATGGAGAGAGTTACGTTCGAAGCATCCCTGCGAGATCAAATCAGGAATGATTAGATCCGTACAAGAACTAGAGTTACCGATATCTAGCTTAGCGAGTCACGAAGTTAAAGTGGCTATTGGCGGAACATAATATATAGTTTGATGAGAGTATTACAAATATGTATCATCAATTCTCTAAGCTATACAGTCTCCACCATTCCACACGTGGGCAAGGCAGATGCTCACTCGTGACACAAGGATGAAATGAAAATACTATCATAATGTCTAGCGGTTTAGTAAATTCAGAAAATAATTTTCGTTAAATCTGACGACCTCCCTGGCGCAGTGGTGAGCGCTGTGGTCTTATAACTGGGAGGTCTCGGGTTCGATTCCCGGCGGGGGCAATTTAGTAATTTATTATTTCTAAATTGTCTCTGGTCTGGTCTGGTGGGAGGCTTTGGCCGTGGCTAGTTACCACCCTACCGTCAAAAACGTGCCGCCAAGCGATTTAGCGTTCCGGCACGATGGTGTGTAGAAACCGATTAGGGGTATGGGTTGAGTTTACACTGCTATACCCCTTCCAAGTTAGCCCGCTACCATCTTAGACTGCATCGTCACTTACCATCAGGTGAGATCGCAGTCAAGGGCTATCTTGTCATCGAATAAAAAAAAAATCTGAAGAATCATAAAGTGTTACATGAATTTTTTATATCGCGACATTTTTGTTATTGCCGGACTATAAATAACGTAGTTAAATATTGTTGCAGTAACCACACGGTATCTACACCGTTTTGCATGCCTGCGATAACAGATTATACATTGCTTCATAAACTTTATCTCGATAAGACTATCTATCGTTTCTTATCGCTATTAGTTATATTACTATACCTACAAATTACTTGCCATGAAATTATAGAGATTTATCCCACATAATAGTTGTTTCTCATTTTAAAATGTTAGTTTTGATGATTCTGTGTTTAGTGTACGCGTGTGAAGGAAGTCATGTTCTCGTGGTGTTCTCAGTGCCGGAGAAAAATCACAACATTCTTGCAGATTCCTTGGTTAATGCTCTTTTAGACGCTGATTACGATGTAAGAATATGATTTTTTTTGATTAGGTATAAAATATAGAGTACGACTCTCTGTATAATTTATTTTTCCTTACCTGTCTTAAACGGGATAATCCTGTTGGTTACCCTTCGGGTATGCAACCCTAAAGACCAAACGTCGTGAGCGCCCGCCTTCGTTCATCGGTTTCGCGATTCCCCAAAACGTTTTCTACGATTTGTTTACAAGGCAGTTAGGTTAGGGAATTACAATCAGACTATTTTTTTCATTAATATATATTTCCATAAATAGTAGTCAAAATACGTCTCACGATAAAACTGAATAAAGAAGCGTAGGTGAGTTCTGGGTAAATTAGGATCCGCATTTTCTTTCTACAGTGCTCGGTATATTTTATCTAAAATTTAATAACATTCAAATAAGAATTTATTCCCTCAAATCCCTCATTAAAATATTTCTGTTTACTTTTGTAACATAATTTTAAATATTAAGGAAGTCTTTAAAACGTTTTGGTCAACAAGGAAATCTGTAATTCGTCCCGGACGCATATGCGGTTCGTATAGCCGCATATGTATCCGGATGAATTATGTAGTTAAATTCTATTTTTACAGGTGACGTATGTGACTCCTTATTCAAAAGAAGCGCGACCAAATTTGGAGTATGTTCACATCAGTTCAATTTTGGATCCAAGACCAGGTATGTGTCCCATTTTTCGCAAACCACCTAAAAGCATGCGGAAATTGTTTACAGAGCGCAATGACTTGCCTAAGCGGACTTCCGCAAGTATTATATCTAGCAGACGCTTTGCGTAAGTGGACATTAAACTGATTGAATGCTATACATTTCGACATGATGTTACATCATTATTTCCATGATCAAAGGGTGCCTGGCAATTGGGGCCCTATTACTACCCCATTGGGGCTGTCCGTCTGTACATCCGTCTGTTAGCGGGCTGTATCTTATTGTATTGGCTAGTTACTTTAAATTTTCACAGAATGTGAATTTCTATTGCCGCTATAACAAAAAATAATAAAAAAAATTAAAGAGTCTCTCTTCATACAATAAGCTTTTGATTTTACTCGATCTTAATAATAGATGATATCAAATCTTGTACGGAACTATTCGTGTCCGACTCGCATTTGATCGGTTTTTATTTATATTATGAGGTTTATCAGAACATGGTTCTGTGTATTTCCAGATGAAGGGCGGATAAACGAAGCAGATCTGCCAGACGACACGTCATCTCCACGCTACCTCCCTCTTCTGGGGACACGCTTTGCTCAACAAGTTCTCAAGCATCCAGCGATGCAGGAGCTGATGATGAACACCACATTGGCATTTGACGCTGTGCTGGTGGAGTGGTTCTATACGGGCCTGTTAGCACCGTGAGTTAATCATTAGGTAACAAAAGAGGTGAAAGAAATCCAAGTAATCATGGCTAGTAAAGAGAAGACAGTTAGACATTCGTAAATGTAATTACATATACATAGTCGAAAAATTATTAAAAAAACTGCTAACAATAAGTAGTAACTATTGATTAATGTCCCATAATGCTAGCAAAGGGCGTCTCACATGGAAGAGAATAGAGGGATGTAGAGGTATGAAACATGCTGCTTCCATATATTTTGGACAAACACAATTAATTTCTACCATTTCTTACAAAAGTCATATTGTTCGTAATTGTTCCAAATGTCTCATAATATTTTTGTTTATGATACTTGGCTTATATCCAAAATGTTTCCTCGAGTGAATTTCTCTGATCTTTATAGTTCCAGGGAAAATTTTAGCTACTTCTCTTCCTGATTCCGAAGTTTTTAATCGAAATGCATAGGTTTGATGCTATTAATCTTTGTCGTCTTTATTCGAGTATACCTACTGAAAAAAATAAAAATGTTGCTTTTCATAATAACGTTGAAGCAATTGTGAAAAATAGCAAATCTTAATTATCGAGCATTTTTGTTTCGACGTTTTAGGTCAGATTTTATGTTTGACTTTCCTTTAATATTACTACATGTTTTAGTATGAATAATCTTCTGATCTTTATATAGGTGCCACAAAAATTCCTCTTAGAAGACTTGTCTATGAAGTAGACCATTATTTATTATTCACTCCTCAGGTTGGCTGCAGTATTCGAATGTCCGCTGATCTGGTTCACACCAACTGACATCTCTTGGCAGAGCTTAAGTTTGGTAACCAACACGCCAGCTCATCGGCTTGACCTTCCTCCAACCTCACTAGTGGACAGAGTTCTTCACATGTGGTCACAGGCATATTTGTCAGTTTGGAATTAGTGGGTACACAGTTTTTAAGTTCCTATGATAAACACGCTTTTACTGAGATTTTACCTCGTACTAACAAGTAACTATAGATAGAGCAAGAATTATCTTTTATTTCATCTCCAAATTGCTATTTCAAGTTCCACATAACGATTGGTCATTTTTGTAGCTTGTGTGCTTATGTTTTGGGATATTGTCCTTATGTATATCAAAAAGTTTGTTTGTGTTATGTTTGCAGAAGAATAAAATAATCAGAAAATCTATTCATTTGTTCATGTAGTAAAATTGGCAGACATATAACATTTAAATTTTTTTGTTTTATGTGTGTCATACTTGGTGTCATAAGTTTTTCTTTTAATCAATTCAATACTACTACTATTTTTAGCCTCTACTTAAGTAGAATAGAAGTACCAGGTTACGAGAAGATTTACCTAGAAGCATTTAAATTGCGGCGCAGATTTCTGCCCAACTATGAGAGTGTGGTAACCGGTGGCTCTTTTTTGCTTCTAAATTCTCAGCCATTCCTTGGTCCAACAGTACTTCTACCAGCTAATGTAAAATATATTGGAGGCCATCACATTCACGAAGAAGTAGCACGATTACCTAAGGTAATCAAAATATTAGTTTACTTTCTTATATGTATATATGTACAATGTATGTTATGGGAGTATTTTAACACTTTTGCATTTTGGTGAATAAATAATGTATCTATCTATTTTTCACTTGAAGTACAAAAAATTTTATTCCTCCATGATTTTTCAACATGATATGGCATTTTAGAGATCAAAGAAATAACAATATTAACCTAGAATACGGAATTTAATACAAACATATCTATAAGCTTATACAAAGCCTAGTACATGTAGAACTTTGTAAAAGTTTATTTGAATTAAAAAACTTTTCTTATCTTTTATATTGTACTTATGTTCGAGCCGTAAGTAATCACAAAACAAGAACAATTTCAAGTATGATTTAATACATTTTTGTTTCAGAATTTAAAGAAGGTAATGAACAGTTCTGTAGCGGGAGTTATTTATGTGAACATGGAATCAAACTTGATCAACAAGAACATTCAAGATCAAATATCTCGTGAGCTCAAAGAAGCGTTCAGTGATCTGGAACAAACTGTGATCTGGAAGTACGATGCTATCTTGGTTAACCAGCCTCACAATGTCTACACTTTGAAGAATCCTACGCAACATAGTATTTTGAGTAATAATAATTGATTTCTCTACCTTTTTAGGGTTTCATACCCGAAGGGTAACCAACAGGACCCTATTACTAAGCTTCCGGACATATGGGTCCGTCCGCGTGGCTGTCAGCGGGCTGTATCTCATGGTCCGTAATAGGTAGATAGTTGAAATTGTCAGAGAATATTATATATTTCTGTTGCCCCTATAACAACAAATAATAAAAATAAATTAAAGAGGGCTCCCCTATTACAAACGTGTTTATTTTGGCGTTATTTGGTACGGAACCCTTCATATGCGAGTCCGACTCGCATTTGATCGATTATTTAATTTCCTTTAACGGTTGCTACTTCTTTTCCTAGTAAATAAACTATGTTTGTGCTTCTTAATATGTCTTCTCTTTTTTTATAAGTTTAGCTCACAGTTTGCATGTTTCTCGTACGCTTTTGATAAGTTTATAAGTGCAATATAGTCATCTTCTGATCAGCTTTTTCTTTTTACAACTCTAGTATCTAAAAACTGATCCAGAGATATCTTAGGGCGATTTCGGTTTCTTACTACATTATTTCTATTAAAAATGCTTGATCTTATTTAGATTTATTTCAGATCATGTGAATACCATCGCTTTTATTAATCCTGGAGACATGTTGTCAATGTTAGACGCAACGCATTTTGGGGTACCAGTAATGGCTCTGCCGTTACTGGAAGATCAATCCGCTAATGTGAACATGATGCTGACAAGAGGCTGTGGGGTTAGTCTGGGTTCATCTAAGGACTTGGTTGGGGAAGTGAAGATGTCTGTCAAAGCAATCTTGAGCAATAGCAGGTTGTTATAATAGTTTTATTTAATCACAAGTAAGAACATATAACCGGCTATGTGTGAGTTACGTTGGTGAGAACTCCGCAGCTTGTACACCGCACCGTATAAATAGTTATTTGGTTAAATTATTCTATAACAATAAGTATCATACAACTTCTTTCAATATTAATATATTTAAGGTTTTTTGCCTCTTTTCGATATGAGACGGGTAACGATATTTTTATTAAGTTGTCAATACAAAAACTAAAAGCTTAAAAATACTATAGGAGAAACAAATGGACTACATCTTTGCTGATCCTACATTTTTATTTTCTTATAAGATTCATTTTTCTTTTGTCTTTTTTCATATTTACCTAATAACATAATAGTTATTTTTCAGTTACCTTATCAACGCAAAGAAGATGAAGGCCACATTTCGTCACCACTTAACATCACCTCGACAAGAGTTCGTCTACTGGGTGGAAACAGTGATCAAAACTCATGGTGCCGCCCGTCTGCGCTCCTCCAACCTCCACACTTCTACCCTTGAGAGGTACAACGTTGATATTATTCTGGTGGTGTTAATGATCTTCTGGTTTCTTACGAAAGTGGTCAAGGTTCTAAGAGTGCATGCGAATACTGGTAATGATGATCACGAGAAAGAAGATTAACTGACGAAATGCCATAGTGTATTTATTTGTAATGTTAGAAAATATACTCGTAAGTTATTATTAAATTGTTTTCTTTCATTATACCACAGCAGTTACCAACTTGTGTGTGTACATCCTCGTAATTGTCATAGAACTCATTAGAAAGTTTTATTTCCCTATATTCCTATTTTTTTAAAGAAGATTAGCCAAGCTGAATGTGAGTTTATTCTTTTCTCTCATCCAAATAAGCGGAAAGCTTGTATTAGGAATTGCAACACTTGCACCTAAGTTGAAATCTGTGTCGGTTTTCCCACATTTTAGGACTTGTTAGCATCAACGTCAGCGCCAACGTGTGAACGTGGCCTTAGAAAATTTACCAAAACGGGATCACTTACCTACGCCTCCTAACCTCCTTCACACGAAAATATTAAATCGGAAATGATTTATATATGTTGCAAAATTCTTGCACCAGTTAAACCGCAAATGAGCAATAGTGAGAGTAGATATCTCAATTAATTAAAATCAAAAGTTGATTTAACTTCCCGAAGCAGAGAATTGATTGATTTGTGTGGGGTCGGCGTTCGGGCCAGATATGCCGACGCACGAACTTGAACTCGGCGGAAACAAGGTCTCGGCCGCTGGAAGCTGTCGCGAATCATTGAAAATTGAGCGACCTTGATGCCATATTACAATATGTGCGTTTGTTTGAATTTATGTAAGGAAATCTTGTGTTTTCAGATCAGAGGCTCTAGTGCATCTTTTCAAGTTAAAGTTAATGTAAAATGTGTTAAGTAAATTAGGTATTTAATATTACATTCATGCATTGAGTTGGTTTATCAGCTGAGTTTCCTGCTTGAGTCGATCTGAACCAATGCAGTGGTAGATTCACTTGACGATTCAAAAGCATTTTGTTAAAGTTTATTTGAATGAAAACCTTTTCTAAATAAAATAGAATTCTATTGTAATCGTCTTTTTGTTTTGCAACTAAATTGGCTGGATCTAAATAGATTCTAGGTATACACTAACTCGTATATGAACGGGAAGGAGTGGGTCGGGATGTGGGCTAGTAATTACACTCAATCAGACGATTACGATTGCGTTCAATCGACTCTCATTAAAGCACATCGGATTCATTCGAGACGCCAATACCATGTGGATTGTAATCAGATGTGAATTGTACACACCTAGGTATAGACATTCACTCTAAATCATAGTTCTACAGTGTCACCATCGTTATTGTTTTTTCTTTTTTTTTAATATTTTATCATCATCATCGTCAGCAACCCATCACTGGCTCAGTGTGTGCAGATCTCTCAGAGAAGATCTTCTCCCCTATAGACCATACTCCAAAACCTTGGTCAATCAATTTTGAGAATAATATGGAGAACTCTCATGATCAGGTGTGATCAGGTTTAAATCAAGAGTTAAACTGAATAGGCATCTTCTAGGCAAGCGTGCTCAATTTAAGACTACATCTTCACTTACCATCAGGTGTGATCGTTCAAGCGCTAGTATTAAAAAAATGGTGATCTCAGTATCATATATTCGATTTCATTAAAATTTTGCTAGCCTCGATCGAGTTTCGAAACACATGCAGATTTGATTTAGTCACAGCCTAATTGTAGACTATATCGGTACTTTCCACTTGTAGACATTGGGGTCAAGTGGCTTGTTTAGCAGGCTTCAAAATACAGGAAATGGCACACATACATTCTTGAGCAGTTTCTATTCCCACACTGAAGAAGTGAGATGCGTGGATACCTCCTTGCTGAACTGAAACCATTCTATGTAGTTTTATGCTATTTTTTCGCAAAATTGCTCTCAATATCGGCTACTTGACTCAAATAGGCTCAACCCACTACTAGACAGGTCTAAGGAGCGTTACAGACTCAGTCTTGTGCCTCAAGAGATGCTTTTATCCAGACCGACCGCTTGTCGGGCTATGCATGTGTGTATTGACACATTTGGAGCTAGATGCTTCAAAACTGATAGCAAAACCTATCGTGTAATGGAAACAAAGGATCAAGACATTAAACGGTCCGAAGTCCAAATTCCAATACGGCTTTACCCACCAACGCGTCATCACACCAGTCGGTATGAACAGCTAAACACCATTATATAAATTCGTTCCAATTACGTTGCAATTTATGACTGCTTCAAGGTTTAACCATCGCGCGCCAAATGCAACAAGGCCCTAAATCCGGAGCTTTCTGAGCTCTTTATCGAGCTGAGCACCACTCATAAACTTAAGGATGTGCGCAGATTAGAAACAGATCACGCCGTTTTTGGTTCTCAAAATAGATCACCCATAACTGCACCGTGTAATGCTGACGACTACAAGTCACTACGGAGTAGATTAGTCTTCCGCAGACAACAATTCCTCGTCTGTACATGCCCTAACACTACTATATAATATGGCTCCACTTAGCTAATGGTTAATTTTATAGTTGTAGGTACTTACCCGCCTGATGCTTGGTGCTTGATTCGAAATTAGCGTTAACCTCAACCTTGAAACTTAGTTCGTAAGTTATATTGTGAGAATCCTCGGAACAATAGTTATTACTATTAGTTACTTCTAACTACAATGGAAATATATATTATGATCAACAGAGCGACAGCCCGTGCTTACCTTACCACTTTTTTTTATAGTAAACTCAAGATAACAACTTTGTTGCTCTTCACGATACAAACTAGGTATCTCTTTGCCAAATAACTAAATCGGTTCACTGAATTAGGCATAAAAAATTGTATAATGTCTTTTGAAAGACGGTTACTTTGACATTAGGTATATTGTAAACTGTATGGATTTAAAGGAATAATCGTAAAATTCTGTAAGTATTAATATAGATAACTTTTTACTCAAGGAAAGTTTCCTCCATCCAATTCTTCAGGTCAACTAGCATTTAAGCTTTCTGTTGTCAGTAAGTCAGTCACGGTATTATCTTCACCATAAGTCACTTTCACCATGTCTCCAAACAGCCATAAATTCCAAATACCGTTTAGTCACTTAGCCTGAAACTTTCTCAAACGGTTTCACCCTTTGTTTGTTCACTTTGTAAACATTCGGAGCGGGCCCACAGCGATGACTGCAGTGGGTCATCCGATACGTGCTGATTGTTCCCACTCTCGTTTTCCGCTTCCTATCGCTCAAAGCGACAAAGCACTGTTGAAAACACTCTAAACCGATGACATGCACCGTAATGACTAATCTAGACTAGAACCAATTACTTTACTACGGTAAATTGTAGTGTCCAACTGTCTTTCAGTCTTCTGTCGGATATACTTTGTAGAGTGCTCTCAGGAACTTCACAACCTTATTTCTCCTTCACCGTTCTGCCACGGAACGGCGAGAAGACATCTTTATTTGGTTGAAAGCTATCGTTAGTCACGAAACGCCTGGTTTAACGTTTCTGAATCGAACTGCTAAGGTGTCAAACGACTTTTGCAGGCGCCTGTGTAACTTGCAGTTTCCACCTTCCACGTATAACTGAAATAATTCAAGGCAAGAATAAAGGCATTTTCTAGGCAAGCACGCTTCAACTTAGACCTGATGTGTTAGTGCTTTCCATCGTTGATTGTCATCAAGTGCAAACCTATCCCCTAACAAAAATAATATTATTAAATATCAAAATCAGTCCCAGGTTGAACTGATTTTAAATCAAAAAGCAATGTGCAAAAGCTAACAAAATAAAAGCGTTAACTAAAGAACTAACAATCTTACAATTGATCGAACATCGTTAAAATAATTTTAATTGATTAGCCAATTTAACGCATGGTTTGTCGACACAAATGGCCCAACTGCTATTTCGGCTTCCGCTGTTCTCAACAGGACAAGCCACAACCGTGCGAACTAATCGCGATCATGAATGATACCGCGGCCTTGAGCTGCGATCCGAGTATGCTGACTCACCGGTACGGCTTACGTGGATCTGTGTAAATATGTGAGTATGTAACATAAATACGGAGTACATAAAGAAATTCTCGAAATGGGCTTTCATTTTTATGGTTCCCGTGTCTGGTATAAAACCTAAATCAGACGCTACCAATACATTTAGGATTCCGTAGTAAAGGCCTTATAGTTTCTTCTAGTCACCGCCACTTCATTCGACCGGTTGACACACTCTCGTTAATGTATACAATACGCTGCAACAGTTTTTTTACATGGATATAGTTGAGGATCTGGAGAGTGACATATTCTACTTTCACCCCGGAAAATCAACTATTTCCCGCGGTATTTTAAAAACAAAATCCACGCAGGCGAAGTTGCGGGTAACAGCTAGTTAATAAATAAGCATTGCAGGGTTGGTATGGGCAGGAGACAAAAAAATTATCCCCGATTTTGTCCACTGACAAGAGATAAAATTATTTTCTCCGTATGCTAAAGTACTACACTATTACACTGTGGATATTATTTCCACCACCGCCGCTGTACCCATGCTCGACGGGTGAATAAAGCTGAGTGTAGACATAAACATTTTATCCTTTCCCTGTGGATAAAATATGCCCATGCTCTCCCTGCTGAATGCACTGCATTTTTCGACAATGCTGACAACTGTGCAAGATTATCATCAATTCGTTTTATACGAGTACGATAAGGCATACAGTACCTACACAAATGCATGTTATTAATTTTATAGGCAGTGAATATGGAACGGATATTGCGTTTGCTTTTACCGTTATATTCAGAACAAAGACCCTACAGCTTAGTATCGCGATGCTCCCTTGTTGAATTTAGAGATTTCCTTATTGACTGATGTTAAACTTAGATAGTACATGTGTATTTATTACCTTTTCGTTTACTCATGATAATTTACCATAGCTATACCTACATGCATACCTGCATGTTTAATATGTAGGTACAAATATTGTTTAACTGTCTATACCTAGTACCTACATACAACAATATTTATGTAGATAGATACCCTGTCAGTTTATGGTCCGTTACATAAAATATCATCACAATTACCGATGTAATTTCTTCGAATCTCCTCCTTTATCTCTATTTATCAAGGAGAATATCAGAAAAATCTGAAAAATCAAAACTATAGGCTGTAGTCGATCGTAAAACACGCCATATTGCACAAAGCTCTTATACTCGTATCGTTCTCTACTCTATTATGATTATATCGGATACACAACTTATGACGCAGGTAATATTTGTTATCTGGGAATTTGGGAATTTGTAGGTAAGTTTCTCTTGGCATTTTGGTTTTTGCGAGTTCCGCACGTATAAATGCTTTGTGGGCCTGCCTCTTGCCTGCCTACTTATATAATATGAGTGTGTGGTAGAGACGATTTAACACAGTAAAAAAAGTATATTTACTATTTTTAATACTCCGACTACGTAATCCCACGCCGACACCTTTGGTACCTTTATACTGGTGCATGATTAAAGTATAAACAATGCCTATTTTTAATCAATACCGGTTCTATCTAAACATACCTTAAGTGTTCTCTACTTCCGCGGATTTCATGTATCTAATACCTATTTGTTTTTTCATAAACATATTATAAGAAAAAATTAGGGCATGAGGCAATAACAGCGGAATTATACATTTGTAGAGCATGATGAAAATAAACACTGTTTATTGGTGTTAACAGCATTCTTTGAGGTTACTGTTCCTTGTTATTAAAGGGGACCAGTGAAGTGAGGGATATAACACTGGTTCAAACAGGTTACCGTAGAGATCATTCTTTTGTAATTCTTGGAGTGATATATTTTACTAGTCTTCACCAATTTATTCTCATTTGACGAGAATCTATTTTTGATCCATATGGAGGAATATTAATTGTAACTCTTACGATAACATAAAACCGGTTGAGACAAGCATATTTATTTAAAAGAGACGGTAAGGAATTCAGCAATATGTATAATGTATATATATACGAATATGTATACGAACGCACGCTTTAGTGTCCGTGGACAGTTTTTGTATGTTGGGGGATTTATGGAATACCTATTAGTAGATGCCCGCAGCTTCACTCGCGTAGATTTAATTTTGAAAAATCCCGCGATTTTCCGAGGTAAAAAGCCTATATCACTCTCCCGGTCCTCAACTATACCCATGCTAAAAACCACGTCGATCCGTTGCTTTGTTGCGGCGTGATTGAAGGACAAACAAACAAACCAACAAATAAATATACTTTCGAATTTATAATATTAGTAAGGATTTTACATATTAGGCAAAACATTTAAACACCTGTTATCACAATTCACGTTTTGAGAAAATAAATTGAATTGAATTGTATTTATTTGTTCTTGTGGGCAACTTATTGCCGAGTCAATTATTTCATGCAACATTGCCTTTAATTTGGCAGTTGTGTAATAATAATAAACTAAAAACCTTGAATTCATAATTGTAACATTACACATCGTTTGAATCATGTTATAAAACCGTTAGCCATCCGACCTTCGCAATCGATTAAAAATACGTAAACCAGTTAAGAAGTTGGATTATTCAAAAATGTAATTGAATTGAAAATTCAATTTAGCACCGTCCTAAATTGTCCTAAAAGCTTCTGGTTATTATATTAAACAGCCAACAAAATTATGTTTTTATCTAAAGATAAAAATAAAAATCTCCTCCTTTTTTCGAAGCAGTTTTAAGAATTTCCCGTTGAAACTTAATGGCCAATTATTATTAGTCTAATCTATCCGTAGAGGTTAGGTAAACATAATTATTATTGGCCATCAGTGTATAAAAAGTAGTAAATTACTAAAAAATCGAAACAAATAACTCTTTTTTCAAGTTTTCCATCAGTCAGTTCCTACTGGATTTAAAACGAGAATTTAATCCACGGATGAAGTTGTTAAAAGTTCAAATCAAAAATCCATATTATATGTAGGCCAACGTCTGTGTAGTCTCTTCAAGACTACCATCGGTCCGGATGGCAGATTCTGCTGAGGAGAGTCAACAACAAACTCACGGGTTTCTTTTGTCTTTATGTGTTGATGGTAATATATTCGAGGCTTATGCGCCTTTTTTTAGAAGCGAAAGCTACAATCTCGGAGGAAAAAAAATTTTTTTAATCCTCCTAGGCCACAATAAACACAGCTAGGAATTATTTTTATCAAGCATCTGACGGTGTCATTTAAAGTTAGTAGCAATAAAATATAAAACATCCTTGTGAATAAGGAAATAAAAAATGATGAAAGTCTTCTAGCGGTTTGTAGTAAAAGACATAAAGCCACATTAAAAGTAACTGAACTTTGAAGTTTGTCTCGTAAAGATATCGTTCGCCTGCGAGAGAGGATTTACGAGTTTATGTAGTGGAAATTTGGTCAATCGCGTAAATTAATATTTACTACTCGTGTCGTATTGTTTATCTTTATTGGACAATCTTTTACTGTATAGTAAATCTCTCTAACAAATTATAATTACATATATTACTAGTTTTAGTCCGCAACTTCGTCAGTAAAGAGTTGGATTTTTAAAAAGCTCATGGGGAAATCTTTGTTTTTTCTAGGATAAAAAGTAGCCTAGAACTCCAGGTTCTCATCTTTATAGGTAGTCATGCATAATGTATCGAGCAAATTATCATAATACATAATATACGAGTAAATGTCATGTTTTCCAAGGTCGATACCATTAAATGAAATTCGAATCTCAACCTTTCCGAACAACAAAGATAATAACATCTGAGCAAAAATTTATTGCTATAGGATTATCTCGCAGATTTCCCCGGCGGCCGGCGCGGCCTTGCACTGATTGTTCGCGGAGATCAGGGATTATTTCAAACCAATCATATAAGCTTTAGCTCACGGCTCTATTCCCGACTTAATCAAAATTAGAGCAGAATTAAATTATGGCTATTCTTGGTTAGATCCGACAATGTTTTTGTTGGTCGGTTTGTCCTTCAATCACGCAGCAATGAATCAATATGATTTTTTGCATGGGTATAGATGAGGATTTGGAGAGTGATGCTTGAAATGAGTTAATCGTAACTAAAGTTCTCATTTTTCTTCTCCTCTTTAGAAAGTTCCACCAACAACAGTCAACGACAAGTTTATCTAAATAAACGAATGCTTTCGGAGTTGTGAGGGAACCGATGAACGTGTACATATACTAGGCACTAAACATACTAGTCAATAAACTAAGCTTCCTGTGTATAAGTCGGGTAATAATGGAGCAGTGAGAAATGTTAGTTTAGCAGCACGCGGCTCAGCCGGCAGTGTTCTATTTGCGAAGATGAATGTTCTCTGGCGCAAGCGTTTAGCGCGGCCCAGTGACCGATTGTGAGTAGTTTCTCTGGAATTGATACATCGTTCCTAAGGGAGACTACATACCGAAGCCGACGATAAATTGTTTCTACACGCCATCGTGCCGCAACGTTAAATCGCTTGACGGTACGTCTTTGACGGTAGGGTGGTAACTAGCACGGCCAAAGTCTCCCACCAGACCAGACCAAGTTACCCACGCCGGGAATCGAACCCAAGAGAGTTGAGATAAAGAGTAGTTTTACCGTCTTTCTATAATTTTATTAGCGTCTCAGTGTAGCAACGCGTGGCCTCAATCAACACGTGCTCGTATCGTGATTCGTGGTAGCACGCACTGTGAGAGTTCATCTTTACGGCCACGTTGCGGCGGTTTTGCGCCGCGCTGAAAGTGTACATCAAACGGGTGCCATAAATTCGGATGGAGTTCGCGTTTTATTGGTGTTTGTATTGCCGCGGTCCGGCCCCCCTCCCCTCATTAGCACGAGCTGTAAACAGTGTAAACAAGTTACTGTAATGTTTACGACGTTGGCCAGGAAGAGCGGTGCGACTGCTTAGTATTGGCTAAGGCTGTGTGCAGATCTTTTTTCGGTGACAAATTGGCGCCGAAGAGCGATTTTACCCGTCGACTATAACTATACAAACTTATCTGTAGAGGTTCAGATATCAGAGACAAGGCACTCCAAATAAAAAAATACTCCGAAAAGGTCGTAGCCCATTTACACGACACCGCTCCTACCCAACCAAAGTATGAGTATGAGTATTCAAATATGGACTTAATATCGTGCTCTGGAGGTGCACTTTACAGTAACAACACTAAATAGAAAACAGCGCGCGGTACCGTTACCGTACCGCGGTGTTGTTACTGTAAAGTGCACCTCCAGAGCACGATATTAAGTCCATATTTGAATGCTCATACTTTGGTTGGGTAGGAGCGGTATCATGTAAATGGGCTACGACCTAAATACTAGTTGCAAATTAGTATCCAGCTCACACGCAAGTGTGACCAGTTTAACAGGACATGTCCTGAAACAATTTATTATGCACTAACATTTTTGCCCTCGACTCGTCCATGTAGAGTTTGGTTTTTCAAAAATCCCACAGAAACTCTTTTTTTCCTAAGACACAATGTACCCATGCAAAAAATCACGTCGTCGACCCTTGCTGCGTGATTGAAGGAAAAACTAACAGATCAGCAAACCAATATAAACAAACACACTTTCAGATTTAGTAAAGATTAATGATAATAATTGAACCGACCGGAAGTAGACACCGGGAGAAGGAAGAGAAAAACAAATTAAAGTTAAACATCGTTAATCTTCCGAGGTATGTCAGCCTTCATGTTCATTACAGAATTATTACGAGCACAAGTTAATGTCTTTGTTTATTATAATTCTCATTTTTATACATCTTCGTAATGTACCCAAATAAATCGTAGCATGTGTTTAATGTTGAACTTGAAACTTCTGTTTTTTGTCCAAATATAATAAAGCGTTTTTTTCCTCGAAACAAAAATAACTTGTAATGGATGTGAGGTATAAACCAGACACCTACCATTTGTGTCAAAGGCGCGGGAGAAATGAATATGTTGACAGAGTTTTGATAGTTAATTAGTGTTTTGATCAAAATCAAAAACAAAATGGACTAATTACATCATAATCCTAAACAGTACCAGGACTCTCCCCAAATACTTACCTAGATGACGAGTTTAAGATTATGACAATGTAAGTTGCTATGCGTAGATGTTTTATCAGCTATACCTAGTATACTAGCCTGAACTTAACTTATATTCTCCTCTGCCCTCCAAATAACTAAGCGAAAAGCTTTTGTTGGGAGTGTATTAATAATACCTATAAGAATAATTAAGTAGATTGCTTCGTTAAAATGGATTATTTTTATTATTCACTAGCAACTTCGGTTCGCGTGGATTGAGGTTTTTTATTCCCGCGGGAACTCTCTTATTTCCCGGGATAAAAAGTAACCTATGTCCTATTTCAAGCTATAATCTATCTCTGTGCCTTTCAGTCAAATCGGTTCAGTCGTTGCGGCGTGATTGAGTAACAAACATACAAACTTTCGCGTTTATAATATTAAGTAGGATTAGATAGGATAGGATAATAGGATTAATAGGATAATAGGATGGAATCCATAAATTAGCTTGCAATCTGCGGTGACTCTTCAAGACCGTCCGTTCGCGGCTCGTGAGTCAATAAGACAAGTTTTCCGCGCCGTAAATCTGTAATTGGATTTAGTTATCCGGAGCGGAAACCGCGCCGGATCAACATACTACCGTCTTAAATTACACTCTTTTTACCTTTCTAATATTATAAATGCAAACGTGTTTGTTTGTTGGTTTATCCTTCAATCACGTCGCAATGGATTGACGTGATTTTTTACATGGCTGTAGTTAAGAACCTATAGGGCTAATATAGCATAGCACAGCAAAAGAAAAAATAGCATGAGAAAAATTTTGTCCATCCATTAAGTATCTCGTGATAATAATATAGACGAATAAATGGGTAGACAATTTTTACTTAAATTATCTGAATTGACCCAGCTTAGGATTGCCATGAGTCCACTTAGAACGTAGTAATGGAAAACAACTACCTAGTTGTAGTGAAACTGGGGTAAGTACCTCAATTAAATAGAAAAAACACGCTACTGATCTCTATATTCTGTACCGGTGATATACACAGATATATAAAAAATATAATTTATTACTCGAACACTGTGTTTTTATCATAACTACCCGAGCGTATTAATAAATTCCTCTGACCGACTAATACAAATACTGAGTATTTATTTTCGCATCTAGTGTTTATGATATTAATGTTATTTAAACAGGAAACCGTCGGAATAAAACGGTGCGAGTAATTTTATACTTTTCACGTTTGGAAGGGAAGCGTCAGTTATACAACGGTACTAAATAGCCAGCTTACGTCAATGAGGGAGGCGCTGTTTGGAGCCGCGCTTTCCGTGCTGCGCTACAGGACCAGCGTCTCTATTCTGGTTGATAAAATTGGAACTAAAGCCGCTATTTATCACGTAATATCCACTAGTGACCCCGTCTCCTGAGCAGATAAATTGGTGGATATATGCGTCTAATATCTTTCCCTGATCTCCGGTAACCTGTGTCTGCTACGGATCTCCTCTTCTGATTGGATATAGAGGCTTATCGTAAGCCTCACCTGTACTCCAGACCACTGAATATGGAGCAGCAACAGCTTCTCCTGACCCTAGCGCCGTATTTTTCATTGGATGACAAAAAAGTCCTTGTCAAAATAAGTTAAAAAGTTTAACTCACAAAAACTAAACACTATAAAATAAAATTTAAAAAATCAGAAATCGTAAAACACATGAAATAATCGGGAGTGAGCGCTACGGGCATCGCAGCGCAGGCGCTAATGTCATTAGCGGTAACGATGTTAGGTGGATCACGGATGTGGGTGGAGTGGAAACCTCGTTAAAAGCGCTAAACTCGTTGGAATCTCCAAGTTTTATTTAGACTGGAAAAAAATAGTCTCGGCGACTGGACCGAGACAAAAATTGTATTACATAACTAGTGGTTCGCCCCGAACTGAGACCTCGCGATATCCCATAATTCCCAAAAGTTTTAATTATACATATATTGTAATAATTAACTTTTCACATTAGACGCAATAAAAAAAATAATAGTTGACATAAAACTGTTTTACTGACACAGCGCCATCTATTAGCATTATAGTGAAGCTATTAGCTTCACAATAATGCTAATAGATGGCGCATTAAAATTAAATAATTTCGTTTCTTTATAACATTTATCTAATTTTAGTATTTGTTGTTCAAGTACAGGATATAACTGAATTTTCAACCAAGTTTCACGTTCTAATATTCAGTAATTCAGAAGTTATAGGGCTCTGACAGACATTTAGACGGACACACTTCTCTGTCTAGTAGGCAAGCGCCCTAGTTGACTCAGAGAACTCGCTTCGCTCGTTCAACAAGTCCTGAAAACATGTCTTTTATTTAATGTAGCCACAGATATTCACTGCATCTTTAGCCATAGCCGCTAAACACACATTCTGTAAGCCCATTAGCAGATCGGTTGCAGTTCTATTACAGTTGCTCTCTGCAGTTGCCGACCGACTGCAGAACGCTTGCAGTCCGCGTGAGATCGGCATGCTATTCTACTAGCACGTACCTACCTACTTACAATGCATCTCTTTTTATTACCCACGATGTCATGTACCTCTACGAAAAGTTATGTAGGTAGGTATGTACATTTGTACAATGTAACATTGTAGATCAACTGATTCAAATAACTATGTATTATATTTTATCTACCTACTAGCAGAACCTGTTCAAATATCATAAGAATGTGTATTATCATATTAAGAGGGACATAAAACTATGATCGGATTCTTCTAACATAACCTAAAATCAATTTTCTCGTTATAAATTCAGTGGGTAAACATCAGAGGTATATACGTCGAGAAACGAGATATGAAAAATTCCGTCTGTAAAGATATGGAAATGTGCGAACAAGTCGAGCAAAGTAAATATGTTTCGTATTCTATATTCATAAATCGGAATAGAGCAGTGTTACAACAGATTTTCGATCAAATTGTATACGTAACAAATAAAGGAAATGGAGTGAAAAGAGGCTTTATGTATGTAGAGCGTGAGACTTTTCGAGTCGGATTTGTGGAGTGATACTTCACGGATAAGTTGGTAAAAGCAAGTTGTAACTTATGTACTTATCCCAGCTTTGAAGTATCATCATGTTGCAGTGAGATAAACGTACGTATGTACTGAGGTGATTCTTTAGATGTACACTTAATCAGTAACATGTCACAAGCCTGACTACCTAGTTATTGATCTAGCACCTGCACAAGTTTCATCATCGTGGAGAAACACATGTCTGAGGCAGAAATCTATAGACCGCACTCTCAATCAACTCAACGTTAAAACGAGACAGATTTATGTCAGAGCATACTTGTGTCTCGTTTTAACTCTATCCTAAATCAGAGCACGCTCTATGGATCTCACCACGAGAGTTCTCCATAATGTTCTTAAAACTGCGTGAACTCTGTCAATCCCCATTTGGTTAGCACGGTGGATCTACACCCTTCTCTTCGAGAAGACATCTCTGTCCAGATGTGGGCTGACAGTGCGTTGAAATGAATGACAAGCTTTAGACTCTTAAATGGAAATAGGAACTATTATTTCGAAACCCCTACTGTAGCGTCTAACTTCGTTCTTTTCTCCTGACGTCAATTATAATAATATTTTTTGAAAAGAAATGGAAAGCTAAATTTAAAAAAATATACATATTTAAAGAAAAATATAAATTCTGCCTGCCAAAGTCCAGATATAAACTGTCCAGTTAGAAATGATGCGAGTAAATAAATGACTGACAAAATGAGCAGTATTTTTTTTAATCCGTCGCTTATTTTGTAGGCAATAATATATTAGTTAGAGCTGATGAATCAATTACAATAATAAACGAGACGACAAGAACTGACAAGAAATATTTACCGGGATCCAGTGTGACGGCGGAACAGGAGTCTGTCACTAAAAAATTTGGAACCGAGCCACCTCCGGCCGAACTGTGCTAGTCTAGGGTTGCCAACTTTGCAAGAAAAAGTTTCCAAACTTTTGATTTCCAAACGAAATCAAGTGCTGACTTTACTCATTTGTTCTTATTTAATACTTGCTTTTAAATACCTAACAATAATATATAATAACAACAATAATACAACAATTTTGGAATTGATTATTGATTATTTTATAAATAAAGAACATTAAAATGGCGGAAACTAAAAAACAGGTAATTATGGTAATACCTACATTCTACGTATATTTTTAACATTCTAGATATTATTTTACGGGCCTAAAACGATGTTGGCAGCCCTATTAGAGCCGGTTCCTTGAACTCAAAGGGATTTCGGCAAGGTGACGGCGTAATCCGCGGGTTAGTACAGGATTTACAACTATTTAGGGATAATGACCTGAAACCGAAAACAGGTGAACTACTTTATTATTTACAAATAATAATTAACGAATTAAAAATGTTAGTAAATTGCTTATATTTATAACATATTTGTATTCATGTAGTAGGTCACAGTCACAGACCAACCAACTCTACCTAGTAGGTACATAAACCAACAATCAACAACCAACCAACAACCTCCTTCCCTCAATAAGTTTCTGTTTTGTGGTAAAATTGGCTGATGTTCTACTGCTGGACTAACACCACTCTTTTCAAGGGAGAAGGATACAAGTAAATGAAGAGAGATAAATATAGACCTACGTGTGCTGTGCTCCGTGCTTAAATGCATTTGGTATATTAACTATTTTATTGCTCCAAACATATTGTTCTCAAACGAAAACAATCCTCACTTCTAGTATTATACTGTTTCGATATTTGATTTCCTCAGTAGGTTCTTCTTCTTCAATAGATTGTCGTCCACACATCTCGGTATTGCGCCGCTTGAATCCAGCGACTGCGACACGTTATTTGATGTGGTCTGTCTGCCTAGGTGGGTCTGCCAACACTTCGCTTGCCGGTGCGAGGTCGTCATTGCAACAACTTGGAACCCCAAAGTCTCTTAATAAATACTAATTAAAGAATTTTCACTGAAAGAATTATGAAGTCTAACACGTGCATTAAGGAAATGCGGTGCGCGTTAAATTCAACGAGCCGAGATAAAAATACCCCGTCGACAGCTTAACAATTTGGCCCGACCAAAAATAAACAAATGGATACTTACTAATTTATTTTTCCATTATTTCCTGGAAAAACAGATTTTGTTTCTGGATACACTGCGCCGACTTTATTTAGACACGATGAATTTATGAGATGCTAAAGACTTACAGCGTTTATTAGAATTACGCTTTTGTTTGGCAGGTTCAACGTGACTTTTATATTTTGGAAACAAATCATTTGAGAGCCCATTTGTTTACTTTGAACATCATTATCCAATCCGTGTAAATACCTATTCATTCACCGAAATCGTAAGGAAACATCTCTGTGCTCGGTTAATTTCTCGCTGAATTCTCCGATATTTTTATATACAAATACTAGTTGATGCCCACGACCTCGTTCGCGTGGAGTGAGGTTTTTTGAATTCCCGCGGGAACTCTTTTTTTTCCGGGATAAAAGTAGCCTCAGTGCTATTCCAGTCTGTAGTCTATCTCTGTGCCAAACAGCCAAATCGGTACAGTCTTTGCGGCGTAATTGAGTAACAAACATCCATACATCCATCCATCCATCCAGCCAAACTTTCGCATTTATAAAATTATAATAGGATAGGATTATACTTACACAATACACAGGTATCATGAATAACCTAAAAATATTAGCAATGTTTCTCTAATTCGCAACTGGTCTCAATAAAAATCAAGGCGCAGTCAGTTTTGTTTTTTTGTTCCTGTTTTTCAATAATACGTATTTATCGTCGTTTGAAAATAATATTTTATTAATTTTACTTATAAATAAGTTTAATTAAAAATTCCCTAATCTGAATAATTGAGTAACGCCATCTTACAGAATACATCTGTACTACGTTAACAAGCTAAGAAAAGAACCATCTTATTACGAAATGAAAGCGCTGAAGGGTGAACTTGTAACTTTGTTCATTCAGTACACTATAGATGGCGGTAAATGCAATATTCAATAATTTTAAAAGCCCATTTAACTACACAAACATTGACATAGATATTTAACTCTAATGATTTTGCAAAAGTTCCAAGGTGTCTTTCTATCTTTTTATTAATTTCAATTTCTTTCTAACCTGTTGCGATTTTTTGACAGCAAATTATTTTTTACTTAGTAAATAAGTAACGGGGTTCTCACCTTTACAAGTTTACTTATTTATAGTTATAACTTAACATAAAAACTAAAAACTTCTTCTTTAAGTGATAGTAATTTGTAGAGTTAAATAAGGTCTTTGTGGCTATTTTCTATTTTTTTAATTTCTTGGTGGTGTCGTGTGGTGCGGGTTGTTACGTTCCCTCAAATATGGTTGAGCGAAGCAATGGCTGGATCATGCGTCATGCTCGTGAACGGGTGCCACCAACGGGAATGGGTCTGCTTTTGCCTGCCTGTGTTAACATGTATTGAATTGTATTTATTTGTATTTGTATTGTATTTATTTTTACTTGTATTGTACTCAGGAAAATTCATCGTGGAAGCACTGAATACATAGCATAGTTTCAATAACAATTGTAAAATTTTTATTTTTTTGAAAAGAGCAACCGCCGAGTTTCTTACTGGCTCTTCTCGGCAGGAAAGGCATTCCGAACCAGTGGTAGATTCATTGACCATTCAAAAGTGCTTGTAAAAGTTTATTTGAATAAAAAATATTTCTATTTCTATTTCTATTTCTATTTCCGTAACTAGGTAGAGTTATTTAGCAGGCCACGCTTCGTCTACCTGAAAGATTTCCAAAACTCACGTCGACTATTTTCAGCGATCCTCCTCATACCTCGTGTGAGCTTCGGATAAACAGTTTACAATATGAAATGGGGCAGCTGAGCCTTGACCGACATCTGCCCAGCTCAGCACCGGCTGCCGGCCTGGTGGCGACGTGTGAGACGCAGACATACACATCAAACAACTACCAAACATTAACAAGCGAGCCACGTACAAATGTATCTTACTGGCCGACGTAAAAGCAATATAAAAGCTGTTGATCAACACAATAATAAAAACGTGCTGTTGAAATCAGGGCTCAGGTAAGTTATTTATTATCAATGTTATTACATCAAGTAGGTACCTAGTTCATTTATCGTGGCTGAGCGGTCGTGGTCATCACGAAATGACGTCTTTTCAAATGTATTTTTTATTCACTGTAAAGTGGAAAGACCCATTTTTATTTTTATAATATTCATATGCTCAGTACATACAGGTTTTGAATAACCAGGACTGTTCGATTTATAAGGTCTAGCTGCTAGGAATAGGTAAGACAATAGAGTCGAGGATTGAACCGATACCTTTTGAAGCTTCAAATCCAATAAATATTTATATCACAAACTATAGCTATTAGCACGTGTACAGCGCATCCATGTATTTGCGAGCGGTATTGCAGCGCTGTATGCATCGGTCGCCATGGCAACGCGCCGCGGCCGACGACCTCGCGCGACGCGTCCCGCCCGCCCTGCACGCCGTCCTGCACGCCGCCCTACGCCCGCCCTGCACATTTTATTTGTAAACAACAGAACTAAACCTATTTATAGCCTTTTCAGTACATATATAACTCCTGAGACACTGTCCTTTAGATAATCTTCAGTTCGGTGTGCATAGTTAAGTTCAGTGCGTGTGTGAAAGAAAACTCCTTAGAAACACCGTAGTACGAGTTGATTAGGGGGAGAGTCGAAGTGTGCGTGCAGTCGAAAAGTGAAGCGATAATGTGTATTGACAGCACACGGATGTGCAGTGAATTAGTGTGTTATTTGTGATGGGGTTTATCTGGGGTTGATAAATGGTGTCGATAATGAAGTGGATAGAGTTTGATAGAGACTTAATAAAGGGTTCTCTGTGTTTGCGATAATGCTTTTGGAATGCTGTCCATAATGGAATGTGAGCTGGTATGGTGTTTCAGTAAGTTGATTTAATTTTTTCTGAATAAAAGAGGTTAAGATTATTGAGGAAAATTTTTATCTGTATGAATGAAAAGGTTTTGTAATATCGTATAGAACGCTGTGATTTTAAGCAAAGGTAATTTTGAAAAACCTTTGCTTAAAAACATTCTGATTTAAAGTCATGAAATTGATAATGTTTAGTTAAATATTTTTAGGCACCTAAGAACATGTGTTCAGAGTTAAGATCGCTTCTCAAAATAAGATAAAATAATTAACATTATTTTGAATTCTTTAAATAGTTGGTTATCTCAAAATATTGGCAGTGAGATTAATTTTTACTAGCTACTGGACAAAATATAATCTTTGTTTGTTCTGTCACCGTAAAACAAAATGAATGAATGAATTGCTAGGCAGGATTTAACTACAAGCTTTTATCTAAACGTCGGATTTCTATTTTTATAAGTTACACCTACACGCCATTTCCGCTAGTGACGCGTTATTTGACATAAACTAACTATTACACTGTTTTTTTTTACTTGGTTTCGCCAACTTTATTTAAAAGGCCAAAGTCTACTTCTTCCCTTTCATATACTCTTTCGCTTTTCGCTGGAGAAGCATCTTCGCCGATGTTTCATCTTGAGAAGACGTACTAATGAGAAGATTGTTACACTGCTGCTAACTACTTTTAATTAATTAAATAATCATACTGCTAGTAACAAAGAGTCAAATAAATAATTTGATGTCGCAAATCATTATTGTTTTACTTACGACCTTCTACCATACCTAGCAGAGAAGGATACCAAAGCTTTGCAATGCAACACTCTTGTTTTTAAGTTAACAGTTATTTGAATTATACCATCTTCTCGTTGTATTAGCGCTTAATGGTTCAAGAAAAAAAAATATCAACACCCTACCTCATGAAGTTATGATACCTGGCATTTTTTCACTACCAGTTATTCTGATCATTTTTTTGTACTCTCTAAACAATATGAAGCTATTCAAGGCGAGGATAACCAGGTCCTCAAGAGCTGACAGCGCATTGGCAGTTCCTCTGGTGCTGCAGGTTCATGGGCGGCGGTCATCATTTAACTTCAGGTGATCCGTCTGAATGTTGGCTCGTTATTAATAGAAATCCGCTGGCCTTGTATTTCAAATAAATCATAACTTTATGAGATATAGAAAGTATTGTAGTAACTCAGGCGCCAAACATAATTGCACCACTCTCAAGATTTATTGCGAATAACCATTCCCGTAACGGCTTTGTTCATTTACAGCCATTCATTGATAACCGTTGTGCCAAAACTATTTCAGAAAAGCTTTTATTCAACTTTATTGTATAGTAATGTTAGTTTAACTCTACCAGAGCGAAACTGGTGGTCAAACTTGCACGATATTGGGTGGATATCATTTCAAGCTTATAGTAATTCCCAACTAACAAAATGGTCATAAGATTTTAAGCTTTTATGATTATTTCGTCACATAGGTGTCGTATATTAGCAAGTTTTAAAATGTGACGTTGTACAGGCATCATGTATATTGCATTTAAGTTTCAATGCAATTAGGTAATAAAAGTCGTTGTACAAACGTCTGTATGAAATAGCTATAAAGCAATTTAATCGTAGAAAATACACAGTCATACAAACGTTTTAGGCGGGACATTTTGGCTGGTATTACAACCTTAATAACGCTGCTATAAGACTATGCATGTAAACATGACATTTTAAATATATTCCCAGTAATGTAAACCAGCCAAGCCCAATAAACGCGACAGAGAGTGATGGTTCCGTACCTATTTTTTAACCGACTTCCAAAAAGGAGGAGGTTATCAATTCGGCCGGTATCTTTTTTTTCTGTTGAAAATCGATGTCAACACGAATGAACCCATTTGGCTGAAATTTGGAATGGAGATAGCTCATACCCAGGATTAGCACATAGGCTACATTTTATCCCTGATAATTAAAGAAACCTTAATCATGTCAATCAAGTCATTATGGCCATACCTCCCATGGTTAACGACACAACACAACGGCCCCTACTCCCCGGAAAAAGTTGGGAACCAACAATTATGTCATTTTTCCACGTTGACAAAATATATTTTTTGCCGCATTCCCAAAAAACTTATGGTCTCTAAAATGTTCTGTTAATGTAAAAAACTATTTTTTGGAATGACAAATAACGGTTTACTAAAATGTTTTAGGGAACTCTGATAGGTTCGTAATGGAAGAACGCCATGTTCTTTAAGAGTTTATAACTCTTAAAACAGCAGTATTCATCGTATACAAGTATTTTGTAACTTATAATGGCACGATGAAGGGAGTTTTAACTCTTAACACAGCAGTATTCATGGTATATAAGTATTTCGTAAGTCATAATGGTATTATGACATATAATAATTTATTTTTTATTTAAAAAATAATAATTAAATACACAATAAATGAAGGGGGCATTTAAAATTTAAACCTAAAAAGTTGGTCCCTAAAGTAATATTCGCATTAAGTTTTCCAAACTTAAACATAAACACATCCCATTTCAAACTTGTAAATAATTTGATTACACTTATAGTATAAAAGTATAAAAATATAGTCTGCACACATGCATAATTTATTAATAGTTAAATTCTATTACTTATAATTGAAAGTGCTTCAATACTGCATCAAATAGATTCATTGGTCCGGTAAACGTCTGCGCTATGAATGCTATGATAACTATACGACTAAATACTCATACCAATGATAATATTACAACACTACTATGTTCTCGCTTATGACTTTTGAATGACAGCTATACGACTTTATAGAAATAGTAACTGCGCCAAAATCGCGTTGTATAAGCGTTTGTAAGCCTTATTTTCATGCCATTCAGTTTTTCGAAAACGTTTACACAATTCTTATATGACTTATATTAAGACCATTATGACAGCTATACGACTTTATAGAAATAGTAACTGCGCCAAAATCGCGTTGTATAAGCGTTTGTAAGCCTTATTTTCATGCCATTCAGTTTTTCGAAAACGTTTACACAATTCTTATATGACTTATATTAAGACCATTTTGTTAGTTGGTAACTCTCAAAGTTTAACTATTGTCGTACTTTTTCCTGTTATAAACTCTCTAAGCTATGTTGCAGATGAAAAATGCGTTTGAAGTCATTAGGTACACCTTAAAAACCCATTATAAATGCTAAAGTGTGTTTGTTTGTTGGTTTGTCCTTCAATCACCAGAAACTGAGAAATACGTATACGTGGACGTAATTTTTTGCGTGAGTTTAGTTGTGGCCTTTGAAATTAGCATAGGCTACACAAAGGACTTTTTATTAGGCAAGAAGTTCCCGAGGGATTTTAAAAACCTAACTATACAGTCCACGCAGACGAAGAAAGTCGCGGGGAAAAGCTAGTGAAAAATTAAAAAACTTGCCCTCAATTAACTTATTTACAAAATCTAACGTAAGCCGTGTTATCTTTATTATTTATCGCAGCATGAAAAGTTGTTATACTTATTTCCCTGAAAATAACCACGCAAGTAACTGAGTTAGTAGGTATAGCTACGCAATAACATGAATCAGCATGATTTATAGGACGGGCACCGCACGCCATGCCACGGGGCACGGGGCACGGGGCACGGACTCTGTGAAACATGTGCCGCGGTATTTGCGTGTGGTAAATTCGGCAATTTATGGGTCTAGTTCAAGCAATGAATAAACTTGGTACCTACGCTTTTTGTTTTGGTAATCAGGTACACGCTATGTACACTTGTCTCAATTAAAAACTATCGATACTATTAATGAATTTATTTACGTAAGAATGAGTACCTACCGTTCATCTAGACTTATGTTGTGTGTACTAAGTATACATATATATTTATAGAGTTACAGATTTCTTGGAATTCAATTTTGGATGTTTTTTTCGGAAATAGATTCCAAACTTTAATTCCATGAAGGTTGTGTCGCTATTGATAAAATAAGTACCTAAATTATTTTCCGTTCTTTGTAAAGCTTAGGAATTATATACCTATACCAAATGAGAAAGGTTACATAGGCATTTTTCTTTGTATTACCTTTTGCCTGAGGATAACGAGGCAGAAAAGGAAAACTTACAGTTTCCTTGAGTGGAAAGTGTAGGTTAAGTGTGCAGTGAGTCAGCAGGCAGCACGGCACGTCACGTCGCGACGCCAGTGCAACAAGTGACCCCCACTGCACGACACTGACCCCGACCTATTTATGTGGCGCAGCCCTACTTTGTGGTGGCATGTGCTCCTTACCCACTATCTGATGTTTGCATGAGAGCTCATTAGCACAAGGAACTACCACCTCCACTCTGTCGACCTCTTCGTGATTACAAACAATGACGATGGATGTACCAATTTTTAGTTACGTATTAGGACTGCACAATGCGCATAATAATCTATTGAGGCTTTCAAACAAATATACTAAATTGTATACAATTAGGTATAATGTAGGTGTATGTAATATATATCTGTGTGTATGTATGTATGTTTGTTTACGTATTTCAAGGAAACTATTTGTCGTATTGTAATTATTCTTCAAGTTTTCAACACTTTTTCTAAATTGCGACAACTGCAAGTGTGCCGTTGTTTTACCAAAGGTGCGATATATTGTAAACACCGACAATTGCACACGCTGCTCGTAAAATCTGGTCTAGAAATTGTTTAGAGTATAATAACACAATACCCTTTATTGCACATTCTCATTTCCCACACATACCTACTCAAAATTGGTCGCGTTACTATTTTCCGGGAAAAATCTTATCTCAAACAGCGTATTCTCTATTCCGCCTCCTCTCCCTTTTCTTAAAGAACGGGAATAGTTTTACAAAATTTTTCGAAAAGTATAATACTAGTGGTTCGCCCCGAACTGAGACCTCGCGATATCCCATAATTCCCAAAAGTTTTAATTATATATTGTAATAATTAACTTTTAACATTAGACGCAATAAAAAAAATAATAGTTGACATAAAACTGTTTTACTGACACAGCGCCATCTATTAGCATTATAGTGAAGCTATTAGCTTCACAATAATGCTAATAGATGGCGCATTAAAATTAAATAATTTCGTTTCTTTATAACATTTATCTAATTTTAGTATTTGTTGTTCAAGTACAGGATATAACTGAATTTTCAACCAAGTTTCACGTTCTAATATTCAGTAATTCAGAAGTTATAGGGCTCTGACAGACATTTAGACGGACACACTTCTCTGTCTAGTAGGCAAGCGCCCTAGTTGACTCAGAGAACTCGCTTCGCTCGTTCAATTATTTCACATACCACATAGGTACCTATGCATTATAATACTTGCTTATTACCTACCGTAACGCGGCTTCCTGTTCCAGTCTCTACAACCAAAACAAAACAAAACTATACAAAGAACAAAGTTATCAGAGATCAACACAAACTGAGTCACTTGACCCTTATAGTAAGTTGTAAGTTTGTTTGTTCGTCGGCCGTCGCTAACTGGGTGACCCTTATTCGGCCGTCCTTGGGCGACTTGGCGACGCTGCGTCTGCCGCACTATCTCTACATCGCATCAGCTAACTATGTATAAACCCTCACACAAAGGCGGTAATAGCCAACAGATTTATATCAGAGCAGATTTGTGTATCGTTCTAACTCTACCCTAAGTCCGAGCTAAGTCAGAGTTCTCTCTATAGATCTCAGCAAAAGTAACGAGGTAAACCGGCAGTGGAAGGCAGATAACAATATCAATTCGACTGAATTTGAAACAATGGTAAAAACAAGCAGACCTTGACCACGTGCCCGGAAAAATTTTGGATTTTATGAAAGAGCGCGACGACTGACACCAATAACCATAATAGTATCAATATACATAATTCATTTCATACTCTTTAACAACCCTTACCCATTTAAGTACATACAGATAAGGTAAATAAAAAAAGCGTGTTACCTGTTATAATAAGGAACTGCATGTGAATAATAAGAGTGAGTCAGGTGTCAGGACCTTGTGTGTCTCACGGTCCACTTTAATCATTTTCAATTTATTGGCGTCAACCGTTTTGGGATGTTGAAATTATTTCTTTGTTTAACTGAGGTCAAAGAAACTTGGAACTAAAAATGAACTTTACCATTTAATATCCAGGGTCAATGACATACGAAGGGGTAACAAGTTCGAGCCTCGTCTGTTCACTACGTAAGGACTCTTTGTTTTCCCGTGTTAAATTTAAAACTATCTAATTTACGTAAATTATCCCATGTTGCTGCCGATTTAAGGACAAACCAGCAAGCAAATCAGGGCAAATCAGCAGGTAAATTCATTAAATAGGTACGTATCTACTTCGTTACCTCAATTATTGTTCCTGATACCTACCTGAGTATTCCCAATATAAAGCTTTTCCGTATTCCGTAGCTAAGTACCTTGTTGAACCCAGTGCCGTAAATAGAGCGGTGCCACCGGTGCCCAGGCACAGGGCGTAGACTCTGGGGGGCGCAAGAATGGCCAGACCAGGCAGGACTATTATTTTTTCGGTTGGCTCCTGATAAGTTCCCGCTGCGCCCCTGGTGCTCGTTTGCCCACATGAGTTCTAGTTCTTTAAAAAAAAAAAAGATTTTTCTACCAAAATATTAGAAGATTGGTCTACCAACACCAAGGCCCTTGTGCTTTATTTTATAACCCTGAATTAAATAAAGTACGCATAAGTAAGATAGCATTGCTCTAGCTAGGGTACTTTTATAGTAGGTAGGTAGGCTTTTATCTAAAAAAACAAGGGCGCAGGTATAAAAGCTCGCCCAGGTACAACCATTAATGTATCTGTAATTCTGTAGTGTTCGTAGTGAAACCCGAAAACCCAATCAGCTGTTCGTTTCGTTATCAGACATTCACGTCGTTATCAGTATCGCCGGGGACGCCGCCCGGACACCACGCGTCCTCGCGAGCCGCTCAGCAGCGACCAGCTGTTGATGTTAACCTGTGTTCTAACCCGCGTGCTATGTAAACAAACATTAGAGATACGCAACAAAGTGCCTTCCGCCCACTCCACTGTGATTTACACGTGGACTGATTCACTGTAAACAAACTGGCTCTGAAAAATACACTGAAATGTAAGTTTTTTCTTTATATTTTTGGCAGTATGGAGAATTTTTAATCCAATATATTGCGAAACTGGCGAACGCGGGCTGAAAATTGAAATATATTTCCCATGCCCATTTTAAATGCTGTGCTGGGTGGAGAGGCTTTGGCCGTGTCTGGTTGCCACCTTACCATCCATGATGTACCGCCAAGCAATTTAGGGTTCCAATCTTTTCATCGAACGAAAAAAACGAGACGGTTTTTTCTTGTTTGGTTTAAAATACTATTAAAAACGCGTTTCAGTATTCAGTCGTTAATCAATTTCTTATCAAGAAATAAAGATAAAAATTGTTATACGAGTACTTACGTTGGTAGGTTCCCCAAGACCTACAAATCTTAAGACTTGGACAAACACACCACGATAGCGACGCGTGAGGAGCCGTGTCAAAAGCGATCCTAAAAGGTGAACGATTTAAAATGCATGAGTGCATTTCAGCACGTAGGAGCTTTGCTACCGTGCACCGTGTAGCAAGTTTTCGCGGTCTACAGTCGCGCCAATTTCTTCATTACCATTAACATATACAATGTCTTTATTATAATACATATTAGCTGTTGCCTGGGTCTCCGCGTTGATTATTGCTTTAAATTTTTTTATATTTGGCAATGTAAAAAGATAAAGCAATTAATTATACCACATGGATTAATAATAAATAATAATCATACCATGTGGCATTCAGTCGTAATCACAGATTAGGAAAATGGTGGTCGTAATCATGGCGTCCTGAGCCGCTGTCATCGAACGTCTGACCAGACCTTTATCATAATATTTCTCACGATAAACTAATTACGGACTTACCACTTCCCCGACCGGAGATCACGTTTCTAAGAACTTATCCATTTTCTAAACAGATTTTTTATTGTAAATAAGCTTACTATGTTTATGAGTATACAGCCCTTAACAATAGATGGTAATTAAATTATATAAATCAGAGCTGGGTATAGTTTTTGTATAAAAATAAAACAATGAGGGTAATGGAACTAATCCCTTGGCTTTTAAGTCCTTTTAAGCCTCTTTTTATGCTCTACCTAGAAAGGTACTTAGTCCCACAGAGCGTACATTTAGCTAGTAGGTCTGAGGGTATCCAAACATTCAAAGCTCCTAATGAGGAGCCCTGTTTTTCAAACACAGTCTTTGAAATGATTTTAAAGCAATACTAATTAAAGGATTAGAGTATGAAGTAGGTAAATTAAGGATCATGACTCCCATTACAAAAGAAAGTCTGACCGGTAAAGAATCTGTATAATATATGTAAGTGTGTAATTAATTGTTTCGGGTTCTAGAACCCGATACTAGATATTGTACAGTAGATACTAGTATCTACCTAGTTTGTATGTGGAAATATTTTCAAAGTTAAAACCTTTACAAATCAACCAATGTGAAAATATTCATTGTTAACATAAACTTCTAAATATATAAAAGGAAAAGGTGACTGATTGATTGACTGATCTATCAACGCACAGCTCAAACCACTGGACAGATCGGGCTGAAAGGCATCTTCTTCTTCTTCTTCTTCAACTAATGGACGTCCACTGCTGGACATAAGTCTCCTGCATGGACCTCCACAAGCCTCGGTCTTGCGCCGCCTGAATCCAGCGGCTCCCTGCGACTCGCTTGATGTCGTCTGTCCACCTAGTGGGGGGTCTGCCAACACTGCGCTTCCCGGTGCGAGGTCGCCACTCCAGCACCTTGGGACCCCATCGACCATCAGCTCTTCGAACTATGTGCCCCGCCCATTTCCACTTCAGTTTCGCAACCCGCAGAGCTATGTCGGTGACTTTGGTTCTCCTACGGATCTCCTCATTTCTGATTTGATCTTGCAGGGATACTCCGAGCATAGCTCTCTCCATCGCCCGCTGAGTGATCCTGAGCCTTCTTATGAGGCCCATAGTTAGCGACCATGTTTCGGATCCGTAAGTAATCACTGGCAACACGCACTGTTCGAAGACTTTAGTCTTCAGGCACTGAGGAATTTTGGACGAAAAGACATCTCTAAGCTTCCCGAACGCTGCCCAGCCGAGTTGGATTCGGCGGTTGATCTCTTTCTCGAAATTGGACCTACCTAGCTGGACTGTGTGTCCCAGGTATACAGGGCGTCCCACGGCTATGCCACATGGAAGGGAAGTACCTTAAATATTGCAGATGGAACATTTTACTGAAAGAAGACTTCATTTTAATTTAAAAAACAATTTAAACTGCATTCATAGATTTTTAAATAATTGCCTGGTTGAACCGGGACTCGAACCCGCTATACGAGAAAAAAAATTAACCTGTATCTTTATCATACTGATCGGAAGGCTTCATCATAAGGATTATTTTTTGTTAAATAACATAGCATGAGAAATAAAAGGAAGACCATGAATTTTAGCCTTTGATGTAAAAGTTTGTTCAGAAAAATGTCCTTCAATCCCGCTGCAACAGAGCTACGAATTGCAGCGGGATTGAAGGACAAACCAATAAATCAACAAACAAACACACTTTCGCATTTATAGGTAATATAAGTAAGGATTAGTAAGGATAGTAAGGATCGGGAAATGATGCGTACTTCTCAAGTGGGTACTCATTAGTAATAGTTCATGTCAGTTGTATGTCGATACGCCAATGTCAGCTTTTCATTTTTCTGAACAAAATTTTACTTCAAAGGCTAAAATTCATGGTCTTCCTTTTATTTCTCATGCTATGTTATTTAACAAAAAATAACCTTTATGATGAAGCCTTCCAATCGGTATGATAAAGATACAGGTTAATTTTTTTTCTCGTATAGCGGGTTCGAGTCCCGGTTCAACCAGGCAATTATTTAAAAATCTATGAATGCAGTTTAAATTATTTTTTAAATTAAAATGATGTCTTCTTTCAGTAAAATGTTCCATCTACAATATTTAAGGTACTTCCCCTCCATGTGGCATAGCCGTGGGACACCCTGTATATACTCGTCTACAATTTCGAGTGCAGAGTTCTCCACGATTACTGGGTGGAGCGGAGCATGAGCATTAGACATGATTTTCGTCGAAAGGCATACAGATAGCTATTACGACTATAGGATCCGCTAAGAAAAAATTTTTGACAATTCAACCCCTAAGAGGATAAAATAAGGGTTTGAAAATCGAACTTAACGTGAGCGAAGCCGCGGGAAAAAGCTATTTAAATAATATTATGATCCTCATCATTTCGACAGAAAAACAGTCTAACAGACTGCTTGTGAAAATTCAATTATTAAAATCGACTCAGCTGTTCCAAAATTAGCCCGTTCAAACAGATAAATTTTTAAAAACGTTTATTACGCTATCGTACAATTTGATTAAATCATTATTTATATAATGACTAGCGGACCCGACAGACGTTGTCCTGTCTTAAGTTTTTTACATCCTCTTTGACGAAATTGGCAGCACGCATTCTGTCAATGTTATGTCAAACGCCATAAGATTACATCAAAAAAGTTTGAATTGTAAAAGCGGTTACATTAGAAATAATTTAATATGGTGGTTAATATTTCTTAAATTTTCTAATTTTCCGCGCAATTTTCTTAATTTTTTCTTTCATAAGAACCTTCTCCTAACAATAACAAACACAATAAAAAAAGAATTAGCGAAATCGGTCCAGCCGTTCACGCGTGATGCGCTTACCAACACATTAAGCGATTCATTTTTATATATTAGATTTATGAGATTAACAAAAGGCAATTTGATTTTATTTATTTGTATAGATAGATGTCTAGATAAAATTGCCATCGATTAGGTGGCATTTTTATCGTGACAAAAAAAAAGATACCGGCCGAATTGATAGCCTCCTCCTTTTTGGAAGTCGGTTAAAAATACGGTTTGTCTAAGTGTCCCCGCAGATCACAGACTTTTTATCGTATCGTGGTAGTACGTTCGGTCGTCCTTTACCGTGGGTTATATACTCCAAGTCCTATACCTAAAGCTCATCCGTGGATAATACATATATAAGTAATGTATAAGTGAATAGACACACACTTGATACCTTTATACATAATATTATTTTATCGATTATAATTGTGGTTAGTTTAATATCACGTCGTTAATTTTTATAACTGATAAGAACCATAGGTACTTAGATACATAATTCTAGGCGTATAATAATATGAATTATATTTGTTTAATTCCATTTAATACTATCAAATATATTCAATTAAATATATATTTTTTATTCGATGATATATCTTATCATCGAATAAAAATTAGTATTAGTATAAATAAGTGTCACAATTTAAATAGTTATGCTCTCTTTAAACATTTCTGTGGTGGTGTCGTGTGGTGCGGGTTGTTACGTTCCCTCAAATATGGTTGAGCGAAGCAATGGCTGGATCTTGCGTCATGCTCGTGAACGGGTACCACCAACGGGAATGGATCTGCTTTGACTGCCCGTCTTGACATGCGTTGGATTGGTGTACCTACGTATGCATTTTTGCATTTTTGAAGCTTTATTGTGGAAGCACTCTATACATAGCATGGCTTTGTAAAAAAAAATTTTTTTTTGAAAAGAGCAACTGCTGAGTTTCTTGCCGGCTCTTCTCAGCAGAATCTGCATTCCGAACCGGTGCGTGGTAGATTTATGACGTGTCATAAGAGCTACAAGTTAGCCTATATGAAATAAATAAATTTTGAATTTTGAAATAAGAGTAGGTACTCGTAAGTAGTAGTTAAAAAAGAGAAAAAAAAAGAAAGGAGTATATTTTTTAACACCTGCGTAGATGTGAGCCAGAAACAGCCGCGTGTGGCCGCACGTGACCCGGCGGACGAATCACTAGTTTTCCTCATCTTCTGAACATATTCCACTATCTCATAAGTCACCACAAAGTCACGTGCTAGGTTTGTGGCGTTTACGACAAAATCCCGCGGCGAGATTTACTACATGAGATAAAAACTTCCTACAGTAAAATCTGTGTTTTCAATTCAGCTTGACGCATTTTATATTGTACAAATGAGCCAGTTACGCTTCCTTATACTCTAATATAATATTTTTTTTGTATAAATAACTCAAGTTTCTTTCATGTTCTCTCATGTTAAAAAAGCGGCGACGCCTTACTATTCGGGGATCGAGTATTTCGAGATTTTTCGTAGTTATGTGCGTTTTAAGAAATCTAATATCTCTTGGTGAATGTAAACGTAAGGAAACCCGCATGTCTGAGAGCTCTCCATAATATACTTACCTTCAAGACAAGGGTGAATAGGTATTTTCTAGGCAAGCGCGGTACAACCTAGACCTCATCAGTCCTTTTTATCATTTATTGTCGTCAAATTGCGTTTCTTTGCCTATCTCGTAATAAAAAAAATATGGAAATATTTTTAATATAATATTATATTGTTAGCGAACAGGTTAAAATTAAGTTTACCTAAGATATTGTGAACAACATACGTAATATTAAGTAAGTATAATGCAGTTACCTTGCAGGTATTTATTTTATAATGAGTAATACTAAGTATAACTTATAAATTACTCGAAGGACAATAACATTGTAGTAATTAATTTTATTATATTTTAGTATAATAGTAGAACTATTTATATTTGTGTGGTTTTACCATTTATAGGTGGTTTATTTCTTGAGTCAGCTGCGTTATCTAATTACTACTAGTAGTAATTTAGTTTTAATTTACGTTAAGTATAGTTCCTAGGAAATATAATGTAAATTAAATATTTTCAAACATTCGTACCACGTATAGCTATTTTTGATATTTACTCACTTACATTATTGGTAAATAAAGTACTACACAGATACATCTATATGTATATCACTTTTAATAAAAACCATGAGACAATCAATAAAATAGTAAAAAAAACATAAATGCTATGTTTTTGTTCTCCATATTACTCGTAAGTTTAAATCTTTTTTAAATGTTTGGGTTCTCATTAAGTCTCTCCAGAAAGCTGGCTGCATACTTACTTACTGTCCAAAGTACGAGTCAGAACTAGGGTCCTGGGTATATAAATTATTAAAAAAAATATTTAAATTGTTATCAATCCACAAAAATCCTAATGTAGATAGTATAATATTATTTGTAGACTACATATTATGTAGAGTCAGTAACATCATAGATTAGCTTTTATAGTAAAGTACCAACATGTATTGCGTGGGCAGGATTAGATACGTTGGTAGTTTGGTTCACTGTTAAATATACATAAATCATAATATAAACGTAAGTTATTTTAGCAGATACAAGCGGCACTAGACCGTTTTTCGAGGGGATACAACAGGCCAGTATTGTCAAACTTTCTTCTTCTTCTTCTTCTTCAACTAATGGACGTCCACTGCTGGACATAAGTCTCCTGCATGGACCTCCACAAGCCTCGGTCTTGCGCCGCCTGAATCCAGCGGCTCCCTGCGACTCGCTTGATGTCGTCTGTCCACCTAGTGGGGGGTCTGCCAAACAGGTCTGTCAAACTTTAATTAACCCAAAAAACTTTTGCTGGAAAATCGACTATGTGCAGGAGAGATCAATGCTCTATAACACAATTATGAGCTACCTACTCTAGAATTCTCGCTGTGCGTTGATAGATTGATGGCTTACTGTGGTAAAACGGGCAATGACATTTTACACCCCGCGCGCACCCCCCCACATAAGTACAACGTTTTATTCCTAGCTGTTATTACCCCCCATCGGGCTATCAAAACAATAAAAATGTTAAGCTACTTGTAGGTATTCATGAGGCAACAAGCAGCCCAAATACCTCAATGAGTTAGATAACTATTTGTTCTATAAGCTATGCAACAACTATAGGTTACAATCAAGGACAATAAACTAGGGAATATTTATTTTATTGTTTCGTATGAAGGCAAAAACATAATTATGATATTATTCAAAATTTCTAAAGCAAAAATATTATTTTTCCGTGTGGCAACAGAGAAGGTAAATGATATGTTTATAACGCATACGGTGCATCAAAAATTAAGCATGCCTACCTAACCATAGCTTTTAATTACATGCAATTTATCCTTTACTTATTTGCCTTATAATAATGTACCAAAATGGTAATATTAAACGATTAGTTTTATTAGAATGTCTTTTGCAACATGCATGCTTTCAAGTCCAAAAAAGGCCAATGACTAATTATATTATAGGTAATTTTAATGAATAAGGTGTCGATCGATTCGTTATTATGTCGAAATTAAAGAGGTTAAATATACGAACAAAATCAAACGCTCGCATCCATTTTTCTTCGTATCAGTTTACAGTTACATTATTACATAGCCCCTAAAATAAAGAAAAAACAAATAAAGAAAAAAAAAACATTTTTTCTTGTATAAAAATGATTGTAAATTTTGGGGTGTGAAGCAAAGCAAGTGTTGCATAATGAATGCAACATTACGTTTCCACGCAACCGTGGGCTTTGTAAAACTCCACGTAAACCTCATTACGACGTAAACTACGATGGCTCTTGAGGCGCCAGACTGGTGGGAGCAGCTGCTTTGTTTGAATCTACGATCGATATTCACCTGCCGCGCTTGTAATCTGCTTAATGCTGAAACACGCAGCTAGGTAGCACGATAAAATAATCACTTGATTTTAACTCGGCTACGCCAAAGCCAAAAGAAAGGGTTATTTTAGCAGTATATCTATGCATGAATGTATGTTTTTATTTTGTTGCCCGGTTCAAAAGACGTAGAAAAAATGCAGATTCCAAATATGTATATGTATGTACGTATACGTAATAGGTATAACTCAATTTCTTAAAAATTATCGCTCAAGTCTTGAGTGGTCTTTAACAGTCGATATTATGTATTAAGTTATTTTAAAAAAAAAATTTATTTAAAGTGAGGCTATTTCAGAGAATTATTCTAGAGCGTGGTTGTCTGTTGTGGTTGTAAGTTGTAATCGTCATTCCTGTAGTCTCGATGGCCTCTCGAGGCTCGTCGGTCTGCAATGCTGCCACAACAATCAGCAACCACCCACAATGGGCCTCCGATCGATAGTTCAGCGACTCCGGCCCTTGATTACGGCGACAAAAGCCTGCGGATACGAGAGTATTTCACTCTACGTTAAAAACTGCTCTCTGCGTAATAGTGATCGTGCGTGAGAGTAAATGCTCTTTCAATCAACATAGCCGGCGGGCTATGCGCGATGTTTTGACCGCGCAAATATGTGTTTCATTGCACGTTATTTTGTGCAAAACTTATCTCTAGTTAAAAAAAAATTAAACTGAGGCATGCCTTATGAAATATTCAGCCATTCAAAGTTTTATTATTCCCCTTCTCCTACAAAGTAAGCGATCTACAAACTCTATCTTTTTGGAAGTTTAAGGATCAATTCATATCCTATTTTTTAAAATTTCCTATAGCAATTATAGATTGAAGTCGAGTAGAATAAATAACTATTATAGTAGGTATTCTGAAAGTGCACATGCATAAACTTTTGGTTGTACCTTGTACGTAAACCGAACCAGATCCGCCTCAATCTCGATTGGCCTCTTGAAAATCCGATCTTAATATTTCAGTACTTGTGTTCTTTAATAATACCTCCAATTGTAAGGTCACCGACTTCGCTCTTACTCCGTGATTACGGCAACAAAAGCTTGCAAAGATATTTCAGTTTCATACTAGGCTAGGACAATGGCGTAGGGCTGTCAGCCATTTTACTATTGCTCTATTTTGTTCCTGTTCATTAACTGGCTCTGGTTTGTGGCGAATGAAAAAGCTATTGTACGTAAATAATACTAGCTTGAAATTAATGAAAGAATTTTTTCCATTGCATCCCAGGACTAAATATGAAAACGTACTTATTTATAAAACATTTTATACAATCGGCAAACTTATTTTTTTCATTCAAGGAATGAAAAACATGTACCTAACTAGTTATTTAATCAATACTGGTATTCTTTTCCTTTTGTAATAAATATTATAAAGTATTTAAAAGCTTTTAAGGCTTAAACGTGGCACAGATTGAAACTGTAAGGTCGACGGTTCACTTCCAACCTATCTTAGTATTGTCGTACTCACCCTTTCTTTAAGCAAGCTTGTGTTAGGAGTGGAGGGTATTTGGAGAGGAGAGAGGACTATTATATGTTCAGCATGGCAATTTTTTTTATAATTCACAAATCATGAATAGTCAAATGATTCCTCTGGAAGCTGTCAGCCCTATTGGAGAGCCATCGCAGCGAACAATACGTCTGTTTCCACTCCCGCTAATGCAGTAGCGAGTCGGGGCTTTGTGTTGCACCGCGCCACGGCCTGGCGAGCTGTCGACTGCCGAGTACAGCCTGCAGCCTGCAGTGGAGCCGTACATCTGTGGATTTTATTATTTAACTCCTAAAATGTATAGTCAACTCCTAATAAGCGCTGATAGCCTAATTAGTGATTAGAACTGCGATCTCCCATTCGGAGGGCCGCAGCAATTAAATATCACTTGTTTTAATGGCAAAGAAATACATCGTGAGGAAACCTGCGCGCCCGGTAGTTCTTCATGATGTTCTCAAAGGTGTGAAGTCTGCCAGTTTGCATTGGGCGAGCGTGGTGGACATAGATCTTTTATAAAGACTGAAGTTTTCAGCTTTGACAGTCAATGTCGTCGGTTCATGGAGTAAGGGGGTCTACCAACACTGCTTTTTCGGTGTGGGATCTCCACTCTAGCCTCCAGTGGACTCTAGGGACCCCAGCGATCATCGTACTACATATATATTACGACGTGAATATTATTGTAATAAGTATTTGTTATTAAATTCGGCAATTGACTTCGAGAGGTAATGTAACTCATGTATCGGCCTTCGCCTTGGGGGGAGTTTGAACTCCATGGTGTCAAGGGTATGATTATGGTATCTCTAGCGTTGACGCGCGCCGCGGCCGCTGATAAAATTACTAAAATATTATACGAACACTATACTAATACTTAACATTAAAAAATTATTTTCAAAAGCCGACTTCAAACGCCACTATACAGTATAAAAATAATTTTTGTTTGTATACGTTTGTTGAAGTCGGGTGGTTTTTAAGGTACAAAAGCCCCTAAATAAATAAAGAAACAAAAAAAATAGAAACAATGATGGGGTTGGCGTGCCAGCTGGTAAAAAACCCCAAAAAAATAGATAAAAAAAATAGAAACGATGAAACCGATACGCGATGCTCGCCCGACTTCAATAAATGTGTCTCTTATATGTCACCATAAGGCGAGCTTGACTCCACTAAAAACACACTTTCGTATTTACTTATAATTACGACATTTTGTTCTTCAAGTTCCGCAGCAAAGAACGTGGACGTGATTTTTTGCATGAACATAGTAATTAATGACCCAGAAAGTTACAGTAAGTATTCAGAAAAACCAATAGTTCCCGCGAGATGATTAAAAATGGAGTCGCGAGCAAAGCTAGTATTACATAATATGATAAATTATTATTCTCTGATTTTTATTTATATAGTTATAGGTACTAATAAATAAGACCTGTCAACTAAAAAAATACTGGCATGCGAAATAAAATTTTCATAATATGAAGACCCCTTAAAAACTATAAATATTCGCGGTAACACTATTGAAGTAGTTTTTCGGAAATTATATTATTGTTTTATAATATTATCTTCCTCATTATTGATATTTCGCTGTCCTGTTGATTTGCGTCATTGTTTTAAGTCTTTTGCATTATTATAAAATAAACACTAACCCAATTATATTTTGAGGAATTCCATATGTTGTTACATATAAATGATATTATTTTTCGGTAATTCAATGTTTATTATGGTTTTCCCTGTTTGCTAGTAAATACACATAATAAGTCACACAAAGTAAGGAACAAGTTGTTTCAAACACGTCAAATTGAATTAAAGATTTAATTTAACACTTAAATTTATTTTATTATTAATTCTTCAGACAAAAGTAAACAAAAAATAATTACACCACAAGGATATTTTATTCTGAAACATCGACTTATTCCGTGAATTATTTTTTGGATGATTTTATGATTTATTGGTCTAGTGGTTAGCATGTTTAACTGCAGAAAATGCGAAGTCCCAGGTTCCATTCCCGGGTCGGACCAAAAATGTATTGGGTTTTTCTCTCAAGAAATTTTCAGTAGGTACTAGCAGTTTGCGCGTATACACTTGGGCACTACAATATCTCCCGCGCAGATGGCTAATCCCTTTTATTACTAGACGAAGCCCGCGACTTCGTCCGCGTGGATTAAAATTTTTTAATTTCTGCGAGAACTCTTTAATTTTCCGGGATAAAATGTATGTGTTAATCTTGGGTATGAGCTATCTCCATTCCAAATTTAAGCCAAATTGGTCCATTCGTTGTTATATTAAAATAACAAGTAGGTATTTAACATCTATCGCAGACGAAGCGGCTGTAACTAACCTGTTTTTATTATTATAATAAAAAAAAACAAAACCACGCAGCGGGCGCTTCTCGGTAATGATATGAAATTAAATTAATTCACGCCGCAGTTCATTCTACACACGACATGCACCAGTTTCATGCTGATAAGATAACCGTACCTACGTTGAATAATTATAAGCAATTAATCACTGAACGTCCCGCCAAATATTTGAAGTGCTAATGTTATATGTTATAATAAGAGTAGCCTTGCTCCGGAGCGGTGCAGGCGCCGCGCGAAGACGGTCCAGTAACCAGTTCAATCGCGTAAGAGAAGATTATTTATTTGTCAGTGCTACTTCATTTACACCTCTATTACTTATTTACACCTCTTTTTTAATTCGATGAGCAAAGCCCTTGACTGCAATCTCAAGTTAGGGTAAGTAATGCTGCAGTCTAAATATGTTTAATCTACTTTTATCTATAGAAGGAGTATAGCAGTGTAAATGAATTCCATACCTCAAAACATAAAGAATTTCTTATAATCTAAATATATTTATAAAACAAAGTCGGGTTATTTACACCATTTATAAATCTAAAACGGCTGGACCGATTTTTAAAATCTTTGATTTTTTTAGATTGTCTAAGCCCCAAATATCGGAATAACATGAAAAATACACGAAAAAAATAATTTATGAAGTTTTTTTTTGATATATTTTGTATGAAACGGCTCTTTGATAATATCTCGAGAACGGTTTGACTGATTTTGATGAATTTTTCTTTTTGTTCGTCTCGTTCGTCGAGCATTTTCCTCGCGCATTTGAGAAGTAAGAAAATGACAAGTAAATATAAATCCTGATTGCTAACTTTATGTTCTATGCTGATTCCGGATGGAATCAACGCGGGCGAAGTCGCGGGCATTAGCTAGAATTATAATAGATCGGCTCATATTGCACTTAGATTTGAATTTCGCTCAAAAGCATTGGGAATACAACGTTAAAAATTTCGAAACTTCTTAATAATGTTTTGCATTAAGTATAGTAAGGCGTGTTGATTCATATTTAGGTCCAAACGCTCTCAGAAGACCAAGATTCTTCTTCTGTTTTCTGATTCTTTTTAAATTAAAAATAGTCTGGAATGTTCAGAACAGGTGGATTTGCAGTTTATTTTTATTGCAGTGCGCGAATACGTAGCGCGCACAGAGGTTCGAAGTTCAGTTGATTTAATGTTTTTTATTTTATTTATTTATTATACAAGAGAAAAAAAATTAAAGCAGTTACGTAGTTACCTATATAAAGCTGCAATTTTCTAACCATAACAATAAAAAAATAATTTTCATTTTAGTAAGCTGTTTTTAACTTCTGATTTCGTAAAGGTTCTCAGTTTGAACATTTTGAAAAATAATTACCACCAGCCTTAGATTAAATATTGTGCGCCACCAGCATTATTGTACATAAGGTAAACGCAATTTGTTGTAAGTACTCGTACTTAGCGCAGGTACTGCTTACAGTTGCAACTAATCAGCGATGTATATGGATATGCCTGTCTCATATAATTATTGCGTTCGAGGAGTAGCCAGTCCAGAACAAAATATGGAATGAAGTGACACTAGTACCTTATTTTTTTTTTTTTTTTTAAGTTCTTTTAAGACAAGAGAGTTTTGCAAATTCTGTCGTCTTTTTGAGTGCGTTTTTTTCCGCTAGCGGCCTATCCATATACATCGATGCTACTTATATATAAATGCGAATGCGTGTTTATTTGTCCGTCAATCACGCAGTAGTAACGAACCCTCGTGGTGAAAGTGATTTTTTGTGTGATTATGATAAAATCTAACTCCAGGCGGTTGAGGTCTTAGGGAAAAGTACTTTAAACTAATGCGTCTTTGTCTCAACATTATTATGTATACATGGGATTCAAGTTGAGTCGGTTTTTGTTAAGGAAACGATCAGTATGCGGTGGGCCGAATTTGCAATCAAGCTTACCGAAACTAAGTAAGCGCCATTAAAATCAAAACAATAACCACATTCTAATCGTGGTATAATGTATGAATATTCCTAAACGCGGCGTAATCGCAAATCCTTATGCATATTTGATCGCAGCTGTGGCAGACAGACATACAGACCTATCTAGGAAGTTAGCCACAAACAGGGTACTTCAGTCAAAGAGCTGACGGAAAATTTAGTGAATGCTCTTTACCACTGGTCTGTGCTAGCTTCATATTCTAGGGATGTGGGTTGCCCTCGCAGATATTCTCAGTGGTTGTGCCTTATAATATTATCTTCCACAACATTTAGAAAGATTATAATCTAATCTTGTTTAATACGTAATTACAAATTAAAAACTACAAATATTCAGTAAGATTATAATTTGTTTTCAAAATAAATAAAATCCACACGTCGTTAACATAATATTGTCTACAAAAAAATATTTACAAAAAAAAATCGCAATGGGCATAACGCCGAGGTATATTTTCTAAGACTTCTTCAAAAAATATATTAACGTAATTTCAGGAGACCTCCGTGTCCCGACGTTGAAAAAATTTATTAATCTAGCCTCTCGACTGAGTTGCTGTGAGAATATCAAGTATTATTAAAACCATAAAGATAGCAATCCTTACAGCTATAAGGAATACTATGTTTATGTTAAAAACCCACTAACTCTCGTCCTATATCACGCGGCATCCACTGCAACGGCGACTGCATACAGAACGACTCGACACCATGCATGACACTTCATTACACGGGATAACTGTCAAGGCTGAACCGATTTGGATAATGCTGTTTTATTTGGTAGTGCCCTTATTCCGCTGCATTGTCGTCGTGCATCACAAATTTGAAACCGTTACCTACTTTAAGGGCTATCAATATTTTTTTGATAAAAATAGAAATAAATACATTAATTAATCTGTAGATGCAATCTAAGATAAGCCCTTGCCTAGAAATTGCCTATTCACTCTTCATTTGAAGGTACCCAAGCAGTAGTTAGTCGAAAACAAGGAAGATTATTGCAAGTTCTAAGGAGTGCGTATCGGTTCGATGGTAGAATATTTGTGAAATAAAGACAATTTTTAAAAAAATCGATAGCATCGAGTTTTGTTTTGAAAACTGTACTTTGTCCTCTTTGCGAAAAATACATCCATGCACCCATTTTAGCCATTTTTTATCAGCTTTAATGTTTTGATATAAGAACTTTTTTAATTAACTCTTTTGACATTTAGACAACAGTTATTATTTTGACATTTAAGATAACCCTGATAGTGAAACTAAAACAGAATGGTTTATATCATTGTGATAACCTGAAATGATTATCACCAAAATTATATATTTTTTGCATTAAAAGTGATAACACTAGTGATTAACATTTTAAACAATAATATTATGTTAACCTCAAGTTTATCTTTACTTCTCGAAATCACCGAAAAACTGAGACATAATTAGTACAATATTTTTTTGCTATTTTATTAATTTATTTAAAAAGTATTATACAGAAATTATTTCTGTGGAGTCTGGTCAGTCTTATATTTTAACCGTAACCATAGAAAAAAGGAGTGTTACAAGAGTGACGTGTGTATCTGTGTGTCTGTGTGTGTGTGTGTGTGTAGCTCCCTAACGAAATTTTGACGTTTTTTCTACTTGAAAGCGAACATAATCGAGATGGATCTTAGTTACAATTTATGAAGATCTCAGCTCAGGCGTTTGAAGATGATTAGCTCATTTCATTCTTGTTTGAAGGGCTTTGCATACCTTCACTCGTGGGATTGATTTGAAGGGTTTATTGTTACTTCATCATCATCACCATCCCTTGGAAATAATCATATTTCCAAGGCATGGTGATGATGAAGCAGCATCAAGTAGTCTTCGGGATACGCAACTACTCAGCAACTTATTTATTTATTTATTTATATTATGAAAATCAACAGCGAATTTGAACAATAATTAACTTAAGAGTAGTAACAATTTTATGGCCAATTATAGATTTTCTAAAAATTACAGATAAATATTGTAAGAGTGAGTAAAAAATAACTTTAAAAAACACAACTAATGAGAACAACAAATTTCAAAATAGTTTGAATAGAAAGTAAGTCAATGAATAAATAGGTATGTTTGCGAGTACGTGTGTGTGTATGTGTGAGTGTAATCGTGTGTTTGTGTATGTGTGTGTGTGACTGTATGTATGTGAGTTTGTGACTGAGCATGAGTGTGTAAATGTTTTCTCGTAGAAATATCAGGATTTTTGTGAGATGTATCGCCTAAATGTATTTTTTGAGTAACGGAAAAGATCAATATGGGAGAATTTTTTATTATAGGACCGAGTAATTCTAGTAATAGCAGAATTTTTCGTATAATGTTTCCTTTTGAAAGGGACACGGAATAATGATGTATGTCGGGTCCGTATAACGGGTACACTCAAATTAATTTTAGATAGAAGTTGCGGACTATCTATTTTTCCATTTATAATATCATATAGCAGTACCATGTCAGCTATATCCCTCCGTTCCCCACAGATTCTTAAATCATAGTGTTACAGCAGATATAGTGTGTTTGGACATCATAGATAAATGATGATCGAGGTTCGAAAAGGATCTGATGATGCTGGAGCAGAGAACTGTTTAATAGGATGGGTTAAAATGTAGAATCGTGAGTCACGAAATGGGGGGGAGTGGGGAGGGGGAGAGTGGGGGGAGGTGTCCCCTACCCTCCAACGCCACTTCCGTAAAAAGATAATACACTGTTCTTGAGAAAAATGAAAAAGAAAATCCCATAGACCTAACCTAACATTCATCATCTCAGGGAGGAGGGGAGAGGGCTAGGAAGTGTGGAGGTGTCCCCTATCACAACTGTAAGGAGTTCTGGGTGGTAAATAAATAAACACGAAGGCTGTGGCGGGAGCTGTGCTTTGCTATAAATCAAATGGGCTATGCCAGAAGACTCGCTCCGTCGCCCCTTCATTCAGCTTCACCTACTCGACCTTCGTTTCGCTACGGAGGTCGCCGGCTCGCTTCGCTCGCCACCTCCCCCCTTCGCTCCACTCGGCCTCGTAGGCTCGCTTCATTCAGGACCTCCTTCGCGAGCTTCTGGCTTCGCGCTTCATAAAAACACTCTAGGGGTAGGGCAGACAAGACTACGTGGAGTCGAGGTTGGCAAATTCGGTTCTGTCACACTATTCGACCTATATCAGCCCATGTCATTTCCGAGTGGAAAAGCTTTCTTGCCATAAGTACTTATTTTTTTCAAAAATAAAGTTTTGACAGTTGACAGTTTTGACAATATAAGACTTGTCTGTGACATGATCTTACGTCCTTGTCACACTTAGCCAAAATTATGCATGCTATCCAGCTCTCACAGTTATATTGCATTCGTTTTTCGATGTTTTACGCGTTTTTAGGTTAAAATGTTTGTTTTTGTTTTGTCGAAAAATGTGCATTGGATTTTTACGCGAGTGGTATTGTTATAATTGGGGGCCAAACCTCCACAAAATACAACACCTTTCTCCCCCCATTTCGTGACTCACGATTCTACATCCCACCCATAGGATGTCAGGTGTATAGTCCTGCCATAGATTCATAATTATGTCCACGGTTTTGAGTTTTAAATTTACACTTGTAGGTAATATGAGTAAGCACAAACAAAAACAATTTGAACAGGATATTATTATGGTGGAAAACCCATTATTTAGGGCTGTAATACAGGATGATTTTGATCAAGGTATTGTACCCATGTTTTCATGTCCTTTATTTATTTATTAAAGAGGCACACAAAACAGGTTGAAACTAAAAAGTGCACAAAATATAAATACATACAGCTTATCAAGAACCAAGTAACAACCCCTATGCAACAATCTTTATGAATGTATGTACCTATTTGTGATTGCCTATTAATTTTTTTTCCAAAATAATTATGGCAATCAATTAACTAATATAAATATGATAATTAATAACTTCCATTAGTATAACAATTAATTTTCCTTACTTCGGCTAATATGTCGAATTAGATGAATTATAAAATAGCTTTAGTCCCGGAAAGCATGAAATAAGAGGCTAAGAAATATTTTAAAACCGTATAGTGCTACGACGTAGCGCACAAGTAGACGAAATAACCATTTCGTCTACTTCTTTTTCCATTGGGACTTCTAAAGAGACATAAATGTATTTAATTCTCATAGTAAATATTAATATCCAAAGGGAATTCAAAGGAATTGAGCACCATGTCGTCACGAGATGTATTTCATACGACGACGTCCTGTTCTCTGCAGTTTAGCAGCTGTTCACTCACGCAATCACTTCGCATTTTTACTCTAGAATGTTTTAAATACATATGCAGTATGCACGTATCTATTATATATGCAATTTAAGTAACTAGATAGTCGCTTTTTGGAAGCTCAATGCCGCGTCCGAGCGCAGAGACGCCGATCGCTGAAGCTAAAAACATCGTGTCTGCCCTGACCCTTATGCATTGAAGTCTTTATGAAAAGAATATAATTATTATTATCGTCATATTTATAGGCAAACTTACCTACCAATCTGCAAGAAGGCTTAGAAAAATTCTTTCTTTTTTTTGTAACAGGGACATAAGTATTTTATGCTTGCAAAGTGTAACCTTTTCATGTACCTAACCGATACCGATGTTAATGTACGATAAGTGCACAGGTAATATTACCTGTTTACTTATTTCAGGAAGGTAATTTTATGATCTAAAAAAATTTAACTTCAAAAGAAGGTAAAATACCTTGACAATGACAAAATCCCTGAAAAGCACCTTGATGATAAGCCATGTGAAGGAAGTGTAAAGGGTACAATACATAATCCTTCGGAAAACCATCATTAGCAAATGATATGGAGACATACTCAACATAATAAATCTGTGTACTTAATACCTATGCGCTAACCGCAATAGTTTATTTATATCTCTAATTTCCGGGCAAATTAAAGGGAATCCCTAATTAGGATGTCAAATGTAATTGCTCGATTTTCCTTTAACGCGGTATAAATTTGATGGGGATTAAGTAGAGGTATCATTTGTTGCCAGAATAAGCGCAGGCATGGTGCTCTTCTGACCTCTTCTAGAAGATGAGCAACACATCGTCCGCGGCGAACTATGGCACCGGACGCGGGGGACTGCGAACAGGTCTGTACAGTGATCATCAGCTCCTCCATCAGCAACCCATCGCAGGCCCACGTCTGTAAAGGATTTAAGCCGTATTATAAAATTATAATAAAAAGTTTTTTTTTCGACATTTTATTTCATAATTTTGTAGGCGTGATTATGGGTCATATCCATGCAAATTACAGCTCTTTGATACCAATATAGTCTGAGTTATAACCGCGGAAAGATTGGCGAAAGTATCATATACCTTCCTTGTTTTATTATTTAGTTTCTTCTTGTCAACAAAATCTCTACAATTTTTCTTTTTCAAATCAGGTGGAGCGGCTAAATGGAGCCTATCAAGAAGTACCAGTACATCAGGGCAGACGGATTCTGCCGGAAGAGCCGCCGCCAGCGCAAGCCTGGACCGAAAACGAGGAGTTGGTCGGCAGCGATAGCAGGACCAACAGTCCCGGGGAAAACCGACGACTCCTCGGAAGCAAGCCTCTCCAGAAATCCTCGTGTCGACTTCAAGCCGGACTCACTTTGGGAGTTTGGGGCGTCAAGAAGCCAAAATGCTCGTCTATCAAGTCTGGAATAAAAACGCAAGCGAAAACAAAATTCCAAAAGAGGAGAGAAAGGCTTATAGATGTTTTGAGGCCTCCCTACTTTATCATCAGCATGCTGTTTCTCATTGTAAGTGATGTTTCGATTTTAAAAACACTTACTCTTATGCGTTAGATACACATACCTTTTAGTTCTCCATAATGTTTATTGATGATGAAATGCTTTTTGATAAATTATTGTCAGACCTGGCAGTGGCAATCTTGAGTTTATTTTATTGTGACCTTGTTTAACACACAAAATTGAAACCTTTTGCAATAGTCACAGTAAAATAAATATCATAGGTTCTTTAATGTAGGCACATTCAAGAAAGGCATGTTGATACAGTGTGAGAGTTCGCGGCCGTCGTAATCCACCCCAACTTCAAGTCCGCCCCAGCCAGAAGTGAAAATTCCAATTAGAATGTTCAAATGTTTGTTCCCACAGGTGATGGTGCACATCTGCGGGCCGGCGGAGTGGCGCGCCCAGCTGGAGTGGGCGCCGGGCGCCTGGTGGCTGCAGCCCTGGCGCCTGCTCACGTACGGGCTGGTGCACGCGGGCCCCGCGCACCTCGCGCTCAACGCGCTCGTGGCGCTAGCTGTAAGTTACGCAAACATTCAAATATTATACTTGTACTACTAAAGCTTAAAAATAAATTTAAAAAGATTTTATATTTTACCCCACACGCTCCAGCTTGTGCCAGCGATTTCTTCCGAGTGGAGATAGTTTTGTAAAAAAGTCGTGGAAACTCCGGGTGTTTCCGGGATGAAAAGCCTGCGTACTCTCCAGGTCTTCCACAATACCTAAGCAAAAAAGCATCGATCCGTTTCTCCGATTTATGGTAGGTATTTGAAGGACAAATGAATAAACATATGAACCAACATATCGACAAACAACCACACTTTCTCAATAGATTGCCCATCCAAAAGAAGGTCCTATCTCAAACCGTTTCGGTTTCGGGCAAAAGCCTTTTATATTTTTTAAACCATTAAATTTTTTGTTTTCCTCTCAGGTGGGCTGGCGCCTGGAGAGCGAGCAGGGCTGGTCGCGCGTGGCGGCGGTGTGGGCGGGCGGCGTGGCGGCTGGGGCGCTGGGCGCGGGCGCGCTGCAGCCGCACGTGCGCGTGGTGGGCGCCTCCGCCGCCGTCTACGCCCTGCTGACCGCCCATCTGCCTAATGTGTGCCTTAGGTGGGTTGCAGTATATTAAACCTTACTTTCGAAATAGTTTAGTTTACTTCAAAGAGTACCTATTCGAAAAGCCGTGATAACCTAGAAGTTAAACCTGCGAGCATCTCGAAATCGAACTTACGACCTTTAATTAGGCGAAATTTAGCAAATATGTAATGTTTTCCAGGTTCGGCCACATCCCGCTGTGGTGGTTCCGGCCACTGAGCGTGCTGGTGCTGGGCGCGTCGGAGGGCTGCTGGGCGCTGCTGCGCGCGCCCGACCCGCGCGCCTCGGCCGACAACGTGGCGTGGGCGGCGCACGCGCTGGGCGCTGCCGTTGGTGTTCCGTTGGCTTTCCTTGTGTTTACAGGTATGTTACAGAAAGACTGACTTTATTAGTGTAATTGCGGAACCGACGAGAATTTAACCCGCGTTCCTTGGACATCCCAGCCTGAGTGTATATGAGTGTATTGTAGTTCCTTGTAAAGAATATTAGGATAGGGACATTAAACACACATTAAAATATTAGGATAGGGATGCATAAATCTATCCAAATAAATAAAATTGAATTGCCTAGAATGAAAAGCAGGTCCTTGCCGGCTCTTCTAAGCAGAATCTGCTTTCCGGATCGGTGGGAGAGTTATTTTCTTGTTATAAGAGCGACAGGTTGGCCTACATGAAGTAAATAAGTAATTTTGATTTTAGACAAATTTTAATTTTGAATTATATCTAGGTACACTCGTGGTTTTGTGTTCAATGTTGATAAATATTAATTAAGAATGTTTTGTTTCAGGAGAAAATTTATCTAAACGCAGCATAACAGTGTGCAGAGTGTCATCCATCCTGCTGCTAGTGGTAGGCGTCCTCGCGGCCATCGCCCACTACGTGTTCTGGTACGAGGTCGACAGCCTGACTTGACACTTCAGCAATACGAAGTGTAGGATCCATTGATTATGACTCCCTTCATGAAAGTAAGGAGATCTTCAGAGGACAGAGGAGAGAAATTTCTCGGTGCACTCAATGCTGGGCCTTTCGCTGAAGAATCGAAAACTCGAAAGCTCGGAGAATTTAGTGTGCCATAACAGAAGGTACAATAATTAATTATTGTGATAGTCCCGAATTAAATTCGAATTTTAGCTAGATTCGAAAAACCAAATATGTATATAGGAATAAGAAACTTTGTATCAATTCACCAGGTGTCTTATGAATTAGCAAACTACTAATAACTAATGTTGTTACATTAAGTCGAAAAATGTTAATTCCAATATCCGAAACCTTCGACTACCTGTGTGTGGAACAAAAACGTCATTTCGTTAAACATGCCTTTTTATGCCGATTAAATGGAATAAATCATAACCTAAAATGGACTGACTCATGATGAGTTAAGACCTAGTTTATTGAAGTGGATTAAATACAACGATAAGCACAAAAGTCTTCCAGAAACCTTACCGGACTTGCATTTTAGTATGTTACTTTTAACTGATGTCAAACTAACCAAAGTGATTTAGTAGACTTAAGAATAAAGTTTTATTGTAACTACTTAGTGATTATATTGACGTTGTAAATGTGATATAGGTAATTACATTAATCAACTAAAAATCCGTAGATAATTTTATTGCAAGCGATATTTTGTTTTAAGTCATGAAACTTATAAGAATAGGTACGACTCTTATGAAGACTCGATGTAGATTATTATAATCATCGACTTCTAATGTTTTAATTATTTCAATGCAAATAAAGTTATCTAACGTAATATTAATTTACATTTTGTTTACGATTTCTGTGAAATTATTAAGTTTTAATCGTTTTGTATCAAAACATTTGTTATCATTAATTATGAGTTATATTAAGTACTTACGTTATGTAATAATATAATTAATCATTGGTAACTACTTCTTGAAAGAATTTTGAGGAATTCCTGAATTTTCCCAGATAATGTTGCGGAAATAAAAATTTAAATAATGTGTGATATTTAAATCAACAAATAAAATCTAACTAAAGAAAATATTTTCCTAAAAAAATCTAAGATAAAATTGACGCTGACCATCTAAAGAGATTCATAATCTAGTCCAACTTTGCAAAGTTTTTAAAATTGTTGAGAATTTTTAAAGACTGAGCTATGTAAGTAGATTAACAATTGAAATATTGTATTGCATATCAATAATTATAATTATTAAACATTGTTTCAAATAACATGAATAATTGTTAGAAGTTGCCAAAGTGTTTTAGCAGCTTTGTACCATTGTTTACTTATGCCATTTTCATTTAAAAGTTGAAATGATACCTTCTTAAGTGTTCGTAGACTAAGGAATAATATATACTTTAAATAACCTTATTCCAAATTTTACAATGTTCAATTTAAGTTAAAGTTTTAATGTTGAAATCTTTCACTTTTATATTAATACCCATATTCTTTACAAAGTTTGGATGTTTGCAACATTATTGTGATTTATTGTTAATAAAAGTCTTTTTGTACAAAGATTTTTAATTTATTAATTTATTTAAGTGTTTTGACACATATATACGTCACGACATATAGACACACAAAAGTACAAATAATAGCATAATAAGAAATGGGTTTCCTCTTATTGCTATGAACCAAAGAAGTTTCTGTAAATAAATACCTGTTACACTATGAAAAAGCTCCCTGCTCCTAAATAATATTGTTACATACTACGTTTTAAATCTTGTAAAATCTTTTATAATCACTATCATTTCTTTTTTCTGCATATAAAAAATTCTAAATTGGTGATAAATAAAAACAAAATTATTAAAGTAAATCATTTAATTTATGCATTCATAAGGTTTCATTTTATTATACTGATCTGGCAAGCATGTCATATTTATCTGTATTGCTTGAATAGTCAAAGGTAAGATACTGTTATTAGGTACATATTGCAATGCATGTACTTGCACATATGACTATGTCAATGAGATCGGCCGACGTGTGACGTCTTTTTACTGTTATTTTTAGTCCATTTAAATATGTTTCATAAAAATTAAACTTAATTCTATCCTTATCTATAATCACACACAAACTCACATAATCACACACTGTACAAAAGCTAGGTAATTCAGCATATTATAATCTGTTTACAGTTCTGTTACGAGATAAACGTCGTCATTTTCCTTTTTATACGCCTTTAAGTCTTTTCCTAAATTCTGAATTATGGTAGATAGATATTCTACAGTTTCACCGTACGATTTTTCAGCAACTAAGCGATCGGCACTGGACACCGAGTTCGGTACATTTGCATTCTTGGCATGGAGACGACAGCTCGGTGATGATTCTACCCACTCGATACATTCGGCCATAAATATTGCAACCGGCGAGTTTGGGTAGACCTAGTCCAAATCCAGATATGAAATTAGGAATAGAGGGACGCACCTCTACCGGGTGTCCTCCGAAACTTTCTTTACTAGAAATCTCTACAGTCTTTGTAGTAATTGGATTTGAAGTAGTTTTAGGGCTAGTCACTACTTTTCTTGTGGTAGATTGTGTAACAGGCTTATAAGTAGGTTTCGGCGTTGACTTTCTGATAGCATTTGATTCTCCAAGCACGAGGTGATCAATTCTGTTGATTGTATTTTGGGGATATAACTTTTTCGGTGGTGAGTAAGGTGAGCGATGAGTCACAGGAACAAAACCACTTTCAGATGTAATAAATAGTTTTTTTGTAGTTGTGGGCGTAGGAGTAGAAGTTAATTTAGGCGACGTGCTTGTGATTACTGTAGTTACTTTTTTTTTAGGTGCTGCAGTTGTAGTGCCATATGTTTCACTAAGCAAAAGCTTCAGAACACTTCCCAAAGAAAATCCTTCATCGTCATCATCCTCCTCATCATATTCCAGAGAATGATTATTATTTTCCGCATTCCCATTGTTAGGTACTTCAGTTGATGATGTATGTGTGACTGATTTTTCAGTAGAACTAGTTGTGGCCAATGATACTGGTATCGCATGTTCAAAACTTTCATTAGTTTCTGAACTATTCGTTTTTGAATTCACGTCCTGCGTATCAACTGTATCATTATTTGTAAAAGGGAGAGGTGTAGTTGTACTCTCTTGGTACGCAAATGATACTTTTTCGTATTTACTTGTTGTTTCAGTCTCATTTAAATTTAGTTCGATAATTTGCGTCGTCATCAATGGCATGGATGTTGCCTTGTTCACTAAAAATATATTAATAAAAATGTTATTAAAAATTCTTACTGTTTTTTTTACGAAAGTAATTCATTGATTAAACATCCCATACTCACGTTTATCACATACAAGTTCCCCACAGCACAAGTCAGTTGTGCTAACACTTGCAGCTTTTCTCCTACATCCTGGTGGAGTGCTGCATGGTCGTGGAGAGCAGTGCAACTCTCCCCAAGCGCAAGTGCAAATTGAGCAGGACAGAGAAATTGATTCTCCTTCAGAAACTTCTCTCCCATCGCTTGAGATACATTCATCTAAAATGCGTTTATTACAAGAATCAATCATTAAAGAAGAATATATAACATTTATTTGTAAACAGTAACTATGCTCTACCTTTGGGCTCCAACTGCATTGATGTTGTTAAATGTGGCATTATATTTCCCGGTGGTGTGCTGGGATATATAGAATAATAATCATCGATAATACCTGGGCTCTTCGGAATAAAACCACCTATAATAAAAAATCAAAACATTTGAGAAATATATTTTAAACAAGTTAATGTGATTAGTGCTTTAATAGTGAAAATACAAACCTTCTGTCTCCACTGGTGGTGAAAATAAATTAACAGTTGGTGGTTCTACTTCAAATTGGATTTTTGTAGCGGGTGATGGGTTGTCGCCTTTATAGTTTATCTTAGCTGAATTTCCTAGTGAAGTAGTTACTGTGTATTCTTGCACGGGAACTGGCATTTCATTGGTTATACTTGAATAAGGTATGTTCTCATTAGCTGCATCTTGCGTGATACTAGGATATTTAGGTTGTTCTACTTTCTTAGATATAAATATTGGATATTGAGTAGGATTATAAACGTCTGCTTTTCGTGTTGCATAAATTGTATCTTTCGTCTCTTTATTTGGATAATAAACTGGAAACTTATCTTGTCTATCCAATAGAGAGTAATCGGGACTTTCTTTTGATGATACATCATCTTCAACAACAGCGTCAGCTGCTACAAATGGAATAATTCTGAAATTGAAAACAATTTTATAATACAGTTGAAAACTGAAAAAAAAATATGAAATATTTTTGAAAGATTACTTTAAATTCGGCAATGATGGTGGTAAGGTTGGCTCCGTGTAATCATAATCGTATTCATCTTTTTTTGTTTTAGAAACATTTACTTGACCAAGAAGTGCAGGTGGGGCAGTTTTTGAGATGGTAGGCAATGGCTTTATCGTAGTTGTGGTTGAATGGCTTGTATTCGTTCTAAGAGAGCTGGTAACATTAATAGTGAACGTTTCATTATCATCTAAACCTTCTTTATAACTTCCTTCAGTTATTATTTCACTTGGCGGAAACGTGTGACTTTCGATATCAATCGTGTTAAGAATTGGTATTCGCGGTTGAGTCTGGCTGTCAATCCACTTAGTATCGTTTGTATCTGATACGTTTAAAAGCAAAGATGTGGAAGATAATTCCGTAGTACAATTTATTGTTCCATTAATTATAACCTTAACTGATCCTGGAGGTAGCTCAGTAGAGAGCTCTTCTGATGATTCATCCAGTATTGTGGTTGCAGTCGCTATTGGTTGGGTTGCCTCATTTAACTTTTGAGTTGTTTGTGTAATTGTTGTAATACTGGTCTCACTTTTCTCTATTCCTAAGCTTGAACTTGTAACGTTTGGCTCTTCAGTTTGCCTTTTTACTTTTGTTGTAGTAGTTAAATCTCCTTTTGTAACAGTAACAGCTGGTGTGCTTTTATCAGTTACGGTTGTCAGTTCTTTTACAGTCGTTTCACGTTTCGTTGATTTTGACGTGTGGAGTGATCGATCTTCATCTCTCAAAGGTTGTAATATATTTTGGCGTTGAGGATATATACTTGATTTTGTACCTGGAAATTGTGCAAGTGATACGAGTGAAGAAAATCTAAGTCCCGCTTGGTTTAAATCTGTATAAAACATATACTGTTTGGAAGTCGAAATGTGGAACTGTGGAATAATATAAATTACTGACGTAAGAGTTAAAGATTTTGAGATGTTTCTGCTGTCTATGATTTGAACAATAACTTAACACATGCTTGTCTGGTGTCTGATTTGGGAATAATATAGACTACTTTTCGCAGATAAATAATCGAATACTTCTCACAGGTTTCAATCTAAATTTAATCTGTGCGGACGAAGTCGCGGGCATCAGCTACTCTATATAATTTTTTTTTTCGTATTTGGGCTTTAAATTAAAAATGATGAAGTATATATTTCACAGTTTTTGAAAATTCTAACCTCCAAAGGGAATAAATAGGGGATAAAAGCCATTTTTCAAGTTATATCTATGAAAATCGGTATTTCGCCTTTCTATTAAAAATAACGAAAGCGTGTGTCACAAATTTTTTAAATTTCACTCCAAAACCTAATACCACGCGGACGGAGTCTCTAGTATAAACATACTATTGTTCTGACGGTCGCATTGATATTGATGAGGGCAGCACTGGCCAGGCTGCAGCAGCGGCGTGCAGCCGAGCAGCGACGGGGCGCACGACAAGTGCTGGCATCGGATGGAGCCGCGCAGGCAGAAGCACTGCATGCACTGCGAGCTGAGCTCTGCTGACGTCACGCGCTCGCCTTCTACCGCCCAACCACCTTCAGGAGTAACGCAATCTGAAATTCACGCATGGTTATATAAATTTTTCAATTGCTTTTTTGGGCTTTGATTGAAATACTATGTTAATTGGATGGAAAATGGACAGTTCAGATCGATAGAACGCACTCCGACTTCACTGATACTGATGCGTAAAGCTTGGCAAGTAAGTATAATATTATGCTATGTTAAGAGTGACGTCTCTCGGGGACCATAACGAAAGATAATAACCGGAGAAGCCGATCTCCCTCGCGCCTTACCAGAGTAGGGACCGTTCTGTCGAAGGTAAATAAGAAAGAAAGAAATAAATCTTTACCTATTAGAGAAGCTCTATTAGAAGAATGATATTAGAGAAGTTCGGTGTAAATAAGTAATAAGTGTCGCAGTCTCACCGTGCGAACGGTCGCCCTGCGGCGCGTGCGGCGGCGCGGCGTCGTGCCGGCAGTGGTAGCGCTGCGGGCAGCAGGCGCCGGCGGGCGCGCGCGCGCTGCAGCCGGGCGGCGGCGGCAGGCAGCGCGGCCGCACGCAGCGCCGCGCGCCGCCCAGGCAGAAGCACTGCTCGCACGGCGTGCGCGAGCCCATGGCCGAGCCGGCCGCGTACGCCGTGCCGCCCTCCACGCAAGCTGGGAACACTTACCACACGATTCATTTTGAGGACGCTGTCGTTTTTTGTGTCATCTCAGTACATCGTCAACCCGCTTCATCGAGGCACAGCTTTCCGCACGTTTTTTAAAGAATATTAGTCATGCTGAACTTGACTAATGCTCTCTACTCCCCTCCAAATAAGTAGATTAGGAGAGGGTACGATAAAAGTGCAACGGCTGGAGATAGAATCGTCAACCTCAGCTTAGCGTAGCTTTCAGGTCACACCTCCGGGTTATTGAGGGTTGAGCTACGCTGCTCAAGTGTGGATTGGCAGACTTCACACACCTCAGACCATTATGGAGAACTCTCACGCATACGGGTTTCCTCGCAACATTTTCCTACACCGCAAGTGGTAGATATAATTATCTACCTAAATATTAATATCTTTAGTCAGTGTGGGTTATCACCAAATGTTATCTAAGCAAAGTACACTAACTTCTTGTGGGGTTGAGTGAGTACTATCTTAATGTGACCATTATTGACCCATGTTCCTGTCAAACGCTTAATCGTTTGCCGGCTAGGTTTTCGCGGTAGGTAATTAGTTAAGGCTTAAGCTACCTTAAGACTTAATCAGAGGCAGTTTTAAAAATTGTAATTTCTCAATTTGTCACAATTTGGACGACTAACATCAACGGGAGCTGTTAATATGAATAAACAAGTAGTTTGAAGATACATACCGTTGCCCAGTGATGCAGGTGTATCGATCTCTGTGTCATCGAGTCTCGCTGATGCTCTGTGCTGATGTATCACATCATCTGAAGTAATCGTAATTTACATTTAAAACAAAGAAGCTACAAATGAATCGATTCTGGTTTACATCCATTTTAGGACCGAGCAATCGTAGAGTGTCTGGTCAATATACCGTAGTTACCGTACCGTAGTAAGTGTTTAATTTCCGAATGATTAGTATTGAGTACCAACCGCGACCGAGTATCGACTTTGAAAGACCTATGGAGTGGTGAAGAGAGTTGACGCAACGGAAAATGACTCTACACTAGTGGAGACGAAATCAGACCAGTCTCAGGGAGTTACAGGATACGCAGCGCAAGATCGAAAATATCGGTTCATAAAGAGAAAGAAGACAGACGTGTAAAATAAGGCGATTGAGCTGAGAATAGCCATATTATTATTAGTATTGTTTGGCATAGCTACCGACCGGGGCACCTCAGCTCCGGACAGCACTCTCCCTTCCGGTGTATGACATGGCAGCGCGGCGGCGGCTCGGGCAGCGGCGCGCACGCGCGCCGCCGGCACGCCAGCGCGCCGCCCGCGCACGCGCACGCCAGGCACGCCTCGCGGGTGCGCACGCCCGCCCCGCCCGGGTGCCAGCGCCCCTCGTACACGCACCCGCCCTGCTGCGAGGATTTACCTGAAATAATATGAATTCATGATTTTATTATAGGACAGAAGGCAGTAGAAGAAGCAGGTAGGCGGTGCAGGGCGCGCGTTACTCATTGATACAGATTTTTTTAATTCATAGGATTGGTGTTTTTATTCCTTATAAATAAAATTTTATTACCAACTAATTAATTAAATTTGAAGTTTTTTCTTTTCTGAAAATTAAAAAAAACATGCTTTATGAATACCAGACGAAGAGTGATTCACTGATAGCTTTTCGATGCGCCGACGTCACGTGAATTTCTAGTATTAAAAGTTCGTTGCGTGCGCCTCTCGTGCGATGTCACATCACCTTCACCTTCACTCGCAACGTTTCTTTCACTGGAAGGTTCGTGATAAATGACTGTTATAAAAAACTATGGTTATATCGGGAACAGATAGAGGGGTGTTAGGTCAGGGACAAAACTGGCGGAAAACGGCACACAGAATTCCACTACAGTGAAATGTCAGGACAATAATGCAATTAAGTATCAAGGTAGCGTCATAATCTGCGCCGATAAAAAGCAGTAGGAAAATGCCGCGTGGAATTATGCTTGATTTGTCCCTGCATTTACAAGAACTTTAAATCAAGATTAAATAGGGATCTTGTAGGCGAGCGCGTTGGCCGCGTCTTCAATTGCGATCCGGTGGGATCGCAGTCAAGTGCTAGCCTGTATATTAAAAAAAACTGTTACTCACTCAAGGTCCTGAGGACTCGACTGCTGGAAGGATACCGACTGGTCTTGTGACTTTCTGAAATGAAATAAAATTCTTTCGTTAAGCACCCACAGATTTTATTCATTAACTACAATATAAACTTTGCAAGGATATGCACCGCAGTTTTCTCAACCTTAACCTTCTCATAGATGCTTTGTGAGTCTATGAAGTACATACACTTCCAAGACTTTTCAGAACGAAAGAGATTTTCAAGTATTGCGATACTCTACTAACTAGTGTATGAAAGGCCTACTTCATTTTAATTATGTAGATCATGAATGCTGTATCAGTTATCGTTACTAATAGTATAAATGCGAAAGTGTGTTTGTTTGTTGGTTTATCCTTCAATCCCGCTGCAACAGAGCTACGGATCGACGTGTTTTTTGCATGGGTATACTTGAGAACCTAAAGAGTGTCAAAGGTTACTTTTTATCCCGAAAAATTATAGAGTTCCCGCGGGATTTTAAAAACTGAATCCACGCGAACGAAGTCGCGGGCATCAGCTCGTAATAAATAAACATATCACAATATGGTAATGGTATGGTAAAAGGCCTTGCCAGAAAAACTGAAATATTGAGGTTCAAACCCCAATAGTTACAATTTTATTTACAAATTACAAGATACTGAAATGTGTGTGTGTGTGTGTGTACTATTGTCCAGCCCATTCAAAACGAAAACCTAGTAAACTAGGTTGGAGCCAGAAACCGAAATGAATGATGTATACTTCAACCATTTTTATTTACTATGCAATATTATGTAAGTTTCACAAAGAAAGCTTCAGAAATTGAAGAAGCAATGCAGTGTTAACTTCCTGGGTGCCTGGAGGTGACCGCGGCGCAAACACTAGCCATAAAAAGTGGCGCCTCTGCTCACCGCATGCTCTACCTCATTCCATTCCCATCACACACTCCAGCGAATAGCTCATCAACCGCCTGCATAACATGCATGTTACTGAAAAATATTGCCCAGTTATCTCTATATACAAATGAAACAAGGCCATCCGCTTTTGTCTGTGTTTTTGCTATAAACTTCCCAATGGATTTCGAAGCGGGTTTCGCCATCATTTAGAATATTTTACTAGGAACTTTATACTACACATTGAGCGAGGACGAAGTCGCAGGCAATTAATTACACTAGTTTACATGAATTTTGTTCATGAAATGAAACCTATACGGTTACGTTACATTGGGTATCTACATCTCGGAAAAAATATTTAAAAAAATCCAGCACGTCAATTTTTTGAAATATTTAGCAAGAAGATTTCTACAAAAACCGACATCTAAATAAACAATAGACAGTTAAAAATGGGTAATTTTTGCTCTTTTTTCGTAAATATTTTCATCTGTATCTCTCACTACAGACCAACAATAGTCACCTAGCATATTTTGGTCCCAAAAACCTTGATAATTTTGCTCAAATGACTTTAAATCTTGGTGAAATCGCTCACCGTGTTCATCACTCAGTCTACCAAGATTTTCTAGAAAAAATCTTAATGGGAATACAAAAACTGAATTTATAATGACATATTTACACCCATACGCTCATAATTTTGCAATAGATTTTCAACAATCTCTTTGTAATTATCACTTTTTTTACTGTCTAAAAAATTTTTAACGACATTTTTGAAAGAGTTCCAGACTGCTTTTTTTATCTCGGTTAAAAGGCTCACGAACTTTGTATCATCCAATATTCTCCTGATTTGAGGACCCACAAATATTCCTTCCTTTAATTTAGCCGCAGAAAGATTCGTAAACCAAAATTTTTTGTTAATCAAAAGTAACAATCGGTTACGTGGTTAGTTGGCTCTCTTCATATCATTGATTTACCAACTTTCAGTGATCTATTTTTACCTGAATACCAGGAACTGAGGACCAATCTGCAATTAGTGCAAATCACATGAGAACCCCAATTTTTATCTTGATTTGACACCGAAAATCCAAAATAATGTAAATAGGCTTCTTGCAATGGTTTTGTTATAGGGAAATCACGATTTAACTGAACAATTTTCCCGCAAACATAACAAAATCAATTTGAATGTAGTTAACACACTCTAAATGACATTTTTAAATAAAAATAAGACTTTTGAATCACACAGTTGTTTACAAAATAGAGTGATAAACGTATTTAAACAATTGCGGGTAGATAAAAAACAAAGACCTCATATCTCAGAATTGTGACGTGCTACAAAAAATAAAAAAATATTTTTTTTATTACCGTTCATGGCCTACGTAATTAATATGTGTTTCATTTCAAGAACAAAAAAAAATTATTTTTTTGTAAACTAGTGTTATTGGTAGGTATAAAATAAATCGATAAATGTGCCTAACGTTCAGTAGTTTAAGTATAGCCGAAACCTTGGCAGCTCAATAGCACCTTATCTATGTCTTAAGTTATAAGTGAGTTCTTTTTGTTTTTTGTATTTTTATGTGGGTATTTTATTCTCGAATAAAAAACTATTTATTTATTTTTATTTAAATGAATGCAATTAAAAAAGCACTAGCACTGCTTTCAGGAACTTTTTCAAACAATTCCAAGAGCTTGTATAAATTAACAGAATATGCATAATATATTAACAATAATGTATAATCCAAATCGGTAGCTATCTAAGAATAAGAAGAAGGAAGGATCCAAATTAAAAATTGGCAATAAAAATACAAGGCATCTCAGCAACTGAGAAATGGAAAACATTATAAGTAAAAAGGCATACCAAAGTTTGTTGACATAATATTGCATTACACCTTATTGGAAATTGCCAAAATCAGATTTCACTATAGCGTTAACTAGTTACAAATCTACCCACAAACAAGCCAAAGAATCAGGATTGTATTGCAAATAGCCGTCGGACTGGTCGGGCGTGGGAACGGCGACCGTGAATGGGTCGCCCGCGGGAACCCGTCTCACTGTTACATTACTCCTCCGCCGGCCGCCATATCGCGGGAGGATAACACACAATATATCAATTCCAAAATCTTCTCCACCTCGCTTATCACCTTGCCTACAACCAGGATAACTAACTTGAGCTGATCAGTACCTCCGGAAGCAAACGCCGCGCTTACGGCTCTTTTCTTTGCGTTAAATCACTTGTTGCTCCAGTATTTTTACAATCTTTGTGTTCAGCTCTCAGGTAGGTACCTATTGTACTTGTAGCTGAAATGAGCTCTACTACTAAGTGGTAATAGGCAGCTTAAGGCTATAGAAAGAACATATAGTCGATAGAGCAGAAGTGTTCTGGAGTAGAGATCGCGTACCTTCCTAGCCCAATATAGTACGATGCTCCCAAATTATGCCCAATATTTTAAGTAAATTAGTAGGTTACGATAATAATTATGAAAGTTGCTGTACGTATTGTATGCAAATAATATTCATCTCGACCGTGTTATTTTCACTTTTTAGACAGATAGAACAAAGAAATGGCTTATTAAAATGAGTAAAATACAAACTTCCCACCCTAGCTAATATATAAGTTGTACACTGAGAATTCTTCTCAAAATAACTAAGTATATAATTTGAATAGAATATTAGTAAATAATAAAGTGCTACAGCTTGAGTTGTCATGCTGGGGCGCTACACGAATATCATCTAGATATCCCACGGTTTAAACACCGGAACAAGACGTTTAATAGAGATGAGTCATGCCAACATCAAATTTTTGAGAATAACACAATTTTTTTTCCGCTGAGAACCTCGAGAACATTATTTTTTACGTTTGGCAGTTCCGCTGATTTTCGGTAAATGAATTAGCATCATAACCAAAAGTTACATTTTGGGACGGTAATCAATAAAAGGTGATGAAATTCAAAGTGAATCTAATATGTGATATCATTTGTGCTATAAAATATTATGCAAAATATAATAAGTTCCTATGTAGTTCGTCGAATTTTAGCTTCTGAACCTTGCTCTATAAAAGCTGGCTCTATAGGTACCTAAAAATTCGTGTTAATGTGGTGTGGCGAATAAAAAAACTTATAATATCACCAAGTTCTTTCTGCTGTTGCATTGTTATCGCAATTTACGAATGGTCTAGTTTTAGGTTGCAAATCCTATTATGCTATTATTAATATGAAAATGCGAAGTTTGAATTTATGGATGGACGGATGTTTGTTACTCAATCACGGCGTAACGACTGAACCGATTTGGCTGAAATTTGGCACAGGGATAGACCATAGTTTAGAATAACACATAAGCTACTTTTTATCTCGGAAAATAAGAGAGTCCCGTGAGAATTAAAAAACTATGAACAGTCACGGGCATCAACTGGTTGAGTTAATAATTTTTTCCACGTATAAGTATAGTTTGATTTATAGTGCGAATTAGCAACATTTCTTGAATGTTCCGAAACATAGTAGAATAATTTACATATTATATTGAAGAAAAAAAGCATAATAGGAGGTCATGGGAATGCTCACGAGAGCGTTTCCGCTGTCCGGCGAGCGCCGCGCGCCGCCCACCGCTGGGAACGCATTGTTCTCAAACTGGTACGAACAATATACATATACAGGGTGTCCCACGGCTATGCCACATGGAGGGGAAGTACCTTAAATATTGTAGATGGAACATTTTACTGAAAGAAGACTTCATTTTAATTTAAAAAACAATTTAAACCGCATTCATAGATTTTTAAATAATTGCCTGGTTGAACCGGGACTCGAACCCGCTATACGAGAAAAAAAATTAATCTGTATCTTTATCATACCGATCGGAAGGCTTCATCATAAGGATTATTTTTTGTTAAATAACATAGCATGAGAAATAAAAGGAAGACCATGAATTTTAGCCTTTGATGTAAAATTTTGTTCAGAAAAATGAAAAGCTGACATTGGCGTATCGACGTACAACTGACATGAACTATTACTAATGAGTACCCACTTGAGAAGTACGCATCATTTCCCGATCCTTACTATCCTTACTAATCCTTACTTATATTACCTATAAATGCGAAAGTGTGTTTGTTTGTTGATTTATTGGTTTGTCCTTCAATCCCGCTGCAATTCGTAATTGCAGCGGGATTGAAGGACAATCGTAATTGCAGCGGGATTGAAGGACAAACCAATGCCTACTTTTCAAGTGGGTACTCATTAGTAATAGTTCATGTCAGTTGTATGTCGATACGCCAATGTCAGCTTTTCATTTTTCTGAACAAAATTTTACATGAAAGGCTAAAATTCATGGTCTTCCTTTTATTTCTCATGCTATGTTATTTAACAAAAAATAATCCTTATGATGAAGCCTTCCGATCGGTATGATAAAGATACAGATTAATTTTTTTTCTCGTATAGCGGGTTCGAGTCCCGGTTCAACCAGGCAATTATTTAAAAATCTATGAATGCAGTTTAAATTGTTTTTTAAATTAAAATGAAGTCTTCTTTCAGTAAAATGTTCCATCTACAATATTTAAGGTACTTCCCCTCCATGTGGCATAGCCGTGGGACACCCTGTATAACGTGACTCTGAACTCACACTAGCAACAAGTGAAGGCTTAGGTCAAGGCGTATTTCAGACAACAAATTCAGTTTTCTCAAAACTTATAGGTAGTTGACGCCTGCGAGTTCGTTTGCGCGGATTAAGATTTTTTAATTCCCTCAGGATCTCTATAATTTTCCAGGATAAAATGAACCTATGTATTATTTCAGACTATAATCTATCTCTGTGCTAAACAGCCAAATCGGTTCAGTCGTTGCGGCGTGATTGAGTAACAAATATCCATCCATCCATCCATACGTCCAAACTTTCGAATTTATAATATTAGTAGGATCGTAGGATAGTAAAACTTTAATAATCTAATAATTACCTATGACTCTGTGGAATACGTGGAATGACACCAAAAACATTGAATAGTTGCGTTTTTTGTTTAAATTAGTAAAATCTTAAGTTGATGCTAGCCAATGCTAATAATAGCATTTAGCAATCTAATTGCTTAGAATTTCTTAAATATCTAGGAATAGGTAGGTACGATACGAAGCACCGATAGGCTGCTAGTTCGGTGAGCACTTTCTACGAGTATACATAAACAGTGCCAGCCCACCCGCATGTGTCCCTTGACTACTCATAACCGCTACCAGTGGAATCAGGAACTATGACATGCGTATGTTCATTTTTGTTAAAAAAGTTATGGTAGGCATAATAATTTTAAATTCTTTGTTTTATCTATTTAGCCGAGATTAGATAAAGAAGTATAAATTAGTAGTATCATACATTAGAATTAAGCTCGCATAAACTTGAATTTTGAATTTTTTACGTCATCTAAAAATTCTAAAAACTTGCTTTTTTCATATGATTTTATAAACCTTTTTTGACACACAATATCAATAACGTACGACATTGCATCGATTTAGCATTTTTTTTACTTTTAGCATATTTTGATTTATACAAAGAGTTAATATAAATATGAATATTACTGTGAAAACATTATCAATTCATTTAGATATAGAACTGGCATCAAAGCTGATCTCTAGTGGTATGATAGTAAATATAATATTGGGAGGTCTCATAAACCGGCGGTGTCATTAAACTTTGCCAGGCAAAGTCAACTTTCTAGGCGATCGGGAAACCCCAATCACTACGTCATATCCATTTATTGCTATCTGGATTTCTATATTAGGAAAGATAAAATTGGTACTTATTAAGTTGAAATTAATAGTCGCTGTTATATAATAAAGCCTTCTCATTCTGAGAGGAGATCCGTGCCGTGATCCATGGGATGGGGTGGGTTGAGATGAATGAAATGAAGAACAAGAACAAATTTTACGTTAGGTTCTACGCTTTACTCTGTGAACCTCTTTACCAGGTTCTTCAAAAATCCCACCAGAGAGCCTATGTCACTCTCGTAGGTCCTCATCTGTTACCATGCAAAAAATCACGTTCATGCGTTTCTGCGTGGTTGTAGGATAAAACGACAAACTGACACTTTCGCACAAACACAATGTTAGTAGAGATAGTAAGGATATTAGAGAGGATTTCAGCTTTATATTAATATCGTTTGCTTATATTTATCTTCTTTTTTTGAATCGTTTTTAACACTTTATAAAAAATACTCAAAAGAAAAATTTATAATAATATTAATTATCTTCCAAATGGCGCATTCGTAGTGCGGACTCTATATGCCTACATTACGCTTGCTAAGCGCGTTAAAGTCTTTTCTATGATACCCACTAGATAGAGCATCGTAAAACGGAATTCGCTTCACATAAAATTTGCATTTATCATTCCGGTCGGGGACGAACGTTTACTAATTAAAGTCATTCACTAGTATACCACAGTTTACCGTGAAGTACTAGCTAATATCACACGCTTTATAACTAGATAATAAAGTCTATTTCGTCTTAGATACTGGAGTAGTGTGGAAGAAGAAACTTCTATTGCGTGGTATGACAGGTCGTTTTTGAGTGGTCATTTCAAATAAACATTTGTATTTCAGGTGCTCTCTATCAAAAGGGAGTAAGGTTGATTTTAAACTAGTTTCCGGTAGAATGATAGCAGAATAGCGGTCACATTTGCATATATTATCGCTACGAGGGGACAGACGGGTGTGAGTTTGGCGTGGGCTTGAATGACGTAAGGTTGTTTACACCGCTATTTTGTTGTATAAGCTTAGAATCTGTGCTTAAATCTTAGACGTACTTACGATTCTATAGTTTGTAGCCACCTTATGTATAGCCTTATCGAAGCAGAAAAATATAGATATAGCTCGAATATATTGCGTACTAAATATTTATTCAATTTGGTACTGCAAGGGAAATTATACAGAAGTTTTAGAATTTAAGTAAAAAATCTTATGCAGATCTATGTAGCTTTAAAATATAAACTCACAAAAATGAGCAAACTGAATAATTTACGGTGAGCTCTGAAAAGAAAGAAATAAAGGTGTGTATAAAAATGTTAATTTTTCTAGCCTTTGAAGTTAAACTCAGGATAACAAGGCTCTCAGCTTAACCTGGTTACTGTAATGAAACTCTTTGGCGGGTGTTAAAATTATTAACCCAGTAAAAAAGGCAAACCGTAAAGCGATCCAGTGTTCTGATACGAAGTGAAGTGTGTAAAGTGTATTCTTCATACATAATCTGATTACTGAGTTACGAGTATGATTCATTCCTAATTTATAACTCTGCCTATAGAAAAGGTCTGCTTTACGTTCTGATTCCGAATGGGCAGACTAACGGTGCTAATAGAAGGTGACCTCTGCTACTCATTAAGATCATCAATGATAAACTTGATTTAAAAGACACCTACCTACTTCTTCCTTTCAGCGTAGGTATGGTAATAGTGGCGAGTGGCAAAGATATGCCGTGGATACAATAAGTTTTCATAAACTTATTCTAGACTCAACACGGCAGCTTTGGTTTGCTTCGTAGAAGTATACGTATTTTAGGAAGGATATAGAATACTTTTATTCCGGATCATCAAAGAGGTCTCACGGGAGTTTAAAAAGAATATAAAACCACGCAGACGCAGAGTCGGTAATCAGTAACAGCTACAGGTATACGTATATGTACTATAATTATTTCTTATTCTTCTAAAATCTAAAGTCCAATTTCACGATTGCCGAGTAATGTTTAATGGAGGAAGGAATAAATTCGATGTTCTGACAATCTTTATATTGAAAATGTACTAAAACGTCAAAATCCCTCTTAAGTGACGTTTAACGTTAAAGTAACGATAAGGTACCATTAAAGTAACTTTTAAAACGTTACTTGGAGAAATTGGACCTGAGAAATTTAGTTTGAAATAAATTCAATTTAATTTCAAAACCGACGTTTGAGACCGTCGACGTCGAAACAAGCCAAAGAAATTAGTAGCATTGATAGCCTCTCAGACCATAAGCCGGTGTTCGCCGAGACCCTCCGAGGAGTTCAAGCGCCTTACTTTTTCCGTTCTAATGAAGCATAATTACCACTGAAACAATGGGCATTATTTATAAGCGCGTCCGATGCCGCCCGCGCGCCGCTCGACCCTATTTCCCAGAAACACTTATTTTTTGCTTATCTTCACTTGCATCAAACTTTTAAGTCTACGACTATATTAATGAACTATTTTGAATTTTATTTTTGTTCTCTTACAGCAATTTTATTTGGTGCCATGAAATGAAAATGAAAAAGCTGTCTAGAAGGAAGTCTGCCATATTAATTAAACTCACACCTCCTGTAAATCTAATACCACCCTACCCATTACCAGCTGAAAGATACGAAAACTATTAAAATCAATTTGAAATATCACATCACACTAAAATTACAAAGGCGAAAGTGTGTGTGTTTGTGTGTATGTATGTTTGTTACTGCTTCACGCCATAACGAATGAACCGATTTGGCTGTTTGGAATGGAGATAGCTCATATCTAGTATTAACACATAGGCGACATTTTATCCCGGAAAATTAAAGTTTCCGCGGGAATTAGAAAACTTAATCCACGCGGACGAAGTCGCAGGTATATAATATAATAATATATATAAAAGGCAAAGATGACTGACTGACTGACTGACTGACTGACTGATCTATCAACGCACAGCTGAAACCACTGGATGGATCGGGCTGAAATTTTGCATGTAGATAGCTATTATAACGTAGGTGTCCGCTAAGAAAGGATTTTTGAAAATTCAACCCCTAAAGGGATAAAATAGGGGTTGGAATTATCGAACTTAACGTGAGCGAAGCCGCGGGGTAAAGCTAGTATAATATAAAGACAAGGCTAGCAAAACTGTTACTTCAATCCCTGATGGGCTGGTCGACGGCCGTGGGGGATCAAGGAATTGTAAGTGCACTCGAGGGAAAATCCACCATTTGTACCGTGATGGCTTGGAGAATTATTATAAGTTAAGCTTGCTCAAATATTATTAAATCCCTTAGATAACTCAATAAATTACAGCGACACTCAAAACGTCTTATTTTATTGCTGAACTTATTAAGCGCATGCGATTTGCTAGATAAGTTTAAATAAAAGCTTATATACATAAGTTACACGCCTATATAAAAATATCTTTATTTAAGCAGTTCAAGCAAATCTAATATTATGATTGAACCTTACAAATAATAATAGAATATCTTAATGAAAATGAAGCATAGATTAATGCTGAGATCTAGAGAGTGTACTCTGGCTCGGCTCGGACCTGGGTTGGAGTTGAAATGAGCCACAGAAATATGCTCTGAATAAATCTGTCTCGTTTTAGCTCTGTCCGGGGTCGGAGCGGAGTGGGGGTGCAGTCTGTAGATCTCACTTCGTATTGAGCAAATTTTATATCTTCTTTGTGTGAGCTGAATTAATGTTTATTTATTTATTTAAGCATAGTTAAACGTAAGTATTCGAAGTAATGGTACAGTATCCCATTGTGGTAGTAATTGTCCTGACGACGCGCGACGCTGCGCCACTGACATACTTGCGACAATGGCGCTGGCATTAGAAGGCGCATATGGAAATTAGGAATATATTTTACTCGAAGCGTCGTCTTCGCTGAGCGATGGCGACGCAAAAGCGTGTTCAGTGACGATCCTATTTACAGCAGTGGACATCTATGTCCGTACCTTAATCACGCAGCAATTGAACAACGGATTGAGGTGTCTTTTTTGTGATTTCGCCATATCTAAGAGACTGGAGAGTGTGACATAGCTTACTTTTTATTCCGGAAAAACAATTCCGCGGGATTTTTGAATACCTTACTCAACGCGGACGAAGTTATAGCCAATAGCTTATTGTACATTAAATTGCCCTATTTACGTATACAAGTCGTCGCCGTCAGAGTATTAATTAAATATTGAGGTAATGTAAGTAAACAAGCGTGCGGGCGGCACTCGCGCGCGTTGAACTCTTTTCCGAAGCGATCCCGCGCGCCGCGCCGCCCTTTCTCAAATTGACTACGACTATTGATATAATGAAATTATTATTTTACCGTCGTTAATATTTGTTGTAATTATGATTATACCAATTTAACCATCTAATTCGGAAACAAGTTAATAATGTAAAAATAGTTTTTGTCCACCCAGTGGAACGCAATGGACTACTAACGTATTTTGCCAAAATATAATGGAATAATATGAATTATTTTAATGTAATCTATCTATCTAAGTATATTAAAAATTAATTGCTGTTCGTTATTCTGACTAAAATAGCTTGACCGATTTGAATGATTTATTATTTTGTTTTGTTTGCAAAGCAGACAAAAGGCCTTTGTCTACTTTTTTTTGTTTGAACAGCTGAAAAATCGAAAAATGAAAATCGGTATTTTTGTATAGGAATCCCCACTTTGGATTATTTTTCATTAGATGATGCCCGTGACTTCGTCTGCGTGGATTAACTCTTTAATTTGCCCGTAACCTCGCAAAAATCTATATTAATTACAACGAAAACAATCTTGTGAAAAATCCATACCACAATACCAATAACCATGAGATACTGACAAGCTAACTTAAAACGGTCGGCGCATTGGTCCAGAAGCGGCTATAAAGGCATCTTTAGCAAAAAACATAAAACCAAAGTAGCGTCTGGGCTCAAAGATGTTCGCTCGACGCGCGCCGGACAAAATAAACTAACAAAGCATCGATGTATAGCATCGAAGATCCTACAAGTTCGCGGAAAAAATTTCTCGCAAAAGTTATAAGAAACATAACTTAAGATGAAGCACAACGAATGATCGTGAAGGTTAAATAAAACATAACAAACGATCATGAAGAAATCGGATTAATAGATGACGTTTCGAAAATATGTAAACGTTGACACAGTGTTATAAAAAGATAAGATTATGTTACCTCGCTGAAAATAATTTTGTGTTAAGAGTTATTTCTGAATCTAAAAATTCCATAAAAAAAACTGAATACACAAAAATTATATAAGTTTTTCAGGAACGTCAACAATTTATAATTTAAATGTAAGCTCAGACTTGAGAAAATTTCATACAATTGTTTTAGTAAAATTTCTACCGATTATTTTGATCTTTGGTTTTTAACATCGATGAGAGATTAAGGCAAAGAAAAAAAAACTGACGCTATCGGTGTCGCATGGGCAGGGGCGCTTATCCTTAGCATAAATCACTGGGGTCATCGACCGTGTTTCGCGCGAACTACGAACCTGCGAGCAGCGCGCCCGCGACCACAAGCGCGGCGACCCACATGGCACGTGCGTCCTCCGCGGTACTCCGCATTACACTGAACAGTGAACCCTGCACGGGGTCCGTCTCGCGCCTCGCGCCTGACACTGACCCTCTCGAGAAGGTATCGCTGCACTCTGATAGCTGGAACACCCGGTCGAGCCTCTAAAGCCTGAACAGACGCGAAGCGTGGCGGTAGAACGGCGCACTGAATGAGTCTACCTACATATGCAGACTAGAGCGCAGTATGTGACAGCAGACGTGCAGCTAAAAATGCACACAGTAGTGTCAGCAACACTGGCTAACTGATTAATATTAAGTATAATTAATTGTATTTAATTGTAATAATTACTTGTTTTGACTCCACCGGAAACAACGGCCAGAGCGGGGGTGGATTTTCCCCGACCAATCACGGACTTATGGAGGGGATTTCGGGCCGGCCCGCTCTGGCAGTTGTTTGTTGCTTTTCAATCGAGAAGGTCGATGCCTAAGGGTATCAGTGAGTAAATGTAACAGTGAGTAAATGTATCAGTGTGTAAGTGTATAAGAGTGAATAATATACAATCAGTGCTGAGTAAGTTACGTTTTATTTCACTACTATTAACTATTAATTAATAACGAAGTCAACTTAGGGGTCTAAGACCGACGTTTCGAAGATTTGCCGGAACAGTCTGAGCTGACGCCGACATTAGGTTAACGCTTATTTTATAATAAGGGGGCTGTTTAGGAAAAAAAATTATTCATGGAAAAATAGCCCTTGTCTGTGATCTCACCTGATGGTATTAGATAGTAGCGGGCTAACTTGGAAGAGGCTATGGAAGTTTTACTGTACCCCTAATCGGTTTCTACATGCCATCGTGAGAGTATGCTAGATTACTTGACGGCACGTCTGTGACATAAGGATTGTAATTAGCTTAGGCCAAATAAGCCTCCCACCAGACCGAACTAGAGTTATTTTAGAAATTATAAATTTTTAAATTGTCCACGCCGAGAATAGAACTCGAAACCTTCCTATAAGACTAAGACTTCAAGAACCCAGAAAGGGTGTGCAGCTCAGGGTTACCCCGGATAATAAAAGCGAATGCGTTAATATTACAGGGCGCTGATTTTCAGATGTTCAGAAGTTTCTCAAAGGATAGCAGATAAAATAATTAAAAAATGTATTGTTGTATAGATCTTGAACAATAAATTAAAAATAAATGTAACCTTGGTGACGTTTCGTTAGCGTCATGTGTTGTACCTGTCCAAGCCTTTACAGCTTTTAGTGGCTTTAAAGTCGCAGCAATAACGTTGAAAACTCAGACTAAGATGCAGTTAAGATGATACAGATTAACCTATGGCAAACATATACATAATTGTGTATGATTTTGACGCTAAAATGCCACTTTTAACAATACAAGTGTAATGAAAGTCTATGCAAGTTCTTGTGAGACTGCAACAGCAACGCGACGTTCAGACTGAAAAAAATCAAATTACGTGTAAGTGCAGTTTAACTTGTAGCCTATGCATGCCCTACAAGTTCGTATACGTATTTACCTCGATTAGTAAACACTAAACGTACGTAAAGTTTGGCGTTTTTTTTAAGTTTTTAGACTTCATTCGTGGTTTAATTCGATAATATTTTTGTTGGTGTTATCATGGTACGTACTCGTATAAATTATCAAAAAAGTTTTAAAGTTAGTTATTTGCACTCACATTTCCCAAATTAAACGAATTTCATTTAATTTCAGTATGTCCAATGTGTGTTTAATTCGATTACAAAAAGTAGCATTTATCCTCGGCTTCACTCACGTTAAATTCGATTTTTCAAAGCTCTAATTTATCCCCTTAGGGGTTGAATTTTCAAAAATCTTTTTTTAGCGGTTACCTTCGTCTGCCTCTATGTCAAACAGCCCGATCCGTCCAGTGGTTTGAACTGTGCATTGATAGATCAGTCAGTCAGTCAGTTAACTTTTCCTTTTATTTATTTAGATTAGATGGGTAAATTTGCCAATGCGATGATTTCAGTACTTTTATTCAAGAAAACTTTATATTTTTCCTGTAGGTAGGTACTCGGTGAGCCGCAGGTATTTAGCAGAAATGTACTTTACAGTTGATGATAGGGAAGCCTTTTTGCCACTTAATGATAATTATGAATGGTGACCGGATGGCCGCGGCATCTAACGGGCCGGCGGCGTGTGTGTCCAGCCTTAATTGACGAGACACATTACGGGCAAAAAGCGTGAGTGTACCGCCTGTGCGGCCGCCGACTGCCGAGCTGCCGGCGCGTTGTATCGATGCCGCTCGATGCCGCGCGGCCGAACGCTTCCCAGAACACGGGGCGTTTGTGCATTAACACGCCTCGAAATTGCGCTCATGTTGCATTCTAAAATTAATCATATCAAATAAATAATTCAAAATTATTTATTTTACTACCAAAATATAAGTACTTACTTTTTGTTAATACTTGGTATAAGATTAAGGTCTCATTAAAAATTGAATGATTTCAAATTCAAATTTGAAATGATTTATTAGTACTAATTGACCAAAGAAAAAACACTTGGTGTTTTGGCAGATAATAATCCATACAAAACTGTCTGAACATCCAATTTATTCTTCGGCTCAGCGACGGTGAAATTGGCACAATGTACACCTGCAGCTCTTATCATAAGGTTAGACTCTACCTCCAGTTCACTGAACAGATTCTGAAGAAAATATCCTCAAATCAGTAGTTGATCTTTTCAAATTCAAAGTTTTATAATATTATTTAGCCATGTCAATGTAACACCATCCAGGAGCTGAGTTCTTCGACGCAATTTTTTAATTCAGAAATTCATTAATGATATATTAACCTCGACTTATTTTCAACTAAAAAAAGAAGCAAATAATGAATAGTAAAAACGCATAGCCGCATGAGCCATGAACGTTACGTTCTATTTCCGGAACGCCCAATCCCCGAAAGGAGCCGTAGCAGCGAGTTACCTTCACGCCAAAACAACTGGAAGCGGTCGCGGTCACCGTGCTGCAGATTGCTGCGCTTGCAGCAGTGTTCGCGGCCGCATTCCTCGCTCAGCTCGCTACATTACCGCCCCATTAGGCTACGGTGATGTTCATTAGCCTTTTAATTACACTTAATTCCTTTCTGCACATCCTTTCGGCGCTTAACAAATGACACCTCTACTAAGTGACACCGTTGAAAAAACTTATAATATTTTCTTTATTTAGTTTAATGAGCTCTTAGGTTCTCAGGATTTAGTGTGAATTGGGCGTGATCAAAGCCTTCCGCCAAGACGTTCAGGTACCTATAAAAGAAGTTGAAATGTGTATTTTTAACACGTTAACTGTCCGTGCCCTACATATAGGGCACTGTGGAGTTAGCCATAGCGTCCGTGCACTATATTTAGGGCACCGCTCCGTTTGAAATTAATGTTATTTCTTGAGCTGGACGTACGAAAAAGACTATTGAATTTGAGGTGGACGTGTGGATTAGGAGTTGCGTAAATAAAACCGCGAGGGACATACGGAATAATCTTAATAATATAAGCGGTAGTTGAGGGTAATTTGGAAAGAGGGTAATGAGGAAAAATTATTAAATAAAACATTAATATTTTCAGTGGCATTCATTAAAATATGACAGTCAGAAGTCTTTTTTACAATAAATACATTTTGTAACCACCTTTGGCGTTTGTCTCCTTGCTTCATTTACCGTCTTTCCACTTTCCGTTAAACTTTAAATTAATTAAGTAAATTTCCGAAATTACGTTATATTTTGACAGTAAAACTTTTAAACAGCTGTCTGATACTTTCTTGTCTATGCCTCACGCTCAGAAAATACAAAAAATAGAAATACCCACAAATAGTGCACTAAAATATAGCTGCAGTTCCTGGTGATATGTCCGTGCACTACATATAGTGCATCGAAATTAAGTTGAGAAGTCCGTGCACTACATGTAGGGCATAGGGAAATTCAGCCTGTAATACAAATTCATGAAACCTGGAGATAGTCCCGTCATCTCGTGAAGCTCTATATATAATCTTTATTGAAATAATCTAAAAAAAAAGTTGGACGTAGAGTGTCACTTGACCAAATCAACTTGGACAGCTAACGTGTTAAGGTTCCATCCCAAAATGGTGAAGAAGGGTAAATGATATAACTTCGTCTATTCGTCTGAGATAACTGCTTATTTTTGTGCTTATCTACAAGGCGCCGTCTAGTCTAGTCTAGATCTAGAATATAAAGTATAGTAGCAGGAATGTCCTTCAACCACTGCCACAACTTTTGGACAGTACTCCAACCACTGCCACAACATTTGATCAACCGATCGACTGCACAAATGTCAATGGTAAAATAATTGTACATAATAATAATAGCTAACAATCAACAAATCATATACGCCATTTGTATGATGAATAAATAAATCGTGCTCAATAACAGTAGAGGTATATTTTTCCATTTAAATCTTCGAGTTCAATTTTTATTGGAACCTTAATTATCTACCTACCTAAATATTTTTCTGTTTGCTATCTATATTTTTGACAGCATCATGTCATTTATTTCAAAGCGTTTAGCATAATTTCATGTGTTCACTATATTATATGGTTTTAGCTGAGTTTCACTTAATAAAACATTATTTTAAGCTCAATCCTCTCCTCGCAGTGGGCACACTGTGTGTCTTTTAATACAATGTATATAATTGCGCCAGCAATAAAGTTAACGACATGCTTCGTAATAGACAAGAACACGTCGCATGCTCCCGCCGCGATCATTCAATTTAGGGCCCCTTAGCTCTGAGCATTAAACCAACCTTAGTGGCGATACTATGAAACCTTTGATTAATATAATACATAAACTTACATTTAATACTTACTATCGCTAAGGTCACAGAATAAAATATAATAGTTGTTTCAGAAGATTAACACCGCCAAATCATTTAAATAAATAGACTCTTGCTACCACACGATAAAGTGTAATTCAGTTTGCACATCACTCAATTACTTACAATAATATTCACCTAGAAGTTGCCTCGCTTTCTGTCGCGTAACTCTTATACCTTTGCCCTGCGTTAGCCCAGTGAGTTGGCCCACGGGACGGGTCCACGCCGGGTAATTGTAGCTTTATTTCTAAAAAAAATGCGTAGTGCACCTAGCCTGGTTCTGGCTATTCCGTTGATCCGGCTATCTGGATATCCCTATATGGTTATGCGTGTTTTAAGCAATTAAATATCACATGCTTTAATGGTGAAGGAAACATCGTGAGGAAACCTGCATATCTGTTTAATTCCTCAAAGGTATGTAAGAGTAGGAGAGAGAGGAGACTCGTGCCCGATAGTAGGAAGGAAGGGCGATATCTCCTTAATGTGAAGAGACTTAGGCCATTTGACATTGGTATACGACTCCAACTTAACCAAGTTGTGTTCTCCGAAGTTGATATAAGAAGTAGCGATTATGTAAACAATTAGCACTGTTCGGCGACGAACCCGCCGTCGCAGTGAGGATTAATTACATCTTAATGGGCGTGATGCGTGATAAAAATATGTGCGTAATTATATCTAAGGTAATTACACCCGCAAGTCGGAGTGGAAGTCATCCATGTCAGACGCCTGCCGGTTTGTTAAAACTTTTTATAATTCTCTCTAAAGTTCACAATTCGCAGACAGCTTCGGGTGGGTAGGTGCTACATTAAACAATCGAATAATTTATTTGATACAGACTTTCTTAGCTTAAAAATTAGGATTCGTGTCAATCGATACTGCGGTACTGTGGATCCGGATATCCTCTCAGAATGAGATGGGTTCAGGCCACAGTCCCCCGCGCTGGCCGAGTAGATACGACAGACTTTACGCACCTTTGCGAATATAATGGCAACTTTCAGTTACGTAGGTTTTCTCACCAAATTTTCCTTCGCCGTCAAAGCAAGTGATTTGTTTTGACTCCTGGAAATAGATGCTAAAGTCTTAAACACTAGGCTATCTTATCCGCTACAGCTTCATTCATTCATAATATAACAAAATCCTCTAATAATAATAGATACATATTGATACAAACATATTTAAAACGTCTTTTTACTCTTTTACAGCTGTATTAATTATTCCTTCTCGAAATTTCATTATTATCCTTAATAAGACATATTGTTCTAAAAATTAAGTCCAAGAGAATATACCTAACACCCACACTCCAAGGAAGTTTTGTCAGTCGGTTATTTTCTTTTTTCAACAAGTACTTTCAGTAAACACCATCTCTGAAAAAGCTAATGAACTACGAGTAGGTAGGTACTTCGTCGCTCTCCGATCTATCGACTTTGTAGTTCTATAAAACGGTCACAGATGTCACCTCTGCTGAAAATTGAAAGGCTTTAAGAAATTAATTATAATATATTATGTCTGTATTACGGAATTCAATATTAACGATAAATAATGGTACGTTTGCTTAAAAAAGTTACACCTTCAGAATTAAAAACGCAGTGGCTTCATCTAATTTAACAAGTTTAAGTTTCTGATATTTCATTTCATCAATACGGGACGTATAACAAGACAAGTTTTTACAACTCAGTTGAATGGTCAGGAGATGGACTGAATCCAAAAATATAGGTTCTAAAGTTTAAAAAATTGAACTTAATTTGAGCGAAGCCGCGGGCAAAAGCTAGTATGTTATAAAATCAAAATCAAAATCAAAATTTATTTATTTCATGTAGGCTACCCTGTAGCACTTATGATATGTCACAAATCTACCACCGGTTCGGAATGCAGATTCTGCTGAGAAGAACCGGCAAGAAACTCAGCAGTTGCTCTTTTCAAAAAATAAAATAAACTAATTTTACAATAAGTAATAAAAGTAAGCTAAGTATACAGTGCTTCCACAGTGAAGCTTCAAAAATACAATACATCCAACACAATATGTCAGCATGGGAAGTCAAAGCAGACCCATTCCCGTTGGCGGCACCCGTTCACGAGCACGACGCATGATCCAGCCATATAAAAGTGGTATTCTTGTAGTTACCTACATTAGCATAACTTCCTCTACTTTAAATTTATGAATCGGACAATTTTGCAGAGAGCGTTCGCATCTGACATTCACTCCGCTTGTTGTGAAAGACATAGTAAAGGCTTCACAGCTTCTTAAGATTAGCTCTTTAGTTTAGAAGTGTTGCTTGTTTCCCTCTAACGTTATCTGCATTTGAATACCTAGCATTTGTAAATAATATGTGCAATGAGAAAGTACGTACTGAAATCGTCCATCAAGTAGGGCTTTCACCTTTCACAGGTTTTAGTGTAACTTTTCAGATTAGGGCTAACTCTGTAAAATCATGATGTTTTCCAAAAGTTAATTTCCATTCTAAACGGCAGATTTACGCACAGATAAATTGAAAACATACGCTCAGGCCTCAGATTTCAGCAGATTTCAGTCCACCTCATATTGTGCACTGGTTCATTCTTCATCAATCACTACTACAGTCTCAATTGTGGTGATTTTAGCCAATAGCGAGTGAGTGGATATCGGTCAATTAGAGGTGATTGCAATTGTCACATTGTAGAAATAATTTTTAACCCCCAACGCAAAAACGAAGGGATGTGAGAATCACACCACCGTTACATCTACTGTTCTGCTTCTGTTTTGTTACATATCAATAGATTTAGAATAGATAGATTTTATTTAATATCTGCATAAGATTCTATTAGAATCTATAGTAAAGCCTATGTCCTGGTAGTTTTACAATTGAAGTCATAAAACACCGTTGTGACACCGGGTCACATTGTATATTTTACGACTAAGAATTCCAAATCTCAAACAGGATTGGATAGTAATGCCCGCTGCTAACAACTTTTACTCGGTTGCATCATCGCCCGTGCCTGTGATATTGTTACTCGAACAAGACTTGCTCCAGTACTTCCTTCCATTGTTCATGATATCTTTGATAGATCAGTACCTGCCAGTGCCTATTCAACGCAAAGCTTAGCTAGTATCGACTTCACTGTGTTCCAAGACTGCGTTTAGATTTAGAGGCAATTCTCTGTAAGCGATAAAGTAAGCGGAAAATTATAAGAAAAAATGAGCGAGTTTTGCGTAAGTACAAAATATTTAATAACTTACATCCATTATCTCGTAGATAAAAAAATGCACAGAGCTTGTACAGTTAGGAGAAAATGATGACGTAAAAACTAAAATTGCTCTGTGTTAGTTACTTGTTTCTGAAATACATATTAAAATTAGCTAATGACAGCCGACCCTGCACCAGGAGGAGCAGCGCTGGAAGAAGCCCATACCAGGTGCATGAACGATCTCAAGCGAGTCTGGCAGCCGTTGGATCCAGGTAGTACATGTCGTGTTCTGTAGCAATCCAATCATGAGGCCACTGATATTATCTAGGGACGTATATCATTTTAGATGATGAAAATGTACGAGTACCTACTTGTATTATCACAATTTCCTATTCTATGTAAATCTTTTTCTTGGGTTAGCCATAGTTATTATATGTTTATGTAAATAACTTCAATTTTTTAAAAGTTGAGTAGGTATAAGTATATTATTACAATATTAGTTAATATTTATCTGTATTTTTATATTTTAGCTCGTCCGCATAATTTACATTTTACGAGAGATGCCGTTGTGTGCCCTCACACACATACTTTCTCCTTCGCATCGTTAAAACGATATAAAATTATCATTCGATCGGCAAACGGTGTCGCAATTGATGCAATCGTAGGTATATGTAATCTGTGACGTGTGATAACAACTATGCGCATGCGTTGCCAAAAATACTGCCATCGTGAGTTTGCAATAATAGGGATTCTTGCAATATTGTGGGTTTAAAATAATATGCTAGTTTTTTAGGAATACATGAATAATATTTTAGGGGTTTCATAGAGAAAGGAAAAGAAAGTAAAGAAAGGCATTTGTTTCTTTCATACCATTGATTTCCCAGGAGGAGGTATATTATGTCCAACGAAGGACAAAGTGAAAGTCTAGCAATAAAAAAAGAAGACAAAAAAGAATTTTCCTTTTTCCCTTTCAAAACAGTTAAGTTACGTGACTGTTGAGCTCTTGAATCTTGATTTGGTGAATTGTCACGAGTTGTCGGTTGGTGCCCTACCCGAAGCCTTACCACTAACATCTTACACAACTATATAGATATTCTAGCAAAAGTATAGCATGTAAAGCAAGAGCCTTTTAAAAATTCATAATTGAAACATTTTTATCATCTTGCAAACACCAAACCCTGCAATTTTCTCTTCTTCATTGTATCCGCAATTAGGCAGTGATCGCCCGTTTTGCGTCCTAAGCCCTTACTGTGATCTCATCTGGTACTTGGTAGCAAGTGATGTTGCACTCTGCGATGGATTTGGTAGACTTTATTATTAAACCCAAATTGCTCCAGCCGGAAATCGAATCCGAGACAGCTCCCATTTATACCTAAGATGGAGTCACACAACTCAGTCAGTAAACTCTAAAATGATCTGCTAGCCTTCCAAATCGATATCAATTTTCGTTGTTATTAATTAGTAACTTTCCTGTGACTTCTTGCGCATAGGGAGATAGGTTATTAAAAGCTCACGGGAATCTAAGGTGAGCTTTTTAGTATGGTTATTCAATAGATTGGGACGGCCTTCTTAGTTCTTTGAAATGCATGCTTATTTACACAAGTTATTGATGAAACCTTTTAAAAATAGTAGCCTTCACATATCTACTTGTTGACATCTTTTCACGAGTAGGTGCGATGTACATCGAAGGTGAAAATAATGCCTTCGTAGTGTATCTGAATAATTGGAAGACAATCTGTCCAGCTGTGTTGTATACAATTTCTAAACTAAACCAAAACAGTTTTACAACAGTTATATTGTACGAGTATTACCTACCGTTGTGGACGGGCGACTCGATGAACCATTAGAGACGTGGGGCCTGGGGTTCACAAGTTGCTGGAATGCTGACCCCTCTCTGATCGGCCCAGACTTTTGGGACCTGCCACTGTAGTAGGTACATTATGTGCACTTTAATAGGTATATAATATGCTCCTTCACTGACCGGAGCCTTTTTTTGAGTTGTAGTCGAGCCTTGAAACTTAAGCTTCTAGTAAAATACAAACGTGTTACTTTCCTGATACAAACATAATATAGCTATTGCAACATTGTAATTTTATGTTACAAACATAGATAGTTCAGATTGTATGTGTAACGAGATGATTTAGTGATTTCATTGTCATATCAGCTGTTTGCTTAAATAGGTACTAAGTTTAAAGTTATCGTCAGAAATCAGCAAGATTTTTCTACCACTAGAAGACCAGACTCAAGAGAACTTTGATCATGATAACACTCACACACACACATCAAGGCTTACTCAAAATATCTAACATCTAAATAAAGTCGTGCTACTTAACCTTATTTTATTTATCCTCTTTTGTCAAGCCTGCTTAGTTTGTTTCATTTTTTCTGTCATTAAGTTCATGGTGGTAAAAATTATCAATATAAATAGGCAGTAACTTCATCACTTATTTCCGGAATATGCTAGGAACTGGTTGTACTTAAACTAAGCCATACGAAAAATTTCACCTTAAATATTTACATGTTATAAGTTGATAAATATACAAAACCAAAAAATATAAATATTGCATTATCAAGCCCACTGCCTTACATCACTGCATTGCGCAACCGTAATAAAACAATCATTGGTTTCGACCATTTATTATTAAACTCTTTATCTACAAACATATAAAAGATGTTACATTATCACATTCACTGCTTACTGAGACACCAATAAATTAAACATTAATCAACAGGTTGGACCAACGATCCTTACAATTCGAATCCAGTAACAGAATTCTACAAGTCTTGAAATATAATTCTTTATAGAACGTACCTAATACTCAATATTTTATAGAAGTCAAAGATCGTGTATTATTTGCTTGAAGATATCATCTCTTACATAATGAGTACCTGCGGTATTATAATATCGTCATTTCAATTCCATAGTAAGTACATAGTTCACCTCTTATACACTATAATCCATTGCAGATTCATTCGATTTGACTTTTTTTCCACGTTTTTATTCTTATCTTCTTCTAATCTTAGATGGTTCTTTAAGCTTCCTTCGGTTACTGGTTTCCAACTACAGATGTTCTACAGCTAGAAGGCCTAGGACTGACCGATATGGTCAAGCTGGGACTGAAGGTTGTTGATCACTTCATAAGGAATCTGGTCGCCCAGGATCTCGCGCAGGTCAATCTTCTGATTGCCGGGAATGGACTCGTACGCCGCGAGCTCTACTCCTTCTTGGACCTGGACAATAGCAAAATAAGGCATTAGCACTTGATCGATTACATCCTTCACAACTTAATAACGCGGTTATACGCTGTCTGGCATCAGCTGATTTCGTTAATGAGTGATGAATGATAAGAGAGCAGTGAATTATCTAGACATTGATCACGTAAACTGCAATGCATTAGAGTAGGCGGTAGGTTGTTCCGTCCTTCACAGTAGTTTGATAAAACTAACAGCAAAATAAATGGTGTAAAATATACACAGGATAGAGAGACAGTTGAAGTAATCTACTTGATAAGAGGCCTGGAACCTTAAAGGCTCCATCGTCGTCCGTCCATCGTCGACGCCCATTAATATGATAAAGACAGAGATTTGTATTCACACATGCACATGTAGACAGAAGTGTGGATTCTTTTTCTTCTTTATCAACCGGTAGACGTCCACAACTGGACGCATGGTCTTTCACATGGACTTCCAAATGTCTCGGTCGTGCGCCGCCTGAATCCAGTGGTTCCCTGCGACTCATTTGATGTCGTCGTCGAGGTGTTGATTATTGATTCTAAAAGCGGCACCACGTGACCAAGTCCAAGTTACCTTTTGGATGACCGCGTCCTTAGGGATGAGGTAAGTGCTCTGCGCCTGCTTGATGGCCTCCTTGCTGTAGGCGGCGCCCTCGCGAGGCCCCGCTCCCGCGCCCGCCCCCGGCGCCGGCGCCGCCGCCACCGCCGCCACCAACACCAAGCACAGCACGACGGACTTCATTGTAGCACACGATACACCTGTACAGCGGAAGAACGGCTTGATTACTATGTTTAGTTAACTAATTCGATCTACAAGTAATACATTTGCAACATGAAGATACGGTTCGTTCGTACAATTTTCATCGTCGTTATCTGTAATGATGTGTCCATCAATGTGAGGATTTTTTTTTTATAACTTGTAAGTAGGTGTAGTAACCTAAAGTAAAGTTATTAAAATTCTAGCCCAGAAAAAGATATTACATAAAATGTAAACGAAATCATCTCACATATGAAGTTATAATGATCCAACTTGAGCAACATCCATTTAGAAAGATTATAGAACGCCACGAGAGCGCGGACCACGACTTGCGTAACTGCGAGGAAACGTGAACACGGACCGATAAATGATTTAAATAAAGAACACCGAGAGAAAGCGAACTCACGATCCTGGTGAGTCGGAGTGAATTCAAAATGTCTCATTTGCCAGTCTCTTATCAATATGCATTGAGAGGTGAGGAAAGCTACGAATGAGGTTTATGGCACCCACAGGCTCTTGAAATTTACAATTCCATCTACATCTACAATTCCATAAGAATAGAGTAAATAGAGAAGTTTTTTATACTTTTGAATCATCGAATCTTCAAATAAATCTACCACGGGTATGAAATGTCATTCCAAGGTAAGATATACCCAACTATTAGGTACCTATATAAATCAAAACGGTACCCTGATAGTACATGCCCATATTAGTTACAATTAACTGGTGATTTTACTCGATGTAAAATTATTAACGAACGTATTACAAAATAAACTATTAATAATTAAGTTGCTATTGATTTAATGAAACGCGCTACTCGAGCACCTGCAAAATAAAATTATTTTGTCGCGAAAACATTTAGCCAGCCAAACCACTTTTGGGGTATCGCGAACAAGTTAAGATGTTGTTCACTAACTACAGATAAGTTTCTGACCAAACCTACAGTCCTAAATTGTCTATCTTTGAATCTATTCATTTTTATAACTAGCCTTTTTAGAGAATTGACCAAAGGACAAAATAGGTAAGTACCTAACGTAAACTATGTCTCTCGTATTGATTGGCATTTTATTTCTGATTAGTACTATCAGTAAGTTCTACTTAAATGGCTCCGATTTAAATTAACAGAAGGACGTTGATTCACCTGCATAGAAAAATACTACCTTATAAAGCCTTAAGCGGCTTATAATTAATTGGGACTCTGAACATCTGCGTTGATGTAATTAAAATAAAAAAAAAATTTGAAATGCAATAAAACTTTCTACCTACATAATAATGAGGTCTCTCTCAAACAAATAAACCTCTCCAAAATTAACATTATCAAACTTTAAGCTTGCAATGTTACATCTTCTAAATATGGAAAAGGAAAAGGTAACTGACTGACTGATTTATCAACGCACAGCTCAAACCACTAAACGGATCGAGCTGACAGATAGCTACGAAGACGTAGCCATCCGCTAAGAAAAGATTTTCGAAAATTCAACTTCTAAGGGGGTTAAATTGGGGTTTGAAAAGTAGAACTCAATGCGAGCAGAGACGCGGGCAAAAGCTAGTTTAGTATATTTCTAAAAATCACTTCAATTACATAATCAAACGAGATGACACGTATAATTTTATTTGTTACGCAAAACCATGCACTGACAAAACCGCACTTAAAACTTGATTTTGTTAGATCTTATTTATGATGTAAGGATGACAAAACAATTTAATATTTTATATCTACTTTTAATATTTTAATCATTACAAAATACTAAATAATAACTCTACAGTACATCTTATACATGAGTAAGTATATAACACTAATATAACACTAAGTTATGACGTAGATTTTTTGGCTACACTAGGTTTAAATCAAAATGGTCACTTTACGTTAACACGTCTGTTTTACTGTCCTTAACTTCAGCGGTCAAACTGAGACTTTAATTACATCAAGTTTCAATAACTTATGACGTAATTAAAGTGTATCGGTAGAGTCTGGACTTGTCATAAGGGCCGCAGTTGGCCTACATGAAATAAATAATTTTATTTTGATTACGCTAAGAATCTTTTGAATGTAAACTACGTATAAAAGAAGTAATTAAATATGTACGTCGCAACTTATTTTAAAATTACAAGATAAAACGTAATTTTTGAAATCGAATTGTAATCAAAAAAAATATATAAATTATTACACACACTTACCTAAAATTCTTTTGTACTAGATTATATATTTTGTTGTATTCAAAAAAGGTTTTATGAAACAGTTTATCCTAAAATTACGTATTTACTATCACAAGAAGTATTTTATTAAACTATGAACTTTTTATCGATTAAACTGGATTTGTATTGAATGGATACTTATCATAAATTATAAAATATTTAATATTATAATGATGGCTACTAATAACAATAAACAGAATTGACAAAGATGACAAAAAACTACGTTTGTATAAGAAGGGACTTACCGGCTAGTTAGCAGAGTGCGGCGCGCGCGCGTTCGCCCGGCTCATATAGAAACCCCCTCTTGCCAAAGCTCCCCCCATAAGCCTTCACTTTCACCTTCCCCGTCCTGCCCCGCGCCGCCTGCCACGCTAGGCATGGGTAGCTCCGGACACATCCATATCTTTTCTTTGTTGGATGTCCTTAAATCACACAGCAACGCACCAATTGTCGATTGACATGATTTTTTGTATACTTAGTTGAGGACTTGAAGAGTTATATAGGCTAATTTTTATCCCGGAAAAACAGATAGCTCCCCCGAGGTTTTTAAAAACCTATCTCCTAAGTCGCAGGCAAAAGCTAGTGCAAGAAATAAACTTGTCTTATATCCTGGAAACTCAGAAAGAGGTCGCGTACCGTCTCTATCTGTTTTACAAGCTTTTATTTAACTTGCAATTTATGTTTGTTTAGGTCAAATCTTGCAAGCTGAATTACAACCGCTTCCTTGTTTCCAAATGAACTGAAATTGTTCATATATTTGAAATATCTGATGATAGAGTCGGAAAATGGCTATAGGAACTCTGTAATAAAATGACGTAACTCTATCAGTTTGATCTTATTTGATTCGTCTCTAAGTATTCTGTTCCTAGATATTCAGGGCCTGATGATGTAGCCATCTACTAAAAGTTTTGCGTGTCCTACTGGAAGGTCTACGTGTTAGATCGGTCATGGTGGAATTGCATATAATCTTAACAATCTTAACCACTTTAAGCTCTGTATGTGGATGAGGATATGTCAACGGATATACATAATATATCTTTTCTTGGAATGATGTAAGCTATTCAATATCTTTCCGGAACTAGTAATGTTGTGCCTATTCCATGCCACTTCGATGGACTCATTGCACGATGGAGCTACGAAATATGAAGGTTGGACACTCCTCATCGTTATGAATTGTGGTGAAACCATTTTTATGATTACTGTAGAAGATAATTGGTAAACTTTATTGCAAATGGTAGAGGTTCTACGATTTGTAAGAATTTATCTATGTCGATACAAACGGATTATGAAAATAGTGGATCACAATTTTATCTACGTAATGAAAAAATCATGTCAAGCCTATTGATCAATATTTTTATCTGTACCTCTGTAAGATCCCATATTTATTTATTCCTATATCAAATATTCGCACTGAATCCCCCTTAATTCTGAACATTCCTTCTCAAAAATTAAAAAAAAAGCTCTTTAAAAAAGTTTATATATGGCGTTGATTCGTCAAGGGTTTGGCTTTGTGTACTGGTGGTTTATGATGATTATGTCTAATTAGTCGGGTATAATAAGTAATAAAAATATACCCACGGTCCAAAACAATCGCATGTTTTGTGGCTCTCGGCTGGCGAAGGATTAAACCAATTTCCGCGAATCTTGAATCTTGATCTCGCCAAAACTGCACTGAAAACTTGATTTCTGTCTATAAAAATATATCAATGATTATTATTAATATTTTATATAATATGTAATTACTTACTGTATTTTAGGCAGAATGTTATAACATTTAATTTTAACTTGTATTGTGTTGCCAATTTATTTATTTGGTACTAGCTCCTAACTTCGTCCGCGTGGATATAGTTTTTAAAAATCCCGCGGGATCTCCTTAATTTTCCGGAATAAGGAGCCTATGTTACTCTCCAGATCCTCAACTTGATACCCAAGCAAAATATCAAATCAACCAATTGCACCGTTTTTACGTGATTGAAAGACCAACAAACAAGCCCACTATCACAGTTATTAGTAAGGATAAAGGAATAAATAATAATTTCTATCTCTTAAGAAATATTATAGAGTATTTCATAAAAATGCTATAAAAACTTTCTTTTTCTTCGTCTTTCTAATCAGAAAAGTCTTCTTACCTAAAATGGTCTGAAATACTCTTCCGAGTTCAGAAGATCTTGAGTCTACAATTTCTACATATTGATTGCTTTATCTGCCTCCAGTGCATTTAGATAGAATGGAAGGGAACTAAAAGAGGAGGTACCTTTTTGTCAAATGTATTGTTTCATATGGGCCAATTTATGGCTTGTAGTTATGACAATGCAAGACTCTACGATCGGTACAAAAAGAATATTGTACTAAACGAACCCTTCAAGAACTCAAGAATCAAGAAAAGAATAAGAAAGAGCCACATCAACTTGGTTGAGACAGGTAAATTACTTGGTGTCACAAAGTTTAACAACCTTAGGCCATAAGTTAAATTAATGTTCTAAGTTCCAAGTACCCAATTACCCAAAGTAACATTTCATGTCACCGATGTTTTATCAAAACCGGACACATTGAATATGTGGCGCCTCGGGTCGGAGGTGACGTCACTATTCTCAAATTTGTACTTTCATATTATGTGTCCGATAGGCGATAGCATTCTAATGGGCAGAGCAAGTATTAAGAAATCTCTTCGCGTTTACGTATCTACAATAACAATAACATAAACTCATATCGAAATATATATTACAAATCTTCATTGTGGACATACGTAACTGTAACTATTTTTCTGTGCAATTGTTCTTAAATAATAGATAGTATATCCGATAAAGGACCTAAGGTGACATTGCGTCGAGCGTTGGTGTCTTTGTTGGTGTCGTAGACTGAGCATTTTCGTGGTTGATCACCAAATCTTAAAATAAAATAATACTAGTTAATGCCGGTGACTTCGTCCGCGTGGATTAAATAATGTTTTTTTAATTCCCACGGGAACTCATTAAGTGAATATAATATAGCTTAGGTACGTGTTAATCCTGGGTATGAACTATCTTCTTTCCAAATTTCAGGTCAACCGGTTCATTTGTTGCGGCGTCAAGGAGAAACAAACATCAATCCATCCATCCATCTCAAAGGTCCATCTTCATAAACTTTCGCATTTATAATATTATAGAAGTAGGATAGTAGGAAATATGATAAGAACTCAGGATCTGTCAGTTTATCAGCCAGTCACCTTTCTGTTTTAGATGCAGGTAAGTTATGGTCGAGTTGAAAGATGCTTACAGCGCGTAGGTATTAGAAAGGCATAGTGCATAACTTAATTAGTGATCTTCACGGGTGAAGGTAGGTCTGTCTGTTAGCCTGCTGTAGTAATCGAGCAGTCCACCTGCCGTCAGGTAACAGTAGGCGATTGTTTCGCAATCGCTGTTACCTCATTAGAATATCTACTAAGATTTTACTAGCTATACCTTACATTGCATCTTCATCGTCTAAGTCTTATGTACTTAGTGTAAGTAGAATGTATCTGTTGTCTTATGATTTAACTTCGTCTTCGAGCGAAGGTCTTACCTACTAACTTACTTGAAGGTCTTAACTTAGATCTATAAACATAAAAGTAAAGGCCATGTCTAAATCGGGACAAAACATGGTACGTTCATCATCATCTCAAACCATCTTCGGCCTACTTTTGAGCACAGGTCTTCAGAGAAGGATTTAGGCTGGTCCAGCGTGGACTGGCAGACTTAACACACCTTTGAGAATATAATGAAGAACATTCAGGTATGCAGATATTTTCACGAAGTTTTCCTTCAATTAATTCAATTAATAAATTCAATTAGTATCGAACCCTGGACCCTTGTAATGGACTATGGGAATAGAGAGTACCTACACCTTTATTTACGCACACTCATATGCACTATACTATCTCCCCCGCAGATTTCAAATCTCTGAGGAGATTGGTTGGTTTTCGTACTTACGTTAACTATGACTACAACCTACAAACTAGGTTGGAATAACTAAAAAGATGCTGTGGTGTAATTGAAACTGTAATGATGAGGTCAAACGACCCAACACACCTTAGTTATGGATCTAAGTTGTCGTAGTCTCAGACTAATCATGTCCATAGAACATAATAGGCTACATAAGAACGACATTGTTGCGAGGCGAGGTCGGAGGGCACTTGAGTCGACACTCACTTGTCAGTCTCGCCGCCTGCGATTGAGTAACCGCTGCCTCATTAGACCATAGCATCAGACCATCACGCGCACAGCCACGCAAACATTATGATACCAGCTTTGGGCTCCACCATATTGCTAGAACATAATTGTTATCAGCATAGTATAAGGCTTCCTTACTCTGTGATATTAGTAAAATGAGATTTCTCTAAATTATCCTAGGTGGCGTTAGTAGGATTGCAAGTTTCAAGTTATTTATTTTAATTCATTTTGGCAAAAACAGTCATTACATAAAAGTTATATTTCATTGTGGAAATCCAACGAAATATCGTATTCACTTGCTCTCATTCGTTATATTTATTTATTACTAAGTTTAAAACACGAAATTTTCACATATTGTAAAAATTTGTTTAGAATACTTTAAGTGTTCTTCGCGTAGTTATTCCGGTAGATGGCATTACATCTGAAAGTCAGATAGATTTACGCGAGCCTTGATCTTACGTAGGTCGTTAGCAATCTAGGTGTACTTCTTTAACATCTTCTTCTTTATCAACCGATAGACGTCCAAAGGTGGACAAAGGTCTCTTGCATGAACTTTCTCAGATCTCGGTCTTGCGCCGCCTGAATCCAGCGGCTCTCTACTACGAGTTTTATGTCTTCGGTTTACCGGACTAGATAGTCTGGTAACACTGCGCTTCTACTAACTCGTCAGATGTCGTCGATGCAGTGTTGGCAGACCTCCCACTAGGTGTGGGGTCTGCCAACACTGCATTTTCTATGTTATTGTGGACTACTGATTTCCACTCAAAAAACGCAGTGTTAGCAGATCAAGTGTATGAGATAAAGCTAAGCTGTGATGTGTGGCTTGCTTCGGTGGCTTGCGCTTAAGTGCCTCCTGATCTCAGACAAAATTCAAATCGTACCTACCTACGGTTTGGTTAATACCATAGATTTAGGATAGGTAGCCGCTGCGCTCTTGCAGAGCGATTCTAAATCTATGGTATTAACCGAACCTACTCTTATAGAACAATATATCAACTTACAATACAATACAATTACTTACAATTATCTTTGACGTCAATATTATTTTCTTTGTGTAGGAAAATCGTATTCGGTTGACAGCTTAAAACGTATAGTTTCATCTTGGTTTCATCAACAATCCATACATAAAACCACTTCAAAGATACGACTTTGTCTGGTGGGAGGCTTTGGCCGTGGCTAGTTGCCACCCTACCGTCAAAAACGTGCCGCCAAGCGATTTAGCGTTCCGGCACGATGGCGTGTAGAAACCGATTAGGGGTATGGGTTGAATTTACACTGCTATACCTCTTCCAAGTTAGCCCGCTACCATCTTAGACTGCATCGTCACTTACCATCAGGTGAGATCGCAGTCATGGGCTATCTTGTCATAGAATAAAAAAATAAAAAAAAAACTTTCTTACACAACCATAGTTGGTATGTTCATATGGTTTCATTTAAGTACACATGAAAGTGAAACCATATGAATCAGTGCCAGAATCTCAATAATTGTGTTAATTGTGGTGATTGGCTGAATTTATGGTATTTTTAATGCAACAATACATTTCAAAAAGAGAAAATTTGCCAATTTACCACTGATATTAAACTTATACAGTACCTAGCTATAAGCTGATAGGTTCAGGTTTAAAGTAATAAGAAACAAACAATTTCAGTCTAATTTGTTTTATTTGTAAAAAAACAATACTTTTAAATAAAATACAAATGAGCACATGCGCTTATTGCCCGGGAAAAGATAAGGTCTTCCGGAGCAAGAAGAAGCATTCAGGATCTCAACTTAGTGAAACGGATCGGACCGAGCGCCGGCCGGCCCGGACCCAACCGACAACGGAAATGTAGCCAACACAACATGAAATTTAAGAGAATATAATATGTCCAGAAAATATTTTTTATGCTTTTAAACACTCTTACAACATATTTGAGCCTTCTCAGGAATAAAAAGCTTTCCTTTAAAAATCCATCTCTGTATATCATAAAAAGTGCAGTAAATAATGGCTATGTGCAATCACATGTATACTAATCGAACTAGAACTATTCATAAGGTTAACTATTCATGAATATTTTGTATCAAATTCGTTTTGTACCAATCGACTTTGTTTCATTAGTTCGCGAGGGCATCACGGTCCCGCGTCGGAGCCCACTGAAGCTGATCTCACTTCGCCCCAAGTGTCCTAGAGGAACTACGTCTACGCGGAATGTTCGAGTAGCTAGCGGAAATGGCAACGTGGCGTCGAGAGGGCAGGCGCCGCCCGCCTTGTCAGGATGACTAGCTCATTAGTTGCTACTTATCAATCACGTTACTGTTCTACTCACGTTACTGTCACTAAAATAAATAACTTATGCTAACACGAAAAGCTATTACTTCTTCGATTTGACGTCGCGTTGCACCTGAGCGATTCGCTCAACCTCGTTCCGCAACACACTATCACTATATTATAAATAATAATTAATTTGTCCAGCTAATACAATTAATAAATTCAACCGATCGTCTGACGTCTACTTATACTAAATTTATAAATATAGATCCGGCTGCGCTAAGCTACAGGGATACAAATTGACAATTAAATTAACCGACAGGATCTTCGTAATCAATAAACCTAATAGTCTCTACGTAACTTATAGTTTCAAGAACGAAACTTTATAACTACAAATGCTGAAGCTGAGGTTCCGTCGACAGTCGCTCGAGCGGGCGCTCACTGAGTGGTGTTCGACAACTCCGTGGTCTCTTCTGTAGTTTTTTCCTCGACGTCTGAATCAGTCGCACTGACGTCTGAAATACTGGTGGCTTCGCTGGATGAGCTGGCGTTGCCCTCAGGAACTACCTCTGTTGACGTAGCGACATCTTCAGTGGAGGAGTCCTCTGATATTGGTTTCTCATTACTCTTTTTCATGACAACTTTAGTCGGCCGCCTATTGATTGTTGGCACATATGATTTAGTTATAATTTCGAAGTCTTTTCTGTCTGTCGTCACTGTTTTATTTTGCGGTGTATCATCTGAAACGTTATCGATTAGGGTCGTTTTTGTTGTCGGTTCTACCTTGTCGTATGGTGGAGGAGAATCTGTAATTGTTTCGTAATCATCCTCGATCTCTAATATTTTTTGTTTCATCACAGGTACCACTACTTTGTTCTTAACTGGTACTTCAGTGATAGAATTCAAATTCCAATTTTTATTTTTACTTTTGTACCCAGCGGCAACGTTGACTGGAATTAATTCCTCAGAATCAGAAATAGTAGTCGGGCTCGAGGTTTGATATTCTATATTCGGTCTTGTTGTATGATCACTGATGGATGCGACATCGCCTACTAAGTTTATGAGATCTGTCAAAACGTTATTATTACCTGCACGAGGAGGTTCAATGATGGCTGAGCTTTTTTCAGTGTCTGCTGAAACTTTAATTAACTCGACGTCTTCTGTTGTACTTTCTTGTGAACTAAAAGATGTTAATATAAATTCAGTGGTTTCCCCATTTTCAAACGAGTGATTTTCTGTTTCAGATAATATAACTTTAGATGCAATATTATCTTCACCACCAAATTGTAAAGTAGAAGTTGATTCTTCTAAAGAATCTGGTGTAGAAACAGCATTTTTTTCTTTATTATCTTTGTCAGAAGTTTCACGAGGTTTTTGATCACTAGTTTCAATAGGTATTGAGCTAAATTCAGTTCGTGATATTATTTCTGTAGATTTAGAGAAAGTACTAGTAAGTTGATCAGGTTCGTCTATTAATTGTATATTTTCCGATGTTTTTTGTAAAGGTTCAGAGGTTGTTGAAACATTAAAATTAGATTCTGATATATTGTTCTCAAGAGTTAGCTGGCTTTCGTTATTTAAATATTTTGGTGCTATATTAGTGTTAGACATCTCTGTTGGAGATGAAGCATCATCAAATGTTCCTGTTGTGACAGAGATTTCAGTAGAATCGAGCATGTCACCAGTTACATCATCGGTAATTAATGAAGGAGCATTTAAAATATCTGTTGGGATCACTGATCTCATATTTAACATGGAATTCTCTCTTGAAGTTGATAACGGTTGTACAGTGCTGACTGCATCCTTGAGAGTGCTAGACTCCGAGGATGTATCTTGTAAATTGTTTTTTGTAAAAGACATTCCTTCTGAAATATAACCGATTGTTGTTCCACTTGTTTCCTTAAAAATTGGTTCCTCCGTAGAAATTGGCACACTCGATACACTTATGACTTCATGGTCTATTGGCACATGTTCATTATCTAAATTTTGATCTGATATTATTTCTGCTTCATGTTGGCCTAAAACTAAAAATAAATCATCAGGAATTGGTGGAAACGCTGGATTGTGATCCAAATCCTCTTCTTCGAGAATTGGCGCTTTAGTGGTTAAAGGCTCCGGGTGTACGACCACTGATGGAACTCCCATCATTGGAATAATGCTAGGAATTTTAGGTTCAAAAATATTAGTAGAATCTGGTTGAGTAGAGAGACTTATCTTGGATGGAGACGGATCAACATTATTTTTATTTTCAGTAGATTTTTCATTAGATATTGTGGATAAATCTGGTGAAAGAGACGACGCGTCTTTATTATTAGATTTTTCAAGGTATTCACTAGAGTCAGCACTCGAAGGACTCTTCTCAGATGTGGCCTCTCTTGGCATTAGGGGTGATTTCGATGACGAATATTCAGCAACTTCCATGCTAGGGGATGGCAGTATTTCCTTTATCTTAACGCTGGTAATGACGGGGATTTCGGAAACAGGTGTAATTTCTTTGATGGTAATCTTTGATTCTGGCATCACTGGCTCAGCAGGCTGTGATGGAGCAGCGCTCGCCTCGACGTCAGCTACTGATGGATTGGGCATTGATGGAATCATGCCAGGCAACGATGTCACCCCTGAAAAAATATAACAATGTTCAAACGTTTGTTTTTAAATCATTTTATAATAACGGGCTTAATGTGTGCCTATCTTAAAAATATAATAAAGAAAAGGACCGACGACACGTGGAACCACCGGCTTCTCCCACCAAGCGTTCAAGGAGAATTCTTACTTCCCGTAAACTTACTTCGTTAGAGTAGGACGTAAATGTAAAAAAATATGCCGATATATTGTATCTTTAAATAAATACAAAGTAAAAACAAGTACAATAAAAAATAATTGATCGATTCAAATTATGGATATCAGTTTTTGTGGAAACGTGACATCACACATAATTTACTGCAATCCTGTTCAAGTCATTGGATTTTATGGCAATGGACCCTCATTGCGCTTACCAAGCGGTCTCCGCTCCAGAACGCTTTCGCCCCGGCAGCGAACGGTTCTTTGGTATACATGACTTGTCCACTGCCCCTTCAGCTAACTTCCTGTACCTATTGTTCCCGGCACTTTAATAAGTTGCGGGTCCACCGGCTTTTCAGCTCACCTCTGACAGGACAGTTGTCGTACTCGGGGCAGCACCGGCCCGGCACGAGGCGCGGACGGCAGTCGTCGCGCACGAAGCACGCGATGCGGCGACACACCACCTCGCCGCCCTGACAGTAGCACACGCGGCATGGGTCCTGCGGGTCCACCAGCTTCTCCCCGTTGCCATAAATGTGACCTTCTTGCTCGCATTCTGAAACATTATATCAGAAATAATAAATAAAACATACACAGTTGCCCTTAAATTTACAGTGAAGCCGTCGGAGTTGCATGTAGAAGTGCCTACAAACAGCGAAACTACCCAATCAAAGTACGCTGGCTATGGTGGAGTTACTTGTACGCATCTTTGATCGAGCGAATCGAGTTTTCTGAGTCTACTTGAGTGAATTTGCACTTGTCCGTCCGTCCGTCCGTTCGTCCGTCCATCCGTCCGTCAGAGCCTTATAACTTCTGGATTACTGAACGTAATTACTTCAAATTTAAATATAATATGTAAAATGATCATCCTATTATACTGCTCATGGCTAGCATGGATCAGGCGCAAGGTACCCACCGCACTGGTAGGTGGGGCAGCAGTGGTCCGGGCGGTGCACCGCCTTGCAGCCCGGGCGCGGCTCGCAGCGCTGCTTGGCGCAGCGCACGTCGCCGTCGCGGCAGCTGCACGTCTCGCAGGGGCTGGGTCCCGGGAACTCGTCCCCCGGCATGTACACCACGTCGCCCAGAGCACAGCTTCCTGGAAATTATACAAACAGCTCTTAGGCCTAAAAATATGTACTGCGTATAAACTGCTTGTACGGTAGTAATACTGCAGATCTACTGCTTTGAGTGCAATCCAACGGCACGATAGCGCGTAAAAACAGATTAAAGGGAATGGATTCTATTTACATAGCCATACCCCTACCAAGTTAGTCCGCTACCATCTTAGACTGCATTGTCACTAGCCATCAGGTGAGATAGCATTCAAGGACTATCTTGTCATCGAAGAAAAAAAATTACCTTCTTTTAAACCCAAGTCAGTACCCGTGATATTCGCCGGCAACGGACCTGAAAACAAAAAGAAAACATCAATATTAATGATATTATGCAAAGTACAAGCACACTACAACTATAAGTTCAGTTCAAAGTATCTTTGGTTCTGTATCTGGGTTTGGATGTGCTTCCGAAGCACTTATAAAAGTTTACTTAAGTTTTTATTGTATTTTGAGGGTTCTCAAATAGAATACAACCCTTGCCTCTTTATATGTCACGTAATAGAAAGCTGAAATCGCTTGTTATTCAACCCAAATCTTAGAGTGTTGACTGGATACCATATTGGAATTTCACAACTTTAGTAGCTTCGTCTTTTACACCCTCTACCTGCTAGCGCCAAGCTACGGACGCGATTTTCTCGATCAGCCATTTAGCTGGCAATACATTAATAATACTTTATAGCAAAATGCATAATTTTACCATGGAAATAACAAAATACGGAAATAAAACAACATTGACGTTGGAAAATAAAATGAAACGGGAAAATAACACTAAGCAAAGAGGCAACCCCGACATTCGAGAGAAATCTGTACGATCACGGATCCAACAAGCGCCGCTAAAACCACGCTACTTTATTGTTGTTAAATTAGCCACCTGCGGTTTTTACAACATTATGTTAATGACGTCACTAGCACAAGTCAACCGAATCGTAAGCACCGAAGAGAAACATACGTTAATCGACTTTTACTGAAAACTGCGGCTTCGAATCTGATGCTTCGTGTGCCTTTGTATCTTTTATTCTCTGTGCAATCACTGAAAGGTAACATCGAAATGAAGATCACCAGTGAGAACGAGGAAGCATTCATTTAACGATGCTCGATTTATTCATGCATTGAAAGTCGAGGGCATCTGTTATTATTGATGATAGACGACGTGAATCCAATGAAGGTAATGGTCACAAAATGCGATATCGTACTCGACAAGTTGCTTTTCGACGACTTTCATATCATTTCTGGGTTATTAAATATGTTTTGCGCCAATAACCCACAAGCGGAGGTGCTGCAATTGAATTGAATTTTTTTACTATATTGTATGTGGACAGAAGTAACAACTTGGCGGCCCACTTGTAGGCACAGGGCTCCTCATAGATTAAGAAAGGTTTCAACCATAGTTGACTACACTGGCCAAGTGCCAATTACTGCACCTTCGAGAACATTATGAAGGTTTTTCTACAGGTTTTATCACAATATTTTTCTTCGCCGCTAAAGCAAGTGATATTTAATTGCTTAAAACTCACATAACTCTGAACGCACCCTTTGAAAAAGGAGACAGTTTTAACTGCGCTAGGTTATCACGGGTTCACGTAAATCGTTTATCTTAAAGAAATAGTTGTCGTATCACGTGTGAACGTCTCATATCTACAGAAATCGAGAAATTATTATAATGTGTAGGATCCTTTTTGTATGGCAATCAGTCTGTGGTCAATGCTGCGCTTCCCGAAGCGTTACGAAGCTACAGGGTATCGAGTGTCGACATTGACTCGACCTCCGACAGTCCTAGCCCTCAGAGGAGGTCGGTCACTGATGAGTACCTCTCCAGCAACTTGGCAAGTACTCGTAATAAAGGTTCAGACTTACTCGAGTAAGTCTTTGAGGAGGTACTCGAGTACCTCCTCAAAGCCCACTTCAAGTGTAATAACTTTCTATTACCTCCGCACTTGTATTGTACATGGAATGAAAGCTAGATATCACAGAAGACGTCTCAAGCGAAGGTTCATATAACTCGCACATAATTATTTTCTCCTGATGAATCTCAGCGAACGATAGCTAGCTATGTTAGAGATATAGTAGCGTAATTAACACAGGTGTACTCTCTATACCTAGAAATTCATAGTCCGATGTGGCAGCTATCTGACGTGACTGAAGCGAGATTAAGCGCAAGACCTCAGCATAGATGAAAGTAATGACGCGGACGGCAGGACCAGCATTGGGCTTTCATAATCTCCAAGAGACGAGCCAATTTCCCAGTTCCGGGTAGCTATTTTAGAAATAATAGGATAACATTTTGAGAGAAAACCTCAATTCATATTTTTGCCCAACCCGTTATTCTAAAATCATATCTTTATATTATGCTAAATGGTAAAGAAAGGAGTGTTCGTTTGTTTTAAATCACGCAGCAACAGAGATCGACGGGATATTTTGCAAGGGTATTGAAGACCTGGGAGTGAGACAGAAGCTACTTTTTATCGCGGAAAAACGGAAAACTCGAGATTGTTCGAGAACTCCACGCGGACTTTACGGATATACAGCTACGAGTGTCCTATAAAGCTACGAATATGGATGGATGAATGGATAGATGAATGTTTGATTTGGCTGAAATTTGGCACAAAGCTGTCTGTAATAACACATAGACTACTTTTTATCCCGGAAAATAAGAGTTCCCGCGGGAATTTAAAAAACCTTTTCATCCACGGGAACGAAGTCGAGGACACCAACTAGTAAGTAATTAATTAAAAACAGACCCTGAAGCTCAGTCTCTAATATATACTTATAAAAATAAAATGTTATGTGTACTCGGAAAGAACTTTTATTTCACCCTAATGGTACCATCGTCTGTGCCCGACATTGACTCGAGCGAGGCGGCCTCGACTCGACCGCCGCTCAAGTTCGCGTCCGCCGCGCCGCCTCCACAACGCCGAGCACCTCTTGACCGAACCTATTCAATTTCCAAAGAATAACTTTCAATCCTACTTCATTATCTCTCTCCCGTTCGAATACAACTTCTCTTTGATCTACTCAATGGTACTAAAATGTTCCAACTACTCACTACTAAAGTATTTCAAAGCTGAAATTACAATGAGCGGGCATGCATAGCACAGGGCGAAGAACTCGTAGAATGTTGGTTAAAGCAGTGTTAGCAGACCCACATTAATGGACCCACGATATCAGGCGAACTGGAGAGCGATATGAATCTTCTACGTCCAACAGTGAATGGTCTATCGGTTGGCGCTGAAGACTTTCAAAGCTTGGGTCAAACTGGCAAATTCCGGACGACATCAGGGATGCAAATTATACCAATCTTTAATCTGCAACTTTGTTAAGTCGGTTAGGAATATTTATTTATCACAAGTTCATCTCTTAGTAGGTAGATGCATACGAAGGTACTAGAAATTGTTTTTATTCGGCCCGGCCGGGGCAAATGCAAATGCCAGCAGAAACGCTTGCTCATACTCGTATTGTAATACTCATGTCGTTGTTAAAAATAATTTTTAACTTTATTATTGACTAAAAAAACTTTTAAGAATAATTTGAATCGAAGAAGTTCACACACCTATTTCTATAATGGAACCATTATACTCTTCAACTATTGTCAAAATCTTCGTTATAAATCCATTACCCTCAAAATTGATTAACTATGTAAGGGCGTTCACTTACTCCCATTTCACAGGGGAGTGGTGAGGCGGCGAGGAGGGAGGGGTGTGGAAGTTGGGAGTGATCCACTTCGGCTAAATGATTGCCACCTCCAGTGATAGTACTTATGGACAGTCACTTAACGAAGCTATTAGCTTACCCGTCACGTGGCAAACATTTTACGAAGTTGGTCAATTATGTAACGCAAGTGTAACGCACCTATCTTATAATTTGAAAAATGTTTCGCAAAGTCTGTCTACGTTCGGATAGATTAGTTAGTGGAAAATCTTTTTTATCTTATTAATATTTTAAAAGTTTGGAAAGTTTGGATGTGTGGATGGATGGATGGATGGTAGATTTTTGTTACTCAATCACGCCACAACAACTGAACCGATTTGGCTGAAATTTGGCACAGAGATAGATTATAGAGTGGAACATCACATAGGCTACTTTTCATCAGAAAATCAGAGAGTTCCCGCGGAAATTAAAAACCTTAATCCACGCGAACGAAGTCGCGGGCCTCATCTACTATGCTACAGCGTTTCAACGTATGTTCAACATGACTTTTATTCTCTTCTCCCCTCCAAATAAGCAAAGTGTTAGAGTTGGTGGATATTAACGCAACGAGGGGGATCGAACCCGCGACCCTTCAGTTTTTAGTCCGCACTTTTCACCGTTGGACTATTGAGACTAAAATCCATCTCGTTTTAAATCGGTCTTTAGTCTGAGCAGACCGAAAGTGTGATACAGCTTATATCACCTGAAATCTCGCCAAGACTCCTCGAATGTTCTCAGCGTTTCTTAGCAAAGAGAAACATTCACATTTATCAATATTATGTAAAGTTTTATCGAAATTTTATAGCGTCGCGTGATTGAATACGATTTATAACCACCCCGATCCATCGCCAAACTACAAACAGCTATACAAGTAACTATGCTAGTAGCATATTATGCGGTAACAGTTTAAGATATTTGAAATATGTACAATCGTCTCGTATCGATGCTTCGCTATATTATCACATCGCGGAATGAAAACATTGAGTGATTCACTCGAATGCCTTTAAGATTTGGGCACACACAAGGCGCGGCGGAAACGAGTCCCCGGCTACAAGGTGCTAGACAGTATGCGTTTTACAGTATAGTTCTTTATTTAAAACTAGCTTCAGTCCCGGACTTCGTCCGCAAGGATTAAGACTTTTAAAACATCCCTTCGCTTCGGGAAAGTAAAGTTATGAACAGTAGCCTAGATTCTCCTTGTATTTATCGTCTAACTGCTCGTGAATGACCTATCAAAATTGGTTTAGAGGTTTTGAAGACCATTCCTATCTAAATATTATCGCTAAGAGCAAACTAGCCTTTGTAAAACTTTAATTATTATTTGTACAGTGGGGTTAGTATACGATTTAATCCGATAGATCGTATTCGTATTCGATGACATTAGCGTCAAAGTAAAATGAACCTTAACTGAGTTCATTTAAAGTTACAAATTCAGTACAACCGATTTTAAATTGGAGCGTATCCGTATGCGTGATCGTATAAGAATGCAGAGACAAAATTGAGCTCTAATTTAATGCTGTTATGGTTCATTTTACTCTAACGTTAATGTCATCGAATACGAATACGATCAATCGAATTAAATCTTATACTAATCCCACAGTTTATATCAAGCATCCTGCCGTTTGGCTGCCGTCGCGCAATGCCACCGCCACGCTTTGTATCTGTCCAGGCCCCCAGTATTGTCACTGGTGTGGTACTGCAGCGTGCGGTGTGTGCGAGGTAGGGCCATGCATGTTTACTTGCACCGAAAGGTCACGTATGCGCGTCCTGTCATCTCAACCTTTGCTTGTCGATAATGATATCTCATGGAAAGAATTAAATTTCAGCTCAGACGAGGCTGAGGCTTTTTTTTTTAATAACCTTTTTTTTTTTTTTTTGACGACCTCCCTGGCTCAGTGGTGAGCGCTGTGGTCTTATAACTGGGAGGTCTCGGGTTCGATTCCCGGCGGGAACAATTTAGGAATTTATAATTTCTAAATTGTCTCTGGTCTGGTCTGGTGGGAGGCTTTGGCCGTGGCTAGTTACCACCCTACCGTCAAAGACGTGCCGCCAAGCGATTTAGCGTTCCGGCACGATGGCGTGTAGAAACCAATTAGGGGTATGGGTTGAATTTACACTGCTATATCCCTTCCAAGTTAGCCCGCTACCATCTTAGACTGCATCGTCACTTACCATCAGGTGAGATCGCAGTCAAGGGCTAGCTTGTCATCGAATAAAAAAATAAAAAAATAAAAAAAAAAAAAAAAAAAAATAGACGAGCGCTTGGCCGCGATCACACCTGATGTTAAGTGAAGATGCAGATACGATGGAACGCGCTTGCCTAAAAGATGCCTATATACAAAGAGTTCGACTGAACTATACTGAAAAAAGTTGAGGCAACCAAATATAACTTACTAAGATACTAATGAAAAAATACTAATGAAAAATCTTCAATAAAAAAATAATGAAAAAACCTACGGTAATTATAATATGAAACAAATAGAAATATGCGAAATTGTATTTATTAACTTAACTTCATTTGGACGAAGTCATGAGAAAATATTTTAATGAAAAATTTACATAATACAAAAATTCAAAAAACACTCCTAAAAGGGAGAAAGCTTTTTTTACTGGGCCACTGTTTTTGGATTTTGTAGAGGGTTTGAAGTTTTTCGTTTGAAACATTTAAAACTTATGAAATGTAGAATATTATTGTCATAATTCATAGAATGCATTTATATTGATACAAAAGTTTGCAAACATACAGGCGTAGTGAAACAAAACGCCACCGAAACAAAACAAGTATAAATTCGAGGATAGGAGGGGCGGCGGAGGTGGTATCGATCGCGCTCGTGACACCCTGTATCAGACCCGCGCCCTCAGAGACCCCGGGATATATCGCTATGTGTCACATACATTGCCGATCGGGGACTGCTCTCGATCTAGGTTTTATATTGGATGACTGAAAATGGATGCGGAAAACTCTATGGCGGCTCAACTCGAACGGCCTGCGGTTTTACATTTATACTGAATTTATTAAAAATTGATTTGTTTCCATACAAAAGTTTAATAGAAAAATGTCTGAAAAGAGGTATATTGTATGTATTTGCTTGCAAACTCTGTTATTATTGTTAGGAATCACCGAATCTAACGGTTAAAGTTGCAGACTGAAAGCTGAAAGGTCGCAGGTTCGAGCCCCACCCGTTGCACTATTGTCGTACCCACTCCTAGCACAAGCTTCTCGTTTATTTGGAGGGGAGAGGAGAATATAAATCAAGTTCAGCTTGGCTAATATTCTTTATAAAAAAAACTATTCGGCAGACGGCGTTAGTTAAAAGATACGAGTAAATATATTTTTAGTGAGAGTTTCACTTGAAATATACCACAGGAGCTCAAACAAGGGCTCATTTTACGGCGGTGGATGAGGCTACTTTTTATGCCGGAAAATCAAAGAGTTCCCGCGGGATTTTAAAAACTAAATCCACGCGGATGAAGTTGTGGGTATCAGCCAATATGAACTGCAAGAAACCTCACGCACATGGCGTTATCAGCCGCATCGCCGCCAACGCGGCAGCAGTCGTTGGCTGCCCCAATAGGCCAAGACGATAGCGTGGGCCGGCGCGCGGCACGTTCCCGCCGTCAGAACCACTCGGCCCTCTTGACACACTCTCTCTCAATCGAGAGGAAAATACGCTCGACAGGGGGACATGTCAGCTGTGGAATCGTTTAGTCGTTTTTCTTGCGGTTTGACAAAGGGACGAGGTCGTCGGGAACACAATGTGTATTTGTAGGTATAGTCGGGAGACTCGAGAGTTCGTTGATTAAAGCTGACGTTTGAGAGTGTACCGACGCGATGCGAAAATACAGTATAACTCTGGTCGAATTACTTCGATTTGATTTAGGTTAAAAGGTTAATACTCCACCAAAGTTTGCTTAATTATTAATTAATTATCAGTATCAGGCATTATAGAGCTGCGCAGGCGAAATAAAATAGGCTTGATACGGCAAAATACTTACTCGACGATAAAAATAGTCGACTCAACTTGTTTACGTCATCGCCACGAATTTATGGAGAGAAAAGCATTATTGAATACTGATATGATATTATTGAAGCTAAAAAATATATAATTATACTTTACTAGACGATGTCCGTGACTTCGTCCGCGTGGATTAAGATTTTTTAATTCCCTCGGGAACTCTTTACTTTTTTGAGATGAAATGTAGCCTACGTGTTCTGGGTATGAGCTATCTCCATTCTAAATTACAGCCAAATCGGTTCATTCATTGTGGCGTGAAGGAGGAACAAACATACACACACACACACACAAAATTTTGCCTTTGTAATATTAGTGTCTTTGATTATATTGTTTAGTGTGATGGATCGTATGATCGTAAGTCTCAGATATAATAATGTCTGAAACTCATTTGAGGGCAAAAAACATAAAATCCCACATAACACGGTTTGGCGATATCTGCCTCACGACAAGGCGTGCCTCAGATTGAGGCAGCGTCACTACTCGAGTTTCAAAGCCGTTAGTGAAAAAAGGCTCGAAACTGGGCCGAGAAGACTCCACTGTAAATAAATAATATAAAAGCTTCTTTGAAAGTTCTCCAGAAAAGAGCGCTTAAAAAAGGAAAACGTAATGAAAGATACAATGCTAGTAGGGAGGTATTATGTTGTAGAACTCGAGTAAAAATGAGTTTTCCATTAAACATAAATACTTTCAAGCTCTTTTAACATAAAAGCACATCTTTATATTGTGTAAACATTATGGATACTAAAATCTTTTTCCACATCTTTTCCTTCGATGCCCCACATAGGTAGATAGCCTTTATGATATTGTATATTATGTATAAAAAGAGGGATTACCTATGGATGTAGGGCTTGGGCTCTTTTACAGACCTTCACACGATAACGACTTGTCAAAGAGGAATGAGGACAATATCAATATTATAGGAATATTTTTCAATTCGGGTAATCATCACTAGATAAAAGGTGAGGAGGTGGTAATCTCTATCAACGCACAGCTCAAACCACTGCACGGATCGCGGCTGAAAGGCATACTATATATCCACATTGAGTTGGCCGTCGTCTACTGTAACCACAACTATGACGACAGTTTTCAAAATCGAACCTAAAGTAAGCGAAACCGCAGGCAAAAGCTAGTTGTTATATAATTAAGATCTTAAATTAGTTCTATTGAAGTGCCAATATAAATTAATGTAAACACTATTTACTAATTTAATCTTAATAAACCTCTCAATTATATCGGTTGCGTTTCTTTCGTTAATTGTACAGTATAACCCTCTAACTCTACATTATGATTTGTATCACTTAATTGATTGATAGCAGCAACACTTACAAACAAAAACAATTATACGTATTATATGTCAAAATTATTATTTTCAACTTTACAAAGTCTTTAGTGTAGGAGTGGCTGCTATTAAAGCGTGTGTGCTTGAGCCAAACAAGACAGCTTTAATGGAGATTAATGACATGTATGGGTTTTACCCGACACAAGTTTGTAGGGAGGAAAATTTATACTTACGTTTGTGGAAAGTAAGGAGTAGCCAAATGTTTAATACCCTTATTTAGCTGTCTTGGTAGTACAAGGTATGGGCCTATCCAACCAACGCTTTAAAGCAGTATTATTTCTGAATTGTTTTTCATTTGTTTTAAACGTTAATAGTCCAGATTAGAAATCCAAATACAGGGAAATACATAGAAGGAAAAGGTAACTAACTGATCTATCAACGCTCAAACACACAGCTCTGACTACTGGAGGGATTAGGCGGCACTTGCTAAAAAAGGATTTTTGAAAATTCAACCTCTGATGGCGTTAGAATTAGTATAATTATTATGAAAATAGAAAGAAAATGCCATTGCGTTATAATTTGACAAACCTGTATTTTGAGTATATTAAAAAAAAATTGCCAATTTCGCCTTCCCTTCGTTCGTCAGCCAGCTGAGGGTACCACGGGAAAGTGAGTTACGGTAGAGCAGTAGCACTCCCGCTAAGATATTGCCTACAAGCTCCTAGCTGTAACGACTGAGCTATCGCGGCCCGTGAGTCATGCTCATTATACATCGGCCGTCGTATTTGATCGCAACACATTCCACTAAGACAGCGAGATGTGCGCGGTCATTAGGTACGGGCCGCGACCCGCCATGGTATGTAGATGCCTCACTAATCGTTACTTTTTTTATTAATTTTAAGAAAGAACACAAATGAATAAAGATTCCCATGTGTAATTACTTACTGATATTATAAATGTGAAAGTGTATGTTTGTTTAACCCTCAATAACGCTGCAACGTGAAATGTTTCAATGTTTTGAATATCAATGGGATTTAACCAATACTATTATCGGATGATTATATCTGAATCGTAGACAATTTTTTATGAGCACTATCATACTCAAACACTTCTCGTTAATATCTTTATGACTATTGACAGTGTTATTAATTAAGTATTAGATAATTACGAACACAAAGTCCTTAACTTGTAAATCCACAAACAGGCCAACTATACCGAGTAATAATAATTATCGTGTATATTAAAGCATATTCAACGCAACACGTGTAGAACAATTACTTAGCCTAAATTAGCCAATAAATATGCATTAATGGACAGGGAAACAATTATTTACATCGGTTTTACACTATTATATTTTATCAAGGTTTACTCGTAGTACACAAAGTTGAAGTAATAACATTTATGTGTGAACTATGTAACAATTTTTTATGTTGCAAAAGTTAACACTATTTTTAATTAACCCAGATTACTGATCTTCAAAAACGCATGCCTGTTAGGCATGCAAGTTTACTCGTGATGGTTTCTAGCAAGTGTTAACTAATTGCTTTAAATACATGTCGTATAATATGTTTTAATATTTAACAAAACTATGATATTATGTGTAGATTTTTAGTAAGCTCCATCGCATCAAGATTACACCGAGCTTTACGCTTAATTGCAGCAAGCTTTTCGCTTATTCAAAGGGGAAAGGGGATAAGTCAAGGCCGACATGGCAAATATTATTCTCTAAAAAAAGATGCTCATAAAAATATGTGAGTATCGTGCGTGTAACATACCACAGCGCTGGTCAGGCTCGGTCGGAATGCCACCGGGCCGGCCGCCCCGCCCCGCGCGCCGCCCAGCAGCCGATAACCATCGCCATGGGAATCGCATACCTCGCCGTAGGAACCGTATCACATGACACGTCTCTATCTCGATTACATCAGCTGTGGGATTGCCTAAAAATGATTGCTGCTTGCAAAAATCGCAATCACTTGATCCCCTTATGTTTCTGCATGCATCAATGCATTGGTTAGTTAAACCAACAGTGAAAGAGTACCAGCCAATTAGAGGTGATGCAATTGTCATTCGTAGTAATCATTTTTAAATAATCCTCTAGCAGGTGAGCATCAAACTACCACCCCGAAGAAGGAAAAGAGAAAAACCGTCTAATTAATTAGAAAACAACTCAGCTCAAGTGAACTGAAGTCAATAAGTTGGCTAGACGACCACTGACAAGTCCTTTTTTGATAACACGGCGGAAGTCTCCCCGAAATACTCAAGTTAGGGGATAATTTGGGGGGGTTTTCCCACTACAACCCCATGGCATCGTATTGCCTTCCGTGCGCGACGGGCGCTGAGCCCATCCCAAAGAAACGTTCTCCTACTTCATTCATGAGCCTCGTTTTGAAGCAATGTTTTCGTCTCAAATCACGAGTTTCGGAACTAAAATGAGAGTCTCTAGAGTCTAAATAAATAGGAAAAACCAATTTTCACGAAGATAAAAAGCGCCATCTCGATCATACCATAAAGTTGTCCAAAATGCACGCATTCGCGGAAGTGATTCTGGGTTCTACGCTATCCTCACGCAAACACTCCCGAGACAGAGCGTCTCAATCAAACCAGTCGGCCTTGACCCCCGACCTCCCGCCCCCCGCGCCGGCGACGGACACATCCGGCGCGGACGGACCACTGTCGCAGTGTCGTCGAATATTTGTCGCGGAGACAGCCGCCTAATTTCCCATAGCCCGAACGCATAACCAAAATAATGATGCTATAACAGTTGTCCTCATTTTGCAATTTATTGATTACATACAACGTCCGATCTTAATTCAGCACAGAGACCGCCACCAACTCGGAAACGGACATAGAAAGAAAGAAAGAAAAAAAGAAAGAAAGAAAGAAAATGAAAAAGATTGACATAGGACTTTAAAAACTTAAATATTCGCGAACGAATTCGCAAGCATCATCTAGTTTAGAATAAAAGCGTAACGTAAGAGTTAAATGATAACTAGTTTCAATGCTTGCCAACAAACTTTAGGCTTTTGTGACTTTTTAGTGCAAAGCTCAAGGTAAGCTTACTTTCTGTAGTTTTTGAAAAAACTTTAAGGAAGAGAAATAGCTTAAAATCTACCGACTTTAATTAAGTAGCTAAAAGTAATATTTTTAAGCATTCCTCGCATAACTTTTGCCTGTCTCTTTGTCTATTACGATTCACAGACAGCATACCCAATTCCGCACGTCATCTCGAGATAAAGGCATTTCGTGTTACTGTGTCGCGAATTCTTATGCAAAGTGTTCATAAATATGGATCATCTTACATACGCCTATTACGTAGGCAAATACCTCGACCGTCTCACGAATATCATTTACTAGATATTGCCTTGTGCTTCGCCCGCGGGAAATTCTGTTCATGCTGCAGGTTGCTCGGTATTTCAGATTCCAGTAAACCAGTGGGCTGATTTTGATGAAACTTTGCATTTGCTTGCTGAGATACAGCCGAAAAAAATAACGTCGTCGAATTGAAAAGCAAAGAGCAAGTTGAAAAAAATAAGATTAACTCACTCGAACTGCAGATGACTATGTTGAAGGCAAGGAGCAGCCAGCTATATATAGGCGAGGCCATAGCGCCTTTTGACCTGAAACAAATAACAATAAATTAAAGTAGGTAATGAATATAACAACAATCATAGTAGGTATGCATTACTTTTCCCTGTAAAACGTTCAATGTGTAAAACATTGTTTAAAACAACAAATTTTCAACCACAATATAAATATGTAATATGGCTCCAATAAGCTACTTATTTAATTCGAAAGCAGAATTTGAAAGATTAATAAAATTAAATTCTAGTACCAAGTTTAATTCTCATGGTAATTTATAAGTATAACGTAGGTACCCAGTCTGAGAATGAAACTTTATTAAGGTAGAGTCACCAATATTCATGTCGATAAAATCAAATTACTCAATTAATAATTGAGCTCTCTTGCACTAGATATTAATTAAATAAGAATTGAGATTCCAGACGTAATCAGAAGATAAACTGGATCAAAAAGGATGCGTCGCAAAAAAAGAAGCGCGAGATGCGCGGGCGCATAGTCGCGGCAACAGGGGCGGGGTCACCGACCCCGGCTTGGCTAGATCGGGCAATCTTGACGTAACGCGATCCTGTGCCAGGTACAGCCTAGGTATAATACCATAATACTATGTAATAAGTTTTTACTCGATGCTATAAATGACTGAGTGGAAGCTTAGGAGTTTATTTATAAATCCTGCGCACTGACATTAGCGAGGTACTCGCACTTAGCTACTGGCTCGTATATTGCACGCTAGGCGTTTATTTAAATTACATAAGTTAACTTTATGATCGCATTTATTACTTAACGTTTAGAAAGTTTCAAAATAACACTAGGTAATTAGTGTTTCATTTTGCAAAAAAAATTATAAGTAAATACATATAATAATGCAAAACATTGATATCTGCATTTTTGCGCCTCGACTATATTTTTCCCTTTGCGTACGTATATCATCAACTAGCCACACAACTTCGTCCATATGTTAGTGTGAAGTAAATTAGTAATACATATTAGTGTGAATCGTGATACCAACTTTGAATAAAGAATTGGGGTTTGAAGTTAAATACTGAACGAGTGGAACGACCAATCGATGAGGATATTATTGTCCTCTGCAATGCAAGCAAGGTACGCCAGCCTTCTCTGTTTTGAAAGAGCTCTTGCTCATTCACTTTAAGAGGTTTCAGGTATATGAAGTGTAATATACGAAATACCTAAGTAAAATTCATAGACCTAGAAATATCGATTTACGTCTATTTACGTCTAAGTCTAACTGGAACTTGCCTTGTCATCCCAAAAATGTTTTTACAAATGCAATTCTTTCTTTGTTGTGTTCTTCAACACATTTCAAATGGCTTTTAACTTTGAATTTAAAAACAACTATAAAAATCTCAATCTAAAACTTCAGCTCGAATTCAATCACTCGTACCTATTTACTTTTAACTTTTATTTTTAAAAAGGTGTTCTTCGCTGTAATTTCAGCATACCCATCTAGCGTTACATCGATCAACTGTTTGGCCGTTCTTTTTAAGAGATATCAAACTGAGATGACATTCGATCTTGTTACGTACTTGTTGATGTCGAAACATTATTGAATAATTTTGCTCGCAAAAAATTAAGCAACCTTATATTCCATGTCCGGTTACCGACGGGTTACCGCGTTACCCAGAATATGTCACAAATGTATTTACCGCTTTAGAAAGTTCCGATTGGTGATGAGTGACATCTAAAAGAAAGACATTTAAATTGACAACTGTATCCGTCACTGTTTCACTTTCCAACTGGTGCAATGAAGAGTGACACACTTGGCCCCAATCGATCCCGTCGTGCACCATTGGACCCTGCCCCATATTGTATCAGATAAAAATAAACAGGGGAACAATGTTAAACGCATTTGAATAAGGCTTTTGTCCACTTATATTCAGACAGTTATCGCTTCATAGATCGCTTTATACAAATATCACACAATCAATTTAAAAATTTCACTGGAGTAAATTACTAACTTAACTTAACCAACTTAACTATGGGAAACTTTTATTACACCTTTTACTATAATTGATTGACGCTGATTGACTGCTACGAAATTAAATAGATGATACCTATTATATAATCTAAGGAATTTTTTGATGCCCACTTATTCTTTTTTAGTTGCTTTTAATATTGAAATGATTATGTTTTGCTCAAAATAAAATTTATCAATTTAGTTGCTAATTTAAAGTATCGTATAGTTTGGGCACACAAAAATATTTTGCAACATATTTCTAGGATAGGATCCTATTTTAAATCGGTGCTAAGCACTAATTTAACAGGCAGTTAAGAAATAATATCTATAGCGTCGCTTGATCTGTCACAGGATCTGCAAGTGTATGCGGGCACGAGTTGACCGCGGTTGTCCAGGCGGCAGTCATTTTCCAATCGGTGTTTGCTCCCAATTGGATAATAACTCCTCGCTCGACACTCTCTGAGCACTTAGCAGCTTTCCGTGTGAAAGTTATGAATCAACGCTCAACTGACAATCGCTTTGTATCTATGACGGCCTAGTAACATCGGGAATTAAAAATATCTTAGTGAGGTGGATAAGGATGGTGACATCTGTGCATTTTCTCTGCGTGTTGGTATGGTGTTAAGCAGCATTAGCAAGTAGAATTAGCAAGTTGAAGTGGTAATGGGCGGGCCATAGCTCAAACCGATGGTCGCTAGTACAGACCTGCTCTACGAGTAGGTAGAGACTGTGTTCCGGGAAACGCAGTGTAAGACGAACTACAATTCGCTGGACGGACGAATTTTACTAAAGGGAAGGCTATGTCCAGCAGTGGATGAAAAGAGGCGTTTGATGAAAGATTGATAATGCTCAAAATAAAGTGTCGTAGACTTTTATACGAGGACTATAGACTAATGCAACAACTATCAGTGCTATGGCACTGCAAGCTCTGAAATTTTTGTAGGAATATACAAAATTAAAAAATTCGAAGGCCTAGCTATTGGTGGTGGATTATGTTTTACCCCAGTCTTGTAAGTATAAGTCTAGCTGTATAACAAGTCGAAAGTATTTTGTTAGTAAGTAAGATATAAACGGGCATCGAGATTCATAATCACAGTAACCGGGCTATGCCTTCATTGGATCTGAATTGAATGGAAGAGAAATCTGAGGAGTCATTGAAAGGAATGGCTCTCCACTCTCCGGCGAATGGAACAGCACAAAGCCTGCGCCACGACATGAATAACCTGACATTCATTTTATTTGCGAGTCATTCGGAGAAAATTACTGTATGTTTTTACTAACTTAATGATTTGTTGACTATCTACTTTAATTTACTAAAATCCTCTGCCTAAACAAAATAAGTAGGCATAACGTTTAACGTTTTCCGCAAAAACGTTATAACTACTGTAACGGACGTAGGTAGGTCGGTAGGGGCAATCGCTGCTACTTCTCTAGAGGTACCTACTCGCATACTTCGTGGAAACTAAATGTTAAATTGATATGTTACAATGAGTCTCACAATTTAAATAATTAGTGCACTGAATTTATACAATGTCAATAATTATATTATGACTAATATTATTTTGTTACTCGTACATAAACATTATATTACTTTCCTGCCGTCAAGCCAAAAAATATCACAGAAAAGCCATCATCATGAAGTTTATTAACCAAAATATAGTAAAGTGGTCATAAATTATAATTTACTAGCTTTTGCTTGCGACTTAGTCTGCGTGGAGTTAGGTTTTTAAAAATTACACGGAAGCCCTTTGGTTTTATTTCAAAATAAGACTATACTTCAGCTAAAAATCACTCTTTGGCGTGATTGAAGGAAAATTAGCAAAACAACAAAGAATACTTTTAATTTTTTAAGAATATTATTAAGGAAGTAGACTGATACATTAAAATATAATTAAACATTAATTTCTATATGGTTTTGCATTTCTAAAAAGCATTCGCTGTTTGTTACTGTCTCTTATCAACAGAATCTACTTTCCGAACCGATCGATGCGATGGTAAAGTCTCGACTTAAATATTCAAAGTTGGCCTACATCAAACAAATCTTTAGAATTTTGTTTTCTTTTTAATTCCGCTTCATTTTGCGCAAATATGCAGTTGATAGATACTTGTAACCCTTAACGATTCAGCACGGAAATGCACCAAGCATTCTTGGAACCATTCCACGCGATACATGATTCGTATATTAATGATTCCTCCTTAGTCAATTAGCTGCAAGTTATTTCGACGAGCTTGGTCGCATTCAATTGTTGCGAATACGTAGGCACGTGATTCTATGGCTACGTGGATCAATACAAAAAAAAAAAAAAAATTACTTTATTGCATCAATAACGAGTTCTAAGCTGTTATCAGACAATTTGAAATGACTACGTTACATTACAGATTCCCGCTGGTCGGCCAAAAGCTAGATACTTAGATCAATCATTGCGAAAATCTCAATTGTTCTAATCGGTTAAATTTTCGATTTTCTAACAGCAACAATGCATGTATTAAAAGCCTCAATGTTAAAGTGTGTGTAAATGCACAAGAGTTAAAGGCGCGGACTGAAAACTGAAAATGTCGCAGGTTCGAGCCCCACCCCTTGCACTATTGTCGTACCCATTCCTAGCGCTTTCCGCTTATTTCGAGGGAATATTAGTCAACTTCAGCTTGGCTAATATTCATTTTATATAAAAAAATTAACAAATTTTGAGAGAGCGTCGTTGTTGGGGAGGGGTTTAAATAAAACACCTCAGTTCAGGTGAGTGGACTGTATTGCTTGCTCTTGATCACAAAAACACAATGTTCAGGTTCGGGTTCCAGTTCTGGTTCGGTTCGTAGTTCTTGTTCAGCTTCGTCTTCACTCTTCGGTAGCTGTAGGCGAACTGGCGCACCCGCCAAGGGGCGCGTTTATATACAATTCTCCCACCCGGCACTCGTATACGACCGTGACGAGTGGGAGATACGGTGATCGCGGGCGGTGAGGGGGTAGCGGGGGCGGAGGCTTACGCGGCTGACCAATCAGCGCCATTCACTGTTGACGCCGCGCTTGGTACGTAGCTCCCGTCCGCAACATTTCTCCCCTCAGCGCAGCTTCGCGAAGCTTCCTCTTCAGCTTTGGTCAGGACGGCGAGCTTCCTAGTAGGCCGATGAAACACGCCGCCTCGGGTTCTTACGGTGGCACTGCGCACTTCTCCATCGGGCCCCGGATGCACTTTTTCTACGATACCGCGTGGCCAGACGTTTCGTGGTAGGGAGGGATCCACGATCACCACTAGGTCACCTTCTTGGAGCTGACGTTGAGTCGATGCTGGTTGACCACGGGGCACGAGCGTCGGAAGGTACTCGTGTACCCAGCGACGCCAGAAGCTATCAGCAAGCGCTTGAGCCGCTCGCCAAGTGCGTCGATCAGCTACTTCACAGGGTCCTGTGAGTGGCAAACCAGTCGAAGACCCTAACAAAAAATGGTTCGGTGTCAGGGCTTCGGGATCAGCGGGATCTACTGACACGTGCGTTAGAGGGCGAGCATTGATACAATATTCAGCCTCGGCCAGCAACGTGACAAGTACCTCTTCCTTTGGTACTCTTTCACGAAGTACAGTGTTGAGGGCCACTTTGACGGAGCGAACTAGGCGCTCCCAAGCTCCTCCTTGATTCGGTGCTCCTGGGGGTATAAAACGCCATTGCATACGGTGTTGTAGCCCCAAGTCATGAAGAGCAGGCTTCCACTCGGAGTACGCCTTCTTGAGTTCGATGTCAGCACCTCGAAAGTTGGTGGCGTTATCACTATACATATTTTTTGGCCACCCACGTCTCGCAGCCATGCGTCGTATTGCCATGATTGCAGAATCAGTGGACAATGACGCCACTAGTTCAAGATGGACGGCGCGTGTTGTCAAACAAGTGAAGAGCGCGCCCCATCGTTTTTCTCTTCGACGTCCAACCGCTACCAGCATAGGACCAAAGAAGTCTACTCCACAGTTGGTGAAGGGGCGATGGAACGGATCTAGGCGTGCTGCTGGCAGATTCCCAGTTGCTGGTATATTCGGTGTCGATCGGCGGAGACGGCAAAAAGGGCAATTGCGTGCCACCTTTTTCACTGCTGGTCGTAAGTTAGTCACCCAATACTTCTGCCGTACGTCGTTCACGACTCGCTCATTGTTGGCATGTCCCGCTGCACAGTGTTCACGTGTGAGCAGTAACCTTGTAAATGGGTGACGGCCGTCCAATATGATAGGCCGTTTTGCTGTGTTGGGCGCGATGGCGGCGTCTATTCTTCCGCGTACACGCAGCAGCCCGTCTTCTAATATAGGATCGAGCTTGGCCAAGCGACTGGATCTTTGAATGGCTTGGCCGTTTCGTAGGCGGTTCAACTCTTCCGCGTAGCTCTCTTCCTGAGCTGCATGTTGCCATAGGTTCTCTGCTAGTTTGAGATGGCGGACTTCTAAGCTCGTGGATCGTTTGCGGCATATATCGGCGAAAGCTAATAGCCGCGCTGTGGTTCTTATTAACTTCTCATACGATGAGAATCTGTTTATGTCCGGCAAGCTTGATGTATAGTTCGTGGCCACGGTGATATGAGCGACGAGTTCTTCGACGCACTCTTCTAAGACTGGGTCTTCACTAGGCCAAGAGTCTTCATTTTCTCGCAGGAAAGGTGGACCAGTGAACCAACGGTCTTCCTGCGTTATCGGTTCATAGTTCGGGCGAGTAGCGTCGTCGGCTATGTTCAGATCAGTTGGGATCCATCTCCATTGGTTCTCTTGGGTGAGTTCGGCTATCTCGCCCAGACGGTGAGCTACATAGGGCGTGTAGCGTCGTGCTCCGTTGCGAATCCATTGCAGCGTGGTTTTAGAGTCCGACCAGTAAATAACCCGGTCAGGCTTTATACGATGCTCTTGCATGATCGAGTTTGCCAGTCTGGCTCCGATGAGGGCTGCTTGTAGCTCCATGCGCGGGATGCTCTGCGCTCGTAGTGGTGCTACCTTGGCCTTGCCTGCGATGAGCACGAGGTCCACGGTGCCATTATTGCGTAGAATTCTCCAGTAAGCAACAGCTGCGTAGGCTTGTGCACTGGCATCGCAGAGTACGTGAAGTTCAATGGACTGCGCTCCCCTCGTATTGTAGTGGCGGGGAAGTCGGAGTTCTTTTATTTCTTCTAGATTCTTTAGCCAGGCGCTGAAGTCATTGGCGATTTCCATGGGTACAGGTTCATCCCACCCGACTTGTAGGCGCCATAGGTTTTGCAGAAGGATCTTCGCTGTTATCGTGAAGTGGCTCAGCAGTCCGAGTGGGTCAAATATGGACATGACCGCACTCAAAGCTTCTCTTTTTGTAGGTGCGCGGGTCTGATTGTAAACCTGCCGGGGAACACGGTTCATTGTGGTATTGAATGCCAGTGTGTCTTCAGCGGGCATCCACAGCAACCCAAGGGTTTTCTCTTGGTTGTTGGGCTCGGATCCCAAGTGAGTAGGCGTCGGAGCTCGGAGTTCTTCAGGGATTGTTGCTAGCACTCTTTGACTGTTCGAGTTCCATCCGCGCAGAATAAACCCGGCTTGCTTGTGCACGAAGTTTATTTCTTTTGCAGTTTCAATGGCTTCTTGTTCTGTATCATAACTGTCGACCAGGTCGTCCATGTAATGATTTTCAGTGATGGCTCGTAGCGCTCTTGGATGCGTCTGTGCGTAGTCCATCGCATTGTAATTTCGCACGCTGTGTGCGAGGAACGGCGAGCTGCGAGCCCCAAAGATCATTGACACCATTTTGTACTGTGTCGGTGGTCTGCGTCGATCTTTGCCACGCCACAAAAATAGTTGTGCTGGCTGGTCTTCTTTTCTAATGCGGATTTGCAGAAACATCTCCTGTATGTCTGCTGTGACAGCTACTGCACGTTCTCGGAATCGATAGAGGATTCCAGGCAGTGACTTTAGCTGGTCTGGCCCATCCAGCAACTTGTCGTTTAGGCTAGTTCCCTGATGTATGGCTGCTGCATCAAAAACCAATCTCACTTTGCCGGGCTTGTTAGGGTTCCGCACTGCAAAATGAGGTAGAAACCACTGACGTTCGCTGACTTCTGTTCCGTCGCAGGGTTCAGCGTAACCTTTGTTCAATAGATTCGCTATTTGCTTGCTATATTCTTCGCTGAAGTTTTCGTCTCGATCCATCTTGCGCTCGATGTTTCTTAATCGAGTGAAGGCTTCGGCGTAATTGCACGGAAGAGTAACGTCATCGCTCTTCCATGGCAAGCCAACTTCAAAACGACCGTCGACTCTTCGAGCAGTTTCTTTGAAGATCTTTATGGCCCTCTCATCTTCTTTTCGGATCTTGGTATTGAGAGAGATACCGATGGCATCGAGTTCAAAGTGGGATCGCACTAAAGCTTCAAGTCTAACGTCACTGACTGGTTCTGGTCGGTTCCCTGTTCTGATATGAAGAACCTGGTCTTCTTCACGACACAGAGTGGTACGCGGCGCAGAACCGTGTATCACCCAGCCAAGTTCAGTGCGTGACGCCGCAGGTTCGTTGCGACGTCCGGTTAGCAACTGCTTCGATACAATAAGCTCCCAGTTATCAGAGCCGATGAGTAGACGTGGTCGAGCTTGTTGATAGCAGACGCTACCCGGTTCCAAGTTCCGAAGATGCGGGTACTGCAGGAGTTGTTTCGGCACCGTCTGGTTCAGCAGCTGGATGTTTCGTATAGTTCTCGCCCGTATGATATGTGAGGCCTTTGAACCTGTGCCTCTCAGCTTCAAACGGACGATCCTGCTAGTTCCTTCCTTCTGCGCTGAGTTCAGCCCATAGATATTTAATGGATGCGCAGGTCCCTCCAGGTTCAATTGATCTGCCAGATCTTCTTCAATAAGAGTAATGGTGGAACCCTCGTCCAATAGGGCATACGTGTGGATCTCCATGCCTTCAGAGTTTGAGACGATGATCGGACAAACTTTAAGCATTACTTTGTTATCCATATCCATGTCGGTAGCAGTCGAGGCCACCACCTCTTCAGATCGATTTGCTCGTGTGGTATCGGAGTTTGAACTCGGAGGCTCGGTCTCAAGGCTTCTCTGGTGCAACAAAGGGTGGTGTGAATGTATGCAACCGTCGATGCCACATTGCTTAGCTTTACATGCTTCGCGTCGGTGCTTCTTCGTCAGGCACTTGAAGCAGATTTTATTTGATTTAGCCCATTCCCAGCGTGCGTTGACGGTCATTTCTTTTATTTTCTTGCACTTCGGTGGTTCATGGTCTCCACCACAACACAGGCACTGCTCTTTCTCGACAGCGGTGAACACGCTAGCTTCTCGGGCTTTCTTCGGTTTCTGAAATGTGCCTGAGGATTTCGGGTTCAGTTCTTTCCGAGTAGATGTTGCTGATGTGGCAGGTTTTGAGTAAGTGAACTCTAAACCAATTTTAGCCTCGTTGTTCAGAAAACGAGACAGGATCACGATGTGTGGTTCTCCCGGGCGTCGGTTCTCTGACGCATATCTGGCGAAACTATTTCTTAAGTAAGGTGGCAGTTTCTCCACGATGTCCCTGGTGAGCATTCTGTTCTGAAGACATCCTTCAAGGCCCTCGACGTTCGTTATTGCGGCTACAATGTTTCTCACTTTGACAGCGAAAACATTTAGTTCTGTAGTCGATGGTCCCAAGCGAGGCAGCTGCTTTATTTCTTCTAAAGCCTTGTCAATCAAAGCTTCTGGACGGCCGAAACTCTGTTCTAAGGCTTCCATGACTTCCGTAGGGTCACAAGCTGTGTACAGAAGTGAAGCGACGGCGTCTCGGGCTGGACCTTTCAGCGCGTTGCGCAGACGTTGCATGTTCTCAATCGGTGAGAACTTGTGTAGTTTTGTCGAGTCCCGCATAGCGGCTTTGAATGGTAACCACTCGTTCTCAGATCCGCTGAAGCTTGGCAGTTCAGTAGATGATCTCGGCGGGGGTCGATACTGGCACATTCGTTCGATGCCTTCAACCAAGGCTTCAATGCTGCGGTTCCGTGAGCGGCTTGGCGTAGGAGAGCGGGCTCGGCGATCTTCGCAGCTACGGTGTTCGAGTCGCGGCTCACTTGCGATTGCGACAGGTCTCACAGGGGGTGCTGCGGCGAGAGGGGTTCTGGTCTCTCGTACAGGAAAGTCCGAGGGTGGCTCCCCTCGTGAAGGATCGGCATGACGCAACCAATCCTCCGTACGTAGGTTCGTACTAACTGCTTCCTCGAGCCCTTGATCTTCATCCTGGATTGCCGCTAGATCAACTTCCAGCTTTTTTTGTATTAAATCAGCTTCGATTTCCAGTTCCAGCTGCTGTTTCTGTTGCAGTTGACGTAGTCTAATGGCTGCCAAGCGTTCTGCAGCTTCGTATTCTGCCTGCTTAACGCGGGCAGCCGTGCTTGCCGTTGATCGCTGCGACCGGGTTGATCGGGCCGGCGAGGGAGGTCGATCATGGAGGGGCTGTTCTCCGACAGCGCTTCGGGCTCCTATGATTAGTTCTTGCACAGACGGATCGGCACTGGTTGACGGAGCTTGCTCTACAAAGCGGAGCTGAACAGGACGAGCAGGGTTCAGCGCGCGGGGGGTCGGTTCTTACGGCGTAATGTGTTCGTCGTGTTCATCTTCACGCTGTGAGTTCTGGCTCCTGGTTCGGACCATCTTGAAGCTTCGGTTCTTGATCCGGCTCGATGGACCAAAGATGTTGGGGAGGGGTTTAAATAAAACACCTCAGTTCAGGTGAGTGGACTGTATTGCTTGCTCTTGATCACAAAAACACAATGTTCAGGTTCGGGTTCCAGTTCTGGTTCGGTTCGTAGTTCTTGTTCAGCTTCGTCTTCACTCTTCGGTAGCTGTAGGCGAACTGGCGCACCCGCCAAGGGGCGCGTTTATATACAATTCTCCCACCCGGCACTCGTATACGACCGTGACGAGTGGGAGATACGGTGATCGCGGGCGGTGAGGGGGTAGCGGGGGCGGAGGCTTACGCGGCTGACCAATCAGCGCCATTCACTGTTGACGCCGCGCTTGGTACGTAGCTCCCGTCCGCAACAGTCGTCTTCATTCTAAATCAAGATACTACGCACAGATTTGTGCCTTGTAGTTCCGTCCTCCTTTTCTGTAAATATTAAGCATCTTGAATAGAATAGAATAGAATAGAAATATTTTTTATTCAAATAAACTTTTACAAGCACTTTTGAATCGTCAATGAATCTACCACTGGTTCGGAATGCCTTTCCTGCCGAGAAGAGCCAGCAAGAAACTCGGCGGTTGCTCTTTTCAAAAAAATAAAAAATTTACAATTGTTATTGAAACTATGCTATGTATTCAGTGCTTCCACGATGAATTTTCCTGAGTACAATACAAGTAAAAATAAATACAATACAAATACAAATAAATACAATTCAATACATGTTAACACAGGCAGGCAAAAGCAGACCCATTCCCGTTGGTGGCACCCGTTCACGAGCATGACGCATGATCCAGCCATTGCTTCGCTCAACCATATTTGAGGGAACGTAACAACCCGCACCACACGACACCACCACAGAAACTTTAAAGAGAGCATGACATACTTAGGCTACCCATGTCAAGACATCGGCTTGAAAAAAATATACCACCAATTCTTAGGTTAGGGTCCCTGACATTGGAAAACAGAAAGGTTCTCTCTCAACTAAAGTCGGTTAACTATTTAAAGTCGGTTAAAAAAGCGTGGGATTTCTAATATTTGTATGCAAATCGAGGATTCTGCGACAAACGCAGTTCAATATTTGTTTTAGATCTAGCGAAACTGTACGTGACTTTTGTATTGTGCTTGATATATTCGTATACCTACTAACGAAAGGTTCTTATTTTTTGAATATTAACAAATCGAAGTCAATGAAATTTTGTAGAAGCTAATATGTGTATCTTTTGTTTGGCAGATTCCTTAAAATGGTATGTAGGTTGAAATCAAAGAAATATTCCTAAGCAATTATTGAAAAAGCTCATCACGTCAAAATAGTGAAAACATCGCTCGTATCTGAGCTCGTCCGCAAAAACATTACCGCAATTCCAATCAGTGTCCTGCACTGAAAAACTCAAAAAAAAAAAAACAATTCAAATCAGACCCGAGCATTATTCTGTTTCAATTTCACGGTGGCGCCAAAACCGCTACTTGTGGTTGTTTTTTTTTTATTTATTTAACTTATTAGGTCAACGTTCGCTCGCCAATCTTGCAGTGTATCGAAAATGCCCAGTCAAGGAAAAAAAAATGTGGAACGGTTCCTTGCAAACTGGTATGAGATATAATCGTATGCGGGACTTTGTATATAATTAGATATTTGTTTACTAAAGAATGTTGAAAAAAACTGAATGTGTTTTAACGATAGTAAGAGTACCTACTTGTAGTAAGATCACAGAGTATACAGTTTTGTTAACATGTTTATTTATTTATTTAAAGACTTAAAAATAATGAACACAATTACACCATATTTATAGACCAAAGCAATAGACTAAAACTTGAGGCTGGTGATTGCAACTGGCAGCCCAATTAGACCGTTGCCTGTGCTAGGGCTGTCTAAATATCCTCGGCCCAATTGTATTACATTTTTTTATTAAAGTTTGATCTAAGTATCTATCTATATAAGTTAAGTAAATGGGGACAAAGTTGACTCTATGTTTCTGTACTAAACTATTTGTGCAAATAGATTGCTCAAACTTAAAACAAGACAGACCTATATTAAAACGTATGTTTTATGTTTCATTTTAATTGTATCAAGTGTGAGCTATGGCAGATCATAGATATTAGGGATATGGGTTGAATTTACACTGCTATACCCCTTCCAAGTTAGCCCGCTACCATCTTAGACTGCATCGTCACTTACCATCAGGTGAGATCGCAGTCAATGGCTATCTTGTCATCGAATAAAATAAAAAAATAAAAAAAAATCTCTACAGATCTCGACCTTAAACACTTTTCCGCTGCGCGTTTTGTTTGCCCAAGCCTTTATTTATATTACAGATGAGATGAGACTCGTCTAGCGAGCTTCGAGTTGAAACTGATAGAGTCCTTAGAATTACACGTTTATGGCGATGGCCGCAAAAACACACTATGCATACTTTTATAGAAGCACGGGTAAAAAATAAAGCTTCCATCTCCTACAAGTAACTACAACTAGTTTATAGATGAACATTATCATTAGGCGGATATAAATAGAATAGATTTCTTCTTTAAATAGGACTAGGGTAGGCTAAGGGTGATATTATTAGATCCAAGATACATGTTCTGCTTGCGACTTCGTCTTCATCGTTCGGAGTTAGATTTTTAAAATTTCTAAAAAAATATTATACTTATCTAGTAGAATACCGACAGACTATATTGCTATGCCTTGCGCCGATGCTCCTGAATTTTAAATAAACGGCCAAATGCGTGCCAGGCCACGCGCAGTTAGGTTCCGTAGTTACCCGTCACTATATTATACATACATAAAACGGTGTTTACAAGTAATTTTCATCATAAAATACCATTAAAAATAACATTACAAAATCATAATGCGCCTGGATTTAAATCAACGGCAAAAATGTTACTGGAAAATTTGTATGAAAATACGCTTTGAAATGCTGTAAATTTTCATTGAGTTAAACTAGAAACTTGAAACTTTCACGTCATTAAAAGACTATTGACCTTCAGTATAAATTTCATCTTAGTACTGTTGAGAAAAAGGGTCGAACGGACACAACAAAGTGATTCTATAAGGGGAAAAAAAGGAACAATAAAAAAGTAAAGATTAGTTGAATTGTACAAAGTTTACTGCGCACTTTATCACATGATCGTCCGCTGAAACAAGTTTCCCAAAGCGGTGGGAAATTGTTCGTTTCAAAGCTCAGGCGATTACCGGCGTTACGCGGAGATAAGCCGCGGCTTAGTGTAACACGTTCGTTGAATTATATTCGTGATGTCAGCTGTGTAATACCAAGTCATACACGAAAACAAGATAATTAACATGCGACAAGAACACAGTGCACAGGGAGCTCTCTCAATTATTATTTTTTATTTATAACTATGGGACAAATAATATTTATACTACACCTGCTCGGAAAGTACGTTCTGATTTGTGTCAAATCGCAAAAGAGCGAGAAAGAAAATACGTCATTACGTGGAAACAAATCTGCGGGCTGTCAAAATGTATGAAATTTCATTACTTACCTGCTTAAGCGGGCTGAAAACTGTATGAAAATCCATTACTAACGTGCTTTTTTTTTAATTTTTGGTCAAGTCAGTTCATTGCTTTTTTTTTTAAATTTTTGGTCAAGTCATATCAGTAATAACTTGAAAAACAATGAAATCTATTTCGACCTTTTTCGACAACAAATAGACTTATCATTTTCAATGTAGTACCTACTTAGGTAAATATCTAATAAATAACGAACTAAAAATATAAAAATAGTAATAGTAACTAATTAATAACTAAATAATAATCTATTTAAGTAAATATAATAATTTCATTTCTTTGTTTAGGTCTACTTATCTATGGTCTAAGGTTATTTAAACATTCAAATTGTTGTTAAAAAAACAAATTGTTGCTGGCCGCTTGCATTTTCTTTAGTGAGTACATTATTTGAAAATTAAAAAAAACATCGCGCAATTCGCTTTCTTTTGTTTTATCTAAATTTTCAATTTATAAAATTTAGCGACAGTGAAAATATTTTGATGACGCCGCCAGACTGCCGCCAGAATTAAAAACTATTAATTTGCCGAGAAAAATATCACCCTAAGTTTTAATAATTGTATGAATTTCAATATAAATTTCAATTAAATAATGTGTCTATTATTTTCCTCGTAGGTGTAGTATAAAGCACTATGTATCACTCGGGAGAAAGTGCGATTCCTAACTCGGGTGTATCGCGGCCCTCGGCTGCGCCTCGTGCCTCAAATGACACCCTCGTATGTAATCGACCACTTTCACCCCTTGTAGAACAATGTACTATAACTAACTGTTTTACTACGCAGCATATTGGCTGAATTTATGGCATTCTTGCTGCATCAATGCATTTTAACCAATAACGGGAGGGCATTGGCCAATCAGAGGCCATTGCGATCGTTACACTGATGCAATCATTTTTATAGAATCGACATGTTGGTATGAGAAGAATCAACAAAACAAAAAACTCAGCTAGAAAATGCTGTGATATCATCATTTTTTTCTATTATAGAAGTGTTATGACCATTTGAACTTGTTGGAGGCATCTCCAAAATGTCATGCCATAGTACCTACATAATTATCAATACAAAAAAGTACACAATTATTACCAACAATGAATTGCTAATTTTACGTAGCCTAGAAGTGTGCAAAAAGGTACTACATACTTTGATAATATTATATTATAGAAACAGGTTCATATCTCGCTCATTGCGAGCCTACCTACTGACTCATCCCGCGTGATCGCGCGGTTTTGCGATTTTTTTTTAGTTTTAGCAGCAGGTCTGACTAGCTCCGCAGTGGCGTTCATTGCAACACCGAGATAATGAGGACGCTGCTTTGCGAGGAATTTACACACTCGATTAGGTTTTACTGTTTACTGTAAAAAAAAAAATATCTCGTGAAAAATTTAACTTATTGCTATGTTAGGAACATTACGTATGCCTTTTTTTTACAAAAATATCAATTTTCAGCTACTTATTTACTAGGTACTCGCAGCCGGCTTTGCCATTAATTTTAGGGTTATTATCGTATTATTTATGTTTGTGAAGCGGGTGGGATTTGAACCTTTCAGATTTCTATCCGCCGACCTGACTTTTGAGGTATTGCACTCTGAATCTTCATCTTTTAAATCGATGAACCCACGTGAACCCTTGTTAGGGCCCTAGCAGATTTATAGCACTGTGGTTACATCCGTATACATACACAGCATTGAGCTGAGCATCCATTTGTGTCGAAAGTCTGTGTTTTTTCTTTTTTGGTATACCTATATCATGTCCTATGATACTCTAATCTATTCTATGATTTGGAATAAATAGGTGTCACCTACAAAACAGAATAATCATAAAGAAAAGGTAAACTACTAATTTTTTCGAAGAATAAATTAGGTAGGTAGTAAAAATACAGGTAAAATGGGTAACGTACCGCCTGAGGATATAAAATAAAATGCTTCCAGCCTTAATGTTCCATAATATCACACTCACTGGGTAGCGGGAGGACAGCATAATACATGGGGATCTTATATCATGCAGAGATAGTAATATAAATATGTAGGTACAGTACCTACATAATAGAACGTATGTTTTCATTTTACTATTTTTAGTTTACTCGATGACAATGTTACACTTGAGTTTAGACGCATTCATAGCGTATTCGTAGTACGTAAAATGAAAAGAGGTAAATCACCCGGCCTGGATGGGTTAAGTTTAGAGCATATTTTATATGCTGGTGATGCAATATATAGAAATTTAGCCACCTTGTACACAGCATGTATAAATTTCAGTTACTTGCCAAAACAACTGATGCAAACAGTGGTAGTTCCTATACCAAAGAACAAGACAGGTGACCTTTCCAGTCTCAAGAATTACCGACCGATTTCGTTAGGAACCGTTTTAGGCAAAATACTGGAAAGGTTAATACATCCAATTTTGAAACAAAATATGAAGCTCAATGATGCTCAGTTTGGTTTCCGTCCCGGTCTCTCAACTGATTCAGCAATTTTTAGTTTAAAGGCAACCGTAAACTACTATGTCTCAAGAAGTACGTCGGTTTACGCATGCTTTCTCGATTTAAGCCGTGCTTTCGACCTTGTAAATTATGATTTACTTTGGGAGAAACTGCATGCTTCTAACGTTCCTAAAAAGGTGGTGAATTTGTTGAGGTATTGGTACGGGAACCAAACTAATTGTGTAAGATGGGGCGACGCGACATCTAGCGATTACCAGCTAGAATGCGGTGTTCGTCAAGGTGGGTTGACCTCTCCTGACCTGTTCAGCCTGTATGTGAACGACCTGATTGTGGAGCTGAGAGGCACTAAGGTTGGTTGTCACATCGGGTCCACTTGCATGAATAATTTCAGCTATGCAGATGATATGGTGCTTCTCAGCCCTTCAATCAGGGGACTTCGTAAGCTGGTAGGCATCTGCGAGCGTTTTGCTGCAGAACATGGCCTTAAGTATAACGTCAAGAAGACAGTGATGATGGTGTTCCGTTCAGGCAAAGGTCCGGAGAGGATTCCGAAGGTTTATCTCGATGGAGATATACTCGAGAGGGTTGAGCGATTTAGGTACCTCGGTCATATTCTGACTGAGGGTCTCGTTGATGATGAAGATATAGAGAGGGAACGTCGTGCTCTGGCTGTTAGGTGTAACATGCTCGCGCGTCGATTTGCTAAGTGTAGCGACGAAGCAAAGCTGACATTGTTTAGGGCATATTGTTTATGTTTCTACACATGTCAGCTTTGGGTCAAGTTCACGAGGCGTGCTGTCAACAACATCAGGGTGCAATACAATGATGCGTATCGTATCCTGATGAAGTTGCCACGGTACTGCAGCGCGTCGGACATGTTCGCTAAGGCCAGAGTACCGGACTTCTTTGCGATCATAAGATCGCGAATCGCATCATTTTGGAATCGCTTGCGAACTTCCAACAACGAGATCCTGAGTACGTTGGCCGAGGATTTGGACTCTTCTATATTTAAACATTGGCTCTCAGTGCACCAGGAGGCTAATAAAAAATAGACCCAATAAGTACCAAATGTATTATGGTGTATATGTAGAATATTTTATGACATTTTTGTTTAATGATGACGAATATGTAACGCAGTAGTTTTATATTGACGTTTTATGCCACTGGCAATTTTTATTTATTTTAGTCTCTATGTAGGTACTTATAATTGTATTGTATTGGGTTTTTACCTTTTAATAAAAATAAAAAAAATAAAAAAAAAAAAATAGCCAGTTTACGTGGGAAAAATGAGTAATGACATCGTTTACGACGGAAGCTGGCTAACTTGGAAGAGATATGGCTGATGGCAGTTAAATTAGTTCTATACGCTGCCGCTGATCGGCATCTGCGCGAATTGTACCGCAGGCGAAAAATTGCGCGGGATGACGAACAACATTACTAGGTATGGGTACCCACCTAGTTTGTTTCGCTCATGTAGGTACCTACTGTGTTTCTGGTATTGAATATTGCACATAAGTCAATTCGACAACTTAGAGGGTTATCTCTGACGCACAAAACGACAACCGTCACATATGAAGATAGTAGGTATTATCAGTGACGACACTCTAGGAAGTCTAGGTTGGTCAGTGGTCTCTTTCTGTCGATGTAGCTACATAGATACAGCCGCGGTTCCAAGCACATCACTTGATGCACCACCGGCAAATTCAACCCGACCACTTCACCTCTTACTTTACAATGAGACGAAAAGTTTCGCAAGCTTCGAGTAGGTTACACATGTAACCTACCTACGATATAATCGACAACGTTTCCGCCTCAGCTGAACAAATAACATGCGCAAAACCACAGACTACAAAAAAATATAGACTTAGCTATTTTTTTTTAAGTAACTAAACGCGTTCAAGACGTTTCAGTCGAACGAATAGGCATCAGCATCATCGCGCCGGTTCAATACCCTAAGTACGAGTTTCACGTTATCGATAACGTTGATAGATTTCGAGCATCGAATCGATATTTTTCTGTGCGCCTTCTAGTGTAACTTTTCAAGTTTACGTCAGCTGTGCGTAAATTTGTCATTTAAGTAGTAGACGTTTGGACGGAAAAGGAAAGGGGAATTCCATTGACGTAATTATTACGTCAATGGGAAATTCGGAATTAGTTTCAGCAGCCTAACTCCTCCCCCTAACACCTGTTGTACCAATTTCCAAAATATAACCAGCTGGGATCCAGACTAAGAGTTCGCACACCTCAAAAAAGTAAAGCGCGCCTTACTCCACCAAAAACTCTGCCAAATTGCCAGATTGATTTTAATCTGTTTCATTTCGTTCAGTCTGTGCTTGCACTGGTAACAACCACTTCACTAACAGATACCGTGGCGCGAGCGCGATCCGGCACAATGTCTGATTCGCCACACACACAATGCGCATTGTTTCCGATTATCTCCTTCACAGCCGGTCACAATTCTGGACAAACATTGGTATAAATATGTAACTTTATTATTACCTTTACTGTAGTAGGAATACAATCGTAATACTTTGTGCGCATATCTCGCAAAATCTATACCGTTTATAAGAGAGAACTTTCGCAGGTTGAAACATTTTTCTAAAAAAATACTGAACTCGATTAATATGGGGAATATCTCCTCTTCAAATAAGGGTAAAGTTTGTGCTAGGAGTGGGTACGGAAATAGTGCAACGGTCGGGGACTGGACCGTCTCTTGAGGCTCTATATTATTTCCCTTTTCCTCGCAAAAGAGAAAAATTTCTAGTCTTAAGATTTACGCTTAACTTTGATATCTGCAAAGGCTACAAATTGTCAAATTATTACCTACCTCATTCATTATGTCAGCTCTCGAAAACTAACACGAGGCTAAGTTGCAATTTTCAGTAAGTATAGGTAGATATTGTATTGTCAATTTAGCAAGTGCAGGCGCAGGTTTAACGTCCTCTGCGTTGGCACTTGTCAATGACCCAGTTAGGTTATTGCTAGCCTAGCCTCCTTACCCCCCTTCCGCGCGGCTCTAGAGATCAAACTTCCAAGCCATTCTCATCCTTTTCAAAGTAAATTAAGGCCTGAATCCCTGTGAACAAATTTGACAATCGTTTTGCGTTGTCAACTGTAAAATTAATTTGAACAATTGAAAATGCAAGCCATTGTACTCCTTCCTACGTGCACTGATGGATCAGTTTCGCGGGAAGGTGTTAACGTTTAACCGTAAGGTTAAGCTTGTGGCACCTCCTATTCCTAATTAGAAGACATTATTATCTCAACGAGACGTCAAATGACTTGCGGATTAACGAATATTTTTCACCTGTTTATTCTAAATAATCAGATTTCTAATTCAACGCACTAACATCGCAAAGATACTTAGAGCATTTGCTCGAAGCAAAAATACAAAAAAGTCCTACTAACCGACAGGTGGACAAAACCTTATAGGGTTCTTGGATAATCCTACAGGGAAGACACTTCTTTAATCCTGAAACCACGGAAAAAGTCGTGACCATCAGCCAGAAGGAAAATATCCGCAAATCGTTTGTTTCCAATTTCGTGTTTTGAAAGCAATTACTTATTGTGTAGTTACGAGACTGTCACAGCAGGCGCCCTTAACTTAAATAATATTATCATGCCCGATGACGTCTCATTTGCTGGATGCTGGATATCTAAGATGATGACAGCTCATTTAACAAAATTAATTCAGCGGTCAAACAAACAAGATATTATATACTAGAATAAACCTTCCGTATTAGGACAAAAAACTCTAATAATTATAATAGAGACACTAAGTTTGCTCTGACGCTCATTAACTGAACAGTACTGTAATTAGTAAGTAATCTACGCCTGAGCCTTGAGGATTCCTCTTCCTAGGTACATTGTGATTTGTTTTATGTAAACAATTCTTTTAATGCACTTAATGTAATTATTATGATAATGTCAGGTGCATACTTGATAGTTCTTCTGAGGGAGATCTATATTATAGAAAGTCCGATATTTATAACTTGTCGTCTACATATATAAAATTCAAAGTCCTGACTGACTGACTGACTGACTGACTGACTGACTGAATGACTGACTGAGATATCAACGCACAGCCTAAACTACTGAAGTTAGAAACTTGAAATTTTTACAGTTGGTCCCTTTTATGACGTAGGCGCACACTAAGGAAGGATTTTTGAAAATTCAACCCCTAAGGGGGTAAAATAGGGGTTTGAAAAATCGAACTTAACGTGAGCAAAGCCGCGAGCAAAAGCTAGTATTATATACAACTGTTTCGTTTGTGATTTTTTTTATTGCGAAATAGGCTTACGCTTGACGAAAATCAATGATGAAAAACATGGATGAGATCTAGATTGGAACGCGCTTGCCTTGACGGTATTCAAATAATGAAAAGAGAGATAAAATAGATGGCAATGTAAGAAATGTCAACTCTCAATCTTCTGGCCCTCTTCTGGAATCACCCTTAAAATAAATACATAAATTCAATGTGAATCAAATCTTAAAATTTTGAAGGAAAAACATCAAAAAGACAAACCAAAAACTAAACTATTCTATTAGACTCCTTATCAACATCATAATAATTTATAATCAGGTACATTATAAACAAATCGCCGGAACCGGTACAGTCATTTCTAACGATAATATAATAAACAACTGTGATACGCTTTGGATAAACACAACGGATCTTAATATACGTCATTAATAGACTTGAAGTTAGCATTGAGGTGTATTGCATGAAGCACACCAGTATTTCGAAACAGCTGACACAAGCTGAGGTGTCCGAGTGGTTAAGGAGTTGGACTTGAAATCCAATGGGTTCTACCCGCGCAGGTTCGAATCCTGTCCTCAGCGAGTTGTTTTTTATTTATTTATTTTTTTTATTTTTTTTTTACTTTTATCTGATCCATTACTACAAAGTTCACAAGTCAAAATCGAAAATCCATGCTACACGTGCCACGTGTCTAATTCTATCACGCGTGACCTCTTACACCGATAACATGTATTTATCGACGACACTTTTCATAAGATTTCATGATAAAATACCATTCAAGTTATTTTCACCATTCTTCATTGTCTTCTCAACGGTTAATCGTTTAATCGTGAGAATTGTGAAATGTAAAGCTAATAGGTATTTTGCTTAATAGGTTTTCTACTTAATTTTTACGTCATGAAAAATTCCAAATGCAATGAACTTTCCGGTGGTCATATTATTATTTTTCGAACCCTTTCCGTTGGTCATATTATAATTAAAACGGGAGCGGTTTACTTGGGAAAATAGATGATAATAGGAAAATGAATAATATTATCTCGTTAATGTACTGACTTCCTCATGTGGTTCCTCCTCTCCAGTGAGGTCTTAGGCCAGACACTGGGTAAATGCGGATTGGCATACTTTATCCGTCTTTCAGAATATTATGTAGAACTCTCTAGCTTGCAGGTTTTCCTACACGTTTATACGTCGTGTATATTTTATCAGATGTTAACAATAGCAAACGCGATCGATGGCATGACGTGCTTTCAAATGTACGGAGGCTTCGAGTATTAAACCAACTTTTATATTCAAAGCATGGAAGAAATGAAAAGGTTTGATCCGGATCAAGGTCGGTCACCCATCCACTTACCGACTAGGGTCAACGTTGCTTGGCCAGTGAAGTTGTTTAGTTGGTCGACTGAGACGCACTACACAGGCATAGGCTAGACGTCCCTAAACCCGAGTGTGGCAGAGCCTCATTATGTTTGTCACGTGGCGCTACCGGTGTCGAGGTTCGCACGTTGGGCTGATTCATGTCGACTGCATTGTTTATATATAAATTATAAATGCTAATTTACTAAAATATATTATTTAATTAACAAGCCAACCAGATTATAAATTCTCGTATCCGTGTGTAGTTAATTTTTTATTCATCCAATGTTTTCCGAATATAATAAACATTTGGAGCAGAGGTAGCCTCGTCGTTCGCGGCTAGATCGCGGGTTCGATCCCGGGTAGGCACCGCTGACTTTTCGGAGTTTGTGCGTTAAATGTATGTTTGCAGTCTGCCATTTTGCACTGGACCAGCGAGGCGGACTGAGGCCTATAACTGTTTTGTGAGAGGAGAGCTGCGCCCAGTGGTGAGCCGCTTGTGGGTCGCTGATGATGATGATGATGATGATAAAAGATTTTCCAAAATACCTTTCCCACTTCACTTCTAAAACCGTCCCGAATGAGGTGAAAATGTGGTAAATTTTGTAGGAAAAAACGTTTTTTAATGCATGTGATCTAGTCGTAGGCATTAGCTATGTAGGTAGGTAGGTATACCAAAATACAAAAAAAAAATAAGTAAGTAGGTAATAATCTTTGTATAACATAATGTTTAGTCTATAGTTACAGAATTGGTAAACAATTCAGCTAGGTAGTAATTCAATTAAGTACCTGCCTAGGCAAAGTAAAGGGCCCTATTCATTATACAACTTAGCTGGGCGTCTTGCCAATCCGCTTCGTAATGTGTGGACGCAACAACAAGCAAGCTACACAGCAAGGATGGATAGTGTATGGGGTCCTTTTCTACTAGGCGGATCTACTACTAGGTCATACATCATCCTCGTCTGGCTGAGCGTCGACCTTAGTATGAACGAATGAGGAATTTGTAATTGACCGAAATTACGCCTCAGGTTTTCCCTATTGCACAAACCACATGAATAAACAGCTGTCTCAAAATAAACTTATGAGTCAAAGTTTACCGATTTGTCTAACAAAAAACAATAAAACGGGTGATTAACGTCAAGTAGTATACAAACAAGTCTGACTGTCAAAACTATAGTAATACTTAGCAATAATTCTAATGCACAGCACGTATAAAGCGTCTGTTAGACTGTAGATTTCTTATCTGTCGATTCCCATCAATCGTGATGATGCGGAGATTGGTCCAGATATTGGCCAGACATTGGATAGAGTAGGAGTCGATGACACTACCATCCTCGTAGTAGGAATCTAATTTATTTTATGTGAGTTGATACATAAAAAATAGTATACAAATAAAATGTGAGATGTATGCGTGGATTTAAAAGATCGAAAAAATGTATAACAAAAAATTAATTATTATAAAAATGCAAAATGTTTTACTGTCATCGCGGATATTGATTATAATATCGTAGCATTATCGTAGTGTATATGATAAAAAATTTCGTACACTTTCAGACATACAGAGAAAATCGGCGGAGGGATTTTGGCTTACGTAATAAACAGTAATACTGAAACATTTTTGTGTATTTTAGTGTTCACAATTCACACATATATATACTGTACGCAGTAATACAGCAAGAGCATGAAACTTAAATAAAGGTTAGAGAATGTATTTTGTGCGATAATCAGCAATGCGACAACGCAGCCCAGCTTCCGCATAGCCGCCGCGGCCGCTTGCCTGCGCCGCCTCTCAACGGGAATTGCTTCATTTAGGAGCATAATAGAACGGATGTCTGCCGATGTCCTTCGTGAGATAAAAGTCTTCAGAAAAAATACTCCGATAGGTAATTCTGTGAATCGAATTTTCGAGATCACTAACTAAGGGTTTGGTAAGAAAGTACTCAAACTTTTCTTTAAATTACACACCTATATAGGTGTCTATATAGACTAGCGCTTCACTAGATGTGACATCTAAATGAAGATGCAGAATAAGATGGAACGCGCTTAATGCCTATTCACACTCTTCATTTTAAGGTACACAAGTTATACTTAGTTAGAAAACGGTAGCTGGAAGCAGCTGGAAGGGCATTCCAAATTGTAGCGGTGCGTATTAGGAACAAGCGTTAAGTGCTTGATCGTGGAATTTGAACCACGTAGGGATGCAAATCTTTATGTACCTAGTAGTTCATGATACTTTTAATCCTGCTCGTATACGTCTCATCAAGGAAACATAGGATTGGGCATTAGCTAGTACATAGTTCACTATCAATTGTCTGGAATATTCCGTCGACATTGAGCAGTGGATTGAGGCTAAACGCTAATGGCGAGGAAAACCCTGCTTCCTGAAGACGTGACCCACATGTGGAGTGCTCCTAAACATACTAATTGTGCGCTCTTGACTCTGCGGCTGGCGTTGTTTGCCGGCTTGTTAGCAGAAACACCGGCATTGACGCTACTCTTGAACACGCGGAGGTTTAACTTGTTCTTATGACGTAACACCTGCGAGTGTTCGTTGATTCACGTGCATAGTTCAGGGAGATGAATTGGGTGAGGATTTATCTAATACTCGGCAATCCGTCTACTACCCCTACATGCAGAAAATGAAAACAATCTGACTGATAAAAAAATATATGAGCACCTACATTAAGAAAACATGTTTACCGATGGAAGAATATTATGGTTACAAGTTGAGTAAATTAAATAAGAAAAATAAGAGTGACTTCAGAAAAAGAAAGAGCAGAAATAAGGCTTGACAAAAATTATAGCAGCAGTAGTAGTAATCTTTATTACACAAAAACAGAAAAAGAAAACAATACATACAGACAAAACAGTACAGAAGATAATAGAGCTGGGTGTAAAGGTGACCTTAACAATAAAGTGATCTCTTACAGACAACCCTCAAATATTGATGGAAATCGGGAACAAACAGATATAAAACAAGTAAAAGGGTTGTAGGGTAATACAAGTAGTATCATAAAAAGTAAGTTTACAACTCGGAGAGTATGCTTGACCAGATATTCTAAAAGCTTTATACGCGTATATAGAGCTTCAAAAGCACTATATGTACGTTATCTAAACCTAATATCAGACTTCATTCTGATACAATATTTTGATGTAAATTTATGCTAATACTGAGAAGGTTGTAAGTTGTAACGTACATAATACATACATCTACTATGCATATTACCTGTTATAAAGAGGCATAACGTCTCTTTTGAATTTTTGGTATCGGCCTCATAAAGTTATTTCACCTTCTTCAAGTTATTATTCATCGGCCTCGCGAATTCCCATTTTTTAACCAAGATGTGGTTAATATTCTAAACAGAAACTTACATGACAAGTTACAGGCCTTGACGAAGCGGCAAGAACTAGAAGAGGATGACAATGATGCATCTAAGCATACATCATATATGTATATCTTTATAAAATTTTATTACTAAAACTATTATTAATTTCCTTAGAAAAATAAGATAACGGATTTTAGGTTAACTAAGAAAACTTGAAATTACATCATTATCAGTACGGCGAGAAGTAGATTATTAAAAATGAGTTGAATTTTATAAGCCCGGCCCGCAGGCGAGGATTAACAAACTTTATGCGTTTGTTAACGATCCTGAATCATACAACTTCAGGATAAGCTGATATGTAAAGAAAAGATGCCATTATGTTTGTATTTTTATTGCCATATTTAGAGAGAGTCCATTCCAGAGGTTTAGACAATCCATTTTCAAGGTTATTCCAAAAGTTAATTAAAATGATAGCTAAAGTAGGTTTATCTCGTTGAACGATTTAAACGTAACCTACAAACCCACTAAAAATAGTAATCAGAAATAATTTAAGCGCACTCCAGTTGTAATAAGATAACGAAGTGGTCCAAGTAGGCGGGTAGACGGATTTTACAGTTACATATTTTGATTATTTATTAGTCTGCGGGCGTGAATATTGAACACACCTCCGAATACAAGGTCATTTGTTCAGTAGCGCGCCACTCCGCCCGCGAAACAGCGTCGCACTTTCACGTTAATTTTCAATTCCGTCGCTTCGGTGGATCTGACCAAGTTGGATGGTTCATAAAATTGTTGTGTTGGATAGAAGCAGTTTAGGAAAAGAATAAGTTCTGGTGGGAGAACTTGGCCGTGGCTAGTTATTACTTCACCGTCAAAACAGCGCCGCCAAGCTATTTTAGTGTTCGGGCATCTAGAAACCGATTAGGGGACAAGCTCGCCACCTGCGTCACTTACCATCAGGTGATATATCACCTATATCCTAATCAGCTATAGCTGAAAAGGGCTATATTTTCATTGAATAAAAAGACAGTTCATCTTTGAATCTTATCATTGCATTGTAAAGAATTAAAACAAATAAACAAGTAGGCGTTACTTGACTTAATTACTGGATTACACGAGGAAAAAATTTTTTTATAATACAGTGCAACCTTAATATAACGTACCTCATTATAACGACTTCCTCGATTTAACAAATTCTTCGTAATCCCCTTGAATTGTCCATTAGAGTCAATATAAAATATACCTTTACATTGCGAACATTCTTTGCGTACAACCTCTTAATAACGAATTTTCAACTATCAAGAAAAAGTATTCATACCTCTAATTAACGAATTTTGCCAACCCAAAACCTTAATATAAAGTTTCCACCAATAATATAACTCTTAATCTTATAATGTGATTCATGTCTCGACATGTTTCGACACGCTTTTGTTTGTAAAGTAATCATTGTTGTTTTGATGGAAAGTAATGTAAACACCTCTGCTCGTCACTATTGTTCTTTTACCTCTTTATAACGAATTTTAGACCAATCTAGCCTCAACATAACAAACCTCAGTTCAACGAATTACTTGATATTACGAATATTTTCTTGTTCCCCTCCGATTTGTTATATCGAGGTTGCACTGTATTATCCGCTTGGCCGGATAAATATACTAAGACCTATATCCTCTACAAAACATACAGAAAAAAGACCACAAAAATCCTTTAAAACTCACAAATCGGAAGAATGCACTATGATATGGACTCTGAAATGCATAATTATATACTTAGAGCATTCATAAAGTCCACACTCTATGAATGCTCTAAAAGCATTTCCCAAAAACCAAAACGCAATGGCGCATAACCAACAAATCAGAGAGGCACCGGAACGGTTTCACTCTGAATGAGCTGTGTAGTGTTCGGACTTTGGTCCCAACAAAGTTGGATCGTCTGTCAACAGTGGATCACATCGGGGCTCTAGGGTCAACCATAACGGTATTATTGCTGCACAGTAGATCGTGTTGATAAATGATAACCGTTTAACGGTGTCCATTTGTCTTAAGCATATTTAGATAATTTTTTAGTAAGTATTTAGCATGTATTTAGGATCTATACTAACCGTTTTGAAAGAAAGATGTGGAGCAATAAATTAAATTATTATATTTATCTAAATCAACTATCATTAAATACAAATAAGTTATTTGAATTATAAAGATGTAGATACTTTTCGATACCTAATGTAAACAATCCAAATTTTTTATCTAATCTAATAAATGTATAAAAGGAAAAGGTAACTGACTGAATGATCTATCAATGTACAGCTCAAACAACTAGACGGATCGGGCTTGGCATACAGATAGCTCATATGGCATAGGCATCCGGGAAGGATTTTTGTAAATTCAACCCCTAAGGGGGTAAAATAGGGGTTTGAAAAATCGAACTTAACGTGGGCGAAGCCGCGGGCAAAAACGTAGCCTTCGAGATTTTTATGTTTTTTGCTTGACAACAATCAATCATCTTCAAATGATACAACTGATACAAGGTTAGCAGAATAGTTAGTAATAATAACACGACAACACAACTTTAGATATCAGGGATTTTTAAAAAAATACTCGTAACTCCATCGAACGAAGTCGCGGACAAAAAATCACTTAATTATTATAATTAATTGTTATAATTAATTATTATAAAATAATACGAGTACGTACCACGGTAATCTCACGGTAATGAGTCTCGTCGTGACCACGGTCCATGCAATTGAATCGAAATATCGACAATCCCAACTAAAATAAATAATTACCGTGGTACGAACTCGTATTATTTTATAACAATTATGTCATTAAACCACGAATCAAGTCTAAAATCTTTAGTTGAAAATCACTTGACAAAGTCGGTAATGCAATAATGGGTCGGCGATAAAATATTTGCTGATGAAGTAAAGAAGCATAACTCGCAGCGTAAGCTGTTGTTTCATGAAAACGTAACACTTGCATGTAACGTTACACCCCGTTACGCAGCTCATTTACATTACTGCCGATATTGACTGGAACATTCCACTTTTATTCATTTTCATGTATTTAATGAAGACTTAAAAGTCCTCGTATCTATCAGAGATTAGTATTTCTTTGACTAATCTTAGCTCTAAAAAAACTGATCAAGTGCGAGTCGGACTCGCACACGAAGGGTTCCGTACCATCGATTTTAAAATCGAGCAAAAACGCTGAAAAAATCACGTTTCTTGTGTTATCGAGGCAATAGAAAACATTCTGTTAAAACTTCAATTATCTACTATCTATTATCTATGACCGTTCATGAGACAGAGCCCGCATACAGACCGACAGACGGACAGCGGAGACTTAGTAGTATGGTCCCGTTGGCACCTTTTTTGTAAGGAACCCTAAAACTGAAATCTTGTCCATATTCAATGCAATTCATCTCCGCAGTTGATTTGACAATTTCCCTGATACAGTGTGTTTGATTTCCGGTGGGGGCTATTTGGGAAGAATGCCGTTGAAGACGTGCCACCGAGCAATTTAGTGCTGGTACGGTGCTTCCATGCAACTTTGCAACTTCTATTTTCTCTTATCCCGACATGAAGCTTGCTTGGGCGTTATGCCTATACTACGAACCCTTAAAGCAATATTATCGTACCCTTATTGCAAAAACCGATTATCTGCACCAAAATTTGAGCGAAAAGTTTTTGAGTTATAAGCATTTGAAACTTTAACGACTTAAAAATTAGTTATAATGATGTCAATTTTTAAACAATAATAATTTTTATAAACAAGAAACTATTCAAGAAATGTTAAGTAGGTAAATAATTGAAAAAAACTTACTATTTTTTCAACAAAAAGAAGAAAATAACCGGTATGGAGCTCACTTAGTTAGTTTTTCCTGAATGTAGAAAAACTACCAAATTTTCAAATTTACCGTTCTGGTAGCTCTAATGGCATTTTTTATTTAATCACTTGTTTTAAATAGTAATAATCATCAAGACAAAAATCGTTTTAGTTCAACTTTAGCCAGTACAGGTGTAAAATAAATATCTTTAGTTGCTTTTGGCTGAAGGTAAAGTAGATTTCATTTAACTTTGTACGTACTAACTGCAGCGCCCTATGGGTTTACCCGAGGAGTTCCCGTTCCCGTGGGAAATGGGCATGCCTACATTATTTCTTATAATCTCAGCTATCTTTAAAAGAAAGTTTCGTTGAAATCGGTCCAGCCGTTCTAGAGATTAGCTCATTTAAATAAAAAAACTATTTCGTTTTATTATATTAGAATAACTAGCTGTGCCTTGCGGTTTCACCTACATTTGTCCCGTTCCCGTAGGAATTTAGGGAAACACTATAACTGTAAACTTTCCTCTCGAAGCACTCTATCTACTGATGAAAACTGAATTAAAATCCGTTGCGTAGTTTAAAAGATCTACGCGTACATAAAGAGGGCCAGACAGCGGGAATCGATTTTGTTTTATACTATGTAAAGATAACATATACAACAGAGCTAAGTTTGTCCGCAAGCGTTGCTATATGGGTGCCCCATTGTAGCTTTGAATCCAGGGTTAATCCCAAGAACACTGTGGAGTCCTCAGTTTTCAAAGGTTCATTATTTATCTTTAAATTTTTACTGACAGTTCTCGGGTTAGGTATAAAAACTCAACACACTTTGTTTTTTTAGTATTTAAAAGTAGATTATTTGCCGTAAACCATTCAGAAACTTGAGATAATACATTATTTACATCGTCAAAATTGTCTTTCATCCTATCGACTTTAAAATTCAAAGACGTATCATCAGCAAATAGTACAATATCGCAAGTATTTTGGACAAAATGTGGTAAATCATTTATGTAGACCAAAAACATGAATGGACCTAGAATAGAACCCTGGGGTACACCCATTACTGAGGCTGATCCGGATGATTTTACATCATTGACACATACTCTTTGGACTCGTTCACTGAGATAAGACGCAATGAGACTAAGTGCAAAATCTTTAATGCCATAGTGGCTCAGTTTAAGCAAAAGTGTCTCGTGATCAACGCAGTCGAATGCCTTTGACAAATCACAGAAAATACCAACGGCACTCTGTGAGTCCTCCCATGCATCGAATATGTGTTGTAACAGCCTTGCGGCTGCATCGGTTGTTGATCGACCCTTTGTAAAACCATACTGCTCAGTGTGTAGGAGTTTATTTAAATTAAAGTCTAAAAGCAGTTGGTTGAGCATTATTTTTTCGAATATCTTGCTGAGAGTTGGCAAAATTGAAATTGGCCTGTAGTTATTCGGGTCACTTTTGCTTCCCAATTTAAAAAGCGGTATTAGCTTACTACATTTCATAAGGTCTGGAAAAGATCCAGAATCTACTGATTAATTAAAAATTAAAGCAAGATATGGCGCAATAATATCAATTTAATTATGTTATGAATTATTTTAACTGATATCCCACATAGATCTGCTGTTTTCTTATTTTGTAAAGATTTAAATGTTTTGACTATGTCATATGGGGTAACGTGTTCAAACCTAAATAACTTATTGCACTCAGAGACATTGCTCCTTAGAAGACGATAGACTTCTGCTGGCGAGGAATTCAGAGAACTGGTTGTAGTAATTGGAATATTTTTGAAAAAGTTCTCAAATGTATTTACAATTTCTGTATCGGAGTTAATTACATGATTATCACTTTTAAGCTCCAATTTATTATTATTATGTACCTTATGTTTACTCATTTCATCGCCGATGATGTCCCATGCTGTTTTAATTTTATTATCAGAATTGTCAATTTTTTGTTTTATGTGAAGTGACTTTGCTTGTATGCTCGCATTTTCAAACAATTTAGAATAGTTTCTTACATATTCAATAAACGCGGGGGAATAATTATATTTTTTTCTGCATACAAGTCAAACAGCTTATTTCTACTTTTATAGATGCCGGCAGTTGGCCAGTCACTAAACTTAAGATCTTTAGACATTCTTTTCTCTATCACATTAAAGATAGAGTTATATTGTGAGCTTTACAAATCAAAAAACTTTTGATTTGTGAAGATGTTCAAAAACCCTCGTAGCCCAGTTATACAGTAAAAGTGAACTTAAGTTCTTTTACCTGCAATAATTTTAACAAAATATTGTGTTCATTATTCTGCAAAAAGCAACTAATGTTGTTTAGTTCGTTTTACTTTTTAGATACATCAGCAATTTCTAGTATATTAATAAAAGCTGAAACCTGTTAACGCAGGTTAACGTGTATTAACAGAATAATATTGACATAATGATAAATCAAGCAACTACATCTGAAAAGTATTAAAATACAATACATTGTTTTTGTGGTATAGATTTATAAATCTAAATTATTTAAATGAGTTTAGTTCTTTTTTTAAGAAGGTAATTAAATCATACCTGTAGGTAGTTGCTTTTAACTCTAGCTATCTCCGTAAAAAAGCGTCGTAGCAGACAATGGGTTTTACCTACAGCTTCGCCGTGAGTTGACGAGTCGATTGATATATTTAACCTAATTTTGGTACAAAAATGCAGATAATCGGTTTTTGCAATAAGGGTACGTTATTTTAATTTTGTTTTAAGATAAGATCGTCATAATATGATCTTAAAGTAATTACTTTAAGGTTCACATTGTAGGGCATGTCAAAAAAAATTTGAAATAATAGTGCTTTAAACATTGGTACTCTCTATAGGCCTTGCATAATTTACAAGTAAATAATCACAAGTCAAAACGCTGACAGTCTTCAGTAGATCGCAAAGCAAACTTTAGATTTCTATAGACAAAAGAAAAACTCGTTTTCAAAAAAGGTAGAGACAAGGAGCGATGTTCATTTCAGTGCATGATTAGATGCGAGGCGCAGCGAAGTGGGTCACGAGAGTCGCGGGGCGCAGGTGTTCAGGGGCACACAATCACTGTGATGAGGGTGACAAGCTCCCAAAGCACACGGGTGCCGAACAATAACGGCGCAAATCTGTCGCCTGCTTTATATCGAGACTAGCGGACGCCCGCGGCTTTGCTGACGTTAAGTTCAATTTTTCAACCCCCTATTTTATTTATCCCCTTAGAGGTTGAATTTTCAAAAATCCTTTCTTAGCGGATGCCTACGTCATAATAGCTATCTGTATGCCTTTCAGCTTGATCCATACATACATGCATCCTCACGAACTTTCGCATTTATAGTAATGTAATACTAATGTGGGATCGATAATAATATGTAAAGTTTATCAACAGTTTGTAGATCTGCCAATCTAGAAATAAGTTCGATGAACTGAAATGAATTTAACAGAACCCTGAAACATAAGAACGTGTCAATTTTAATTTTTTATTGAAGTGTTAACCTACACTTAAAGGAAATAACCTAATAGATTTATAAATACATATCAAAAATTCCGAGGCCGGCGGGATTCGAACCCACATCTCTCTGGGAATCGCGCCCGAGTGTGTTATCCGTTACACCACGGCGAACCACACGTCAGCCACGAAATTAGTGATATGTATCTACTTTTTCAATCAGTTTTATAGCAACTGTTAGCGACATCTAGTAGCGACACATTACAGTTGTCGATCTCACTAATTTCGTGGCTGACGTGTGGTTCGCCGTGGTGTAACGGATAACACACTCGGGCGCGATTCCCAGAGAGATGTGGGTTCGAATCCCGCCGGCCTCGGAATTTTTGATATGTATTTATAAATCTATAAGAACGTGTCTTCTAGTTTGACAAGATTTTCGATATATTTTGTTTCAGTTTCGTTTGATTCGTCTTATTAATTATTATTTAAAGCATTTGTTAATATAATGCGTAATATTTGTATACGAGAGAATCGTAATTTTTATAGTCTCATTTCAAAGTAATTTGATTGATTACCTATATAATTATGGAATGTGTGTCTAAAAATCGCCATCGAATGAAAAATAATGAGTAATTAAGTGAAACATTGTGTTGGCGATTGATTGGTCACAGTCGTCAGTCGTCACAGACGATCGCTGGCGGGGGAAGGACGCCGCGCTTCGGCGACCGACGCATAAGGAAACATAAAACAAAGTGACAAATGTTGTTCGTACACAAGTTGATATAATCTAATCTTAGTTAGCTTGAGCTGTCCCACGTCTGGGCAAACGCCTCCAATTTTTCCACTTCTCCCTGTTCTGTGTCTCGGTGAATTCATCGCGCCATTATCGTCTCGGTCTGCCACGCTGGCATCGTTGAAAGACGCAGATTTAGCCTACAAGTCATCTGGCATACGGCTCACGTGACCTGCCCATTCCCACTCGAGTGAAGCGGCTGCAGTGTCTACATCGGCTACCAGCATTTTGCATCATATATCTGAATTTCTCATATGATCTGCTAGTTTGAAGCCAAGCATGCTTCGTTCCATAGCTCTTTAGCAAAACTTGAGCTTGAATTTTTGAAATTTCGTCAGGGACCAAGATGATAATAATGATTGAAGAGTATTAGGCAAATGACGCAAAAACGAACAAAACAATAATGTACTCAATTAAATCTATACTTATAAAAAGACTTGTCTGATTGACTGACTGACCGATCTATCAACGCATAGGCGTTAAATAGGGGTTGATTTAGTATGAAAGTTCTTTAGTTTTCAAGATATTTTTCGAGTGTTTCACAGTTTTCGAATTTTCTATCTCAAAACCTGATTCCAGGCGGACGAAGTCGAGGGTGCAAAATGTGAAATTACAAATCAGCAGGAAATTGCAGTGTCTCTGTATCAAATTAACACTGAAAGAATTGTATTTCAGTGTAGATTTTTATTTAAGTAAATACCTTTTAGGATTTATATTTTATGAACTGTGAAGACCGTGTCTGCTATTTATTACTGATTGAAAACGAGGAAGAAAGTCGGATGTTGCCAATTTTATGAGACACAAAAGAGATGAAACACCTCGTCCAACATGACGATGTTTATAGATGCATCTTAGTGCGGAAGAGAGTAGTTATAAGAGAGTAGTAAGAAGTAGAAGTGTGATTGTTTGTTAATTTGTTCATTTGTCCTTCAATTACGCATCAATAGAGCTACGGATCGATGTGATATTTGCATGGATGTAGTTAACGACTTAGAGAGTGGCATAGATTACTTTTATCCTGAAAAACAAGGTTTTACTGCGGCATTTTTAAAACCTAATTTAGTAACTCCACGCAGACGAATTGGCTGGCAAGTATTCTAAATCCACAAAACAGTTATACCTACAAACTTTTAGCACAATTCGGTACCGCTTCGACCGCACGTCTTTGTATTGCTCAAATCTCAGTTATCCGAATCGAGTCCAAAATAAACAAGAACGTTCAAAATGAAAGGCGTTAAATTAACGAGGGCCGCAAAAACATCGGGCGCTCTCGTCCGCCGGAATGACAAGTAAATGTATGTCGTAATGATTCATAAGCGGCATTGTGAGCCGAGGAGGCTGACTCAGGCTAACGGACGTCAAACTGTACACATAATAATATCCTAGGGGTTTATGTAGCTGCACACACTATTAGTAGTTCTACCGACCAATATAGAGATTACTCATTAGCAGGTAATGCCGCACGTCCAAAGGTAGACTGGGAGAAAATGCTAACGCGTTAAGTCCGCCTGTTGTACTATGTTGTGCAAGAAAGGGCAAAAAAATCTCAAGATACAGACGCAAAATACTAAAACAGGCCGGACATTAGGTACTCAGTTTCGGCATAGTGTTCACCAAGCGTTTACTTATATCAAATTAGATTAAAATCAAATGTATAAAAACTAAAATCTAAAATGAAACTGAATAATTTGAAAATTACACGAAAATTAAAACTAAATTAACCTCAACGCGGGATAGTACTGAAAATGCTGGCAGCATTGCCTTTGGTCAAATTAATTCAAAAAATGTTCTAAGTGAAAATCGTTCGATGTATGCAAACACTATAGATAAAATCGATGTGACTGAATCGTGGGCTAACGTTGGTCTAGCCACTCTAGCATTATGTAAACAAGACACAAAGGCTCCACGCCAAACAATACGGTCGTATTCCGAGGAGTTGTAGTAGCAACATGAAAATTCCAGAAAAACGTGTGAGGATTTATTACGCAATGCAAAAACGACAAAATGTCAAGAATGCGCCCTGCATTTCCCGCGCTCAGCAACCAGACTGATTTTGCAAACATGACATTATTTTACATGACAAAATGAGACTTTCGGCAACTAAACATAAGAGTCTTCACACTAAGACTGCAGCCCCCGGAGTGCATGGCCCAGGATACTCCAGAACAAACTACAAATATAAATGTTATTTTACGTGACTGAAGCATAGAAATGAGTTTAGAGCTTTACTGTATTAAAATAAAGTTGCAGAATAGTAATGATCTCATGGTCTAATAACTTATAACCCCGGATGAATTCTTGGCAAATTGTCTCGATTTTTCATTAGATTGATTCGGGTTAGGAAATATATCTTCTCTAAATTAGCTCAGGGATATAGATTACGGCAAGTGTTTTCCCAGATTGCAATCGGACTAATGGCAAATTGCTCTATTGTTCGCTAGTAGTTTTAATTATTTAATGTCGAACAAGAGTTAATTTGGTACATCGATAAACAATTAGCTTTTATCCACGATTTTGTTCGCATAGAGCTATGTTTAACAAAATTGTTTTCGCGAAATAAAAATCATAACATCGTGTCACTCTCTAGAACTTGAATTATACTCATGCACAAATTCAGATCGATCAGTTTCTTCATTACTGCATTAATAAAGAACAGACATATTTTGAAACGCATTCACCTATAATATTATAATTCAAACTTCAACTGTATCTACGAAGACGCGATATAGGTTGTTAATAAATGTTTAGTGCGAGGCTCCAAACTAAGTGTGATGACCACTGACCATTGACCGCGTTGGAGGATTAACCGGCGGAGCCGCGAGTTTCACGGTCGCCTTTGAGGTCGGCCGGTCAAGGGAGGCGAAGTTACTTGAGAGGTCAGAAACAATAACATTCGAAATTGTATTCTATGAAGCGTACGATGTACGTTTGTGATCAACTCAAATCAATATCATTTTAACTTTCGAAATTATCGTGAAGAAAAATTTATTTTTCAAAATTAAAGTGCAAATAGATTTTTTTACCGATGTAGGTACCTATATCTATTTTAGATTATTAAATTAATTTTGATGATCATTTGCTGGTTAAATGCTCGAAGTTTGCATGATATTGAATGAAGAAGGCGTGCATTTTCCCGCAAATTGACGGTCTACGGAAGCTAATGTCCAAATTAAGTAATCGGAGATTACACTTTTGTAAATAATGCAAAATTAACATTTGTAAAGGTTAAATAATGTAATAATTTCACAATTACTTAATTACCGATTGATATAAAGAAAGTTTAAGTTTAAAACCTAAACAACATGATAACTTGTACTTTTTCAATTAATTATTTATGTATGACTGTTAACACTGCATTTGTATGAATGTGTGTCGCCCGTACACTGGTGGTGGTCGCGCATACAAACAAACGCTTTGCTTATTCAAATCGTGTGTGCAAGGAAAGTGGAGAACCTACATAAGTACACCTGAAAATAATCTCTACGACCTTTATCTCAAGGGCTATAATGGTTTACGTGAAAAAATATATAAGCAGTTGGTTTATAATGCATAAGCTATAGTAACAGCGGAGTGAATAAGCATTGTGGGCAACCAGCTGATTGTTAATGTTACATCTTACACATAATAAGTTTACTAGAACTCTTATGTAGAAGTAATCTATATTGTTTATTATTATCTTCACACATAATATTACACCTAGTTATCAAAAAGAAAAACACATACAGGATTTATCGCAAGCTTTTGACAGTGTTAAGCATAGATTAATACTTACTTGATTCATATACATATATCTACTAAATATTTATTGGAATATCCTTACAACGTTTACGATTGATATTTTATAAACAAGATAAAATTGCAAAAAATTACATGGGTACAAGGAGTAATTTCGGAGCCACTTTTTTAAAAACCGAGAAGTAAGGGTTGCAAATTAATTCGTAAAAGACATGACATAGACACGTTAGCTAAAAAAAACATATAGCTTTTAGTTTTACGTTCAGTTCAAACAAGGATAGAGATAACATCTCCACTCATTGGAACGCATAATATGGCGTAAAGATTGATAGATAATCGTGTAATTGTCGCATTGCCAAACAACTGTAAACTGGGCATCAGAATGTTCCGCAACCAAGTAAGTGCGGCATACTTTCACTTCTAAACAATACATCCAGGTTTCATGCTTATGATATCGAGAACTTCAAGGAAATTAACATGGAAAATATGGGGTAGTACTGTGTAAGGAAAACTAAGAAGAAAAATTAAATCAAGATGGCTTATTTTAGGTTTAAAGGCAACTTCGACCTCTTTCAAATGACGATCCTGTTCTGTATACCTGTGTAGTATGTATGTAAGTTTAGTTCTTTGATATTTCCCTGAGTTAAAATCAGAATATCTTGGACCTAGAATTTAGAAAGACTGTTCTTTGACTAGGTATTATGTAACACGATGATTATTTTAAATAGAGCTACTACTGCTATTAATCAAAATCATAACTGTACTCAGTGCATGTTGGGTTTTTCCCTCGCTAATTTCAGAATAAGATTAACTGCAAAGCGTCACTCGCAGCAGAATACCGTAAGCTCTCGTATGATCCGAACAGACGTGCACGCAAAAAATGATCCAGCTTTTGGTTCTCGTAATGTGACAGTCAAATAATATTTCTAAATTTTTCGTTAAAATATACGTCTGAGACTTGTAAATAACTATAACTACTCGTACATAGCGTTATTTTGTAAAAGGTAAATCGATAAGAGAAATTAGGTATGGCGTTGTTTAAAGAAACACTTTAATTTTCACAATCATGTATCGGTCATTGTCTCTAAATATTTTTTATTTATTTATTAATTAAAATTATGGTTATAAACAAATATTACAAAAAACCTAGCATCTGAAATTAAAAAAAAAGATTGTGATTTTCAAATCATTGATCATTCCCGAAATAACGTGTACGTTACTAAATTTTCTAATTCTAGTTAACTTGTATTCGTCAGGTTTTCATTGCATTTTAAACACAGTTAAGTTTAATTTATTATCTTTGTCTATATCCTTATTCAATGTACATTTTGTATAATAACACTAATAAAAAATAAAAATAAGTATTGAGAAATTAATTTGTATCATAGGAATTTAAATTTTAGCTTCTAGTAGCTCCAGAACAAAGTCTTATTACGTTCGCAGTCATAATATACTCTTTTAGGACTACTGTTTATTATATTTATGCCTACTTATTAGCTACTATTAAGTATGTGGCGCTGCAAGATTCCTCGTGCTGCAGCATGCAGGTGCGTCCACCTATGTCCTGCACCTGGTGAGCGTGGAGTGAAACGCTGCGACGCAGGACTGGTATTTACGGTAAAGCAATAATTAATGACAGCTATTGTAAAGCGTCTAATCATTCGGTCAATTTCCAGTGGCGGTAATCCTGGCTTACTTGAACTGTGCAACTGATACAGCGGACGTATGGAGTTTGATGTTAGGAATTATTATTCATTTTTTTACAAAAAAAGAATGATAAAGTTACGAGGAGGTACACTATAACAAGAATTAATAATTATGTCATTACATTTTATTCTGCATTTAAAAATAGCTTAATTATTAAGCTTATGATTCCATCCGCGTGGATTTTTCTTTTTAAATCCCTTGTACGACCTGCCTGTGAAAGTTCCATCAAAAGTGTATCAGTGGTTCCTAAGATACTTTCGGATAAATGGACAGACAGGGATAGCCAAAAATTATAGAAACGTATTGGGAACGAATAATTTTGAACTTCATCAATTAAAATTTGAGTTTAAGAGCCCCAATCAAACAAGAAGTTATGTAGAGCACGTGGAAGTTGCTAGGTCGCCGGTTCACGCTGCTTGCAATTCCGGTCGCGGGCCGCGGCGACTACGGGGCAAGCGCCGCGCCGCCTTGCGACATCCGTGCAATGCGCGACGTCGCGTCATGGTATCGCGACTGCACAGCTTGTAGTCTAAGGTCCACGTCTACATTTATTGTCATTATTTTAAGCTACATTGCAATAATATCTGTTGTAAATTGAGCAACGTAAGATGGAGCGTCCTTGCTTAGAATAAGGTGCTTCACTTTCGAATAAAATATCCCCAAAGTAAAGTTATTCGAAAAAAAATGGAAGCTGAAAAGACTCCAAAGGCAAGTATTGCCACTAAGCGGTTTAATGTACTTCCGTAGGATGTCAACCACGTTCTAGACCCTAATACCTAAGCAGCAAGTTGAACATTAGCGATAACTTAAATTTAACCGCATGATGTGTACCTTGCCCTCAGTAAACTAAAAACTGAAATCAAATCCTCTCAAAACTCCGAAAATCTTCAAAAAAAAACTCTTTGAAGGTAAAAACGTTCTATGGAGGTGAATAGGCAATTAGCCACGAAAATGTAAGCAAATATTGGCATGCCAAAGATTCTATTATTTAGCTCCTAAACTATTCGGCTCGGCACAAGCTCGCCGCACGAGTTAGCGGCCAGCATAGATGCTCGCGATTCAGTGAACGCACAATCAATTACGTTACGCAAGTTGCGCGTTCTGCGTGCACTCACCGGTGGTTAGCATTCGGCCGCAATTATACATATACCCGCACTACCTACTGGAGACTAACTGGAGTTCACTAATTTTTATTTTGTGAGTCAAATCAATAATTAATTGCTGACTTAAAAATAAGAATGGGAAAGAAAGCATAAGAATCATCCAATCCAAGATGATATTGATGTTAGTCAAATATAGATGATTATAATTTCGATTCAGTAAAGACGACTATTAAAATTTTTTAGTTTTGATTTTTACAAATAGCACAATAATTCCTTCAGTGCGTTTCACAGGATGATTCTAGCGGGCTCTATAAATATAGCAATTTGCATACAATAATAGTTGCGGATGCATGTCCTTCCCCAGACGTCAGGCAAGATGAGCGTGACTGCCAACTGTCAACTTGACGTGACGGCGAGGGGATGTCACGATACAGCGTAGTCTAGCGCTAGAACTATAACTATAACTCACTCAAATAGTGAATTGCATAAAAATATTGTTGACTAGCTTGTGCGTGGAGTTAGGTTTTCAAATGATCGCGGATACCTTTTGTTTTCCGTTCATTACAAGTATTCCTCATGTCAGTCGTTAACTATAAGTATACACTATATTTACAACCTCGTACATTCAAAAAAATCAATTTGATATGCTGCTCTATTGCTGTGCGGTTGACGAACAGACCAACAAACCAACGAACAAAGCACTTTCGCATTTGTAATATTTTCCTATTTCAAATTTCAAATTCATTTATTTCAGATATGATCATCAATAGTAATAAAAACAACAATAATCAAAAAATTAATATAACAAAAATGTCAGTCAAATGAAATAAAAATAAATAAATATACAGTCAAGTCAAACGTAAACAAAATTAAAAATATATATCAAAATGTCAGGAATAATTTTCGAAGCTATATCCTTCTCACCGGCACTGGGACTGGAACATGTCTGTCGCAACAGTGCCGGATGTAAGGACAGCCTGTGAGTTTGGCCGCAATCGTCTTCATTGTGGTGTTGTATGTTCCTATGATTTTTATTTATTACAGAGATACAGAATCTGGTACAATGATTTAAATTAACATTATTTGTGATATTAACCGTAATCTTTAGAAAAATAAAAAAATAAGTATAGAAAAACAAAAAAGGACGATAATAATTTCGATCGAAGTAGGCCTTAAAAAATTTTAAACGAAAAACAAAAGTAGGTCAGTGAAAGTAGAGCTCTACATAACAAAAACCAGATAATAGCCAAACAAAAAATTACTGAAAGTCTTCTTAAAAACCTTTAAATTAATTTTTTAGTAAAAAACAAACAGTAATACTTACTGCTTTTTTTATCAAGTTTCCCCTTAATAAAAGTTGTAGAGCATAAATATTTTGCATAAGGCTAATACGAGACCGATAATAATAATATACTATGGCAGGTCAAGAACTCAAGAAAACTCTACCGCAGATTCGAAAAACTGATTATATCATAAAAGTGAACTACAAAAAATAAATAACTAGTAATTATAATAATTTTACTGTATAAAATGTAATAGTTTTTATATATTAATTATTTCATCGTTGGAGCAAAAAATTGTAAAATATACTTTGCATGTAGTAAGCTCAATACTACTATGCTTGTTAACAGGTTTGCTAAAAATTCATTCATTCATTCATCTCATGGCCATAGATCACCTTCGCTACTGGTCAAGTGCGGATTGGCAGACTTTACGCACATTTATTAAGAACAGTATGGATATAATTGCTAATTTTTTTTTAATTCGATGATAAGATAGTCCTTGACTGCAATCTCACCTGATGATAAGTGACGATGCAGTCTAAGATGGTAGTGGGCTTACTTGGAAGAGGGGTATGGCAGTGTACTCATACCCCTAATCGGTTTCTATGCGCCATCGTGCCGGAACGCTAAATCACTTGGCGGCACATCTTTGACGGTAGGGTGGTAACTAGCCAGACCAGACCAGACACTATTTAAAAATTATAAATTAGCAAATTGCCCCGCCGGGAATCGAACCCGAGACCTCCCAGTTATAAGACCACAGCGTTCACCACTGCGCCAGGGAGGTCGTCAAAATATAGCAATTTGTATTATCCTGATGAATCATTTGGGTCGGTCCCATTGTTTTGTACTGCAAAGTGCAAGCCGAGGTGTCAGAGATGATGACGTCATTCATTAAAATTCGCCATTGCAGTCTGCGCCGGCGCAACCTTCATGCCTCCGCGAGAGAGCTGCCGTGTACTGCGAATCGCAGTGACACCGGCGACCTCTTAATTACCTATTAATTAATAAATACTATTTGCTTATTTAATAATACTATTTATTGTAGCTACCTACAATTTTTATCGTCCCCTTATCTGCAATGTGCATTTAATTAACTTAAAATCTGTGCTTGTTAATTGTTATCTAATTTATTTGATGAATCATTTTTGCTTGACTGCACGTCTTCTTCTATTTCCGCTCTCAAGAGCCATTGTAAAAGTATGTGTTTATCAAGTGATAAAGTACTTCCTACCATCCTTATTAGGAGCATCTCTTTAAATATTTTACTATTAGGTTCTTACTTCGACGGTTTTGGAACTATTTTAATGCGGTTATTTTATAAATCAGATAAGAATCATCTTCTCTTAATTATTTCTCTATCTAAAGATAATAATTATTGTCGTCATTATCACATAGAGATCTATCAATGTATGATTAGATAGATGCCTACCGTTATTATATCCAACAGATCGATAGATATAATAATTAACGTAATTATCTTCATATTTTCCTGTCAGCTATCCGCGACAGTTTTGACGCAGCTTCCAATTACAGAAATATAACAGAAAGAAAAATTCACAATAACGCACCCAAATATTGATCGCAAAATGTATAATTTAACTGTAATTAAGAAATTATGGCATTTAATGCCACAAATTTTATAATAATTCAAAAATTTCAAATAAGAAATACGTATGTACTTAATGGGGGTTAGGAGCCAATCAACTGTTTTAATTGGTTATTGGTTAATATAAAGATAAATCCGATCAAAACATGAGCAGAGGTGTATCTTGATGTAAAATTATTATTAACGCCAACAATTACTGCAGTTTCAGAAGAACCATCTATGCTTAAATACTAAATACGGCTAATAATAGGGAATTTACTTATCCGTCTCTTCAATATTAAAATTCTGCAAAATCGTGGATCAGTGAAAAATTGCTCATAATATTTTTGGAATGAGTCACTGTAATTGCATTTTATCTGCAGCTTTAAATACTTTTCAAGTTTTTACTTTTCAAGTTTATAGAATGTAGAGATGTAACTAAAGTAAACAATAACAGTAATGAAAGAGGAGTGTTGCGTGGAAACCGAGTAGCATGTTGAATGTGGTTCAACAAAGAGGCATCGAATTGCGCCTGATAGGTTTTTCATTTTGGAAAACACTCGAAAGTAAGGTACCTACTGTAAGGTCCGTAGGAAACTGGAAACAAGTGTTTAAAAATTTTAAGTATAAGTATTCCAGATCATCTTAACATGAACTGGAGCTTTAGTTTTTAATAATTCTCATAATGCCAAAAATCCGGCCCTTGTCTTCCAAAAGGGTCAGCGCGAAATTTTTTGGAAACCCGATATAACTAACATTTTTAACTGTAAAAAATATACTTTATGTTAAAAATGATACGATGTTGGTAATTAGGAATAGTAGCATCCAACAATTAGGTAGGTATACAATGGTTGCGTGTATTAATTTCGGGAAGTAGACGTACAGCAAGGGCGATATACCTACACGGATGCCGTAGAATCAGCAAGGGGAGGCGAATGAAAGTGATAAATAAATGATTAGATTAAATCATCCTTGAAGAAATTTATTACTCACTGATTCATACTGTTTATGTAGATATATGCATAGAGCTTCGAGCCCTACTCCTATACAACACTCGTATAGGAATAGGACTCGAATTGCGCGTGCGAAATTTCGGGAAGTGGCTCGTAGTAGCGGCTTATAGAGAGCAGGGGGGAAAATAAAACCGATCGGTTTTGATGGAACTGCACTTACCGGGCCATGTCGTATGCGTATGTAGAACGCGGAATAAGTCACCACAGCACACACGTACGGCGGAGCGGGCGGCAGTCGCGTGGTGTCGCGTGGAGTCGCGGAGTCGCGTCAGGGCGCGGTCGCCATCGCGTGCAGTCTCAGCGGCGGCGGAGGCGCGAATGCCGGCCGGAGGGCCACGGAGGCCGAGGCGAGGCCCGAGGCGCGCAGTGCGCAGCGCGGAAACGGCCTCCGAGTTCCTTGCAGCGCGACCTGCATTCTGCGGATTTTGCGATCCACTCATCACTTCGCGGCTGGGGTCGACGACTCCTGCCTAAATTCTAATTACGATAATATCGTTTTTTCAATAAACAAATGGTTTTGTACGCCCCTGCCTGCCCAGAGCATCTGAGTAGCTGCTGCTGTGCACCGCTTATTAAAATGATAGTAGGCTGGTATGGTTTACGTTTTCACTATGTACGGGTGAATTTACTTGCATTTTTAGAAGAAAAAATTGTTACTTTTCCATGGTATCATAACCAAACAATAATTGAGGATTTAAGGATGTTACATATTATTGTATATACTTAGCTTCGACTTTGAGAATTACTGATAGATGTCTTCCGATGCGTCTATCCATTCGCACATAGTTCACCTATAGAAGAAAAGGATAGCATATCCTCCTCTCCACGTAGGTAGTCGTCGCGCTCCGAGCTTCATTCGTTTTTCGTGCGCGCACGTCCCCGCACATAGTAACATTTTTTAATTTTTAAAATAATATTTCTTCAAGTGCAGTGACAATTAAATACTCTATAGAGAGTATAAGTGGCTTGAAAATTACAGAAATATGAAGAAAACGTCATTATTATAAATGGTGTAGTGTAAACAAAGTGATTTATATAGGTACTGTTTGCGTTCATACGAGTACCTTAAAAAGGTTTTTTATCCGTACCCGCAAGACGCGGGTAGTAATTATTGTAATGATCCAATACGCGATATTGGACAGCAAATTTCTTTTTAAAGATTATAAAACACCATTACTGTGAATTGTTTAGTGAAGGTTTGTTTTGTGTTTAGCTACCTTCTAAAAGTTTTTTCTTCATTACCCACCTAACTCGGACAGTGATAATATAATTTTTTTATAAAGCCTCGAGTCAATACGGGATATTGACCAACAGCAAAATATGACATGATCTAATACGGGATATTAGGCTGTAAATGTTTTTTAAAGCTTCGAGTCAATACGCGATATTGACCAATAGCAAGATATGACATGAGTTAATACGAGATATTAACCGTTCTTTTTTCTCTTTCGATCAAGTTGAACAGTAAATGCATGATTCCTTTTCGTGGTCTCCGGTGTGTCTGGCGCGTTCTGTAGTACATAATGTTACTGGTTGTGAACACCGTGAATCGCTAACTTTCATCTGTGGAAACCGGAGCATGCAGCGTCGTGACGCCCGCGCCATCACCGTTGTTGGCGGCTAGAACAACTGACTCCGAAGACTGGCTGAATTGAACCCATTTTTGAAGATGGATATTTAAAAGAAGGATTAATCCAAAAGCTCATTTCCTGGAAATTTACCTTTTTTTTTATGCTCCTGTTCTGAAGCAGAAAATTAAGCGCAAGCTCTGTCATTAGTTTACCCCGAATTAAGAGCCAACGTCCATACCATGTTGAATACACCGGTTCTCGTCCGATCACCGAAGTTAAGCAACATCGGGCGCGGTCTGTAGTTGGATGGGTGACCGCCTGGGAACACTACGTAAAGCGATTATGAAGAAGCTACGTTCAAGACCGAAACCACAAGCTTTCTTGTGATGTCAATTGATGTGAAAAATCGGGCGGCTTTATCAAGTCCCCACAACTTTTAGACTGCCAAACTTCCAAGTCCTCACCGCCACGTCATCAGCACTGCTGAGCTCACGCAGCGCGCGTCAGCCAGACTGCAGAGTCAGGCGAGTGTGCCGGCGCCGAAGTGCTGCGGCGGCTGTCATCCGATACGAGCCACCGCCGCCGTCCGCTTGCGGCAGCGAGCGTCAACAGCACCACGAGCGAGGTATATGTACTCATTGCAGCCTCCCTTAAGCCGGTTTTCCACCGCGAGCGGAGCGGACCCATTAAGGACTCCGTTCAACTCGCAAGAGTAAACTGCATACTTGTGTTTCCACCAATAAATAGTCGAGCGGAAAGGATTGAGCGAGCCGAAAGAGTTGAAATGAACTCGCTCAGTTCTAGGCAGCGGAGCGGAGTCATTACGGTGTCATTAAGGAATCCGATTGACTCGCAACGACAGATTACATGGCAGCGTTTCCACAGAGAAAGAGGTGAGAGGGGCGGATCGAACGAGTAAAAAGAGTCCGCTACGTCAAGGTCTCGGCAACTAGTTTGAAACGGACCCGTTTGCAGTTTTTTTCCTGTAGTTAGTATTTTGTTTTAAAATATCGGCTTCTACGAATGATTAAAGTTCTTGAAACTGTTCTCTGCTAACCCTGTCATAGTTATTAAATTTTTCATCGTCTAAATCATAGAATAGCCTATATTCCGCTATCAGTGTTCTTTCTCGATGTGCTGGCTCAACCAAAATCTTCGTTTTGCGCGTTTTGTTCTGTGCTTAAGATATAATAATATGTACTTTTTTTTCTGTATACATAATCAGTCTTCACTTGATTCCGTGTCGCTCGAGAACATCGCGAATTCGCATCAAAACACGACCGCAAGCAACCAGAACACCAACTGAAATCGCTCTCTGTGGAAACTGACTGGTTCCTCATTTTCCGTTCAGCTCGCTCCGCTCATTTCTCTCCTTTTGCAGTGGAAAACAAAACACAAAACTCTGTGTTAGTGGAAACGCAAATCTATTTTATATAAACGGAGTCCGTCCCGCCTAACCATTTCCCACTCATTACCCTTTCGCGGTGGAAAACCGGCTTTACTGTTGCTAATTGGTTTAAACAACAGATATTTTTGGCTTTTGTTGCTCGTAATTGGTTTTATTCAAATAATAATGAATATTTCATCTAATCTAAGACACGTGATGGAAATTATCACACATATATAAAAAAAAAGAACTTCACATCTAAACTGATTTCTATGCTTCTTCCTCCTGCTAGGAGAGATAATCGGTTGTTCTTGAAATCATGATGCACGTAATCAATTAATTATCATATAAATTGAGGAGTGAGCGAAAAAGCCGAGACTTTTCCATTTAAAAAAAAAAAACTTCTGAAAAATCAAGAAAAACAAATATAAACATATTAAAATATGGACAATTTTCAATATTTTTTCTTCAAAAATGTATGCAATATACCTCAGGTTATCGATTGCCGAATTTGTTCTATTTTTGTGTATATTATTTATTAAGTTATTTATATTCAAAATTTGGCAAAGTAACGTTTTGTTGGAAGTTTCTGGAATTGTAACCTTTTGTTGGCATTAGTTTGGAAATGTAACTTTTTCTCATGCAGGAAAACAATAATTTACAGAGGTTTAAAAATAAACTATAATTATTGTTCTTATTAAATGTGAAACATTTAGTCTCGAATGTCAGGCAAAAACTTTTGTACTTACTGCACATTATTGTTGCACTAAGGAGATTGGTCTGGCAATTTACAAGATTTTTACACGAGTTTATTTGGTGCAATTTAGTGTTGCAAGTGTAAAAAAAAAAGGACTAAAGTCAAAAATGGAATTGTGACCTTTTGTTCACTCACTCATCAATTGTATTATTAAATAAAATACTTGTAGTGTTCATTTTTCAGGCTTAGTTTTTTGCTGGCAAGTGTGATCATTGCCATCTATTTTATTTATTTTTTGCTTAGGACACTATGTATGGCTGGTGTCTACAGAAGCAAAAATTGGTGGGGTACCTACCATACCCACACCTTAAATAAAATATTTCTCGAAAAATTTAGGTTTAGTGAGAAAAATGTGAAATATGTATTTAATTTACTGACTTTAATTGCAATAATATTGATATTCGCTGGGAATTACACTCCGTTACATATCCTCATAGATTTATTGTTGTAAGGGTAGGCAAAGCCGAAAATTGCTTCGTGAGTAAAGAAAAATGCAATTGATACCTCCCTACATTTCTTTGAAAAGAAATCCTCTCATAACGCGGGTGTTTTTTACAATAAAATAAGATATTTTTTCCTTTACATTAAAGTCAGTGTTAAGTAATTAAATCAAGCTGTATTCCATGTGTAAGTTCCCAAGTTGGTAACCGTGTTTTTTCTTTTTTCTGTTTACAACATTGAATTCAATTTGAAAAACAAATCAAAAATGTGTTAGTTTATTTATAACTTGCCGTGATAGTATCTAATTGTAAACCACCTTAAAAAACTATTCCTTCTTAAAAACATTAATTCCCCCTTTGTGTTGATAGGTAGCACCATTTTGGCACCTATAAAGTAGGCCATCCAGCTTATGAGCATTGTATTATAATGTATATTATAATATGTATGTATCTCTAACGGAAGCTTTCTTCTAATTTTAAGGAATCTTTTTATCAACGTCTTGGCCCGATGGCGAGTGTATTATCCAACAAGGTTTCACCTGGTAGCGAGTACATCTTTCAGCAAATATTGCAATATCTTGCATCCTTTGTCGAATAGTATAAAGTCCCAGTAGGTAAATTTCAATCTTTAAACTATAGGAACTAGTATACTGCGATACCAAACTACATATAAATTAAAAATATGTATACTAAACCTTTTAAAACTTTAGTTGTATACTAAATATATACATCCGTATGATATCTATTTTGGTTTTTTAAATGCTAAGCATTCTAGTAAATCGATTACTTAAACGAAGGTTCCTCATAATAATCGCCGTTCAGTTTTATCTATAATTATTTGAAATAGGCAAAAATAATAAACGATAAGGGCTTTCAAAAATATAAGTGGTTTCAAAAATAAACCTATCTTTCGCAAGTGGTACAATACGAGGAAATTGGAATTCAAATGTAGTGCTTCATTAATTTGCAAATAGGTATTCTGATACCTAAATAAGAGTATGTACTTTGTTTTTAGAACTCACAAAACTCTGATATCTAAATAAGAGTATGTACTTTGTTTTTAGAACTCACAAAAAAAAAAGATCATTTTAATGGCCTTGCCCACTTGAAAAAATGGTAGATAGGTAGTATCATTGATTACGATTCCAAATATTAAGTAAGAGATAAATGAACTTGACATCTATTGCCGATATCATTATGTTAACTGAGGTTAGACCTTTCTTAGTTAATAACAAATTCCTAAAAAGCTGGCAACGCATTGGTGGTGCTCTGGTGCTACAAATGTTCATGAGCGGCGGTAATCACTTAACATCAGGTGACCCGCCTGCTCGTTTGCTCGCTAAAAATATTATAAAAAAAAAAAAAGAATATAGTTCCTATACATTTTATTTCCAAGGGATCAGCTGATATCTTAGATGAGATTGATCTCATACGTTGGATCCAGCCACGATTGTTTTACCAATATTCCCTTATAGGCTACCTAAGTTAAGTTAGGTGATGCTTTCTGTTAAATTCGTTTTCACGAACTTTTATAGAATATCTAAAAGTGGAAATGATTTTGGGTAGGGGCATTGTACTTAAGAGCTGCCTACATAACGAGCCTCTTACTTAGGGTATAGTTTAAGTGTGGTTGGTGAAACCAGACATTAAGTAGATCATCTATTAAAGCAGTCACAATATAACTACTAATAGAAAGACTGCTGGCTATCTGATTTTCATTACAGACTATTATTATTATTATTTTTAATAAGCTGTTTAATGATTTGCCTACATAGGCAAGGTTATGTTTCTTAATATTGTAGCATATTAAGGCTTATTTTATTAATTTATTGATTTTATTGAATTCATTTCAGCTTTTATTTGTTCTCCAACATTTCCATTTTCTCTGAACATCCTATCAGTAATTCTCAAAGTCGAAGCTAAGTATATACAATTAATGATTAAACGAACTTACCTGTACGTGAAGTTCTATCATAATTATACGAAGGCTTTGTCCGAAGAGATTAGCATAAGATTACTAGTAGTAGACACACGGGCCCGCCAGCCACACACTGTTAATTGAGATTCTCTTTTTTTTTTTTTTTTTTTTTGCCGCTGGTATCACTGTTTCGTAGGTACCTGCAATCTTCATTTAGTTTAGAGCATCTAGCAATTCTTTGTCAATGTTGATATTTGAATGTATAGGTACTGAAATACAAATAGTTAAGCAGATTTATATACTATAGTATACTATAGTACCTATGTATATTGTTAAATATACTCATTATTCGGGAAATGCTAAATGGGGTGGGTGGGTTGCTAATCTCTTCGGACAAAGCCTTCGTATAATTATGATAGAACTTCACGTACAGGTAAGTTCGTTTAATCATTAATTATACTTCATGCTTTGTCCTCGAGATTAGCATAAGATTACTAGTAGATGTTGAGAGTGAAAATATCAACTTTCAAAGAAACAGTATCTACTGTAACGTATCTACATTTAGGTAGGTACTTGGCAACAAATGAATCATCATATTTAGCTTTTGAGCACATACATTATAATTAGCCATCTACATTCTACGTATGTTAGACTAACATAAAATAAATTTTTAACCGACTTCCAAAAAGGAGGAGGTTATCATAACGTAAAAATATTAATGAACCACTCATAATAATATCTCTTGCGAAAGAGTTCTCTAACATGATTAGCATTTTAAGTTATAATTCTATTATGCCAAAAAATGTTTGGGAGCTACTGCTCCTTCTTAAAGTTTGCTCTGATATAATCTAAAATAACAACCAGCCTATGAGCTTTAAAGGAAGAAGCATGTTGTGAACTAGATGGGCGGTAAAAATTGATACATCTATATGCCACAATTACTGGACCTATTAATTTTTATTGTTATTTTATTTTGACAAGTTTTCTAAAAACGTTTTGTTAGGGTATTAGTGCCCTACTCATTTCATTTCATCAGTACTCATTTCGTTAGAGAAATGAGTTGCTAAAAAATTGAGTACAATCCATGTATCTCATATGGTGTTATAGTTGGATAACGGTGGACGCAATTTAAACATCCCCTTAAAGAAACACTTGATATGATAATCATTGGTTAATTCCTGGCCAGATACAAGGAAAAAACTGACCTACAACTATAAAAAGTTCAATATTTAGCAACAAACGCATACAATTGCGTTAAAATTATTAACATTACGATATATATATAATATAGTATAATGTTTTGTATAAATTCCTATTAATGAATTGATTTTATTAGAAAATATGAACCCGGTAACCAGGGTAATCTTTCAATGCACATTTCGATTGCTCGAATAAGAGATAATAATTAAACAACTTGTCAGAGGGCTTTAAGACCATCTGATTAGAAATTGATAGATTCTTGAATAAACCAGAGTACCCACCCCAGGGTGGGTTTCTTTATTTGGTCAAGCAACCAGTTGTGTGGACCAAAATAAGAATACCATGATTGAATACAAATGGTGAATGGTTTTCCATTAGAAATAAAGATCTGGCCACGGAATTGCAAATGCATCTAGTATAAAAGCATCTGGGTCTCTATGCCCTGATAGCCTACTGATACTTCAGCCTACTAGCAAATACGTCAAATTTCAGGATCTACAAGACGTTGCACAATTTTTCCCGTTCAATCTGGAAGGACGTTGCAATTCTGTATTCGCAACGTTATTTTCGACTGAGCTAATTTTTTGATGCGAAGACGTCTAGATTTCATGCTTCACACCACTGCCAGAATTACCTGGTAATGTTTGTGATATGCGAGAACTTGAGCTTCCCATACGGTTTATATTTATAAAATTAACCATGAAAGTATCAGACAGATACTTGATAAAATTTTGCAAAAATTTTGAAATCAAAAAGACAGCTAAGAGATTGTACAATGTACATAATTAATATGTCGAGAACTTTCACTGTCCATGACCCCTGAGCACGTTCCCTACTACAGACAGCTCAGTCATCCCTTAGTTGAGGCATCACTATAAATTTCCAAACAAAATTCATTTTGTTTAAAATATAAATTATGGGAATCAGTTATGAAGCCCAGTTTAGATGTTGTATCAAGAGAGTCAAGCTTAGGACTTCTAAGGCTTGGTTATGTCATTAATGTTTCCCAAACATGCCTTTAGAATAAGGTATCATCCAGATACATTGTTGATAAATGACCACACGCTCTCAGTAAACTGATCAAAATTTTCACGGTCTTAATAAAAACCAAAGATGCATGGTAAAACATTAAATTATTCATGTTCTTCATTATTCATGTTTGATAATAAATATCAAATTGAAAGCGGAGATGAATGGTCGTGAACGCATTATTTGCTTATCTTTATTTTGCTGCATTGCATGCGCTTGACGACAATCAATGACTGAAATCATTGATTAGAGCGCTGGTTTAGGTAATGGTCTAGAAAAATATTCACTTTTACCATAAAGACACTCAAATTATACGTGGCATCAACAGACGCTGAAAGGAAACAACTGGACGCTGGATATATCAAAAAAGATATGCGTCTTTTAGAGCTCAGTAGCTCCAGCTGAGTACAATTACTCAAAAAAACAGTTTCTATAAGATTATAGAAACAAGTTATACTTTTAAGGCCGTTTGCAAATCAAGGTTGCAACGATGAATTCAAGCTTTAAGTAAGAAGTATCAATCTTATTTAATAGTTAAGTAGTTAATAATAAACTACTGAAAATATTTTCCATTAGGTTTCTGTAAGAACTAATAATATAGTAGACAGAAATCAACCTTTGTAAGGTTGAAATTCCATAACAGCACCGATCTTTAGCCAACTTCTTAAATGATCCTGAATAGGAGGTTGGTATCTAATTATATTCCGTGGCAGAAAACATTCTGGTCACGGGCAGGTTTGTTGTTTCACAGGACGGGAAAAAGGTATTTTATATCCCTTTATCCACTAAATCCACTAAAGAAATAATATGTCGCTCGTTATGAGTGACTATTAATCACAAAAGTATAAAAGCCTATCGGCATATCTCACCCCGTTTAGCGGCGGTTGCGGCTGTAACCCTGGACACGACGTCGGCTTCGATGAGCTAGCAGGCTGGAGGCGATCCTTGTATTTAATCTTTCCGCAAAATCCTCGTTAAAAAACAGGTTTTGATTGGCAGAGTGAGAGCTTCAGCAACACAATATCATATTGTGGAAGGATGCCTGAGCTTTAAGCTTTTAACCCAGCCTCCATGACAGCAGCTATTACTTTCGAATTGAAAATGTATCTTTCAAATTAAAATGCTGTTTGCAGACAGTAAACAGGTACTATTGACCTATCTGCGAGCTCCTTACGGAGCAAGCAAAGCAAGTCCGTCTTATCTATATGCTGAAGACGAAAGGCAATGTCTGATTGAATTTGTTCACCATATGACTTGCCTAGACTTGCCACAACTGGACCGCATCGCCACTTATTAATACGTCAATTATAGTGAAAGTCCCACAGACTGTCCGCATCACTATATTGCAACGTAAATGAACAAACGCCATATCAACAAAGTGATATCCATGGTGGATACTCGCAGTATTGATTTAAGTGACTATATAGGTAGGTATATAAAATTTCATCTACCTCAAAGTTCATGTAAATGAACAAACGCCATATTAATAAAGTGATAGCCCTGGTGGATACCCGCAGTATTGATTTAAATGAATATGTGGGTAGGTATATACAATTTCGTCTACCACAATGTGGACGTAAATGAACAAACGTCATATCAATAAAGTGATATCCATGGTGGATACTCGCAGTATTGATTTAAGTGAATATATAGGTAGGTATATAAAATTTCATCTACCTCAATGTTCATGTTAATGAACAAACGCCATATCAATAAAGTGATAGCCCTGGTGGATACCCGCAGTATTGATTTAAGTGAATATGTGGGTAGGTATATACAATTTCGTCTACCACAATGTGGACGTAAATGAACAAACGCCATATCAATAAAGTGATATCCATGGTGGATACTCGCAGTATTGATTTAAGTGAATATATAGGTAGGTATATAAAATTTCATCTACCTCAAAGTTCATGTAAATGAACAAACGCCATATCAATAAAGTGATAGCCCTGGTGGATACCCGCATTATTGATTTAAGCGAATATGTGGGTAGGCATATAATATTTCATCTACCTTAAAGTTCATGTAAATGAACGAACGCCATATCAATAAAGTGATAGCCCTGGTGGATACCCGCAGTATTGATTTAAGCGAATATCTGGGTAGGTATATAACATTTCATCTACCTCAAGGTTCATGTAAATGAACAAACACCATATCAATAAAGTGATAGCCCTGGTGGATACCCGCAGTATTGATTTAAGCGAATATCTGGGTAGGTATATAACATTTCATCTACCTCAAGGTTCATGTAAATGAACAAACACCATATCAATAAAGTGATAGCCCTGGTGGATACCCGCAGTATTGATTCAAGCAAATATGTGCCTCTGGCCGCAACTCTGAAGCGGAACTTGCGCGATGATGATCTTCATTTTTCTCTGCATCGTGTGCGCATCAGTTTTTGTCCCAACTTTCTAATTTTATTAACTATAGATCCATAGTACTCGGAAACGGTACGAGAACGTTTCCGTTAATATTATATTGTAATTGTAATAATTCTATGGATATTTATCTGAAAATAAATTATTATTATTGTATTTATTTTTGTAAAGGAACACTAAAATGCGCATCACGAACAAACGCGTGCGGACTGGCGGAGCACTGAATGTGTAATGAAGATTGCAGGTACCTACGAAACAGTGATACCAGCGGCAAAAAAAAAAAAAAAAAAAAAGAGAATCTCAATTAACAGTGTGTGGCTGGCGGGCCCGTGTGTCTACTACTAGTAATCTTATGCTAATCTCGAGGACAAAGCATGAAGTATAATTCTATGATCAAACGAACTTACCAAGTGAAGTTCGATCTTGATTGTATATCCTTAGCGGAGACTTTGAGGTCCCTCCCATCCCCTACATACATACATAGGTACCTTTTTATTTATTTTTTTTTATTTGGTTTATTTTATTATTTTATTATTTTATTATTTTTTTATTTTGGTTATTCTCTGAACTAAATGAAGCTCGGAGCGCGACGACTACCTACGTGGAGAGGAGGATATGCTATCCTTTTCTTCTATAGGTGAACTATGTGCGAATGGATAGACGCATCGGAAGACATCTATCAGTAATTCTCAAAGTCTCCGCTAAGGATATACAATCAAGATCGAACTTCACTTGGTAAGTTCGTTTGATCATAGAAAAATGTTTGGTAATTTCACCTTTTATAAACTACTTTTGAATAATAATTGTCCAGTGAATCTATCACTGGTGCGGCTTAGTAAAGCTTCTAATCCATATTACACTTGATAGACTCGTTTATCAGTTTAAGCTTGAAGCTTACACGAAGCTTATTATTCTAAACCTGAACTTATCAAAGAATTTTCGCTTACAAATTGCGTTACTCGATACAGAATAATGAGTCATCGAGTCCATCTAGTACGAGTTTGGACAACTCGTCAACGTTGACAGCACTGTTAACAGATTTACTAGATACATAATACTAAGATATACTAGATAGGTATGCAGTTCCATACAAACTAACCGAAATGTGTCTATGAGACTTTTTCTCACTTATAAAATATAAGTAAACATACATTTTCCTTCAAATACATAGAATCTTCAACCTACCTATACTAAAATCTTATAATCAAGATACGAAGTGTACTATTTTTTTACCAATTTTCAAATAATTACAGTGCGACATCTTAAACGTGTTCACATTGGATTTCTCATCCTCAAACTAACAAAAACTAAGTAAATAAATACGTAAATTTGTAGAAATAAATATTTATTTAAGTATTCATTCGTTTAAGTACTAATCCTTCCTGTCAATTATTGATTACTTTTGACTGTGATTTATATCAAACAGCACATGTAAGGTGTCTGTAGATATGTATAGAGTGAAATCATCTACCAGTTGACTGGTCCAGCTAACTTTGTTTAACGGGACGGAGGCTGGTCGATTAGACGTGATAACTAGAGGTGTCTGCTTACCAGAACGTAATTATAATTTCAAACTTAAAGGGGTCTAATTCAGTACGGTTGCATCCTGCTCTTGCTCTACAATATTAGAAGTGGGTGAAAAGTAAAAAAAAATAGTTTCTTAGTCAAAAGCCACCACCTTTTTTGGTGAATTTTCAAGTCTGTCCTTATACCCTGGAAAGAAGATCGTACTCCTAACCACTAGGCTAGCATAGGAAATATATTAGTTACTAGTTTTCAAAAATACTTTCTAACTGGATGCCTAAGACTCATAGCAATTCTGTATGCCAAACAGCCCGATCCGTCCAGTGATTTGAGCTGTGCGTTGATAGATCAGCCAGTCAGTCACCTTTTCATTTTATATATTTAGATTATTGTAGGTGCAAAGAACAGATTGAGCAGGAATCAATCAATCGGAAGGACTTTGCTATATCGAAATGGCATTTAGGATGGAGCTCCCCTCGCGACTCGTGCAGGCGTGAACCTCGCCTCACTGCTGCTCGGGCGGCGATGACAACGCGACCGTGAAATAACTGCTTCGCCAATAATTTACTCTACCACTATAGTGGTAGAGTAAATTTGGTTCAGTTTTACATAATATATTATGTAAAACTGACCTCTTACCTAGAAACGAACAGCAATATAATCACACTTCCAAGAGACGCAAGCAACGTAATTTTCAATTTTTTAAGTAAATGTGACTGATTCGGACGCATTGTAGAAATTCTGATGTCAGCGGAAGAATGGTGACATACTTAACTGTGACTATCCATCCCTTTGGATGGATACTTTTATCAGGACATGTCTAATTACGATAAAGGAAGGTGGTCATATGAACCCATCCTTACCATAAGGTCATAAGTCCACCGAGTTTAAAGTAGTTGGTGGACTCAAATCAAATTTTATAATGAAAAAGATAATAATTTCAAATCTTACAAATAACACTTGCATGAGGAGTAAACAGAATTTCCAAGGGTGTCAACTATCTTGAATGGTTCTAGTGATCGTAATACATGTGTAATGTAATATAGACAGTACCAACTCGCACGTAAGGTGGCGTGCGTCCGCCGGAGCGTAGCAGAAGGCCGCGTGCGCGCGCGCCGGTAACGTAACGATGACGAAACGATGCCACAATACTGCACTGCACAGGAAGAGTTTATTGCCCTCTGGCCAGAAGGCTCGAGCCTGCTACGTCCTCTCCGCACTGCCAGCATGCAATAACGGACCTGATTGTCGTTACACTCGCGCCCGCCGACCAGCACCGATTAGTTGGCTTCAATACGCAGAATACCTACTTGGAGTGGAAAACGTGTGAAGAAAGCATACTCGAGGCCTCCAGTAGAGAATGTCTTGTTGAATATCTTCAGATATCTGGATCGACGAAGTTTCTAAAGATCTGCAGACCCTAATAGTGGAAGTGGACGCTAAAGCGTGATTTAGTATTAATGTTTTGTTAGGTACTTATTCATGTTCAGAGATTGCCATCGTAAAGATACCTTTGTATAGATTTTCTGAGCAGCGTTTTGCTACCTAAAATTAATCTGTCTGCCTAGTGCTTACACAGCTAGCTGAGGCGTGAACACGTGCGAGACACTTTGATGACGATGGCCAATATCGAATATCGCGACACCGGCCCCCGGGTGACACAACAACATGTTCTACATAGCTATTTATAAGCAACGAAATTCAGCAAAAAGTTTTGACTTTTTTAGGTAAAAATAATAAGCATGTTTTTTTTTAATATAAATACTTTTTGATTTCGAAAACAATACGTGGGCTATTTTTGAAACCTAACGGTTTTCTTCTATATCATTTTTTCTTGCAAAATTAATCGTCAACATTTATTGTGTTGCGCAGGAAATACGTACTTACTACTTACTTATGTTGAGTTGAATTTTCTACATAGATTGTCCACTGGTACCTACCTAACAGCACAAAAATTTGGTACCTATCAGCTGCATTATAACATCTTCATGAAGGTGGTCCGTGCGAAAGTTGAGCCGGTAGGTCGTTGACGCGTTGAACTTTTTTCAAAATAAAAAATTTACCAACAAGTTATAGTCGCTACGAGTTGGCGTAGCGACCAGAGACTAGAATCCTTAATCTATCTTACAATTATTTATACCCGTTTCTTTTAATTATAATAAAAAAATTACTCTATTACTTTTATCCATTTAGAGATAGGCCTTCTATCCTGTAGCATTAAAATTATTGCCGGTCGAGGGCAGCAGCCTCACGAGCTATTGCTTGGCGTAGCAGCGCGGCCGGTAGAGTCGCTGTGGTCGGTAGTCGGTACTATATACATTATACACGACACGCATCTCAAAACAAGCAAAAGCGCACCCCTCCACCCCTCAAATCGTGCAAAGGAATAAACTAAAGAAACAGACCAAACAGACAGACAAAAAGTTAATTAAGTTCAACTATTTCTTTTTATTAATAGATCTGTATCGGAAGTGGTGATTCCAATATAAAATTATATTATCAATATTATATTTTTTAATTTACAGCTGTTCTATTAATGGGTTTCCAGAAAATCAGTCAAGGCCGTTCTTGAACAGTTGATTTTTATATATACGTATAATAAAATTTGTAGATAGAAATTTAAACAAAATATAGAAATACAACCTAATTTTCAGAAAGCAATGACGTCAAACCTACTTAAATGTTGCAATCACAGAACTAGCCTACTTCTATTATTTCTGTGGTTGCTATCTTATTTATGTAAATGATTATGTCAAACGTAAGAGCCTTGTAAGAGCAGTCATTTATACAAGTCGAGAAAATGTAATTTATATATGTATAGTGATCATTGCTGCAAAACAAGACAAGATGACGTTATGGCAACCGCCTTGGTGACGTCACAAGGAGGTCATTTGTGACGTCTATCTTCGAATATTAAAAATAACTGGTGACCACCGTATTTAAAGTGGCCTAAATAATGTTATTTTCATCCATTTGAAGATTCAAGTCAGAGTTTATTTGAATAAAAAATAATAATATTCTAATTATTAATAATGGCCTAATGGACCAACGGTTAAAGGTGCGGACTGAAAACTGAAAGGTCGCAGATTCGAACCCCACCCGTTGCGCTATTGTCGTACCCACTCCTAGCACAAGCTTTACCCTTATTTAGAAGGGATTGGAGGATATTAGTCAACTTCAGCTTGGCTAATATGCTTTATTAAAATTAAAAATAAAAAAAACTGCCACACCCCGTTCCAAGTTAGCCCGCTACCATTTTGGACACCAACATCACTTCCCGTCACATGAGATCGCATTTATAGAGTATTCCGTCTATGTATATATTCATAGTTCGCTGCCCAAACTATCGATGAATGTTGACTCGAAATGAAAACATTAAATAAACTCGAAAACTACAGTTACAGTTTATACAGAGGAAAACTCCTGCAACAGCTGCTATCCCGTCCGCTTTGCCCGACTCGACTCATTTATATTCAACCAACTTTAGTGCCTACATCAACTTTATCAGCTCGGCATTCCCAAGTTTGTAAACATGTTTTTTCATAGAAACTTTTTCTTTTTGAAATTATTACATTATAAAACCTACTTATTTTGAAGATGCCCCACGTACGTAAGAGCCACCGGGTGCGATATTGTCGTAAAATAAATAAGAGACGATTATTTATTTTATCAATTAACATGTTATATTTAAATTTTTTTACTCTGTGCTGTGTCTTAATAATTACCTACCTCATTTTATTAGGGCGGTATCGGTTTCATTTACACTATCATACCATTTTCAAGTTACCTCATAGACTGCATCGTTTCATCGCAGTCTTCTTCTGTCGAAGCTTTCGCATCCAACAGCAAGGTCACCTAAATATTTTTATATATTTTATATCAATAATTGATGGCACAAACTTCGTTATATCAATTGATGGAGGTCCCTTTGCCTCTTGACTTAGTACTTAGTTATAATAATGAGATTATTGCTTGCTTCCTCTGTTTAAAAAAAGGCCGTATTCCTATACTAGGACGCCTCATCAAACTCGGTCCTTCGCTTGCCTCGTCACCCCTGCTTCCTGGAAAGACCGACAATCCTAAGCAAGTCGCCAGTAGTTGGACACCACTGCACCTTGGTATTCCTATCCTGCAAATATTTTTATTAATATAGATAAGTAGTAGGTAAAAAACTCTTGAGAATGTGGTGTTTTATGTAAGAATTATTGAAAATGTTACCTATTTAATTTCACCTATTGCACAATTTAATTATTGCTTACATTAAAAAAATGTATGTTAAGAATTTGTCGATCGCATCGATCTTCATGTCAAATAATTACAAATCGGTAGTTAGTGCCATAATATAACTTTTGAATAAATTCTGATCAAATAGGTAGAGTACAGTCGAGTGGACAAGCGTTAAAATTACCTCCGATTATAATGAATGGATCTATAGGTGTCTAATGGCTTCCTGTTCATCATCTGACCTTGATCCATCAATTATTCGCTGAGAACAAATCTACGAGTCCAAACTATATACCTAGGTGGCTTAATAACACTGAGTTCCTGTGATAATCTACCTAAGGTAGCATCTTAGGTAGACTAAGAACGAACCCGATTAAACTCGCCAACAAAAAATAAGATGAGATGCAAAAATAAGATGATGCAATTTTATTAGCCATGTCCTCTTCGCAGCATCCCAAGGACCGCTCCTTCTTGGAAATTGACGAGTGAATCATCTCTCACACAAACGTTTGCCTCAACTGCCCACTTCCGAAAGAATATACTTAATATCATATTTTTTCCTTATTACTTTGTCGATTTTAACGTCATGGCAAAAAGAACTGAGCAATTATTACAATAGCATTTTGAACCTTCTGATGTTTTTTTTTCTATATTACCTAATTACTGTATCCATTGGAGACAGTTGCGGCCCGCGGTAGCTAATTGCAGATCTCGCTGGCTCAGCCAATAGGCTCCTCCAGGTACCTACTTCAGTACGCCACGCAATACGCTAATTTTGCAGATCCATATAATATTTTTTACTTAAAATGCACACACCTTAAAAAAATCCAGAGATTATACGAACTCGTAATAAACATACTTCAGAACTTCCCGTGATTAACTAACAGTTTCCCCACGTGTTTCGGTGTTTCCTTTTACCGAAAAGCGAAAAAATCATTAGATAGGTAATAATTAAATACAAATCTACTTAAGTAGGAAATTGTGATTTCTTATCAAATTCTTTTCCCATTTAGGTAATTACTTTCATCGTCGAAGATTTTGAAGGTTGGTAATTAATCGACCACTGATTCGGAACATTGCTTCCTGCTTAGGAAAACCAAACCTAGCAAATTCCAAGATCACTTTTTTCAATGAGGAAACCCGACGCAAGGGCGAATTATTCGCTGATGATGAAATCGGGGCCGCACCGCTCTACATCCGAGTCGCCTACAACGTTGTTGCCCCTGCCAGTACTATCGTCGGCTTTTGTACGGGGCCCATCATCTAGTAGGCGACTAGTCACCGTCTGCCGAAATTTCAATTTACAAGGTAGGTATGTAGGTAGGTAATGGTAGACAGATATTTCGACCATAACCTAGGTAGGTATAATTAGTCCACAGCACCTAATCCTATAGCCTAACTTAGTAGTTTAGTGTCTATTCCTGAAAATAGTCCCACCGGGGACCTATTTCCCCGCGCAAGCTTAAGATCCGAACTTTGTCCTGTGAGCAGGTTTAGATTAACAATAATTGTTTGCGTTAGGTATAACTGTTTGGAACGGGGCTGTGATTGGATCAAACTACAACACGAATGTCAGAATGAAGCGGTTTTAATTTGCTCAATAACAAATTTCAAATATTATTTCGCCATAAAATACCTTGTTTTACTACGCATCCCCTTAAAAACCTTGGCTAAAGCTACAGTGCAAACCATAAATCGCAAGCCTGCGCCGGAGACAGTAGAAGTCGTCAAAGCAAAGAAATAAAAATTAAAATTAAAATAAACAGCAATAAAATAACAATACATTTTAGTGGCAAAGAGACTTGAATATTATAAAAATATTTATTTTCTTTTTTTTATGAAAAGAAATAATAAAACTTCTGCAAAAAAACCCGCTGAGGACAGGATTCGAACCTGCGCGGGCAGAACCCATTGGATTTCAAGTCCAACTCCTTAACCACTCGGACACCTCAGCTGCAATGGCGGTGGCGAAATTTAGTGCTACTTTCTAAATCCCTTACACCTACCTAAATAAATATAACTAGTAGGATATAGGTATCAATCAACGCGATGTAGTTAATACACACCATTAATCACCCTATTATAAAAAGAATATGGAATATGTTTAGTACCTACGTAACTATGTATTTTATAGTCTGGTTTTGCAAAATAATTATATTATTGAAGCTCACATTTGAGAATGATGTATAAGTATCTAAGCATTTTCAATTGATTGTGCTCATCTCAATTATCTACAATAATAATATCTTGCTTATAAAATTCTCATTATTTTAAGTTCAATATTTGAAGTTCAGCAAACGGACAGTTCCTAAAAATATTTACCTACAACCATTGTGATAAAGAATATGTAACAATCATTGATTTAAAATTAAATCCTTAGACGTTAATTTTCACTAGTTTTTATTCTCATTATCAGTGATTAAGTAGGTATGCGGTTGTGGTGTATGTCAAGATCAACAAAATATTGAACAACCGTTATTAACTTTTTATAGTTGGACGCCTAGTATTTGTTAATAGCAATTGAGTAGGAATCAAAAATAATACCGAAAACATTAGTCAGTAAATTTTCTTTTGATATTATGGGCAGGGCTGAGCCCTTCCAATATTCTACTGGGATACAATATCCACGACGATATGCTTTCCGAACCGGTGGTAGAGTCTCGACCTGTCATAAGTGTCACAAGTTTGTCTACATGAAATAAATGAATTTGAATTTGATCTGCAGCTCCGCTAATTTAAACAATATAATGTATTACTTATTAATTATTCGTAGCAATAATGTCATATATACTTATAAAGTTTAATAAAACATTATAATTCAATAAACATACAGTTTTACTTAATATAAAATGTCATAGCAATAGCATACATGGAGCACCTGAGTGGGTGTCACTAAGTGCAATATATGAGGTTTAGGAATTGGAAGCTGAAGTGATAAAGTTTAGCTACATATATCCACATTTGCTGTTTACAAAAGGCAGTTCTCTAGCCCTCGCGTTTTATTGCAGTACAACTATAGCATCAGGTTGAAGAGTTGGGATCTATAGCAAAGTGAAAAACAGTGTTGGCCCAAAGTTAATCTGATTAACGATTAAAAATTAATGATTAAAATCATAATCAAAAATTTGATTAACGATTAATTTAATCATTAATCAAAAATTTGATTAACGATTAATTAATCATAATCATTAATCGTTAATCTGATTAATTATTTTTGATTAACTATCTATTAACTACTTATTTATTTATTTTCCGATTTTGCAGTAATTTATTGTTAATTTTGACCACTCACTACTCACCACCACTCACCAGCACTCAGCACACTAAGCAGTCAGCACACTCACCACCACTGACCACCACTCACCACCACTGACCACCACTCATCACCACTCATCGCCACTCATCACCACCCACTCATCACCATCCATCACCCCCCATCACCACCACTCATCACCACCACTCACCACCACTCATCACCACTCATTACCACTCATCACCACACATCACCACTCATCGCCTCCCACTCATCACCACCCACTCATCACCACTCATCACCACTCATCACCACTCGTCACCACCCAATATACTCAATATCATATTGGTATTGTCTTCGAATTATAAAGGATTTTTCTCTGCCTGTGGTCATTGCTCGTTCTCGCCATTTCTTTTTCGTCGAAATTAAAGAGCTATTTGCAAACACAATTTTTGACGACCTCCCTGGCGCAGTGGTGAGCGCTGTGGTCTTATAACTGGGAGGTCTTGGGTTCGATTCCCGGCGGGGGCAATTTAGTAATTTATTATTTCTAAATTGTCTCTGGTCTGTTCTGGTGGGAGGCTTTGGCCGTGGCTAGTTACCACCCTACCGTCAAAAACGTGCCGCCAAGCGCTTTAGCGTTCCGGCACGATGGCGTGTTGAAACCGATTAGGGGTATGGGTTGAATTGACACTGCTATACCCCTTCCAATTTAGCCCGCTACCATCTTAGACTGCATCGTCATTTACCATCAGGTGAGATCGCAGTCAAGAGCTATCTTGTCAACGAATAAAAAAAAAACACAATAAAAAAATAGTACAAATAGTATAAAAAATAAAATATAGCATCGCGTGTACTTTTTGACATATTTTGGTTTAAACTGAATCTTAAAATAGTGTACAATAAGGGTTATTTTAATTTTACTCGGTCACGGGTTTGATTTCATTTCAAAATTCAAATTTCAAATAAAATCAAATATCAATCAGTCCGCAGTCGGCGTTTGACCGCCTTTATGAGTGGAAGCTGCTCCGGTTGCAAGCAAATTCTGTCGTCAAAAAAGATCGTAGGAACACGAAATAGTTGAGCAAACCAAATTAACACTTTATATAACTAAATCTGCATTCCGAACCGGTGGTAGATTTATGACGCGTCATAAGACCTACAAGATAGCCTACATGAAATAAATAAATTTGAATTTGAATATATTTTGATGAAAAGAAAGGTAAGAAACTAAGTAGGTACTTCAATATAACCAGTATCATTTTATTATCTACTAGACGATGCCCACGACTTCGTCCGCGTGGATCAAGGTTTTTCAATTCCCATGGGAACTCTGTAATTTTCCGGGATAAAATGGAGCCTATGTTTTATTTCTGGGTATGAGCTATCTCCATGCCAAATTTCAGCGAAATCGGTTCATTCGTTGCGGCGTGAAGAAGTAATAAACACACACACACACACACACACACACACACACACACAAACACACACACAAACAAACTAACAAACACACACACACACAAACTTTCGGCTTTATAATATGTAGGAGAGTAGGATTAGAGTGATTATTGTTCACAGCGCCATCTAGTGACGGTAGTCTTGTAACGTTTCATGACGGTAGTCTTGTAACGTTACGAGACTACCGTCACTAGATGGCGCTTCTTCCGTTTCACTGTGGTTTCACTTAGACTGATGATTGGTGATGCTCGCGTTCCTACTTGACAAATATTAGTGTGACTAGCTGATGCCCGCGACTTCGTCCGCGTGGATTTAGTTTTTAAAATCTCGCGGGAACTCTTTGTTTTTCCGGGATAAAAAGTAGCCTATGTCACTCTCCCGGTCCTCAACTATACCCTTGCAAAAATCACGTCAGTCCGTTGCACCGTTGCTACGTGATTGAAGGACAAACCAACAAACAAACACACGTTCGAATTTAAAATATTAGTAAGGATTACTTGGGATAAGGAAGTAAACTAAACTGACAGTCTCTAAATCGTGATTGAAGGACAAACCAACAAACAAACACACGTTCGAATTTAAAATATTAGTAAGGATTACTTGGGATAAGGAAGTAAACTAAACTGACAGTCTCTAAATCCTCACAGTTTAGGTAGGCACTACCCTGCAGCATCAGGATTGAAGAGCCAGGACCTAGAGCTCCATGACGTAGTCTATGCTTGATACCTACAATATGAATTCTCAAGCGAAATACTAGTCGTAGGTGCAATATAATTATATTCAATTCTAATTGTTTAGGTACATAATATGATACGCGCCGAGCGCGGACTTCGCTTTTCATCGATGCGTAGGGATGACGAAATCGCACTGCCTGCCCGCGCCGGTGATCGTACGATAGCGATTTGTTCGAGCGGTTCGGTGCCGTAGAGGGCGCGCGCGCGCGGGGCGAGGCACACCGCCGCGCCACGCCGCGCGCGCGCGCTGTTTAACGCCCGCTGGCTTCTCTTGAATCCACCATTTGAATTTTTTTTCAGCTTCCTACCAATTTGATGAGGTTTCGAATGACTTTTGTTTGAATACTCCCCCTCTATCTTCGATACCCTGGCCGTGCTCCTCACCGTCTCCGAAATCCTCAATCATCAGCTCTCTACATATTTTTGCACCAAATGAATTTTTGTCCTCCATACGAAACCATGAGTGAAAAAATTTTTTTTCATACAAAATTTTACAGGAGAGGTGATCAATGAGTCAGACAGTGAGTGAGTCAGTCAGCGAATCAGCACGAGTAGCTATAAATATATAGTAAAAACATTGATGGATGTATTAGTTTATAATCAAGTTAATCAAGTTAAAAAAGTTAATCAATTAACGATTAATGATTAATGATTAAATTCATTAATCATGATTAAGATTACTTTTTTAATCATGATTATTTTAATCATGATTAATTTAATCTGATTAAAATTAATCAGATTAATTAATTGATTAAAAAATTAATCGATTAATGCCAACACTGGTGAAAAATGACAACAATATTAAAAAAATCGGATGTTCTTCATTAGTCCCTTTTCGGGACTTTTGTTCTATGCGAAAGTTACCTACCGCCCAATTATGGATACCTAGTATTAAAAGCAGGGTTAAAAGTCTAACTCTAAACTCTAAACCATAGATAAAGGTACTTTTATCCCACAAACATTCCATGAACCGTTGCAGATTTTATTACATACTGATTCTATGATTCCTTTTATTTTCCGTGATGGACTGTGGCACAGGGTGATGGAGGTGTAGATCATAAGGAACCCAGAGCCAAAGCCCCCAGTGATTTAAAAAAAAAAACAAATAAAAAACAGTAACACAAAGTGATTATATACTCTTGGAACAGTAAAAAAATCTGTGATGGCTATGTCTGTTTTGTGATGTTTTAGTTTTTAAATTTTATTTTATTACACCATTAAAAGCGACAAAAGCAAAATAAATTACTGATGAATGATTAAGCGTGTGATAAGATATTTACGATGTGTTACGTGTTGGTAAAACTCAACGTGAAACTGTAAAGTGGAATATGCCCGATGCAAGTGCGAGGTCGTGGGTGTTGTAAGATGCCGTGCGAGAGCTGTGCGGTTCAGTTCAGCGTGTTCAAGAGGAAGCGGGCGTGCTCGGAATGCGAGCGCTACTACTGCAGCGGGTGCTTGCGGCGCGGCGGCGGCACGATGTGCGCCGCCTGCCGCATCCTCACCACCCGTCCCCTGGCGCGCCAGACCATAGCCCACCTGAAAGTCCGCGATTTGCAGTGCTTCCTTCAGCGACAGAACGTCTCGACCAGGGGCTGCGTGGGTAGGTCATAGCCACAAAATACAAGTCCAATCAAAAACTATCCTGTAGTATCTACTAAGTACTTAGATAACAAGTCTAGAACTTTCATGAATGATTGTGCAAAATGGTAATAATTTTTTATACCTAGTTTAAATCTGGTAGTGATGACTGAATTGGACCAATTTTCAGAAAAGGAAGAGGCTTTCCATCGTGCCTGAATCTTCTTTTTTTTTCTAAATTTGTATTATTTTAAACGTTATTTCAGAATATAAAATGAAATGTTTGTGTTGATAGAACAGTTGTTGTTCAATTTGTAAATAAAATATGTATAATATGGATCATATATGGCACAAGCAGCTCTCGTCTGGAGCACAACAATAGATTTAAGAATAACATGTATATTGCAGAGAAGGAGGAGCTGGTAAGCCTATGCGTGTTGCACGTCAACAGCGCAGCGTACCGGCGGCGCGGGCCGCGCGCGGGCGCCAGCCCCTTCACCACACTGAAAGGCATCACCACCAACATCAATGAGTTCATCACCTCCGCCTTCGACTTGCGCAACCCGGCTGCTAACTCACAACAACAGACCACTGGTTTCAGGAGTAAGTTTCCATTTCCACTACCCTCTAGCACCATTGTATCAGAAACATCCCAGATTTTTAACGAATTAGTGAAAATTGGAGTCTGGAAGGAGGCCTATGACAAGCTGCTTAATTTTTTTTGCACCTGGAATCTAACCAGTGATGTCAGGACCAAATTATCTATTACATTCTTGATGCAACTAGTTAGCAACTAGTAATTGATATCAAAAGATTTCTGTAAAAATTCTACATGAGTGCCAGAACCATACCCACTAATCTTCAAACTTTATGATATTTTTGATGAAATTGGGTATTTTAACCTACATTTGAATAATCAGACAAGTTAAAATTAATGAAATCTTCATTATTTTCATCTCAAATCATCTGATTTCTATTGCTTTAACTTGTGGATTTGATGAAAAGTCAAGACCAGTTCAGAAAGCAGACCTTCATTTTGCAAACGTGTGATATTTTTTATGTGGTGCAATAGTTTAATGTTTAAGTATTGTGTTGTATATTTATAATAATTGACAGGCAGTTGCCAGAACGCATCGCACGCACATTCGCCGAGCAACGGTACCCCCGGCCACGACATTCCTGATCGACGCTTCACTCCCACACCAGGTGATACCAGTGTATATGTATGTGTACATTCTATATGTCAGTACATATTAAAATAAAAACTGCCTTCATGGCAATTAACCACCCTTGATTAGAAACTGAAGAAATGAGCTAATGTAAATAATTTTGAGTCTGTGGCAAACTTTTTTAAAAACATTGCTTTATTTTTTAAGCTTAGCAGATTGCTTAACTACGAGCTGTATTTTTAAGCATGGCTGCGAGGTATATAAGGTGTATTTGCCAAATTCTTTATAGAACTATTAACTAAATGAAGAATTAGTTTTTTTACTAGATTTGGGGAATTAGGTAGACATAGGACTGATCACCCACCGGGTGTTGGCAGGTGTCCCCTCCTTAAATACATTACAAATACAAATGAAGAAAGAAGAAATGTTTTAGTTAATTTGTGTAATTTAATGCCACTTTAATGCTTACAATTACAATATATTCAATTACAAGGAAAGGTTCCTTTCAATGCGTCACTTTTATAATTATTTCAAGTATAGATGAGATCATCATTATAAGTAGTTATAGCACTTGAAACTTCTGGCAAGGCGCAGGGCCGTCCCTTTTAATAATGCAGAATATGACAGCAAAATGCTGTTTAAGATTGGTCACACGCAAACATGGCACAAATATCGCATAAACAACTGCTCACTCAAGTATGGATTCTTGCAGACTGCATTCAGACTGCATGCCAGCTAACTGCTTTTCAATTTAGATTTAGATGAACTGATGGTAGATTCGCGACTTGTTATAAGAGCCACAAATTGGCGTACATTAAATAAATAATTTTGAATTTGATTCAGTTTTATTGCTGATGAAGTAATTGTATCAATATTGTATTTTATTATCTTTTATTGATTAAGGGCAAGGCAGTAACAATGCAGTCAAGATGGTAGTGGACTAACTTGGATGAGATATGTTATAGCCATATCCCTAATCGATTTCTACACATCATCATATCAGAACACCAAATTGCTTGGAATTAAATTATTGGGTGTGGCTAGTTCAATAGTACATGGTGTCGTAATAGATTGGTCTTAGTTGTCAGGATGGTACCTTATCATAAAAACTACAGGGCAGATGAACAGCTTATAGCTTAAAAATAGTAGCTATTAATATTTATGTTGAGGTGGTGAGTGCGACATTCGCGTGCCGGTGCCCGAGCCTGAGGCGGGGGAGGCGGGTGCGAGCGAGAGGGAGGACGCGGAGGGCGCGCGCGTCGACACCACGGACTGCTTCGAGATAGAGGACCTCGCCGACAACGGCTGGGAGTTCATCACGCGGCCCGCCGGCCCGCTGCCCAGCGGTCAGTGAAACGACGAGAGCGATAGATACACAACATATCCTCAAAGGCAGGCTCCATATAACCCAGACGAAGGTGCCAACTCCCAGCCAGTGTTGGAGAGTCTATTCTAGAGCCTTTGGGGTCTACCATTTGTCTTTAGTCACAACATTGTCCTTGGTGATGTGCATTTGATCTCCTAATGTGTGCCGAGGTTAAACACGCGTCTATAATAAGCTTTTTGGCTCACAAAGCTGTAATCGCTTAACTACAGTAACCTATTCACTTAGTGTGGACTTTCGGGCGTTCTGGAACTTCCCTTGTCATTCAGGGAACATGGCAAAAACACCAGCAGTGATCACCTTAATTTCTTAAAAAGGTACTTATTTTGACCAGACTCTGAGGTGCTACTACTGGCGGCGGAGAGAAATTCCCGCGGCGCCTCAACGCCTCAGCGGGCCGCTTCAGAGTTGGAACTGCACCGCAGCGAGTCGGTGGTCACCGCGGCCAGCCAGGACTCGATCGGCACCATCAGCCTGCACGAAGAGATCATACCCACGGACCTCGGAGACTCGTCCGAAGGTGCGTCGGCCTCTGCCTCGTTGACTGTTTGAACACTGAAGGTGGCCACCTAAGCTTGCTACAAGTGACCCGTTGATTACAGACAGTCCCCAGGAGCCAATAAACCTGCAGCAGTTTAAGCAGGCGTCCGACCTGGAGCTGCTGAGCGCCAAGCAGCTGAAGGAGCTGCTGTCCCGCAACCGCGTGGAGTACCGCGGCTGCCTCGAGCGGCGCGACCTGCTGGAGCGCGCCAAGATGCTGTGGCGGGACCACGCCAAGTACAGGGACCGTGAGTTGACACTGTAGGCTCTCTGCGGGTGAAGCGGGCGTCTGGTCTATTACTCTACGACCTGCCTGAACATGAGCAATTGGCGGATGATTTAAAGAAAAAGCTTTCGTTTTTAGTACATCTCATAGCAATTTACTAGTCTCGTGTGTGTAGAGTAAAGTAGAGTATGTACACTAATGTCCCCCGTGTCCGTGTCGCAGAGATCGACAACCTGCCGATAGAGGACAGCTGCAAGATCTGCATGGCGGCGCCGCTGGAGTGCGTGCTGCTGGAGTGCGGCCACATCGCCGCCTGCACGGCCTGCTCCAAGCAGCTGGCCGAGTGCCCCATCTGCCGCCAGTACGTGGTGCGCGCGGTGCGCTTCTTCCGATCCTAACTAGCCCCCGGCCCCTCCCTACGCTTTCCCTCTGCTGATCTCTCTTACTCCTACTCCTCCTCTATTATTATAATAGTACATTATGGTACAAGTGTGAATCATCAATACACACGTGTAACATGCGACGTTTTTCAACACACTTGTGAAGAAAATAATACAAAAAAAAACTAAACGAAAATCGGTTCATCCGTTTGGGAGCTACGATATGACAGACAGATACACAGACACGTTAAACTTATAACACCCCTCTTTTTGCGTCGGGGGTTAAATAGTACATGATGGTACAAAACAGTGAAAACGAGTTGTGAAAATTTTTTCGCAATGACGGGAAAAATTGATCAGTTTTCCGAAATGCGCGCGCTTCTTTCAATGGCGATCGGCCATAGACTAAAAGAATGAGGTTTTGGCTTTTCGCGGATAGCGTTTTAGCCACATACAAAATGAGGAATTTCAAGTTTTCATTATTACAGAAAAAACAAAAGTTATATTTGAGTGAAAGTTTAATTTATGAAACACGTACAAGTTGAAATTATCTATTTAAATACGAAGTTGCATGAAATGAGTGAGCAATAGGTACATTAATTTATTCGTACTATTGAACACCACCTTTTTTGTATAGAAACTTTTTTAAGAACAAGACAACTCAACCAATAAAATTTAAAAAAAACTCTATAACTCACTTGTGAATAATAGTAATGAAAAAGTCAGTTTGTATATACGTGTCATTATGTGACTAATTGCGGTGAAATTGGAGCCACTTTATGAGCAAGTGTGTTGAAAAATTGTATTATGACACAGAGCAACACGTCGTAAAAGTGATGCACGAGAAATATTTTCTGACTCATTTTCACGTTGCATTCAGCTGAGTTCGAGGACTGTCACTCACTTTTGTTAACCATCAGCGCCAGAATTTCAATTCTCAAATGAAGTGGAGTGGAAGTAGTGGTTAAAATTTTATTCTGCTGTAATGTCAACAACCGAGACATTAATATGACAGATGTCAGTAGTGGTATTCTCTTTTATTGATCAGTGTAGCAATCACAATGACCTGTTTGGTTGGTGCCTTCCCCCTTTTTGTTAAAATGTGTTTATGCAGCAACAACATCATAAAACAATTCAGCCAATCAAAGGTAATTGTGATCATTCCACTGATGCAATCATTTTTAGAGAATATCTGTACAGATCTCAGTCTCGCGCTTCATGTCAAATGAATTATTTCTGCTTCTCATTTCTGTCTTGTTTCCTTACTTGTCGCCTCGTCGCGTGCCTCATTTCTCCTTCCCAAAGTCCTATATGTACTTGTTTGTTCAATAATTTAAATTATGTTATATATTTCATTAAACCCGACCCATCGTCGACCCACTATTGAACTTAGGGTCTCCTCACAATCAAGGATAAAAAATAACATTAAAGAATATGTAGTTAGTTAGAAACAACCGTGAGAATTAATTAATTAATAATATAAATGTGAAATGGATCAAATTCATCATATTCACAGAAAGGAGTTCTGGATTAAAACGAAGATAATAATTATTTTTAAGAGCATCTGTAATAATAGATATCTGTTTTTGACAAGCTTAAACAATCACATAATCCTCCTTTTAAGATATTTTCAGTAGCCGAGGATTCAAAAACTAGGGCTAGTCACATTACAGGATTAGAAAAGAAAAATTTAATTATTATAGTTTTATGCAAGATGCAATTTTATAGAGTGTTCTTTGAACCACTCGATAACAGAAGAGTCAAGGCATAGCATTGTGGGAGCGGGAAAGGTTTTATCAATTGGAAGTATTATGTAGCAATTACCATTATTGAAGATTTTAATGTTGTTTAATTTTTAATGAATCCAAGCAGAATCGTTAATGTACATATTATTTTTACTCAATTATTTTATGTAATAGGTAAAAGTCATACTTCATATCATATAGTCAGAATACATATCTACCATTTTTCCGTGCAAGTCCAACGCTGTCTTGCAGCACTGGATTAAATATTGTCACATGCTTACAGTTCGACAAAGATCTATTGGTACGTGGCCAAAGTGGGAACTAACACTTTAGAAACAATTTTGTCGTTCTGTAAACGGGATTATCCAGTTCACTAGCGACTATTAGTACTTGTTGACAGCCACTCAATAGTTAAAACTTACCTCACCGTATCAACCATGTCAAGAGAACGTTGGCTGAAACGCTAGGAAACCGCTACACGCGCTGATGTGAACGGTCAGGAGAATGTAAATGTTAGGTTAGCTAGTTGTTTAATGTGGTATGAATATAATTGCTATTCGTTAGGAACCTTATGCATATTTCATTCGGGGTATGGTCAATGTCGGTCAATATGGCGGGGCCTTGGCCGCATCACCTAAGGGAAGTGCGTTCGTTCGTTTTAATCAATTATACTTTCTTGAAAGATTCCGCATTGAGAATTGTTGAGAGTCTGTTCAGTGAGTCAGTTGGCATGTGTGAATGGTTGCAAACATTGTGAAATGTCTATGAATCAGTTTGATAATTTACATACACAAATCTGATTTTAATTAAAAATAAACTGTACACACATGAATGCGGAAAGGTGGAATAAATGAATCCATGTAAGTCAACTGACTTATTGAAGGGAGTATGTTAAAAATTCCAACTGCAATGTGCGGACACACGATTTATCGCGTCGCCTTCTCTTCACCTTGTATTTTGTCAAAAATTTTATGAACTTTTTTGACAACAAATAACGATGCTTTATTATAATAACTTATCGACAAATTATAGACAGATGGAATATGGAACCGAGTGTAAGTGTTGGTGAGATTTGAACACTCAGTAAATGTACAGTAGTCTATAATTTATTGTTAGAAATGTTAAAAGTGCTAAACGCATACAAGCCGTATTTAACTTGCTCCGTGTGAAATGTGCATCGATTAAAACAACACGGGCTGTGTGAAATTTAGAATTTAAAACACAAAATTAATCGCCAGTTTTTATATAATTGTTGGCAAAGAATTTTTCTCAATTTGTTGATATGGTGTTTTATTCTGCTGTACCTTACTTAATCTCTTAAATTACTCGACAGGTTTAAAAATAAATCTTTTTCCTCAGAATAAGATAAAACATAACCAAAACTTTAATATATTGTAGTTTAGAGATATTTGTACAGCCGAATAAGCATCACTGAATCTTTATACCCAAAATTGGTGTGACAGTTTAAGTCTATTTTTGTATGAATATAGTTAAAACTTGTAATAAATTCATTCCATCGAATTGTTGGATTTTAATTATTGCCCAATTTGTATGAATATAAATTGTAATCTCTTGTACAAATACACGTGATTAAATATGTATGATATGAAATGTTTGCGAAGGAAGTAGTTAGTGTAAATAAATCAGATTCCACAATTGTATGCCAAAATGTTTTTATTTTGATCATATAACTAATCATTTTAACTAAGCATTTGCTAAACATAATGCCGTTAACACCTTTTCACCAATGTTCCCTAAATTGTAGAGACTATCTAAGTTAGGTAACCCAAAGAGTACCCGCAGACTAACAATTTCAAGTTGGGCAACTAAATCGCATACAACAACAACGATACGCACATCTCTTGTCCTATCATTAGTCACTATCTCACTGTGCTTATAGTATACTCCAAAGAGTAAATATACCGGTTGAAATTTTAATGGTTGTACTCCCTGAAAGAGGTGAATATGCTCATGAAACTGAACAACTTTCCCCAGGGAACATAGGTCAAAATATGAAAAAAAAAATTGGACCCTCCATACAAACTTGACGATCAGCTGATTGATTTACTATGGGAGGTCCAAATTTTTTTTTCATATTTCGACCTATGTTCCTTGGGGAAAGTTGTTCAGTTTCATGAGCACATTCACCTCTTTCAGGGAGTACAACCAATGAAATTTCACCGTGTATAGATAGGGCAGTATACTCTGCCATTTAGTAGTCCAACTTGAAATTGTCAGTCTGCAGGCACTCTTTCTGACAATTTTGTTTTCACTAATCTTTAGGTCATTAAAATTTAGGTAACTAAGTTCGGTGAAAACGTGCATAAAACTCGTTTATAGTAAGTAGTAGTAGTATTAAAAATTACACTGTATCCTCGCGCAGGTATGTACATTATAGACGAGCAATTTTCATTTGTCACACCGCACCAGCCGGCGTATTTTCTAATTTTGACATTTCCATTGGCGATGGAAAGTTGCTAAAAACTTTCAAGTCGCATTTCTCACAAAATGCTGGTTTGGCAGCACTTTCGATGGCCACCCTACAGGCGCGTGGCGTACAACCTGACAAATCCGCACCGCGCGCCGTTCCGTGGTTGCGTGCACGTGGTCAGTCTCGCCCGACGGCGTGCGTGTCGGGCGGCGCGTCGACCCGGATGACGGCGGAGGCGAGCGCGAAGTAGCCCTCGTAGTGCACCTCCTCGGGCGTGGTGTCGTAGTGGTAGTGGCCGCCGTCGCCGTGCGCGCTGAACCCGTGGAAGTGCTGCACGCGCAGGTCCAGCCCCTGCGAGGCGTACAACGGAAGACTCAGTGGGGACTCGTGCTAACAGACATTTAGTTACGGTGGACCGGTATTTACCACCGCAGATAGAGGAACCGAGTGGCGCAATCCACAGCCCCAGTGGTACGACTCCTGAGCCCTTGCTCGGTCGTTTACACGGTAACTGTCCGTCATACCCTTTTGGCAGTTGTGTCTGCTGCAAGCCTCTAGCATTACTTGGAATGAGACCACGATAAAATCGACGTCAGGTGGCGCCAGTGGCATGATAGATAGATATAAGGAAATGTCGAGAACCACGAACCTACGACCTCCCTGACGCTGTGGTCTTATAACTGGGAGGTCTCGGGTTCGATTCCCGGCGGGGAATCGTCTGGTCTGGTCTGGTGGGAGGCTTTGGCTGTGGCTAGTTCCACCCCACCGTCAAAGACGTGCCGCCAAAGGATTTAGCGTTCCGACACGCTGGCATGTAAAAACCGTATGGGTTGAACTTTACACTGCCATACCCGTTCCAAGTTAGCCCGCTACCATCTTAGACTGCATCGGAACTTACGATCAGGTGAAATCGCAGTCGAGGACTATTTTCTAATTTGTCCAACAACAACGAACGTACCAAGTCCCCGGTGACGAGCGTGCCCACGTGCACGATGGGCGCGCGCATCTCGAAGAAATGCAGCCAGTCGTCCACCTGCGCGTCCGTGCACACCGGCGCCGCGCTGAAGTCGGGCATCACGTGGTGCCGCACGCGGCCCGCGCGCAGCACGAACGTGCCGCCCAGGCCTGCGCAGCGAGAGTCGTCAAGTGAATCATACTACGTAGGTATACCTACTCGTTCGGAAATTCGGAACCATTCCTACCGAAAACCAGCGAGAAACTCGCCGGTTAGGTACTTTTTTAATTAATAATAATTTTTTGTTACGACTGTTCTTCTGATTTATTAAAACAAAGTTATTCTAAGTAAAGTCATTGAATACATTTTTGTATTTGTAAATATAAGTTACAGGTACAACAACTATATATAATTAAGTATGTAGGTATAGGTTTATTTACCGACGACTTTATCTCCATAATGCTCTTTCAGTGCTTCTCTGATGGCAGTGATGAAGTTCGACTTGCCAATCCGCTTTTTGGCGATAACTTTTATAACCTGCAAAGAAGATTTTTGAAGGTCTAGTTTTGTTTAACTTTCCTTAATCCTACTAATATTAGACGATTATGAGGCACTGGGAGTTATGTCCAGCCGCACGCGTGTATCGCGATCACCTTGCCAGGTTTCCCCTCGGCCAGCAGGTAGTTCCCGAGCAGCGCGGTGCGCGTCTCGTTGCTGGGCAGCTGCCGCTGCTTGTAGCCCGAGCGGCCCTTCGCCGCGCCCACCGGCTCCACGGTCACCACGCGCGTGCCCTGCGTCACGCGCCCCTCGCTCGCGTACATGTTGATTATGCCCTGCGAACACATTCAAAGTTAATGATTCAATTCCAGTCGTGCAGATTCGACCACTACTCGCACTACCTAGCTTCCTAAAGAGCGAAGCTCTCTTAGTTAAACAGTAAATTAAAATCGACTCGGACCGGAGCCGACCTGGCGAGAAAATGAACAACGTAAAATAGAAACCTCGCAGTTGACCCCTATGTAGGGCCAGGGTCCCGCGCCCGCGCCGGCCAGCAGCGCGGGGTCGCGGCGCAGGTGCCTCAGCAGCGCCGCCAGGTCGTACACCTTGTCGCGCTGCACCAGCGGCAGCAGGTACGGCGGCCCGCCGATCTCCACCAGCTTCGCATCACCCGTCAGACCTGATTACGATGTATAGTTTGATTTTAGATGCTCGGTAGGCATATTTTCGATTTATAGAATGTTAGTTATACTGTTCTGAATTTATGTGGGTGTGTTTAGCTGTTTATGGGTTCGGATTATAGGATTTTGATAAAAATGGTATCATGGCATTTTCTTACGGGATCCACATGACGTCATGACAAATTCAAGATGGCGATTAGGATTTACCAACCTTAATAACTACACGTCGAAAAGAAAAAATGTTGAAATAAAATCGAATTTCGTATCAAATGAAAGATCTTCCGAAAATATAGGTATAATACAATTTGTACACCTATGAATAGATATAGGTACCTACCTAATAGGATTTGTGAAGTTTTAGAAATTGTAATTTATTTTGTCCTACAAATACCTTCTACTAGTTATATCTACCTATTACCTAATCGAAATAAAGTCCACTCGAAATTTATTTTCACACGTTCCTACTCCTAGGTTACCTAGGTATAAAACACCGACCTAATATTTCATGACTAAGTATTTCCTTAATTTTTTTTTTAACAGTGTTACAGTTTAACAAGTTAAGTTTATTATATAACTATATCTATCATATTATACCAAACGTATTGAATAGAAGCCCAGATAGCATCCACTTCAGTTTATCACACTCTAACAAACAGCTACACTACACTGCTTATTTCAATCAATGTTTACATATTGTAACTGATAATCAACAAGAAAGTAGGTACTTACCTAGTTAATTATAAAAAATACTCCTAGACTGTCAACACATGAGTTGAAAAAAAAATTGGTTTGTCGTGATAAAATTACGAGAACTTAAAACTAGTTGTAACTTATAAGGAAAATAGAAAAATGCAAACCTGGTGCGCTGAGGCTGAAGGGCGGCAGCGTGAGGTCGGGGCTGTCCTCAGCCGACACCTGCACATCCTCAAAGTTATCACGCAGGCGCCGGGACAGCACTACACGAGAGTAGATAATGGTAAGTTATTACTTTAGACTATAGGTGGGTATTCGTTTTTCCAACTAGTTACTACTAATTTACCTAAAACTGCCTTTAGAGCCCTTAATTGATTGAATATCTTGATTTGATCGAGAAAATTAAAGAGACAGGAATGTTCCTACCGTCAACAATTTCCTCTAGCGGCGGCGTGTACAGAGGCTTCTCATTGACCGGCACCTTTGAGTAATCCACTGAAGCTGCCATGCTAAAACTGTAGGTAAACCATAGTTAAATAGGTAGATAGGTACATGTCTGCAAATATCACACAAAAATATTTTGTGCGAAAAATTCACGAATTTTTATCAAAACCGATCCAGCCATTTATCGTTCAAAAGCTGATAAAGTAGGTATCTACTTACTTAAATATTTTTTATACCCACCTATTTATACCGGTATTCTCACCCAAGGCCGCGCAATGTGCAGCCTCAATACACATTACAATAAACAGTAAAATACAAGTAAAACTAAACATTTTAGCAAAGAGACAATTTGAAACTCGCTTACATTAAAAATCTTGAGTAAAATTTTTATTATCTGAGCCAATACGTATATAGATAGGTCAGTATCATTGACCTTTGCTGAAACATACCTACTGTTAGGTAGTTACACGTTAAGTCAATATAATAAGTAGGTAGGATACGTACGTTGTTATGTGCTATTGGAAGCAGTTGTACGGCAGGTTTGGAATGTAATGGATCTCGAATGGCGACCTTAAAGTCCACATAGAATAGTGCAATCACCTCGTCAGTAAAATTGTGTGTATCTGACGTGCGCACGCGTCCACCGCACTGTAGTGAAAGAAAATCACTAAGAGGCAAGAGCATAGAATTCAGACGAATAATTAAATTATTGTAAATAACTTGTTTATATAGCTACCAACTTATTACCTTATTATCATGTTTGTACTTTTTAATGTACCTACTTACCTACATATTATTCTATAGGTGATTGATTGACCTTCCAGAAACAGGGGTTATTATTGTTTATTAAATTATTTCGCACTTAAAAACAATGTCTATGTACCTACTACCTACTTATATAAAAGATCCGTAACACCAGAAGGTAGGCAGATAAGTAGATAGATAGGTTATCGTATAGTGCAATTTTATCTCCATAAAATCATTAGTTTCAGCTTTATGAAAATTATCATTTCTCTGTATTATTTTATGCAGTATAGCAGTATAGTTAACTTCCTATCTACTCATCTATCTCGATAGCGAATTTTTCCGCTTTTTATCAATTTTACAATAGGCGCCTAATCTCATTTACTCTCACAGTAACGTAAATCAGTAGGTACACGTCACGTTTTGTTTGAAATTCCTTGAAGAATTTGAAATTGGATTTACATGTACCTACACATCTCACAAATATTAGAATTTAGTAAAAAAAAAAACAAATTCGGTAGATATAGGTAAAATCAATGGGTTACAAAATAGGAAGGCGTTACTTACTTTTTTACCTAGGTAGAGTCTAGAGATAAACTCGCCATCTGCCATGTCCCTCACTAACCTTACGTTACGGTTGTGCCAAATCTCGGAAAAGCGTCCGGTATCTACTGGCTCTTGGCGTGTATCCCGGGGCGCTTTCTTCGGGGCTACTAACAATAAGTCTTTTATTGTTAGTACATCGCCATAGTGTAGTATCCATACCTAACTATTTGCTTATGTGACAACCTTCGACTCAGAAGCAGTAAAAATCTTTTTAAAGAAAAGCATTTAAAAGGCTAAAATTCAGGCGGAAAAATTGAACTCAAGAAATTAAAGATTGAATAATTTTGATATAAATTTATTATTGTTAGGAGCAAACTTAGGTACGTTCATTTGGTGTTCATAGTCACTTCGAGTAGTTAACTTAAATGTTTTATACTTAAAATATAAATAAGTTAATAACAATACCTTTGAGTCTATAAGTTATTATATCTATCTACATACTTATCACAAATCTAAGCTATGTCAACATAACAAGAGCCTACTGACATAATTGTTCTAAATTAAATTACACTTTTGTATAGTGGTGTCTCAGACTTGAACTTATTGCATTTTATGCGTCGACTATTATTTTTATTTATTAAGTTACTTGATACCTATTTTATTAGATACTTCAGTTTAAGTTATGTACCTATCCGAAATTAAAAGTATAAGTTATATTTGCGACGCAGCGAATAGTAAAGTAATTTAGGTTCCTAAACATTTTCAGGGGAAAACAAATCACTAAAGTATCGGGAGGAATATAAGTATGTATTATTATTTTAAATATTTTACTCGGAAGTCGTAGATTTTGTCTGTGCAAACAGTTAAACTTCAAAGATTTTCAGTCTTACAGAGGTCTGACGGCTTAACAGTGTACAAAATATCAGCTATTACAATTTTTTTTAATTCTTGAATAGATAGCCCTTGACTGCGATCTCACCAGATGGTAAGTGACGATGCAGTCTAAGATAGTAGCGAGCTAACTTGGATGGGAGTGTGTTTATTAATAAACCTACACCCGTAATAATAATAAAAATAGGAATTCAAATTAATTATTATTAGTAAAATTAATTAGGTATCTTTTAAGCATCAACTTAAATCGACGAACCAGGTCCCAGCGCACCTTACATAAATAACAGCTAAGTACAATGGAAGAGGTCTTATACATTCTAATTGCGATCCTTTCCATGTAAAATTAAAAATAAATTTAAACCATTTTAAGGATTAAATATTATAAGGAATAAATAGAAATAAAAAAATTCTTAATAAGTATCTGTTAAGTTTTCTTAATGAAAGTCAAACAACCTTGGATTACTATTTTAGCAGAGGTTCTCGGGAAGAGGTTCTAGGTGCTCATAAAATCAAATGGCTATTTCTCTGAAGTTGAAATACATCAAAATACAACAGCTTAAAGCCCTCGAAAGTCCTATTGATAGGAAATATAATAATTATACAACATAATAATAATCATTACAGTAGCTAAACTTATCTCTTAGTGTACAGTCAGTAAAAAACAAGCGAATTGAAGCCATAGTCGATAGAAGACCGAGCATATTTTGTTCTTAAATATATTTGAACTACCGATCCTTGGAGTTCTTGCACTAAAATATATAATTATAATGTCGCAGCTTCTTTATTAATTGTCCTACTGGATAAGCTGTAATTTTTTTGCTGACTGTACATTACACGAGAGCACAGCCTTTTTACTAAATCTATTAAAGAACTCGTTTTACACCGTTTTATTATTTTATAAATCTGCCTCAGTGAGGCCCTCACACAAACTAAAATAATTTTAAGTCAAACTTTGTGTATGCCCATCTGGGCAATAAATAATTGTGTTTGGTACAAAATAATATTGCAAATTAATATTATTATTATCATAAATCAACTCTCAAATTGATCTTCCATTCATTAAGCCTGGAAATACACGTCAGGTTTTTTCATCCGATAGTCTGATCCGGTAGCCTGATCAGGCTACCGGATCAGACTATCGGATTCCGACTCGGACGTCCGATCCGGTGGCCGGATCGGACGTCCGAGTCGGAAACGGGCGCGAGGCGTTTCCGATTTTACTGCCGGTCCGATTGTCTGAAGGCGCGGTCTACATACTTTTAGTATGAGACAAAATAGACATCCGGTTACTCCTTCCGATTTTGCCAGTCAGGGTTCCCAACTTAGGGCTTTTAGACCCAAATTTAGGGCGGAATTTTGCTTATTGGGATTTTTTAGGGCCCAAAAAATCTAGCGCTGACACTGTGTGGACGCATCGTTGTGGTTCGAATAATGGGCGAAAATTATGAAAAAAAAAAAATAATAATAATAAAATAATTCATAATAATAAAATTATTTTTATTATGAATTATTTTGGATGTTTTAAATAGAAATGACTCTCAGTAAGTCTTGTCAAATTGATTGGATGAATCCAATAGCGACGTTTTTTCTCCTTTCTCTTTCCTCTCTTTAAAATTTCTGTGGTGGTGTCGTGTGGTGCGGGTTGTTACGTTCCCTCAAATATGGTTGAGCGAAGCAATGGCTGGATCCTACGTCATGCTCGTGAACGGGTGCCACCAACGGGAATGGGTCTGCTTTTGCCTGCCTGTCTTAACATGCATTGGATTGTTTTGTATTTTCGAAACTTTATTGTGGAAACACTGTATACATAGCATAGTTTTGTTACCTATTGTAAAAAAATTTTTTTTTGAAAAGAGCGACCGCCGAGTTTATTGCTGGCTCTTCTCGGCAGGAACGGCATTCCGAACCAGTGGTAGATTCATTGACGATTCAAAAGTACTTGTAAAAATTTATTTGAATAAAAAATATTTCTATTTCTATTAACTCTACATCCATCTTCTTTTCTTCTGCTTTTCTCCAAACGCAAGCACTCGGGATGATAGCTCGGGAACGACTGAGTTCAGAAAAAGCCTGATGGAAAAATCGGATGTGTATCGAGTAAATACGATCCGGTAGCCTGATCAGGCAATCGGAAACAAAATCGGACGTCTATTGCCAGGCTAAATGTAAAAAAAAATAAGTCTCACTCTGCTTTGATTGAAATTATACATGAGCAAGATAATTGTCATTTATTTTTACTAGCTTTGCCGCGACTTTGGCCGCGTGGACTACATTATAAATCCTTGAATCCTTGGGGAACCCTTTGTTTTACCGGGATAAAAAGTAGCCTATGCCACTATCCCGATCCACAACTGCACCTATATGAATCACGTTGATTCGTAGCTCTTTTGCGGCGTGATTGAAGGATAAACCGACAAACAACCAAACACACTTCCACATTTATATCAAAATAAGTCCTGTGACTACTGCCATCTTAATAGATTCTTGAATAATGGCTCACATTTTTTCAAACATAATTTTCACACATTCTTCGTTTCGGTAAAGTATCACACATCGAAATAATTGTGCATCTTTGAGGTCATATATTTTTTTGTCATTATAGAGAGAATACTGAGATTAAATGAATATTATTATACAAGATTTGAAATAGTTTGAGCTAAATTAGTATAGTAGTTATTACAAAAGTGATTTTATTCATAGTTTATATGGTAGTCTCAGTAGAAAAGAAGTCTTACATATAATATATTGCTTATATTTATTAAATTATGGAGAAGATAAATTATGGTTACAAAACAGGACTTTTCCATACAGCATAACAAATAATATGGAATATCCAGCCTAAGCACTTACGTAGTTGTTTACTACGATACGCGGACTTCTATTCTAGTCTCAGTATATTTTATATTAATTGTTATGTACGAGGACAGTAATATACTTTTCATACAGATTCGATCATTCTGAAGTTTACTATCCACACAGATGCTGTCAAATATAACGCGTCAATTGGTAGCCATTATCGCAAGCAATGTCGGCGAGTATACCGAATACTTGTTACAAAATATCAGACATCAGGCAAATTTGCGAATCTGCAAAAGATGCATTTTCAGGGTAACTTTTTGAAAGCATAGAAAATTATTTACTATTTCGCTTTTCAAAAGGTTACATTACGAAAAGCTTTCAAAGCACAATACAGATACCTACTAAAAAATATATTTTTTTGACGTTTAAAATACTTCCCTGTGAAATGCTTGTTCTGCAATTCGTAAGTTTGCGAAGTAGCCGCGAAGATATCCTCGTAGCTTGTTAGTATTGCGATCCTAAAGGTCAGTGTGCGGCAGGAGCGTGTGCCTGCGGTCGTGGTACAGCTGGCGCGCGGCGGCCGCGTTGCGCGCCAGCCAGCGCGCCACGTCGCCGCTGTCGCACTGCACGCGCGGCCGCCGCACCGCCTCGCCGCCCCCACCCCCGGCGCTCCCGCCTCCCCCGCCCCCCGCGCCGCCCCCGCGCACGCCCAGCTCCACGAACCACGCGCCGTCGCTGTACACCGCCGTGCACGACACCAGGTTGCTACGGGCAAATGGTTTAAACTTGGAAGGCATTTATTTTTTGGCATAATTATTTGCGATTTCTTTTGTAAATTAAATTGAAACTAGTAGATACCTAATATAAAACATACTGTCCACTTATATTTTGTGTATAAGCATGTTACAACTTAAGACTGACGTTGTTTGTGAACCCGAACAAATAAATAAAAAATAGCTTTTTCGAGTCGCAACGCTGAAGTGGCAATGGGCCATATTAAAAGCCGATTCAGAATTTGTGGACAATTCACCCTGGAAATATTTGTCAATTTAATTGTTATTTGAGGAACATTGTTACGAAATAATAGGATACAAAAATAAAAATATACCTCAAATGCGTTTCCATGACGACCTGCGGCGCGGCGTGCTTGCACGTGACGATGCGCAGGTAGGAGTCGGACAGCAGCGCGCGGATGTCGTGCGGCGTGTCGCGCACCATGCGGTACGCCAGGAACCGCTCGCCCGCCTCCGCCGGCAGCGCCAGCAGCAGCGCTGCGCCTGCAACACGCGATCATGCTTAAAACTTAGACCGCTTGAACATTTCTTTTGTATTTTTTTTATTTTTAAAATGCTGATAATATTTTTCAGTGCTGTCATTTCCGTGCCTCCAATACTGGGAGTGGTTAAGTTGGTAACTGTTGAAGGAGATACCGACCGATCGATAACTTGCTGGCGAACGATTCGATGAAAGCTGCATCAATCATTGCTACAGTCTCAATTGTTATGATTGAGCGTATTTATAGCGTATATATAGCTGATATCTGCAAATCAGAGGCGATTGCAATCGTCACTCTGTAGCAATCATTTTTAGAACATCGAGCAGCTAGAATATGAAAAAAAATGTGTAACGTTGCGAAGTTGCCTAACAAAAAACTGCCAAATAAAAGGAGGTGGGTTGATAAGGCAACAAAATCCGCCCCTCATACACTCGAAAAAAAAAAGTTCCAGATTTCGACAAATTGTAAATGTATTTAGGGTGGCAGACCCAATTATGGGCACTTTAAGAGTTTATCTAACTTCAAATATGTTTTTTAAATAAAAATTTAACCAAATCCTATAAATCACTGTAGTCATAAGGTTACTTGTTTAATAAAATATATAATTAAAGAAGATATTGAAATATTTTTGTTTAAATCAACTAGAATTTTAAATAAGATTGAAAAATGACCCAGTCCCCAATTATTCGCACATTTGTTACCAGTTATGGGCACAAAATTATCCAATTATCAACACTCAGATTCTAATAGGGTTTAAGGGAAATAAAAGGCTAGGCTACCTACCTAAGGCTTTAAAAGTATAGATTTTATTATGAAATAATATAAGGAAAGTATTATAGTAACTGTAGGTGACTTAATTTTTTTATATTTATTATATTTAAAACAAACACACTTACATATTTAATAAGAAAAAAAAAAACATAGTCTTTATCAAACGATAGACGTCCACTGCTGGACAAAGGTCTCTTGCATGGACTTCCACAGGCCTCGCTCTTACACCACCTGAATCCAGCGGCTCCCTGCGACTCGTTTGATGTTGTCGTTCCACCTAGCTTCCCGGTACGGGGTCGCTACTCCAGCACCATGGGATCCCATCGACCATCAGCTCTTCGAACTATATGCCCGCCCATTTCCACTTCAATTTCACTGAGCTATGTCCGTGACTTTAGTTCTCTTACGGATATCCTCATTTCTGATATGATCTCAGATGGGATACTCCGAGCATAGCTCTCTCCATCGTCCTCTGAATGATTTTTGTTTCGTGATATATAACTGCACATAGAACTTCTCAATCTCTCTCCATACCTCAGGTGGAGAAGAAACGTGACAGCATTCGTCAGTTTTCAGCCGCGTCGGCTGGCTCTGTCCGATAGATAGATCTCTCACGGACACTTTGGAATGGAACTTCTGTTCCACTAAATAGTATCTTTAATACACTTGGTATTCAAGGCCCGCAGGTCGCGAGTTCTTGCCTTAGAGATCTGCCTATTAACTTACCAGTAGGCATACGCGTCTGCTGACGACTGAAGTCTCGTCTCTTGTCTGTCTTCCATCAGTTTGAGAGTAAGGTCAGAGAACTTCTTGGTCCTTTTCGTGTGATGAGTCTTAAAGAATTTAGGCTCCACAATATGGACAGTTTACACACACTTGTTAAAATCGTCTACAGACTCCTAGTCTGCTAGGGAATCGAATCGGTTCGGAGTGTTGATAAACAGGAGAATCTCCAAATTTTGTAACCAGATACTGACACCCCTTGTTTTGCAATGAAATAACGGGAAAGTTTCATTTACTTTTTGAATTAGTAACTAATAATACTTAGAAAATCAATTGAAAACTATTATATTATTAAAACTAAGATAAAACTACAGTTAAATCATAATTAAGTAAGTACTGACCCTTAACGTCGATCAGTCAAAATGGTCGAAAATCTTCGGGAACTCCAGAACGATATCTTTCAACTACGATACTGACGTCATTTTAAGACATTCCAGATAAGAAAGATTGCGATTGTGAAAAATATGAATTCCCCTAAATATTTTTAATCTGAAAATTTAAAAACCACAATCAGAAACTTTTATTTTAATGTTTTTTGCCAAGGTGCGAATAAACTGGTGCAGTGCTAGCAATTGGGTTGGTCACCCTATATACTTGAAGATATAAACTTTATTTTTATATAAAGTTTAGGTGATAAAAAAAAATAGTAAGTTACAGAAAATATTACCCAAAAAGAGAGTGTTTCTTTTACTTTTCTTACATTTTCATACATTTTAGTCGTTTTTTAAGCTTTGATTTAATATTTTAGAATGAGGCGCTCCATGAATCAAAATAAATTAATACTCATATAAAAGCTTATAAAAAGGAGCATCATTATCAGTTACGTTTACCATGGTTCATGGAGCGCCTCATTCTAAAATATTAAATCAAAGCTTAAAAAACGACTCTTCAACACCATAAGGTTCAAAATTGCACTGACGGAACTATTAAATGAAATGCGGGTGTCTACGAAACAACTTTATTAGCGACTGAACTCGGTACAATGATGCATGCAAAATTTGAAAGACGTCATTGATACATAATAATTCAGATATGTAGACTGTAACACATTGATATGATTTAATAAAAAATAGATAGTTGGGTCGGTCTTAGACATACCGCCCACCAAAACGATAGTTTTAATTTCTGCTCCGCCCACCATGCCTTAGTCCGCCTCGGCTTCTGTTGGAATTGGTATGATCTTAGATAGAGGTCTCTTCAATTCTCTTTTGCCTTTACATTCCACAGTTACAACTCTCACTAGGTTGTCTGTTCCAGGGTGGAGGTGTTTGATCCTGCCGAGTAGCCATTTTGTAGGGGGCATATCTTCGTCTTTAATAATCACAATATCCCCAACTGCTGGAGATGGTATTGTAACTTGCCACTTATATCTCTGTTGCATCGTGTTGAGATATTCCGTTTGCCACCTGCGCCAAAAGTCTTGTGTCATCCTCTGTATAAGCTGCCATCTAGTAAGAACGCTGATCTTCTTATCAATATAGTTCAGATCGGGTACGCTGATAAGAGGCTCACCAACTAAAAAATGACCAGGTGTCAATGGAGTTTCAGAAGTGTTATCTATTAAGCAGAGTGGACGAGAGTTTAGGCAAGCTTCTATTTGCGCCAAAAGGGTACTCATCTCTTCATAGGTAAGTCTGGTATCTTTGTTCACTCTTGCCAAATGCCTTTTAGCTGATTGAACTCCTGCTTCCCATAGACCTCCATATGACGGCATTCTTGGTGGTATAAAATGTGCTGTTGTTCCGTCGTTAGCCAGGAGGGCAGAAATTTCTTCTGTTATGTTATCCTGGCCCTTGCGGAAAATATCTCTCAAGTCCTTTGCAGCCTTGACAAAATTCGTCGCATTATCGCTCCACAAGTTTAAGCAATGTCCTCTGCGAGCCACAAAACGGCGAAATGCGGCGATAAATGCCTGAGCAGATAAGTCTGTTACTGCCTCAAGGTGTATGGCACGTGTAGACATACATACAAATAAACATATATATGCCTTTGTGGCATGATGTCCGCGGCCCTTAGACGTCCGAATAAAAACTGGTCCGGCATAATCAACACCACTATTTAAAAATGCTCTGTGTGGATTTACTCTCATAGCTGGTAACTGTCCCATAAATTGATTCCTGGTCTTCGCTTTATCAATTATGCAGGTCTTGCAACAACGTATACATTTTTTGACCGCTGATTTTAAGCCAATGATCCAGAATTTGCTTCGTGTATAAGCCATCATAAGCTGTATCCCGCCGTGAAATGTTTTGATGTGCGCTTCTTTTATTATAAGTTTAGTAATATGTTGATGAGGTGGGATTATAATCGGATGCTTAATTGTCTCCGTTACAGAAGCATTTTCAAGTCTTCCTCCTACTCTAATCAAGCCTTTATCGTCTAGATACGGGGCGTACGTCCTTAGAGAGCTTCGTTTCTTGACTACTCCGTTTTTCCTGAGGTCTTCAATTTCTTGTGAGTAAGCAACGTTTTGATAATATCTTATGCAATCTTCTAGAATCCTTTCTAACTCCTTTGGAGTCAAATGCTTTGGCCTTGTTTCTGATAATTTATGCTTCAACATTCTTCGACAGTACGCTAATACTCGTTTCATTTTTAATATATCTGAGAATCTTTCCCAAATTGGCGTTTCTTCTATATTTATATGGAATGTACCCTTTTCGTTTTTTAATTCTATATTTGTTTGTAGTATATCACAAGTGGCAACGTGGAAGTCTCTTGTATATAACCATTCAGGACCCATCCACCAGAGCTCCAGATCAGCTAGACTACTTGCTTGTACCCCTCTAGTAGCAATGTCAGCGGGATTGTCAGTAGTCTGGACATGTCTCCAAGAACTGTTGCTTATGACGCGAGTAATGTCGGCAACTCTGTTAGCAACAAATGTTTGCCAGCGACTGGGATGAGCTTGCAACCAAGACAGCACGACCATTGAGTCTGTCCATGCAAAAATCTTGTCTTTAGAAACATTCAAGAGTTCTCCAAGGTCACTTATAAGCTCTGCCAGTAATGCTGCCGCACAGAGCTCTAGTTTAGGCACTGATAATTGTTTTAAAGGAGCAACCTTGGTGCGTGATGCAATCATTATTACGTGTACTCCTTCATGCTTGTTTTCATTACTGGTGGGAATCATTTCAACGACTCTTAAATAAGCAACAGCCGCGTATGCCTGGGTAGATGCGTCTGCAAACCCGTGTATCTGTACTTCTTTATTATTGTCTTCAGTTTTCAACCATCTCGGTATCGTTATATTTTGCAGATGCGGTAACTCTTCTCTGTACGCTATCCATTCTTCCTTCAAATCTGTTGTTAATTCATCATCCCAACCTAAACTGCAAAGCCACAGTTTTTGAATTAAAACTTTAGCGGTAATGATAACTGGGGCTAGCCATCCAAACGGATCAAATAAGCGAGCGACATCAGAAAGAATGGACCTCTTAGTTACGGGACCATTTATCTTAGGTAAGTTTACCGTTATTTTAAATGCGTCATCCTTTCTATCCCATGTCAATCCAAGAATCTTTATAACCTTGTCTAGTTTTATTTCAAGATTGTCTTTTGTATTATTATTCCCCCTTTGTAAATAGTTCAAAACTTCTTCTGAATTACTCGACCATTTTTGCATCTCAAACCCTCCTCTTTTTAGTATTATTTTTAATTCTTTACACATTTTTTTGGTTAATTCTACATTTTCATTTCCAGCCATTAAGTCATCCATATAAAACATTTTCTTTATAATCGGCGCCGAATCTGGAAATTCTTGTTCTTCATCATCGGCCAGTTGGTGCAAAGTTCGAACGCTTAGAAAAGGTGCTGCTGCCGTTCCGAACGAGACCGTCGTCAAATTGTAGCTTTCCAATTCTTCTTCTATGTTATTTCACCAGATTATTCGTTGTAAATCGGTATGCTTTTCGGTCATATTTATCATTCTATACATTTTCACTATATCACCAACGACGCATATTTTATGTTTCCGCCAAGCAAGGATTAAACTTCTAAGATCAGGTTGTAGAACAGGCCCAACCATCATGGTGTCATTTAAGGATCGGCCATTTTTTCCCTTTGCAGAAGCGTCGTAGACCACACGGACCTTTGTTGTATCCTTGTCTTCTCGTATTACCGCGTGGTGAGGTAAGTAAATAGCCAATTTAGTATCTGATGAATCTGACTTTTTCATGTGACCCATGTCTTGATATTCTTTGATGACTTTCATGTATTCCCTTTTCAGATGTTCGTCTCTGTGAAATTTCTTCTCTAATTGTTTAAATCTGATTACAGCTTGTTGTTTGGTTTCTCCACATAGCTCAATAGTTTCTTCAATACTTTGTCTTAAAGGTAAGTTAACTGTATATCTTCCGCTATCTTCTCTCTTTGTTGTTTCCTTATATATCTTTTCACATTGTTCTTCTTCCTTTGTTAAAATTTTTTTCTTCTTATAACACTCAGTCTCTATTTCCCAAAATTTCTTAAGTAGATCATTATCCTCGCGGACTACACTTGTAACGTGCAGTGTTATTACTTGATGATCTGGTTCATCCTTGGATTCTTGTTGGCCTGAGAATATCCAACCTAAACTTGTCTTTTGGGCCACTATACCGTCAGGCATTTTCACAAGACCATCTTCTATGATTTGAGAGAATACATCGGCACCGAGCAAAATGTCGACCTTACCTGGTGTACAATAGGTGGGATCGGCTAACTGCATTGTTTCGATTCCTGTCCAGTTCGTCTTGATGAGCTTCGAGGGTAAGATTGTGGATATGGTTTTCAGTACGTAAGCTCTTACTGGAATCTCTTTATTCTCCTCAAAACGCGACATAATTGTCATGTTAACTAAGTGTTTGATTGATATCCGAGTTCCTTCACCCACTCCAGAGACTAAACCCTTGATGTTCGTTCTCGACAAGTTCAAAAGTTCCACAGCTCTTGCAGATACGAATGAAGCCTCGGACCCTTGGTCGATAAGAGCACGAAGTGTGTGTTTTTCTCCATCTCTCGCCCTAATCTTAATTTGTGCCGTTGCTAATAACACCTTATGACCGGTTTGTTCCTTTGAAAAATGCGCGTTGGTAATTTTATGTTCTGAGTGTGTTTCTTCGCTTTCATGTTTCTGATCTATTTCTTCAACTCCTTCTTTCTTTTCTTCTTCTTTAGTTTCATTAGATTGGTGTAAAAGAAAATTATGTTTTCTTCTGCACAAACGGCACCTACTCTTATTTCTACATAAAAAAACGCTATGGTTTGGAATCAAGCAGTTGAAGCACATGTTGTTCTTTTTTATGAAAGAATGACGCTCTTCTACGGGTTGTTCAATAAATCCTTTACAACTCTGGATATTGTGACCACTAGCTTTACAGTAAGTGCAGACTTGTGACGTACTTGCGGTGACGTGAGCAGACTGAAATATATCCGTTTCATTTTCTTCAGATGTAAGATGGAATGATTTGGACGTAGTTTGCCTTTCTCGAGTTAACGTGGGAGCTATGAGTTCTAAAGTCCGGAACTTGGCTTGAAGAAACTTCTTCATATCTTCCCAGGTAGGCAAATCTTCTCCACTGTCTCTATAGGCTTCTTCTTCCCAGTCCTTTAAAGATTCTGAGTCCAATTTTTGACTCACCAAAAATATTATTACTGGATCCCAAGAATCCGTATTTATTTTCAAATTATTTAAGCTACTCAAACATTCCGTTGTGGTATCCAATATAGCCTTGATTTGACTCGCTGACTGGTTACTTGCCTTTTTCTGCCCAAATAATCTTTTAAATATAGAATTTGTGATCATTCGCTTGTTTCCAAAGCGCTGTTTAAGTAAATCCCAAGCCTGTACATAATTATTTTCTGTTATCTGTATGTTTCGGAGTAGCACTTCCGCCTCTCCCGAAACGCTTGTCTTTAAGTAGTGTAGCTTCTGAACATCATTGATGGAAGTATTGTGGACAAGTGCTAAAAATAAATCTTGAAAAGAAGGCCAAGCTTCGTATTTTCCTGAGAAAGTAGGCAGTTGTATACGAGGTAGCTTAGCAAATGACAGCTGACCGTCCTGTGATGTATTAAACAAGGTTAAAGGGTCAGTACCTTTTTGTTGAAGTTTTAATAATGTATCAGACAAATCCGCGTGAATGCATAAGTATACTTCTTCGAATTTATAAAACTCCTCGTTTAAAATATAAGGCAAAACACCTCTTTCTTCTCTCGGTGTACATCTAGTTAGACTGTTATGTGCCTTTTTAAACGTGTCCCAATAATCTTCTATGGATTTTAATCTAGCTTTCACATAACCTTCCGTAAGTCTTTGCTTCGGGCACTTTTTCATGTTCGTCTGTGCCTTTTGTAGCATGTTGGCTACATCTTCGAGAGTCGCTAAATATCCACTTTGTTCCGAAGTTGTTGTGGTCATCTTGACTTCGTAAAACAACAATAAGTAACAAAAACACTCCAAACACGTGAATACGTGTTAATCTAATAATATAATTGTTGTTTACGAGTGCAATCGTAGGTATAGATCTCAATTTTTTACCTGAGAAAGGTTGCCCTTTGTTCTCGAATCGCTTCATTAATAGATAGTTCGTCCTAAAATCCGGTTCGAAGGACCATTATCTTCAACACCATAAGGTTCAAAATTGCACTGACGGAACTATTAAATGAAATGCGGGTGTCTACGAAACAACTTTATTAGCGACTGAACTCGGTACAATGATGCATGCAAAATTTGAAAGACGTCATTGATACATAATAATTCAGATATGTAGACTGTAACACATTGATATGATTTAATAAAAAATAGATAGTTGGGTCGGTCTTAGACAACGACTAAAATGTATGAAAATGTAAGAAAAGTAAAAGAAACACTCTCTTTTTGGGTAATATTTTCTGTAACTTACTATTTTTTTTTTATCACCTAAACTTTATATTAAAATAAAGTTTATATCTTCAAGTATATAAATACATTTACAATTTGTCGAAATCTGGAACTTTTTTTTCGAGTGTATGAGGGGCGGATTTTGGGCCTTATCAACCTACCTCCTTTCTTTATGGAAGCGGCAGGAAGTGATATTTATATTTACCTGCGGCAAGTTCGGGGCAGTATCTGGGCAGCGGCGCGGCGGCGGCGGCGGCCAGGCGCGGCGCGCGCGCGCGCTGCGGCGCCGAGCCCGCGCGGCGCGACGTCTCGCGCAGCGCCGCCGCCGTCTCCGTGGCGAGGTCCAGCACGCCGATGACGGGCTTGGTGACGGTGCCCACGAGCCCCTTGCCCACGCCCGCGAAGAAGCCCGCCACGCCCTCCGCCGCCGCGCCCTCGTAGCTGTGCTTCACCAGTGACGTCATGCCGCCTGAACACACGCGGACAGTGAGCAAACAACAGTGTGTGGTACGACATTCCACTTTTCCAATTTAAAAAACGAAACCCAAAAAGTCACTATTCGAAATGTTACCCACTATTCACAAAGTCATTTGCAAAACCATAAACGGGAGAGCACTGACATTAATTTATAGGCACATCGCTCTCGAAAGCGATAGACGCCGAGGTGTGTTCGAACAAACACCTCCATCGTTCACCTTACATCGCACGTGCACGGTGAACGGAACCCACTAGATACGAACGGCAGAAGATAGAGCTGTGGCGATGCTCTATTAATTGAGTCGAAAACGAAGTTATTCATTAACTCTATTGTAAATACAAAAAAACAGAAACAAAATACACTGTCGATAAGGTTAAATAGAGATGGCCAACGCTCACCCAATATCCCGAGGCCGAGTCCGCGGAAGCCGGCGGCGAGGTGCGCGCCGGCGGCGCCGGAGCGGATGCGGCGCCGCGTCTCCTCGTGCGCCTCGTCGCCCACCACGCGCTCCAGCCCGTCGCCCAGCGTCTCTGCACGGCGCGGAACACTCACCCAATATCCCGAGGCCGAGTCCGCGGAAGCCGGCGGCGAGGTGCGCGCCGGCGGCGCCGGAGCGGATGCGGCGCCGCGTCTCCTCGTGCGCCTCGTCGCCCACCACGCGCTCCAGCCCGTCGCCCAGCGTCTCTGCACGGCGCGGAACACTCACCCAATATCCCGAGGCCGAGTCCGCGGAAGCCGGCGGCGAGGTGCGCGCCGGCGGCGCCGGAGCGGATGCGGCGCCGCGTCTCCTCGTGCGCCTCGTCGCCCACCACGCGCTCCAGCCCGTCGCCCAGCGTCTCTGCACGGCGCGGAACACTCACCCAATATCCCGAGGCCGAGTCCGCGGAAGCCGGCGGCGAGGTGCGCGCCGGCGGCGCCGGAGCGGATGCGGCGCCGCGTCTCCTCGTGCGCCTCGTCGCCCACCACGCGCTCCAGCCCGTCGCCCAGCGTCTCTGCACGGCGCGGAACACTCACCCAATATCCCGAGGCCGAGTCCGCGGAAGCCGGCGGCGAGGTGCGCGCCGGCGGCGCCGGAGCGGATGCGGCGCCGCGTCTCCTCGTGCGCCTCGTCGCCCACCACGCGCTCCAGCCCGTCGCCCAGCGTCTCTGCACGGCGCGGAACACTCACCCAATATCCCGAGGCCGAGTCCGCGGAAGCCGGCGGCGAGGTGCGCGCCGGCGGCGCCGGAGCGGATGCGGCGCCGCGTCTCCTCGTGCGCCTCGTCGCCCACCACGCGCTCCAGCCCGTCGCCCAGCGTCTCTGCACGGCGCGGAACACTCACCCAATATCCCGAGGCCGAGTCCGCGGAAGCCGGCGGCGAGGTGCGCGCCGGCGGCGCCGGAGCGGATGCGGCGCCGCGTCTCCTCGTGCGCCTCGTCGCCCACCACGCGCTCCAGCCCGTCGCCCAGCGTCTCTGCACGGCGCGGAACACTCACCCAATATCCCGAGGCCGAGTCCGCGGAAGCCGGCGGCGAGGTGCGCGCCGGCGGCGCCGGAGCGGATGCGGCGCCGCGTCTCCTCGTGCGCCTCGTCGCCCACCACGCGCTCCAGCCCGTCGCCCAGCGTCTCTGCACGGCGCGGAACACTCACCCAATATCCCGAGGCCGAGTCCGCGGAAGCCGGCGGCGAGGTGCGCGCCGGCGGCGCCGGAGCGGATGCGGCGCCGCGTCTCCTCGTGCGCCTCGTCGCCCACCACGCGCTCCAGCCCGTCGCCCAGCGTCTCTGCACGGCGCGGAACACTCACCCAATATCCCGAGGCCGAGTCCGCGGAAGCCGGCGGCGAGGTGCGCGCCGGCGGCGCCGGAGCGGATGCGGCGCCGCGTCTCCTCGTGCGCCTCGTCGCCCACCACGCGCTCCAGCCCGTCGCCCAGCGTCTCTGCACGGCGCGGAACACTCACCCAATATCCCGAGGCCGAGTCCGCGGAAGCCGGCGGCGAGGTGCGCGCCGGCGGCGCCGGAGCGGATGAGGCGCCGCGTCTCCTCGTGCGCCTCGTCGCCCACCACGCGCTCCAGCCCGTCGCCCAGCGTCTCTGCACGGCGCGGAACACTCACCCAATATCCCGAGGCCGAGTCCGCGGAAGCCGGCGGCGAGGTGCGCGCCGGCGGCGCCGGAGCGGATGCGGCGCCGCGTCTCCTCGTGCGCCTCGTCGCCCACCACGCGCTCCAGCCCGTCGCCCAGCGTCTCTGCACGGCGCGGAACACTCACCCAATATCCCGAGGCCGAGTCCGCGGAAGCCGGCGGCGAGGTGCGCGCCGGCGGCGCCGGAGCGGATGCGGCGCCGCGTCTCCTCGTGCGCCTCGTCGCCCACCACGCGCTCCAGCCCGTCGCCCAGCGTCTCTGCACGGCGCGGAACACTCACCCAATATCCCGAGGCCGAGTCCGCGGAAGCCGGCGGCGAGGTGCGCGCCGGCGGCGCCGGAGCGGATGCGGCGCCGCGTCTCCTCGTGCGCCTCGTCGCCCACCACGCGCTCCAGCCCGTCGCCCAGCGTCTCTGCACGGCGCGGAACACTCACCCAATATCCCGAGGCCGAGTCCGCGGAAGCCGGCGGCGAGGTGCGCGCCGGCGGCGCCGGAGCGGATGCGGCGCCGCGTCTCCTCGTGCGCCTCGTCGCCCACCACGCGCTCCAGCCCGTCGCCCAGCGTCTCTGCACGGCGCGGAACACTCACCCAATATCCCGAGGCCGAGTCCGCGGAAGCCGGCGGCGAGGTGCGCGCCGGCGGCGCCGGAGCGGATGCGGCGCCGCGTCTCCTCGTGCGCCTCGTCGCCCACCACGCGCTCCAGCCCGTCGCCCAGCGTCTCTGCACGGCGCGGAACACTCACCCAATATCCCGAGGCCGAGTCCGCGGAAGCCGGCGGCGAGGTGCGCGCCGGCGGCGCCGGAGCGGATGCGGCGCCGCGTCTCCTCGTGCGCCTCGTCGCCCACCACGCGCTCCAGCCCGTCGCCCAGCGTCTCTGCACGGCGCGGAACACTCACCCAATATCCCGAGGCCGAGTCCGCGGAAGCCGGCGGCGAGGTGCGCGCCGGCGGCGCCGGAGCGGATGCGGCGCCGCGTCTCCTCGTGCGCCTCGTCGCCCACCACGCGCTCCAGCCCGTCGCCCAGCGTCTCTGCACGGCGCGGAACACTCACCCAATATCCCGAGGCCGAGTCCGCGGAAGCCGGCGGCGAGGTGCGCGCCGGCGGCGCCGGAGCGGATGCGGCGCCGCGTCTCCTCGTGCGCCTCGTCGCCCACCACGCGCTCCAGCCCGTCGCCCAGCGTCTCTGCACGGCGCGGAACACTCACCCAATATCCCGAGGCCGAGTCCGCGGAAGCCGGCGGCGAGGTGCGCGCCGGCGGCGCCGGAGCGGATGCGGCGCCGCGTCTCCTCGTGCGCCTCGTCGCCCACCACGCGCTCCAGCCCGTCGCCCAGCGTCTCTGCACGGCGCGGAACACTCACCCAATATCCCGAGGCCGAGTCCGCGGAAGCCGGCGGCGAGGTGCGCGCCGGCGGCGCCGGAGCGGATGCGGCGCCGCGTCTCCTCGTGCGCCTCGTCGCCCACCACGCGCTCCAGCCCGTCGCCCAGCGTCTCTGCACGGCGCGGAACACTCACCCAATATCCCGAGGCCGAGTCCGCGGAAGCCGGCGGCGAGGTGCGCGCCGGCGGCGCCGGAGCGGATGCGGCGCCGCGTCTCCTCGTGCGCCTCGTCGCCCACCACGCGCTCCAGCCCGTCGCCCAGCGTCTCTGCACGGCGCGGAACACTCACCCAATATCCCGAGGCCGAGTCCGCGGAAGCCGGCGGCGAGGTGCGCGCCGGCGGCGCCGGAGCGGATGCGGCGCCGCGTCTCCTCGTGCGCCTCGTCGCCCACCACGCGCTCCAGCCCGTCGCCCAGCGTCTCTGCACGGCGCGGAACACTCACCCAATATCCCGAGGCCGAGTCCGCGGAAGCCGGCGGCGAGGTGCGCGCCGGCGGCGCCGGAGCGGATGCGGCGCCGCGTCTCCTCGTGCGCCTCGTCGCCCACCACGCGCTCCAGCCCGTCGCCCAGCGTCTCTGCACGGCGCGGAACACTCACCCAATATCCCGAGGCCGAGTCCGCGGAAGCCGGCGGCGAGGTGCGCGCCGGCGGCGCCGGAGCGGATGCGGCGCCGCGTCTCCTCGTGCGCCTCGTCGCCCACCACGCGCTCCAGCCCGTCGCCCAGCGTCTCTGCACGGCGCGGAACACTCACCCAATATCCCGAGGCCGAGTCCGCGGAAGCCGGCGGCGAGGTGCGCGCCGGCGGCGCCGGAGCGGATGCGGCGCCGCGTCTCCTCGTGCGCCTCGTCGCCCACCACGCGCTCCAGCCCGTCGCCCAGCGTCTCTGCACGGCGCGGAACACTCACCCAATATCCCGAGGCCGAGTCCGCGGAAGCCGGCGGCGAGGTGCGCGCCGGCGGCGCCGGAGCGGATGCGGCGCCGCGTCTCCTCGTGCGCCTCGTCGCCCACCACGCGCTCCAGCCCGTCGCCCAGCGTCTCTGCACGGCGCGGAACACTCACCCAATATCCCGAGGCCGAGTCCGCGGAAGCCGGCGGCGAGGTGCGCGCCGGCGGCGCCGGAGCGGATGCGGCGCCGCGTCTCCTCGTGCGCCTCGTCGCCCACCACGCGCTCCAGCCCGTCGCCCAGCGTCTCTGCACGGCGCGGAACACTCACCCAATATCCCGAGGCCGAGTCCGCGGAAGCCGGCGGCGAGGTGCGCGCCGGCGGCGCCGGAGCGGATGCGGCGCCGCGTCTCCTCGTGCGCCTCGTCGCCCACCACGCGCTCCAGCCCGTCGCCCAGCGTCTCTGCACGGCGCGGAACACTCACAACTCATCACACTAGCAATGCCATGCCCGAGCCGGCGGCAGTTTATTGCCCGTGCCCATTCAAGAAGTAATTTGGAACTTCACTAAAATGTTATCTAATTGCAGAAGATAGGCGAAAATGGAAAGAAAGGTGAAATCCGCTCCGCTCAAATAAAATGACGAGGAACCGAGAAGGACCTGTGACTTTAGCGGCAGAGTTGGATATGCCGTGGGTGACGTTCTTGAGCAGCGCGCCCACGTTGCCCTCCAGCAGCAGCCCCGACACGCCCTCCGACACGTCGGCCACGAAGCCCAGCGGGTTGCCCAGGAAGTCCACCGAGCCCAGGATCTTCGCGGCTTGCCATTTCAGCTCCTGATAAACAGACACCGGAAAATATGTCAACCATTTATAGTTAATTAGTTATGGCAATAGGGATGATGACTATGACAAGCGACTGGATGAAAAAGAAACGCCTTATACTCGCTCCGAGAAGACCGAAGCCATTATGCATAGCGGAAAGACACGGTCCTATCTCTTTCCTAGTAGAAGGTGCAGAAGTTAAATCTAGGGAAAAGCTAAAATACCCGCGCATACGGTTTGATAGAAGTAAATATGTCCGTCTGGCAGATCTCACAAATGACAAAAGATTTTGACAAAATTTGACAAAGAGATAACCTTGCATTGCAAAAGGACATAGAATACTTAGTCTTGGAACGGCGAGGCTCACGTCTTTGAAGTGCTGCAGCAGCTGGCGCGCGAGGCAGGCGGCCGTGTCGAAGGTGTGCGCGCGCACGAACGGCTCCAGCTCCACGGCCGCGTCCTCGAACCGGATGAACGTGAGGCCGAGCCGCCGCTTCAGCGCGCTCAGCTCGCCCTCCAGCTTGTTGGCCGTGAACATCGACAGCCGGATCTACGAACAAAGTTCACAACGATTTTATTCAAAATTTAAAATGGTTTTTTTAAATTTTTTCATCTGTGCTTCCCGGTATTGATCGTGGTCAAGCGCAAGCCTGTCTCGCAATAAATAAAAGAGGCCTGCCTTCAACAGTGGATACTCGGTGTCGGCCGATGTTAATTTGGCGCGTTACCTGGCTGGGTATGATCTTGATGAGCGCGAAGTAGTATCTGGTGGCGTGCAGCGCGGTGAGCTCGTGCAGCACTCGGCGGGTTTCGAACTCGGCCTCATCGGGCTCTTCGGCGTCGTCGGCGTCGCCCGCGCCCGCGCCCCCCGCGCCGCCCGCGCCGCCCGCGCCGCCCTCCACCCACGACCACATCAGCAGGATTAATCTGTTCAGTGCGATAGGTTCCTTATTAATTGTTACCTCGTGTTAAATAAGACTAGAAAAATAAGTGTCCAAAAGCCGTACCTCTCGTCGAGCCGGACGGCGATGGGGCGCAGCGCCACGACGAAGTGGTTGAAGTACACCGCGTTGTAGTTCCGCGGCGGCGCGCGCTGCAGCTCCAGCGACACGTGCAGCGCGGGCAGCGACGCGCCCCCCGCGCTGCCCGCGCTGCCCGTGCTGCCCGAGCGCTCCGGCAGGCAGTGCAGCAGCACCGGGCTGGGCGTGCTCGCCAGCTGTACCAACGAACTATCTTAGCCATATTTTAAACATTAATGTTTACACTTGAGTGTAAGCTTCCTGGAATCGATGACATGTTAAAATCTGAAGCCATGGTAGTAATTTATTTACCATTTTTTTATACATGTTCGCAAAAATCCTCAAAGATTGCCTTTTATTAACTTTAAAAACATTTTTCTTAAAAAAATATTTACAAATTTTCTGGAAGATCCCGCACCCTGATTACGTAAAAATTTGCAACAGCAACAGCAATAGCAACGCGACAGCGATCGGTCGCAAAACGTCACTAAAAATCGTATTACGGAAGCCAATCGCACGTCTATTGCTCACGTGTCGATACTAGCGCCACTCGCGATAGGACGGCAATAGATGTAAACAAAATACACAGTTTTTATCGTCGTCAGTGGTTGAATTGTTATATTTTTTATTTGTTTTGTGTTGTGGTCTGTGGTAAAACCCTCTCGAAGTATTTGGACTTCATTTCTTCTCCATCAAGCATCTCTAAAGAAGAAAAGTACATTTTGCAATAGGCGAGCAATAAACGTGCGATCGGCTTACGTAATACGAATTTTAGTGACATTTTGCAACCGATCGCGTAGTGATTGCTGTCGTGTTGCTACTGCTGTCACTACTGAAATTTGACGTTTGAAAAGTGACGTTTGACAGCAGAAGTGACGTTTGACAGCAACGATTGCGCAATTTACGCCTGTCGCGAACCTGTCGCGAGATACGTAATAACCCCGCCGGACACTGGGACTTCATAATCTCCTTCGTATTACGAAGACATATCGGTTTAACAATGATCACAACTCCCTCAGAATAGCGATCGATCAATACAAAACTGTCCTTTGCGCAGCATACGCATACGAGTACATCGAACATCGCAGACGCGGAGGAGAGGCACCATGCGCTGTGGGAATGGCCCTTCATATGGACCTTTGGGACTAGATGCTGGATGGAAACGTTCGCGCTGAACCGGACCGGTCTACTACACGGATCCGGTTGCCTCGGCGGACAACTACAACCGGCTGCAGGAGTTCGCACACCAGTGGCACAAGAGGCGAAGTGGTTCAGAAGCATTAGGGACCGGGTAAGGAGCCACGGAGGAAGGAATACGCGAGTCAAGTATGGCTAGTGATGACTAGGGATATAGATAAAGAGATAAATAATCTGTAGGGAGTCAAGAAGGCGCACCGAGAAACACGCCAAAAGCAAGTACCGGACGCCTTCCTCATTTTCCGGCCCATGTAACGTGGCGGTTACATGGGCCGAAACATTACTGACCTGGTTGTCCCACTGCATGCAGTCGACCGTGAGCGCGAGGTGCGCGGTGGCGGGCGCGCGCGCCGCGTCCAGCCGCACGCCCGCGAAGTGCGCGTACAGCAGCTCGGCGGGCGGCCAGCGCGCCACCAGCGACACCGACACGCCGCCCAGCGCCAGGCGCACGCCCCACTCGCGAGACCCCAGCACCGCCAGCTCGCCGCCCTCCGAATCCCCGTCCTCTTCGCAGCTGTCCAGTTTACAATCCTGTATACGAAGCGCTTGACGATTTGGTTTGGAAATGAAATAATTTGTATCTGATATACTTTTAGGAATGATATGGCGGAAATTATTACCAAGAATGCACAAAAATTTTACAGGCTGTAACAGTATATAATGTGAAGGGCTTATTGCAGTTTTCTCCACGGAGTTTTATATAAGAGCTAAATTTGCGCGGACGAGGCCACGGGAATCAACCAGTATCAAATATTTCCAGCGAGCAGCACTCACGGGGTTGGCCTGATCGCAAATCCGCACCAGCCTCGTGGGCCCGTCGGCGCACAGCGTGACGGCGAGGCGGCCGGAGCCGGGCCGCAGCGTGTGCCACGCCACCGCCTGCTCCGGCGGCACGCCCGCGCCCGCGCGCGCCGCGCCCGGCAGCCCCAGCACCACGCGCCCGCCTGCGCAAGCACGCCCGGCGTGAGGTCGGTGCCGAACACGTTAATGGAACATATGGGCTGATTTTTATCTAAATTTTTTTTTTGTTTTATTTATTGGTTTGCCAACAGGAAATCACACAAGAATTACATAAAACTATACTACATCTATAGAAACATTTCAGGTGTGCACCCAATTACAGGCAAACCGACATGCGTATAAGCAAAAGTGCAAATGTGGGTTTGCCAGTTAACAATCACACAAGGTTAATTTAATGTCTACAATTGAACCAAAGAGTAAATATATACATAGGGCAAATTGAATTATGAGAAGCATATGAGGCTATGATGCGGTTACAATTTATTGATACAATAAATAATTGGAAGGATGGCACAGATCGATGGCCAGGGAGGCCAGAGAAACATCGTCGCAAGATCCCCACCAGGTGGACGGATAGTATCGAGACAGTCGCTGGAATACAAGCGGCATCGTCCAATGGTGATCCTATCGAGGACACGCATATCGCAGTAAACATCTTCCGATAGAAACAACGCCGACGTACCGGGCGCGAGTCCCATGAGGCCGTGTTCGGGCTGCACGCACAGGTTGGCGTGCGCGCACGCCATGCGCGCGGCGCCGCGGCCCTCGCGCAGCAGGCGCCACGCCTGCGTGGACGCCCTGCGCGGGTCCGCGCGCCGCAGCACCAGCGCAGCCGCGCGGCCCGGCCGCGGGGCCGCTTCCTCGATATCCAACACCTGGTAACATTCACATATTGCATCTTATTAAGAGATTGGGTTTTACAACCGGAACGGTTAATATCCCATAAGGAAAAGCTTTCCATCTTAGTCAAAATCAGTCTATAATGTATTAAAAACTCCTAGTACCCATTGAAGGAAAAAATTCAAAACACCCACACAAGCACGCACGCACGCACACACACTCACCAGAGCATGCGTCGGGAGCGCGTTGTCGTCGCAGAGCGCGTCGGTGGGCTGCGGCGGGGAGCTGCCCTCGTGCACGAGCTGGTCGGCGGGCCCGCGCCGCCACAGCTGCGACCTGTACACGCGCACCGCGCTCACTTTTTTGTCTTTACGGGGGAAAAAACCTCGGTCTTGTCTTAAATATTTACTTCGCAGTGTACTTTGTAAGTGTCGACCATCAAGGACCTGATGAAAAGTTTGGCAAATTTTATTATTACTGTTTTAGTGTCCGTAAGTTACCTCAACCCGTGTATTCTGAGAAAACTGTTTTATAAATAGCTGATTGGTAAAATTTAGTAATATTAATTATTATTGAAAAAATCTCGTTAAAATAATAACAATTTGGATCAAGACAACCGTAACTTGTGAGAAGGGAGAAAAAACAAAATCAAACGTAGCTCACCTGTCGCCGTATCTCTTGCGTGCGAGCTGCACGCGGGTGGAGCCGAGCGGCACCTCCAGGACTAGCACATCGGAGTCGGGCGTTGCAGTGTCTGTTGGCGTGCCGTCACTGTTACAAACAAATTATATCTTTAAAACTGCAGAACAATTAATTATATTTGTCTTGTGCGTTTTTTTTTTTTGAAACGGTGCATCCGGTTCGAAGGATCAAGATTTTAAGTGGAACGAAATTTTAAGGCATTACACGCTTCACGAATGATTCGTCAAGCGTGTATTGAAGCGAGTCCTACTGACCTTCGCATCGAAGGGCCGGTGGCCGTAGCGACGAACGCCACGTAGATGAAGTTCTGGTAGAGCAGCGTGTGCGTGTCGTGCAGCGCGTGCAGCGGCAGCGCGAGCCGCGGGCCGCCCGGCGCGCGCAGCGCCAGCGCGTTGGCGCCCTCGGGCTCCGGCAGCGCCCAGCGCGCGCGGCCGCCCGCGCTCACCACGCACTCCTCCGCGCATCCCACCTGCGGACGCGACACCGACTTACAATCACGCGCACGAACACGTCAGTGAACTCGTCGAGTGGTCACAGTACCTGATGGAACATGATGGCGACGGGCGCGCAGTTGTCGATGCGCAGCGGCGGCGGCGCGGCGCTCGCGTCCGTCAGCACCACCAGCAGCGTGGCGCCCTGCGGCACCACCTCCACGCGCAGGATGTGGTACGCGCCGCCGCTCTCCCTGCACGCGACGTGCAAGGTGCGCGCCGCGTCGATGCGGAAGCCGCCCGACCAGGCGGTGAGCGCGCGCGCGGGCTCGTCGGGCTGCAGCACGCGCACGCACAGCAGCAGCTCGCGCTCCCAGCGCGCCCAGTGCCACGGCAGGTAGCAGCCCGCCACCGCCGACACGTGCGTGGCCATCGCGCCCGGATCGTTCTGGCGGGCAAGACCATACACTCCCTATTCATGCAAAATTATATGCACTGAGTGATGAGTATATGAATCTAAACTGCTAACTAAAAATGAAGTCAATGTACACCCGTACAATCCTCGCCAATCTTTCTTTCGCAGAACCTTTAAGAAATCAGCGAGATGTTATATTATGCACGCTGTGATCTATCGGAATAGTGGAACGCGGATTCAACAGTATTCAAAGAGATCGGCGAATGTTACACGAGTATGACACACACACACACTATTGTTATAAATATCTATAAATTCATACAATTGTAATCCTATTTGGCCTTATTTTAGTATTGAGATTTAATTGTAAATTATATTCTGTATGTATCGCTGTTGATTACAATAAAATAAATAAATAAATGATATGGTGCTGAATGATCTAACGTTACCTAAATCGTTAAAAACACCTTCAACGCAACAGTCGAAAAGAAAAGTCAATCGTAACAGTGTTCCTTAATTCCATGAATTCATTCACGCATAAAAACTTTAGGTAATCCGATTTTGTGAGAATTCAGCCATCGTTTTCTGATTTAATTGTTGCCATTCATAATTCTACAGCAGAGTGGGCACTCACGAGCGTGGTGGCGGTGCAGCGCTGCGCGAACTGCAGGCAGCGCGCCGTGTTGTTGTGCAGCTGGTAGCGCGGCGTGAGCGTCACGATGTTGGTGCGGCGGTAGCGGCCGCGGCCCGCGCGCACGGCCACGCCCACCGCGAACGCGCGCTCGCCGCGCTCGCCGGCCTCGGCGCCGCGGCTCTCCAGCCGCTTCACCGTCACGCCCGGCCCCAGCCCGAACGGGGAGCACCACTGTGGCGCGACGCACGGTAAACACAAAGGACACGATCGGCAATTACACTGCTACGTTGCAAATTTTTGTTATTTTATTATTTACATTCATTTTAAAAATATTTGTTCTATGCTATGATGACTTTCTACGTAAAAGTTTTGTTTGAATAAAATACTTTGGTTAACAGTAACTCAAAATCTGAAAAAAAAAATTGTAAATTGTGATCTGAGAAAACCTAAGGTAAAAAAAACATTTCATCCCCTTTAGCAGTTAGCGTCTAGCATTCCTGTTTTTTTTGAACCTGAACTTTTGGAGTGAGTTTGGAGGACCCGAAGCGAGTAATGTGGGTCAGAGTACGCACCTCGGAAGAATGTGAAAGTCCAGATCCAAGTCGCAAAGAAACAGTAGGTCCGTCCCCATCGGCGAAGGAAAACGGCAGTGGAGCCACCATGCGCGCCACTTCGTGTTCTGAGAACTGCCCCGCCGCCTCCGCGCCGCCCTCCGCGCGCACCACCAGCGGCAAGCCCGTGCGGTTCACGATCCAGTAGGCGGCCGAGATCGACACCTGTGCGACCGACCAGATGGTAATTCGCAGATCGAACCCGATGGGCGCCACGCAAGAGCGGCACCGGTATATATTCCTTCCCATGTGCGTTAGGGATGGCCACTGAAGGGGTTTTAGTAGCCAAAAATCCTACGTAACCCGAAACCTCCCCCAGGACGTCGGATTTTTTTAAGATTTCCCCACCGTTAAAAAAAACTAGATCTCAGAAGTTCCTCGAGTTTTATCCCGCAGAATTTCGAAATAGATTTAGAATGAGAAGAAAAACACACAAATATATGAAAATAAATCCATGAATACTCTAAAAAAAATTGCAATTTTATCATACCTTGATCCCATCAGTTTTCTTAATAGTCACTCTCGCGTTGAGATAGAGCCTTCTGCTGCGTTGGTCGCGGAGCTTCAATCGCGCAGAAAACGAGCCCGAAGTCGTGGCTCCGCCCACGCTCAGAGCAGTGGACCAGCCGAAGCCCTCCAGTTTGACGCACAGCTCTACGCCTTCTTCTACGTTGACCTGATTGAAAAAATCATCAGCGAATATTTGGAACTTCAGCCCCCATCGAGAGTATACAATACCAATAACGGTAGCTGGGAAAGCTCATATTCGTATTTACAAACATTTGAAGAAGTGGTACCTGGTGGAAAGGTTGCGTATTGGCGGGTGCCAGCGTGCCGACTATGTGGTCGGCCCGGTACTGCAGCTCCAAAGGTAGCAGATTCTCGAGGCGCAGTGCCGGAACAAGCGTTAGGGTGTGTCCCGCCAAAAGTTCTCCGCGGTCCGGGGGGAATCGTTCTCGCACTATAACGCAGCAAAATCTGTGGGGTTAAAGAAAAGAAATAAAAATTATCGTGACATTTGTTTTTGTGACATCATTTATAGTGAAAGTTCGAGTTCAAAAGAACAAGGGGAGACATCTAGTGCTTTAAAATTTTAGCGTTCGCGTGAGTAAAGCGAACGAGCGGCTTGAAATAACACGAGGGTTCATGCAAGTTTTATAGTACCATAGTCAATTTTCTCCTTAAATGAAAATTAATTACGGATGGTTTCGACTGCCCATTTGATAGAGACCTATTTTTCGCGATAATTATCATAATCTCGGTGATGGTTCAACGTTGACAATTATTGTGACCGAGTCACCTCTACCGCTCTATCAGACTCTAAATCACTGCACTTTTGTCCTCTCCGCTGCGGCGTATAAATCTCAGTAATGTACCCCTAAGATCGTTCAGTCCTACCTGTAGACGTAGTCGTGTGGCGCTCTGCACTCGTGGTGCAGCAGGGCTCGCTCGGCGGTCGCGGCCGCGGCGCGCCAGTCGACGGGCGCGGGCGGCAGCGCGGGCGCCGGCGCCGCGTGCGCGCGCAGCAGCGGCCGCGCCCACACCGCGCCCGGCCGCGCCACCAGCGGCGCCGCCCAGCGCTCGCCCGCGCCCACCTGCACGCTGCGCACGCCGCCGCCGCTCCACGGACCTACGGGGGACACGACCCGCCTTACTTCACTACGGTGCCACCACTTATCTGTTCAGCTTCAGGTGGACAATATTGGACTAAGGCCGCTATTTTAAAAGACGATTCCGCTAATGCGAGTGGCGTACTAAGTTATCAAAATGCAGGACCGATTTTCTCGTTTGCTAAGTAGTAATACTACTATGTATTAGCGACCCCGTCTACTGAACAGACAAGTTGGTGGATCTATACGATTGCTATTGTAAGTTTTGATCGAAAGACCATGACGTTTCACTGTTACACTGACTATTACGCGCAACTATTCGTACTATTTGGTAATTTAAGCGCAAATAACTAACTAGTGAGCGTGTGACTTGTAATAGGTGTGTATAATAAATGTGTTGTAAATGGCATCTGTCTACTTAAAATAACTGAATAAAATACAAGCAATTCATTATTTTGAATCAACGGACAACAACCAAGGCAACTCAAAATATATTTTCCCTAGGATGGCAATAAGGATATAAAAGCGATGTGCGTTGACGCGACAAACTACCTATTGTTAATCAACCCGTCCACATTCCAAACCGCTCCAATAATTATTGAGCTGAAATCAATAGTCATACTGTTCGATTTGGACTGAGAAAATGTTATTTTAAAAATATGATTTTACAAATAATTACACGTGTAAAAATATGCGTGTTAAAGTCATAAACGCATCGCGTTGGCCAGTCGGCGCGCCATTATTGAGTCGCGTTCGGAATGCGCGGGCGCGCTATTCACCGCAGTTGACAAATATGGGGACGTTAGGCGCGACGCGCTGCACGGACGCGCAGCCCAGCGCGGCGCGGCGCTGCAGGCCCGCGCACGCCGAGCGCACGTGCGCCGTCGCGCTCCACGCGTGCGCCATGCTCGTCAGCGCACGCTCTGACGTCACACACACTCCATGTTAGTCTTATTATGATAGTTAACATGAGGTTTTATGACTAATTGTGCCAACTATCAAACAGTTTTTGTATTTTGTTCAAAACCTACAGTCTTGTAGTACACATTTTAGGTTTTTCTATCCCACCCCATATTTCTCAAATGCGATAAAATTTTTGGACATCTATTAAACAAGGAAGATTTTAAGACGAACTAGATTTGCTTTAACATTATTTCCTAAAGACATTTTATACAATATAAATATTAAATATTTTAAACTATTTTTTATCATCATCATTATGTATCACATTTTATTGAAGTATAATAAATAAAATAAATCCGACTTCGGAAAGACGTCCACTGCCTCGACCTTTGTTCAGCAGTGGACGTCTACGGTCGATGAAAAAGACTTTGGAAAGAGACAGTCGGCTGGCTTTCGCTGAACGGAGCAGTAGTTCTACAAAGGCTGGGTGATGATCTTTTTCTGTAGCCAGATGTGTGATATTTGTTGCCACTGTGCTGGGTACTGTAAAATGATTCTCGTCACGTAACGCGTCAGAGCAGCGGGCGGCGGTCACCTTGCGCGGGCGCGTCCAGGCGCAGCTCCACGGGGTGCGGCAGCTTGTTGAGCAGCTGCAGCGCCGAGCGCACCGTCACCAGCTTGCGCGCCGACCCCTCCAGGGACACCTCCAGCACTACGCGCGCCTCGGCGCCGGTTTTCTGTACGAGTACACGATTCAATATCAAGCTCCCTGTACGATCACTTACGAATACTTTCATACAAAATTGCCATTGCCAATCGGTCGATGAAAGGTTACACGCCGATGTGGCGAAAGGAATAGACTCTCGGTGGTCGCCGTTACCGTGTGTGTGATGTGCCTGAAGAACACGCCCACGCGGTCGACGCACACCGGGTCGGGCGGCGCCCAGCCGTCCATCCTCAGCACGAGGCGCAGCAGAGGCGCGGGCGCCGCGTGCCGGCCGCGCGCGCGCCGCGCACCGAACGAGAACGGCTCCGTGTCGCCGCCGCGCACCATCACCCACGAGTCGTCCGGCCCGCAGGGCTCCGCCGCGCCCGACTCGCGTAACCTGAACCCAACACACCACGTGACTACTCCGCACCGAGCGCTAGATGGCGCCGCAGAAACTCGAAGGATCAAGTGTCGGTTAGAAGCAGGCGTAACTTTGCGGAATTCCATGATACTCGTAACACCGAAAGTAAAAGTAACATTAGGCTGTACGCGTACGGCGACTCACTCGTCCGACGTGGTGGTGAGCGTGGTGAACCACAGCCGCTGGCCGGTCAGGTTGCGCAGCGCGTACGGCACGAAGGGCGAGCGGCGCCGGTGCCCCGACGGGCTGCCCTTCGGCGACTGCTCCGACGTCGCCGTCTGACAAGTCATTCCACAACGTCAAACGGCTTCGTAGGGTCACGAGAGAGCAAGCACTTATTATAATGTCTATATCATTAAGAGCGAAAATCAATTTTTCACAGTTGTTAAGAGAGGCAAGATTGTGAAGTTATTAAATATACAAATAAAATAAAAATCTGGGTGAAAGATTAGATTATAAGAGCGACAGCCCGCTCGACAGCGTGTACCCCCAGCTCTGAGATATACCAGCCGACCTGCGGCGCGTAGTAGTCGGCCGTCCAGTTGTGCCGCACGAGGCGCACGAGGTCCACGAGCGCGGACGTCACGTTGGTGTCGAGCGTGGCGGCGGAGCGCACGTCCAGCTGCACGCGCCCCAGCGACAGCCCGCTCGACAGCGTGTACCCCCAGCTCTGAGATATACCAGCCGACCTGCGGCGCGTAGTAGTCGGCCGTCCAGTTGTGCCGCACGAGGCGCACGAGGTCCACGAGCGCGGACGTCACGTTGGTGTCGAGCGTGGCGGCGGAGCGCACGTCCAGCTGCACGCGCCCCAGCGACAGCCCGCTCGACAGCGTGTACCCCCAGCTCTGAGATATACCAGCCGACCTGCGGCGCGTAGTAGTCGGCCGTCCAGTTGTGCCGCACGAGGCGCACGAGGTCCACGAGCGCGGACGTCACGTTGGTGTCGAGCGTGGCGGCGGAGCGCACGTCCAGCTGCACGCGCCCCAGCGACAGCCCGCTCGACAGCGTGTACCCCCAGCTCTGAGATATACCAGCCGACCTGCGGCGCGTAGTAGTCGGCCGTCCAGTTGTGCCGCACGAGGCGCACGAGGTCCACGAGCGCGGACGTCACGTTGGTGTCGAGCGTGGCGGCGGAGCGCACGTCCAGCTGCACGCGCCCCAGCGACAGCCCGCTCGACAGCGTGTACCCCCAGCTCTGAGATATACCAGCCGACCTGCGGCGCGTAGTAGTCGGCCGTCCAGTTGTGCCGCACGAGGCGCACGAGGTCCACGAGCGCGGACGTCACGTTGGTGTCGAGCGTGGCGGCGGAGCGCACGTCCAGCTGCACGCGCCCCAGCGACAGCCCGCTCGACAGCGTGTACCCCCAGCTCTGAGATATACCAGCCGACCTGCGGCGCGTAGTAGTCGGCCGTCCAGTTGTGCCGCACGAGGCGCACGAGGTCCACGAGCGCGGACGTCACGTTGGTGTCGAGCGTGGCGGCGGAGCGCACGTCCAGCTGCACGCGCCCCAGCGACAGCCCGCTCGACAGCGTGTACCCCCAGCTCTGAGATATACCAGCCGACCTGCGGCGCGTAGTAGTCGGCCGTCCAGTTGTGCCGCACGAGGCGCACGAGGTCCACGAGCGCGGACGTCACGTTGGTGTCGAGCGTGGCGGCGGAGCGCACGTCCAGCTGCACGCGCCCCAGCGACAGCCCGCTCGACAGCGTGTACCCCCAGCTCTGAGATATACCAGCCGACCTGCGGCGCGTAGTAGTCGGCCGTCCAGTTGTGCCGCACGAGGCGCACGAGGTCCACGAGCGCGGACGTCACGTTGGTGTCGAGCGTGGCGGCGGAGCGCACGTCCAGCTGCACGCGCCCCAGCGACAGCCCGCTCGACAGCGTGTACCCCCAGCTCTGAGATATACCAGCCGACCTGCGGCGCGTAGTAGTCGGCCGTCCAGTTGTGCCGCACGAGGCGCACGAGGTCCACGAGCGCGGACGTCACGTTGGTGTCGAGCGTGGCGGCGGAGCGCACGTCCAGCTGCACGCGCCCCAGCGACAGCCCGCTCGACAGCGTGTACCCCCAGCTCTGAGATATACCAGCCGACCTGCGGCGCGTAGTAGTCGGCCGTCCAGTTGTGCCGCACGAGGCGCACGAGGTCCACGAGCGCGGACGTCACGTTGGTGTCGAGCGTGGCGGCGGAGCGCACGTCCAGCTGCACGCGCCCCAGCGACAGCCCGCTCGACAGCGTGTACCCCCAGCTCTGAGATATACCAGCCGACCTGCGGCGCGTAGTAGTCGGCCGTCCAGTTGTGCCGCACGAGGCGCACGAGGTCCACGAGCGCGGACGTCACGTTGGTGTCGAGCGTGGCGGCGGAGCGCACGTCCAGCTGCACGCGCCCCAGCGACAGCCCGCTCGACAGCGTGTACCCCCAGCTCTGAGATATACCAGCCGACCTGCGGCGCGTAGTAGTCGGCCGTCCAGTTGTGCCGCACGAGGCGCACGAGGTCCACGAGCGCGGACGTCACGTTGGTGTCGAGCGTGGCGGCGGAGCGCACGTCCAGCTGCACGCGCCCCAGCGACAGCCCGCTCGACAGCGTGTACCCCCAGCTCTGAGATATACCAGCCGACCTGCGGCGCGTAGTAGTCGGCCGTCCAGTTGTGCCGCACGAGGCGCACGAGGTCCACGAGCGCGGACGTCACGTTGGTGTCGAGCGTGGCGGCGGAGCGCACGTCCAGCTGCACGCGCCCCAGCGACAGCCCGCTCGACAGCGTGTACCCCCAGCTCTGAGATATACCAGCCGACCTGCGGCGCGTAGTAGTCGGCCGTCCAGTTGTGCCGCACGAGGCGCACGAGGTCCACGAGCGCGGACGTCACGTTGGTGTCGAGCGTGGCGGCGGAGCGCACGTCCAGCTGCACGCGCCCCAGCGACAGCCCGCTCGACAGCGTGTACCCCCAGCTCTGAGATATACCAGCCGACCTGCGGCGCGTAGTAGTCGGCCGTCCAGTTGTGCCGCACGAGGCGCACGAGGTCCACGAGCGCGGACGTCACGTTGGTGTCGAGCGTGGCGGCGGAGCGCACGTCCAGCTGCACGCGCCCCAGCGACAGCCCGCTCGACAGCGTGTACCCCCAGCTCTGAGATATACCAGCCGACCTGCGGCGCGTAGTAGTCGGCCGTCCAGTTGTGCCGCACGAGGCGCACGAGGTCCACGAGCGCGGACGTCACGTTGGTGTCGAGCGTGGCGGCGGAGCGCACGTCCAGCTGCACGCGCCCCAGCGACAGCCCGCTCGACAGCGTGTACCCCCAGCTCTGAGATATACCAGCCGACCTGCGGCGCGTAGTAGTCGGCCGTCCAGTTGTGCCGCACGAGGCGCACGAGGTCCACGAGCGCGGACGTCACGTTGGTGTCGAGCGTGGCGGCGGAGCGCACGTCCAGCTGCACGCGCCCCAGCGACAGCCCGCTCGACAGCGTGTACCCCCAGCTCTGAGATATACCAGCCGACCTGCGGCGCGTAGTAGTCGGCCGTCCAGTTGTGCCGCACGAGGCGCACGAGGTCCACGAGCGCGGACGTCACGTTGGTGTCGAGCGTGGCGGCGGAGCGCACGTCCAGCTGCACGCGCCCCAGCGACAGCCCGCTCGACAGCGTGTACCCCCAGCTCTGAGATATACCAGCCGACCTGCGGCGCGTAGTAGTCGGCCGTCCAGTTGTGCCGCACGAGGCGCACGAGGTCCACGAGCGCGGACGTCACGTTGGTGTCGAGCGTGGCGGCGGAGCGCACGTCCAGCTGCACGCGCCCCAGCGACAGCCCGCTCGACAGCGTGTACCCCCAGCTCTGAGATATACCAGCCGACCTGCGGCGCGTAGTAGTCGGCCGTCCAGTTGTGCCGCACGAGGCGCACGAGGTCCACGAGCGCGGACGTCACGTTGGTGTCGAGCGTGGCGGCGGAGCGCACGTCCAGCTGCACGCGCCCCAGCGACAGCCCGCTCGACAGCGTGTACTCCCAGCTCGTGTCGAATCTGCGAGGAGATATTGTACCAACTGTGGGATTGTCTAAAAATGAATGCATCAGTGTGACGATCGCAATCCCTCTGATTGGCTACTAAGAAGTAAGGATTGAAATGTAACACCTGGGCTATCTGAACGTTACCTCCAAGGTTCAACGACGGGCTCCCAGCCGGACAGCGTGCGGTTGTAGTAGTCCGCGCTGAGCTGCGCGCGCAGCTTGCCCGCGCCCGCGCCGCCCGCCGCCGGCGCCGCGCCGCCCGCCTCGCTCGCCGGCGTCGACACCAGCAGGGGGTCCTCGAATGATTCTTCCACTTTACGTAAATCCTGAGGACAGTCAAAAACAAAGATATGGTGTTAATAATGTTCCCCTGATGAATTTCAAACAAGTCCGTAAAAAAATATCGTTGAAGGATATAATTATTATAGTGCAAAATTGTGTGCGCCCCATCTCATAGTCTCATAGTAAATAGTAAACTCAGCGTACATCGAATCTGATAAATATTTAGTTTTGTATCCCTCACCTGTTCCACTTGCAGGTCCACCAGGGAAACTTCCAGCAGGGGCACGTCTGAATCCAAGCAGTCGTCGATCACGCACAACGTCACGCATTCCGCGTTCACCTGGTTCAAGCGAACACACACTATTACAACATTTCTATGTTTTTCAATAAAAAATTACAAGTCCATTATCCTACAACATATTTTTTTAGTTTAGAGAACAACACAATGTGAATAATTAATCTGTTGCCAATCAATACACTAAACTAAGTCGACAGGTCTTTTACTGGTATTCCTATTTCGTATGCTCCCTGCGGTTTAGCTCAGCTCAGAGGTTGAGTGGTGTGAGAACAGAATATTTTTTTTTTCAGTCACATTACGAGTGTTATACCTGTACAGCCTTGAGCGCCCAGTGCGCCGGCTTCTCCGGCGGCGGCTTCACGGCGTCGGCCGACCTCAGCCAGCGCGGCAAGGCGCCCACCCCCGCGCCGCCGTAGGGCGCCCCCACCCCCGCACCCGCCCGCATGTGCACGCTGTTGGCCGGGGCTGTCGCCGCCGCCTGCTCGTCGGACTTGCCTACGAAACGGTATCCCGACTTTATCAAATGGGATTACTCTGGTGGAGGATATTGCATCGAAGACTTATTGAGACGATGGTTTACCCGACAGCGCGACTCTGGCTTGCGCGGGCAGCGACTGCAGCATGGACGCGAACATGCGCATGTCGTGGTACGACAGGCGCAGGTTCAGCGTGCCGATGGCAACCTGCAAAAATTTAAATACTTGACGCCGATACTACATCACATTTACAAAGATATCGTCGAAATCGCGGTCGCGACAGGATTTTCTATTTTTATTATTTTATAGTATTTTTAAATATAACTTCATCATCACGTGTCATTTGCGCTTTTAAAATAACAGATATTCTTTCATGTATAAGTAAAATATACGTACATGCAGCACGTTGTCGGCGTGCAGGGCCGCGTGCACGGCGGCGGGGTCGACGATGGACAGCGCCGTCTCCTCCTCCAGCCCCAGCACGCACGAGAACACCTCCAGCTCGTTGAGCTCGCACACCACGGGCCGCGCCACGTCCGCCGGCCGGTACGTGATCACCGTCGTGCTCTGCGACCGAGGTTTTTGTGACGCCTTTGCAATTTATTCACGCTCCTGTCGCATGCCGTGCGACTTACGCGTTGGGTGTCGTGAATTTCGCAAAAAACATACGAGTAATAAGCATTTTAAAAGGGGAAAAATGACGGCATCAGATACTACACTGCTGCCATGTGCAGCTTGCACGGACGTGACACATCCTGCAAGTTGGACGCGGGTCTAGCTAGCACCAAAATATGATTCATTCGAGAATTTTCTGACAAGTGCAAGTCACTCGATACTGCCGGCTCAATTCTGTGAGAAGTTGGACATGTTATCATATCTAGAAGCTACTGGTTCATAGGTCTAGTGGCGAGCTTGTCCGATTGCGGATAACACGATGCGGTCAAAATCCAGTCGAAAGGACATTATTATAGTAACGACCTTTAATATAACAGCGTTGGTGTCCCACAGCGAGGCGTCCTCCACCAGCACCAGCTGCGAGTCGGTCACGTTCAGCTTGAGCTCCACCTGCCCGCCGCCCTCGTCGGCGCGCGCCGGGCTGCCCGCGCCGCTCCTGCTCCATTCGCCCTCGAAACTCTCCATCGATAGATCTTCTCTGGGTAATGAACAAGATAAAAGGGCTTCGGACATGATTCAAAAAGGAAAATATATTATTTGTTGAATATAAAAGCTTTGTATGATCTTACAGATGTTGTAGGTCGGGGTCGACGGCGGGCGGCGGCGGCTGCATGATGAACTGGTTGGCCGCCTCCCACCAGTCGAGGATGGCCATCAGCCGCATGTTGTTGATGAGGATCGTGTACGCGGACGAATCTGGCCGTTTTCTAGCCAAAATTACAGTACATTTTTTTTTCATCACTAATCGCAAATAAACTTTTATGTGATTGTAATTACAGTACATTAATAGTAATGAGTTTAGAAGAAAGATTCTTTTTACAATGATCCTTCTGGAAAACATTTTTAAACATTTAGATCATGCGAGGTTGTTGAAAATTAGCTATTATAGTTGGATCATCAAATGCACCTATAAAAGTTCCCTATAGTAAAATTGACGAGTCTATAAAATTCTTCGTCTTATTCGTAACATTATAACATCCTTATTACTCAAAAGTCAACTTACTGAACACAAAATTACGAGACCTCGTGTGGCCTTTCTTAGGGATATTCCAGTTTAAAAAAAATCTTGCTAATATTATAAATGCGAAAGTTTGGACGTATAGAGGGATGGAAGGATATTTGTTTATTACTCAATCACGCCACAACAACTGAACCGATTTGGCTGATATTTGGCACAGAAACAGACTATAGTCTGGAATAACACATAGGCTTCTTTCCCCAGAAAATAAGAGAGTCTCCATCCTCAAGTCACGGGTATCAGCAAGTAAGCTAGAAGGCAAAGATGACTGACTGACTGACTGATCTATCAACGCACAGCTCTAACCACTGGACGGATCAGGCTGAAATTTTGCATGTAGATAGCTATTATAACGTAGGTGTCCGCTAAGAAAGGATTTTTGAAAACTCAACCCCTAGAGATAAAATAGGGGTTTGAAAAATCGAACTTAACGTGAGCGAAGCCGCGGGGAAAAGCTAGTTAAAAAATAAAATATTGACGTCGGAACTTAAACGTAAAGTAATTGAATGTCACCTGGCGTGCACCTCGGCCTGCACGCTGTGGCGGTGGTCGGGCATGGGCTGCACGATGTGGCTGAACACGTTGCCGCGCCGGTTGGCCGGCTCGCCCGCGTAGCGCGTGTCGCTCACCAGGATCTCCTGCCGCGCAGGAATATGACGATCGTAGTCACCTCTGATTGGCTCAATTTATGGCGTTCTTGCTGAATCCACGCAATTTAGGAAAATACGAGACAGCAAAGGCCAATCGGAGGTGATTACGATCGTCACAGTGTAGCACGCAATTTTAGCCAATCCCCACAACAAGTTTTGCCACGATGTTTGTCGCACTATTGCTTAGAGTCGGAGAGGGGATTACAGAGCATATCGAGACCCTGAGGATGAATAATTTTTTTTCATATATTATATAACATTCAGTAGTTCACTTACCTGCGAGACTAAATCGATGTCCTGCGCCAAATCAGAGTACGTTTCCAGCAGCAACCTCGACTTGATAAAGTTGATGCAGGCCAACGGCGGAGCGCCTTTGGACCCTCGCAGCTCCACACACACGTCTTGAAGATCCAGCTGCAATGACCAAGTAGTCCACACTTGGCACGGCGCCGGGGGCACTTGCGCCAAGCTGGGCAGCGGCGGCTCGAGCAGCTCCTCGCACGGCTCGGCCAAGTTGTGCGTCAGCACGCCCCGCACGAGCCGGTACTGCGCCGCGTCCAGCGACGCCTGGAGGGTTGCTAGGCGACCTTGCACCGTCATTTCTGGCACTGTGCAAAAATAATACACAATTTGAATAAACACGAAATTAACTTGTAGGACGTGAAATGTTTACTATTACACTGGACGTATTTCATCTTAAAGTGTGATAAGTTTCAGTCGATCGAAACAATAATTCCAAAGTATTTAAACAGCTAGAGAATTTCGTTTATGTTATCCTGAAACCATAAATTGACACTGAAAACACAGACCTCTGTTACTAAAAATACACTGGACCGGTTGTGCTATCACCGAGGATGAAGCAATTTGATTATCGCCATTTTGACGCTGATCACTAAGAGGGGGAAGAGTGAATGCATCCGAAACTATGTGAACTTGGAAATTTCGAACTTAGTTTCTAATAGAGGGCACATCAAATCGACATAAGAATCCGTCGTAATTTTTAAGGGGCCGCCTATCCAGCAAACCTACGTGTAAGTATAGAGGTCCGTGGATAGATATCTATAGTTTAACCCTAAGGGAAGTACAGTTAGGTCCGAAAGTAGCCTACGTTACCATTGTGCGTATCGGCGCAGTTCTTCTCCAGCTGCAGCGTGAGCTCGGCGGGCGCGGGCAGCAGCGGCGCGCCGCGGCGCCGCAGCCGCACGCCGCCCGCCGCGCCGCCCCGCGCCGCGCGCGCGCACCACAGCGACAGGCCCTTCGCGCGCACCGTGCGCACGTCCAGCACCTCGCGCTCGGCTACACGGCGGAATATAGCTCACACTCACTTTTCCGATTAAGAACCTCAAATAATTATTATGGTGTTTCAGATATTTGTTTTCGGGACAGGTTTCGGTTATTGTTTGTTATTCGAAAATTGTATTCGGCACTTCTAAAGATGATTTTTTCCTAAATTAATCAAAAATAATATAGTGTTAGCGATATATTGAAATAGTAAAGATATACAACTTTAATGTCGGTATTGAAGGTAGTTTGATAAGACTAGTTGTAGGTAGTTTGACTTTGTTGACGTCGTAGCGTCCGGTCTGCCGCCGCGCCGTTAGTATAAATACAGCGCTTTGGACGTTATTAATTCAGTCTCTTCCAGAGACTCATACGGCTATTGGATGCTCCCGCGTCTAGGTCGTAGTATTTGATTAAGGGATTGTGATAGCAATCGTGCCCTAATCGAATAAATATTGCCCGTAGGTTTTAGATGAGTGTAATTAATTAAATAATACTTAGATATGTTTGATAGTTACCCTCACGTTCGGATGGTGGTTTGTCTGACGTGTTGTGGTAAAATAGGTTAGATGTGAGGACAGGGGCCGTTATAGGGGCGGTTGGAGACGGCTTTAGGTAGGGTTTCAACGTTTTTTTTATGTGAGTTGATAATAGCTAAAAAATAAACGTCCATATTGCAACGTCCGATACAAAATTATTGTTGTCCTTCGTATTGACTATCAGAGTTGAGATCGAGGAATAGATCAAATGTTGTGAGTATACAATACTTGCCGACGGTGGGATCCTGAAGTTTGCTGACGGTTCCGGGGTCCCCGGCGCGCTTGAAGCAGTTATCCAGCACCAGCAGCTGCAGCTCCGCGGCCAGCGCCGAGCGGCTGCGGCTCGACACGGGCAGCACGATGACGGGCGCCTCGCAGCGCACGCTGAGCTTCATGCGCTGCAGCTGCGACGCGTCCGGCGCTGCGCTCGTCACCTGCGCGCGTCGAGCTACACGTCAGCTCAGTTTACATTCATCGGCACTTACCCATCTGTTACGCGAGATCGCGATCGGGATTGTATAACAATAATTGCTACAGTACAACGATCGCAATCACCTCTAATCCTGGCAGGGTCGCCATATAGGGTTCAGAGCAGGCGATTAAGAACACGACCGTTTGGTTAAGATATACTTTAATTAATAACACAATAACAAGGAATAAATGAGTTTAAATAATATCTTAAACTAGCACACATGACATCACTACACCATCAATTAAACCAATCCCCACAATTGAGACTGTAACAATGATTGATACAGCTTTTCCGCAATCGACAAGCAGGTATAGAAAGGGCAGAATAATAGTGATTTTCTTTATTTGAGAACGAACGTATCCTGAAAATAAAGAAGTACGTCACGGACCCCTTGGCCCCTAACGAGTCCTCACCTTCCGCCTCGCCTGCGCGATGACTCGCCGCAGCAGGCTGAAGTCCCTGGCGAAGGCCTGCAGCTCCAGCACGAAGCGCCGCGTGTGCACGTACGTCACGGGGCCCATCTCCAGCGACAGCCGCGTCTCGTGGCCCGCAGCCTCCGCCTCCGCGGGACTCAACCTGTTGTTAACCACCTCAAATTTAACGAAAGCCATTAAGTTGAACATTTTAGAAAAATCATCCATGTCCACTTTCACCAAGCATACCTAAATCATCCCCTTAAGAGATATAATTCAGGTTAATTTCTACCTTTAAGTGTTCCTTAGAGATTTGTGAAAACGAACTTGCCAGAACACATCACCTAAGCTTAGGTAGCCCTAAAAGTTAGGGAACGTTGGTGAAACATCCATTTATCGTTTGAAAGCAAACGGAAGATTTAGATAACTGGACACTATAACAATGGTAACCACATGGTAACAACGTGGATAACCATGGTTAACATTCACACATGGTTTACATTCAGTCGCAAAACCTTCTTGCAAGTAGGGTCATAAAGGATTTTGCTTCGAGTACATCAAACTTTTTTTATACATTAGTGCACAATCAGAAAAAGATATTGCAGTTTATGTTATTTACCTTTGATAATGTATATCTAAAGCGTGCGTGGTTCGCATCCGCAGTCGTTCCCGCCAGAGCACGGCCCGCGGCGCCAGGTCCGACAGAGCAAGTGCACCCAGCGTGGCCCGGACGTCCCTTCCCGGCGCCTCGTCTCGTATTTTGACGCGCACGCGCGACACTAGCGCGCGGCACGCGTCGCCGCGCGCTCCCACCACTACGACGGATAGAGAGCGCACGTTCATTTCTATCTCAGTCGCGCCCGATTCAACGTTGGTTCTTGATTCATTCGTTTGTTCGTCTTCGGTGTTCGATGCGGCCGAACCTTGGTCATTAAAATTAAATATTTTAATTTATTTTTATAAGATCTGACTACTTATGATAAATTAAAAAAGGAAAACCCCTCTAGTTAAAAACGATCAGATTTTTCTGTTTCGAAGTTCAGTCACTAGAGTCTGGTAAAAAGCGACGACGGAAGCTTTGCACGCATTGCAGCAGCACACGCAGACACTTTTTTTTTGCGCTGGCTAGTCAACGCGATTTAAAAATAATTTGATAGCGAAACCAAATATAATTTGGCACACAACTTTGATGCTTGGATTAAATCTTTCCTAAGGATTTGGGAACCCACTGTATTATTATCCCAAAAGAACTCCTTACATTAAATCAATAATGGATAGGGATCACGACCCCAGCAATGAAGAATACGACCAGTGACAGTGAAGTCAGCTAATGGGTGGGACTCACTAGCGTTAGTCGCGCCAGCGGAGGGGGAGGGCCGCTCGGGCTCGTCGGCCGCGACGCCGAAGAAGTCCAGCACCGCCACCCAGCTGTCGATGCTCAGCACCAGCTTCAGGCAGTTGAACTCCACCTTCGTCACTTTGGACACCTGACCACACCGAAAAGTTTACGTTTAGTCGTAGAGCTCATCGAGTCACGAAGGTGAAGTGGCAATTTGGAAAGTTGGAAATAGCTACTTCGCAGCGGGAAATGCAGCGTTGGAAAACTCAAACGAATTGTTGGTAGCCGCTGGACACAAGCAGCACCAGATCATGTTCTGATGCGCTTCTTGTATGAGACATGTGTCCAGCAAAGAACGCCTATCGGTTGACATGACATCGACGTTTAGTTTTAACTTGTTTATCTTATAATTACGGTAATGCTACAGGGGAAAGTTGCCGGAAGATGAGCCGTTGGTTGCAGAAAATTTTGGTTTTAGTGGACGGGAATCGTGACGGCCCACAGTATGAAAAATGACTTGAAAAACGGTCACCCGTTTTATTGGTCTAATGAACACACATGGGTGTACCTTGTTGTAGTGGTCGTGGAAGCGTGGGTGCGCGGGGTGGCGCGTGTGCACCGACACCCACACCAGGTTGTCGAGCTCGGGCCCGCGCTCCGGCGAGCACGGCGGCGTCGGGCACCTCGCCTCCGCCTTCTCGTCCACGCTGCGCTTGTACTGCCACAGATACGTGGAATACTCTTTAAACTAACCAACTTGGGCATGATTAGCTTTGGAGGGCAGGTGGACGACCCGTGCACCCACCGACTTTTCCCAGCAGTGGGTGCAAGGGGAATTCGTATTTTCCGCGTTAGGGTTGGAATTGAAAAAAATAATATGGATCCATATCAAAAGGAAAAGAACAACTCTGGATATTTCTGATTTGTAGACTCAATAAACAGTCATTTCATCGCCGAAGTGAAAGAACAGTAGAATGAAAATTCCATCTATCCTTGTATATATTATTTTTCCCCACGAAAAGTGAAAGGAAAAAGAGCCCATTGCTTGTAAACATCTCTTAGAGAGATAACTCATTTAATATTTTTGACTGTTACTTCTAAAACTCTAAGTAAGATATAAATAGAAAATGACAACAGCCCATTCCTGTTCTTGTCCGATCGCATCATAAAATACTCCAAGTTCTCGATGAATAAATCTTCTTTCATGTGTAAAGAATATAACAAGAAAAAGGATGCAATTTTGTGGCCAGTGAGGGCGCGCTTGTTTTCATTGAATTGGTCCGTCGGTGAGCACACCTCTCTGTCGGCGGCGGGCTCCGCGACGTGGAGCTGCGCGGGCAGCGAGGCGGACAGCGCCGCAGCGCAGCGCAGCGGGGCGGACAGCGCCGCGGCGCTGCGCGGGCCGGGCGCGCGGCCGCCGGCCGGGAACTCCGTCACGAAGTCGGGGCACGACTTGGACACGAACACGGCCTTGGGCGGCACGGGCGGCGTGTGCGACACCATCAGCATGCGGTGCTTCGAATCCGGCTCCTTCGTCAGATCCTCCATCGTGATGGAGTGCAGCGACACCTGCGATATTTTGACAGCTCTCTTTCAATACATGCTGCGTGTATCTCTTAAAACCGTGTGTGCGTCTTCAAATCATGTTGTTGAGAAATTCTGCCAGCTATAAATTTGTACTTTTCAACTTTATTTGGAAAAGTAGAGTTCTAGAAATAATAGAAAATCTACTTTGAAGAGTTTTGCATTGAGCAAATTTTTTTATCTAGATTTTGTAATACGCTCTTAGTTCAATAGCCTCAATAGTGTAACGGTTAAAGCACGGACTAAAAACTAAAAGAGCGACGGTTCAAACCTCAGCTGCTGCAATATTACCGTAACCACTCCAAACATAAATATTTGCAGTTATTCGGAGGTAAGAGGGAATGTTCATCGTGCGCACCTGCAGCGTGGACTCGTGCGGGTGGCGGTGGTCGCGGCGCAGCGTGAACTCGCGGAAGGTGAGCGCCACGAGGCTGCGCTCGCCCGCGCCCACGTCCGCGCGCAGCTCCACCGTGAAGTTGGACAACTCGAACGTCACTGTTCATAAAATTTTATTTTTCTTAAACATGCATGGAAATATTGTCATTATTTTCAAAAAAAGAACACGCGAAGTATCGAATTGTCGGACAAAGAAAATCAAATCCATTGCAGGAGCGTTTTTTGAATTTGGAACATTACAACGCTCCGCGAAACAGTTGTTTCGCGGAGCGTTTTTTTTTTTTTAAATATTGCAGGAGCTTTGTAATGTAATGCCGTTTCATACAACAGTATGAAATGGCGTGCTGGGGTTACTAAATACTCTTTGATCGGATCTCTTTTGTCATTCTTGGCATACCATAGTCTCTTTGCTTAGTACAAATTGCGTTTACGTGGCTGTATAGCCACAAATGCGTTTGCCTGTCGGCACAGATAATAAAAAAAAATTGGCGGTAAAGCTGAAAATTCGTCTTGATTTGTTATTTACATACCTACTTAATAAATATAAATTTAATAATAATCAAAATGAGTTCCAACGGTTCAGAGAGTGAAATGGAGATTGATTGTACCTACTCCACCAGATTTAAACCAAAATGGCAGATGGATTTGGATGTATAGTATAAAAAGTGTTTTATTTCCCTGCATTCTTTTGAGAAAAGCACTATATATGCCTCGGCGGGAAATGGCAATTGCCTGTCTCGTATTTAGTGAAGTCCTCGCCTACGGCTCGGCCTTCAAACTCATACTGGACCTGCAATTGCCTACTTTCCTGCCTTTGCAATAATGTACTATTACTAAAGTGTCGTTTGCATTGTGCATTGTGGCGTCAATGTCTCCTCAGGATGTTCTGCCAAACCAGATGTAATATGTACGGGTGGTAAATCGTGTCGCGCGCGCTGTACACCAACTCTGGAACATCTTCAATAACATCTGAATTTTATTTGCGTTGTTCATGCATTTTTTTCTAATACTGGAAGAGCTGCCGGTTGTACCATAGATCTTTTCTGATTTGACGGATTCCAGCAAGTGAATTTTTTTTTTCTTGAATTTACTAAAATCGTTGCAGAAATAAAAATTAAATTTTACCTAAAATCTAACTTTTGGTGGTGAGAAGAATTGAACAAAAGTAAACAACAAAAGAACCTCTTCCAAGTTAGCCCGCTACCATCTTAGACTGCATCGTCACTTACCATCAGGTGAGATCGCAGTCACGGGCTATCTTGTCATCCAATAAAATAAAAAAAAAAAGTTTACCAATAAGCGGCGTGTGCGCGTGGGCGGGCGGCGCGTGCGGCGCGGGCGGCGGCACGGCCAGCAGCGCCGCGCGCAGCGCCGGGTCCAGCCGCAGCACCGGCACCGCCGGCTCCACCACCGACGCCGACTAGCAAACACATAGCATTTGAGATCCAACTAAGCTAAGGATATATTTTATGACACCTAACAAACTACTGTCCTGGAGGTTACGGCCCTTCAATCAAATCGGTCGAACCCTGAAAAGTAACAGACGAAATCACTTCTGCATTTATAATGAGCATGGATGAATTACTTTGGGTAAATAACTGCCCCTTCCATTGAACAACAATGCATAATTTTCCGTACGCTGGCAGGCTTTGCCGATAGCTCGTCACCACCCCAGCGTCGAAGACGTACCACCGAGCGATTTCACGTTCCGGTAGCGTGGCGTGTAGAAACCGATTAGGAGAATATGTCTAATTTACTTTGCCACACCGCTTCCGAGTCGGCCCGCGACCGTCTTAACCTGCATCGTCACTTACCATCGCATGAGACCGCAGGGAAGAACTATCTTGTCATAATAAGAAAAAAAGTATAAAGTTTAGAAGTGTACCTCCGGCGGGTCAGGCGCGGGCCCGGCGGCGGCGTCGGCGGGCGCGGAGTCGCCCAGCCACTGCAGCGTCTCCAGCAGCTGCTCGTACTGCTCGCGGCTCGCCGTCACGTGCAGCCCGCCCACCACCTTGCCGTGCACGGTGCACTGCGGGCAACACCACGCTCAAGTGCGCTTGACCTGACTGCTTCGGCAGGTTTAATCACTCATTCATTCATCTCCACCCATGCCGCCCCGCCATTTGTATATACAAGGTCAAGATGCTTGACAATGTACCAAAGAAAAAATATTGATGTTCCCAATTATTATATAAAAAATTATTTTAACTTGGCAGTATTTTTGAAATCTTGACAGAAACAAACAAGCAATTACAGTAGTTTTTGTCGTCATACCTGCGGTCCATCGTCGAGTTCGTCGCAGGTGACGGCGAGCTGCAGTGCCGTGTCGTGCAGGACCGGCAAGCCGCGAGACGCGTCGTAGATGTCCGCCATGTTGTCCGTCGCCGCGGACAGGTGCTGCTTGCGCAGCTTCTCTCCGACGTCCAACTGAGCGGCAGATGGTAAACAAATATGTTGTGGAGCACACAAACACACGTACACAGTCAAAGGTAAAACCTAGCTGGAAAAATTTAGTGGTTTTCTATAACTACGCTAAAATCTAGATACAAAAAATAACCAATTTTTCTCTTTTCAGACATAACATAATATACGAAGCTACGACAAGTGTGTGGAACGTGAACCCGTTGTTTTTCCGGGTTATTTAACTCTCCACTAGGGCACCACAAGATTTGTCAACCCATTTCCTCGCGACCTCTTAGATAATCACGAGTAAATGGGTTAAAAGAATTGTTCGCGTCGCGAATATGTACAGTCGCGGACAAAAAATGTTTACCACCTTAAGATTCATAATTGCATGCACACATCTGTGTCAGAAGGTCGATATGTGATTTGATTAGCCATAGATCATAGACTTTTTAACATGTAGCGGTGCTTAGACAGTCCTTTAGCGGTCTCTTTAGTAGGTGACTGCTAAATAGGTTAGATGTAGAAAACCTTTTTTGGAACAAAAAATCCTTACTAATGTTATAAAATAATGTGAGTGTTTGTTTGTTCGTTGTTGGTTTGTCCTTCCATCACACAGCTACGGAGCAATAGATCCACATAATTTTTTGCATGGATATTAGTTGAGGATTTGGATAGCGATATTTATCCCGGAAAAATAGAAGGTTCCCATGGAAATTTTAGAATCCTAACTTCACGCGGACGAAGTCACGGGCAAAAGCTAGTAATTTTAATAAATAACTCTTATCTCATATAGACACGAGCACAGGACACGAGTTAGCAAAATATGAAAACGGAAGTAATAATCTGATGAAATTTCAAAGAATCTTTATTTCTTAATTTTATTATTGAGAAACTAAACAATATTAGTATAAATAAATAATTAGCTTAATTAGCTTCCATTCGCTGCTATGACAACACGTAGACACTCTCGCATAAACGCGACAAGGCGATAAGTCAGTTCATATCATCTGTGATATCATCTCATACCCCAGTGCAATGTGATCTAAGAGTTTGAGGATTTCTTTGATTCTGACAGTCCCAGCTTTGAATCATTAAGCCCCATAAATTTTCAGTTTCAAATTAGTAGATCGAGCGGGCTATTGAACGAGATGACTGCCACGGTGCAGATTGAACCATGAAATAGTAGCTCGGCGCATTATCTTGAACTTAGGTTGTCGGAATTTTGCTGCAGAACATCGATGTAAAATGCTGCAGAAACACCACGCATCACCGTAGCTCATCCACCTCCTTTTGACTGTTTTTGACTGTGGATGCTAGCAGCATCATTATGATTCAATGCACAATATGAACTTCACCATTAGAATTATGATTAAGCTTGCCATTTATTTTGTATTTTTAAATTTCAAATAAGAAATATAATATTTTTGATAATTAATTGTCACTCAAGGGCAATGATGCTAATGTGTCAAACACAAGTGTCAAACTTGAATTTAGGAAATGAGTTTTATTACTAATATTTGTATAGAAAAGTCATTAATACTTTTTTTTGATAAAACGATGCATGAAATTTTTATAACGTAACAAATGCCTTGATATAGCATTATAGACCTTACTGAACGCAGGGTTACGAAGAATCTAATTTGAAAAGTGGTAAACATTTTCTGTCCCCGACCGTACTTGCCGTACAATATGCTTAGTGTACGTTTTAATTCGATTAATCATATAAGAATTCGATGACATTAGCGTTAAAGTAAAATGAACCTTAACTGTAGTGATTTAAAGTCACAAATTTCATACAACCAATTTTAATGCTAGCATTTGACGTACGGAGACGAGCGAGATGTCGCGCACGCGCACGCGGTACACGGTGCGGTGCGGCGCGCCCGGCCGGTTGGCGAGGCTCATGCGGCCCAGGTGCGCCACCAGCACGTGCGCGCTGCGCGCCGCGCGCGGCAGCACCACCACCGGCGACTCCAGCTCCACGCTTACGCTGCGGAACACAACCAATGGACTGTTACACCGCTAAAACGCACGAAGATGCTATGGCATGTGCAATGTGTGCAAGAAACTAGCTAGCTAGAGACGCATTTTTATCGCTAGTATAGACAAAATTTACAAAACATGCCAGTTCTAATTTAAAGTCTTTTAAAATTTAGAAATTGCTTCAGCGTTAGGCAATGAATTTTTTACTATCGACTGACCTGAGAACGATTTGTCGCGCGTCCCGGTCCGGTTCGTCCAAGGAGCACCCCGCGCTGGTGGTGCGGCGTCGAGGCGACACGCCTTCCGTCGATTGGGACAGCTTCGGGTTCGAGTACAGGCTTTCACCCCTAAAAATAACGGCCGAATTACGATTAGCACTACAGAAAAAAGATTTTAAATCAGCGGAACCAAAGAAAAATTATAATATAACCCTAGATGTTCTCGAATGTTGATTACTCAAAAAACTTTTTAAAGACAAGTTTTAGGCAAGTTTGATAGTATCTGTTGAATTACAGATATCTGCATTATGACTGCAAACCTCCAAGTCTACGTATTTAGTATTTGCTGGCTCTGTTTTTCAAACCGGTGGTAGTGATCCCGTCGGACTACGCACAAATAAACGCACTCACCTGGGATGCACCAGCCCAATGGCCATATCCGCCGCGGCGGCCCTGATGGAGCGCGCCAAGTTGGCCAGGTACTGCTGGAACTCCGCCACGCACGACTGCAGCTCGCGCAGCAAGGGCCCCGAGTGCGTGTACCACACGCTGGCCACGCGCAGCGACGCGCTCACTTCCACCACGTCGCCCGCTTCCGCCACGGACGCGGAGTTTTCCGTGGCTATAAAAAACATACGCAAGTTGGCGTCAAGCAACAAAAACTCTTCGACCAAGTGAGGCGCGGCGGCAGAGGTATTTGTGTCGCTGCGATTTTGGTTCGTCAACCTTTCGTTTCACACGCTGCAGAAAATAACATCCCCTTGGCTATCATCTAGGACTTTTTTTAACGCACACCTAAAAGTATCTCCAGCTTGAATAAAACTGCAATTTCCCTTTGAATTTTTTAATCAATTGTGCAACTTTTTTTTTTTTTTTCAAAATTTTTCAGCACGTTCGTGTGCAATGTCGTAACGTGCCTCCGCTGCTAATAATATTAAATAGAAAATTAAGATCCCTGTAGCTGTGAGAAAAATTATGTTCTCAATTTCAAAATTAATACCGTTAAGAATTGCTCGCGTTCTTAAAATACATATAAGGTAGACAAAAATCCTTGCCTAACGTGAAACTTACGCGAGTTGGCGCTTGCGTCAGCCGCTCGAACGGTCCTGGATATGGTGAACAGCAGAGCCTTGTCGTCACCGGAGGCCTCGTGCCCCGGGTGCTGCCCCGCGTGCTGCGCCAGGGCCGAGGGCGCGCGCCCCGCGGCCAGCACGCGCGAGTGTATGCCCGCGCGCTCCGATATCGCCACCACCTGCACGCCGCCGAGGGAGCCGCCCACTTCTATGCGGTCCCCATCTATACATACACACTGGATAATAGAATAAGCCCAAGTGGACCGAGGTCATCAGACGAGGCGCAGGGAGCCGCCGGACACGGGCGGCGCAGATCGAGACATGTCCGTGCAAAACGATGTCCAGTTATCGGTTGATAAAGAAGAAAAACCATCAACAGGTATGCCCCGACACAGCCTCACGCAAAGTATTTGTTCAGTTACGTCCACAAGGACTAAGTAGTCCTTAAGTAAGAGATTTGTTCTAGAAGCTGTCGAATGTTTCACAAAAATAAAACGTTGTTTCTATCGTGAATCGGAACAAACGCCTCGGGCCAGGATGGAAAGGAAAGGATCACGACAGTTTAGTGCTTCTCACCGAGCGTGGCTTGTATCCGAGCGTCACCGACGGTGGCCGTTGCGATTTTGTTGGCGACCACGGTGCCCCCGCGGACGCCCGCGCGCAGCAGCAGAATTCCCAGCCGATGGAAGTCGAATGTTATCTCTGTGCGCACCCGCTGCCACAAAATAAAAAAAATCATAAATAAATAAACTCCGAAACATTTGTATGCACTCATACATTTCCGTTTCATTGCTTAAACTGGCAATCGCTTATCTCCTTTAAAGCATACACTAGTGTTGTATAATAATACGTACAATAAGTGGATTCGGATGATGTTTTCTTTTACTATAATACTCATAGCTATAGCTGTTGTACCTTAACGTCATCATCCGGTGCTGGCATAGACAGCAAGCTTGCACTGAGGGGTGCGGAAGGCGCAGCGGGCGCGGTGGGGGCGGAGGGCGCGCGGCGCACCGCGGCGCCCGCCACGCGGTGAGCGAAGCCGATCAGCTCCACTATGGTCTCCTGGTTGGCTGGTGTAACGGGCATTGGATATTCGTAAAAAATTGGAGTCAAGAACGGTACTAGAAGTAAAAACAACGCATCGGCTATCTTTGAACAAATAGATACCGAGAACGTAACGAATTAACAAAGGTTAACTGCAAGAGAATATCTTTGTACTAAGTTCGCCAATGCATATGTAATTTACTATTGTATTGTGCAATTAAGTTTTAGCTCTGGTTGCCCAAAAACACTAATATCAGATACCGGAATACAATTCGAAGCAACAATTTTTCTACTCACCTATCACGTCCAAATTATTAAACAATATATTTGCTATCCGCAAATCTTCCGAATCACCGTCGCCCTTCACGAGGCAAAGTTCCACTGCAATTAAAGCTTCCGAGTCCACAAGACCTGGAGCTCCTCGGCCGCTGACGTTCGTCCAAACGTCTCCTTCGACCCCCCACGGGACATTGTCAGCCCCCCACGGACCGCTTGTTCCCCAATTCGATCCAGAATTTCCAAAAGCATTCCAACTGGCTCCAGTCATCCAGGTCGGTGTAGGACTGGTTCGGTCTGGTTCTACGTTCGCTAGTAGTTGAAAAGAAGGTCAATTCAATTAAAACGAGAGTTAATCGAAAATATCATAATTAACTTAAATCGATATCGACCAAATAATAGTTCAAATAAAACTTTTATTAAAAGATTAACCTAACTACGAGCGCGGGAGCTCAATAAAATTCGTTTCAAATAATGTTGCGATTTAAACTGGAGATCAATATTTAGACTGAAGTTTCGGGTCATTTTACGAAATCCTATCGGTTATTTTCTATTATATTCCAGTTGAGGTACATTAACACACACGTCATTTAGGGGAGAAATCTCACTTCTGATTGGGAGACGCAAAATTTTTCAATCGTACTTACAGTGTCCAGTGAGGTTGGTGGCATGGTGTAAGCTGTAGAGCGCGTGATGCAAGGCCAGCGGCGTGGGGGGAGGCAGGGCCGCGCGCGCGTCCGGGGACGCAGGCGAGGTGGGCGAGGTCGGCTCCGACCCACGAATGCTGCCCGATGCCGTGTCCATCCTGAGGTTGAAAACAATACTTACTTGTCATGTCATTATTACATCATGGTTATTGTGCATTCGACTTTGCCGCTTTGAACCCTAAACGTCCAACTAAAAGCCTCATAGTTCACTAAAACATGCGACGCTCGTATAAATCATCTTTCTTTCTGGTTGATGCAGATTTGCGAGTTCTTACGGTCCAGTGACACGTTAATCTATTAATCTTGCAACCATTTAAATTTATTTGCAGATTCTCATTGTTACCGGCACAACAGCAACACTTTCTTAACTTTTCCTCAAGGTGCACTATTTCCTATGTTTTCCTAGATACATGCTCCGATGAACTGATAGTAGATGAACCATTATATCATTTTTCTTAATTCTTTCTGAACTGTAAAGTTTGTGGTAACACATCAACAAGTACTGTGTACTGTACAAGTGGTTTTCATCCAGTTACCCACGTACCCGACGTGTTTGTGGCTGGCGACGAGCAACTCGAAGTCGGGCCCGTACGTCTGCAGCGCGTCCACGAGCAGCAGCGAGTGCACCGACAGCGACAGCGACGTGTCGGCCGCGCGCGCGCACAGCGCCGCCCGCACGCCGCACACCTGCACCTCGGCGATGCTGCGGCCGCGCGACTGCACCTGCGCGCACGTGGCTCGGAAACTACACTCACATCAAAACTAATGTTCGTATTTATTTAGAGGTATTTTTGACTTTGCTTTTGTAGTTTTCAGAAGATTAAGAAAATTTAGGAAAGGATTGTCGCGTCGCCGGATGTGTCGTGTATTTTAATGTATTGTTTTTGAAACTGCTACCGTTTTATACTGGCGTGTAAGCCATAGGCATAACACAGCAGCACAGCGATTTAAAAAAATCTTAGGAGATGACTCGCAAGTCAATAAGTAGTGCGAGACTTACTTCAAGCGACATTTGATCGATAGCGAACTGGAGCATGAGTAGCGTCGCATTTTGATTCATGGAGAAGTCGGAGAATTCAGTTTCGGTATTGTCGTTAGTTTCCTCTTCCTCTTCTTCTTTGTGGCCTTCCGTATTTGGTGACCTAAATGTATGCATAATATACACAATTAATATTTAAAAGTTTCAGTAGCCATTTCATGAGAAAATGTTTCGAGTGTCGTAACACTTCCCTAACATGTATTCCTAAAATATGTGACATTACGGCAATATCCAATTTTTTTTTAACCTTTCTCCCGACCTTACTCAAAATATTTATTTTATTTTTTATTTATTTATTTATTTAAAGACAAAAAAAGTGACACAATTTACACCATAATTCATAGACCAAAGCATTAGACCAAAGACTAAAACTTGTGTCTGGTGATTGTAATTGGCAGCCCAATTAGACCGTAGCCTGTGCTAGGGCTGTCCAAAATACATCCTCCGCCCAGATCAGAAATTTTTCAAAAAAGAGTATACCTTATTGTTTCTGGAACCTAGAATTAGGTTCTGAGGTCTCTCAGTGTCTGCCAATCCGCACTTGGCCAGCGTAATACGACTGTGGCCTAAATCCTATGAATGTAAGTATGTATGTTTTGAGTGTATCGCGCACTCACGGCTCGGGCGGCGGCGCGGGCAGGCTGGCGCGCGCGGCCACGGCGCGCACGGCGGCCAGCTTGTGCTCGCTGAGGTGCACCACGAGCGCGGGCAGCGAGCCGCACAGCGCCGCGCGCGGGTACATCGGGTCCGCCGTCTGCACCACGCGCCGCTCCGCCTGCCACACGCAAACAACTGGGACTTGACTCCCTTCGAATCGTCTAATGACGTCAGTCACCTTGGGACCCCAACCCTCACCGGTCATGGCTCATCGAGTCGCGAAAGTGAAGTGGTATTGGCGGGGCATATAGTTCGAAGAACTGATAGTCGGGGTCCCATAGTCCATCTTTCAGCACTTTTATGTTTCAATTAATGGCAGCAGAAACGACAGCTTTGAATTACCAATCCGAAAATACTCAGTGCAAGCTTGGAGTTAGGAAGTGTGTGGTGTGCCACCCCCGTACCTCAGAGAGCTCGTAAAACTATTGTGCCTGATTTCTCTACGGTCGTGCCGAGTATACGTCTCATCGTGCACCTGTTTGTCCACACACTTGTGCACTGTAATACCTTGCAGATGGCCGAAAGGACATCATCATAAAAGAGTTATTTTTTAGAACAAGGTGTAGTCGGCGAAGTGCGCTGACCTGCAAGGATATGCTGAAGCGGTCGAGCAGATGCAGAGCGGAGGTGGCCTTGGTGTGAGCGTACTTCCAGTTGTCGCGCGCTCGTCCCACTAGAATCTGCAAGTCGCTTAGCTCGATCTTGTACCTTTGTTACAATATAAAACAGCGGTTAACTGCCGTTTATGGCCGCTTACCATATTTATAATGTTGTTCCGTGACATGAGAAAACCATTTCCATCAAAAATCTACTTAATTATTTTTGAAAATATAGAGTAAACTGAAACATATTTATTTAACAAAAAAACAAGTAATAGATTATGATTTATCCACACTTAAACAATGTGTTAATAGTACATTATGGTACAAGTGTAAAAGTTGGTGATTACCGCTGAGGCGCTATTGAGACCCGAGCCGTCAGGTGAGGGTCTTAAGGTAGCCGAGGACGGTAATCATCAATATACACGTGTATCATACGACGTTTTTCAACACACTTGTGAAGAAAATAACACTAAAATAGTACATTATGGTACAAAACAGTGAAAACGAGTTGTGAAAATTTTTTCGCAATGGCGGGAAAAATTAATGTTGTTCTTTTGTTCGCCCTCTTAAGGGCAGGCAAAGATCGACGACCATGTTATGTTACCATACAGCCTATTCAGGTGTTTATTTGATTTAATCAGTTTTCCGGAATGCGCCTTTTAAACCTTTAATGGCCATAGACTAAAAGAATGAGGTTTCTTTTTTCTTGGCTTTTCTCTTATAGCCACGTACAAAATGGGGAATTTCGAATTTTCTTTATTACAAAAAAAAACAAAAGTTACTGACAGTTTTATTTATTAAACACGTACATGTTGAAATTATCTATTTAAATACGGAGTTGTATGAAATGAGCAAGCAATAGGTACATTAATTTAACACGATATTTTTATAAATTATTGAACAAGATCTTTTTTGTAATAGAAACTTTTTTAAGAACACAGCAACTCACCCAATAAAATTTAAAAAAAATAAATTCTATAACTCACATTGTGAATAATAGTAATCAAAAGTCACAGTTTGAGTTAGAGGTGTCATTGTGTGCCTAGTTGCGGTGAACCGGGAGCCCCTTTATGAGCAAGTGTGTTGAAAAAAAACATTTATTAAGATGGGAACAATCGGCTTGGCATCTAGCTGCCCACAAGATATTGTAGTAACTTATTACACTGTAATAGCTACTTAATAATTGAATTATTAAGAATTGATTTCATATGAAATCATAGATTAATTATATAGGTTTAAGGTCAAAATTATTAGTTCCAGAGACACTCGTATGTCAAATGTGGTGCTTCAAAATGATTCATAATTATGTTGTCATTCGCACAGGGACAGCAAGTCCAGTGTTAATCGTAGATTTAATGTAGAGGTCAGCGGCCCTGAGCTTCAAGGTCGTCAGTCACCTGTCGTAGAGGCTGGTGTGCAGGCGCGCGGCGTCGAGCTCGCGGCGCGACGGCGGCGGCGACGACGGCGACAGCAGGCTGCCCGGCGGCGTCGAGCACGGGGTCATGAACATTTCTGCGCAAACAGACCGTTCCAGGCGAGTCCAGGCGTTCCAGAACGACGAGTCGCAGGGACGAGTGGATACGGGCCCATGAAGGGCATCATTCTATGAGGATAGAACGTATCCAAAAACGCTTTCTGAATCATATCAGTTTCTGTGATAAGCTAAGTAATAAACTTCCCAATTATTTTTCTAGATTGCGACATTATGGATTGTTATCATTGTCTGACAGGCGTAAACTTTTAGACTTATGTTTTTTGCACAAACTATTCGATGAGTCTGTGGATGCATCGAGCTTACTACATAAAATCTCTTTTAGAGTACCCAGACCTAACAGTCGTGTAAAAAACTTTTTGCCATTCAAAGCTGATATTTCTAAAACTAATCTTGGTATTTCTGCGCCTGTCAAGAGGATGTTAACAACCTATAACAACATTAGCAAGGTCGTTGATATTGATATATCAGGCGATAGTTTTTCTAAATTTAAAAAAAAATTATCAAGTCACTTTCTATCTTCATATTCTTCCTCTTCTTAATTTTTATGTAATTTTTATGTAGGTACTTTATTTAATTGTTCGTAGTTGTATTTGTTTGCTCAATATTTTCTCAAGTAGTAGGTACTAAACTTTAAGCATGTTGTGGCTACCTGTAAGTAGGTGTACATTACTGCATAATAATTTTTTAATCTTGTAGTTTTCTTAGTTTTTAATTTATTGTAACCTGTTGGTCGTCCTAAATAAATAAATAAATAAATAAATAAATAAATGAAAGGCCATGTAACGGACCTTTGTCCAGCGGAGAACGTCTATCGCTTAAAGGATTTCTTTAATTTCTTAGTCTTTTTTAGGGCAATCCATTGAATTTTTGAAATAAAAAGTGTCCGATGTCATTACTCCACTTTGCTCGGTGATTTAAGAACAAACTAACGCACGAAGTTTAGCATTTTTTTAATACTAGCTGATGCCCGTTACTATCCGCACGGATTAAAGATTTCTGATTCCCGCGGGAATTCTGTCATTTTCCAGTAGTTATTGTGTGAAAGAGTAACAACCATACATCTATGCTCACAAACTTTCGCATTTATAATAATGTTAACAGTAGAACTATAATGTACTAGTGTTTTGTTTAATTTCATTTACACAAAATAAGCATACTTCATTTGACATGACCCGAGAATACGGCGCAAGAGCATACCTTCGTCGTCTTCCGTCGACTGCTGTTTGACCGGCGCGTCCTCGTCGGGCAGGTTCGCGTTGGCCAGTCGCAGTCGACCGAAGTCCACCACCAGCACGGACGCGTCGCGGTCGCACAGATCCTCCACGAACAGAATCTGAGGCGCCGATATGTCCATTTCTATCTGCCATGAGCGGCGTTCGTTCTGGAATTTACAATAAAGGGTTGAAATATCTGAAATTTGAATACTGTTTGACCTGGAATATATTTTATTACGATTATTTAACAAGCTCAATAAACAAGTTAAACTTGAAAAAAAGAAAAGACGAAGAGAAAACCCCCAATAGAAAGTTTCTCTAGTCAACATAATTGTGTAAAAGAGTTATCCTGACTGTTTGCCAACAAGTGTTATTTTTGTGTGCGTGTGTATATCTTCATGCGTGCGTGTGCCAGTTTATGTTTGTTATTGATGCAGTTATTCGTCTCCTTTCTGAACTCTGTTAGTGTCAGTTGTAAAGCAGACTTGTTACTGTTAGGTTAGGTTAGGGTTGACGCACCAAAAACAAACGTGTCATCTATTAGTCAGAGTTCGTGCTTTCTTGGTTGAGCATTCTTTAAATGCACTGTTTTGGTGCTTAAAACCCCTAACCTTAACCTCGTTATAACCGCCTGACATGCATCCAACCCCGTGCGGGCGAGTGTGTCAGTAGGGAGGTCGCGGGTACCGGTCGGCGCGCGTGCGCGTGCTTGAGCAGACGGTCCCAGTGGTGGTGCAGCGTGGCGCGCGTGTGGTGGCGCACGTGCGCGATGGCGCCCGCGCCCGCCGCCGCCCAGCTGCGCGCCCACTGCGCCGCCGCGGGGCACCACACCACCTCCAGCGAGCTCGACTTCACGCGCAACCTGTGGGCGGAGGCCACGGGTCACTCTGGAATCTACTGAGTAAAATCTGCTCTCCGTATCGGTGGAAGAGACTTGGCTTATCACAAAAGTTGGCCTCCGAGAACCGATAGATATTTAATTTTAATTTGACTATGTTCACAAAGAAAAGCATTAACAATTAAATATTTCATTTCAATGTGGAAAAAAAAGAAAGTACACACGCTAGGTAGACAAAATTCGGAGTGATTGAAGGCCTAAAGTATAATAGTATAAAAGTATAGTAATAAAGTATAAGTATAATAGTAAGTATAAAAGTATAGTAGTAAAGTATAAGTATATTATGCATTTATATAACAAAAAACTTTAGGTCATCAAAGTTTCAGATATGGTCCCTCAACTAAAATTAGCGACAGTATGTAGGCCACACAGTAGATACAATTAATAATAACCCAGCGAGTTCAAGGGACACTAAAATATTTAGGCTCGAATGGCTGCGAGCTCACTTGTAATCGCAGTTGAGTCCGGCGGGCCGCTTCTCGTAGGACAGTTGGAACAGCGGCTCGTCCGTGGGCGCGGGCGCGGGCTGCGGCGGGTGCTGGCTGCGCCACCACGCCGCCGCGCTCGCCGCCGCGTTCATGGCGCTGAGCCCCTCGCGGATGAGCCCCTGGGGCGCCACCAGCACCGGGAACAGCGTCTTGGGCGTGACGCGGTCTCTCAGGCACACGGCGCCCAGCGACACGTGCAGCGCGTGCGCGCTCGCCCGCGGCCGGGACTCGAGTCGCACGCAAACCACTGAGAACTGCAGCTCTAGACCCTCTCCGTCGACGGGCGTTCCCTCCCCGTTGATGGCACTGGCGATTAAAACGCGCCGTTTGACAAAATCGCCCGCGTTATTCTAAACATCTCCTGTGTCGTTGATGCATTTTTGCACGTTGCTCAACTCTATTATAAACTGTAATTTATTATATTTAAACTTTTCAAAGTATACAGCGTAGGTAAAATAGATTATTTTGAAATATTTCAGTATTTGACTAAATCATTTCAACAAATGCTTGGAAAAGAAGTCAATTGCTCGTAACTAAATCAGTCACTGTGAACATAATTCAATGCACTGTATAACACAAGACAATCAGTATGCTACTAAATAACTTAAAGAATATATTATGACGAAGGAATTTACCCGAAATGTTCTTCAGTCTCGGTGCACAAATCCAGCGAGCCCCTTTGCAGCGTAAATTCAAAGAGGCCAAAAACAGCATCCCTCCGTAGCAGCGTGTTGTCATCGAGGGAATCAGCTATCACGTCTAGTATTTCGTCTTCGAGCCGCGAGGCGGTGGTGTTGGCGGTGGTGTTGGCGGTGGTGTTGGCGGTCGCCACGGGGGCGGCGGCGGGCTGCGGCGCGGCCGGCGACGGCTCGGCGTACCAGCCCCACCACTGCGGGAACCAGCGTACCAGTACGCTACGCCCGGAGCTAGCTTGCTCGGGCGTTGACACTGGTGTCGAGATGGGTACTTTACGCATTGCCACCTAAATAGAAAATGTATATTCACAAAAAGTATAAGCAGTTTTTCATTCAATTGCTCACTCAATGAGGTGCATTTCAATACCGTTTTCGTTCGGTTGTTACACATATATGGAACAACATGAAATATGTTATGTATAAAAGTTATGTACATGTTATTTGTTTATTATGAACATATAGTTATAAAGTCCTCACAGAAGGGTGGTCTGACTTCGCCAGCCTCACTGGACTAGCTGAAGAAATCTTTTCAGTTTCCCGCTGCACTCACAATCGCTCACAATTTTTAGAAAAAAAAATGGTTCTTATTGTAATACTAAAAAAAACAGACAGACATGTGGAGGACATTGGTTCAGACAGATGATCAAAAATCCAGAAAGCACATGTGGAGAATTGTGTTGTGGATCACCTCTCGCAGCGGCTTGAGCACGTGCAGGGGCTGCCGCCACTCGAAGTCGTCCTTGGCGGCCTTGCGGTCGGGCGGCAGCGTGGCGGCGGGCTGGCACAGCGTCTGCAGGCACACCTCCACGTACTGCCGCGTCTGCGCCGCCGCCGCCACGCACTGCGCCCAGCTCGGCTTGGGGTCCATCCCTGCACAGGAGAGGGATACACTCGCTCCGGCCAATCAAAATCAAAGCATTTGTCGAAGGCGGTTTATGTATTTTTTTAAAATATCAATGTATTGTATCCAAGATATCTTATCATACCAATGACAGTTTTAATTTGCATCACTTTTTATAATCATGTTAGTCGCTATTAAACTATTTTTAACAAGACACCCGCATTTTATTCGATAGTTCTGTCGACAAGAAGTGAACCTTATTACATCGGAGAGTATTGTCGGTGAATATGGGCGTAATCAGTGGCCTCGTTGGTTTGTAAACCTACACGTGTGGTGCGGCAAGTGCGCCTTGACCGCGTACCGCCACCACTCCCGAGCGTGTCCCCGCAGCGCCTTCACGGGCCGCAGCGCGCGTATCTCTCGCAGCCGCGCCACGCGTTCCAATCCGCTCGAACACCCCACCATTTCACTGTATTGGCTCTGTAATAATCATCGCTAGCTACATTTTAAATCAATAAGACAACAAAATATCAACGAAAGTAAGAAAGAAATGAAAAATTTTTTTCGAGACTTCGACGACGAAACATAAACGAATTTGATTTATTAGCATTTTGGTGCTGATTGCTAAAAAAGCAAAAGTGCTTGAACTTTGTGACAAAATTTAGGAACATTCAAATGCTCTACCGGGACTATCGGTAAGGCGCTTTAAACCGGGTCTTGGTTTTTTTATGGTCCAAGGTACGGTTTAAGACGTTTAAGAGGTGAGTGAGTGCATGCCAGTGTTCAGCGGTCACACTCACGTCGGTGAGCCGCAGCGAGACGGCGTCGAGGGTGAGGTGGCAGGCGAGCCGCGGCCGCGAGCGGTCCCGCAGCGGCTGCTCGCAGCGCTCGCGCCGCACGCGCGCGCTGGCCGTGGACGGCGCCAGGATGAACCGGTGGGCGCCCGACCACGTCGCGCGCATGCGCTCCTGCAAACGAATACCACACCGATCAACATTTAAAAGTTTTTAAAAACTCTACCGAAATAAAGTAATCCCTAATGTTTGAAAATAATGGTATATGCTAAATATGCCAAAATAGTACAATTATTCATTCGTGTTCACGACCTGACCGCGGTGGAGCGAGATATCGAAGCCAGGCTGTCACGAGCATACTTAGTACTGACTATTGACACAGCACTGGTTGTTTGTGTAATTCGTTCGACTGAACACGGAACTCGTCGATAACTAAAAGCCGAGACATACTCACAGCCAGCTCGGCCAGCGTGCAGGCGGCCATCATGCCCGCGGGCACCGGCATGGGGTCCCAGTACAGCGCCAGGTTGTGCAGCTCCAGCAGCTTGAACGAGCACGCCTCCTCCAGCGGCGTGAACCCGCGCAGCCACTGCGCGTCGCACGACTCCGCCGCCAGCGACTCCACGGCCAGGCCGCACGCGAACGCGCGCCCGGGGCATGTCAGCGCGTCCTCGTAGCGGATGTGCACGTCGTTTAGTTTTAACTGCAAACAATCAGTGCAGCTTTATGGTTTGGGCTGCAGTCTCTTATTCGCGGGTTCGATGGGGTCGCACGTGCTTCATGGGTGAAGGAAAACAACGTGAGGAAACCTGCAAGCCTGAGAGTACTCCATAATGTTCTCAAAGGGTGTGTAAAGTCAGCCAATTTGCATTGGGCCACAATGGTGGACTGAGGCTTAAAACCCATACCTGAGAGAAGGCATATGCGCTCAGCAGTGAGCCGTGGATGGGTGGTGCTGATGATGATGATTTGGATTAATACTTTTTTCAGTGCCAAGCCAGCACAATACACATCGTCAATGACAATAATTAATAGGAGCACAAAGAAGACTGGGCGAAAAGATAATTTTCTAATATAGCTAATTTTCTTAATTTAATGCTTTAACAAATAGAAGAGTTACACATACATTTTTTTACTTGATTTTTAGATGCTATAATTTTTCGGCTGACAAAAGGGCTATTCATGAGTGCGTCGGGAAGTAAAGTTAGTATAATGGCACAAGCAGCACCTGCAAGTTCTCGACGATGTTGGCGAGCAGGCCCGTGCCGTAGTTGAGCCACGAGGAGTAGGAGGCGGCGTAGTAGCCCGCGTCGCTGGCCTCGTGCTCGGCGCGCCACTGCGCCTCCAGCGCGTCCAGCAGCGCCACCTTGCGCTCGTGCGCGATGCTCGCCTCCACGCCGCTGTCCCACTGCGCACACGCGGGACGCCAGTTCACGGTTATTTGTCTTAATACAGGTGTAGGTTAAAAAGGGGAAAAATAGGGAACCCCAAAATAAATTGCTAACTTTGTATTGTATTTTTGATTTTCGACTTGCCATATCCTACATGAAATAAATAATTTTGAATTTTATATGAAAAAAATTCTGATTGTATTTAGTAGATGATGGGAGCAAAGCAGCGGGTAAAAGCTAGTTACACATAAATGCGACTACAAGCACCACCTATGAGGGTGCTGTCTCCAGTACTTAACAGTCACGTTAGAGTTGAAGTTTTCAATAGGTGGACACCATTTGTATCCACTTTCTCTTATACTTGGCTCCCTGTGACTCTTCTAATGTTGTTGGTCCACCCTGTTGGAGGTCTGACCACACTTTGTAGTTGTAAAAAACTCATTTAGAGATAGATAAAAACTATGTGATCAGATCATAAAAATGATCTGATAATGTACAAATCTGATGGTCAGATTTTGTTATTACTATTAATATTATCATAGGCTACGCAGCTCTTGTTGATACACCTATATTATTTGTTGTGATCTGTAAAAAAACTACCAATGTAACTTATACAATCTCGAAACTGACTGATTTTAAGGTACTCCAATGGTAACGTAGCATAATATTGAAAGACCCAAAGTAGGCTAACAAGAGACTTCAAGCAAGTTATAGGAACTTATATCGATTCAGATGGCAACAACTATAGGACTTACATATATCGATTCAGATGACAACATCTATAATCATAGAATGCTAGAATATCAAAGAGTTCTCACTGGATTTTTATAAACCTAAACTCTTGTGGGTGAAGTCATGGGCATCAGCTAGTCATGTAATATATAATAGACGACAAATAGCACACTGACCGTCTCATTTTTATAAGATGTATTCTTATCATGTAATTCTTCATATTATTTGACAAATTCTTATCTGGGCCCAAGTTTATATTCAAGGACAAATGATATAATGTGAGATAACAGTAAAATGAAAAATTGGAAAAATTAAACAGAAAAGAACTTTTGTAGAAAAACACTAGAAATTAATTAAAAAAAAAAATAGGTTTAGGGGTTTCTATGTAAATTTTTGAGCCTTCTTCTTCAACTTATGGGCGTCCACTGCTGGACATAAGTCTCTTGCATGGACCTCCACAGACCTCGTCACCACAGTCTTGCGCTGCTTGAATTCAGCGACTTTGAGCCTACATTTTTGTTAATAAAATACTTACTCATTTATTGTGAAGCATGAAAAGTTTGTAGTTAGCAGTGGCTTGCACTTTAAAACTATTGCCTTAAAGCAATGCAGCTAAAATCTAATTTATTTTGAAATTATGATTTCAAAATAAGTTCTACTCTAGTACGTTAATAAATAGTCACCTCATCTAGATTGACGGGAGCAGCCACTAGATACAGCTTCTCGATAGCTATAAGCCAGGGTGCAGAGCGTATCTGCCGCACCGGCACCTGTAGCTGCACCTTGCCAATAAACCCCGCCTTCACCTCAATCGGCAGTCCCAGGTGACGCAGGGCATCTTTCTTTAGCGGCAGATTTTCTAACTCTACTTTGCCTGTGGTTATTAGAGAATTCTTGCTAATTTAACTTAAACACAAATCTCATCTGTTTTGATAACACAAAACCTGGTTTGAACCATGAACTTTTAAATTTTGCTGTTCTAACTATGATGCAGAGCAAGCAATACAAATACAAAAATGTGGTTTATAAATTGCTTACTATGCAACCTTGCATCCCTCTGATAGGAATGCAGTCTAAAGCCTATAGCTTCTCACAACATTTTTTTACAAAATTATCTGTAGAAAAGTAGGTGTACAAGGATAAATGGAGCAAAGTAATTAATGTATTTATTAATGTTGATTTTTCATAGTTTCCTGTAAGCATTTAAGTTGATGGATGGAGAAATTAAATGAGGGTAACTGATATGAATTGAAGTGGCAAAATGTGGATTTTGGCCAACATAAATAAAATCTTCAGGATTACCCGATAAGAGTGCGACGCTCAGCTGATCCGTGTTCAGGTTCTCCACATATTTGCCGAGGTAGTTGTTCAGAACCCATGCTACTAGACCTTCCAACATCGTGCATGGTCGTCTTCGTGCCGGTCTTGCAAATCAAAAGCGCACTTACTCCAGTCTCAAGCTCTCAACCGATGATGAAAACTTGATACCTTAAAAAGTATTATTTACTATAGCTGTTCACTTTCGGTAGTTAGTTAAAGTTCCAGCAATGAAACACATATTTTGCCTGGTAAGTAAGTAGGTAACGATTTAATATTTCTTTAATCACATTTTATTTACTTCCATTAAATTTCAGTGTTTTCTTTTTTCTTTCAGTTTTTGTCATTTGTCATTTCATTTCAATTTTCAAAAATAAGACATCTGTCAAAAAATTGTGAAATAATTTTTCATGTTATCTCCATAGAGTAGGTATGCAATAGAATCACAAATAATTATCAGTAAAAATCACATTACATATAAGAATAAAGTAGAGTAGAGTTACTCTTATATGTTTGTGGTAAAAATATAATTTTTTCAATAGGTAGATACCTACGGGATATAATTTTATGATCAGTACTCAGAGGGTACTCAGGCACAAACATATAAGAGTAAGTACTCAGGGATATATGTGATTGTCGATTCTATTACATATCTATTTTATAATATATCTGTGGAGTGTGGATTATATTTTGATTTATATTCTGTGTAAGTGATGAACTGTGGTGATGAATTTTTAATCATTTTAATTTTTCGTTTTTATATTTGTTTTGAGACATAGGTACGGTTAGAAATAATGAATTCAGTGCAAATGATGAGAAGATTTTGTAAACTTTCTATGCCAAGTGTAAGTGTTTGCTGTCATAAAAAACCGATAAGGTTACATGTACGATACAGTGCTTCGGTGGGATGTGGGAACTACAGAAAATTCTCTCCTATCCTGACTAGTATCCGGAGATTAGGCCTGGGCCCAACGTCAAAGGACTTTGAGGAGCCATCCCAGATCTCAGGGCCTTTGACGAAAGTGCACGCAACGGAGCTAGTTCTAAGATTAAACGACGAAGAAAGAAAAATGTTATTTAACGCGTTGCAGGAATTCGCATCAAATAAAATCAAAGAAGAATTTGAAGGTTGGTAACTTCAGACTAATATAAAGTTAAATTAAAAAGTAATTTAAAAATGTAGCCACTATCATAATTAAATAATTCTGTCAGAAAAACTAGCTTAAATTGGTCAAAGTAATCTGGTTGTGTATCAGATTCAAATCTCAAGCTTCCCTTTTTCTATATATTTAGCATGGTCATTCACTAACTATCTAGATATATAAAAGGAAAAGGTGACTGACTATTTACTTCATGTAGTCTACCTTGTGCACTTATGACACATCATAAATCTACCACCGGTTCGGAATGCAGATTCTGCTGAGAAGAACCGGGAAGAAACTCAGCAGTTGCTCTTTTCAAAAAAAAAAATAAACTAATTTTACAATAAGTAACAAAACTAAGCTAAGTATACAGTGCTTCCACAGTGAAGCTTCAAAAATACAATACATATAATCTAATACATGTCAACATGGGAAGACAAAGCATTCCTGTTGGTGGCACCCGTTCACAAGCAATTTTGTTATTTTTTGTGTGTAAAATGTATACATGTAAATAAATATTAAAAAAAATTGTTAATAGCTTTTTACCTTAGAAATGAGTGACCTAAGTCTTCAATGTGAGGTCTTTAGGTAGGTAGTAACCAGGTTTGGGATATATGTATAAGTCGTTCACATCATGCACTTAACCATTTAAAAATCTTATCAAGTAAATTAAAAAAAAAAAATAACTATGTAGTACATTGTGTAAACTGTAATAGTAAAATACTTGGTGTATACAATATTTCTTAGATAAATTGGCTGGTCAACGCTGGAGGTCTAAGCTGGGAAGACCTAGCAAAGTGCCCACGTTAGGTGATGTTGACCCCACAGGCAGCTATTGCCCTGTCCCAGAAGACTGGTTAAAGAAAAAATATGGTAAGTAAAGCTTTTATATTTATTCATTTTACTTGCCAAAAATATTTCTTGTTTTTTCAATCATATAATTGTTTTAAAAAACTGCATCTGTCTTCACCTGCATATCTTTGTCTCGAAACCGTAGCATCAGAACAAAAGGGATAGATGAACAGTTTTTTGAACAGAAACAAACCCATAATGAAACTGTTACTATTATTTTTATTATTCTTGTACATTAATTAGTATTAAGCATAATTATAAATGAATTGGATAAAATCACAAGCTTATCTCTAAAATAAAAATTTCTTCCAGTTTCCCTCAAAAGTTAGTTAGGTGAAATTATAAAGTGGTATATAGATTTTATTTGTTTCTTGTAATATTTTCAGCTGCCAGTGTTCCAAAACCATCTACTAAAGAGTTATTCCACTGTAAGTATTATAAAATCTGTAGATTTATTAATTCTATACTACTTAACTTTAAATACTGTTGATTAGTAACACTTTTATGAGGTACATTCTCAATTTTGTCAGCACAGGAAGGAATAATTTAGAGTACTAAATTGTAAACATCAACAAAATTGTAGGCTTTGTATTTCATTGGTGGATATCACAAAGTGGTAGTGGATAAAGATGCTTTGTACATAAATTGTATTTTAAACTTATAAAAGTGATAGTCCTTTGCAGTAGTTGTGAAAAGTCACTTTTTGATCTATTACTAATTAAGTTGTGCACTAAAGTTAATGCCAGGTCTAAATCAATCAATTCATCCTTTTCCACAGCAGAGTGTCTTTTGTGGCACACCTTTATTCCTGTCAAATGAGTTATGTGGGCACAACTGAATTAGCACCAATATGCACTCGTTTATGCTTCCAGTGTCTCTAGCAAACTCAATACCCTTCATTGGCTTTGGTTTCTTGGACAATTTCATCATGATTATTGCTGTAAGTCAATGTTTTGTATATTTACAATATATCACACAAATTATACATAATATTATATTAACAAATTATTTAACATTTGCTAAATAATATAATTGTACAATAATAATACCTGAAAATCTTAGTTACTATATAGTAACCCCAAAAATAATTGATGTACAATGTACATGGTTGAAGACAAAAAGTCACTGGAACTTAAACCCCATGCGTAGCTTAAGTTGGATGCAAGCTGTCTTTGTGAAATTTCATCAAGATTTTAGATTAAGCAGCTGTATGCTATCTCAAATCAGTAGTGAATTTTTGAAGTAAGGAATCTATTGGATATATATATATTTCTTGGATAACAAGTAGCCTGCATCACTACTTTTACAATGTGAAAGTGCTGTGAATATTGGGTCAGAGATTCTGAAGATTGTCTCATACAAATAGGCGAAAATTTTAAAATGTGTGTTTGGGTTATAGTATCATCATTCATTAACTGTCCCCTTAAATTTTATTTGTAACGATTTGTCATTATGATCGATGTCAGGGTGACAGCATAGAGAGCAGCATGAGCGCGTACATCACGCTGTCGACGATGGCCGCGGCCGCGCTGGGCAACACGTTCAGCGACGTGATCGGCATCGGCTCCTCGTACTACGTGGAGCGCGGCGCCGCGCTGCTGGGCCTGGGCGCGCCCGCGCTGTCGCCCGTGCAGCTCGACATGCCCGTCAGCCGGCGCTTCTCCAACATGGTGAGATACACACGTTATCTACTCGAATACGTATGATCACTGCGTCAACTCGACCCATTCAAGGTCACACCTTGCTTTGTAACAAGCTCGCACACTACAACATGCAAGTGTAACTCGCAATCCCCGAGCTTTCGTATTGTCGGGCCCCCGCTTGCCCCTCCCTCAGCCCTTACTATAACTTTAAGGCTGGACAACACTTGAAGGAACAGTCATAGGTCAACAGGCTCAACAACAAAACTGAAGATGAGAAGTTAAAGCCCTACTTCCTACAAGAGCCCTAGCCCCAAAAGGATGTCTATAATGTCAGTTGATTAAGAAGAAAATTCAAATAGGGCCAATAAAAACTAATTTCTAAAACTCTCCATTTGATTCTGATCTCAAACCCCGACAACATGTTAAAAAGAACTAGGATAATTCCGATAAAATAAGTCTGTTAATAAATAGGTAACTATTTATTGCTAAGTTAATTAATATATTTTGTGTACTTTTACAGGGTAGAGTTCTTGGCATCACTGTTGGCTGTTTTCTGGGAATGACTCCACTGCTCTTTAAAGATGACGAAAAAAAACCTGAAGCGAAAACGACCTCAAATACTTGAATATTGAATACCAAACTTAGTAATGTAAGATTAATTTAACTTTATTACTTATATGTAATATGTAATTAGTTTTTTCAAAGGCATACCTGTATTAAACTTGTATCACACATATCTAAGGGCTATATTAATTTATTTTTAACCGACTTCCAAAAAGGAGGAGGTTATCAATTCGGCCGGTATCTTTTTTATTTATATTAATATGTACTCAGTGCAACTTACAAAATGCTTCAACCTACACATAATATTTTTTTATATTTATCGTTTTTTAAATACCCTGCATCTGAAGTAGATAGTGTTTTAGAAAAAGTTAAGAGTGCCATTTTTTTTCTTTTTTGAAACCTATTAAAGCTCGATTTTTTGTGTTTTTACAATATACATAGTTTAGTTTAGAATGAATATATTTAAAGCCTCGCAAAGTGTATTGTTAGCGTTTTTATTCTATTCTATCGTTTTATATACCATATACATAGAAAAACTTAGAATAAAATTAATTAGATTTAAGTTGGTGATGTATACCATAAACACAAAGCCCAAGTAGTTATCTAAGAGATACACTTTTTCGTCCTTATGACTGAAACATCTAAATTTTAAATTTATACTTGGCGTTAACGTGAATGCACTGGATTTAGAATTTCTGATATCTATAGTACTAATTTTCTATTAAATCACAAATCACAATATTATATTGACATGGCACATCAAATAGTGTAGAGTATGCCTATCTGTGGATAGTTTTTATTGTAGGTATATTTCTTTAGTTAAATTATCTCAAATAACATAGGATAAGATATAATATGGCAGCCTGTACACAGGCAATCTGGATCATGGTCCGCGATGAAATCATAGATATTATATAAATATTTTCTTGCGTAAGGTAACAAATAAAAATCTGCCTTCGAACAGTTTGCACCATACATCACAACGACCTGCCAATCACTGGCTAGAATCATAAATGTGGTTTATATTAAAAGTCAGGTCAAATGTTATCCTGTGGAGTCCTAAGCAATCTGTGTTTTGATCGCAAATTACGATCCAGATTGACTGTGACATCTCTACGACTCTCTATAGCTGATCGCATAATATTACTGCGTTCTACACTTCGCGACGGCAATTCGTTTTTCTGAACTGAAAATCCAAATGACGTAGCAGCACAAAAAAATCGCTTGTCGCATTTCGCACAGTTCTAATATAATTATACGCATCACAGCTATTCACGCACGCTTTAAAAAAGACTGATTTGTCGGTGCGGGATCTGTATATCTGTATAATTTACTGCTTTATCCCCGCCCGCTCCCGTGCATATCAGAAAGCACTCATTGGAACAAACGCTCGGTAAATATCTGTACCGAATTGGTACAGAGTTTACGACTTAAGACTAGACTATGTAAAAATGTATAAACATTGTATATTTTAGTAATCTATTCAAGAGTGAGATGTTTCTATGTAAGTAATTAAATCACCATTTTGTTTTTGTCTTGCTCAGACTAATGCTGAGATCTATAGAGCGTGCTCTCAGTTCGGACTCAAGATAAAGGTAAAAATGAGACACAAATATGCTCTGACATAAATCTGTCTCGTTTTAACTCTGTCTTGAGTACGAGCTGAGTGAGAGTGCGGGCTATAGGTTTCAGCATTAGGCACGTGAGCAAGTCAGAAACAGAAAATGGCGGTTTAACATTATTCTTATCTTGATCGCATTATATATTTATTTATGATTGTAAAGCAGCAAATGTGTCGCAAAGCTATTTAATATAATTATTATTAGTATAAGTAGTGATGTGAAGAAATCTATTAATCTGAGTTTTTAAACTGCCACAAAGTTATGATCCCCTTTAAAGCTGAACTTGAGATTATCAATTTAAGATTTTGGCAGAATTTATAGTACTTTTGCAATTTGCACGTAGTTTAGTTATTAATGGATTTGTGGAAGGTATCACCTAATCGTAAAGATTGTCATTATCGCAACTATTCGAGGTCCGGTGTTTTCTAGGTAACACTCGAAATCAAGTCGAGCAAACATATCCCATACTTTCAATATACGAGTTTACGAATAGGTACCTACCACAATTATTATTGTTGTGTCCCAAATATATTAAATAATTTAATATAATGATTTCGTTAAACATTATCATATTTTATTTTATGTGAACAAATTCCATAATGTAAATCTATTTATATTTCTATTTTTCTTTATCACACTAATATTATAAAGGCGAAAGTTTGTGTGTGTGCGTGTATGTTTGTTACTGCTTCACGCCAAAACGAATGAACCGATTTGGCTGAAACTTGGAATGGCAATAGCTCACACCCAAGATTAACACAGGCTACATCTTATCCCAGAAAATTCAAGAGTTCCCGCGGAAATTAAATTGTAAATTGAAAAATTTTAATCCACGCAGACGAAGTCGCTGGCATCATCTAGTATATTATAATAATGAACGATTAATATTTCTACTGCAATTTGTTGAAACTTTACCAATATGTATTTTTGACGTTGAATGAATTAAAGTGATTACTGGATAATATTTCTTTTTTGTATCAGACCTTTTATTTTATAGCGATGTAATATCAGAAATCAAACACATTGTTTCATTATTCAATTTTAATACTGTCTAAGAAATAATTACATATTATTATCTTAAATAAGAAAGCAATTAACTTGATTAAAATGCACATATTCCCCTTGCACATGAATATAATCCAAACTCAGTAGCCAGAGGTTCCTTACTCACTGTTAGTCGAGTCTTGCTGTTAGTAGAAAAAGTAACAAAATAATTATTGTACAAAAACATTAGGTATATTCTTTATGTACCTTATTTAAGAATAAATTATTAGTTCTCACATTTCACAGCCTTAACAGTTCGCAAGCCAAATATCAAACTAAAGGTCGTCCTTAGAACCACACCACTCAAGGCAAGTAGTAGTGTCAAAACAACTTACTCCGCGCGAGCGTCTGTCCCAAGAATAAGATATACTTATACAGTTTTGAATAATAATAATTAATGAGGGTATTTTTTGCTGCAGTAGGTACCTCTGATTCAAAGAATTTAGCTATGCTAGAGAGGGGTGCTAATAGCGTAGGGTAGTTGTTCCTTCCACTACGCGTACTGCATGCTTGTCTTTAACCGTCGAGAATTTGTCTCATTATAAAAAAGTGATTACGTACTGTAAATGAAACCTACGTTGTTAATCGTGCTGAAATTAATTATTATTTGAGATAATCGCGCTGAAGCTGTTGCTTTAACGACGACCTTTAGAAAAAAAATACGGAACCCTCGAAACACAGTTATTAGTAGTGATAATTTAAATCAACATTTTAGTCATACCTATAGGTATGCATAATTGGTTCTTTTTAAATTTTACTGAGATCCATTTTGATTACCACTAACATTAGGTACATTATTTTGTTCTCACACGGACCAAGATTTTTGTAAACTATTACGTATTCTATTATGGTCTCTTATTTAAACGTAATATATAATTTTGCGGCTAGATTTAACAGTCATAGTCGACATACGCCCGCCAAGTCTGTTGCCTGATAATATCCGGGGATGTTCTGTATCGTTATATCATTTCAGTGGACATGGAATTTAATCGTACAATTCTGAAATGTCAAGTATCCACAGCTAAACATCAGACGGATTTTAGAATTCTCTGTACGGTTAGTGATACAAAGTGCGTCCATGGATGGTTTGGGCGTGCATAAAGCAATTTATAATATGTACTCAGTTAAATACATATCCACTGACACTACGATGTATTGGACATAACATGCGTATTGAGTTTTTCAATTAGGCTGGGTCCACTAAACACCATACTGTTTTTGAATATTTTTTTTTTTCTAATATTACGCATAATTTAATTATGATTCCAACCTAATTTAAATAATTTGAACGATGCATCTTACATAATTAAAAACAAGAGTACCTCCTGAATTGTGACGCGTACTTTTTACACTGGCATGGCTGGTGTAATAATGACAATACTGTAATGAAATTATGCTACCTATTTAGTATTTACAATTCAGACAAATTATAGCTTCAACGTGAGTTTTGAATTATCTATCTTCTGTATTGTAATAAGTTACAATAGCTTAGCCTTTAAATTGCATTATCTGCAGACTAATCCTTTACATAAATATGTCTTCTTCAACAAGCAAAGATATCGGCGAAGGCTGCACAGGTCGATTGCACGATAAGTTTAAACGTGCTACCCACGATTCAAACAATTTTGTACTTATCAGAAAAATTAGTAAACAATAAAATTATTATACAGCTGGGCAAAAGATTGCAGGTCGTTACCATGTTGATGTTTAAATATTTTTAACTTGTACAATGTACTCAATCATGTAAACGGAGCGAGTTTGTGGGATGCAAGTTCATCAGCTACACCTTTCTCGTAATGTCTTCGTTTATCGCATTTACATTTCGTTGCTCAGCTATTTTTTTTTTATCAAATTGACTGGACATCAGTTACTATTCAGATTTCAAATATTTAAAATGTGCGCTTATTACATACATGTAAGCAGCAAATAACACAACACAGTACTTTTATTTATTACGTTTTGCATATTATATTTTAATTTAACTTAATTAGTACATTTAAGGTCGGCGCTAAGGCTCAAGGCACATTGCGACCAATGCAACGCTTTTCTAAAATGTTACAAAACAAACTGCACCCTTACGTTGTAAGATTCCCAAATAAAATCCTTATTTTAACATCGTGTCAATCAGTACTGCTTACGTTTCGCATAGTCCGCTTGGGGCGCGGGCAGCAAATATACGGGCGAAATTGACCCTTAAGACGATGAAATTAAGGTTCACAGATAATATTGAAATAAAACGCCGAGTCCAAGCAAGGGATTTATTCCGAACTGATGAATTAAAAAGTCATATATTAATGAACTAACCATTCCATTTTATATCTTTCGATATTTTTAAACTTGTGCTACCTACTAACTTTATTTCTCCAGGCTATGTACATATTTGTGAAGAACAAAATTGCCTTACAAATCATTGCCTCTTTTTGATTTTGCTTCGCCTTTTATGTACATAATTACGCATTCATAAAGCTTAATTTAATTTGTAACATTTTAGAAAAGTCTTAGATACGACTCTACGCTAATGTGCATTAAACCTTACAAGTAACAAGGGACGCCTGTTGACTAGAAAGCATTTCCAAGTAAGAACATACTACAGGCCTATCGTTTAACCGACATTTCCCGTGATGGGTGTGCGGGCGGGCGATGGACTTACTTCTGCACCAACCGTCCAATAAACCAATAATCTGTCGCACTTTGTTAAACGTAAGGCCTGTAATTGAGCCGTAGTTTTCAAAAATGACCGTTTCTTTACAAACTGTGTATAATATAGTAAAGTACAAAATTAAAAAAGCATAACTTTCAAACACTGTAAATACCATTCGAAATCATTTATAACACTAGTAAATTTAACAATTTATCAATATACCACATGATTCATTGATGCATAGTAAGCTAATACCGCTTTTTAAATCGGGCAGCAAAAGTGACCCGAATAACTACAGGCCAATTTCAATTTTGCCAACTCTCAGCAAGATATTCGAAAAAATAATGCTCAACCAACTGCTTTTACACTTTAATTTAAACAAACTCCTACATACTGAGCAGTATGGTTTTACAAAGGGTCGATCAACAACCGATGCAGCCGCAAGGCTATTACAACACATATTCGATGCGTGGGAGAACTCACAGAATGCCATTGGTATTTTCTGTGATTTGTCAAAGGCATTCGACTGCGTTGATCACGAGACTCTTTTGCTTAAACTGAGCCACTATGGCATTAAAGATTTTGCACTTAGTCTCATTGCGTCTTATCTCAGCAACCGAGTCCAAAGAGTATGTGTCAATGATGTAAAATCATCCGGATCAGCCTCAGTAATGGGTGTACCCCAGGGTTCTATTCTAGGTCCATTCATGTTTTTGGTCTACATAAATGATTTACCACATTTTGTCCAAAATACTTGCGATATTGTACTATTTGCTGATGATACATCTTTAATTTTTAAAGTCGATAGGATGAAAGACAATTTTGACGATGTAAATAATGCATTATCTCAAGTTTCTGAATGGTTTACGGCAAATAATCTCCTTTTAAATGCTAAAAAAACAAAGTGTGTTGAGTTTTTATTACCTAACACGAGAACTGTCAGTAAAAATTTAAAGATAAATAATGAACCTTTGAAAACTGAGGACTCCACAGTGTTTTTGGGGTTAACCCTGGATTCAAAGCTACAATGGGGCACCCATATAGCAACGCTTGCTGGCAAACTTAGCTCTGCTGCTTACGCTGTTAGGAAGATTCGACAGTTGACTGACATAGAAACTGCAAAAATTGTTTATTTTGCATATTTCCATAGTATTATGTCATACGGAATCTTACTATGGGGTAAGGCAGCCGATATTGGAAAAATTTTTGTTTTGCAGAAAAGGGCAATCCGCGCAATCTATAATTTGAGGCCGCGGGATTCCCTTCGAGAAAGATTTAAAGAGATAGGCATTCTTACAGTAGCTTCACAATATATTTATAACAACATAATATTTGTCAGACAAAACATTTTGAGTCACAAAAAAAAGAGTGATTTGTCCGATAGACCGAGTAGAAATCCAAATAGGCTCATGTTTCCTGGGCTGCGCCTCAAGAGGGTCCAAAAGACATTTGTGAGAATGGGCGTGACGTTTTACAATAAAATTCCACAGTCAATCTTAGACTTGCCTCTACACAAGTTTAAGAAATCAATTAAATCTGCTCTCATGAAAAAAGCATATTATACAATTGAAGACTATGTAAATGATAAAAAAGCGTGGATATAATTCGCTCCAGTGATTCATAAGACAGTAATAACTATCCTGTGTAACATGATTTTATTGTATTCTGTTCCACGGTGTTTCCACTTTATTTGTCTCAGTCATGTCTTAAAATGAGTAGTTTAATATTAGTATTCAATTCGATGCCTTAACATGGGTAGCCTAAGTATGTCATGCTCTCTTTAAAGTTTCTGTGGTGGTGTCGTGTGGTGCGGGTTGTTACGTTCCCTCAAATATGGTTGAGCGAAGCAATGGCTGGATCATGCGTCATGCTCGTGAACGGGTGCCACCAACGGGAATGGGTCTGCTTTTGCCTGCCTGTGTTAACATGTATTGAATTGTATTTATTTGTATTTGTATTGTATTTATTTTTACTTGTATTGTACTCAGGAAAATTCATCGTGGAAGCACTGAATACATAGCATAGTTTCAATAACAATTGTAAATTTTTATATTTTTTTTGAAAAGAGCAACCGCCGAGTTTCTTACTGGCTCTTCTCGGCAGGAAAGGCATTCCGAACCAGTGGTAGATTCATTGACCATTCAAAAGTGCTTGTAAAAGTTTATTTGAATAAAAAATATTTCTATTTCTATTTCTATTTCATAATAATATTGTTATTACGCATAAATAAATAAAGACTGATATTATTGACCAATCTAATTTTTATAAATGTGCTACCATGCTTGAGAATAAACTGGGAAGTAAAATGATTTAAATATGGACCAGCCACAAGTAAATTTGCACACAAACATTGGGGTTTCGCTCATCTAAATGTATTTTATAATTAAAAGATATTCCAATACTGATTTCACACTCAATACTTATCATTCAATAATCACACTAACATAATATCACAACATAAACATTTAACGACAAATGAAATTTAAATTACGTAATACAATATATTAAAATTTAAAATAACTATACAGAAATATTATACATATTTAAAATTTAATTGTGATTAATTTATAGTTGTATCCTATTTATTTATACAAATGCTACAGTAAGTATTTTCAAACATATTTGTGTAAAAATTATAGCTGCCTAGTGCCTTAAGAGATCGCGGTTTAATGTAGGAACCTTGCCTATGTTTGAATTTGTAGCCAGCAGCGTTCGTTAGAAAGATGTGCGAAAGCATTAAATATCACTAACTAACATTTTAACTTTATTTTTAATTCACATTGGCTGGGTTAAAATAGTTATGAAAAGAACTCGCACACGATTTTTCATTATTATGAACAGTTTAAAATTGTAACATTACAGACCAGAGCCGGCGCCAAGTCGGCTTCACTCGCCCCCGTACAGGTGCGTTATTGCAATATTATACACTACTGGCATAATAAAAGCGTCAAAAGATATCGCCGAGACGCACCTATATGAGAGACTCGGTGCACAAAACGATTTAGAATAAAATTCACTACAGTTTTAACCGAGCCCCGTAGAGCCAGGGCACGGAATGGGTGGGTCCGGGTATGGCGCGGGTCGGTTATGCGGCGGGCGGCGCGTGCGGCGTCACGGCGCGCTCGGTGCGCTCCTCGTCCGTGGCGTTCCGCTGCAGGCTCGCGAACAGCGCGCGCGCCGCGCCCGCGCCCACGCCGCGCCAGCCGCCGCGCGCGCCGCGCACCGCGTAGCGCGTCTCCTCGTAGCCGGAGCGCACGCCCAGGATGATGCTGAGCGCGGACGCGTCCTGCCCGTGGCAGCCCGAGTACCGGTACTGCGGCTTCTTGTCAAAGCGACACCCGCCCGACTGCGCTCCTGGGGTGATAGACGCTTTACGTTATTGACGCTGGTACATTCCTCATAAAATCGTTTAGTCAATGTGGAATATAAAAGCACAAATCCAGCAGTATCTTGCAGTTGGTAAAAAAACTGTATTTTCATTAAGTTTCAGATAGTATGAATTATTTAAATTACACTAATTCGAATTATTAAAGATCATCAAAGCTCGTAGCGATAACTAATGTTTTCATACTAATCACGAGACCATCGAAACCCAACCCTGACTGAAACAATGGTGACATCACAGTCCGATGGAATAGCTCACCATATCTCCAGGCCACGGAGGCTACCGCTGCCGAGTCCCCCGATCGAGGTAATGCTAAGATTTCTCGAGAACAATACCCTCGATAACAAGTAGGTACCCACCGATAGGCATGATGCAGTCGAGGGTGAGCGCGCACTGAATCCACTGGCGCATGAGGTCGGCGAGCGGCGGGCGCGGCGCCACCAGCAGCCGCGACACGTCGAGCATCTGCACGAACAGGAAGTCGTCCGTGTCGGCGTGCAGGTAGTGGAACATGCGCGGGTGCGTCAGCGACGTGACGGCCGCGTGCCGGGGCCAGCCCAGCACGCCCAGCGAGCCGCCCGCGCCGCCGCCGCCACCCGACACGCGCTCCCACAGCGCCGCCAGCTCGCTCGCCGAGCCGCTCCAGCGCTGCGACGTCTCGCAGTAGATCACGCCGCCCACGCGACTGAGCGCGTGCTGCCGGCGCGAATCATATACATTATCTTTTGTGTGAGAAATAAATGAAAGATTTTGTTTTCAAAACTATAGCTATGCGAATATAAATGCGAAAGTGACACGCTTATTCCTTTACTTCTCTGAATCTGCATCTGACAATAATTTCGCACTCAAATTGCATAAAAAATTTTTGTTCTTATTTAAGAGTACAATGAAAAGGTCAGTAACTGTGTTGGTTGGCCCAAGGTGTTGCTTATATGAATCTATCAACTAAACTGATAAACATGCTTTGTCGCTATCTCAATTAAAGTTAATTTTTTTAAATCCCTCTACCCTTTGTTTTTTCTGGGATAAAAAGTAGCCTATGAATTCTCTCGAAGTTCTCAACTATAGCCTTGTAAAAAAAAACGTCGATCTGTTGTTTGTTTCCTGTGTGATTGTAAAACAAACAAATAACAAACAAACGTACTTTTGCATTTATAATATTAGTAAGGATTTCGTTTGAGTATTACAAAATTATTTGTCATTGGAATTTGGACTTTGGAAATGGAATTGGAATTGGAGACAACACACTATTTTTGATATAATACATAATAAATATATGATAAACTTTTAGTATGTACATTATGTATGTAGTGATGAGTTGTAAACTATTTCAATGAGCAATAGTTTGAGGGAAATCAATAAAAATATCATAAATGTGTCACCCGGCGGGCGGCCGAGCCCATGTCTTATCTGACCATTGGTTATCGATCAGGCGCGCGATCGGCCGCGATACCGTCGGCTTGCGTGTTACAATTCATATACAAGGTGTTTGTTAATGTGTATAACTTACCAGCAACCACCCATGCACTTTGACCCTATAAACACAATGGCGGTGGTAAAAAGTAAAAATTAATTATCAAAAACTTTCATACAAAAATAATTAATTAATTAAGAAAAAAACATTTTGGAAACCCTAACTAGACATAATAACAACACGCCACATAAATCCCTTTCAATTCCTGATTCCCTAGTACAAAAAAGTTCGATGTTTAGAAAAAGTCGTAAATTCTTACCGAGTGCCGCGCACTTGATGTCACGTGATGTCTTTTCGGAATAGGTAGGTAAGCGCGAAATCACTGACGACCTTTGCTGACGACTGACAAGTCGACCACTTTGCCTCGTTACTACGTACACTACGTCAGTAGTGGTGATGACCGGATAACGAGGTCTAGGTTCGATTCCCGGGTCGGTTCAAAATTACACACGCCTTGCCTTATTGGGTTTCTGACAACAAATTATCAGTAAGTATCGGCCTGGAGTTAAATTACAAAGTTGGCGTTGTGTCACTCCCGTTCCTCGGAGAACATGTTATCAATGATAAATTTTAAGATTAATTAAAGCCCACCAACCGCAGCTGCAGCAGCTTGGAGGTATGGATGTACTTGGATTGGAGGGTCTAATTAGGTTCATCTCTAAATAACTTGCGAGTGGCACAGGTCTCCCTTCCAGATTGATTTAGTTTAGACTCAAGAAGCTCAAACAGAGCCGCCCCTAGTTTCCTAACTCTAGGCCGGTACTGGGGGTTTCTTGGCAGAAACTCAACTCTAAAAATGTTATGACCGACTACGCAGGATTCGAACTCAGACCGCAGCAGATTTGCAACCGAACATGTAAACCACACACTCCTCACAACACTCACAAACTGACACACATGATTATGTCATAAATACTCCATTCCACAGTTCACTTAACAGAGACGCAATCGATAGTTGATTATACCGCAACCGTTCACGTGCAACTGCGTTGTAAATTGTAATTCCAAAAAATTAAAGCCGCAAGACGAGTGTTGCCAGTCATGATTTTAATTTTACCCGTTTTTCTTAAAAAAAATCCCTTTTTTTTATTCAATGACAAGATAGCCCTTGACTGCGATCTCACCTGATGGTAAGTGACGATGCAGTCTAAGATGGTAGCGGGCTAACTTGGAAGGGGTTTAGCAGTGTAAATTCAACCCATACCCCTAATCGGTTTCTACACGCCATCGTGCCGGAACGCTAAATCGCTTGGCGGCACGTCTTTGACAGTAGGGTGGTAACTAGCCACGGCCAAAGCTTCCCACCAGACCAGACCAGAGACAATTTAGAAATTATAAATTCCTAAATTGCCCCCGCCGGGAATCGAACCCGAGACCTCCCAGTTATAAGACCACAACGGTCACCACTGCGCCAGGGAGGTCATCGAATCCCTAGTCCTAAAACAATATTTTGACTTTCTTTTGGCAAATAACTTGTAAAATGAAAAACTGAATACTTTTTTAGGTAGCAATTTAAAAATTACTTATTAACAAAAGTGTTACATTTGAAAAGCCACATTTTCATCTCAGGAACGTACCTAACATTTGGTATTTACTGTTAGATTCCAAAATTATTAAATGCACTCGCAATTATCACCAATTCCTTTAAAAATAGTTAAGCAAAAATCTTGCATAATACAAGTATTTTGTGTTGTTTTTCCCGAGGTAAAGGCAAAATTTCTAAAGACAAACACTATCAAAAAATATTATTTTCTAAGTCTCCTTATTTTCATGGTGCCCTAGTATTCCACGTAATTTTACGATACACCAATATTACTTTGACGCGCCGTGCAAGTAAAGGCGAGGCTACAAACAAGACTTGCGGTTGCGTTTACGCAACGAAAAATTTCATCGCATAAGACATCGTACGAGAAAACTCTGTCCATTAGTTTAGTTTCTAATGAGACATGGACCACACTAAGTACTTTAGTAGAAATTTATCTTTGTATTCTTCCATTGGTTTCTCCCAAAGGACAGGACGTTCCTGAATCAAGAAAATCAGATAATCGTTATCGTAATTAATCATCTTGACATGCACACGCTGGGAAGTGTGGATACCGATAGAATAGTACAGATTTTTACGGTGCACAGCGGACATTTCCACGGTGCGTTGTGCGACGTCTATGATTTTTACAATACTGCGACTTCGCACCCCAATGTGTGCTCGGCCTTACCGGCGGGCGCCGCCGCCAAAGAACGCCGCCAAAGAGACACCGCCCGCCGCTAGCTATTTCGAGCAGCGGTGAAAATCACCGGTGATTTGCCATTCTCCGGAGATTCACCGGAGATCTCCGGTGAATTCGAATACAGATTTAGCATCAATTAAAATGTTTTTAACTGTTAATGTTCTAGTACAATGCAATGGAATTTTAAGCGCATCGATATTGTGTGAACTCAAAATGATATTAGATGTATTGTAAAGGTTTTAAATAAAAAAAATATTAAGAAAAAAATATTTTACTTTATTATGATAATTACACAGGCCTGCGAAATTTAACTTTTTTTTTCCCCTTTCAAAAATTATGTTATTTTTTTAAATATCCCGGCATGGTAAACTAAAATACATCTTTGATTTTTTTCTAGCACGTCGAGATTTTTTTTTATTGATGACATCAGATGACATGCATATTTTACGTTATTATAACAAACTTCATGAAAAAAACAAAAATTAACGAATTTAAAATTTAAAAAACCGACAGTATTATTTAAAAATAACGCTAAAGAGACTAAATTAATCAAAAAGACTTATTATTTCTTTTTCTACTTCCTTCAAAACTCCTATTTCATCTTTTTCTCTTATGCTTTCTATCAGGTTTATTTCTCTTCAATATCTGGCAGTAGTCTGCCATCATGTTTGGGTTCCACCTTCCTTGGTATCTGCTCTGAATGACCTTTATATCTTAGTAGAAGCTTTCACCTTTTTTTTACTTACAGCCCCAAGATTCTCAGGAAAGGGGTCAATTTGAGAATGCAGAAAATGTAACTTTTTACTCATATTGCAACCCACTTTATGAAAGTTGCCGAGTAAAATATACTCACTATATTGTCATAATTTGGGCTTTTACTGTTTTCTAAAAAAAAATTACTACATCTTTAAGTGAATTTCAAGCGTTATCTTTGATTTTATTCAAGATTTTTTCAAAGGTAGCGTCTTGCATGAGCTTCCCTATTTCAGACCCAAGAAAAATGCCTTCTTTGATCTTGGAATCCGATAAATGCTTAAAAACACAAAGGTAATTAACACAGGTACCATCTTTAGCTAGTGCGTTTAAAAATGGCTTTATAATATCTAAGTTAATATGAAGTGGAGGTAGCAGAATTAAATCACAAAACTATCGTATCATCCTATTTACCTATGTATGTTTATTACTCAATCACGTCGCAACGACTGAATCGATTTGGCTGAAATTTGGCACAGAGATAGATAATAGTCTGGAATAACACATAGGCTACTTTTTATTCTGGGAAATAAGAGAGTTCCCGCGGGAATAAAAAACCTTCATCCACGCGAACGAAGTCGCGGGAATCATCTAGTAGTTGATACATATGTATTGTAATATGATTTCAATCACGACAAACAATGACTTATGAGGGTAGGTGAATATTTAAATGTCATCAATTCTACAAGCATGCACTATTATTAAAGAAATTGGAAGTTAACGCTAGTAATGCGCGGTAATACTAAGAAAAATGAAAATTCATTTTCTCAGAAAACTTACGTGATGGAATTTTTTTATTATTTTTTTCGTAGCTTAGTAACTAATACCTACCCAAATTGCTAATTAGTTTTTAAAGGGGAAAACCATCGCAGGCCTGTGTTATTATTTAAGGAGGTAGGAAATAATGATAAAGTAATTGTATTTGAATAAATGTTATTAAATAATTAACAATGTTGATCAACAAACTTCTTTTTATTTAAATAATAAAATTACTTGAGTTATGATTCAATAATAATCGGTTAAACACCGATTACTTTCACCGGAGACTCACCGGTGATTCTCCGGTGAAAAATCACTTCTCCGGTGCAAATCACTACGCCGAATACCGCTCGCTTTCAACTTCAATGCTAGTAGGTACTATGTTTGCACTGTACTACAAGCGATAATAATAATTATTGTATCGTTTTGCAATTGATTTATTATTAAAAATTTCACACACATTGTTCATTCACATACAGTCATTGTTAATCAAAACCACAACGCGAGATATTAATTACCTGCAAATAAAGAGGCGGCAGTCACTTTATGGATTACGTAGGTACGGACTTTAACTTATGGAGTCCGAAAGTAGTCGGGAATATTCTTGCAAAAATACGAGATTTCTAATCGGTTTTCACTCTACTGAACAAAACTACAGGTTACAGGTTTAATTACATGCCGATTAATGGTTAGGTATCGCATCTGGAATATTTTATCGCAACGTTATAGCATAGCAAGTAGTACGGTGTAGGCCTACAAACATTCATTCATAGTTTTATCGTTGGCAGTTCATTGCCATTGAATCAGCTGTTTTAAAGGGCTGCCACCGATACATTTATGGTGAATTTTTGAAGTCCTCATAACTTGGCCAGGATATGAGCTACACGTCTCATGATATTTTTTCATGTATCTATACACCGACCCCAACTTATAGGTTTCGGTAGGATAGGGACATTAACTAACACCTTGTATACATTATCTAGGCCATCTTTGATAAAAGTATAGGCAGGTAGATTACTTATAGGTATATTGAGTCATGTAAGATTTTAAAATTATCAATTTTAACAAGGCTGTAATAGGCCTTCTGTTTGGGGAGTCCGGGGTTCGATCCCAGACCCGCATATTTGAGTTTCCAGAAATTACGTGCATTTTAAGCAATTAAATACTAGTTGCTCTAACAGTGAAGGAAAACTTCTGAGAGCTCTCCTTAATGTTCCCAAAGGCGTCTGCTAATGCACCCTTGACCTGTGTGTTGAACTATGGCCTAAACCCTTCTCATTCGAGATTTGTGCCCAGTGAGATAACAAAAGTGCAAAGGCTCACATATGGTAAATATATAAATATATATTTACCATATGTGAGCGGTAATGGTATAAATGGTAAATTATTTTAGACTAGTTGATGCCCGCGGCTTCGCTCGCGTGTATTTAGTTATTAAAAATCCCACGGGAACTCTGATTTTCCAGGATAAAAAGAAGCCTATGTCACTCTCCCAGTCCTCAACTATACCCATGCAAAAATCACAACGACCCGTTGCTTTGTTGCGGCGTGATTGAAGGACAAACCAAGAAACAAACACACACATTTATTATATTAACTAAGGAGGTAAGGATTCTATCATAATCATCGTCAATATTGTGAATATTATTATATGACAATGCAGTCTAAGAAGCTAGCTACCATTGTTTTATTTGTTGTTTACCACTTAACACTCACTAAAAAAGAGACACAATTGCAAGAAGAAAGATGATCTTTCGTTATCATAGTTCTCACCTGAATAATAAGCGGCCGATATGCAGAGATACTCTCGTCGCTGACATGAGAAGGAAACAACTCCAGGTCGAAGTCTATGACAGCACACTTGGATGAATTGCAGTAGTTGTACACCTGGAATATCGCATCACAAAGTTAATTCTATTAAATGCATAGCAATAGCAAGTAATATTATTTAGGATTGTTTCAACATTTTGTATGTTCAGAGATTTGATTTGACTCATCTAATAACATATTAACATCTGTGAAAAAATATAGCTGCCTGTCACAGCTTCTAGTTTGATTTGGTCCACATGGACCCATGATCAACGCCTAATCAGTTAATATGATATCTAAATGCACCATAAGAAAATAATTCACATAAAGCATGGAATTGATGTCAGATTGCAGATGATGTGTAAAGAGTGGATTGATAAGTAAAAATCACCAAAGTCACAGTCTTGATTTCCGAGATCAATCTCTTAAATTTAAGGCTGCACAGAACTAGCAAGATAGATGGTTTAATAGCCGCCTTAAAGATATCTCAGCTAAAAAATAACTGTCTTTACCATTGCCAGTGAGTATGGCTTCAATCCTAAGTTATAGACCAGCACTGTGTAGGGCAGCCGAGCCGCGGCGCGCACGAACGCGACGACCAGCGCGTGCTCGTCGTTCCGCGCGTGCGTGACGAGAGCCGGCACAGTGGTGTTGTGCCAGCCCTCCACTGGCCCCTCCAGCCCCACCAGCCGCAGGTAGCGCTCTTCTTGTAGCAGGTGCTGCTCCTCTTCATCACGGAGCTGCTCCTGGGACACAGAAACCTGCTTTGTTGGGATATTGAGTCAATATTAGTTCTGTTTAACATGCTTAAATCATAAACTAGGATGCTTCGAATTTCCTCCTCATGGATTGAGGCTTTTAAACCATTTTGGTACCAAAAATCATCATGATCGGTTCAGCAGTTGAGCCTTAAACAGATAGGCAGAACAGTTTGTTACATTTAACAAAAGACTTGTCTTTTGCAGAGAACTCAACACGATTACATTACACACTTTTTATTACACTAACCAGTAAATTAGGTAAGTAGGTACCTGAAAATCCTTGATATGTTGATGGGTTTGCGTGACGATACTCTGGAACGATTGCGGTGGCTGCGAGTGGAAGATTATCAGAAATAGACTTATTGCAAACACTGATGTGGAAAACAGCAGAAAGCTTTTAGTTTTCATGTTGATCACATTATCACCACAATTTACACATCTACCCCTTCCATGATTTTATTTAAAAAGAATAATTCCCTACATCTTTGTCCAAGTTCTTTTGTAAAATGTAACAAATCAATAACACTGACAGAAAAGTACACACACCCCAAAAATCTTATGTAAACACTTCAGAACTGTATATCTAAAAGTAATACAATCGTTTTACAGCCATTTACAAATCTCTACATTTTTCAAGAATCATAAATAAATTTTTAAAATGTCCAATCGTTCCCGTATCACTAAAATTAAAAAATCTGAATTACCAACTGCAAAATTGCAAACCACAAACAAAGAGAATGTAATCACTCCGTTTTAACCACAAAGCGCAACCACAGATTAGGTACCTACTTGAAGTTGATTATAATACATGCGCAAACGCCACAGAGTAGGTATATTAAAACGTAAGTGGTCATGTACTCTTTGAAATATATAGCATAGACCACAGACTACGAACACTAGGATACTAAGAATCATAGAGTAAACTTATAGGTACGTTACACAGAGTATAATAACTATACAAAACTCTCATTACTCTTTGTCAAAAATTATAAAATTCAATAAAATGTTAAAATAATATAGGTATTTCATTGTTTGTTGCCAAGTTAATTGGTAGATATTAAAATTTCGATTTATTACACTTTAAATTATTTTTCCGGAGTAAGTCTTTCTAGTATATAATGTCCAATATATCGAAACGAAGAAAGGATGGCTCAAGAGCCAAGATCAAGGTATGCAAAAGCTAGGTCATGTTCATGTTATGCACAACGTAGCAACTGACAAGGCATATCTCGATATAAAATCATAATATTAAATAAGTAGGTACCGTAGTTAACGTTATTTAAATAAAAATGTATATCTAATTATTAAAAATACATACAATAGGTAGTCCACACTTTATGTAGGTACTTGATAACAGAAGGTTCTAATGACGGTATACGGCGGCATGTGGTAACCAATGTCGTGATAAGTAGCTATGTACCAATTACTCCTTAATATTTGGGTTTTGGACCCATTTTGACTGCATTTTCAACGGCAGGTAGAAAATTAAAACAAGGTTTCTATTGCAAAATAATTAAAACTGTTGATGGTGTTGAATGTTGTGATGTTTAAGCAAAATATAGCCCTACTGATGAACTGATCTTACTTGAAACTTGCCACAGAATTAGAAGTTGCATCCTGGAGATGAAATCCTATGGCAAATTCAAGAGTTCCCATAGGATTTTAAGATAACTAAATCTGCAGTGAAGAAGCTACTGTATCATCTAGTTATTGTAATACCTGTAATTCATTCTTATTTTCATGTAATTGTGTGTTTTCCTCAGAGTATGGGTGATCACAAGGAGTTTCTGAAGAGAATCACCAAAACCTTGTATTATGGAGAGCTACCCACCCTGCCTTGCCTGAGTCTCCCGGTCACTGGTTTGTCATCTTATGAATAAAAATCACAGAGTAAATTTCATCAAGGCGAGCAATGTTTAACTGAGGAATAAATTGGATGTTTTGACAGTTTTTCTATTGTGAGTCTACCAAAACATTGAATTGAATCCTGGGTTAAATGTTACTTGGCAATGGTGTAATTGGCACAAAGTCATACAGTGTGTCCAGAATTGAACTAGCGATAATTTATAGGACTCTTCTGTAACTCATTACCACTACTCCCACCCACTAATGGGGTGCACCCCACTCCTTGCCCGGGATAGCCATTTCAATGCACCCTATTAGTGGGTTGTTTTATAGTGGTAATGAGTTATAGAAGACTCCCATAAATTATAGCTAGTTCGATCCTGGACACACTGTATAAAAGGTATGATGAACGTGAGAGCATGTTTTTCCTCCATTTGCAGAGCAATGGATTGAAATGGGATCTAACAAATAATTTGTCATGGGATTTTTAAACACCTAGGCAGTTGAGGTAAAAGCTAATAAGATTATGCTCTTGTAGACTTTTAGAGATTTTCTCATACAACCAAACTTTACATCTTTATAATATCAGTATCCATTTAAAAAAACCCACCATGTGTGACCTGAGCCTGCACACGAATAGTTCTGTACTATCGTACAAAATTTAACAACAGCTAATAATATGAGCAAAATTTTTAACTTTATTTTTTTGTTGTTCAGCAAAAGAAATACACATTCTGTGAAAATATTAATTATCTACCTATTACAGTTCATGAAATACAGCCCGCAGACATAAAGATGGACTGAAGGACAGCAGAAGTTTAATCATGGAGTTCCGTTAGTATCCTTTGGGTATGTAACCCTAAAAAGTAATTAATTGTGTTGCAGAGATCTCGTGCGAGGCGTGGTCGGCGGCGCAGCGCGGGCGCTCGCTGCGGCGCCTGCACGCCGACGCGGCGGCGCGCATCGCCCGCTCGGCGTGCGTGTCGCCGTGCGCGCTCGTGCTTGCCATCTTGTACCTGGAGCGCTTGAAGCGCTGCAACGCCGACTACCTCTGCGCCGCCTCCCCCGCTGATCTCTTCCTCGTTTCTTTGGTAACAATTTTTTGAGCTATATATCCCAGTTCATGTATAGCTTGCGCCAATGCTCGCCCCAATAACGTGCGCCCTGTGTTTAAAAATAGTCTGCCCACATGTTTGCGCCAACTTTGACAGCTTGCCACTCTAGGTCGCTTTTCTATGCAATTTTGGAGCATACGAACAACATTATTTCAGATGGTGAGCAATAAGTTCCTGCAAGATGACGGAGAGGACGACGAGGTGATCTGCTCCGAGTGGGCAGCCTCCGGCGGTCTGGACCTGAATCAGCTCAAGAAACTAGAAGTGGAATTCCTTAATGCGATAGTAAGATAATTTGATACCAAGTAAACTACGCTATAGCTGCAAGAACGGACACAAGTTTGCTGTTACATGACTGGGTAGTTGAAAGTGCCATTACTGAAAATTAAGTTGACAATAGTAGATATTATAATAGATATTCAAATTACTTTTACTGGTCATTAAATTTTATCGAGGAAGGATTAGCTTTTCAATGAAAAACAACTACATATATCCAAATTCCAAAACTTATAAACTGTTTTACATAATGCACGACAAACCTTAGCACCGAGTTAACAACCATTGAATGATTCAGGATTGGAATGTGTTCGTGAACGAGAAGTCCTTCGAGGCCGGGCTGCGGTGGCTGGAGCGGCGCGTGGCGCTGCGGCAGGCGCGCGCGCGCGGGTTCTTCACCTACGGCGACCTGGCGGCGACGTGCGACGCGGCGCTAGTGGCCGCCCTCGCTCGAGACGCGATGCTCGGCCTCGCCGCGCTGCTGGCGCTCCTCATGTCCGCCGCCGCGCTGCTGCTGGCGCACAACGTCGCGCGAACCGCCGTGTCTCCCAGTACCGGACCATCCATTCTCGAAACTCCAAAAATCTCTTCACCCCTTTCCAATACGACCGTAGAAACGCAAACTCATGATGATTTCTATGGTTTCAACGAGGACTCGCTACCGACCGGTCTCGATTGCTGCGACCGATGGACGAAATACCAGGAGACCACTGATATAAAGAGAAATTGGTTCGACGCGGTTGTTCTTTATGACTGGAAATCCTTCGAGCCGTGGTGGTCGAAAACTTCAGACATGAACTGGTTTTACCAAAGTTCGTTGATTACTCCTATGCAAAGATGGTTGGAGAAAATTAATCTGTATGCAGAATTTTTCACAAAGGATATTCATATCGACGACAATGGACACAGGGGTGACCCTTGTGAAAGCACCGCTAGATCCAGTGAGAGACTATGCGTCCGCCAGTGGCTTAATCTTAGTAAACTGAGCATTTTCATGGCGTCCATATCCGACCGATAGAATATCTCAACCGAGTTATTGTTCAACGACTATTAGTGAAACCGCAGCATCACATTTTTAAATGTTTGTTGTTACATACTAAACTTGTATAATGTATATTTAATATTTATTTACGCTCAAGGAAAAAGCAATGATATTCGTTTTCTTTAGTATGGCATTGCCGACCGAATACTGGAATTCCAATTATGTAATGATTAAGCATACCTTAAATATTAAGCGTAGATTTGGATAAACTCTTGTAAAGGAAATTTCCTCAGTTGTGGTCTTGTAGGAAGCTTCTCCCATGGCTAGACCGCGTGCGTTGAAAACAGCTCCCCAATATGCCGACACATGAAAGCATTCTGTGCATCGAAACAAGGCTGTATTCAGAGAGGTCGACATAAAGGTAAATTTCTCAAAATTATATAAAAATTCCTTTCTGTGTATAAAATTTTTGACGACCTTCCTGACGCAGTGGTCTTATAACTGGGAGGTCTCGGGTTCGATTCCCGGCGGGGGCAATTTAGGAATTTATAATTTCTAAATTGTCTCTGGTCTGGTCTAGTGGGAGGCTTTGACCGTGGCTAGTTACCACCCTACCGTCAAAGACGTGCCGCCAAGCGATTTAGCGTTCCGGCACGATGGCGTGTAGAAACCGATTAGGGGTATGGATTGAATTTACACTGCTGTACCCCTTCAAAGTTAGCCCGTTACCATCTTAGACTGCATCGTCACTTACCATCAGGTTTGATCGCAATCAAGGGCTGTCTTGTCATCAAATAAAAAAAAGAAATCAAAATCAAAATCAATCAAAATATATGTTAAAAACAGTTAGATGTGAGTTGTCGATTGTCCCAAATGGAGTGATTATATTCTCTTGGGTCCCAACAGGGAGCACCTAAGCGTTTCTGTATTCGGGGGTAGGGCGATAGATATTTGTGTCCATAATACGGTATACCTAATTGTTGCAATTGAAATTGGATTTGGTGATGCCACCGATGATAGAAAAAAAAAGTGAAAAGGTATTTGTATTATACTTGAACCTCTTATCATTAAACTTGACTGTTGTGAGAATTCTATACTATGTATATATTTTTGTACGTGTTGTAATTATTAAATAAAAGGCATTTTCTTAAAAATGTGTTTATTGTATAAATAAATATAAAATGTCCTTTTACAAAGTCTACAATATAAAAATACGTCCTTGTTTGAGCAATAATTTACTACTTTATATTAAACTAGACGATGCCCGCGACTTCGTCAGCGTGGATCAAGGTTTTTCAATTCCCATGGGAACTCTGTAATTTTCCGGGATAAAATGTAGCCTATGTTTTAATCCTGGGTATGAGCTATCTCCATTTCAAATTTCAGCCAAATCGGTTCATTCGTTATGGCGTGAAGGAGTAACAAACATACACACACACACACACACACATACACATACAAACTTTCGGCTTTATAATATTAGTGTGATGCATCACTTACAATTTACATGAATAAATAATTGACCGACTATAGTAAAATTATTATTCTTATTCTTATTATTATTATCATGAATATGAACAGAATAGAATTCATGAATTAAATTCAACTAGTTGGTAAATAGTCAACTCGTTACACAAAAATTCATTTTATTTTATTTTATGAAGCACCAGAATTATTTCACCTATTTTCAGGATGGAATGATTACAAATATGAAAAAAACCAATGACATTGATTAATTTTTTTGTATAAAAAAAGTAATTATTGAAATATCGTAATAGCTATTTACAGTAAATACATTAGTGTTCTGCACATCGAGGTCAACGCGAGCGAGACGAGCGCAAATATTTTTCGTGAACACGAAATCATCCGCATCACAATTACGTCCGCAGATAACTGTCCAGATGAGCGGATATCGTCCGGCTCTACGGGTGTCCGCGCGCTCAGTGGATGTCCGCGTCGGCCGCCTCGTAGAGGCCGGGGTGCAGGTAGAGGCGGCAGTTGAACCCCCAGCGGTCCACGGAGGAGGTCTGGATGTGGAAGCGCGCGTGCAGCTGCTTGTCCACGAGCGTGAACAGCTTCTCCACGTGGCAGTCGTGCGCGCGCGCCGCGAACACCTCGCACAGCGCCTGGATGTACCACGAGCCCGCCATGCCGTCGCGGTACGACACGTTGCCTGCAACGAGACATGCCGTGCTGATGTTACGATTCTTAGGGTCGATTCACACCCGGAAAGCGGCGGCGCGGCGAGCACTTTCAGTGCGAAATAATTTTAAACTTTATTTACATAATTAAAAGACCAGTATCGATAGAAAAGCTCGATAAGGTAACGCGGCATCGCGTCGAGGCCGCTCGCGGCGTGTGCACATACCTGGCAGGGTGGAGTGCGCGATGAGTATGTCGGAGTATATGCGGTCGCGCGGGCGGTCCCGCGCCGGCTCGGCGGGCGGCGCGTGGCGCGGGCGGGCGGGCTCGCCGCGCGCCTGCCCGTCCGCCTCGGCGCTCCCGCGCCAGCCCGACCGCGGCCGAGCCAGGTAGTCCTCGTTCGAGCCCCTGGAACACAACCATTCCAAATCAGTATTTTGCAAGCTCCCTTCCTCTCAGAGAAGGGTTATAGGCGCTTCAACGGCCTGCAAGCCTGAGAGTTTCTCGTAATGTTCTCAAAGGTGCGTCTACAATTTGCATTGGACTGATGTGGTGGGCTATAGCTTAGATGCTGACGACGCAGTCGGCGGGGGCACGTACCGACACAGCTGGAAGATGAACACCTTGGGGATGTCGCGCAGCGCGGGGAAGTTCTTGTTGTTGAAGTGCTCCACGATCTCGGAGATGCGGATGAGCTTGCCCTCGCCGCAGCGGATCTCGTTGTCGGCGCTGCCCGTCAGCTCGTAGCCGTGCGAGGACACCACCACGAACACGCACTCCGTCGCCGTGATCACCTCCTTCAGGAACTTCAGCGTGTCCAGCGTCTCCTGCGCAAACAGTTCTCGAAAACTTCATCAACAGGCCACACACTTAATACTTAATTCCACTTATTTCGAAAATTATGGTCACCCTCTATCTTGACTTAAATTATCACTAGCACACTTATATTGAAAGCTAGCAAAACTCACACTTCTAGTGAGATTCCGATAGGACAGCACCTTGAAACCCAGTTCAGTAAAGAGGTACTTCAGGTTCTGGCAGTCCACGTCCACGCCGTTGCGGTAGGGCTCCATGTTGTTGGGAAACTCGATGTAGCTGAACACTAGGAGAAAGCCTCGGTTTTGCCCGCGCGTCCGATACAGCTTGATGTCTGTGGACGTGTACATATAACAATGAGCTTGAAATATTACTTTCATCATGACCTTTGGGAAAATGAAATGCTTCTATTCTATAAAACTAATTAAGAACAAATCGCATAGGTTTCGCTCTGGTCTACATTACAATATCGATATGATATATAATACCATCATATCAACATAAACAGCTCACTACTGATCGCAAATCTCTTAGAAAATCTCTTAGAAAAGGGTTATAGCTAATGCAAATTGGTAGATTTCACCTTTTGAGAACAGTATGGTTTTTTTACACCATTAAAGCATATATTATTAACCTTTTCTAAGAGGAGCATTCAGTAGTTAGCCTTTGATCGGTTTGCTGATGATGTAGATAAGATATAAATAGATGTGAAAAATAATAATTGATTGTCAAAAAAAGTAAAATAAAATATTGTAAGTTGTCATACCATCACCATTATCCTCCATGAATCTGGTGGACTTCACGACATGGAACTGCGGTATTCTGGAGGGATCTGGCATATCCTGGGTCGAAAGCGGGGGTTCCACATGATCTACACATAAAAATACAATGCATCAAAGGATATGTGATTAGTTTTTTCATTGTAGTATGGTGCGAGAGACAGGTCAATAGAACATAACTTATTTTGTACTATATTGTACTGGCAAACCCGCATTTGCACTTTTGCTTATACGCATGTCGGTTTGCCTGTAATTGGGTGCACATCTGAAATGTTTCTATAGATGTAGTATAATTTTATGTAATTGTTATGTGATTTCCTGTTGGCAAACCAATAAATAAATAAATAAATATTGTGAAAATCAAGGTTGAAATTCACACCATTAAAATCTATGACTATTCTTATTCAAAACATCTGTTTTCGTAATTTGAACCTTATGGCTGCAACAATATAATATGGTACAATATAAGTCACATTCTATTTATCGGACATGCGCCCCATGCTAAAATGAAAAAACTGTAATAATGATATTAGGAAGACATCAGCATCACTTCACCCACATGTATATGTTACCCACTTTTAGTCGCTTCTACTTCCGATTCGGCGATCGCTTTTGACCTCTTCTTCTCAGAGCTGAGGCTCACATAGTTGCTTTCATTCGATTTTTTACCTGTAAGTAATGCAACTCATAATAGACTAATTTCAATATTTAAAAATTTATTTTCTCAAGTATTATTTATGTTAAAATGTTAATAAATTGCTGTTGATTTGGTCTATAACTTGATACTTGTATTAACAATTGCAGCCCTGTTACTCAGTCTTACCATCTTACGATAAGAATAGCAGTCTTTTTAATTTATCCTACACTAACTTTTGTCTATAGCTTCGCTCACTTTGAGTTAGATTTTTCAAATTAGATAGATTTTATTCTCTTAGGGGTTGAAATTTCATAAATCCTTTCTTAGATGCCTACGTCATAATAGCTGTCTGTAATTCTGTATGCCAAATTTCAGCCCAATCCGTCCAGTGGTTTGAGCTGTACATCAATAGATCAGTGAGTTAGTCACCTTTTCCTTTTATATATATTTAGATTAATATCTGAGGACAATGGAATTAGTAGAAGAAGCACAAAACATTAACTTGATAGCAAATAATTTTGTACATTGCAATTTTTCAAATAATAAATTTATTTGACTCTACAAGTATAGTTTGAGCTGAATAGTGAATGAAGTAAAAATTGGTCAGAAAAATTACGCCATTGAGTTGGCCCGAAGGGACAGAATGACGCCGGGTACTTGTTTCACAAATTCCAACACATGCCGGAAAGCTAAATCGCTCAGCGGCACGTCATTTACAGTAGGGTACCGAACACTTACTTGTGCTAGGTACAGGGTTCCTCGGCTGGCGCACGTGCAGAGAGCTATCGGGGTCCAGGTCTCGCACCAGGTCCCAGTAGCCGTTCTCCGAGAGCGCGTCTAGCAGGTGGCCGAAGGCCTCGGGCCCGCGTCGCGTCACGTCCATGTACAGCTGCCGTTTCCGGAACCTGACCTCTTTGTTTGTGTCCTGCAAGACCACACTTATATACGTATTACAAATGTGAAAGAGTGTTTGTTGGTTGGCCCTTCAGTCACGCGTCAATGGAGCAACGGATCAATAAGATTTTTTGCGTGAGTATAGGTAAAGATTTGAAGACTGATATAGGCAGTGGCGTGCACAGGATGTACTACAGGGTAGACACATGATACAAAATGGAAAAAATCTTCAGTGCAAATTATAAAAAACTTAAGGGTAGGCATTGTACAAATTATAAAAAGCCTACCCTTAAGTTTTTATAACTCGTACTGGCGATTTTCTCCATTTTATATCATTTTTCCGCGTTATGCCTACCCTGTGTGCACGCCACTGGATATAGGCTACCTTTTAACTTGCAAAACAATGTTCTGAATGACTTCAGACCATTCACCAGGGCTTATTGTGGCCATTTCACATTTTGAATGCAGAATAATGATTTTTATACAGGTGTTTGCTAAGCTCAAGATCTTACCTTGTAAGGCTCTATCATTTGCTCAGAGAATACTCCTTTTTCATACAAAGCTGACACCATCAGGTCAAGATCTGTTTGTTCCACGAGGGAAACAAAATTACTTTGTATAGCTTTCCTGTGTTCCTCCTGCATACTTCACCTGTGAGCAAACTTTGATATTTGAGTTTTATATTGGTCATTATGGAACACTTAAGGATAACATTTGTAAAAACAGAAAATAAATCAGTCAAAAACAAAATAAGTTATAAGCTGTTAACCAAGAGAATAAAATTATAGACCACTCCGTTTTACTGCAACTTTATCTATCTCTTTCTCATGCTATGTACACACTGGCCGAACAAAAGAATCTTGCTGGTCTTGGTCGGTCTGATCTGGAAGGCTGAGCGAATGCCAATGATCATTCATTGGCATATGCCCGCGTTAATCTATCGATTAAATTCGTTTGGACGGTCACCAAAGGCCTACGAATGAACGCTTAGTTGAAGCGAGAGAGTGTAGCAGGCAGACGTCTAACCTAATAAATAATAAATTTTCCACCATAGGTAAACTTCAATTATAGGGGGAAAACAAAGATGGATAAGAATGGGAAGATAAAGAGGATGTTTTTGTTAATTGATCTATACAAAGAAAAGCCATGTCTTTGGGACTCTGCTAATAAGGAAAACTATTCTTAAAATATCTAGCAATTATAATTACATTGATATCAAAGATGAATGCAAACCAGAATTAGGTGCCAACAATCATTCGCTTGACCGCAAAATGCATTTGGGCCTTAGAAGGCCAACAAGGTGCAGTAGCCAAAGCTGAATATCTTTCATAGGCATTCATTGGGCCTGTGTGTACACAGCATAAAACAAATCTATGGAGTAAATGGAGAGCAATAAGCATGACTTGAATGTGACGTCATACGTAAGTAGAGCTCTCTTTATTTAATAGCAAACTCTAAGCAGCTCTAAGCTTTTTATTTCCAAGATTGGTTATGATATCAATTAAAGAAAAATGGCATTGTTATAATATTTAAAATTTTATTTTCAACATCAAGAAATATATCAGCAAAATACTCTATTGCAAACAATAAAACATCTCTCTCTTCTCTTCAGTTCAGAAACTAAATTATGATGATCAGAAAAATAACAAGTGGAAACAAATGGACCTTATCTATTTTGAAACTACAAATTTGGAACATTAAGAACAATGTATGTTAATGAAATCAGGATGTGTGAGTGGTGTGAACACAAAAGAAATACCTAACATGAAAAACGCTGAAAACTTGCAATCGAACTTCGGGCGACGTTAATAAATACTTACGTTATTCTATAATTTCTATTCAAAATGTGTCCAATATTCTGTGGGTTACTTTAAAACCTTTAGGGTAGCACAAATTACTTAAGCGCTCCTTCGATACAATGTTAATGTTAAATGTTTTGTTGTATAAAATTTAAATTGAATTTTAATGATCACAAATAAATAAAACGGCCCAAGATAGGTATATTCGATATACATCGATGCATCGAATTCACTCGATGTTTATAATACGATGTATCGAATCGATCCGATGTTTTGAAAGATTGTTGATATACTCGATGTATCGATGGATTTTCATAAACTACTCGATCTTGATCATGGACAATTTGCGACTTGCGACCTTTTTATTAACCGACTTCCAAAAAGGAGGAGGTTATCAATTCGGTCGGTATCATTTTTTTTTTTTCTAGAGCAGTTCAGTCTTTGAAGAATTCAATGTTGAGAAAAATGGACTGGACCGGACGACTCTTTTTATTTCGCCAGCACCTGCATCCAAAAGTACTTGATGCATCGGAAAACATCGATGTTTTTATCCCATGCATCGAAAAACATCGATGCATAGTCTCGATGCATTGCATGCAAAAAAACATCGATGTTTTTTCCAAGTGGATAACCCTAGCCCAAGACAATATTTACCACAGATTACTATAGATCGATCACAGATTACAATAAATATTTACCACAGACATATTTACAACAAAAGTACTCTCCTACTCTGTGATTTACCACATATACAAACCACTACAACATACATAACATAGAGGAAAAAAGCTAGTGATAGGGAGGTAGTGTATATCCAAGAGATTAAAACTTCTTCCGTTTGATTTTGTAATATATTACTCTTTGGGAAAAGACTAGAATCGGCCGTGAATGAATTATTTATTTCTCTTTGGGTTTACCTCGTAGAGAGAGAAGACATAGAGCCAGTGACGATTTCTTTCTCACTCACACTAAAAAGAGAGCAGAAATAAAGTTATTAATGTGATAAACAGAGACGCAGCTACCCAATTTTTTGTCCCTCATCGTGTAACCAGTTTTTTCAAGGTCGACACACTTTTGTGCGAAACAAACTGACAGTTAATAAGAAAATTTAGTATCTATGTGTGTTGCCAGCTTTAGGTACCTATACAATGTCCCGATTTTCCCTATCCTACTTATATTATAAATGTGAAAGTTTGAATGTATGTATGGCCATCCATACATACATCCAAATTTCAGCCATATCGGTTTAGTGTGGCGTGATTGAGTAACAAACATATGGATGTTTGTTACTCAATACGCCACACTAAACCGATATGGCTGAAATTTGGCACGGAGATAGGTTTTTTTAGTAATGTCCTCTGACATACCGTAACGGCGGGTTACTTTGGCTACTTTTTCAATTTTTTTTTTAATTTTTGTTGAAACAAAATAAAGTCGTGATGGAAGAAATGAATATTATGAGAAAAGAAAAGAAAGATGATGGATACTAGAATATAATATATGTCGGCGATGATTAAAGTGTATTCAGTTAGATAGTGTCGGTTACTGTTCTGAATCATCCTGAAGTTTCGTCCGAATGTCCAACGACCAGTCGAGAACTGTTGGCGATCTTAAGAATTATTTTATTTACAAAGTTCTTAATTTTTAAAGCCATTTTTAAATAGCTAGAGGCAGACTTTTAATGTTTTTTTAAATAATTATTAACTTAAACTATGAAGAGTTGCAGTTTTATACGACTGCCTGAAAAAAGGAATATACTGTTAATTTCAGTAATGATGATTTTGATGACTAAATATACAATTTTTGTTGCTTTTAATTCAATAGCATTACTCGATCGAAGGAAAATTTTAACTGTTCATTAAAAATTATTTTGTGTAACATTCTTACTAGTAACGAAAAAAAATTTTCCTTTGTGTTACATACATCTTTTTTCAAAGTGACTCACATATGCTAAATTTCTATTCGGCATTTCAATATTTTTTTTAAGGAGCAAATAATTATCTAGTGAATTGGTCCTATGAAACTACATTAAAAAACTTTAGTATAAAAAAAATATTTTTAAAAAACCGACTTACGTGTACAAACTAAAATTATTTTATACTTTTAAGTGGTGGTTGAAGTTAATATTGTGTGCAATAAAGAATAATAAATTCTTTATTGCACACAATATTAAGATATATGTAAAAAAATAGGAGCTTACCCTAATAGGTATGTCTCTCCCAGACAACCTTATATGTGTAGGTATGTTATTTAAAAAATAAAACAGTTCAGCATCTGTTTTGTCGTTTTATTTAAAAATCCTGGGAAGAATTTTCCATCTAATTTGGGGTACTAGGGGAGTGCAGTTATTGTGGCAACATTAAACTCGAACTTGTCATGTGACGTCATCGTTACGTCATTTTATCTCTATTTCAGTCGCGGTTACACAGTACCTTGGTCTATTGCCTTCTCTGTCTACGGTTTACCTACATCGCCTACCCAAGAGGATATAATCACCAGATAATCACTGTCGTCTACAATCTACATCAAAAAACAAAATCAAATATTCAAATCTGTGTTCAAATCAAGTTCAAATCCATCAAAAATTTCAAATCATTATCAAATCAAAGAATATAATTAAACAGGACAGGCAAATTTGATCAGGTATTTTAGATTTCCTTATAAGTAACTGGAGAAAACATTAATAATGTCTGCAATTCTTCGGTTAAGTTTTATAACAATTTGTATTGTCGCATCGGTATCTGCCTACGATAAATCGGATATAATTTCAGCTAAAATTGAGGTATATGAACAGTTGTTTTAATATTTCATTAATTTTGCGATATTTGAAATGCTTCTACTATGAGATATATCCCTGTTACAGACTTGCAGAGGCTGTTCATTAAACCGCCTACCTGAAGTTAAAAGTTTCGTGATGGAAGACGCCCCTTTTTACAACAACTTGGAGGTTAATTTCATCAACGGTGCTCAACCAGAGCTCATTTTCTTGGGAGAAGGTGACAAAGAATTAGAGCGAGTTGCAATGTCCAGCCTAAGTCGCCAAGAGTGCAATGAACTCTTACTCAATGCTGGTTTCAGTAAGAAAACTAAAAAGGAAGAATTTTAATGAATATATTACACTTAGATCATAGTTTTAACAGATAGACGCATTTAAATCAATATACTAGGTACTTATGTAGTTATCAAGTACTTTACATTCTTATAAGTGATAAGTGGTTGAATTACTCTATTTACATTGTATTTAATTTAAGCAAATTGTGTTCAGCTTCAATTTGATGTATCCAATTTCAGTAATAAAGAAATATTAAAACATTCCATTCCATTTATGTTTTTCTTCTCACTATACACATATTTTAAATATGTATTTTAGAATATTATTTTGCCTGAACTCTGTCATATTTTCATACAACATACAGTCAGATATACTCTGTAATTTCATCTTACTCACTTTTAAGGAAAGCTGGAAGAAATTTCTTACAGATAAGCTTCACCTGTGTCCACTTCTTGTAACTGTTATACATACATAAAATAAATACTTAATAAAAATAAAATACACTAATGTAACCACTTGCATTCTACATACAATCATAGCAGGCGGTTCATACAGCAGAGTGCCTCAGTCATGCTTTACACAAAAATCATTGTCTACAAACTCAAGACTCTCAAGCGATTGTAATTAGAAAGCTGAAAGAACCAAAAAATATATTACTTAATACTGTATAACTTGTACTCAAATTGTACAATAATAATTTAAAGTCTGAATTAGCTAAATTATTTGCTTCATCATTGTTTTCGGATAGATTGCTATATTTTTAATTTAGGTCTATCAAGAGTTGCAGAATCTCAGAAGGGACAGTCTGCAGCTTCTGCTTCATATGGCATAATCTCATACTTATTTAATGTTTTTTGTTTAATCCAATAGAGACAGTGCTCTATGGAGACTCCCTTTTCCAAAGCTTGATATGCAATATTTACTGTAGAGTATTGTAATGTATAAATGAAAAGTCATAAGTTATAATATTTATAAAGATATATTTATAAGAGTGGTGTTGGTGTAGCCTGTGCGGTGTTCAGGTGACGAGCGTGCAGTCGAGGTCCTCGTCGCGCCCGTCGGCCACGGCGCGTCGCAGCACGCGCGTCACCACGTCGCCGAGCGCCTCGCGACCGCCCTCTTCCAGTAGAGACATGCATTGCTGGGGACAAACAGACTTTTCAATAGTCTGTTTTTTTTTTGTGTTGATTGGACATGTAAAGCTGCCGGAATCATTGACCATTTATTTTAATTGTCCACCTAAACGACTTCGTCATTTACCAAAATGAAAATTAAAAATGGGTTTATTTACAAAAATTACATATATCCACAAAGTCAAAGTTAACCAGTATGTACCTGGTGGAAAGTTTCGTCATGCGGCAGCCTCAGCACGGCGCGCAGCGCGATCTCGGAGTTGGCGCGGACGTAGGTGTTCTTCTCCTTGGTGCCGTTGACGAGCGCCGGCAGCAGCGCGCGCAGCACGTCCGCGCCCGGCCCGCGAGCCTGCAGCCCGCCGCTGCGCCCGACCAGTATGCTGGCGCGCGCCATCAGCTGCTTCACTTCGTTGCTGCTGTGGTTCATGCTCTGCGGACAACGATCGACGCGAATACAGTTCGAGGCTCAAAACAATTAGATACCAAGTACAGCTATACCCTATCTCAGTGGCTATCGAAAGTAGCTCACTAAGAACTGACAAACCAGTATTTTATATAACGAAATACGGGTTTATCAATCCTTAACAACATTCCATTGTTTTCCAAAGCCACTGAAATATTCTTATTATTTTGTTAGAATCGGTTCTTTTGTTTACACGTGAATAGGTTACAAACAAACAAGATGGGTATCTGGTTTTTTATCAACTCACCCTAACAAACTGGGACAGGATGTTCGGCGGCACAGGCCTGTCCTTCTCCAGCAAATAGCAAACCAGGTACCCTATGCCACGAATTCCGTTGCACACAATTGGTATCTTATCACTCGCCAAGTATCCTAATAATGCTTTGTCTATTTTCTCTTCAAAGTGGTCTTTGTATATCTGATCCGGTGTTTCTTTGAGGGCTACGAAAAGGGCTGAGGAGCGTCCATGTGTTAGTAACCAGTCTTCAGTGGCCGGGTTTGACTGTGCCGTAGGGTTTCCTTGCGCCAGGACGTGGTGAAGTAACGCTGCATCTCTGTGTGCCGGAGCCAGACAATGCAGTAGGGCGCCGAGACAGCCGCCGGCGCCGCTTCGTGGCGGGTCCTCCGGGTGGGCGAGCAGAGCCGGGCACGTCAGCATGGCTAGCACTGTTAGAGCGAGTTGCTCCGACATTTTGTCCCCTCCATTTGTTATGACACTTCGTAGAGCTTGCAGCATTGTCTCTATAGCAAAAGAAAAGAATATTGATTTCAGATCCCTGTACACTTAAAATATATATAGAACACTTTTGTTCACACAAAAATTCACATGTGTAAAATATTTCTCGCAACTTTTCTTTCCAGAACAAAACTAACCTTTGCCCTGAGGGGGTAAAATAGGGGTTGAGGGGGTAAAAAATCGAACTAAACGTGAGCGAAGCCCTGGCAAAAGCTAGTAATTTTATAATATTATTATGGTTTATGGATTTTACCTTTGACACTCAAGTCATCAGAGTTTTTGACTCCGTTATGAACTTCGAGAAACAAGGGGTCGGCGCGCGTGTGGATCAGCACCAGCTGCGAGAGCGCCAGGCCGGCCTTGATCCGCACGGGCCGGTTCGCGTCGTACAAGCCCTTCACGAACGTCGTCTGCAGTTGCGGCAGGAACTGCTTCAGCATCACGCCCACCTGCCGACAGCGGTTAGCACAACTACTAACATGTGGAAAATCGCCATCATATACATGAATTTCAGCTGGAGCCTGGAATACTCAAATGTTTTCCTGAACATTAAAACTATGTTTAAAAGTGATTGAAAAATTTAAGTCTTAGTTCAAGAGAGTAAGAATTCTGTTATAGAATTTAAAAATGTTTTGATTTTAGAAGTCTTCATTGCCAAATATTATAATTTAAGTCTATGACGTAACAGACTTATAGGAGGTGATCCCAAAGGTCTCTCACAATCTCACACAACTAAAGATTTTCAAGCACAAGCCATAAGTTGCACGAGGGGCACATCGTTCAAGAAAACAATATGTTGGGGTATCCGGGAGCAAGAATTTCGACCTCGTACTGAATATGCAGTGTTAGCGAACTCCGACTACTTGAACAAACGACATCAAACGGGGAGATGCTGGATTGGAATGGTGGAAGACCGAGAGGTGTGGAAATCCTTACAAGAGACCTATTTTCAGCAATAGATATCTAGCCGAAGATGAAGAAACTTACAGTTGAATCCCTAAGCCTTACCTTGGAGAGCAGCAAGGCCAGGGTCTCGAGCACGGCCGCCTTGACGCTGGAGTTGAAGCGGTCGCCGAGGATGCGGATGAGCGGGCCGGTGATGTGCACGACGGACGGCTGGATGGCGGGCGCGGTGGTCAGCCGGATCACCTCGCCCAGCATCAGCGCCGCGTTCTCCTTCTCCTCCGGCAGCCCGTTGAGGATCGCCTCGCGGAACAGCGGCAGGATCGGCGCTATGCCCTGCGCACCCACACCCGGTTATAGTAACAGCGCGGACAGCGAGTTACAGCTGCTTCGATGAAGTCGATGTTCAACAAAAGAAGACAATTATAGCTAGTATCTAGCTTTCGCAGATAGAATAAGTATACGAAAAAAAAAAGAAATTTTCACATCGGAAACAAAGAATAATAAAATAAAAAATTTTGATAATATTTAATATTTGATTAGATAACAAGAATAAGTAAATATTTAGCAGTAGGAGGGGGATTTTATTTGTTTTTGCCGCTCGTCACTGACGTCATTGCATCTTTTGGAAGTGATAAAATACAAACAACTTCTAAGGTCAAAGTCCCTCACTTTAGGCAAGCAGAATCCCGGCAGAGGTTCGCCCTTCAGATCGGCCGCCGCGTACCGCACCGCCTGCCGCACTTCCGACACGTATCCCAGCTGCTTCTCGTTCTCCAGCATCCTGGTGAGCGCCGACAGCGCCTCCCACGCCATGAGCAGCACGTCGCGCTCCCTCTCGGCGAACAGCAGCAGCAGGCCGCGCAGCAGCGCCGGCACGTGCGGGATGAGGTCGGCGCGCGTGTGCGTCACGAACGCGCACAGCAGCGCCGCGGCCGCGCGCCGCTTGTCCGCCGCGCCCGCGTCGCCGACCGCGCCCGTGCGCACGCACTCCATCAGCGTGTCGATGATACTTGACAGACCAAATCACTTCCATATTAAACAACCAGGCTTTCGTATACGACGAAAATTCATTTATCTGTTGCATTTTTATTTTATTGGCAAAATTGTCCGTCCACCTTGTGGAGAGCCATTCGCTACATTTCGTATTATATCCTGGGTTTGCCCAGAACATAGCTCTCTTCAGTGGGAACACATCTATCGATTGAAACTACAGACGAGGTAACCTACCATCTCACTCCAGCATCGTCCAGCACGGGCAGCAGCGCGTCGCGACAGTACTCCAGCTCGCGCGCCTCGGCCGGCGAGCCGCGCGCCACCACCAGCGCGTTCAGCAGCGCGGGCAGCACGCGCGGCAAGTGCCGAGCCAGCGCGTTGCCGGCCGCCGCCGCCAGCGCCGACAGCGCGCGAGTGTCCGTGCCGCCGCCGCCGCCGCCGCCCGTCAGCACCGGCACGAGGTAGGGCAGCACCGCGCGGGACTTGATGGCCATTATCTGTGATAAATACACAATTGTAGGAATGTCGCGTCGGGATCTTTCGATCCTCCGACCGAAAAGGAATACGAAGATAGCGCCTCACCTGCTTGAGTCCGTCCAGCGTGGCGTCGGCGACGGCGGGGTCGGGGTCCCGCAGGCCGTCCAGCATGGGCGGCAGGATGTCGTCGAGCGCCTTGTTGCCGATGGTGGCGTGCAGCGAGTCGAAGGCGCGCGCGGCCGCCATGCGCACCTCGGGCAGCTCGTCGCACAGCGCCGTGCGCACCGTGGGCACCAGCCCGTCCGCGAAGCTGAGCACGGCGTCGCGCGAGGTGGAGGCGAGGATCTCCCCGAGGCCGATGCACACGCCCTGGCGCTGGTCGGCGCGCTCCGAGCGCAGCCCGCGCTCCAGGATCGGCACTATGTCCGGCAGCACGCGTTCACCCAGCTGTACAACATATTACAATTATTACTATCTGCAACTAAAAAGCTTTTTAAGGCACTGACCGTACTGGTAAATGTTGTCTGTAGTTTATCCCCTAAGATTTGCAAGTTGGATTCCTATTTCTTTTTTTATGAATATATCAAAAATACAGTTCATTACATAGAAGTAGAGCAGTGTAACTATGAAACTCAACAGTTTAGGACTTTAGGAAGTGAACTCAAATCTATCGTTCTTATTTAACATGCCCAATTTCACCCTCGACGAATTTTGAATTTTGAACCTCAACTAAAAAAGAAAGTAATAATTTCGAAAGCACTTAGTAAAAGTTTATTTGAAAAAAAAATCTATTCTATGTTGGCATTAATGTTGAGTAATTACGTTTGGGAATAGTGGTGTTAACCAAACTTTTAAATTTATTTTATTTAAAATATCAGAACATCGAACATACCTTCCTAACCAGATCACCGAGAGTCCTGGCTGCTACTTGTCTCTTGTCGTAACTAGTAGACGCCAAGCAACCTAATAGCAAGTTGAACAGCGTCGGTAGAATTTCCCGGAGTGTTTTTGGTGTATTCGTCACTACAACCTACAACAAAAAAATATAAATTCACTTGTTTTAAAAAATGTAAAATACAAAAATTCTGGAAAAAACATCGAGAAATTCTTCTAACTAGAAACCTTAGATACTTAAGCTAGGTAACAGTTACTGTATAAAAACTGTGTACTGTATGTAAGTTTTTTATGTAAATTTTATTTTTATCCTAAGAGTAGTATGGCCTTAAAAAGGGAATACTCAATAATTTAATCGAATTATACCCGTTTATACCGAAAATTTCTCAATTTGAATGAACATCTAAGCCCGATTAGGCAACACATAAAAGGTTTTCACCAACGTTTAAGGCTACCCAGCAAAATACTACGCATGATGTCTAGATTTAGATGTAATCTTACGCTAAGGGATCATCACCTAGGGAATTGTTTAGTGCGACTATTAGATGAAAACGTATCCGTTGACCACAAGTTTTCTACAATGTCGCTTTTTTAATCACTAACTAGTCCCAAAATATCGCTCATTTGCGACAAGAGTGACATAATTCAAAATCGACGATGAGACAATTCTCTCGTTAGAGAGTAATGTTTTGTGGATGCTGTGGTCTCGACACAACCAGTGGCCAACAAAGCGACAGAGCATTAAGTCACAATCTCTCTCGTTCTTATTTTTTTGTGCTTAGCGTAATGTTGTTTTTATAGCAAAAAGTAAATTTTCGACACTAAAATTGGTGAATTTTGACCCTTGTCGTAAATGAGCGATATAGTTGTGTGTGGTGGTTCACCTTCCAGACGTGCAGCGCCGCCTGCCTGACCATCAGCGCGACGTCGCTGCGGCCCATGTACAGGCCGGCCAGCACGCGGTTGCGCCGCTCGGGGCCCAGCGCGTTGATGATGGCCTTGTGCGAGTGCTCCGTGCCGAAGTTGTCGTCCTCGGACGCCGTCTCCGTGCTCATCTTGCCCGACACCCCGGATATCCTGTACAGCAAGTCGCCCAGCAGCTGCACGGAGCTGTAGCGGATGCGCCAGTTGTCGTCGAACAGGCCGCGCTCCAGCTCGGGCAGCAGCAGCTGGATGGCGGACTCGGCGTACAGCGTGACGATGCGCTGGCCCGCCTTGAGCGCCGTCTCGCGCACGTACTCGTTCTCGTCGGCCAGCGCCTTGAGGATGGGGTTGATGATCTGCCCGATGTAGGGCAGGAACTCGTCGGTGAAGGCGCCCGGCATGTAGATGAACATCATGATGTAGCCGTCCTTCACGTGCGGCGCGATGTCCGCGCGCTCCGCCGTCGCGATTATATCTGTGCACGGAACTCCGATTTAAGGAAGCTGGCGTGTTTAATTTGGCCCATCTTAAGATAAGCCCAACATGTTTACACATAATGAAGATAATCAGTCATAATGGTCTGGAAAGGAACATTGGAAAAAGTTATACCAGAACACCTGTGACCTTCTTTATGTCCTGTATTCGTGATGTAGTTAAGTGATGAGCAAAAATGAAGGAGGTGAAATGAGTTACCGGGCATGATCTTGTGCAGCTTGTGCGAGCCGAGGCCGGCCACCACCTCGGACAGGCCCTGCGCGGCGCCCGAGCGGTCCACGGACGACGACTCCGACGTGAGCGTGTGCATCAGCCACGGCAGCAGCTCCTCGAAGCTGCCCTCGCCCATGCCGCGCACCATGGCGCCCAGCGCGCGCGCCGACACCGAGCGCACCTGCCGCCCGACACACCACGTTACACGCACGCCCGACCCCTCACTACCTCATCACGGACGATCCCCAGCGAGTCGCTGGATACATCGCGAGATCGTGTTCTGTGGCGATCCTACGACCAGCATCGGAAGTGTACCCGATGATGATGTTTGGGGGCCCCTTGGTGCTTTGGAAAGCTGTAGGGTTCGTGGAAGTTTATAATGACTTTGATAGATTTCCAGTATCGAAAATCGAAATACGATCACATCGAAGAGAAATGGACCTTAATCCATCGTTTTAAAATCGGCCAGCCTCACAAGTGCAAACTTTGCAAAATGAACTTTGCTCGTGCTGAATTCACGACTTAGCAACAGAGGTCGTAATGTACGAACTCACCTCTGGCACCGGGTCCAGCAGCGAGCTCTTGAGGCCCGGGATGATGCTGGGCAGGTAGGGCATCAGGTCCTTCTGGTCGGTGAGCGAGTACATGTTGCCGATGATCTGCGCGGCCATCTTGCGCGTCTCCGTGCTGCGGTCGAGGAAGGCGCGCTCCACCACGGGCATGATGAGCGCCAGCGACGGCGCGTCGATGAAGTGCACGAACTTCGTGTCCAGCAGCGTCTGCAGGCACAGCGACGTCTTGTTGGACGGGTCCTGCAGCGCTTGCAGCAGCACCGGCACGATGGCTGCCGACGGGAACATCACATACACATGAAATAATTGAGGGTTTGGACAGTAATATAAGTTAATTTCAACCAAGATCCACCTAAAAACATTAACTCCACGCAAAACGGACGATAAATTATTTTTTCACACAAAAAATTGTAACTGCATATTTCCAATCTAAATTATTACTTCTGGAGGTTTGCTACAATAGTTGTACACTTTCGTGATTAATAAGTTCTCGACATTACAACTACAACACAGTACAACTGTTTTAAAGCTGTTGTAACAGCAGGCAGAGTCGGGCACCTTGTATCTCGGGGTTCCGTATGACGGAGCCGATGACCTTGAGCGCCTCGGCGCCCGCCTCCTGCACGCGCATGTGCGAGTCGCTCAGCACCTCGATGAGCTTGGGCACGATGGACGGCAGGCACGACGACAGCTGCTTGGGCGCGCAGTACGCCATCGCGCCCAGCAGCTCGATAGAACCTCACCCAAACAAAATACTACTATGATAACAAGAAAGTGGCACTTTATGCCAAATCTGAGATTTGTCTTTTTAATGTGAATTTTTAAGCCTCTTCCGACAGTATCATTTTCTACACAATTCCTTAGTAGGGATGACTAATCAAACCAGCGACTCACATCAACAAGAGCTTGTATGAAATAGTGCACTATGACATTATAAACATTTGACACACTTTCTGTAGTTTAATTGATATTTAACACACTTAAAATTAAGAACGGACGTGTATTTCTCATTTTGGAAGACCCTCTATTGATACGGGCAGGCAGTACCGACTGCCTGTTCCCGGGTATGTGTCGACTGACCGGCCTTGGTCCGCCAGTTGTCGTCCTGCAGCGCCTGCAGCAGCGAGGGCAGCACCAGCTTGACGCCGTGCGCGGAGAGGCGGCTCATGATGAGCTTGGCGGTGTCGTCGGCCGCCGCGCGCACGTACTGCGAGCTGTCGCCGAAGCACAGCAGCAGGTGCGGCAGCACGTGCACGATGTAGGGCTCGAACAGCCGGCCCAGCTTGCAGCACAGCATCTCGAACCCGAACAGAGCGCCTGAGTGGACAAATACCCGATACGTAATATAGATTTCAGCGTACTGAAGGTTTATGTATCGCCAAGTATTGACGCAGAATTTTGTAGTTTTTGTTTGTCTAATTAACGAGATGGATGAATTAAGTGAAGAAGTGGTGATAAGTTGTGGTGGCTTTGGGTGCACTTTTTAATACATCTTGTGACATTCTAACGCCCCTGTACTATTCTGAGTGTCGAGAGAGAAGTTGCAAATCAAGTCTATTGGATACATGTTTTCGCCACACATATCTATCCAAATAAATAAATTAAAAAAAAATTATGTCCTGGAATGCCTCGCATAGTTGCAGATGCAGTTTGGGAAAATGTTTGCGGAAGTCACGTTATGTAACAAAGACCCACACCCAATTTATTGAATAAACCACCAACCACCAACATTATTGTACAGCTTCTGCCTTACCTTCCCTGTATTTGTAATTCTTCTTCTCTTGTATAGCTTCGGTCAGCTTGCCCATAACGTCCAGCTGCTTCAGCGACAGAATTCCGAGCCCCTTGATGATACCGGCGATTCCGTACGCAGCACCCTGGGACAAAATAACATCGCTCAGGTTTTGCAAAATGTAATAACATTGACACAAGATTGTTCGTATTAAAGATGGCCCCATCTTTAATACGAACCATCTATGTCAATGTCTACATATAATTCTAAATTTAATTCTTGCAATCTATCTCTAAATTAAGATTACGCAAAAATGTGCAACGAACGAACGCACCTTATTGACCGGACGGCACGTATGTGTAGAGGCTTACCTTTCGGTCGCCGTACTTGTCAGCGGTGAGCAGCTGTTTGAGCAGCTTGTTGACGATGGTAGGGATGTCGTCCTCCAGCGCGGGCGACGTCACCAAGTGCGGCAGGCAGTTGCTCACCGCTTCTTGGACCTGGAAAAAAAGGATTTTATTAAACCGAATAAGTACCATCGTATTAACGTTTCTCCCGAAGGAAGGTCACAAAGCCGAGGTAGGCGGGGCGCAGACGTGGTCGGGGTTACCTGTTGGCTGGGCGTGGACAGCGCGGCGATGAGGCGCAGCGCGATGGGGCGCACGCGCGCGTCGTCGGGCGCCAGGTGCCGCGCCAGCGACCCCACCAGCAGCACCACGCACTGCCGCACCGCGTCGTAGCCGCCCGACTTCGGCGCCGTGTCCAGGAACTGCTCGAACACCGGCAGCTGGCTGCTCAACGTTTCCTAAGGCCCATTTATTAGTTGATCAATCGTGCCAACGTCACCGTCGGCCGATAACGTTTCATCGACGTGTTTCACATTCTGACGGTTTCGTATTGAAACTGTCAAAATATCAAATTTATTCATCGATGAACTCGGCGACGGTGAAACGGTGAATCTGTATAATGTAACGGACCGACCTTGCCGTGCAGGTCGACGAGCGCCATGGCGGCGGCCAGCATGGTGTCGCGCACGGGGTCGGCGCGGTCGGCCAGCGCGCGCTGCACGAAGAAGGCCATGGCGCGCGGCACGGCGCCGGCCGCCACGCGCGGCGCCAGCGCCAGCAGCGCGCGCGCCACGCCGCGCCGCGCGCCCCACGCGTCCACCGCCGCCGCCTGCTCGTGCCCGAACGCGTCCAGCACCGCGGGGATCATCTGCCGACAGACTGCACATTGCACACACTGCACACTCCGCACGCTGCACGCCCGCAGGAGCGATCCTACTCACCGGCAGCTTGTCGTCGTAGATGTCGTGCAGGCGCTGCAGCACGCCGTCGGCGGTGGCGTGCGGCTCGGGCGCGCGCCCCACCAGCTCCGCCAGCGCCGCGGCGGCCGCGCGCTGCAGCTCGTCCGCGGGGTGCTGCACCTGCTCCAGCAGCAGCGCGAGCACGTCCTCCGAGGCCGCCGTCAGCCACTCCTCCGCGCGCGGCAGCCGGGACCACACGTCCTCCGCCAGTTTCCTGCAAGAAAACATTTTGGTCAATGCCCAGTTAAAATACTGGCTATGATTGAACGAACCAGTATCGTATCACTTACTAGTACTTTCAATGGAGCAATTTGATAATGTTTATAAGTATCAACTCAACCGAAAAACGTCCACGGCTGGACATAAAAATCTAATTCACTCCGGACTTTCTATTTCGTACTGTACGGGACGCGCGCGTAGTGCCAAATGAAACATTGACATCGTAAATGTTAGTACATCTAGTTGTACTTGCAGCAACTTACTTGTTGTCCTCGGAAATGTCGAAGGTCGCGATATACAAGCGCATGGTGAGGTTGAGGGCGGACTCGGCGTCCTCGAGGAAGGGCGGCAGGCGTTCCACTACGCACAGCAACGCGCGCAGAGCCGCGTCTCGGACGACCTGCGACGAACATTACACACTTGAATTAAATATAACTTATTTAAAATCAACATACAATAACGGTTTCAGTGTTCGTCATCTTTCCTTTCAGACAAAAAACAGGCGTGGACGTGGAAATGGTGACAGTAGCTGTCGGATTATCTACAAAGGATTACTACAGTTGACGATCGGCGTATAATAGATTAATGTTTTTCAATTCCTGCGGGAAATTTATAATTTTCCGGGATAAAATGCATGTGTTAATCTTAGGTATCTCCATTCCAAATGCCAACCAAATCGGTTCATTCGTTGAAGCGTGAAGGAGTAACAAACACACGCACACATACACATACAAACTTTCACCTTTATGATATTAGTGTGTCGATTAGTTCGAGAGACACTCGTATCTGCTTAGTGCTTACAGCGCCAAAATGACGTCAACCAAGTAGGTCCTAAAGCAGGTGGGGCAGGTACAAGAGGTAGGGTAGGTACCTCGAGCGGGCTCTGCAGGCCGTCGAGCAGACACAGCACGTCGTCGTGCGCGAGCGGCGCGCGCGCGGCGCAGCGCGCCGTCTCCAGCAGCGCCACCGTGCACGCCGCCGCCACGCGCCCGCTGCTGCTGCCTGAACAATACTACTTGTCACACCTGTTACTTAGACTAACTTACATCATTTAAGGGCACGATCTTCGGCCGCAGTAACTTGCAAGCAATTGAAGCGAGGTGCACGAGCCACTTTGTTATAAAAAAAGTAAAACAGTCATGATAAAAAAAAAAGAAAACTTTTTAGAGAAAAATTAACGGTAAAATATTCTTCTAAAAGCTTTTGCCTATTTTTTGACATTTTTTTTTTTAGTTTAACTTTGATATACTATAAATACAACCTGAAAAACAATTAAAAACTACACTGTTTTCGGAATATTATTTGATCGAGTGAAGTTCAAAATATGGACTTTTGAACGGTAAAATAATTTAGAACGTGTATTAAACTACAACATATATTTTTAACCTATCAAAACAAATAATATTTGATTGTTTACTATTGAATCAAAAACAGGCTGTTTTCGGAGATCCTGCCGTTAAGAAAATGCTTTCAATATGTACTATGTCTGAAATAAACGATTATATTTATTTATTCTTATTATTTACAACTAGAATAGAATATAAATATTTTTTATTGAAATAAACTTTTAGAAGTGCTTTTGAATCGTCGATGAATCTACCACTGGTTCGGAATGCCCTTCCTGCCGAAAAGAGCCAGGCAATAAACTCGGCAGTTGCTCTTTTAAAAAAAAAAAAATTTACAACAGTTAACAAAACTTTGCTATGTATACAGTGTTTCCGCAATGAAGTTTCATATTTTAAACCGTCTACATTTTTTAAACCGTCGAGTTCGTTGCCGGTTCTTGTCGATTAGATTTTAGGACAGATAACTGACCGATGAGATCGACCAGCAGCCGGAACATCTGGTCGATGGGGAAGAGTTGCGGGTGCAGCTGATCGCGCGAGAACACGTCGCTCGTGTCGCCGCGCAGCGCCGCGTGCTGCGATATGATCGCGAGCCCGTTCACCGTCATCGCTTCGTTGCTGCGCGCCATGCTGCTCGTTAATCCTGCAATTGTGGATATTCAAATCTATATAAATGAGTTGCTGATGATCGTGACACGTCAGCTGCTGAACAAAGGTAGGTATTGTGCCAGTGTTGTTGCAGTTGCATGTATCCAATGGTCCCCGATGTGTGGAGCCTGTGTAATCATAAAAGCGAGACTTCCAAACGCTAAAAATTTATTAAAAACTAGCTTTTGACCGCGACTTGGCTCACGTTACGTTCGATTTTTCAAACTATTGAAATTGAATTTGATTGGTATTAAGAGTGTGAAAAAATTTGGGTTGATTTTTCAAAAATCCTTTCTTACCGGATGCCCACATCATAATAGCTATCAATATGCCAAATTTCAACCCGATCTGGCCAGTGATTTGAGCTGTGCATTGATAGATCAGTCAGTCAGTCAGTCAGTCAACTTTATGTTTTATACATTTAGATAACTCAAACCGGATAATTTCAGGATAATTATTGTCGTAATTATTTATTAATAAGTCAATGAATGCAGCACAATAGCAGCAAATGACCTTGTTTGAGCAGCGGGAACACGTAGCAGAACCCCGGCGCGGTGAAGTGGTGGTGGCCGTCGGCGCCGTCTGCGCCCTTGCTGGCGGCGACGGTCTGCGCGTGCAGCAGGTTGATGGTGCGCACGGTGGCCTTGCTCAGGTCTTCCTCCTCCCAGCTGGCGTCCAGGTCGCACTGAGGCTTGTATAGCCTGTGTAGGATGTAGGAATCAGAATGATTGCCCTTTTGTACTATTTCATTTAGTTAAATATGTTAGGAGATATCACAAAATTAAATAAGGGGGGACGGTCGTTCGTGCATGCGGCGTGATGTAACCTGATACCTAGTGGCAGTACAGCGCGCAGCGTAGGCATCAGTTAAGAAAACGTTTCCAAAAAATCCTAAGGGGGTATAATGGACGTTGGAATGTTGAGTGAGTGTTATAAAAATTCAAATGTTCGGGACGCTGCGTGCCACCGAACACTGCACCGTCAGCAGTTTACGCCGTCGTCGGGCCTCGTGTTATTTATTAAGAGACTGTGCACCGCGGGCTGCCCTACGACGCGCTCTATTATTATCATTAGTTTATAAGTATCAATATCATAAACCAATCAATATCATTAAATATACAGTCCACTTATATCAGTCTATCAATCAGTTGGGATAACACCCTAAATTTTGGTCCTTCGAGCCGGATTGACCCAGCGACCTATGGACCGCGGTGACACGCTGTGCCTCGAACAGATCGTAGTTATATTTTTGTGTACCTACATACTTAACATCTGATAGTTTCCACGCGGACGAAGCCGCTGGGAACGGCAGCAACAGGCAGTGTGCAGTTGTACCTGAGCGTGGTCCTCGCCACGTGGTCGGCCAGCAGCGGGTGGTGCGGCAGCAGCGCCAGGCGCAGGCGCGCGTGCGCGGGCGCGAGGCGCGGCGCGGCCAGCGGCGAGCGCAGCGCGGCCAGCACGGCGCGCACCACGCGGCGCGCGCGCACGCCCAGCGCCAGCGCGGAGCCGCGGCTCGTGGCCTCCAGCAGCTGCACCGCCTTCTCCACGCCGCTGTTCAACTGCACCGACAGTACAACAATTAGTGGCAGGAATTTCGATAACTGGCTGGGCTATTACTACTACTGCTGCCGCTGAATACTTACGACGGTCAATCTCTCTCGGATGGCGTCCTCCTTAGCAAGTTGCGCCTTCATGGCCTCCTTCTGTTTGGCCGATAGGGGCGCCTGCAACATTTAATTCTGATTTATAAACAATAAATTTTGATTGAAAGAAGAAGCAAACCAACAAGCAAACACATTTTTGCTTTTGTAATATAGAGAGAATATTCTAAAATTTCACTACAAGCAAATAAACATTGAAGCTTTAAAAGTAATATTGTCTTAGTACATAGTATTACAAGTGGCCAATTCTGTCATACACGGACCATAAACTAAATTGGCAGGTCTAAATCTCATGTTATGCCTTTCGTAGGAACCCTTCCCTACGGAAAAGGACAGGACCTGTCGATTATGTTTTGTTTAGACTGACTGGTCGTCACGTCACGCACCTCCTTCAGCTTGCCCTCCTTGCGGCGTTTCTCGTCAAGCTCGCGCCGCAGCTGCAGCTCCTCCAGCTGCTCCTTGTAGCTGTACGCCTTGCTCTCGCGCTTCAGGTTCATCTCGCGATTCTCCTCGATGCTACGTCAAAATAATATAGATAAATCTAGCTGTCCCCTGCAACTGATCAGCGAGGATTCAGCCTTTTCAAATTTTCCATGGGAACGCATTCGTAAATAGCAACCGCTGAGATGTGGTAATATGCTCTGATATCAATCTGTCTCGTTTTAACTCTATCTTGAGTCTGAGCCGAGTGAGAGTGCGGTCTATAGATTTCAACCTTAAAAACTATTTTTGATTTTGGAAAAATGGACTTAAGGGCTTCTTGAACTGGACTATTATGGACTTAGAAACTTTTTGAACTGGGCCATTCAATTATTGGCACCTTAGCAATGGCCGATGCAGCGGCAGGGTCGTGCGCTCGTCGGACAACTCACCCGGGCACCACGCTCTTGTCGTATAGATGTCCGGGCGGCGTGAGGTACACGAAGTAGTCGTCGCGCGACACGTGCAGCAGGTCGGGCGCCTGCAGCGCGTCCAGCGCCGCGCCCACCGCCGCGCCGCCCGCGCCCTCGGGGCTGCAGCGCACCAGGGTCGACACCACGTTGCGGACCGTCTGGAACCGTCCACATCGATATCATAATATTTTTTTTTTTTTTTTAAAAGAATATTAGCCAAGCTCAAGTTGCCTAATATCCTCCTATCCCCTCCAAATAAGCGGAAAGCTTGTACTAGGAGTGGGTACGACAATAGTGCAACGGGTGGGATTCGAACCTGCGACCTTTCAGTTTTCAGTTCGCACCTTTAACCGTTGGGCTATTGAGGCTTTATACCTCATTGGCTATTGAGGCTAATATATTCTGTTAAATCTTAAGTCTTCTTCTTCTTCCTTTTTCTATACCGATAGATGTCCACGGCTGAACGAGTCTCTCGCATGGACATCACACTAATACAACCCCGACTTGTCCGATATCTTTGGTCCACCTAGGGGCAGGTCTGCCGACACTTTTCTTCCCAGTGCAGGGTCGCCACTCCAGCACTTTGAACTAAATACTAATTATAATCTTTAAACTACATATATTGACAGCTCTAAAAACAATGTCATCCGGTTCCTTGCAGAAAAAAATGCCATTACATTAACATGGATTGTGTATGCGTATTTTTATCCGCAAAACACTTAATAGGCCTATAAAACCTCTCACGATTGGCAGCCAAACATGAAACGTCTCCAAGGACTAGAGAACTTGTCCCAGCAACTTGTAGGCAAACCCGGTAACTGAACTAGCACCATAGTCACCTCAGTGGGCGTGAAGCTGGTGATGTACAGCTGCTGGAGCTCGGGCAGGTGGCTGGTGACGAGGCGGCGCGCGTCGAGGCGCAGGTACGCGACCAGCTTGATCCACGAGCGGTTGTTCAGGGCCTCCACTAGCGGGTAGTGGCAACAGGGCAGGGCGTCTAACGCTAACCTTTCGGCGTCCTCCACTTTATAATCTAAACAATAACAGTAATACTTTATTTGCTTGTAGAGTTTCATCTTAAAAATATTTTTTCTTCTAATAAATAATAATTAGGGCATCTACATTAGAGTCCTTTTCATATTTAAGTTTAGTTTTTCAGGTTTTGATGTACAGAATAAATAAATAAATAATTTTAAGACGAAAGTCTATTACATATCTTTTTTCTTATTTCTATCCTTCTATAAACCCTTAACTTTTAAGGCAGATTTTCAGAAAAGGAGGCTATGTTTTTTTATATTCATTTGTATTATGTGATACTGAACCGAATTTTATTGTTTTCTGTGGAGCTTCACCTTTCATCTCGAAAATCTTCGCAAAAAATGGACCATATCTATTATACATCCAATCAAAAAAATATTTCTCGAATTTGCCTAAATTTAATTTATTTATATTACATGCGAATTAAGTATGTCTTACCTCTAAATGAACACAAAGCTTGAACACAATCCACTATCATCTTTCCCGTTACATCCACTTTGTCTTCAGGAGGTGTCTTCTCTTTGACGGAAAATATCTTCCCTTCTTCCAGCACTTCATTCAACTTTTGTACTAAATGCCTGGCTAATAGAGAGCGATCTTCGCTGGCAAGTAAAGCCTTCACCTCTTCAATGCATGCAGTGCGTACTGACTTTACAGGAGATAGTAGAACCAGTATGAAGGCCTTCAGTATGGGTGAATTTTGATCAGTGGCAACACTCTCGTACTTTTCCAAAACGGTTCTGCATAGCAACCCCACCTGTATTAGGACTATAAAGGGGTAAATGTTATAGTGCTACCTTAGAGCAAATCAATAAACAACTAAATTTTGCACTATGTATACATTTCCAATTAGTTAAATAAATACTAATGCACCAAGCCAGCTAGACCAATGTCCGTGCTTACGTAGCACCTCACGTACCATATCATTAGTACAGTTTGTAACGTTTGCTTCATTGATACCCTTGCACATGTTATTCAAATGCTCTCATTTCTACATCTCACTTAAATTGCACTATTCTTAAATACAGATAGTGAAGGTTTTGTTATAATTGTCATGTTAAATTTTTGGTCATGTTTACTTTTTGAAATATTTTTATTGCTATTAGTAACCACATCGCGAGTCTTTACGAGTCACATTTCCATTTGTCTACTTCGCTTGGTTGGCTAGTTTTCTAAGTGCACGACTTTCTAGAAACAAGCAAATATGTAAAAATTTTATAATGTGCAATATACTATACCAACAAAAACAAAACGATTTATTTCATGTAGGCCAACCTGTGGCTCTTATGACAAGTCAAGATGTATGAACTAATTGAAATTAATTGATTGATTATCTTATGATCTATTATATCTAAAAATTTGAAAGGTATGTAGTGGACGCCTTAAAAACTGGTATATTTCTTGCAATTCACAAGCGCGCGTGGCTGATGGTAGCGTGTGTCTCGTGTCTGTATAGTTTATGCAATGCAATGTGTATGTACACGACATAATCACGAGTAAAGCTCACGCGCGTTCGTGAATAGCAAGAACTATATGAGTAACAAGGTTCGTATGGAGTACCGTCATCGGGCGCGGCGGCCAGCACCCGCTCGTGCAGGAACACGTGCTTCTGGTGGTGAGTGAGCGCCGCCCACGCCGCGCCGCTCGCCGGCAGCTCCCGCGCCGCGTCCAGCTGCGCCAGAGCCGCCAGCGCGCAGATGCCTTCGCTCACCAGCAGGTGCTACGGGGAGACAGGAAAAACCTCAGAAACGCTTAATTCATGTGGTATTCTTAGCAAGTGTCATAATTTCAGACTTGCTAAAACTAGACATTTTAGATGTACATATAATAACTAGTACTCCATATTAGATGTGCAAGTGCAGCGTCCAGTGGTTAAATATTTAACATTAATAAATAAAAACTGGGTATTGGTAAGGTGTTAGAAAGATACTAGATATCTGCCCACCCTATAAGATAGGTAGGTAGATGGTATGACAGCGATAGGACAGGGATAGTACTCAAAGACGTTATATTATATACATATTTATCTGGGAGCATACTTCGACAGTGTATAGCAAAAGACGGCACCATCTTTCCAAATATCTGTTTTATTGTAAGTAAATATATCGCGGAGGGACCTGTAGCGGCTGCTGCGCGGCTCTGTCGGCGGTGGCCAGCAGCGAGCCCCACAGCGCGGCTCGGTGCGCGGCGCCGCGCCGCAGCGCGCGCGACACCAGCGACGTGTACGCTATCCGCACCGTTGGCGTCGTGCTCTTGGCCGACAGACCTTTCTGCAATAAAACTCACTGGATAACTTACTAAACTAATATTATGAATGCGGAAGTGTGTTCAATTTTTGTGGCCATATCGCTTAACCAACATTAAAGAAGTTTCGCAAAGAAATAGATTGTATACTCGCATAGGTTTAGATTGTGAGAAGGAAAACTTTAGAAAAACAAAGTTTCCGCAGGATTCTCAAATACTTGACAGCCCACAGCGAAAACGGCCAATGGAATTCTTCCCTCCCATTAGGGTAATAAAGTTCCTTACCATTCGATGGAATGGAATAGTTTGTATTGAAATAAACTTTTACAAAATGCTTTCAATGCTTTGTGACTGTTTTTGATTTCTGAACTTAACTCTCAAACAGCAGACTGTCCAAATTATTCAAAATACTCAAAGATCTAGGAAAAAAGAGAACTAGAAAAAAATGTTTACCTTGTATATCTGTAGGATTTTCTCTGGCAAAGGACTATTCAGACTGAGGGTCCACCTATACAAGGCCTCTAGGGCGACGCACAGCGTTCGCTCGTGCGACTCGCTGTCAAGGACGCGGCCGGTCTGTGTGACCACTTCCTCAAACAACTGGAGCCTGTCTTCGGCCGACACGGCTAGCTCGCTCAGTGTGCCCACACCCTGCAATCAATTGTGTGTATTAATTTGATTCGCTTATGAAGATAACTCAACCTTCGTCATGGGTATCAATATTATTAATATTTAATGAGAAAGTGTGTTCGTTTATTAGAATAGAATAGAATAGAAATATTTTTTATTCAAATAAACTTTTACAAGCACTTTTGAATCGTCAATGAATCTACCACTGGTTCGGAATGCCTTTCCTGCCGAGAAGAGCCAGCAAGAAACTCGGCGGTTGCTCTTTTCAAAAAAAATAAAAATTTTACAATTGTTATTGAAACTATGCTATGTATTCAGTGCTTCCACGATGAATTTTCCTGAGTACAATACAGGTAAAAATAAATACAATACAAATACAAATAAATACAATCCAATACATGTTAACACAGGCAGGCAAAAGCAGACCCATTCCCGTTGGTGGCACCCGTTCACGAGCATGACGCATGATCCAGCCATTGCTTCGCTCAACCATATTTGAGGGAACGTTATTAGTTTTATGACTGTCAAACCAACAAGTTGTTCAACATATTCTGTTAAAAAGAAGCAACTTACATTTAACACAGCAATCTTGTCCTCGCTGGACGTGAGTTTGCCCGACGCGCCATTGTAGTGTGCGAAGGCGTGCGCGACAAGCGCGCGGGCCGCGTCCGCCGCCGAGCAGCGCCGGCCGAGCGCGCCCAGCGCCGCCACCGCCTCCGCGCGCACGCGCTCGTCGCGCGAGTGAAGGTTCACTGGTGCAACCAAGACGAGGAAGGAATTAATGAATAGCTCATTACATACTTATTTATGCTAATAATTTTATGTATCCCCAACTGAACAAGAGAATGTGTTTTTTGACTGATGTCTAAAAAAAAAAAATTTTAGGGGATGAAATGGTGGATTTCACTTCTTCATCTTAAGAATTATATTTGTAAAATAAACAGGAGCAATAGCCTTAGCACGAACATTTTAAATGTCGAATAGTAAAGGTAAAGTTAACGTCAGCACGAAATTTTGCATGAAAAAGACAGGATTCCTGTCATTTTCATATATCGGCGTTAACTGCACCTGATTTTGAACATGTTGATTTACATTTTTAATGATTCAATTTCATTTTTTATTAAAAATCTATAAAACAGTTAAAGTAACTTTCGCATTTATAACATGCTTTAAAATTATAGTATGGATTGAACAATAATGGATTAACCTTCAAGCTGAACTCACCGATGAGACTCTTGCCGATGTCAACAGCTATACCATCCACATGAATGTCCAAGTTCTCCAGCACAACACCGACAGCCTGTATGATGGTCTCCGGACTCCTCAGCATAGCCTTGTGGAGGGCTGGCAGTAACGTGTCTTGAATGTCATTCTTCTGCAGCAGGTGGAGCAGGTCGGAGCAAGCCCTGATATAGTTGGAGTTTGGACGGCTTTTGACACTTATAAGACTTTTTGTTAAGCTCTCGAGCATTTTGGCCTGAAAAATAAGTCATGTTTTATTTGTATTTGATAGTCTGGAAGAGTTCACTGTGGAGCGATAAGGCTGCCAAAAACCTTCTACCTAAGTTACTCTATTGATGTTCTTCTGCATCACTTTGTTGCAGGTTGCATTTATCTTCTCTAATATATAAAATTCTCATGTCACAGTATTTGTAACAAACCTCCTCCGAAATGGCTCGATCGATTCTATCAATCCATCTAAATTATATAATTGATAAAAAAATGATACATGGACTGTATTTCTAATAGATGATAAGGAATATGATTTTATGAAATTGATGTAATGAGTACAAAGGGCAGCCTGAAGTGCACTGTTGTAGTCGTACTAGAGCATGAAGGCAGAGACTATTGTGTAAACTGCTGTTGCATGCAGTGCCCCAAACACATACCTTATGTGCAGAGATGAGAGCATCTTCCCCCGACTGCTTGGCGTGTCGGCAGATTGCTGAGAAACTGACACACACTTGGGGCCCGGAGTCTGCCGCTTGTGCCAGTAACACGTTAAGCCATTTAGACAGCTTCTCACTGCCCATCAAGGTCCATGAATTGTGCAACTAAAACAAGCACCATTGAAATAAGTTCAGCATTTATTTCCATAACGTTTTATGCTTAATTTAAAACGACTTCAATTAAAATTTATCTCTCAGGCATAGTTTTAGTTTCCTTCTCAAAAGATTTTGATACAGAAATCAATACTGAAGGTAAGGAAATCTAAATATATTAACTTTCATCAGGATATTGTTTAAAGTAATTACCAAAGAGTATCCCTTGTCATTTTTCTTGCTGTCCCCATGTGCTGTGACAACCGCGAGCAGATTGGCCTGCGCCAGCACAAGGGTGTTGTAGTCCAACACATCCTCTGCAGCCTGCAGAGCTCCTCCCACCAGCACTGTACTCCAACGCAATGCATACAAGCCCGTTTGACTGGTGTTTTTCCTTTATTAACAAATAATAGTAACACACTTTTAATCACTAAATAAAAAAATTCATAATTTATTTTTTAATCCCAAAAATTATATTTAATTCATACTGTTAGTAATGCCAAAGACTGTCTGTTATATTTTTACATGTCTGGACAAAAAGTACCAATGGAAGTAAGCTATCTCCTTGCAAAATTTTTTAGAACTCTGTTTGGCGGTTTAAGAGTGATAAGGTAACAAATAGATAGTTGCTTTCACATTTATAATATTACTATAGATTTCCTGAAATTTTCGGCTGAAGCCAACTTCTAATGTTACAAACATAATTACTTTTGTGAATTAATTTTTTGCTTAGCTGACCCTATTTACACTGATAATAACAAAAATAAAATGTCACAGTAATTTTTTTACAACTTACGAGGGTGCAATGTTCCTGAGCTGTTCAGAAACCTCAAGCAGTGCAGGCAACAAGCTCTTCAGAGTCCACTCTCTGTGTTGAGTGGAGAGGTAGGCCAGCAAGCCCTTCACATAGGACTGAGATGTTGAGTCCCTGTACCGGTTTAGTGTCAAAAGCAACACTCGGCACACAAACCGTACTGCTGGCTCTGTTATACCTGTGTAATTATATACATTTTTACTTGTTTATTATGATCATTACATGTTGCCTGCAACATTGTTAATGTGGATTTAGGATTTAATTACTGTGGGAACTCTTTCAATTTTCTGGAATACATGTTAATCCTCTATGACTTAATGAATAACTGACATCCAACCTCACAAACTTTTGCATTTATATTACTAGGATAATAATTAAAACTTATTAACCTTGTGTTAGCATTCATATGACATTGCTCCATGAGATGGCAGGCACTTATGTGGCAATGAAACAAACTTAGAAGAACTTGAAAGACAGTACTAAGTATCTACAGAGTTAAAATATCTCCCAGAGGACATGGGACACTTTTCACAGCAGGATTATTAAAAAACTTAAATCCATGCTGACAACATCTAAGTCATCAGTTAATATAAGAATGAAACTTATGGAATTAAAAATCGGTTAAAATAAATAATTTTTTTTAAGAATGAGGTTATGTTAATAAATTTAAAATATAAAAAATAATGGTATAAAAAAGCATCAAATTCAGGGTTCATTAAGCGCACCGGTGTCCAGTGACCCACATTGTGCTGTGTATTATTCTGGATCACTGCACTTTTGATAGGTGACATACTACACCAAAATGGATCAATAAAGCTATCCAGGCTATCTACACAACTGTAACTTTACCGGCCGTTGGTTATTGATATATTACTATCTTTGCACAGTTTTTCACTGACCTGGAGTCGATAAAACATTCTGAATCTCTTCGATCACTTCACGTCTTCCTTTCAAACTTGCGGTCTGAATTTTAAATGGAATATCCTTCAACTTTTTCAGGACCTGACAAAAAAACATACCTATTAAGTATCCGGCATCACTTGGATAGGATAAATTTCGTAATGGTATTTAAATTACCTCGGAATCTGCCATTTTTCAAATCATTCAGAATTAATTCAGAAAGAACGGCCTGCAAAAGCACACGTCTCGCTACACATCACAGAATAAAGAGAAAAAAATTGTCAATCAGACAATCTCAGTGACATACTGCATGCATAGATAATAGATAATACACTATAAACTAAAGAGTGACACCAAAGAGTACATATCTACAAACAGAAGTTCTGTTTGTATCTGTGGTTTGTATGTCTTACTGTCACGTAAACGGTCAAACATGTTTGTCAAATTTTAAATGTTTGTCAAATTATTTGATAATCTGCGGTCGTGTTTGACGCACTTGTCAAACAAGCAAACGGAAACGAATGGAGTCTGAACGGTGTTTGATCGTATGCGCTGGTGTTTAATGGCCTTGTTCAAACAAAACCGTATCAAACATGTTTGACCGTTTACAGATATACATCCTTCTCTATAGTTTACAGGGCCTCTAATGGGGCCCGTACATGGTCAAACATGTTTGTCAAATTTTACGTTTTTGCTACGGTATTGTTTACAAACATGTTTGACCGTTTACAGATATACATCCTTCTCTATAGTTTACAGGGCCTCTAGTGGGGCCCGTACATGGTCAAATATGTTTGTCAAATTTTACGTTTTTGCTACGGTATTGTTTGAACAAGGTCATCAAACACCAGCGCACACGATCAAACTCCATCTAATCCGTTTCCGTTTACCAAACGCGTAGTTTGTTTGACAAACACGTAAAAATGGTAAAAATGTTATCTACGTGTTTGACAAACATGTTTGACTGTTTACGGGCTCCTAAAATTCCTTTCTCTATGATAACAATTAACATCTTCGAGGAGAGGAGTACCTACCTCAAGTATTAGTGTTCTGTGACCTACCTATTAGTGTTCTGTGCTCGTCTTTGTTCTGTGATTAACATTGAAAACAAAAATTATAGTGTTGGGTAGGACATGACTTGAAAAAGAGTTTGTAAGAGTAGCCTCTTTTTTGTCCTGGGCCAGTACATTGTCCCACTTCAAATGACGCGACGCGTCCTGATGCTTGGCATTACATTTGAAGTAATGAGTACAAATATGACATTTGATGTCACTACAGTCGGATTGAAGCATTGGTACTAAATCACCTCAGCTTCAAAAATATGACAGAGAGGCAGAAACAGCAGAAAACGTCCATTACAGTACAATGAATAACAATTCCCGCGGGAAATAAAAAACCTTAATCCACGCGAACACGAAGTCTCGGGCATCAGCTAGTAGGTATCTAATAAAATATGGTATATGGTAAAGTCATCGTCAAATAATAAAAACCGATTAACATAGTTCCTAAATAGCGCTTGTAATTAAATAAAAAAATATGTAAATAATTTTAAAATGTTAAACCACAACAAAGGTAACACAATCATAAAGCCAAATAAACAAAATAGGTTAAATAGGTATATAGTTATTGAAAGTTGAAAGTCATTCATAAAACATAATACCTAATTATAAACACCTGAATATATTAATAACTACCTATTCTACTTATTTCACAACTAAGATATAAAAACGTTTCACAGATCACAATACTTTAACAAACTACATAGCTTCAATACGCGCCTCTCTCTCCCTCATACGAGTATTTCCATTTCGCTCGCTCGAAACGCGTGAGCGTCCATTACAGAATGAATGGCATGACATGACGCGGCGCGTCATGTCATGCGCGTCAGACGCGCTATTGTAGACTTTGTAGCATGTGCCTCGCTCCTCCTCGCTTGCGCGTAAGACGACTACCGCGACAGAAAATTTGAAGTGGGACATTTTGAAATGTTGAGCCGCTCTTACATTTTGACGTCGTGTCCGGGACAAATGTACCGCCTCTTGTATGTCCTACTCAACGCTAAAAAATTAAAAAAAAAACTGAAATGGAAATATTGAAAAAAGCTAAATTATGTGCTAAATTTTACGAATTTTACTTGCTGTGCTCTCAGTAGAGAGTAGTATATTACTTGTTGCTGTGTTTGAGTTATAAACACCATTTGCGTTTTTTGGTATGAATAGGAAAAAAATATTTCCAGGTTATAGTGTTCAGATACAAAGAATAATTTCAATCTTTATTACTTACCGTTCAATCCCAATACAATGTTTTCAAGGCAAGAAGAGTTATCTGAATTACAGAACTACATAAAAGAAGCCGACAAAGAAGTAACAATGATATTACAGAATCTGCAATGGGAAAGGAAACAATTATTACAGGTTTGTGAATGAAAATGGTCCATTGACCAAAAAACAGTGAAGTTTATTAGTCCATGTTTAATGTATTTTGAATGTAGCTATCTAGGAGGGTCTAGCTTAGTAATAACAATATTTAAAAGACAGTAAGCAAAACCCCTGCTAACTTTCTCTCATAAATGTAATACTTTTGGTAACAAAGAAATGTAAAAGAATTGCAGATTGGCAGATGATATAAAATGGAGAAAGTCTCCAGTACAAATTATAAAAACCCTACTTCAAGGGTAGTGTTTTTATAATTTGTACAATGCCTATCCTTAAGTTTTTTATAAATCGTACTGGAATTTTTTTCCATTTTATATCATCTGCCTACCCTGTTATACATTCTATACACACCACTGTGTGCCACACATGACTTAGCTGTTGTTCCTGCGCTTCTGCTTTACACCTTTAATACTCAAGTGGTAGAGGCACTGGGATAATCTAATCTAGATAACTTAATCTAGATATATATACCCATCTGGTGATGTGTGGCACAATTTCTAAAATAAATGTTTCTTTCTTTTCTTTCTTTCAAATATGTTAATTATTGTTTATTTGTAGTTTTCACTCCACATTTTCATGTTTTAGTACAAACCAAAGAGCACATGCAAGTTTGATTCCGGTCATAGAGTTCCACAAGAGATACTAGAGGAACATGAAGCCAAATGTGCCCTCAAGTGTCAAGGCTATGCAAAAAATGATGTTTTCCTACCAGACGTATTTGATGCTAACTCTAATACAGTTTTAAAGCTGTGTAAGTATTCTCTTCTGTGGGTAGACAACAATGCAAAAGATATGGGTAGGACATGGAGCATGCTAGCTAAAGATAAGCTAAATGTAAATAAAAATAATAATACATGTAATAGAATAAAGGTTTAAAAATGTTATATAATAAATCTAAGTAGAATTAAAATGTCAGTATTCTAAGCACTGCCACAAAATTGTAGAATGTGAAATAAGCCATTCATACTAATATTATAAATGCGAAAGTGTGTTTGTTTGTCCTTCAATCACGCTGCAACAAAACAACATATCACCGTGATTTTGTTGCATGGGTATAGTTGAGAACCGGAAAAGAAATATAGGCTACTTTTTATCCTGGAAAATGAAAGAGTTGCAGCAGAATTTTTAAAAATAAATCCACTCCAGCAAAGCAGCAGGCATCAACTAGTGTTTAATAAATTGTTACTCTAATTTAAATCTTGGTGATTGCAGCATCAGAAAACATTAAGGACATCACCAATTATGCTTCCAAGACAGATCCAGTGTTTATAAGAGGTAATCACTTTTAATTAACAATTGCTTCTACATTTGGTTAAAATATACTTAATTTAATATATTTACTTAGATTTTTAATCCTTAGTTACAGTAAATACCAACAATCAGTTTTTCCTGGCTATGAAAATATAATATATCCTTTTTATAATGTATCCTTTACAAAATATATTTATTTCTAAATGAATATAGTATTAAAAATATCTGTTTGTGATTTCAAAGTAACTGCCTATAAAATGAAAGGATATTGGATTTTTGAACTTAGTGAATTTACACGGCAGTGGCACTAAGTATAAAGGGAGCCTAGTGGTCGGGGGATCGCTGGTTCAATCCCATGCACACACCTCTGACTTTTCAGACCTATGTGTGTTTAAGCAATTAATTATCACGTGCTATAACTGTGAAGAACAACATCGTGAGGAACACTACCCGCCTGTTCTTCATAATGTTCTCAAAGGTGGGAAGTCTTGCATTGGACCAGTGAGGTCACCTAGAACACTCTGAGAGGAGACTTGCGCTCAGTAGTGAACCATTGATGGGTTGAAGATGATTAAGAGTAAAAAGTTTGGGAGACCTAAATACAGTCTTAACTCAAAACAAAGGTGATGCGAATGTTGCCTCGGAGCCGCTGACTTTCGAGCGCTTGCAAGCGACGTACACCGCGGACGAGAGGCGAGCCATCTACGATGCCGTGGTACATTCCCAGCCCTCGTGCGGCGAGCTCGCGGACTTGGCAGTAGGGTAAGGATATAGAACTTTAACTTGTAACTTTTAGTAACCCAAAAAATAAACGCTAAACGCGCCCAAGTCTGTCGCGCCCTGTAGTAAAGCCTATAACGAACTCCAGACTCCAAGAACTTCTTATTTACTTGTTCAACTAAATTGTACAGAGGGTGGATGTGCAGGAAATTACACAATATTTTCTGCATGGGTAAACTCTGAGACACCTTGTACGTTGCTTTTGGAACTGATGACTTTATTTATGTTAATACGTGATGTACAGAGAAGTGAGCGGTCCATCGCAGCCTCAGAACAAAACCAAGTCGGAGTTGGAGCGCCTTGCGGAGCTGCGCGACCTGCGGCGCCGCCGCGCCAAGTACCGCGTCGCCGTGCGCTCGCGCAACTACTCGCACATTCTGCGTGGAGTCATCGATGCACAGGTACCGACGCCTTCAAGTGAAAAGAACTCAAGAACAAGAACAGTGAAGGGGATTTTTTTTATGTTCAGTATTTTAAAGGGCTTTTATACAGTATTGGTCCTATCGTATTCGTATCTTAACTTTCTAATGTTGTGTCAAAACTTTTGAACTCTATTTGGTATTGGCATTTGGCAGGTAAATGTTGTGCACAAAAATAAACATGATAATAATCACTTCTCTTAGCTTAGCTCATGAATTAGCACAATACAATCATACTTCCATATTAGCTTCGTAGATTCACGATTTAATGCGAAAAATGTTAGATCAATCTTATATACTGAATTTATTTCTTAACAGATGGAGATGTTAACCGAATCACGAGGACTTACTCAATCTAAATTACTTGACGAATCCAATAATACATATCGTAAAGTCAAAGAGGAACAGTCGAACAAACGTATAGACAATCCATCAGATAGGAATTCAATTGAGCACAGAGAATTTACAAAAAAAGGAAAACATGATAAAGATAGAAGAAATAATTATGATAGTGACAATAACAGAAAACGTGATTACGATGGTCATAAGAGCTCTCGAAAGAAAGAGAAAGATCGATATCAATATTCAACTGATGAAAGAGGAAAACAATATGATAGTTACAGAAGGCATGAAAGAAAACAAGAAACATATAGAGATACAGTCGAAAAAGATCTTCATCAAAATTTAAGTAAAGAAAAAGGTAAACATTATGATAGTGATAGAAGGCAAGAAAGAAACCAGGATACTTCAAGAATAAAAATCGAAAAAGATGTACATCAGTCTACAACAGAAGACAGAGGAAAATATTATAGTAATGACGAGAAGAGACTAGAGAGACAAAAGGATGTGAATAGAGAAAGGGAAAAGTATTATGACGGTGGTAGTAGACAATTAAAAAAACATGATACTTGTAGAGAAGAAATGGATTCCAGAATATATGGTACAAGTTCAAATGCAGAAAGCAACAGGGTTTACATTAAGGAAGAAAGAGATAGCTCTAGTTCAATGGAAACTCAGAAAATTAACAGACACCGCGAGAGTGAAAGAGAGAAAAGAAGCTACGAGTATAAGGATAGATCAAACGATCGGCGTAGAAGTGAGCATAAACAGTACGATGACTATGAAAAATATAAAAAGGAAAGAGAGAATTACCCTAGAGAGAAAAGAAAACATAAAGATTAATTTTTTCATTTAAAATCATAATATGAAAATGTCCCTTTGAGATGTATAGGATGAGTATAAGTCAAAAATTCGTTTTGTAAGACGTCATATTGCAAAGGACGGGTTAAAGAAACTGTACCTTATGTTTAATTTCTGGAAAATAAATGACTAAAATGTTAAATACCTACTAATTATTTTAATCATTACAATGGAAATTCGATCAATCATATTGTATTACGATCGGAAAGATGATGAATTTATATAACGTTATATTTATAAAGCACATTTCTAGTTGGTTTTTATCTGTCAACGGAGAATGGGTAATTTTTGGGCTCTGTACCATCAACAGCAATTGTTAAGGTCGAGCTAAAACTGGCGAAAAAAAAATCGCGTTTCTTGTATTTTTTATTATTTGTTGAACGAGCGAAGCGAGTTCTCTGAGTCAACTAATGCGCTTACCTACTAGACAGAGAAGTGTGTACGTCCAAATGTCTGTCAGAGCCCTATAACTTCAGAATTACTGAATATTAGAACGTGAAACTTGGTTGAAAATTCAGTTATATCCTGTACTTGAACAACAAATACTAAAATTAGATAAATGTTATAAAGAAACGAATTTATTTAATTTTAAATGCTAATAGCTTCACAATAATGCTAATAGATGGCGCTGTGTCAGTAAAACAGTTTTATGTCAACTATTATTTTTTTTATTGCGTCTAATGTTAAAAGTTAATTATTACAATAAATAATTAAAACTTTTGGGAATTATGGGATATCGCGAGGTCTCAGTTCGGGGCGAACCACTAGTTATAGCGGCAATAAAAATACATATTCTGTGAAAATTTCAATTAGAAAACATAAATCATAATTATCGTAGGTAAGTATTCAAATTATCATCCGTCGTGAATTTCACGATGACACGCACGACGCGCTCCGAGTCATTAGTCAAGTGGCGTTTCACTCGTCTGCATATTATCATTAAAGGTATGCATTAATTTTTTACATAAAGCTGAATAATTATATTTACTGACCACTTTCAGATATAACTTTCACAGTAGGTAATTAGGTCTTTTGTGCTAGTGCATTTGAAGATGCGTTATTATCACTGCCAATGTGTCAATTCTGTAAAAGCTGCGTGGTGATTGGCTGAATTTATCGCGTTCTTTCTGCGACAATGCATTTTAGCCAATAGCGATTGAATATTCGCCAATCAGAGGCGATTGCAACCGTTACACTGTAACTGTCATTTTTAGAGAATCACACCACAGGAGTCAAGACTCGAGACCCTCAACAATGAACAATGCTAAGTAGGAACAGGAAATAAATTGAGGCAAAACTTGACTGCAATCCACTCGACCTCCGAGTGTGAGGGTTCACAAGTCTATACTTATCTAAACAGTGCGAACTGCGATTATGCAAATAGAACAATAAAATTACCATAAAACACTCCAATCTACGCTGAATCATTTGTCTCACGATTGCATACCCACTCATTATATAAGATTTTGCTGCGAAAAACTAAGTTATATGTACGATTTTATTGCACAAAAACGGTCTTTACGAGATAAGAGATCCATTAACGATTAATTTATGGTTAATTCCTTTTTCATTCATGCAAATACGACAATTATAATAAAAAAAAAAAAATTATAATAAAAGAAAGAGGACAAATAACTGTCAATCTTCACAGTTACAAGGATGCGTTTTATGAAGAATATCACGAGTTAATCGGTGTTAAAAACCGAATACTAAACACTCCCCTTTTCACCCGTTAATATGGAAATTTTTATAAGCTCTCATTAGTTCAACTCTAGAGTAGATAATCAAGGAATCTGCTGCTAAACATAGTTAGGTCTGTTGTAGGGATTACCACGCGCATCAGCTTTGCGCCGCTTCTAGGTCAAAATAGTTATTCTTTGCACGAAACTGGTTACGCAGCATTGATTTCGCAGTCGTCGAAGGGGTTCTTAAGCTGAGATCTATAGAACGTGCTCTGACTTAGCTCGGACTTAAAATAGAGTTTAAAACAAGACACAAATATGCTCTGACATAAATCTGTCTCGTTTTAGCTCTGTCTTAGGGCTGAGTACAGTGAGAGTGCGGTCTATAGATTTCAGCCTTAATCTCTACTCTTGGAATATACTACTCTCTATGTCTCTACTTTTTGATCGATCTGAGTTTTCAAACTATCATAGATCAGTCAAAAAGGTTATTACCCACTGTTTTCTTGACAGCAACCTATGATATATAATATAATAACACGATTGAAAATATTATTTAAATATTTTTTAGAAGTACTTTTTATAGTCTGCTTATCTTTACGAATGGCAGCGATTTATCTTTTCGAATAATCAATATGCAACAAGCAACGGGTGGTCATTAGTAGCTTTTACAGAATAAATTTTATATTTATACGGTTATTCATGTTATCTCATTACTTATGTTATTTCTATATTTAACTTCACGTACCATCCTACTAATATTATAAATGCGAAAGTTTGGATGTATGACTGGATGGATGTTAGTTACTCAATCACGCCGCAACGACTAAACCTATTTGGCTGTTTACATAGAGATAGATTATAGTGTGGAATAACACATAGGCTACTTTTTTATACCGGAAAATAAGAGAGTTCCCGCGGGAATTAAAAAACCTCAGTCCAAGCGAACGAAGTCGCGGGCATCAGCTAGTAAAAAATATATTGATACGGAGGTAGTACTTCCTGGAGGTCAATCCCAATTCAATTGTTTCAAACCCTCAGACATACACCCCCGCCAACCGGGTCATACAAACTAAAAGTTTTCTAAAAGGTGTGGGCAAATCTAGCGATAGCGATGGGCATTTTAGCGATATAGGAACAAGATATTCCACTAAGCTTAAGTTAGCAAGAATGACTTGAAAGTTAAGCAAGAGAAGAATGCAAAACTGGATTCCAAAATACCGCGGGCGCGAGAAAAACAACCGCCGCACGCGCGCCCTCCGCCGCCGCCCGGCCCTCGGGGTCAACCCATGTAGGCGAAGAGACGCCCGCTTATTTTATCTTAACTTTCTTTCTTCAAAATCTGAACACATATGTCATAGATATTGGAGACCCTACAAAATCTATGCTTCGTAGGCAAGTATGAGAATTATTACTTGATAATTGTTATCTGCTTACGTGCCTGTAAACCGTGCTGCAAAAGTGAAACATCACATTTTCAAGTAATAGGTTAGATGTTAGTTTTGACTGCAAGTAGGAGTTTTCTTGAATTTCCCCCGACAGGTCGAGGATATAATATTTTTATGATTTTACAAAAACAAAAAATAATCGTTGTTATTGGGGACTTTATATGCTCTTTAAAAATAATTCGAAAAACCGGCTAAGTGAGAGTTGGACAGGAAGGGTTCCGTACCATCGTGACAGCGATTGTTAAGGTCGAGCGAAAAACGCCGAAAAAATCACGTTTCTTATATGGGGATCCCCCATTGTTACTAGGTACGTTCATAAAATATTACTCCTAGCTGCATGATTCAGCAAGTTCAGCAAGTGAAACTTACACAACAGTGTCTATCTCCCAAACTACTGAACAACAAAAGCCTGCTTGTTGGGGTCCGATGCGCTTCGCTGCGTCGCCTCACCGGCCGCCCGGCGCGGCGCGGCGCGGCGTCGGCAGCAGTCAGCAGTCTACCCGCGACCTTCCCGTCGCGCGACCGCACCTCGCTGTCATAACAATACCACCGGTCACAGCCTACACAAACTCGCGGTAGCTCACGATCAAACGCCAGCGCGCGTATCGAGTTCATTTCGGTGCCGCGCGGCGCCAATTTTTTATATTGTTGAACCAAATGTGCTGATGGTGTGATAAACCTAGTGATTAAAATATACTCTTGGGGTTGTGATTCTTGAGTGATGTGATTTGAAGTTTTTGGTTTAAATTACATTTCTGGGAGGACTTTTTTTGAGCGAATTTTTGAGGTGAGGCTTTATACTATGAAAACTTGATGAAAATGTACAATTGAAACTGCTGCAATATATTAAAACTAGCTTTAACCCGCAGCTTCGCTCACGTTAGGTTCGATTTTTTAAACCCCTATTTAACCCTTTTGGGGTTGAAATTTTCAAAAATTTTTTCTTAGCGGATGCCTACGTCCTAATAGCCACCTATATGCCAAATTTCAGCTTGACCGATCCAGTGGTTAGAGCTGTACGTTGATAGATCAGTCAATCAGTCAGTCAGTCAGTCAGTCACCTTTGCCTTTTATATACATATGTGAAATCAGACTCTGGATATGTTTACAATCTCGTTTAATAATTAGCTTGTCCAGTTATTAATTCACATCACTTAGAATTACAACGCAACATCAGTTACATATTTAGGTTAGGTTCACAATTTTGCATTAACCCACACGTGCCACAGAACATTACTTCGCACCGACCGTCGCCATGATAGTGTAGACCGGCTGGCGCCATAAGTCCGCTTACCGCGCCGCGAGCCATCGCTCGTAGCGACATCTATTTCCTTCAGCGCGTAACATCGGCCATCCTGAAAAGTGAATACCAGCAGGTATTCACACACAGGCATTAGTGGAGAATAAGATTTTCAGATGCAGAGCTAAATTGACTGAACCAGATCGGACTGAAGTAGGTTTTTAACTTTCTAGAACATCTATTATATCCTGTGCATCTACACTGTCCTTATCAGAACCAGTTGCCATAATTTACTGAACTTCGGTTGCAGACACCAGCAGCAACCACCGCCACAATATTCTACAACCTTCCATTTTTTTTACACCACGAAGTTAGATCGACCATTCGGTAGAACCCGCGTCCTTTCGCACAGCCCTGCTTACATGCACACTGCGGTGTCGGCACTGTACACCTCAACACACCTTGAGCACTATGTATACCCATTGGCCTGCGAGCGAACAACAGTCAGCGCTAATGTGTCCACAGTGACACAACTGTACTCTCCCAACCAAACATATAACAACTGCATACATATATATGCCACAGTGAGCAAGCTAGTATACCTCTTATTAAGCACTCAGCCACCCAACACTATCCCAAAAGCACTTCCACCGGTGCCTGTCCCGGCACAAGGCTCGACACCTGGCGCGCAGAGCAAAAAGGAAACCGACGAGTGTTTTCATCTATAAGTGGCGTCGTTGCCAATACATGGTCCCAGCTGGCATCACAATAACCTAATGAGTTCTAGGGCCTTTAAGTAAGAGCCGAGGCCATGGCATCGGAAATTTGGAAATACATCAAATCCAGAACCTCTTAGAGAAGATGAAACTAAGAGAGCAAAAGCAATCTCAGCTTTGAGATATATGCAGGATAGTGGCAAACTCCAGGGGCCTCAACTATTTGACCAAAATTGCTGATAAGATGATGAAACAGCAGGTACTACTCATCTAGTCTCAGAACTAAAATCGACACCCAATACTTCTACGAAGTAATCCAATAGTAACTCTCCTAATATGATAGCGGAAATCACCAAATTTGGTGATAGAATGCGTAGGAATCAAACCATGCAACTGGGAGGAGAACTGGAGGAAAAGAAGCGGAAACTGAATATGGCCACAGGGCCGGAAGTTGTGGCTCTTCAACAAATTACTACTGTAGCTACCTATTCACTACAATGCTGGTCGTCGCCTTAAACTACCTAAGCTTTTCGGATGTGAGTTAAAACTTAAGTTCTTCTGGTGTGAACGTATCAGTGATTTCTGACTGTCCAGCAAATATTTTACTAAGGGACTATAATTACTTGCTGCAAACGAATCGGAGATCAATACTTAAGGTGTCAAATGTATCAGTGTGCTTAATCTACGATTTCGGATGGAACTTTATCGTTGCAGATGTAAGACAACCAATGTTTAGTTAACACTAAGGCACGTGAGATAACGGATCAGTTAACAAAATATCTTAAGGCGGTAGAGCACGCATAACAGAGACGAGCCAAATTTCGGTTAAAGCAGTTGATAGTATTTACCCATATTAAGGTCAAGGTATCCGGAACTTAAAACAATATCACTTAAGGAGGTTCTTATAATATTTTCAACAACAACATAGGAACAAACAGTTCTTCGGGTGCGACCCCTACTTCCGGATAGGTATAGTAAACTTAAGATAGAATTTAAAATCAGGTGTGATCTTAATAGCCTCCGTTGCTAGGATAATTAGGTAGTAGTCCTGTGCTAAGTCTAAACTAGTGTTTACCAGTTAATTTCTCAACTTATCATCACCAATGCTTGGCAAAAGGAACCTGTTCTTGACTGTTAAGACATTCAAAGCTCAGTACTACACACACAATCTACTATCAATATTTTTCTTTGACTAAGAACCGTTTATGCTGATCAGCTACGTTCTACAGTCCGCTCTAGTAGAGTCAATTAAAATAAAACATTATTAAGTTATACACATAATATGAACACATCATAATTTCGTAAATCAGAATATAATTTAACCATATCCTTCGTAAAAGATGAACCAGAGTCAACAGACATATTTTTGTAAATCAGAATCGGATTTTCTCATGCACATAAACAAATAAAATTGTAATTTTTATTTTCTCTATCAGGGACCCCAATCATCAATTTTCAGATCGACAGACCTGCGGAAGTCTGTAAGACCCTTTTGTCAAGCAGGAAATGAGCTGATGATATTTAACGCCTGTACAGATCGTCACTTTTGAAAATCCAAAAACCATCCTAATCCCGTCAGCTTTCAAACAGAAAGGAACCGCATCAAAATCGGTACATTCATTTGGGAGCGATGATGTCACAGATATACAGATATACAGACACATATGTCAAACCCATAACACTCGTATTTTCGTATGAGGGTTACAAATTAGAATCAGAATTGAATAGAACAGAAGTCGGAACAGACTCTACTTGGGTTCAGAATCAGAACATCATACTCAAATCAAACAGATTAAACAGAATGAACAGATTTAACAGATAAAACAGATAAATAGATAAAAGAAATAATACAGATAAAAGAGATAATACAGACAGTACAGATAGTACAAATAATACAGATAATACAGTTAATAGAGATAAAGCAGTTACAGCAGATAACACAGATTAAACGGATAAAACTGATAAAAGATATAATACAGATAGTACAGATAAGACAGAACGTACAGAACGCACAGAACGCACAGAACGCACAGAACGCACATAACGTACAGAACGTGCAGAACGCGCAGAACGTACAGAACGTGCAGGACAGGACGTACAGGATGGACAGGACGGACAGAACGGGCAGATTGGATAAAACGGATTAAACGGATAAATAGGAAAACAAGTTAAACAGTTAATCAAGTAAAACGGATAAAACGGGTGAAACAGGTAAAACGGATAAAACAGGTAAACCGAGTAAACGGATAAAACATAAACAGGTGAAATGGGTAAAACTAAATAAACGGATAACGGATAAAACAGGTAAAACGGATTTAACGGATAAACCAGGTGAAATGGGTAAATGGATAAAAAGCATAAAATAAATAAACAGGGGAAACGGTAAAACGGATAAAACATAAAACAGGGGAAATGGGTAAATGGATAAAAAGCATAAAATAAATAAACAGGGGAAACGGTAAAACGGATAAAACATAAAACAGGGGAAATGGGTAAAACGGATAAGACGGATAAAACTGGTAAAACGCATTAAACGGATAAATGGATGAAACAGGTGAAACGGCTAAAACGGGCAAAACAAATAAACAGGTGAAACGATAAAACGGATAAAACATAAAACAGGTGAAATGAGTAAAACGGATAAGACGGATAAAAGGATAAAACAGGTAAAACGCATTAAACGGATAAATGGATGAAACAGGTGAAACGGGTAAACGGATAAAACGGGTAAACGGATAAAACGGGTAAAACAAATAAACAGGTGAAACGGTAAAACGGATAAAACATAAAACAAGTGAACTGGGTAAAACATATAAACGGATAAAACATAAAACATGTGACATGGGTAAAACGGATAAACGGATAAAACAGATAAAACGAGTAAATGGATAAAACGGGTAAACGGATAAAACGGGTAAAACAGGTAAAACGGATAAAACAAATAAACAAGTGAAACGGGTAAAATGGTTAAACGGATAAAACATAAAACAGGTGAAATCGGTAAAACGGATAAACGGATAAAACAAAACAGGTGAAATGGGTAAACGGATAAAACGGGTAAAACGGATAAAACAAATAAACAGGTGAAACGGGTAAAACGGATAAACGGATTAAACAGATTAAGAAATTAAATGGACAGAACAGATCGGACAGAAAACAGAACAGATCAGATCAGACAGAAAACAGATGGTTAAAACCAACAGACAGATAAATAAAAATAACAACTACGCACCTCAGTAATAACTGTGTCGGAAGAAAAGTCGATTTATCATCATCACCTTCGACCCTTATCTCGTCGTGCATTGGTTAACAGGGTAAAGCAAGGGTAAAGCACGTGTAATAAATTCGCCTTTCTGCCAAAATACATCTTCATCATGATCAGCTGCACTCTCTACGATATTCAGTCCCACAAACTTGATTCTTGTAGTAAAATCTATACGTCCAAGTATAAACTCAATTTGCACTTAGTCTCAGACAAGTCAGTTTCATGAAAAGCATCTTCTATAACATCGCAGACTTCTGGGTAGCAACTATTGAGTATCCCTTCGAGTAGATTACACCCTGTAGGTATCTATGACCATCGGCTGGAAGTTTCATTCTACAGCGGCTCGTTTTTTATTGTAAAACGCTTAGCAAACCGCTAATGTCACTGCTTTAACACCTCTCGAGTCGTCTCAATGAAAATCTAGTTTCACGCAACTTTGTCGAGATCCTTAAAAGACATCCTCTTCAACTCTTACAAAATCGCGTTCACCATACAAAAGTTTTATCGATAGCGACATTGACTGATTCCACATGAAATGTGCTGGCACTTGTCAGGGAAGCCGGAGTTAATCAGCATTTCTTAGTAGCCGCATGAACGCATTGTCTTTCACTGCACTGATCTCTCTATATTTGGGTCCAATTTTCGTCGTAAATCCCACTTCTGAATGTGAAATCAGACTCTGGATATGTTTACAATCTCGTTTAATAATTAGCTTGTCCAGTTATTAATTCACATCACTTAGAATTACAACGCAACATCAGTTACATATTTAGGTTAGGTTCACAATTTTGCATTAACCCACACGTGCCACAGAACATTACTTCGCACCGACCGTCGCCATGATAGTGTAGACCGGCTGGCGCCATAAGTCCGCTTACCGCGCCGCGAGCCATCGCTCGTAGCGACATCTATTTCCTTCAGCGCGTAACACATATTTAGATTATTATCGAAGTTTTTTAAATATAATTTTATACATATAATAATTTTAGACAGTCGTCATCGTTAGATTTGAATGTCAAGAATTTACAAGCCTACCTACCACAAGTCCACAAAGCAGAGGTGAGGGAGGTTTAGGTCATTTATAAACGAAAAGAACTAAAGATGTATCTAACTATCTAAGGGTACCAAACGCGCCGGGCGGAGAACAGTGTACAATATTTGTATAGGTAATGAAATGTGTGTAATGAAATTAAAAATTATTTATTTCATGTAGGTACTTATGTATCGGCCTTACCACCACCATGCGGTAGTAAGAAAAGTCAATACTCTACCAACAGTTAGGAAAGCTGATTCAGCTGAGCAGAGCCTGCAAGAATTTCTGCAGAAAGTTGCTATTTTTAAAGCAAAAGTGTAACAATATGTTTGGGTTAGTTACACCATGTCGGCTGGACCGATTTTTTATGATCTTTGATTTGTTGGATTTATCTCCTCCCCAAATAGAAGAATTACTTTTAGTTTTAAAACATCGGCGAAATTCACGAAAATTTATGAAGAAAATTCATATACATTATATGGAACGCGCAGTTTGATCATTGATGGAATCACAAAAAGATCAATATTTTTTACATTAAACTTTTTGTGATTTTCTCTATGAGATATGAGGGATCTCATGGGTAGAGGGCATGGGAAACAAGGCCAATTGCCGCTTAGTCATTAAGAAATTCAATAACTGTGTAGTAATCTCTATTAATGTTACAATATGGATGTATAGTAGAGGTTATAGTTGGTTAATTTTACGTATTTTATAATTAAAGTCAAACCGCGTTCAAAAGAGAGCGAGGGAAAGTGCCGTAGCGTCCCGCAGCGTCGCATGCCATGCGTTTATTTTATATTTCTTTTTATATAAATCTACACATTGCACTGCACGATAACATTAAATTGGTTCATATATGTATGTTCGTTGCTCTATTAATGTGTTTATCTTTAAATCGTAAAGAAATAAGCCAAGCGTACAATAGATCGCTTTAATACTCGTATGATGTATATTGAGAAAAAAAATCCACCAGAAATTACTGACTAGGTACCTACTAATTTACCTTACAGGAAAATGCGGCGGTTCCGTTTTCCGAGCATTGCAACTTATAACATAAACAGAACGACAGTCCCGTGGCGATAGCTATTTATCAAGCGTTACTGTTTCTGTATATCTTTTTCACAACATAAAATAACTTATTTTCCTTACGTAACACGAACGAAAATAATTATTTCATTAAAATTTAATTATGCATAGTTAATTGTTTGAATTTTAATAATGACTAGCTTTGGCAAACAATTTTGTCTGTATGGAGTTAGGTGTTTGCAAATCCCGCGGTAGCCCTAATATGTACCAAATACTAACTCTACAATAATGTTTGTTTAATGCACTTATGTTGAAGTCGTGCAATCATCGATGGTCGCATCAGTTTCATCGTTTCTTTTTCTTATTTTAAGCTTTTTAGCATAAGAATTTAAAAGTTGAGAGTGGAACTTCTAAAAACCGTTAGGCAATGGAGTCATAATAGCAGGGTAAGAAAAATACTCAAATGTTGACTCCACATTGAAAAACGCAGAGCGGTGATCCTAAAAACAGACCTATATACGGGTATGTGCAGCCGTGGACACCTATCAGATAATCTAGTTGATGCTTATATATTAATCTGCATCAGTGCATTAGTAGAAAACGCGTCTATTCCCTGAGGAAAAGTGGAGCGGAGAAAGCAAAACAAATGCACGCATGCTTTACTATTATAAATATTCAACAGTAACAGTATAAAAATACGAATAAGTATTTTACTTGAAAAATAGACATCTAAATAATTTATAACTACTTATTAATTAGTAAAATTGCACTACCTTAGATGCCTTATGAAGATGGCAGCTCAACGATGTTGCTAATTTATTGTACCTAGAACTTTTTCAGATGTCTCAACGGCTATTGAGTACGATTGGCAGTCCGTTGTTTAATATCATACAATACATATTTCATTCTTATTTGATTTCCACCTTAGATGATGCCCGCGACTTTGTTCGCATGGTTTTTATCTCGGAAAAAAGAGAGTTCCCGCGGGAATTAAAACACTTTCCCGCGGGAACTCTCTTATTTTCCAAGATAAAATGTAACCTATGGGTTAATCCAAACTATACTCTCTATCTCTGCGTCTTTCAGCTAATTCGGTTCAGTAGTCGTAGTAATTGAGTAAAAAACATCTATCCATCCATCCATCCATCCTTACATCCATACATCGAAACTTACGCATTTATAGGATTGGTGCCAACTCGTATATTTTATCATCCCTTTCCCGGTAAACGAATGTGATTTACCTAATCAATCCATTTTAAATTTTTTGCTCTACTAAAAAGGTTCGCAAAACTGTAACTGTATTTATAAGTTGGCATACTTATTTTTCTACCAAGCGATAGATTCGCATACCAAGTTGCAATGCAAATCTGAGTAGCTATTAAAATACCATTCGATCGAATCCAGGTCAATTTTTTCTCCTCCAACATTCAACACGCGACTGTATTCGAACAGTTCTCCCTGTACGGCGGCTGCGGGTAACGTTAGATAGGAATGGCTTTAATTAAGACTTCCACATTGGATACCGAAACCAGTTAGTCATTGGCAGACAATGGGCGATGCATTTTCCCAGGCAACGCTTATTTGGAGACGGAATGCTGCTGCCGAAAGACGCCTAAATCAGCTCTTAAGGCATTTGTACATGGGCACTAACAGCTTCCGACGACAGGTGGTAAAAATAGTTATGGACAACTTTAAGTAAATCATGAATTCCTCGAATTATTTATAACTAGCTGATGTCCACGACTTCGTCCGCGTGGATTTCGTTTTCAAAATCCCACCCCTTTGTCATTCTCCAGGTCCTCAACTATACCAAAGAGTCACGTCGATCCGTTGCTCAGTTGTAGCGTTATTGAAGGACAAACCAAAAAAACGTAGTTACAAAAGTAAGGATATCAGTAAGGAAGTAAGGATAATAAGGATAAGCATATTACTAAGGGTTTGGTTGCCTGGAAGAGATCGCTAGCTGGTAGCGATAAGGCCACCAAATTGTACCTGTTGTGTTTTTTTATTGTTCTTTATTTTACCTGGTGTAAAATAAAAGTCTCAGCGAGCGACTAATGCTTAGCACGGAGTTCATACAAAACTACCTGTGTGGTTAGCTTAGTTACACTCGCTCATTGAATTGATTATTTCGAGAAGTTCGTGTGTACGAACCCTACTTTTGTGAGTACAAATCTAAGCTCTCTGAGGAATGGGACGTAAACATGTTGCTTTTATATATGAATGTAGATTATTTGAATTATTAATAAATGATTGTTTTTAATTCACACGGTCATCTCTTTTGGCTTTTTGTTGAATGTACAGTTAATATTATAAACACTTCTCATGTTTGGTGTTCGTTAATTAATTGTAAGTATGTTATTATCTTTAATTCTCGTTAATTATAATGTTCGGGTAAGTTATAAACACCTACTAGAACTGACGGAATAATAAAACACGGGTTTGTTGTTTCATTCAGCTTCAAGTTACTTGAAACCTTGAAGATATTTTTTTAAGAGCGATATTTCATTCTTCCGTTGTTTTTCAGTTCGGCGCAACTGTATCAATATTGATGTAGCTGGCTAAATATTAAGAAAAACTGCGCGCGTTGAAGTCTTTTCTACGTACAAGAAATAAAAATAATAATTAGGTATATTCTTAACAATATTTTGATTAAAACTCTTACGAAGTAAAAATGTTCACCCTTCGGATGATTTTTTAAAAATATGATCAACTAATATGACCCTTGATACATAAAGCTGGTCTCTAATTAAGACTCGTTTACCTTTCAGGCCTAGTGTATTAAAGGTAAACTATGGTAATGCCCTTTTACTATACAAAACGGCTTTGGATACGGCATCCGGCATTTTAAAAATAATTTATATTAAGTATTTTCTGGAAAATTAAACTTTATCACTGACCTTATAAAGTATATATCGGCTTTTTCGATTTTTTTCTATTAAATTCTATAGAAGACGATATTTGTATTTCACTAAATTAAACTTTATAAATAAGACATTAAAGTATATTAAAGTGTGTTAAACGTTAATGTTGTAGCGATTCATCCGAAAATCTCGCACCCTAATAGCGGATGCATTAGACAACCGTTGATGGCGATGGTATCGGAGCATGCTACGTTATTACTCGTAAATTTTTTGTCAGTTTTTTATTAATGAAGACGATATGGTGAAATGGAAACGGAAATCGTAATGTTTCTACGCAAAAACAGCGGAACATCGGATTGACGTGTTTTTTTCTATAGGTAGATATAGTTTAGGACAAGACTGTGATATAGAATAGCTTTTTTTTGTTCTTTTTATTATTCCAACTTACTTACCTTCACGCGTACTCCTCCTCCTAAATGGTAGGTAGGTACACCAATAAACAAACATACTTTCGCATGTTATAGTCACTTATAGGATTCGTAAGGATGATAGAATATGAAAGTATAATTTCCAACTTCTTTATCGAAACTGAAATCGCAGGTAACCTGTTCCTGTTAATGTTTAAAAAAAATAAAAGCCAAGTAAAAAGATGTAGGTCCCCGCACTCTCGAGCCTGCACTGCGTCTCCACCAGGCAGGCATCCAACAATGCGAGACGCACTCACTTATTATTCTCTCCACTGTGTTCCATTATTCTCGTAAGTTATAACGCGAAAGCAGGATTTATGAATTCGAAATTTCTCACAGATTATATTTTTTGCAACTATGAAAATAAATTCCTATCTGCTTTGATTTTTTCTTTTTCACACAAAATTCGATCATCACCTTAATCTATCGTCAGCCCACAACTGGATTAAGGCCACGGTAGCACATCACGTAGATCAGCACGCCGCGCTAACCAATTGCGGATTGGCAGAACAACAATTCATAATTGGCAGAACTGAAACTAAACTTGCTTGAAGCCTGCCATAATGTTGGTTCAAATAATGAAGTTCATTGTTTTTTAGTGTTAAGCAATCTGAAAGGCATTGTGTCGGGTACGCACGAGTCAATCACATACAATTTACGCGCGATTGTCGGCCTGCGTACGGCCTGGGTATTGTGCGGAGCATTGTGCGCCTGCGCATAATGGCACGTACGTTAAACACGCAATATTGCGCACTGTTGTGCCTTCGCTCTGTCTGACCGCATACTTTTGTTTATGCCCTTCAGAGAAAATAGAGTATGGGAGTTATAATAATGAGCGATTTGCAAATTGTAGAGTTGGGAAGTGTGGAGGCACCGGTGTACGGTAGGTCTAGTGTTATATGTGCATATAATGGTTATATGTACACCTTTTATTTTCAAAAACAGATCTTGGATATCAGCGATATAAAATATGTATATGTATGAAATCTACGATGTCGTCAAGAGTCGTTTTTAAATAAAAACTTGCGGTGTTTTCATGGACAGTTTCCGCATAGAAACACTTGCTTCTACCGAATAATTTAATTTTACTTTTTATTTACTTACGTACTGAAAAATGTTTTCTTTCTTTCTAATATTGCAGATGAATTTTTTGTTTTGATACTACAATTTAACTGCTAAAAGCCAAGTAAAAAGTCTTGTTTGAAACCTTCCTATTTCTTGGCTTATTAATTCACGGAAAATCACGCTTTTAAGCAATAACATAATATTATGTCTATGTATAAAGTAGGTACAAGTAGATAGGTATGCTTTCGTATTTAACATTCTTCAATGTCGTCAAAAAGCGATTAAGCAAATAAATAACGAGTTTATTCGACAGAGGAGGGACATTAAGATTTAAAGCCGATTATAATAAAAAATCAGTTGATCATAAAGTTTTATTATTAGGAAATGGTCCACACAGCGATCCTCTCGATAATATCAACACAAAGCGTGATCCGATCGTTAAATGATGAAATATGGAGCATTCGTCGAGGAGAGTACAGTTGGGCAAATATCGCTCAGTTGACGTTTACAACCGGTGTCAATAAACCGTAGCAATCGTTTCTACACAAGCGCACAAAATATCTTTTAAGTTAAAAGTGGTAGCGACATTTAAATAAAATTTTTTTATTAGATACTTACTGCTTCTAAAAAGGACTTTGTTTCGTATGTGACGATACCTCACTCAATTACATTAGGAAAGCAAAGACGCACTTTGCTTACCTAATGTTATTTTCGTATGTGACGTTACCTCGGTCAATTAACTCAGACTGAGGTACCGTCACATACGAAACAAAGTCCTTTTTAGAAGCAGTATCTAATCCAAATTAAGCAATTTATTTAAATATGTTTATCCGTAAAGACCTTCCCACCTGCTCACCTTAGATATTTTGTACTTTACGCGTTACGGAATAGTCCATTCGTTGAAATATTCCAAAGACTAAACTATATTTACTTATAGTACCTAATTATTGAAAGCCAATTTGAAATTCAAATAAAACCTTTCATAAGTAACTAAATTCTAAATTAAAACTAGAATAGCATAATAAAAAAAGATATATAGATTATTGAATCATCAAATACATAGATAATACACTATATACCCAAATATTTGGGTTTCAATTCGCCTCCTTGAGTCACTACTGGAGTTCTGTTCAATTTCAAGAGCATGTAAAGCTCTCTACTTTCCAAGACCAGAAGTAAGACACCTACCTATTTTGCATAAGTATATAAAATTGTTTCAATTGTGCATGCGCATAAAATGTTTTTGCCAGAAAAACAAAATACGCTTCCGTCTTATCGCTTAAAGCAACAGCCACGATTTGTTGATTGTAGTCTAGTTCAAGAGCGGACTTGATTTTAAGGTCGCTCCCTATCTCCCCTCTATTGGACCGAGAGCTTCAGAATTTGATGGACTTTGACAATAGAGCTTTGATTTTCATGGAAATAATGCTGAGCATTAGGAGCAACCTACGTCATTAATATGTGTCTACGGTTGAATACATTACGACTGAACCGAATCAAGGTGTTTGATTAACATACTCGTGGGTGTCTATGGTGATATTTCACTGTCGCGGTGATAGAGTGCTCCACAAGCTGCCTTTCTCTTATCCACATCTACTTAGATCCTTTCCTATCATCGCTTTTGTGTGCTTCTATGTAAGTACCTATTTATCTCATACTAGCTGATGCTCGCGACTTCGCTCACCCGTTTAATAATTCCGTGGGAACTCTTTGATTTTCCGGAATAAAAAAACGAGTAAAACTCTAGAGTTCGTTCAGTGTGTGTCGAGAAACATTCCTGATCGTAACAGGTATCTGCTTACTACTTGGGTTTAAATCCGTTCATCATAGTCGCATTTCAACGGCAAGCTTTTAACATATTTCAGAGTAAAGCGCCGTGTTCTATGTTAAGACTCCATAACCGGTAGACGACACCTGATTCCTACTTGTTTTTAGAAGGTGTCTCTTTTTTTAATAAATCTTAATGAGAAACCTAAGAGTCTAAGCAGACGATCTGTTTTAAGTTTTGGGCCGAAACTCACCAAAGCTAGCTGTAAAATCACACTTTTGATATACAGTTCCATATTTTTATTTGCTTTAAAAAATGTAAATAAATAACAGCTTTATTTCAGTTTAGTACTAACTGATACTAATAGATCGCATCGAGTCGCGAAGCTGATAGGGTAATGGTCGGGGCACATAGTTCGAAGAACGGATGATCGTTGGGTACCGAGGCACATGGAAGTCCATACAAGAGAACTGTGTCCTGACGTTTATCGGTGGTTAAAAAAGAACAAGAACTGATTCTTGCAACTTCATCCGCGCGGATCTAGGGTTTTAAAAAATCCTTTGAGACTCTCCATATAAGTAATTTCCCAGAAAATTTGCCTGTTTCCGTCTCTGCGATGCGAACTATCTCGATCCAGATCACGATCTTTTTAATGACCGGCATTTAGCATTTACCATGATTATTATCTGTACCTTTCACAGATAGAGAAAAATAGGGCTGCCTCCGACTTCGTCCACGTGGAGTAAGGTTTTCAAAAACCGCTCTGTGATATGACCCCTATGAATAATAGACCCATGCAAAAAATCACACTGATCCTTTGCTCCATTACTATGGTTGTAGGTACCTACAAGATTGCAAGGCAAACAAACAATTTCCCAGTTTGATGGTTTGTCAAACAAATACGCTTTCGCAATTATAATATATGAATTACTAAGGATTTTGTTTGCCCCACATAAGAACTTATATTTGTATTGTAATTCGCCGGCCTTCAGCACCTCGGGCCGCGTTAGGTGTCACTCGATACACCCGCTGCAGTAATTAATTTGCAACAAATCTCTCGTGTGAGCTTGATCTAATCTGGTTTTTACAGTTTAATCATTTTGTCCGCCCGTTGATGTCCATTGTTGTATGATTAATGTATGCCGTCTGTTATTTGGTGCCGTTTTAATTTTAAATATTATGTATTTGAAGGGTGTATTGTGTTCAACAAACACGTTTCAAATGTCACCCTTATTTTTTAAAGCTCCTTTGTTGAGAATACAAACGGTAGCTTATTTAGAAAAATAATTTTGTGTTGTCACCGTCACGGGCCACGGCATTCGAATTACATCTCATAAGTCGGTTTAAAGTAGGAGAAATTAAAAGAAAGTTAAAATAATAATGACAATGACTATTTCTATTTTGTTAATACTTGTTAATACGATGAAAAACACTATTTTAATGACATATAATATTACCTTGGAGTTATTACTTGAATACATGAGGTGAATGCGCAAACTCGAGCTCGCACATTGACAGTCGACAGTTCTCGCCGCTTTAGGAGGCAAAACAGAGCTAATTTATAAATTTAATAAATTACCGCTACCGGGAATAGAGTTTGAACGTCTTACTTGTAAAGCCACAGCGCTCATCACTGCGCCACACAGTGAGGAGGGTGTTTCATTGAAATCCTTCGTACAAGCTTTTATAGACAAAACAAGTATCTAAAATGCCGTTAAGTAGCAATGATGAAGGACCTTGCGGGCTGTTGCGGGCAGCTCTAATGAGCACCGCAGCGGAAGCTCTAAGTAATGTTAATTACTGACTTGGCTTAGACTTCACTTAGATAGCCATTACATAGAGAAAACTGTTTGTTTTGTTACTTATGTATAGTTATTATTCCAGACCAATGCGCAGTATTTTATACTGTACCTACTCGGGTTGCTTCAACTAAAATATTGTTGATGATGTTTGTGACCAAAGAAATATACCTACCACCTCCTACCACCTCTATGCTACCTAGATTTACTAGCACTAAAAGCCAAGTTCCACCCTTCTCGCATCATTATCATGAGCAACCCATTAACGTTGAGTTGTCAGTAGTGAGTTACTGAGCGCAGGTCTCCTCTCGAAGAAGACTTATAGGCTATAGTCCACCACGCCGGCCCAATGCGAATTGATAGACTTCACACGCCTTTGAGAACATTATGGAGAATTCTCAGGAGTGCAGGTCTCCCCTCGATGTTTTCCTTCACCAGTGAAGCATGTTAAATTTAATTGCTTAAACGCATATAATTCCAAAAAGTCAGAAGTGCGTGCCCGGATTCGAATATGTGACTCCTCGAATAGGACACCGCAACCACTATAGGCTATCACAGCTTTACTATGGACCCTTTATACTATGTATATAACCATCTCCACCGATAGACGTCCACTGCTGGACATAGCTCTCTGAAAGATCACTACCTATCGCCACAAACAAGATCTTTCTTCCGCCTGTATCCCGGCTGCTGCCCCTGAGATAGTCTGTTCACCTAATGGGAGTTTTACCAACCCTGCGTCTCCCATTGCAGGGTCGCACTTCCAGCAGCTCCAGAACTTGTGGATGTAAATCCCACTTTAACTCGCTGACTTTATAGAGATGAAACGACATCCACGAGAACTATTATTTAGTGCTGCGTCTATGATTCGACAATTAAGTGTGAATTCTCATATACAACAATATTCCGCGGAAAATTGCAAATTTTATTGTGTTCGTACCTAATGCCAAGGTTAAACTTAAACTGTGCCATTATCTAAACTAGTTTGTGGATTGTTTAAAACAATAACATGATAATATCATCTAACACCCGGTTCTTCTACGAAGCGTACTACGTGTATATTGAAACTTATTTTTATTAGTTGCTTAGTATGTACAATTATCAAGTTGTACCTACTTACGAGTAATGTGGCGATAACAATTCGCGTTAGGATATCCTGTATTTAATAGAAAACTTGAAACCTGTCTTTATCTTTGACACGGTTCGATGAACCCACACGAGCCTCGTTGGCCGTACCTTCATTAGTTCACTAGGTACCAATTGCCCACATATATACACTAGCTGATCTATTCAAGGTTCACTGGAAAAAAAGAAATCGTTAACTTGTAGAATTAAACCTTCCATGGAGTGTTGAGCGTAGTGCTCTTAGGTAGTTCCTGACGGGCAGTGAAGTGGATGCACGAGATATGTACCTACGCACGGGTAGGTACAGACGCACTACGAGTCCCACATACCCGCCCGTTGTCATAGATGGGCGGGATGCGTAAAGGCATTTCCCAACGATAAAAAAAGGCTATTGTTTTATAAATCAAATCAAATTCTTTATTTGCATAAATATATTGGTGTTATATAATGTTTAAGGTACCTACTACAATCTGCCGGGTGCCGAGCATCCAAAAATAATATTACTATAATCCATATTTCTTACTCTAAGTATATAGGTAGTTACTAACCTACCAGCGAATATGTGCCGCCGAATTAGGGGATTATAATGCATATGCTTAGGGGTAGGTAACTGCAATACTCTTTCAAAGCTAGCTCGCTTCCATCTTGCAATGTCATAGTTAAATACTGATTGGACTCGATCTAGTTCAAGGACTTGGTACCTAACTAAGTAGGATGTAGAAATCGAATATAAAAAAAAATATATATAGTAACTATGTAGATTGTAGACTTACCTAGTTCTGCATAAGGGGTACACTTGTTACACAAAAAAAAATGTTTACCTAAAAAAAGTTTCATAAATATAACGTGTCCATACCGACGGTCCGCTTGGAGTGCTGTTCAATTTCGCATGAAAACATAATAAATTACCTATTATGTTTATTTCTCAACATAAACACTGGGAGCACTGAACGAAACGTCATCGCATCATCGTTGAGAAATGTAATATAACATCGCATCGCGGCATCGTAACGTAGTAGGTAGTTGTGCTCACTCGTAAATTCCTATAAACTCGCAGTCGATCACGTAAACGTTTTTGTTCGAGTTTCTCTCAGCGATGCCACATCGAAAGTGGTTATAATAATAACCCCTCATTCCGTGATTTACTCCGGCCGTTTTATTCTACTGATATTAGGTATAATTATGCGAAAGTTTGTGAGGATGAATGGATGTTTGTTACTCCTTCACGCCACAACCAATGAACCGATTTGGCTGAAATTTGAAATTTATTATGAAATCCATCATTTCATAATAAATTGCACAAGACATTCGTCACATTATTATACAGTACACGAGTAGATTCATTCATAATAGATACAATTTGTCTGAAATTACAAGCCGACAATGTCTCATTTAGCAAAAAAATGGGATCAAACAAAAACAAGATAAATTCTGTATCAAAGTCATTTACAATATAATCTTGCGGCATTTTACTTTAAATAAGAAACAAATTGGTTTTTTGATGCTTTTAAAAGATAGCACGCCAATAAATTGACTTTGTCTAGGTGTTGGGCAGGCTGGGGCGGGCTAATGGCGTGATAATAGACTCAGGTAATGGCTAGCCGGTGTCTGTTGACAGCCTGTAATGACTGTCTCGGTCAACCGTGCGCTGCTCGTACCACGCCTATATAAATACAAACCATAATATTGTTTTGCTGATAAGTTAGTAACAAGCCTAAAAATATAATTTGTAAATGTACGCGGAATACTTCACCTCTGGGATGAAAAGAAGCCAATGTTCGTCAGCGGAATGCAAACTATCTCTGTGCCAAATTTTGTCAAGATCTTTTCAATGGTTAGACTTTATTGTCTCTATCTTTATACAATTTTGCTTGTGCTACTCCTTGTATATTCCACTATACCTATCTGCCTATGAAAATCCCATCAAAATCGATTCAACTTTTTCGAAGTTTGGACACAGAGACACTTAAAACTTTATGTATATCTAGTAACTTTATTGAAAAACTATCCTGGGACTTGTTCCTGGCCAGTTTGAGTTAATTAAAAACCCTTAGCTACAAGTTGTTAAACTTTTTGATTAACATTCCCTTTCATGATGTAAAGACTTGACGGGCAATAAATTGCCTAATGACTTACAGGCAAGCGTGTGGCAGCAGGCACATGGTAATAGGCAATGGTATCTAATGGCTTAACGAGCGGTTGTCGCCGTCGGCATAATGACTGCGATCCTCAGTTTCTCGACTCCCGACCCTCGCCTCTACAGTAACGCTCTATTAGCTGTACTCGTAACAAGACTGCTTCTATCCGATCAAATACCTAACAAATTGATTGCTAGAAATAGAAATAGAAATAGAAATATTTTTTATTCAAATAAACTTTTACAAGCACTTTTGAATGGTCAATGAATCTACCACTGGTTCGGAATGCCTTTCCTGCCGAGAAGAGCCAGTAAAAAACTCGGCGGTTGCTCTTTTCAAAAAAATAAAAATCTTACAATTGTTATTGAAACTATGCTATGTATTCAGTGCTTCCACGATGAATTTTCCTGAGTACAATACAAGTAAAAATAAATACAATACAAATACAAATAAATACAATTCAATACATGTTAACACAGGCAGGCAAAAGCAGACCCATTCCCGTTGGTGGCACCCGTTCACGAGCATGACGCATGATCCAGCCATTGCTTCGCTCAACCATATTTGAGGGAACGTAACAACCCGCACCACACGACACCACCACAGAAACTTTAAAGAGAGTTAGTGCTGTTATTAATAAATTAACTAGCTTTTCTTCTTCTTCTTTTTCACCTTATAGACGTCCACTGCTGGACATAGGTCTCTTGCATGGACCTCCACAGGCTTCGGTCTTGCGCCGCCTGAATCCAGCAGCTCTTTAGTAGAGTTGTTTAATTGACTTCATATTTTTAATTAATAATTTTTCTCTTTAATTTTAATTTTTAAATTTTTATTAACTAAATTTTTGATTTTGATTTTAATTTTGTACAACAATAGGTATTGATTTATGTATAAAATTTGCACGCCGGAATGGCAGAATATGTTTGGAAATGACATTACTTATAACATCTACCTTGTACCCATATTCGAGCAAATAAAAATATCTTTATCTTTATCTCCCTGCGACTCGTTTGATGTCGTCTGTCCACCTAGTGGGGGGTCTGGCAACACTGCGCTTCCCGGTGCGGGGTCGCCACTCCAGCACCTTGGGACCCCATTGACCATCAGCTCTTCGAACTATATGCCCCTCCCATTTCCACTTCAGTTTCGCGACTCGCTGAGCTATGTCGGTGACTTTGGTTCTCCTACGGATCTCCTTATTTCTCAACAAGCGTTTATACTCTATTAATTTCATTCCTATTCTTTTAATTTGCATTCGTTTAACGTGCTAAGTGTGCGATGTACCTATAGCTACTTTTTTGTCTTTCTTTCGTTCACCATTCAATTCACCAACAAGGTGATCGATCAATCGATTTAAAATTTTTAGACTAATCCTACTGTACCTATTGAATGTTCCCCGTTCGTGTAGGATTGCCGTCCCATCGTACCATGCGAGCGAAGGAATACAGAGTACAACTGAGTATGCGTCCGAACTCGTGTATTACCATATTTCCTGCATATCATAATCCAAGAAAAAGTTCATATTGTAAAAGTTGGCATGAAAAAAGCTGGCATTGTGGATGGTAACGGTTGACGTAACGACCAGTGTTCCTATAGGAGATACTTTGCTCGGAGGAGCGCCGCAGCGTGGGAGCGCTCCCACAATGGCTAGTTCACGCGCGGGCGCGCGGCCCGCACCTGCACGCGCAGGGCACGGTCACGGCCCGCCGCGCGCCGGCAGACACGATAACCCGAGAAATTGGAGCTGCATTGTTCCAAGCCGTGTCGCAGGTACTTCCGCGCCGTTGCGTGCGCTACGAAATGTCTTTGAAAGTTAACAAGTTAATTTACCGCCTAAAAAAGATGCTAAACTTGAAAAATATTCCCTTAGCCCTTTCAAATAAACGTAGGTATACCTATCTCGTGCAAGGAGTGGATACGACAACAGCATAATGGTCTGGGATTGAACCGTCGACGTTTCAGTTTTTAGTCCGCACCTATGAGCTATTTAGGCAAAATGTAGAGTTAGCCCAAATAGCCCAAAGTTTGTCCGTTTATTCGATAGTGCGCGCATTACGCAAGAACCTCTGTAAACAGATGGAGAAATAGGTTTTGACGTCAGGTAGGTATAAAGAAAGAGAAGCACTTCGCTTCGCTCGGTCAATGCAACCGGCCAAGTGAACAAAGAATACAGTTTTGCAATAAAAACAACAGCAAGATAATAGGTGTGATATTGCCTCATTTCCCAGTGCTGGTGATGAAATTCTTGATTGACAGGCTAGATCGGCTAGATGCGTTCCGGCGAACCGGGCCTATAAATCATTCTTACGACTCACTCGCGCACTACTGATAGAGTTATCATTATCAGCCTGTTGCAGCAATAATGAGTAATATAATAGCTTCTACATTCTAGATTACCTTATTACACTCTAATAAGAAAAACTTTAGGTTGCAGAATGATCTGCGAAAATCAAAAAATCCGATCCGGAAAAATTCAAAAATTGTACCTACACAGTTTTGAGCGTTCCACTTGCAGTTTAAAATTTTTTTTAAATAAAGAATACTAGTCAAGCTGAACTTGACTTATATTCTCCTCTCCCCTCCAAATATGCGAAAAGCTTGTGCTAGGAGTGGGTACGCAATAGTGCAACGGGTGGGGCTCGAACCTACGAGCGTTCAGTTTTCAGTCCAAATCGTTGGGCTATTGAGGTTCTGAATCAAGAATGTGCTTTAGGATGTTTAAGCCGATCTAGCCAGTTTCGTTTATAGCTGAGGTATACCTACCTATATTATTTCAAATTGCTGCTCTAAAAAAGTAGGTCCATAGACGTAACACTAGGTACAATAAGTATTTAAAACTGCTAAAAAAAATTTCTCTGAACTCGTTCATTTGTTTCGAATCCGAGCAATGCGGAACGAGAGAAGTAGATAATCTTGATTTTTTGGTAAGTATATTATTATATTATGGTTTAATTATATATCTAGGTGGCTTATATCAGTTGTACGTAGGCTAGGTAGGTACAGCTATCTTAGGTATAACGTGTCAAGTTTAGTTAGTAAAATGATTAATTTTACTATTAACAGACTTCAAAAAAAAGGAGATTATAAATTAGACACGATTGTACAAGTTCGAACGATGGTAAATCCTGAGATATTCCTCTAAAACTCACAAGAAAAGAATCTTAGTTAATTCGTATGTCAAAACAAATAAATTAGTAGTTGTAAACAACAGTTATAGTAATTAGCATAATTTAATGTTAAACTCAATTGACTCGGACGTATAAGGCTATAATTTCGCACTAGTGAATTAATTTGTAATTTAATACATTATGAATCATAATTTAACTGATTTGTTATTCAAAGTGACAGAAGTTTCCTGGCAGAGTTATTTTTATTGCAAGTTTTGTGTTTTAATTTTTGGTATTTCTTATATAAAAATACAATAAGGATTTAATTCAAATTTTAATGGTCTTCATTGTATTGGTTTTATTTTTCTTATGCGAATTTACAATATCCATATTGGACTTGGATTTGAACTTTAAGAAGACTATACAGTTTTTCTCTTCCTATTGTCTACCTTACAATATACTTACACTAACTTAATCCTTCTTTAAAGTTGCACAATAGATAGTTTTGTACCAGATTTCTAATTATGTAACATAATTAAATGTAAATTGAATTTGCACAAAATATCCACAAAAAGCAAATAAAACATTTTAACTTTTAATTAGCAAATGGAAAAAAATATATAATTCATATATGGTACGTGAGACAATCTAAAAATCTGGCTAGAACACCTAACAAACCGAAGATTGGAACTGTGGACTTTTGAACGTTATGAATTGGCTACGTATCTAATTAAATACCAGTAGAAACCTCCACACACTTTTTCGCTTCAGTGTTAGGTTAGGTTTTGCTCAGTTAACTCAGAAAATGAATCTACCTACCTTTAAGTCAAAAAAAAAAAAAAGAAATTAAAGGCTTGCACTAAGAGTTTACACTAGTCGTAGGGCCTATTTGAACATCGCCAAGTAAACTAACCGATGCATGCCAAAAAATCTGACTAATTTTGACGTTCTGAAAGTTTTGATTGAAAACTTCGAAATACATCGCTTAAATTTGACTTTTCCAACCTGTTATACCATCAGTAGTGTGGTTAACTTGGTATAACAAAAAATTAAAATCTCACTTTCGATGTTTCAAAGTATTCCAATTCAAAATTTTAAGTCTTAGAATTCGAACAGTGCTGCCCGGGACAGAAAGGAGAGACTGTATTTATGTGCATGATTATTATAAGTACTTTTTGCCCTCGGCGAAATTTAAAAATCACAATCTACCTCCTTACGAATAAGTGTGATTGGGCCCTCAATGGGATCGCTTACGTACGGTCTGTTATTATGAGAGATAATAAAAGTAAAAAGTCGGACGCTTCGGCCCGAGTCCGGACCGGTTCTGAGACGGCTATCATTTTGGGCTGCCGGGAAATTGCCGGGCACGAGGGCCGCCCGGGATTGTTGCTTAGGTTCACGAGTAACGCGATTAAGTGCTCCAGTCACGCGAGAAGGTCTCTATCTCATTTCACGATTAACTATTAAGTTACGGAATGTAACTAACACAGATGAACACTAACGTAACACATTTTCACTAACGTAGTGTAAAGCTAGCTCGTTGCGTTTGCTTGTATGAAATTGCTGATCGTAAAAGTACTGAATGGATTTCATTAAAATTTTCATCAGTATTAAGCCTCTCGGAGAAGATTTACTGCCGCACCATTACCTACCATTTATCTATCATACTTCCCGGCTTCCTCCACCTCCTCTCATGTGTTTCCCGCGGCGCCTTCTTGACTCATCTTTATTTTTCACGAACGGCCCGTCCAGAAAATGGCGCTGGAGGAGGACTTATATAACTAGCACTCCACTCCACTCCTCTCTAGAGGTTTTCCTTCCTTGTCGACGAGGATAATCATTCCACGCGAGGAGACACATTTTATGCAGAGGCTCGTCGAAGCATCCAGGATCTGGTAGGCCTTGTGGCCTGCCTATGTGTGTAGGCAATTTGGATTGGACCGGACTATGATCACAATGCCCCGAGCCGACTCTCCATACTTCCAGGATACCCGTAAGGAATGGAATCCGTCAGTTAGTTACAAAATTGAAACAGACGTACGAGTTAGATAGGTATTGGAGCTTGTTACAAGCCCAAGCCTTTCCTGCAAAGGAGCTTAGAGCCGTGTAGCCTGCAGCCCATCGAGCCCGTAAATCAAACGTCATATCACAGGCACATGGTTATACATGACCGTTGATGTAGGTACGAGTAACAATAACCGAAGATATACAATACAGTCCTGCGTAGAAGAAATAGAAAGCCCACAAAAATGTGTGCATTAAGAAGTTGCATAACACGCATCCATCTCAAAACGAGTTTAAAATTACCTAACAAAGTGTATACTTACTGTGATACTTATCTAAAAATCTATTTTTACGAAAAGTATTAAACGTACTAGGTACAAAATTGATTGATAAACACTGTAGAAGTAACAGTAGTTATTTATTTAATCAGTAAGTAACAGAGCACATTCGATTCTAAGGGTTATAGGTTGGTATAACAACCCATGTAGGTATATGTAATATTTATTAAGTGTACTTATAAATAAATAAAATTAATAAGGATATCAAAGAAGTCTTAAAAATCTCTGGGATGAACGTCTTTGTCTTGCCAGTATCAGTGGGTGTTGGTGAAACACCGCGTCGTTATCAATAATGCATGTAGTAGTAATACCTACAAGCAACAGCTTATGATGTATCAGCCCCGTAGGCGGCGACTTGTTCGCTAATCAGTGCGGCGAACGCTAGCTGATGCATGCCTTGTAAGTGTCGATTATAATGACATTGAAACTTGAAAAGAAAAGAAAAAACGAAACTAGTTCAATATATGGAAAACATTTTGGTCGTAACTTGAACGCACAAAAATGCAATGATCACGCCCCAACGTATGAAAACTTTTAGCCGTTTTAAATCACAAACAAAATAGCTCTATTGCTATTTCTCATTAATCAGTAGTAAAATAATTAGTTAGTGTTTTGGGCACCATGCCCATAAACGACCACTTGGACGGCGTGAATTTTTTGTAAATATAAGTAGTGGTAGTTTTAATTTATTTAAGTTATTTATTTAAGTTTTATTTTGTTATATTTATATTGTAATATTAAAAGATTTTGAGTTTTGTTAATATAGCTATCATTTTATCAGTAGAAACATAAGTTGGTATTATACAAAGTTGATGAATGTTCTATAACAGTTACTTTACATTTAGTAACGTATTTCAATTCAATTAAATTGTAAAGTTTGTAATTTGTAGTTTTAGAAAAATATCTCTTCTCTAAGCATGCGTATGTAAAGCATACTCTTGTTGGAGATAGGTAAATCCCAAAACAAAAAAAAAAACAAAAAAACGTCGTGAATAGAGCAAGTAGAGCTTAAGTTTTAAGTTTATCTCCACCATTACCCAAAAACATAGTACGTATTCTTAATCTTTCTTTCGATATAAACAGGAAGCTTTTAAAAGCCAACGGCTAGAAGGCGTTTCGTTACGCAGCGCCAGTTGTGAGACACGGAGCGACAGCCGGTGGGCATGGGCCTTTATCTATATCTCTGAAGATTGATTAAATACTTTAATGCGACAGTTCTAATGGACCCTAAAGCGATTTATATTCTAACATCATCACGAACTTTTTGGATACACATTAATTTATATTTAAATGGTATTTATAACTTGTTTATTAAGTTTGTTTTTAATATGGTATGTATTATATCGAAAGCTCAGATTAACGAGAAGACTTTTTAATGTTCAAAGGCTCTACTTACCATATTATTTTTCACTAGATTTTGCCCGCGGCGTCACTCCCGCCATCAATTAAAAGTAATCCAATGTGGTGATTCAACACAAAATTACATTCGATTTTTCGATTTTTCGAAAATATCTCGGTGTACCTTTACCTCGGTGCCTTTAGGTACTATTAGGTATTCTGTGGTGTAGATAGACACCTAATAAGCATAAGATGTACTCTACATTCTACATCTAGCCAATGATTAGAGTGGCTAGCGGCAGCTAAGATATCCGACGCTTCAAACGAACTGTAAATAAGGAACCAGTAATTTACCGGGATCACAATCCTAGCCACTGTAATAAAGTAATGTTATAATGGCCTACGAGATGAAGCAGATATACCTACGGCCATTATTCAACATATACGAGTATGGCATTCACGCTTTATAGCCTGTGAATAGGCTAACTTGTTGAAATTAGAAATTATAATATCTTTAGATTACAAGGTTTAATTCGTCTACTTACGCCAGCATAAGTTGTAGGAAATAGCGTTCCGGTATACCACCATAAGTCGTATGAAAAAACGAAACTAACTAATGATCAGGGATGTTGAGCATAAAGCTGCCATAGCATGTAAGTACTTACCCCCTTCCAGGTTAGAGTGCTTGCATTTTGACTGACTCATAAGTCATAACTGCTGCTATTCTGGCGAGATCGGTAATAAAAAAGAAAGGTACCTACTCGAGGCAAATGTATGTGTATTTGTTGAAGAGTGCTTCGCGCAGTGTGTTCACATGTCGTCACAGAAGAGATCGAAATAAAAGTATTTGAGATTTGGGATGCTTGTATATTTCTTCATGAAATATTTAACATAACATCAGCGTCGTAATTACATAAGATTAAGCTTGATTAAAGCATTACAATTGTTATATTTTAATAAAAGTCAAAATGGGACGCAACAAATTAACACACACAGTTTCAAGTTAAATTAAGGAATGCCAGGAATGTCAATGTCAAAAACAAGTGAAATATTTTCCTAATTTGGACCTAAAAACAGTACCGTAGGAAGTACAATAACTGTAGTAGTAAAAGCCATTCACCAAAGAAAAGAAGAAGAAAGAACTGTAGTAGTATAGGTACCTACTAATAGGTACACCTATTCACAACTTTTCGCTCATCTTCATACAAGTTTCTTATTTTGAAATAAAATATATTGCGCAAAGCTATTATTAATTATTTTAACAACGACTTATTGTTATCGTTTCTTGTGAGACGAAATCGACAGAGTGCGTGACAAATTGAGTATTTTTTAAATAGGTAAAGACTTGTTTTGAATTTTGTACGGAGTTTTAAACAAGCTTTTGACCTTCGTCTACCTCTACCTATACTTACCTCTTCTCCACTAATAAAATACTAATCTTTTGGCTGTGTATACGTGCATAGCAAACAATAGGATTGGTGCATAAATTCGTTCGTTTTAAATAGGTACATTATTATCAAGGTCATAGTTAGGTATCGTCTTTTCTTGGGAACAGTTTTTCACATCTTTCGCACTGAAACTGAAGGCAAACCAGAGAAAGAACGAAGAGGCCTTGGTATTAATTGTGAAGCAGAAAAACGAAAGAAATATTTTTATAATGAGGTACAACACCATGTCAACAATGTTACCAGATCCGTAATATAAGATGACAAGGTCGGTAGGTATCTCAACTCGTAATCAGATATGTTACAACAGCTATATACCTGATGCAAGAAAGAAAAGACCTTGCATTTTATACTACAGTGTCAAATTGACGACAATCCATTTTTTGTGAATAAAGATTGAACAAGAACTTGCAAGTTGCAGGTGTTAGATGTTGCGAGCTTCGAGGACAGAAAAAAAAAACGTTGCGAGTGATTGATTACAGCATGATGCATTTTGGGTTAATTTCCATCTCAAATTACATTTTAAAACTAATCACTTCAGTAAAGACTTATTTTTTTAAATAAGTTTTGTCAAAACTAAAATTAGACAAGCAGGATTTCTGTAGATATGAAAACAGCCCATAAGAAGGGTCATTCATATAAATTATTCTAGCATGCGCTGCTGCGCTGCCGTTATGTGGTATTTATACCGGTTAATTTAAGTTAATTGAACATTATGAAATCGCTCCTAAGAATAGGTAGGTATACGGGTAACTGATATGATTTCAGTTCGTTCAATCAATTAATTAACCGGTATTTAAGCAAAATTTTTCGGTAAATTAAAACCGTTTTCAAACCGTAGCATTGGTTGTTCCAGATCTGATGTGCGCCCCGGCAGGCCACCATGTCCGCGGTGATGAGCACGCTCTCCATGATCAGCGGCGGGCGACGCGCGCACCGCAAGCTAGCCAGGTGAGGCGGTATCAGCATCATCACCATGATCATCATCAGCATCATCATCATCATCATCATTAGCCGACGGTGCGCACGGATGACTACTGACCCCGCGATAAAAAAGTTTCTGTTTCGGTCATGTCGCATCCTAAACGTGACATAAACAGTTTTGTGGAACGCGATGTAGATAACAAACGGCCATGTATTATGGCCATGGCCATTATGTACCTACTAAGAAAAAACTGCATCCAACCTGAAAGCTACAAAGAAGCTCCTGGATTGGGTATTTAAAGCCTTTTAGGGAAAAACTTTCTGAATTGGGTGAATACCTTAAGAGACTACATTGCAACCATTATAATAGTCTTAACGTAATTATGCTCTTAATCAAAGCCTTTTGAATGCAAGCAAGTTTTTACTGATACAAGCTTTAGAACTTGTTGGTACTGTGTTTTTACTATAATAGGAAAGTGAGCAACACGATATCTGAAATCACGTTTCCCAAGAGTGCATTCGGTGCCCACGCAATGTGCTTATCGTAAAATCCCACGGACTGAAGAATACGGGCAGATAGTACAGGTTTTTACCACCCATGGTGTCTGTTGTTGGAAAAGAATGTTTAGGTGAAAATTACCTTACAAATAGCTAAGTAAATATATAAAGGCAAGGTGCTGGAGTGGCAACTTCGCACCGGAAAGTGCAGTGTTGGCAGACCACCTACCACCTACTGGACTGATGATATCAGATCAGTCGCAGCAAACCGCTGGATAGCGACTCAACACTGAGGCACATGAAAGTCTGTACAAGAGAGTAGAGACCCGTCTCCAACAATGGACATTTATCGGTTGATAAAGAAGAAGATAATGAATGCCATGATAATATTGCCGTGTATCTATGTGTGGGTGTATCTGTGTGTCTGTCTGTTCCCTCGTAGCTCTCTAATGAACGGACCAATACTGTTTTCTGTTTGAAAGCTGACGTAATCGAGGTGGAGGTGGAGCTGTAATTTGTGAAGTTATGCTCAGGCGTTCGAAGATCATCAGCTCATTTCCAACTTGATTTAACAGTTGTACACACTTTTACTACTGCGATGGTGCACTGTTAATTCGGATTATTTCCAAGGCACAGTAACCTTGAGCTGATGCTGCAGCATCAAGTAGTCTGTGGGTACCCAATTCCTCAGTAGATATAGCGTGTTTAGGCTCTTTAGAATGGTCCCAAAGAGTAGGTGTTAGATAAATAATGATCGTCAATCAAGAAGCAGGATCTGATGATGGAGCAGAAAGCTGGGTAACAAGTTATCAGAGATATCGTACATAGTCTTGCTATAAATTGACATGTCGGGGGTGTTTTAAATTTTCAACTGTCACTTGTTGGTGTGTGTTGTGTGTTGTCAGCTCTCGCAAGTCGGGGCAGTTCTCGGACGCGGGCGACGAGCGCGGCCGCGGCCAGCATGACCTCAACAAACAGCAGCGGTCAGCATCTCTAGTGAGTTCTTTTTTATTTAACAAAGTAAAGAACATCTTTGGTGATAAAATCTAGTTTGAGAGCGATCTCACAAAGAAAATATTTGTAGCGGGAAGAGCAGTAATCAGATGAAAAAAAGGAAACTTAATATAAAAAAATTCCTTACAGCAAAAATTAACCTAAAATTCAAATAGATTCGTCGCCAAGATTTTTTGCGCCTAAATCAATTTTCCTTAACTAGTAGATGGTTATTTTCTTATGGCTTACGGTTTAATCATAAACATACTTACACGTAGTATTACTTACTACCGTAAAGGTTTAACGAGATTGTTCCCGCCTCTACAATGTCTGCAATCAATAAATATAATTGATATGAAGATAACCCGCGCTGCATGATTAACATTTGCCATGAGACCTTTGATAAATCGGAGGTACATATTTGGATTACAGAAAGCATAACTTTTTTTTGTAACATACATTAGCAGCGCATTTTTTGGCATCCCGTTGCCTCCCGTACACTGTTATGGTGGGTCTAAGCTCCATATCCTATTATCCTAACTCTGTGATATCACTGGTAATAATATATATATTTTTTTATTCGGTGACAAGTTAGCCCTTGACTGGGATCTCACCTGATGGTAAGTGACGATGCAGTCTAAGATGGTAGCGGGCTAACTTGGAAGGGGTATAGCTGTGTAAATTCAACCCATACCCCTAATCGGTTTCTACACGCCATTGAGCCGGAACGCTAAATCGCTTGGCGGCACGTCTTTGACGGTAGGGTGGTAACTAGCCACGGCCAAAGCCTCCCACCAGACCAGACCAGAGACAATTTAGAAATTATAAATTCCTAAATTGCCCCCGCCGGGAATCGAACCCGAGACCTCCCAGTTATAAGACAACAGCGCTCACCACTACGCCAGGGAGGTCGTCAATTTATATTTCACTGTATGTCGTAATACGGAAGCCTATACACTTGAAGACAATCTTAACTTCATCAGTAGTAGTACAGAGTAAGGACAGTAATACCTTATACTGTGGTAGAAGTATTATCGAAGGTCGAGCATTTTTGTAGCGTCCGCGTCAGTAGTAGCCAGAGCCGATCTCGCCGGACAGAATGTGTAAAATGCAATTAGCCGATCTCAAGCGCCGATTCCCCATTTTTTCCCCTCTTCTCGGAGTAAAAACAGATTTTCTAATGCGCTCCAATAATTGAGCATTAAATTTTTTTCCGGCTCGATCCGGAAGCCGATTATCCACCGCAAGTGAAGCTATGCTAGTACTTTCTCAACTCTGTCTATTGTTATTATCTTAGCTCGCATCGCAACGAGGTTTTTCTGTACTGATATACTTACGCCCTTATGTGTTAAAAACCCTTGCTCGAAATATTCTACGTTTAATATGAATCTATTCCAAAAAAGTCCAAAATCTTTTGTTTATACTTAATTAATTGAAAAGCAATAAAATCCGACTACAGAAAAGATTGGTTTGGCCATTTTGGTTTTATGAAAGCAAAACCTAGCATAAAGCTGCTGTTGCACGGTTTATCCTTTTTTGGACACCTCATTGATGATGAGCCGTTGGGATTGAAAATCCCGTACACAAACTTACCTAGATACACAGGTGTAAAAACATGACTCTGTCTATTCTGTCGCGCAGTCGGGTAAAAGCTTATGTTCGCTGTGGATATCGCACTTTACGCTCATTACTGTGGTACGTTACGGTGATGACAGAGTAAAGAAATCATTAGCACAAGATGTCCTATAAATAAACTCTAAGAAGCGTCTTTATGTTTTTACATGATTATCTATGAACTACTTAACCTGAGACTGCACAAGGGGCTTTGTGTCACAATAAACCTACTTGAAAAGAGTAGAAATAAAGTTCTGTCAACGGAGATCATTCTATTATAGTGGCGGATTTATACATTTGCCAGTTAGGCTATTCAATTTTTTCTGCCTCTACTACGGTTGCAAAATTACGTAATTTTACCGAAAAAGCTTGTAAAATACGGATATTTTACGGTAATTTATATATATTACGGTAAAATTACCGGCTACGTATGTATGCTGAAAAGTATGGCGGGGGGGTGAGACGAGCGTGTAGTTGAAACATACGTACTGCGAGTCGCGCGGCGCGACTCGCACGATGCGACGTTGCCGTTTAGTGCAGTTTGCCTTTATGTTTTGCGCTGTTGCCATTCCGACTGAACAGTGAGCATTCGGCAAGCCGATCGGCGATCAGTTGAATTGTTTTGACTGACTGCACTATACGTGCATTTAGTAAATTATGCCACGAAATCAAGCAAAAGTGTGGGTCACAATTAGGGTGCCAGATTTTTTTTCAGCCTATAAGGGACAAATGGTCAAATGGGCAAAAAAATACGGGATTTCAGTTTTATATCCGGGACAAATAAAAAAACAAAATTATTTAGTGTCATTTTTTTTAATATTTTTCCGAGGATCGAGTCAGTTTTAACATATTTTTATTTGTTTGAACATGGGTATCTGTAAACGTCAATACAATAACACACCTACAAATTATTATTTTTTCCTTTTTTGATGTCAGTGCTGATTTCTTGGGTTTTGGAATCTAATGACGAATCTGAAGTCAGTTTGGCTCTATCACATCAGAATACATCAGAATTTTTCACAATACACATTTATAAAAATCAAGAATGTATTGGGGTATTCAAGAAAAAAAAAAAACAACCAGAAGTAAAGAAATAGCTGGATAGTTAGTATTATTTTTAGTATCCGAATAGTTAGTCAAGAGGAACATTTTAAAATACTAGTGCAACTTGAGGAACTTTTTCTTTTTAAAAGTTAAAAAAACTTAAATACCTTCATTACCTAATTATGCTTACTACTAGCACGTATACGCGCATAGTAGCTGCGTTTTGTTGAAGATTTTCTAAGAACTCAAAGAAATCTATATATTTTTTTAATAAATAAACAGGGCAATTATCCATCCGATCAGACAAACTTCATTTTATATCATAATTATAAGTTTAACTAAATGAAAATCACCGTCATGCTATATTCATGTAGAAAAATTTTGCAAAATAAAAAAAAATATTTCCTCAACTCACAAAAATCTAGGAGAAACGTTACTTGAACTTCAAAAAGGAATTTCGTTGTAGGACTGTGTAATTATAATCGTAATTAAAATCGATTTCATAATGAAAAACGAAGTACGGTTCAAATACGGGACAGAGTCAGTCCCGCCGGGACATTTTAAACTATGTCTAAAATACGGGATGTCCCGGGAAATACGGGACGTCTGGCAACCCTAGTCACAATAGTTTTGTTAGAGAGATAAATCGTATTTTACCCAATTTTACCGTAATTTACGTAATTTATTTATATTTTACGTAAAATATGGTAAATTACCGAATTTTACGAAAGTAATATTACCGCTTTACATCCCTAGCCTCTACCGATAGAGATAATTTTTCGTAAGAAAAGCTTTCTCTCGCCCGAAAAATTTGTCGGCAGTGTACGTAGAGCCATGCGAACTACTATATGCAAGTTTGGATAAACGTTTTTATGTTGTTCATGTCACTCGTTTCCGCGCTACAATCAAATAGGTACGAGAAAAACCTATCTGTCATATAAAAAGTTTGTGCCCAAAGCCGCCCCTAAAATCTGCCACCCTAGGCTCCAGGCTACTCAGCCTGCTGGTAATGCGCCACTAGATCGTTCAGTAGAAGTGTGAGCATCTTAATTTTTGTACACAAAATGGGGTATTTTGAAGCGTTTAAATTTTAAAATACTATTTTGGAGATCAATATGGCAAAAGCATAGTCACGCATCACGAACTTCCTAGTTTGAAATCGCGAACGAACGCAGTAATGAGAAGAGCCTCATTGGCAAGGTCTAGTTACTTTAACATCTAGGTACGTAGTTTATCTCGACTTACAATAAGTAAACAAGATAATTGCAGTAATACAAATAACTATGAGTTGTAGGTAAAGGCCAGACAGCATATTGAAACCGTAACAACCAACAAGTACCTATAGGCGCGTGTTCTTCATTGGCGTCTCATCGCTAGTCACAGAGCAAGAACATGGTAATTATCTAATTACCCCGTGTTCGTCATTGCAATTGTAACGTGAAATTGTCTAGGCGTATCTACCCGCCTAGTCGTCAAGATCATGATGCATGCTCTATAAGACACGCGTGCGTATTTCTACAAGAAAATTACTGCAGAATAAAACAATCATATTATACGTACAGAGGCAGAGCTCAAGCATGCTTGCAAAAAATAATAATTGTACAGACTCCTCAAGCTTGTGCATCATAACGTCTTGAATTTATACACACAGAATAATATAATTGATTGATATGTTTAACGAAAGTCAATAGGTACCTACTAGATAAATTACCATAATAGAGTAAGAGTTTTTTACTTCAGTGCTGGGAGCAAGGTTTTCTTTATCTTTTTCGTTTTCGTTTTCTTTATCTTCGCGCGTGAGTATTGCAATTTGTTCGATTTTTATGTGGTGTTATTTTTTAAAATACAACGTGTATCAAAGAGACACAGTCTTCCTAGGGTTTTCTAAATGAGCCACTTGAACGGTGTGCAAATAGTGTCGATGACTGTCGGTAATGAGGCGCTCCCTGATGTGAGCTGTCTTGTGTCTTGTAAAGTAGTAAGTAGTAGGTAACTAGAAGCTCGTAGGCTTCGGGCTGATAAGCCGTAGGTACTTAGTTCATATAGAATTATGAAGGAGATTCGCTCAGTTAAACCGACCAACATGAAACATTATTATGACTCACGAAAATATTGTCTAGAAAATCCTACAATTTTATTCCTTCTTGTATAAAAATTGTGAATTTTTTTTCCGGAATCTTCAGTGGTAAACCACTACATCTACATCACATAAATCAGTCTTATATTATTTACCTAGAATTATTATATTATAGAATTTACCTAGAATACATAATATACCCGATTACTTGTACTGTGATAAAATATTTTAGAATATACTTATTCTGCCATATTGAATTTATGATGACGACATTTAGAGCTGTATCCCTCATGTTCAAAAAAAAAATAGTAGATAGGTACCCTACTGATCTTATTTTCCTTGCTCGTTTCGCCTGCGAATTATAAGTAAACAGCCCATATTTCGCCTCTTTCAATGGACACGTTAAACTATACAATCCCAAGAATTAATTAGTGTAGAGCTCAGCTTGAAAATATTTCATAACAAGCATTCATTCTTTGAGGGTAAAAAATACTTTGCAGGAGGGCTTTGTGCCGCGCCCGGTCGGCGTCCGGCGCCGGACAAACGCCGGCTGCACAAAGGGAGGGCCCTCGGTCCGACACTAATTACCATAACTTTTAAGACATTCCGTTTCATTGTTGCAGCAAACCCTGGAGCCTGGAGGGGTCGTCAACCTCGAGAGCCTGGAGGCTAAGGTTGGTATCCTGTAAGATATCGTCTACACGGGGGAATACACCGCGGCGGTTATTCCTATGTCGAACCCTGCTGTACAATGTATTCTGTGGTGAAACCATGAACCTGATACATACATTTACGAATCTCTCGAGAATTTTTCCTTTAACAAGATTTAAAAATATGAAAATAGAAAATTTGAAGCTATTTTAATTCGAACGCCCCAGCTCATTTATTTAGCCCATAAGGTAAATGGGTGGTGAGCTGGGGTGTTCGAAACCGTGGAGCAGAGCCTAAAATAATCAGTTTCTTTATATTTATTCAACTTTGGTGATGCATAGGTACACATAACTATCTTACCACAACATTAATTAAAAAAGATATAACTAAAAACGCGTGGACATAATATTTCACAGTGTAGCCTTACCCTTAAGCCTTAAGATGATTTTATGATTCACTTCTTTTTTGGTGTTAGCAATTGCTATACAAAATAATTAGCATACAAAAAATCCTCGCTCGCGCTGTAGGCAGTTGATGATTTTTAAAACGATCTCATGAAATTTAGAGTGTAGAATAAACATTTTAAATCCACCTACTGGGTCATTGTCCTTGTGAAAAATGTTTTTTCCGGAACTACGTACTTACATACAACAGTTAAACTACAGTAACACATAATTGATACAGTAATTACGGTAATTTAAGCGCAATTATGTAAAACTAACTTTTGCCCACGATTTCGTACGCGTGGAGTTATGTAGGTAGGTATGTTTTATAAAAATGCCGCGAAAATCTTTGTTGTGGATGTAACTTCTGATATTAGGGAAAATATAATTAACCCGCTGAACAAAAGCAGAGGCACAGAGCTCGCATCTTGAAGATCAATACAATACGAACCAGAAAATCAGTATTTCCACGGGGTTTAAAGAAATGCGGAATTAATAATCAAAATAAATCCAAGTCGACAAATTCGCGCACATTAGATAGATAGATATAATATTAGATAAAAACTTTATTGCACACAAGAAAGAGTAGTGTTAATTAAACACGAACTTGTCTGTTGTATTTCACAAATCACAACATTAAATATTTATTGTAACTATTCGAGTATTTAATTCTGATTTATTTGTTGTATTTCTAGAACTTCAAGTAGATTAGATAATCGTCGTATAAAATAAACCATATGGGTTTATTTCCAAGATGGTATCTAAACCATGTCCACTAACTAATTGACGCTCAGCACACCATCCCACCGCAACCTACAGCGCAAGTTAAACTTGAATGTTATTGTCCAAGTGTGAAATCAACAGCCTCGTAAAATTTCCTGGCCGCATCGAGATCGTTCTCTCTTTATTATCATTGACGCAATCATTGGTGTTATGATGCTCGGCTACCGTAAAGGAGTTCAAATGTTCATTTAATCACATTAATGAGAGATGCAATGAAAGTATGACAACAGACGAGTATATCAATGACAGATCATTGATATACTCGTCTGAAGTCAGTCATGTGAGCATTTCTTCTCTCCCCTTCGCTTCAGGGGCAGGCATCTTAAGCCTGTATGTTACCATGTCTACAAACAAATATAAGTTTTTAAGTGCCTGAACTCTCTCCAGTCGTGTCGGATTTCCGTCACATCCAACTATGAGAGTGAGAGAATAGAGAGTGCACCTGTATTTGTCCACGCCGTTGTGTACTAGAATATCTCTCACACAGATGGCTAATTTCTGTCGAATTTGGCCGCCGTGGCCGGATTCGATCGGGAGGACATTATTATTATTGGAGGATGTTATATTTTTTTTTGGCAAAAACAGTCTTTACGTACAAAACTCTTATTATTAAAACTCTTATTATTAAAACTTTAGAAACTACTAATTATTATTTATTACATATAGTTACAAACTTATTAATGGAATAGACAAAACATGTCCGAAAACGTTCATAAATTATACGTAAATACTCGTAGAAGTTTTATGAAAAGTCCTTTTTGTTATATCGATCGCAACACACAAATGGCGGTGGCTGGACAATTAGCAGCGGGAGATAGCATCTGTGGTCATGAGTGAGCTTGATAGCGTTGTTTATTGTCATTCCGCGGCATTCCGCGCCCTGCACGCGAGATGTAATCGCATATGAAAGAAATGTCACGCATAACTGTAGCGCATAACGCACACCACCGTTCATGAAGACGGCAAATTAAAGGACCCGACTTTAAAGCAGATTTTAATTATTATTACGTAGAAAACATTATAGTTTTCTTAATAGGACCAACTTTGTTACTTATCCGAATGAAGATCCTACGTTGTGAGTTTATGACCTACTTAGATGATTTATGCCTATTTGCTTTGAGTTTGTTTTAAGATTTAAAAATATGTTTATATGTTCCGAACCAGTGGTAGATTCATATTTGACATTTCAAAAGTGCTTGTAAAAGCTTATTTGAATAAAAAATATTCTATTTCTATTTCTGTTTCTTAAAACAAGCTACCAACCCTTTTCAACTCCTTCAGGGATGGAATTTTTAAAAAATACCGCAGTTAAATTACAGTTAGAATGCATATGTATTGTAGGTACCTAAGCCAAAAGTTCTTTCTATGCAATTAAGTAATATTTTAACAGATAAGTAAATCTTCGTTAATTTATCACAAAGATAACAGATAAACGCTAAATCGCTAAAAGTGATTCGTGTGAAGACACATAAACAGTTGTGTTAACTTTACAAAACAATAGTGGGAAAGCTGAGATTAGGCGTTAGGGCTAATACACAACGCTGTTTCGAGATTGCCTAATGGCTTTGGATTCGGACTTTGCCCATTATATCTAAGACCTTTAACACATTTCTACTGTGAAAGCATTGTATCATGGCCGCTTAAAAGCTTAAGTCACTTGTCCTATTTTCGACAAGCGAAACTGCCTGTTGTAGCGCAGAGATTTTCGACTTTGATTCTCTTTTCCTTTATCTTCACAAAAACGGTTCGTTATCAAGTTAAAATATGTTCTTCTCTATTTCTCTTCGTTATTTATTTTTCCTTATAACAGGTAATCAAGTGGTTCCTCGCAAAATGCGTAAGCGACGCGCTAGAATAGCTTCTCCCTGTTTCGCATGTCGTAGGAGTACCTTCAACATACAAGTTTCGGAGAGGTTTCAGAGCTTGCTGTGGTTTCGCAGTGGAGGTGTGCTAGGGCCCTGAATAATAATTCTTGATAATTTACTCCTTACTTAGGTAGCTGCTATAATAGCATTGATGGGAATAACAACATTAAACCGTGACAAAGAGATAATATAATGGTTTAATATCTTTGAACCGCGATGATGAGCATTGTAAGTGGACTATTATGGCCATATGTTAAAGTATTGTACTGTGTTGATACATTACGTATAACGATGAAGGTATACCTAAATGGTTTTCCGAAGCTTTTTTCTTGTAAGGGATATATAATCTGCCTTCCCTGACGTGTTCTGGAGTAGAGACCGCGTCAGGAAATGCAGATTCCGCGTACCGGCAAGCATAGTGTGGGACCAAAAGTAGGTGGCAGGAAGTAGGTGGATGAGGAAAGCGGACGACCATGTGTTATGATGCGCCCTCGCAGCAGTTGATGCATGCCCAGCAGTTGATGCATGCAGATTTCAGGCTGATAGATGGATGCGGAATCTCTAAGATAACCCTAGCTGTCGTTACCTTCTCTAACAAGTGTAAATTGAAATTTTAAAATACCCCCGACATGTGAATGTATGACCGTAGGTACGATATACCTGACATCCTGTTACCCAGTTTTCTGATCCATCATCAGGTCCTTCTTCTCGATCTTCGATCATCATCTAACACCGTTGAGACCAAACAATCTATATCAGTTGTGAATTGCTGAGAAGTTGCGTATTGCGCGGACTACTTACTTGTTGCTGCAGCATCAGCTCAAGATCACCATGTCTTGGAAATAATCCGAAGTAATAGTACACCAAACAAATCAGTTGTTTCTAAAAACCTTTAATCAAGTAGGAAATGAACTGATGATCATCAAACGAATTAGCAGATCTTCATAAATTATAGCTAACCATCTCGATCATGTTTTAAGCTTTCAAACAGAAAAAACTGCGTCAAAATCGGTTGATTGTCTTTAGGGATCTACGAGGGAACAGACAGACACACCGATACGCTAGTACAGATAGATAAATAATGATGACATGGTTTTTGGTCTCGATTTATGTTTAATTAGGCACGAACAAAAAATCAGGAAATCACTGAGTCATCATTTTTCAGTGTGTAGCGTGTCGTGGTATACTGATACATAATAATATGGTAATTACAGGTAGGTAGAGTCAAGTCAAGGCTATATGCGCCGCGTGCAGCGGAGCGTGCGCAGGAAACGGTGACCACCGACCGCTTCCCAAATCATTCCTAACAACAACGAGGCTACTGTAATTAGGGATTTTTCAACGTAGGTTTATCGGTACTGTCGATAACTTGCACTACTATTTCGAAATTCGGTATATTTCGAAAGTGACTATTAGGAACTAATCAAAATATCCATTAAAAATATTGTGCATCCAGCGACTAACAGCGAATATAGTCCTTGGCAGTGCCTACCAGTGCATTCCATATGTATGTACGGTCTTAACCTAGTACCTCTGGAAATTAGAAAAAAATTTAAAAAATGACGGACGAGGTTGCGATTAACGGATTGTAATGTGACAAACGCTGAAAGGAAATCCCGCACATTAAATAGTGTGATGGAAATTACATACACGTAGCTACACAGTTGTAAATATTACTTGGAATGGGCAACGGTACAGGTGATTACGCATTTTAAGAGTGATTTAGAGGCTTGAAGTGGTAACCTGCGGCTGACTCGACGTAGCAATACCAACCGAACAGGCACCTAGCAATGCCACGGTGTCACGCTACATTTACCACGTGCTCGCTGCTTGGGCCACGATTTATTTTTCAAGTCCGCCTTCTTTGTTTCTTATTGGAACTAATAAGCAGCGTAAAGCAATTTTAAAAATTGATTTCGTGAAACTATGACATCGTGAAAAAGGTAGTAAATTATATTGTCCGCTACCGAGACAATACGGCTAGCCGGAGTACGGTGCGCCATTGCGGCAGCCCGCAGAGCCAAGGGTCTGCCGCAACAGTACGCCGTACTCCGGCTGACCGCGCGGCAGTGCGCGGCGTGCTAAATCTTGGATTGTTTTCAGATGGCGAGTATCGAGGTGTCCCTGGCAGGCGCGGGGTCGCGTCGCCGCAGCGCCGGCGCGCGCGACGCCAGCAGGGAACTTGACGCGTTGCGCGCCGCGCTCGCTGACAAAGACACGCTAATACAGAGGTACCATCAGTCAGACATCTGTCCGCGTCCTAGTCCTCAATACTGACCTCTTCCTAGGGCTTACTTAGGTAGGATAATAATGCGCTGAGTTCCCAGATCTTTCTGCATATGGCTCAATTAGAGTTGGCGATATCTCTCTCACGTATCGGAGGAAACGAAAAGGTTCCTACTTGGGTCAACGTTGATTTACTTGCACAATCGATTACTCGCAACTGGGCCCCACGTCCCTTTAAGATTCCCTGCTTCATGTCTATTGTTTAAAATGTTTATGCAGCAAAAAGAAATATAATTACACATCCGCGCCCGGCGGGCAGCGGCCAGTCTCCCGTAGGGGCCTCGGAAGAGTTCGAAATTATTCCACTTAATCCTACATGAGTCTAGGCATTTTTTTTTATAAATTAGTATTCTGCTTTCGTGTTGGCTGCAGCCTGAAGAAGCAGCTGGGCGCGTCGCTGAGCGCGGCTCGGCTGGCCGCGCACGCGCCGCCGCCCGCGCCCGGCCGCGAGCACGCCGCGCTGTCGCCGGACGAGCGCCGCGCGCTGGAGGAGCGCGCCGCCGCCGTGCGCGCCGAGCTGGACACGCGCAAGGCCAACATCCTGGAACTGAAGCGCCGTCTGGAGAAGACTCATGTTACTGAGTGAGTGTGACGATCGCAATTATTTCTGATTAGCTAGTATACTAGCTCTTTAGACCTCGCTGGTTAAAATGCATTGAATCAAAGGTGATTGCAATCGTCACACTGATGCAATCATCTTTACACAATCCCACAGCTGGAATTTATACCATTGATATTAAGGTCGGCCTTATACATCCGGCATAAAAATCGAAATTCATATAGTCTCCCTTGTTCCTAACTTGAGGTTTTTGGTCCCAAATCATGAGCGGCAATATGCAGATTAAGATTGTTAATGGCCCAATTAAAATAATTATATTTTAATAATGCTTTCTATTTCTAAAGACTGCAAAATCGTATTTGGGATACAGTTCTGTTTATTTCTTTAATTGAGAGTGCTATTGCAGTCGACATAAGTGTATCGCAACTGCGAACTGACTGCACAGTTTTAGAACTGCACGCTGCAGGCTAGACGATTCCGCAATGGTCCCGCAGTGATACTCCGAGCACAGGTTTCTTCATAACCGTTCTACTACAGAACTACGAGAAATCGTGGGCATCCTTACGTGTTTGAAATCTAACCTACTCGCGCGAATTGCTTCAGGTCCACGTTTCTGAAACGATTGAAATTTACAGAAACATAGACACCCGCATCGAGCAGGCCGAGCTGCAGTACCAGGTGGGGCGCGAGGAGCTGGAGCTGCTGACGCTGGGCGAACAGTCTCGAGCACTCGCGCTGCTCATCGAGCAAGCAGATGCCGCGCATCGCACCACTCTCTACAGGTAAGTGGTGGTGACAACTTTATACATGTCAGTATAACCTATGCAATTTTCGATTGGCCCGTATTCATCATCATCAGTTACCCAATAATGGCTCACTTATAACTATTAAGAGTAGGCTGCAAATTAAAGGTTAAAAGTTTAATCCAATTATGTAGATTATATAAGATGGTTATTAATACTAGCCATAAATAAACTATAAGTATCTGCAAACTTACCAACGACTGAGTAAAACATGCCATAAAAAATTCTTATTCGTAAAGGCCCTGGCGACAATTTAACCCGCGCTCTTAGCTGGCAGCTGGCGCCCAACGTGGGACCAATTATTCCAGATAATATAAATAATAATGAATATTTGACTAACTCTAATTTTATCATTAATTTTTCGCCGTTGTTTCTCTTTAAAAAAGTTATAGAAATATTATAGCCATTAAAAAATTCGTAATTCAGGTCAAGGTATAAGTACCTACAAACTTCGGTATGGTCACTTGCACGCACATGAATGTGTCACAGTGGTGAAGCCGCCAGCTAAGGGACATTTGAGCGTGATATGACGGCAATAAATATTGTTAAAGTAGACACTTATGGCCAAAATTAGTACGCAGTTTAAAAACTTTTAGTAACGGCATAAACGTGTTCTAACTATACAATTCAATAAAATTGTAAGCTACATAACCTACTTAAATGAATTTAATTAAGGTATGTAGGTACTTTTTGGGGGTATTCAAAAAATATACCTACCTAAATTATGGCTGACGGGAACTGACACGGCTAAAGCTTCCAGTTAGCCATAATTTAGGTAGGTAGGTTTACCCTGGAGGCAAAGCTGTGCCAACATTATATGTATGATTTACTGTTTTGGTACAATGTAGAGTGATAAGGATAGGTAGGTATAAGTTTGGAATGTTTAGATACAGTGAGAGTTATTTAACACCATGAGATCGACTCAAAGGTTAACTTGCAGAAGAATAAAAAATGCACTCGAGTTTAAGTACCGGTAAAAGAAGTTTACTCAAGATTATTGTAATGAGAACGAGTATTTTATTAGCTTATTACATGACATTGTCTGTTGAGATCGACATTAAATGTTAGGAATCGGGGCCGTTAGACGTTCCTGTAATTAGTGAATTTTATTATTTTGATTACATGACTTTGTCTCTATTGAGACCGTGTGTTGTCGACTGCAGAGCCGCAGGCCGTGTAAATTGTGACGGGTTTTTTAATATCCCTCTAAAGCGGGAAGCCGTTAAGATGTTGCGATAAACGCGTACAAATTGCCAGTAATTGTTACATTGATTACGCCACATGCCGCCATTGTTCGGTGGGCGGGACGATCTCCTTGCTTTCTTTGATTCTTTTATGCAAACGCTAATCTATGGGAATGCGGACGGTCTCGGAAGCCGAATGTGGGTTAGTCCGTCAATAGTAGAAAGTGCAGATGCAGCATGCAGCAACTTAGATAGATACTATAATTTTAATTACTTAGCTCTCACTTCTCGCAGGAATAACTTGTACATTTCTGCGTATTCTAAAGTGTAAGTAAGTATAAGTATTCTGCGCATTCTGCATATATTTTGAAAACTGAATTTCAGAAGAATGTAGTATTACTTAGAAGAATTGCAGAGCATTATTGACTACATAACACATCAATTACACTACTTATAATATTCTAACCAGACATGATGGCTAGACTAAGGCTGACATAAAAAGTCAGAACAGCTCTACTTACTATTCCAAATATTTTTTTAGGTACACGTATCAAAAATTGCAGAACTGGTGTTTCAACAGTTTGCGATTATTAGGTATTATCATTTAGTAGCGACGCATTGCACTTAACTATCTTCTTTTTCATTTCAAGCTTGGAGTTGGTCAAATTGTTGTTCACTTTACTCCACAAAGATTGCTTACCTCCTATAACGCGAACGATAGCTACTACTAGATAATGAAGCAGCTATGGAAGGGAAAAAAGATTTACCAATCCCATAGAGCATAAGAACCCAACTGAATATATTAACGTTTCTTATCAAGTTACATTACATAGGTGTACCGTTAAATTACCGTTTCGTGTTACTCCGGCGCGTAATAAGATCGCGCACGTCGGATGGCCCACGAGGCCTCGGTTGCCGCGCCAGCGTCGCCGCCGGCGCCAACATTACCGGGAACTAGAACTTTTTTGATGACCTATTCAAAAGATTCCCATCGACTCTATCCTACTTATATACCTATGCGATTTGATAACCATAGAATGTGGTAACTTGAATCTCATTGCTTATAGTATGTGTGGGACTTTTGTGAACTTGCCATAACGTCAAAAGAGAAAAAAAAATTACTTGTGTATTTTACTGTTTTATTTGCAGCAAGGCATAGATAATCATCTTCAGCATCCCATCACCGGCTCACTACTGAACTCAGAGGAGGGTTATAGGCCATAGTCCACCACGCTGGCTCCATGCGAATCGGCAGACTTCACACAGCTTTGAGAACATTATAGAAAAATCTCAGACGTGCAGGTTTCCATACGATATTTTTCTTCAGCATTGAAGCATGTACCTATAGGGATCGATCTATAACCCCCGAATAAGAGACCACAGGCTCGCCCTACCTATTAGGCTACCCCTACCTGTTAGGCTATCCCTGCTCTAGGCATAGATAATGAAGAGCTACAATCGGGCTAATTAACGTAATAACAATAACTTAGCCCGATTGTAAAAAACTCGCGTGTAAGTAATGTAAGAGTTCGTTACATAGAGTCGTCTATAATTGGAAAAAAACCAATTTTGACGGGCCATTACGCTTTTCCCATCGACGCGGACGTGCGGCGTGATTGATATCGCCAGAACCCGTTGCACTGTTTCTTATGATTGCGGTTGACACCTCGCTCAATCTTCGCGGCTTATTATATAAATGAAAGATCACACGCTTCTTGCGGGGGAAACTAATGGGTGAAAATTATTGCTCGCTGTAAAGGAAGCAAAAACGACTTTGATGGATCTGTTCGCGGCAGCTAATTAATAAAGATCTACTTAGTTGCACGATGCTTGATGGCCGGTCTCCCTTCGAGTCTACCGCCCACGTCAATGAAGTAACTACCTACCGTAAATATTGATGTGTAGCGATTGCCCGCGACTTCATCCGCATGCTATTAGGTTTTTAAAATTCCTTGAGAACCCGGTTTTCTTTCAGAGATAAAAAGTATGTCACTCTCCAAGTTTTCAAGTGTACCCATATCAAAAATTATGTCGATCAGTCTCTCCGTAGCTGCGCGATTAAAGGATAAACCAACAAACAATCATAATATTAGTAAGGATATTGTTTGGTTTAACCATCCTCTAATAAATACTGTGTACTGAAAATTCTGATTGATGTTCTGGTTGATGAGAATTTCATGTATCTATAATATACTGGTACAAAAGTACTTAATAGTTTTACCTATGAGCACGTCTAGCCTTTAGCATCTTTTCCCGCCGCGAAACCGTAGCAACGGAACGAAAGGGACATGTTTTTGTGGGCGTTTGTTTCGCATTGTTTTCTCATCTGTTGCACTATACACAGCAGCGGAACTGCCTGTTATATAACGCAGACGTATATTACAACGCATCTATCTTGACATGATCATAGGCTTAATTTTGCTATGGATGGTAAACCTTACCTCTATAATTTTAACAAAACCTTATTACCTTTGTTCGAGCACATAGAGCGTACTGAACAACCTTTAATTACGTCTTTTGATTTCTTAACTGTAGTGAGAATTTTCACAACAGAGCACCAATTTTAGAATTAGCATGTTTAAGTATAGCTTTTCAGAGTGAGAGATGTAGTGAAAGCGAGGTTGTACACAGCTTGCGGTCGCTGGGTTAGTGGTTAGGTACCTACTCTATTTTCTTGCGGTCATCTGGTAAAAGTATAATTTTGTCATTGAAAAGATGATCTCATCTGTGAAGTGATCAGCCACTGGTGTACTTGCAAAGTTGAAGCTCACAATGCTTAGACTGATGTCGCTAAATCTGTTCTAGGTAAACAATCACTAAACTTAACTAAATTGAACGCCTCCTAAAATCCTTTTCCTTCCTTTAGGGAGGATTATGAAAAGGATAACAGGAGATATAGACCTTTTTTAGTTTTATAGATTTCGTATAAAAGAATTACCCACGAAATATCGAGGCCACAATGTCATTATTTCACAGCTGGAAATACGCTACCGTTAAAAAAGTGGACCATATAGTGATCGAGAGCAACGGCCCGCTGATATCCTTCAAGGAAGTTGGGCCTAATAAATAATTCGACCATACAAAGATAGGTACTCGGATCTTCACTGAACGTGCAAAACAAACACGCAGCCATCACTGACTGAAGTAAGAATATGCACCTACAGTCTACATTGTACACATTCAAGATCAGGAATGGAAAAGGTGATGCAATAAACACTGTACAAAATTGGTCATAAATGTTGATCAATAAAATAGACATAAAGAACAAATTGAGGGATAACTCCTTTTCAGGCAGTTTTCTTTTCATTCCCTACAAAAAGCTTCTTCGAAATGAAGCCTAGGTGATAGGTCCATTTTTGGTCATTGGTGCGATCTTTCGATCCATGAGATGAATATACTTACATAAGAATACCATTTTTTTTAAGTTTACAAATCATAAGCAAAAAGTTACGTAAAGTACAATGCGACTAAGTAAAGCGTTTAGAATTATAACTTGCCTTGTATAAGGTTGATATTATATTGTGATAAGATAAATAACAGATGCAATGGCACGGATGCTGGATAAGGTGAATTAAAAATACTTATTAGGGCTGAAACACATCTAACGTAATAATTTACCTGTCACATTCCAACTTATGTTCAGTTCGTAAGTGTTTGTGATACAAAGTGATTCCGTGTTCCACAGAAACAATCAAAGTCTGAGAAGTTTTACGAATAGAAAAGGAAATACTGGGTAAAAACTGGGTCGAATAAAACATACGATATTTTTTACCGTTACGGCCCAATGCAACAGAGGCTGCAATTTGATGGTTCGACGTAAAAATGCAGGTGCGATCAAAATATACCTACTGTGTGAGATTTTTGTTTGTAAATACATCACATTAATATTATAAAGGCAAAAGTTTGTGTGGGTGTATGTTTGTCATACTCCTCTTCACGACACAACAAATTTTAGAGTAGAGACAATTCATACCCAGGATTAACACAGAGACTACATTTTTCCCACAGGATTAAAAACCCTTTATCCACGCGGACGAAGTCGCGGGCATCCCATAATATATGTATCGGCACGACGACGCGACGCGCTAACGCGACAGAAGATCGACTTAAATTCCGTCAGATGTATTACAGCCCAGTGTGATGGGCGAGCGCTCGCCGCACAAGATTGCTGCCCTTATTTGGCGCCGACAACGCGTCAGTCTCGCCGTAGACGCTGGCTTTGATGCACTTTTGAATGATAGGAGTCTGTCTCGCCCGAACAAAGTCAAACAAATACTATGTGGTCTCGCAGCGACGCACGGGGTAGCTTTAATTCTATACAAAATACCTACCGGCAAGCTACCGTACTAAACTATCAATCACAAGTGTTTTCTGATCCTCCTCCTCTATTATCAGATTACTTCTTGGGTGTTAGACCCACATTTATTCTGCTAAAGTTACATTGGAAACAATGCCTTGACTGCAGCAACTGTAAAGGATATTATGTTCGAATCCAAGATGGTGTGAATTCGTAATTGAATATAGTAACCGGTCCGCGCTCGCGCTGACCCCACGAAAGGATGCGATGCACAGATCTGTCCTACGAACATTCACTGGTGAGATTGATTGGAAAGGTGCTAGTTGCTACACATATTATAATCAAACAGGTAGTCAATATTAAAACCATGAAAGCCAAATGGCTAGATTTTCTTAGTTTATTGAATTATTCTTTTAGTCCGCTCTGTTATCAATATCGTTTAAAAATCTCGAAACGTTTAGCATGGTTTAACACCACTTCTACAAATGATATTTAATCGCTAATGTGGTAAAAAAATAGTACTGTTGTAGCAATAAACTTTGTGTGTAGAGTGATTCAACTTTTCTTGTTGGTTTAACATTTTACTGCAGGGTTTCGTATTAAAGTTTTGGATTAGTCAGCTTTACACGCAATCACAAGTGTAGGTACTACATATTTTTACGAAAATCGGACAAATCACAGTCGCAGATATTAGTTTTTTTAAAGTTTTTTTAAATAGACTTTTTAACGTAATACCATGTTTGTAAGAAAATCGTACGAGTATGGCGTGGTCTCAAGCTAAGTTGAGCTATTAAGTTTTTAGAGCTGCACTAAAATAGTCCACGACTTCGCATAAAGCTTCCATTACATTGCAAGTTACTATAGAGCCCCACAAAGGGCTGCCACATTTTTTTAAAAGGCTCCCCACATTGCATAAAATATTTAAATAGCTTTTTAAAAGAATCTCATGCAGTAAGAATAAAATATAGGTATTTCCTATTTCTATTTCAATATTCTCGCATTTTGACAATTCTGGTTAATATGGAAAACATATTTTCATTATTTAAAATGCGGGTTTAACAGTTCTTAGTTAGCAACTTTTGATAGTCACTGAGATTGGCCCGTCCCGGGATTTTTTTTTCTGTGATCGAAGAAATAATATCCGCACTAGTAAGTACCACAAACGTAGTAGGTATTCTTTCCACACTTACCTAATAAGTTATCTATTATTTAGGCGATGGCTAGCCCGAGAGGCAACCCTAGCCCCAATAGGTACACTACAAGGCGCTAAGGCCCTGGGAATGAGGCGTGGGTGCCTAACACTAGATCTTCATACAATCGGTAGAGGGGTCTCGCTTTACGCAACCATCCGGAGTAGGTTGTTTCGACAAATTACAAATATTGATTCGATTATTACGAGAAGAGAGTATAACAAGCACGTGGGAAGATGCAACGAAACATTTCGACACATTCACTTATATTGGCAAATTGCATTAATAATAATACTCTACCTACACCCATCTGTAAAATTGAACATTGATTGACTAATTTTGGTTCTATAGTCGGAATTTTAATTCAATTCCAGATTTGACAATTTCAGTGTTGCAACGTTATGACAAGTACTAAATAGTGACGTTGCGAAATTATTCGATACGGAAATGGAATATTTCCGGATCGATTCCTCTCGTTTATAGTAGTATATCTAAACAACTACTACTTTAATAGAAACTAAGTATATCAGGAAATTAAATATTTCTGAACGGATAATTTAGTTATGACGATTAATTTTATTAAGGATCTGAGAGTTTTCTTTAATAATTGTGTGTGAAATAAATAAAAAAATGTGACCATGAAGGAACATGAGAAATAAAAGAAATAGAATATATATTATGGTAATATTTTATTTTATAAATCGTCGCCGTCATCGCTTTCTATCGCTGTCACTTTCTGTAACATTTATTATAAATGGTATCTGTGATATTGTCAATTAACATATTATCTAGCCTACTCATTTTTTCCTATTCTTGGACAACATGGGATATATAGGCTCTTTTATTATAAGTTTTGTTTTTAATATAAAAAACAAAAATATTAACTTTTTATAAAATAAAGCAGCGGTTACTAATTAATAAATAATTATTATGAATAATTATGTATTTATTTAAATAAAAATCAATAATTTAGTCTTTAATTGGCACACCAAAATTATGATTACATAAACATAAATCGCGATCGTTTATCGATTTTTGTGTTCATCACTACACTATTATATGTGGTATCATTATTTTACAAAATGACAGTAGCTAATGTAAAACGTGGAATCGAATTATAATTCCGAGTATAGGTAAGACCGAGAAAGGTCCTAGGTTCGACAAGTTTTGCCGATGATAGTTTGGCGCTAGATTTCTCTCGAGCACCCCCGGGCTCTGTCTCGGTACATGCAAAAAAAAAACGTACATTACCTTAATAGTTTCTAGAGAAAGGCATCGTTTAGCAGTTCTAGTATTCACATATTGACATCGACCCATGCATGGACACCCTGCGGCAGCGAAGCGAGTGCTCTGAGCGTGCCCTGCGCCCTGTAAGTATAGGGCCCAAGCTCAACGAATTAGGTATACCTCCACGGGACGCCCAGCTAAGTTAGCTTAGTTCTCAGTGTGACTTGTAACACGTCGTAGCATCATAGTTGTTTGACAGTTTTATGCTGAGATCTATAGATGTAGAGCCAGTGAATGAAAATTTCAATCGCTGTGTAGAGCTTGTGTAGAGTTAAAACGAGACACAAATATGCTCTAACATAAATCTGTCTCGTTTTAACTCTTTCTTGAGTCTGAGCAGAATGAAAGTGCGGTCTAAAGGTCTGAGGCTTTTAGCCATAGATGATACACTATACCTGCTACTTTTAGCAACTGAACGATAGGGGCTCAGATAGAGAATATCCTCGGGTCGGCGCGGCGCGGCGCGAGGCCGTCGCTAGCGGTCAGTGGCCGCGGGCCGAGGGCGGCGCGACTCACGACCAAGAGATAGCATATGGCGAATACACTCGCCTACAATGAGAGCCTACGTGGGAAATAATGGCTATAATACTAATGCCGCCGTGGGCAACGTACTAACAACCGCCTTGGCACGGTGGTGAGCGCTGTGTTCTGATACTTCTTTTCGGTCGGATGTGTAGAGAACGATTCCGGGCAATTTGTGAATTTACAATTTCTAAGTTGTCTCTGGTCTAGTCAGGTGGGAAGCTTCAGCCGCGTTAACACTACTATTACTCTTCTACCGGAATGACATGCCTTAGTCGCTGTGCCGTGGTTTAACAAAAACTTGCATAATCCAGAGTATACAGCATACTCAGAGACTCCAAATTAGCCTACTTCCATGTTAGATTGCGTTAACACTTGTTGCTCACTTGTAGAGGAATAAAATAAGGGTCGTGATATGAAACTAAAAAGGCTAAAATTATATTTTATAGGCGTCCCAGAAGAAATAGAAAGCGTTTCTTAAAAAACTTTAGGTAGGTACCTATATGTCTTGCAATTCACGACGGCGCGTGGCTCATGGTTGTGTGCGTGTCGTATCTGTATAAGTGTGAGTGAGAGCTTGCTCGCGCCTGACCGCTTCCACCTAGGCTCCTGACAGGCACGCACACATACGAAATGTGCATTGTGCATGTACACGACGTAACCACCATGTGAAACGATTTTTCTCAGAATATTATATTTTCTAAAAAAAGTAATATTTACCTCTCGATTTATCACAGGGGCTCTTAGAGTATCACTGCATCGTATGGCGAGATGAAATGCAATGATAATATTTAAAGCCCATAAAATTCTCGATAGATAGGCACATAAAGCAAAGTAATTTTCTTAGTAAATACCAATGTAGGTACCTAGTCCCATACGGTAGAGGAATTAGGTACATCTTAATGCCTTTTTTTTTCTTTTTTAATGCCTTAGCTGGGCTAATCTTTCGCATAAAAAGGAGCATTAGAAGACTAAAATTGGTTATAGAGTCGTGACGTCAAAGTGGCGTTGGGTGGGACACAATTGGTCAAAGAATTGATGGAAACTGGAAAGTGCAAAAGTGCTGGAGTGGCAACCTCACACTGAAAAGCGCAGTATTGGCAGACTCCCCACTGTCCACTCTCCACTGGTGGACAAAGAACGCCAATCTGATCGCAGACAGCCACTGGATTCAAGCGATGCAAGATCGAGACGTGAACAATTCCCTACAGGAGATAATATGAAGCATACCTAGTGTATTATCTATGCTTACAACTGCTCCCAGTAGCCAGCAAGTTCTTATACAAACCATCGAAAAAATTCAACATGGGATGTCTTACTCAATTAAAATTCTTACAATTTCAAGTTGGACAACTAAATCGCAGAGTATACTAATAGGCATACTTACTTATGGTAGTCCGCACATCTTATTCAACTAAATCGTCGATCATTTTTCTTTGTCAAAATCGTTGTGTGTTCGATAGTAGTTCGGTAGTAGATAGATTTACCTAATTTATGATGACGTCACATATGGTAGTGTTTGTGTAACAGCACGGTGCGAGAGTACGGCGGCAACGCGCTGGTGGTCGCCGCCGAGGCGCGCGAGAGCGCGTGGCGCGCGGCGCCGCGCGGCTCCGGCGTGGCCGTGGACTGGAGCGAGCACCCCGCTATGAAGCCCGGCGACAGGTACCAAACACGAAACAAAACTCTCATTACTATTGCAAATGTTTTTTTTACCCACTTCCAAAAAGGAGGGGGTAGGTACTCACCTTCTATGTATGGTATGGTGTGGTGTAACGCAACAAAAAATATTTTACTTCACACACGCTTCTATGAGAGCCCCCCTGAAATAAAGATTTTTAAATTTTTTATGCAATATTCGGCGAAATGCCATCAGTTTACATATTATTATGTTTAAATTTGAAGTAATTGCGTTCAGTAATTCAGATGTTATAGGGCTCTGACAGACGGACGGACAAGTGCAAATTCACTCAAGTAGAATCGGAGACCTCGCTTCGCTCGCTCAATGGAATTGAAATCGATGACACTAAATTGGTTACATCGAGTAGGTAGTGAACGATCGCCGTCCACGACCACGACCAGTCCTATAAAATGCGCGTTGTAATGAATATTGAATCCTCCTATTCTTAGCTGAATAAGCATTAAAGGGTTGATACTCATTTTATCCCTTTTCTTGAAATGGCAACAAAGTATAATACCTTATACTCTTGTTTATTAATTTATTGCGATCCTCATGGGTCAGGGTAATTTACAATGATAAGTACTTACGACCTCAAATATAATCATTGCAGAATACTGGAAGTGAACGGCACGTCGACTCTGCGCTACAGTCAAGAGGAGTTCCGTCGCGCCGCGGCCAGCGTGACACCGGCACGCCTCGTGCTGCTGCGAGCTCAGACCACGGCGCCTTCGCAGCTGGCTTTTACTCAGGTATACTACCTTGGCGCGCTTACCTTTACGTCGGCGCCGGATATCGGGCGTGGTGACTGTCAGGTGTTGCATGAATGATGATACGCTCCACGCACACCTACCGGATGACCGCTGAATCTATCCAGCATCGCAAAACCGGGCAAACTAGTTCACATAGGTACAACAGCAGTTTCGCCCAATATCCGGCGCTAGTCAAATTCACTCGTGATAGTTAGTAGTGGATCTACACTCACGGTACCACAGCACAGCAACGGTTCGTACACGTGCCTTGCCGATTTTTTCGGAACTAAATAGTTATTCGGCGTGATTACGCCCTAGATGCACCATTCTACACGTGCCGGATGAATCTGTCACCTCCACACGGTAATCGTGTACCATATGGTACTGTCATAGCAGTAGCAGTAGCACCAAAACCTACCTTATTCGTGATTCTATTCTTTTCACAATTTTTCCGAGAAAAAGAGTGAGCTTTAAGGCCATTTTAGTTCACAGAATGGCCAAATTGAGCAATTTGTATTCCAGAACGAAGCAGTTTCACTCCGGGGTGAGCTGGCGGCGCTCCGCGCAGCCGCCGACGACGCGGAGCGCGCCAAGGAGGGGCTCCGCGCCGACAACACGCGCCTCACGCATCGCATCTCCTACCTCGAGGAGCAGGTCGCCGAGCTGCTCAACAGGCACCCGCAGGTACTGATGCTTCACACTGTTAGCAACAGCCACGCTGCTAGTGCTAGTTATTACGATACTGGGCTTCTCGCTCACTAAGAATAAGAATTCCACTAATTTTTTTTTATGTCCTATTTTAAGATTAGAAATGTGCCTACAGATTATGCGATGAATTTTTGCGAAGCGCAGACATGCGTAGGAACCTCGAGCTAGCGTGTTCGGCGTATCCTCTCGCAACTTTATTATTCTACCTATACTCGTATTCAAGAACGTGGTCCGTATGTAAGGTAGCTAAGTACCAAAAAGAGAAAATTCATCAATCTTCTTTTTAATGTTTCCAGCTCCAATCCGTAAGCAGCAACGACAGCTGCATAACTGTCAGCAAAACCAAGAAGAACGTGACCAGCATCAGCATCACCTCGGAGCCGCAACAAAAAACGAGCCCGAAATCAGAAGTACAGGTTTTCCAGAAGGGGCCAGACATTACAGCTATTGTCGCCAAATTGCCCGGGCTGGACGGCGCAGAGGCTAACTTGCCAGTTATGAGGCCGCGGTCGAACGCGTCAGGCGCCTCGTCCAGAGTAGCCACCTCCCCGAGAACGTCACCGACGCCGAACAGGAGATCTCACAGCTCGCACAGTCTAGAGCACAGGGCGGGCCGCATGCGGCACTCGCTCTCGCACCACTGCATACACGACTACAGCGCGGAAACCGACGCAGCCATCCGGATGATAGAAAGAAACCAAAGACACATGGAGAAGCAGCGCTCGAAGACGGACAGACTCAGCAGATCCAGGACGGAAGACAATTTCCGATCGGACAGCGATCTGGACAAAGATCCGCGGTACAAAGAAGAGCCGATTGCGTGCGAGCAAAGACGTAGCGAAATCAAGAAAGCTGCGGAAAGGATAGAAGAGAGCATCAAGAAAACAAACTGGGCGGAAAGAAAGACCATGTCCATAATAGAGCAACTGAAACGCTCGCAACGCCTGCGCAAGATAAAGAAAAACGAGAGCACTGAAAACATACAAGTGGAATCTGAGAAGGTTTACAGCTACAATAGGATAGACGGAAAAGTGTTAGAGAATGCTCACAAATCCAGTCGAAGATCGTCCAAGTTGCATTCTCGTAGTGCCAAATCTTCGGAATTTGAATCGGAATGTTCCGATTATCCAAACGGCGACGTGTACAGTAGTTCGCCGCGGTTAGACTACGGCTTGGAGAGCTGTTCAAGATTGAGCCATTACGTCAACAACGAGGATCGCGAGGAACTTAAAAGACCAACGCCACCGAGAAAACCGATGCGGCTGTCACTTCACAAAGCGAGGAGCGCTCATTCTCTAATGAATGGTAGTGAATCCGAATCGACGAGTAGACCGCCTTCGGAAGCCCAAAACGGTGACATAGGACAAAACATTTCGCATTGTAAACGGCCAGTGAAAAGGACGCATGCGAATGACAAATGGGCTAGAGAGAGGATAAGGGACGGAGGGCGCGCGACTCCACGACCTGCGCGGAAAGTGTTGAACGGGCTGTCCGCGTGCGAGACGCCCGCTGCCGACGACCTGTACCCGGAGTCCATGCACGTCACCGCGAGGATGAATGGCAAATGGTGCTAGCGACCGATTGATGGACATGAAACTATCACTTCTATCAGCACTTTTCCACACTCACGTTCAGGCCAACGGCCGAAAAAATGTGGCCCGTATCGTTTTACACTCGAATTTTATTGGTTGCTGATAGTTCTGTGATCAGATAGGTATATTTTAATACAAAAATAGTAGTTATAAGTTTAAATATAATTAATATAAGAACAGACATTCGACAAATTCGTATTCAGATACCAACGCCATGACCTAGCAAAATACTATAAGAGCTTTTACAAATAACAAGAATTTCTTAAGGGGCAAGTCTGGAAGAAATGCGCAAATAGACACTTACGGTTTAACCCAAATTAAAAAACTCATTGAATTGAATGACACCACAAAAAAACCTCAATTGCTTAATAGATGAGGCTATAAGTACGCCGCGAAATATATCTAAAATAAATCTCAGTTTTTGAGAAAAAAAATCAGCAACATTATCAAAATCACCGAAATCGACCTTTTCTATTGAATACATCTTATGCTATTCCGATGTTATATTTGGAATAATTTTTGGTTAAATCGTGAGAAGGAAGTATAGAGAAAATTTTCACCATTAAAATTTTATATTAATTCAAACCAAAAAGCAATAATATAAGACTAAAAATCATTAATTTTGTAGCGAAAATCGTTCCCCGTTGCTCATACATTTTAGTATGAAGTAGTAGCCGCCCGTAATTCGCTTTATATTACAGTGTTCAACCACAAATAAATTCAATCCCGTCCCAATATTCAAGGTGATAGCACGCTCGTTTTCGTAGAGCACCGCAACTCCGGCGTCCGCGATATAATTGTTTCGACGAGCATTAGGGTGGGTCGCGAGTGTCGGAAACGACTGCTAATTTTATTTGTATTCTTCGAGTACGTAGTAAGTATGTGAGTTTTATCATGTATTTTTTTAATCATCAAACACTTCATTAATTAGCAAATACTAATGTACTCATTAATATCGTAACTTATTTTTCTTCTCATTTCAGGTAGATATGAAAAAGCGTAAAGAAAATTACTAAAAACACAAAAAAAAAAACAAAGGAAGATTTAACATAAAGCTGTAAGTACTTATAATGTACTCATCTTTTTACCCGACTTTTTTATTTTTATCGTTGACAAGATAGTCTTTGACTGCGATCTCACCTGATGGTAAGTGACGATGCCTGTCTTAGATGATAGCGGACTAACTTGGAATGGGTACGGCAGTGTAAATTCAACCTAAGCCTAATCGGTTTCTACACGCCATTCGTGCCGAAACGCTAAATCGCTTGGCGGCACGTCTTTGACGTAGGGTGGTAACTAGTCACGGCTAAAGCCTCCCCCCAGACAAAGCTTCGACTTCGACTGTGGCGAAGCCCAAAACATTGTTATGTTTTCTGGCTGAATGTTTGTTAACCTTCAATAGTATATTTTGATACAAATGCGGAAAATCGAACTTTCCGCACGAGATACAGCTACAAAAAGCTCTGTGTGCAGCCGTATTAAAAAATTACTTTAAAATGGACTAGCTGTCTTTATAACCCTACAAACACTAAACCGATTTGGCTGATACATATTTTGGAATTCAGATAGCTTATACCCTGGATTAACATATAGGCTACCTTTTAAACCTTTAAAATCTAATTGGGGTTTGCAAAAAATCTAATTTAATTAATTATATCCTAATTTCTAATAAATACCTTATTAACTATATTGTTTCAGGAAACAAAGTGTCAATTCTGGAAAACAAAAGCTTGAAGGATGATGCGTGCACTGATGTTGAAAAAGCAACGAGAGTTCTATTTCAGGAAATACAAAACATGCAAAATATAATTGTAAATGACAAAGTTACTTGGAACCAATCTGCTTGCTTCAACTGCCACAAGATACATAAGCTACATATTGTAACATTTTTTGTTTTGAAAAGAGCAACTGCTGAGTTTCTTGCCGGCTCTTCTCAGCAGAATCAGCATTCTACATGAAATAAATAATTTTGAGTTTGAGTTTGAATTATTTAGTGACACTTGTTTTGTCTAAACTAATATCATAAAGATGAAATATTTGCTTATTTGTAAGTTTGTAAAATTGTTTGTAATGGATAAACTCAAAAACTACTACTTAACCGATTTTAAAAATTCTTACACTCATGGAAAGCTATTATTCCTAAGTAACATGAGCTATATTTTATTTAAAAAAAATTAACCGTAACTTCGTGAGATATACGTACTATACATGTTTGCAATACTCATAATTACCTACAAGCACGTCCGCGGGGCTATATATTGAACTATTATAGTTGAGCAACTATAACCCCTTTTTTATTCAAATTACTTTGTTGAAACATGAGTACGATGAAAAATGTTGACGTTCTCATCGTGATTATTTAGTAATCATTATCCAATTAAATATTTTTGTAACTATAATTGACTATGTATTTGGAAATTCCTCTTTAAATAATTCGAATCGGACCTCTTATTTAGAAGTTATTCATTCACGCATAAGTTACATGACAAAAAGCGTGCACTGTGACCCCACCCTATGCCACCGGCTACTCACTACCGTACGTCGCCGCCCGCGAACTTAAGACTGCGCCGAGCGAAATGTGCCCAACAGACAGTCACAGTTAAGTTGATAAAATCAACAGCATTCGTTCAATACATCTTTAAAATATACATTAACCATAACGAAGAATGTGTTAACAATTACTCCGTTGAAAAAAGGTAAAATGATTAATATTTTAGACTAAATAATTACATAAAGTTGGACGAAAACTGCAAAAAAGTAAGCTGGCGTTAAGCGATTATTTAGATTATAACAATAGAAATCTATCATAATTTTCAGTTCAAACGAAGCATGAATATTTATATTACAATTTTTCCGTCTCAAATGTTTAAATTACTGTGTGACAATTATGATACATATTTATCAAAACGCGCTTCAAATCCGCCATACATTTTTAATATGGTGGCCACGCGCTGATATATATACGCGTCGTTCGTGCTCTGTAATTCAGTCGTCCACGAGTGTTCAGAGCGAGTTCACGTCACTTTGCAGAACGACCCACCGATCGCGTCTCAATCGTAATCTCGTGTACGAATATAGGCAAAACGATGTAAGTATTATTTTGACAATTTTATGTTATTGCAAACTTTTTATTCGAGTTTAATTTTAAACAATTATTCTTATCTTTCTTATATAATTTAATCGATATTTAGGCTGCCCTAGGGTCAAGAAAGAGGAAATGGTTACCAAAATTTTAAAAAGTCACCGCCATATTGGAATTCTTTGTTACTGGACCGATTTCGTTCAAAATCGATATTTAGGCTGCCCTAGGGTCAATAAAGAGGAAATGGTTACCAAAATTTTAAAAAGTCACCGCCATATTGGAATTCTTTGTTATTGGACCGATTTCGTTCAAAATCGATATTTAGGCTGCCCTAGGGTCAATAAAGAGGAAATGGTTGCCAAAATTTTAAAAAGTCACCGCCATATTGGAATTCTTTGTTATTGGACCGATTTCGTTCAAAATCGATATTTAGGCTGCCCTAGGGTCAAGAAAGAGGAAATGGTTACCAAAATTTTAAAAAGTCACCGCCATATTGGAATTCTTTGTTATTGGACCGATTTCGTTCAAAATCGATATTTAGGCTGCCCTAGGGTCAATAAAGAGGAAATGGTTGCCAAAATTTTAAAAAGTCACCGCCATATTGGAATTCTTTGTTATTGGACCGATTTCGTTCAAAATCGATATTTAGGCTGCCCTAGGGTCAAGAAAGAGGAAATGGTTACCAAAATTTTAAAAAGTCACCGCCATATTGGAATTCTTTGTTATTGGACCGATTTCGTTCAAAATCGATATTTAGGCTGCCCTAGGGTCAATAAAGAGGAAATGGTTGCCAAAATTTTAAAAAGTCACCGCCATATTGGAATTCTTTGTTATTGGACCGATTTCGTTCAAAATCGATATTTAGGCTGCCCTAGGGTCAAGAAAGAGGAAATGGTTACCAAAATTTTAAAAAGTCACCGCCATATTGGAATTCTTTGTTATTGGACCGATTTCGATCAAAATCGATATTTAGGCTGCCCTAGGGTCAATAAAGAGGAAATGGTTACCAAAATTTTAAAAAGTCACCGCCACATTGGAATTCTTTGTTATTCGACCGATTTCTTTCAAAATTGATATTTTATTTCAATTATTGGTGATTAAATAGAGGTGATTTAAATACGTTTAAATATCAACAGACTATACATGCATTCGACCATTGAAGTGTCTTTATCATAATAGTTACAATTGTGTCATTGGAGTGTCAGCGGTACACCATCGGAAAACCATTGTGACGCTATTGACAGTAGCCTACCGAAATTGCTAAAAGTAGCAATTACGAAGTCACTGATAGTCAACTGTGACACAATTGCAATAGCAGACTGGTGTGTCAAATGTGTATGTTTGTGTGTATGTTTGACCACGTATTTCTCTGAAACTATTAATTGAATTGCAATAAGTCTTGTTTGGATGTTATGAATTAGAAATCTTTACTGAGAGAATAGAGCAAATTTCATCAAAATTGGTTCAGTAGTTTAAAAGTTATTATTTTTATGTTATAGTTGATATTGTGATTATTTTCGAGATTAAAGAACGCTTATTACTTATTTGTTTCAGTAAAATGGGAAAACGCAAACAGCGATATTATAAATTAATTAGCAGTTCCAGATTCACGAAAAAAAACATTAAAAACAAGTATGTATAAATTAAAGTAGTAGTTTAATTAATTTATATTCATTACCTACTTGGCTGAAGAAATGAGCTATGAATTTTCAAATTTTTCGTGGTTCACTGAAGTATGTACCTATGTAGTTATTTAACTCAAAAACTACTGGTGAAATTGGGACGTTTGTGATATGGCCCCTTAAAAAATTTTGGTTCTATCTCCTCAATCCTGATGCTGTCGGGTTACTGCCCACCTAAACTAGGCCCTGCTTCTGCGACATTTACTAATACTACGAACTACCCTTTATTATATAAAAGTTTGTTTCAGAATTACAAACCAAAATAAAGATGAAGAATCGTCACAAAGTTCAGCCTCAAATACTACAACAACGTTGGAAATTGATAAAGTACGTTAGAAGTTGATGATTTCTTCAAATTGTAATAAATATAAGAGGCATACTTTCTTTTCACGTGATTGAGACAACTATTTTGAATAACTACTAGTAATGCTCCTTTTTATTTCAGGAATCACTGGAAAATACAACTAATTTTAAATTAACTATAGAAAATGAAAATCAAGAGCAAGAGGTTATTATAAATGGAAACCGAATTATAGATTTTGCGTACATTTTTCAACAGTTACAAGAAATTTCAAATCATAACTCAGTACTTGGCTGTAATCTAAGTTGTTTAAAACTAAGCAAGGAAATAAGGAAAGGATTTCTTACAAAATTTCAATTTATTTGTCAAATGTGTAACCTGAAATTCGAAATTAATAATTGTAAAGATTCTAGTAACTCAACAGATCTCAACCTCAACGATAATGTAGTAAGCAGTTTTATGTCTATAGGGGCGGGGTTTTCAGGTTTGGAACTCGTTTCAGCCAGTCTCAACATACCATGTATGTCCGACAAATTATACGCAAAGTGCCATACCAAGGTCTGTGAACTATGGGAACTAGCTAAAGAAAAATGCATGGCAGATGCTGCTAAAGAAGAGTACGATTTAGCTATACTTAATGGAGAAGTTGACTCAAATGGAATACCAATGATAACTGTGGTTGCAGATGCGTGTTGGTCAAAAAGGTCGTACAGAAAAAATTATAATGCATTATCAGGCGCCGCTGTGATTATAGGGTACAGGACAAAAAAAGTTATATATATGGCGGTGAAGAATAAATATTGTATGGTTTGTGCTCGAGCCGAAAATAAAAAAGAGGCAACACCAGATCATACTTGCTTTAAAAATTATACAGGCTCCTCAAGCGGTATGGAAGCAACAGCTTTGGTTGAAGGTTTTAAAACTTCCATTGAAACACACAAATTGATATACTCTAGACTGATAGCTGATGGTGATTCAAGTACGCATAGCAGTATACAAAAAGCTAAACCTTACGGGAATTTATTAGTGGAGAAGATTGAATGCACTAATCATTTATTGAGAAATTACTGCACGAAATTAGATGAACTGGCCAGGAATACGAATTATCCAATAAAGTATCGAAGAGCGGTACAAAATAATATATTACGGTTAAGACGTTCTGTTACTGGGGCAGTCAAACATATAGATGCTAAAGATATAAGTTTTGAGGAAAAAGTACTTGAACTTAAAAAGGATTTGTTGAATGCGCCGTATCACGTCTTTGGCCACCATGCTTCATGCAAACCTTATTACTGCACAAAAGTCGCCGAAAATGAAGCATCAGATGAAAATTTAGTACCAGCAATGAAAAGTAACGAGGGTGGTTTTATTTTTTTAGCCATAGTAAAAATCCTTTCTAGACTGGTGAATAATGCGAAAAGTCTGATGCACTGTGTGAATAGCAATATAGCAGAAATTTTCAATAGTGTGATTGCGAAGTTTATTGGTGGCAAACGCATTAATTATTCAGGAAGACAGTCGTATTCAGGAAGATGTGCAGCATCAGTTGTTTCCTTCAATTCAAGACAGCCTCAGACTTACTTCAGCAAAAAAGTTTTATTGCATAGCCCAAATAAATTAATTAAACGGCTTGAATGGAAAAGGAACGTAAAAAGAGAAGCGTCAGCAAATCGCAGACTTTTTAAACGTCACAACTCCACAAGCCAAAAGTCAATTAATTTAAAACATAATGATGAGAACTACGGCGAATCTTGTCAAAAACCTGACCTAAGTGAGACTGATTTTGACTTTGCTAAAACAGAGCACTTAAGAAGCATAACTTTGTCCGAAGACGATCGCCACGCACTCGAAAGAAGAACTATACTGCAGGCAGAGTCGATAGAATGGCACCAGGAGAGAAAACTACGGCTTACGGCATCTGTATTTGGCAAAGTATGCAAACGAGGACTAATCAAATGCGGGCCTTTGGTAAAAAATTTAGTGACTGAAAAAAATTTAGAGCATGTGAAGTCAATTACTTATGGCAAAAATCACGAACATATTGCACGTGAACAGTTAGAATCGCAACTAAAAAAGCCTGTCAAAATGTGTGGTTTATTCATTGACAAAGATTTGCCATTCTTAGGTGCAAGTCCAGATGGACTTGTGGAAGAAGACAAAATTGTTGAAATAAAATGTCCGTATTTGGCTCGGGAACTGAGTGTCGACGATGCTATCAAAGCAAAAAAAATAAATTTTTGGAAAATAAACAAGGAGGGAAATATTATTTTAAACAAAAGACACGATTGGTACTTTCAAATTCAGGGACAACTTCATATTACACAAAGAAAAACATGCATATTTGTTGTTTGGACAAATGTAGATATGAAGATAGAATTGATAAATGAAGATAAACTGTTTTGGAATGAAATGGAAGAAAAATTAAAGAAGTTCTATTATGATTGTCTTCTTCCAGAATTAATTGATTCAAGATTAGACAGACAGATGGAAATAAAGGAACCTGATTATATTTTGAAAGCAATCAATAGCAGAAACAAAAAAGAAAACAAACGGAAATTAGATGAAACTACCAGAGAAACAAAACAGAAACGAAAAATATAACGATACAATACTACCAATGATAACAAATATCAGTTCCCCATCACGTAAGATAATCCTCAATCATCAGCTCTCTCAATATTTTTCCTCCAAATGAATTTATGTCCTCGATACGAAACCATTTGAAAAGGAACCCTATCGTAGTCTTGCATAATATATTTTTTATGAAAAAAAAAAAAATCCGCCATCTTGAATTTTTTTTCTATTCATCAAGTAGACCTTCAGGTCCTGATCACCTTTTTCCAAGAAATCACTCTTCCATCTCTTATAGTCTCCGAGATAGACACCGACGCAATTTGTATGGTCGCCATCTTGAATCCGCCATTTTGGAGGTTTTTTTCGGCTCTTTGCCAATTGGATAAGGTTTCGAGTGACGTTTGGTTGAACACCCCCCACCTATCTTCGATACCCTGGCCGGTGCTCCTCACCAGTCTCCGAAATCCTCAACCATCAGCTCTCTCCATATTTTTCCTCCAAATGAATTTTTGTCCTCTATACGAAACCATCAAAAATTTTGAAAAGGACCCGTATTAAAGTCTTGCATATATTTTGTATGAAAAAATAAAAAATCCGCCATATTGAATTTTTTTTCTATTCATCAAGTAGACCTTCGGGTCCTGATCATCTTTTTCGAAAAAACCACTCTTCCATCTTTTATAATTTCCGAGATAGACACCGACGAAATTTGTATGGCCGCCATCTTGAATCTGCTATTTTGGAGTTTTTTTTCGGCTCTCTGCCAATTGGATGAAGTTTCGAGTGACATTTGGTTGAACACCCCCCACCTATCTTCGATACCCTGGCCGGTGCTCCTCACCCGTCTCCGAAATCCTCAATCATCAGCTCTCTCCATATTTTTGTTCCGAATGAATTTTTCTCCTCTATACGAAACCGTGAGTGAAAAAAAAATTTTCCATACAAAATTTTACAGGAGAGGTGATCAATGAGTCAGTGAGTCAGTCAGTGAATCAGCACGAGTAGCTATATAGATATCAATTTTGAAAATTTTGAATGAGTTACTCTAACAGCTTTGATAGTTCTTCTAGATCACCATTACGTCACTTTAGACGTTAAATTCAACAATTGACAGTCAAAATGTAGTGTATATTCATACCCACTTTGAACATTGTTGTAATGAGTTTGTCTTTGTAGACAATATACCAAAAAGAAAATAGTCACTACCGTACAGTGAACCGTCGAGTTTGTAAAATTATTATTATTTTTGTGTGTATTTTTTGTGTTTATTTGTGTAAAAATAAATAAAAATTACAATAAAATTATTGCGTTTATTACTATTACTAGTGGTTCGCCCCGAACTGAGACCTCGCGGTAACGTATCCCATAACAAATAATTATTCATTCAATCACTCAGGAAAATTCATCGTGGAAGCACTGAATACATAGCATAGTTTCAATAACAATTGTAAAATTTTTTTTTTTTTTTTGAAAAGAGCAACCGCCGAGTTTCTTGCTGGCTCTTCTCGGCAGGAAAGGCATTCCGAACCAGTGGTAGATTCATTGACGATTCAAAAGTGCTTGTAAAAAGTTTATTTGAATAAAAAATATTTCTATTCTATTCTATTCTATTCTATTCTATTCTATTCTATTCTAATCGCTACATGACAACCAAAATTGACTTCAAAAAAAGTGAAAACTGCATTCAAAGATTTTGAAGAAATCTCATACGCTCTCAAAAAACATCCTAACTTGTAGAACCCCCAATTTAAAAATATGAGTTACGTTCTTTTGCGTCCGGTCGGCCGGTTAAGCTAGGCAAGATTGCTGTTGTGTGCGTGCGTTCACGACTTCACGCACACGTCTAGTGAAATACCTAAACAGCGCCCGCGTCTTATGCTCGGCGCAGTCTTAACAAAACGACAATCTAATGGTTAAATACATTGCGTATTTTCTGTGAAATTCATTAATATCCTACTAAGACGAACGCGTGATGTACATTTAACTCGAGGGAAGCGCCAAACGTAGATTGTTAAGATTGTTACTTTCCAGGGTGCGTATACTAATATTGTATGATATGTCTGTGTGAATAGAAATTATCAATGTGGGTGTTCAATCGCAACTTCTCACGCGCCCAGACTGCAGGCTTAAACATTTCTCGTCCATACTTTGAAAGAACTATTTTATTTGAATAAAAAGTATTCAATTCTGTTTCTTTGACAGTTCCCTGGATTCATGTTTTTTTTAGTTTTAGTTCGCACGAACATGGTGAGCGAACTCCTCTCTTATTGTGTCAACTCACGATGTTCGTGAAGTGGTGATACTTTAAAGTGTAACTTATGTTTTTTTTTAAATAACACGTGATATAATCTAGATCTCGAAAAACCATAAATCATCTTGTCTAATAAGAAATTCTTGTAAAGTTGAGGAGCTAAAGAGGCTAATTCATGCATAACAAGAATGTTTATAAGCAATTTTTATAAAATGTAAATTTAGCACCCACCGGTAAATACTCACCTCTCGATTTCGTGGCCTACGGGTTAAAGGGAGAAAATAAAAAAAATATTTGAGACAAAATCAGCGTTTTATTAAACAATCATTCCTATAAAGTAGGTAGTTTTTGCAACATACAATGAGTAATGACATCTTTGTTCAAAAGCTCGAGTTCGAGTACCGCTGTTAACACGAACGCTTTTTATCGCACGTCACAAAGCGTAGAGTGAATCAGTAAACACATTACCCTCCTTTGAGTCGCACAGTCGGGTAATAATTCATTTCTATTCAACTCTCAGTCTGCCAAACGTAACCTCAGCATTCATTTGTTTGAGTGATCGCCAAAAATAGGAATTGTGCCTCAAAAAGCAGAGCAAACTAGTTTTTTAAACCCTGCGCTTAAGACGGTTTCACTGTACACTATCGGTATTTCACTCAAACAAATGCATAGCTGAGCGTATGTTTTACCGACTATGCGACATGGAACGTTTCTTTAAGAAAAGCGTCCGTGTGAATAAGTTACTCGTAACTTCATAGGTTGAGCAAACTCGTCCCCGGAGTTGGCGTTAATCTTTCAATTTATATACCGATGTTTAGAATATTCCGATAACGATATCCATTGTTGTAATAAAGCCGTGTATTAGTTAAGCAACAAGTGCCATCCAACATTTTAGCCTAACACATTGAGAAATGGCGCGGAATTTTGAACAATGAGACGCGCGACATCTTTTAACATAACGTGCGTGTTGAGCGACACTGTTGTGCCTCAATTGTTGCTTAGTGAATACAAGGGTCATAGATGCTCGCAGAAAAACCGGCGATACTGAAACAACACATTTTTCAGTGCGTATGAAAAATACGTGCAGAATTAGCCGCTCCACACAAGAGTCGTCCCGATCGGCTTTGATTGGACTCAGTTACGCAAAAAGGATTCAACTCACAAATATTTGTCAAATTAAATACATACATTCTTATTTTAGAATGAAGGTTAATTTTACTATCGACAAATTTAGAGGGTTAGATCCTTTCTACGTATCTACGTCTAACTAGCATTTAACGTTAACTCCGGCAATCGTGTTTACATTCTAAACTTACTCTCGAGCCTTCCATCAGGGGGCCTATTACAAACGCTTATAGCAGTGTTATTTCAATACTGTTTTAACATGGCATACAGTGTCAACCTTAAAGTAAGTAAGAAGGACGTCGTCAAAACAATGCTGAAATAATATTACTTTTAACATTGGTGGTACGCCTCCTGTATACAATCATTAATCATTTATCAACTAAATAATCCAATAAACTTATAGAATCGCAACAAAACAAACTACTACAAATTACAAATAATATTTACATCAATATAAACAAATTCTTAACTCTCCGAACGCGCAATAAAGACGGACCGCAACGCAAAGCTGACTACTGTGTTCTGTGTAGAGCCGATAAATGCATGCAGGTGATTCGGCTCGCGATCCCTCAACTACACCTCGAGGTCCGTTTTGTGAGAATGGGCGTGACCTTTAATGGTAATATTCAACAGTTATTTTTTATTTTCCTTTACCCACTATTGAAAGTATGCTCATAATTTAGACCTCCACAGACGCTGCGTGTATCCAGCGGCTTCACGCACAAAATTAAGTTTATCTGACCGTTAAATAGAAACATAAACCTAAAATAATAAAAACCCGTTCCATTCCGTTACTTCTCATTGATTTTTGAAGGTAAATTTTATGAAATTAATGAATGAAACTGAATTACGTTTCAATGTCATGCTTTGAGCTGCCGTCCCTCTATGTGTGCAAACCTTAACTTATAAGATATATGTATATAGGTTGGTGTGGAGCATGGAAGTAAATTGTCTATGTAGTTTGTCACTAAAATTCCAATTAAGATAATATTATGCGACAAAGGAAAGGAAATTCTATGGAAAGACACGTTTATAATAGTTTAACCAGGAATATGATAAATTTTAAATTTGACAGTATAAAAGACGAATGGTTTAATTTGGTGTCATTTGACAATCGAATAAACACAAACTACGATGTTTATTTTCACTAACACTTACGTGATAGTATCAAGCAAAAATTGCATAAAATATAGGTGTACTGTTTTATTTTAGTTAGGATTCCATGATTTAGCACTACTTCCATGGTGTGGAGTACGCCAACCCGTCAGCTCTTGGCACTACAAACTGGCACGGGGAAACCTGACAATGTTCCGTCAAATGAAATCAACTACAATGACATAGCGACGCTCTAACACAAGTGACTTCGCCCTAACAACATTAAAAGTGTCTATCCTATTGAGCGGAGATGTGTTCGGTGGACCAAAGATGACGTGATCAAATTTTCGCGTCATCAATGACTGGATTGGTCTGCGAATCACGTCTCCACTCTGCTTCAATGGACAGGCACCATAAAAGTGGCTATACACACAAAACTACGGTTGACAAGCTTTTATGAACAAGTAATCAAACCAATCTGCAAGAACAATCAAAATGATTGTTCATGCAGATTTGTCAAGCTACAGTTGAGTATGCAGGCTTTGGCTTTAGTAAAACAGAGCCAAATATAAGTGAACATTGACAGTAATTTGTATTGGCTACCTGGAAAGGTTTACAATAAATGTTGCTATCTGTTTTAACAGCTGGAAATACTAATTACTATTATCATTTAATTTATATAATATCTCTACTTAATAATATGAATGACAAGATAGTAAATTACTAAGTGTAGTACACGGTCATAGAAAAAGAACGCCAGGATATGACAATGGATATAACATTCTTTGCTAGTTACCACTAACGGCCAGTTCTTATTTTCAATCTATCTGTAATCTCTCGTTTAGTTCTCGTTTAGATTTAATAGTCAAAAATTTGTATGTTTTTTTTGACAAAATAACAGCAACGTCGCTAGATAACTTATGTTCAGATTAAAGATAGATTGAAATATCAAAGCCGGGCATTAGCGTAGTAGTAATAACAGTAGTAGTAGGTACTTAAAAAGTAGGCAATTTAGATAATAGTCACTAATTTTGGCGCTGGCGGGGAGTAGGACCGTGGCCGTAGTGTAAATGGCCAATACACTCAGAGCAGGATCCCCGAGGGAAATGGTTTCGATCCCCACTGGCCCCGCAATTTTTGGATATTACGTATTTAATAAAAGAAGAAACATTACGCGGGTTGACGACAAAATTGCGCGATCTCGACATTCTTTCTCTGTGACCACACATAAAATAATCACTATATATTCAGTCCTTACGCATCCATAACGTTTAATATAAATTGCCTCTTACATCGCTGGCGCACTGAGCAGATCCGGTTCCAAGTAAATACGTATTCCCAACATTTTATAAAGGCCCTAGTGCAACTTCCCAAGTTAGTTTTTTCGTTAAGTATGGTGCGGCTGATAGGTCAATATAATGTAACTTATTTTGTAACATATGGTGCCAGCCCAAGGTTCCAATTAAGAAAACAGATTTTCTGAAAGAGAATCGTCTCAATCAATGGTGTTTTGAACCATAAGATAGCAACAATATGTTACAAAGTAAGACGTATCCGTACATGTATACATCCGTATTTGTTTTTCCAATATCTTGTGAATTGATGAAATTGATGAATGCAACTTTGTAACGCTCATGCCTCAACTTGAAAACTTACACTAGATCTAAAATAGCATAATATGTCTGATTGCAATCCAAAAAATACGATTTCTGGAGCTCCAGCTATTTCAAAACGTATTTTGAAGGTCACAGATCGGATTAGTGCCCAACAGTCTTTCCCACATATTGAGACTTATCTATCAAATCCTAAGAGCATTCTTCGTACAGCTTCTCAATCAATGAATAATATATATTTGTTACTGTGACATTTAGAAATGGTTAACTTTGTTCTTCTTACGTCCCGGCTTAAAACTCGAAACAGCGGCCGAGGTTCACGAACCTACAAAAAAATATTAGAAACAATATACGACTGAGCAAAAATAGGCTGGGTATATGTACTTTAATGCGGCGTGTTTAGTGTAAAGTTTACACTAAGTTAACGTGCAATAGTCTTCTTTTTTATTAACCGATAGACGTCCACAGCTGGACTAAATTCTCTTGCAAGGACTTCTACAGGCTTCGGACTTGCGCCGCCTAAATCCAGCATCTCCCAGCAACTCGTCTGATGTCGTGGGTGCACTGCCTATTCCAAAGCAGGCTCGCCACTCTAGCACCTTCGAACCCCAACGACTATCAGCTCTTCGAACTTTGTGTCATTTCCACTTCAGCTTCGCGACTCGCTAACCCACACACGAAATCATTTTCAAAGTATTTGTGTGATGTGGGTATGTGCGTGCGTGCGTGCACGTGTGCGTTTGTGTGTAAGATACTCACTTCTTCAGCGCATGCGGCAGCGGCAGCTCGCGCACGGCCTGCTTCATGAGATAGGACAGGCGCACGCGGCGCGCGTCGCCGCCGCGCGCGATGCGGCGCCGGGTGGCGGCCTGGTGCGCGAGCACCTCGATCGACGGCTCCCAGTACGACGGCGAGCGCGAGCGGTCTGAGTGAATGAAAGCTTAAAAATTAACCTCAAAATAACGAGCTTATACTTTCCAAAGAAGTTTTTTTTATTTTCAAATAAAAAGGACGGCGCGGTTTTATCCAGAAATACACAAGCATGCATCCATAATTAAATAGTGGTAAAACATTTTCATCGCCAAACCGCGGACTCATGACGCCATTTGGCACAGAGAAAGCTTGCATCGCAAACACCAACAACCCGGGAAGTCGCAGAGTTTCCACGGGATTTTTACACTTTTCAACGCCGTCGACGGTAACATCAGTGCTACTGATGATTGCAGAAAAGCTGCATTAGTCAGTGCTAATCTCAATAAATTGTGATTGGTTGAATTTACGACATTCTTCCTGCAACAATACATTTTAGCCAATAGAAAGAGAGCATCCGACAATCAGAGATTGCGATCATCACATTCTAGACAATCAAGCGGCAGGTTAACCGCCAGCAACGCATTAACCCGTCACAAGAATCAAGGCGGTGAATTAAATTAAGTATTGTACTCAAGGAGAGTCATGCCTGCATGGAATAATGTACACTGGTTTTTGTTATTTTATAAGAAAGCTGTTGCACTTTATATGCATATTATTGGCACGCCCGCCGCGCCTACTTTCCGTTCCATCTTGTATACTTGTATGCACAGAACCGACTGCTTTACGTGCTCTCCACGGCATGGGGACGTATCTAACACCCTCAATTTCCTAACTCCGAACTTCTTTCATGATCCGCAGCTGAACAAGCTAACCGAACCGCAGTACGTAAGGAGGTTGTTACTATGGTAGTCGAAATTTGGTAGGTTCAAAATTATATTAGACAACTTCCATGTTTCGGATTATCCTATATTGAATGACAATACATGACTAAGACCATGGTACCATAGTACCATGAGTCTCATGGAGGTTGGAGCTGACAGTTGGAAACTCCTGGTGAGTGAGAAATTGAGAATGAGTATAACTTAACCTGCTCTCTTGCTGTTCAAGAGACCATAAATAATGTCTTCAATGTATGATGATTCGATGAACCCAAAGCATACCCTCTACCCTGTTCAGCATTCAGCAATAGATGACTAAACAAGAACTTGTCCTCAATAAATCCTTCAATGTCACCGGTGGGTGAGAATGATTCTAACTCAATTATACTCTCACTGTTCAAGATACCATAAATAATGTCTCCAATGTATAATGATTTGATGAACCCAAAGCATTGCCTCCACCCTATATAAGCGATAGAGGACTAAACAATAACCACTCACCTCACTAAATCTTTCGATGGCACTGATGGGTGAGAATGAGTGTAACTCAATTATACTCTCTCTGTTGAAGTGATCATAAATAATGTCTCCAATGTATGACGAGCCCAGTGAAGTACCTCCACTCTACCCAACTATACAGAACTCAACAGTAACTCACCTTCTATTAATTCCTCAGTGTCATCGGTAGGTGAGTCCGACTCAACTATACTCTCACTGTTTGAGTGACTATCGTAGGTGTCGAATCGGTCTTCGTCCGACGCCATATCTAGAGTGGCAACAGAGAGCCCAGAGTGGCAAATTAAAATAGCAGAAAACAAAATAAATAAAATTAACTAGTCATTCGCCAGAAACTAATTCGCGTCCTTCGGTATTGTGTACCTGTAAGTGTCCAAAAACAAACTTACTAATGCTATAAATCCAAAAGTGTTGTTTGGTTTGTCCTTCAATCTCGCAGTAACTTATGCACGAGTCCAGTTGAGGACATGGAGAGAGAACAAAGGTGTCCGCAAGATTTTTAAAAACCCTAACCACGTGGACAAAGTCGCGGTCAAAAGCTACTGCTTGAATAATTCAAAATATTCTGTATTATCTAAGCTACAAAGTTGAGATATTATCTGATTGGGTGTTATAATTTTTTTAAGTTTCAGGGAATAATGAAAAAAAAAAACGCTTGATAAAACCGAAAGGAAAAGTGAAGAAATATATAAATGTTAAGAAATAATATGTTAAGAAAAATGGAGAATTCTGAACAGAATTAAAAAATGTAAGCTTTCTGGGTCCTCACGTAAGGAAGTAATGTTTTACCTCTGTCTTGCAATTAGCTATTGGATTGTCTGAGAATGATTGTGACGTGTGACAATCGCGATCGGCTCTGATTGGCTAGTACTCTAACTCTTGGTTAAAATGCAATAGAGGGCATGACTAAATAAAGGGCTAGCAGCACTGATCTCTACAATTAATCTATGAATAACACTGGATTTGCTGACCCTATACAAATGACTGCTTAATTATGGATCAATTTTAAGCGCCACATTTGACATACGAGTGTCTCTGGAACTAATAATATTGCAAATGGCGTACAGACCTCTATAATAATAATTAATCTATGAAATCTATCAATAACAATGAAACATGGATTAATTATAGAGGTTGGTGCGCCATTTGCAATATAACTTATTCCAAAGACACTCATATCTGCTTATAAAGCTTACAGCGCCAAAACAGCAGCAATCAAGTCCAAAATAGCGTCAATCAAATCCAAAATGGCATCAATCGAACCCAAAATGGCATCAATCGAACCCAAAATGGCATCAATCGAACCCAAAATGGCGTCAATCGAACCCAAAATGGCGTCAATCAAACCCAAAATGGCGTCAATCACACCCAAAATGGCGTAGGAGTGCAGCCTCTCCAGCGTAAATCATAGATTAACTATAGAGCTCAGTGGGTAGCAAGAAACAAGAAATTCCCAAATGGGACTGGGCCGAGCTTCGAAGCTCGGCCTTCCACTTATAAAACCACAGAGATCACATAGGTAATATACTACTACTACTAGCAAAGTAGTCTGATGAAGTGCGCGTTCCGGCAACTCACCGTGAGACGACTGCTGCTCGGCGTCTTCGGTTTGGCAGTCGGAGGGCAGGTGGCCGTCGGAGTCCGAACTCTTGCTCTTGTCGGGCGATGAGCCGCTCGGCGTATTCTCTCCTAATCGGTATATTAAAAAATTAACAAAACTTTGACTGTGGCGTCCAGCGTAAACTGTGGCGTCCAGCGTACACTCAAAGGGATGGCTCATGGTCACAATCATTTTTACTGTGGTGTAAAAACAGAACTTTTTTCGTGAAAGCTTATAGTATTTAGGATAAAAATAATGTGTAGCTATAAATAGTTAGATTCGGCGGATGATCTCTTTCTCAAAATTGGACGTACGATATAGATAGTACAATCCACGATGACGCGCCCAACCGTTTGTCCCAATCGCTTACCGCCAGTATGCAATGTACTACTAGTATGAATTCTATCGTTAGGCACATATCGTAGTGATGTGGGTACGCGCACACGAAGTTAATAAGATGGAGATTCAAAGTCAATTGGAAATATATGTAAGTAACCTTCACGAAAAATAGTGGGCGTCTTCGTGGATTGAACTATCTATACCTAGCTGGACTGTGTGTCGAAGATAGGCAGGATGTACTCGTTCACAATTTTGAGAGTTCTCAAGAGATACATGATTTAAGTCCCCCATCGCAAACAGCTGCTAAGAATCTAATGGCTTTTTAAATTGTTTGGGCTGTAAGGAACATAAAAAAATGACTAACCAATACCGCTATCAAGCTTCTGCCTCTTGGGGTTGCTCTTGGGGATGTCAGTTTCGTCCTCGCTGCCCTCCGCAGAGTCAGGCCTGGTTTCCTCCCACACCATCTCCGAGGATGAGGTGGTTGCTTCGGTTTGAGCCATCTTGCCCAGGTCTATTTCAACCTCTGAGGGCATTCCCGGCAGGTCTGGTCTGGGTGGGACACTTTTTGGATCCTGCAATAGTACTCGCTATTATCTAAGGTGGTTACCAAAATCTTACTAATATCATAAATGCGAAAGTGTGTTTGTTGATTTGTTCTTTCATCACGCGACAAAGGAACCACAGATCGACGTGATATTATGCATAGGTATAGTTGAGGACCTGGAGAGTGAAATAGGCTACTTTTTAAGATAAAAAGTAAAGAAAGAAAGGATTGGAAAACAACGCGGACGAAGTCGCGGGTATCAGCTATTGAGGTATAAGCATGTATTTAAAAGAATGTATCATTCATTTAAATGTATACATCAACATGTTATATTCACCAACATAAATAACCAAAGTAACAGTAATAGTGTATCTAAAGGGTTATATGTGGCCAATTAGATAATGTTTTAGGTGAAACTGTCTCATACATGGAACTGAGGGTAGAACTGTCTTTTCCGGGCTCTCTTACCTGACTTATAATATTGTCACTAGCTTCGAGTGTTGTCTCTGTCGGATTTCTCGTGTCTGTGCTACTCTTAGATTTTTCACAAGAAGTTGAAGGCCTGGTGTCATTTTCATACAGCGACATAAGAAGCGGATCGCGCGATTTACCGTACAGATGTCTAGTGCGCCCCGATTTGCGACTGTTACTTAATTTATTCTCATCTGTACTATTAGCCCTCGGTCTGTCATTATTACCAGGCTCATCAGAAGTCGCATTAGCTCCAGAAGCAGTAGGTTCAGAAGTACTACCAGATGTTGCAGTGTCGGCACCAAGCCTTGAAGCATCAGTATCTATCGTAGTATTATTAGAATCACCAGGTCTTGAATCATCAGTATTTTTACTGTGATCACCAGACCTTAATCTATCAGTAGTATGTCTCAATTTACTAAGCACTGCACGAGCAGTTTGACTATCCATAAGTTCAGTAGGCCTCATGCTAGTATTCCAGAAACTTAAACCGACACCTCTTGTTGTTTCAGATGTTTCTGCTTCAGAATCTTCTTCTTCTGACGAAGAATATATTCCCCTAGTGTATGAAGACTCATCTGTAGGAAGAATAATGGGTTCATTCATATCTACTCGCCTGCTACCGGGATCTGTTTCAGCTGGGAATTGTTCTATCAATTGAGCTCGATTTATGAGGACTCGGTCAGGGTATTCTTGGTGATCATTATCTTGGTTGGGATCTTGCGGATTGTTTTCTTGGTTACGGTTAGCTCTGTGATCACGGTCTGGACGGTCCGGGTGGTCTGGGTCGTCTGGACGGTTCGGGCGGTCCGGGCGGTCCGAGCGCTCGGCCTGGTCCTGCTGGTCCGGATCGTCGTCCTCGGAGTCGGAAGGCGTGAGGCGGTCGAAGCGCAAGGCGCCCGCCACGCGACTCTGGCCCATGCTGATGACGAGGCTCAGCAGAGCGTTCATCTCGTTAGCCCCGTTCTCGTTGTCCAGAGCGTGCAGTAAGTTGAGGCCCTCTGAGGAAACCAATTAGTAAGAGTAAATTAGTACTCAAGAAAAAACAAAGTTGTTGTATGTTTCTGTGCTACTGTGTGCATTTTGAAGGATTTGTGTGGTGTTGCATGTTTGTTACTTTGTACCTGCATTATTGTTGTACTAACTGGAAGAGCGAAAGTGTACAACGCGGGCGGCACATCGAACCATACAGTTTGGCGGATTAGAGCAAAAGAATTTTTTTTTCTTCCTTGATTATCGTGCAATTCCGCAAAGTAACGCGTAGAGTTCAACCCATATTTACCAACAGAGCCTCCGGGATCGAGGGGTAGGCAGATGCGGCGCGGGCAGGCGGCGGGCGGCGGCGGGCGCGGCTTCTCGCGCAGGATGGGGTTGCGGCGCGTCACTCCGCGCCACATGGCCGCGCGGATCACAGCCCGCGCCAGGAACTGCAGCCGGACCGGCGTCTGCGGCTCTGTGTCGAGGCAATAGTGCAACTTTAGCTTCAATTGATCAACATTCCAAAAGGCAGAGCTACATAAAGAAAATTATATTTAAAAGATTTCTATCAAAATATCAAATAAATATTCTTTGAACCCTTCCTAAATAAATTCCATTCCAAAATTCCCTTCATTTTGCAGTGCATTCGTCAATTATATGCAACACAACTCTCGTGGGATAGCAGGATAATGGGAATGACAACTTAACTTACTCGAGTTGACAAAATAAATATTCGTTAGGTATACGTACCTACAGTCTCATCAAGACCTGTCTATGCTATCTAAAAAAAATGTTGCATGGTATGTATACCATTCATGTTATAAATACACCATAAATATTTTGTTGACAAAGCTGTACCAATCAGTGGGCTGAAATAGAATGTGTCTACGGCTGTGGCATTCTTACCTAGCTTGACTTGATTGGTGGCATCCTCAGCATTGGGAATGCGCAGAGTGGCAAAGCTCACGTTGAGCAAGTTGCGCGACGTCCACTTGTCCTCGCCCATGCGCCGCACTTGCACCAGGGTGTCGTTTAGGGGCATCACTAGTATTCCTCCCACCTGGGCCAGATTAAAAGCCGCTTTAGCATCAACCAATCAATATAAAGGAAATCGTTAGGTTTACTAAAGCTATAGGTAGGTTTGAGGAGGGTAGGCTTCCTGGACAGCAGTTACCTGTGTCCAAACTGAATTGGGTGGAATAGTGCTGACATATAAACCAAACAAGACAAAATTCCAAAGCAAACCAAAAATATTCAGGGTAATTATGTTATTTATTGTATTTTAATTTTTTTTGAAACATACCTACATAAACATAACATAATTTTTTGAACATTTCTTGGGCATTTATTTAATGAGGTCCTAAATACTCATGCACTATCACAGTTTATTCTTATGAGAAAGGATCTGGAAGCCCACTACATTAACATCAGAAAACCTTTTTCTTTATAATTGATGGCAGAGGTCTCGACCTTCAGGATTGAGCATCCACTCAAACAGATTTGCTTACTTTAATGAGCCTCTTGAAATAGTTCTCGTACTCCTCAGGGCAGCCGGCGCCGCAGTAGACGCGGTCGTATCCAGTGAGAGGCTGGCTTAAGCACAACCCATTACCTGAGTGGAAATTAATCATTGAGGGTGGTGGCACATCTCCACAGTGAAACCGTAACAGCAGAATGAATGATGCATATTGAAATATCAGCATTAGAAAAGAATGTTTCACGAAGTAATTAATCTTACGAGAAGCAAACACAAAAGAAGCGTGAAGACGTTGGGAGAGCTTCCATCCCTAAGTTGTTGAAATTCCATCTACACACACGAAGCTTTTTAAGTCTTCATTCCTGATTCGCACGCCTACGGTTTGGAACTCTTCCTGGATCTGTTTCCTAACACATACAATTTGGGTATCTTGAAAATCAGAGTGTTCACTCTGATTTTTCTTCTGAATCTTCTAGGTGAACATATCACATCTTAGACCGCATCATCACTTTCCATCAGGTGTGATAGTGTTCAAGCTTGTGCCTATAATGTACGAAAAAAGCAATCTATGCAGTCCATTGTACAAGAACTACATGCAAATTGCATGCAGACTGCGCAGTTCGTTTGCAGATGTATTGCAGTTACATCAACTTTAAACAGAACTTTGTATTAAGGAATATTAGCAGAGCTTCTTCTCTCCCCTCCAAATAAGCAGAAAGCTTGAGTTAGGAGTAGGTATGACAATAGTGCAACAGGTGGGGATTGAACCAGCAACTTTTCAGTTTTTGGTGCATACCTTTAACTGTTAATCAAAATACAATTTTCTAGTCAGCTTGCAGTCCAACTGTTTAAATATTAAATCTCTGTACTATGTGTTATGAATTTGTAATAGTCTTGTTTATATAACTAATGATAATAATACTTGCAGAGTTTTTGATTTTACTTTGTGATAACAAAATTATTACTGCTATGTACGTTACAGATTAAAAGATTTCAATAGTGTTTTCAAAGAGTTATCTACATCATGTTCAGCACATGCTGGATGATCGGGTCAGTGTAAACTCACCATGGTAAAACTTTGGCTCACAGAAGTCAAAGTCATCCAATATAGGAGAGTTTTCAAAGAACTGTTTATTCTTCTTTACAGCATATTCCACGACTGCCGGATGCACCTCCACGCCATGGCTGATCCCCGATGTGCCCAGGATCAGGCCTGCCAGGGTGCTCAGGTACCCAGTCCCCGAGCCAATGTTTAGGAATGAGAGACCTGGTTTCAGCTCTAACCCCTCCATCACCTCACTATCCGGGGAATGGTACACACTTAGAAATTGAATCATTCAAAATAAAATTTTCAGTCTCATTCCAGAGACTCATTCAGCTATTAGATGCTCCTGCGTCTAGGTTGTTGTGTTTGAGGGATTGTAATAGCAATCGCACCCTAATCGAATAAATATTGCCTATAGATTTAGTTGAGTGTAATTCAAACCACCGTATGAACGTGAGGGTAGTTATCAAAAATATCAAGTACTATTTAATCAATATATGTCTGTCGTGATGTGGTTAAATTGATTAGATGTGAGGACAGGGGCCGCTAAAAAGGGCGAGAGGAGGCGGCTTTAGGTAAGGTTTCAGCGTTTTAAGAGATCAGTTCTCTAAGGCGTGATTAGTTAAGAGTTTTTACCTTGTGAAAATGTGCCAAAACATCTATTCCCATTGGCGAATTTGATACTTAAAGACGCTAATCTAAACTAGAGCAGTACTCAAACCTGAGACACAATTACATATGTAATTTAGATAAAACATATGACTTCAATAATTTGAAACCAAAAAAATTTGTGTTGATTACCAAGCATACCTGTAAATGCAGGGTGACGACAAGTGTAGTGGCCCGTTTCTCCACGCCAAGTCCTTGTAGGCCTGATCCCGCGCCTCCGGCGTCATATAATCCGCGCGGTCCAGCGCTCGAAACACCCTTTCCACCTCACTCGAGCGAATATAGTTCCCACTCATCAAATTGTCTATCAACTCGTTGTTATCGCGCCCCGAACTCACGGCGCCCCCCATTTTGCTTCTAAATCGGCTTGCCTTGCCCCAAAAACTACTTAGGTACACCCTCGGATAATAGGATTTGTGACGTCAAAGTTGTTTTTCAAATTATCATATTTTGTAAAACACCAACCATTTTATATTATGCTATATGCGAAAGATATTTTTCAAACACTCCGTGACCATTTAGCCTCTTTTAGTATATGATTTTGATAATGCAAACACAATATTAATAATAGTTATTGGTAAATGATTGCTAATCACAAAATGGTTTTATATATTTTTTTTATATTCTCTTTTAGGGTAGTAATCATTTATCATGTCTGTCACAGACTACGAATAGTCCATGTAGTCCACGAATAGTCCACGAATAGTCTGTGGCCTGTGCCATTGTGCAAAACACATGAAGGTATCTTCCATGGTAGGTAGAAAATTATGGAGATAAAATAGGGTGTAGGTATACCTGTGGTATACCTACAGAATGCTGTTGCATGGAATGGCCACCTGTAAAGGAATGTGCTTCAAAACTTTCGACATCCGCATGAAGTGAAACAGCAGGGCGATCAGCTAACTTTTATCGCAATCATTAAAGGACAGCGTCAATGTCAAAACATGGTTTTGGCTCCACGTAACATTGAAACAGTCCGTAAAGGATCGTTGAGGACAAAAAAATATTTTGACATTGATGCAGTATCACATCGATAAAAGTTTTGTATGAATATTGCTGAAAATTGGTACCGCGTAAGACTTTTGAAGTAAGATGTCCGTTAAGGACTACGACAAATATAACGTCAAACTAGGCTTTCATTGATACACCTCGTTTAGGGTTCCGCAAATTTTTTAAAGTATCGATACCTACTCGATGCCAAGTATCGTATCAAAAGTATCGATACCGATGAAAGTATCGGATCAAAAGTATCGATACTACTCAGTATCGAGTACTTTTTCTTTGCATTTTGAACGAAATCGGTCGAATAACAAATAATTTCAATATGGCGGCGACTTTTTCAATTTTTGGCATTCATTTCCTCTTTCGTGGCCCCAGGGAAGCCCAAATATCGATTTTGAACGAAATCGGTCGAATAACAAAGAATTTCAATATGGCGGTGACTTTTTAAAATTTTGGCAACCATTTCCTCCTTTTTGACCCTAGGGAAGACTAAATATCGATTTTGAACGAAATCGGTCCAATAACAAAGAATTTCAATATGGCGGGGACAAGTAGAAAATAAGCTGATGATCTTCAAACGCCTAAGCAAATATTCGTAAATCATAGATAAGATCCATCTCGATCACGTGTTTGAAATAGAAAAAAACTGCATCAAAATCGGTGTAGTCGTTAGGGAGCTACGTGGGAACAGACAGATACACGGACACTAGCGTATTCTTATTCACTATACGGAAAATATAAAGAACAAAAGGCTATAAAAATGCGAAAAGGCGCGTTTTCACGTTTTCGAAACGCCAAAACGCGCATCAGACGCAAATACGCAAAAGGTAATAAAAACACGAAAACGCGCGTTTTCGCGTTTTAGAAACGCCAAAACTCGCAGCAGACGCAAATACGCAAAAGGTAATATAAACGCGAAAACGCACGGCTGAAAAACGCAGTGTGGCCGGGCTGTTAGGTACTAGTAAAGGTACACAGTGAATGATTGTTGGTACTTACCTCTGTCGGCTGTGAGTGTTTAAATGTTTCTTCAAATTTGACGTGTTCCCACTCGTTTTAAGCACTTTAAAACAGATTTTACAGGTAGCAGTAGTTTTGTCAACCTTTCTGAAACTTAGCCAGACATCGCTGCTCCCACCAGGAGGCGGCATTTTGGTTTCTTGACTTTCACTAGCACCAACACAGTCTAGACTCTAGACTTTCACACTAGTACCAACACAGTTGAAATCAATAAAGAAAATAATGATAATAAATTTAATTTCTCTTTCGAGCTAATTTTCTGCCAGCAGCCTGCAGTCATATATTAAATTTACTCTTTTTGGTCATATTTAAATAATTAATGTTACCAGAATATTAATTTAATTTGTAACTAAATTACCTAAAGTTTATACAAATTCCTACCTAATAATATGCACGTACAAGTTATTGTCATACATAATATAGCTACGTTCAAACAGTGAATAATATGCAACTTTTTCAAAAAATAATAATAAGATATCATTCAAGAAATCATCCCATTTCGAAATACCAAGATCCAATTAAAGTACTCAACTGGCCACACTCACACATAATCGCTGATTAGGAGATTCGGGGATTCCCGTAATATAAATTCAGGATCAAATAGTGAAAAAGTATCGAGTACATCAGAAAGTATCGATACCTAGTAAAGTATCGGAACAAAAGTATCGAGTACGAAAATACTAGGTATCGCATCGCAAGTATCGATACTACTCAAGTATCGATACTTTTTGCGGATCCCTAACCTCGTTAGGTGTTCTTATCGGTGACATATGTGGTATCCAAAGTCGTTTTACTACTCATATTTTTGTAAAAATATTTAATAAGCTTTATTAAATAATTTATCAAATTAACAGTGCAATTAGTATTATTATATGAAGTAAGAAAATGTTAAAATCATTGAAGAATCATTTTTAGATTTACTTTTTACACTTTCGTATGTTTGCCGTATAGGGAGGTAGGTATGTAGGTGTATGTATTACATAAGATTTATGTACCTACTCAATAATAATATGCGCCTGGGTAAATTCTGTTTGTGATACATATTATATACGTTAATGTTCAATACATAATGCATAAGCATGTGGGAACATAGTACATATTATTTACTATTTTAGTTTTCATAACCTAACTTTTGTGTTTTTATGTGTAAGAAGTACCTACATAAATAAATACTGCCTATATCTATTATTTGCAGATATTAAATAACACAACACAGTAGAAAGAACCTGTAAAATAAAAGTGTAAATAAATAATAAATATTACTCTATGAACCTAGAAGAACCACAAATTAACATATTCTGCGGCACGGACACAGACTCATTCACTCTTTATTTCAACAGATAACGCAGTCAAATTTGGAAGACTACTATGGCCGTATAGATTGCTAGGTTACCATAGATATTCAAATTAGTCGGATTATAAGCTATGACCCACCACTAAAATGTCGATAGTCACGTGATTGCGACCATTGCTACAATCCTGAAAAAGCTTACGCGGTACCGGTTATATGGACTGTTTCGATATCGGTCCATAAGGATATTTTTTGATGTGAGATAAGAGACAATTGTTAGCTGATCGCCCTGCAGTATTCAAGCATTTATGAATCCACTGGCTTATGCCCGCGACTTCGTCCAAATGGATTAAGGTTTTTAATTCCTCTTTCCGGGAAAAAAGTAGCTTAGGTATATATGTTATTCCAGTTTGGATGTATGAATATTTGTAACTCAATCACGCCTCAATGACTGAACTGATTTGGCTGAAATTTGGCACAGAGATAGATTATAGTCTGGAACAACACATATGCTACTTTGTATCCCGGAAAATAAGAGAGTTCCCGCGGGAATTAAAATACCTTAATCCTCGCGAATGAAGTTGCGGGCATAAGCCAGTGTATTCATAAATTACTGTATCGCCTCCACAAACATATAATGTTTGTGATCGCCTCTTGTAAAATAATGTTGATAGTTTTGTAGCACGGTTCCTATTTGGGGGCCATTTTATGCGACAGAATTTTGTAAGTATGTACCCCATTTTCTTAGGTAGGGCATCTCCATATACCTATACCTATTTCTTACCTACCATGGATCTGCGTCTTTGACATTGTGTGACATTTCATGAAATAAAATCACTCAATCAAAATTCATAATGGGGCCCGTAAACGTTCAAACATGTTTGTCAAACACGTAAAATTTTTACGTGTTTGTCAAACGGAAACGGATGGAGTTCGATCGTGTGCGCTGGTGTTTGATGACCTTGTTCAATACTTTTTTTTTAGGTACGGTTTTGTTTTAACAACAGGGTTCCCAACTTAGGGCTTTTAGCCCCAATGGTAACAAGATACAGGGGTTTTTTTGGGGCTTTTGAATATTGCATTTAGGGTTATTTAGGGGTATTTCATGTTGATGTTAGGGCTAATTTTTTTTAGGAGTTGGTAACCCTGTTTAACAAGGTCAGTCTGTCATCAAACACCTACACAATCAAAATCCATTCGTTTGCCAAACACGTAGTTTGTGGTTTGTTTGACAAGTACATACTATCAAATAATTTGACAAACACGTAAAAATGCGTGTTTACTGTTTGACAAACACGTTTGACCGTGTACGGGCCCTCATACTGGCCCCAATAGACCTATTATTATATTGGAAATTGTCATTAATTATTTATTTATTTCCACAATTCCTTAGTTAATACAGAGATACCTAAGTTTAATTTGTGTCTGAAATTCTGAAAATCAATCGTGTACTGATATACCTACTAATTGAATTTTATTATAAGATTTGGTGTCGTGTTCTGTGTCGTCGTTAGAGATATAGGTGTTGTGGAAAATAGTTCTGTGAGTGACGTAATAAAGAAAATAGATTGTTTATTGAACTGCAATGGCAGAAACGAGTGAGGCGAAACCCAGCGCCTCGGCGCCCGGCGGCGATGCTGGCGGAGAAGAAGAGAAGCGCGACGAGAGAATGCTGGAGTGCAACATCTGTCTCGACACGGCCCGCGACGCCGTCGTCAGTATGTGTGGACATCTCTTCTGGTAAGATTTACGGCAGTTTGCATACATACAAAGCTCAAGATAAGCAAATTTTAACGTCTAAATGAAACTGAAGAAGAAGGAGCAGTGATAGTCTAGTGGTTAACTCTTTAAGACTTCGGCTTCCTTTTCGGGCGGTTTGGGGCTTAATCCAAGGCATGCACCTCCTACTTTTCGGAGTGATGTGCGTTTTAAGCAAATAATACTTAATATCATTTGCTTCAATGGTGAAGGAAAACATTGGTGGGAATCTGCATGCCTGAGAGTTCTCCATAATGTTCTCCGAGGTGTGTGAAGCCTGCCAATCCCCACTTGGCCAGCGTGGTGGACTATGGCCTAAACTCTTCTCATTTGAGAGGAGACCTGTGTCTAGTAGTGGTCCGGTGATGGGTTGAGATGAATGAAGTTGAAACTTCATCAGATATAAAGCAATGACTCAATAATCTTTGCAATAACATTTCTAAAAGGTTTATTTATAAGAAGACCCATATTTGTACTGGGTTTTCTGAGTTCCTTCAAATTTCTTAAATAGTACATATAATATAGACTGACCTTGTAGAATTTATTCCTAAGATTATATAAAAAGTAGTGAATATGGCTGTGAGCATTTATAAATGATCAGTTTGGGAAGGTAGCTTTTTTATCAAAAACCAAAATAACTATTTTCCATTGCTTGTGTTGACATGACATACAAACTGGTTTCAAAAAACTTATGCAATACATATATGCAGTTACCAAATACACTTTTTGATATTTAAAACTCATTGACAAAAAACTGTTTTTTGAATCTGTTATTTAACTTACTTTTGGTATTAGACTACCACAAATGTAGAAACTTGGGATAATACAGAATTCCTATTCCTCATAGCAAAACAAAGGTCATGGATGTGAAGCTGAATAAAAGCATCAAATCTTTCGGTGAGGCTTCACTCATACCCATACCAGATGTTGCTCTACAGCTGTGTGACAACAAAAAAACACATTTTTGCATTTATAATATCAGCCAGGATGCCTGAATACTAGTAACAAGTGTGTATTGGTATGTATTTGGTGCAGCTGGCCATGCTTACATCAGTGGCTGGAGACGAGGCCCAGTCGGCAGGTGTGTCCGGTGTGCAAGGCGGCCATCAGCAGGGAGAAGGTCATCCCTCTCTACGGCAGAGGCAACACTAAGCAAGAGGACCCAAGAAATAAGGTAAATCAAACATTTAACATGTTTTGAAAGAATTTATTTTATTTCTATAACATATCGCATCAAATCTCCTTAACTAAAATCTAAATTAAAACAAAATCTTAAAATTTAGTTAAATGCTAAATATAAAAATATCATGATCATTGATTCCTGTGGGAACTCTTTAATTTTCCGGGATAAAATTTAGCCTATGTATTAATCCTGGTTATGAGCTATCTCCAATCCACGTAACAAAAATACACACATATTACAGATACAAACTTTTTCTGTGATATAGTCTCATCCCTCAAGAATTGTGCTATCAAATGTAAAAAGGCAACAAATTCCTGAAAAGCCCGCGACACATTGGTGGTGCCTCAGGTGCTACAAATGTTCTTGGGTGGCGGTAATCACTTAACATCAGGTGGCCCGCCCACTCCTTTGCTCTTTAAAAATATTAAAAAAAATTTAAACCTAACTGATAGTTCCAGAGGTTTGCACGTTTAAACAAATAAACTCTGTTTTATTATATTTATATAGATGTATTTTATGATAAGATTGCTAGGTTGCGATAAGACCGCCAAAATGCATAATTTGTTATCATTGATTTACTCATAAATTTTTGATAAAATAAAAGTATATATTCATTCATTCATACATTTTCAATTTATCCTACCTTTTCAAAATCATTCCTTGGTCTCACTTTAATATTTTTTCTAAATGTTCTAAAAAGGCATTGGCATGTTTAAATGTTATATTTTATGAAAACTTGATTATGTATCTACTTAAGCAGTTATTGACCTCCACTCAATGATTTTATTGGTAGATACCTATTTTATTACAATTTTTTTGTGTTATAACTGTTGTCATATTCTACATATTCTTCTTTATCCACCTATAGACCTCCACTGCTGGATAATGGTCTCTTGAGAGTTCCACAGGCCTCGATTGCGCCGCCTGTATCTAGAGACTCCTTGTCACTTGTTTGCTGTCATATATTTACAATTATACAAACTAAATGTAAATCAAAACTAAATACAATCACCCTTCATTTTAGATCTTGATCTATGCTTAACCTTATGACCTTTGTTTTGATAACATTATAATGATTGTGTTGCTATAATATTAATCAACATTGTGTATAATTATTTTATTTAAATACTAGTTGATGCCCGCGGCTTCGCTCGCTTGGATTTAGATTTTAAAAACCCCGCGGGATCTCTTTGATTTTCCGGGATAAAAAGTAGCCCATGTCACTCCCGGTCCTTAACTATAACCATGCAAAAAATCACGTCAAACCGTTGCTTTATTGCAGCGTGATTGAACGACAAACCAATAAACAAACACTTTCGCATTAAGGTTAACCATGTAAAGTGCAATGAGCAGAAGGAAGGACACAATATTATAAATGCTAAAGTACGGTCGCGGAACAGAAAGAATTTCGTACATTAACCTGTTACTACCTGTCTCTGTCACTCCCGCTTTAAAATAATGCGTCACGCTCGCACAAATGCAATGACCGCCGTCCTCGGGGATTGTAAACCTTTTACTTGCGTACCTAAGGTTTGTATTTGTTGGCTTGTGAATTGAATTTAGGTAGTCTAGATCATAATGTAGACAAAACTGTACATTATTTCGTTATAACTGTGACAGGCGAGACGTCGTCGGAAAGTAGTTACTCCGATACAGAGAAATCGGATTTGGATTTATTAATTTTGATTTTTTTAATTTCTATGTAATAAGTAAATATAACTCGGTTATAATAACTGATTAAAAATAAATAATTTATTTAATAAGCTGCTAATTTACTTTTAATTTTATTTTTTTTTTTTGCTCCTCCAAATATTTTATATAAACTGCACTTAATAGAAAAATGTTTGTGACCACTGTCAGTAGGCAAAGAGGTCATTGTACGAAATTCTTTCTGTTCGGCGACCGCACTATAATACATTGTATTATACAGTTATATTTAGACACACGCCGCTGCCTCCGTGTACGCCACAAAACATTTTGAGCGGTTATCAAGTTTTCAGTATATATTATAAACAGTAGGTAAATAAAATTTGTTTAGGCAAAAGTGAATATTTTTAGCTCAAATTCTCCTTGTTTAAATGTCTTTGATCTCATAAGAGAGAGGTTCTTTGAAGAGACAATGTATAATTTTTCTCCAAATTTTAGCTTTGATTAATATGTAATGTACTTATCGTCTATTTGCTAGCGATTCCATATAAAACTTATTTCTCGAAAGCAGAAATTAAGAATTTAACAAAACCTGCGATGAATTCTTGGATGTACTACATCAACCTACTATTTTGAAATATATCTAAGAATTTCATTTGTACCTGTGTAATGCAAAAAAAAAAAACACATAAAAATCATCCTAGTAGTTTTTCAGGAAAAGCTAACAAAAGCGAACCTAACGCCTTAGAAGTTTTCAAAGATGTGTGAAGTCTGCTAATTTACATTGGGCCAGCGTGGTGGACTAGGTATGGCCTATGGCCTGCTGCGGCCTGGTGCTCGCTCAGTAGCGAGCCGTTGATGGGTTGCCGGTGACGATGACGCTATCGTGTGCGTTCCGTGGAGGTTAAACGATAGTGTGCCGGTGTGCAGGTGCCCCCGCGGCCGGCCGGGCAGCGCACGGAGCCCGAGAGCGCGGGCGGATTCCCGGCCTTCGGCTTCGGCGAGGGCTTCCACATGTCCTTCGGCATAGGCGCCTTCCCCTTCGGCGTGTTCACCTCCACCTTCAACTTCGGCGACCCGCGACCCAGTGCCGGTATGTCACCCAGCGTTCAAACACGCTCCTCTGCCGCTTCGAACCACCTGTGATAGGGCATGCCGACCTAGCCGTATTACAAACGTATCGTCTCTTTCTACGATCGGGGGCTCCCAATGTTTTTATCGCACGTCCAATCCTTTCAGAAGGGAAGCGTGATAAAAAAACTTTGGGAACCTTGCTTTTACGTGAGCGATCGTAAAAAGAGACGACACGTTTGTAATATGGCTAGGGCGATAAATTTATGGTATTCTTGCTACATCGATGCATTTTGACTAATAACGAGAGTGTGCCAGCCAAGCGGATGTGATAGCGATCACACTTCCCAATCCCACTGCTGGAATCAAGCACTTATGGTCTACAGTGCTCGCCAAGGCGCCACAGATTTCGTCATGCATATTAATTTTCCATTTATGATGGCGCCAGAGACGCCCCGCCGGCAAAATCTGCAATAGTCTTAATATATTCGTTTGCGAATTGAACTGGCTTAACTTCTTTTTAAAGTGAAAGGGAATGTTTCGCAAAAGATTAGCTCACTTTGTATTGTGACATTCAGTGTACAAATTTTTTTCTGCCACTGAGTTTGCTACTCACGTTTACAATAATAATAATAAACTACATGATGCCGATTTCAATTCAAACGTCCAATAGATATCAAACAGACAAGTCTTCCTCTTAAACAGTTTAACACGAAAAGCTGAAACTTACGTATCATTTCAGTCATATCCTGTAGTTAAACAGAAAATACTAATATCAGTCAATAATTATCACAAAAAAATCAAATCAAAATTTATTTATTTCATGTAGGCCAACTTGTAGCTCTTATGACACGTCATAAATCTACCACCAGTTCGGAATGCAGATTCTGCTGAGAAGAGCCGGCAAGAAACTCGGCAGTTGATCTTTTCAAAAAAAAAATAAAAATTTTACAATAGATAACAAAACTATGCTATGTATACAGTGTTTCCGCAGTGAAGTTTCAAAAATGCTTACGTAGGTACATACAATCCAATACATGTTAAGATGGGCAGACAAAGTAGACCCATTCCCATTCCATATTTGAGGGAACATAAAAAAAAAATCTCCTTTTTCTCTGTGCCAAACTATTCCATGTACTATTATTCCACGAGTACAAACTTGTAGATAGATAGATCATATAATGTGATGTAGGTCGCGACATTTTATTTCGGGGTGAACCACTATAGTTATTTAGACATGGTTTTTGTTTGCAGCTCCCCGCGGCACCGCCCAGTACGAGGAAGAGCAGTTCCTGTCTAAGATATTCTTATGGGTGGCCGTGCTGTTCGTGCTGTGGCTGATCTTCGCGTGACCCCCCCATCCCCTCCACCGCGCTCGCGGCGCACGCAGACACACACACATACGAGCACTCACAATTTAACAACAACTACAAAATATAGTCCAAGCAGCTCTGTAACGTTATGTAAAGCAGATGTGCGATTTGTTTTCCTTTTAAGCTAGATCTTATTTTATTATTAATTTTGGATTCAAGTAGTCGGGTGGAATGTATAGAAGATTAATATTATAAGTATATTTTGGATTGGATGGTAAAATATCATGTGCTGGAATTACTTTATTATAAAGTCGACAAAAATATGATATGTATTTTAAATAATGGATAGTGGCATTAATTACGTCTTACGTCATGCATCTTTATTCTCATCGTGACGTATCTACGTGACATAATTGATGCCATTTCTCTGATAAGAATGAATAAAATATTATCAAGTGTGTAGTTGATTGAAATAGGTTGCTTAGTTCTTTAAAGAATTAAAAGGGCAGTTGAAGATATCGGCACGGTATGTACCATGACTATTTGGATATGTAATTTTGCCTTAAAATTTCCTTTTAGAATTTAATGTTTTAAAAATATTAACTGTAGGTACTGTGCATAGAAGACATGTAATTTAGTGCTCAACCAAAAAAAAAAAAAAAAAAAAAACAAGAAAAACTCAGAGTACACTCTGATGCACTATGAAATGTAAAATGACGTCTTTTACCTACAACCACAAATTATTGAGAAATAGATTGCTAACTCATTGAATAAAACAAATTACACTTAAAGTTATCCTAGAGGCGTTACTGGGATTGCAAGTGTTTGTGTTCTAGTTAGTAATTGTTCATCGTTTCTAGAATAAAAATATAAAATTTTCATGAAAATAGCCAATTTTTAAAGTATGATATACCTAGGTTCTTCGCCTAGTCGTGTTGAATTCAGTCTGGTAGATGTCGTAATATCTGAAAGACATAATCACTAGATTAAAGCGAGCTTTGTTCTAATGTATATGTCTGATGTTAGCAATCTATACTTCTTTAACTAATCTATACTGAGATTTCACTAGTGATAAGTCTCGAAAACATCAATATACTTTGCATAAATTACATGTCGCAATTTATTTGCACACAGTAACTTGTATAAAGCTGTTCATACATCTAGTTGCACCGAATGGACCGCTATCATTGAATTATTCAATTCCATCGATGTATATAGATATGCCTGTCCCATATCATTGTGTCTACAAAAATGCGTTTGAATATTACTTCAATGAACACCGCGCGTTCCCCGCGGTTCGCTTTGATGCGAGTGTCAACCAATCACATTCGAGGAGTAGCGAATCCTTATTAACCAGAACAAAAAATGGAATGAACATTAGTGCTTTTTTAAACTGCTTTTAAGTTCTTTAAAGACAAGAGATTCTGATGTCTTTTTGAGCGCGTTTTTTTCTAGAGGCCTATCCTTATACATCAATGTTCAATTCTTTACATGAAACCCTAGACGCATTTACAGCGCGTTCGGTGCAGCCATATCGAGCCTTGACCGCCGACTCGTCAGCGACATTTTTAGTTGAGGTTTTTTTTATGACAAACGACTTTTTAAACTGTAAAGGATTAGGACACATCGATATTTCCCGGAAATATAACATATTAACTTCAATTAGATGTTAGTTTCGTAGGAAATGTCGACGTGTTCTATTGCGTTATAGTTCAAAATGTTGTTTGTAATAAGTCGGCGGTCATGACTCTTATATTATATTCATTAATATTTTACATTCAGTAGCCTTCACGATAATAATTGATAGCCTTTTTATAGTATGTTGTAATTTTACTAAATTTTATGTTTAATTCATTAAATACACCTATATGAATTGAGTAATCAGATCGCCAGTACAAATTTGGCCTAAGCCAGTTAGCTGAGGCCTTCCTAAAGCAATAACATATGGCCTATTTTTGACCACAAGGTCAAAGGCATAACGCCTTGATTTTTGATAATATGGTCGACGCGAGAGTGGCTTAACCAGCGATAAAAGTAAAAGTTAAGATTTGAAAAACTTTAAATAATAATACAAAATACTAGTTATGTATATTGTTTTTGTCGTTAAGGCACTTTTGCATAAAAGCCTCAAATAGCTCATCAGCTGCAATAATGTTTTATCTAGAAAAGTAGCGGTTTTTAACTAGTGTGTATAATTTTGAAAAAAATCGCCATTTGATTTTCTATAAAAGCTACATTAGTTGAAAACTCATAGAAGACTACTATAACATTTTCAAAAGTAAGATTCGAAGTAATTTGAAACTTTAAGATACATTTTTTTGAGATAAACCAGTGTTGAAGCAAATGAGCGTTTGTTCAACTGTTGCAAAAGGGAAGCCGCCACTGCAGTCACTAAAGAATAACTAAGGATATTATAAAGGCCTGAAGAGTCCGACGGTCCATGTCACAATCGCCTAGTAAACTTAAGAGCGCGTGTAATGGTAAATCCTTCGATGCAGATTTGATTTTTACAGCAGTAGATAAAGTTTTAACTATCCGGAAAAAATAGGCAAAAATTGCATCATATTTCCAATGGTAGGAAATATAGGAAATATGATGTAAATAAGTGTAGGGATACTGAGTAGAAACATAAAATAATGAAAGTTCGACAACAAAAAAAATCGCGAAGTTAGGTCTAATTTTGAACCCATTTGCATTTATTTTCAATGTGTTGCATATTACAGACACAAAATTTTTATATAAAATTCCTATACATTATATCAATGGTACAGCCGTTTTACCAAAAAAATTCGAGTAATTCGAGTTCTTACGAGTTATTCGAATACATGATGTATTTGGCGCTTACTACCTACCCTTCGGGTATGTCATCTATAGCAGGGGGGATTTTTTTTTGACACTCTGTGCACTGTTAAATGTCGATTAATACTTGGCGATATGTTAGCAAACATTAACAAACATATATTTAAGGTTTTGACCATCGAACTATGACGCTTAGAAACACAAAAGTCGACGCTGTGATAAGCTTTTTTTAGTTAATGACAGACTATAATACGTAGTGTTATCACAATAACCATCAGAAACATAATTATATCAGTACTAGCACAGAAAATATGACACACATTCATGGATTGTTTTGAGCCTTCTAAGCGTTATAGTTCGATCGTTTTGATACAGATTATTATCAATACAATACAAATACCATATAAAGTTGCTAAACTTTCCATTGTTTTCCATAGCCAATGAGATAGAGAATAACCCCCTGCAGCAGGGAGACTCGCTGGATCTTGTAGCGAAAATGTACAGAACAGGAATGTGTAAAGATCACTAAACAATTCATCAAATTCGGTAGATAGTTTTTATTTTAAATATTCCTGTAATATAAGTGTATATAAGTAATCAATTTCCAAATGTTTGATGTAAATTATTTAATAAATAAAAACAAACATGCTATCAACTATGAGTGTTTTCATTTGCAATCTTCGCTGATATATAGCTGCAAAAAAATTATTATCAAACCAAAACAGAGGTGATTGCGATCGGCACCCCGTAGCAATCATTTTTAGACAATCCCTCGGGAGAAAGCGTGCGATCCACATTCCACAGATACCTCTCCCTTGCGATAAGTAGAATATAGTGCCCTGAAAAATGTTCAATTAGTTTTCGTATGGGAACCTCCCTGCCACAAAGTACTTGTGTTTACTCTTCAGCCATAGACAAGATCATTTCAAGCTCGCTTATAGACTGTTGAATAGTCAACAAGTTCGCGAATATAACGGTTATCTGGTAAAGATCTGTCCGCCTGCGTTTGCTCGCTAAAAATATAAAAAAAAGATAGTATTCCTTTCTACAGTAGTAAGGAATACTATGTTTATGGGTTTATCCAGCATTAGGTATATTTTTGAAATTATACAAACATTTTCACTGTCACTCAATTTATTTACTAAATTAATAACTAATAATAATAATCTATATGGAATTGGAGACAAAAAAATTGGGGCCAATTGAAACAAAAAGGAAAATTTCAAATATGCTTACACTAATTAACTAATTACTGTACTTATTTTCTTGTATACATTTTCTAAACTAAATTGAAAAGATTAGATTGTGGTATCTTTTACGAAAAGGATATTATAATATAGCATTCAATATTTTAGAGCTGTAATACATAATTCAGATAATATTGTGTATAAGATAATGTAATATGATCGGTTTAGAATGCCCTGTGTATGTATCATTATTTTATGTTATTTAGGATTTATTATATGAATCTAAACTTACATTGAACAAATAAACATATAACTATAATAATCCTACAAACTATTTAGTATAACTAATAAGTGATAAAGTCATTCACATACTCAAAGTTCACACACATAATAAACAAGTCAGAACCATTTCACATCTCTAATTTTAGAATTTCCAAGAAAACAATTTTATTTTAGAAGTTAAAGTAATCAATCTATACTATCTATGCTTATGGAACTACCTAATTCCTGCAAAGTATAAGCATTACCCATGGGAACTGTTTGATATGGTTAGATATAACTCCAAACGTCAAATCTGAGCAGCCTTGGGTAACCTTCAATAATAACCAATGGTTTCTCTTCGATTTTCTCTTTTTGATGTAAATCTAATAATTTTCAAAAGATGAAGGACTGACCTCAACGAATAAAATTTAATCACTCTTTTAAGTCTCTTTCTGAGAGAGTGGTAATGAGCTTCATATTTCCGAGCACTCAACGCTGTCGTACCAGTATTACGCAAACCGCAGTCAGTTTGCACATACAATAGGATTAGCAGCACAGATATATTAATATTTACTCTAAATCAATTCCATACAGCTTAAGCGTCCTATCCATACTTGTGGAGGCTAGATATTGCGCGTTCTTACCGAACCGTACTCCAGTTGCTGACGCTGTGTGCTCGTTGAAAACTTTCAGCTCCTGCCACTGCCTGCACAAGTACACCCTGACGTCCGTACCAGCAATAGCCAAGTAAGTACCGCTTTGGTCGAAGCATAACTCCTTGATAGCATAGCCCTCCTCCAACTGGATGGTTTTAAAGTTCTTCAGCTTGCGCAGATCCCAAAGTTTGACACAGGCATCCTCAGCTGCAGTGGCCAAGTAATATCCGTTCTCGGAGAAAGATATGGAGGTGACCGGGCCAAGATGTCCAGGGAAGTTGGCCACATTGCTCTGCTCCTTCAAGTCCCAAATCTTGACCTGAGAGTTCTCGGTTCCAGTGCCGAAGATCAGCCCGTCTGGATGGAATTGGGCTGTTGTGAGGCTCACGCCAGATGCATCGCTAACCTAAGGAGAAAGAAGGGATAATTTATAGATAGAGTTAAATTGTTGTCATTACTAATGACAATCCTTTAAACAAAGTAATCAAGAGAAAGGATTCGGTTTCGAAGCGCATCGTCGCTGTCGCATAGGAAGAATTTCTCAGCTGAGTGAGAGATGACGCTCTACAAAGCTGAGGCTGCTAGTTGAAGAGGCAGTTTCAATAACAAAGAGCATCATATTACCGGCTCGAAGATGGAAGATATTTTTGTGCAAGTTACATCCAATCGGATGGACGATGTGCGAATGCATACAAGATAAACAAACATTCTATGAGATAATAATAATAATTGTTATAATGAACCTTGGTGAGCAGCGCGCCGGTGCGTATGTCGGAGAAGGCCCAGTGCTGATCCGTGGATGTGGACAGGACGTAGTCGCCCGTGGGGTGCAGCGACAAGCCCGTCACCGGCCCGTCGTGCGACCGGAGTAGCACCGTGGTTTGTGATCTGTGAAGAGAATTCATATATGTTGTGTTCTTATTCTATTCCATAGCTCTATTCTAAGCCGTAGCTCAACATTACCGAATTCCAGAAATTAACAGTCATTTGAGGTGCCTTGAATGATTTAGAACTAGCAGTAGCATGTAGTTTAATGTAGAATGTGCTTCTGGCAATGTCCGTGTTTCTTGCCACATACAATTTGAGTACCTTGTCGTCAAGCATAAGGCTAGCTTGCAATAAAAAAGTATGCAAGACAGGCTATACTCACGTAGGCACGTTCCACACGCGGATGGTGTGGTCGGGTGAGGCCGTGATGACGGTGTCCTCGTCGGGGTGGTAGATGACGCGCGTCACCTTCTTGGTGTGGCCCTTGAGGATGGCCACCACCTGCTCCGTGTCCTTGTTGAACACGGTCGCGTTTCGGTCGTTGCCGCCGGTCAGCAGCCGGCTGTGGTCCGAAGGGTTGATGTCCAGCGCCAGAATGCCGGGCACACTGGCCGAGTGGAGACCCTGGAGCCAAAGGATGAAATATTACACATTTTTTGCGATCTCACCCACCACATAGTAATCGATGGTGTTGTCTAAGATGGTAGCGGACTAACTAAACCCACACCCTTAATCAGTCTCTATCATTATCATGTCTGAACGCTAAATCTTTTGACACTACATCTTTGATAGCAGAGTGGTGGTGGTAGATAGCCAGGACCAAAACTAAGTCTGTTCTCTGGTGGAAGCCTCCCAGCAGATTTATGTGTGTAAAAAGTGCGTGCGCGTGCTATTGTGTGCAAGGCGCCGCTGTCCACGCGACACGCGATACGTACGGGATGCGAGGCGAGCGTGAGGAAGGCGCGGATCTGGTCGGGCGCCACGAGCCCCTCGGGCACGGTGCGGCCGCGGCGCTTGCGCTCCTGCGTCAGCGCCGTCGCGCGCTCCTGCAGCCGCGACACCACCTCCGCCGACATGCCCACCGGCACGGCGCCGCCCGCGCCTGCGCCGCTCTCCACCTGACACACATTAACATTACATTATAAATTATCATACTCTTACTCGTCGGCAGAGGCCAAACCATGTCGCGCGATTGTTTAACAGAGTCTAGGACTACTTTGCTCTGTTGCTTGAATACTATAGAAACTCTCTCACTCTCAGTAACCGTAGCTTGCTCATCATAAATCAGTGAGCAACTCAATCTGTGAATAATTATTTGCCAGTATCAACTAAATTTCAATGCCATAATTTCACTAAAGAAGATGAGATTGAGGCACTGTACCGTTATATGAAAAACTAAAGAGAATATCTCTTTACTCAGTCAGGGTACTTTCATGAGGTCAAGTTTTAAAAAACATTTAAAAACTCGTGACAGCCAATAGCACCCTATGGTAGGTGAAGTTACATCTGTAACTAAAAACTTGAAAAATGCATCCAAAAAATGAATCTGCTTAAAAGTGATACATACAAAAAACTGCATTGATATTGGGCCTAATAGTTTTCAATAAAACGGTTAATAAATTACACAACCACTTACATTAAAAGCAAGGTGTGAGTAAAAAAAGTAAAAAATGACATACAGCATGTGCCGGCTGCGGTGCCACGATTCCGGCTTGCGGCTTGAGCGTGGCGAGCGCCTCGCGGGCCGCCGTCACTTCCTTGGTGAGGCGAGCGATCACGCGACACGCCGCGTCGTGCTGGTACAACGCGTGACTCAACTCCTGCAACAAACATTTACCATTTACTTATAAAAACTGAAATAACAAATTTAAAAAAAATCTTCAAAAGTTGTTCAAATCAAAATATGTTAAAGAAAGATTAATTTGCCAGTCATTTCAACAGATTAATAAGATGTGTTGTCTCTCCCGAGACTATTCAAGCAGTCTGAGCAAGTCAGCTAGTATTTAGCTATCGAATTGGCAATTACAGTAAGTAAGTTACGAGTTTGAGATTATTGTTGATTGGTCAATGGACCAATCAACAATAATCTCAAACTCGTGTATTTTAAAGTGTACAGTTACACCCTGCAACTATATCAAACTAGTGGTTCGCCCCAAACTGAGACCTCGCGATATCCCATAATTCCCAAAAGTTTTAATTATATATTGTAATAATTAACTTTTAACATTAGACGCAATAAAAAAAATAATAGTTGACATAAAACTGTTTTACTGACACAGCGCCATCTATTAGCATTATAGTGAAGCTATTAGCTTCACAATAATGCTAATAGATGGCGCATTAAAATTAAATAATTTCGTTTCTTTATAACATTTATCTAATTTTAGTATTTGTTGTTCAAGTACAGGATATAACTGAATTTTCAACCAAGTTTCACATTCTAATATTCAGTAATTCAGAAGTTATAGGGCTCTGACAGACATTTAGACGGACACACTTCTCTGTCTAGTAGGCAAGCGCCCTAGTTGACTCAGAGAACTCGCTTCGCTCGTTCAAATACAACCAAGTTCAGATCATTCAAAAAATTGGCAGAGACTATACCTGTCTAGCAGTCTGCAGCTGCTGTCTCTGGGTGAATGTGTGCAGCATCAGAGCATCCCACTCATCCTGCATGCTCTTCAGAGTGGCGGGGATGGATGTGGCACTGGGCGGCTTGGGCTTCACTATCGCGGGGGCTGCACACAAACACATACTAGTTAACATACATACATAGTAGGGAAGTTTATTATACTCCTACTTGCCGACTTACAATTTATACAATATGTACAATAATACATTACTTCATTACAGCCTGTACCTTGCACCAGTATAAGTCTTGACATGATATTATCCTAAAATGCTAAATCATTTGGAAGAGTGGTTTTTGTCTTTATGATGTTGCATTATTAATCACAACCTTAGTTTCACAACTTATGAAAGTAATATTTAGAAGGAAGAATATCACTACCTAAGAAATGTACCAGCAATCCTATATTATGCATATCAAATGCAAAAGTTTGGACATAACATGGATGGATGGATGGATGTTGGTTACTCAATCATGCCGCAACAACTGAACCATTATTTTGAATAAATTTTATTTTATTTCTGAAATTTGGCACAGAGGTAGATTATAGTCTGGAATTGTTATTCCAGACAACTACTTTTTATCCCGGAAAATAAGAGAGTTCCCAGTGGAATTAAAAAACCTTTGTCAATGTGAACGAAGTCGTTGGCATCAACTAGTATTGTATAATGTTAGACCGAGATCCCCCTGAGGTTCATTTGCCTAGTGGCTTTGTGTTTTATTTAAACTGAAAATAAACTCACTCTTTATTTCAATAAGGTCATCAATCCTCAACTCTTTTCCACTGATAGGGTCTACGCCATTTTCTATTATGTACTTCTCAATAATACGTCTCTCGAACACGGCTCCCGAAAAAGGTGACACCACTGGAACTTCGGGCACCTCGTTAGATACTGAAAAAATTGAGGTTAGGTTAGCCCAAATAAAGGCGATAAAATTAGTTAATACACCTTCATTTATGGTTAAATAATATTAATATTACGACAAAACGTGAAATGTTGATGTAGAACACAAAGTATCATCAGAATATCCAAATTATCAACCGGTTTTTCATGACACTTGTCTTAGTAATTGTAAAGTGCCATAATCAAAAAAATTCAGTAAGTACATACTTGCACAATAAAGAGCCATTATATTTCATGTATTTTCACTTTTTAAATTATAAAATTAATATCACTCTTTCACCAAAACAAAAACAATTCCTTCGGAGTTAAATTTTTACCACCAATTTTTTTACAATCTATCAAAGAGTATATAAACACTACGTTAATCTACCACAGACCACTTTTTTATCAACACATAGACAACCGGCCACAGTAAGGTAGTACTAGTGATGTCAAATCACAAACATATGTGTCAAATTATTCAATTGTGAAAAGTAGGTAGGAACTAAAATAAATTTTTCAGTTTCTAGGTACCTACCTAACGGTTACAAGTATTTAGGTAGGTACGCATTTCACATATAGGTAGGTAGGTACAGAAAAGCCACAAACATATAAGAGTAAGCAGACCTAACATAAGAAAAAATTGGCGTTCCAATTACGCCTACATACAAATCTCACGCACACATTGACAGTAAACAGAGCCGGACTTCGAAAAGCGAGGTTCAGCGAGGTTGAAGGGACTGGAGAGTATTTAATATCTGTAATTTGAAATAATATGGAAACTACGGAAAGTTGCCATCAAATTGTAGGTTAAACCCTTATTTTACATTCTGTAAACTTAATTCTATAAATTAATTCTTAATTATGAAAATGGATTCTAATGTGCTAAGTTTCGCGGTTTTGTAATCAAACAAGTAATAATGTTACAAAATAATATTTAATAAAATCAAAACAAAACATGATTTACAAAATCTACCCAAAAGATATATCTATTAGATAAATAAAACAAAATCAAAAAGCAACTTTTTCTCTAATATCTTTTAGAAATACAAACATTGACAATACGATAACATCAACAGTAGTTTAATTAACTCTTACATTCTATTCAGCCTGTATCACTCATTTCAATAACCTTATTAGAATAGTATTACACATTTTAAACTTATAAAAATAACAAAATAAACCATATGTCTCAGTCTTTTCAATAACGTAATAAGGAATAGTATTACTCTATACTCTTTATTAATAGTATTACTAGGCTGTAAATTTTGCAAGTCCATCAAAACTTGATCTCCAGCAGCTTTTCTTTCTACTGGATCTTTTACTGATGATGTAGACATATGCTGAAAACAAGAGTAATAAATTATCAGTTGTCTAGTATTAACAATTTAATAGGTAATACAAATAGGTACACAGCTATATATATATATGGGTATAGCTGTCAATATTTACGTTTAAATGGCAAGATGTTTTGGGTTGGTACCTAAATATAAGAACAACTAGAAACTTACTTGTAATGATGAATCAAAAATCATTGGGATTGCATTAGAAGTAAGGACGGTACGAAAACCACTGCAATCCACTAAATGTGCTTCAAAATGTTCAGAACATAGCACACTCGATGTTTTGTGCTGCCAATTTTTTTTATTCGTCTGCATCAACCAGGCATTTTTTATATTTTCATCCTTTGGAAAGCTGAAAAATGATTTAATTTTATAATTTATCCTTACTTTTATAGAAATAGAAATAGAAATATTTTATTTCAAATAAACTTTCACAAGCACTTTTGAATCGTCAATGAATCTACCACTGGTTCGGAATGCCTTTCCCGCCGAGAAGAGCCAGCAAGAAACTCGGCGGTCGCTCTTTTCAAAAAAAAGTAAAAATTTTACAATATTTAATGAAACTATGCTATGTATTGCTTCCACGATTAATTTTCCTAAGTCCAATACAATACAAATAAAAATTAATACAATCCAATACATCTTAAAACAGGCAGGCAAAAACAGACTAATTATTTAATCAAAATATACCCACTAAACAAAACTTGCGCCTGAATACGGCCCTGTCAAATTGTACAAGTATATGAAACGACAAACAAGATCCTGATATTAATTAATTGATAAATATTGCAACAGGAATATACTAGAACCAAAATTACTATAACTGTCTACGAGTTTTGCGTATATAATAATTAGGGACTGCTTCTAAAATGCCGAGTAAGCATATAACCAAATTACGAGTCTATAGCACATCAAAACTTACCGATGAAAAGTAATTGCAGGTGTTTTCCTATACGGAGAATTGCCACACAGAGGTGCACAACACTTCACCATTTTATTTCAGAATTTTTGATTCTTTAGACTCGATTTTAAAGCAAATTTAAAAGAATAAACAACTCGCAGGTTATGTTGTTGTTTTTGACAAATTGACATATTCCACCATACTTCTCTTATTTGTAGCTTACGAATTGCCTCAAGCTCAATTATGTCTATGAGTGCGTAAGTGTTGCAACAACAGAAGTAAAAGAGATAGAATCATATATTTTTTGTTGGAGAGAAGCAAGCGAAGATATTATTTATTCGTTTAGATGTAGTTGTGAAAATTATGTTAGGTCTGCTTACTCTTATATGTTTGTGAGAAAAGCATTTCACATATAGGTAGGTAGGTAAACAGCACAAAACAGTTTAAGGAATGTAGGTATCTTTCATTGACGTTCAGTGGGCCAGTGCGTACCTATACAGGGGTACACACACGGTACACAGCATTATAATGCAACCTCAGAATACATATTATTATTACTCATGATGCAACTTTAGGTCGAACTTTGTTCAATAGATGACGCTGTTAGCAATCCAGCTATTGGGAATAAGTACTTACCGCCAATTATTTGAATAAATACTCAAAGCAAGCAAATCGCGATGAATCTGTGTGCTTATACTTAAAAACCGATTATATTCTCTTGACCTTATAGGTTAGTAGGTACTCGGTTTATGGGTTTAATTAATACTGACATACCAACAATATGTATTATATTATGCCATGCCCCTGGGCTGATGCTATCTCGTCACTTATTACAGTTAGCACCAAGTGAGATTGCAGTCAAGGACAGCTGTTGATTTTAAAAAACCTTTGGGTGAAGTCTTAGGTTGTCCTATATTCTTTAAGGAATATAAAAATTCATAGCTAGACTGATTAATTATTATAATAAAGGAAAAAAGTTAAAATATAAAGAAACAGACTTTTAAAAAGATTTATTATAATTTAGAACATTTTAGAACAGTATCTGCCAAGTAAATGGCACAATTTTACCACTAGACATGTGTAAAAACTTATCTATATATTATACAATACCTGCTTTCTAAATCTACATGGTTTGCTGAAAAAATAATCAAGTAAACAGTACTTACTTTATTTAAAATTGTTAAGTCAGTCAAAATAAATGAAAGTAAAAGTTTACTACTTTAGATTCTTCTTCCCTCCATTTGTATCCTTGGGGTGTATGAACAATACATTTCTTTTCATATACTTAATAAATTGGATATTTTATTTTGATGATAATGAGTAGCAGTGTAATTCAATATGTTATGAAATTACTGCAAGGAAGGTTTAGTTTTTAATAATTTATACATAGATTTTCTTATAGTGATAGATATGCTTTTTATTTTTATTGTGTATATAGAAGATTTAAATCACTACTATAGTTTGTCAACTGAAACTTAATAATTATATCCTCATATGAAAATAAAATTAAAGGAGACTTAATTAGCATAGAAATTCATACTAAAACCAAAGTTTTATAACTAAATATTATAAGTTATAAGTACAATTAATATTAAAATCAATTAAATTAAGATGCAACTGTTGTAGCAAAATTATATTTTTTAGATCTAACTATATTTCTATGTAACTAGATTGCACTATTTTTTAAAATAAATATGTACAAATATTTACATTTTAAAAAGATGACTTCACCAAAATATTGATTTGGTTGTATTATAATTTATTTATTTACATAAAAACTTGTTATCATACTAACTAGGTAGTAAGTTGAATAATAGCTTCTTTGGTTTGGCTTGATTTATAAAATTTGTATCTATAATCTATTTTTGTAAGTATAAAAGTGAATTTTTATCAATTATGGGCCGATTATTTTTTATAAATACATAGGTATTTATAAAAGTAGAATCGAGAGTTGTTACTTCATTATATTTAGGACTTGCTTGTAATATTTCAAAAATTTAATAAAATTCATAAGAGCTCATACTGAAATGTTAAGGTTCCGGATAGGTACGTATTTTATACAATCACAACCTCAAACCTTGCATTTTGAGCTACTAAAAGCCTATGTTACAAAATAAATATTTTGTTTAAATATACAGCCTAGTCCAATAATATTGTCAAGAAATTCATTACATGTTAAATTACAGTAATCGCCAAAGTTTTATATCTGTACTGAATGTGCAACGAGTTTTACCGACCAATTATTGAGTTCAATTTTGGGCATGGTATATTTACAAGTGGTAGAACGCGTGCAGTAGCGGCAGCCTCCAATCTTCATAACATTCCGTTGATAAAACAGTTTGCAAAGCATCAAAAAACAGCTTTGTTTAGAGCAGTCTGTCATCAATAAAGATTGGCACGTAAAATATAATGTACTTGTCCACACATTGTTCAATGGCGCGAATAGTGACACTCGCATAAGCCTTACAAAGTTTATAAGCAAAGAGGCGATACACGTCATGATCTATTAACTAGACATCAACATAAAATGGTAACACCATCCCGTCATCTGATTAGGAGTGCAGAAGTTCTTTGTGAGGTCGAGTATTATGACTTGATTCCGAAAGAATACCAATCTCTTCCGTAAGATTTACAACTACACAATTTTAAACATACTGTAAAAAACATTTAATGAATGTGCTGTGATGGACGTGTTGCACCACAGCACTGTCTGAGGCTCAGAACTTAAAAACTTTGTTACCGCGGTGGAATTCGATACAACGCCATCTAGTTTATATTACAAAAATGATAATGACAATACATCAAATTGTAAAAACAGCAACCAAACACTTCTCAAACATAAAAATGTCAATGTGACAATAAAATAAAACATATTAATATGCAATAATAAAAAAAGATGACTTATCACTATAACACTATAAGGTATAATTTAACTCAAGCGAAATAATATATTTTATGGCAAAACCATCATAATGATCAACATAATAGTTATAGACTATTTATTTGCACAATTATAACGAATAAGAGCAATAAATACATCTCATAATTTATTTTTGACCAGTCCATGCCATGAGCTGTGTATAACTGGGCGACTTTTATTCTGGGACAAATCATTGGACACCGTGCGGACATATTTTTAGTTATTTATTATGTATAAGCTGTTGGTTGGCCAAATAAATTATAAAAAGTACATTATATTTATTTATACAATAATATACCTGTGATATTTAAAATCCATAATATAGTATCTGTCATTCGACCGTCAAACGCATTATAGCATGACTAGACAGGCGACACGTGTCCCATGACGTTTGTCTCCCAGTGAATACACGGCTTAATAATTTCACGTCAACATTTAAAAAGTCCATTTAATACACTAAAAACTTAATGTAAAAGAAATAATTTAATATACAAAATATTTTTTTAATTTTCGCCAATGGGTCAGCTTTAAAACAATATGCTTAGCCAGCAGTCATGCTACCAAATTCATGGTATTCATTCCAACTTAGTATGTTACTGCAACTATTCAATGTCCAATCACAGGTGTTGTTCACGGTCCAATGCTATGGAGAACAAATCCAGGTTAGATTTGTACAAAACTATAATAAATAAATAATACTCCTCAAGTGATCACCTATCTGCTGCAATCCTTCAAGGTTGTATAAAACAATTGCAGTGGATTGGTGTTCACTTGAGGCATTCACAACACAACATCAAAGTTCATACTGGTGCAAAGATGGCATACCTTAAAAACATGCAGAGACTATTCCTCTGATGAGCAAGTGTTGTATTATGACAGAGGCATAGCGTTGATATGGGCTATGTATATGCTAGCTTTGAGCTGTGGGTTGATTCTGTAAAAGCTGCATCAACTGTTAAATCACAGCATCAATGTCAAAGTATGGTTTTCGCAGCATGTATCACTGATACAGTCTATAAAGGATCAATGTGAGACAAGATTATTATTCGACAGCTCAATCGCTCGCTATTCATTAAACTAATTGTATGAAAAATGCGATCGTGTAAGACTTATCACCTGTAACGATCATCATCTTGATTTTTACGACGTACAGGTGTACACACAACACTGTACGGTGTCTAAACGCAGTCACAGATCACACTAGCACGTAGAGCGCGTGCTGCAGTGCCCTGGATCACGAGAGCGTGTCGCGCAGGTGGCGCACGGCCGCGTACACCTTGACGGCGGGCCCGAGCCGCAGCCGCAGGCAGTGCACCAGCTCCTCGCACGACGCCATCACCAGCTCCGCGCCCGACACGCGCGCGCCCGCCGCCGCCGCGCCCGCACCCGCGCCCGCCACGCGCGACACCAGCGCCGCCACATCTTTCTGTAATCATGGAAGTTTTCCAAGATTCCTACGGCGCTCATTGTTTTTTCGAGATAAAAAGTAGCCTATGCCACTGTCACACAAGCGGAAAAGTTGCATACTGAAGTAAAACCTGTCTAATTCAAATATTGGGTCAAATTAAACCCAGTCGTCTTTAAAAGTCGTCGTCAAAAGTAACAAGATGTACTAAATGTAAAAACTGTATTAAAAGTCCAGTAGTTTTTCAGGAAAACGGTAACACGAACAAACAAACAACCCCTAACAAAAAACACATACTGTCACAGATACATTGGTGAAATGTAATAGTCAGCATTTGACCGGTAGGAAAAATGCTGACACTATCACACACATTCCAGCGTCATTGCCACGGTTGCTGTTGACACTCCATAATATATCAGTGAACACCTGCACTGACCTGCGTCCACGAGTCGGGGTCGGGTGGCAGCGCGAGGTCGGCCACGTGCCTGGCGACGAGCGCGCGCGGCATGGCGGGCTCGGGCGTGCGGCGCGGCGCGGCCGGGCGCGGCGAGTGGCGCGAGTACGCCGTGAGCGCGGGCGAGGCGCGGCGCGACGCGGCGCGCGGGCGCTCCTCGCAGCCGCTGCCGCGCCAGCGCTTGCCGCCGCTGCTCGACAGCGACTCGTCGTCCGACACCTGTGCAAAATATTCAAATTCAAAATTTGTTTATTTCATGTAGGCTACCTTGTAGCACTTATGACACGTCATAAATCTACCACCGGTTCGGAATGCAGATTCTGCTGAGAAGAACCGGCAAGAAACTCAGCAGTTGCTCTTTTCAAAAAATAAAATAAATAAATAAATAAATAAAATAAACTAATTTTACAATAAGTAACAAAACTAAGCTAAGTATACAGTGCTTCCACAGTGAAGCTTCAAAAATACAATACATATAATCTAACACATGTCAACATGGGAAGTCAAAGCAGACCCATTCCCTTTGGTGGCACCCGTTCACGAGCACATTAAATTATTTATTTCATGTAGACCAATTTGGGGCCTCGACGACAAGTCGAGATGCTACCACAGGTTCAGAAAACATTTTGCTGAGAGAGTCGGGAACAAACTTAGCAGCAAAATATTTTTTATTCAATCACCATAGACTAAGGAATCTCAGGCACGCAGGTTTCTTCATAATGTTTTCTTTCATCGTTATATAATACCCAAAAAGTCGAAATGCGAGCCAGGGATCAAACCCCGGGCCCCCTGAAAAAGATGTGACGATCACTTTATACTACGTATGTAAAAAATAATAATTATTATTTCATACGGCCATTTGATTCATTTAAACGCCGCCATTTGGAATGCTTTCAAAACATGTTAGCTGACGTCATTCATCAGAAAGTTGTTTAAACGTTTTTTTATTGAATTATTTCTTACCGGATCATTTCTGGAAACTTCTTCAACTCTTTTGTGTTTTGGCGGCCGTCCTCTTGGAAGCCTGAAAATTTAAAAAAAACACGCATTTTTTAAAATGTAACAAACATGACAGCTTTTACTTTAAAAATAACTCTATTCAGTAACTGAATACTCACTTTTCTTTGGGCGCATCACTATTCGGTGTGCTCGTTGAAATTGATTTAGGTTTGCTGTGTGCCCTGAAATAAAAAGTATAAATATTAAATATTTAATTTTATTGAAGTGTAACTATCAATGTTGGGTTATCGAAGTGATGTTTCCTCTCGTTAGTAGTAAACTACCTACAGTTTAACTTCCATAAGTCGATTGATGAATATAGAGCCGAAACTAACCAAACTCAGGATTATGAAAATGATTCCTCTTTCAAATGTGCTCAACGCTCAAAGGTTTCAAATTCATGCGGGATATTTTCAATAGCTCCAGGCGAAACTTTTGTTTTTACTCACTTTTTAAATTTCCACAAAATGAAACATAACAAACATCATCCATATTTTTTGACAGCTAAAACACAGACTAAAAATTATAAGGCATTACCACATAAATAATAAATTTTTGGGTACACAATGTTACCAACAAAAAGATAAAAACTACCTACAAAAACTACAACAGCTAACATTATTACTCGGTACTTGATCTCAAATAAATGTGTGTTAATGTTTATGGCTCTTATGCTTTTTAAGATATGGGCGTCACTTCCGAAGTTTTTCGGAATACTGCAACTCAAAGATGGCTGGTTTCTGGTGCAGCTCACGTGCCGCTATGTGCAGTAACACCTACCTGTGCAGGCGGTCGGGCGGCGAGTGCGGCCGCTGCGCGCGGTAGGGGCAGGCCGAGGCGGCGCCGTGCTGCTTGTGCGCGCCGCCGCGCACCGAGCCCAGCCCGCGGCACCCGCCCACGCCGCACGGGCCGCTGATGCGCAGCTCCTCAGCCGCTGAGAGCAGTAACACCCCACAGTAACAACAAAGAAAGTACACTAAACAAACTAGGCTTGTGTCTCTTTACTAAAACGACTCAGTGAGTCGTTGCTTCAAAGTGATCTACTGATTTGAATCTCTAACGCCACTACTAATGCATCATTTGGGTCAACTGTCTCGTTCCTAATAAATCCGCGTGGTCGACGCGCTCTCTGACACGAATGAAAGAAAGTTGCGAAAGACGCGAAGATACAAAAGATGCAAAAGACAGGAATCGGGAATTGCTATTTTTGATGCTGTAATGACAAACTGACATTATTGAATCATGTTTTTTTTTTAAATTTTGTTCTATTTGATAAAAGTCATATGTATTAAATTCTTAACAAAACTCAATTAAATACGATACGAGGGACCTATTTTATTAATTAAAAATTGCGCAGGTATATACTTTCTGTTCTAGTTGGTAATCGATGATACAAATGAAGTGATTTACTGATTCAAATACAAATGATCCAATTTTAACGAAGATCAAACAAAATATCGTCGTCGAGAAGACAAATGGTTGTACAGTATGGAGGGAGGTGCACTCACTGAGCGGCGGCTCGAGCGGGTGGCCGGTCTTGAGGCACCAGCCCACGGGGTGCATGTCGGGCGAGTCGTCGTCCAGCCAGCACGCCAGCTCCTCGGGCCAGCCGTCGAACGACACGCGCACCTGGTGCCCCTTCACCGCGCTGATCGTCGCCACCCGGATCAGGAACGGCACCTGGGATAAACACTAAGTGGGTTAGTGTGACACATACGGTCAGGCAGGAGTGCATGAGGCGCGACGGGCCGCCCGGGTTGGTTAGTTCCGTACGTGCCGGAATTGGTGCATCCGTCGCAATTAAATAAATAATTTTGTTTTATATTATTATTAAAGCGTTTACCTACACTTGAAAGATATTTTCGAGTTAATTTTCAAATAGCATTACCAAAAATTGCAGGGCCAACGAGGATCGAGCCCATATCTACCGAGAGTCACCCTCCAGTGCGTTTACACTACAGCCACGTTCCAACGGTCGATCATTGCCCAAATTTTTAGTACTGGACTTCTGAACTGTGACATACAATCCCACAAATCACTACGCGGCGGTTCACTTTAGCGAAGTTGTGTGCATCGGACAGGACCCGCCACCTCCCATTGCCCCTCCAACCTCACGGTTATAAGGGCCGAAGCTTTGGGAGAGCGCCCGGTACTTGCTCTTGGCGTGTTACCCGGAGCGCTTTCTTGACTCCCTACAAATTCTTTTTCTGTTCCTCCTTGTCCCTTTCGTCTTTCTCTCCTTTCTGGGGCAGACGTGCACAGCACAAACAAGGACTCCCGCGTGCCCAGCATTTCAGGACCAACACCACTTTACGGTCCACGATCACGGTGCCAGGCATCGGACAGCTAAATAGTCCCAATATGGAAGACGAGCGGATACTCACCCTGCGGTCGACGACTTCCAGCTTCATCCCCGGCTTAAAACCGAGCGGCGGGCGCGTCTTGAAGGCGCGGGGCGGCGCCGCGCTCGACATCGTGTCCGACAAGTAGCTCTCCCATGAGAACGACGCGGGGTCCTTGTAGTCTGTGGACATACAAGTAATTGTTACCTAGTAGCCCAAGGCGACCGATTGGGCAACTGTAATGTCTCCCAGGGTATTTCTTGAAAAAAAAAAAAAACATCTTTTTCTTCGACAGCCGATAGACGTCGACTGCTGGATTCAGGTCGAACCATGTAGTGCCGCTAAGCTGAAACTTAGGGGGGCTTTATGAGCTATACCGGTGAATGTGGTTCTTCTCCATATCTCCTCATAAACTTGACTTGATGAGAAACGCTCTCGATCATTTTTATGAGGCGCGCTGACTCGGAGGATAAAAAAATGACATTCTTATCATTATATTATGACATAGCAGTCGGTTGGGCTGGTAAAGAAACTTTGACCCAAGTAGACAATTGGATACTACTGGTACTGGGACTTGGGAGGTCTTATTCCGTTCCCCTTCCCCTCTGTGCTTCTGAGAGCACGTAAGAACTTTTGAATGAGTCATACATATTATTGTGCGTCTAAGATCTCGGATCCTATCACTAATCCTCAGAAAACCAAAATCCTCAGCGAATCAGCGAGAAAGACAGATAATGCCGATGTAGTGTTAAAAGAATTGTTTTGTATTATTCTTACAATAACGCAACTATTTCTCTGTATCAATGTTAAATAGCAAAAATCCTAATATGAGACTAACACTCCATCTTCAAGTGAAAAACCACATTAAATCCGTCCACCCGTTGGACGCTACGATGCCGCAGGCAAACAAAGTGTTGAAACACCCCTCTTTTTGTATCAGAGTTAAATTGAGGCCGAATTGCGAACCTCCTTCTTTTTGGGAAGTCGGTTAAAAATAAGTGCAGCGTAGCTAGGAGAGCAAACTCAGGAAACAACAATATCCTCTCCCGAGATAAGCAGTTTTTTTTTATCACAAGCTATGCTTGCATTTGATAACCACTGCATTTGATGATAAGTGATAATTTCGTTAACATTGTTAAAAATCATAGTTTTGAAGGACGAAATTACGATTAGAAAAATCTTTATTTGAGATAATATCTGCATAAAACACAAGTAACTACAAAATAAATAAATTTTGTACAGTACGGTAACGCCTAAAAAGATAGCTAGTGGCCTGCAGTACAGCAAGGGACTTTGAACTAGGTCATTTCAGATACCTTATTAGTAAATATCACTCCTTTAATGATAGATATTTGTATAAAACGAAGCCGTAAGGACGGACTTGTTGCCAACTTACATTAAAATTCATTATGCCTTACACAATTCATTACGATAATAATAAATTGACTCACATGAAACTACCGTGAAACGAAACCGTAATTCATAATTATCTCTCTGAACTTAAATCCATCAATAATAACAAATGACCATTAAATTGACTTCTGCATATCTAACAATTAACTATGATATGGTATGAATTCGCGATGTGTAATAAAATGCGTGTAGACATAGGTCCGCTGTGATCCACTGTTGGCAGGCAACTGATACTCGATAGCGCCGTGAACGTGAAGGCGGGTGTAACTCGTAAGCAGTAAACAACAAAACCGATTAAATTGTAGATAGCTAATTATCCTCGTTAGTTTACTAATGGAGAAACCGAGCGTTTGCTTATTTTACCCATTTTTGGAAGTCTTGAATTACGCTACGATTTGGTTATTGTGTTGTCTACGAGTACCACCTATAATATAAGTAGAGTTTCCGTACCAAAAAACGCCGATAAAAACATATTTCTAGAAGGGGAGCCTCCTTTATTTTATTTTTTATTACTTGTTGTTAGAGCGGTAACAGAAATACACATTCTCTAAAAATTTCAACTCTCTACCTATTATGGTTCATGAGATACAGCTCGCTGACAGACAGACGGACGGACAGCGTAGACTTAGTAGTAGGGTCCTGTTGATCACCCTTTGGGTACGGATCTCTAAAAAGCCCTGAGAAAGTCTTTCTTCGTCAGTTAAGCATTACATACTTGGCGATGGTGAAATAAGCCCCTAAAATAAATTAAATGGATCAGTTTTTAGAAATTAAAATAACGTGTTCTGACAAACAGACGGGTTCCTTTTTGTGGTTGATTGATGATTTAAAAAATACTCTTAGGTAACAGAGAGACGGGCACGCTTTCGCATTTCATAATCTTTACAAATAATTTAATTGAAGTTTCTGTTTGTGGTTTCCAAATAACTGCCTCTAAATAAGCTTTTAAAATCGTTTGTATGTTGAACAGGAATATCTAAATATAAAAAAGGCAAAAGGTGAGTGATTGACTAACTGACTGATCTATCAACGCACAGCTTTAACCGCTGGATGGATCTGGCTGAAAGGCATTCAGGTAGCTATTATGACGTAAACATCCGCTAAGAGAGAATTTTTGAAAATTAAACCCAGACGGTAAAATAACAGTTTGAAAAACTGATCTTAACGTGAGCGAAGCCGTGGCCAAAAGCTAGTCCTCTATAAACTGTCGCTTCGTGATGATCCTCTGTTTTTTCGGGATATAAGGAATTCCATGGCGCTCTCCAACGTACATTTCATATACAGCATTAGTAAAGATTTCTGAACGATAAAACATAGACAAAAGACTTACGTACACTAGAAAGAATTACGGTGTTTCTTCTTATTTATTCCTTCAAGGAGTTAAAGAAAAAAACCCTTGGCACATTTTAGACTATAGCCTGCCGATAGCACTAAATACCGAATGCCGCTAAGTATATTTTCGCAAGATAATATTTTATACGTAAAAATGTTATGCTAATAAAGCCATTCTGTCTTCCGGCTTTAGAGCGGCGTGCGACCTTCGCAACTTTTTTTTAATTTATATTAATTATCCTTAATTTGCGATTTATTTCGAACTAACTGATGCACGGACGCGAGTTTTTGGTTTGGAGGGCATGTAGATGTAGTTCATAACAATCCTACAGGAACACTTCTTTGATTTTCAGGGACAATAAGTATCTTGTTAAGATAATATAAGGCAAAATAGGACTAGAAAACAAGCTATCATTAGCATGACTCTGTGAAATCCGAACCGATTTTAACAATTTTTTCAATGGGAAGGTCGGTACCATAACGCAAGATTTGTGGAGATCTAATAAAAATTATATCGCTTACATAACAAGAGTTATCAAGGGATACAAAAATCACTCGAATACCACTTAATGACGATCTGGTGCAATGGTGGGCGCTGTAGTCTTATAACTGGGAGGTCTCGGGTTCGATTCCCGGCGGGGGCAAACTGGGAATTTATAATTTCTGAATTGTATCTCGCCTGGTCTGGTGGGAGGCTTTGGCCGTAGCTAGTTACCACCCTACCGTCAAAGACATGCCGCCAAGCGATTTAGCGTTCCGGCATGATGGTTTGTAGAGTTAGAGACAAATTACAGGTATGGGGTTGAATTTATACTGCCATAGCCCTTCCAAGTTAGCTCGCTACCATTATAGACTGCACCGTCATTTACCCATCAGGTGAGATCGCAGTCAAGGGCTATATTGTTAATCTTGTTATCTTGTTGTGTAATAAAAAAATGATACTTAATACATGCATACACACCACCCATAATTGGGTTCGCCACTACCCACATCACACAATGGTAGTGTGTGATGGTGGAGTTTTTTTTTTGAATATGACTCAACTAAGATGTACGATTTCGACTTTTAGGTTTAACGAGAAATCCTACTTGCATTATTTCGCTAGATTTATTCCTGCCTTAGAAGCAAAAACAAAAAAGAATTTTCCAAATCGCTCCAGACGTGTTCAAGTAATTGGGGAACATACATAAAAAAAATCCGACGAATTGAGAACCTCATCTTTTTTGGAAATCGGTTAAAAAAGCACTCACAGTTGGGTGGTGTCAGCACGACGCCGCGCTCCTCGGCCCAGCCGACGGGGTGTATGTAGGGCGAGGCGGGGTCCACCCAGTAGTCGTACACCTCGTCCCAGCTGTCGAAGGTGACCAGCAGCCGGTTGTCCAGCATGTCGCCCACCGTGGCCGGGCACACCATGTCGTTGTGGCGGTCCTCCGCTTCCAGCTTCATGCCGATGCGGAAGCCGTTCGGCTTCAAGATCTATAGGGGAAACGTGATTGAGAATGCTAGTGTTTAATTCCCTTCCTTAATTACCGCGTTGGTCTAGTGGTTAGCGAATTCGACTGTAGATGACGAGGTCCCGGGTTCAATTCCTAAGTCGGGCCAAAAATATATTGGGTTTTTCTGACAAGATATTCTCAGTCTAGCCCGGAGTCAGGAATTTGGCGGTGAGTTGCCCCCGTGCCTCGGAGAGCACATAAAGCCGTCGGTCCTGCGTCTGATCTCTCTCGTCGGATTTTCCGCCCCATCGGACTACGAGAGTAAGGAAATAGAGTGTTTTGCTTTGAAAAACTACTAATATACTTACAGTAGTAGTGATATGTGCGAAGAGGTGCCTAGGCGCAGTGACGGCCCGCATCTGCTTCAAGTACAGCGGCCACGAGAAGGAAGCCGAGTCGTGTCCCGCGGGCGGCTGCAGCACACGGCTGTTCTTCTCGCACCAGCCCGCGGGGAAGATGTCGATGGAATCCGCGTTCACCCAGAAGTCGTACATATCCGGATATTCGTCGAAATGCAGGCGCATCCTATACCCTTGTACTTCGGCGACAGAAACGACGCAAAACAAAGATGGGTGCTGCGGATCGATCGCCTCCATCCGCATGCCGACTTTAAACCCATTCTTGTTATAAGGAAATGGGTCTTTAAAAAGCTTCACTGGCGCGGCTTTCGCTTTGCAGACATCCAAGTACCGCATCCACGAAAAACCATTCTTCCCGCACATCCACGGATATTTCTCGTTCTCCACCGAGTCTTCAGCCATTTTCAGTATCTCGGACATCTGAGTATCGCTCGTTGCAGAATCATAGTGCTTTAGTGGAACCTTATCCTCTTTATTATCCAGAAGCACGTCCGAGTCGGTCAGTTGCTTCCTCATGAGCAATTTCTTCATCTTGTTCCGTTTCTTAGCCAATTCCACCTTTTCTTTCTCCTTTTTTTTCTGTTCTATCTTTTGAACTTCAGTTTGGCAGGTGGAGCTACAGAAGTTGGGCGTTATGAACTCGGCTGCCATGCCGTGGCACCCACACCCGTCGCACTTGTATAGATCTTCTGGAGAGGTCGGCTTTTTCTCCTTACTCCTTTCTATTCTTTGTTTCAGTGGAGTGTGGTATTTGGTGTTTGGATTACTACCGATAGCATCTTGCTGCGGTTCCTCGATAACATCAATAAGACCAAATTCATTTGTGCAAAAGTGTAGAGCGCTGCCTCGAAGCTTAGCTATTCCGTTCTTCCATATCAAACCTGGCGGATCTTCTTCTGATGTAGGATCATGTTCTCTGACCTTTATTTCATCTTTAAATTCATAGGCATCATGTTTCTGAGAGTAAAGGTCGTTAGGTTTGTCCTCAACTTTCTCCTTGTAGTCTTCAGGATCTGAGTCACCTACGTTTACTTTGGCTTCTAGATCTTTATCGAGCTTTTCGTCGCAGAACAAAGAGGGTACGCGATGGTCATCGTTGATATCTGTATCTAAATTTTCATCTGATTTATTCACAACCTTCGGTGGTGGTAAGGTCAATTTTATATTTTTACCCGTCATATTCTCCGTACATAATGATATTCGACGCTTAATATTGTTGGCGGTTGTGGTTTTTCTATCGCTATTATCGGAATAGGAACGCCGCAGGATTGCAGGCGCCGCGATTGGAATGGGACCCATATCATTTCTGTCAAGCATGTTTCTATTCAAAAGGCTCTTGCCTTTTTCCGGTATGGCCAGGGTAAACGATTTTTCTCGCGTCATACCACCTTCGTCGTCTGCTATCGATACAGTGTAAATATCATCATTCATCGAAGCGTTTGTCTCGGGTATCGACAAAGTGTACTCGCCCTGCTCTCCCGTGGGTTCTGCTCTAGATCCTGGTATTGAAAAGGTGAACGTTTTATCTGTTTTGTTAGGACTCTGGAGCACGCAACTATCTTTTCCATTAACCGTAACAAGTTTCGCTAACGGCTGTAGAGGAGGCATCTCAGAGGTTTCCACTGGTGTGTCCCTCATAACTGTGATGTTTCCTTGCGGATCATTCTGTATTTGTCCATTGGCAATCTGAAGGTTTATTATTGGACCCTTGGAAGCCATAGTTCCTGGGAGAGTCACGGGTAGAATAAACTTTGTGTTTGGCATTTTGGGCATGTTCATGGGGGTCAGAAATAGCTTCTGGTTGTTGGAATTGACATTTGTTTGATTGCTGGAGATGAGGATGGATTGATTCTCTGACATTGTCTTGGTATTTGGTTTTTTAACAGAGCTCAAGTATGCTATAGCTTGCTTCCCCTGGGTCCCAGGCGCTATGGTAACTGGAACCATCATCTTGTCATTTGTTTTTGGTTTCTGAATCACTATTGGTTGAGCAGTGTTTGCTGGTGCAAGTATTGATGATTTATTTTGGCCAGGCATCTTCGGTGCAATGTTGGGTTTAGTCCCAACATTTGAAATTAAGTGGATATTTGAATTATTTGTAACCTGAAATACAAAAGTGTTGTCAGTTTCCTCATAAAGTGTTCCTTTGAGCATATAAAATGAAAGTAATTGCCAAAATATTACTAGCTATTTTGAGATTTGATGTTTCACTTTACCTTTGTACCTATTTAATTATTTATATATTATTATTGAAATTATCTAAATACATATACAATAGGAAACGGTGTCTGACTGACTGATCTATCAACGCACAGCTCAGACCCACTGGACGGATAGAGTTGAAATTTGGCATTGAATATTGCATTGGCAATTGACTAAGAAAGGATTTTCGAAAATTCAACCCCTAAGGGGGCAAAATCGGGATTAGAAAAATCGAACTTAACGTGAGCGAAGCCGCGGGCAAAAGCTTGTTTAATTATATATTTAAAAAATGTTTATTTAACTAGGATAGTAAAACATAATTATGAACCTTACCTGAAAATTATAAGGGGAAAAATATTTGGGCAAACAAAGAGGTAAATCATTTAAGTTATGGTTTAAAATAAAAAGAAGTAAAAGTAGAGCTTGAGTCAGATAATTTCAAAAAGTTTACATAACAAAATTTCAGTCGCCAAGCTGTATTTACTAGCAGTAACATTACATTTCCTATTTTATATTGTTATAATATTAATTTATTTTGATCGTACATAAAATAACATCTGCAGTTTAAGTTTAACAAACAAAATGAACTAAACGAGCAAACTTACTCTATGATTAGATTTAATTGCAACATAAGTATTGAAGCACAACTTTACAAAACACATCCAATATCACATTATTATTATATTATGTATTATAAAAAAACTATATAAAAATCAATTGCTGTTTGTTAATTTGGCTAAAACTTAAAAAATGGCTCGATCAATTTAAATATATAATAATAAAAAAATAGGGAAACCTCAAGAAAACAGCTTAAAAATCAAAAAAAATTAAAATAGGTAATTTTCTATAGGAATCATCATTTTAGATTACTTTTTATAGATAGTAGGAGTGAAGCCGCAGGTAAAAACTATTTATAAAAAATATATAATTATTGTACCTAGTCAAGAAAGTCGTATAATCTGGAAAATCAAACTCACTATGTTGCAAGAACTCAAAACATTTTTTTTTAAATAAATGGAGCATAATATGTATGATCGACAACGATGATTTCACAAAAACTAATCTACATAAATATTGCAATGATCATCATCCTCCTAATACAATATTATAATTATGTATGTATGTATGCATCTAACTGGTAAAATTAGTTTAATACAAAATTAATCAAATACTTATGAAGCTGATATTCAACAATAATTTCAAACTGACAATATATAAAACAAAACCATTAAATAATTGTTATGTTCAATCAACTTTACAAAAATAATTCAGTAAACAGTGCAAATTCATTACTTCAATTAATCTTTCCTTTCCCAGACTGCTTATTTGTCATAACTCAAAACTAGAGGTTGTATATAATCCGAATCCATTTTGCATCTGAATGCGTACTGGTCTTAACTAAATTTTTTGGGACTGACTGAGAAATATGGAAGTGGCTTTCAGAAAAATATAATGGGATTGCATAACTGATTGAAAGCATAATTCATAATATGAAATATGCTTTCAATCAGTTATGCAACTTAACTTTATAATTATAATAATATTATATAAAGTTAATTTTTAACCCCTGATAATAAAAAATACAAAATGATTTGACCTTCTATTTTGGTATCTGTATGACTAAATTGTTTTGTTGTATCTGCATTAATATGTTATTTATGCTTATTATTTTTTCTTCATAAGTATTAGATAGGACTTAAGTAAATAAATATTAAATCGAAAGGTACATGATTCTTTTGTCCTGAAATTGACTTATTTAAAAAAAAGTGCATTTAATATTATTAGTCAACATCTGCACATTTTATGAAAATAAGTAATTTATTGATTAAGACGGAATCTTAAAACGGAAAACATTTACCAAATTAACATAATAATATAAATAAGGTTTTATTAAAAATATTGAAGTGTACTATTATGCTGTTACTAAGTAATTGATATTGGCCCCATTTACTGCATTATAACTTTATAAGTCAACAAAAGAATACTTAAACTGATAATAAGTTAATATTGTTGCAAACAAACACTACAACTTGCAAGGTAATATCATGTTATACTTACAGGTCTCCGGACAATGATCTGTGGTGGGTTTCCACTAGTGCTGGCTTGACTGATCACTTCTGTGCTGGTAACAGGTTTCAACCCTGTAGGGGTCTGTATGTACACTACATGAGGCACTGTTCTGGGAGCACCCCTCAGCTGGACTGCGCCTGCACCTCCAGTGTTAGGCAGTGCCAGTTGAATCGAGTTATTAGGCGAATTTGGAATTTGCATAACAGTAGAGTTGGAACCAACTTGCATTTGTGCCACAGATGTGGGATTGTTCATCTTCACTTGTAGCCCAGAGTCTGGGAGCTGAAGCTGTGAAGTGGACACATTCAATTCTGCGCTACCGTCGAGGTTAGTAGATCGAGGGTTGGAACCCATGTGCACGTGTATTATGGAGCTGTGGAGAGGCTGAGTGTTTTGCAGCAGAGGCATGGAGGGGAGAGTGGGGCCAGTTAGTTGGATGTTTTGGTTAGCGGTGGGTATCTGCAGAGGGACATTGATAGTTTCCCCGGCTGGCAGTTGCACAGGCACATTGGTGGTGGTGGAGACTTGCAGGGGGAGACTCACCGGCGCTATCTGCAGGGGCATACTACTCGTAGCGCCGGACAGCTGGACCGGCACGTTGATGTTGGAGGTGGAGCCCGGGATCTGCACCGGCACATGCACGGTGGACAACTGCAGGGGATAGGGGGCGTTGCTGGTGTGTATTTTCATGGGAGCGAGGGAGTGGGTCACGAGGTTGTGCGTGAGAGGCATCGAGCTCTGCGGCGCCTGCACCGAGGACACGATCATACTGCTCGAGATTGGCGCCTGAAAAATTGTAAACAATGTCATTGAGGGCAAATTATTTTGCGCCTATCGAAACCGCAGAATACTGAAACTCACGCGTAACGTGTTCAAAAGTACATTATGCTGCGCGCTGCTCTGAGCCAGATTGCCACTCGCGGAAGTGCTACTTGCTTTTAATAATCTTTTTTTCAAAATTTCTGTTTTCGGATCGTCAAAGTTTTGAAGTGAATTACACTGCTGTCTCTCCATTTCTCGCCCCGAAAAGCGTTAGCGACACCATAACCGATGTTTAATTATCTTTTATATTTCATTATTGACGACCTGCAACGCAAGAAAAAATAAAAATTTGTAATGCAAAAATCGTCTCGACGCACTGCTCACTAATGTTTCATTGACAGCCTAAAAGTTGTCGAACCTAATAAATTAACGAAAATATAAATTCATAATTTATTATGCACTAAATTATATTTAAATTAAAGAAAATATTCCAATTTTCTTTGGCGAGTATCGTACATCTCAATATTGTGCAGCTACTTTTGTAGATCCACAACCTTTAAAATAAAAAGTTCATAAAACAGTATTACATTATTTTATTGCTTACCTTTTGCTATATTAACAGGTGTAACGTATTCACAGGTATTATTCTGAATAATTAATTATGATTGTCCTTTTGAAAACCATTAAAGAAAAATAAAATTTAGTCAGCAAAGCGACGAATTTTACCTGCCTACACAACTGGTAATAATTCTGACAACATAGCCAAAATTTACAGGCAGTTTTTAGGTTGGTACTTTCGAATATTTATTTTGAACCAATCGCTAGCTAGCATTTCTTATGACGAAGCTTTCGCGCCGTTCGCGCCCGATTAATCAGCTAAAAAAATTAGATTGTTTGATAAGACAAAATTCAATCTATTATACCTTTTGTAATGAAAATATTCAATGAATGTAACTTGGAATAAGTCTCGTTTATTAAAATTTAAATTATACCATAAACGACAATAATTTAACGTCTAATAATATCTTCTTTGTATTTCAGGTACCTATAATTTCATTTTTAAAAGTGAAATAATGATTAGATACTTAGATAGGTATAGTATGTAAATTATTACGTAACAAAGCCAAGAAAAGAAATATTTTAACATTTTAGTAATAATTAATTTATTTCATGTTTATAAACAAAACAAAGTATATGTTAATTTTTTCTTATAAATATTATTTCTAAGGGCATGTCAAAGAGCTAAAAAAAGAAAGAAAATGGTCGAAATCGGAAGACGGAAATAGAACATGAACAAGTTTTCAATATCATCTTCCCGCTGAGCCATACGAGTTTCCGTTACAGACGTTCGGATACTTGTACTCAAATCTTATAATTTTTATTTTTTGATTCTAAAAAACCAGTAAAAAACACATCTCAAAATTACAAAATTTTCAATGGTAATAGTTTTAAAAAAATTATAAGTCGATATTAAAAGTTAATGCCACCTTTTGCGCTTCCACGTGTTTGGAAGTTGGAAACTTGATCGAAGACGAATTTAAGAAGCACTACACGGTCCAACTATAGTCCGCGCGCGAGCTCCGAGGAATCGGAGGCTGACAAAGCGGGCAGGTGTGCACCGCACCCGTCCGTCGCACCCTACGGTCGCACCTCACCCCGCACACTCCCAGTCCCAGTACTATAGTGTCGACTGTCAACCTTGACGCGAGTAACGAGTATCGAGTTCTGTGTGTAGCAGTATTATTTAGTACTAGGTATAAATATTACTAAACTCTTTGATTACTAAACTAGCAAACCCGGCGAACTCCATTTCGCCACCAGATGGCTTCGTTTTATGTAACATTTCGTTTGGTGATTAAAAGAAGAAGAATTTTTTTTTTGTTTTATAACTATTTGAATTTTCTTTGCTATAAACCTCACGGAGCCCGAGACCTTTCCAACGAATGCAAAACCGCGGAAATCGGTTCGTGCGTTCTGGAGTTATAGCGTCAGGAAGGAAAACCCGACTTATTTTTATATGTATAGTAGACTAAAGAGTTTTCTTTGTGTTTGCAGATAGCTGTTAAATTTCGACAAAAAAGAAATGGCGAAACCGAATAATGATGTGGTCATTGGCAGAGAAAAATCCTTTATAATTCGAAGACAATACCATTATACAATTTTTTATTTTCTTCGATGCACATAGGTACTATCCTGATTTTTTGTAAATATTAGTTATAGGTAGTTTTAATTTATTTCAGTTATTTATTTAAGTTTTGTTTTGTTGTTTGAAATTTGAATAAAATATATTTTTCTATCCTGAAAGAATTATTATTTCACAATTAATTTAATGCACGCGCGCGGAAGCTAAAGACGTCTTATTATCGTAACGTAATTTCGACTAAATAACAACTCTAGCTCTTACGTCAACATTCCTTAAGATTCCTCGGAGCTCGCGCGCGGACTGTAGATAACTAGGTACCGTTTTTTGATTGCACAAGTCTGTAGGCATTCTAAAGGAGCCCGTAAACGGTCAAACATGTTTGTCAAACACGTAAAATTTTTATGTGTTTTGCTACGGTTTTGTTTAAACGAGGTCATCAAACACCAGCGCACCCAATCAAACACCTCCGTTTCAGTTTGTCAAACACGTAGATTGTTTGTCAAACACGTAAAATTTTTATGTCTTTATTTTTTTGTTACGGTTTTGTTTGAACAAGGTCATCAAACACCAGCGCACACGATCAAACTCCATCTGCACAGATTAGGTATTACTCCATCTGTTTCTGTTTGCCAAACACATAGTACCTAGTTTGTTTGACAAACACGACCTCAGACTATCAAATAATTTGACAAACACGTTACACACGTTACCTACGTGTTTGACAAACACGTTTGACCGTGTAACGGGCCCTCTTAAGAACAAGTTGATATCACTGTCAGTGTCAAGTTGACACTATCAATAAAAGGGCTAGAACCCAAAGCCGTTAAACCAGTTATTAAAAAAAAAAATACTCAATTGTCATTGTCAAGTGTAAAATAAAAAAAAGTGATTTTGCAAAATAAACTTTGCTGAAGGTATTTTAAATCTTTGAGTTTTTTAAAATTATCTCAAATCTCAATATTATTCATTATTTTTTGCAAGCTCTGTTAAAAAATTGTTTTGTTCCACATTTAATGAGTATCACAATTCATACAAACTATATAAATCACAGAACCCAAAGTAGGTATAACATACGTAAGTTTGTTTACTGCATGGTTAGGTATTTTGCAATGCCTGTTCAAATCAAATAAGTACATAAAATCGGCGAAAGATTCAAACAGGTTTCCCTGAATTTGTTATAGAACTTCTAGCGAATTTAGGAATTGAATTTTTTAAAGAACAAATTATTTTCACATTCATTTCGACGAAGTAATCCATTCTTTAACTGACTTTTTAATCAGATTAGCAAATGAAACTTAACCAAATTAAGTTTTATGAGGCCTAACTAAGATGCCACAGATATACATTGGCAACTTTTTATTCTGGGAAATTAAATGGAAAATATTGAGTTCCCCATGGAATTTTTCAGAGACATCACTAACTGCAATCATAATTTTTTGATCAGGTTCATAGTCTGGATCTGATGTAGATGAGCAACATGAGCAGTCAGCACCAGTATATTATATCAGTGAATAACCCATCCAGCCCAAGAGTAGGGGATATTGAACACATTAGTGAGTACCATAGACTATAGATCCTATTCAGTGATGAAGAGATGTTGGATGCTTGGAGTAACCCTGTGAGATAAATCAGAAATGAGAAGATCTGGCGGAGAAGCAAAGTTAGAGACAGCTTAACAAGTCACCAAGTATAAGTAGAAATGGGCAAGTTCTAAAAATTGATGGTTGTTGAGGTCCCAAGGTGCAAGAGGATTGGAAAGGTTGTCTTGCACCTTGGGACAGTGCAGTGTTCAAAGCCCTCCACTATGTGAACAACAACATCAGATAGGTCATAGGGAGCCTTGGCTTACAAGCAGTGCAAGACCGAGGAAGTCAGTTCAAGAAACCTTTGTCCAGCAGTGCACTACCAAGTGCTGCCTCATTGGCTAGCATGTTTGGTGACAAGGTCGCAGGTTCGATTCCCGGGTTGGGCCACAAAATCTATTATGTATTGTTTTTGCCAAGACTCAATAAGACTTGTGTTTGACAAGACAAGCCATTCTCAGTACTAGCCTGGCTTTAGGAAGTTTGTGGTGTGTCACCCCCTGTCTCGGAGAGCACATAAAGCTTATACCATGGGTATGTGTGTGAAGAAATGGTGAGTGTTTGTCCTCACATTTTACACTATAAGATTGGCCTCCTGGCCTCGGCCGGGTAGATATTAAGGTACACTCACATTAGGACAGGGTCACACTGTGTTGGGTCAAGTTTTAAGGCCTCTGGTGTGCGACATACACATTTTTGCGTTGCGATGCTCCTGCTACCACCCACCGCGTCCTGTTGCGGGGTGAACCAGAAGAAAAAATATATAATATACCGTGTGCCCTGCCCAGGCCACCTGTCGGAGCACATCGGCTCGCTGTGCTTGTCGTCAGAGTACTCGGACGTGACGCTCATCGTGGAGGGGCAGCGCATCCCCGCCCACAAGGTCATCCTCGCGGCCAGCAGCGACTACTTCCGCGCGCTGCTCTATGGCGGCATGCGGGAGGCCAACCAGGTTACTTTATATATATTCAAAGAATATTAGTTGTGTTATGCTGGACAGACTACATTAGACGAATCACAGAGAGTTGCTGGATACAGACTGCTAAATCAAGGTCTGTATAAGTCTATGCAAGAAGACTTTATAGAGCAGTTTTTCAGTAGATAAAGAAGGGAATTATATATAAGCACTAATAATATAGCTGTGATTATAAATGTGTTGCTGTTCTGTGGCAGTATGTACAGTATAAACCGATTTATTTAGGTTAATTTAAGGCACACTGGTGTCCGCAACTTTGTCTGCATAGACTTAGTTTTTACAAATCCTGCAGGAACGCTTTGTTTTTGAAATGAAATGAAATGAAATGAAATGAAATGAAATGAAATGAAATGAAATATTTTATTTGCAAGAATATGGGTATACATAAGATCTTAAAACTTAAAGGTGCCGCATATTCAGTCAGGTAATAACTGACATACAAAATTCTAGTTGCTTAAAAACTAAAGATTAAAGTTTATCTTATATAATGTCATTACACACTGTTTAAGCATAACTTAGACCTATCGCATTCAAAGAATTCATTTAGCGAATTCATTTCCATCTGTAACTATACCCTTGAAAAAAATAAGTAGCTCCGTTGTGTGATTGAAGGACAAACCAATAAATAAACACACTGTTGACTAACTAATCATTCTTAGCAACAACTTTATAATAGTAAGAATGATGAATTACCATTATTTAACCAGTAATTCACTAAAAATTTTCAGTAGATTGAAACTAGTTTTACACTCTTAAATAGATGAAGTTAGTAATAATAATAATAATAAATAAATAAAACATTTATTTAGTCAGCATTTTTTTTTTTTTTTTTTTAATAGTTAGAATATTATTCTGTTTTTTGCCTTCAGGCCGAAGTAGAGTTGCAGGCACCCCTTCAGGCGTTTAAAGCTCTATTGCGCTATGTTTACTCTGGTAAGTAAAGTTTGCATTATCCATTAACTGATGTTCTATGGGACTAATTCTAATAATAATTAAATTAATAAATTGTATTTTCGATTCCATGCAGACAAGGTCATAAGCTTGTCTGCATGGAATCGAAAATTCAATTTTTCTTTACATTATTGATGTTTTCAGCTACTTTTACGTCTCTAGCTTGTTGATGGGCAGACAAAAGTCTGATATCTTTTCGTGGCACAATTTAAGCTTAATTTAATGTGACGCAGAGATAGCTTGCATGCAATATAATAATATCATCATGTTTTTGGAGAACAGAAAATTACGTGTTAATTATGCCTCTGTTGGACTAATGTTGATGATCTTACTTACACCACCATAAAAATCTAACTATCCCTTCATAGTGATACTATTTGTAACTTAAAATCCATACTCTTCTTCATCTCTTACGCAAAAAAATTATGTAATAGCAAATGTTGATTTGCAAAACGGAAGAACGGAAAGTTGATTTTAATCCTATGTATTTATTGTAATCCCCGTCTCTCACTTACGTTAAGTTCTCTTGTATGGGTTGCCTGGAAGAGATCACTATTAGTGATAAGGTCACCTTTTGTGTTACACTGTTTATTTACTTATGTATTTTGTTCTTGTTTTTCATGCAACAAAGTTGTAAAAATAAATAAAAAAAAATAAATAAACATTTTATTCAGCTCAGTCAGAAACTTTTGTACTGGTGAAATAATATTGTTTCCCGATATGTTGTCCAGGTCACATGGGGCTGTCCCTGCTGCGCGAGGACACGGTGCTGGACATGCTGGGGCTGGCACACCAGTTCAACTTCCAGGAGCTGGAGGCCGCCATCTCCGACTACCTGCGCCAGGTGCTCGCACTCAGGAACGTTTGCGCCGTCCTCGATGCTGCTAGGTATATATTTTTACTAGCTGATGCCTGTGACCTAGTCCGCGTGTATTCATTTTCTATAAATCCCGCGGTAAACTGATTTTCCAGCATAAATTTTAGCCTATGTCAATTTCTAGATTCTCAACTATGCCCATGCAAAAAATCACGTTGATCCGATAGCTCTATTACGGCGTGATTCAAGGACAAACAAACACTTTCGCATTTATAATTAATAATTATTATTATTAGTATAGATTCGATGAAAAGATAGCATTGAACTGCATCTCACCTGTAAGTGACGATGCAATGTAGCAGGCTAACTAGTATGATGGTATGGCAGTTGTAATTAAACCCATACCACTAATCGGTTTCTACAACCATCGTGCTGGAACGCTAAATCGCTTGACGGCATGTCTTTGACAGTATTGTTGTAACTAGCCACGACCAAAGTCTCCCACCAGACAAAACATTATTTATTAATCTATGGAAAAAAGAATTTTGTCTAATATGTTTGAGGCCAAGAATGGGAAAACCGAATTTTCCAAAATATCTGGAAGACTGCAAAATTTCCGTCTCTTGTGGTTATTTTATTCACCATTAACTTTCGAATCTGATTTTTAAAGAAATATTACTCATAGCACATATTTTTTTATCTCGTTTAGGCTGTACGGTTTAGACGCTCTGATGGACTATTGCTACAACTTCTTGGACAGAAATGCAGCGGAAGTTCTACAGCATGACACTTTCCTGCAACTGTCTGTTGTAAGTAACTATTATGCACTCAGTTCCAAAAACATATCGGTAATTCTATTATAGAATCCTTCACCTGCTCGGGGTTCAAACTGGGCAGTTGCAACAAAAATGAACTTTGCTATCTTGTTGAAAGAAATAACTATTTTTTCGAAATAGTAGATACTTCTGAACATTACCCGACAGTTTTTTAAAATCGGTCATCATGCGTATTTCAAACATTTCTGTGGTGGTGTCGTGTGGTGCGGGTTGTTACGTTCCCTCGAATATGGTTGAGCGAAGCAACGGCTGGATCATGCGTCATGCTCGTGAACGGGTGCCACCAATGGGAATGGGTCTGCTTTGTCTGCCTGTCTTAGCATGTATTGAATTGTATGTACCTACGTTTGGATTTTTGAAACTTCATTGCGGAAACACATATTGTAAAAAACAAAAAAAATTTTTTTTTTAAAGAGCAACTGCTGAGTTTCTTGCCGGCTCTTCTCAGCTGAATCTGCAAACCGGTGGTAGATTTATGACATGTCATAAGAGCTACAAGTTGGCCTACATGAAATAAATAAATTTTGATTTGATTTGATATTCTTGGCTGCCACGTGCGCGGGCCTGTGCGTTTCTTTTACAAGTGGTCATGGTCACAGGAAGCTCTGCAAGGCTTGCTGGAGCGCGACTCGTTCTTCGCGCCGGAAGCGGAAATCTTCAAGGCGGTTTGCAGCTGGTTCAACGCCAACCAGCAGTGGGTCAAGTCCGAGAGTGGCGCGGCACAAGTTGTGAGTATGCTAATACGCAAACGAAGTCACGGAAATCTGGTCTAGTAAGTTATACTTACGGCCAAACATTTGATGATGTATATGTGTACTTAAAAAAAAGAATAAAGCATTGATTTCCAATTTAATAACTACGAGTATTTTGAACCGATGAATGTAGAGATTTGAAATTCAATAGATTTTGTTCCTAAAGTATCGTAGAGATGCTTAATTAATAAGAAGGGGTACTTGGAAATTCTTTCCTAAAAGGGGTAAATAATAAACTATATACACACAGGAAGATCTCAAAAAGTCTTTTTTGTGGTTTTTTTTATTTTATTTACCTTTCTTGAACTTTCGAATCTTCGTTTAATCAAAGATCAAATTAAAATAAAATCTAATTTTCATTGCAAAAACTGTCACAACATTCCATACATGCCTTTGTTAAATGTTACTCAGCCATGGTGAAATTGGCACTCGATGAGCCCTGATATTTTTAATTATATCTCGAAGGAGAAGATCCTGAAATGCGTCCGCCTGACGCTGATGAGCCTCGAGGAGCTGCTGACCGTGGTGCGGCCCTTCTCGCTCGTCACTCCGGACATGCTGCTCGACGCCATCCAGGAGAAGACGCAGACCAAGAGCACCGACCTGCGCCATCGGGGCCTGCTGGGTAAGCTGTACCACATTCGAGCAAGTATAAACTCGCTATGATGATGTTAGCTGGCGCTTTACCACCCACAACAAAGTCCAAAGAGAAATAGCTTTTAGCTAAAAAATTGGAGATTCTACATCGCGGTAGCGAAATAATAATACTCACTCTATATACAAGTTCCAACATAAGTATAGTGGATCAGCTGACCCCCAGGCGTTACAATATTATTTGGTTTACCTAAATTTATTCTTGAATGTAAGCTACTGCAATCATTATTAATCTTGTACCATTTAAAGTAATTAAATTAAAAAAAATACATGCCCCGGAGGGAGATTTTCCTATTGTTATGGTGGACATACACACACTCTTGTAATGTAACTTTAATCATGTACGACATGATCGAGATTGAGGGTACAGAAATGTCCTATTCATAACCAAAAAAAAAAAATTGTGTTGATTATATTGTTGATGTTGACCTTTTCGTCGTAGTGCCGGAAGAGAACGTGGCGACGCAGAAGCGCGGCGCGCGCGTCATCGCCGGCGACATGCGCGCCGCGCTGCTGGACGGCGACACCGACATGTACGACATGGAGCGCGGCTACACGCGCCACACCATCTCCGACGCGCCCGACAACCCGGGCATCGTCGTGCGCCTCGCCACCACCACCATCATCAACCACATCCGCCTGCTGCTGTGGGACCGCGACAACAGGTGAGCGAGCTGCACGGGGGAACGACACGGTCATGGACCACATGGAGCGCGGCTACATGCGCCACACCATCTCCGACGCGCCCGACAACCCGGGCATCGTCGTGCGCCTCGCCACCACCACCATCATCAACCACATCCGCCTGCTGCTGTGGGACCGCGACAACAGGTGAGCGAGCTGCACGGGGGAACGACACGGTCATGGACCACATGGAGCGCGGCTACATGCGCCACACCATCTCCGACGCGCCCGACAACCCGGGCATCGTCGTGCGCCTCGCCACCACCACCATCATCAACCACATCCGCCTGCTGCTGTGGGACCGCGACAACAGGTGAGCGAGCTGCACGGGGGAACGACACGGTCATGGACCACATGGAGCGCGGCTACATGCGCCACACCATCTCCGACGCGCCCGACAACCCGGGCATCGTCGTGCGCCTCGCCACCACCACCATCATCAACCACATCCGCCTGCTGCTGTGGGACCGCGACAACAGGTGAGCGAGCTGCACGGGGGAACGACACGGTCATGGACCACATGGAGCGCGGCTACATGCGCCACACCATCTCCGACGCGCCCGACAACCCGGGCATCGTCGTGCGCCTCGCCACCACCACCATCATCAACCACATCCGCCTGCTGCTGTGGGACCGCGACAACAGGTGAGCGAGCTGCACGGGGGAACGACACGGTCATGGACCACATGGAGCGCGGCTACATGCGCCACACCATCTCCGACGCGCCCGACAACCCGGGCATCGTCGTGCGCCTCGCCACCACCACCATCATCAACCACATCCGCCTGCTGCTGTGGGACCGCGACAACAGGTGAGCGAGCTGCACGGGGGAACGACACGGACACGTACCACATGGAGCGCGGCTACACGCGCCACACCATCTCCGACGCGCCCGACAACCCGGGCATCGTCGTGCGCCTCGCCACCACCACCATCATCAACCACATCCGCCTGCTGCTGTGGGACCGCGACAACAGGTGAGCGAGCTGCACGGGGGAACGACACGGACACGTACCACATGGAGCGCGGCTACACGCGCCACACCATCTCCGACGCGCCCGACAACCCGGGCATCGTCGTGCGCCTCGCCACCACCACCATCATCAACCACATCCGCCTGCTGCTGTGGGACCGCGACAACAGGTGAGCGAGCTGCACGGGGGAACGACACGGACACGTACCACATGGAGCGCGGCTACACGCGCCACACCATCTCCGACGCGCCCGACAACCCGGGCATCGTCGTGCGCCTCGCCACCACCACCATCATCAACCACATCCGCCTGCTGCTGTGGGACCGCGACAACAGGTGAGCGAGCTGCACGGGGGAACGACACGGACACGTACCACATGGAGCGCGGCTACACGCGCCACACCATCTCCGACGCGCCCGACAACCCGGGCATCGTCGTGCGCCTCGCCACCACCACCATCATCAACCACATCCGCCTGCTGCTGTGGGACCGCGACAACAGGTGAGCGAGCTGCACGGGGGAACGACACGGACACGTACCACATGGAGCGCGGCTACACGCGCCACACCATCTCCGACGCGCCCGACAACCCGGGCATCGTCGTGCGCCTCGCCACCACCACCATCATCAACCACATCCGCCTGCTGCTGTGGGACCGCGACAACAGGTGAGCGAGCTGCACGGGGGAACGACACGGACACGTACCACATGGAGCGCGGCTACACGCGCCACACCATCTCCGACGCGCCCGACAACCCGGGCATCGTCGTGCGCCTCGCCACCACCACCATCATCAACCACATCCGCCTGCTGCTGTGGGACCGCGACAACAGGTGAGCGAGCTGCACGGGGGAACGACACGGACACGTACCACATGGAGCGCGGCTACACGCGCCACACCATCTCCGACGCGCCCGACAACCCGGGCATCGTCGTGCGCCTCGCCACCACCACCATCATCAACCACATCCGCCTGCTGCTGTGGGACCGCGACAACAGGTGAGCGAGCTGCACGGGGGAACGACACGGTCATGGACCACATGGAGCGCGGCTACATGCGCCACACCATCTCCGACGCGCCCGACAACCCGGGCATCGTCGTGCGCCTCGCCACCACCACCATCATCAACCACATCCGCCTGCTGCTGTGGGACCGCGACAACAGGTGAGCGAGCTGCACGGGGGAACGACACGGACACGTACCACATGGAGCGCGGCTACACGCGCCACACCATCTCCGACGCGCCCGACAACCCGGGCATCGTCGTGCGCCTCGCCACCACCACCATCATCAACCACATCCGCCTGCTGCTGTGGGACCGCGACAACAGGTGAGCGAGCTGCACGGGGGAACGACACGGACACGTACCACATGGAGCGCGGCTACACGCGCCACACCATCTCCGACGCGCCCGACAACCCGGGCATCGTCGTGCGCCTCGCCACCACCACCATCATCAACCACATCCGCCTGCTGCTGTGGGACCGCGACAACAGGTGAGCGAGCTGCACGGGGGAACGACACGGACACGTACCACATGGAGCGCGGCTACACGCGCCACACCATCTCCGACGCGCCCGACAACCCGGGCATCGTCGTGCGCCTCGCCACCACCACCATCATCAACCACATCCGCCTGCTGCTGTGGGACCGCGACAACAGGTGAGCGAGCTGCACGGGGGAACGACACGGACACGTACCACATGGAGCGCGGCTACACGCGCCACACCATCTCCGACGCGCCCGACAACCCGGGCATCGTCGTGCGCCTCGCCACCACCACCATCATCAACCACATCCGCCTGCTGCTGTGGGACCGCGACAACAGGTGAGCGAGCTGCACGGGGGAACGACACGGACACGTACCACATGGAGCGCGGCTACACGCGCCACACCATCTCCGACGCGCCCGACAACCCGGGCATCGTCGTGCGCCTCGCCACCACCACCATCATCAACCACATCCGCCTGCTGCTGTGGGACCGCGACAACAGGTGAGCGAGCTGCACGGGGGAACGACACGGACACGTACCACATGGAGCGCGGCTACACGCGCCACACCATCTCCGACGCGCCCGACAACCCGGGCATCGTCGTGCGCCTCGCCACCACCACCATCATCAACCACATCCGCCTGCTGCTGTGGGACCGCGACAACAGGTGAGCGAGCTGCACGGGGGAACGACACGGACACGTACCACATGGAGCGCGGCTACACGCGCCACACCATCTCCGACGCGCCCGACAACCCGGGCATCGTCGTGCGCCTCGCCACCACCACCATCATCAACCACATCCGCCTGCTGCTGTGGGACCGCGACAACAGGTGAGCGAGCTGCACGGGGGAACGACACGGACACGTACCACATGGAGCGCGGCTACACGCGCCACACCATCTCCGACGCGCCCGACAACCCGGGCATCGTCGTGCGCCTCGCCACCACCACCATCATCAACCACATCCGCCTGCTGCTGTGGGACCGCGACAACAGGTGAGCGAGCTGCACGGGGGAACGACACGGACACGTACCACATGGAGCGCGGCTACACGCGCCACACCATCTCCGACGCGCCCGACAACCCGGGCATCGTCGTGCGCCTCGCCACCACCACCATCATCAACCACATCCGCCTGCTGCTGTGGGACCGCGACAACAGGTGAGCGAGCTGCACGGGGGAACGACACGGACACGTACCACATGGAGCGCGGCTACACGCGCCACACCATCTCCGACGCGCCCGACAACCCGGGCATCGTCGTGCGCCTCGCCACCACCACCATCATCAACCACATCCGCCTGCTGCTGTGGGACCGCGACAACAGGTGAGCGAGCTGCACGGGGGAACGACACGGTCATGGACCACATGGAGCGCGGCTACATGCGCCACACCATCTCCGACGCGCCCGACAACCCGGGCATCGTCGTGCGCCTCGCCACCACCACCATCATCAACCACATCCGCCTGCTGCTGTGGGACCGCGACAACAGGTGAGCGAGCTGCACGGGGGAACGACACGGACACGTACCACATGGAGCGCGGCTACACGCGCCACACCATCTCCGACGCGCCCGACAACCCGGGCATCGTCGTGCGCCTCGCCACCACCACCATCATCAACCACATCCGCCTGCTGCTGTGGGACCGCGACAACAGGTGAGCGAGCTGCACGGGGGAACGACACCGACATGTACCACATGGAGCGCGGCTACACGCGCCACACCATCTCCGACGCGCCCGACAACCCGGGCATCGTCGTGCGCCTCGCCACCACCACCATCATCAACCACATCCGCCTGCTGCTGTGGGACCGCGACAACAGGTGAGCGAGCTGCACGGGGAAACGACACGGACATGTACCACATGGAGCGCGGCTACACGCGCCACACCATCTCCGACGCGCCCGACAACCCGGGCATCGTCGTGCGCCTCGCCACCACCACCATCATCAACCACATCCGCCTGCTGCTGTGGGACCGCGACAACAGGTGAGCGAGCTGCACGGGGGAACGACACGGACGTGTACCACATGGAGCGCGGCTACACGCGCCACACCATCTCCGACGCGCCCGACAACCCGGGCATCGTCGTGCGCCTCGCCACCACCACCATCATCAACCACATCCGCCTGCTGCTGTGGGACCGCGACAACAGGTGAGCGAGCTGCACGGGGGAACGACACCGACATGTACCACATGGAGCGCGGCTACACGCGCCACACCATCTCCGACGCGCCCGACAACCCGGGCATCGTCGTGCGCCTCGCCACCACCACCATCATCAACCACATCCGCCTGCTGCTGTGGGACCGCGACAACAGGTGAGCGAGCTGCACGGGGGAACGACACCGACATGTACCACATGGAGCGCGGCTACACGCGCCACACCATCTCCGACGCGCCCGACAACCCGGGCATCGTCGTGCGCCTCGCCACCACCACCATCATCAACCACATCCGCCTGCTGCTGTGGGACCGCGACAACAGGTGAGCGAGCTGCACGGGGGAACGACACCGACATGTACCACATGGAGCGCGGCTACACGCGCCACACCATCTCCGACGCGCCCGACAACCCGGGCATCGTCGTGCGCCTCGCCACCACCACCATCATCAACCACATCCGCCTGCTGCTGTGGGACCGCGACAACAGGTGAGCGAGCTGCACGGGGGAACGACACCGACATGTACCACATGGAGCGCGGCTACACGCGCCACACCATCTCCGACGCGCCCGACAACCCGGGCATCGTCGTGCGCCTCGCCACCACCACCATCATCAACCACATCCGCCTGCTGCTGTGGGACCGCGACAACAGGTGAGCGAGCTGCACGGGGGAACGACACCGACATGTACCACATGGAGCGCGGCTACACGCGCCACACCATCTCCGACGCGCCCGACAACCCGGGCATCGTCGTGCGCCTCGCCACCACCACCATCATCAACCACATCCGCCTGCTGCTGTGGGACCGCGACAACAGGTGAGCGAGCTGCACGGGGGAACGACACCGACATGTACCACATGGAGCGCGGCTACACGCGCCACACCATCTCCGACGCGCCCGACAACCCGGGCATCGTCGTGCGCCTCGCCACCACCACCATCATCAACCACATCCGCCTGCTGCTGTGGGACCGCGACAACAGGTGAGCGAGCTGCACGGGGGAACGACACCGACATGTACCACATGGAGCGCGGCTACACGCGCCACACCATCTCCGACGCGCCCGACAACCCGGGCATCGTCGTGCGCCTCGCCACCACCACCATCATCAACCACATCCGCCTGCTGCTGTGGGACCGCGACAACAGGTGAGCGAGCTGCACGGGGGAACGACACCGACATGTACCACATGGAGCGCGGCTACACGCGCCACACCATCTCCGACGCGCCCGACAACCCGGGCATCGTCGTGCGCCTCGCCACCACCACCATCATCAACCACATCCGCCTGCTGCTGTGGGACCGCGACAACAGGTGAGCGAGCTGCACGGGGGAACGACACCGACATGTACCACATGGAGCGCGGCTACACGCGCCACACCATCTGCTTGGCCTTTGCCCATTGACACTTAGTCCTGAGGGATGTTTGTTTTAAATATTGATTCATCCATTCACACAGATCATACGCGTACTTCATCGAGGTATCGGTGGACCAGAAGGACTGGGTGCGCGTGATCGACCACAGCAACTACTTCTGCCGTTCGTGGCAGAATCTCTACTTCGAACCTCGCGTCGTACAGTACATCAAGATCGTGGGCACCAGCAACACTGTTAACAAGGTGACTAGAAGCCGATCAGTTATTTATCTTTTATCTTGTCGAGAATGGCCTCGGTCGGTCTTGATCTCTCTGTGGATAAATGTTCTCGATAAAATTTTAAAGTGAAATTAGATCCCACTTCTGATTTCGATAATAATAGAAAACTAAACATAGTACATTGGTTTAGCTTATTTAAATATTAGCATATAAGTTTATCTTTTATTATTGCAACACCTGCTGTTTTCTTATTTTTTATCTTTCTTAGCCATAAGGTTGTCTGGAAGAGATCGCTTCTTAGCGTTAGGACCGCCATTTTGTACTGACATAATGTATTCTGTTAAGTTTGCTTTTTCTGTTTGTGGTGTAATAAAGGCTAAATAAATAAATAAACGTCAGAAATGGGCTTGGTATCACTTTACATCAGAATGTCCACTCCAATAACAAGTTCCAAAGGTTACGAGGTTGTTTCTGCAGGTTTTCCACGCGGTGTCGCTGGAAGCGCTGCACACGACCCGGGTGCCGCCCCTGCGCGACGGGCTGGTTTGCCCCACGCACAATGTCGCTACGCTGGACCTCTCCGCTGTCGTAATCGAGGGCATCAGGTAACACCCAAGTGATACTTCACTAGGTGGACCGACGACATCGCGAGGCGCTAGACACTGGTGGCGCAAGACTAGGACCAGTGAAAGTCCACGCAACAGACCTTTGTCCAGCAAAGAATGTTTATCGCTTGATGTAGAAGAAAAAGAAGAGATGTACTAAAGTCGGAATAAAGGACAGAACTCCTCACGGATAGCAGGAAGTCACTCGCAAAAGATTTAATACAATTATGTAGATGCGTCACGTTTGACTATGAAGTCAATGTTTTGAAAATAATATTTGTATAAAACTTAAATTATCGCTAACAGCTAGGTACACTATCACACTAATATTATAAAGGCGCAAGTTGTATGTGTGTGTGTGTGTGTTTGCTTGTTTGTGCACTCCTACATGCACAAGGAATGAACCGGTTTGGTGTTTGCCGGCAGCCGCTCCCGCAACGCGCTGCTGAACGGCGACACGGAGCACTACGACTGGGAGCAGGGCTACACGTGCCACCAGCTGGGCTCGGGCGCCATCGTGGTGCAGCTGGCGCAGCCCTACCTGCTGTCGTCGCTGCGCATGCTGCTGTGGGACTGCGACTACCGCCACTACTCCTACTACGTCGAGGTGTCGCTCAACTACTGGCACTGGGACATGGTGGCCGACCGCACCCGCGACCCGTGCCGGTAACCGCCTACAATCATAACTACTAATTCTTACTAATATTATAAATGCGAAAGTTTGCTTCTTTGTTGGTTTGTCCTTCAATCCCGCATCAACGGTGCAACGGATTGACGTAATTTTTTGCATGGGTCTAGTTAAGGACCTGGAGAGTGATATAGGTTTTCAGATTTCAGAAGAATAGATTCAATTTTAGGGTTGTAATATCTGTTTTAGGTCTTGTTCATTTTATTGGAATACCTTAATTTTCACTTGCAGGTCGTGGCAAGTAATCTACTTCAGTCCTCGGCCCGTTTCCATCATACGTATCGTTGGCACCAACAACACTGTTAACGAAGTGAGTGATCAATGCTTATTGCACTTGGGAGTGGGAGCCACACAATATCAGTGACGTCATCACTTATTCAATATGGCATAGGCAAGAATGCTATTGGTTCTTCCATTCCACTTGAATGAGTGAATATATTTTTCATGTAAAATTGAGTCTGTTGAAATAAATATTTATTTATTTTATTAATTTCTACTTTTATATCGTATATTTACTTTATTTTCGAACTACCCAAGTTATCAATCTTTTTATATTTTATTTAATAACGTTTCGTTATGAAAAGAGCAACTACTGAGTTTCTTGCCGGCTGGTCTCAGCAGAATTTGCTGTCTGAAGCAGTGGTAGAAGCCTATAGGAAAAAAATAATTTTAGATGTTACTTATACAACTAATAAAATCTTGTTTCTAAGGTGTTCCATCTGGTGCACCTTGAGTGTCCCGCACAAGTGGAGGAAGCGCGTGACGACCCCGCCGCCAAGAAGCAGCGACCGTCGCGCGAACGGGAGACGCGCGACGGTCGCGACGCGCGCGGGTCGCGCGACAACAGGCGCAGCCCACCCGAGGGTGAGTAGACATCTAGCCAGAAGACATTCAGGAGTGTTGTTAACTGTTGTTCGGTTTGTGTTAAACTTACGTGTAAAGTAGGCTGTTATTTACTGAAAAAATGGACTAATCTTCAGTCTTTGTGTTAGAATAATTGCGCATTCGAACTGTAAAGTTTTTTTGAAGAATACTAGCCATGCTGAATATAATCCATTCCCCTCCAACTGAAGGTAACGCTTGAAAGTGAAACTGGTAAGGTTTGAATTTTGAACCGCCGACCTTTCGATTTTAAGCTTTGGGTGTTTTTGATATTAAATAGGCTTTTGCTTGGCAACAATCAAAACACGGATGAGGTCTAGGTTGGAGCACGCTTGCCTAGAAGATGTCTGTTAACTCTTGCCTTGAAGGTACTTATATTATAGGTGGCAGGAAGCACGGATGCTGGAAAGGGTGTTCCACACCTAAGCGGTTCGTTTCAGAAACGCTGAACTAAAGCAAAATTATTAAGTTTAACACTAACATTTCTTTAACTGCCTGATTTATTACTGGGCCTAAGTAAATGGAGAGAAACACCATAAAATGTTTCAAAATCGAAATTTTTCTTATGTTACAGGTCTTAGCCTGTTCAAATTTGAACTAAGTATGACACTATATTATGATGAGTTTCCTTAGAATATATATAATAATGATAAGCTTTTTTATTTCCATTTTTACATTATGATTTTTATTTTTTATTATTTTCCTAAATATTAATTGATGTAATAATGGACCCCAAAATTTTACACAGAATATATATATTTTATTTTATTATTCTACTAGCTGATGCCTGCGACTTCGTCCGCGTGGATTTAGTTTTTAAAATCCTGCGGGAACTCTGATTTTCCGGGATAAAAAGCCTATGTCACTCTCCAGGTCCTCAACTATACCCATGCAAAAAATCATGTCGATCCGTCTAACTCAGTCCCTACGTGATTGTAGGACAAACCAACAAAAAACACACACATTTGTATTAGTAAAGATGTCCAATAGTGATGTACCAGTTTACTAATACAAACAAGTTTCCAGGTAACGGCAGTCCAGACTCCCGGCCTCGTACTCCCAGCCCGCCGGGGGACGGGGACTCGTCCGGGGGCGAGGGCGGAGGCCCGTCCCCGCCCCCCGCGCCGCGCAGAGCCCTGCCGCCCGCCGAGACCGCCACCGAAGCTGAGGAGGGCTACGACGACTGAGCCCGGGGGACTACCCAGTGTATCCCTACAATCTAATTTTCCTTAGCTGTAAACAAATCGCTCATTTGCGACAAGAGTGACATAATTCAAAATCGACGATGAGAGAATTCTCTCGTTAGAAAGTAATGTTGAGTGGATGCTGCGGTCTCGATACAACACAGCGGCCAACAAAGCGACAGAGCATTCAGTCACAATCTCTCTCGCTCTTATTTTTTTGTGCTTAGCGTAATGTTGTTTTTATAGCAAAAAGTATAAAACAACACTAAAATTGGTGAATTTTGAGTTATGTCATAGACTACTGGCCCGGTCCAAAAATGGATGGGTCATATGAACCACCAGGTGACCTATATAGGACGATATAAGAGCATAAAATAATACGATTCAGCACTATGCCGTCACTTGTAAGCTGTCCAACTGAGTGCTGGTGAGAATTGAAAAGTGCAGGTAGAGGGAGTACATTTTGGTCATATATTTTTGTACGGCATTTTTACCATCGATAGATCCATGAAAAATAATAAGAAAGCGCGCAGTGCCGTACAAAAATGTGGATCCACAAAGTCGGTAAACTTTTTTGATTTTCTGAAAATTTGCAGGGTAAATTTGGTCATTTGATTCTGTACGGCATCAGCTTCATACTGTTTCAATACAGCTTCTAATCCATTATTCCGCAACGCCGTACAAAAATCATGCGACAATGGAAAAAAATCGAGGGTTGCAACCCCCTCTCTTTCCGTGGTCCAGGGGGTGATTTGATACAACATAAAATTAATTTATTTTGAAAGTATTTTATGCATAGATAATATTTTTTTACATGCCGTACATTTTCGTTGGTCCAAAGTTTTGTAGGGGATTTTTCCTTGAGTTTTTTTCCCCCCTACAAAACTTTGGACCAACGAATATGACCCATCCATTTTTGGACCGGGCCAGTAGTCTATCACCCTTGTCGCAAATGAGCGAAATGTTTCTCGCAGGAATGCTTGCTAAGCACAGCGTTTAGGACATTCTTACCGCTCACTCACAATAAAGCCGTGCTACAAGTGAAAAACGAAACTCCAAGTACCCGGCAAATGGCATCAGTTTCGTGTTTCATAGAAACGTTTACGAGATTTGTTTACTTTTTAAGACAGTTAAGGAAAAATAGACTATATCTTGCGATCGTATAATCAAATCACTATGCATTATGATTAACGGTGTACACCATTTTGTGGTTTAACAAAATGCTTTCAAAATAAGTACACAACCTCTAAACTGGTAAGCCTAAATTTAGTGCTGTCCTTTTCCGCTGGAAGCATTATGAAGGGGATGGCAGTAGATTTAGATCTGTCACTTTAGTTTTGTTTAGAGACAGATTAGAAAAACATAAGCCGCATTGTCTGTTTTTGTCTTACTTACCCAAGACACACTGAGCGTGACAAAAATAGCAAATGACAAAATGCGCAGATATATTGGATAGGTACTTATCTTTCTCACAGGTAGAATTACTTATGATCTTATAGCTTTGTTATATTTCCATATCAAAACCAAAATATCGAGTTGTAAGAATATGCTACTCAACTGCATCTAGATTAATTTTGTTGATACGTAAAAAGCAAGTTAGCATTAAATGTAGCAGACATATTATAGTCTTCTCTTAGGTGATTCTAATATTTATACGGAAAATATATTTTTCCTCATCATAAAAACATATCCACGTGATTAACGATACGAACTTAAATAAGCAGCTTATCTTAACTTTCCATTGTTGTTCATTCATTATTTAGTTTGTAAGTAGTTTAGTGATTTCTAGTCTTATCTGTCTGTGCCTATCACTTGGTTAGGGGATGCCCGTTGGGCTGCTGTGAAGTAGATCCGGGTCAAAATCACAGATTACATGAGATGGCACAGCCCACACTAATCCTGTTATGATACTTACCTTAGATGGTCTGTAATGTGTGATTTTGATCGGGATCACAATCCAGATTGACTGCTTAAGCGACTTTTTCTCTAGAATGCCAATCAAATTTGAGAGCAAATATTCACTGTTCAGCTGGCATTTGCTCAAAAAAAAAATTTAATCTGTTTTCACTATAATGAGACAATGAAACTCATTCTGCATAAAAATTTCTATTGAACTCAAATTTGAAAAAGATCAAAGATTAATCGAATTCATTGGTTATTATCTCCTGTTCTTGTATTCAATCTATCTATAACTTCGTGTTTAGTTACCTAACAACTTTATTAATACTCAAAAATCAAAAATTGGACTTTAAAAAAAAAAGCAAAGAACTGATGTTCAGATTACAGATAGATTGAATATAGGAATTGGGTTCAAGTGACAGCTGTGTGTATGATTTTTAGCAGCTTCAGCTTGTATGTTTTAATTTATTCCACTCTAAGTTTTAGCATAACGTTAATTATGTATTCTAAAATAGATTTCTTTCGTCTAGGTAGGTAAAATAAGAGCTTGTTTGTATATTTGTTTCTTCTGAACCATGATTAAATCTTCTTATTCTCTTGTGGGCGAGCATGTCGAATCAGGCTGCTTAGCAGCAGACCACAAAAAAATTAACCAGTCAAAATAGAGATGTTGAAGAAACGATAAAACGCATGCTTGTGTGATATAGGATACTGTTACTACATAAACATTTGACACACTTGTAGTATTTTAATTGATAATTTAAAATGGTTATCAAACTGAAACATAACTGTTAAACATGACTACTTATTCTTGAATATTTAATAATCAATAAGAAATATTATTTTAACCACAGGCAACATCCCAATTGATTGTATTTTTCACATCATATCTCTCATGCATATGTCTGGAGAAAATAACCATTACCAGTTGTTTATTTGTCAAAGCATTATATTTAAGATTTGTTTTGTTTCTGTACTTAGTATACAAGAGATTGGGTAAGATTATGTACTGTGATAAAAGAGTTTGTATGAACTGCTGAGTTGATGGTAATAATACAATTAGATTAAGAGTTTTAACTATTGATTCTGTAGATGCTATCACTAAGGCAAATTTTATTGAGCTTTTATTTTAATTAAAATTAAATTTAAAATTGGTCTTTTTATTTTAAATGCCAGGCATATCCTAGTAAATCAAACAAAACTTTCTAGGTTCCCTAGGACATAGCAGATAAAATTATGTATTATAATTTAAATGATCATGAGAAACACGATGCTGTGTTGCCAATGCCATAATTCAAATTCTAGAAATCATCTTGATTTTCCTTCCTTTAGAAACTTCCTATTTTATAGATTAAAATTTTTATTTCAATTAAATAAGACCAAAATACTTTAAATGATGATTAAATTTATTTACAGTAAGATCTTAAGTTTAGGTAATAGTTTAGCCAGTAGTAGTATTAGGTCACTTGTGATCCCCTTTCCCTCACAATAGCTTTGTTCTTCCTTAACAGTGTGCTTGCATCTATTATATCAGGATTATTTTCCTCTGCATACTCATCCAGCCGTTTTCTCAATAAGTACTTCAATTCATCAACAGAATCTCTTTTCAAAGCTGATATACCAATTATATCTTCGAATTTAATTATTTTATTTGGTTTTATTTCTTCTGGCAAGTTTTTAATGACATTATGCATATTTCTGAGGGCCTCTTTCACTTCTAAAAATTTATCATTTGCACCTGGCAAATCCAATTTGTTTACAGCTAATATTGCAGGCTTTTCCAACAACTCTTCATCATAAAGCTCAAGTTCTTTATTAAGAAGCAATATTGTTTCCAAACATGATCTAAATGGGTACTGATGGCTCAGCTTAAAACCTTCTACATCAGCTATGAAAAGTAGTAATTTAGTTCTCTCTACATGTTTCAAAAACTTGTGACCGAGTCCAACATTTATGTGAGCACCTTCTATGAGACCAGGCAGATCTGCTATAGATATCTGCCTCAGATCCTCGTATTGTATAATGCCTTTATTAGGTTTTATTGTTGTGAATGGGTAATTTGCTATTCTGGGCTTGGCTCTAGATATTGCTCGTAGTAAAGAACTTTTTCCTGCATTTGGAAAGCCTACAAGGCCAATATCTGCAATTAATTTTAAATCTAATCGTATGTGATGTACTTGACCAAAGTGTCCAAGGAAATTGTTGTCTTTGTTGCCTCCTGGTCCACCTCGCGCCACGATTAGCATCTGATCCTCTTTGTCAACTGATCCCAAGACATGACCGTCTTCTCGATAAACCGTTACACCGAGTGGGACCTCGAGCTTCACGTCTGCGCCAGGATTACCCACAATCTTAGTTTTACGACTGTCTTCGCCATGTTCAGCAGTAACAGTTTTGCCTCGATATTTATTCATAATAGACCTTAAGTTAGCGTCTTCTTTGCCCACACAATAAACACATCCTCCTTGTCCGCCAAGCCCTCCAAATTTAGGAGTCCCGGTACCCCCGGTACCTCCTTTAACGTGAATTCTTACGGTATCAATAAACTTACTGCGAAGAAACTTCCGAGGGCGTTTGATTTCTTTAAGTGCAAACCATGTTCTGCTGATGAAAACCATTTTTATTATTAATAATTATTTAGGCTTTTAAAGATAACATGATCTATTTCTATACCTATACAAAATTAAAAATTGTTAAAGTTAAAAATAGGGTGACCGACCCAATTATTAGCACTTTAAGAGTTTATCCAATTTCAAATATGTTTTTTAAATTAAAATCTAACCAAATTCTTTAAATAATTGTGTTCATAAGGTTACTTGTTTAATAATATATATAATTAAAGAACTTTTTAAGGATTTTTTTCTTAAATCAACAAGAATTTGAAATAAAATTAAAAAATGACCCAGTCCCCAATTATTCGCACATACGGGATTAACTACTGTAAGTACTGACTGGTAAGTCGATCAGTCAAAATGGCCGAAAACTTCAGGAATTCCAGAACAATATCTTTCAACTACAATACTGACGTCATTTTAAAACTTTTCAGATTAGAAACGTTTCGATTGTGAAAAATATGAATTCCCTTAAATATTTTTTAATCTGAAAATTTAAAAACTACAATCAGAAACTTATATTTTAATCTTTTTTGCTAAAGTGCGAATAAACTGGTGCAGTGCTAGCAATTGGGTTGGTCACCCTATTTGAATTTTGAGGTTAATTCACAGACTAAACACGATTAACACCATAGACCAGGAACACCACAGAACACTAATACTTCCCACCAAAACAGAGCAGAAGTGAAACGGAGTGATGGTGATTCACTGGTGATTACGGTGATTACTAGCAAAGAGAATGTAATCACTCCGTTTTAGTTGTTCCTGGGTCTATGGTGATTACATTCTCTTGGCAGAAGTGTTGTGAATTCTTTTATTAATTCTAAATTAGAAATACTAATAATAATAGAAAAATGTGAAATAGAAAAAATTATTACACATAGTTACAAGTAATACATTACATAAAACCTATTGGTATTAGGTTTAACCAGCCTCAAATATTATTTTTTGTACGTGTTCGCATCGGCTTACGATTTTTCCAAATATTTTTAACGATGTATGAATTAAAATATTATATTTCATTATTTCTGTTAACACTATTGGTTTCCCATATTTCATGTAGTGACGGCGATCGATCGCATTTCTATCAAAAATGCTTACAAAAGTGTAAAAATACCAACTGCACTACAGGTAAATAAATTTTAATATTATTTATCAACTCAATGGCTCAACTGTGTACTGTATTGCCGTAAATTAACAACATGAGGTAACAATGACTAAAAGAAAAGACTCAAGAGTCACCAACGTAGCTCAACAGGTCGGATCAATGAAAACTGCGGCCCTCAATCTTATAAGTTCAAAATCTACATTGCGGAATGATTTTTGTACATTCAAGCATAACTGTTACTATTGTTAGTATAAAATTATAAGTTAAAGCAATTGTATTTGTGTATACCTATCGAAAACTATTTTATTGTAAATTTTTGGTTTTTAAAGCAATAAGAGCTCTTACATCAATGTTTAGAATAGTTTAGAATTTATGGAATAGAGTTATAGTTTATATATAAAAAATTGCCATTATGTTGTTTCTATGAGAACATAATTTTAGATGGAGCATTTACCCAAGAGGCAGCAAGACTGCAAGATTTCTGGGACTGGCTGCTGGTGTGGGGGTGTGAGGATGAGTGCCGCTACCACTGCATGTGGCGTACGGTTCAGGGGTACCAGAAGAGGGGATATGCAATTCCTAAATTTCATGGAAAAGTATGTCATAACTGTATCGTGTATGTATGTAATCGTGTACATAAATACACGATACATAACATAAGAGCGGGTACAACCGGAGGACTGAATTAGACAATTTTGTTTCATCTATACCTCCATGAGTATGTTAAGTCATTGGTTTCAATTTTTATTATCTGATTATTACAATTGTTTGTCGTACTTAGTCGCATTGTATGCAATAGGATTTGGGAATGAATTATTATCCTAAGAAAACCATTTTTAATCTGATAAAAATGGTTATCTTGGGATAATAATGGGAAGGGGTTACAGCGCTCAACAATTAGCAATAAGATATGCAGAGAAAGATAAAAGCAGGGAAATATGTAATTTGCTTTAATAGTTAATAGTTCTAAGAATATAAAGTCTACATAATTAATATTGTGAGATAGCGATGATAAATAAATCAATAGCAGGCCAAATAAATATAATATTTTTCTATTTGGCCTGCTACCAGCTAACCTTGTGGGTGCTTCTCTGGCCAGGGTGCGTTTGGAACTCTCGTAGATTACGTTTTAAGTTTATTAGTAAAATCATCACCATTATCTCACTTACATAAAGTTGTAAAATAATTGTTAACAGTCAAATTGTAGTTAGTATGTTACCTTTTAAGACTTTGAATATGTTCTTTTATGTACAGTGGCCGTTCAGAAGAATACTCGGCATACAAGAGCCCGCTTCTGTCCTGGCATCAGTCCTGAACCTGCTGGTACATGTCCACAATTACAAGAAAATCATCAGGGAGTTCCCCATGAAGGATACGCCCATGATCATGTTTTGGCACTTCTTTGCTTGGGTAAGGAAAGTTTGCAGAATTTCAAATTAACACTATTGTGAAAAGTGTGTGATTGTTATTTGGTATTTTTGCTAGTCCGTGTCGATTTAGTTCGTAAAAATCCCGTGGGATCTCTGATATTCCGGGATAAAAAGTAGCCTATCTATGTCACTCTCCAGGTCCTCCACCCACGAAAACTCACGGCGTCATCGTATTTCCGCTTGCCTAGTAATGAAACATTACAAAAACACCTAAACTCCACCACACAACACTCAACAACACCTTAGTCACAGCACGCTCTATAGATATCAGATCTGGTTTGAACAGTGAGTTAGTTGACGTCGAGCCTCTTTCCCAGGTGTGCATAAACGCGTGGGTGTGGTCGGCGGTGTTCCACACGCGGGACAAGTACTTCACGGAGTTCATGGACTACACCGGCGCTCTGTCCATGGTCATGAGTCTGCTCATAGCGGCTATAGCGCGGTGAGTTGGTATAGAGGCTCGTTCCTACGCTTTTACGCGCCCCGTCAGGTGTGAATAGTACTTTACCCGCGATATAACCATAGCTGTGCCAAATCACACCAAGATCGATTTACTAGGAGTGCATGTAGTAAAACCACCATGTATGCCTAAGAATGCCATATTGCAGCTATGGAGGATTTGAAATATGCTATTCAATACTCACCAGGCAAAAGCTGGCAAAAGCTTATGAATGAACATCCTAGTATTTCCCATATTTCTGTTTGGTTCTGAAACGGTCTGGGATGTTTCCGATTCGAGATATGTTGGAGGAAGATGATTGTGATAGCTGGACACATTGTTTGTTGTATTCTTGGTTACTTAGAAAATGATTCTTCACGGGCGAAGGGTATGTATCCCAAGAGGATGTAGCCCTATATATTGGTTCGGATAGATCAGCACCGCAATCGGTACCACGTCTTCAAAAAGCCTAAGACAGATCAAATGGAAGAACATAGTGCGTGAGAAAGGTGATTCGTACCAAGATCGCGGCAAGGAGTTTTCCTTGTAAGTTGTACATGTCCTTCATATTATGTAGGTGTTTTTGGTACTAACAAAATATGTAAATAAGAAAATTAATAAGAGTGACGATGGCGATGTTCCAGAATATTCTACTACAGAGGACGAGCCGTCGCCGTGGTCCTGATATTGCTGCTGAGCCTGTACTTCGTGGCGCACGTGAGATACCTGTACACGGGAATGATCGACTACGACTACAACATGCAAGTTAACGTGTTCTTTGGTGAGAACCCCTTTTTAATATTAAATGTACTGTTTGTAACACTAAACAAGAATAAATGTATTTTCTTTCTTTCTTTTCTTTCAGGTGTGCTGGGCTCGACGCTGTGGCTGGCGTGGTCGTGGTGGCAGCTGGCGGCGGGGCGGCGCCACGTGCTGCGGCTGATGGTGTTCACGGCGCTGTCGGGGCTGTTCCTCTCCATGGAGCTGGGCGACTCCCCGCCGCGCCGCGGCTGGGACGCGCACGCGCTGTGGCACCTCGCCACTGCGCTCTTGCCGGCCTTGTTTTACAGGTACCGTACTATTTCACTCATTTGCGACAAGGGTGACATAATTCAAAATTCACCAATTTTACTGTCAATTTATACTTTTTGCTATAAAAACAACGTTACCTACGCTAAGCACAAAAAAATAAGAACGAGAGATTGTGACTTAATGCTCTGTCTCACTGTTGGCCGCTGTGTTGTTTCGAGACCGCAGCATCCACAAAACAGTACTCTCTAACGAGAGAATTCTCTCATCGTCGATTTTGAATTATGTCACTCTTGTTGCAAATGAGCGATATGAGTGCATATTAAATGTCTATACAGGTAGGTGCAACTCTTGAATATGGATGTGATTTACACGTGGACGGATCTCTCTTACGGATAAGTCGATTTGGCTATTTTCGTCGAGTGGTGTTGAGGTCTCGAGTCGCAGGAGTGGAAACCGCTCACCCGAAAGCGCAGCGTGGGTTCGTGAAATAGCAAATATTTACGGGCAAATCGAGTATTTGATCGTTGTCAAAATGTGGATATTCATTAAGTACAATCGAAGGTTTAACATGTAACAATAATATGTGTAATAAAAACAGAAAATAAATCCGTCAAAAAACAAATACCTAAGTTATAAGCTGTTTATTCAGTCTAGTGGCCTAAAAATATAAATGGGGGATATCTGGCAAAATAGGGAAACTAATCACAATTAAAATTGTTTATAGGTTCGTGATCGACGATCTGAGATATTTGCGGCAATCCAGCGTCAAGAGTGATTTGAAGTTACCTTAATTATTTGTAATATATGTATTAGCAGTAATTATTTAATTACGATATTTATGAAATCAAAAATAAACCACAAGTCTATCATAACGAGAATTTTTATTATAATCTATCTACTAATCCAATCACACGCCGGTTTACAAAATAAACATATATCTACAAAGAGCCAGAAAGCATACAATTTACAAGTACCTACTGACGCGAATATATAAACTTACATAGACATTTCAAATACAATATATTTTTGTACCGGATGGAAGATTACATCCTGGCAGGGGAGACCAGACAGCGAGGGTTCCGACAGACAAGGGCCATTATTATTCATTAACACAGAAATCGGGCTAGGGGTGCTTTTCTGAACTAGACCCGCTATGTGTAGCATGTTTTATACAAGATTTAAATTCAATTATCAGTCCTTCGTAACCGCACCACGAGAACATTTGGTCTACCCTCTCGTGAAACTCTAAGGGATATTAAGAGATGGCCAGAAAAATTTTTCCTCATTTTATTGGATTAGACTATGTGTTTAATGCTTATACAATACTAAAAAATGCCCGCGACTTCGTCCGCGTGGATGTTTTTTTAATTCCCGTAGCGACTTTAATTTTCCGGGATAAAATAATCCTGGATGTGAGCTGCCTCCATTCCAAATTTCAGTCAAATTGTTTAATTCGTTGCGGCGTCAAGGAGTAACAAACACACACACACACACACTCACACACACACTTACACATACAAATTTCGCCTTTATAATATTATATTAGTGTTATATTAGGATTAGGATTACACGACTACAATATTAAAACGAGCACATTAATTTTCCAAAACGAACTTCTTCCACTGTTCTCCACATTTAGCTAGGTTATGTTTCTTAAGCCATCGAAGCTTGTCGTTCACAGCGCTATCGTTTATTTCGTGGAGTGAAATGCGCTTCAACTTCTGACTCACTTTCGCTTTAGAATCCACATAATGGAGTGGACTTTGCAAATTGTTGTCAACTATGGCGCTTCTAGCTTCGTAATCATTCCAATATACGGGACGGGCATCTTTGAGGGGCGGTTGTTCGGATAAAGGTCTCTCGGATGAATATTTTCTCTCTTGTGGTTTGTCGAACATAAGTCTTTCGTTCCATTGACGCCTGAACTCTTGCTCCAAGTAGGGCGACCTTCTACTTTTTTCGTGTAATGGTCGGATGAACGCATTTTGATCCGCAGATTTTCCTTTTGAGCTTGTTTTGTAATTGTAACTCTGCCTACGATCTTTCGGCTGCAGCACGGCCGTCCTGCCGCTGTAGATAGTTTCATAGTCGTCAGAGTCGCTCGCTTCGGAAGCTTCTTCACTATCGTTATGTATTTTTCGGTCAGCTTTTCTTTTCTTAAACATTTTCACCGAATGAAACATTCTTTGCAGGAGACCTTTCCTTTCGTGTTTGGGCTGAAAAATATACAAATAAGTTCATTATTCTTATTTTGTATTATATATGCCTACAATAATTTCGATTTTGTTTAAGAACATAATGCTTCTCAAATATTTACCGGTATTTCGAATTCCTTAATGTCCACAACGTTTTCGTCTTCAGTATCGTCGCTAGAGATGTCGGTGTCTTCATCGTCCTCAATAATAGTCTCAGTGCTACGCTGTTGGAATCGATGTAATATTTCGTCATGGTTTGTTTTACTTTCTGTAGAGTTATTGTTTCGGCGCACTTCGTATGTTCGTGGTTTGTCTTTGGGCTGGTTGATGGTAGTATTGCTTACAGTACTACTATCATTCGACTCGTTTGAGGTAATTAATGCTTCAACTTCAACGTCACGTTTATCTACTGCTTTCATACCGGAACTTCTCACGTCTTTAACATTGCTTTTCAAATTTCCAGTAGATTTTAAATCATCATACTCGCTTACGGAATTGTCTTTTGTTGGAAAGTCCAAATTCACAGCCATAGACTTATAAATTTCTTTAATGAGTTTTTCTGTTTCTTTATTTCCAGCACTTATTTCTGTCTGTTCGGCTATTTCCTTGTCTGTGTTTGTAGCGGCTGCTGAGGCTTGCTTATATTTTGAAGATTTATGCGAACTTCTTTTGTGATAGCAGGCGCACAAGCGTCTGCCGGACGAAGGGTGAACGAATACTGGGAAGTTTTGTAAATACTTCAAAGAAGGTTGGTATGGCACGTCGTCTAAACAATATTGGCCCGCCGAAAGTTGTCTCGAGCAGGAAGGCATGTAAGGGTGTGCATTGTATGAATGATTATAAGTATAGCTATGGAGTAAAGTCGATTGGCCTTGCATATTATTCTGAGAACTTCCTTTTTGCACAACCGCATCTTTTTTCGACGTTTTTTCCATAGATCTGTTTACTTTTGGATTCGTTTTTACCTCTGCTAAAACTGATTGCAAAATACTTTTTATTTGATTTAAAGTTGTCTCGGTTTTATTGTCTTCTATTAACTCTAGTTGCGTGCTCTGGTTTTTGAGAAGCAGTTTTGTGTTAATATTATTATTGTCTGTTTCAATTAATTTGTTTCTGAGCACAATTGTTTTAAAGGGTTCAGATTTTTCTACCTTATCTGAGAGATAAGTGTTATTTTTGTTAATTTTAGAATCATTGTAACATCTCTTTGGGGTTACCTTACTTGTTTCGTAAACTTGGTTATTGATTCTCTTTTGCTCCACGTTATATTGCTCAGACTTTTCCTTATGCTTTATTTTTTGGAAAGTTAAATTATGGTGTCGTTTAAGAGGACTTTCAGATTGATACTTAACTGTCTTGGAATAATCTCGATTTTTGCTGCGAAATTGTTCCGGCCAACATCTTATTTCTATGTCCCTTTTAGGCAGATTACTTTCTTTTAGAAACTTATTTGTTTTTTCTTTTACAGGAACAACGTCATAGAGATTTGAATCGTAATATGTTGTGTTGATGTAGTTTGGTTCATACTGCATTATATTATTTATGGAATCGAAACCTTTTGGCATGTAGTCATCGATATTCTGAAACAGACCGTGGCAACACGAGCACACATCGGACTCGTACAAGCGTGAACGTGCAAGCTTTTCGCCAGTATTTCTGCACACCGGTCGTGAAAAGTGACTAGTGTCTGAAAACTCTTGGACGACGAATTTGGGATCATATTGTTTTCGTATCACGTTATCCAAATAAGCGTGGCTTATACATGTTCTGTTGTTATTTAGAGTTTCAAAAGGGTCCAACAAATCATTATTAAACGGATTGTTTTGGGTGTTTTGGGCAAAATATACTAGCTGTGTTTTCGTTTTACTCTTTCCTCTGCAAACTTTTCTCTTCCTCTTTGCGATTTTAAAAAGATTGTTATAATAATGTTCAGCTGCGGCGAGCTTACGTTCAGCCTCGGAAATATTTCTAATTGCATTATCCGGATCGATATCTTTACGAGAGCTATAACTACAATGTGGATCTTCGTCCTTACTTGTAGTCATAATGACGGGTAAAGCAAAGGAAACGTTAGATTTTCTGTGTCTGGATGAGCTACCGCTATTAGTTTTGTTGCGTGATCTGTCGCTCCGAAGCGATTTATTGCTAGAGTAACCTAAAGTCTGAGACCCTCCGTATAGAACTGTGTTCACTACGGTGCCACTATTAGGCTTACTAGCTTTATCACCAACTGCACCTCCTTTATTACCAACTGCACCGTCTTTATCACGAACTACATTGTCTTTATTATTGACTGAACCATCCTTATCACCGACTTTACGATTCTTATCACCGACGGCATTACCTTTGTCACCTCCTGTGTTACTTTTTATACGTTCTGGTGTAGGTGTCACTGGCGGTGATTGAGGCGGTGCTGAATTTGGCTCTGGCGAATTCTCCGGTGGCGGTGTTTTTGCATGGTTTTTGTTCGTTTCATGCAGTTGCCTTTCTAAGAATTGGATTTTCGCTTGTAAGTCAGTCACGTCGATGGGAATACATGAAATGATTTTGACTTCTGTCTGTGATGGGGTATTGCCTGCAAAATTAAATAGACTCAAATTATTCAGTAACGCATATCTTCTATATTATCGTATGTAAAGAAAAAAAAATTGAAGTAGGTAACTTGCCTAAATTATAAGCAACTCTGCGTAAAAAATTCTCCACACCTTTGAAGCGTTGTTTGTAAGGTTTGCTCATTTTGACATCACTGAAAAACTGAATGTTTAGTTATTTATATCTATCCATTTTTCTAAAAAACACTCTCTGCGTCTTAATTTTCAGGGCTGTGAACCTTTTAATAATCACCCAGTTAATGATACCCAGATAGACAGACAAATGGAGTGTGGAGATCCTTTTGCTCATAAACTGATTAAACAAGTCTTTGATTGTTGTACAAAATTCAAGTTTCTAGGTATACCTACATACGTATTCTCGTGCAGAAAGTCGCGTCATCAAAACCTACAGAGCCAGTTACTGCAACTAAAATTTTAAAAGGCGCAAAGGAAGGTTATGTGGTTCTAATAACGGAAAAATCTGAAATGCATTTTCAAAATACACAAAAATTGAAAACTTAACGCATCTGCAATTTTCAATCTATCTACCTATTAGAAAACTTTTGAAATTGGATACTTTCATTTTTTGCTTAAACACGAAATTGGTAATTTTTTTCTAAAAATATTTCATGAAAATGCTAATTTTGTACATCTAGAACTGACAATTTCATATACATACTTGCCAAGAGAATATAAAACGGAATGATTACATTCTCTTGGATAATCACTTCGTGAATACTTGTTCACGGAGAATATACTCGTTGTCAACGTTACCTACTTCATAATATCGCCAGTTCTCAGAGTCCAAGAGAATATAATCCACAAATCACTCCGCTCAGAGTTTAAAATCAGCAGGTGCCGTACCCACTAGTGCCGTAGTATCTAATCTTTATCTAATGTATTTGGATTTATTCCCCGTTTTTTTTAAATTATGAAATAGATTTGCGCTTGACGACAATGATGTTTCCATCACTGTCCCAAGAGAATATAATCACTCCTTTTTATCATAGTCATCAAGCGTCAGCATCTAAAGCATGAGGTCTAGGTTGGAGCGCGCTTGCTTAGAAAATGTCAAGAGAATGTGATCACTCCGTTTTAAGAAAATGCTTATTCACTCTTGTCTTGAAGGTACTCAAATTATACGTGGCCGGAAACACGGACGCTGGAAGTGCATTCTATACTTTAGCAGTTCGCTTCAGAAACGTTGAACTAAAGTGTTTCGTATGAACGACGTGGAACTTTTAAAACTCGTTATCTGTGTGTGCAGGTATATCCGACATCTATTATTTTATTAGTAATTTTTAGGAGAACAATTACATATATTATTTGAGATCTTGAGATCCTAACTAAAAGTTAATGGCTAGCGCCGCGCCATATTACGCGCGCTTGTCACCACCGGCGAAGATCGCATGGCAGGGAGAACTAAACCAGCCTAGACAATTTTTCTATTACCAATTCAAGTTCCTTTCCTGTATTACAATTTCGCAGTTTGTATGTAAGAACGCTTAGAGGTCCTGTATGATTTAAATACAATTCGAACAAAGTTTGAATAATAAGAACAAGTGTTTCGATTTTCTTAAGTAGGTAGATATAATAAAGACCATCTTAATTCCCACAAACAATAATACAAACAAAAGCACTTTCAATTTAAATGAGAACCACATGCCTCAAACACACTCATAAAAACATTCGAGGTCGGTACATCTTCGGGGGGTTGCCATAACTAGACTTGTCCTTGCCGAGCAGAGTTCGTACTATCAAGTTTCTGGGAGAGAAGGGGTTTTTTTTGTAGAACAGTTTTTTCATCATCGCGTTTTTCATGTTCATATCCCCTTGTGCGAGTTGCTTCTGCATTTTCAGAGAGAAGTTCATAGTGTCGTTTTCGTTTTGCTTGGACCTCTCTTGCAAAGTTTTCCAAAAGTTTGGTTTCTCTTTAATAGGAGTGACGTTTCGGGAAGTTGTTTGCTCTTGCTGTTGTTCCATTGGTATCTTCTTCGCGAACCTACGCAAAATAGACATTTTTCTCTCACTCTGAGTGCCTATGCTTTTCACTTCAATCTCTTTCAGACATAGAGGAACTTGAGGCGGAATCTGGTTGTAAGGGCGGTCGTAGCTAGGATAGGGCGGAGCTGTCGGATACTTTGGGTTGTAATGCGCGGCTTGAGCGTGGTCGTGACGGTGTGAGTAGTGGTTATAGACGTCAGGAGGCGGTGGGGGTGGTCGATAGCTATGCCTTTGCTCGTAGCTGTGGCCGCAATAATCGTAGCGAGGAGAAGCGCAGCAGTGCGGACCAGGCATCGGCGGCGGGTGGTAGTACTCCTGGCCGTGCATCGCGTAGCTCTGTATGTGTTGCTTGAAGGGAGGCTTCGGCTTTACTTCCACCTCCACAGTGCTCTCGCTCTCGCTCATTTCTTTGATCACATCTTTATTCTTCTTTTTGAATAGTTTCCATGGATTCAGCACTTTTTTTAATTTGCCTCGTTTAACCTGAAAAATATTTATGATATTCAAAAACTAATCAATTGGCTCCGTCCATGGTTGGTATGGTTGGTTTGAATTCAATGCAGTAGCAGAACTTGGTTACCTACTATGCTGGAATAGAGCCGCTGTTGACATTATTCCAGTGTTCAATCTTTAAAGATTTACCTACTTACCTACCCTAGCAAGGATAATTATTATTTCAGCAGATAGATCTTTATCTGAATTGGTGAATGAGTAATGTTATGAATGTTACGAGAATAAAAGATTACCTTTTCTGCCGGAACATCCGTACTTATATCGGTTCCAGTGGAAGACTGGGTTACTTCTAAGCTTAGCTTCTCTAATACCGTATCCGAGTAACTAGCATTAGTATTGTATGTATCTGAAGCTATTCTTGAGCCGATAGCTTCACAGCTTTTGGAGTAGCACTTTATGTGCGACGTTCCAACATTGGCGTCGTGTTTTGATGCTTTAGTACTACCTCCTACGTATCTAGTAACAACCTTTCTGTCAAAAAAACGTCCACTTCTTGACCTAGCGCTGTGGTCCTCGTTGCCATATTCTTCTTTCGTGCGCGGTGACTTTGGTTTTTGTGATACAAATTTATATATTTCCTTTATGAGCTCCTGGGTTTCGTTCTTCGTATTAACTTCTTCCGAAGCTTTGGTTTTATGGGACGAGTCTTTATCGGGACCGGTATGTTCTTTTGAAGTTTTAGCGCATGCAGTGCAAGCATAACTAGGACTTGGTATTATGTAGCCATTTTGCATGCAGTTCATCGGACACACGGGAAGTATGGGGTAACAGCATGGGTTGGGGAAGGCTGGCAAAAAGGGCGGTATACCACATTGCCCGACGCCGTAGTTATTGAAACTATTACCATCTGGAATTATATTGGAGTTTGTCTTGGTACTTTGATTTTGAATCAGCTGTTTGTTTTCAATTTTGCTAGTGCCTTCAGATTTATCACTACATGTCGAATCCTTTTTTATTTCAAGCAAAAATGTTCTAAGTATGTCTTTGATTTCACTGAGCGTTTTTTCGGTTTTGTCTGCAGACGAATCTGTCAGTTGTGTGTTAAGTGGAGTGTCAATATTTGGTATGTTAACTTGTTCGTTGCCGAAATTGGGATACTGAAGACTGCTCATTGTTCCTACGTCTTCATAAATTTGAACAGGTTTTTGAGATTTTGAGCTGTTGAGGATTTCAGGCTGTATTCTTTGTGGATAATACGCGGAAGAACCGTCACTTTCTATTACATTTGTGACTTTCTTTCGGTGTTCACGCGCAGGCGAGGGCCTGCGGCTCTGGTGCCTTTCGTTGTATAAACAATCCTCATATTCTGGATAACGTTGTACTTTCAAGTTGAGTCTCGGTCTATGACTTCTAGGGGAGGGTGGAACTTCTTTACAAAATTGATTTGCAATCATATTATCTTCTGTGAATTTCCTCCTTGTCTTCGGGCTTGACTTTTCTTTTACAGGAATAACATCATATAAGGCTGAATTATTATAATCGTCTAAATAATCTCGTTCAAGTTTATGTCTTCTACTTTTCTTGGAACTATAGAGTCGCGTATCGCAGATGCTCCTCATGTCACTGAGATCACTGTGACGAACGTAGCGATGTCTCTTCCTCCTGCAATCATCGAAACAACACGAACATAACTCAATACCTTCTTGGATTTCATCACGCACTGTAAACTCCTGGTCTCGACATACTGGGGCTGAAAATTGGCTGAAATCTGAATCTCTCCTACCAAATACTTTAACAGGTCTATATTGCCTTTTTATAATGTCAGTTATGAAGTCTTTATCGACTTCGGAATAAACACGTTTCGCTCTTTTAGTTTTGTGTCTATCATCATATTCTCTTTCTTGATTCCTCAAAACTTTCTTCACAGTTTCCCTATCGATATGTTCCTTTAAAACGAACGAATCAGTATATTCTCTCCTCAATTTTCTCTTTTCGTATCGGTGACTGGAAAATCCAGGTTTTGAATTTTTTTTATTTCCAGACTCTATCAGAGAATGAAAGCTACTCGTTGAATAAATTGGTTCCATTGTTTTATATTTTGAACGGGTTTTTCCTTTTACAACTAAATCAAAATCATTTCTTGCACGCCTTTTTTCTCGAAACTCATTGTTTTCTTTAAATTGAAAATCTGGAATATTTTGGGCGACATTTCGATCTGCAGATACCATATCGGTTGTATCGTCATGTCGGTCGTTGTGTACGTTGGTGTGATCCTCGTCGGGCTGACGCTGTTGGCTAGTCGAAGACTTATATAAAAGTTTAGTTTCTACGTCATTAACATCTGTATCACAGTTTTCCTGTTGGGTTAAGGATCCGTCGTCCCGTTGCAACTGAAACTGTACTTGAGATTCTTTTCTGAAACTGTGCCCGAGACAAGATATATCTTGACAGTGTTTGCTGACTCTGTTTAGCTGCTCCTCTATGCCTATTATTTTGTTTTTCAAATCTGATACGCTAACTTCAATACTTGAACTTGTTTTAGTACCCGGTTGCGACGACGTTCCTGTAGTTACAAAGGTGAATTAAACATACTACTTGTAGTAAATCATTTATATAACATTATATAATTATCTTGAAGAGGTAACTTTAACTTACCTAATGCTCTTCGTACAAAGTCCTTGATGGCTCGATATCTGCGCTTGGTGCGAGGCGATATGCGGCGACGTGGAGTGCGAAGTGTCATTACCTTCCACTACCTAATATTCAAAAATTGTACATATTATTATTTTATTAAAGTTTACAGTAGATCAAAACTATTTATTGCAAATACCTTCCTAATATTATCTAACCGAAGGTCACGAGATCAGCCTATTTTGTCAGCTCAGCTGAGATCGCCATCACTCGAGTCTATTCCATAAGGGAACCCTAATCGTGCGTTGAATCGGGTTGACTTTTTGTAATTCTATTTATTAAGTTAATTAACTAGAATATTATGTACGAAACGCAAACTTTAAAGTACAAGTTTAGTAGGTAGGTATTTCGACTATCTCACCAAGACTCAAACGTGAAAAATTTTGTTTAGCAGTAAAATTTCTCGAACATTATAAATTCCAATTTTCATAATAAATATCTATAAGTAATATATTTATTTAATTTTTTTATGAATATATTTTTATTCCAAATAATTTGCTCTTACAATTAAGTTTTTATTGATCTAATTAAAATTGTTTGACTTTTGAATTTCATTACAATCAAGAGAATATCCAAGAGAATGTAATCACTCCGTTTTTACCACAGTTTTTACCTACTGACGAAACAATTGGAAACAATTTTTTAATATTCGACAAATGAATAAATTATGCCAGGATCAAGAAGTTTATTATCGTAGATGGAGAATTTCTCCATCTTCCCTTATATGCCTCTATAACCAACGCCCTACACTTGGAGTATAAAATACTCGAAGGCCCTATATGGGCTTCATATAGGTCATGGAATTACTTCCATGAGGTTCTATCTACCGAAGGAAGACCCAAGGTGCCTACAAAGGCAAAAATTGTACATAATAAAAGGACCTTAAAACTGTTAAAAATGCAGGTACAGGTAGGTACAGAGTTTGTGTCTTGGAGATGGATGGAGGCTGATTTTTTGTTGAAAAAACCACGAAAAGAAAAAACAAAAGGAAAAATCCAAACGACAAACATATACGAGGGGAGGTCCAAAAGTTCGTGGAATGAAAGGGTTTTAAGTAAAATGAAACAACAAATCTATTTTTCCTTTTTAATATAATCGCCCTTAAGCTGAATACATTTATTAGATCTATGAATTAATTTTTCTAAACCATCTTAAAAATATTTTTTATCTTTTGCCTCAAAATGAGCCAAAATTGCCTCCCTTACCTCATTGTCGTCGGAAAATTTCCTTCTCTTTAAGTCTTTTTTTGGATTGGGGAACAAATAAAAATCACTTGGGGCCAGATCTGAACTGTAGGGTGGGTGGACTAGTGATCCGAAGCCATGCGTGTGCAGAGCAGCCATTGCAACTTTGCTCTTGTGAACCGGCGCGTTGTCTTGCAAGAGCAACACACCTTTGGACAATTTTCCTCGACGATTTTCCTTTGATGGCCTCCTTTAATTTGTGTAATATCGTTGCGTAGTATTCTCCGGTTATGGTCCTACCCTTTTCCTTGTAATCAATCAATATTATCCCCTCACAATCCCAAAAAACAGTAGCCATCAACTTTCTGAGCGAGGGTCGTCTTCAATTGACTCCCGACCATGTTTGAAAAGACCATGCCACTTGTAAATCATTGATTTACTAGGGCACTGTTACCCATAAACAGTTTCCATTTCATTCAAAATGGTCTGAGCGTTCTTTCCTTGCTTGGTAAGGAATTTTATCACAGCATGGTGTTCAATATTTTTCCCCTAGATTCAGTTCTCTTCCGGATTTACTTGTTTAGCAGGCGAGTGTTCACAAACGAACGACGCAATAATGCTGAAACTCAATTTATATACTAATGATGAGTCCCCAATTAGTATGACACTAAACGAGCGCACCTATTCCCACTCCATCCCCTCCATTCCACGAACTTTTGGACCTCCCCTCGTAAGTATGTTTGTGATCCAAACTCATGTGTCTTGCGCAGTGGTTTTATTTAGTGGATATTTTATTAAAAGGCTTTTTATGGATTGAAATATCCTATTTAATTTTATTTTTATGTTTTACATTTTAATTTTATTTTATGCACGTAAGAAGAACATAGAATTCGACAAGAGAGTAATACGACCACAGACTACAATATCTGCGTAGCTAACATAGACTTAGCTAGTATCCAACACCTTCTCCTATTTTTAAATTTTTAAGATTATTATTGTTATACAAATTTAAAAATAAATCTAACTTATTAATAACAATGTTTGTTTTTCATTTTATACCTATAAAACAAAACTTTTTATTTCTTTCAATACAATAGGAAAAACTTATTTAACATTCAAAAACTAAAACAAAATCTTATTCTAAATAATCATACATTAACATTAAATTAGTATTTTCTTACAATGCTTTTCAAATTTAAGTCTACTTAATGGTTTTGTTAATATATCAGCTGTTTGTTCAGCTGTACTTATACAATCTTCTTGTTTTTATGTTATACCTGTATTATCTTTATGAATCTCTAAACCAATATAATTCTTTGGATTTTCAAATACTCTGATTTCAAATTCCTTTTTTAGACAATTTATTATACAATCTAAATCCTTTTTATTTTTAGCAATCGCAAGTCCATCATCTACATAGATAGCTAAAATTATATTTTTATTAACATTTGTAAATACACAACGATCAGTTTTAGTAGAAAATAAACCTAGTTTTGACAATGTTTCAGTAAATTTCTTATTCCATGTTATTGGAGCTTGTTTAAGTCCATACAATGATTTAATTAATTTACAAACTTTATTAGGTTCATTTTTATATCCTTCTGGAATATTCATGTATATATCCTCACTAAGCTCTCCATATAAAAATGCGGTTTTTACGTCAAATGTTACAATTTCACAATTCGCAGCTATAGCAAATAAAGATTTTAGTGCTGACTGACTTACCACTGGACTGTATATTTCGTTGAAGTCAATACCTTTTTGTTCAAACCCTCTTACTACGAGACGAGCTTTATACGTACCATCATCCTTCACACGAAATACCCATTTGTTACTTAATATTTTCTTTCCTTGTGCTTCTTTTTTATCAACTAACTTCCATGTATTATTTCTATGAAGCGATTCCTTCTCCGAATTTATTGCCTTCTCCCAATTTTCCTTTTCTGTACCTGTTACAGCCTCATCATATGTAAGTAATACATAGTCTTTTAGTGTAATTGGTTCTCTTCTTTTTCTCTGAGATCTTCTTAGTTCTTCTCCAACTTCTTCATTCTCTTGAGAACTTTCCTGTAATTGAGAAACTATTTCTTCTGTATCATAATATTGTACATCTTCTTCTTCTTGATTTTCTGATCCTATATTAGTTATTTCTTCTTCTGTTTGTATTATGTTATCTTCTTCTTCTGTTTGTGTTATGTTATTTTCTTCTTCTGTTTGTGTTATGTCATCTTCTTCTTCTATTTGTATTATATTGTTTTCTTTTATATTTTTATCTTCAATTAGATCTTTATTACATTCCTTTTTATTGAGAATTACTATATCTCTATGGTATTCTACTCTACGACTTTCCTCATTCCATAGTCTATATCCATTGTTAGTATATCCTATCATTATAAGTTTCTTACTTCTTGAGTCTAGTTTTCTTATTGGTTCTAACCTTTTAGCATACACAGTGCTTCCAAACACTTGTAAGTTAGAAAGATTTGGTCTTTTTCCATTCCATATCTCATGAGGTGTTTTGTTATTAATTGTTTGACTGGGCAACCGATTTAGAAGATAGGTAGCACAGTAAACTGCTTCACCCCACATTTCTTTCTTCATATTTGACTCAAATAACAACGCTCTGACTTTTTCCAACATTGTTCGATTCAATCGTTCAGCTTTTCCGTTATGTTGAGGTGTATATGGAATTGTATAATCCAATTTTATGCCTTTCTTTAAACACCATATTTTAAATTCATTGCTTGTATATTCTCCGCCATTATCACATCTTATACAAGACACTTTTTCTTTCTTTTCTCGTTCTATTTCTTGAATATAATTCTGAACTACTTCTGAAACTTCACTTTTATGTTTAATTAGAGTAGTTTTGGTTAAATGACTATAATCATCTAATATTGTAATGAAATATCTCTTTCCATCATGAGTTTCAGTTTCAAATGGTCCACATACATCTGTATGTATTATTTCTAGTATTCTTTTTGCTCTTTGTCTTTCTGTATTAAATGGTAATCTACATTGCTTAGCTTTTATGCATATTTCACATTTATCTTCAATTTTATTAACACCATCTATTTTTATACCATCAGCTATGTTAGTTAAGATTTGCAAACTTTCTTTTGCTGGGTGTCCTAGTCTTTTATGCCATTGTAAAGCTGTATCTTTTTCTTTAGCTAATAGCGTCTGTTCTTCATTATTTTCTTTATCTATTTTTATGTAGTACAAACCATTTTCTTTTTCACCTTTCAATATTAATTGTTTGTTTTTAAATATTTTTACATCATTTCGTGTAAATAAAACACAAACATCATTGTTTGTTATAGCATTCACAGACATCAAATCATGTGTAAGATCAGGAACATATAGAGTATTGTTTAATGAGCAGTTAATACCTTGAATCTTTCCAGTTCCCTTAGATTTTATTGTTTCATTATTAGCCACTGATATTTGAGATGGAATTTCTTGAAAGTTATTCAAATTATTTATGTCATTTGTCATGTGTGACGTACTTCCAGAATCAACAACAAATTTTATTTCTTTTTCTTTCTGTTCAACATTAGTTGTTAATAAAGCTGTATTATTATCGTTTTTATTTTTATTATTTTTATTTCTGAAGTAGCAATTTTCATCCTTATGATTATTCTTTTTACAAATACTACAACCCTTATTTTTATTTTTAAACCAACAATCTTTTTCAAAATGGTTATTTAACTTACATGTTCTGCATTTATAATTCTTTGGTTGTTTTATTGCTTTTAGAGCTATATTATTACTATTTTCACTGTCCTTAGACCCTCTAGTTTCTTCTAGCAACAAGCGATTTATAAGATTTATCAAAGTTTTATCTGTTTCTGAGGTACTTTCCCACGCTGTTGTGAAGAACTTGTAGCGGTCTGGGAGACATGTTAATATTTTTGTTATAATCAGATCATCATCAATTTTGTGACCAAGATTTTTTAATCGTAATGAGAGATTTTCTATGTTTACCAAATTTTCGTTCATTGTCTGATTGTTATTAAATTTGAAATTAAAAAACTCTTGTAATAAATTTGATTTGTTACGATTTTCAGAACCTTCAAAAATCGCACATATTTTTGTGTACATTTCATTTGCAGATTCACACGCTAATAAATGATACTTCCATTTTTTATCAATGGAGGACAAAATTAGTTTTTGTGCTTTAGCATCTTTTAGTTCATCGAATTTTTCATTTTCTTTTAAAGTATGACTCAATCCATGCGCTTTTAAATAAATTGAGACTTCGAATTTCCACATTTGAAAATCATCGGGTCCAATTAATTTTTCTATATGAATATTTTCGTCGCTAGCTTTCGCCATTTTTATTTTAATAATTTTTATAATTTTTATTTTACGTTTTTATTATTCTTCCCACGTTTACTGGGCACATGACCTCTTGCGCAGTGGTTTTATTTAGTGGATATTTTATTAAAAGGCTTTTTATGGATTGAAATATCCTATTTAATTTTATTTTTATGTTTTACATTTTAATTTTATTTTATGCACGTAAGAAGAACATAGAATTCGACAAGAGAGTAATACGACCACAGACTACAATATCTGCGTAGCTAACATAGACTTAGCTAGTATCCAACAATGTGTACCTACTTACCTGCTCTGCCATCTTCGTGACATAGATTTTTTTACCAAGACAAAAAAAATAATAAAAATCTTGACAAACGTGACAATTTCAATTTAATTAATGTCCATTGACAATATAACTATTCAGTTATTTTATAAAAAAATTTAGGCCAAAAAACTACAAAATGCTGTCGAAATTCTTTAGACCCTTATACCCTCGGGCGAGATCCCTCGTACTGGACATCGGGGTTCGGCGCGCGGTGCATCGCAGTGCGCCCCGGTGCGGCGAGCTGATCCCGGCCTCCCAATACGATGTACCCTTACCCAAGAAACTGCACATCACATACGCCTTGAAGCACTACTGGGAGCTCATTCCGCTGGCCCTCATCACGCTGACCAGCCTCACTGTCATGACGCTGGCTATAGCGTGGGCGTGTTTCCATAAGGTCAGTCATAATAATGTCCTCCCGACCGAGTCACAGATTAGAAATCTGCGCGGGAGATATTATAGTGCACAAATACAGATGTGAACTCCATTCCCTCACTCTCATAGTCCGATGGGACGGAATCCCACACGGAGAGGTTAGGCGTCGGATCGACGGCTAAACGTGTTCTCCGATGCACGGGGGTTACATACCTCCAACTACCTAACTCCGAGCTAATAGGTAACTACTGAGAATTTTGTTTACAGGAAAATTCAATACATTTATCGGCCCGACCTGGGAACTCTTCATTCGTAGTTGAACATGCTACGGGAAATTACAATACATATACTTACCTAGATACATATTAGAACCTCATATTTATACAATGGCTGATTTATACTAACGTCGCGCGTTACGACCGAGTTTCGGTCATGTCCAATCTCACTGGAGTGTAGTCAACTGCGCAGGAGATCTTATAGTGCAAGGGAAACCTAGGCTGTACTGTCACATTTATAGTCCGTTGGGACGGCAAACCTACAATACCTAAAAGAGATCAGGCTCAAGATCGACGGCTTTACGTACCTACATCCTTTAACGACAAAGACATTTTGCTTAATGTCACTACGGAGTTTTATTGAAAACTAGCGGACCCGACAGACGTTGTCCTGTCTTAACTATGAATATTGAAACTCTTTGACGAAATTGGCAGCCAAAGAGAATGTAATCACTCCGTTTTAAGAGGCGGAACTTCAAAGAAAAAAATTTCGAGACTTTGTTTTTATTTTAGCCAACTTCATAAAAGAAAAACAATACTACCAACCCATGTAATGAAGAAAGAATTGTCAAAGCTAAGGATGTAATGTATCGATAGATTTGTCTTATCGATAATTAGATTTTATCGATATCGACAAAAACAGGGATGTGCTACCAAATCTATTGTTCTAAGATCAAGTTCAAAAGTTGCGTAAATAAAACGAGGATCAATATGAGTCTAGTATTTATTCATTTTTATTCACAATATTACAACTAGTTGAAACAAAATTAGTTACTTTAAACTGAATTCTTTCTTTCTTTCTAGAAGTTTTTTCAATGCAATAGCATCTTTTTATCTGCTAAGCAAAGCAAAGTATCACTGCAGTCTTCTTTTTATCCCATTCGATAGAATAGCAGATAAAAATAATCGTAGGTAGCACAGGTAGGTAGGCACTTTACCAGTTTGATACCATTGGAAGAAGCAAGAACTTCTCAGAACTTTTAACATTCATGCTGCAAACTTCACATTTTCTATAATCTTCCAAGATGGTTCACAAATTGAATTGAGGAATTAACGAATAAACAATTCCCGCTAGAATAATTATTTATAGAATTAATATTTATTTAAAACGTTTGACAAACATTTTTCTCTTATTTATTATACTGACAACTGACTGAAAAATGACAACAATTTTTTTCTTTCTTTGGATTAATGACTTTTCATAATGCGAAGCCAGTCGAACCAAGAATTAACTCTTTTTAGAAAACTCCTTTTTGACATAAATTATGTTGGCAATATGACGTCACCCGTTAGTTTCGGCATGTTGCTGAACCCAAAGAAATAAAATGTTCTTGTAAGAGAGTTTCTAGAGGCTGTTGGCAGCACGCATTCTGTCAATGTTATGTCAAACGCCATAAGGTTACATCAAAAAGTTTGAATTGTAAAAGCGGTTACATTAGAAATAATTTAATATGGTGCTTAAGTTTTCTTAATATTTTCTAATTTTCCGCGCAATTTTCTTAATTTTTTCTTTCATAAGAACCTTCTCCTGACAATAACAAACACAATAAAAAAAGAATTAGCGAAATCGGTCCAGCCGTTCACGCGTGATGCGCTTACCAACACATTAAGCGATTCATTTTTATATATTAGATTCCGTACCCCTTCAGAATTATTAGGCCGCTTACATATTAGACTGCATCGTCACTAAACACTAGGTGAGAGCGCAGTGAAAGAATATCTTGTAATTTAGGTTCAAACAAATTGGTTCAGTTGGTGCGGCGTGATTGAGTAACAAACATCCATCCAAACTTTCGCATTTATAATATTAGGCGATAATATACGTATATAGGCGACGCGATAAGTTGGACACGACGCAATGACATGTGTCCGAAATAGGCATTCGCACGGAAAGTTCGCGCACATTTCACCGAGCCCTAACAGAAGAGTTCCGCAGGTGGACGCGGTGTACTCGACGCACAGCCGCAACAACATATCGCGCACCATGGACCTGCGCAACCCGTCCGTGCACAAGATCATCATCATCAACCAGCGCTACGAGCCGTGGCCCGAGATGCAGGACTCGCTCGACAAGATGAGGATGGCGGAGAAGAGGGCGCTGGTGCGGCTGCAGTCGTGCAGCCACGCGTAGCCAAGCTCGCGCCAAACTTTAAGTCCGCTCTGGCGTCCAGTTCAGTACCAGCCAGTTTGATAACCTATCTGTATCTGTAGATTTTTAAAGTTATTTACCTATATTGGCCTCTTCTCAGGATAACAAGTTCTTAACACCATAAAATTATCGCGTTGTATTTTCTAGCTGCATCGTCGATAAAGTTTTTGACGCGTTGCTGCATGATATTATGTGCTAACGCGATCGCTTGCGTTAGCGTTGAGAACTAATTTTATTTTGGTCGCCCAGTGTGAAAGTGGTCTTATTCTACGTGGAAAAACTTGGGGACTATGCCTTGTTTGTTATTAACTTTCTTGTTTTTAAATAAATTACCTGTTTTATTTTTAGTATACCTAAATGTGTTTTCTTCAGTGGGTTTAGAACGAGTTTGGAAATTAGAAAACGGGGATTTTCGAGTATCGAAACACGATAACATTAACTTTTCTATAGGAAAATTTTTGATAAAAAAAAATTACCAATAAGTTCAGAGACGTTTTATTGTCATTCACAAGTGCGTCAACTAACCCTATACAACATTTTATCATACACAAAACTTAAAAACTTTGCTGTTCGCAATCATGTTATGTTATCCTTTACCTGCTCTTATTATTGGTATAATCTATTTTTCCTTAGATGTCTTAAAAGCTAAACAAGTCGCAGAAAACATTTCGGAACGGACATTTCAACGGAAAAACGCGTAATAGATGAACGTAGCCGGGCGCTTAAGACGTTCTTTCACATGTAGCACGGTAAGAATGTCCTATGCGTTGGCCTTAGCGAATCGCTTATGTCTTTCTGAGAAAACCACATGTTTACCTTTTAAGACAGCCAGGAAAAAATATGTTATTCTATGTCACTAAAAGTAAGTAAGTTTTTACGTTAAAAACATGATATCTGAGTTACATCCGTCCATAAAAATTGATAAGATTCCCTCAACCATACCACGGATAAAGTATTCTACCCAAGAGAATATAAACCATTATTCTACTACTACTTTTGTCTCTTTCAGCTCATACGACTTTTCAGGCTGTATACATGCAAATATGCTTTTGAGAAAACGTATGATTTGACATATTCGTACTTTATAGGCATTTACGCAAATTAACATGAAAGGTTACATGAACCTGAGATTGAAATGGTTTTCAGAGTTGATCAAAGGTTATATAACTATAACACAATTGCTAACAACTTGAAATAAGTAAAAACTAAAGTAACGAGTGATAACTAGTAAGCTCTTACAAGTGGAATGTTTCTAGTCAATAAATATTAAATAAGGCAACATATATCGCTAATAAACGTTTAACGTATAACAGTAAAGTGTCTCACTAGCACAGTAAACAATCGCCACTTAACTTTTAAGCCCACCTCAAACAAGACGAGTTCGAAAAAAAGACTTGTCTCGACAGCTTTTAAGAGGAGACAAAAATGGACGAAGCAGCAAAAATTCAAATGGAACAAGTTTTTTGTTTTCAAAAGTGCACTCTTATATAATTATTTTCTATGCATAACAGGTTTTAGTGTTCATAATTGTTTATAATTTCAGGGTCGCTTAGTCTTTTAATGGGTACTTAACAAAAAAACTTTTTATACTACGTTTACATGCTTGTCGAGACTTGCCAAGCGTATAAATGTAGCATTAGACAAGTCTGCTTTTGTTCGTCGGAATTTTTGGGATGCCAAGTGGCAAAATGTTGACAAAATACCTAAAAATTAAGGTGCGTTTAAATTTTAAGGAGCGTTTAACAGTTGTTCATTACGTATACAATTTTATTCAAGTTAAAATTGGACAGTAGGTATTTTCTGCTCTCTCAAGGTGGGTAAGGGTGAATCCACACCTGCGTATGTGCACGAACCGTATCTTCTACATTATCATAAGAACATTCTACGAATCTATTCGTGTGGTTATTGGTTATGGCGTACACATGTCTGCGTAAAGTACATATTTTTTTTACGGGGTGGAGTTTCTTTTGTAATAATATAATTTCAAAGGACTTTTTACATTTGTCATTACACAAATCGAGGTTATTACCAAGAATTTCGTAATGACAAAGATGGGATCAATCAGCTTTGCATCCACGTGCCTGTAAAATAGTTTGGTAATTTGTTACATTGTAACATTTTGTTTTAAAGGCAACTTCCGAGCTGAGTTTCTTGCCGGCTCTTCTCAGCAGAATTTGCTTTACGAAACGGTATTAGAATCTCGACTTGTCAAAAGATGAGTAACTATACTGAGTGATCTACATGAACTAATTATATTAAATGATTTTTTTTTAATTTTATTCGACAGCAAGAGCATACACGCTAAATGCCTGCGAAGGAGAACTGTTCGCGTCTTGCGCAGGTGTAGATCCATCGTTAAATGTAGCATTCAAAGTTCTTGACACTTCTAATTTTATTTAGACCTATGTCCTACACATAAATAAAGGGAACATATAATTTGCTAGGCAAATAATAAGTGATTTTTTTAATATTGCAATTTTACAATTAAGTTTTTAAGGATTATATTACATTTTCTAGCTTTTGTCCACATTTATTCAGAGTATTTTTATCATTACAAACTAAGATCTAGTATTTATACAAATTTCAGATTTTTCCAAATTTTTTGTGCTTTGGGTCACAACCAAATAATAGACATACCGTAAGTATATTAAAAAGTATTTAGGCGTTTGTGAGAAATAAATATATTAAATTATGCAACCAACAAAACCCCCAGAAATAACAGGGACCTATTTGACAGTCGCCAAGTAGTGTTCTGCCGATGAAAGTTACAAGTTGATGTTTTGACAGTTTTTGTATCAGCAATCTGACCAAATGTCTTCGTAGGTTAACCAGCCAACTAGTTTACTTGGAGATCATGAAATTGGCCCTAAGTCGAATTTAGTTTTAAGTCGAGTAATGAAATACTGAAACTTGAATATATGAAGATTCGAAACTGGTGTAATAAAATGATACAGAAACAAAAAGATAAAAAACCACAGAGAGATATATAAAACATAAATCATAATATACGATCGTATTTTAAACAGAAAAATATACATGTAGAAAATAGATAAAATGAAATCTAAGTATTCATAAATGACATAATTCATGACACTGGCAAGAAACACAACAAAAATTTTAATAAAATTTTGCTTTAGAATAATTAAAACAATAGGCAACAAAAAATATACAAATTGTATATAATAAAATTTAATACGACTAACAGAGTCAACCTGTTTTTACATACATATGAGTAGGTCGATGCATACTGAAAATATACGCTCTGTTCCCCTTAAAAATAAATACAATAAGTAAATAAATCAAAAAATGTATACAAAAGTTTTTGTAAAATTCATAAGTTTATCAACTGCAATGTGTGCAGAAATCCAAGGTGGCAAGACGAAACTTATTACAAAATCTTATTAAATAACAAATATTATTATAGTCGTCAATCAATTTACGTATTATCCCTAAAACTAAGGCATAAATTAGTGTAGTGTCTTACATATTTTATATTTAAATTAGATATTCGATTTTAGTGACTTAGAATTTGTAAATAATAGTTAATAATCGATACTTTACATAAATGTATCTTAATTTAAACAATATACAGATATCTACATTTCTATAACATAGTAATTTTATTCCTTAGTTTAAAATATTCTTAGCACTATAATATATTATATACACATTGATATGGTTTGATAAGTATTTTATTGGTTTCTGCGTTAAATAAATAATTACCTACTGTAATATTTATTATCACTTGAGGTTATGTGATTTAAGTACATAAATTACGAGAAAGTAAAATCAATGTTATTTTGTTAGGTACTTTTAATAATTATTCATAGGTTTTTTTGCTGTTCGTTTTGATATTGTTGATATCAGATTAATAGTCAGTCTTGAATGACTAATTTAATTTAAAATACAATAATTATTATATGTGGTCATATAGTAATATTTATATACTCGTATATGTATATACAAAGAATCGATCTCTAACAATTTAGTGACAGCCGCGTAAGTCTATAAAGTGGGTTTCCATAGTGTTTGATTATTTTATAGGAAACATGGTTAATGTGTAAGTATACAATTTTTTTTTAATTTTTATATATTTGCTTATATTATAAAAAACATAACTTTAGGTCAAGAGTCTGTGATTAAATCCTACACTCAGTCTTATGTGGTCACAAATGAATGTACTTTTTTCTGTCTTGAAAAAAAGTTCGGACCATTTTAAATGAATGATTTCATGAACGTTTTTTATATTATTCTAAACAAAATAAGAGTTTGGCTTTTTTCGAGTATGGAACAATAAAAAACAGTTGACTAGCAGAAAATGCCGATTGAGTCCTTAAATAAATAAATATGAGTAAGTTTATTATATACAGGTATTTATATTGTACATACCCAGCCGTTCGTACGACTGAAATTATAAAAAATGATTTCAATTTGCAAAAGTTCCAATGGACTTTTCTGAGGAATGCCGGTTAGAAAGATAAGCTATAAGCCTCAAATTCAGTTTGAATATTTTGTATTTGCTACAAAGAACTACATTTTAAACCCCGAGTAAATATACATCTATAAATTACTTAAAGTTTTTATAACAAAATTCATGACAATCATCTTATCCCGTCTAGCTGTTAATGGAGTATTCCGTGTCAAAATAACAAGATGTAGAAACTTATTTCCCACATTTGATGAGTATTAAGTCACCCCCAGATAACACTAATACTTTAGCAACAAGAATTTTTAATTTATTAAAATTTCTCGAGTAAATATTGCCCGAGTCACTGATTTTTCTCAAGTCATCGATATTTCTTTGAGTCATCAATATTTCTCAAGTCATCGATATTTCTCGAGTCTTGCGAAGTCATCGATATTCGTCGAGACATCGATATCTCTCAATTTTTTCCAAGGGTTTATTCCGCTATACAATTATTCCATACGTCAATTGTGAGCCGCCCGTTTGCCTTGCATGTACCCCTCCCATCTTTTGGCCGTGTTGATCAAAATCGGGTCAGGGTCCAATCCGGCCAGGAGGTACAGCTGGTTGACGTGCGTGGCGTGGTAGTCCCACCTCGCTATGTTGGGGCTCACGCCGAGAGTGAAGTGTCTCAGGTCGTAGAAGCTGCCGCTGCCCGTGTCGAACAGCGGCAGCAGCGCTTTGAGGGACAGCATGCCGTCGTCGAACATCTTCTTAGCTAGAGATATGGAGTTCTCACCCTCGATGACGTGCAGGTCGTACAGGCCGAGCAGCGTGTATATGAAGCCGTTCAGAACGAACAGCGGCGGCTTCGTCGGGTATTCTTCGTACCTGAAAGTGAGAAATACCTTTTATATATATATATTTATTTTCGTATTATATCTGCGGAACTCGCTTATAATATTTTAGTGCGTGGTGGTAGGAATACCTTCCCTAATGACACGGGCAGGACCGACGGCGAACTCCCACAGGTCGATGCGCCGATAGGGATTCTTCTACGGAAACAAAACTGCTGACGGGTGCCACCAACGGGAATGGGTCTGCTTTGACTTCCCATCTTGACATGTGTTGGATTATATGTATTGCATTTTTGAAGCTTCATCGTGGAAGCACTGTATACATAGCATAGTTTGGTTACCTATTGTAAAATTATTTTATTTTTTGAAAAGAGCAACTGCTGAGTTTTTTGCCGGTTCTTCTCAGCAGAATCTGCATTCTGAACCGGTCGCGGTGGTAGATTTATGACGTGTCATAAGAGCTACAAGGTGGCCTAAATTAAATAAATAAATTTTGAATTTTGAATTTTTTGAATTTTTTGACTAGAAACAGAAGTAGCTCACCACAGATACTTGTCCATCCACATGGCCTTGACGCCGCCCTTGTGGCTGGGCACGTCGAGCAGGAACAGCGCGCGCTGCGCGGCGCGCAGGTAGGCCGCGTCGCCGCTGCGGTGGAAGGCGCGCGCCAGCACCGACACCGCGTGCCCCTGGCTCATGGCCGAGTGCCTGCCCATCGACCAACGCGTTGACAACGAGGAGGTGTATTAATGAGGAACTTATACATCACTTATATTTCTTCAAATGATCAGTGCCAGTAGGTGCTACTGGGCATATAAAGTTTATGTGCCCAGTTTAAAGTTTTTTGAGTCACCATTGACTGGCTAAAAAGTTTAGGTTATAAAATGAGATAGTTGACTCAAAACCAATTTTTTTTTTACTACTTTATCTGCAAAGACTTAGATTATTTTTTTAAATTTCTGTCACCCTCTAGGTCCTTTAACGTCCCTTTAACGTATTATATCCATGCATAAACCATCAGAACGTTGCTATGTGACTGCAAAGCAAACAGAGAAACAAACATCCTTACCAATATTATAAATGCGAAAGTGTGTTTGTCCTTCAATCACGCACAAACAGAGTAGTACGTTAGCCCTACTGGAGAGAAGCGTAGGCTAATTTTTATCCCGGAAAACCAATGGGTTTCCGCGGGTTTTTAAAAATAACGATTTAAGTTTTTGTTTATGTTAGTAGGAATGCAGAGGGAGTTAAGTTTGGCAGTAAAGTGTGTGTGTAGGAGTACCAGCCGGGGCGCAGGTCGGGCGCGGCGGGCGCGAGGCGGCGGCGCGCGGGCACGGGCCAGCCGCCGCGCGCCCGCTGCGCGCGCACCAGCCAGCGCGCCGCCGCGAAGAAGTGCGCCATGTGCGCCGACGACGACACGCGCACGCCGCCCAGCGCGCCCGCGCCCGCCAGGATCACGCACGAGATCTGCCATGCCATGTCTATATGTTATTTTATATTTTTATATGTTATTCTATATTTTATATTTTTTATGTATGTATTTATATATAGTTGTTGTATATATTTTGTTAAATATTGTTATTATTAGGTTCTAGTTTTAGGCATTTATTTTCTTGTTTTTTTTTTAAGTATCTGTATTTTAGTGCACACCCTTCCCTGTGTTTGGTTATATATATTTTTTTCTTTCTCTTACCATGGGTTGCCTGGAAGAGATAGCTTTTCAGCGATAAGGCCGCCCATTCTACTCTGTATGGTTTATATGTATTAGTGTGTAAGTGTTTATTTGATGTACAATAAAGAATATTTCATTCATTTCTTTCATTCATTCATTCATTCATGTCAGTGTGTCAACGGGAAACTTTCAAAGTGTCGATAGTTAGATAGATTTTCCCTATTTTGGGCACCTTGAACACTAATATCTATCAATTCAAGTTTTATGAAACGCTTATTGCCGCTCCAGCTTTGCAACTCAAGGCGCTATATTATTGGTTGCTTAAAACGAATTAAATTTTGACGACCTCCCTGGCGCAGTGTTTAGCGCTGTAGTCTTGTAACTGAGAAGTCTCGAGTTCGATTCACGGCGGGGGCAATTTGGGAATTTATAATTTCTGAATTGTCTCTTGGAAGCTTCAGCCGTAGCTAGTTACCATCCTACCGTCAAAGTGCCGCCAAGCGATTTAGCGTTCCAGTACGATGGCATGTAGAAACAGATTAGGGGTATGGGTTGAACGCCGTACTCCTTCCAAGTTAACCCACTACCATCTTAGACTGCATTGTCATTCATCATCAGGTGAGATCGCAGTCAAAGACTATCTTGTCATCCAATAAAAAATTAATAAATAATAGATCTATGCAAAAGTTAAAAAAAAAAAATAAAAAAAAATCTGATAAGTAGAAACCAGCCTTAATGTATAAGGTGCATTACAAAAAGGTAGAACATGTTCTGTAGAACTAACATGCGCGCCACGAGAAAATTTTGTCTACATGTTTACTCAAATATAGAGATTCACGAGTAAACGTGTAGGCAAAATTTTCTCGTGTTTTCTCGTTCGCGTGTTGGCTCTACTGATTTGAATATAACTTACTTTAAATTTATTTCTCGGTGATTTCCGTTTTGGCCGATCTTGTAAGGCCCAGCCTTTTTGCATATCAATAATAAGGTCTCTTGTTAGTCGCCGCCACTTTTGGTCGACGCCGATGCCGTAGTAAATGTGGTCCTCCTGAAATTATAACTCAAATTAAAGCAGAATATAACAGCGGTAAATCTACTGTCATTTGTATCAAATTCAAAAATATTTAAACAAGAAAAAACAAACTTATTCTTCTATATTCCAACATAATAAAAATATTCTAAACTAATAAATTGGTAGCTTTTTTTTGGTGAATTGAACCGGTAAGAAACTTAGGATGAATAAAAACAGCTGAATAAGCGCATACTAACGGCCTGAAATAGTGAGTTTTCATTAAAAAATTATACTCAATGCTATATTGTAAACCAACCTGTGCGTATATCAACTGCGTACTCGTCACATAATGCAAGTACACCGTCTCCTTCTTTTCCTTGTTCTGTAAAACCACTGTCATTGATGAGTTGAGTTTCAGCATCAGATCCATGCTCAGCACAAAATCCTGGGTGATGTTAACTTTTAGCCACACTTGGCTGGACACGTGGTCCGTTGTTGAAAATCTCAGAACATTGGCTTTGAGGTCCGGATCATATTCCCTAGTCATCACAGCGTCTTTGCTGACAATCCAATTCTCGAGAAACTTTTCTCCGTCGTCGATGATCCTTATCCTAGGTTCTGGTTCTGTGATGTTCTTGCTGTAGTGTGCTAGGCCGAACTGCGCTATTTGGGTGGGGTAGAAGAACCCTTTCGGTTCCCATTGAGTGGAGACCGGCACCCCCTCTATACCGCTGATGCACTTGACGCGGTCGCGAACTTCCACGTTATAATTCTCGAACGTCGCGAACGTGCCACGTGGGTCGTATTTCTTTTTCGGGTGGTAAACTTTGCTGTAACTGTGGGACCATTCGAACTTTTCCACTCCGTCGACGGAAGTTATTTTGCCATATATCTGTCGACATTAAAGCAAATGTTAGTAATTTTCTAACCAATTCAAAAAAGTGAAAGTCTTTACTTAACAAATTTTCCACTTTTGTTAAATTTTTCTCCACAAAAGTACTGAACAGTGGAGGATAAAACTTCAACAAACTATACTGAATTACTCTGGAGTCAATGCAATAGTTTTGCAAGCTGTATAGATAGCAAAGACATTAAAAAGTAAATGTTCGAAAAATCATGCACTAAATATTTATACTAACATGATAAAATAAATGACAAATAACAACATAGTTTGATTACTGTTCATAAGTATTAATTTACTATAATTATATATAAAGTTCAAAAGTTCAAAGCCTGGTTCACTTATTAGGTTGACTCCCCTGGCACTGCGATGGGATGCGATGGAATAGGAGCACTAACATTATTAAAGAAGCATCGAGTCTTACACAATATTTAATTATATTTTCTGGTAAACAATTTTAAGTTTAGGGCTAATATAGAAAACTGATTAGTGTCCGAGATGGTTTGTAATCAAATAGACTGAATTTGATTGAGAGCACCTGTAATCTGGTTGGCTGGCTTTATTATGGAATTCTGAATTATTTAAGTAGTTATTCATGCTTGTATAGTTGTACAGTCTATTAACTTATAACTTACATATTATATAATGTTGTCTCTTTCAGTCTCATAGAGTAAATTCATTAAATAGAGGCTTTATTTTTTGTGTTCAGCGCATGAAAGTGAAATCCCAACCTCAAAAGTTTGGATTGTTTGCAAACGACGGAACTACACAGACTTATACGTCTGACAACTCGCAGTTTGCATCCACTCTATGCACTCCCATAGTATGTACTTGGAGGTTAGGATTGTTCATATGTGTGTACTGACCGGTACTATGTGTACCTGGCTGGTACACATAGTACCAGCCAGGTCCATCTCTTGGTATTATGTATAGGAATTTTATATAAAAATTTTGGCTTTGTAATATGTACACATAAATAACAATAAATGGAAATTAAAAAAAATTAAACCTAAAAACTTCACGACTTTTTTTTGTCAAACAAACATTATTTTATATTTGTACTCAGTATCATCCCTTGGAAATGTGAAGTTTATCTCTGCACCGGCCTACCCCTTTTTCTCTTGCGATGACCTGTATAAATACCTTGTACTCACCTCAAAATACTTGTGTATGAATGAGAAGGGCACGTACACCTGGTCGCGGTCCCGCAGGCACGCCACGGAGTACTCGCCGTTGATCCGGCACTCGATCTCGCCGCCGGCGCGCGCCGTCAGCGCGTTAGACAGCACTGAGCTTACTGTTTGCCACAAATATGATATTTTTTTTTTTTTTTAATATTTTTAGCAAGCAACGAGCAGTCGGGTCACCTAATGTTAAGTTACCATGAACATTAATTGTAGCACCTGAGGCACCACCAATGCGTTGCCGGCTTTTTAAGAATTTGCTACTCAACTTAATCTGTACATTAGAAATCTTCCTATACTTCTAGTTCTAACTAATATTATAAATGCCAAAATTTGGATGTGTGGATGGATGTTTGTTACTCAATCACGTCGCAACAACTGAACCAATTTGGCTGAGATTTGGCAAACAGATAGATACTTTAGTTATACATGTATATGTCAAAAATTAGTAATTCTAAAGTTAAAATTAAAATTTAATACAAAGTCAAAAATATAAAACAATTTTAAAAATTTTACATTTTAGTTTTGTATTGAGCCTGTCAGAGAGAGTGCAGTCTAAAGATCAAACTGGCTGCCCTAAGAAGTAGATTATGAGGTGAGATTGCAGTCAAAGACTATCTTGTCATTGAAAAAAAAAAAGATGAAAAGCATATTCACTGGGTCTCCGCGCCACGTCGCCGCAGCGGCCCCAATACAGGGTGACGAGCAGCACGCCGCCGCACAGCGCCGCCAACGCCATGCGCATATTCAAGCGCACCAACATCATCATGACAACCTGCAAAAAATAGTTAAACTAAACTCGTTGGGACCTTTGACAGACCGACAGTGTTACTTAAAATAATGTCCTCTCAAACGAATACAGCCATCGCGGCCAATTTCTAGAGATTAGTCTTTGCGAAGCAACGGCTGGGTCATGCGTCATGCTTGTGAACAGGTGCCATCAACGGGAATGGGTCTGCTTTGTCTGCCCGTCTTAACATGCATTGGATTGTACATACCTACGTATGCATTTTTGAAACTTCATTGTGGAAGCACTGTATACATAGCATAGTTTTGTTACCTATTGTAAAAAATTTTTTTTTGAAAAGAGCAACTGCTGAGTTTCTTGCCGGCTCTTCTCAGCAGAATCTGCATTTCGAACCGGTGGTAGATTTATAATGTGTCATAAGAGCTACAAGTTGGTCTACATGAAATAAATAAATTTTGATTTGTGGGAGATATTATAGTGCATAAGTGTGTGTGCAAGCAAAGATGAACTCTGTATTCCTTCACTCTCATAGTCCAATGGGATGGGAATCTGACAAGAAGACAAGAATAGGAGAGAGATGAGGCACAGGGTTTTTTTTAAAAAGAACATTAGCCAAGCTGAAGTTGACTAATATGGTTGATGGCTTTTTATGCTCTCTGAGGCACAGAAGTGACACATCTATTTCCTAACTTCAGATAACTACTGAGAAATTCATGACAGAAAACTCAACACGTTTTTCAGCCAGACCAGGGAATCAAACACTGGACCTCGTTATGAGCAGACTGGTTTATAATTTCTAAGTGGATCACCCCGTTGTAAGACCATAGTGCTCACCATTTTAAAATACTACATACACATACACTATTAAGTATGAAGTATTTTAAGTTGTGTTTTAAATATCTTTTCCTATGACTTGTAAGGTAAATTTGGAATGCATTTTTCCAAGTTTTTTACCTACCTTTAAATCAAGAGTGAATTAGGCATCTTCTAGGCAAACGCGGAGCATCTTAGGCTTCATCTTCATCTACCATCAGGCGAGATTGCAGTCAAGCGCTAGCCTATAGATTTAAAAAACAAAGATAAAACAAACAAACTTGTACAACAAACATGCAAAGAATGTTTTCTAAAACAGGTTCGTAGGCGACATAGGTTTACGTAGGCGTTAAAAATAGTTTAATGTTTGTTGACAGGTTAGGTTCTCAAGTTATCCAATTAAACCTGAGATTATGGCAATACAGATCTTACCAATAGACGATCTTATCAAGTAAAACGTACACAAAACACTGTGATCCATCCGTTTCGTTGATTTAATTGATGTGGACACTTCTAGGCGAATTTAGTCATATCTTTAGTAACACAATTACGTGCAAACCTAATGCGATTTCATATAACTTTCACTCATAAGTCGTCGTAGCATATAGCTCAAATATTTACATTAAAAATGTTGAAATTATTCTATTCTATCACCCTTGCTATCACCGGACAACACGGACAATTCATCCAAGACCACAGACGTAATAATATTTAATATCCAACACAGATAAGAAAATCAAGAAATACCATGGAAATACATAGTAACATAGAGTAAGGTAGAGATTACTTACTAAGAAAATGACAGTCTAAGCGTAAAAGAGATGCAGTTATGCTTGAATGTAAGAGTGGAAGCGAGACACGCTACAATATTCTGATCTGTGATTTTGACTAAATCTGTGATTTTGACCCTTTCAGCATATGCTGTGCATAATTATACTACCTATATACATTTTATCGTAGACCATACAATTCCATGCAAAGACTACAGTATTAATTAATAATTCCATGATCCAACTAAACTCAACTATAGCTCCATGAAACGCAATGATCGAAGCCCTAAGCTTGTGCCCTAAGCGTATAACATATACCTAATTTATACATTATAAAATACATGTATATTATAGGTAGAATATAATTTTTAGATATATAATAAGTAGGTATGTATGATGTCTTCTCATCCAAAATCCAAAAGTACCTATCTGAAGACTATTTATGTCTTCGAACAGTCAACAGTGCGTTCTGCCAGTGATGACTTATGGATCCGAAACATGCTTGTTAACTATGTGCCTCATAGGAAGTCTCAGGGTCAGTCAGCGGACGATGAGACAGCTATGCTTGGAGTATACCTGCGAGATTAAATCAGAAATGAGGATATTTGTAGGAGAACCAAAGTAGCGCAGTGTTGGCAGAGGCCATCCCTAACGACATCATACGAGTTGCAACTCGCAGGGAGCCGCTGGATGCAGGTGGTGCAAGAAGTCCATGCAAGAGTCCATGCAAGAGTCCATGTAAGAGTCCATGTAAGAGAACTAGTCCACTGTTGAACACATCAGTGGATGTCTAATTGCCGGTTAATAAAGAAGGTGTGTAGGTACCTATAATAACTAGATGATGTTTAGGCATCGTCTTTTTTTTGTATGGTCTAGAAGGTTGTATGTTAAATCATCACATAAGTAGATATATAAAAGAGCTGACTGATATAATTCAGTGGAAAGCTTAAAGTCAACTCTACAATCAAGTTTGCTTTTATTTCACAGTTCGTTATTCATTGTTTGTCTCCTCGGCATATAAATATCAACTTATCTACTACCGTGCAATAGATGTTCGGTAGGCGAAAGGTTCTCACTAATAGGTACACGATTAACGCTATTAGCGGAAGGAATTAAAGTTTAAAGTAGCGTGATGATTGTTACAACGAGGGTAGCTTAGAAACGCGGCAGGGTGTAAATGTCGCATCGAAGCGATTCGCAATTCGGTTCGTTCGGATTGTAGGACTACCATGTGTTAGTGTTTTTAGAATGGGTCCGTTTAGTAAAGTAAAATTAAACTTGTTAAATGTAAAATAACTTGTAAAATAAACTCATATGACTTAAGTATTGTAATTTCTCACAAATGGAAAGCCTTTGATAATTTCTGTTTATATGCAAAAAGATTCCGATGCTCTGAATTTTTTTTGGATCGGACTTTTTAGAAAAGATTTTTTTAGAAGAGAATTTTATAAGCGATGGCGTACTTTGTAGGTCACAGCAGACATTTGCTTGAGATTTGCCTGACAAGTTATCGTAGTTGTCGCTGGTGTCCCGAATTGAGCAGGTGCGAAATGGTGGTGGTAGTGGATTGTAGCGTGCGGCGAAGGAGGTCAGTGTGCGCGGGAAGTGGGTCAGGGCGGATGCACCGGCGCGCGCGGTACGGCCGCGGAGCCGCGCTCGGGCGCGCTCGGGCCGGCTCGGCGGCGCAGGCGCGCGGCGCGCATCGATCCTCGCCCACGCGGCGCACCGCCGAGAGCTCCGCGAGTCGCGACGCGAATCCCGGGCTGTGCCCCTCGAAGATGGCGGCGTGAGCGCGCGCCCGCGGCCTCCGGCGGTCATGCCGCGATGGCCAGAGAGGTAACCGCGCGCGACCGGCGCCGCGCCGAGCTCTTGCGTAACCGGCGACCCCCGACACGCCCGGAGATATGGTTATTATCCGTCAGTGCCGCACCGCGCGATCACCCACGCCTCTCGCCGCGCCAGCCCCGGAGCCCCTGCCGCCATGCCCGGGCCCGTCCCCACAGTGTCAGTGAGGTGGTGCAGGAGGCGGGCTGCCGCAGCCGCACGCCGTCCCGCTCGCGCTCGCCGCGCTCGCGTGCGCGCATCCCTCTCACTCTGCCGTAGACCGTTGCACATGCAACCATCATTATTCAAAATCTGTGCCAGATTACATACTATCCTTATGTGAATCGAGCCCTTTCATGTTTAGAACTATTGATTAGATTTTGCCTTCTGGACTTTATATACGAAAGCATATTATAATATGTGGTATTTTATAACCAAATGGATTTGTTTTACATCATTACTTCAAGTGATCATCATAGGACGAAAACTAAAGTTAAAAATTATATTTCATGATCCATATCTACATTGTAAAAATTAGCAATTCAATGAAAGTAAAGATCATACATAGTATTTTAAAATAAGCAGAAATAAAGAAAATAGTGTAGAGTTCTTTGGCACATGCGTGAAAAGACATAGGACCCGTAGCACCGTAGCACCGTAGCACAGCGGCTGCACGTAGCACTTCGCGTAGCTCCTCAGATTCCGGTGTTCGCGAGTAACTCGATAGCATTTCTATTCCATCAATCTCGGGCCATACGTGATGGGTGTGAGAATTCATATAAGTTTGTGTTAAAAATTGTGTTTCGATCTAAGTTTGTGTTGTCGTGTAAGTTTGTTTGAAACTGCAGAATCAATGACCAAGTATGTGCAGGCTCTTAGATATCTATATAGTTTACAGCTACAAACTCAAGAAATGCTGAGACAGGTTTTCATTCGATAAAGTAATGAATTATTATTTGTTTACATAGTTGACTTGCGTTGAGCTAACTTTTATAAATGTTAATACGATAATTGACATCATTGTTCTACGATGGAATTTTTATCGGCTAAAACATGCCATAAGCTAGTGAAAGGGTTTCACTAAGGCAAGTTACTCTACACAGGCGATATTATTTTTTGTTTCAAGCTTTGTCAGGTTTACTTGTCCAATGCCCCTATAAGAAGAAAACTAACTGTTTTACATACACAACGTACGTAAGTGAAATAGAAAAGTTTTTTCATTCAAATAAATGTCTTTTACAAAGTGCTTTCGAATTATCAAGGCACTCTACCACTGGTTTGGAATGCAATTCACCCGAAAAGTATTAAATAGAAACATTATGCTGTCTAAGGATTAATTGTTTATTGCCGTCTCACTTATTACTAGAATGAGTTAAATCTACGCCTTTTTAACAGTATTGGTTGAAAAACGAAGTCGACCTGAAGTATCCACAAGCTAGTTCAGTCAGCCCGGTTTTGCCGATTATGTGTGTACCACGCCTTACCCACGACTTCATTCACGTGGAATTTATATTTTTGCCTATATTTAATTCCTATATTAATTTTTCCACAATGAAAATCAGTTAGTACTAAACCTAAGAAAATTACTGATGCCTAATTCACAATTTCTACAAACCACGAATTAGACCACAACACGTTACTTACAAAGTTATTAAATGTTAACCAATTTCCGAAAAATTAGTTACGGAAAATCAAAGAACGTACGTAGATAAAAGATTGGTTATTTAGTTCACTTCTGAAAACTTTAAACAAATCATGAATGAAAAATAACTTCAATCTCAACCTAATAGGTACGTATCTGTTACAAGGTAATACAGGATAGGCCCAGTTCGGTAATTTTTGTGTTTCTGCTAATTTTAGTGTATGTACTCCTTTTTTGAACCATTGAGTGAAGCCTCAACGTCACCTTGGTTTAGATAATGAGAAAAGAACTAGGTATATCTTCAGCCGTTGAAATTTACTTTGCACTGATGTGTAAGCCTCAAAATGGATCCCATGTTAATATAATGAAATCTGATAATCAACGTTTTCCCGAACAGTGTAATTCGCATCATCTATGGAAACTTTATGAGAAGATTAACGCTAAGCCAAGGAATGAATATGATCCCCCGCTTCAGTAGTTTATCACGATCAGTCTACGAGCTCATGTAATGCCTTAACTCTTACATGATATTTTGCAACTAGTTATTAGAACGAGATATTAAATACATGTAATTATAATATAGTAAATTATTCCAATATGCACATATACTGTGCTTATTGTGCATATTGCCAAGGCATATTGTCACATTTACGTCAAAGTTACAATTCTGCAAAAGATGAATTTTACAGGGGAGCATTTTAAAAGAATAGAAAGATTAATTTTTTCTTTCTTTTTTAGGGTTACGTAGTAAAACAACAAGGTACCGTTATAGTTTTGCCTTATAGTTCCGTGCATCCGTCCGCGGCCTAGTGCAGAGAGTAGTGGTACTAAAGAGCTGTAAATTGGCAAGGCTATACATATTAGCTAAGCTAATAAAATTATACAATAAAATCTTGAAAAAAACTTTTATTTTTAGTATCTTCCTTATACCTAAAGCGGGGGGGTTATTTTTTTACTCGTTTATTCTATTTGTGTAGGGTGTCTTTTAAAAGTATTTTATGATGCCAAGATAGTCCTTGACTGCGATCTCACCTGATGGTAAATGACGATGCAGTCTAAGATGGCAGCGGGCTAACTTGGAAAGGGCATACCCCTAATCGGTTTCTACACGCCATCGTGCCGGAACGCTAAATCGCTTGGCGGCACGTCTTTGCCTGACCTTAATTTGATACGATTTCGTCTTTGATTTGACGTCTTTGATTTATCTAGGTTAAGCAAGATTTTTTTACGTTTGATACACACAAAGCGTATTTAACTAAAAAGTTTTAATTAGATGTACCTACCTATTGTGTATAGGTACCAGTAGTTCTGTTTAGGTCTTTTTAATGAAAACATACAAGTACACACCACAAGGGTTTCCGTATCACAACTGTTGATATGGTGGTAATTAAATTATGACGTAAAACCTAGCTGATGTAACTAGTATTATTTGCATACTTTAGAATTAATTATTAAAATCAGCACATACAAAAAACGCTCTCTACAACTTCAAAAAGCTGACATTTATGAACGAATAAATTCTACTAGCAGATGCCCGCGATTTCGTACGCGGATTTTAATTCCCGCGGGAACTCTTATTTTCCGGGATAAAAAGTAGCCTACGTGTGTTCATCCATCCATCCATCCACCCTAAATTCTTAAATTCTAAACTTTCCCATTTATAATATTAATAGTTTTCGGGCCAATAGGTATCCATAAAAATAATAATAGGCAATATCTCAACTAGATAAGTACACAAAAATTACATCAATACGACATTAGTTATCTGTGTTACTACCAGTCTTACTACCAGTAGTAAATCTACATCCATTTTCATAGAAATCGAACTATAATAAAATCATTCAAAAAACGTAGTGCAAATACAATTTTTTTGGTCACCTGCGGAATTTTAATAGTCTTGAAATATTTAATTTTCTATTGTACCTATTTACCAGAGATCATATTTTTATTCTCATAATGATATTAAGAAAAACTAACGTACTTTTTAACCAAAGCTAAGACTGCGGCTATGAGAGTCTTTCAAGCTGTCAAGCGCCAAGACGTCCTCAAGGAATTTCCGAGCGCAGGACAAGCGCTCTAAAGCCACATATATACACACCCCGCAATTACACGTGCTTGCTCCAATTATTATCGCGGCTACGACGTAATCTGTAACGTTTTAATATCTTTTGACTGCTTTTTACGGCCAATTTCCTAGTTTTCCGTTATAACAGGTGCATTGTTATTTTTTATTCAATGACAATATTGCCCTTAACTGCGACCTCACATATTTATAATATATACCACGATAATATATATTAGGTCCTGATATATTTTTTGTTAATAAAAGATCGAAAAAACATTCACTGTTTTTTTATGACCAACTTATTGTGAATAAAGAAGTAAAGGCACATTTATTTTTGAATTTTTTATAAACATAATCATCAAACTTTTGAATTTTCATTACTATAATGGGCAGTTTAGCCACCTCCTTTAAAATGATAGCCTACTAATCATAAAAAAACTGTAAACCGACCAAAACAGCACCACCAAAGCTTTTTTGCTTATGTCCAGAATATTTATAATTGACTCAGTTTAAGCTGAAATCAAGTCTGAACTAACTAGTGTTCTAAACTGTCAAGACGTCCTTTTGAATTTTGCGAGTCCACCATAGAAGCTCTTCAGTCACCAATCACGTTTATTTAATTAATTCGAGTGCATTTATTTTAAATTTCATTAGCTAATGAGTTTGAAAAGAGAAAAAAATAACTGTATTAGATGTACATCTATTACTATATTAGAATTACATCTAAATTGATTATAGCCATAAAGTGCTGTAAAATGACTACAAGCCAACCAAAGCAGATACAAAAAGCTTATTTTCTTATCCCCAGAACATTTAAACATGACACAGTTTGAGCTGAAATCAAGGCTGAGTTCACAAGAGTGTTCTAAGCTGTCAAGCGTCAAGACGTCCTTGAGGAATTTCCGAGTCCACGACGAACGCTCTCCAGCCGCGTACATAATATACACTGTGTAGGCTTGCTCCAATTAATACGAGAAGCTTAGGCTGTTTCATATCAGCTCTTTACAGATATTTAAAATGCTACACATTTTTTATGTTAGTATTTTATGTTTTAACTAAACTTTTCAAACGTTTAACTTTTGAAAATTATGTATGTTCAGTTTTGGACACTTACAATTTGTTTATGATAACTTATTTTTATTTATAACGGAAAATCATTATTTCCTATCTACGAAGTTTGCAAAGCGAATAACTAATCTGAGGTAATAGAGGTTTATGTTAGCATTAAAGAAAAATAAAAATTTCTCTAGTTGCACAGTTTTTAAGAAACGATTTACTAATTTATAATGGGCATTTTTCGTAGAACGTCTACATGCTACGGCGTAGCCTGTACTTGTGGACTAGATTTATATCTTATGAGTGGTACTTCGCATTTAAGTGTTATGAAATGTTTTTATATTTCAATGTTTCAAAGAAATAAATTTAAGTTGAATATGAAAAAAAAATACTACATTTAAATAACAGAAGATTGAAGTACCTAATAGAATATGTTTTCGTTTGGTCAGTTCAAGTCGTACAACAGTTTAAAAACTATAACCCTTTATAATCTGACTACGGATTTGATGTAAAATCCATCATGCTAATTTTGATCGTATTTATGTGTTTGTTATTGTACTACCTTATCTTTAGAATCATCTTTAGAAGAAACAGAAACACGAAACACGGTGGGGTAGTGTGAAAAGCTGCCAGTATATAGCACTAGTAGTAGATAGTTAAAGCTGCAAAACGTTGTCGAGGAATTGCCAAACCCACAAAAAGCTTTCTTCACCAAGAGTTACCTACATAATATGTGTTAGATTGCGCACGAAAGCAGTCAATAATGGAAAGCATTGATGAGGTCTAGGTTGGAGCGCGTTTGATAAGGTTTGGCTTGAAAATACTCAAATTATACTTGGCAAAAAAAGGACTTATAATAAGGAGGAATATTACTTCAAAGTGGCTTAAATTTAACCTGAGATGGGAAGTAATGGCAAATAATAGTGCAACGAGTTGGTTTAAGACCAGCAGCCAAACCATTTCAGTTTGCATATCTGAAGACAGATTCAGCGAATTTCGAATTTTCGAACGGTCGTCGACAGTTGAAGGATGTGCAACATATTTTGGTGGAATATTGCTGCAACCAGTGTGAAAGACGTTCATTTAGGGGCAAATACAATCTAACTTACGTCGATTTCGATGTAGCGCAAGCTGACTGTAATATTCCAATATTCGAACTCGTTATATTTTCAAGTAGGTACATACGTAGTATTTAGTTGACATGACAAGTAATACTTATCATGTTTATGTTGGTTATCCATTATTGTTATGTTTATGTTGGTATACTTTAACCGTAATGTGTTATTTGCAATGACTAGAACAGAGCTCTGACTGTGATATTAGAAAATATAATAAGTAAGTATTCTCAAAACTTTCTATATTATTGTGTTATCATTTGAAGGGTAGAGGGGGAGGGGTATTAAAATCAGCATTTTTCTCAATTCCAGATAAGTGTGTCGAGTGTTGTCTACCTAAACTGATGGGATTTAGAGACTGTCCATTATTATTTATTATTTATTATTGATATTGTAGGTAGTGGCTACCAAATATATTACGAGTATATCATTGAACTCCATGCTCCAGCTGTGTGTTTGTACTGTTGCGTTCGTGTTGTAGCTGAGCCGTTCGAAGCCGGGGGTCAACTAGTCCTTAATAATCTTAACTTTGAGTCACGATTTCACCAACGTACTCGTAAAAGTGTTTATTAAAATTTTAAAACATCCCCGACATGTGAATCTATGGCCAGACTATCTAAGATCTATGTACCTGAGATCCAGATATCCATGCATTTTCTGTTCTATCATCAATCTATCTCAATGAATAATTGAGACCATTCTAATGAGTCCAAACACACTATATTTGCTGTAAATTGCTGAGCAGTTGGGATCCTGCAGATTACTTGATGCTGCAGCATCAGATTAAGGTTACAATGACTTGGAAATAATGCGAAGTAACAGTACACAAAATTTCAAATCAATCGCATCTGTGAAAGTTTGTAAACCCCTTTAATTAAGTAAGAAATGAGCTAATGACTTTCAAACACCTGAGATCGTCATAAATTATAGCTTGTCAATCTTGTCAGCTTTCAAACAGAAAAAACCGCATCAAATCGGTCAAATCGTTAGGAAGCTACGAGGGAACAGACTGACAGACAGATACACAGATCCACACTTTAAACTTATAACACCCCTCTTTTTCCGTTGAGGGTTAAAAATAAGTCTCATCCGAGCGTTTTGATATTTTGGCAGATTCAATACAGAAATTGTCTTAAGTAATCAATTTTAAATTTTAATGCATCCCAAAGCATGGTGTTAATTTTATATAATACTCGTATACTGAAATAGATCTTCCTCCGCAATTTAAAGCCATTAAGATTTTGAATTGTTTATAGTTTAGAGTGTGATAATTTCTGCCTGTGTAGGAGGACGGTGATGTATGACCATATTATAATGTTGGCGTGTAAGACCCGCAGAAGTAATAGCCTAGTCGTTAGGACTGCTAACTCGTAACTCCTATTCGGAGGTCACAGGTTCGATACCGGGCACGCACAGTTGACTTTTCGAAGCTATGTACGTTAAAGCGATTAAATATCACTCGATTCAACGGTGAAGCAATACATCTTGAGGAAACTTGCTCGGCTCTGAGTTCTCCATATTATTTTCAAAGGTGTGTGAAGTCTGCCGATTCGCATTGGGCCAGCGTAGTGGATTATGGCCTATAACCCTCCTAGGAGACCTGCGTTCAGTAGTGAGCCGATGATGGATTGCTCGTGATGATGATGATGATGTATAACCCACATAAATGTTACTAGTAATGAGAGAGAACTCATGTCAACCATTGAAGTTAATCTTTTCGTGCTTATCAGTCTATGGATACGAGTATATCTATGTATGTATGTAGCGCTTTGGAGACCAAACGCGTGGGCCGATTTTGATGATTCTTACGTCAATCGATTTGTGTTAATCTTGGGAGTGTCACTGAAGACATGACCGTAATCAAAATTCAATATGGTGACCACCAAACGCCATATTGTGAAAAAGAAAAAGTGAAAGTCCAAAACTATGTTAAGTGGGGGTATCACTGAATAGGTATTTGAAAATCATTGTTAGGTTTCTTTGATCATTTTTCATTTTGAATGACCATTCAGAATGATCGCAAAAATTTAATTTTAAATAAAAACCGAAAGGGAAAAAACAAGTCTTACTTAAACAGTCGGGACCCATTAAAAATCTAGACCGGTTCAAATCTTCCCAATAATTGGTCCCGAATAGGTATATGTTTTTAGTCGCAAAATTCTTATAACCTAACGTACGAAGTCGCGGGCAAAAGTAAATAATAAAAATTACTATGACTGGGACTATAAGATTTATTGTCAGAGCTGTTTCATTCTTAGTTCATAGTAAAACGTCCTATACGCCATGCTGGTGCGACTCTTTCGCCTTTTTGTCAGAAGCAACTTGTGTGTAATCATTATTTCTAATTAGGTGAGAGAGATGCAAGTTGAAGTGAATAATTAGCATTTAGAATCTTTAGTGTTTAATTCTTTTTTGTGTAGTGCTGGATGCCGTTGGATACAAGATATAAGAGGCGGCGTAAGACCGAGTTCTGTGGAAGTCTATGCAAGAAACCTTTACTCAATAGTGGATGTCTATTGGTTGATAAAGAAGAAAAAGTAATGCTGAGTATGAAAAGTATAAACAAAAAATATTCAGTTATTTTTTAAAGTTACTATCGAATTTTATATTGTTAATATCTTCTCCGCTGTCGTCAATTTGATACTTAGTATTGTGCTTAGTATAAACCATAAACATAAGATTGCTTATTTAGATGCTACGCGTTGCAATTAAAACACTTGATTAAAATCATTACGAAAGAAGAAGAAACCAGCGTTAACTCTACATGGACACTATAATTATTAAAATAAATTAAATTGACATAAATTAATAAAACTTTCATACGTTTCTATTAAGTTTGGTTTCTAGTATGACAACTAGAGTACCCGTACTACAAACTCTCCTACACACAATAATTATTTCGTAACTAAAAACTCTTCTATACACATTTCGTAGACCCTCTACGAGCTACGCCGTAGTGCACAATGAAATTATTACTCACTTTTTGATTAAAAATATATCAATATAAATGAATATAATAAAAATATTACTTCAAATATCATTAAAGTAATTAATCAAATATTGAACTTTTACGTATTTATATTACGTACGCTACTGATATAATTAATTTAATTGATTGTTTGTTTGTTGATGTTCGTTGCATTATGCTTTGTGCGGACGTGCTCTATTTTATTAAATAAAATAACAAAGTTTCAATTACACACAATGTTATCAAACTAATATTAAAAAGGCGAAAGGTATGTATGTGTGTGTGTGTGCGTATGTTTGTTACTTCTTCATGTCACAGTGAACAGATTTGGCTGAACTTTGGAATGGAGATAGCTCATATCTAGAATACATACATAGGCTACATTTTATCCCGGAAAGTCACATTTAGTTTTGTTGAATATGATATGAAATTCAAATCTAAGTCTCTCTGATAAGCGCACGTAACCGTAAAACATGGTTCCCAACAGTTGGGGGCCGAAAAGTGCATTATCGAGGTTGCTAATTCCGAAGATGTTACGGTTACGGCATCGGGTAGGGCGCTGCAGTGCGGGCCAGAGGCCTCGACGGGGCGCGCGGGGTGTGCGCGGCGGAGCAGCGCGGGGTGCGAGGGGCAGAGGGGGCCGGGGTGAGGCCGCGACCCGGTCACGAGTCACGAGTCGCGAGTCGACAGTGCGGTCGCGGCGCTCGCCGGCGCACCGCGCCGCTACTTTTACAATACAACCTAGAATGTGATTCGACGAGAACGTATTCTATATATTTACGATTATAAACGAATTTAGTAATGATAACAGTGAGTGATTTTTAGCGATTCTATTTTAAAACTAGATAGATATGTTCCCAATTATACAGTTTAGGCTATACTGATAAGAATTTTTACAATTTATTCAGTGTTTTTATTGACGGAGGTTCTGTGACTCTCGCTTCATTTCTACTGTGAAACTTTATACACTTATTTCCGTGTGTATGGTTTATTACTAGTTAGGCAAATATCTCTTATATCCGAGAATTAGATTCACTTTCTTCACTTTTTGGTTACATACATCATCCCTTCATTCTACACTGAACAGTTATATTTTTCTTGGACATTTTGAAAACAGTAAAAATATTTAAACATGAGAGAGACTTCAACTAATTCTAAAAATGGTTGTAAACGGAAAGTGACTTTAAAGTGAACTAAAGTGAGTGTGAGTGCGCCGTGAAAATGATAGTCGAAATACAAGAGGTAACTTCTCCAGTTTAGCCGCCACCTGCCTCATATGCACTACTCATCATCCCATGTCGAACTATTGTAAATAGACCCTTACCCTTTGTTGGTTTTATTTGCGGCGTATTCATTTATTTTGAAAGTGACACAAGTGAAATGAAGATCGAGTCAGTTTTCTATTAATCCTTTTCGATCATTGTACATCGATCATCGGATTCCTGAAATCACAAGGAGCATAGTTTAATCTATTATTTGCAGAAAACCCCTGCTTCATAGGTTTTAGTGTATTCGATGTTGTTTTGACGCGCCTCAGGAAATCAGCTGATCACTTTGACGTTCCATAAAAAATACTCTTACCACCGATGCTTTTTGATTGTCCGTCTCAGTTTACCACCACTGGGCAGTGGACAGTGGACAGTGGGCTAGTCCAGTCTAGATTAAAGATCGTTCGGGCGATGTCAGTAGGTCAACGCACAGTGCGTGCGGTGAGGGGCGTGTCGGTGAGAAGGCACGCGGGGGGGTGCGCGGGGAAGTTGCGGGGGACAGGGAGGGGGCGCAGGTCGCTCGGGCGTTGCACCGCTGCATCCAGTGCAGGCTCTACGGACGCCGGCTACGACGTAGCCGCTACGCCGTAGCACCTACACTATGCATGATGTTATAATATTATGCTTTGTAGTATGATTTTGATGATAGTGTTATGTTATAGTGGAACATATAATATACATGTATCATAAAGATTTCAAACTATCATAATATATTTTGGTTTGAAAACTGAGTGAATGGTAATTATGGATCAGTTGTTATAAATATTATAATAATTATAAAAACACAAGAATCAAATTTCTACTTAAATTAAATTCATATTGAAAATATCAATATATCTTGTCAAACAATGTAACCAATAATAATAATTGGTGTTATTAGTAGAAAGAAGGGTAATTCAACCATTTTAATTGTGTAGTTTACATTTATACAATCAGCTTTAATTTAAAAATTCCACATTACATACAACATTATCGCCATTGCATCTTGGATAAACCCTGCTTATTTAGAGATCCTGACGTATCTCCTCAAAAAATTAAAATATTTTTAATTATTACTTAGACCTATTAGTGTATCAAAGTTTCGTTTAAGATATCGTTGGCGTTGAGACCTTTATAATACGTTTGATAGGTGTTTGTGTGAGTGAATGTATGTGTACTGTTTTACTCATTACCTACTTTTCAAATAATATAGGTACTACTTACTCTCTTACGAGAGAAAAAGTGTAACTCCCTATAAAATGCGACATTCACTGACACCTACTAACGCTATTTGTTCCATATGGGTTAATAAGGATCTAATAGTGGCGGCATTTTTAAATAGAAATAGAATACAAAAGTTTTTATTCAAATAAACTTTTACAAAGTGCTTTTAACACTGGTTTGAAATGCCGTTCCAGAAATTCGAAAAGAACCAGCGAAAAACTTGGCGGAATGTATGAATTTTGCTACTCTGCTGCAAAATGTGAAATCGCCATTATTTTTCAAATAGACTTAATATAGCAATTATGTTGAACTTACAAACAAATACAAAACTGTAACTGCCTAACGCCATACTCTCCCGTAGTCAGGTATTATGAAGACTGTGGTGGTATTGGCTGTTGTCGCATCACGACACCACGACACGATATTGTGTTGATGTTTTAATGTGTTTGTGTGTTTCTCAATTATAACAGAGACTTAGAAAATTTTAATGCCATTCATTGTGGATACAGTCACTGATTCATTGTGGATACAGTCACTGATATTATCGTTTTCAGAGCAGTACAATAATAAAAAGTAAAACAATTATCTATAAACGTAAAAAATCTTTTTAGAAAACCGACTTCAAACGCCACTACAAAGTATATCAATTGTGCCTATAGAATTTGAAGAGTTTCCTCGATTTCTCCAGGATCCCATCATCAGATCCTGATCTGATGATATTGGGACCATCTGGAAAGTATACCCTTTCAAAGAAAAAAAGAATTTTCCAAATCGGTGCAGACGTCTTCGAGTAATCGGAGAACATACATAAAAAAAGAAACAAAAAAAATTTTGACGAGTTGAGGAGGTCCTCATTTTTTCGAAGTCGGCAAATAATAATTGATGCCACTAGATTTATAGACTTTATAAATAAATAGAAAGATGATGAAAGATGAAAGATACAGAAATTATAGTATTTGAAACATTACCTCACAGAACGTATGAGACATCGTGGCTTCGTCGTGGTGTGAGTAGTTATGAAGATTGTGAGAATGTACCTGTGTGTGTGTATACATGAAACTCATTGTGTACGTGAGGTGTGTGTTTGTGTCTTGGAATTTGTTAGTATTTGTAACGTGGCTAGGGCCAAAGTAAAGTGGAGTGTTTGTTAACAGGAGGTTAGAGGGAAGAGGCCTTTTAAGATATGGGACAGTTCTCGGAACGTGAGGAAGGGGCTGGTGGTGACTAGCTTTGAGGAGCTCATACACAGAGGTTAGTAAACATATTGTCCATACAAATAAATAAAATTGAACAGTCTCTCTGTGATTTTGAATTTTTTTTTAATTCATGACAAGACAGCCTTGACTTAGGTCTCAACTGATGGTAAGTTACGAGGCAGTCTAAGATATTGCAGTTTTTTAATTAAACTCTTATCCGCAACCATTTTTTATAGGCCAACGTGCCGAAACACGAATGCTCATTTTTACCAACACTCTCTAACTTTTACTTGGGATCTAAGCAAAGTCAATTTCGTTTTCACGAATCCTTTTTGGAACACGTAAAGGTGGAAATGACATTCGGTAAGGGATTGTATTTAGGGGCCACCTACGTAAGACTCATATTTAGGGGACGATTTAGGTACGGTTGGCTGGTAAAACGGGCATTTAAATCGCTTAGCTGCATATCTTTGATGATAGGGTTGTAAGGAAACATGGCCAAAGCCTCCTACTGACAATATTTCACGTTTATTCTCTCTAAAGTTTAATAAAATTATTATTAGTATTTTAATAGTTTTTATTCAGATTTAACGCAGCTAATTTCCTATCAATTAGTATTGTAACGCCGCTTTCAATAAGAAAATAATCGCCTGCAAAATAAAAAAAGAAAACGAGAAGAAATTAAAAAAAAAAGAATGATTAATGATGTAACTCGATTTTTTCAGGCAAGGAGAAGTTGTCCGTAGCGGCGAGCGAGCCCGTGCGGCTGGTGCTGGAGAGCGACGGCACGCAGGTGGAGGACGGCGACTACTGGCGCACGCTTCCGCCCAACACCGTGCTGCTGCTGCTGCGGCAGGGCGAGCGATGGTACCCGACCGGTGTCGACGTCATCAAGGCTGGTGAGTGCCCATCATGTGCTCCGGGAGACTCGTACGTTATAGCGTTAAGAGTTCAAATGTATTTTGAAAATGTCTTTCTTGGTCACATAAAAGATCGTGTCTCAGTCAATCTCGGTACAACCCTCGAGTGATCCAGTAACTCCTGTTCCGTTTCAGCTATATCGGCGATTCCGAAAATCGTATGCGAGACGATACATGCGCTCGAATTGCACGATGAAACGCCTTCATGGAAAATCATGGACAACAAGGGGCGAGTCACAGTGGTGCTGCACTGGGACCAGCGGCCGCAGGCGTCGCCGGCCGCGCGCTCGCCGTCGCGCCAGGCCAAGCCCGACCGCCGGCCCTCGCTCGTCATCCAGACCTCGCTCGAGCGGCCGCAGCCGCCGCCGCCGCACATCACCGTCGTGAACCACGACGAGCCGGGCCCGGCGCGCGCGCGCCTCTCGCGCGCCTCCTCCTCGCTCGAGCACCACGTGCACACGGCCGAGTGCCGCGCCGCGCCGCCGCCCGCGCACGCGCCGCGCCCGCCCACCGACGAGTGCGACTTCCACTGCTGCGCGCTGCACGAGGAGGGCCGCCGCATCGCCGTGCACAAGAGCGTGGCCACCTCGCCCATCCAGGACGCGCAGCCGCGCGCCTCGCCGCAGGGCCGCCCCAAGGGCCACGTGCGCTTCCTGGACGCCGAGTCGGCGCGCCGCTCGGGCGAGCGCGACTCCTCCGAGAGCGAGACGGAGAACACGCTCGTGGAGGACGAGGCGGTCACCTCCGAGAAGTTCCTGCTGCTGATCGACCAGCTGAGCGTGGACCAGAAGCGGCACCTCACCATCAAGGACATCGGCATCATCCTGGAGCGCCTCAGCTCCAAGATCCTGGACGTGGAGCGGCTCGACCGCGAGTCGGAGTCGGACGACTGCTACAACTGGACCATCAAGGCCACGATCCGCGGCGACGCGCTGCGCGAGCTGGGCGTCATCTACAACGGCAACTACTACGCCATCAGCGAGCACCCCGGCTACCGGGACGAGAACGAGGAGGCCGGCGACGAGGCCGAGGAGGAGGAGGAGGAGGACCGGCTCTGATCGGGCCTGTGCGGCGCCGCCGTGCCCGCCGCCGCCGCGTTGCGCCACGCGCTGTGCCGCGTGGCCGCGCGCTGACGCGCCGCACCGCCGCCGCACGCCGCCCCACGCCGCCCCAGCCCCGCAGCGAACTAGTGTCGCACTCGACAAAGACTTTTATGAAATTTCAAATGGAGCCCTAGTTAATATAAATAGCGAAATAAAATAAGTAAAACTGACTTCCTGTCGATTCCTAAGACGACAAACGTCTCGTACGAGTCTGTCGTCGGGCACCTTTTTGAATCGATATTGTACACATTTTCGTGAGAAAACAGTGGCATATTTACTATAGCGTAATGTGTATCGATTTACCCGACTTGGTCGAAGAGCAGCACAAATATTTATCATCGACGTTATTGTCCTTATTAATAGATAATAATAAATTATAGACGAGTTAGTGACGAACGAGGAGTACACGAATCAGCCGGTTGATCGATGTTCAGTAAGAGGTTTCTAAACATTCTGTTTTCTATAGTTGTATGAGTTTATCTACATCACGATCGCAGCATTCCCCTAGACACGTGGTAGGCCTAAACGGTTAATTTGATTTGCGTTAGATGCTATGGTCGTCTCCATGGTCTGACATTGAGTAACACCATTACCTACTAATATTATGGTTAAGACTTCAAAAACAATAAATATAGCAAGATAGTATTATGAACAAGGTCAGTATTAAATAGAGTCAGCACCTAACGGCCGCTGCTGCGCTCTCGCGTCAATACGCCGTGCAATGTATTTGAGAGTCGTTATTGTGTGACGAATTATATAAATAGCTGTCGTGGTAGATAAAAACAATGTAATTGTGTGAGATGATGCAAGCTGTGTGGAGTTAGACTGACGAGCGATCGCTCTTTGTGCATTATTTTTACCCAACTAGCTCGGCGGAGCATAGGACGTGCTCACGTGCTCACGTGCTCGCGAGCTCGGCGACACCGCGCGTCGCGCAAGTGAGGCACTCCGTCGCGCTGACTCAAAGTTGAGGCGTCTCAGAGAAGGAGCATGAATATTGTTTCATATTATTGATAAAGAGTCTAGCTAATTAACTGAATGTTATTAAAAAAGGTTGTAACTAAAAATACGAATATACCGTCACCGTGTGTCATCATGCCAAATTGGTATTTGGTAGTTGTAAGTCGATTCTTGTATTTATAAGCTCTATGATATCGGTAGTTATTATTGTATAATGTTTTTAATTTTTGTATAGTACCGATAACGTAACACGAATGTATAATATATTGAGGTTTAATAAGTTTTACAGCCCACTGGGTGTCATGACGTGTATAGTTATTTAAGGTAATATTACGATTATTAAATCTTTAACGAGTAGGGCGCCCCGCCGCGACTGCGGCCCGAGGCGTGTCACATGCCTATGTTTTGAGTCGAACGTGTGTATACATTTTGGTGTACGAAAACCAGTTAACCAGTTACATTTTGTATGCTCTCTATTTTTTCTGTGGCATGTGTTTCTGGTACGAGAGACGACGACCAAAACCATGTCTTGTAATACGGCCAAAACTATAAACCCCAAGTCGACTGGGTGATGGGGTGGGCAATCACTTTAAAAAGCGTAGCAGCTCGAAGGAGCTCAATTCAGTTGTCAAAATACGCATTAACTGACCCAAATTCACTTATTTAAAAATGTTTTGTTTCAATTTTTTTATGGTTGCCTGGACATGCACTATGCTACGGAGTTTGCAAAATGAGTTATCTCATTTCTATAGTTCAGAAAAAAAAACAGAATAGTCTGATAGTCTCGGGATTTTTCAATTTGTGGTCAGGTCAAATGCGACGCGAAAAACATTCAAAATGAATATCAGAGTATTCGACTCTATCGATTTTGTAGTAGGTATATGTTACGATAGTAAAAAAGTTTTAGTCGTTGTCTCTCGTTCTATTAGAACGGTTCATGAAAAATCTTAAAAATCTATTTCACAATTTTGCTATGAATTCGCTACGTCTGTCTATAGAAATAGATATCAAATATTTTCAATTAATTTCATGATCATGAAAATAGCAGAAATTATTTACTTGAAATTGTTATTCAATTTTGGAATTCTTATTTCTTATTCTTGGAGAAACGTTAATTTAAGTAATATGCACAGTTAAATTTTGTTATTTTATGAAACAAATAAATTAAAATTAGACTTTATTAAATGTTTTCAATTAATGCTAGAATATGAAAGGGGCTTACGTATTTTTCAAATGTGTTTTATCATTTGAACACAAAACAATACAAACAATCATGAACCGGCAGTTAATATTTACTGTAAAACAATTTTGATGTTTTGGTACGTGTAAATTATTAATATGATTTTAAGGTTTGATCTATGGGTTTGATATTGTGACTTGTCTTTATTAATTACAATTAAATAATTTCTAAAATACTATTGCTATAAAAATTTAGGTGAAGCTATTTCTAAAAAGTGGCTAAGTTTCATGAAGGAGTAACGGGACTTTGCGTAAATATAAAAATTAACTTTATTATTATTAGAAATAAAAAAAACATAAAATAATCACATGTTGGTCGTAGAAACAAAATGTTACGAATAAACAACCGAAAACGAATGTATTCTTCATTCGAAATACCAGTGACTTCAAATGTAAAGGTATCTAATCGTTTTTATTTGTTAAAGATATAAAATACATATATTATGTATACAGATATTTAGAGCATATTCATTATCCAGTGTATTAAATATATGTGTATATCACTGTCGTCAATTTGTTAAAAGAAACGTAATATCAACAAATATTTATTTTACGATAGTTTGAAAGCTGCATTTTTTTTTTTTCGGAAAATAACTAATAAGTATATAATTGTTTTTATAAACTAACTTTGTGGTAATTTATTGAATATTTTAATTTTAATGAAAATCTCTCGAGAGATTTTGTGCTTTAAGTACCTACATACTATTATTTTTCACATTTATGTATGTAATATTTATAATGATATTATTATAGCTGATTCTAATGCTATTCGTACCTAACTGCTACTAAGATCACCTTGATTTATAAAGATTTTAAAGAATACTTATTACGTTGTATTTAATACCGAATGTTCACAGTTTTTATATTTTAAGATTCGTTTGTACAGCTTCTAAGTCTATGGTGCTAAGCAGTTCATTGTTGTTTGAGTTTACATATTTAAATTTATGTGTAAATTTTAAAATATCTGTTCCATATATAATTCTTCAATGTTTGAATTATTAATTTATATTTATAAATAAAAATAATAAAGATGTGTAAGCCTATTACGGTTAAGTAATAAGTTCTAGTTCACTTATTCTGATTCATTTTATCACTACACCTGTAGGGTTAGTATAAGATTTAGTTCGATTGATCGTATTCGTATTCGATGACATTAACGTCAAAGTAAAATGAACCATAAGAACATTGAATTAGAACTCAATTTCGTGCTTGCATTCTTATACATTTACGTATACGGATAGTGGATATGCTCCAAATTAAAATCGGTTGTACTGAATTTGTGACTTTAAATCAATACTACTAAAATTAAGTTTAATCTGACACTAATGTCATAGAATACGAAAGCGATCAATCGAATTAAATCTTATACGAACCCTACTGTTTTTCAAAGTTAAACCCATATTCATATGATTTATCATTTAACGTAGCTTAACTCTTGAAAAGCTGGACTAAAATATTTTTTTTTTTTTTTTTTTTTTAAATATATAGACTAAACGCTTGAGCTTTTATCGAGTGTTTTGACTCGTGATCGGTTACTTGATGTACCTATCGATAGACACTGTATGTATGTACTTAATAAGATTTATTTTGTGTTAACAATGAATAACTGAAGTAGGTAATTGTTTATCATGATTTTATTAAACAAAAAATAAGTAGCTGGCATTCGTGGCTGTGAAACAAATTTTCTAAAAGCATTTGATCGTTTTCACGCCTTAATCCAATATTTTGATCCAATTAGTATTTGATAATTGCTCATTAGGTTTTGATGATGGTTCGTTAAGATTCGTAAAATAGAACCATAGAATATAGATAAGCAAAACTATCACATATAATTTCTTCATGAATAGTGAAGTAACTTTATGAATATGATAAAGATCATAGACAACACGAAAAAGATTACAAACCATGGTTACACCAAAAAAAAAAAAAAAAATGAAAAAACCTTGAGAAGGTATATCAGTAGTAGGAGTCAATTTAAAACAGTAGCCCATCGAACTATATCGCTTAGAAGTGCAATAGTCGACGCGGTGATAAGTCATTTTAAGTAACTAAGCCTTTAAAGGCCAACTACGCAGTACGTCGCTTTAGTACGACTTGCTTGCAGAATATTATTAAAAAATTACGTACTGTGCTGTGAAATGAATCTACCATTTATTTATTAATTCATCAGAACAATTATCAAAATTATCAGTATCAGTACCAGAAATTAATTACTTGGCACTCACACATTCATTGTTTGTTTTGAGCCTACGTTTGGAGTGGAACTTTGTCAGCTATTCTAAGCGTTATAGTTCTATGTAGTAGTCATTTGTCCAACCATCTGGGTTTTGAGCGATGAAATGCTTTGAAATTTTACACAACTTAACTTTGTAATTAACCTTTTCTTTCAGTAAGTATGTAAAAATAAGTAAAAATTCATTCCTATATTACCAAAATGTTAACGCGTAAATTTTCTAAAGGCATAAAAAATAATTTTTAATGCAATTAGAAAACTTAATGCGCCACAACGACATTATAAATTATTTTTAATGCCACTTTGACGCAGTTAAACATTGACACTGCCATTAAAATTAACTTGTGGAGCAGAAGTAGGTAACTATAGTAGTCTAAAAATCATGTGAAAATTTGAAAATAGAAATAGTACCTTTTGTTTCAAAATACTTTCCATTTGTATTTAGCCGAGTGTTTTTTTTCAATTTAGGTGTTAAGAAGTGAAGTCACTGTTGTTATTTCCAAAGTGCAAAAAGAATACGTAAGGCTAATCGATACTTAAAGCTAATTAATGTAATCCACAAAAAAGCACGTCTAGAAAATAATTTAAATGTGCCAATGATTTTTTATGGGGTCAATTTGAAACCAATTGCTAATAAAAAAATGTAACTAACTTCAATGATTTAAAATATGTATTAGATAAAAGCAGGCATTACTTTACAAAAATACAAAGAATAGCAAACTTATTTCATTATAATCTTCCAAGCCAGAAAAGTTTGTATAGTAGGTACATGCAGCATGCGCTATGCATTGGCCGCTCACTCGCTTCTTTACATGCATGATGCAGGAAAAGTAAACAACCAATCAAGAAATATGCAGCATCACCATGCACCACATAAAACCTCTAAAATACTTTCTATCCACGTTTCACTCACGGAGTATCAATGCCAAGCTTTTTGCTTTGTTGAGTAAAAACTTAAGTTTGTATTGCAAAGTCAAAACTGAAGTTTTGACAGAGATATACGGAGTCAACATCTCATGGAGATTAGACATTTATACATTTACCGTCAGTAGGCCAATATTCAAATGCCGCCCCGACCGATATAGATAATTTTTCACCCGTTTTAAGCAAGAAAAGCTTCTCTTTGAAGAATCCTCCAAACAATTTGTCACTGGTGTAGAGCCATGCTAACTGCTATATCCAAGTTTGGAAAAACGTTTTGCATGTTGGTCATGTCAATCGTTCCCGCGCCGCAACCATACGCGACTACGCAAATTATAGAAAAATTTAACCGTCGCTTAAAAAATTTTGGCTCCTTTGCCGCCCCTAAATTCTGCCGCCCTAAGCTCCACCCTACTGCTGCTGGTAAATCCGCCTCCTCTGGTGCGTGAAGTGTGGCCAGTGAGGTGTGGCGTGTTGATGTTTCATATTACTTGCTTTTTTTGCATGTCTTGGCGGGCAGTTCATAACTTATGCTGTTTACCTACCATACAGATTTGTCTGTTTAGGAGGATTATAGCAAAACTAGTTTGTTGTTGCTTTTGTGCATTGGGTTATTTAAATGATAACATACTTATTTACGTGAATAGATTCAACCTGAACAGATGTACTTAGGTACCTACTTTTTTTATTAAAAACATAAACAAAGACATTAAAAACGGAATCCAGTCGAGCATAATAACAATAACTATTGTATTCACTGAACTCAGACTTAATTAGTGGTCTTTAAGTTTTTTCTTTACATAGTAGGTATTTGTCAAAAATGTAAGCAAGATAGTGTGTTCAAGTGCCAAAATGTGTATTTTTTTTATTTTTTTTGATAGTAACGAAGTCTTTACATTGTACTGTGATCATCACAGCAACGACAAATTAGTATAAATTTTTTCTTTGACTAAGCGTTATCCCACTAGGGTGTCCTTTCCAGTATATTCTTTTACCCAATCTTGTGCATTTCTTACCCCTTTTACCCAATCTTGTGCATCCGATTTTCTTCAATTTATAGGCTCTTATGGGCGCTTACGAGATTTAGCCAGGTCTTTCTTGGACGGCCGCGTGTTTTAGCTCCAGGGACGGCGATGTTGAGCCATCTGTTATCGACGTACCTATCTAACTTTGTGTTTTCCGTATCATATCCATCTTAGACGGGCTTTTTGCAACTTATCTTTGATATTGCGAAAACTGAGCCTGTCGCGAAAATAAAATACCTACTATGCGCTGAATGTAAGTTCGGTATACCGACTGTGGTACCTGCGAGTATAAAGGAGGATATGTAATAATACTGACACGAACCAATCTCAAGATCACTATCCGTAAAATCCGCAAAAGATATAGGTATAAGAATTCAAAGCAACAGATCACGAGAGAGCATCGATTGAATTTAAAAAAACTTTGCAGTAAAGCTGCACTAGAAAAGGAAAATGGCATACATGAAATACCTACTGCGAAATTAATTTACATAGGTAATTATACGCTCACGTTTTTTATTAAGTAATCCATAGTGAAGAAGTATTTTAAAATATACTTAATTACTTTTAATTAGATCTTGTAACTTAGACAACATTGTGTTCATTACTTTAGAAAATATTTTACGTTCGTAGTACCTACTTTAGATAATTGAATTTAATATGATGTAAAGACTTCGATATTTTTCGAAATTGACAATGTATTTTAATGGTTTAGATAAATAATTACTATATTGTAATGAAATAATTCTAATGAATTATTCGTAGCGACGACTGTGAGAACCGGATTTCGTTAGTAACATTAAGCAACATCTCGTAAAAACTTCACTGCCACTAATTTAAAAATAAAATATTGGAAACGATTATACTGGCGTTTTATTAAGTTACAGAATCATACCAAGAGAATGTAATCACTCCGTTTTACAGAATTCAAAAAAATATTATAACCACTCGGTTTTATACAGCAAAAGAAAAACATCACAGAAAAACATCGAATTTAAATTTTACCGCTCATTTTTATACAGTAACTTCATAGCTTTGGGTTCGTGCTCTGGGGCTCGATTTTGTAATGTGAATTCTGAACTATAGGTAGGTAGGTACGTCGAAGGGGGTAACTTTAGAAACATTTCGTGTAAGATTGTGATTCTATGAATGAATAAAAATAAAATTATATAATTTTTCATAGACACAGAAATAACTTTCTTTTATTATCTGTAATTTTACAGTGTCATTGTTTTGACTTTGACACGTAGACAGAGAAGACAACTTGCCTTCTCTTGTCTACGCTTTGACAATTCTTTCGTCGCGATTACACGATGAAAGTTGCATGACTGTGGTTGCATGACACTAGTGTCATCCTAAAATCGTGCGGCGCACGAAACTATAATACCTACTTAATTTGCTTTCGTGAAATTAATGCATTTTGATGAAATTAGAGTTTTACACGCAAGATTGTTGACGAAATTAATGTCATGAAACTAATTTCGTAATGTAAAGTCGGCTTTAGCAAACATTTGTGATTATGTATTTTTGGTCTGTGACTTTGTGACAAACAAGAATTAGGGATGGCGATTCTTTCCGAAAAAGATCGATTTTTAAATCGATTTGAATCGTACCTTGAATAATCGATTCATAAAAAGATCGAGGTCTAAAAGATCGATTTCCAAAAAAATCGATCTTTTTTCAAGTTGCATTTACAATGTAAATATAAATCTATGTTATGAAAAACAAGATACCATAATAAACGATCACTTTGTAGTAAAATAAGGGAGTTTTTTAGCTCAGGGAATTCGATAATCACAATTATTTTTTCAACACACTTGCTCATAAAGTGGCTACGTGCCTAATTGCGGTGAACTTGGGTGGAACCGCAATTAGGCACGGAATGACACCTATAACCAAACTGTGACTTTTTCATTACTATTAAACTAGGCACAGCCAACTCGTGAATAGAAAAAATCGAATTTCGATTCTCTAGTGTGAAATATCGATTCACTGAATCGATCCAGTGTTGCATATCTATTTAAAAAATCGATTTATTTGGCGCCAAAAATCGATTCTTCGATTAATCGATCTCGAATCGCCATCCCTAACAAGAATATTTATGATCATTTATGATAGCAACTACAGCAATATTTTGTGACACGATCAACGAATTATTTTTATTTTATTTTCAAGAATTATTGCGAAATGAAAGTGCCCCACAGCGGAAAGTTAAAGGACTATTATTAAATTGTAGTGAGCGGTGAAAGAAAGTGAAAATATGATCGGTTTAAATGCTGTACCATTGAGTGCACTCAGTGGGGAATCTCGAAGTTTGCTATCTGAGCGTTTGAATCCAAGAAAATTGCTGCCGATTCTTAGCCCCGATGAATTAACAAGACATAGGTATTTAAACTTTGTGATAACCTTTTAACCTCGATAGTTCAAATATTTTCAAATCAAATTACAATTCTATTCTACAATACGTAAACTAATGGATGGGTCTAAAAGTAGCTAAAAGCTATCCTTACACATGATTTACTGGAGAAAATGCTAGCAATTACATTTGAAGCTGTCAATGTAGAGATTTTGTACAACAGATTGAGCACAAATATTGTTATGGCAGAACCTATTCATGTTTGAAATCTTGCTTCCTACCTTCTTGATAACTTTTAAACTGCTGTTTTTTATTTGTCTCTATTACCTTTATTCATATTGTGGTAGGTAAGAAAGTGTTATGCCACTATTCTGCCCCTTGTTCTTTACAAAATGCAGTCAACAAACAATTATACCTAGTGCTTTGCATATTTTATTTATTCTTATGATTTTGGTAAGTTGATTAGGAACATATAACCTGAGTGTGATATAATAAGAATAATTTTTGTTGCAATTAGTTTCATTTTTAATATTATACAACCCTTTATATTGTATAAAATTTTAGAGATTGGCGTGGCGTAGCATCTCTTGTACCCATATCCGCAGAAGCAGCGGCCAGCATCAATGAGGTTCAGGATAAAATGGGCAAAGTACTTGATATATGGGTGAGCAAGAATGACGGTACAGCAAACATAAGCCGTTTATTGGACATACTGCAGTTGTTGGACAGATACGATGTTTGTGAGGACTTGTTAGAGCTGGCAAAAGACAATAGACTTCTGAGTAAGGATTTATTTGACACTAGTAGATATCTGCGACTTTGTCTGTGTAATTATGTTAGTAAAAATTTTCAGTTTCCCATGGAACTTCGGTGTTTTCTGAGATAAAAATAGTTTATGTCAATTATTGAATATGATATTTGATTTTACAAATTTTGTTGTGATCAATCCACAGTATGACTTTAAAATGGGAACAGATTGGAAGGGATTGATTTTTGATTGATTAATTAATTTACTAAAGATATGGATTCCTGGAATCAATCTGTCTTTATGCCAGATGTGAATACCAGCTTTATTATTATTAGATATTAGTCAACTACAGCTTGGCTAATGTTCTTTTTTAAAAAAAAGATTATTTCGATCTCAGGCAGAATCTTCATAGATTTTATTTGTACAGATTATGTTTATGATTGCAGGACAAGAAAATCACAACAATATCAATCAAATCGTGGTTGCCATTGATGGGACAGATGAGAACATTATCACTTATGACGACAAACTGTTTGGAAGTCCGCAGAGGTACCACGCATATGTGCTGTATGCTAAAGAGGATAAGAACTTTGTGGAAGAGCTGCTTACTAGGATGAGGAGTGAAGGGTTTAAGGTATTTCTCAATACAAATATAATTTTATCTTAAGACCACTAATCGACACTTGACGTACAACAGCCTGCATAGCAACAGCAATGAGAAAGAAGAACCCTGAGACCGTGCTTTTCCAAATTTTAATGCCATGTCATGTAGTCCTATTCTACTGGCCTACTAACATACCAATCTTTCTCACGAGCTTAAGCCCTGTCTCTTTGTTTCGAGGCATCAGTATAAAATTCATATCTTCGGATATAAGCCCTAATAGCCCAACGGTTAAGGTGCAGACTTAAAACTGACAGGTTGTAAGTTCAATCACCAGTACGCTATTGTCATACCCACTTCTAGCACAAGCTTTTCACTTATTTGGAGGGGAAAGGAGAATATAAAATAAGTTCAACTTAGCTAATATTCTTTAAAAAAAAAATTTTTTTTGTTTCCTACCATAAAGTACGTTTGTGTGACGGTGGCTTTATTTTATACGACCATCTAGCCTGTGGGCTAATAAGTAATATTATTTTAACTTATACTAGCTCATGCCCGCGACTTCGTTCGCATGGATTGAGATTTGTGATTCCCGCGGGAACTCTGTTGTTTTCCGAGATAAAAAGTAGCCTATGTGTTATTTCAGACTGTAATCTATCTCTGTGCCAAATTTCGACCAAGTCGGTTCAGTCGTTGCGGCGTGATTGAGTAACAAACATCCAAACATCCACACTTTCACATTTATAATATGGATGGATTTAGAAGAAAAGAAAGAATGAAGCTACAATATTATGTCAATCAAATCTTTTTTTTTTATTCGATGACAAGATAGCCCTTGACTGCGATCTCACCTGATGGTAAGTGACGATGCAGTCTTAGATGGTAGCGGGCTAACTTGGAAGGGGTATAGCAGTGTAAATACAACCCATACCCCTAATTGGTTTCTAAACGCCATCGTGCCAGAACGCTAAATCGCTTGGCGGCACGTCTTTGACGGTAGGGTGGTAACTAGCCACGGCCAAAGCCTCCCACCAGAGATCACAAATCACCTTATAGCGTTTTTAATTTAGTATGGAATTGAATTTCCCAGCTTTGCACGGAAGAGGACCTGCTGCCGGGGCACGCGACGCAGTTCGAGCCGGTGTCGCGGCTCATAGCGGAGCGCTGCCGGTACATCGTGCTGGTGTACTCGCCAGACTTCCTCGGCAGCCCCGCCATCGCCTTCTACAGCAACCTCGCGCAGGCCGACGCCATCAGTGAGCTCTTCTATATCATTCCTCCTTATAAATTAAATAAGTGTAACTGTGGTGGTGTCGTGTGGTGCGGGTTGTTACGTTCCCTCAAATATGGTTGAGCGAAGCAATGGCTGGATCATGCGTCATGCTCGTGAACGGGTGCCACCAACGAGAATAGGTCTGCTTTTGCCTGCCTGTCTTAACATGTATTGGATTGTTTTGCATTTTTGAAACTTCACTGTGGAAACACTGTATACATAGCTAGTTTTGTTACGTATTGTAAAAAAATTTTCTTTTTTTTGAAAAGAGCAACTGCTGAGTTTCTTACCGGCTCTTCTCAGCAAAATCTGCATTCCGAACCGGTGGTAAATTTATGACGTGTCATAAGAGCTACAAGTTAGCCTACATGAAATTTTGAATTTGAAAAAAAAAACTCGTGACCAACGCTGTTGTTATTTGCAGACAAGAAGCAAAGCAAGCTAATCCCGCTCATGTACCGCGAGTGCGTGCTGCCCAGCCACCTGGCCTACTACCACAACCTGCGCTACCCTCATCAACAGAATGGCGTGCAGCCGCCGTACAACTTCTGGGAGCGCCTGTCCAACTCGCTGCGCATCGTCGACCGACCCAGGTGAGCTCTATAACCCGCGATGCCGCGAGTGCATCCTCCCTCCCTGACCTGATTTGACGACCTCACTGGCGCAGTGGTGTCACTGGGAGGTCTCGGGTTCGATTCCCGGCGGGGGCAATTTGTGAATTTATAATTTACGAATTGTCTCTGGTCTGGTCTGGTGGGACGCTTTGGCCGTGGCTAGTTACCACCCTACCATTAAAGACGTGCCGCCAAGCGATTTAGCGTTCCGTGTAGAAACCGATTAGGGGTTGAATTTACACTGCTATACCCATTTCAAGTTAGCCCGTTACCATCTTGGACTGCATCGTCAGTTACCATTAGGTTAGAGTGCAGTCAAGGGCTATCTTGTCATCGAATTTAAATAAAAGTGTGTGCTGCCCTGCCACCTGGCCTATTACACAACCTACCCTAGCTGCACCTAATAAATGTGTGTTTACATCGTTGACCGGCCCAGGTGAGCTCAAGAAGCAGAGTAAAATCCCAAATTACATCCAAAATAAGTATAAAAGTGTTAACACTTGAGCAGCGTGAACTTTTCGCCGCGCAGATATTCTGTAGCCAAACAGTGCATGTTACTTTGGGTTGGTTACATTGGTACTGAGAATATATTGTGTATTTATTTCGGCAAGTGTGAGTGGTTATTAAGGCTCACAGATGCCATTTCGATTTTTAGAATTCTGTGCCACAGTGATTTGTGTTGTGGTGTCTGGCATATAAAATGCCATGTAAAATGTGTGACTCCACTCATTTTTTCGTTAAATTTTAAAGTTTTGTAGTCTTATAGCCTTTTCACTATATCGCTGAAAAACATTTAACCGAGGAATAAATTTGACATACGTTTTGACATACGTTACATTTCGTTTTTGCGTTGAAAATCTGTCATGACATCTTTAAGCCCTAAATAGTTACTCGTTAAATTTTTTTTTTTTAAACTTATATAAGTTTTATATGAAAATAAAAAAAATTGGTAACACATTTATTTTTTTTCCAGACTAAATAGCACTGAAACAACACATTCGAAAATAAAAATAGTCGAAGAACCAAACACACAGAATATGACAAATGGGTATCAAGAGGTATCACAAGTGAACGGGTATAAGAACCACTTGGCCCTTCCAGAGATACCCAAAGAGTCATCCTCTCTAATAGACCTGCGTTCAACACACATAGAGATACCCTCCATACATTCATTCGACACAAAGTCTCTGAGTAGTACGAGCGCTACTGACGTCAAGAAGAAAAAGTATGGAGCCATCAGGAAGATAATCAACACTTTCCGGGGAAAAAAGAAAAAAGCGATCGCTGTCGAAAATTAAGTCCAAAATCCCCATGGAATTGAGCAAAATGGAAAGAAACTGCTTTGAAAAAACCAAACCACCATGAGAATTAACATAATGGCCCGTCATCTGTACGGTATCCTTACATATTCTTTGTTGCTGATAGAGATTTTTCTTTAAATATTATGTAGTCTTTAAGTATTATGCACTCAACTGCAACTCTCAATGGTAAGTGATGATGCAGCCTAAGCTTGAGTGCGGTTGTCCAGAAGATGCTTTGAGTTTGAAATACCACTAGTTTGAGAAAAAAGTCAAGCGATAAATGTAAACAAAAGGTATGGTGGAGCTTTTTCAAGACTTGAAAGAAAAAGATCTTGGTCGACATAATCGAAAAGTAGTAAATATCACATAGGCTGGCTATGGCTTTGTACAGTGTCGTCTCTGTCGATACGTAACATATTAGGTATAAGTGACAGAGGTGCATTTCACATCACAATGAATATGATACTTTTAAGAAAACATCTATTTTAAGACAAACTTTACTCATAGTCATACTTTTTATTAATTTAAGTGTCAATGATTTAAGGGCAACTTTTCGCCAAATAGTTTTATACAGACAAGACGTTTTGACCTTCAATCACAGAAGAAAAAAATTTCTGTGATCGAAGGTTTTGACAGATTCCCAATACTGTAACCTCTAAATTGGTTAGAAAAACGATAGAGCATTTTTTTCAAAACTAGATGATGCCCGCGACTTGGCGTGGATTAAGGTTTTTAAGTAAGTAGCCTATGTGTTATTCCAGATTATAATATATCTCTGGGCCAAATTTCAGCCAAATCGGTTCAGTCGTTGCGGCGTGATTGAGTAACAAACATCCAAACTTTCGCATTTATAATATTAATATAATTATATAATATAATAGGATAATAGGATTAAGTGTAAAAGTAGACCTGTCTATTTAGTTTAGAAACTGTACAGCAGTGTGTAGGAAATTAAAATGTATATAATACGTACCTGTAGTTCGTCAAAACGAAACAACGCAAGTTACCTATTGAATTTTAGAAATCTAAAAATACTACAAAGAATTCATCCAAGATGCTTCCAAATAAACCTAGTTTTGTATTGTTCAAATTTTACTGTTGTAAATTTTTACTGTTTACTGTTGTAAACTGCACTTTGTTGATACATACGCTACATAAAGTGCGGTCTTATAGGCTGTTTTTTGAAGATTTTACAAAGTGAAATTATTATGAATAGAGATATTTTAATAAACTTTTATCAAAATTATACTTTTGTCTTTTTTTTTAAATGAATACCAGCCAAGCTGAACTTGACTTATATTCTCCTCTCCCCTCCAAATAAGCGAAAAGCGTGTGCTGGGAGTGGGTACGACAATAGTGCAACGTGGGGCTAGAACCTGCGACCTTTCAGTTTTCAATCCGCACCTTTAACTGTTGTGTTATTTATTGAAACATTTTTAAAACATGACCTACTTAGTTCACATAACTATCGACCGCTGTTTGAGACCACCCGCCTGGCTGGATCTAGTCAGGATTGTGAGGATGCCATCACCTCTGATTGGCTGGTACACTTACCATAGAGGTTTTTTTTAAGTATATAGATTAAGGTTTGACGACCTTCCTGGCGCAGTGGTGAGCGCTGTGGTCTTATAACTGGGAGGTCTCGGGCTCGATTCGGAACAATTTAGAAATTTATAATTTCTAAATTATCTCTGGTCTGGTCTGGTGGGAGGCTTTGGCCGTGGCTAGTTACCACCCTACCGTCAAAGACGTGCCGCCAAGCGATTTAGCGTTCCGGCACGATGACGTGTAGAAACCGATTAGGGGTATAGGTTGAATTTACACTGCTATATCCCTTCCAAGTTAGCCCGCTAACATCTTAGACTGCATCGTCACTTACCATCAGGTGACATCGCAGTCAAGGGCTATCTTGTCATCGAATAAAAAAAAAACAACTCACCTCACGGTAAGTGGAAATGCAGCCTAAGATGGAGCGCGCTTGAATAGATTATAGTTTGTTGGAGAAACAGCAGTGGCAAATCGTGGAATTTCGACCATAGAGAAGATTTCGACCACGTAGCGGTGCAGATCCAAGCGATGCCTTGCGGTCGATATGAACTCTGAATAAATCGAATAGTTCTTGGGCACACTCCGTAATATACCTACCTTATAGAAAACTGACAGACAGGTATCCTTGCGCCGATGTTGATACACTAAGGATTTTGTAAAATTTTGTCCCAGTTTGTCCATCTAAAGAAGTGTTAATAGACATCAAACTTATTACATATTCGGAAGAAATAAATCAAATCCTCAAAAATATAAATATATATTATTCTTCTATGTTTATTTACAACATATTTATTTTACAAATCCTAACAAAATGATCACTGCCGCAACTGGCTAACAACATTCCCGTTTTCCTTTCGTCTTCGTCTGGATGTTTCGGCTTGAAGAACAACCGCTTGACGGCTAAATGGTGCGCCAGGCTGAAAAATACAATATAGACCTTAGATATTTACCAATATTATAAAATGCGAAAGTGTTTGTTTGTTGGTTTGTCCTTCAATCACGCGGCAAAGGATCGACGTGATTTATTGCATGGGTTTAGTTGAGGTGGGGACTAGGGGTCTCTCTCGTAAAACTGATTATATTTTCTTGTTATCTTATTCTTCACTGCCAAAGCAATTAATAGTTTAGTTGTTTAAAATGCTCATAACTCTGAAAAGTTCAGTTTATTCCTGGGATCAAATTCAAATTTATTTATTTCATGTAGGCCAACCTGTAGCTCTTATGACACGTCATGACTCTACCACCGGTTCGACTCCATGCTACAAAAAACATTTTTTTAGATATATTGACGGCAATGTAGCCCTTGACTGTGATGAAATGAGGTAACTTGGAAGGGGTACGGCAGTCAACAACATTAAATTAAACCCTTACCCCTAATAGGTTTCAAGTTGTCGTACCGAAACGCTAAATTGCTTGGAGGCACGTCTTTGACGGTAGGATGATAACTATAGCCACACCCGAAGTTACAACTTAACACGATGTTACAAGTTACAACTTAAGTTACAAGTTACAACTTAACTTACAAGTTACAACTTAACACGGTGAAAGGCTAAAAATAATTAGATAAATTATAATTTATCTATTTATTTTTATTTAAAATTCTACCTACCTATTGTCTAACTCATGTAACAAGCTCCAAGTGAGGTCGAACTCATAAATCCTGATGAGTCCGGATTCCAAACCAACTGCAAGTATTCTGACGTCTGTGAGTGGCGCGAAGGCTAGCGCAGTCACTGAGTTACTTACTTCCAACGATTTACCTGTAATATTTTGTTTTATTTTATTTATTTTGAGGAAACATACAGTGTTGTGAAAATATTAAAACTAAAACAGATATATAATGCTTAAACCTAAATTGTTTCCAATGAAACTTAGCACATATTAATTACATTATTATCCGACACGTTATTAAAGTGATTAAAAAACCTACACTTATATCCTAATAGATATATAAATACATATCAAAAATTCCGAGGCGGGATTCGAATCCACATCTTGCGGGAATCGCGCCCCAAGTGTATTAACCGTTACACTACGGCCAAATTGAGCAACACGTGATTCCCGCGGGAACTGTCTTATTTGCCGGCATAAAAAGTGCCTATTTGCTATTCCAATCTATAATCTATCTCTGTGCCAAATTTCAACCAAATCGGTTCAGTCGTTGCAGCGTGATCAGTAACAAACATTCATACATCCGAACGTTCGCATTTATAATATTAATAGGATTATTAGTGGACTAATACATACCCAATAAAGCGTAATCTTTTAGTGACGAATCGTTTGTTGTTTCAGTTTTAGACCATATGCATACCTATAAAAAAAATATTAAATTAAATTATTCTATAAAGCTGTATAAAACGAAAGAGGGTGAGATGAATAAAAATCCTTTGTCCTTTGTTATACAGTTCAATTTCGAGTTCACTTTGCGATTAAAGATAGGTAGTTCTAGAAAATTTTACCCTATCCCTATGACCATTAGGTCTGAATTCAATTGCATGAATTGTCGTGTACAATAAGTAAGTAAACGAATTTCGACTTTCTTACCTGGAATATAAAGTTTAAATTCGACTGTACACACTCACCTTTCCATCTCTAGAGCCTGTGCTAAAGACACTGTTATCATATGCCCAGGCACAACACCAAATGATCCGTGTATGTACTCCATTCTTCTTGTCCGTACTCGCGGCTATGTTGAAGGAATTTGATCCCTGTTCCCTTTGGTATAAGGTCCACCTCCGATCGCGTGATACTGAGAGTAGCTTTTGGCTGTCCGGTGAGAAGGCCAGCTGCGTGACTGTTAGTTGGTGGGACACTAGCTTTTGGATTTGTTGCCAGGTTTTGGTTTCCCTGTCAAAATAAATTAACATATAACAAGAGACAAAATGGTATTTAATATCTAAAATTGTATAAAAGGAAAAAGGTGACTGACTGACTGATCTATCAACGCACAGCTCAAACTACTGGACGGATCGGGCTAAAATATGCCATAAATATAGCTATTATGACATAGGCATCCGCTAAGTATTTTTGAAAATTCAACCCCTAGAATTTAGTCCTAAAATCGATCCCTTTTTCTTTCTATTTTTTTTAAAGCCAAGCTGAACTTGACTTATATTGTCCTCTCCCCTCCAAATAAAAAAAAGCTTGTTCTAGGAGTGGGTAGGACAATAGTGCAACGAGTGGGATTCGAACCTGCGACCTTTCAGTTATCAGTCCGCACCTTTAACCGTTGGGCTATTGTTGACCTATCTGGCTAAAGAAAATTCGTTCCACAGTGGACTTACCACAAGAGCACGGCGGCGTGCTCGGGCGCGGTGGCCTTGCAGGCAGAAGCGACCAGGCTGCCGTCGCGGCTCGCGTCCACGCAGTACACCTCGTAGCCGTGCCCGTACAGCTTGTGTACTTCCGGCCACAGAGTGTTTTGCATCAGAGTCTCCTCCGTAGGGGGTTCTGGAAAACTTTTTTTATTTTATTTAAATCAATATTAGCTGATGACCGCGAATTCGTTACCGTGGATTGAGATTTTTAAGCTATTGCATAGCTTCTATCGCGGGCCAGCGTGGAGACCGAATCCAGAAATTCCGTAACGAAAATAACCTGACACGGGAATCCTCTACGGTGAGTCGCTAGATGGCGCATTTTTTATCAACGCCGTTGGCGTTGATAAAAAATGCTATGCAATAGCTTTACCGCGGCAGTCCCCGAGTGCCACACGTCTTTTTTTTAAAATGATAATCTACTAGATGATACCCGCGACTTCGTCCGCGTGGATAAGGGTTTTTTGATTCCTGCGGGAACTCTTTGATTTTCCGGAATAAAAAGTAGCCTGTATGTATGAGCTATATCCATTTCAAATTTCAACCAAATCGGTTCATTCATTGTGGCGTAAAGGAGTAACTAACATACACACACATACACATACAAACTTTCGCCTTTAAAATATTAGTGTGATCTCTGTGTCAAATTTCAGCTAAATCAGATCATCCAAACTTTCTGATTTATAAGATAGAAAAGTTTTTTTATTCAATGATAAGATAGTCCTTCTTGCGATGTCACCTGATGGTAAGTGACGATGCAGTTTAAGGTGCTTGATGCCGAGTTCTTCGAAAATGGACTCGTTTGTCCGGAATTCATTCCAGTGCACTCAACACAACATTTGGAGATGTTATTTACACCACAACTCGAGAGCGTCTATTCTCTTCCGCGTATAATACAATATCTCACGTTCTCTATGCGTATAATACAATATTGAAATGCCAACACCATGAAAACTTAAGTGGATTGAAGATGGTTACTCAGATCGCACAAGGAACTTCAGGCTTCACCGTATTAAGCACAAAACGGCCTTCTTCCGTGGAAGTTTTAAGACACTTGGTTTCCCCCAGAAAACCAGTGCTGCAGGTAGCTGTTGCTTTGTGCTGAGTGGGGTGCCTTATTTTTCCATGGCCTTTGCTGTTGCTTTATATTTTGTAAAATTTTTAGATTTACTTGGTAAGCGAATTTCTTTTAATTTTTCGTGGAAAAATAAAAGAAATTATCTATCTATCTATGAACTTTCTCTGTTACCGTGCAAGTCCACAGGCACGAAGTACCCGTCGTTATCGTCGGCGGCGTCGTCGCCGTCGCGCGCGCCGAACACCGCCTTGTTGGACAGCCCCAGCGAGGGCACTGATGCTCCTTCGGGACCTGGATAGAATAGAATAGAATATAAATATTTTTTATTCAAATAGACTTTTACAAGTGCTTTTGAATCGTCGATGAATCTACCACTGGTTCGGAATGCCGTTCCTTCCTGGAGGAGGAAACTTGGAGTAGGGAGGTATCACACTAGATCAAGGCGTCAGTTAAAGCCATTTAGATGGAAAGTTTCTCGCACGTTTCTGTTCAAGAAATCGTACGCAATCAGCGCAAGCAATAATCGCCATCACATTATCGCATCAAAATGTTTACATAATATACAGACAAGAACTTAATTCTCTCCTATAAATTGTATTTCATTCATTCGTTACGACTGTGCCGATAATTTCAGAAACATTTTTATATCTAAATATATAAAAGGCAAAAGTGATTGACTGACTGACTGACTGATTTATCAACGCACAGCTCTAACCACTGGACCAATCGAGCTGAAATTTGGCATACAGGTAGTTGTTAGGACGTAGACATCCGCTAAGAAAGGATTTTGGAAAATTTCAACCCCAAGAGGGTTAAATAGGGGGTTAAAAAATCGAACCTAACGTGAGCGAAGCTGCGGGTTAAAGCTAGTATTTTTATAAGACTGAAATGTTAAAAACAAATAAATATACGTAATTCCTAATTGTTATTATCTTCGTATTAAATACGGAGTCCACCAAAATAAGTACAATAAACATCCACAGTTTTAAGTTTGATAACGTCACAGTTCACTATTTCATACCAGCGGCCACATTATGCGCGCGTTTTGACGTTATTTTAAGCTAAATTCGCTAGAAAAAAAAGTTTAACATTAAGAAACAAATTACAAACTCTTATTTTCCTTTAAATTAACATTAATAATAACACCTTATGGACTAATATTTACAATTTTTATAATGTATACATAACGACCTTTGTGAACTCGTGTGGAAGATTAGTCATCACTCACCCTTCTCATCGTCTCCAACGAGCGGGGTTCCCACTATGTTCTTGAAGTTGTGTGTGAAATTGTGCGGGGCTCGGAACACCCTCAGTACTTTCTCCTCCGCTGCAGAGACGAAGGTGGTCGGTGACACGAGGGCTACGGACGCCATGTCGTATCCGTGGACTTGCGGACGCGCTATTTCGTGCCATTGCGTGCCGTTGCCTGAAACGAGGTTTTTTGACGTGAAACGTCTTTAAATACGGGTGCCAGTGTACGCGTAAATTAACACGATAATAAAGGCATAACGCAGATGGGGCCAATATTTTACTGTGTTAAATGTATATAATGACGTTAGACGCTAAGCGCTAATCCATTTGAGCGCAGCCGTTAACACTAACATTAATGCAGATGGAGCAGTAGCATAACGAAAAGGTCTATATATTCTTACCTTAATAACTACAAAACTATAAGTCTTAGAAACATGAATCCAATGTCATTATTTAGAGTATATAATCATCTCGCTGCTAAGAGCTTGAGTTTGCATCGGGGCCGGGCGGGGCGGCGGGGGAGGGGCACTGCGTAGAATAACCGAAACCGTCGCTGTGGCTGGTTTCTATTAACACTAAAAGCGAATCGCAGATATAGACGTTTTACACTTAAAACCAACGGCCGTGTGCACCGACACAACTCCACCCGTTTTTTTTTTAACTCAATGACAAAATAGTCCTAGACTGCCATCTCACCCGATGAAAAGTGATGATGCAGTCTAAGATGGTATGAATTTAATTATAGAACGTCACGCCCATTCACACAAACGGCTTATGGACTTTCTTGAGGCCTCAGGAACAATATTATATGGGTATTAGTCTCTTATCATATCTCACCATCCGCCCTTAGCCAGGGCGCGTGTAGCCGCGTGGTCTGGTCGAGGGACACGCTCAGCAGGTACCGCCCTTGGCCCTCCCACCAGATATCTTCCACCTCGCTAAAGTGACCGCCGGTTACAACGCTGGGTAGCCATTGTTGTGACCCCTGAAATAAAAAAAATTTTTTCAACATTATGATTGGGCCGCGCCCTCATAACCAATCCTATTGAGTCGAGAACAACAAGAGTTGAGAACAAAAACTAACTTATATTAATTGACAGTGCCACTTTTAAGATTGGCACTGTCAATTAATATAAGTTAGTTTTTGTTTTTGTTTTAGTTGACTTACATGAGTTACTATTTTCCACTTATTCCACCTTTCCACATTAATATGTGCACAGTTTATTTTTAATTAAAATAAGATTTATTTTTATGCAAATTATCAAACTGACTCATCGACAACAGCAAAATTTGGTTACAACCTATTTGTCCATTCACGCATCTGTCGTCGCTGTCTTGTTGCAATAGCGCTTTCTTTTTCTAACAGGAAACTTAAAAGCTCTATATCTTCGAGACTAGTTAAGATATTAAAAAAAGAAAAATGATATTGTGTTTATTAAACACCTTTACTTTAAGTAAATAAAAAATAATTGTCAAATACCCAATTCTCTCAAGTTTTTTAAGAAACCTCAATCCAAAAGTTAGATCAAAAATACGTCCCGTGTCTTACTTTGTCATACTTCCATACATGCAGCGACCCGTTGTAGCCGTGGGCAAGGAATGCATTGGGTCCGAACCGGCTGCCGTAGAAGCCGAGCCCGTTGCCCCCCACCTCGCCGACTCGCACGCGCTCCACCCACGCACCGCCACTGCTCTCCGGTTGCCACACGATGAGGGTCTTGTCCAGTGACGATGAAAGCAGACGGTAGACTGGCTGTTTTGTTTCTGGAAGACATAATACAACTACCTATTCAAATAAATTGGATATCACCCTCCATAGTGGGTAATAAAACGTTTAAAAACTATAAACCAATTACGGAAAATACATTTATTCTTTCTATGTCACCTGGATCATGATAACGAATTGAAAGTGATTTCAAAGAACTTTGTAAAAGTTAATTTAAATAAAGATTATTGTATTTCTATTGATTGACATCACATGCATTAAAATCGGCTCAATAGTTTAGGCGCTACGGTGGAACATAATTATGTAAAAAGACACATTATACATACCCATTGTCGTAGTCAACTAAAAAGATAGCAGTTGTAAATAAATCCATTCTTCATCAAGTCAGCCTTTGATTACATTTAGAACATGGATTAAACTTATTGTTGTCAAAAGTGTTCTGCCACTACACTATGTACACATAGCCTCCCCAAGTTTGACTGACACCTTCATGCTTCAAATACTTTCCTTCCAACTTGATGCCTGACACTGGCATGTGAACTTACCATCGTCAAGAGTCTCCTGCCACTGCACTCCATACACCCAGCCCTCGTGTCCAGCCAATACTGCATCAAGTTTGACTGACAGCTTCACGCCGTATGCCTCAAACACTTTCTCTTCCACCTTGATGCCTGACACTGGCTTGTCTTCATATTGTTGTATCTTCCACAAACGTATGTATGTGTCTTGAGAGGCCGATGCTAACATTAATGTGTCACCTGGAAGATTTAAAAAGGTCTAAAAAGAGCAGTTTCTTATTCAAGCCGGAAAGAGTTTCAGGTTTATTTATATTACCCCAACCTAATGATGTAGTGTGTTTTTGGAATCCTCATAACTTTAAGCATGGGTAAGGTAGTTGCGATGCTTTAACAATTCTCTTTAAGACATTCCTAGACTCACATAGCAGTGGTAACATCGGAACACTAGCTAAGCTATAAGCAAAATTTATTTGTTATTTTTAATTGCATCAGATACATATAACGAACTTTTCTTGCATCCACATTGAAACAATTGGTTATTTTTATACTCAACTTTAATTTTTCATAATAAAATTAAATCTGAGGTTTAGGATATTGAGATTTATATGATAGGCATATAGAATATTAAAACCTTACCAACATTTATAGCATCCAGACCTCTCACCCAATCCTCATGTCCCACTAACATGTGCACCCTGTGATACTGCCGATCTTGTTCTTCAACAAATATGTGCACTTTGTGATCGTCCAGAGCACAGAATAGTATAGGTTTTTTGACTGAGGGTAGTATGCAGCTGAAGAGGGTCAAAGATAGGCCTGAGTGAAGGTTGATTCTTTGTTTTAGTGTTGTGGTACCTGTAAAATAGAAAATTTTATTCTTACAAATATTATGTATGTGAGAATTTGTTTGTTTGTTGGATTGTCCTACAATCACACAGCAATAAAGCTCCATATCGACATGTTTTTTGCATGAGTATAGTTGAAGTCTTGGAGAATGACAAAGGCTACCTTTTATCCCAGAAAAACAGTCCCAGGCAAAAGCCAGTCTATTTATAAATGTGTATTATAAGGATTCTAGAACCCACATATCCACAAGAAAGAAAAATATGAATGTAAGTGTAGACTGTAGGTACATTTGACTTACCATCTATCCTTTCCCAAACACAGACAGTAGAGTCAATAGACCCCGTGTAAACCAACAAATTGCTCCCATCAATATATACACCATGGATACAAGTCACTCCATCTTTATGTTCCACCAAACTACTGGATACCTTCCAAAAACCTTTTTCGAGCGTCCAAACAGCCGCAGTCTTGTCTGCTGAGCATGATAACAGTTCTGTACAGCTGTTGTCAGGTTTTAGGAGCCATTTTACAGAGTACACTTTCGATTTGTGATGGCTGAGAACTCTGAGAGGGTCTTTGCCTTTGGCATTCTAAAATGTAAAAATAGGATGCTTAATTATGGCTTAATTAATATGTCTGCTTTGCTCACATTCTCTGTGATATTTTTTATATCAATATGGGCACTATGGAATCCTAATATCAATATTTTATACATTGTATCAGCTAAGCAATACATAATTTTCGGTTTCATTTTCTTACACAAATTGTTGTCATTATATATTATGCTTTATTATGATAACAACATGATATTACCGTGTCGTAAATAACCACTGCATTGCAAGCCCCGAAACATACGAAGCCCTCGTTGTTCCAGTCAGCTACCTCTGGGGTACGATTGCAGGCTGCGGAGGTATACACTTGCTCCACCGAAATCTTCATGATTAATTTTTTTTTGTATATTTGTTTAATGTTTTATTGTTTTGTTTTTGTTAACAAGTTTTCAGTTTTGTTTTGGTTAGATGTTTTACTTTTAGGTTATGTTTTTGTCTTTTACTTTGAGAAAGTACTCTGTGGTCTTTGACGCCGCATGATTGACTAAAAAAATGCTAGAAAATGATTGTTTCAATGTGACCGTGTTGCAATCACCATGCAATGATCCTTTCTCTAGAAATATTTATAATAGGTACCTACCTACCTACCTACCTAATATGATATAGCGTTTCCACAACAGCAGTAGGATTCTACAAATTGTATTTTGAAGAGACTAAATCCACACTAAATCTTAAATCCAATGGTTGTAAAATCCTTTATACCAGCGGTATCCCGCTGTGTAACCTACTCTTTATATGTTTGTGGTACCAAGAAACAGCTCGATCGTAGATTTATCATCATTAATCTGTGCTCACGTGCTGTAGGTACCTACTCTGTGTTTTAGATATTCGGCGGGAAAGTGATCAAAACAAAGAATCAACAAAATGACGTTTACCTATTTTTAATTGTATAAAATCCAATTTTTTGATTTGAAATGCATAATTTATTTTGATCAAAATGCCGGAAGTTATGATATATGGTATTCCAGTGAGTTTCCCTTTCGAGCCTTACGATGTACAAAAGTCGTACATGGAAAAAGTTATTGAAAGCTTACAAAATAATACAAATGCGGTACTGGAGTCACCCACGGGAACCGGAAAGACCCTAAGCTTGCTGTGTTCTTCGCTGGCGTGGTTATTGGTTAAGAAGGCGCAGTTACAGATGAATGCTCAACTTGGAAACTTCTCTGAGCATAGTGGTTTTAGTGGGAACCTACGGGATAATTTAAACAAGGCAAGTGCTGTGAAAGGGAAGGATAATGCGACATGGGGTATGCCGAAAATTATTTATTCTTCGCGGACACATTCACAGCTAACACAAGCTATGCAAGAATTAAAAAGGTCAAGCTATAGGCACGTCAAAGCATCAGTGCTCGGTTCTAGAGATCAAATGTGTATCCATCCAGAAGTGTCCAAGGAGACCAACAACATGAATAAAGTTCATATGTGTCAGTTGAAGGTAAAATCTCGCACTTGCCATTTTTACAACAATGTAGAATCAAAAAAAGATGATAGATCTGTAAAAGGTGATGAGATTTTAGACATAGAAGATTTAGTGACTGTAGGGAAAAAATTGAAATGCTGTCCATATTATTTGTCAAAAGAGCTCAAACAAGAAGCTGATATAATTTTTATGCCTTACAACTATTTATTGGACCCTAAATCACGTAAAGCTAATGGAGTCGAACTCTTAAATAATATAATAATACTTGATGAGGCACATAACGTGGAGAAAATGTGTGAAGAGTCTGCTTCCTTGCAAATAAGAACTACTGATGTTGCATTGTGTATTGATGAAATAACACATGTCATGAAATCATTTGTTGATGGGGCTGAGGAACAAATGGATGCAACTATGGATACAAACCAGCCCAAAGACTTCACCTGTGATGATTTGTGCATATTGAAAGAAATGATGTTGGCTCTAGAAAAAGCCATAGATGAAATAAGTGTGGCAGGTGAAGGCACCACCTTTCCAGGTGGCTTTATATTTGAGCTCCTTGCCAAAGCAGAGATAAAAGACCATAACCAAATGTCTGTAATAAATTTAATAGAAAACTTGATTCAGTACCTTTCCACAGCAAGTGCTTCTCCATTTCAAAGAAAAGGTAATGGATTACAAAAGATTGTTGATCTATTAAATGTTGTTTTCAGTGGCACTACACACACTTATAAAGAAAGAGTAAAGCTATGTTACAAGGTTCATGTTCAAATAGAAGATAAGAAGAATAACAAAAAGACGGACAGCTGGGGTGCTCTTAAAGCTGCAAGTAGTAAATCTGCTGAAAGAGTATTGAGCTATTGGTGCTTTAGTCCCGGATTTGGTATGAAGCAACTGCTGGATCAAAATGTCAGAAGTATTATTTTAACTAGTGGTACTTTGGCTCCACTAAAACCCCTAATATCAGAACTAGGGATACCAATTGGTGTGCAGCTAGAAAACCCACATATTGTCAAGTCAAACCAGATTTATGTCAAGATTATAAGTCAAGGTCCTGATGGTATCCCGTTAAATTCAAGTTATCAAAATCGGGATAATCCTAAATACATCACCTCTTTGGGTAGAACAATCTTAAGTTTTTCTAGAGTCATACCAGATGGTTTATTAGTATTCTTTCCATCATATCCTATTATGACAAAATGTCAGGAAATGTGGCAGGCTGAAGGTATCTGGTCAAGCATTAGTAATATAAAGCCAATATTTGTAGAGCCGCAGAGGAAAGACACTTTCAATACCATCATACATGATTACTACAGCAAGATAAGTGACCCCAGCACTAAAGGAGCCTGTTTCATGGCAGTTTGTAGAGGAAAAGTTTCAGAAGGTTTAGATTTTGCCGACATGAATGGAAGGGCTGTAATTATAACAGGCTTGCCATTTCCTCCTCTTAAGGATCCAAGAATAATTCTGAAGAAAAAGTATCTTGAGGAAGTTAGAGCTAAACAGAAGGAATATTTGTCAGGTGATGAATGGTATTCCTTAGAAGCCACCAGAGCAGTAAACCAAGCTATTGGGAGGGTAATAAGACATCAAAATGATTATGGAGCCATTCTTCTTTGTGACAGTAGGTTCAACAATCCTAAATTGAAAGGCCAACTGTCTGCTTGGTTGAGAGACTACATAAATCTCTCCAACAAGTTTGGTGAGACAGTCAGTGAGATTTGTAGGTTTTTCAAAACTGCTGAAACAGCTTTACCAGTTCCTAAACTAAAACCGTTGATGCCACACGAAGCAAATGCCACCAACAATGAAAGTGGTACTGCTAGTTTAACAGGGGTTTCATTTCCAGTTGCAAATGTAAGAACAATTAGTAAAAGTTCAGGTAAAAAGTCTGTAAGTCAGTATCCTAACTCGAATGAAGTGTATGCAGATTTCTCAATGGACTTTTATAAGAATGCACAATCGTCATCTTATGTTAATGAGTTTAGGCCTAAGGAAACAAAGGATTTGTTTAGTGCATTAGACAGTAGCAGTGGTTCTTCACAAATAGCGACACAATCAATGGTCACAATACAAAAGCGAAATGCAGAAGAATCTAATATTGCCACCGTTTCCAAGAAAAAAAAATTAAAAATTAAAGCTTTTGGATTTGAAGAAAATTTGAAGGGCAGTAAAGAAATTGTTGAAGATACAGTTGTAGAAAGAGTAGCTCCAGCATCTCTTATAGATTTTGTGAAAGAAATAAAAACTTATTTGAATCAGGAGGATTATAAGAAATTTCAACTTGTAATCTCTGCATATAAAAAGGAAGGAGACTATAATTTGTTCTTGACTACTTTATCTGGTTTATTGGAGAATAAGAAGTTATTTTATTTATTTAAAGGCATGAAAAGATTTTTAAAAGAAAACCATAAAAATAGTTTTCAAGAATACTGTGATAATGTAAAGTTTCAAAGTTGACATACATTTTTATTTTAGGAAATACATACACATTTACTTATGATAAATTTAGTAAGTATAGCAAAAAGTAATAAAATTAATGTTTTATTAACAAATATGACCATACCTACTTTTTAAATTATTTATTTTACTAATAAAGCCAATTGTAAATTATTTAAACTAATAAAAGAACTGGTTTCTGTTTAAGATATTTTATTTAGACTATACATACACTAAGCTACAACCTAAAATACATTTTTTGGAGCTTCATTAATTTTATTTTTTATATCTACAGTGTTAATTCTCAAAATGGTTTGTTGTGCTCTCTGAAAATTAATTCTCATGAACTGCTTCCTTCTTTTCTTCTTGAAATGTGTTCTAGTGTGTGACAGACCCTTCGATATAATAGTAGCAGTTACTGTAACAAGGCCAGGTTGGACTAATGGTCTGCCAATAAGAGAAAAATCTTTGGATGCGGCTAACAAAACTTTGTCCAATGTTATTTTGTCCCCAATGTTTGGTGGCCAATAGCCTTCTACAACGAGTAAATCCCCATCTGTGACACGCCACTGTTTACCAAGTAAATGCACTATTGCAAAATTGCGATTAGATTTCTCTTCAATTAGTTTGTTACATGTCGTTATTACATCCCTTGTTGTATCCGCAGCTGGTTGGTTTGGAGCATTTTGTGTTATAAATCGAGAGAGAATTCCACCTGAAACAGAAATAATGGTTAAAAACCTGATAAAAACGATTTAATATTTATATAGGGAATAAATATTGTTTCTATTTTTTATCTTTTATAGATACCTTGACTATTGAACACACTAGCGAGACGTTGAAAGCCGGCTCTGATCATGGCTTTTTTTAAATATATTCTATATTAAAATTAAGTTTTATTTATAATTTTTGATAGACCATTTTTAGAGCGAACACAAAAAAGTCAAAAAACATAACCTCAAAACAAAAATCACAGAGCAAAACATCAAAATAGAATAAAAAATGTCAATCATTGTCAATGTCAAAGTATATGTGAAAACCATAGACTAAGAGTCTCATAGGTAGAGTATAAATAGTTGTGATAAATAGCAACGCAAAAGAGATGCGGCTATAGTTGTGCTATAGGTATAATGGTACACTATTTTGGCCCTTTGATAAAAAAGTAATAAAGCTACTGTAGGTATAACTTTTGTGTTTTCATCATCGATGTAGAATAGTGTGTTCAAGGTTTGTTCCCAAGTTTGTTCTTTATAAATCGTAGTAGTTAGTCTTATCGTAGCTATAAATTTAAATCATTTGAAATCTTGTTCATAGATTTTTCATTACTCATACACGGAAAGTAGGTCTGAAGTTGCCTGAGAAGCGGGTTGAAAGTAATACTTTTCAGCCCTAGGGAGAATCGTTTTCAACTGACAGCTGTCAAATAATTAAAAAAACTAGTTGTCACATTTTTATTGGAATTCAAATGAAACACGACATACCCGAGTGCATCCATAGACAAGAAGAAAGATAGACTTTATTCATAAAGTAAAGACAACTGATTCATAGACATTCATAGACAATCATAGACAATACTTGACTATTAAAAAGCTAAATGCATAGCCCGCCCAGAGGGGCTAGACAAGTGGCATTCGATTCGAAGCTATTCGATTTCTTCATTCGCCATCGCTTTAACGAAAGTGAAGTTCGACTGCTAGACAAAGTTACATGTGATTAGCGATCGCCTATTCCATTCGACTTTTCGATAAAAAGTAACTTTTGTCTATGGTCTTTCGTAATGAAACGTCAAATTCGTGCGCCTAATTTTGAATGTTCAGTTGGGAAAATAAAGTTTATTTACTTAACTTAATTTAAATCGCAATATTCAGACTGAATATATTTTTTGGTAAGTATCAAACAGTAACAAAGTGCTTTTGTATTCTAAAAAACAAATATGTAAGTACAAATAGTGTTAAAGATATATAATTTAAGGTTAAAGAATTATTTCGTAGTGCTTATAGCTGAGCCTCATTAATGCTCTGACTGTTTGTTAATGATACCTTGAGTAGTTAAGAGTTATAATCAACGGACCTTTGTTCATGTCGCGCATAGCCAAAGATTGTTTATATTAATAGTTGTATGCAGATTCATAATTTCCTTTGTGACTATTTCGGCATAGTCAAAGCTAATTTGTGTTTATATTTAATACAATGTATGACTGTAAGCTGGAGCCGGAGATATTGTATTTTTACCCAGCTCAGGGGCCAGGGGGCAGACCTTTTGTAAATCAAGCACACGCTAACCATCACCCACCTTCTGTTACAAAAGACTTTGAAAACTGTTTCCATAAGTAATTGTTGTTTTTTTTTGTTCCATAACTAACTGACATACTAATCTGGAAAAGTTTTTGTTTTCTCATGTGAAAATGGAACCAAGAGCACGGGCTAGTGGTGAGCAATTTTCAGCTCTTTTGGAATTTATGGAAAGGTAAAATATTAATTGTTCAATACATATTAAGAACAAGAAACATATTAAAACAGAATGATAATATTATAGAAACTTTTACTTAGCACTTGGATCAAGGGCGGGATACAGAAGGCGGTACTCCTTGAGACGGTGCACATTGTGAGGAGGTTCCTCACTCTGGAGCCCTGACCACTGGCTACTTGGGTCCTACCCCGCAGCAAGTGGGAACCACTTCATTGTATTATTTTTGAAGATGTTATATAGGTATAGATATTGTATTTTTGTAAAGATTTATTAAAAGTAATATACTTAATGTAAAAATGATAGTATATTATATTATAAGGCTCTTTGTTAACTCATATTTCAGCCATGGTGACTTGTCTAAGCCTCAGCCTGGTGCTCAAGGTCGAATTAGAGCTGATCGTTTGTGGCAGGAGTTATCAAATCTCCTTAACTCAATTGGCAGTGGGGTAAATAAAACTCCAGACAAGTGGAAAAAGGTGTGTATTGATATATTTTGAACTTTATACATACTTTTTAACTTAAATATTTAAGTTTATACTTATATTGAATATCTGCTTTAATTATAACTTAAATTTAAGGTATGGGCCGATTGGAAGTCAAAAACAAAAAAAAAAGCTTTAATGATTCGTCGGCATGCTATTGGCACTGGTGGTGGCCCTAATAGAGGACAGTCTCTAACAGCTTTAGAGACAAGGCTTTTAGGAATTATTGGTGTATTGGCGGTGGAGGGGCATGAGGAGATAGAAGAGCAAGGATTTGATGTTAGTTTAATTACATTAAATATCAAAATAAATAATAATGGTTGGATGTACACAACTCTTTAATAGAACAACCCACTCTCATAATAGTTATATCACTAATTGATTATATTAATCTAGTAGGTGTACATCTACACTACTATTATAAAGAGAAAAGATTTGTATTTTTGTAATGAATAAACTCAAAAACTACTGTGCCGATTTCAATAATCCCTGAGTAACATAGGCTAGTAGCTTATAATATTATAATATAGCACTATTATATAGCAATAGTTATAGCACTAATTGATTATATTAATCTAGTAGGTGTACATCTACACTACTATTATAAAGAGAAAAGATTTGTATTTTTGTAATGAATAAACTCAAAAACTACTGTGCCGATTTCAATAATCCCTGAGTAACATAGGCTAGTAGCTTATAATATTATAATATAACTTATAAATATAACTTTATATTTTTCAGGGACCCCCAGCTGAACCTAGAAACAATGATGGTGTTGAAGATGGTATGTGTTAATTATGGCATATTGTTAGTTTTACAGTATAACAAAATAAGTTAATGCACATTGTTTCCACTTTAATGTGTGTGGGCTAAGGTTAAACTCTAATATTTTAGGGTTAAAATACCACCTAAGCTACCTATAGTGGTATAAATATAATCTGTACATTATGCATTTACAGCTACATTTGTAACATTTATTTTTTTGAACAGAGCAACTGCTGAGTATCTTGCCTGCTGTACTCAACAGAATCAGCTTTTCGAACCGGTCGCGGTGTTAGATTCTCGAGTTGTCATAAGAACCACAAGTTGGCCCACAGTAAATAAATAATTTTGAATTTTGTACAGATGACAAAAAGTTGTAAAATTTACAAAAATCCATTTAAGTTTTTTGAGTCATGGGGTTAGAACCTGCAACCTTTCAGTTTTCAGTCTGCACCTTTAACCGTTGGGCTATTGAATTTATATTATAACTGTTAAATTTGATTTGCAGGAAGGGATGTTATCTCATCGCAACCGCCTTCATCACCACCATTTCCTTTAATAATATTTCCCTCGCCAGCACCTCCTACCAATAGTCACGACCAGCCAACAGCTCCTGAACCTGACACCTACGCGCCTAGCATCACCCCTCCTCCTCGTTCAACTGTACGACAGGCTGTTGCAACAACACCGACAACACCGCAATCTTCTCCTCATCGACGTGTGGGTACGCGTCGAAGACGGACGCTGACGCCGTTCGATCGAGCCGCTAGGGATTTCGCGGCTATTGAACAGCGCCGCCTTCAAGTGGAGGAAAGACGGGTGATGAATGAAGGTCGAAGAATAGAGGCAGACAACAATAGAACTAACGTGTTGAACCGTTTAGCAGATATTGCCGAATCATTCCTTCAGTACTATCTGCAAAGTAGAGGTCGCAGTGAATAGTTCTAAGGATGCAAACTAAGATGAAAGCCAAGAAACTAAGAACTTGGAAGAAGAGTAATTTAATTCCCAAACGAATTATTACCGGAACGCTAAATCGCTAGGCAGAAAAGCTTTGTTGGTCGGGCGGCAACTAGCGACGGCCGAAGCCCCCCAACGGCTAATACAGCTGATTTATTTAACTAGATAGAGGTAGTTGATTTTGGCAATCACTATAAGTATTTTTATTTCTTTATAAAAGTGATAACTTTATTCTTATTTATTACTAGCTTTTGCCCCCGCGACTTCGTCCGCGTGAAATTATGTTTTAGAGTGAAATGTTCATAAACTGTAAAACACGCTCTTCTTTATTTTTATTCGAGAGCCGAAATGCCAAGTTTCTTATATAACTTGAAAATTGAATGAATGATATTTGTAATTTTTGTATTTTTGTTTTTTACTTTAGTTCAGAGATTGTTGTAAAATTTATAATTTCTTTAATTATTAATTACACCTAATTTGATTTAAATCGTTTTTTGTTATTCTTAAAAGAAATAAAAGTATTGGATCCTACAAAAAGTCTTCTTGTTCCTATACCCATGCCATAAACAAAAATTAGCAAAAGAAAATGCAATCAAAATCACAAAAATAAGCTATTAAGTAGTTATATATTTATATTGTTTTGTATGTATGCATTTTGAATTTTTTGTGTAATGTTTTATAGTGCCAAATTGATAAATTAAATTACAATATAAGTAATAATAGCTTTAATTTTTAATTAATAATAACTAAAATATAATTAATAGCAGCTTTAGTCCATTAAATATCATAAGCTTTAATGGTTTTATATTATCTGTGCCATAATCTATACAAATAAATAAAACTGAAGTGTCTGTTTGTAATATCAAAATAACAGCTTTTTACTAAATACTCTTACATATGTAAGTAAATACCTATTTATAACACAAAACATTTTTTGGTTGTTGCCGCTAATCTCAGGAACGGCTGGACTGATTTTGACGGGACTTTCATTAGTAGATAGCTAATGTTATCGGAAGTAGCATAGGCTACTTTATTAACAGACTTTCTAAAAAGGAGGAGGATTGTGTTTTTTTACCTATGTATAACGATATCTCCGTGATTTCTAAGCCGATTTGCGTGAATCTTTTTTTAATCGATACAAAAGCTTTGCGAGATGCTTCCATAAAAGTTTCGGGTTCCAACTCTTCAATCCTGATGCTGCAGAGGTACTGCCCCCTAAACTGGGGATTTAGGAACTGTCGATTGTGAATTAAAGAAGCGGACGAAGTCCACTACTATGTTATATCAATTAATGTTGTGAAAGTAAGAAAAATACATTAAATTCAGTTTCTACTGTTAACTACACTACACTGTACAGTAGATGATATTGTCAACTGCATATGTAGAAGAACTACTTAGTTCAAATATTAATAATTACTTATGAAACAGACTTCTGTTTCATAAGTAATTTATTAATATTTGTATGATAAATACATACACAGCTAAATTTATGAAATTATGTTTAAACTACTTTAAATAAAATACAATGTCATATTTTTTACCCTTCATAGTCTACTAATCAAATGATTTAGCATTGCTCGTCCTTGAATGAGCTCTGTTTGGCTGGTAACGTTGGAGCTTGTTGGTTGAGAGTAATAATCATTACCATCATTTTGTGTAGCAGGAACATCACTTGGTGGTGGTAACTGAGCTTTCAATGCAATATTGTGTAATACACAGCACGCAAGTGTTATCTTACTAGCAACACAAGGATGGTATTGTAGAACTCGGTCTTTGAGTAAACACCTCCAACGTGCCTTCAGCAATCCGAAGCATCGCTCAATGCAGTTCCGAGCTTGCACATGGCGTGATGTATAGATCTCTTCTCGAGACCCAGGCAAAGCATCTAATATCGGTGTCATCAGCCAAGGCCGCTGTGGATAGCCCGAATCACCTAAAACCAAGTAATTGATATTTACTAATTATCTCTACCAATAATCTCTATAGGCACATAATTATAGTTTTACTACTGAAAGTTGCAAGTTATTATTGGAGTTTTTTTTACATGTAAAAAAGTGTTTCCTACAACTATCTACATAGTAATGAAAATATATAGGTTATTATTTGTTACCTAATAGCCACACATGCTCCCCGCTTTGATGAAGTGTGCGCATGTATGATTCCACTTCACTGGCAGACCATATATATGAATCATGTGAGGCTCCACCAAATTTGGAATTCACATTAATTATCTCCAAGTTGTGGTTACATACCTGTGAACATTAGATATATATATTTACAAGTTATAGGTACCTACTGTAAAAGAAAAATTTGATTAAATAGGTTTTTTTACTCACCATCTGAACATTTAAGGAGTGATATCCTTTTCTATTAAAATAGAGATGTTCATTTTTGGGTGGTTTCAGGATTGATATGTGGGTGCAATCAATGCAGCCCACAACCCCTGGCAAACCATATCTCCTTTGAAACCTACAAAAAAATCACATACAAAGTAAACATTGTGATCTATCTTCAGTAAAACTATAAACTCTCATCACTTGCTCAATAATTAATAGGATAATGAACACTTTCACTTACTCTTCTTTGATTTGAGAGCGTGCCTGAGGAGTTTGAGGAAAAATTATCCATTTTTTTATGATGGTATTGTGGTTGAGGGCATCAACAACCTCTCTGATGCATCGGCTTGTTGTCCTTTGCGTCAAATGTTGACTAACCCCCACAATTCTTTGGTCAGACCCTGTCGCGAAAAAGCTGAGAGCACAAAGCACCTAAAATATGGAAAATAAAAGTTTGAAATGAATGCTGAAAATTTAATAAAACAATAGAACATATAATTATAGGTAGTAAGCTAGTAAGTAATTAAAATACACACTAATTTAATCCAACTCTCAGTGATTTCTTACCTTCACTTCCAAAGGTATCTCTCGTGACCCTTTTAATGCTGTTGCAGCTCGTAAATCACGACAAAGTCTTTTAAAAGTTGTCTTGTTGAGCCTAAAACGTTCTATGAACAATAACTCTGGCATCTCATTAATGCATTCTAATTGTTGCCGGGAACGATATCTCTTTTGGCGTCTTTGCCAAACACTTTCATTATGTGCTGCCCACAATAATCGAAGGGTATGCATTTTCTATTAACTATTACTTACTAACGACAAACTTAATAAAATAAATAATACTTAAAAAACCAATAACAAACTCAAAATAATTAAAAAACAACTAAAATTAACAAAACAGTACACTCGATAACCAAAACAATACTTCGATCGCCTTCGATTTCTACAGGGTGTAGGGGTTCGCTATGATTTCCATTAATAGAATCGACAACTATCGATAACGCTTGTCAAAAATGTCACTTGACTAGCACTTGTCGACAAATCTCTACGGAATGTCTTTCGACAGTTGTCGATTCTTTTGATGGAATCGACTTAAATTAACTTTGTCTAGCAAATTTCGATTCGTTTTTATTAGACCACGTGACATTTCGATAGCTAATGTCAATCCCATACATTTTTGGACTTTTCTACTAGCGATATCGCTAATGGAATGTAACTTTGTCTAGGCCCTCAGGCCCTATCGAGTCAAGGGTCAAACATATGTATCAGTCTATCCCATTCTATTTATATGATACATACAGGGCCCCAAGTCTGCTATTTTACATGTCATTGTCATGTACCGCAATACAATTACAATACAATTATCATTGGTCCAAAATTTCGTAGTCTACTAAATTCACAATGGTCGTTCGATTTCTTATAATTAGATTGTAATTTAATGATACCTCGGTATTGGAATTAGCTTAAAAAGCGTTTCCCGAAATGAGTTTCAAAAAAAACTACATATTAAAAACGTTTATTTAAGCTAGATTTAAAGCTAGATGTGTCAGTGGCAAACCATCGGTAAACAATTGTGACGCCATTGAATTAGTAGACTACCAAAATTGCTAAAAGTAGCAATTGGGATGTCATTGATAGGCAATGTAACTACAATTGCAATAGCAGACTTGGGCCCCAGGACTATCTCTTTCCACGCACACGCTTTTTAAATTTACGCACACATACTTAATATACTTTCTATCATATTTACTATCAAATTGGCTTGGCTTCCCTTCTCAATTCAAATTTCAAATAAAAAATATGGCGGTAATGTTTGGTTCACTTGGTTCTTTTGATTTTTATAAGTATTTCTAAATTAAAATATAATCAAAGAGTTACGAACTCGAAATATATAAGTTAACTACGTAGGTACTCAAGAAGATAAAACGTAGTGATTATATTATAATATACTCTTGGCTCGAATCACGAAGTATTCAGAAGTACCTATATAATACTTATTTACAGGTTATTGTTTTTGTTTTCAGTTTATTACGGCGTATAAGGTTTGGTTTTGTGTTTTAATTAATTAGTGGTATTGTTAGTGTTTCGGACTCATACTTTTTATCCGATACTAGCTGATGCCTGTGAACGCGATAGATATATATAGTAGACTAGTTGATGCCCGCGGCTTCGCTCGCGTGGATTTAGTTTTTAAAAATCCCGCAATAACTCTTTGATTTTCCGGGATAAAAAGAAGCTTATGTCACTCTCCCGGTCCTCAACTATCCCTATGCAAAAAATCACGTCGATCCGTTGCTTTGTGATGCGGCGTGATTGAAGGACAAACCAACAAACAAACATACTTTCACATTTATAATATTAGCAAGGATATATAGGTAGGTAGTAGATAGATACGTTTAATGTACATTTAATTCAATTAGATTTTCCTACAAGTTACCTACTGAATAGAAGAGGCGAAAATTAATAAAAAAATGATTAATAAAAAAGTGAGAAACCAAACTGAAACATAATAATACATAACTACTACATAAATTCTAAATATTATTTTTATTTGATTCTATACTTTAAATAATATATTGAACTAGATGACGCCCGCGACTTCGTCTGCATAGATTAAGATTTTTTAACTCGTATAATTTTCCAAAGCGACAAAGTGTAGCCTGTGTGTTAATCCTCGATAATATATGTAAGAGCTATCTCCATTCCAAATTTCAGCCAAATCGGTTCATTTGTTGTGGCATGAAGGAGTAACAAACATACACACTTATACTACAAACTTTCACTTTTATAGTACCTATACTATTATGTTACCTACAATTAGTGGGTAACTTTGTAATATAGACTATTTATTCTAATTAGATAAAGAAATACTTTTAAATGTAGTAATTGTTAATAATAAAATAAATACAAACATATATAGACTAGAGACTACTAAAATGATAACTCTTCCTTTCGGTTTTCCAGATAAAATGTACCTGTCATAAACCCACATAAAAGCAAGAGCTTTTATAAGTACTACCTACCTGTTATTTTTAGTTTTAGATGGTGGTGCCATCTAAAACTAATTTAGGCCGTAATTTCATCATAAATAAAATTTTTATATCATATAAAATTTGTTTTATTTCAAAATACTAATATTCCTTTTCAATATGATCAAAAATAATATTTATATTTTTGATCCTATTGAAAAGGATTTATATGTAGACCTTAAAAGACTAGATCTTTGCATTAATTAAATTTAAAAAAAAAAGTGATACGTCACTGAACTACAGCTGGGTAGATACCGGATGTGTATCACTAAATTATTGCATCCTGATTTAATATTACGATATAGTCAATATAGAAACTTTAATATTATGTTAAGTTAGAAAGAGATAAACCTGTAGATTTTCATACTTGAGACCAACAAAAGGTGAGACACACGATCATATATGTTTAATGACATTTTCCCCTCCTCCCGCACCCCCTTCTGCATCCTGCTACTATGCCATAAAGCTTCTATAGACATGGGTGTCTGTATATTATTGTTACTGGTCTGTGAGCCCGCCGGCTAGGCCAAAGAAAAGTTCACTCAATTTTCTTTAGCTAATTTCTATTTTTATTTTGACTTTCCTTATATTCGTAATGAAAAGCACAGTGTTTACCTCGGGATAAAGACTTATTTAGTCCCTCGAACTATAGGCCCCCTCGGCCTCGCTACGCTCGGGCGCCAAACCCCGTCTCGGGACTAAATAAGTTACTTTCATCCCTAAGGTAACAATGTACTATTATTATTGAAATAGGTACCTAACGTCTTTTTTGAAAGTTCAAACCTTTGATCAGATCACGACTTGAAGGATATAGCCAAGATCACGATCAGATATTTCAAAGGGTGCAAACGCTGATCTCTATATTTAATCTATGATTAACACTGGATTTGTTGACTCTATACAAATGAAAGCAAATACCTACATATTTTAATTATCACTTCAAGTATTAAAATAATTTTATACTTACCTACATAATCAGTAACTTATTTAGTAAGTATATAAGTTTTGATAAATTGCTTTGAGATAAGAAAATAACTACGAAAAGTCAGAGGTGCATCAGAGGTACACGGGGATCGAATCCACGACCCTCCGAATAGGAGACCGCAGTCCTAACCACTTTCTTAAGTAGGTACTTAGGTAGATACCGGGCCGTAGAATTAAACTTTATTTTAAAATCTTAAATTAATAAAAATTAGGAAAATTGACCAGTTATTTTTCTATCAAACGAACCCTAAAATGGAAACTTCAGTTCTTTGTGTAGTGTTAGCATTATGTTAGCATGTATAGATAATAATTACAGCTTAGGATCCTGAGCAATTTGTCAGCGCTGCATTGCGAACTTCGGGCACTTCGGCTGTATTTTTGGCCACAGATGTAATCGCTTGCTAAATTACATACGTGAGTGTGTATAATTTACTGTAATTTTTGGGTAGGTACCTACCTACTGTTTTCTGCTTTTCTGCACAACGATAGTTTCTATTTTTATTTATTATTCTCTATAGGTAGCTATAGGTATATTTCAGACGATCATCGGGCACGAAAAGATCAAGACGTAGCGGCCCGATCGATAAGTCGGCTAAAATTGGCTAAAGCCTACATTTTGAGGACTATGGTCCTGAAGGGTTGTTAGGACAATGTACCTACTGTATATTTTTTGTAAATATATATTTTTGTTTTATTTAATTATCATCATTATCAAAATTCAGACGTATTTATTTCAAGTAGGCCAACTTGTGGCTCTTATGACTACTGGGCACAGGCATTGATGTGTACAGGTTATCTCTCGAATCTACATATAAAGTTGGGTTAATTAGGTACACCATTTATTCAGTATATTTCTTGGATTTGTCTCCGCCCCGACCAGCAGAATAACTTAATTAAAGCATCGGAAAAAGGAAGAAAATTCATTTTCTAATACGTTTTGTATGAAACGGCTTTTTTGATGGTGTCTAATTTTTTATATATATAATTGAGGGCAAGCAGAGTGACCTTTTACCCGGAAAACAGTAACCTAACTCACGCGGACGAGGATGCGGACTAAAGTTTGTATTAATTAAAGTAAAGAATAAAGAAGATGAACGCACCGTAAGACATACGGAGTAGGATATTTCGCGCTTCAGAGGAAACAAGGCAGAATTGTATAGTGGGTCAAAGCTTTCAGCTTCTCTTGGCAAGAGGCGGCTTCAGTCCAGCTTATAATATATAAACAGACTTATCTACACAATGGCAGTAAGCACCAGGCAGGGCGACTAATAGCGCAGGATGAATAATTACAGCGTACGGTTCCCACAGCTTGCTACAGCTCTAGGTAAATGTGTCAAGGTTTTTAAAGCTTAAAATAGAACTTCTGCTTTAGTTCGTTATACAGTGCAACCTTAATATAACGTACCTCAATATAACGACTTCCTCGATTTAACAAATTTTTCGTAATCCCCTTGAATTGTCCATAAGAGTCAATATAAAATATACCTTTACATTGCGAACATTCTTTGCGTACAACCTCTTAATAACGAATTTTCAACTATCAAGAAAAAGTATTCATACCTCTAATTAACGAATTTTGTCAACCCAAAACCTTTATATAAAGTTTCCACCAATAATATAACTCTTAATCTTATAATGTGATTCATGTCTCGACATGTTTCGACACGCTTTTGTTTGTAAAATAATCATTGTTGTTCGTTAATCAGAAGTTGTTCGCTATAACAAGATAAGTACATACGTAATATTGAGGTGAATAAATTTTACCTCTTTATAACGAATTTTAGACCAATCTAACCTCAACATAACAAACCTCAGTTCAACGAATTACTTGATATTACGAATATTTTCTTGTTCCCCTCCGATTTGTTATATCGAGGTTGCACTGTATTATACGTATGCGGGTGTTAGTTTGTAACCATTGAAGGTTCGAATTGAATATTTCTGAACTAACTTTCTGGCTATCGCCGCACGAATTAGACTGGGTGGATTTTTTTTTTATATGTTATGTTACTCTGCGAGTGGCGAAACTGAAGTGGAAATGGGCGGGGCACATAGTTCGAAGAGCTGATGGTCGATGGGGTCCCAAGGTGCTGGAGTGGCGACCCCGCACCGGGAAGCGCAGTGTTGGCAGACCCCCCCACTAGGTGGACAGACGACATCAAACGAGTCGCAGGGAGCCGCTGGATTCAGGCGGCGCAAGACCGAGGCTTGGAGGTCCATGCAGGAGACATATGTCCAGCAGTGGACGTCCATTAGTTGATAAAGAAGAAGAAGTTATGTTACGCCCAAAGTCCGAAAACATATTTCGTTCATTAAGCGAGAAAACGGCTCACAACACATCGAAACACCGGTGCACTCTCTATTCCCTTACTCTCATAGTCCGATGGGACGAAAATTCGACATGATCGGCATCGGCAATCGGCATCGATCTTCGAGGCATAAGGGTGAAGGTCTTCCGGCGACCGTGTATCCTGCTACGTATGACTTGAATACCTTCAGGGTAAAATTGAATAAGCATCTTCTGCTTTACATCAGGCTTAATTGTCGTCAAGCGTAAGTCTATCCAGGAATAAAAAAGAAAATATATTTTCGGGGGTGAAAAGTAGCTGTCCACCCGTCCGTAAAGATCCCTCTCAAATATCTATGTGTCAAGATCGGTTCGGCATTTAGGCCGTGAAAAGGTAAGGCGGACAGACATACTTTCGGATTTTTTATAATAAGTAGGTATTAAGAGGTGACGGCCTAGTGGTCACGACTTCCTGCCTCTTTTTCAGGGGTCCAGGGTACAATCCCACGGAGTTCAAATCTTCACTTTTCGGAGTTTTGTGCGTCAAGCAATTAGGAGTAAATGTTTTTTTGTCTGGTGGGAGGCTTTGGCCGTGGCTAGTTACCACCCTACCGTCAAAAACGTGCCGCCAAGCGATTTAGCGTTCCGGCACGATGGCGTGTAGAAACCGATTAGGGGTATGGGTTGAATTTACACTGCTGTACCCCTTCCAAGTTAGCCCGCTACCATCTTAGACTGCATCGTCACTTACCATCAGGTGAGATCGCAGTCAAGGGCTATCTTGTCATAGAATAAAAAAAAAATGTCATTTGCTTTAACGGTAAAGGAAAACTTTGTGAGGAAAGCTTCATGCCTGAGAGGTCTAAATAAAGTTCTCGTTAGACCAAATAAAAAGATGTCTTGTATAGCTTTTAGGAAGTGAACTTGGTTTGAAAACTCAAAAGATCGCGTTTTCTTTCTTGTTTAGATCAATTTTGTGCGCATTCCTTTTTTTAACCGACTTCCAAGAAGGAGGACGAGGTTATCAATTCGGCCGGTATCTTTTTCTTCTCTTCTATAAAATTTGTAATTCGAGTAATAAATGCGGACTGCGAATATCACTTTTTTGAACAAAACTCGCCTAAGATTCTATTAAAAGCACGAGAATACAAAATGGAGCAATATAGCCTCGCATTTATTTCGAAACCGGCTAGGTTTTTCAGGGCATTCGCTCGGGCGTTTCCGCGAGCTTTCGGGTAGATTCGGGCGCGTCAGGGGCGCGTTGGCATGGCAACGGTCGGCACGCGGAGTGCCTCGCCCGCCGAAAATAAACACCGAGAGGCCTCTGGGCCTCACGTGACGTTCGGTTGCGGAAAACTCGGGACCTCGGGCGTACATGTGTAAACTAGCCCGATAAGGATTGAAATAGCTCCGGCTGATATTATAGTTACGTCAGTTTGTTTCGTCTCTATTCCACTTTGAGGTGGAGAAATTATAACCGAATCGTTATATAGGTTAGTCCAATTACCCTTCTTGATCGAGAATGAGATGACCTGCTGGCCAATTATAATCAACCTCAGGTGTTATGAGCTAGAAAACAGTCTCTACATCGTTAATACAGTCCATTAATAATTTCTAACGTATTTTTCGAAATGTCACACCATCAGATGTGGAGCCTGTGAGGAAAATTTTTGCTCTTCGTCGCATTCAGATAAGGGCTAAGTTTGGCTGGCAGAAAGGTTTGAAAGGTTGTGGAAACTTGTGAAAACGGGGGTGCTGTTTGCTGGCTCGGGGCGGCGAGGTGCGGGGTGGCGAGGGTGAGGCGCGGGGTGGGGCGGTCGTGTGGAGGTTGTGTGATTGTGTGGCGGGTGTGAGTGCGCGCGCATCGCTCTCGCGTCAGTCGCTGGGCGGCGCGGGCCGGCGCACGGTCGATAGCTGCCGGCACGGGCACGGCCATGGTGCGCGACGCGTGCACGCGCAACCCGCCTCGACGCGCGGTGTGAGTGTTGAGTGGTGTGGACGCTAGCCCCGACGGCGCCTTGTGCTTTCGGTTAGTAACCCATCCCATGTGTTAGCCTGCCCGGCCCCACCGGCCTAGCCAGGCTAGCCGCTAATCAATCGACACTCAACAGCGTTGATTACGTATGAGTGTGACACGAGCAGGTAGATCGCTGGAGATTGTTTTCGATCTTAATGAGACGAGAGTTTCGTTTCACGAATGCTGAAAGGAGCGCAGCTTTCGATGCCATTTTTTCAGGAGCCAAACTAGAAATTCCAACATTTTTATCATTTCTTATAATAAATATCTCTAACTAGACACAAAAATAATAATTTTACTCTCTCATACTAGCTTTTAAGAGATTTAATTACACGCAGCATGAGAAATGGTACGCAGCCACGCGGTTCTCAGTTTCGTGCGTTCTAATTAGGCCATTCGTCAAATTATCCAAACCGAACATGTGTTTCTGGTTCTAAATGCTATAACCAATCAACAGACAACAGCCTTGATTACTTATGAGTCTCGCAATTTTCACTAAAAAGTCAATTGAATAATAAATTATTTCGAAGTAATTTTAAAGAGATTTAGAGATACCTTCATTATGACATACAGCATGAGAAAGCGACGAAATTCTCAGTTACATGCATTCTAATTAGCACATTCGTCGAATTATCCACTGGGTATGTGTAGTTTCTGAGCGCTATAACCAGTCGCCACTCAACAGCGTTGATTACGTATGACTGTGACACGAGTAGGTCGGCTGTAGATTGTGGTTCTTGACAGTTCATGCAAAAAGGACTGCTTGCAATAGGTACTGGTTTTTTTCAGGAGGCTGACCTAAATGCTTCGTAGCAAAGCTATCGTTAGTAAAAACATCGTATTATCCTTATATCTCATTTATATTATTTTGCATCAAAAACGGTATACAGCCAAGCGGTTTTCAGTTGTGTACATTCTAATTAGAACATTCTGAAAGCGATGAATTTTTTGAGTAATTTCCACGAATCTTAATTACTTTCATATTGGATATTGTTAAAATTTTAAGCAAACTTTGTACTAACTACATATACCACCCAACCGTCTAAGACGGGCCGCCAAGCGATTTAGCGTTCCGGCACGATGGCGTCTACAAACCCATTAGGGGGTATGGGTTGAATATACACTGCTATACCCGATCCAAGTTAGCCCTCTACAATCTTAGACTAGACTGCATCGTCACTTACCATCAGGTGAGATCGCAGTCACGGACTATCTTGTCAACGAATAAAAAAAATATTCATTTGGTGCGACAGGTGCGAACTGAAAATTGACAGGTGGCAATTCGTTGTACTTTTGTTGTACCTACTGCTAACACAAGCTTTCTGCTTAATTGGAGGGGAGAGGAGAATATAAATCAAGTTCAATGTGGCTAATTAAAAAAAATGGGGTTCACAGCTATATTCGTTCTAATTAGAACATCCGTCATTAAATAATGTGGAATTGCATAATTGCACAACACTGCTTTCTCTATAGTATTTCTAATTACTACGGGTCGTGACACCTACCATTATCAACATTATATTCAGGTCTTTGCGTTGAGCTTCCAAATTCCACGTAATCATACGATTCAACTGTATGATTTTGACTCTTAGTAGAAAGATTATTATCATATGCCTAATAACTGGGGCTCCTAGGCTCATCTAAATACCAACCAGATTCAACGTTGCTTAACCTTCACAATCTATTGATATTAAAGGAATAAGGTTCATTATGAGTGCAAGTTAGACTGAGAAGTAGACCATAGGGATGTGATTGAGATACTAGAGACCGTTTTTTAAATGAAATAAAAGTCATACTCGTGGTCAGACGAAATATGAGTATGTATGTTTCGTTGAATTTAATTCGAGATATACTGATAAAGAATAAAAAAAAGTTCAAATATGTTTTTCCGCTAAGAGGCACGTGGTTTCAGTTTTATGCATTCTAATTAGAACATTCATCAACATTTTCGTACGTTTCGTTTAAACGCTCGTAGCAAATTCGTAGTCACGTAGCGCCCTCGTAGCACCGTAGCACTGAAACAGCCGGTCACATGGTTTCTAGGTTTTTATACATGGAGGGTTCTAATACAATATTCTATTCCTTTTATGCTTGAATGATGTATATGTCACGCTGTAAGCTGCGGATTGGCAGATTTTACAAATCTTTGAGAACATTATGTATAGCACTCAAGTGATACTAAATTGACTAAAATGCACATGATTCCAAAAAGTTAGTGCAACGGTAAAAACATGACCTTTTCGTACTGTTCGAGCCTTGGAAAACAAGTTAAGCTGTTGGTCCAAATAATTAGGTTAGGTTTAAAGAATTTATTCTCCAAAGAACAGTTTGCTCACTTACAGAGAATTTAAGACTAAAATTAATATAAATGTACAATCATATGAAAAAAACAAAAAAAATTATTATTTTGTTAATCGTTAATCTTAAGTTTTCCGTACTCTTGGTTGAGTTATATACGGAAGGATCCGGAAACTCCTGCTTATTTAATTAATGGGGAGGGTTCAAGCTGAAAAATCCACCGAATGAAAAACTTATAAGCTAAGCGTTAACTTGTCTTAAAATAATAAAACAAGTATACTTTCAAGTATTTTTTAAGGCAGTCAGAAATTAAATTAAAAACAAGAGTTTAATATTAATGAAGCTGCAGTGCCGAGTACTTTGGCCCAGAGGAAACAAAACGAGCTGTTTTTGTGATAGTGAGAAACGGGGTCAATGACACAGCCGCTGTGTATGCCTCCACACCTACCCTACTCTATAAACCTGCATGCTACAAAAATAGGCTTTCGGTTTTGACAACTTTTACTTACTACTAATATTTTACAAAATTAGCTTAATTCAAAATGAATCTTCTTCTTCTTTTACTTCTTTATCAACCGATAGACGTCCACTACTGGACAAAGGCCTCGTGCATGGTCAAAGGCCTCGCGCCGCCTGAATCTAGCGACTTCCTGCGTCTCGTGTAATGACGTCGGCCTACCTAGAGGGGGTCTGCACTACAGCACCTTGGGACCTTTTTATACATAAGAAGAAGAATAAGAAGGTAAATACTCTACTAGATAGATTTAATTTTTACACGTCTTGTAATGATATTGTAACTAATTTTATGTAACTGATCATTTGATACTACTTGTATCATGCCGATATGCTAATGAAATATATTCTATTAAAGATTGTATTTGATTCGATAAATCGTTTGTGACGAAGTTGACATCCAGCATGCACCAGGATGACTCGACTGCATTTGTATGCTGGTTATTTGTTGAATGTCTCATCTGAAGTCTGAAGTTCTGGCGTAGTTCAGTAAAGTTCCAACAGATGCCGCTGAATGCCACAAGTTGGGACAAGTTCACAAGCACAACACAACTAACCCGACGTAGATTATCGTAAGTGATAAAAATTTGACGTCCCATTTGCATATTTGGATCGGATTCAATTTTAAAAAAGTTCCAAACATAAATATGTATGTTTTTATCAGTTTTGTTTGGAGAAAAATATGAATTTTAAATTTATTTTCAAATTGCCGTGTGGTTATCAGAGTAAGTAACCGGGTCGAGCGTTTTTCTTAACGAAGAAAAATTCATTTTTAAAACTGAACTAATTTAAGTGTTCCAGATTTATAGATAGAAATGTCTGCGAAATTATTAGCTTTAACTTTTTGCTTTGGAAAGGTTTAATTTGGACAGGTTATTTTTATTAATGAGTAAAATGTGTGAGTCCAATCGCTACTTATACTTCTACCTTCTTTTTCATCTCGTAGCTACTCAAGGGTTATATAGACATGCTCTTTAAGAGGCAGTGTATTCAACTAGATGATGACTTCGTCTGCATGGATTTACGTGTTTTGAAAATACCCGTGAGAACAATAATACTATGATCATCTTTCCAACTTATCGCTTTGCAAAATTTTATCAAAATAGGTATAATACAAATTCTTACACTTCACATGCATATTGCATATAAAATAAAATATATTATTATCTACTACTCGACCTCAGTTCAACGCACGTAAATCATGAATCGTTTGCCAGATTGGGTCGTAAAATGAAATCCTATTTTCCATTAGCCGTAGCTATAAAAGTAAAACGTAGGTAATGTAGTTTATCTAAATTCATATTTCGTCTGCGGGAGATTTTCGTAGAGTCATGATATGAGTTTTATCAAAATGAAAGACGTTGAGAAATTTATATTTTGGGAGATATTAAATTATTGTACTAATACGTTCCACCATGTGAAGTAAAGTTTCAATAGAACAATATTAAGTAATGTTTTGCTACTTATCAACATTTATTTTGCCTGTGGTTTTAGGATACCTCAAAATTTCACTGGTTTGGAAAGCAGGCTGTGAAGAGTAAGCAAGAGACTCAACAGTTGCTCTTAGGAAAGAAGGCTCTTCTCAGCAGAATCTGCTTTTTGAACCGGTCTTGACTTGTCATAAGAGCTACATGCCTACATGAAATAATTTTGAATTTCAATTTCTTATACCTTAGTGACTCTGAACTGAATGTTTCGCAGGAATATAATTTCTCTCTTAGGATCTTATCTTTTAGGATTTGATCACAGAAAAAAAAGCTTTTAGCAAAAAATACTTCTTCTCTGTAGTTATAGAGAGCAATGACAGAAAAAATCTATCTATGATCAAAGTAAAAACAAGAATGCTTTATTAAATTGTGATAATAATAAAAACATTTTAGTAGTAAGTTATCCATCAAACGTTTTCCAATTACAGTGTGCCTAAGTAGTCTAGCCTTAAGTGGCCGAATCCTATCAAAACGATCAGCTCTAAATCTGCTATGTTCACCGTTCGTTTTCCCACAGGTAAATAATATTGTAATTTATAGCCAACTCTAGTGAGTTTCGTTTGCTCAAAAGTTACGAAGCTCTGACCTTAAACGCAGTATCCTCAGGAGCATTACCACCGACCGATTATAAACTCCACTTCACATCGTTTAATAACTACCATTAAAACCATATAGCGAGCAGCTAATTTGTTTATCGGTGATATTTGCGTACAGATTACCGCTAAATGTTTAAATTGCTGTCCGCTATTGCCAAGTTTACTTAGTTTCAGTGTTTTTAGTGCTTTCATTGAGGCGCTGAAGTTTCCTGAAGAGACTATTTATGAGAAACATATTTCATGTTCCTTTTATTACAACGTTATTGTATTACTTACAGCTGACCTAATCCAACTACCTACTGTTTAAAAAAATGTTCACGTAAAATAAAGCCAGCCCTTTTGTCATTAGCGCTTTGAAAACGCACAAGAATGAGCTAATATTTTAAATGACATAGGCAATCCAGAATACAAATTACCTAAATGATTTATTTTACCATCGCTAGGTGGCAATTTATCCCCAAATGAATAAAAACATGCTTTCAATTTTTGTATTGAAAATCTGCCAAAACGTCAAACTTATTCCTCGGTTAAATGCTACTAGGCGATAATGAATTTGGCACGTAGTTAACGTTAACCGACGAAAAATTGACGTTCGTTATGACAATTTTTGCATGAGCAGTCTGTTTTAATTTATCCTTCGATTAAGGCAGAAATCAGTGATTTATTTAAATTGTAAAGCAACACCCGTTGTCATTGAGTTCAAGAACTCATACGAGTGTAGTTCAAGATGTAGCATTCATCACAACAAAATGTAGTATCGTAAAATCTATTTCAAGGCGGCTTAAAGCGCACCGAGGCATTTTGTCAGAGCTTAGGATACATTTACAAGCGATTTTATTGCTGCAAGGACTTCTGAGTTGATGCAATTTGTATCAATATTTTAGTTCAGTCGTTTTAAAAAAAAATTACAGTGAGAAACTTTTAGAAAGGAACTGAATGTTATTTGTGTAAAGATATTATTTATTTATTGGTAATCAACAGCGTTTACATCAAAATTTTACAAGAGTTAATTAGTTCTTAAATAAAGCCAAAAATGATTACATTATTCGAATTAAAACAATGTAAAGTTTAACAGAGAATTCATAACACAGTATGATTGTTAATATAAAGATTACCGGCACCATCAATAAATTATTTATTTTAATCCTATTATCATCCTATTGTAATTCTATCCTATTTAATCTTATAAATGCGAAAGTTTGTATGTTTGTTACTCAATCACGTCGCAACGACTGAACCGATTTGGCTGAAATTTGGCACAGAGATACATTATAGTCTGGAATAGGAGAATACTTTTTATCCCGGGAAATAAGAGAGTTCCCGCGGGAATAAAGAACCTCAATCGACGCGAACGAAGTCGCGGGTGTCAACAAGTGATGTAATAAATTTTTACCCTAATCAATCCCAGTTCAGGTAAATGCTGTATACCGACTCTTATGACATCCTATATAATAATTATGTTAGACTTTTTCAAACCATAGAAAAATAGGATGTGCCAAAGAAATAGACTAAAACGCCTGAAAAATATTACCCTCCGACAGCAAAAGGAACTTTTTAAGCCTAACTCTTAAGCTAACTCGACTCAATTTCTCAGTGTTTTACAAACTATAAACACGATTTACAGTGAAACTGAAATTAAATAAGCGACAAACTCCGTATTCCGAAGTTAAACGTATTATTAACTCTGAATATAAAGTTCGTGGGCCGGTTCTATTGAATTACTGTAATGGTATAGCTTGTTTCAACGACCTAATACTATAGGCCTCTTTTTTTCTTATTTCGTACCAATTAAAAGGATGAACGAATTTTTAAATGAAATTAGACGAAAAATGCTCGGTAGGATTATGAAAATACGTGACGACTTTTAACCTCCTTTTTTTAGTTAGTTAAAGAAAGAAAGAAAAAGCAGTTATTGAAAATACAAAGCGGGGTGTAAGGGACAAAGGTAACGATAACTTTATTATAGAATAGGTTACACTTAATGCCTATGATGAAATTACAAATGCCACTCATCTCGGAAATGATGAATTAACAATATTGTGATTTTTGAGCACACAATGTAACGCGAACAACGAACGTCGATACCTACACGCGCGTTGCAAGCGGCGATTTGTAGGTACATAGGCCGATTGCTTAGAACTTTTGATAAGCAGCTGATTGCTGTTGGACTAAAGTGGTCGTCGAAACTTGTCTATGGAAATGCTCACTCTATGAACTAAAAAAACTTTTGATCCGACAAAAAATCCTCATTTCCCCCTTTCCTTAACTAGGAAATGAGTCTTAAGATCTATGGCGTGTTGGACCAAAGGGGTCGTCAAAGCTGGTCTCTAAAGACCCGCTCCATAAACTAAAATTGGCAATAGAATTTAACCCTCGCGCTGTCGGCTACAATTTTAGCACTTAGCGGTTATCTGGGGGCCTACAGTACCTATAAACAAATTTGTTGGATATTATAAGGTTTTGCCGCTGTCATTAAGACCATTAAAACATTACGTTATTTTGTAATGGCCATTCAGTTTCAGGCATTTTCAGGCCGTCCCTCAGCTTACAGTATGAAATTGAGTGTTAAGCTCTTTTATAGCTGGCTAATTAATTAACTAATCTACACATGAAACAGATTTTCAAAATATTTATCCACTCTTATATCCTAACTATTAATATAAATCTGAAAGTGTATTCGATTGTAGATTTGTTAGTTTTTTGGTTTGTCCTTCAATTACGCCGCAACGGAGCTATAGATCGAAGCGATTTTTTGCATGGATATAGTTGAGGACCTGGAGAGTGACAAAGGGTGCTGTTGCTTGGAATAAGGTTCACTTTAGGTTTTGGTTTTCTCGGTTGAAACACAGGTGTTTCCTTTGAAGGTTTATTGACAACTGTTGACAACTAGAGATTTAATTCTAAACATAACAGGTACTTTTTATTCCGGAAAATCAAAGACTTCCTGCGGTATTTTAAAAACTAGCTCTACGTGGTTGAAGTCGCGAGCGTTAGCTAGTTATAAATACGCGAGTGCATCTACGGTTAAAATGTTCTCGACCATAAATTAACGTAGTAATGATCTTAACCAAATTTATTTTTACATTTTTGCATCGGATATTCAGTCAAGACTATTACAGAGGTCGTCAAAACAAGTCTTGCTTCGGAGTCCTTGCTATCATTACAAATGCAAATGTTGTGTTTTCTTGCATTGTTGTGCTGCAAAAGAGCAACAGATCGACTTGATTTTTGCTTGATGGATATAAATTCTCGATGGTGTGGGAAGTCTGTAAATTCGCATTAGGCCAGCGTTTAGGGTACTATATCCTATAACCCTTCTCTGAGAGGAGACCTGCGCTCAGTAGTGAGGCGTCGATGGGTTGCTGATGTTGATGATATAGTTGACGAAGTTGGCGATCGAAACATGGAATACTTTTATCTCGGAAAAACAAAGACTTCTGGTATTTCATAAAAACTTAACTCAACGGGAACAAAATCGTGGACATCAGCTAGTATTTATTTGGAGCTTTAATGATAAGCTCTATCAAATAATGAATCTAATTTATTTAATGGACATTGCAATATAATGTATTTTAGTATTTAGCTGACATATTGGATTCAATTTTGCTGCTCACATTACATTAATTTGACGCTAAAATACCTTTCGTGAGAAAATATTCACTGGTAAGGTCGTACGACCATATCACAAAAAATAAAAAAAGCTTAGGTACAGCCATATTTTTTCATTGATGTAAACGTAATAATGATTATGATAATGAATAATTTATAGGTACTTATATTATTATGTAGGTTATTCAAATTCAAATTCAAAGTTATCTATTTCATGTAGGCCTATAACTTGTAGCATTTATGACTCTATCGCCGGTTCGGATTGCAGATTCTGCTGAGTAGAGCCGGCAAAAAACTCAGCAGTTGCTCTTTTCAAAACTATTACAATTTTAATGAATAGCTATATAATATTACAATGTAATAAGTTATTTATCTAAATATATAAAAGGAAAAGGTGACTGACTGACTGACTGACTGACTGACTGACTGACTGACTGACTGACTGATCTATCAACGCACAGCTCAAACCACTGAACGGATCGGGCTGAAATTTGGTATACAGATACATATTATGACGTAGGCATCCGCTAAGAAAGGATTTTTGAAAATTCAATCCCTAAGGGGGTAAAATAGGGGTTTGAAAAATTTAACTTAACGTGAGCGAAGCCGCGGGCGAAAGCTAGTCATTAATAAAGTCACTTATTTTGTAATAAACTCGACTTAATAAATGTGTTTTTACGCATTGTTTAAATTTGTGCAATCGGAATTCCAGTAATTCCTTCGAGATCATATTACATAAGCATCCACTCAACCCCACAAAGGATTTCTACACATTGCGTAGGCAGGTTAAAGTTGAAAATACTGTTTTAGACTAATTTAATTGTTTTTACTTATGTCATTATGTTTTTGTAGATGTATAACTATCTGTGATGCTTGTTCATAAAAACAACGCAGAAGCAATCAGCATTCAGCGACGTAATCTCCCAGACGACAGGGGAATTGGGGACGCTAACAAGATTTGGTAGTCATACAACGATCTAATCGATCGTCTATTGCATTTCGGAGTGGCCAATCGAAGATGGCAAAGTTTTAATTAAAATGAATCGTCACAGTTCAAACTCCAAGAAGACTAATTGATTCCGATTTGAAGATTAGTCTTATCGTTATTATGACTTCCTTGGTAAAGTAGTTGGGCATGGCGTACGAATCTTTCAATATAGCCCACAAAAAATGTTCAAACCCATTTTTGCAAGCTTTTTGCAAGCTTTTAAACTAAAGGTTAAACTAAATACCTTGTCACTTAATAGTGACAAGGTATTTAGCCGACAAAAAAGGAGAAGGTTCTCGAGTTAACACGGATATTTTTTTAAAGATAAGAAAGAGTACCTAACTGCTTAATGCCTGTCCGCCTTCTTCGATAGAAACAGACGGACCTATTTTATAATACGATTCATATTTAATTTCATCACAACTGTAGTTTAAACAAAGTAAGAAAAATAAAATATGTAGGAAGGTTGCGTAATGAACGATAAATGATCCTGATTAGCTAATAGAATTAATTCAATAATACAGTGTACAAATGTCGGCTGTCCACAATTTATTGACGTACTCGTATACGTAAGAAATTATTCATTTACGACCTACGCGTACGGTGTAGTAGGGTTCTTCGCAATTTTCTTTTTTCAAAAAAAAATGGATATATATTTAGATTTATTCATTCGAACTACTTAAATTCTACCCTTGTTCACTTGCAAGAGATTATGCGAATAGCACAGTCCATTTTGCAGTGGTGGTTTGTCTTCAGATTTCCTCGCGGACATTATAAATTCGTCGGTGCGTTTAACGGTCGCAATAAAAAATCTTATAACGCCCCACTAATTTGTTTATTGCTATGTTAATAGTGTTTGCTCGCAGATTGCAGTAGAGTTTCTAAAACAGTGTTACTGTTACTGTGATTCGGTTTACAACTTTTAGTTTGTCAATGTTACTTTATTGTAATTAGGTTACTCGTTACCTCCTTGCTCTAGTGGTTAGTATGTTTTGCTATGGAGAACGTGGTCTTGGGTTCAATTCTGGATTTGGGCCAAAAATATGTATGATTTTTCTGTAAGAAATTAGTCGATGTATCATTCCCGTCCCTGAAACTCAGAGAGCACATAAAGACGTTGGTCGGCAATTTTTTGCTTAGCGAATGGCGGATTTCGATCCTATTGGAATGTGAGAGTGAGGGAATAGAGAGTGCAGCTGTGCTGTGTGTGTGCACTATAATATCTTCCGCGCGCAGCTGGGTAATCTAGCTGGATATTGGCCACCGTAGCTAGATTCGGTCAGGAGAACATTATTATTACTATTGTATATATTAAGTATTGGTTTAATTGTAATTGATAACAGATTTTACTGCTAAAACGCAGAAACTGAATCGAAATATCGACAATTCCAACTAAAACACTAATTATTTATTACCGAGGTACATACCTGCTCTATAATAATTTACCACAATTATGGCATTACACCACAAATCAACTCTAAAATCTTTAGTTCCCGCGATCATATTTTTGAAAACATAAATTCACGTGATCATAGGTTAGTTTATTATATATCCGTTAACCAGATTAAATTTTTGAAATGTAATGAATAAATTATTCATTCGGCGAGTTGAAAATGTATATACCACTACAGATCAATTCCAGAAACATTGTATTTGCAAAGAGTGATGTCAATTATGAAAATTGAATTCACTCCAATTTGAAATAAAAAAAATTATGTTTCGTTTGAAAAACATGTTATATAAACGTGAAAATATGAATCCCGAAGGTGTATCTCAAAGTGTGTCACGTATAAAATATACAGTGGGATATTTTAAATCAAATAATGTGAGCAAGGTTGAAGCGGAACGAGCACGGCGCTGAATGCAGTGGCGGCGCGCTATTTCCGCGCGTGACGTCACCCGCCCGCCCTGACGCAGCGCTGCAACTTTTTGTCCGCCCGCCCTGACCCCCTTTCCCTGTTCGCCGCTCGGCGCTCGGCGCTCGATGCTCGGGCTGAGGCTACTGCACGATTTTGCCTGCGCTGGAAGAGTGGTCTTACTTCTTAGAAATGTTACGTTCATTTTACAGCTTAAACCATTACAATCCTACTAATATTATAAAGACGAAAGGCATCATCTAGTATAAAATAACTAGATGTGTGATAACTCTGTATTTTTTATGTATGTATTAGTCATGTAAGCTGTTATCCTTTGGTGTACAAAAACGGTTTTTTGATTCCCGCGGGAACTCTTTAATTTTCCGGTATGAAATATTGTGTATGTGTTAATCCTGGGTACGAGTTATCTCCATTCCAAAATGGTTCATTAGTTGTAACGTGAAGGAGTAACAAACATACACACACACACACACATACATATTAATGTGTTAAGTAAGTAATAATAAGTTGTTACATGAAAATAATTTCCTTACACAATCGCACGGCCGCCGGTTCTACTGAGAAGAGCCGGCAAGAAACTCTGAGTTAAGTGTTGCAAGTGGCAATGCGGCCTTGTAGCCTTAGCCCCTTAGCCTCAAAGACTCAAAGCTATACGCTTGGTGCCGCAGCTCGCCTTGCTTTCATTTTTTTTTTAAGAATATCAGCCAAGCTGAAGTTGACTACTGTCCTCCCCTCCCCTTCAAATAAAACTTGTGCTAGGAGTGACAATAGTGTAACGGGTAGGGTTCGAACCTACGACCTTTCAGTTTTCAGTCCTCACCTTTAACCGTTTATTACTTACTGAAAGCCTAACCCAGTAGAGCGTATTTACGACTGCTTTGTAGCTTTTTTATTGGAATTATGCAGTTAACTTGATGGTTGAGAAAGCTGCAACGCTTCTTAGATGATAAAATGGCGTAAAATAATGGCGTAAAATTTGATTCATTTTTTGAAGAGTGAATTTGTGTGTGGGTTTATGTGGGTGTTTGTCTGTTCCCTAGTAGCTCCCTAATGAGCAGACCGATTATGATGCGGTTTTCGGTCCTGCTTTTCCGATTCTGTTTGAAAGCTAACGTGATCGAAATGGGTCTTAGCTAATGAAGATCTACTCGGGCATTTGAAGATCATCAGCGCATTTCCTACTTGATTAAAGGGTTTTAGTTTTTAAACACTCACCGGTGTCATTTATTTAAAATAATTATGGTGCACTGTTACTTCGGATTATTTTCAAGACATGGTAACAATAGCAGCTACCTAATACACTACTTACCGACTGGCTTCGGCTTTGTAGAGCATGCTCTCTGTCTTTGTCTTTTGACGATTGTCAAAGGTCTCTTCTTTCTGGGGATAGATATGTAATTTTTATTGAATTAAGTTTGTTTTACCGTGACCTCTTCTGCGTGCAGTTAGGTTTTGTAAAATATCGAGATAACCTTTCTGGAATAAAAATTACCTGACTCTCTATTTACTCTACTATATAAATACCCATGCAAAAATCTCACCGATCCGTAGCCCCATCGCTGAGAGATTCAAGGTCAAAACAACAAACAATATTTGGTAAACTTCAAAGCATCATTGTTACAAAAAATAATGACGTATAAACATAATATTATTTAAGGCATAAATTGAGGGGGGATGAGAATCAACTCACTTTGAGTAAGAACTACTCTTATAAAACATACGAGTTTTCAACTATAGTATGGAGAATGTAATGTATACTCAAATAAGAGAGATAAAAATTATTATACAAGGAAAAATGACTAAATTACGATTCCTTTGAATATTTGTCAACCTCTTTGACTGCTCTAGAAACTCCGTTTGGCAGTAGGTAGGCACCTACCGGTGTTCAAAGCCGTACCTCCAAAAGATTTTGCGTTCCCTTATGATGTCGTGTAGAAGCCAATTAGGGTCATGGTATATACTCATACAACTGCTATAGCCGCGTACACTCCTTCAAATTTGAGCTTCTATCTTCATATAAATAGTATTAGACATACATCTTTTACTGTAGGTAATATGTATGGGAACATAATATCCTATTGATGGGGTAGTATTGCACTAGATGGATGGACGATCATAGGAGAGTCGCTGGCAGACGGTACAGTTTCGAGTCTGTGGCGATCATTTCCAGAGATCTTTGTCTAGCATTGGCCTATCGGTTGAGCTATGCAAGTTTTGTCTCGATATTGTTCTCTATTAAAAAGTGAGAGATTTATTTTCCAAAAAATTTCTTCCATTTTTTGAGATAAAAAATAAGCAGCATTACTACTTGTATAATCCACCATCTGACAGCGAAAGTTCCACGGAAATGAGTTCAGCCGTACTTACGATTAGCCAGGATAAACAGACATACAAAGATTTTTAAACGTGTGTTCAATATAGAATACAATTTTTTATTCAAATACACTTTTATGAAGTGTTACAAAGTGTTTGGAGTAAGTAATCATCCTTAGGTATATGAGAAAGGCAGTTAGGTACTTGATGTAATCGCAGAAACTTCCATGGCACATTTGTAGGATATTCAAATGTTTTCTATTTCACGCACACTTTTTTATTTTTAGAACCTTTGTCAGTTTAGTGATTTTTATACTACTAATTGATACCCGTGACTTCGTTCGCGTGTATTTAGTTTTAAAAATCCCGAGGGAACCCTTCGATTTTCCGGGATAAAAAGTAGCCTATGTCATTCTCCAGGCCCTCATCCCATGCAAAAAATCGCGTCGATCCTTAGCTCTGTTGGGCGTGATTGAAGGACAAACCAACAAAAAAACACACTTTCGCATTTATAATAGGTATTAGTAGGGATTATGATCATCTAATAATATTTAACCATATTAAAAGACTAAACAGTGCTCGGAGCATAGAACCGTTAAAGCAGCGTTGAAATAAGTTCTCGGTTTTTTCGAAATAAATCACTTTCGCTTTCATCAAGCGTTCGTCCGTGACCCGGCGTCTATTTCCGGAAGGAAGCCCGCGCGCAGCAATAAGCGATACCTCAACTACGTGTGGTAATTTAATTGCGACCTAGATTTAACACTACGCCAATACGATTCTTGATTCAACTTCATTAAAGAACTACTAATAGTAGATGGTCTTAAAATACTTTATTTTATCCAATCCAAATTCAATTTACTTCATGTAGGCACCTTGTCGCTCTTATGAAAAATCTAGACTCTACCACTGGTTAAGAAAGCACTCATTCAATTATACTCATGCAAAAAATCACGTTGATGCGTTGCTGCGTGGTTGAAGGACAAACCAAAAACAATAAAGCACAATTTCGCATTTATAATGTTAGTAAAGATGTAGTATCAGTTTCAACGTTAATTTTCAGTTTAATTGAATTCAATGGTCAAATTCGATTCACCAATTTACCAGATTTCCAATTCCCAGCCACATTCGATTGCCATTTGACAAAACGTTTGTCAGAGACGACGCGCAGCGCAGGGCGGGCGGGCGGCGCGTTCACGGTCGGCCGGCCGTGGTGTGTCGAGCTTCGCCTCGATTCGTGAAACGTGCTCGTTTTTGTGGCTGTTGCAATTCCAATCATCTAGCACAAGAAGCTTTGTAACGATGCAGAAGTAAGCCATTTAAATCGAACCGAGCCAAAAATTGTAATGTAAGTACCTACATAGAGATGTTGGGACACATGCATAGCGACACACGACTCCACATGCTGATACAACGAGCGGACTGCCACGGTTCAGGAAGGAAATTTTATGTATTTTTGTGTACAGTGAGTTACTCCGGACATTGCACTACACACGCGTGCGAACACGCATAATAAAGGAACTATAGTTGTAACAGTCCCTAAAGAGATATATTTATTTATTTCATGTAGGCCAATTTGTAGGCGGCAAGAAACTCAGCAGTTGCTCTTTTCAAAACAAAAAATGTTACAATATGTAGCTTATCTATCTCGTGGACAGCTGAAGCAAAGCAGATTGGTTCCAAGCAACTTTGTCATTAAGGGATTCATTAACTGTGTAATAAATTAATACTCGTAGCCACACAATGGTACTTGTATCTACTGATTCTATTGTATACAACGGTATACAATCAACTGTATTTACTGATCTCGTTTGAATTGATAATAATTTAAATTGAGAGGTCTAAAAATATTATGGACCTTATCCCTTCTGAATTAATTTAATTAACCAACTAACTAAATAATCTAAGTATTTTGTAAAACAATTTAGCCCCATATGTATTTATTTTGTACGCTGGTGTGAGAGTGAAAATATAAATTTAGAGAAATAATAATTTTTTTTTTTTAATAATAAAACAATTGAAAAGTAATACTTGACGTCTCGCAACACCGCAGTCCCGTCGTGACCACGGTCCATGCAACTGGATCGAAATATCGACGGTTCCAATTAAAACATTATTTTATAATGGTACTCGTCGTATAATACAATAATGTAATTATGGTATTCAACTGAGGCATGTGAAAGTAAGACCTTTACCCAACAGTGGAGTAAATTGCCATTTCTTACATTTAGAGAGCTGATGTTTCGTTTATAGATATTTTCTAAAGCGAAAAGAATACATGAGTGGAACCGTTTCCTAGATTCCGTATACAATGTCAGGATTACGGAGAAAATAAAATGTAATTGAAGGATTTAAAAATAAATCACTTTCGCCCTCGCAGGCGGTCCGAATCCGTCCGTGACCCGCCGGTTATTTCCGGAGTGCCGTACGTCGGCGACCTCCTAGCTAGCTGTAGTTCATGTTTATAGGCATAGCTTATGAGTTTCAATCTAGGCTCCACTAGAATGTTCAATTTACTTACTCTAGTTATTTGTTTACATACCAATGAAGAAAAGCTGTCTCTCATGACTTACAAAATATACAGGGTTTATAAATAGGGATTCTGAAAATTGTACAGATTTGTAGCTGTGATTTAAAAACTATTGAAGATAATTGTCATTGGACGGTTGATTATTATGTATTGAAGTGTCAAGCTAGCAGAAATCTATACTTAATATTATAAAAAGGAAAGATTTGTATGTAAGTATGTTTGTAACGAATTGGCTCAAAAAGTACTAGACCGATTTGGCTGAAATTTAAAAAAAGGATAGATTATACCTTGGATTAAAACATAGGCTACTTTTTATTCCGAAAAAAATTATAGTACCCGCGGGATTTTGAAAACTAATTCCACGCGAATGAACTCGCGGGCATTAGCTAGTTAATAATAAAAAATATTTCAAGCATTCGTTTTTTTTCATAAACTTTCAAAATTTACTTTGCAGAGATCTTCAAAAAAACATAAAATGTCCAATTACTTGAAAATGGTTGACATTTGCCTAGGGGTCATAAGGGGTCATTGGGTTGCAAATGACCTCTCCTACATTCCCTTAACGGATTGCCAACATGTTACCAGTATCGTATACGTATGATTCAGAGGACACAACACAGGTCTTTTCAGAAAACTGTGAAGAAACACTTTCTTGACAGAAAAACCCAATGCATTTTTTGACCCGACCCGGAAATCGATTCCGGGACCTCGTTATTTGCCGTCGGACATGCTAACCACTAAAGTAACCACTAGATTAACCAGCCAGTCAAAAAAATATATTCACACTATGAAAGCAAACGTCATAACGTTAATTATAGCGCGGCTTAATTAAGTAGGTACATACTAACCCGTTCCGCGTTATCACCGACCCAAAATGTAAAATATGGTGGAATCGTGCAATGTTTGCGTACACGGCACTGAATTTCAAAGCTGAATTTATATTATTATGACTTCTATTATTTGAATAGCTGCAACGCTGTATTGGGGCAGAGTATTTACACAGTTCATTTATTTTTGCAGGGTTTACGGAGCGGTTTTGTTGTAACCGCCCAACCTGCTGTGTATTTTGGGCAGTATTGTAAACCGAGAAAATACTGCCCGTCTCTTATCTTTTTTCACAGTATAGTTAACTTATTTAAAAACTAGCTTTTGCCCACGACTTTGTAAACCTGGGATAAAAAGTAGCCTATGAAACTTTTCAGGCCTTTTAACAATAATTGTGGTGATGGATGGCGCTAACAGCTTACAAGGTAGGATAGGATTTAAAGTTTATGCCTAACCACTAAATTATAATAACAATCATTAAAAAAAGGAATCATAATTCATTTCGCCTTACCCTTAGTCGTGTCGTATGCATTAGGCACTATGTGATTAATGGGAAGAAGCCACTACGTAATGAGCAATAAAGAATGACAAAGAAGAAATGAGGAAATGGAAAAAGGCAATAATTTTCAATTCTTTTGTGATATTTGAAGGTATGTAATATTTGTAGGTTAATATAAAGTAACTATATTTTGAAGAAGAAGAAAAAATCTTGAAAGAATACCTTGGACTGAATTTCTGAACAATACTGAGACAGATACAAGAAAAATATTATTATACATACTCGTAATACTACAAGGTTTAAGTCAGTTATTCCTGGGGTGAATACGACAAAGTTCCTTAGAATAATAAAGAGTCTTAAAGTCGGTCATCATGACAAAAGTGGGGAAGTCGTGAGAAAAGTTTTTACTTGTCCTCAAATCGCGTTATCCATTTTTCCACATTGCTGAGCTTTCTGTATTGTGTAAAAATATAATATAAATATTATACCATACCTACGTCAGACACTTCAATAGTTCAAGGTAAGACGCTGGTACGAAACTTACAAGGCTGAAGGTTCACTCTAGAGGCCCTTTGATTATACACAAGAATACTTCTTTGTGTAATTTACTAACTTGTCATCGAAAAAAAAAATAATAATAACAAAAAAATTTTTTTTAAAGAATATTGGCCATGCTGAACTTGACTAATATCCTCCTCTCCATTCGAAATAAGCGTAAAGCTCATAGAAATGGGTACCACAATATTGCAACGGATGAGGATCGAACCTAGGTCCTTTCAATCAGAATGAATTTTCTTCTCGTGTTTTTTTTAATATGAATAGTAGAGTAAACGAGCAGGCGGGTCACCTGATGTTAAGTGATTACCTCCACCCATGATCACTTGTAGTACTAGAGGCACCACCTTGGAGGAATTTGTTGGTCCGCCCCTTGAACCCCATGTAATTGTGTGCTGTAATTAAACCAGTTCAACATGTTTATCTGTTTGCATCTCACGAAGTACCAAAGTGTTCATTCAAGAATTTATCAAATAGATAAAATATGGAGATAACTTATTCTATTGACTGACTGATTTTAATTTTGATAGACTATCAAAACAAAATTAGTTAAAAATGATTAATTATTTATTATTCGTTGGTTTACTTTGTGGTTGAAAAATCAAATCATATTCATTTATTCTTTGAAAACAACTGAAATGTTGTAACTTAAAGTCGGTCACAGTAATAAAACTGAATAGCCCGTAAAAAAGTTTTTACTTGTCTCCCTGGAGACAACCTACCAACTGTGCTACCAACCTACGCTACCTGTAGCGTGGTCTGTGTTTTTTTACGATTTTTGTACGATAATGGTGGAAGGTTGACGGTTCGTTTCCCATTCGTTCCACTCCTAACACAAGCGTTCCGCTTATTTGGAAGGAAGAGGAGAATCCCAACTAGCAAAATGTTCCCTTTCTTCTTCTTTTTTTCTACTTAAAAATACTTGTAGCATACTATAAAGGTGGATTTGGGCGTAGTTACAGGATCATTTATTTCAATAACGATCTTATAATCTACTTATAGTCTTAATTGTGTTTGTTGTTGTTGCTATTATAAGTAAAAGAGTGTAATACAGTGCCTTTATAGGAGTTTTATTAGTATTGATAATATACTTGTAGTCTTTTTTATAGGATTATTTTGCTAGTTGGGATATTAGTCAACTTAAGTTTACCTAATCTTTTTTGTGTATAAAATTTTGTCGATATTATTTAATTTTTATACAAAAACTCACAAAATCAAATGGCACGCTTAGCGCTGGTCTTGTACACGTTCATTGAACGCACTGGTCGAGCGCGTTAGTTAGATATCAATGTTTACAATAGACCGTTTCCATTTGAATATTATCATAGAGAAACAAGGCTCTACTTATTATTAGGTACCACTTTATTATTGTTTGAATGAATGAATGATTATTTCAAAGTATGTAGAGCAAAAATAAACATTTTTAATTTTATTCGACAAAAGCCTACAAAAGCTTTAACCTTGTAAACGTTAAATGCAATAGTTTAAAATAACAATCCCCGTCATTATAATATTTCAAAAACTGTTTAACAGTCACCGTTTTAAGTACTGTTGGAGTGCTGTTTACACCGCCGACCTTTCCGCATAAGCCCAGAATGCAAAAATAGAGTAGTTGTAATAAATACACCATATCGCGTAGGTTTTTATATTCTTTTAACAAACTTATCGAATTAAATAGTAGTTTCCTAAATTCCCACAATCTAGGGAGACAGTACCCCTGCAGAATCAGGATTGAGGAGTTGGAACCTAAAGTTTTTATAGAAGTATGTCGCAAAGGTTTTGTATCGATTAAAAAACGCAAAACGGTTCAAAAATGAAAAACACAACTCCTTCTCTTCCTTTTTCAAAAGTCGCTTAAAAAGTATGGGAGTAACAGAACCGCTGTTACTCCCGATAATTCCAGGACGAAGTCGCGGGCGTCCGCTAGTAAATACATATAATCGTAGACCAGCATCGTTGCATTAAAATTGTTTTTTTACCCAACAATGGCAAAGCCAAATTTTCCGAAATTGGGTTTAGTTTTGAAATTTTTATACTTGTTAGAAGTCACGCTTATAAATTCAAAAATCAAGGCGTAATGTAGCCGCATCCCGAGCGTCGAGCGCCGAGCCGAGCGCTGAGCACCGAGCGCCGAGCGGCGAACAGGGAAAGGGGGTCAGGGCGGGCGGACAAAAAGTTGCAGCGCTGCGTCAGGGCGGGCGGGTGACGTCACGCGCGGAAATAGCGCGCCGCCACTGCATTCAGCGCCGTGCTCGTTCCGCTTCAACCTTGCTCACATTATTTGATTTAAAATATCCCACTGTATATTTTATACGTGACACACTTTGAGATACACCTTCGGGATTCATATTTTCACGTTTATATAACGTATGAATAATTTGACAAATAAAATAAACGTTATGACCAGGCTACTTATGACACTAGAACTCTGTGGCTGCATATTGAGCATGCTTTGAATTGGCTAAGATGAGACGAAGTTTAAACGAGGTTTATAGTACATTATGGTACAAGTGTGCAATGTTGGTGATTACCGCTGAGGCGCCATTGAGACCCGAGCCGTTAGGTGAGGGTCTTAAGATAGCCGAGGACGGTAATCATCAATACACACTTGTATCATACGACATTTTTAAACACACTTGTGAAAACCTACTTAAATAGTACATTATGGTACAAAACAGTGAAAACGAGTTGTGAAAAATTTTTCGCAATGGCGGGAAAAATTAATCAGTTTTCCTATGCGCGCATCTTACAATGGCGTTTGGTCATAGACTAGAAGAATGAGGGTTCCTTTTTTTTTGGTTTTTCGCGGATAGCGTTTTAGCCACGTATAAAATGGGGAATTTCAATTGTTCTTTATTACAGAAAAACAAAAGTTATATTATTTTTTTTGTATAGAAACTTTTTTAAGAACAAAGTAACTCAACCAATAAAATAAAAAAAGAATCTCTATAACTCACTTGTGAATAATAGTAATGAAAAAGTCACAGATTGATTACGTGACTTAGTTGTCATTATGTGCCTAATTGCGGTGATATTGGAGCCACTTTATCAGCAAGTGTGTTGAAAAAATATTATGTCCTTACGACTTGTTATCTATTCGTAGGTCCTTACGTAAATCTGTCTTGTTGAAACAATTATAATTAATTAGATTAACCCATACCGGGATTGGTGTGCACTATCATACCCTTTCCAAGTTAGACTGCTACTATTAGACTGCATCGTCACTTACCATTAGTCATCGATTAAAAAACGCTCTTTATTGGTTTATTACAGCATCGTTAAAATAAATTACTTAAATACAAAATCAATTATGAACAATACGACGCGCTGTTGATTTATTCGATTTGAAACTGTTGCCAAGTAATGGACGGTGATTGTATATTAATTATTATTTTATTACGTCAGGCCCCGGGCCCCTCACTTCAGGCCCCGTTTCAGGCCCCCGCCTGCGTAGGTATTGTTCGTATTGTGATTAATTGCTTCAACTTGGGTACGTGTTGTTTTGATACTGGGTTTTCTCGGTTAAGTTTCTTACGAGTGGGAAATCAATTTAAGAGTAATTTTGAAGATGTCTCTCGAGAGGCGAGAGAGAGAGAGAGTGGGCGATCTGAAAGCTTCTCCAGAAGCTTTAGAACATACTTTACACTTGTTTATCGATTGTGCCTGTGCATGATTAACGGACAAACCAACAAAGAAACACGCTTTCGTATTTACAATATTAGTAAGGATTAGTAAGATATCTTGTGTGAATTACTACGCATTTATGACGCCCTGATTTCTTTAAAATTCTATTCCCGGGTTCTAGCCAGCATTGCTAAGCGCTTGATAAAGGCTTGTTATTAATACAGTCTGGATTAAACTAGATCAAAATTAATTGCACCTATTAAACCAAAGCAAGCGTTCTTTTGGTACTTTTTGGTAAACTTTATTACATAGGTTTAAAGAATTTGTAGAGAACTTAAAAGTATAACAAACCTAAAAATATAACATGTACCTACGTACAAACATTAGAACAAAATGGTGACTCCTAATAAAATCGGACTCGCAGACGAAGGGTTCCATACGCAAGAACGCTGAAAAAACACGTCTTTATTAGGGGAGCCCCCTTTAATTTTAAATATATTTTTATTAGTAGTTGTTATAGCGGCAACATAAATACCTACAATTCTATGAAAATTTCAATTCTCTACCTATTATGGATCATGAGATACAGCCCCCTGACGGACAGACAGGACGGATGTATGGACAGCGGAGGCTTTGGCTCGGTTGTTTCAAACCATTTATTATCGTTACATACATTCGTTAAAATGGTTTTCTTTGACATTTTGTTCTGTAACGCAATGTTTAACGGTTACGTGTCCGTTACAATTTATTGAAGCAACCGTGCCTTAGTAATAGTGTCCCGTTGGTTACTTGTCGGGTACGGAACCCTAAAGAGTAGTGTCGCAAGGTTACAGTACATTGGTGTGATTTCACCAATCCAACCATTTCGTTATTAGCACCGTTTCAGAACTTTTAAGACCGTCAATAGAGTGCTTTGTTGTTCCCATAAATTTTAACATTGGCTCTATTCACGATACTAAACATAATAATAACCTTTATTGAATTACAGAAATAACCTTTTGATCTATACAAATAAGAGTCATTGTTGTGTAGTGTCACGCTATAAAACTTCTCCCAAAGTTGCATTGCAAAATTGATCCTTTTTTCTAAACAGATAAGCATTATTTTCGCGTGGTATTGTAATGCTACACGTCAATTTTATTCCCGTCATCGCGAAGCTGAGTGGAGGCTGGGTGATAAGATGCGAATCTTAAAGTTATGTGATTATCTTTTTATTTGCATGAATTCGTGTTGGAAATCTTGCCGAAAATTTCGTAATTTAATTATTTTATTTGCTTAACTTTAGGATTTAAACAGACGCGATGATTTGATGAAAAATCATAACTTAAGTAGAATGATGATTACAACTCGATAGATGAATATTTTTCTCTGTTTACTGACGTGGTCGTAAACAATTGATTTAAAGTTAATTTAAGCTTTTAAAGTTAATGGGTTTTCATTTTACAGAACTTTAAAGTTAAATGCACGATTTTAATTAAGAATAAAAGACAAATCGTGAACATAAATCTGAAAATCTGACGCAACTCGTAGAAGTCGTAGAACTCTAGCAAGTCAGAGGGAGTGTAGAGTTCCATAGTTTCCCGTTACTGTATGCATAAAGGGTGTACATAAATGTAAATTTCATCATAAAATGTATTTTTTTACATTTTAATATAACACAACAAAATTATAATGATTTAAGATAAAATGCCTAGATTTAAATTAATGGCAAAAACGTCAATGGTTTTGTATGAAACGTTTTAAAAAGCTGTAACTTTTCATCAAGTTAAACTAGGAACTTGAAATTTTCACAGCATTAAGAGATGATTGACCGTCAAACCGTTTCTGAGAAAAAGGGCCTTGACACACAAACGGACAACAAAGTGATCCTATATGAGTTCCGTTTTGTTTCGGAATCCTAAAAATCAATATTAAGATATAATATACGTCTTTTGCATAGTATAAGAAATATTTTCATTAAAGTATCTAAGAACTTTTTACTTTTCTTTTAAAGTAGTGTACTTTGTAGGTAGGTAATGTATGATTTTTAAATTGTTTCGCTCCTTCTAAATGTAAAAATAATAAATGCATTTATGGGCGTTTGTGCACTGCAGCCATCACAGCGTAAACGAAATCAAGCCTAGATAAAAACTGTGCATAAAAAGTTCGCGTACAAGCTAGTGGACTATATATCAAGAATGGGCATCATTTGTCCCGATTGCTAGATACGTCTCTAGATAAAACCAAGTACATTTATATAAAAGCACTGCGAAGTGGTTGTGCGAGACGGATGCCAGTAATCGACTGTCGTGGCAACGGATCGCGGTGATTTGTCGCTCGCGTATATACGCCCTTACTTGAAATTTTATCCGTTTCATTCTGGGTAAAAAGCTGCGCGAAAAATTCTTTCAATTAAAACTTTAACGCAATTTTTGTGTTCAATACAATTACATAACTACTGTACAAAAGAAGGATCATTGAACTAGGTACCTACATACATCAGATAAATTATGCAATTATTTTAAAGAGATATTTCTAATAATGTTAAGTTTTGAAAGCGAAATTCATTTTTAAATTACATATTATTTTTTAATTGCACATTATAGTCAAAACTATTTTGTGCATTTCAAAAAAATAGTGTGTAAATTTTAATTTTTTTACGCTTTAAAGTTTTTGCATTTAACAAGGGACCCTTATAGTTCAATAAGATCAGCTCAAGGCTCATTCACCTTTATTATTTGCCTCTGTTTTAATATTCAGAAATAATTAAAACACAAATGGAAAGTACATAATATAATAGAAAAATTTTTTAGTGGTTACAGCTTAGGAATCCGGAGCCAGGATTGTTCTGAAAGTCAAATTCTTTTGATCAATTTTAAGAGCTCGCGGGATTTGTCGTCCACGTGTTCATGTCCTTAGATAAAATTTCACCCACTCTATTCAGGATACAATTTTCCGCGAAAAATTGATTCAATTTGCGTTTCTACGAAGTGATCTTAGTTTTACCGTGTATGTTGTGTCGATGTATTTTGTTCTTACATTTTTTTCTCATACGTAGAATTTGCAACCCTTCCACGTTGTGTCTTTTTTGTTTTAGTATCGATTTTTTTATAATTAAACAAGCGGGAAATAGAGTGTACTGTACTTGGAAAATCCCTAGAGGATTAAATTAGGGATGAGAAGAGCTTTAGGAAAAACAAAATTTACATAGCTCCGACGAATCATGGGGGCACAAAGCTGGAAGATGTTGGGGTCTTCCAACGATTCCTGGTGTATGTCTGTGAGTTCACCTGATAGTAAGTGTCAATGCAGTTCATCAAACTGCTCTATCAAACGCATCTTCATTCTGTTCTGCTTCAGTGGAACAGCACAGAATCTAATGTGGCGACTTATAACATTTTTTTCCAACATAAATATTGACGACCTCCCTGGCACCGTGGTGAGCGCTATGGGCTTATAACTGGGAGGTCTGAGGTTCCATTCCCGGCGGGAGCAATTTGGGAATTTATAATTCCTGAATTGTCTCTGGTCTGGTCTGGTGGAAGGCTTTAGCCGTGGTTAGTTACCACCCTACCGTCAAAAACGTGCCGCCAAGCGATTAAAAGTTCCGGCACGATGGCGTGTAGAAAAAGATTTGGTGTATGGGTTGAATGTACACTGCCACACACACACACAGCCCGCTACAATCTTAGACCGCATCGTCACTTGCTATCATGTGAGATCTCAGTCAAGGACTATCTTGTAACCGAATAAAAAAACATTGTGTATCCCACTTGAGGCTTAACTCAACATGCAACATGCATGCAGTTACAGTAATGAGTTTCAACTTGGTTCGGGTGATAACTTGCTCTGGTAGAAAGGCAACAAGCCGACTTTATTTCCACGAAACACAAGTCCGGTGTATTTATTTTAGCGGTTCTAACGCAATTTATAATTCTCACAGAGCTCCACAGTCCTCTGTCCCCCAATCGTATTATCCTAAGTTTGAGTGGAATACCAAATAATTGTAATTAGTGCCAGACAACCGTAATGGGTTAATGCAGTTTCTTTGACACTAGTAATTGGGATTTCTGTAGCATGTTTGGTGTTGGAGCTCTTATGTGACATGTTTCGACTTGCATTTGGATTAAGGTCTGTTTCAATTTATTTTATGACTTTGACTTTCGGTGCGACTTATGGCTCAGTTACATATGGAGAGTTTCTCGCATTGCTTAACTGATACGAGTTTTTGTCATAATGTATAATAATGGAATGTAATGTATGTTCGCGGGCGAAAATTGTATGGAAATAGGATATTATTTCGCATAGGATAATAGCAGGATAATAGTCGCAAACTATTTCTTGTCGCTCGCATTCGAGAAACTTTTTTTGTGTAACTGACGCCTCAAGGTGCGAGTTTGTAGCCGACCGCAGACTGCAACTGCAGACGACGTGTCGCCGCGACACTACTGGTTTCTATGTATTTCTATGAAATACCTTCCGTAGCTAGCGATACGTCGCCTGCATATTAAAAAGTTATTAAAAAAAGAAAAATGATTGTGTTATAATATTAAAAACCTTTATTTTAAGTATATATATATAAATAAAATTTAGTCAAATACACAATTGATTGGCTGATTTTATCGCATTCTTTCTGCAACAATGCATTTTAGCCGATAGCAAGCGAGTATCGGCCAATTAGAGGCGATTGCAAGGTAAGGTATCTTGTGGTCAACAAAACTTTTAGCAAGTTTAAATTGTGGAAAGTCAGTGCATACCCGTACTCGTAAAATCGTTATTGTCATCACACGTCCGCAGTAAATAAACCGGTGGCAATAAAAAACTTTTAAACGAAAAATCCCCGAGGCGACCGCGATTCACTAAGGCGATGATGTAATCAGTGAAATCTTGGCCGGTTTTAAATCTTCTACATACGGGACCAACTAGCTATTGCCAACTTGTTGTCGAATGTTCAGAGTAACTATAATTAAGTTGGGCTTAGTGTACTAATTAAAATTCAAATTATTTATTTCATGTTGGCCAACTTATGAAAATTCAATGGTCTTTACCACGTTACTACATACCTCGCCAAAACATGCCTCTTAAAAAAACCACATACGTAGTCGCAGCGTTGACAGCCTCTTCGTTCTCTTGTGCGCTAATACGTATTTAATGAAATAATCACAACAAAGGAAACGCTGTTATTTTTATATGCATGATAGACTAGTGCTTCATTAAAATCATATCCCATGAAGGCAATGATGAGGTTTAAGTTGGAACATGCTTACCTAAAAGGGGCATACTCAATATTGCTTTTGCTTTTAGACTGGTCGTATAAAACAGTTGGTACCAAACAGTGTTTGAAGCCGAACAGAGAGGCGATTGGGTCGTGGCCACGTCTCTAGTAAAGTTAAAGTTATCCCAAAATGTTCTTAGCGTCTGCAAACCTAATCAAAATTACTGACTTAAATGGAACGAAGTTGGAGTGAAAGTTGCTGCCGTGTGTAGAAGCTTTCTGAAAAGATTTATTTATCTGCACATTTTCCGCCTGCGACGTTAATAAGAGCAGATTATATCCAATGTTTAAGGGCACTTGAAGCTTTTTTTGTTTCGAGTTAGATTATGTCACGTGATAATTTATTATGATATTCATAATAGATTTCCCAATAAAATTTAATAACTAGTTTAATAAATTTTCGTTTTAACGGAATTAAAATATGACTTGGTACCCAGTTATAATATTTATTCCTGTTTCCGAAGATTAGTCGAAATAATTTACCCAAGCCAATATTTTTTTATAAGTCAAGTAGAGTTTTATCAGGGAAAAGTTAATGGCAAAAGCTAGTGGAAATCAATAACATATATGTTTCTTTTAAAGCACAGTTTCCGATTTCTTCTATTGAAATGCATAACTTCACACTAAAAATAAAGAAGCTTTTTGAGAGTAATTTGTAAATGATTATTGTATGAAAACGGTTCAACGTACAAAGTTTGCTGGGCATGTACCTTTCATTCAACACGCTGAGCTTTTAAGCCTCACATTCTCGGGGCTTAATCATTATCGCCCGATCTTTTCAACAGCGGCTGCCTCATTAACCGAGTATTATTATTTGATCAGAATTTCTATAAGTAGGTATATTTATTTAATAGAGTACATACTCGCTGGGGACCCAAGCATGGCCTATAGATATCATATGCACAGCACCCCAAACAATAGCCCAATTAAGTAGTTTACTCTCTATTCCTTAATGTAGTCCTGCATGAGATTATCGTTTAGTGCAACTAACTTATGTATTGAACTCTTTCATGAAGTTTAAGATCCGGACTTTGACATGGAAACTTAACAAGTATATTACATAAATTAATGTAAAATTGAGTGTAAAATAGAGGCAATGTTCAATGTTCAGTCACAAGAGAACAAAATTATTTGCCTCTAAATCCCTTACTACGTCATTCAAAATTTAAAATTATTTATTTCATGTAGGCCAACTTGTGGCTGTTATGACAAGTAAAAAATCTACCACCGCCGGTTTGGAAAGCTGATTCTGCTGAGATGAGCCAGTGAGAGCTGACGTTCAAGATTGAAGCAACAAGAGACCTTATAAACTATAGTAATAATCAACTATATTATATAGCAATAAGCTTATCAAAAATCGCGATGTGGTTATTATGGTGAGGATGTTTTGAGAACAAGAGATTTAACTTAATTTGAAGAACGAGCTTGAAACAATTGTAGGTGACAAAGGCACAGTCATAAAGCACTCGTCCCGCGCCCAACAAAGGCCGTCAGATCTAGATTAACATGATAAAACTTTGGGAATCTCGGCCCCCGTATCCGCTCTTAATATTTTTAAACCCGATCTTAAGCAGAGATAATAAATTCACTTTTATCTCTTACACATTAATGGGGCTCTACCTTTTCCATTTCCCTGTATTTTACAAATCTAAAGGCAAGAAAGACAATATGAATACCCGCAATAATTTTTCGCAATCTTTTAGCGTAATTTATTTTAAAAAGTAAAACAGATTAAAGTCCAATACAACCTTTGAGTGAAGTCAGGGCGCATTAATAACTATTTAAATATAGTTTTATTTGGTTTGACTTTGACCCTCTGAGAATTTAAATGCGCTTAGGTTTGATCTAATAAAAAAAGATACAGACCGAATTGATAACCTCCTCCTTTTTTAAAGTCGGCTAAAAACAAAACACAGCAACATTTTTGAGATTAGCGCGCACTGATTGACAAACTCCGACTTTGTTTGGTTTAAGTTGGTTATTCTATGTCTCAGTCGATTAGTTACATGTATGTAGGTTACCATTTGCTTTTTCTTACCTTATGTATGTAATTTTGTAATATTATTAGCTCTTTTATTTGGCAGTTTTGTTTTTAAGATTAAGTCTATCCGATGGATCCGATGCTTTTCTTTATTTTTGAATGTTGTGTATGCTTGTTATTGACTTGCATATCAACCAATTTGCAATATGTTGTATATTTGTATTAGAACCTCAGGACAAATGGCCTCTCTGTAGATCGCCTCCGTCGAACAAGTGACAGCTACCCAAGATAGACGGTCCAGTCCTTGGTTGCCAAGGTCTTCGGAATGAAACATCTTGATAGAATATGAATAATATCCAACTTTATTACTGGTTACATAAACACTTGAACTCTAAACTCATTATGAGGGCAACCACGTCCTACTTCGGCGCTCGTCCGTCCCGGAATGACATAGCGGGCGCGCGCTGCATGTTCAAAATGCTAACAGACGGCCATTCTGCCGCGGGGATGTCCCCATCCCCAATTTCAGCTCGGCCATTCGTTAGGTAGGTATGCCCTGATACCGGTTAAAAGGATACAACAAAAAAAAAATGATAATAATGAGATAATCACAATTTCAATCTTAGATTAATTCATAAGTGTCTAATATAGGGTATGTTTTACGCTTATTTTGATAGGATTACAAAAAATATGTATTAATACAAAAATAAATAATCAATTCCTGACTGACACATACCTACTTTAGGTTTTAGATTTAATGAATTTATTCTCAAAGAATAATTTGCTATAAAACAAAATAATAACAAAAAAAAAAAAAAAAAAAACTAATTCACAAATATTTTGCAAATGCATACTAATTTTTTTTTTTTTTTATGTTACAAATGACTTCTCAGTAACAATCTCTTAAGGCAGACCCAATACAATACCTTCAAATTACAAAATTATTTATAGTAGTGTTAACAAAAGTATTGAGTTAAACTGGCACAAAGACACTGGCACAGACAAAGAGAAATAATTTTGTCTGACAGTAACACTATCCATTATATATATTGTTACATACATCTAAATAATAAGTAGTCAAATTGATTTATATATTGATTCATTTCCAACTAATTGTAGACCGAGTTATATTTGTTATATCTTTATCACATAAAATTTATAATCAATAATTCTAGTTTATACTACTCTAGGAGCAATCACATCATCCCTGAATTACAGATTACTACACTATGGTTATACACGTGTCATATCTAGCTTTTTGCCTTTTCATATGATATGTACCACACTGGGGCACAATTTAATTATTTATTTATTTATTAGAAAGTAATCAACAGTGTTACATCCCAATAGTATACAATTAATATATAGGTAGTTAGTTTTACAATAAGGCTAAACAGATCACACAATAATTATAAAACATGTTAAAAGATAAAAATGTAACTAGGTGAACTATATAGGTATAAAACAATAAACAATGAACAATAGAACACAATAATAATATGAGCAAGTACTATATTACATTTCGCATAAGTACCTCGCAAGGGGTACGCCGCATGTCATTTTTTCTTACATAAGTACCATACAGGGGTTACTACAGATGTCCATTTCACATAAATACCACACTGAGGGTACGACCGACGACGTATGCCAAAGTTCATATAAGTACCACACTGGGGGTACTACAGATGTCCATTTCACAAGAGTATCACACTGGGGGTACGACGTATTTCACATAAGTACCACACTGGGGGTACTACAGATGTCCATTTCACAAGCGTACCACACTGGGGGTACGACGTATTTCACATAAGTACCACACTGGGGGTACTACAGATGTCCATTTCACAAGCGTACCACACTGGGGGTACGACGTATGCCATATTTCACATAAGTACCACACTGGGGGTACTACGGATGTCCATTACACATGAGTACCACACTAGGGGTACGACATATGCCATATTTCACATAAGTACCACACTGGGGGTACGACGTATGCACTTCACATCTGGATCAATTCTCCCAGCTGGCAATAGGTGACGACCGAGCGCCTTCCACACTAGGGGAACAGCACGGCTCGATCATTCGTTAACTCAGGGTCGAATCCACAATTCGCACTAGAAACATAGTTTAAAAGAACAAATTTAGCTTATCTAGATTTAGCTTAAAATAATTTAAATGTACAACTTGCACTCGGTGTATATTGAACCAATTTAACCAGCTCCACATAAATTGCGTTTAGCAAAACTACTAGCTTACATGAGGCGCTGTCACGATCACAAACAAAACCGTGTCAGCAACAAAACAAAACTCGATGCAACCTGTGTCTGCAACATATTAATAACACTAAACAGCGCCTATTATGCGTCTTTATAATAAATCTTTATTGAAAGTTAAAAGCTCTATGTAAAAAAACACATATACAGTAAAAATAAAACAAAACGATAGATAGGTATATAAATAATAGTGAATCATGAACCAACAGGCATACAATAGTAATATCTCGTCCACCATAATCAAAGATCGACACTGTTGACCCGGACAGCTCTTTAAACTCGTTTGAAGAATCCAAACGTTAAAAATTGGGTGTTTAGAATCTAAACCTTGTTCAGTTCTGAGCAGTACTCGTTGGTGAAATACAAACCATAACCTCAAACTGAACCAAGCGCTTAAACCGAGATTAGCGCGAACCAATTGCGTTCGATTTGAACGGTTCGTTGCAGGTACTATCCAGGCCCTGCATCCCACGTGCTCCGTCCGCGGCGACAGTACCCACTCAGTATTCATTCGTGTTTCCGTATAGGATATAAGATATTGAAGCAGTGTAGAGATTTAATAACCATTTATATACGTTTTCTATTGTCTATTTTGGAAAGCCAACAGTTGAATACTCTAAAACGTTTGTAGATATTCATCACAAGTTATGAGGGTCACATGATTAAATGCCCAATTAATTGTAAGCTTCCACAACATGCACACATATCGAACGATTATTACGTTGATATAATAACTAACTTTTCGTGTTAACAATAAAACTCCTTGAATTAATTTGTTATTACCCTTACTTAAATATATTATATTCATTTACGAGATTTTACTTTCATTCATTACAGAATGTAATGAAAATATCAAAATATTGAAAAGTCAAGTCAGTTGGTGTATATAATGCTGTCAATAATATGACACCTAAATTGAGCATAGCGTTACAAAGTAAATCTATTTCTTTCCTTTATTTAACAATACAATGTAAGAGTTAGCAACCTTTGGTATAGGAGAATATTTGCTTAGCTTAGTTCTGCACCATCCAATATTTAACAGTTTGAAAGGCTGTCGTGGACAGTCACTCGCGGTGTTTCAAGCGCAAATATATAATAAGCAACTCGGAACAATTAACTTGACTCTTAAACAATTTAAACAAAACGTTAATGACAATATCAGTCTTCTATCCTTAAGGATATGTTTCTTGGAAAGGGTAGGTCTCTTTTTTTTTTTTTTTTTATATATTCATTCAGATTTTTCTGAAATGGTTGACAACTGGCGCAAAAATCGTTACTACACTCTCTCAATTCTTTTAATGTGGACTTCAGTGAACGGAGACCAGATCAAAGCGCAATATTCCAGTCTGGCACGCACACAGCAATCGAAAAGCTTAATTATATTAACACACCTAAGAACAAATCCAAGTGATTTATTTGCAAGGCCCAAAGCTTTAGCTCTGTGGGGGATAAGACCCAGTTTATTGTCCAACGTATGACCTAGATCACGAATTGCATCAACTTCGGCCAGTCGACTGTCATCCATGCACACACATCATCCTATCTAATATCCCATCCAATGTGCGAGTGAACGCCAGGGTACATTTTATTTATTTTACACCATTCATTCAATCTGTATAAATCATACTGTAATAATTGAACATCTTTATTGTCCTTAATAATACGTGTCAGTTTTAAATCATCCGCGAAAACGCTTATATTACTATTATAAAAGATTTCGCCAGTGTAGACATTATAAGAAGAGAAGACCCAAATTGGATCGTTGGGGCACTCCCATTTGAGCCATAGACACTCCGTGCGCTTGCAGTTCACTTAGAAAGACACTATGATTGACCTTGCCAAAAGCCTTTGAAAAGTCGGTACACACGGCATCGATTTGTTTCCCGTTATCAATACATTCTGTTACATTTGTAGTACGAGGTAGCAGATTGCTAGATTGCTAGTCGAGCAGTCACTCATAAATCCATATTGCTTTCTACTAATTACATTCAGATGGCCCTACATGCGCTGATACACTAGCGATTCAAAAACCTACCTTCGCCATGGTAGACAAAATAAATATTGGGTGATAATTTTTCACTTGTTTCCCCTTGCCAGACTTAGACTGTGTCTACACGTTAAGTATTACTGTGTAAACATAACTTTAAAGACTAGACTATTAAGGTGTCGGTAAAATGCCCATCTTTTAAAGACTAATTAAAAATCAACGCAAGAGACAGTCATATCGGCCAGGCACACTTCATCAAAAATATTGGGGTATATGGTAAAAGCTGCCCTTTAAAATACTTTGGGTTGCTTCCTTTTTCTGTTTCTCATTGTATAAATGTGTTCACTGTAACATAGCACTATTAACCCTCGCAATCCAACGGATCCTTATATCTTGTCACTTTTGCGCGATGCCCATGTTTCAATTCTAGAAGCTCAATTCACTGAGGGAAACTACACAGGATAAGACCTGCTTTTGGGCTTATTCAAAGACATATGGGTCGAACCATATCGCAAAAGATATTATAAAATTTAGACACCATGGCATCAACATTCTCACAACCACTAACTTCATCTATCCAGGAATTACAGTTTAGAGAGAGATAAATGACCCTTTCACAGTCAACTTTTTTTTTTCTTTTTTTTTTTTTAGTTCTGATTGGGACATTATAATTTCCAATGGAGGATGATATTTATCAATCTTTCTTAAATAATTAAAACATCCACTTTCTATAATTCCCTTATTTGTTGAAATTTAATCAGGAATTTTGGTTCTGTGATTATATACTAGATTATATTGTTTAAATCATTAATCAACAATAGAGCTTATCAATGCACCAGTAATGTAATTAAGGCGTCAAACGCGTTATCACAAGGAGACGAAATATTCTACTTAAATTAAATTATTAATTAGTGTAGCACAATTATTATTATTGAATATTTTGTTAATGTTCCCAAGAAATTGTCAAGTAAAGTGAAAATTGAGTCTAAGTATGTGTCGATTCGCACACAGATATGCATATACTCCACCCACTAAGCATTCCACCACATATCCAAAACTATCACAGCTAACCCCGTTATCACGTCTGCCAACATGGTAACGACTATCAAAAATTTCTCTGTGTAAAATACTATCATTAAACTATGACTCAGTTAATATTATAATGTCAAATTCACTGTTGAGATAGGTTACGATATATCTCGTTAGTGCATGAACGAAGTCCTCTAACATTCTGATTATAACACTTATTCGTCTTAAATAATTTTTTTTTTTTTTTTTTAAACTTTAAAATTAATAAAATTATTATGCAGTAAAATACTTAAATGTATTATTAAGATTATTTAAAGAGTCCTTATTCCTTATAGATATTAAAAATTCCTTATATGGTCAGAGGATTCATTTTTGCATATGTATACAAATCCTCATTTAACCCACACAAATCTATTTATATTTTAGTTTCTTAGCCTTCAGACGAGATGCATGCAGAACGTTCTGCAATATAGATTTGTTGAAGGTCTCCACCTAATCCGATATAGCTTGTATTCTATTTATCTCCACTATACTCAGCGTTTCTATTAGAATTACTCGCTGCTGCCGAAAACTCAAACCCTTGGATAACCGAACTCGCCGTTCTTGTACACAAGTGAACATCAATTCAATTCAATTTATTTGCATAAAACATGTGACATACAGGTGTTAACAATTGGTTATGAATGAGAACAATGTTTTGCCTAATAATCGGCATGCACATATTTACAAATTCATCTAATATAGAATGTCGATTGATTCTAATAATGACGGCAACAATCAGTCAATTTAATTCTTAAAATGTCATACTTATTCTCACACAGATTACACATCAGATTCTTTAAGATTATATTTAATTGTGTTTGCTATCTGGTTAACCATCGATAATAAATTTTCATTCCAATGCTCTGGAACACACTGTATTTCAATGTTATTTACTCGCGATTTTTGTTCTGATTGAATTGAAGTTTATTTGTATAATTCTTGTAACCGACGGCGCGCGGCTCACGGTCGCGTGCGCGTCGCATCTGTATAAGTGCGAGCGACCCCGCTCGCGCCTGACCGCTTCCACCCAGGCTCCCAACAGGCTCAGACACTCACGCAATATGCATGTACACAACGCAACCACAACTAAATCGCCCGCAACTTCGTGAGACAAATGTACTATAAAATTTTATATTCAGTTTCTAACATATTAATGCTCTTGATCTTAAATTGAAGTCCTTTCTTTAAATCTTCGTGTTGCTAATCCATAAAGAATATGGAATTTGTAACTTGAGTAAGTTGATCAAGGGTATCCTTCAAGTTTCGACCAAACTGACATATATATATAATGTTTGCTTAAAAGAAAGTGAAGTTCTTCTCTAACAACCTGACGAATATACTATGATTGTTAAATCATTTATCACACTAGTATCACTGTTTTTTTTTTTTTTTTTATTTATTTATTTATTATTATTTTTTTTTTTCATTCACATTAATAACCGTGTTATCGTTTTTCGATGAGCTTCGTAATGGAGTATAGTATTGGTTTTACCAGACCGTGGACGGTTACATGATGGGCATAGTCAGGTAGTTAAAATCAGAAGATAAGCCTTTTTATTGACCATTAGACGTTTTGAAATCATCAAAGTGATATTTTGTCATACATGATGAAATTCTGTAGTAATTAGTTGGTCAGTACAACAATCAAACTTCTTGGCATTCTCTTTTGTAGAAGCGAACATTGTTATTAACGATGTAGATAAAAATTCAATCCACATTCAATATAATTGATCGTCTAATATATTAGATTTGTAGCGAGAATCGAACTCGCATTTAGTAACCTCACCAGTGGGCCACATGGGCCGTCACATAGTTTATGCACTTAAATAACATCCTCTTTAACCGAAAATTGAATATTAGTCCTTAACAACAATTTTGCCCCACACGCACACTTACCACTTACTTATCCCGTCATTGTAATTACTGCAACCTCAGGTATATAAAATAATTAATATAGTGTCGTACACATATCATTAAGGCACCCATATGTGTGGTAATTCGTTGTTAAAAGATTTAATACTAAAGTAGTATAACGTGTTATCAAAGTGCACCACCTCGCAATACTCCCATCGCTCAACACAGAGCAGCCATATTCAGTATTCGCATCTTATTAAAAATAAAGATATCGCTTAAGCCTTAAACAGTCGGCATAAGTACCTACAACCCGACTCCGGCGTCCGTAGTATTATTACATCACTCTATGCGCCCACGTCACGGGGAATGTCGGCCCGAGCCTCGGCGGCTGGCGCACTTTAAGGTACCTACCACTAAGGTACCTAATTAATGCGACGTTGTCACTCTGCTCTACGACGTGACGCAGCGATTCATTTTGGCGGCAATTGGGACGCATCCTCAACAATAGTCACTATCGAGCAGCTGGGCGTTTTACCAGATATAATAATAATATGAATGCATATATTGCGTATGGTAGGTATCTATGCAATGCAAACACAAGAACAAAAAATAATAATTATGTTAAACGGATCCATGAATAAAATACATAATTTGTACATACCATTGTTAAGTTCTTACCACTTCTGAAGTATTAGAACCTCAGGACAAATGGCCTCTCTGTAGATCGCCTCCGTCGAACAAGTGACAGCTACCCAAGATAGACGGTCCAGTCCTTGGTTGCCAAGGTCTTCGGAATGAAACATCTTGATAGAATATGAATAATATCCAACTTTATTACTGGTTACATAAACACTTGAACTCTAAACTCATTATGAGGGCAACCACGTCCTACTTCGGCGCTCGTCCGTCCCGGAATGACATAGCGGGCGCGCGCTGCATGTTCAAAATGCTAACATTTGTTTTTGGAATGCCTAGCATGTTTCTATATTGTAAGTATACCTAATAAATAAGTAAATATTCTCTGCTGAGTTAACCGCTGCGGCCTGAAATTCGTCGATAGGAACATTATTATTAAATTGACGTAACCAGTAGGCATTAAGCTAACTTGGTATAATTGTATATGTGGCCAATGAGCACAACGTTCTGTTTGGCAAAGGATGAGGGAGACGTCCTCAATTTGCATTGCAAATACACACTACGTGCTTTCGTTATGGCGTTTACCGGTTAGCTAGATATAGTCAGTTATCTAATTGCACCTGCATTAATAATAATTATTTGGGCATACCAAGTACAAATTTATACCAGCGAAGACCATATAAATATTATTATTACTGCGAGAGTGTGTTTCCACACCTTTCCACGATTCAATAGTTTCTTGGTTTGAAGGAAAAGACGAAGTTTCGAATAAATATTGCTTGATTAAGGTGTACTAAGGAGATATTTGCTGAAATTCTTACCCTAAAAGGATAAATTTTGTATGACGAAACATTTTTTTATCTAAGTACAAGCGAAAATATTCGTGGGCTTCAGCTAGTTTACAAATAAACTATTTCGACTTTCATGATTTGAGATTGGACTCCAATAGCTATGTATAATCTCCAAATATCTCTATTTTGTGCATTAAATTGTTGTATATTTTATTTCATAGTATTTTACCTATTTGCTTCAATTTTTTATGAAATCTGTTTGGGACATATAAGTTATCGTCTTTGATAAGATATCAAATACAGAGTGCCCGGTCGTAACATGTTGAGATGGGTCAGATCTATCAAAGATTGATAGAGTTCATCAATTGGAATAATATTAGACTCTGGTTCATAGAATTCCACAGAATACATACTAGTACAGGCACAGAAGATTCACTTTGAAAAATCATTTAAATAAATAGCGACTCTTGTTACCACACAATAAAGTGCAATTCAGGTCGCACAGGCTCACGTACCTACAGCTATATTTACCTAGAAATTGCCTCTCTTACTATCGCGTAACTCTTATCCTTTCGTACTACGTTAGCTCATTAAGTTGCTCGTCAGGATGACGCCGGGTCCTTGTAGCTTTATACCTAAAATGCGGAGTGCGCCTGGACTGTTGTTACTGGGAGACTTCAACTATAGCTATACCACTCTGTGTGTGGTTTTCAGGTTCCGATACAATGGGGGTAAAAATCAATAAAGGGTTGGAATTAAATAAAATGCCATACTCCTTCCAAGTTAGCCCGTTTCTATTTTAGACTGCGTCGTTATTTGCCACTAGGTGATATCGCAGGCAAAAGCTGACTTGCAAAAATAGACTCGCGCTTGACGATAAATCAATGATAGAAAGCATTGATAAGGTCTAGGTTGGAGCACGCTTGCTTAGAACATGCTTATTTACTCTTGCCATGAAGGTACTCCAATTAAAGGTGGCAGGAAACACGGATGCTGGAAGGGCGTTCCAGACCTTAGCGGTTCGTTTCAGAAACGTTGAATTAAAGTGATTTGTGCGAGTAGGTTGGATTTCGACCACAATAAAATCTCTTTCAAGTATATAACATTGAATGATCAACAGCGCGCATGATTCTCGTCACCAAATAAGTGCTAGTGTACTAGCTTTAAATCATTACAAAATTGACACAAGCAAAATGCAACAGAAGCGGTATTCTTTAAATTGATTGCATAATGTGTAATCTATTAGGTTTAAGAGTTCTGTGGTTATAAAAAAGAACACAGAGCCATTTTTACTCACTTTAATTTTTTAAATTATTTACAATTTACTTTAATTTAATTTTTTAAATTATTTACAAATTATAAAGTTAATTGTTTGTTTACTTACACACCACTTAAGTGCTTGGATTATACTTTTGTTACTGTAATGCGAAACCTAAACTCTTAGTAAAGGATTGATACGAGTTGGAGCGGTTATCCTTAGTCTTCTTGTTGAAAGCCAGCCGGCAGGCCTAGACTGGGTCCATAGCTGGGCAGCAATTTGACTGAAGAACTAACTGAATTTGGCAAAATCTAGAAGTTTTATGGGCCCATATTGCTGATCAACAAATCAATATTGATGTCAAAGGATATTACAATTCAGCAATATGTGCTCGATAGGTAGGGTTGTAACTAGGGTTGCCAAATTTTTGTTTAGCCTTTAAGGGACAAATAGTTAAATGGGCAAAAAAATACGGGATTTCAGTTTTTTACCCGGGACAAATAAAAAACAAAATTATTCAGTGTCATTTTTTTTATATTTTTCAGAGGATCGAGTCAGTTTAAACATATTTTTATTCGTTTTAACATATCTGCAAAAATCAATACAATTATAATCGTAAATATAAACGGTCATCAACTCGCTTTTTTACGAATGTTGCGTGTGTGAATACTTGGATCGATTTCATAATGAAAAACGAAGTACGGTTCAAATACGGGACTGAGTCAGTCCCGCCGGGACATTTTAAACTATGCCTAAAATACGGGATGTTCCGGGAAATACGGGACGTCTGGCAACGCTAGTTGTAACAGATCGCCGACGACATCTGATAAGCTGGAACTCTACCGCTATTAGTTAACATGCATTGATGCAGCAAGAACGACATAAATTCAGCCAATCAGAGCTCGTAGCGATCGTTACACTGATGTAAATATTTTTAGAGACTACCACTACAGTACCCACACAAGTCTTTGTTTTCTTTGTGCAATTACCTCCGGGCTTATTTCACTTACATATTCATGTCAACTGAATCTTTCCTCGCGGAACTCGGCTTTCGTTTGGTTTGAAATAAAATGTACAGCCTGGCTTGCATTCTAGACAGCTTCGTTTTCTTTACATTTTGTGATAATTATGTTAATGCCTTCTGTTTCTATGTAAATTTTTTGTTTTTTAAAAGAATCTACGATTTTTAGGATTCCGAAAAAAACCAGCATCCATATAGGATGGTTTCGTTGTCTGTCTGTCTGTCCGTTTGTCAAGACCCTTATTGTCAGAAACGGCTCGAGGTACTATGTACGAGGGTTTTAAAGTCATCCGTCAGTACGAACATTTCCGTGCCCTAACAAAACTTTTATGCTTAATTTAGAAGAGATAAAAGAGAGTCCAAATGTGTAAAAAATAAATTCAGCTTTGACTCCTCAATTAGTGTTAGAAAAATGAGAACTTCGATTCGCAGGTTTTTCAAACACATTTTAATAAATAAAGAGAAAATACTCTGCCTTCTACTCGTACATATATTTATGATGAAAACATAGCTGCAGATATTTGCAGAAGCATATAATATAGAGCCGTGGCATTAAGCTCGGTACGTATGTCCTAGCCATATATCTAAACTCAAGTTGCTAACAAGATTTGCCACGGAGAATGGCAGGAATGAGCGTTTTAGGAGTCCGCAGGTGTAATAAGTGGGGCTAATCAAGCGGGCCGGCTTCAGCGCGGATCACTATCCGCACCTGGGGGACGAATGGAGGGTAGGGTTTGACGTTACCTATGTGTGGGATTATTAAACTACCTTGCACTGGTATAGTTTGCTGGGTAACTTTCTTGAGTTTTGTATAGTAATTATTTTTGCTTGGTTTGACTTTTTCGTCTTTTAGGGTTCTGTACCCGAATGGTAACCAACGGTACCCTATTGCTAAGACTCCAGCGGGCTGTACCTCGTGATCCGTAATAGGTATACAGTTGACATTATTAGAGAATGTGTATTTCTATTGCCGCTTTAAAAACAAAACATAAAAATAAATTAAAAATTAAAGGAGGCTCCTCTCCTAGAAACGTGTTTTTTTGGCGTTTTTTGGTACGGAACCCTTCATTATATGCGAGTCGGACTCGCATATAATCGGTTATTTATAAAGTTTTCCGTTTTTCCGACAAAGTATTTTCTGGACAAAAAGATTTTCTATATCGGTCTCTGGGATTCAAGTATAATATAAACTTGACGCTTTCGCATAATGTTACTAGCTGTTACTGAAAGAGTATCCTACGAGTATTCCGTCTCAAAGACGAAAGCAAATAATGGTCGCTGACAAAGAATGAAAATGGATTCGATCAGTTCGATCGAAATAGTTTTTCCCCTCTTTCACTTCACTCAATGGCAACTTCTAGAAGAATAATTCTCCTCTCACCAGAACAGACCAAAGCCAATGTGTTTCTACCGGCAATCGAACCTGGGAACTCCTACTGTTCCATTGCTAAGAGAGAGGATATAAAATATTATATCTTTCTTCGCGGATCAATAATCGTTTTGGCGGGAACTAAACAAACAGGACGTGACGTCACGCCGCCGAGGTCTGCGCGCCGGATGTCACATGGGACGCGGAAGTTGTATAAATTCGTTTATTGTTGTCTGACTATAAATGGCCTCATTATAGCGTTGTCTATGATTATAAAAAATAAATAAAATATCATAATTTCTTAAAATACATACACGTAGTTTTATCTACAAAATTAATCTCAATATTGACAAAATAAATACATCACAAATATCCCTTATTGTGATTTAAATTTTTTTTCTGATTTCTATTTCTATTATCTAATTTTTATTACCCTATCGTATTCCATTTTTTTCCTAATAATATCAGTATAAATCAAGTTTAACTACTTTATCTATTTACTTAAAAGCCTTCTCTATTTTCTTACATAATATGCCCCTATATCTAGCTAAAGTAGTTCCTCCATGTCATAAACGTGATTTTTGAAATCGCCATGCCTTTTTTAAGATAGACTTTCGGATCTTCGTCTTTAATTTAAAAGAAATCAGTGTTTCACGGTTTTGTTTCACCTTCCCACCTGGCACCATTATATGTGAACAATTCATCTTCATTCTAGTTGCAGAATTTGCTTCATGGCTTCCCTTATCATTAACCTTTAACTTACCTTACTTACCTTTTATAAGCTTGTGCGTGCATGTAAAATTTTATAAGTGGATACAATAGTAGTTCATAGACAACACATCTTATCAATGTCTTGATGTCTATAATAGACGATTTAAACATTGTCTAGAAAGCATTTTCGTCTATGGCTATAGAGACCAATCTGTGAGTGGCAGTTACGGTTACGTCCACACTTGCTGCAATGGTTTGTCTCTTGGCACTCCTACGCGCTAGCACATCATACCATGAGTATAATTTTATTTGAATAAGTTATGATGTTATGAACGATTTTGGGGGTAAAATTATCACTTTTATGTCATCTGTAGTTCATTCGCGGAAAAGAATTGGCAAACTGTTGGGCTAACGCCGACAATGTTATACCACGATTATTTTGGTTGGTGGCAGCTTGATTGATCAGTTGTTTGACGAGGAGTCGCGAAATATGTGACGTTTATTGCTTTATGATGTTATATTTTTTATGCAGAGTTTTTTTATTAATGTATCGGTTACATCAGATAGAGAATTATGTATTTCTCCGCGACATAAGAGTTTTTGAAAATAGTGCATAATGTCCTCTTTTTCAACCCCACCGAAAAAAAGGGCTGTTCTAAGTATAATGTGTGTATCTGAGCATCTGTTGGTTCGCTTGTAGCTCCCCAACGAATGGACCGATTTTGATACGGTTTTTTCTGTTTGAAAGCTGACGTGTTCGAGATGGTTCTTAGCAATAGTTTATGAAGATCTGTTCAGGCGTTTGAAGATTATCAGCTCATTTCCTACTTGTTCAACTTTGTCTTACAAACTTTCACAAGTGCGATTGTTACTTGAGCTGAGCATCAAATAGCCGGCAGGATACCCAACCCCTCCGCAACTTACAGCAGATATAGCGTGTTTGGGCTCATTAGCACATCTTTCAGCACGACCCGTCCAGTGGTTTGAGCTGTGCGTTGATAGATCTGTCAGTCAGCTGATACTTTTATATATTTTGATTTTAGGGTTGCAAGTTTGAAGTGATATTCATTTTCTGTCCACTGGGAAATGCCAATTGGTGACATAATCGGTTTAACGTGAAAAAATTAGAAATAAACGCTAAATATCGTAACAGTCTGGCCGGCTCCCTCCCAAGGAAGCGATCCATCAGCTGCCGCGGCGTCTCGCTACAGAGACTTGATTTACTCGCTGCTATTGTGTTTTGAGCCTAAATGGAAATTATTACCCGACTGTGCAACGCAAAGGAGGGTAATGTGTTCTTTAGTCTATGTATGTATGTATGTGGCCTCTGATTGGCTGAATTTATGCCGTTCTTGCTGCATCAATGCATTTTAAGCATAAGCAGGAGGGCAGTAAGGTGGTAACTAGCTACGGCCAAAGCCTCCCGCCAGACCAGACAATTCAGAAATTATGAATTCCCAAATTGCCCTCACCGGCAACCTACCTAGTTATAAGACTACAGCACTCACCATTGTGCCAGGTAGGTTTGTGCCATCAAAAGTAAAGAAACTCATTTTAAAAAGTCGAATATTTCAAAGAACAGGAAAACGAAACCTTAAAAAAAATAAGCAGTCAATCAAGCGAAAACTAAAATGCTCATAACGCTGCATTGTTTAGAAACAATTGTTTTCGCAGTCGGGATGGAAATGATTCGCCCTTTTACTTTACTTAACTGTTGATTTTGCTCTTTTGTTGAATTTTTATATTATCAAGAGTAACAGAAATGTTTTCTTGTCATATTATTTCTAATAAATTCAGCCGAGGTACCAAAACGTTTCGTTTTTATTAGAGCTTATATTTCCAGGATAAAATAACGCTTCGTTACATGGGTATGATATCTTATGGCAGTAACATTTCGTTACGTGAGTATATCTAATGGCCAAGTTGTGACGGCATAGGTTGTTAACCTAAGATAGTAGTAGAGGTGTGAATCGCATGCCCTATAAATAGGAATTGTCATCATCTTAACCGACAAAGACTATGGATATAGATCCCTTATGAGGATCACCACAACAATTTAAATCAATACAGTAAAGATTCTTTTTACTTTGATGCTAATGTCATGGAATACGAATACGATCAATCGAATTATATCGTAGACTGATGCTGAAATCTATAGACTGCACTCTTACTCCTCTCAGACTCAAGGCAGTGTTAAAACGAGACAGATTTAAGTCAGAGCATATTTGTGTCTCGTTTTGTTCTCTGTCTTGAGTTGAGCGGAGTGAGAGTGCGTTCTATAGATTTCAGCCTTACTCTACAGATGCGGCGAGGCGCGGGCCAGCCGCGGAGTGGCACGAAGTGTACAAGTCATAAAAGTAAATTTTTATGCACACTAAAATGGCGATGAAACAAATTTTTATGGGCGTTAGATGCTAGTTTGTTAAGCACGTCGTAAATGTTGGTGTTTTGTATTCCTTTCTAATTATTTATAGACTAGCCGTCCACATAGTATTGGCAATTTTTTTTTCACGCCTAAGCATGAAAAACTAAATAAAGAAAAACGCACCTCGTATTTAGTTCCTTTTTAAGCATTAAAAAAAAGTTTCGTTTCGAAGAAATCAGTTTTGAAGTAGCTGTTACCTTCCGGTTCTAGTTCATCTGCTTTTGCGAAATCTCTTAAAAGAATATTGAATTGTCATAAGAGCCACAAGTTTATCTACATGAAATAAATAATTTTGAAATTGAATTCAATTTAAGAAAATCAAAAAAGATAAAATTCGTTGAATACTCCAAAATTTTTAAAGCTTTTATGTTTATTTCCAAACTATTATTACTTAAACATAGAACAAAAAATGAGATCCTTAAGGATCTAACGACTAATGACTTTATCATTCCCCTTAACTCGGTAATAATACACTCAAGGACAGCTTTTGATGCACAGTAATAAAGTTATATGAATTAATATACACACATGTTAATATGTAATTAATAAGTACAATAGTAATAATATGTATTTTATTGTTACAGGATTTTTTTTCAATAATGCGGCAGTCTAATGGAGTCTAGCTTAGGCAGAAGGAAAGCCGGTAAGTTATTTTTGGCCATTTGTTACTACGCGCTAGTCGCTACGTCACCGACGTAAATCAAGACGCTCCGTAAAAGCCTACGGACGTCTTACGGACGTTGATCGATTGATTTTATGTGTGTATTATGTGTGTGTTGATGGTTTGATGCATGTTTATTTTTAATGTCTAATATGTCTCTATAGAATAGTGGTTTGCAAAATATTAGTAGGTACACTGTTTTTTGCTTGCGACTTCGTCCGCGCGTAGTTAAAATTTTCAAAATTTCCGCAGCAACTCTTTGTTTTTTTTTGGGTTAAAAATACTCTTTGTCACTCTCCAGATCTTCAACTAATCTAATATTAATATATGCCCAACAGTTATGAGTGCGGACTGAAAATTGAAAGGGTGCAAGTTCGAATCCCACCTTTAGACTATTGTCGTGCCTTTTCACACAAGCTTTTCGCTTATTTGTAGGGTGGGGAGAATATTAGTCAAGTGCAGTTTGGTTAACATTCTTTAAAAAAAATCACGTCTATCCGTTGCTCCTTTGTTTTTAACGATATCAAAAATAAATAGATAGTTTTATTATGTTATTTGTTAGTGCATTGAAAAACGTGGTCAGGATTGGTCATGTACAAAAGTTATACTCATCACTGATGTTGTATAGATTCATGTATTTCCCATTGGCTAACCTTATAAGATATAGGCAATGCAAGATCAAGGCATATGGAAGTCTATGCAAGAGTATATCGATCAATAAAGACAAAGAAGAAAATCGTAAGTAATTTCGCGAAACCACGATCAGTTCTGTATACATTGCACCAGAGATAAATACTTCAAAAATTTTCGAAACTGAAAGTAGGTACATACATTCAAAGTAGGCGAAGTCGCGGGTGACTGCTAGCAATGACGTAATAAATTGTTATTCAAATGAAAGTCGCCATTTTCCGTCCAATACGCGGCTGTAAATCAAGACACACCGCAAAAGCCTCGTGACGTTGATCGATTGATTCTTTGTTGTGTTCAGTTGATGCATGCGTATTTTTAACAACTAATAATATGTTTTTTGTTCATCTCTTACGAGACATTTAGTTGGGTTTAAGGAAATAATCTTGGAGTAAAAAAACTTCGTAGAGATAACCTATTGTTAGTGTGCTAATTTTAATGTTTACAAAATATGTATCTAATCATTATTATAACGATTCGATATTTATGTCGAAAAATATATTTATTTTTGTATCTCATTTTCATTGAAAGTGATCGGCGTTTTCCACAACCAAAGTGCAGCTAGTCTAACACGTCGAATATGTTTCGTTTCGTCGCTGCGTCAGCGTTGAAACTCGACTGTGCGTTACGTCTGTAAATCAAGACGCAGCACAAAAGCTCCCTGACATTGATTGATTGATTCTTTGCGTACTCACTCGATGCATGTACGGTTTCCAACTAATGCTTTACGCACATATAAATAGTTGATAATATAGGGCAAAATATATTACGTAAAACAATTTAAATTTAGCTATGTTAGAAAAACAAAAAATTTCACGACCGACGGCTTTATGTGCTCTCCGAGACTCGGGGGTGATTCATCGCCAACTTCCTAACTCCGGGCTAGACAGCTTTTTCTTGACAGAAAAAACTGGTATAGTTTGAGCCCAGCTAACGACGAGGTATTGCTAGACCCTCGGCATATTAGCTGAGTGCCTCAAAATCTAGTTGCTTTTTCAACAAAATTTAAAAATCAAATGCCTCGTAGGCCCAGTGGTCAGACTTAGGTCTCGGGTCCTAAGTCTCGGGTCGAGCCAAAGAGTTATAGAGTTTTGCCGTCAATAAATTCTCAGTAACGGCAGGCGGGGTGTCAATCCCGTGCCTCGAAGAGCACATAAAGCCATCATACGCCTAATCTCTCTGCGGCCGTGTCGGATTGCCGTCCTATCGACGTATGAGTGTGATGGTCTTTGGTGGTCCAAATGTTCATGGGCTCACTTAACATTAGTTAGCTCGCCTGCTCGTTTACTCGCTATTTTTATAAAAGACAAATTGCTATTCAATAGCAAGCTAGTTCAATTATAAATGCCGTGAAATATTATATTTCCTCTCCTTTGCGGCACTCCACATTAATTTATTAATTTCTAATAAGTCAAAGTCAGTATATCAGAGTAGGTGAGGTGGGTAATATAATAAACGCAAAATTGTAGGTGAAGTTTTATCCGGCGGGTGCGCGCTACGCGTCCCGGGATGATTGATTAGGCCGGGACAATGGCTTAATGAAATAAAGAAAAGATTGCGATTCCTTACCGCTGTCGTGGCGGTTTTAAATTATGTTTCTGTAATTTGTTTAGAGGCTTGCCGAGTGCTTAGTACGTGGTTGACATTTTTTCTGTAACTCTATGCCATATTTCAGATGCGGTTTCCCGAGCGTGACTCATACAAACGAAGTGTGGTTATTATTTGAATATCAACAAATCACACTCAATGAGAGAGTATACATGTCTGTAGATGGTTTGTCAGATTTCTGTTCTTATGTTACACAGACTGAAGGACCTTAGAGGTTTGCTAAAGAGGGGGAATATTTTGAAATTAACTTTCACCTGGTGGACGGGAGAACTCCTTGCAAGAACTATATGCCCAGCATTGAATGTTCGGTTTTTTTTCTTTGACTGCCTCGCCAATAGCAATCAGCTTTGTTCAGCTGCACTCACCATCCCCGTCTTGGATCTTAGATCAGGACTTTTGTCTGCGACCAATGTGCCTCTTTATCTTGCAACTTTTTCCATCTGCTTCTGCGTTGTGACAGTTGAGACCACTATGACTGCTTATTAGTCACTTTCTCATGACTGAGGGCCACACACACTATGTGAGCTAACGACCCGCCAGCTGATGCGATCTTGAGTCATAAATATAGAGAAGAATCATGGATGCTGGATGTACGTGTAATTTTTTTACGAGTATATTTTAAGGAAATCTCTCAAAGTGGCGTAAAAGTTCTAAAACCGTCAGTGGGCTACCCACTGCCGTTTTGTCAATAATCGGTAATGGATGCCGTCATTGTTACAGCAGTGATTGATAGGCGCGCGCGAATTATAAAATAAGCCGTCATATCACTTGCCTTACCCGCCCAATACCCGCCTAATTTATGATGAAGAACTTCTTCAAAAGAGTAATGAAAATGTAACCTTGAAGTGAAAATTTACTTAGCTACTTTATAAATGGGGCCCCGGTTTTATAGTCTTTTTGATAAATAAAACTCGTTCATTACAGTACTTATCGTTACATTATCTCGAACTCGTAATATCTTTAAGGTTTTAGGGAACTTTCGTGAAAAATTATTGTTCGAACTTTTTTTATAAATTTTTATTTTTTAATGAATTCAATGATAATCACATCCCATATTGTTTGGAATCCCATGAAAAATGGTTACCTAAAGAAAATATACGCGCCGATTTAAGAAACTTCTCCTTTTTGTAAATTAGTTAAAAACGCAACTTAACAAAGGTGCATGGAACACCTTTGCTGAGTTGCATTTTTAACTAAAGCAATCAGCTTTGTATTCAGCTGCCCACAAGATAGTGAAACATAACATAATTTGTTGTATTTTATCCACGTAAACAATACTTAGCACTTTTAAAAAAGCAACTGTAGAGTTTCTGGTTGACTTTTCTCAGCAGAATTAGCTTTCTTACCGGTGGTAGATTCTTCAGTTATTGTAAGACCAAGTTGACCTGGATTAAGTTTATTTATTTTGAATTTTCTTTTTATTGTTTTAATTGACAGATTTATTTTAAATAAATAAAAACAACTTTTATTTAATTCCTTGGCCAGATAGTCCTTTACTGCGATCATCATTTGATGGTAAGTGAAAACGCAGTCTAACACGGTATTCAAGTTAGCCCAATAGGACTAACTTGCAAGGTGTGTGGAAGTATAAATTAACCCTAATCCGTTTCTATAATTTATCGTATTGGAATGCTAAATCGCTTGTCGGCACGTCTTGGACAGCAGGGTGGTCACTAGCCACTGCCGAAGCTTCCCATCAGGCAAAAAGTTCGTCTTGTTTACTATGGACAAGGTATGGACAAGGAATTACGGGACGTAAAGCTACGGGAAGTAAGGACACTTTATGTCCGGTGTGTCCTATCTGGCGACGTGGAGCGCTTTACACCTACCGTTAACACAAATTATGGCACTCGTTCTACGTGGCGTTAGCGATCCGTCGAGTGGCCACTTTAGATTAATGATTATTGTGATCTCTTCTGGAAGGATTTTCTTTTCCATTTTCTCTATTCTATGTTTTTTATCCTTTTTTGTTGTATAATTTTAAGGAAAGTCAAGGCTGCAATAGCACGATACATATTAAGGTGTTGTTCAGACTACGCTATACTTTTCTGCTATCTCGTAGCTCGTAGCTCGTAGCTGGAGTAGCTCGTAGCTCGTAGTAAAGCCTACTGCGTCACAAATACAGAAATTCAATGTTCTGTATAGCTTATTATAGCTTAGTGTGAACGTGTAGTTACAAATGCTATTAAATACCTGTACCTAGTGAACGATATTATCATTACACATTATACATGAAAATAAATGCAAATAGGCTAAAAATTAGATTTAGTGATTTTTTTGTCGAACAAACATTATTTTCTGTTCCTACTCAATATCTTACTTTGGAAATATAATGTAATTTTTGGGTGTTTTTTTTTGGCTACTTAAACTTGATCTACTGCTGTTAAAATCAAATACACGCACTCTTAAGCTCGATTGGAGTTACAAAATTCTAAAAAACGGATAGTATCATAACAGATTCAAGCAGCACCAGCGGAAAGTTAGACTATGAAATCGGGAGTTGGAAAGTTTTCAAGTGAGTAAGTTTTTTGAACGCACCGAAGCAGAAGGAAAAACTCGCGAAGTTTACAACGCTTTATATGTACTCGTACTAGGGCAGTAAACATGTTTTGCTGGCATCATATCAGGAGAGCGCGATAGCTTAGGGTCGTGTTACATTTTTGACAATGAATCTTTCATATACTCGCAGTAGGTATATTACATTAGAATTTGATGGTAGAAATAAACAAATGTATCGAACAATTTTAATACAATATTTGATCGATTTCAATAATAAAATATACCTTTCAATACTAGTAACGCCATCTAGGATAATTTTTAGCGTAATATGATCAATAATCAAGACAATGAATTAGCAATCTACATATTACTCGTTCTTACTAATCCCTCCCTATAAAATATTATAAAAATTATTAAAATAATGTCTTCCCGACTGGTCAAATCGGCCAACCTCTTCAGAGATTAGCCATCTGCGCCTGAGATATTATAGTGCACAAGTGTGTGCGCACTCTCTACTGCCACAAGGTTATAGTCCAGTGGGACGGAAATCCAACACGGGGAGAGATCAGGCGCAGGAACGACGGCTTTGCTCTCTGAGGCACAGGGATGAAACACCACCAACTTTCTAATTGTAGGCTAGTACAGAGAATTTCTTGTCAGAATCACTCAATACATTTATTGGCCCGACTCGCGAATCAACCCGGGACCTCGACTTTCGCAATCGAAAATTGCAACAACTAGTCCAACGAGGTAGTTGATATAATGGTAGTGATGGTAACACTTCCGGATGCATAAGGAGGATCTGTAGATACATTAATCACGTGAGACAAAAGGATGATGCTACGTATATTGTTACGTTGCTACCCTCGGGAAACACACGAGACAGGAGGGGTGACGAAAACTCGCCGGGGTGACATTGTCTATATACATACTCGTAATTATGTCCTTCCAACAGAGTTTCGGCTACAATGGGCAATCTTAAAAGAGACTAGCAGCTATGCAGGTGATATTAATTCCTCAATAGCCCAACGGTTAAAGGTGCGTGAAAACTGAAAGGTCGCAGGTTCGAACCCCACCCGTTGCACTATTATCGTACCCACTCCTGACAGAAGCTTTTCGCTTGTTTGGAGGGGAGAGGAGAATATAAGTAAAGTTCAGCTTGTCTAATATTCTTTAAAAAAAATATTATGTGCGATTTTGAGCGCAAACGCAGCATTCTCCATTCCCTCACTTTCATAGTCTGTTGGGACGGAGATCCGAAACGACCAGAGAGAGAGTTCAGCCGCAGGAACAACGTATTTACGTTCTCTACGAGGCACGCGGTGTGACATCGCGAACTTACTGACTTTGGGCTGCTATATTGGCAATTTATTGACAGAAACTCCAAAAGAATTGGGAATATTTTGTCTAATGTTACAATCGAAAATGTAACATGGAGTAACATTTGTAAAAACAGAAAAAAATGGGTCAAAAACAAATAAGTTATAAGCTGTTTTAATGCGACTGTAATTTGTTTCTTTCTAAAACGAAATCTTCTATGGAGAGTGTATGGAGCTACTACATCATGACATCATAATTTGATAGCGCTTTCTTTGTCTAACAAGAAACTTAAAAATTTTCGAGTTTAGTTAAGATGTTAAAAAAAGAAAAATGACATTGTGTTATAATCAATACAATATTAAAAATTACAAAAAACAATTTTGTCAAATACTCAACTACTCTTTTTAGTAATTTACTCGACCCAGGATTTGAACCTAGGGCATCATGATCCGCAACCGAGTTTTTTGGAATTGATTTATGGCCTATTGGTTCTACCGTATGAAAGAAAGTAGTAACGTAACAGGTTCCGCTTCCGCCGTTCCAGTACGATGAGACACAGCGTAGAAACCTCTAGAAAGCTAAATGACAAGCAAATACTATTTAAGTACATACATGTAAATGTTTCTTGTACGCAAGTGTCAAGTAAAAAAAGCTTGTGTCTCTAATAATTTAGACTCTGCTATAGACGTTTGAGAAAATAAATAAGAACCTGAATTGCTAGCTAAGTTAGTTACTTTAGTTAAATGATAAACAGGGTTGCCGTAGCTAATGTTTTTCTTCCTTATACTTGTCGTGAAATTCTGCAAAGTAATACAGCTACTTGTTTCCATCCATCTTCTTGGTAATTTGAGCTATATTATTAGGGCTTGTTGACATCGGGCCTTTATAAACTAGCTTGAGTAATAAAGACATTACATTAAACGAGCAAACGTGCTAAGTATATGGTAATTGGTAATCTTGGTTTTTGTTATTTTGGTAGGTACATAGTAGTGTTTCTTTTTGCACGACTTTGCTGTGAAATTCTGCAAAGTCTGCAAAGTCTATCTTATTAGTAATATTTGTTCGAGTGTAAACGAGCCTTTGTAAAACGGTTCCTGAAATTTTATTCATTCAAATAGAAACATGGAACCTGGAATGTACTAAAATATTAGACTACAAAAAACATATAGGTTTCCGTACGTGATGGTATTTGTATGATAATGTGCCTCGTACGTGTAGGTACCTCATGAAATTCTGCAAAGTAATGCTTGTTTCCATCAATCTTCTGGGTAATTTGAGCTATTTTATAAAGGCTCATCCACACCCGGTCTTTCATAAGTAGCTCAAGAAATTGTAAAGATATTACGTTAAACAGTGAAACGAGCTAAAGTAGCTACTTTAGCTAAATGAAAGGCGAGGCTTCTCTTTAATATAAGATCCTTTTAAATTCGCTGTTGTTATTTTACTTTCTTGTGCAACGATGAATATAATAATTGTTTAAGAAGCATTATTTGTACTACAATGTTCATAATTTTAAGGTTCCTTATCTCAAGCGTGCCAGTTCACACTTGGCGTGCAGACGGCGGGAAGTTTTAGTGCATTATAGATGGCAGTTGGCACACACACACGCACACACACACGCACACAAACACGCACACACACACGCACACAAACACGCACTCAAACACGCACTCAAACACACTAACGACACATACTCACACACACTTATGATTCAAATAAAAACATTTGAAGAGTCATAAATTTCAAAATAAAAATAATTTGACCACTTTTTACGCAGTAAAGCAATGAAGCAGCAAAATAATGAAAAGAAAAACCTATTACGGGCTAAGTTTTAGATTTAGAACAAGAAAAACTAAATCAGGGTAAATACGTCTGAATGAAAAATCACGCGAGCAGGGTGGCCCTAAACTTTTTCTTTTCAAGTAAAGTTATAATATTATTATTATGTAGGTATTTATTTATTAAACACGTACAAGTTGAAATAAAAACTTAAATAAATAACTTAAATAAATTAAAACTACCACTACTTATATTTACAAAAAATACACGCCGTCCAAGTGGTATATTCGAGTTATCCTTTCTAATATTGGTTTGTTGATTTTTCCTTCAATCACGCAGCAACACAGCAACGGATCAACCTGTTTTTTATGGGTATAGTTTAGCACTAGGAGAGTAACAGAAACTGCTTTTTATACTGAAAAAGCAGAGGATAACCAAACAGAGCCCTAAATCGAAAAAATGTTCATAACGTACTTCCAATACATTTGAAAGACCTTTCCAACGATATCCCGTACAATGGGATAGACGATTAAAAAAATATCATCCCCTCTTTACGTGTAAGGGAGGAACCATAATAATATTTTTCAAGATTTTATTGTACAACTTTTCGGCGTAATTAATATGCATGACTTTGCCAAATTGCTCTTTAGTACTTACCAATCTTTTACCAATAGTCTCCATGCTACGCTGCGGACAGACGGACAGGCGGACAGACTTGGCGAAACTATAAGGGTTCCTTGTAGTTTTACTACGGAATCCTAAAAAACTAATTCCATAGGACGAACTTGCAGGCAAAAGTTAGTATGAATGAAATGAATATAACTGAAACATATCTCCAAAATGAATTCAAACAACAATCGAACTTAGGTCGAATACACAACAGCGCTTTTCGCCTAACTCTAATCCGCTGTCCAGTTTTATCACGCCTCTGCACGCGCTAATCCCTGCCATTGTCTTCCCTTCACGGACACATAACACCCCGTGTGACACATACATACATACATACCTACTGGACACAAACCAACTGTTTAATACTAGTAATATGATAACACTTGACGACCTCCCTGGCGCAATGGTAAGAGCTGTGGTCTCATACCTGGGAGGTCTCGGGTTCGATTTCCGACGGGGCAATTTGGGAATTTATAAATTCAAAAGCACTTGCAAAAGCATTTGAATAAAAATATTTCTGTTCTATTCTTCTATTTTATTCTAATTTGTTTCTGGTCTGGTCAGGTGGGGGAGGCTTTAGCCGTGGCTAGTTACCAGCCTACCGCCAAAAACGTGCCGCCAAGTACGATGGCGTGTAGAAACTGATTAGGGGTATGGGTTGAATGTACCCTGCCATATCCCTTCCAAGTTAGCTCGCTACCATCTTAGATGCCATCGTCACTTTCCATCAGATTTTGTTATTAAAACAAAATCTGAAATAAAAAAATTAAAAGGTACACATAAAAATATTATAACCATTGCAAAGTATAGTAAAGTAAGTAGTGCTAGAAAAAGTGCCTACTGCGTTATTTCGTTGAATGGCCAAACTTATAATATATACATATGTAGTTGGCCAAGGTAACTACCAGCCCTTTCCTTACCAGTGGACTCTATGAGATGGCATGATTTATATCGAATTATTAAAATGAATGTAATCGAACAAAAAAAAAATGAATTCAAAAACAATATGGAATCTAAAGCCATAATACTTATAGTTCCTGTATAATAAATAATATTTCCCATAGAATTCAGGGGCCATTACAATATAAAATAAGACTTAGTTCCATTATCTGTGGGAAGTTTGAAATAGAAAAACTTACGTCGTTAGTGGCCGGGCTTATACGTTCCCATAGACTCGCTCGTGTATGGGACACCTCGGTTGCGTTATTCAATTATAGCCCCTATTTCTATGCGCTTAGGGGAACTTGTTCCGCCTACTTTGTTTCGAACAATTTATCGAGGTCCTCGTACATCATCTTCGTTTTATCGACACGTCCATTTTGCGAAGGATCGCCATATGAAAATTAATAGAAACAGGACAATTTTATTGTTTATTTATTGTACACTAGTTTTTATCAGCGGCTTCGCTGCCACCTTTTTTTAATTTAAAATTACTAATATTGATTTTAAAAAATCTGTGTTTTTTGAGTTTTCCCTATTTTTTTTTAATTTTATACCATCACTGAATTAAAGTGAAGAAACCAAAAAAAAAAAAACAAATAGGTAAAGCAGTTTTTGTGTTTAGCTAGACTAACGAACATCAATCGATTTTTATATTGGGATTTTTATATATGGGTATATACCCATGCAAAAATCACGTCTATGCACTTTTGCTGCGTGATTGAGAGACAAACCAATAAATCAACGAACGAACACACTTTGGCATTTATAATAATATTAGCTTTTGTCCGCGGCTTCATTTACGTTAAGTTACATTTTTCAAACACCTATTTTACCCCCTAAGGGGTTGAATTTTTAAAAATCCTTTCATAGCGGATATCTACGTCATACTAGCTATCTGTATGCCAAACAGCCCGATCCGTCTAGCGATTTGAGCTGTGCCTTGAAAGAACAGTCAGTCAGCCGGTCACTTCCTTCTATAGGTATATTTGAACGAGCAAAGCGAGTTCTCTGAGTCAACTAGGGCGCTTGCCTACTAGACAGAGAAGTGTGTCCGTCTAAATGTCTGTCAGAGCCCTATAACTTCTGAATTACTGAATATTAGAACGTGAAACTTGGTTGAAAATTCAGTTATATCCTGTACTTGAACAACAAATACTAAAATTAGATAAATGTTATAAAGAAACGAAATTATTTAATTTTAATGCGCCATCTATTAGCATTATTGTGAAGCTAATAGCTTCACTAATGCTAATAGATGGCGCTGTGTCAGTAAAACAGTTTTATGTCAACTATTATTTTTTTTATTGCGTCTAATGTTAAAAGTTAATTATTACAATATATAATTAAAACTTTTGGGAATTATGGGATATCGCGAGGTCTCAGTTCGGGGCGAACCACTAGTTAGAGATTAGTAAGGATTATTACAATTGACAGAGGTCTTTGTTAGATGGCTACCCTGTTAAAGTAGGGTGTTATTTATAAAAAATAGTGAAATACAGGGCTGCAAGATGGCCCCTGCCCCGCGGTGATAAGTTATTGCTCGTTACCTTGGCAAATACGAGGAACGTATTGTAGGGGCGTTTGTCTATTTTTTTTGTAATGGCTACCATTTATTGCAAAAAATAGACTACATACTTTATTGTCCGTGTGCTACTTTATTTCAAAGGGTTCCATTTAGACGATAAGTTTTGGTGTCACTCTTGCCGCAGTCCAGTCATTAATGGGACTAATATTTAAACTACTGCCATACATAATAGCTATTATGACGAATGTCTGTATAATTCTTTGCTCTATCAGTCATTCATCAATCATATCAATTGAATGAGGGTTTTCTGAAATGATGTCCACTAGGTGGCAGTACTGAGACTTCAGCAGTGGTAGCATGGGCAGGAGATAAAAGTTTTATCCCCCGAATTAATCCACTGACAGGGGATAAAATTATCTTTTCCTATGCTAAAGCATGGCGACAGGGGAAAGGAAAAGTATATTCCTATAAGAATTATCCACTGTGGATATAATTTCCACCGTTTTTCTCATGCTCGACAGGTGGATAAAAGAGAGCGAGGGGATAAACATTTTATCCTTTCCCCAGGGATAAAATTTCTCCCGCCCATGCTACCAGTGCAGGTCCAGAAACCTGTCAAAAATCTCAGAGCGCCTATATTTTCGTGTCTGAATTTTTTGTATTTTTTAATAATCTATAATTATATAAAAAGGCTTGTCCTGACTGACTGACTGACGATCAACGCACAGCCTAAACCACTGAAGTTAGAAACTTGAAATTTTGACAGTAGGTTCCTTTTATGACGTAGGCGAGCACTAAGAAAGGATTTTTCGAAATTCGCCCCCCAAGGGGGTAAAAAGGGGGGTTAAAGTTTGTATGAAACTCCGTCATTTTTCGAGTTATACTCATGAAATTCGGTATTTAGGCTTTAAATTGAAAACAAAAAAGTACGTGTTTCACAGTTTTTAAAAATTCTACCCCCTAAGGGGTTAAATAGGGGTTGAATGTTTGTATAATAGTCCTTCGTTCTTCAAGTTATTTTTCAAGTTACGTTTATGAAACTTGATATTTTGGCTCTTGATTAAAAATAAAGAATTACGTATTTTACATTTTTTTTAAATTCTCCCCCCAAGGGGGTAAAAAGGGGGGTTAAAGTTTGTATGAAACTCCGTCATTTTTCAAGCTATACCCATAAAATTCGGTATTTAGGCTTTAAATTGAAAACAAAAAAGTAAGTGTTTCACACTTTTAAAAAATTCTACTCCCAAAGGGGTTGAATGGGGGTTGAATGTTTGTATGAAAATCCATAATTTTTCAAGTTAATATCGAGCAACGGATCTACGTGATTCTTTGATGGGTATGGTTGCAGACAGTGTGTTATAGGTTACTTTTATTCGGACAAAATCAGGAGTCCGCACGGGATTTTCAAAGAACCTAATTCCACGCGGACGAAGTCGCGAGGGGACAGCTAGTATTAAATAAGTACAATAAATATTTTCTCAAAATCGAAATGCCACAATATTGTGCAGTTCTTATGTGCTCAAAAAAAACGGGAGGTCATACGTTTCCTAAGGATAAAATACGTTTAAAACAATGGCTTGTAGCCATTCGTAGCGATCAGTTTATGCCTACAAATAATATAATCTATACAAATAAATGAAATTGAAGTGTCTGTTTGTAATATCAAAAGAACAGCTTTTTACTATCTGTGTTGTCATTAAGTTAAATAATAATTTGATACTCATCTCTCTACTAAGCAGAATCCATTTTGAAATGTAAAGTAACAAGCTTTAGCCATTGCTGCCATTGCTATTAAAACATTTCCGCCTACCCGTGTTTTTTATTCGGATTAAGGCCCATGTCCACCGAGCAAATTACTCGTACCACCATTGTCTTTTAGTTCGCGCGAATGTTAATATTTAGCTTACTACCTACTGGAGTTTAAAAATACAGGGTGTTTTTTATTGCGTGAGCATATTACGCTTGCCCATAATCTCTCGTACTACGATTATATTTTATGGTTTTGTCTACGTCGTGCTCGCCAGAATCTACTTGAAATATTAATTGTACGACTTTTGGGGTACTTAAAGTCTTACAAATAAATATTTAGGATTGAGGAGTGCTGTTGATTTGTTATACAAATTCGTAGATTTTATGTAATACACGTTTTCAGTTATTGTCACTGAGGCCCAGATAACGATCCATATTATCTTGATAACACAAAAAATAAATAAAAACAAATGATATAGTGCACAAAACCTAAAATGCCAATTTTATGGGATACCACAACTTACGTCGGAGGTAACGAAATGTATGTAAACGTGTACTTACAAGTACTTGTAAGTACAATGTCGGCGTTCCCACTCGTTTCCACCAGTTGCACATTTTTAATTCGATTAAGGAAGTGATATTGACACAAGCGTAGCCCGCGGATAACTTGTTGAATCGGAGGTATCACTGTACTCCCTTGAGTTTTGACCGGAAATAACTTTCATTATAGAAATAATATTACCTACGTTCGTATCCTTTTCGGCTCCCACTTAATATATTATTGTATGGGAATAGTTGAAATAGACTCGATCTAAACAATAGGAAAATCTCCCTCCGGGCCGGTGTTGTGCCCATCGTGGTGGGTTTGCTTTTTAACCGACTTCCAAAAAAGTAAGAGGTTCTCAATTCACCTCGAAAACCTCGGAGAAATCGAGGAAACTCTTCAAATTTTATAAGCACACATTGTAGTAGCGTTAGAAGTCGGTTTTAAATTTTTGGTACTTAAATAGAATCGTTACGTTTATAATATTGGTTACTTGATGTGGAGTGCTTGATTAAGTGATAGCCAAGTAATAGAACAGAAGCAGGTTCTATTTTACGAAATTCATGATAATACTGAAAGAAAAAGTATTATTTTGCTGTAATCCGCCAAACAGTAAGTATGGTAACACGCGCCTCCGGCGCTGAACACCCTCGTTTCTCCTGAATAGAAGAAACATAGAAACAACACAACGCCAACACGTAGCGCCATACAAACTCAAAACACACTCGACGTATGTTTCGCTCCGACACCGGAGCATCATCAGATGTTGACGCGTATATTGAAGTCAGGCAGACCTAAATAGAAACGATGAAACCGATATGCGACGCTAGCCTGACGGTCCAGATTTATGGAGTATCATCGTCAATAAAATAACTAGTGGTTCGCTCCGAACTGAGACCTCGCGATATCCCATAATTCCCAAAAGTTTTAATTATAAATATATTGTAATAATTAACTTTTAACATTAGACGCAATAAAAAAAATAATAGTTGACATAAAACTATTTTGCTGACACAGCGCCATCTATTAGCATTATTGTGAAGCTATTAGCATTTAAAATTAAATAATTTCGTTTCTTTATAACATTTATCTAATTTTAGTATTTGTTGTTCAAGTACAGGATGCCTCTACATTCATAAGGCTGTATGCTGTACTTGTACGCTAAGCTAATAAAATATTTGCAACATGTAACGTAACATAGATGCGAAATGTAAGAGCCACTTTTCATTTGGAATTCATTACACAACCCAATAGCACCTCCAGGGCTTTGTTTATGACAGCCACAGATATGAGGAAAACGATAGGCGTAGCTCGTCCGAAGGCAACAACAATGTTCTGAAGCCAGTTACTTGCCTTAGCTGTCAATCTTGACGTTGCTAGTTCTTCGGACGTAGCACATTGTTTAATCATAAATTAGTTAAGGCAAGACTTCGACAAAGACTTTTCACGAGATATATTATAAGTTCGAACCATCCCTATTAATATTTCAATAGCTCTATTTTATTATGATATTAGCTTTTGCCAGCGACTTTGTATATTTGTATTGATCCATCCTCTCCATTGCTGCGTGATTAGTGAACAAATCAACTAACAAACACACGCATTTATACATTTTTATTTATATTACCAAGGATGAATATAAAATAGAGATGAAGAACAGACAGAGAAACACATATTTGCATTTACAATATTATACAGACATACAGGCTGACTTTGTTGTGTTCGAGAAATTAGATCGTACGACTGCTAGGTGGTGCATTGCATTTTTCAGTACGTTTAAAAATCGAATGACGCGACGTTAGCAGTAATTGGCACAACAAGTGTGCTGAAGTTTGAGCGATATTCAGTACCATTGGGAAACTGTTGCATTTCTATAAAATCACTTCGTAAAACTTTATTTGAATAAAAATCTTTTCTATGCTGAGCTAGGTATAGTGATCATACAAGATGCATGCTGCTAGATGTGTAATCAGTTTCCTCATCTTTTTTACATATTATATAACAATTGGTTTCTTTGCAGTTTTATAAATGCTGGCATTATTACTGTCTACTGTTTCTCCTTAGTCTATGTTCATGACATGATACAGTTTGTCTGGCGTATTTGACAAATGAAACGAGTTCTTTCTTTCCAAACAGCGTGCATTTTTGATGTATTTCTTTTTGTATTTTTTGCCATAATTTTTTGTAATAAGAACAGTCGCAGCACAGCTGTATAAATTAGCCTTGTTTTCTATTGAGGCTTGGAGGGTTTCAGACAGACTCCTATGATTTCGAACCTTTTCATAAAAATATCTTTTAGTTATGCTTTGATTACTGATTGTTCGTTTGTTTATTATTTTATAGAGCACGTCACGCCCATTCTCACACAGACTTTTGGACTTTCATAAGGGGTATGTAGTTGAGGAACTACGAGCATAATTCCGGTTTATTATGTTTACTTTAAAAATTACAATAATTTAGATTAAGATAGTGTTTGGTGAGTATATCGAACCTTTAAAATTATAGTGACCTAACTAAAAATTCAATCTATATAATATAAAAGATCAATATATAAAAATTTGCAAAAAACAACTTTTTCTAATAAAACATGATAGAGATACATTTAATTCAATAGTATACTTATTACAATTAGTATACCTTTTTGAATTCTTTTTTGCTTATTGCCCACAGAGCAATTTGAATTAGTTTACTTGAATTCTAAAAGTGCGATATTACTGTTTCAAAAAAATAGTTATTACAGTATTGTATTATACTGTTTGGTGTACCTAACTACGCCAGTGCAATTTGTAATAACAATTTTTATTAGCGTTCTTGATCCTAACCTGCTTAAGGTATAACTGTATTATTTGTACGCATGCAATACAGTCAAAATTGCAATTCAAATACGTTTTTAGGAAATACTGTATCGTATATTTCGGTTTATTTACTTAGTTGGTAAAATAAACGGGCATTCCAAACACTTTATTAGTACTCAAAGATGGTATGCACTTAAATTTTAGTCAAATGCTATCGTATACCATAAGCTATAAATTTATACTCTTTGGCCTCAAATAAAACACACCCCAGTCCCAACAGCGTCGTAGAGAAATAAACTCATGAAATGTGTTACTAAAAGACAGGGTATTGCAATTTAGCTCGTGTTAAAATGGAGTTAAAGTTCAAATACAAGTTCTCTGAGCTCGTGTGGCACGTCTACTGTTCTAAGTTGCTGGTATCCTGGTACTCAAAAATTTAAGACGTCAGACATGTAGACATGTTTATACGGGGAGCGTCGGAAAGCACGTGGAAATGCGGACGTGACTATTGGTTCGTATGTGGTGGCAATATTACTAGTTTTTATGCTGGTACCTTACTGACATATATTTTAGTATTGATGTTATGTTAAGGACTATGTTCACAAGGTATGAAATATCGACTCTACCTGAAGAGTATCTAGCATTTTTTCTTCTTTTTTTTTATTCGGTGGTTAGATAGTCCTTGATTGCGATCTCACCTGATGGTAAGTAACGCTGCAGTCTTAGATGATAGCGGTCTAACTTGAAAGTGGTAGGGGCTCTACCTGGATAGAATCAAATTTACATTTTTTCTTTTTTTATTCGGTGATTAGATAGTCCTTGACTGCGATCTCACCTGATGGTAAGTGACGATACAGTCTCAAGACGGTAGCGGGCTAACTTGGAAGGCGTATGGCAGTGTATATTCAACCTAACCCCCTATTCTGTTTCTAAAATGCTGGAACGCTAAAACACTTGGCGGCACGTCTTTGACGGCAGGGTTGTTACTAGCTACGGCCAAAGCCTCCCACTAGACCAGAGACAATTCAGAAATGATAAACTAGCAAATTGCCCCCGGCGGGAATCGAACCCGAGACCTCCCAGTTATAAGACCACAGCGATCACCTGGGTGAGGTATCCAAGTCAAACAAAACGTTTTATTTGTCCGAAATTCTCCCCAACCCCAAAGTCATTGAAACATTATTCATTAACAATTCAGAAGTCCAATATCATCCATTGGGATAAGTTGATCGCACACTAGAGGATAGCCGCAAGTAGAGTAAGAATCGCACGAGTCGAACGCAACTCAGTTTTCAGTAGTCAACCATATGGGAAATGCCGAATAAAAAGCTGCTGAGCTACAGGATATGTATTCTATATGCGAATAATTACTAAATTTCTTTCTTCGTCCGCGAGGATTTAGTTTTTAAAAATCCTGTTGGAATTCCTTGAATAAATAGTAGCCGATGCCACGACATGGTTTTTTGCATGGTTATAGTTGAGGACTTAAAGAATGACAAAGGCTACTTTTTATTTCGAAAAATTAAATAGTTTCCGCGGGATTTTTAAAACTAAATCCACGCGGATAAAGTCGCGGGCATCAGCCAGTTTATAATATTATTCAGGTTTTGCTATGATTACTCATATGCAAGAACTTCTGGATTTGACAGCTGCTCATTGAGTGCTGCGGCTCTGGCGGCTATTTTTGTAACCTGCGATCAACTTTATCCCAGTATTCGGCGAGTCAAGAGTTGCCAACTTTGCAGACTTTTCGCTTGTTCTTAGCGAATTCAAAGTCTTAACAAGCCGGCCTGCTTGTTGCGGCGATAACTCCTCGGGTAATGGCTGGGTATTGTGGCATAAATTATACACTTATACAGCTCCTTTACAGCCTGTAATTTTATGCGGAAGTAGTTTCTTTGCATTGGCTAATTATAAGGGTTTTTAGTTACGAATACATTTTTTCTAGACGAGACATATCAAGGAAGTGGAACTTTTTACTGGGGTTAACAATGGCCTCTAGATTTTCTGATTGGAGGATTTTATTTTAACTCATTGTTCTCATTTTAAATGAACTATATTATTAACTATTGTATAAGTTTAGTAGGTATTTATGTTATAGTGAAAATTTTCTGAGACGGCACAAAAAAAACAAAGTCTATTTTAGCTATTGCTTTATTATATGACACATAAAATGACGTATTTCTCCGGTATGTTATGCTTTACCAAGTCTTGCATAAAGCTACTCCATCCCCAGTAATCCAAGACATTATAATATACAAGGCATCCCATGCAAAAACAAGTAAAACTAAACAACTTAATCCACTTCACCATTATTTATGTTAGTTTATCTCCCAGTTAAGTGAATTAAACTTGCACTAAGACAGAATGCATTCAAAGAAAACGAATTTCACGATCGCTCAGGCACCTCCATTAATCAGGGTCGGGCGGAATTGAACTGCAGACCCCTAATTAGCTTTACAAATCCGCCGATCCTTTAGCCGGGAATCTTGGATACTTTCTAACGGTTCGTTAGATATTTTTCCAATGTTAAGCTTTAACAGGAATACGACCACCGATCCTTCGACCGTCCGATATGCCAGATCTTTTTTCCACGTACTTTGAAACTGTCAAACCAACTTCCTGCGGTGGTGTTCCCACTAAACTACAACATGGGGTTGTTCAAGGGGCGGACCAACAAATTCCTAAAAAGCCGGAAACGAATTGGTGGTGCAAATGTTCATGGGCGGTAATCACTTAACATCAGGTGAACCGCCTGCTCGTTTGCTCGCTAAATATATATTTAAAAAAAATTGGTTCAGGCTTTTGAGCAGCGAGTTTTGAGTTTGTCTGGTGGGAAGCCATGGCTAAGTACTACCTTAACGTCAGAGACGCTGTTAAGCGATTTACTGTTCCGGAATGACGGCGTTTATACCTAAATAGATTAGGGGTATAGGTTCACGAGCGATCAAGTAAAGACGCATTCAAGGGTTATCTTGTCATCGAATTTAAAAAACAAATTTTGTATCCAAGCATAAAACATATCGACCTATACGTAGAATAGAGTTATATATGATTATGGCACAAAAATTTTTTATTGCATTTTTAAGCCTAAAAAGATCTCTAATATTTACTAGTGAAATCAAAATTTTAAAAAGATATGTAGATCCAAAGATACCAGTCGAATAAGGGTACATGTAGTTTATTTCCCCAAAGAAGAAGGGCCCGACAGCACAAGTGTCAGTATTCACTGTCCAGATCAGCGCGAACGGAGGGTCACATCTGCAGTTGTATTCATGTTCTCCGAAATGATAGTGTGCACACGCTCGCACTTTTATCTGCTATTTTCGTGTTAATTTTGTTATTATTTTTTACTATATGTGCTCAAAATTAAAAATACACGCTCAAAACATATGATCTTCCCTTCGTTAAAGCCAAAAAAAATTTAATATAGTAATACGACAAATGCCGTGGAGATAAAAAAAATGGAAAAATGGATGTTCCAGGTAAGTGAATGGAATTTTCTTTCTTCAGCTTTGTAATTATAATACATAGATTGCTCTTAGATAGTTGTATATAATAATTTTTACATATATATATTTTTAAAGCTAAATAATTAAATTAAACGGTTCCACATTCATATAGAACATTATACCTCGGAATGTTAGATTTTACTACAAAAAACAATCAAAAAAAGAAATATCAATTCATTACACCTATTAAACATTAATTCATACATTTTAATAAGTAATCAATAATATTAATTATTTTACCATACTACTTTATTATTCGGAAATCATGTAAAATATATCGGGACAATGTGCGCAAGTTACTTTGTTCGAGGGAAATTATTTTGAAATTATGAGGTATATGTGTAAATGTTCTTTTATTCTTGGTTTGACATTGAGATATATATCCTTTTTCAATTGAAAACTACCATAAAAGCCTAAAATTAATAATTTTTTTTATGTTAAGTATTTATAAAAAACTACATAAAACTATTTAGACCTGTTTTCTGTAGTTAATTGCTTTAACGTTTTAATTATGTTAATTTTTGTTTTCAGAAAATGGCAGTGTCAATAGTGGAGCTTGTACAATAACAGCACTACCACAGGGAACTGAAAAAATTAGGCAAGAGGTCCCTGATATATGGGAAGATTGATATATCAGATGGAACTGTAAGAGACAGTCGATTATCTATACTGCAGCCGGCATATAATGATAAATACCAGTTTTTGCTACTGACAAAACTAGCCATAAGGCTGCACCATGTTGCTGAAAATTCTATAAAAGATAATAAATAATGTCTACCGTCGCCTGCAATTGCAACAACTAGACCTAACACTTTTAACTCGGTCCAACTTTGAAAATTCCCCTGCTGTTAGCTTTGGGAATTTGTCTTGAATATCATCACCAAAATGTGTACCGACTCCCATGCTTTCTCCGTTAAATACGCATAAATTGTCGTGATGCCTTTTATTCTAACCACTATGATGATCACTGGACGCAATCACCATCTACAACTAACTCTTACAGTGCGCCTAACGACTCTAGAGATGATGATGTGCCGCATCTTCTTTACAAATTCATTATTTTGATTGATTTAAAATTTTCATTTTGCGCGGTACCCAGTGGATCTCTGCTACCACAAAATTATTTTCTTCGTGATTTAAAATATCTATTCAATTAAAATATTAATAATATAGACTTAAATAACTTAGATATGATTGATTTCTTATTGATTGCCAATAATAAATCGCACAGAAAAATTGTGGAAAATAGAGAAAATGTTTTTAATCTTTTTGTTTGCCAATATTCGGTTGTACTATTTTTAAAACTCCTGAAAGAACTTATATATTGTCCTTGTAGCAATTTTATTTCGTTGGTTTTATTCGAGTTTTCTATAATAGGATTATTATTAATCTAAATATATAAAAGGCAAAGGTGACTGACTGACTGACTGACTGATCTATCAACGCACAGCTCTAACCACTGGACCGATCAAGCTGAAATTTGGTATACAGGTAGCTGTTAGGACGTAGACATCCGCTAAGAAAGGATTTCGGAAAATTTCAACCTCAAGAAGGTGAAATAGGGGGTTAAAAAATCGAACCTAACGTGAGCGAAGCCGCGGGTTAAAGCTAGTCTACTATATAAAAATAAGTCGGGTTTTCCTTCCTGACGCTATAACTCCAGAACGCACGAACCGATTTCCACGATTTTGCATTCGTTGGAAAGGTCTCGGGCTCCGTGAGGTTTATAGCAAAGAAATTTCAGGAAAAATTGGAATCTAATTCCACGCGGACGAAGTCGCGGGGGCAAAAGCTAGTGCTAAATAATCGTTCCTAATACGTTATTTATGTTTATGTTTAATGTTAGTTATTTATTAGTTTCATTTTGAGGTTTCTATAGTAGGATTATTAATAAATTCTACTTACATATTTACATAATAGTTCCTAAATTTAATTTCCTAAATATATAAAAGGATAAGGTGACTAATTGACTGACTGACTCATCATCATCACATTGCTCAAAACACTGGATGGATCGGGCTGAAAGACATACAGATAGCTATTATGACATAGGCATCCGCTAAGAAAGAATTTTTGAAAATTCAACCCCTAAGGGGGTAAAATAGGGGATTGAAAAATCGAACTTAATGTGAGCAAAGTTGCGGGCAAAAGCTAGTATTACCTATATAAAATACAAAGTACTTTCAGTTATTTTATTATTAATTTTTACATTTTTTTGTAAGACAATTTTATAATATGTACATGCTTAGTAATTAAAAAAATTAGTCAAATTATGTTGAATTTTTTTTACTAATAAATGTGTTATTATGAAATAAGAAACACTGTTTATTTTGTATTTATATTTCATCCTTTACAGCAAATAAGACCGTTTGAAGATTAGTATTTTCATAAAAAAAAGTTATATATAGACATGGTACGAACACTTTTCCCAAGTATAAGAATACATATACATATAGAACATGGAGACATCCGCAAAAAATCGTCACATATGCATATAGAACCTCCTAAATTCCAAATTATGGGTTTTGCATTGAGTTTATTGATAGTAATCAATGCATAATAATGTTCCAAAAGTATACTATGAGAATCAATTCTCTAGAAAAATAACGAAAAAAGTTACAGGCAAGACAAACTTCAAATCGCTCTCCTGTAAAGTAGGGATTTTGCAGAAGTAACTCTATTCTGCGTATAGGTCGATATATGCGCTCCTAGTAATTTATTTACAGGAAGGGGCTGATCATTATTTTTGGCAAAATATATCTAATTAATTGGATGCGGTTTAACGGTGTTTAAAGTTTATAAATACAAAACAAATCTGGTGATTCGAGCTAAGTGTCGGTCCATTTAAATTTCCGTCTCCGAAACGCAAAAGAGACCCCGTCTCTTTAAAAAAAAATCTATGTCTAAGCGGACCAAGTCGCGGACATCAGATAGTGTTGAATAGACCCAATCGACATTTACGACACTTCGTATTGAATTCAAAATATTTTTTCCTCAAACGAACTTTTAAGAGCTCAATTAAATTGCAAAAAGCTTTAGGTCAAAAGTCGTATAGACTGCACCAAATTAAATAAACTTTTATATTGAAAAACGCCACTGCAACCGTACACTGCATCAAATTAAGTCAAAAAATAAAAGGTATGGGGCGATATAATTGAATATTTAATATGAATTCGATACTGGATTGGTCCGTTAAGGTCGTCGCACACCAATTACCACTGTATGTACAAATACAATAAATGTATAACAGTTTTTTAAAATCCCGCGGGAACTCTTTAATTTTCCGATATAAAAAGTAGTCTATGTGTTATTCACTCTCCAGGTCCCCAACTATAGCCATGCAAAAAATCACATCGATCCGTAGCTCTGTTGCAGCGTGATTGAAGGACTAACCAACAAACTAACAAACAAACACACTTTAGTATTTATAATATTAGTAAGGAAGTTAGGATCTTAAATTTTCCTGTACCACAGTGCGACAGTAAGTGGACTGGAATATTAGTGAAGGTCGTCTAACCTTACACTAATTTACTATCATGCATTCGAAAGCATGTTTGTTCGTTGGTTTATCCTTTAGTGACGTAACAACGGAGCAACGGATTTTGTTTCATGTGTATAATTGAGGACTTGGAGAAGGCTTCCTTTTATCCAGAAGAAACAGCGGTTTCTCGCATGAATTTTATTACCACGCGGATGAAGTCGCGAGCACAAGCTAATAATGCTGATATAGCAATAAAGTTGTAGTAATGTTTGGTCTGTATAAAGTCTAATGTTAGGTATTGTATAAGTAGTGTAGGTGTGCGATCATTTTTATATTGGAGCTGTATAAAAGATTTAATCACCAAATGCCGATAACGAAAAAGTTCCGTGAACGGATGTATCAAGTTTGCGGTTAACGAGTGCATTGTTAAACTTTTAACGAGCCACTTCTTTGATTGTCTGTGTGATATTTGTACAAAAATCGAATTTATTATATCTTATTCGTATGGACTTAATTCGTTCGGAAGCTGCTAAAGATTTTTATAACGAAAGTGGGCATGTATTTATCTCATAGTAGGTACAATGATATTTGTATATATTAGCATAGAACGTATAGATAGACTATTTTTCTTCGTATACGCTGTCTTTTTTACGCAACTTTTTTTTTGGATTTAGCGTCGCAAGTAAAAATCTTTAATAATGTTAAAATCCTCCAAATAATGCTTAATAAACTATGCAATAATGCTGCTGACTCTGTGAAAAAGTAATCTTGTACTAGGTATATACATTTTTCTAAAAACTTTTTTCGAATAATTTCAGTGACTTTCTGAAAGTAAGTGTTAAAATAGAAATCTTTCTTTGAATGTACGGATCTATTTTCGAATATCTATGAGATAGAGTACGATTGTAGTATCCTAAGGATAATATTACGGATTCAGTACCTAATAAAGAAGCTAGTAAATTAAAAAGAGTTTTAAAGGTAGAAATACAGCATGGCTATAAGGGTGACCTGAAGTGCCAGTGTGCCCATATGTACCAGGATAAACCCTTTATCTTTGTTTATGTGTTATAAAATAGAAATCCCATTTCCCACGGATAATGACATAAATTGAATTTCCCTCAACCGCCAAAGAGTTAAAGGCGTCGTAAATTTTTTACTACCTGGGAACGTCACTGCACTAGCCAAGGTCTGTACTTAACAATGAGTGTGGTTAATAGAATATAGACCTTAAGAGAAGAGGCCCAGAGATTGATATAAGTTTAACCTTATTTTATCTTATGTTCAATAGGTAATTAATAATTATAAACTTTACTTTTACTGATATTTAAGATATAGATGTTGGCGCACGGAGGTTTGTAATAGAAATGGTAGCTGGATTTCTTGTTGTCTGGATTAGTTTAATTAATATGCGAACTTAACGTTCGTTACAAGGCAGATCACACAGTGAATTCAAAGTACAAAAAAAGCAATAATTTTATTATGTACCCGCTAACCATTACGATAGGCATATCGATTCGAATCAAGCTTTTAATTGCTGTGGTTAATGGTTATCGCAAAAATAAGTTGATAAGATTTAATTATTTGATATGAATTGATTTTTTTTTGTTCCGACTCTGATTCTGACCTCAAACATTGTGTGTGAACATTCAAAGCTTACATACTACATTTCAAAGATAATCAACTATTTTTGATAAAAAATGCCGCTGCATTAAATTCAAGAGATAATCTGTTGAATTTACTACAAATAAAATGAGGAACGAAAAAGATCGCTCAATTACATCGATGGAGCAAATTAAAATCTATTGAGTTGAAGACTAGACTGTAGTAAGAAGCGCTTCGAAAACTTTTGAACTTCGATTAATTAACTTTCTAAGTGGAAAAATTGAAAAGAAGTACAGCAAAAGTTTTACGTTTCTGAAGCTAGGTGGCTCTAGCGGTGTGTTAAATTGCAGTAGAGGATTATCATTGGGTGAAATTATGCGTCTAAATAAACTTCTATTTTTGGGTTCTTCAAGACGTCCGAAACAAATCATTTTCGATCCAGACTACTAGACAACAGGCTCTTTTCAGCCAAAAGTAGGGCTATGCATCTACAATATCAGGTCAGCATTTTCAGCGGCATAGATAAGGTTCACAGTTTTTGTGTCACCAAGGAGTGAACTCACTCATTTGAAGAAGATAGAGAATAGATGCAAACAAACCAACAAACTATCTACGACATCGTCGTCACTCATCACTGAGAGAACGCCGTATACCCGAATAAAGTGCCGAAGGGAATTTTCGCGCGCGATTTCCACTAGACATGTCCAATGTCCATGCCCTTATTTGAACTAATTACGTAATATGATTAGCTTATTATTCTTTTAATATAATTCCCCAGTAACATGATGATAATCGGATCTGTTATAAATTAAGAGATAATTTGATAACAAATAATATATCATGACCACTGGATTATGGTTCTGCTAATAAATATTATTTTGTTGCACACAAATCCAATTAATGCCTAATGAACCCTGAACGGTTCCCGTGACTTGTTTGGTCTGGCACTCTGAATAGTGTAGGCAAGATAAATACTTTTCGTGGGTTTAATGTTAAAACTGACAAATACGTCGTATTTTCAACCGACAAAAAAACCGGCAAAGTGCGAGTTAAACTCCCATACGAAGGGTTCCGTGCCACCGTAACAGGGATTGTTAAGGTCGAACAAAAACGCCGAAAAAATTACGATTCCCCCTCATTATTTCTTTTATTTTTATTATCTATTTATTGTTATAGCGGCAATAGATATAGGTACACATTCTGTGAAAATTTCAAATATTTACCTGTTTAAAAAATTAAAAATTAAAAAATTCATAACCTGGAATATCCCGGGTTTATTCCCGGTTTAGTTATTTGAATATTTTGGCATAACACACTTTATTTTCCACAATGGAAGCCGGACTTTTGAAAGCCATTAGCGCAAATCTGCCTATCTGCACATCGTATATACCTATGTTATTATACTTGCCTTCGAAACTATTCCTGATTTAAAAAAAAAGAACCTCTATCTTTACAAATAAACTAGGCTCAGAAGTAATTTTATTTATGACTAGTTGACGCCCGCAACTTTGTCCGCGTAGATTAGTTCTTAAAATCCCGTGGGATCTCTTTGATCTTCTGGGATAAGAAGTAGCCTATGTCACTCTCCTCAACTGTACCCATGAAAAAATTACGTCTCTCCGTTGCTCCGTTGCAGCATGATTCAATACTTTGGCTCACACTGCCAAAGAGAAGGCTGAAATTCTGAGCACCCTCTTTGCTGCCAACTCAACGCTTGATGACGGCGGGAGAACACCGCCTACCATCCAACGGTGTCCATATTCTCTTGGCGATATACGCTTCACTCAGAGCGCTGTGCGTAAAACTCTTCTCTCTCTCGACGTCAACAAGGCGAGTGGGCCCGACGGTGTTCCTGCGGTTGTGCTGAAGACGTGTGCTCCGGAGTTAACACCCGTCTTAACGCGTCTGTTTCGGCAATCTTACTCCTCTAGTATTGTTCCGTCTTCATGGAAGACTGCCCTGGTTCATCCAATCCCGAAAAAAGGCAATCATTCGGATCCCTCGAATTACAGGCCTATCGCGATTACCTCTTTACTGTCTAAAGTCATGGAGCAAATCATTAACACCCAACTGCTGAGTTACCTTGAGGAGCACCAGCTCATCAGCGATCGTCAATATGGCTTTCGTCACGGCCGATCTGCTGGTGATCTTCTTGTATACCTCACGCATCGTTGGGCGGATGCTATCGACAGTAAGGGAGAAGCCCTTGCGGTTAGCCTTGATATCGCAAAAGCCTTTGATCGGGTTTGGCATAGGGCCCTTCTATCGAAACTACCATCCTACGGACTCCCCGTGCTGCTTTGTAATTGGGTCGCTAGCTTTCTTGATGGGCGCAGCATCAAAGTCGCTGTCGATGGCTTTTGCTCTGACCCTAAGCCCATCAATGCAGGCGTTCCACAGGGCTCAGTGTTATCGCCTACACTGTTCATTCTGCATATCAATGACATGTTGCATAACAGCAACATCCATTGTTATGCAGATGACAGTACTGGTGATGCCCTTTACAAAGGAAATGCACAATTATCCCGCGCAATGCTAGAGGAGAGTAGAGCCAAACTTGTGTCTGACATTGAGGCTTCCCTTGAAAAAGTGTCAGTATGGGGTTCACAAAATCTTGTCCATTTCAATCCCTCAAAAACACAAGTTTGTGCGTTCACCGCCAAAAAGACCCCCTTCACCACACCTCTTCTCTTCCAGAACACCCCCCTAGCCCCTTCCAACAGCATTGGGATTCTTGGTGTCTGCATTTCGAACGACGTCCAGTTCCGGGATCACTTGGAAGGAAAAGCTAAATTAGCTTCGAAAAAGCTTGGGGTGCTCAACAGAGCAAAACGGTACTTTGCGCCCGAGCATAGGCTCCTACTCTATAAAGCGCAAGTCCGTCCGCATATGGAGTACTGCTCTCACCTTTGGGCTGGAGCACCCCAATACCAACTCCTTCCATTTGACCGGATTCAAAAACGGGCAGTTCGGCTTGTGGGCAATCCCAAATTAACCAACCCGCTGGAAAGCCTGGAGCACCGCAGAGATGTTAGCTCTCTTTGCGTCTTCTATCGGCTATATAATGGGGAGTGTTCTGAAGAGCTTTTTGACCTTATTCCACCGTCTCTCTTTTACAACCGCACCGCTCGCCACCGAACACAATTTCACCCTCACCACCTGGGTGCCTGGAGCACTTCGACCATCCGATGTTCCAGATCTTTTTTTCCACGCACTTTGAAACTGTGGAACCAACTCCCTGCGACGGTGTTTCCACTGAATTACAACATGGGGTTATTCAAGGGGCGGACCAACAAATTCCTGAAAGGCCGGCAACGCACTGGTGGTGCCTCTGGTGCTACAAGTGTTCATGGGCGGCGGTAATCACTTAACATCAGGTGACCCGCCTGCTCGTTTGCTCGCTAAAAATATAAAAAAAAAAAAAAAAAAAAGGACAAACGAACAAACCAACAAACAGACACACTTTCGTATTTATAATATTCGTCAGAACGTAAGGATAGACAACTCCATTGATGGCTCTTATTTTTATGGCTAATATCAGAGACAGAGATAAGATTATTAAAATAGTAGGTGAGATAAAGCAATAGACATTCCTTATTTTTTTATATGCCACTGAGATACTCGTATGATTCATTTTTTTGATAACTTGTTGATAACATTTTTCATGTACTTTAATAAATAATCAAGTATTTTGAAGTGATTAATATTACATACATACATAATTTATTATTGATAAGGTAAATTTTTTTGACGACAAAAAAAATATTGTATGAAATATTATCTTCTTTGAGACAAATTATAGGGATCCTAGTTGTGTGAAGCTTTGAGAGTGCTTGTAGCTAGTAAAGATTGATAAAATAATTAATTGTAACTGGTTTTACAGACAGCTAACCTAATTTAATTGCGTATTTGTGCCAAGATTACTGGCTTAATTTCGGCGCGGAACAGTCACGCTGATTCTTTGCGCAAAAAATGAGTCAGCCCTTTTGTCACTAGATGAGGCTATTGACCGCCGTGAAATGTCTGGTAATAATTTTTTAGCACTAAGCCTCTCCATAGTCCTAGGGACTTATTTTTACAGAATCGCCAGTATCTTATTTACATAGCTACGAACGGAAGCTCTTCTTATTCTTTTTCTTTTTCATTACCAATAGATGTCTACTGGATCTAGGTCTCTTACATGAACTTTCACATGCTTTCGGCGGACCGTGTTTCTTGCGATGTATAACTTAAGTGCCTTCAAGGCAAGAGTGGATAGACGCATCCTAGACCTCATGAGTGTTTTCGATCATTGATTGTCGTTAAGCGATTGTCATTTCATGTCTTTGTTCAGGGGCTCGTCTGGTGTCATCGTTCCACCTAGTGGAGGGTCGCCGCTTTGCAAGCGCAACTCATACCTTGCGACCCCAATCACATACCTTGGAACTCCAACACACACCTTGAAATCCCAGCACACGTTTTGGGACCCCAACGCACACATTGGGACACCAAAGTCCAACGGTTCTTCGAACCATACAGGCTCTAAAACAATTTTATATATCAAAATAGTCGACGAATTTGGAAATTTCTCTCGCAAGAAATGTATGTAGTTTTGTCAAAATCACATCTGGCACATGGAATTGGAATCACATTATGTTTATTTCACATTCGGTCCTATATATGTGTTTGAGAGCTGCCTGGTAAAAGATTTCTCCCTCTATGATATCGTCTCTACCAAAAATGGATTTTTTCTTAATCTTTTTTTACCCTTGCAATGTATGTACTCAATTTTGTATAGGTTATTTTTTTAAGCTTTTATTGCAGAATTTTGAAACTGGAAATGTCAAAATTATTAGCAACATTAAAATTATTATTATTGCTACAAGAGACCAACGTCCAGCTGTGGACATCTTTTATTTAACGAAGATGTCCACGACTTATGGGGTTATGGGACTTATGGGGTCCATATTTATGGGGTTTTAGTTTTTGATAAATCTCGCAGAAATTTTATTTACCGGGCTACATATGAATATGTTTGTTTCCACAAAGCGATCTATCTCTGTGTTAAATTTCATCAAGATCAGTTCAGCGGTTGGTATCAAACCAGTTGAATAATAAAACACGTTTTTATAAACATACGTTTTATATTCTTTGTCTCACAGAGACAATAATGTCACGGAAAATTTTCAAATTTGATCATAATTTAGGACTGAGAAACAAAGGCTGGCTTTGGCAAGCTTCTTCCGAGTACCTAAGGTTACAAGCTATTTTCAAAGTTATTTTCATTACTTTTGAGCTCATAATTAATTATTCAATAATATAATATTATACACCTTACGCAAACATAAAGCCTTGCACATAAATGAGTTGAACTACCACTACCAGTACCTTATTCCTGACACACTACAATCTCACTAATATTATAAAGGCGAAAGTTTGCATGTGTGTGTATGTTTGTTACTCCTTCACGCCACAATTTGGTTGTTTGGAATAGAAATAGCCCACATCCAAGATTAACACATCTACATTTTATCCCGGAAAATTAAAGAGTTCCCGTTGGAATCAAAAAACCTTAATCCACGCGAACGAAGACGCGGGCATCATCTAGTCTATCATAAAAGTAAATTAATAAATAAAAGCATGAAATACTAATCTACACCGTAGTAACTTCTACAAACGGATCACTGTTCCATTCTATCACATTGTAGTTACTCCACACGAAATTCCCCTTCAGAGTCAAAGGCGCCTCCAAGGCCAAATATAATATCGCCTTGGCGCCTTCCTCAAACACTTTCGTAGATTTTCTATCTTCACGACTAGTAACGTTGCCCGGATTCACGCAATTGATCACAATGCCTTTATCAGACCACTGTCTGTGTTGGAGAAACGTTACAGCACTTAATGCAACCTTGCTGAAAGCCGTAACACTTGTACCCCAACCTTCTGTTTTTTCAATTCCCTTCCTAGCAGCTTCTTCATAGTCTTGAACGATCGCCACTAACTCATCTTCCGAAAGAGTTGGATTACTGATTCTTTTCCTTATTGCTTCATTTTCAATGGTAGCTAAAAGCCCAGCCGGTCCAGATACGTTCACAACTCTAGCGTTTTCCGTTAGCAAAGGATAAACAAGCTTCCCGAAGTTTATGTATCCATAGAAGTTAACACTTAGTGTCCTCCTCACTTTTTCTACATGCGACAAATGCCTCTCCGTGGGGACGTAGTCTGTGATATTGATTAATAATTCAATCCTTTCATCTCGATCCTGTATATGATGTCTAAAATTTATAATGCTTTTCGTATACGCCACATCCACATTGAAGTATTCCAAATTAGCGCCGGTTTTCTTCAGGGCATCTTTAATATTGTAGCCCGTGGACTCGTCTTCGGCTGTGAAGTATATTTTTCCATTGTAGACTCTCGTTAGCTTCTTTAATACTTGGTAGCCGAGATTGCTAGCCGCTCCTACGACCACAGCTACGTTAATCATAGCGGCTGAAATAATACTAGCGGCTAATAGAGTGATAACGCTATCGGAGGCCATCGCATCCCGCACTCTTATCAGGGAAATGACAAGCGACCGTAGTACAGCGCGAGATAAGTTTGCTGCGAGAGTGTGAATTTTGTTGAGTGTCCAAGATTATGATGCTGCTAACGAAATTCTTTACGTGTATAAAATTAAAAACGTATATCAATTGAAGAACCGAAATGTATGGATAATTTTTTTAATGAGATCAAAATACATATTTCAAATTCTGGCATTAGAAGATTGACGTGGTGTAGAGTGGCACGCTTAGGGCATGACACTCGGATATACATATTTTTATTTGTAAGTCCTTCATACATTTAAGAAATCAGAGCAGTGTTTTTATATAATCTTACAGGGCCACCAACTTATTGGTTCAGGTGGATAAAATTGGAACTAATATCCATTTTCAAAATATGCCCTAACTGTTACGGGCTACCTAAGCTAAGTTAGGTGATGCTTTTTGTAAATTTCATTGGTAACATTGGATAGGGAATTGTATTTAAGGTCTACGTAAAGAGACTCCTAATACATACAAGCCATTACAGATTTCTTCGTAATTTTTTTAAGAATCTATACTAAACTTTCCACTAGCGATCCCGTCTGAACAGATAATTTACATCTGTATGCATCCAAATAAAACAGTTATTACGAGAGAAGCCCTAGGAAGAAATTGTTTCAAAGGAATGTGTGGAATTCCTCCGATAATAAAAACGGATTTAGATTTTAGTAGCACAAAGATATGTAATTACATCGTAGCAGATAAAATGTTTGCAGTAGGTAGCGTTTTTTAATCAGTGCCTGACGTCATTAGCCTTATCTCAGTTTAGTTGTGTAAATACGATCAATGTTGTGGAATAAGTAGTAAAACTGTAAATAACCCAATTACCTAAACTCTTATCAGCTATTTTATTAACATAATAATTATAAACTATAAAATTAAATGCCTGATTAAAAATACGCCAGATGATTAATTTTTTTAACATTTTGTTTTGAAAAGAGCACCTGCCGAGTTTTTTTGCTGGCTCTTCTCAGCAGAATTTTATTTCTGAACGCGGTGATAGAGCCTTGTTAGAAGAACCACAGGTTGGTCTACATGGAATAAATAATGTTCGATTTTGATTTTGAATAATCTTGATTTATGTTTGTTTTTTATTAAATTACAGCACCTTGGGAGTTGAGACTACAACATCTATCGCTTCTTCAAACTATGTAGTCCGACTATTGTCACTCAACTTCGCGACTTAATGATGATTCTTCCAGATTTGATCACGCATGAATGAGATACAAGTTACATAATATGGCCTCTGAATATTATATTACAGTTACTAGATAAATAAACTTGCACATTCTTTATTTGCTATTACTCATAATATCTAAGCAGTGTATGCATTTGATTCAGTATGCATGTTCCAATTCAAAGGAAACCCATTAATATTTATTGCTTTTATAAACAAAGTTATCTCAAATGCGTTTAAGTGTTGTTTTTCAATTTATTTTTGTGTAACTAATGTGAAGTTAGCATACACCTTATTTTTTGTTCCGAAAAAAAACAGAGCCTTATTCATTCATTTTATAGTCCTTCTGTCTTTTTGTCAAGGCCCTTTTTCTCAGAAACGTCTTCAGGCACTAAATTGAAATTTATGTTGAATACAAAGGTCTCTTTAAAATTTTCAACTTTCTAGTTTAACTCAATGAAAAAGTTACAGCTATTAAAGCGTATTTCGATACAAAATTTCCAGTGACATTTTTGTCATTAATTTTAATCAAGGCGTCTTATCTTAAACTAGCGGACACTCGCGACTTCGTCCGCTTCTTTAATTCACACAGTTTCTAAATCCCCAAAATTTAGGTGGGCAGAACCCCTACAGCATCAGGATTGAGGAGTTGGGTCCTGAAATTCAACGATGTAGTCTTTAGGTGGTACCTACAATAACTGTTCATAATCGACAGTTCCTAAATCCCCATAGTTTATGAGGGCAGTATCCCTACAGCATCAGGATTGAGGAGTTGAAACCCGAAGTTTTTATGGAAGCATCTCGGGAAGTTCAAAAGAATTTAAAAACTAAATCAACGCGAACGAAGTCGTGGATATCAGCTAGTATCATTATAAATATACGAACTCAATTTTAGACAAACCAATACAAACAATATTAGATTTACCCACAAACCACACTTTCCACTAAGTTAGGCTCTCTCATCCCAATATTAAAACAGTTGGAGCGTTCCCTATTTAAAAGGAAATTGATAAGTTGTAATTTAATGTGCTATTACATTTCAACAATAGGTAAATGGCCCCTTGCGACCCGGTGTGGCGGAAGTGCTCTGGGTGGCTTCCGGCATCTAATGTGCTAGGTGGGTACTATCGATTTGGTGTTAATTAGTTCTGATTGAACCGGTTGTGTTAATAGGCAGTTACCTAATCAGTGGTTATTGGGTACGAAATAAAAGTGTTAATAAATATTATTGTACTTAATTGATGCTTTTGAATAATGGAGAAGAGAAATCTAACAAAGGAAACCACTTTTGATACAAAAAATTACTGATGTAGATATTGATATTAATCGACTTCAAAACAAGGAGGAGGTTCTCAATTTGACTCGTATTTTTTTTTGGCGATGTTGCTCCATAACTCTTTTAAATCCAATTAAAATAATTTATTTGAGGATCTGATGAATATCTTCAGTGATGAAGGACTTGCAAAAATTAAAATGATTAACTTTTTTAGTGCCGTTGTCGATTTTAAAAATAATTTTTATTACATCTACTAATCTTCTAGCCTGTACGTTCTTTTATAATAAATGATATATTATTTAATAAAAAATAGGTAGGTAAATACCAGACATCTATATAGGTACAGATTTTAATTTGAAAAAGCCTGTAATTGAATAGTTGAATTAACTGAAATCAACAGAGGTCCCAGTCTGGCGCCACCGATGAAATTTAGTATTATATCAAGCCGTTACAGAACTATAACAAACGTTTCCAAGTAACTGTCATTGGGGTTGTCAAAGGTCGTAAACAAGTCTGTTGAAGTGAATTCCGCTGATGTTGTCAATTTTACAGCTCTCGTGGAAGTCGATCTTGTGGGGTGACAACTATGCTCACTATTTTACGCGCCATCGCGATCACATTAAATCGAATATTGGTTCTGAATAAGTTTTCATGGGCCATTTTGCCATAATATGCCGGAATACAGCACGTTACACTCTGGCTAAAACTAATTACATTCTAATATGCCAAAGAAGTCTCTCGTAATTATATATTTAGTTAAGGCAATATGGCAACTTTAAAGCGAATAGAATAGAATAGAATAGAAATATTTTTTATTCAAATAAACTTTTACAAGCACTTTTGAATCGTCAATGAATCTACCACTGGTTCGGAATGCCTTTCCTGCCGAGAAGAGCCAGCAAGAAAATCGGCGGTTGCTCTTTTCAAAAAAATAAAAATTTTACAATTGTTATTGAAACTATGCTATGTATTCAGTGCTTCCACGATGAATTTTCCTGAGTACAATACAAGTAAAAATAAATACAATACAAATACAAATAAATACAATTCAATACATGTTAACACAGGCAGGCAAAAGTAGACCCTTTCCCGTTGGTGGCACCCGTTCACGAGCATGACGCATGATCCAGCCATTGCTTCGCTCAACCATATTTGAGGGAACGTAACAACCCGCACCACACGACACCACCACAGAAACTTTAAAGAGAGCATGACATACTTACTTAAATGAAAATATAAATCCTTTTGTTAAATCTTTTCTTTCTTCCTTCTATCATATCTTTTTAATTCTCTATTTACATTATTATCGGAACTTCTGGGCACAGTTTTAGCTTTCTAGGTCCAAAGACTTGGGCTGGGCGTTGATGAGTCGGTGAGTGAGGACTTTTATTACGTGTATCGAAAAACAAAAAGTTGTGGTTACCTTACCAGCTACTATAAACTTTCATTGTTTTTAAACCAGTCGATATAATATGGATGTTAGTGACCCTGTACGTCTCGACGACTCTTTATGCCTCGTTATTTGACAATGGCTCGGATACAATATTATTCTTATGATTCTTTCCATCACATCAATTCATATGGGGTTGAATGATCTGTTATATGGGATTATCGACTGTAGGGTTAACGGTTATGATTATATATTTCGCAAGTTTTAGCTAACCTTGCGTTTATGAGATGCGTAGGTACCTTTTTTTTAGTATCTACCATTATGAACAAGGTAATTTAATATTGAGTTGATGATGAACCTTGCAATTTTGCGGTTATTTTTGTGATTTGATGGTGTAACGTGAAGTCCTTGCCTCGAGTTAAACATAATTTATGAAATAACTAAATCTAAATGTATAAAAGGGAAAGGTGACTGACTGACTGATGGATTGACTCATCTATCAACGCACAGCTAAAACCACTAGACACATCGGGCTGAAAGACATACAGATAGTTATCATGACGTAAGCATCCGTTAAGAAAGGATTTTTGAAAATTCAACACCTAAGGGGGTAAGGAGATTGAAAAATCGAATTTAATGCAAGCGAAGCCGCGGGCAAAAGCTAGTCAGTCTTAAAAAGCAATTTGGACAGGGTATGGGCATGATAATTTACCTCTACATTCACGTAGATTTCAGTGCACCTTTAATTTTATCTTTTGACTTTTTAATTTGAAACTTATGTAATATCTAAGCCGGCCTCACCTATAAGTACTACCATCTATTCACGTAAGTAGCTTACGTAATTAACTTATCTATTTGCAAATGTAAACATTCTTGTGAGTAAGTTTACATTTGAAAGTAGTTTAATTACTTAAGCTACTTATATGAACGCACAGATGTAATGCTAGCTTTAAATTAGTCTTGAATAATTAAGTATAAAGGGTAAGAGCAGTGATAGTGTAGTGGTTAGAACTACGTTCTCTTATTCGAGGGGGTCACAGGTTCGATTCCGAGGAAGCACCTCTGACTTTTTTTCTATACTTAATTCTTTCTTTTTTTAATTATACTTGTAAAATTGATTGACGTTTATAAAGTGCACAGTGTACGTACTAATTTTGGTAATAAATAAATCTGAAAATCGTAAATTCTTTGATTCTAATAAATGAATTTGGCAAATATTCCCTTTCAATAAAATGCTAAAACTTTTTGATTGTGTTTATCAAAGCGTTAGGTACGTACTAGAAAATTCCAAAGTAAGGTTTTGTAAGCGAGCGGTTCTCAGAACTGGATGAGGTCAAAAGCTCGGTTGCGATGTCGAATGCACCTCACAAATTGAATACTAACTAGACGCCAATGTAGCACAAAGCTCCGAGGTAAAGGAAAATTTAATAAAGAACAAAATTTAATTTTCTTTTCATCGATGACTTGTTCTTCTCTTCAATATGAAGTTCGATGATAAGCGATGACAGATTCTAAATATCAGCAGATATTATTACATCCTTATATTATACCAGCTGATGCCCAACATTTCATTCACGTGGATTGAGGTTTTTTAATTCCCACGGGAACTCTCTTATTTTCCAGGATAAAAAGTAGCCTACGTGTTGTTCTAGACCATAATCTATCTCTGTGCTGAACAGCCAAATCGGTTCAGTCGTTGCGGCGTGATTGAGTAACAAACATATGCATTTTTGAAGCTTCATTGTGGAAGCACTGTATACATGGCATAGCTGTGTTAGTACCTATTGTAAAATATTTTTTTTTTCTTAAAAGAGCAACGGCTGAGTTTCTTACCGGATGTTCTCAGCAGAATCTGCATTCCGAACCGGTGGTAGATTTATGACGTGTCATAAGAGCTACAAGTTAGCCTATATGAAATAAATAAATTTTGAATTTGAATTTGAATTTATTATTTAAAGAGGCAATCTATGTTTATGTATGTATGCAAAATCTTATTCTGAGCATGCAGGGGAGCTGCAGGTATAAAAACTTTGCACTAAAAGAAAATAAAGTACAGTTTTAGAACGCAGTATTTAATTGTAGTTGCAAGCACGTGAAAATGCAATTACATTTAGCGAACTGAGTGAATAATATGCAAAATGTGTATTTTTAAACCATTTTAAACTATATCAAACTGCGGGTTTTATACAACTCTTTAATTTGAGGGTTCTTTATTGCTTGTACATTGCCACAGAATAAATAACAGTTATTGCGATGTTGGTCAACGTTTTATTGCTATGTGTACTTAATTTTTGGCTGTACAGTAAATTAAAAAAAATATTTGATTCATTTTTCAATGACTTTTTTGACCAAATTGGATGGTCGTACTGTACAAATAACTGCAATGAAAAAGTTTCATGGTGTTGATGTGCCTAATATAATATTGAATTCCCTATAGTATAGAAGTGAAATATAGATCAAAATTATTTGATACATCAGTGCAGAAATGTATGAAATCAGTCAAGAAATGACGAAAGTATGAAAATAAGAAATAATTACTTTTTCTTTTAAATTGAACCAACGACACAAATAATTAAAAAGGGAAAAATAAAATATAAATCTTTTTAGTTAATTGAGCTCCTAAACTAATGTAAGTAACTAATTTTGAGTCAGTGACAATTTTTTTTTACATTTTTAATAGGTTTTCGTATCAGATTGTTTAACTACGAGCCGCATTTTTAAGCATGGCTGCGAGATTGCTTTTAAAAAATATATGCCACGTAAGTGGATGATAATAGTGTTTTGGGTAGGATCTTTACCACTTAACCATAGATTCCAAATCATCCGGTTTAAAGTTCTTTGCTTGAGTGGTTTAAATGAATGTGCAAACGCCTTGTATACTACGAGTAATATAATGTAGACGTAAATTTATTCCTTCCCTTTCTTTTACTTCTTGCAAGTATATTAAAAGTTATGGCGGTTGCTTACAAGTTTTGATTGACGTTTATTGCTTTAAGATAGTGAACAAAAGAATTATTAAGAGTCCCTCCGAGTTCACGAAGGGTACTCTACGTGGGTCCCTTTAATAGCTTGAGGGAAAATTGGAACAGGAAAACGGGAGGTGAGCACTTGTTTGATGTATCCAGTTGAGGAGGTGTCTCTTTTGTACCGGTTACGACATTTTTGTTTTTTGAGTAATGATATTACGAGTATTATTTGGTCCAAATGTGGCCGTCACACTCACAATGCTAAAAAAAAGAAATGTTACACGGCGGTTACATTGATGAGGTTTTAGTTTTAATTTAGTCTTAACGAGCTCATGCCCGCAGCTTCGCTCACGCTAAGTTCGATTTTTCAAACGCCTATTTTATATCCTTTTGGGGGTTGAATTTCAAAAATTCTTTCTTAGCAGATCCCTACGTTATAATTGCTATCTGCATGCCAAATTTCAGCCTGATATATACAGTGGTTTGATAAATCAGTCAGTCAGTCACGTTTTCCTTTTATATATTTAAGATAGATTTTAGAAATATTTTGTAAACTACGTAAAATATTCAATATCTGTTAATTTCCGACATCAAAATGGTCAATACTAATGTTAAAAAGGCGTAATGTTCAATACGCAACGTAGTCAGAAGCATAATATTCAATACTTACGCAAACGCAACATAGTATGCATAAAAAAAATGAAAAAGAATATATTGAAGAATATAATGAATATTCAATATCCGGAAAAAATAATGTCCTCCCGACCGAATCCGGCCACAGCGGCCAATCGCAACAGAAATTAGCCATCTGCGCGGGAGATACTATAGAGCACAAGTGTGTGTACAAACTCTACTCACTCTCATAGTCCGTTGGGACGGAAATCCAACATGATCGGGGAGAGATCAGGCGCAGGACCGACAGTTTTACCTGCTCTCCCAGGCTCGGGGGTGACTCCCCGCCAACTTCCTAACTCCGGATTAATACTGAGAATTTCTTGACAAAATACCCAACATATTTTTTGGCCCGACCCGGGAATCGAACCCGGGACCTCATCATCCGCAGTCAAACATGCTAACTACTAGATTAACGAGGCAGTTTCCAAATTCAATACCTACACTACTGTGTACGCAAAACGTAGTGTCAGCATGAAACGAAAAATTAATTTCAACGTTTTCTCTCTCTTATTCTCTCTCTAAAGGCACCTTTATCAGTGTTTAAATCATCGGCATGTGTCACCCACACGTCAGTTTTATAGCATGAGTAGAGCAGAGATTTGAAATTCATTAGAGTCGACATGTGTACGAATATTTTTGAATTACATTGTCCTCCTTTTGCGTTGTTAGCTCTATGTATTTAAATTATCTCTATAATAGCTTTTGCCGCGACTTCGTCTGCATGGAAGATTTTATTCAAGTCTTGCGGGAACCTATTGTTTTCCCGGAACAAAATATCCTATGTCACTTTCCACGTCCTCACGAATACCCATACAAAAGATCATTCGATCCGCTGCTCTGTTACTGCGTGATTCAAGGACAAAACAATAAGGGAGTCCATCAGGAGGATCCGTTTTTAAAGGTGTGAATTTTTGAAACTTCTTTGTGGAAACACTGTGTGCATAGCATAGTTTTGTTAACCATTGTAAAAATTTTTTGAAAAGAGCAACTGCTGAGTTTCTTGCCGGCTCTTCTCAGCAGAATCTGCATTCCGAACCGGTGGTAGATTTATGACGTGTGATAAGAGCTACAAGTTGGCTTACGTGAAATAAATAAATTTTGATTTTGATTTTTTGATTTTAGGACCAAAAATAGGTAGAAAAACATTTTAACTTTTTACTTAAGCCCTTAACTGATTGAGAGATACAAAAAGTAAAATGAAAAAAAATATGCGACCAATTGAGAACATCCTTATTTTTCGTCGGTTGAAAACGCATTTTAAGGAGATCCTTAAGTAATGATTTGGGTTGGTAGAGAAAGGCGGTAGTAATATTTAACCGTAATATATCGACACAATGGCTATGGCTGGATCATGCGTCGTGCTCGTGAACGGGTGCCACCAATGGGAATGGGTCTGCTTTGTCTTCCCATGTTGACATGTGTTAGATTATATATATTGCATTTTTGAAGCTTCACTGTGGAAGCACTGTATACTTAGCTTAGTTTTGTTACTTATTGTAAAATTAGTTTATTTTATTTTTTTAAAAGAGCAACTGCTGAGTTTCTTGCCGGTTCTTCTCAGCAGAATCTGCATTTCGAACCGGTGGTAGATTTATGACGTGTCATAAGTGCTACAAGGTAGCCTACATGAAATAAATAAATTTTGAATTTGAATTTGAATTTCAAATTATAAAAAAAGGAATATGTGAAAATAGGTATGCGAACCATGTCACTGGATCAGAATTCAGAGTAACGAATAACATCGCGCGGAACATTGTCGCTGGCACTTTTGTCCATTTTCCGCTCACCGCAATCGCTCTGAAAATAAGGGCAGATATTAAATTCTGCCTTTTGAAATACCAACGGAGAGTCGTATAATTTTTTAATAGTTTTCATCAGATATTTGGTCTGCTGAATTTAATTTCCGATGACTTCCGATGGCGCAGTTTTGATAGGCACTGTGGTATCGAGTTTAATGGGTCGAGTTCAAATAAATCCCGTTTAGTCGTATCCATAAAAGTAGGTACCTATGAAAATCCTAGAGATATTTGAGTTCTCTTAGAGATTAACATTGACGCAGGTATACAGAAATTAAGAGCTCACTAGGTAGGTGAACGATCTCAAGTGATTTGCTGGTTGTCGTTGAACGCAAGCGGCACAAGATTATGATTTGTGGCGATTCTTGCAAGAGACCCTTGACCATTATGAGTTTAGTGCATATTCCCTCGTAATTATTTGTATAGCAAAATAATTGGTGCATCTTAAACTTTTTTAAAATCCAGCAAAGACCTTCGTTTTTCCGGGTTAAATATATTATGAAGCTTATGTCACTTTACAAGCACTGAACTGAAATGTATAGACCTACCCATGCCAAAATCACATTGATCTGTCGCTGCGTGATAGAAGGACAAACCAACAAAAAACACATTCGCATTAATTTTAAAGAAACACCATAGTGTAAAGGTAAGAAAACTCGTAGATACTAGCTTCATCGAAAGCTTTTACTTACTGGGTGATACAGCTTTACCGGCAATAAATAGCTGAAACCTATATTGCCAGATAAACCCAAGCAGGATACCTATTTCAAAGTCAACACTTTTACCACTTCCCTGTTCTTATAACTTGATCCCCGAGTGAATAGTATCTCAGCCTGGCCAACGTAATAGCTGGAGGAATGATATCCTTATTTATTATTAAAGCGGCCGCTCAAGGCGTGTGTACGTGACACTTTTATTAGATAGTTTATGAGCAAATCTGAAGGAATATGCAATTCGAGGTAACATGTTTTGTACGAAAAAAATACTGAGAGAATTTCACTGGACGTAGAGCGATGTCTTATGGCACCGCATGAACGAAGTGATTTATTCAATCAAATTTTTTTCGCAATATTTCTTTTCGGAAAAAATTTTATGCATCTAAAAAAAATTGTACGTTGCCGCGTCGCGGCAACACACTGTGTGATAACGCTCTTGCATAGGGTGTTCCAACGGAGTGAAATTACGCCGAGTCGCACATCTTTCAATAATAACAATTATTTAAACTCAGCTGTACTTACTTTGATACGAGTATATTGAAAACTAAATACCACCCCGCTATCATGTATTAACGCATAAACTAAGCTTTTTTGAAACCTGTTATTTTCGAAAAAAAACAGAACTTCACACTTCCACAATAATCTTATGTCTAACGTCCTTCTAACGGTGGTCTTCACTTCATAGGTGCGGAATACTGTGTGTTTTTCTCCTCCTGTGGAAATCCGCCGGATTAGCCCCGGTTCTCATAAAAGGACCCTATCGTAGACCGCGGAAATATCGACAACGTTGTGAATAATAGCGCTCCTATGGAGATTGATTTTGAGAATGGATTGCATCGGTTATGCTGACATGAATCAAGTCGGGAAACTTGCAAAGATGCATATTTCAGCGTGTATTGTTCCAGTGGGGGCCGCTTATCTTTGCACAAACATTAATTTTAACGAGCCGCCTCAATGGGGCCTCAGATATTGTTGGGAACTGTTCGGAGGCGCATGATCGCGCCGAGGTTTGATAGGCCTGAATGTGTTATGACAGCTCCGGGCAGTGCTAAAAATAAATGAGAATTTCTGAGAGTAACTAGCGCGTCTTAGGCTGAAATCCATAGACCGCACTCTCAAACTCACAGACAGAGATAAAACGAGACAGATTTATGTCAGAGCATATTTGAGTCTCGTTTTAACTCTTATCTTGAGTCCGAGCTAAGTCAGAGCACGCTCTACAGATCTCAGCATAAGACGAGTCTTATGCTGAGATCTGTAGAGCATAAGCATCTCAGCATAAGACTCGTCTTATGCTGAGATCAACAATAATGTGGAGTTGAAGCAAAGCGAATTGTATTTATTTTAGTTCCCAACCAACGGCACCCTATTACCAAGCCTCCGTCCGTCTGTCTGTCAGGGGACTGTATCTCATGATCCGTAATAGGTAGACAGTTGAAATTTTCAGAGAGTGTGTATTTTTATTGGTGCTATAACAACAAATAATAAAAATTAAAAGTAATTAAAAATTAAAAAGGGGCTCCCCTACTAGAAACGTGTTTTTTTCGGCGTTTTTTGGTACGGAACCTTTAGTAAGTATTTTTTTTTTCGGAAAAAATCTCATTGGCCGGTTATTTATTTACTACTAACTTTTGCCCGCGTCTTCGTCTGCGTGGTATTAGGTTAGTTACTAGCTGTTATTATGTTTTTCATAGCGATATAGGTTTCGAATCGCTAAGAGATTAAGTTTCCAGTACGATTCCGCGTAGAATCTGACTAGAGATAAGTGCCTTCTTCTTCTTCTTACTCAACTGATAGACGTCCACTGCTGGACATAGGTCTCTTGCATGGACCTCCACAGGCCTCGGTCTTGCGCCGCCTGAATTCAGCGGCTTCCTGCGACTCGTTTGAGGTCGTCGGTCCACCTAGTGATAAGTACCTATGGCGGTTTAATTAAACTGCCATATCATAACTTCCAAGAAAGAAAGAAATAATAAGCTACTCGTAAGTTAAAGAGAAAATAAATCTTTATTCACGCAAAAAAGGTGTCTAAAATACAGTCCGGTCATTGATTGAGCCATTCTCGCATCAGTTGATAATAACAGTGATAATGATATTAAAGATGCTCCTATACTGAAGGGATAATGACTGCCATTTACGCGGTCGTTTAATGTTCCTTATGACTTTACCCCGCCTGGCTGTAATATACGAGTACCTACTTGTATATTTGAGTTTGTGTTTGTTCATCTCTGCACATACTTAAAATCATCAAGACCGGATTTTAAGTCGTATTGATCATTGCTGCGGTCGTGACCCCATTACTCACTTAATAGTAGGGGGTTTTTGGGCTAATAATGTGATGAGCTCTACAAACTTAAATTGTTTTCAGAGGCCCATGTTATAGTGAAACTTTTCAAGCTTAACTTAAGGCGCTGCGTAAATGAGGGCTTTTTTAATTTCACTAGAATTAAAAAAATCGGTTATGTAAAGCCGAGGGTCAGAATTAGTAAATTAATAATATACCAGTGTAGATAGGGGCTACTGAAATTGATGCAGTAAAAAAAATGGAATAGAGCTTTTGCATAAGACATGATGCAAAGTTAGCTCAATTTTTGTACAATGAAATTCGAATTTAATCCATTGGCCTATTGCCAGCGAATTTTAAAATAATAATGGATCGAATAAAAATGAATGTGGTTCAGGTAGTTCGTACACCGTTTTGCTATATGAGATTTTTTGTAAGAGTTCTCTAATTGGAATTGAGCGTCGTTTTGGCGAGTATACAACATGATAATAAACTTTAATTTGTTTTTTCAATATTGTCATTAGCGAGGATATTAACATTATTAATCCTGCTAATTCTACTAATATTATAATTTTAAAAGTTTGGATGTATGGGTGGATGGATGGATGTTTGTCATGCCACAACGATTGAACCGATTTGGCTGTTTGGCACAGAGATAGATTATAGTCTGGAATAATATATAGGCTTTCCCGGAAAATAAAAAAGTACCCGCGGGAATTAAAAAATCTCAATCCACGCGAACGAAGTCGCGATCAGCTAGTCAGCTAATATATTATAAATGCAAAAGTTCGTGAGGATGGATGTATGGATGGATGTTTTTTACTCCTTCACGCCGCAAAGAATGAACCGATTTGGCTGAAATTTGGAACGGAGATAGCTTATACCCAGGACTAACACAAAGGCTACATTTTATTTCGGAAGCTACATTTTATTTTCCCGCGGAAATTAAAAAACCTTAATCCACGCGGACGAAGTCGTGGCCTCGTGGGCATCAGCTAGTACAATATTTAAATGTGAAAGTCTGTTTGTTAGTTTGTCTTTCAATCATGCAGCAACAGATCAAAGGATCGACGTGATTTTTAGTACGGTTATATGTATTTGAGACCTTGAAAAGTGCATAGGCTACATTTTATCCCGCAAAAACAGTTGACGGTGCAGATCTATTCAATGTCTTTCATTTCAAGAACCCACATCCGAATCATATTTCAATAATTCAGTAGGTAGAGGGTTGATAATCCGGATTCAATTTCAGTTTTCAGTGAAAAAAAGTTGACGTGAATACATACATACATAGGGACTTACATAATTATTTTAATACTAGCGGACGCCCGCGACTTCGTCCGCGTTCTTAAATTGTTGAAAATTTTCCTGAATTTTCTTTGCTATAAACCTCACGGAGCCCGAGACCTTTCCAACGAATGCAAAACCGTGGAAATCGGTTCGTGCGTTCTGGAGTTATAGCGTCAGGAAAGAAAACCCGACTTATTTTTATATAATAGATTATGTCTTTCCTATTATTATTATTACTTATGTGCTAGTAAGAATACATAATCATATATACTAACTTATAACCTTTAAAGTTTAGAATTAGGTTTTAGCAATTTTTTTTGCTATGAAAACATCATTTTTTTGCTTCTTTTCGTAAATCCGGACGTTTTGATAATCCGGTTAGGGTCTGGTCGCAATTAATCCAGATTATTGTCGCTCTTCTGTATTTCAAACTGTTGTAGTAATATTATTATGTAAGGTCACAATCGCATCTATTCCTTTATCAAAATGTGATGAAGCCACACTAAAAGCCCTCACGGGAGCTGCGCCACTGTTAGCTCGGCGAGGCATCAAACTAATCGATAGTTTAATTACTGAGAGACCTGGCTTAGCGTGAACCAACTTGGGATATGCATTATAATCTTTTAGGAGTTTGAAAGGCTTCAGATTAATTGGATCGTTAGGGCTAACTTCGTAGCGTAGAAATATTTGTAAAATTAAGATGATTCGGTGAATTTATTCTTTACTAGCTTTAACCCGCGGCTTCGCTCACGTTAGGTTCGATTTTTTAACCCCCTATTTAACCCTCTTGGGGTTGGAATTTTCCAAAATCCTTTCTTAGCGGATGTCTACGTCCTAACAGCTACCTGTATGCCAAATTTCAGCTCGATCGGTCCAGTGGTTAGAGCTGTGCATTGATAGATCAGTCAGTCAGTCAGTCAGTCAGTCACCTTTGCCTTTTATATATTTAGACTAGCGGATACCCGTGAATTCGTCCACGTGGATTTAATTTTTAAAAATCCCATGGAAACTCAGATTTTCCGGGATAAAAAGTAGCAGATTTCAATGTTCGGGTCCTCAACTATACCCACGACAAAAATCACGTCATCCGTAGCTCTGTTGCGGCGTGATTGAAGGACAAACCACCAAACAGACACTTCGTTACTGACAAGAAAGTTGAATACTGGTTGATGAATTTAAAAGCAACTTTATCTAAAGCCAGAAAATACACTTATTCGGTAAAAGAATAAAATGGCTATCGGTATTATTCACAAAAAACAACAACAGTGTAGGCAGACGTCCCGCTAGGTGGACCAACGAATCGCAGGGAGCCACTGGATATAGGCGGCGCAAGACCGAGACGAGTAAGTCTATTCAAAAGACCCGAAAGTCTAGTACGGTTGTTAAAGAAGTGATTTATCTAGATGCCCGCAAGTTGAGCGTTATTTGAAAACCAATTTTTAAGGGATGGAAACTTTTGTATGGAAAACTCTAAGCAGGATTTTTCACATCAACTGATGATGTCGCCAACACTGCTCTTTCTGCAGATGCATAAATTATTTGTAAAACCATTACTATTCTTACTAATGTAATAAATGCGAAAGCGTGTTTATTGGTTTTTTCTTCAATTTGCATAATTATTTTCAATGTGTTGCATATTGCATATTACTGAGCCAAAATTTTTATATAAAATTCCTATTAATATTACCAAGGGACGTACCAGCAATTAAAAACAATGTGAATATCTTACAAGTTATTAGAATACATGATGTATTTGGCGCTTACTACATTCCTACACGCTTGTATCTGTTGCGTTACACGCGAGATTTCGGGTACGTTTTATTTCATCTATCGCGTTGATTTTTTCCTGGCATTCTACGCTCTGTTAATAAAAAAGGGGAGAAACTACAATTCCTTCACCAGGCCGTCTCCATTTCCCCAGAAACAAAAAGTAAATTTCCCTCCAATCTAGTTTCTACCCGACCTCCGTGCTGGAAACAATTCAGGTGCGCAACCCGAGCGTGAAGATAATAGCGAATGTGCCAATATCCTTTATGGCCAGCGATTTACATTGCATCCCGTACAACGCTATGAAATTATATTTGAACCCGGCGAGATACAGAGCGGTGGCATCCAATCCCGCTGGCTGGAAACGTTTCATCAACTATGTGGGGTTCATTAGAAGATGTAACGATCACACAAAATATCGCACCATCGTAACAGCGATTGTTTAAGCCTGGAAATACACGTCCGATTTTGTTTCCGATTGTCTGATCAGGCTACCGGATCGTATTTACTCGATACACATCCGATTTTTCCGTCAGGCTTTTTCTGAACTCAGTCGTTCCCGAGCTATCATCCCGAGTGCTTGCGTTTGGAGCAAAGCAGAAGAAAAGAAGATGGATGACGAGTTAATAGAAATAGAAATATGTTTTATTCAAATAAACTTTTACAAGTACTTTTGAATCGTCAATGAATCTACCACTGGTTCGGAATGCCGTTCCTGCCGAGAAGAGCCAGCAATAAACTCGGTGGTCGCTCTTTTCAAAAAAAAATTTTTTTACAATAGGTAACAAAACTATGCTATGTACGTAGGTCACTATATAAGTTTTGAGACTCTCGAAAAGTAAACAATATATTTTAAAAATTTATATTATATTTTTTCAAAATACTCTTCATCATTATCTATGCAAATTTCTATCCGCCTAAACCAGCCATGGAAAAATTTATTCCAGTCTTCCTCCAACAGATCAAAAATGGCCGATTCGTAGGCAGCCACGGCTTCTTCAGCACTTAAAAAAAACTTTCCTTTTATTTTATCCTTGATGGTTGGGCATAAAAAGAAATCACAAGGAGCTAAGTCGGGGCTGTGAGGTGGGTGAGTCAGAGTTTCAGTACCAGATTCTTGAATAAACACCTTTGTTCTAAGAGAAGTGTGTGAAGACGCATTGTCGTGGTGCAGCAACATTACCCGGAGCCTGGCTTTTGGTCGCCTCTGCTGCACAGCTAACAAAACCTTTGGCAATGCGACTGTAGTGTACCATTCCGAGTTAACTAGCCTACAATTTTCTAGAACTGAGTTCGCAAGATGTTCTGCGTGAAAAAAATAGTGGCCACCTTCTTTTTGCCAATGTTCTGTGGTCTTTGCAATTTCGTTGGCAAATGCCCATTTGGAAAGACCCATACTGACGAATGCTTTTTGCTTTCCGGATCATATTGATATATTCATGTTTCGTCACCAGTAATGATTTCAGAAACAAGTCTTGAGCTTCCATTTTCAAAACGTAGTCGCATCTCACGGCACCAATCCACACCGGCTTGTTTTTCCCTTTCGGAATGCAAATGAGGTACACATCGACAACAAAGCTTCTTCATGCCAAGATGTTCATGTAATATGGTGTAAACACTAACCGAACTGATGCTTAGTATTTGTTCTATGTCCTTGTATGTGATATGTAAGTTTTCTCACACCATCATTTCAATTATCCACACATTTTCTGCGGTGACTGCTGCTGGCGGGCGACCTCTTCTGTCATCATCTTCAAGGCTAGTTTTGCCACTTTTAAATTCTTTAAACCATCTAAAAATGGTTGCCCGTGAAGGAGCAGACTCCCCTAACGCTGATTTTAAACGTTCTAAGCTTGAAACTTCGGATAAACCATATTTAAAATCGTAAAAAATCATAGCAAGCAAATGTTCTCGTTTAAGCTCCATTTTAGCTGACGAAAAAGCGGGAAATGATGACAGTATAATACCGCTAAATTTTTGGTTTTTTTAAATTGTTGTAAATGGCCTTTTACGTTCGATTTACAAATAAATTTGCTATTTAAAATTGTAAGATACAGACGCGTTCCATTTTTCGCGCATCTCAAAACTTATATAGTGACCTACGTATACAGTGTTTCCACAATAAAGTTTCAAAAATGCAAAACAATCCAATGCATGTTAAGACAGGCAGGCAAAAGCAGACCCATTCCCGTTGGTGGCACCCGTTCACGAGCATGACGCAGGATCCAGCCATTGCTTCGCTTAACCATATTTGAGGGAACGTAACAACCCGCACCACACGACACCACCACAGAAATTTTAAAGAGAGGAAAGAGAAAGAAGAAAAAACGTCGCTATTGGATTCATCCAATCAATTTGACAAGACTTACTGAGAGTCATTTCTGTTTAAAACATCCAAAATAATTCATAATTATAATAATTTTATTATTATGATTTTTTTTTTTTCATAATTTTCGCCCATTATTCGAACCACAACGATGCGTCCACACAGTGTCAGCGCTAGATTTTTTGGGCCCTAAAAAATCCCAATAAGCAAAATTCCGCCCTAAATTTGGGGCTAAAAGCCCTAAGTTGGGAACCCTGACTGGCAAAATCGGAAGGAGTAACCGGATGTCTATTTTGTCTCATACTAGAAGTATGTAGACCGCGCCTTCAGACAATCGGACCGACAGTAAAATTGGAAACGCCTCGCGCCCGTTTCCGACTCGGACGTCCGATCCGGCCACCGGATCGGACGTGTATTGACTGTTCATACAAAGTAATGGCTTCAACGCCTTCCGGTAGCCTGATCAGGCTACCGGATCAGACAATCGGATGAAAAAACCTGACGTGTATTGCCTGGCTTAAGGTCGAGCAAAAATCGCCGAAAAAATCACGAATCTTGTATGGAGACCCTTTATTTTTATTGCCAAATTGGTTGATTTGAGTAACAAACATATATAAATACACATACAAACTTTCGCCTTTACATTATTAGTGATGTGCCGGATCGTTGAAAATATTTATCCGCGGATACGGATCCGAATACGGATATTTAGTGTCAAGATCCGTGGATACGGATACGGACTTTCTTATTCAATCGGTGTCGATGCGTGTGACCTTGAAACGATTGTTGATACCACTTGATGCTTTGCTTGACATATATTTCGACTTGCATTGCGCGGGTCTTTCTTTTGTTTTGTTTATAGTTTAGTGTGACACCAGCATAGCGGGCAGCATAGATAAAGTTTGTGTTTGGTACACGAGTTAAACAAATGTTTTTCATTGCTAGCTAATCACCTATAAATAGAATTTAGATGTATGGAAAATTAATACCTTTATTCTGTTAGGTTTATCTACTTTTATCTGTTTGTGGTGTAATAAAGAATAAATTAATAAGGTAAAATATCCGTAAAAGATCTGCCAAAAAAGTAACAGATACGAGTACGGATACGGATCTTTCTTCTCCCTCGGATATCCGCGGATACGGATACGGATATCTGGCATATCACTATTTATAATATAGGATAATATAACGTTATTGGTAGCTGCTGTGTGGGAGCACTCACCAGCGCAGGGATGACGAATAGCTCCTCGACGAGTAGCGTCACGTCCAGACGATTTAATGCTACAGCTGCTACAACACAGCAAGCGGACAAGTATTAGTAGTAAACCTATTTGATATCATGATTATGACAGGATTACAAGCTGACCGCACTAAGGATGTTATATATTCGCCATAATAACTTTGTTATGACTTCAACCTTTTACATTCGACCGTCGATATAAATGTACTACGTAATAGATGTGGCGTTCCGAACATTCACTTTTTTTTTTAAAGAATATTACCCAAGCTGAGGTTAACTAATGTCCTCTATATATTCCAAATAAGCGGAAAGCTTGTGCTAAGAGTGGATACGACAATAGTGAAACGGGTGTAACGGGGTTTAACCATTGAGCTATTGAGGCTTAACTTTGGATTCAATTCGGATTACATTTTACGAATTTTTGCTTACAAATACGTCTGGGCCCCTGCACCTCGGGGGCCCCATATCATTGATAGAGTTCATATGGTGCGGTCAGTGAAGAAGTTGCAAGAATCCTCTCAATCACACATACACATTCGTAACCACGCGTTACTTTTTGATGGGAACGAAGAATCAAATCAAGGAGTCAACGTGAAAAATAGTGACTATTTTGAACTTTAAGCTTCGGCCAAGGTACATAATCTTCTCCTGGGGGCCTACCACCAACGTTTAAAGCAGTATTATTTCAATATTGTTTTGACATTATATCAACCTAAGTAAGTAACTTAAGGACATGCGTGACATTTCAAATTTTTAACTTTTTAATGGTAGCGCCCCTGAATTGTAATTACCAACTTGGCACACTTGTATCATAATGCATATTTTACACAAGGAACGTGTAATATGATGCGACCACGTACCAATAAATGATAGCTGACCATTACCGCGCAAGTTGTAATATTCGATTTAAATGCATAGTGCCCACCGGCCGCTAATGCACGCGCCGGGAATACTGCACTTTGAAGTTTCATCTCTAACACTAAACTCTTTATAAGTAGGTAAGCTTTACTATAGAAGCCAATATTTTTTACAACTCATTCCTTCGCGCTGGTAAATGTGAAACGAAATCTTATACTCTTTGTGAGATGTTCCAATAATATTGCGAGCCAAGTGGGAAGATAAAGAATGGCTACTTTTAGCGGTAGCGACTGGCGTTTTTTACGTTTTGGTTTTCATGATTTTTGAACGCAAAGTGCGATTTTCGGTCGCTGATTTCTGCGTGCGTCAGCGTTTTAAATGCCATAAAAACGCCGCTCTCTGCCGCTACGTAGCCAGTCTGCTCTGTCCTTAATATTTAAAGAAAACTCCTACCATTAATGGTAAGGAGGAGTCACGAACAAAAAAAAAATATTCGAACAGTCACGCCTCTCAGCAATAAAAGATACAACACAGAAAGAGACTGTACACGCGGTTTATAAGTGACTCCGCTACTTTGAAATTAGTTGGTATTATAACTACAACTAAACTTCATTGAAATTCTACAGTTACTCACAGTGTGCTTGCTGTTCAACACGAATTGTTCTGCCAGGGATCATGTGCATAATGTGTACAATATCTAGTTTCATTTCGCTAACAAGTTTCCTAGAAATCCTATTATACGCCAACTTTGCCGTGTATCAACAGACCCACACGCGTGGTCGCGGGAGGTTCCCAGTTCCCAGTTACCAGTATATTATAACGTGCAGCTTCTAAAAACATTGTTAACTTTTGCCCAGTTTATAATGCCCTCTCGACCGAATCCGGCCGCGGCGGCCGACCGCCTCAGACATTAGCCATCTGCGCTTGAGATGTTATTGTACATAAAATGGGTGCGTAACACAGGTGCACTCTCTATTCCCTCACTCTCATAATTCAATGGAACCGAGAAAGATCAGGTGCAGAACCAATGGCCTTACGTGCTGTCCGAGGCACGGGGAGAATTACCGCCAACTTCCTAATATTTTTCTAGACTAGACTGAGAGTTTCTTAATAGAAAAATCCAATAAATTTTTTTCGGCCCGACCCAGGAATCGAACCCGATGTCGAACATGCTATAACCACTAGATCAACGAGGCATTTCTTTGTCCAGTTTACACTCTTTGTGAGCAATAGGTATATTTCACTTTTTTAGGGTTCCGAAAAAAACTTCGGAACCCTTATAGGATCACTCCGTTGTCCGTCTGTCTGTCAGTGTGTCACCACCGTTTTTCTCGAAAACGGCTTATGATACTAAGTCGAAATTTATACTGAATATAAAGTTCAATGGTCTCGTAGTGTTTTAAGAATATCAAGCTTATAGCTTAACTCAGTGAAAAGTTACAGCTTTAAAACCACGGCTTTCTCATTATTAAAACAAATTAAGGGACATCTTCCAAAAATCGTTTTTTTCCATACCTAATTCTTAGTTTCATAGTAAGTGCCGTTATATTTTACAAACACCAGCTTTAAAGTCTTACAAATGACGAACATATTGATATCTCTAAACATAGTAAGAGTAACTTAAACAGCTAAAAACCAAATAAAAACCTACCACTTACTATGACTTTTAAAGTACTGTAAGTACCTAAAGCTAAAACACACTATCCGATGCATTAGTAAACTGCGACTGAGAGCCGCGACAGATAAGGTTTCACAGTCGTTTGAGATCAGCAGGCCCAGATTTCTATCGGACGTCCGAAGACTCAAGAATGGCCCAAGGTTACGTCCGCGACTACGTCCGATTGTGTGCACAATTCAATGTACATTCACTATCCAGCCGCGGTTGACGCGTCGGATCGTTTGTTCTAAGCCTAACTTTTTAATGCGTCACATCACAGAACTGTCACAACTTTTGTAGACTGACCTCTATAATTACTTTATGATTTGTAGAATAGACCAGGTAAGTAATAGAATCTGCAATGGCATATACATTAAGAAAAATATTTTTTATCTATTACCTATCTCTTTATATGTTTGTGTCTTTAATTAATTTATGCCGTCATATTTTGTATTCACATCACACTATATCACATATCACACTAATTCATATTATAAAGCCGAATGTTTGTATATGTATGTGTGTGTGTATGTTTATTACTCTTATTACTCCTTCACGCCACAACGGATTAACCAATTTGGCTGAAATTTGGAATGGAGATAGCTAATACCCAGGATTAAAACATAGGCAACATTTTATCCCTAAAAATTACAGAGTTCCCATGGGAATTGAAAAATCTTGATCCACGCGGCCGAAGTCGCGGGCATCGTCTAGTACCTAATAAAACCTTCATTTTTTTGTAGAATTGGTAGATATGTAATAGAATCTGCTATGGCATTTACAATCCAGTGTTAATCATAGATTAAAAATAGAGGTCAACGCAGTCTTATAACCCAGTTGTCAAAAACTGTCATGTCTTATTAAATAATGTTTGAATTCAATTGTTAAAATATTTCGAATGTTCATATAACGATAGGAATTAGGAAATGAGTTTTTGAAAGATGTAACAGTGTTAATGAGAGAAGGATACGTCTATATTTAAAGATGCGAAGAGGTGGTTAGCTAAGGGAAACATCAAGAGTGAAGTGGAATCTTTGGTGGAACATGTCGGAAAGCCATTAATTAAGCAGGAGGTTGACCAGTGCATAGATAACTACCATCCAGTCCAAGTTAAAGCGGCACCTCAGCAGCTCAAGAGCTTGTTAAAAGATGAAGTGTCCATAGCACAGCGGCCGAAATTATTGAAGCAAGGCAATACATTCGTTAAAAAGAAAGATAGCATCGGAGCAAGTAAGGAGATAAAAGAACAGTCGAAGTACAAGAATAGATAGATAGATAGATAGATAGATAGATAAAAACTTTATTGCACACAAGAAAGAAACAAAAATAAATAAAACTTAAAACTACGCATGCAAAGGCGGCCTTATTGCTACAAAGCAATCTCTACCAGGCAACCATTGGTGATAGGAGTGAAATGATGTGTGAGGGTAGTATGGTGCAACATTATCTAAGCAATATACATATTTACACTACATAACAAATAACATAACAAATACTATAATATCTATTTGAACAAATAAAATAAAATAATACATACATACCTATATATATATATACAAATATATCTATACGAAATAGCGATAAATATATAGTTTAATTACCATGGCATCTGGATATTAATACCTGTTTCAGGCGATTTTTAAAAATATTTAAGGATGGTGAGCTTCGGACGTTATTCGGCAGGGAGTTCCACAACTCCACAGCATATGCTGAGAATGACTTGCCATAAAAATTAGTATTTCTATGAGGAACTTTGAGCTTGTTGTCTAGGCATGAGCGAAGTAGCATGGGACGATCGATGGAAGCAAGAAAGGTGAAACGTTCTTTGAGATAACCAGGAGTATGCGGACTATAGAGGATAGAGAAAAGAGAGAATAATTACTCAGTGGATGGAGATGTACTCTGCAAGTATCCAGGACAATCGTTGGTCATACCCAAGCAATTGGAAAAAGAAATAAACCATAGCAATGGACATTTTTTTAAGAAGAAGAATTGGAAATATGTATAAGACGCATGGCTCAGCTGACCATATTATGAAAAAAAACCAGAGTCAAATAGTCGATAGAGATAGTAATAGTAGGTAAATAGTACTGTAAAGTAATAATGAAGGTGACTGTGTTGAATGAATGTTTGTGTATTAATATAGTTAAGTAGATGTATGTAGTTAGCTTTGTCAACAGCACCGCCAAGTATATTGTATATATACTAGGTTATGTGTTACACTGATAATATGTTTGTACATGATTTTGTTATTACCAACTTAAGAACACACAGTGAACTCAAAGTGAACTTATAGTGAACTTGTTAGAATAAACTAAGGACAGTTATTGGACTGTAAATTAGATAATATAGAAATTAATAATAAGTTTAAGTAATATTACTTATTAGCCCACAGGCTAGATGGTAGTATAAAATAAAGCCACCGTTACATGGTGCTTTATGGTAGGAAAAAAAAAACCAACTTAAGTATACCTATGGTTTTTTAAATTCGAGATCATTCAAATTTTATTTTATTTTGTAAAAGAAATATTAATTATAATAATTTGTGACCATGTATACTTACTAGTGTTTAGATTCCTTATACATAAGATGTCATTCTATATTGGTTAACTTAAGATGTATGAAAACTGTATTATTTAACTTAAGGTGTGTTAGTGTTGAGAAGGTATGAAGTATGCGCGGAAGTATGAATATGGTAAAGATGTATGAACGGAGAAGGTATGTCTGGGGACAGACATAGTTGCAGGATGACCGAATGTGGGAAACGGAATGTAAGTGTATGACAGGGATGGATGTATGCGATAGAGAGAGTGGGAAGATATGGAGATAAAAAAGATTGGCAAGATGGCATACAGAGTTAAGACATGCTAAGGAGTGCTAAAAGTAGTTTAAATAAAAGAAGTTAATATATATTTAGTGTTTTTACTTTGAGCTATTCCCACATTTATTAGAACATATGATATTATTACTTGCTTGTTCAGACATGAAAAGGGTCACAAAGAAAATTCTGTCAAACATAGAGAATCTTTTGATTGACTATCTCGAATGCTTTAAAGACAGCTTAGACTTAGTTTTACAAGTTATACATTGCATTATGGAAGTAACTCAAAGAGACAAATAATGGGATGAAACATGGAGATTGGGAACTGTGAGAAAACTACACAACCCCATTGAGTTTGGGCTTGTTTGATTCATCTTGACAAGTACTCTAGTCCTAGATGATATGCAGGGTCTGATGATGAGACCGGAAGGCGTCTATAGGAACTTCAATAACACTGCGCACTTAAGCTGTCATCTAGTAGGTACCTAATTAATACAATGGTCAAGAGTTTCGGAACCCTCAGTGCGCGAGTATGACTCGCACTTGACCGGTTATTTTATTTTTATTAGATCTATTCTTGGTATTGTCTCTCTTTCTCTCATTGTGTAGAGCAGAGTGGAGAGAAGTAGGTACTGATTGAATGCAGTGCTGTCCTAATAGGACCAACGCATAGGACTACCTCTTGGACTCTTTCCTTCCACTTTGATCGTGACCAGCAGTTTGTTGTCATCCAATACGGGACAAAGTATGGCAATGTACATTCAACCCCTATAATCTGTTTCTATATGCCATCGTGCTGGAACGTTAAATCGCTTGGCGGCACGACCAGAGTTCAGAAATTATAAATTCCCAAATTGCCCCCATCGGGAATCGAACCCGAGACCTCCTAGTTATAAGACCACAGTGCTAGGGAGGACGTCAAAACAAAATATAGAGGGACATTGGGCAGTAGGTTTGAAGAAGTTCCATACTGCGCTTAGTCTCCACTCAAGTATAGGTCTGACCTCTATTCTTTTAAATTAAAACGACACAAAACATATTTCTTACGTTCTCACCACAACATAATAATGTAGACCAAGCAGGCATCCAAAGTATGTTGCCCTTTTCGTAAAAGATCACCTTTGCAAGGGGAAGATCGATTGGTCCGTGTAGCGTGGAATTTGTAATTTTGGGACTTCATAAACAAATTCGGCAAACCATAAAGCTATCAAAATGAGCTGCCTTTCGGAATTACGTTTCGGTTCGCTGTCACTGTGGGCGTATAAGGGACGCGCGATCCTGTGGAGTACCTACTTGAATCTGTGAACCAATATGGAAGCAATATGAGGTACTGAAATTACTTATTTTGCTGACTCCATAATACGAGGTTATTCGAAAAGGGGGTCTTGAACCAAAAAGGATATAGAACCTTGCATATAGTATAAGTTTTACTATTATAGGGACCAAACATTGAATCGTGAAAAGAATCAGCTGTTCCGCAATCCACAAGAATATGCAAATAATGCTTGAAATTTTATTATTGTATTCAAAAACTCCAACAGTTTTACCTTTTACCATCTTTTATATTTTATTGTTGTTATATGATGGTTTTCTGTGTAAATCTAAGCGGGTTAGTTTATCTCTCTATCATCAGATATGCCATATATGATATTTTGCATATATGCAATTAAATTATTTGAAATATAATTGTTGCCCTAAGACAGATGCTATAAGCGTTATAACATCTCTTGTAACTTCTTCTTCTTTTTTATCAACTTATAGATGTCCACTGCTGGACGTAGTTCTTTTGCATGTACCTCCACAAGCCTCGGTCTTGCGCCGCCTGAATCCAGCGGTTCCCTGCGACTCGTTTGATGTCGTCGGTCCACCTAGAGGGGGGTCTGCCAACACTGCGCTTCCCGGTGCGGGGTGTAACATCTCTTACATATTAGGGAAAAAATATATTATCCACAAAGGTCTTTAAGTTGCTTTGCAATATTAAAAGATCGCGCTTCTCGCTCTAGCGTATGTCTTACGGATTAATGAAACATGAAATGGCAAGACCACACGCGCGACTTTAGGTCTGCTGAAGTGAAGTACAAATCTACTTTTTCGTTTCAGAAGGAACAACAGGAAAATTATAGAATCGCCTTGAACCACAAAAATTTGTATCTGCCGCCATTACACATGCTGGAAGAATAAGCTAGGAATACTAGAACATAGCGTCATACTAATCCTCCAAGGCATTTGGCTGAGAGTGTTTGTAAAATCGTAGCAGTAATAGAATCGTAGGTAATAGAATCTGGAAATGATATTGATGTAATGCAAAGACTAACTCGTTCCAATGGAGGCAGCCGTGAATCGCAAGACTCGGCTTAATCCTAGGCTTACGCTAATGACTACAGCTAGTCTGCCAGATTATGTGTGCTACTTTGAATACCTATATATCTAGATTCTAGATCATATGATCAATTTAATCTTGTATTAACAAGACGGCGCGGCGTAGGTACTTACATCTGTATCTAATATTTTAATAATTACTAAATCGTATCTACTTCATTTTACTGACAGTGGATCACGGGGAAAGTTGCACATCAGATGATTAAAGTAATGATACATTACCTAAGGTTAAAGATGATTAAAGAAACCTACTTCTTATTTTGCTTGTTTTAGTGTGGACAAGTTTTTAACTGTAGTGTAGCAGGACCTTAATTTGTTATAATTATATTTTTTTTATTCGATGACAAGATAGTCCTTGACTGGGGGCTAACTTGGAAGGGGTATGGCAGTGTACAATCAACCTATATCCCTAATCGGTTTCAACTCTCCATCGTGCCGGAACGGTAAATCCTTGGCGGCATGGCTTTGACGGTAGGGTGGTAACTAGTCACGACCAAAGCCTCACACCAGACGAAAATAATGACATAATGTTGTACCCCCCCAATTAAAATTTGTCTTACCTATTTATATACTAAATAATGAATGTTCTAAATGGTGATAAAAACCGTTTTAAAGTTCATCCAGAAGTGTAGTAGTCATAAGAGAATGTACAGAAAACATACGGTTTTCGTCTTTTTTATAATATGACGCTGAAGACTGTCAATAAGAGATTAACAATTCATGTTTTTGTTTCAGATTCATGTCTTGCGCTGCATCCACACGCTATGTTATCCGATACACGTGAGTTCTTCTATATTATCTTAAGCTTTTAATTTATCTTCTTCTTAATCGACTTATAGACGTCCACTGCTGGACATAGGTCTTTTTCATGGACCTCCACAGGTTTCGGTCTTGCGCCACCTGAATCCAGCGGCTTCCTGCGACTCGTTTGATGTTCACGTAGTAGGGGGTCTGCCAACACTGCGCTTCCCGGTGTGGGGTCACCACTCCAGCTCCCTGGGACCCCATCGACCATCAGCTCTACCAACTATGTACCCCGCCCATTTCCACTTCAGTTTCGCAACTCGCAGAGCTATTTCGGTGACTTTGGTTCTCCTACGGATCTCCTCATTTCTGATTTGACCTCGTAGGGAAACTCCGAGCATAGCTCTCTCCATCACCCGCTTTTAATTTATATTATCCAAGAACTTTACGCTTTTTAATGATAATAATATATTTAAAACAAGCTAGCAGACACTACGAAGAAACGAGAGATGTTAGGGTCTGAATATGTTCAAATGCAATGACCAACACCGCACTGGATGGATGGTAGATTTAAAGCAACTCACTGAAAGCTACTGAATACGAACGGTGCAAGATCGTGTTTTGCGTGATCCTTGCAAATAAAAAAAAAATCCAATAGAGGACGTCTATTAGGAAAGATGACGACGTCAACGAAGTTAGTTCTTTTTCAAAATGTGCTGAAGGTTACAGCAGCTGGAGTGTTATCTTTTATTTAAGGAGTACTGCTAATATCATAAATGCGAAAGTTTTGATGTATGTATGGATGGGTGGATGGATAGATGTATGGATATATGGATGTATGGACAGATGGATGGATGTTTGTTACCTAAACACACCGCAAAGACTGAACTAATTTGGCACAGAGATAGATTATAGTCTGGAATAACACATAGGCTACTTTTTACCTTAGAAAATTAAAGTTTTCCCACGGGAATTAAAAAACCTCAATCCACGCGTACGAAGTCGCGGGCATCAGCTAGTATGCATATAAGAATAAGCCAAGCTGAACTGACTCCCACGCTCCAAATAAGCGAAAACCTTGTGTTATGAGTGGGCACCACAATATTGCAACGGGTGGGTTTCCGCAACCTTTCAGTTTTCAGACCCTTTGAGCTATTGAGGCTTTCATTTCAGATTTTCTCTTCGAACTGGCATTTTCAGTATTTACGTAACATACACAAGACATTTATATCTATATCATGTTATGACTAGATTTCCATTTCGGTCAATTACCAAACATCCCGCGCCTATTAACGACCGTGTAATTTATTCATCGACATCCATCATCGATTAAGTTACGCCTATTTGCCCCAGCCTTGGGGCCATACATATTGCTGTCTATTTATCCCCAAACGGCGTATCTTATAAGGTACTAAAGGATTACAGGCATTTCCATAGTTCATAAGTGTTCCCCAAAGTGTTTTATGCCTATAGTTAATAACTGGATTACTTAATATCGATATCGATATGAAGGACCCTTGCGTCGTAAGGTAGTCTAGCTAGCGTCGCGCATCGGTTTCATCCTTTCTATTTAGGCCCGCCCGACTTCAACGTACGTGTACAAACTAAAATTTTTTTTATATTGTGTAGTGGCGTTTGAAGTTGGTTTTTTAGGATTGGTTGTTAAGATTAATTTGCAAAAATGATCCTTAACTAGACTTAAATGTAATAAAAAAATAAAAAACTGAAAAAAAAATTCAATGTAGTCTAAAATAATAATGTAATCGGCAATTAATTAGTTTTATTTAATTAAAAATTATTAGGTGTAGGTACAGCATATTTAACATAACACATTTATATTTGTAGGTAGGGTTGTAGCCATTACCTCGCCCAAAGTTTGCTATCAAAGCAAAATGCACAACTTACAAAGTACTACCGCATACTCCGAAGTAACGTAGATTTTTTTTAAACAACGTAGGTACGTATCGAATTGATAAAATCGATTTAAATCAGATTCAGTCAGACCTTAATAAAGTAAGATCAAATAGTATTTTTCTCTCGAAATAACATACAGAAGAAAATTTTTATAAGCCAAGCAAACACCTAATGAAGGTTTAAATGTTTGCGAGTTCACAGTCGGCTGCTTCGGGCGGGCTTTTCGAGAAAATTCCGGATTCCGAGTTGATTGCAGCATGCGCACCGGCGCGCAAAATTGTGTATGTACGGTTTGTGTATATTACTACTATTTATATACGGGAGTAGTATTTTACCTAAGCTTTCTTTAAATATTACATTTTTGAGGCAGACATATCTTCGCTTCTTTTCTGAACCGTATAAAATAAGCTCTCGCTTCGCGTTCGTTTGTGTATTCGCTTTTAATTCTAATTTGAAGTGGTTTGCATCCCGGTTTTCAACATCATGTAGAACATAAATTAGTAGTTTTGGGTACACCATATTCACATTTAATACATACAAAGTTGCAGGTAACTGCTAGTTCAAATGTAATTTAAAATTTCGTTGGAATCTTCAAACTGGTGTTCGTAGTTAATTTACCAGTTGATTGGAACTCATTTCTTGTTGAGAAGATACAAAGTATACACAGCAAGAAACTTTTGAATTTTCATCGGACCCTTGGTAATGAACGTACCATTCATTCAGAACGCCGCGCCGAGCCGTTTTCACTGAAGTAATAGCGAGAATCCTGTTAGTTAGTTTTTATCTAACTATGTATGTGAGGGTTATGTGTTTACTAGTCTGTGAATGTTAATCGGCTTATGGTTTATCGGCCCGTTTTGGCTCCCTGATAGCTGTAAATATAGGTTTGTTCAAATATGTCTCTGGCTTTGGCTGAACGTTCTGCGTATATGAGCACGACAACTGGAATGATAAATCCAAAATGGTAATAGAAGATTTTTTTATTATAATTTTTTTTGGCAAAAACAGTCATCACGTAGAAACTACTTTTATTTTTATTTTTTTTTATCAAAATATTATGAACTATTCGATTGCGGTGGTATTTTGAAAAGAAGTAGGAACTTTAGTCGGGATTCAGTTCTTAACTTTATCTTGGCTTTGTAAAAAAAATATGATTCTAAAAGAGTACGCCGTCCAATTTAGATCTACTTAGGTACCTAATAACCATAACAGGCTCTACTAGAATATTCTAACTTTGATTTAAGTTATGCTTGGAAGGGAGGTAGATATGGTTTCCGATTGATTAACATCCATGAAAGTATATTATGCTCATATTGAATCAAGATTATGTCAGCTACTAAGATGAGAGTCAGCTATCTGGAATTTAATTTTCTGTAAGAACGTATTTTAAATATCAAAGCCTTTAAGCCTTGCACATTGACTTCAATTACCTGAAAGTCTTGCACATCTAGCTGTCACAACGTCTTTATAAGTAATCCAAGCTTCCTTACAGTCAGCCTTCCTTACAGTAGTCAGTGATAGAATGATATTCAGACACCCGAGCAGACCCCAAACATCTTGATGAATTAGATGTTAAAAATCAGATGTTCAGCTGTTGAACAGAAGCAATTGCTCAGGTAACGTTATTGTGCCATGTATGTGCAGCGACATCGCGATGTGTATAGAGCCACATCGCGATGTGTCACAGAATCGCAACACAGCGAATGAATACCACTTATTTATTTGACTAATTTATTTGACGAAATCACTTCGCGTTGGCGTCACAACGTTCGGTGTGAGATCGCTTTAACACATCGGTTATCGGAACTACACAACTTATTCCCTTCGTCAAATGCTAAGGCGAATTCCTGGTGAAGTGTGATCCGAATTGTTCGAGCTAATACCCCGTCGGCGCGGATGCCTGCGGTGCATGACGGAATGCAATATCACTTAGCGGCAGCACGGTATAACTATGTCTTAATGGGTATTCCGGTCGCTTCTCTGGTATCCAATCGTTGTGACATAGTAATTCTGTAATAACAACATTTTAACTGCCTCGTTTCTGCCGGGAGGCTTTGGCCGGGCTAGTTACCACCCTACCGTCAAAGACGTGCCGCCAAGCGATTTTGTGTTTCGGCACGATTGTAGAAACAGATTAAGTTATGGGTTGAATTTACACTGCTATATCCCTTCCAAGTTAGCCCGCTATCATCTTAGACTGCATCGTCGCTTACCATCAGGTGAGATCGCAGTCAAGGCCTGTCATCGAATTAAAAAAAATCGTTGGTCTAGTGGTAGTTAGCATCTTCGACTGTGGATGACGAGATCCTGGGTTTGATAACCAGGTCGGGCCAATATACTGGAGAACTGGAGTTTTCTGTCAAGAAATTTTCAGTACTAGCTCGGAGTTTGGAAGTTAGTGGTGAGTCACCCCCGTGTCACGGTGAGCTTCTAGGAAAAAAGTACAGAAATACTTTTGGGCAGATTATATTATTTTCAACTAAATTAGTTACACTTTTTTATGATTGCGTCTCGGATAATATGAGCCTCGAGTATATTATTTACTTACAATACTTACCTATAGTTATAACATAAATAACTATAAAGGCACCTCTCTGGTCCACCGCGCTATTTCGAGCAAAACTTCGAAATCCCCCAGGCGTCAATAAAATATTAACTGGAGGAAGCACTATAGCCAGTCATTCATAAACGACGCAGTTAATTTTACTAGTGTAGCGTGTAATAAAACGCTGGATTTCCCCACAGGAGTTCTAAGTACGAAAATACTTGTTCTTACTTTATGAGCTTCTAATAGATATGGCAAGTTTTATGCCTTGCTGAAAGTGCCTGCTATGTCTCCAAGAGCATAATACATGCTCGACGTTTTTAAGTTAAATGAAACAAATTCAAAAAAGGAGCCCGTTCGTCAAGCATCTATTATTTAGTGAATCGTATTGGTGAGTGATGTTAAAATGTTCAAATGTTGATATTGATGTTTAAATGTGATGTCTGCATCCTAATGACCTACATCTGTGTGCGATGCGCGGTAGAGTCATGACGTGTCATAAGAGCTATGAAAGAATGATATAAATAATTTTGAATTTTGATTGTATAAGAAAATCATTAAAATAGCGGCCGCGTCGATAAAACGGATGCAGCAACCTACCTAGCTGAATCAGCTTGTACAGTGTGTGCCTAGCCTTATTATTAATCTAGCCTATAAGTACATAAAGTACATACATATTGTCTTGTAATACCACTATGCTAATAAATCAGTCTAACACCAACTGTCGGGTCGTTCACTCATTTACCAACCTGGTCCCAATCTTAGATGGCAACCTTAGAGCTTCCTAGTGGCAGACTCGGTGATTACTCAACGATGATTCGCTAAAGTAAATAGATATAAATTCTTACTACTCTTTGTAATTCAAGGGAGGAATGAATTGTGGTAATACCCGCATTTTCAGTTCTCAAATATGTATAGCACACGCCACGGCATACCATCACGTAAAGTGCAACGATCCGGTTGAAAATATTCGCCGCCATTTTAAAGTTTTATTCTCGACGTGGTTTATGCGCTTTCCCTGGATGCTGTGGGATATTGTACTTTGTTTTTAAAACCGCATTTAGGTGTTTCATACTGAGTTTTTACACGCGTTGATTTGGGCTACGATGCCTGTAGACATAAGTCTAACTGCGGTGCTGAAACGTGGATACGCTAAAACTGGATATATAAAATCGCTAAAAATATAAAAAAAAAAAAAAAAAAAAGGCGATGGCTACAAACTTAAATCACTCAGCGAGTTATGTACGTCCCATTAAAAGGAATGAACTATCGTTGGTATTAGGATTCCCTGAATGGGTCCACCAGTGGATCAAATAGTACCTACTCTAGAGTTCGCGGGAAATTGTCAATTATATTAATGATTATTTTTTTGGTTAGATAAATTCCAACCAACCAAAGTAATATGGCTCTAGGGCCTATAATAAATAACTGTCAATCAGTACACCCGAGCTTTAGGTACATTTTATTTTACACGATAAATCCACCACGAACTCTCGATTTACAGCCAATTTCCAGCAAAAAAACTCACTTTGCATAAAGTACCGTAAACATTTTTATACCGATACGCGTATTAAAGAGGCTATACATGAACCACGTCGAATATGGCGAGGTTTATGGATTTTTTACAAGGTTAATAAACAGCGATTAATTTATTTTTAAAGCAAGCTGGTTATCGCGATTGCATGAGCTCTATATGACACGTAGGAGTATAGTACAAAAATTACACAACTAATATTATTAGGCGGTGATTACTACGACTTTTTTCACTTTAGGATTTTTAATAAAGGCACATGGCCCGAAGAGTTGATGCGCATTGGGATCCTATTTCTGGAATAGGACCTGGGGAGGTTCTGGAACAGCGACGCCGTATCGAGAGGCACAGCGCTGGTAGACCCCCTATAGTAGAGTCGCTGGCAGCCGCTTGATGCAGGCGACACAGGATCGTGTTCTATGGCGATCATTTCCAAAGACAATTGTCACGCGAGAGCAAGCCAAGGTAAAGCTAAGCTCAGTGGTAGAGCACCGCCCACCCGTGACGCAAGCATTACATATTACGTCCACATAATGAAAGATGGCGCAAAGATATTTGCTCTGGACTCAGCAGCGCGCGAGCGCCGGGCTCGTTAGGCCTCGCTAATTGTACTTTTTTATTACTATTTACCCTTTTCTACCCTTTCCCCTCTTTACCCATCGCCCGTGAAACTGCGCCCTTTGTGCAAAAGACAATATGAGCTTTTAATTTATTTACAAAAACCTCGTGTAGGTGACTTTTGTTTTCCCATTTTTTACCGTGAGTGACTTTTTGCGTTGTTTCCAGTAGGCCTAACAGGTTTCCTTATATTGTTAATTTTTTTCTATTATTTATAGGTACAATCACACTAATATTATAAAGACGAAAGTCTGTGTGTGTGTGTATATGTTTGTTACTCCTTCACGCCACAACGAATTAACCGATTTGACTGTTTGGAATGGAGACAGCTCATACGTAGGATTAAGACATAGGCCACATTTTATCCCGGAAAATTAAAAAATTCTCGCTGGAATTGACAAAACCTTAATCCACGCGGACAAAGTCGCGAACACCATCTAGTTTAATTTAAATATTACACTTATTGTTCTTGTCTGCAACTTCATCCGCCTAGAGTTAAGATTTTTAAAAATCTCGGTTATTTTTGTCGCGATTTTTATGACCTTTGGTTGGCTGATGCTGTCCCGCAATTGATTTCAAATGCATTGATGCGGCAAGAACACCATGAATTCAGCCTAACGGTGGCCATTGCGATTGTTAGAGAATACTACAGCCGGATTATTATCAACGCTCTACTTTAATATGAAATGACGTTTCAGTGAACTCCAAAAACTACATAAAATAACAGACACACACACATCCACATACACACACAAAGCGAATGTGATTTCGCGTCGAGGCCAGGTGTCCGCCGACGACTTCCATTTCCGCTCACCCCCCCTCTCCCGCCTCGCCACCTCACCCCTACCCACCTAATAGTCCCAAAATGCTGAGCTGCAATTTTGAACGTCAACATCTTTTTAATGTGAAATGTGATTTATATACAAGCTCTCACGTAAATCCTAAAACTTATATTGCGACAAAAATTCTGGTTCCTCCCTTTTTATTAAGTTTCTTAGGATTTCTCCCTTATTCTACCGTTCTTTAGATTTAATACCTCATAATATATTTTGCTGAAGTTCATTCACAGCGGAATTATAAAACCTGTTTATGAAAGTAGTTTAATGACATAAATCTTTATGAAGTGCTATTTTTTAAGTACCTTCTAGTTAGATTAATTTTATTATTTACCTAGGTATGAAAAATGTTTGAAATCAGTTTATTTAAATACTCAGCATAATTGCTTTCGATGCCATCAATATAGAAATAGCTAATAGTAATATGTTATGGGAGATATTTATTTTTTAACTGACTTCAAAAAAGGAGGGGGTTCTCAATTCGCCGGAATCTTTTTTTTAATTTTTTTATGTGTGTTCTCCAATTAATCGACGACATCTGGACCGATTTGGAACATTCTTTTTTGTTTGAAAGAGTATACTTTCCAGGTGGTCCCATGGTCATCAGGTTAGAATCTGATAATGGGATACTGGAGAAATCGAGGTAACTCTTCTAATTTTATAGGCACAATTGATAATATACTTTGTAGTGGCGTTTGAAGTCGATTTTGTAAAAAGAATTTTCAGGTTTATATTATTACTACGACACGTGGGTCCAATCAAAACTGCCCAACCCTCTACCTAGTTAGTCCGTTTGTCACATCGTCACATACCCTCAGGCAAAGTCGCAGCCAAGCGCTATCTTGTCGAAAAAAAACCGTTTAATTGTCGAGATGTATGAAAGTCGTCGCTGCACCGGAAAACACAAAATATAAACTTGTAGGAACACACTCATGTACATGTGCAATGTGTATCTACGAGTATGGATTACTAATTTATTATAGGGCTACTCCTGGGTGCAATGGCAACACAATTGTAAATAATAGGTAAGATCGTCTCTACTTTTATACACTCCATTACACAAGCTATAATGCCAAGTAATTTCAAAATTTAATAAACCCTCCAGAATCTGTATAAAGGGGATCAATATTCAAAATTTAATAAACGTAATTTTCGCCATTCCGTCAAAATAAACGGAGTGAGTCACTGGACCTGAAGGGACTCCGACAAAAGCTTTGAAAGGCACTTTAAAGTTGATCTTCGAGAAGTTCATTATTTCGCACCGGCTTTTCGGCAGCTGATTATCCCGGCGTAACTGAAAATCTACTTTCAGACCTTGGAATAGAGTTTGTTTTAAAATAAAACCTAGATTCACTCTAGTCGAGAGTTAAAATAGAAGGGCGATTTTTTAATATTCTCTCTAGCAAAGCGGTCATTTTAAGTTTTAGTTTCGATTTGCGTATAAAAATAAAATGATTAAATAAAAAAATAAAATAAAATAAATTGTGCTCAGCTTAACCCGAAAAAAAGAAAGCAAATAAAAAATCATTTAACATAAAGGATTAAATAAGATTAAAACTGAACCTAAATGACTACCTGACTTTAAGCTAATAAATACAAATGAATGAATCTAATGCTAAAAGTGAAAAGGCTACTCGCTCAATAATATTATAATGATGCTGAAGTATTTGAATACTGTAGTGCAAATGAGGCAATTCCTTAAGTGCGTAAAAAGTAATAATTTTACTGAATTTTCGAAAGTTATCTTATTGTATCTACTAGTACTTATATTATATCGTGGTGTAAGAATTAGATTAACGTATCTCCAAAAAATCAAAAATCGATTTTTTTTGTTGTCTCTTTCTACGTAGCATAATGTAGCATAATAAAAATCACATAATGGGGTTTTGTTGAAAAAGTATTTTCTATGCGGTTTCAGAATGGTCACGCAATTTTAACTTAGCCTTTCCCTTTTACTTTAGTACGGCTTGATTTTCGACAATACTAACAATAAATAGATAATTAGTATTTAAAGCGTCATAACCATGGGGTAGTGAGTTAAGGAAGCGTAAAAAAATAAAAATCGTAGTGCAGGCGATAATGTACTTTCTTGTTTCACAGACAAGGGTTTATTTTTAATTAAACGACATTGTATGTCGGTAATGTAGAAAGTCGGTGATGCTTGCTTTGTCAGTGGACACTGGCGACATGATTTAGCAAGCCATCACGTGGAAACTATGTGCAGCTCGCCCGTGAGGACAATGGGGTCGGATGGCAGCTATTAACGATAAATTAATACCTTCTACATGATGCCTGACAGGGTTCGACATATCGAACGTTTAATATCGCTTACACGTAAGGGGCACACGGTTTGAAAAACAAATACACGGTGGGGTTACTAGAATGGTGACCTAGAGATGCTTCAGCAGGGCAGATCGATAAAAGTACTGTAGAGAAATTCGAGGCGTAAGGAAGTCCCTATGAGAGACCTCGAACGGCATAAGAAGATAGATCATTGCAAGAACTTGGAAGGCAAGAATCGATTAATGGCTTAGACCATTTAATGGGGTTACTAATAAAACAGTAGTGCAGAATTTTGGAATACTTGAAATTTTCACAGGATATAATATTTCTATTACCACTACACAACAAATAAAATAAAAAGTTAAAAATTAAATAGGAACTCCGTATATAATAAAGTTTTGTATTTGCTTGATCTTAACAATAACTGGTATTTTTAGTACGATGGTGCGGATCCAACTCATCCTTGGCCAGTTTATTTTAGCTTGGGCTACCACCGAGATGTACCTAAGGTTTCAAACGTATCTGAGCGGTTGATAGCTACTGTGAGAAAGCTTGAGCTTTTTTATGAGATCAACTCCAAGCAGGCAAATAAAATAACAACATTCTTCTCAAACCACACTATTTTTCCTCATAAGAAAAGAAAATGCAAGAATAATTTTTGGAACAAAATAACCTAAAATAACAGGCTGTATCTCTACCCGCTGCAAGACAAAGGCTCGTATTAACGAGGCCTCCGTACCTGCGTCGCAACATACGGCGCAACACAATAGTGGGGAAAACGATATAGAAATATAATTTTCGGTGCACCGGCACCTCGAGTGTACCTTGGGTCCTGCTCGCACGTAGTTGCTTCGTGTGGCATTCGGCAACTCGCAACTAGCTGTTTTATAATTCTCATATAATTCTGAGAAACTGCGTTGACATAGCAACTCTACTTTGGTCAATTGTCAATAGCCCAATGGTTCAAGGTGCGGACTGAAAACTGAAAGGTCGCAGATTCGAACCCCACCCGTTGCACTATTGTCGTACCCACTCCTAGCACAAGATTTTCGCTTATTTGGAGAGGAGAGGAGAATATAAGTCAAGTTCAGTTTGGTCAATATTCTATTAAAAAAAAATCTCTAGTTGCTAGTTTCGATGATCGCAACTGTTATGGAAACTTTTGAAAAGTTGACAGATTCGGGAAATGAAGTTGTCTCCGTGTTGCATAGCATCTTCATAGCGTACACGTACAACTACCTACTTTAAAATGCTTTTTAAAAAGTTCTGGCTTTGTACGAGTGGGTAAGGACGTACCCACCTAGGATTCGTTAAATTTTAAAATTATTCAAATCGTATAGGCCAACTTGTGACTCTTACAATAAATCTATAGACACTGGTTCGGAGAAGAGATTCTGCTGGGAAGAGCTGGCAGTTGCTCATCAAATGAAAATATCATGACCCTTGTGACCTGCTGAAGCAAAGCCGATTATTTTCACGCAATTCTATTATTGACTGTGTAGTAACATCTACTCACTAAATATGTTTTTCACATTGTTTAAATTAGGAAATTTTCTAAACTATGATGAAAAATTCCTTAAAAATGTTATATATGCGAGTATATAGACTCTCTTTGCGAGTATAGTAACTCTCTTATTTTCTGGGATAAAAAATATCCTATGTGTTATTCCAGACTGTAATCTACCTCTGTACCAAATTTCAGCCAAATCGGTTCGGTCGTTGCGGCGTGATTGAGTTACATCCATCCGTCCATAAAAACTTTCGCATTTATAATATTAGTAGGATTTTAAGTGTTCCGTATACTGTGTGGGCCTCAATAAATAAAAATAAAATACAAAAAAAAAGCTTTGATTTGGTGATAAAAAAAAATACAAGTTCCCATAAAAGCCAAAGGCGGGGTCGTATCAAATTAATAAAGTGAGTTACAAAGCCACTCAACTGGCGAGCGGCAGCGCCATATTGGATCGGGGAAGAGTGCAATGAATCAATTCAACGGCTTGATACCGTGTAATATTCATACCGTACATCCTTGCTTCAATAAAGATGGCCGTACGTTATGAGTACCTACACATTTGTATGATGTATAGCCTGCCTCACCAAAAAAGTCGTAATAACCCAACGCTTGCCGAGTTTCTTACTGGTTCTTCTCGGTTTGGAACGGCATTGCGAACCAGTGGTAGATTTATTTGACGATTCGAAAGCATTTTGCAAAAGTTTATTCTATTCTATTCTATTCTAATGGGGGTGGTCTGAAAACTGAAAGTTCGACGGTTGTATCCAATGCTCTAGCATCGTGCAAGGGGCTATACTGTGTACGACAATACCCACTATAGCCACTATAAAAGGTTCCTAACACAAGCTTTACGTTTACTTCAAGAAGAGAGGGGAATACTAGTTAAGTTGAACATGGCTTTTTTTTTAAAGAGATCTAGTAAGCTATGAAAAGGGCTACGCTAGGCATTTTCCTGAAAGGCTAAATTCGGAATTACTAGAGAACTAAGGCCGCTGACAGCCCAAATCATCATCAAGTCAAAGTCGTGACAATGACAAGCAATGCTTATCTTTATACTCTTAAATGATCTCTTATTCTCTGATCATCAAGTCCTCTAATAAAGGTTGCCGGTTAGGTATCGCTACTAATCTTAAACCATTCAAAGCTTCTAAAAGATAAAGCCGCCAATTTGTACTGTACTGTGAGCGATGTTTTTTTTTTTATTTTTTAACGGAATACTTCAGCCAAAAATTATGATTTTAGTAGTCTATGTATGTGACTTTTTACGAATATTCCAATCTAGCTCATAAAATACTGAGCTGATTTGAGGTGTGAATCCGTTATAACAGGAGGATTCGGCATAATAGGAGGATTAATAGGACTAGACGATGTCCGCGTGGATTAAGGTTTTTTAATTCTCTAGTAGCAAACATACGCACACACATACAAACTTCGCCTTTATAATAGTGTGAAGTATGGAGTAAGGATGCCTTTTTTCTAGTTTAACAAGGTTAGAGGAGACGCATTGACGAGACGTGTCCCACATCTGTCACGAGTCGTCTCCCTCCTCCAGCGAGGGAATGTGCAGTGCATTTTTGTTCGCCAAACCGTACTGCATCAGTATTTCTATTTCTAGTAATAATATTGGATAATCCTTTTCGTATCTTCAATGGGTTTAACGGTAAATCTTTATGGAATATATCGGTATACTTCCTTACTAATATTATAAATGTGAAGTGTTTGTTTGGTGGTTTGTTGGTTTGTCCTTCAATCACGCTGCAACGGAGCAACGGTTAGACGTGATTTTGGCAAGGGTTTAGTTGAGGATCTGGAGAGTGACGTAGGCGGTTCCCAAGGGTTCCCATGGGAGTTTTAAAAACTAAATTCACGCGGACCAAGTCGCGGGCAATAAGATTGGACATTTACATCGAATATAAAAAAAGGTCTCAAATGTATAGTTATCGAAGCGCCAAGCAATTATCGTACTTATCATTTCAAGACTTATAGAAGTTTAAAATATCGCTGCCCGGGAAGGGCGGGGCTGTCACGCGCATGCGTCAATCAGTTTCTATACCTGCCACCGTTTCCCAGAATCCCAGGGACGATCTATGAAAAAATAGGTCTTTAATGTTAATAAATTAACTTGATACCGAACATTGAATTGAATATTTTTACTGATTATTACGAATTCATTATTTATGCTAGTACTAGAAATTTTACAATAAACTTGTCCTATTTAAGACTTCAATATGAAAAATGAAAAGAAAACTCCTTTGTCAAAGGCTATATTAAATAAGGCTTCAGGAACTGTCGATGAAAAAGAACCTATTAAAAAAACTCCAGTTACGTAATGGGGTAGAAAATAAAGTAGGAGTGGGGGAAAGCGCGGCAACTCGACGACGTCTCCGCGTCAGTTGGCGGCCGGTTGCAGTGCGCGTCGGACGTGCAGTATGCGCGGTCGGTGATGGTAACCACGCGACATGACTGAAGCCCGCAAAAAGTTGCCTATGTGTGATGGGTAGGTGTTAACTCGTGAAGTGATTGGATATATACGGTGATATTAACTGTTGAACTGTGACAATGATTAATGTTGTATTTATGATTTTATAGTGATCATTGGTAAGTGATAATCATTAATAGGGAATTTAACATTTTATTACACATTAAAAAATTTAACCGTAAATTCACAGGAACTACGATAAAAATGCTTTTATTTTTAATTGCGGTATCACAATTTATAAATACGACAAGGAAATTTTAATGTAGCGATTTCGAATTTAATGGTACATTTTATATCGAATAAACTGCTACTTAGTTATGCTGTTGAAAGTTTTTAAACCGTTTTTATCGGGTTTTGTCCGTTTTTTAAAACTCTCAAGGGTTCTTATATTTAATGCATCGACGGTGAAGCTGAAAAAGTAGAGTGGAACACGGTTAGCGGCTAGAAATAAAAAGCGCCTACAATTTTTAATAAAGAATTTGCCTTGTATTTAAATTTTTTGTTTGAAAATTTTATTCAGGATTTTATTTTATTCTCGGTGAAAAGCATGTTTGCAGCAGTTTGCTCTGCTCATATTGTATGCTTCTGCGATTTTTGATAATTTCAATTTTTTGAATCGATTAATAAGGGATGTGGAATTTTGCACTGCTAAGTTATCGCTATCATCATAAGCTGCATCATCACTTACCATCAGGTTTCATCGCAGTCAAGGGCTATCTTGTCATAGAAAAATAAACAGATTTAAATAATGATTTATTTAACGAATCCCGTAAGTAAGAACTAGAAAGACCGCTTTTTCTTTGGTTTTGGAGATTTGAATTGAGAAATTATTATCTGCTGTAGGGCGAAAATATTAAGTGAGAACTTGTTTCACGTTGGTTTAAGTGAGTTAGTTAGTGTGAAAGATGTTTTATACAAATTTTATCGACTACAATCTAGATTTCATATTATGATTAAAACGAAAACATTTGCCTTGGGGCATATAATAAGGATAACTCGTTTAACCTCGGTGCCAAGAAATATAAGAAAACACAAAGTTATAATTGAATTTTGTACAAGTTCTATTGAGGCGAGCTTGTAACAATTAACCCTAGGTCTTTGCTCTGGGCGTAGAGCTTGTCGTAGAGCGTCTACGAGTTGCGTAGCAATTCCCACGACGACGTAGCGGGCATATAAATCTTTTTCGCTTAGAAAAGTTTGAGTGTAGGTAATAGGTATATTATAATTTTATCGTAGTACATTTTCATATAATATCGTAGAAAATCTTGGATAAATAGGATAGAAGGACATAATTACGTTCATATAATATTTGTAGGTGAAATTTAGAATGGAGATAGCTCATACCAAGATTTGACGCTGAAACTACATTTTATCCCGGGGAATTAAAGAATTTCAGCGGGAATTAAAAATCTTGATTATCATCATAATGCCTACCTAGCGCAGAGGTGTGCACTGTGGGCTTATAAGAAGTAGGTAGGTCTCGGGTTCAATTACTGCGGGTGCTATAAGAGAATTTATAATTTTTAAATCGTTTCGGGTGAGAGGCGGAGGGGAGGGTGTCCCAGCCGTGGCTATAGTTACCACCCTATCTGGTACGATATCGCATAGGAACATTCATCTTTGTAAGAATCAAAACAGCGCGCAGTGCGGCGCGACTTGCCTTTAATTTGTAAGCGACAAATAGTTGCCACGCCAAATCACGCCGCATTTGATGTGTAAAGCTGCTAATATAATTATATAATATCTTCTAGGCAAGCGCGTTCCAACTTAGGCAACACTAGTAAATTAACAATTTTTTATACATAGACTAGAGCGCTTGACTGTGATCATATATGATGGTAAGTGAAAAATTTACCATGATGTGTAAAGCTGCTAATATAATTATATAAGATCTTCTAGGCCAGCGCGTTCCATCTTAGGCACCACTAGTACATTAAGTATTTTCTTATAATATATAAACTATAGCACTTGACAGTGATCATACATACAGTGGTAATTTTTTCACTAACCATCATGTATGATCACACTCAAGCGCTCTAATCTATATATAAATCAAAAAGTTAATGTACTAGTGCCGTCGATAAATAATATGTTCAATGTTCATGCACCACAAAACTTTGGTTGATGAATTTCGACAGAGGCATAACTAGACTCATTGAGTGATTCCAATTTTCATGTTTATTTCGTTACCAATCAGTGTGCCTTTGAAACATGACAATTTAATTTATATTACACAATATACAGCATATTTCTGTACAAACTCCAGGTTTTATTGAAATTTCAAAGTTAATGAAACAACGTTTTAGACTGATCGCACATCAAGTACTTTGTAGAAGTTTATTTGAATAAAAAATTATTCTATTCTATTCTAGTACTCGTATCATTAATTCCCCATACAAGCTTCGAAAAAAAGCCGAAAATGTTGCTTGATGACGTCAGTTGAATTTTTGAAAAATTCGGAAAAGTAAACGTGAATCTTGTTAATAGATTCTTTAGTAGAGTTTCTTGTTGATGTTAATCGTTAGTTTGGACATGGACAAGTGTTAGGTAACTATGTCTTGGAAATACTAATCAAAGAAATAAATCGGACCTGTGGAAGTTGCCAATAGGTACCCCTTTGTCGAGTATAGTTTGATAGAATAGAATAGAATTTCTTTATTTGCATAATGTGTGTGTAACAAAAGATGACAATTTCAAATAAAAGTTCAACACATTACATTGTGAACAAGTTGGATCATATCAGCTTTGAAACAGAAAAACCGCAACAAAATCAGTCCATTTGTTGGGGAACTACGAAAAAACAGCCAGACACACTGATACACAGACACATAAACACTCACACATATACATACACGTCAAACTTATAAGAGCCCCTTTTTGTCAGTGGTTAAAAACCTGTAAACCCTGACCTGAAACCCTGATTTCTGTATATCATTGTACCGAGATTGAAAATCGCTTGGCAGTGTGGCTTTTCTGATAAGTAGAAATAGGCTGTGTGTTGCGTCAGCGCATTATACTTAATGGATGATTATTTTTCAACGCAATCAGTTTTAAATAAAATTAACGTTAACCGCCAGTGAGGCGCCTATAAACATGCATTGTTTTAATTAATAATAATTAAAAAAAATATTTTGAAAAAACCGACTTCAAACGCCACTTAAAAGTATAAAATAATTTTAGTTTGTACACGTATGTTGAAGTCGGGCCAGCGTCGCGCATCGGTTTCATCGTTTCTATTTAGGCCCGTCCGTCTCACGGGCTAATTCAACAAGTATACCGGCCTAATAGTATTTACGATTTAATAATTTTAGTTACTTATATTGAAGTCGGACGGGCTTAAAATATAGAAACGATGATACCATTGCGCAACGCTGGCCCGACTTCAACATACGTGTACAAACTAAAATTATTTTATACTTTTAAGTGGCGTTTGAAGTCGGTTTTTTCAAAATATTTTTTTATATTATTATTTTAAGCTTTTTAGTGTAGCTTCATGGGACCAATTCACTAGACCATTTGTTTTGCTCCTTAAAAAAAAGTATTGAAATATATTATTCCAAATAGAAATTTAGCATATGTATGTATGCTATGAAGTTTGCATGGTTAAAATCCTACACACACTCTGATCACGAGCGATTTGCTCTTATTCAATGAGGAGTTCCATCCTATATCTCCGAAGATATTCATCAGATCTTCACCAAACTTAAATGGAACCAACCTGACGATATGCCCTTTTAAATAAAAAAAAATTATTGAAATCGGTTCAGATTTGACAGAGTTATAGAGTAACATCGTCAAAAATTCGGTTAAAAAAAATTATATTGAAATGCCGAATAGAAAAGCATTATGTATGTATGCTATGAAGAATGCATGGTTAAAATCCTACACATACTCTGATCACGAGCGATTTGCTCTTATTTATTGAGGAGTTCCGTCCTCCATCTCCGAAGATATTCATCAGGTCTTCACCAAACTTAAATGGGACCAACCTGACGATATGTCTTTTCAAATAAAAAAAAATTTATTAAAATCGGTTCAGATTTGACGGAGTTATGGAGTAACATCGCCAAAAAAAAAAATAAAAAAAAAATAAAAAAAAAAAAAAAACATACGCGTCGAATTGAGAACCTCCTCTTTTTTTTGAAGTCGGTTAAAAACAGTTGAATCAAATTAATTTTAATTCACTTTAAGTGGTCTGTGTTCTGAAAGCGCTGCACGCGGTCGTATCGGTAATCACAAGAATTTATCAATTATAAATAAACCAATTGTAATTATATACTACCGATTCAGTAAAACCAATTCTGTAATAATGTATCTATAATCTATATATCTTTATATTATATATATGATTTTTTGGAACCTGTGTTGTGTTTAAGAGAACACTTGAAGGTGACGTCAGCAAGAAATTTTGTATGAAAATGACAGGAGCGCTCTTGTCATTTTCATACAAAATTTGCTTGCTGGCGTTAACTTCACCTTTACTATTCGAAAGTTAAAAAGTTTGTGCTTAGGCTACTTACCGCCTTTTTTACTTATGTACTACATGTTAAGTTTTTTGTGGTGCATTATTAAAAAAATCTAAAATATTCAAAATTATTTATTTCATGTACCTTATGGCTCTTATGGGAAGTCGAAAATCTGCCACCGGTTCGGCAAGCTGATATAAAAATAATAATAAGTTAGATCCAATGTCAGTCATCTTTTGATTTAGTTACGCTATAAAATCTAAGCAACATACACCGACATGGCTCTACAATGGGTCTAAAAATAAGTTTTATTAGCCAAGTACCTATTCCTCTTTTGAGCTGCTTGTCTTGCGAATTGCCCTCCAACACGAGGGGCCTTTGTTACGACAGCGACACGTGTGCTATAGCACCTTTGTGTCGCGCTATAGCGCTTTTGTGTCGCACAATTAAATATAAACTGTAGTGACAGCTTCAATAGCGGAAAATGTGTTTATCATTCATTAACTTCAACATGTCGCCGGCCCACTGCTGAACACATGTAGAGGATTTGAAATAAGAAGAGTTTGGAACATAGTTCATCATACTGCCTAAGACGTCAGGTACACAAGAATAGTTTCGAGAATGCGAGCGGAAATAAATAGTTTGCGGTTATCCTATGTGACAAACTGTTCATACAGTTTTCGCCAGCGATTATGCATTATGACAAAAACTCACATCAGTTAAGCAATGCTCGAATATGAGTGCCGATAATTTAGCTCGCATTCGAGAAACTGTCCCTGTGTAAGTGCGGATTAGGTAACTTCACATACCTTTTTTTAAATTATGGAGAATACTCAGGGATGCAGGTTTCCTTCACCGTTACAACAAGTGATAATAATTATGAAGTTGCCTAAAACACAGACTACTAACCCCGATAAGTCATTCTGACAGACTAGGGTATCACTGTTTAATGAATTAACTTTATATAGGGGGGTTCTGTTTAATGAATTAACTCTACTGAATTTTACAAAAATAAATTAAATTATATGAAATATTACAACAGCACACTACAAACTTTAGATCGACAAAGGCGCCCTTATTAAGCCGCCATTAGTGAGTACTTAGTAGGAGTATGACTGTATACTAGAACACGTAAATTTGAGTTGTATACTCAAGTAAATGGCTCTTTTCATGCCGAATACTCCTTTCAAATTCTGCCGTAGCTCTCTAAAACATGAAATAACATGAATCGGACAAACCGTTTCCCCCTTTTTCATATTAACGATGACGGAAACTTGCAATATGTCACGCTGTTACCCCCGCACTTAATTTTATCTCGAGAGCCCCGTAACCATCTTTAGATGATCTTTTGCACGCTACCGAAATCTTTAACACGAATGTAAGTTGCGATGATATAAAACATTGGGAAAGTTCAAGATATTTTAGTCACTAAGTGTAACATTTGGACAGTTTCCAAAGTGTCCGAAACGTATCTACTCGCCGTGACATACTGGTTTGAGTCAATGTTTAATATTAGATGAAATTTTCATTGACAGTATTACTTTTAAATATTTAGATTTAGGATAGGTCTCCACTGTGAGCGTAGCCTTAAATCAATGCTTTTATACTTGTCGGTCTTATTGGTTTATGAGAACTGGAAGGCGGGAACTCTCTTACTTTCTGTAAAAAGTACTTCAGACCATAACCTATTCCTGTGCCAAATTTTAGCCAAATCGGTTCAGTCGTTGCGGCGTGATTGAATAACAAACATTCATTTATCCATCCATTTGCATTTATTATATTAATGGGATAGGATTAGGAGGATTGTATATATTATGAGAAATTTATCTGTAGGTATACAAATCATCTCTGGTATACTAATAGGTATTATAAATGTGGAAGTGTGTTTATTTGTTGGTTTATCCTTCAATGATGCAGCAACAGTCAAAGAACGGTAATTTTCAATTCAAATTAAAAAAAAACTGCAACTGTTCATTTTTTAATCAAATTAAATACCGGAAAAATGTGACAAAATCCAGGTGGTCATCGGGGGTTTATTAAACGAAAAGGTAAAACGCGCGTGTCAGATTAATTGAATTTATTCCTCCGCGTTTCAGAGTTAACTTATTTTCGGCAACTCACTGGCAACTCTGTTAGCACGAGATCATAGGTTTCAACGGTTGTAATCCGATTTGTGGTCCTTTGTACCACATTCAGTTGAATGCCTTAACCTGGGCCCTATACTTCCGACGCTTAAAGCTGTATAATTTCAATATTGTTAAATAAAAAAAATACTTGTTGAATTGAGAACTTCTCCTTTTTTAAGTCTTTTAAAAATAGGAGCGAATGCCTATCCATTCTCTTATTCTGTTTTATTATGTATTTAATGTGTATTAAATTGTCCCCTATTTAATAGACTGTAGCGATGATTGGCGCAGCTTTTACATCGATCTGCACATAGAAGCAAGAATAAAGTACTTCTACTTACTTTCGATGGGTCTGTTAGTAAGCTGTCTTAGACTGTATTTATTAAGACAGTATCGTAATTTCACTCAACAAGCAGCTAACTTGTTAAAGAACAAGAATTAATATTATAGTGATAATATCTAGGTGATTATATTGAATAGAAGCAGGCGTTACTTTACGGAATTCGATGATAATATTAAAAGAAATATGCCAAACTAGAAAGTTCTGTATGTCAACCATAATATGACAAATCCGGCTGCCCGCGGCGTAACCTTCGCGCTTCTTTTCAGAAGAGACACATGAATAACAACACCAACACGTAGCCCCATACAAACTCCTTCAAAACACACTTGACTTATGTTTCGCTCCGACACTGAAACATCATCAGCAGATCCTAAGAGACTCCACAATGTTTCAATCTTTCTTTGCAATTGTCCATTGATATACAGATTTTCTGGTTTGGCGGATAACAGCAAAATATTACTTTTTCTTTTAGTATTAGGTGATTATGGTCGGGCATGATCCTCGCGTGCAGCTCCTGTGCCGTGCCGCACGCTACTAGCACCTGTTGAGTCCGACTGGTAAATAAATAATCAGCAAACAGATGTTCAATGTTACTGCATTTGAATACGGCGGTCGTAAAGGTATGGTTTATGACGGTGCGCGTTATTGGTCGCAATAAACTCGGATAGTAACGATTTGATAAGTGATGTGTCTTTGACAGCTATAGATACTAGCTAGAAATTGAGACTCCCCTCAGGGGCGTTCGGGATTTGAATTAGGCAGGAACCTGGCAGGAACTTGTAACTTTCCGAGTTATGTGCTTTTCAAGCGATTAAAATGATAGATATATAGCTTGCTTTGACGGTGTTAATTACAAACATGACGCAGATGATAATATTATCTTTTTATTTAATTTAAATAATATAACACCAGGGGGCGATGGAGAGGGCTATGTAGAGTATCCCTATGAGATCAAATCAAAAATGAGGAGATCCGTAGGAGAACTAAAGTCACCGAAATAGCTCAGCGAGTCGCGAAACTAATGTGAAAATGGGCGGGGTACATAGTTCGAAGAGCTGATGGTTGCTGGGTCCCAAATTGCTAGACGGACCCCGCACCGGAAAGCGCAGTGTTGGCAAAGCTCTCATTAGGTGGATCGACGACATTAAACGAGTCGCAGGGAATCACTGGACTCAGGCGGCGCGAGGCCTGTGGAAGTCCATGTACGAGACCTTTGTCCAGCTGTGGACACCTATCCCTACTAATATTATAAATGCGAAAGTGTGTTTGTTGGTTTGTTGGTTTGTTGGTTTGTCCTTCAATCCCGCTGCAACAGAGCTTCGGATCGACGTAATTTTTTACATGTGTGTAGTTGAGAACCTGGAGAGTGACATAGGCTATTTTTTATCCCGGAAAATCAAAGAGTTCCCGCGGGATGATAAAAAACTAAATGTACGCGGACGAAGTCGCGGGTATCAGCTAGTCGGTTGATAAAGAAGAAGAATATAATATTTCAATTTTATTAGATTTGGTTTTTAAAAATCCCGTGGGAACTCTTTGATTTTCCGGGTTAAAAAATAGCCTATGTCGCTCTCTAGGTCCTCAACTACACTCATGCATTAGTTTCTACGATTGGTTACTCCATCGTTGCGTGATTGAGGGATAAACCAAAAAACCCAAAAAACAAACACACTTTCCTTTATAATATTAGTAAGGATATTTTAGCTATAATTCAAGATATTTGAGCAAAATAATTTGATAAAATTTAAAGTTTCTTGCTGTTTGTGAATTCAAAACGTATTTCTATTCAAACAACATTTTTAGTTTGATTCATTGTGTTCTTTAAAATTGAAACTGTGTCTTTAATATTTTCAATACATTTCTATTGGAATAGAAATCACGGATGATTTCGTGTTAAAGAATAAATTATCGTTGCCTATTGTGGATTCATAACCTATTTCTATTTCAACAATATTTTAAGTTCAATTCATCGTGGTCTTTGAGCCGGAATTTTTTAATCTCGGCGCGGACGTTTCGAATTCACGTCCGCAACATGGACATTTGCCTGAATGAAAAGTAAACTACTCTAGAAAATATAAACCCCGTTATTTCTTACACAAAAGAATCTTTTGTTACAATAGGGAAAAACTTGTTTACATTACGGGCTGCATCTGATGGGGTCCAGACAGCAATCAAGCAAGAATCGGCCAAGAGACAGACGCCAGCGCGAGCGGGCGTTGACATCTAAGTTCTATTTAACGGGAGCTCTGATCTCTATAATTAATCTATTATACAAAGAACATCTTAATTATGGATCAATTTGAAGCGCCACGTTTGACTTACGAGTGTCTCTAGAACTATTAATTTTGCGCCCCGACCACAATTGACACAGTTGAAATCATACAACAACAACAATGAAATCATAAATTAATTATAGAGGTCAGTGCGCCAATTGCAATATTACCTGTCAGGACATCAGCTTCTCCAATGTTAATCAGCGATTAATTATAATTAAAGCTCAGAGAACAGGAGTTATGAAGTTTGCTTGTTTGGGAAGCCATCTCTGTTCTGTGCAGATACCGTAGCTGCATTTTTTAATACCTGGCAACGGCAAAGCTAAAAGGAAGGGTTTTGATTGCAGCAGTCTATGTATATACGTTTTTATTTAAATGTGTTCCGCCATAACACCTTAACCAATGAGCCGATTTTAATAAATGAGGCGTCAATCAATTTTGGCTACATTTTATACTAACAAAATCAATATGATGTATGTTAAATTCAATTTTCCGTAGTCTCGGGGTATTTAAACTTTTATCTTGTTTGATTACAAGTTCGTCTTTACTGCGATTTTAACCAGTAGGGTGTATCGGTAGTGTAGGATACTGGTAACTAGCCATAGTCAAAGCCCCTTGTCGGACCACACCAAAAACCTTTCTCGCCGAGAAGCAGACCCGAAAACTTGTAAAACCACAGCGCTCAAAACTGCCACAAGGGAGGTCGTCATTCCACTTTCAGGCAACCTCTTCTATATGTCAGGCTTGCCAACTAAGAGCTCCAAAAAAAAAAGAAAAAAAAAATAGGCGAAGAGGTGCATGATTGAAACCTTGACAGAGACTTAATTTTTGTCCTTTTTATAAAAAAAAATAATTCTTTTTTGCCCAAGCGCTGTTTGAAGAACTCTCAAAGTTCAATAACTTTGAGAGTGAGAAGAATAAGAATAACTTTTGAGAGTAAGAATAACTTTTAGTCTAGCGCAGATCGAACCTAATGAATAGGTTAAGCAACTTAAAGGGGCAGTGCAGGAATCTTGGGTAGATACTACTATTCTACTTCTATTATAAATGCGAAAGTTTCTGGGGATGTTTGTTACCCTTTCACGCAAAAACTACTGGACGGATTCTGATGAAACTTCACAATGTAATCAGAATAGTAGGCTATATTTTATTCCGAAAAATCCTCAATCCACGCGGATGAAGTCGCGGGCATCATCTAGTATACATTAAAATATGAAAAGATGCTAAAGCAACGTGAGCTAAGGTAAGCTAATTAAGTTTATTTCACTGTGTGGCTTGCGTTTCAGAATAATTTTGAAGGAGATTTGTGTATTTTCATTATTCGTTGTTTTTCGAAAATACAAAGCAACCGCACGGCGCCCGTCACTCGCACCAAGCTCAAAGTGAGTCGGCAGTTGATTGCGTTCGTCCTGAATTTTAAGAACACCGTGTTGTTCCGCGTTTTGCATTTACAACACAGAATTCATTAGTGGGCGCTTTGAACACACGTCACGGAAACGAATGCCTTATTATTTTATAGGTAGGGGCGTGAATAGCGTGTACATCGCACGATGATTTACATGAATCAGGCGTAGCGTTAGTTTTATGTGTTTCTGTGTCATTAAATTGTGTTCAGAGGAATATATAGACACTAAAGTTAAGCTGTTTTTCTACGAGGGATGTGCGTAAAAGTTAACAGTAGTTTGACTTCATTTTAACCGACTTCTAAAAAAGGAGGAGGTTCTCAATTCCACGCATATTTTTTTTAGCAATGGTACTCCATAATTCCGTCAAACCTGAACCGATTTTGATGATTTTTTTATTAGAAAGAACATATTATCCTTAGATTGGTTCCATTTTTTGGTGAAGATCTGATGAAAATCTTCGATTAAGAAGGACAGAACAAAAAATAAGAGCAATTCGCTTGTGATCAGAGAATATCTAGATTGATCCTGTACACGACGAGTGCTTAAGACTATTAAAACAATGAACTAAATAGTGCTGTGAAAATAGATATAAGGAAATTTGTATTAGTCTAAGTGGGAATTGTATAATTATGTTGTAAGATGTATTGTTTGTAAGATTCTAATTAGATATAATTAGTACTACAATAAGACTGTAAAATAATAGTGAAAATAAAGATATTCCCCTATGTTCCTTATAGGTAATAACAATAGGAAAACTTAAAGAAAAGGTTGCTCCACGGTCATTGGTAGATTGCGAAAGACTACCAACGAGCAAAAATAAATGTAAGAAAGAGACAGGTATATTAAAAAGAGATAAATAAAGGCTCTCCCCTCCCCCGCAGTCCGCCCGCTGGAATTAATAGCGGTATAAAAGGGTCATGAATAAATACAGGCCCGCTGGCCGACGCACGCCATTCTCGCGGCGGCAGCGGAGCAGATAACAAGGGGCAGAAGAGCTCCAAAAGAAGTCAGGAAGATCAACGGGAAGAACTCGGCCCTCTCCAGCGGACAGGCTAGCGGTTCGGCGGGAGGAATTTTCTCACCGGCACCAGTGGTCTTATTTTCACCCTCTCCCCACCTTGCCACCTGCACCGACAGGATCCAGCGCACGTTTGGGCGGCGTCCCGAACAGATCCTATAAAGCTACACTAAAAAGCTTAAAATAGAAACTCTTTTCAAAAAACCGACTTCAAACACCACTGCAGTTATAGTAAGTATATAAATAATTTTAGTTTGTAATATGTCGAAGTCGGGCTAGCGTCGCGCATCGGTTTCATCGTTTCTATTTAAGGCCGCCAGACTTCAACATACGTGTACAAGCTAATATTATTTTTATACTTTGTAGTGGCGTTCGAAGTCGGTTTTTTATTTTTATTTATATTCATAGAATCTTAGCGCCGAGGGAAAAGGTTTTTCTTACGTTTTTTTCTCTTTTCAATAAAAATAACGAGCAAAAGAGAGGGTCATCTATTGTTAAGTGATTACTGCCGCCCACGAACCTTTCAAGCACAAGAGACACCGCCAATTCGTTGCCGGCTTTTCAGGAATTTATTGATCGGCCCTTTGAATAGCCCGAAGTCCAGTTGGCCAAGTCCAGTGGGAACACCGTCGAAGGGAGTTGGTCCCACAATTTGCAAGAATATGCGGCTAAGCGAGTTGTAATAGGGTATTTGACTGCATTGTCCAAATGTAGATATTCATTCATTACAATCGAAAATGTAACATGTAATAATGACATTTGTAAAAACAGAAAGTAAATCGGTTGAAAACAAATAAGTTATAAGCTGTTTTACTGCGATTGTATCCGTCCCTTTCTAAAATGAAATTTTGTATGGCGAGCGTATGGAGCTACTGAATCGTGACGTCATATTGCAATAGCGCTATCTTTTTTCGAAAACCCAATTATATTATGTACAAAGCGCAATGCTGAGAAGAGCTATGCAGTAGACGACTGTATTGCACTACATTGTTTAGCTTTCTCACGCACCTAACTTGTTGTACTGTACTATTTAAGCTTTGTGTAAAAAAGTCACCATTTTACAGCTTAGCTTAATTATTATAGTTTCGCTCTCGCATACCGTTAAGTCACCCCCAACCATCATTCGTGGGAAGGTATCTTTATCGTGTTTTCATGATCTTTTGTGACTTTGTATTGGGATTTGGGATGCATGTTTGATATTGCGAACAATTTATTATTCTTTGTGTAGAAAACATAAATCTATGTTCATCCAATCGCTGTGTTCATCACAAAATTTTATTTGAATATAAGCATTGGGATTTTTTTACGAAGTTTTTGCTCTCATTTTGTAAAATATTTTTTGTCGAAAATTTTATTATAACAGCAAATATGGAGTAATTAAGAGAAATAATATAAAAATATTTTGTGGCTACATAGTATGTATATAAATATATTTTCATTATATTATATTCGACTACTTTGTAATAACAACACCAGTCTCAAATTATCACAACAGAAGCAATTACTAAGATAATATCGGACGGGTCGGTGCCCGAGGGTTTTGGATGTTTTAGAAAGTACAACTTGTATTGATTATCGGAACAGTTGCGAAGGGACCAACTAACACCGTCCGCTACAGCTCTTCAGAAGAGATATGCAAATTTATTATTTTACCAACTCTGGCCTTGTTTTTAAACAACTCGTTATCTACGCAAACTTACCAATTTGCAAGAGGCATTTCACAGGGGAGCGTTTTAAAAGCATAGAAAAAGTTTTTTTTGTAATTGGGATATCAGTATTTTGGTAAAATCTAAATCTATTTATTTGTTAAAATAGGTTATTACAAGTTTTTATGTAGGTATTGTTAGGTATTGTTATGTATCACTATTTCACGCTGTAATTTTTTTTACCTTAAAACTGGGAAGTATTATTACATACATTAAAATTTTTTCGAAACCCGCTCTAGGTTAAAATTTCAGTAAGAATACATAGTGTTTTATGGTGATTAAGATAAATGCTTGAGCAGAAATTTTGGACGGCTACTAGTTCGTATCCGTAAAACTTTGCCGTGAGCGTTTTTGTGAGATAAAAAGTTCGTACAAAGTTAGTTCTCGTATTCTCTCTTTTTATATCGTCAGGTAATCTGTCTTTGTCTTTCGCCCCCATGATGACAATTATTATTACTTTCTATTGCAGCTTTTATAGCGATATTTTTTATAATTTCTCCTGATGGATGGGAGAACTTATACTAATTCAAACTTGGCTAAGGTTTACGGTTTAGACACATCCGACAATGTGACCAACATTTTGTTGGAAAACTGATGATAGATGATAGAAAAAACCGGTCAAGTGCGAGTCATACTCGCGCACTGAGGGTTCCGAAACTCTTGACCATTGTATTAATTAGGATTAATTAGGTACCTACTAGATGACAACTTAAGTGCGCAGTGTTATTGCAGTTCCTATAGACGCCTTCCGGTCTCATCATCAGACCCTGCATATCATCTAGGACTAGAGTACTGTCAAGATGAATCAAACAAGCCCAAACTCAATGGGGTTGTGTAGTTTTCTCACAGTTCCCACTATCCATCTTTCATCCCATTATTTGTTTCTTTGAGTTACTTCCATAAGACAATGTATAACCTGTAAAACTAAGTCTAAGCTGTCTGTAAAGCATTCGAGATAGTCAATCAAAAGGTTCTCTATGTTTGATAGAATTTTCTTTGTGACCCTTTTCATGTCTAAACAAGCAAGTAATAGTATTGTATGTTCTAATAAATGTGGGAATAGCTCAAAGTAAAAACACTAAATATATATTAACTTCTTTTATTTAAACTACTTTTAGCACTCCTTAGCATGTCTTAACTCCATATGCCATCTTGCCAATCTTTTTTATCTCCATATCTTCCCACTCTCTCTATCGCATACATCCATCCCTGTCATACACTTACATTCCGTTTCCCACATTCTGTCATCCTGCACAGACATACCTTCTCCGTTTATACATCTTTACCATATTCATACTTCCTCGCATACCTTCTCAACACTAATACACCTAAGTTAAACAATACAGTTTTCATACATACTTAATACATCTTAAGTTAACCAATACAGAATGACGTCTTATAACGAATCTAAACACTAGTAAGTATACATGGTCACAAATTATTATAATATTTCTTTTACAAAATAAAATAAAATTTGACTGTTCTTGAATTTAAATAATGATAAAGTAATTGTATTTGAAAAAATGTTATTAAGTAATGAACAATGTTGATCATCAAACTTCTTTTTATTTAAATAAAATTACTTGAGTTATGATTCAATAATAACCGGTAAAACACCAGTTTTTCTCTGGTGTTTCACCGGTATAGTATAGAATGAGACCTTTATTATATAAATCTTTGATTAACATACTTTATGCGAGTAAATAAAACTAGTTGTTTTACTAGCTACCTACCCATGAAAGGTTTTTTTCTTTGATTGTATACTCTCGTTTTTTTGGTTGATTTCATTCGGCAATTGCGTTCCTACCTACCTCTTAAAATATAAAGCCCCTAAATAATCCTATTTCACTTGTTTACTCCCTTAATTTGGGGAGAAACCCCCATAAGTTGCGATCCCTGGCAGCACTACAAAAATCCGATACCAACATTAACATACTATACACATAGCCGTCTCATAGAGATGTCTCAACACTACATCTACGTTGCTTATTTTTTAGCAATTTCATTTGGTCTAGAACAAGCTCTGCAGCAAAATTACCATTTTCAAGATTAACTGCTTCATTCAAGTACTCAATAGACCTATCAAGACTATTGTCTTGTCAAATGACTTTGTTGGTTCACAACTATTGTTATAATAACAAGATAGTATATTTTCAAGCTGTGACCATCTGCTAAGCTTAAGTTCACTAGGTAATATCCAGCTCAAATCTTCATGATGCATTAAATGTCCTTTTACATATACCTGAATGCTTAGATTTTCATCCACCAACACACTATTAACACACTATTACATTGCTGTCACCATTATCATTTATCACTTTCAATATCAAGATTTAACAAATAGAAATATAGCCTCTTATTAGGTATCACTTGATACAACCATTTAGTCTCTTAAATTTTCTTGGAATTTATACACTAAGTCTGCGAATGATGTTATTATGTCACTCTAAAAATTTATCAATTGCTGTTCTGTCCATCACGTCCAATGATTATTTCTTCTTGAAAAATGGTTGCTACGCTTGAGAGATATGAGCATCTTTCGGGAAAGAAAATGTACTTTTAGCTCCTTCAATGCTGATAACACTGTCGTAATTTGATTTGCATTCGGGCACACAGCATTTTCTTGGCATCTAAAACAGTTAAAATAACTTTTATTATCATAAACAAAATGAAATATAAGTATTTGTTTTGTAGGTTATGTTTTCAAACCTAGATACTTATTACTTACTTATTTAAATTATGAGTCTGGCACTTAATTGTAAGTTACTATGTACTTTGTTACTAAACATCTTTAAACGAAAATATCTTCATTTGTTACACCAAAATATATTGACAGTATTAGCCAGTTAGTAATAAACACAGCTTTTTACCTTTGCAATTTTGTTTGCACTTTGCAGTCGATATACATTATACATATAGGTAGGTACGAAACATGGATTTATCTCGTCGTAACTGATGTATTTTTAGGTTTCTATGCACCTGGACTGAAACCGTACATTAAATTTATTGTAACTTTTATTAAATAATTATGATTTATATACAAAACAAAATAACACGGACGCACTACCTTGCGAGGTTGCCAGACTTCTACAGTCTTGAGTCTATATATACATCCTTCTCTATGCTTCTACTTCATGGCTCTCTAGATAGAGACAGCTCTACACGTCAATAGATAGGTACCAAATAGAAACACAATGCGTTGTCCTGCTCCTACATACATATTTTGACATAATGTCTTCTCACTTTAGTCGTTTTAGCTTTATGAGCTAGCCACATTAGAGGGTTAACGTTGCCGCTACACGGCAGCTTCCCCCAATATTTAATGCGAAAAATTGAGCGGAAACACTTGAACGGTCAACGTCAATGCCCGATAATGACGATAAAATGTCTTGATTCAAGATGGACGCTGACGCTGCTGCATTCACATTGCGTTATCGCCAATGAATTAATACAGGATTAATAAATACATCATTAAAAAATTAATACAGAATTATTGCGTTATCGCCAATTAAATTTGCGTTGACGTTGACGAAGTGTGAGCACTCAGTTTGTTGCGTTTAATATTGTCGGAAATAACCACGATAATAGTTGAGATGATCGACATTGACGTTTACCATAGTGTGGCCGCACCATTATAATCTGTCTACGTGACGCGTCACTAAAGAAGCGTAGCAATAGTTGTAATTCACAGTAAGATATCGGTTTTTTTTTGTTTTTTTTGACTGTTTTAGGTACTATTATAAGGTTTAGAGGTATCAAAATATCCGTAATTTGTAAGATTTTAAGGCTGGTGTTTGTAAAATATAACGGGACTTACTATGAAACTAAGAATTCGGTATGGAAAAAAACGATTTTTGAAGATGTGCCTTAATTTGTTTTAATAATGAGAAAACCGTGGTTTTCAAGCTGTAACTTTTTACTGAGTTAAGCTATAAGCTTGATATTCTTAAAACACTACGAGACCATTGAACTTTATATTCAGTATAAATTTCGACTTCGGATCATAAGCCGTTTTCGAGAAAAACGGTGGTGACACACTGACAGACAGACGGACAACGAAGTGATCCTATAAGGGTTCCGAAGTTTTTTTCGGAACCCTAAAAACAAAATTGCTAATTTTGTATAGAAATCACCACTTCGATTACTTGTTATCACTTATCACGGATCTCACTGGATGGCGCATTCTATATTCTGGCGAAAATAAGGCAGGTGCGAGGTCCAGAGTGGTTGGTCCGTGCTTGTTATAGATGATGGGAGCAAAGCCGCAGGTAACAGCCAGTTATAGTAATTCGAACTGACTTACAGATAACTGATTTATTTCAAAGATATGTATAATAATTATGTCTTGACTGCTCTAGAGATTAATTAAGTAGGGGCTTTTTGAAATTCCATCCATTAGGGCTGAAAAGGGGTGGTACAAGGAAACATATTTATTAAAATATTAATCCAAACGGACGTAATAGCACCCTATTGTACTAAACTAATCGATTTACAACAATTTTAAACACGAACATAATCTTAAGAGATCTGGAAATGACGATTCAATTCCTCAGACAATCAATCACGGCACGAAACAATTAAACCAATCGCTTCAAAGATCTGGGTTTGTTAACCCTTCACTGACGAGGGTGTCTTTAATCGAGGATAAACCCGTCCTCCGCGAAGATGACTTGTTTTGTTTGCTTCACGACTTTTTATATATTTTTATTTAATAAATTCATCTGCTCTTATATTCTTAACTAGCTCATACTTCACTCTTATCTCAATATACTTTTTGCTCGCTAAATGAACACATATTTTGCTTATTTTGTTTGTCAAAATGAAGTCGTCAATATATTGTTTCACGTGAAAAATGAGGTAGGTAAAAAATAAAAAGGCAGAACGAAATTAAACCTCCTTATTTGAAATAGAGAACAAATTGAAAATGTAGCCGCTGTCGGGATTTGAAGCGACCCCGAATAGGCTGTGGGACCCTTCTCAATAATAATAACGACTGTCACTATGTTGAAGACTTAACAAATTGCCTTATTTATGTATGATATCTCTGGGTACATTGTAGGAATATGGGCAAATAAGGGTAATAATAATAAGCGTAGGAAAATAGCACATGAACGCAAAAGTTACTCCGACTGGCCGCCGAACTTCAGTTTGAAGATGGCGCCACAAATGATGACCCGTTTAACTATGTCGGTGACTTTGGTTCTTTTGGAAATAGAAATAGAAATATTTTTTATTCAAATAAGCTTTTACAAGCAATTGTCAATAAATCTACCATTGGTTCGGAATGCCTTTCTTGCCGAGAAGACCTACTTCTCCTACGCGTCACCTCATTTCTAATTTCATCTATCTTGATATTCATCATCCAGCTGGAAATCGTAAATAGTGAAATTGCATTTGCTTCATCCCGCTATCTGCGTTCGCTCATCAAAACACAGCTACGCTCAAAGTATTCCAAATATTTAGCTAACTCTACTGAGGTATAACATGCATAATATCCATAAACCCGCGTAAAAAGCGCTTTGTCTGGTGCAGGTGGAATTAATGGAATATCCTGGAATATCAGCAAAACGCTCTGTTTGCGTGGAATAGTTGGACAGGCAAAGCTTAAGCTATTTGAGCCTGGTTGTTTGAGCGCCCGCAGTCAGGCGTTTCAATAAATACTTCCGAGTCAAACATATAGCATAACCATTGCTTGATAAACTGCGTTAATCCACGCTGGAGTTTTTTAATATTCCTTAGAACGATGCCATATTATCACTGACCCCTATCTTTAATATATGATTAACACTGGACTTGTTGCTGTGCTTTCTTCCTTGGATCTACTTAATTGACGCCATTTTGGATTTGATTGACGCCATCTTGGCGTTGTAAGTATAGACATGAGTATTTCTGGAAATAATAATATTATGGTGCACCAACCTCTTTACTTAATCTATGATTTCCTGACCAACCTCTTTATTTAATTTATGATTTTATATGAAATCATAAATTAATTAGTGAGACAGGTATGTTTTAGTTCCAGAGACATTCATATTTCATATGTAGCGCTTCAAATTGATCCATAATTTAAGCTTTCATTTGAATAGGGACAGCAAGTCCAGTGTTAATCATTGATTAAAGATAGAGGTCAGTACATATGACGCATTGCAGCTTCGTTGCGTTGCTTCTGCGGCGCCGTTGCAGCAACATAGAAAGATCTGTGGTGAGTGCAAAGGAACGGAAGTACTTATTTATTAAGTCAGGGCTATTACACAATTAATGTATTCGCTAATGACAAAGGGAGTCTAGAGGGTCTAAAGGGAGGCTTTGGTCGTGGCTAGTTACCACCCTACCTTTAAAGACGTACCGCCAAGCGATTCAGCGTTCCGGCACGAGGGCGTGAGAAGCCGTTTAGGGGTATGGGTTGAATCTACACTGCTATACTCTTTCCCAGTTAGCCCGCTACCATCTTAGACTGTATCGTTACTTACCATCAGGTGAGATCGTAGTTAAGGACTAGCTTGTCATCGAATAAAAAAATCCTATTATAATGTTTAATCTATCTGAAACTTAACGTAACAATGAAGTAGTAAGGTATTGTAGCTAGAAATTGTAGTTAGTAATTTTGATAGAGTTTCTTAGTCGAAGCAAACTCTGCTTGAGCTTGAGGTTCCTACAGTATCTTTAAGAAAAACCTAAATCAAAGTGGTTAAAGTCATATTCAAAAACAGACACATAGCGCTTTCATTAATATTTTTTTTAGAATGATTATAGTAGGTATTATTATTAATTATACGACGTTTTGACACAATATATGAACTCCTCTTTTAAACCAGTTGACACGTAATCTATAAACCACTTTGTTATCCCGTAAGCACATAACAATTTACAACAAATAGTTAAACAACTATCTCTCCACCAAATAAACCTTCCGTCTTTAGTCAACTTACTTAGTTGCTCGCTAAATGAACACATATTTTGTCAAAATGAAGTAGTCAATATATTGTTTCACATAGTTGATAGGCGATGAACTTTGAAATGAACATCATTTGGCGAGGTTGTATTAGATTGCGCTAGCAATATAAATTGTAGGGTTAAGTGTCAATAGAATGACAGTGAAACAATATTGGAATGATTGGATGCGATTTTGAGGAGTAACAATCTTCTATTGCCTTATATGTCTATTTATACGTATATAAAATAGATTGAAGCAAACAAACTTCCAACCTCTACACAACTCATCAATTGAAACACAACATTAACTAAAACCCTAATAGTTTATCCTAATTACTTAGTAGGTAACGTGCATTTATTTCACGAAGTTACGGGTGCTTTACTTGTGGTTAAATTGTGTACATGCACTTACGTGCCTGTTAGGAGCCTAGGTGGAAGCGGGCAGGGGCGAGCAAGCTCTCGCTCACACTTATATAGATACGGACACGCACACAACCATGACCCACATGCCCTCGTGAGTTGAAAGAGTACCATATCGAACTCTAAATAAAAATTCTTTTAAAAAAACCGACTTCAAACGCCACTACAAAGTATAAAAATAATTTTATTTTGTACACGTTTGTTGAAGTCGGGCGGGCTTAAATAGAAACGATGAATCCGATACACGATGCTCACCCGATTTCAATAAGCGTGTCTTTTATATGTCACCATAAGTTAAGCGTCGCGCATCGATTTCATCGTTTCTAGTTAAGCCCGCCCGACTTCAACAAACGTGTACAAAATAAAATTATTTTTATACTTTGTAGTGGCGTTTGAAGTCGGTTTTTTGAAAAGAATTTTTATTTTAAGCTTTTTAGTGTAGCTTGTTCCTGCTCTCTTTCTCCCCTCCCTCCAACTAATGTAGTTCTATACTTGGTACCTACAATACTTATTAACAATACACAAGAGCTAGGACCAGGAGCTCCATGATGTAGTCCATGCTTGGTACCAAAATATCAATTCGAAAGCGACAGTTCGTATCCTCCAACCCAGCATCAGGATTGATAAGCTAGTACCTGGAGCTTTATGATGTAGTTTATGCTTGGTACCAACAATATCAATTCGTAAACGACAGTTCCTAAATCCTCACAGTTTAGGTAGGCAGTACCCCTGCAGCATCAGTATTGAAGAGCTAGGACCTTGAGTTCCACGATGTAGAATATGCTTGATACTAACAATATCAATTCGCAAGCGAAAGTTCCTAAATCCCCACAGTTTAAGTGGGCAGTACCCTGCAGCATCAGGATTGAGGAGCTAGAACCTAAACCTCGATGGTGTAGTATATGCTTATTACCTACAATAACAATTCATGATTAGCAGTTCCTAAATGCCTATAATTTAGGTTGGCAGTACAATGCAGCATCAGGATTGAAGAGTAGGACCTGGAGCTCTATGATCTAGTATATGCTTAGGCCAAGCATACCAATTCGTAAACGACGGTTCCTAAAATCCCATAATTTAGGGGGGAAATACCCCTGCAGCATCAGGCTTGAAGAGTTGAAGGTAAAAATTATTATGGGACCATTTCGCGAGCTTCTTCTGTCGATTAAAAAAAAAATCTCGTGAATCGGTCCAGAAACCCCGGAGTAATCGGTGGGCATACATAGAAAAAAAAAAAAAAAAGATACCGGCCGAATTGATAACCTCCTCCTTTTTGGAAGTCGGTTAAAAATAAGAATAATGAACTCTAACATTTCAACCTTATTGAGCCCAGATAAGCACAGGCCTAAAGTTATATGTTCTTTCTTCCAGTGTAAAGTATAGTCAGTCGCTCTAATCATAGACAACCATGTATGTAGTCGCAAGACTCCAAGAAAGGCTTCGCTCAGTCGAAATTGTTTTAAATTTCATACGATTAGTAAAGTCTAAGGATCATGGTATGAATCTTATAAATGATGTAAAAGTGTGTTTTTTTGTTGAGCTACGTATCGACGTGATTTTTGCATGAGTATAGTTGAGGATCTGAGGAGTAGCTTAGACAATTATTTTTATCCTGAAAAATCAAAGAGTTCCTGCGGGATTTTAAACTCTAGATCCAGATGAAACCGGTTGCATTATCAAGTTTTGAAATAAATGTGAAGTCCATTCTGTCTTTTCTTTCTTTTCAGTGCTTCCAGGTTTCAGTATCAACAGAAAGATTTGTAAAATACTTGAAGAAATATCACAAATCTCGTTCATTTCGTAGGTTTTCGAAACGTAGAGGATTGATGGTGGCCGTATTTATTCAGAGTACCTTTTGTGGGGAGCACCTGAGACGGATAATTAATGCAGAGGCAGACGCTTATTGATTGCGGGTAGTTTGCGAAACTGTATTTATCTACGAGTACGAGTAGTCTAGTAGACGTGATACGATGTTTGTATGATGATACGAGCACTTACATATTATTATTACTATTGTAAACTTCACACCCCCGACATGTAACAACATCTTATCTTAACTAGTCAGTAATCGTTGAAATAAAAATATATAGTCTTTTGTGGCGGCGGCCATCTTGGACCGATTTTCATTAAACATAGCTGACAAGGGGTTAAAAAAATATGCATAATAACATTTTTGAACGGAGAAACCCTTGAAAATGATTACAGGTCTATTGATGTTTGTAATTAGTTTCACAAGCATTCTAGTAGAATATTTTTGTGGTAATCTTTCTAAAAGAGCTTTCAGTTATCTGGCAGCGTAGTCTATACTTTGAACACACTTTGCTGTTTGCTATGAATAAAGTTTGCCTTCACTGCAGTTTTCTTTAAGGAAGTTCAACTAATGAAAGGTTTCCCATTCGTTTTTAAAAACTCACACTACCTTATAATTTTCCTCAAAGAAAAATAGGGTTAAAGCCTTTCCTGGGAAGAAACGATGGCTCCCTTTAAAAGCATTGTATATAATTACGCTTAGGTATATATTTAAGTGCGTACCTACGTTTACTCGTTATAATATTGTTTCTAAGAAATTAAGAATTTTACCATAATTTATAATTATCTCAAACATTTACTAGTATAACTTTAGTTCACGTTTGTGTTTTAGGTACTTTCAGAAACAGATATTAGTTTTTAGAGCGTGTTTATAATTTTGTTAAGTTTGATCAGCTAATATTAAAAATATTATACATATTATGTATTGCTTCATTTATTTATTAAGCCCCTAGAGGAAGCGGGGACAATATTTTTAAACAGTAGGTTCAAATTTTTCTGTGTTTTTCTACTAGTTCGTATGCCCTTTGGTACTTCCAATACTTCCCAATAGTTTCTTTTGGCTGCTCGTCTTGTCTTCCTCCTATCGACTCAATTTTATCTCCCTTGCGTAAGTACTCTTAAAAATTAAACATTGAAAAGCAAAAAAAAAAAATACAAAAAATTAAAATAAGATTCACGGGCAGTAAATTCAAGCAAGCAAAACAAAATGGCGGAACATCCTAATAGCAATTAGCGATTCAGCACTTTCTCTTTGACGTAATTATTAAATTTTAATCCTTAATTACAACTGAAAATATGAAGCGTCACATTAATGAAGCTCGTTGAAATGGAAAAAATCCTTCGTAATTGGATCATATATTTTTCATTCCAAATAAAGGTGCAAACAAATAATTACAAACAAATCGAAGTTTCTGTCTGTGACTTTCAAATAACAAGAAGTCAAGAAGAAGTACAGAGTTTTTGAATAGTTTCTAGTAGATAAATTTTCTACTACGAGTATACCAATTTGATAGATAGGTATGTTGATGTCTATGTATTGTAAATGATCTCTTAATCCTCGTAAAACGTTAGATCATGCTAATTAGAAGCGGTATCCTCAAAGCTGCATTATTCAAAGCAACGCGTAGAGAGACCATTAGCGGATTGAGTTTCTGTCGCGAACTGTGCTGCAATAGTTCTACTATAACTTCGCTACAATAAGCTCCATTGTGACTCGTTTACACCGCGTGCGAGCTGTTGACCTAGCAGTATACATTTCCATCGTAATGTGAACGGGTCACATGATGTCACGAAAATTAGGCAGTTTAACGGTGTGGAAACTGCTAGGCTTGTCTATTCCACCTACTTCCATAGTGTAATATCGTAAGGAATCTTGTAGTGAGGTGGCGCAGCTAATATTGACACTATTTTTACACTGCAATAAATTTTTTTTTCAAAAAACCGATTTCTTACGCCACTACAAAGTATAAAAATAATTTTAGTTTGTACACGTTTGTTGAAGTCGCGCGGGCTTAAAAAGAAACGATGAAACCGATACGCGATGCTCGCCCCACTTAAACAAACGTGTATCTCAAGTGCCATCTGAAGGCGAGCGTCGCAGATCTGTTTCAACGTTTCTATTTAAGCCAGCCTGACTTCAACAATTTGCCAACATTGCGCTTCCCGGTGCGGGGTCGACACTCCAGCGCCTTGGGACCACATCGACCATCAGCTCTTCGAACTATGTGCCCCGCCCGCTTCCACTTCAGTTTTGCGACTCGCTGAGCTATGTCGGTGATTTTAATTCTGCTACGGATCTCCTCATTTCTGATTTAGTCACGCATTTTCATTCACTCGCAATATTATATTGCCACAATTTGATAGCTATGCACACTTCCTAAATCCAATACTGACTACTGTAGACTTCTCGGTATCAATCTAGATGATAGATAATATACACGACAGAGTCCCGAGCTGTTAATGGCTGCTATGCAACTCGCTTTGAATAATGAAGCCAGGCACTACTTGAGTCCTTGATTTGCATCACGGACTACTACTGGCAAGGTAACCTAAAAGCCTCAATAGCCCAACGGTTACATTACAGGTGCGGACTGAAAATTGAGAGGTCGCAAGTTCGAACCCCACCCGTTGCACCACTGTTGCATCCACTCATTTTTATATTCGATGACAAGATAGTTCTTGACTACGATATCACCTGACGGTAAGTGACGATGCAGTCTAAGCTGTTAACTTGGTAGGGGTATGGCAGTGTGCATTGAACTCATACCCCTGATCGGATTTTACTCGTCATTGTGCCGGAACGCTAAATCTCTTTGGTGAGTTCATAGTTGGTCATAACACAAACCTTCCAACTTAAGTAGTATTATAGAAGAAAAAATTAATAGGAAGATTTTTTTAGATTTTTGCGTAGGTATAGTAAATAAGGTAAACATAAGGAACAAATAGGGTAGCAATAATAGAGAATAGAGCTGCAGTTATCTGATATATGTAGGTAGTTCTTTCATTTCACAAGCTAGTTCACGAGGGCTTGTGGCTAATGGTTGTGCGTGTGTCGTATTTGTATAAGTGTGAGCGAGAGCTTGCTCGCGCCTAACCGCTCCCACCTAGGCTCCTGGTAGGCACGCACATTTACGTAATGTTCATGTACACGACGTAACCACAAGTAAAGCGCCCGTAACTTCGTGATTAAATTGCACCCGTGCAAAGCTGGGGCGGGCAGCTAGTATTAGATAATATCCTGTTACGTGCCTAACATTATTTCTAAAAAAACTACTCCTTTAGTGATATATAAAATAATATATTATATTATATACTATGTAGTTTTAGTTTCTGCTTATGTAAACAGTTATTAACAACGTGTACTTCACACAAGTTGTTAACAATGTTGTTTACAAGTAATTGTTACGCGCTTGTTCAGGATACACGAGTAGGTATGTAGTTTAAGCTTAGTACAAGTATAATAGTAATCTAAAATTGATTAAATACTTAGGTATGCTTAAAATTCTTGTTCAAGTGGGTTTAATGGTAAACTTATACTGTCGTTTGTGGGAATGGGTGTAGCGTCTTTAATAAAATTCCACGGTATATTTTTTGTTGTTGTGGAAAAAAAATATTACCTACTCAATCAAAGATTGTTGATAAGTAATATAGATTCGACATCTTCTTTATCAACTGATAGACGTCCACAGGACAAAGGTCTTTTCCACAGATCTTGCGCCGCCTGAATCCAGTAGCTCCTTGCATGCAGGGTCGCCACTCCTGCAGCTTGGAACCCCAACGACCATCAGCTCTTTGAACCATATGCCCCGCCCATTTCCACTTCAGTTTCGCGACTTGTTAAAACTCGATATAATTTTCTACGGACTATACTCGTATACCATCTATACTATATTATATTATAGTAACTTGTATATAACCTTTCATTCAAGCCCTGATGGATTTTGACTGGCCAGCCATACATATTAATGTATGGCTAATAAATATGGCTATGTAATAGGTAGTCACAGATCCGTTGCGTTGATTGGTTTGATCAAACTAGGTAGTTCCCGAACTGCGTTGGGTGTGACGGCTACTCAATTTGCTAATGGAACTCTGCATATTGTCCAAGATTTGCAAATCACATTTAAGTTTTATATCATACTAGCTGTTGCGACTTCGTCCGCGTCAATGTCTGTTATTATGATCGCGATTAAGAAGTTTTTAAAAGAATATATTTTAAATATGGATAATTTTCCCCGTTTTTGCAACATATTTCATTGATGCTTCGCTCCTATTGGTTGGAGCGTGATGTTATATAGCTTAAAGCCTTCCTCGATAAATGGACTATCCAACACAAAAAGAATTTTTCAATTCTAAGCAGTAGTTCCTGATATTAGCGCGTTCAAACAAACAAACTCTTCGGCTTTATATATTAGTATAGATATAGATAAATTGTGTAAATTGATAGTAAAAGTTTTAAAAGAAAAGTTTATTTTTATAATAACTTATTACGCTATCTGGTGGGTAACTGGATGCCAAGCCGATTGATTCCATGCAACTTTGTCATTGAGAAAGCCACTAACTTTGTAATAACCACGACTAAACAAATGTTTATTACAAATCAAGACTTTATCTACCACAGGTCCAAGAAATTAAAACTGAGTTTATCTTATGTGCGTCTACTCTGCAAAGAACCTGTAGAAGCTATAGGTGAACATTGATGGTATTCATGGCAATCACACTATATAACATTATAAAGGCGAAAGTATGTATGTATGTGTGTGTGTGTGTGTGTGTGTGTTTGTTCCTCCCTCACGCCGCAACGAATAAACCAATTTGGCTGAAATTTAGAATGGAGATAGCTCATACCCAGGATTAATGTATAAGGCTACATTTTATTCCGAAAAATTAAAGAATTCCTGCGGAATATAAAAAACCTTAATACACGCGGACGAAGTCGCGGGCATCATAGAGTATACAAATAAAGAATCGAATGCTCTTACCTATTCTGAACTGTGAATTTCTTCCTTTGAATAGATTTATTTACTCGAATATTGTATGAGAAGCGAGCATGTATCTCTCAAACTTTGGAATTCAAGTAACCGGTTTATTTAAACAGCGTTATATCGGAGTAACTTTTCCTTGTAGAACAAATCACGTGACGTGGAAACTCGGAAACAGTGTTTGCGTAAGTCCTAATGGAAGGTCGCATTCCGTGGAATTCCGTTAAACTAGTCTAGCATATTATGTACTCAGCGGGCTCGAAAATAAGGGTTCTTCCAAAGGGTCTTCTGGTATTCTAGAGGCTCAAAACTATTCTCACATACCAATGATTTCTACTAGGGATGAGTTATATACTCACAAAACAAGCGAAAAAATTGTGCCGAACGACGAAGGGTATAATAGAGTAGGTACTTCATTGTCAAATGATATGACAAATTACGACAAATATCTGCTATTACGCGCTTCATTTACTGTACGCTTGTAACATATCTACCTCTTTTTATACATATACAATAACATAGTCACATACCATAAAATTAATGTAAAAATAAAAATTACATATTATCAATAATACAAACGTAAAAATTCTTTTTACAAAACCAATTTCAAACGCCATTACAAAATAGACCAATTGTGCCTATAAAATTTGAAGAGTTCCTTCGATTTCTCCAGGATTCCATCATCAGATCCTGACCTGATGACAATGAGACCACCTGAAAAGTATACCCTTTCAAACAAAAAAAGAATTTTCCAAATCGGTCCAAGCGTCTTCGAGTAATCGGGGAACATATATTAAAAAAAAACCTTTTTATTGGAAGTTGGTTAAAAATATAGCTTATGTCACGCGGACTAAAATAATAGCGAATCGATTGACACCTCATTCATCAAAATAGGCACAGTAGTTTAGGTGCTATGATCGAAAATTCGTATATAGTTACAAACTTACATACTGTTAAAATTATTTCCTTTTTTGCCGAAGTCGGGTAAAAAATCCGTCCCGCATCGTTTGAAATGAGCGATTTTAAATAAACAGACATGCGATACGCAATTACAGTGCCGTCTGATGTGTCACAACTAATTATGAAGTTCTCCAAATATACTCAGCAAAATCTTGCTCCAAATATATTGTACCGAAGGCTTCTCGATAAACTTTGTAATTCAAGTAACCTGATTATTTAAATAACGTTGCGTATCACAGTGTACCAGTAACTTTTACAAAACAAATTACTTGACACGAAAGCCATAAGGACACCTTTACATTGATATTTATGATAAATACTAATATATAAATGCGAAAGTGTGTTTGTTGGTTTGTCCTTCAATCACGCTGTGACAGAGTTACGGATCGATGTGATACTTTTTATTCCGGATAATTAAAGAGTTCCCGTGGGATTTTAAAAACTAAATCCACGCGGACGAAGTCGCGGGCATCAGCTAGTAGGTAATATGATAAAACTCAGAGAAAATCGACATCAAAATGACGACAAACGACATCAAACGAGTCGCAGGGAGCCGCTGGATTCAGGCGGCGCAAGATCAAGGCCTGTGGAGGTCCATGCAAAAGACATATGCCCAGCAGTGGACGTCTGTCGGTTGATAAAGAAGAAGAAGAAGAAAAGACAGTAACAAAATGAGCTTGACATAATTACGCCTCAGTGTAAATGATTCAGTCAGAATAACCCTGATTGAAGAAATTGGGAAACTTCGTCATAATCATTAACACGCTGAATTTGTCACATATTCTCCTTATAATTTAAAGCATGTACTATTATTTTCCCTTTGAATGCTTAAATTTAGCTTACGGCCAACTGCAAGTCGACTCACCACGAAGGGTTCCATACCATCACATAAGATTTAACACCAGCAGTTATTAAGATCGAACAAAAATAAAAGTTTATGTTCGCTGTTCATGTTGCTCGCATTATTCGAAAGCTCTGTGCTAGAGTGTAAGTCGTTCATAAGTTGTTTATGGGTTGCGGCTCAGCTGCTCTTGTATCGAATTATGCAAATCTGGTGAGCTTTGATAGTTTATACCTTGCAAGCTTTATGTGCGAATACTTTTGTTTGAACGAGGTGTGAACGTAAAAGGTTCCTTACCTCATTCTTTTCTCATATGACTCTACTAAAAATCCTTTGTGAGGTCGAGTATGCGTTTTTGTTAACTTGACTAGCTGATGCTTGCAACTTCGTTTGTGTGGATTCAGGTTTCTTAATACCCGCGGGAACTCTCTTATATTGACAAGAAATTGCGTCGATCCGTTGCTCTGTTGTAAGGTAATTGAAGGACAAACCAACATACACACTTTCACATCGAAATCTAAATATATAAAAGAAAAAGGTGATTGACTGACTGACTGATCTATCAACGCACAGCTCAAAACACTGGCTGAATTTTGGTATACAGAGTGAAAGGATTTTTGAAACTTGAAGCCCTAAGGGGATAAAATAGGGGTTGGAAATACTAGTAAGGATAAATCCTTACTGGAAACTTAATACCTAAGCTAGGTAGGTAGTACTAGGATTTCAAACTTTGTCTGATTTGGCGAGATGCTCAGCAATTATCACCACCTCACAGAAGACTACAGAAAAGATAATGAAATGAATGAATATGATGATATTGAAAGCAAATTATATTTTCCTTCGTTAGCGCTTGGAGCAGTATTCATCTTATTTGTGATTTTAATTTTGAACCTTTGCATTTCGCTCTGTCTTTCTAGGTCCAAGAATATAGATGTAAATTGGTGGTTTAAGCTAGGCAACGCACAGAGCAGTAACACAGAGGGCATTAGCGGATTGAGTGTCCGTCGGAATTACTGAAATTGCCTGCTCTGTGACCGCACTCACCGCAGGTGAAATGCTACTTGCATTTAGATTGATCAAAGCAATCGAGTAGCTGCGGATTTCTATTGCTTTTTGGTTCGGTCAAACGGGACCTTATCTTATCAGCCTTAGCTGTCACAGGGCTTAGAACCCTGTGACATACGGAAGTGCCCGCAGGCTTACAATTTCAAGTTGAACAACCAAATCGCAGAATTCATAAATTGTTTGGTGGTTTGGAACCCGGCCGGTTTTTGCGTCATCATATTTTTTTTTTTCTATTTAATTTCTATGTGGAATTAATTTTTATAACTTTTTTAAAATAATATTATTAATTGCGTAGACTTCTTTTGGACTTTGTTGCCGCATGCTGCTCTGTACGGTAGATTGAAGAACTATAGATTGTTTAAGATCATACTCAATCTTAGCGAATACATCTTAGGAATATATTAAATTGATTGATTGATTTTACCTATGAAATCGAGGCATATTTTTTTACTTGTAAAATAAACTACGCGTTCAACGTTCAAACCCGCAGGCAAAAAGGCCGTAGGTACAATACAAGAAAGTAATAAGTTTTTTCACCCATCTGCCCTGGGAATAAGTAAGACAACCCTTGGGGCTTATCGACTTCAGCTATTCAATCACAAAGTTTGATCCAAACTCTTTAAGTGCTTCCATGTTAGAGTATAACGCCTTACTTTAGCATTGCTTTAAAGCCTTTTAGGCAAAACCTCAGTAATAATGTACGCTGAAGAACGGCAGTATTTATGAAGTTTCCTGCTCATTTTCACTAACCATATCTAAGTCATCCCCTAAGTAAAAGTCTCTTTACGTGAGTTGCTCCTAAATACAATCTCTTACCCAATGTGAATTCCACTTTTAGTTCGTGATAAATCTTTGAGTTCCCTGACTAAAAATCCTGTGCCAGTCTCCAGCAGTAAAGTTACCTCTGCCAGTTTCATCAAGATTTGTCTAGTGATAAACTCGTTATTGGTTAACCAAAAGACAGACAGAGTGAGTCTATTTTGCAATAAAAATATTGCGCAATTTATTTTTCAATTCTTTTTTTACTATAATTGTGATAAAATTATACGAGTACGTACCACGGTAGTTGTTTTACTTGAAATTGTCGATATTTCGATCCTGTTGCATGAACCGTAGTCACGACGACGGGACTCCTGAGTCCGGCCCCGTTCCGTCTTCAGTCCCGTCCCGTGACCACGGTCCATGCAATCATGCATGCATGGATCGAAATATCGACAATTCCAACTAAAACAATTACTGTGGTACGTACTCGTATAATTGTATCACAATTATGTTATTAAACCCCGAATCAAGTCTAAAATCTTTAATTTTTTTACTATAGTAGACATTTAAGTACCTACCTACTAAAAACTATAATATCGTCAAACCGTTCTTAATAACGTCGTGAAAAGTTCGGAATGGCGGACAATTAATTCCCTTGCAGCTTGACACGTTTTCATTTTTGCATCTGAAAATATTTTATATACCACAGTATACAAGAGTATCGCATCTAACCAAAACCTAGCAATAAAATTATGACAAAGATCAAAATATCAAAGTGTAGACTCACCTTAATACCGGCCTCGTCCCAACTTTTGATTGCGATGTAGCGAAAGATGAACTTTAGTAATAATCGTGATCGTCCTGATTTTTTATCGTTTCCCAGGAGCTGGAGTGTTCGACGGTGTAATAAGCGAACTTTTGACTAATAAGAATATCTTGATTTTGTGACAATTATATTCTACTAGTTATATTATATGCCCGCGACTTCGTACGCGTGGATTGAAATTTTGTAATTCCCGTAGGAAATCTCTTATTTTCCGGGATAAAAAGTAGCCTATGTGCTATTCCAGACCATAATCTATATCTGTGCCAAACAGCCAAATCGGTTCAGTCGTTGCGGCGTGATTGAGTTACAAACGTCCATCCATCCATCCATACTTACAAACTTTCGCGTTTATAATATTAGTAGGAAAAGTAGGATATTATAGGAACTGCCTTATCGTCGGGGATAGTGCAAAACCGCGTATGCACATTTGCTAAAAACCACGGATCTACACTAGTCACAGTTTTACAGGGGAAGTTTAAAACTTTATCTTATTTCTACTGCTATTCGGCTAATTTTTACACAGAGAGTATTAATTCATGTATTCTATGTGTAGGACACAATCCAGAAATGGGGATTTAAAACTCTAAACTAATCACGCCTTAAGAGATCTGATCTCTCAAAACGCTGAAACCCTACCTAAAGCCGTCTCCAACCGCCCCTATAACGGCCCCTGTATTCACATCTAATCTATTTAACCGCAACACGTCAGACAAACCACCATCTGAACGTGAGGGTAACTATCAAAATATCAAAGTATTATTTAATCAACAATTAATTACACTCATCAAAATCTATAGGCAATATTTATTTGATTAGGGCGCGATTGCTATCACATTCCCACAATCAAATACAACGACCTAGACGCGGGACCATCCAATAGCCGTTTGAGTCTCTGGAAGAGACTGAATTAATAACGTCCAAAGCGCTGTATTTATACTAACGGCGCGGCACCAGACCGGCGCCTACATCGTCAACAAAGTCAAACTACCTACTACTAGTTTTATCTAGCTACCTTCAATACATTAAAGTTGTATATCTTTACTATTTCAATATTTCGCTAACACATAATAACCACGACAATTCTAACCAACCGCTAATATAACTCTCTACTGATTAGAGATGACGAGCAACAACTAACTTCAGACGACTGACTCGACACAGAATGACGAATGAATCAATACACGCTGTACGCTTCCCTTTTATGGACCGAACGAGTGGGGAGGGAACAATGACACCAATGCTACGAAACTACCGTCATGAAACGTTACAAGACTTCCGTCACTAAATGGCGCTTTAAACAATAATCATTCTAATCCTACTTTCCTACAAATAATTATACTTAATATTAATCAGTTGGCCAGTGTTGCTGACAGTCGGCCATCCAAATCGAGTCGTTCGACCTCGGGCGACTGACAACAAGGTACGGCAGCTTAAAAACACTGTATTATAAGTTCTTAGCTCCACGAATAATACAAATTCTATATCAATTATAATATTAACGCAACATATATATGCAAAACTATGGGTCCTGTAACCTGAAAATAAAACATTATTATTATACACATAATTAATTCTAATATTAATCTTGTAACCTGAAAATAAAACATTATTATTATTATTTAAGGACCAGGGTTGTCCAGAACCTAACAGGACCAGGGTTGTCATGAAATCTTTCATTTAAGGACCAGGGTTGTCCAGTACCTAACAGGACCAGGGTTGTCCCGAAATTAGTGGACCAGGGTTGTCCAAAGCATAACAGGACCAGGGTTGTCCCGAAATTAGTGGACCAGGGTTGTCCAGTATGTTAACAGGACCAGGGTTGTCCTTTATATTTCATCAGCTCAGCTGCTCATCTTCTCGCGTGCAAAACCACGCGCATACAACTCTGAGCAATTGTAAGCAATAAAAACATTAAAAACGTCCCATGTGCTGCTTTCAAAGAAAGCAACACAACTCTCAGGACACCATTCAACTCCAAAACATTTTCCTCGCTCAAAAGTAACGAGCTCTATGAGCATGTAATAGTTTTAGCAAAATATCAAAACCAAAAGATTCAATAGCAAGCTTACGACTATTTTTAACACTGTTACTAAAGTAAGGCATACCTTATAGTGGCCATACATTCTACTCTTCAGTTCAGTGTGGTACGAATCAGTCGGATCAGTAGTTCAATTCTATAGACGACTCAGTTTAACCATAAGGTCAAGAAACTAGAAGAGTCAAGTAAAAATAAACAAGTGATATCTGTCTACGATGTACTTTACATCGCTTGCCACGTAATCGTGGTTGTATACCAAAATCCCAAAAATTAACAAACTGTTTAATGTCAGTCAGTCAAATCAAATTTGCTTAGTCAAAACATCGATCAAAGTATGATAGCTTGGTCTAACCTGACTTTAACTAATGATTCAATGATTCAAATAAGAAAAGTAAATTTCTTTAAAGTCGACAACTAATATTTAAATAAGATTCTTTTCAATTATGTAAGTCAGTGCAAGTACATCTCGTAATATGCGCATGTGCGGAATTATCACTAATTTCATGGATAGCCACAGCATCCCTTAATTATACGCGTAGGTTATCTTTATTCACCAATTAATAAATTAACTGAGACGAATAAACTATCACCGGTACATATTTATGTGACAAATTTTCTATTTAACAAATAAGTAACACCAGAAAATTAAACAAACTACCCGTTTAAGTTTTATCAAAAATCTAAATAACTGAATACCATCGAAGGCACTACCCAAAATTACTACTCACTTTTGTAGAAATTAGAAATGGAACCAAAAGTTGCTTGATATTTGTTACTGCGTGAGCACTTGTCAAAACTAGTTCTATTCAACAACTTTGAAATCATCAGTAAAATTGATCGAAACACTAACAACCATATATGTACGAGATAAACACGAGCCACTTAACCAATTTTGTTTTGATTCATGTTTAACTATTTCACGAATTTAATTTCACTTTCATTTGCACAACGTAATATTAATATCACGCAAAGTTATTATGATTTGCAAAACAACCTTTGATAAATGGGACTCTGCTAAACTATACTCTGAATAAAAAACACTTTACTTTATTTGTTTACCAGTTTTCGTAACTGCTCAATTTACAATTCAAAATAAACAACTCACTCAAATCGAAACACCAAAATTTCACTCCTATCGTCAAAACATATTGGAAACGTCAGCAAACTATAAGAAACATTATTATAGATCAATAAGATAACCACAAACCACATAATCAAATTTGTTTTACTTGAAGACAGTAACTGAACTACACACGTCTCGAATACCTAAACGAGTCAACGACTCGTTTCAACAAGAACACTGTATTCCTGCTCAATGTCAAAACCGAACATCAAAAAGGGAAGTGTTTTCCTTTTTCCAAATTTCCCAAAACCACAGATGGGAATCGAACAGTAAAAGTTATTCGCTCGAACGTGAAGACAAAAACTAACGGCTGTGTGTGAGGTTATCAAGGCTAGTAGTGAGCATAGGTCTATCCCACTTCTGAACTGTAGGACACAATCCAGAAATGGGGATTTAAAACTCTAAACTAATCACGCCTTAAGAGATCTGATCTCTCAAAACGCTGAAACCCTACCTAAAGCCGTCTCCAACCGCCCCTATAACGGCCCCTGTCCTCACATCTAATCTATTTAACCGCAACACGTCAGACAAACCACCATCTGAACGTGAGGGTAACTATCAAAATATCAAAGTATTATTTAATCAACAATTAATTACACTCATCAAAATCTATAGGCAATATTTATTTGATTAGGGCGCGATTGCTATCACATTCCCACAATCAAATACAACGACCTAGACGCGGGACCATCCAATAGCCGTTTGAGTCTCTGGAAGAGACTGAATTAATAACGTCCAAAGCGCTGTATTTATACTAACGGCGCGGCACCAGACCGGCGCCTACATCGTCAACAAAGTCAAACTATCTACTACTAGTTTTATCTAGCTACCTTCAATACATTAAAGTTGTATATCTTTACTATTTCAATATTTCGCTAACACATAATAACCGCGACAATTCTAACCAACCGCTAATATAACTCTCTACTGATTAGAGATGACGAGCGACAACTAACTTCAGACGACTGACTCGACACAGAATGACGAATGAATCAATACACGCTGTACGCTTCCCTTTTATGGACCAAACGAGTGGGGAGGGAATAATGATACCAATGCTACGAAACTTCCGTCATGAAACGTTACAAGACTACCGTCACTAAATGGCGCTTTAAACAATAATCACTCTAATCCTACTTTCCTACAAATAATTATACTTAATATTAATCAGTTAGCCAGTGTTGCTGACATATGTATTGATAAAAATAGATATCTTTTAAAGTGATTAATTTAGTCGCTACGACACTTACGCGGTTTTGATTTGACCACAAACGTATGAAAATGGATTTTAAGGTACTAATGCTAGTTACGCAATTTTTAATTTGCAATGTCCCCGACGTTATGCTTGCAGCTTCGGTCACGTTAGGTTCGATTTTCATGCTTTCAAAGCATATTTTTACCTCCTTAGCTGCTGAAATGGTGACTTTTGTGTATCGCGAACTAAATTAATAAAGTTTAGCTTAGCTTAGAATTTATGCGTTCTAAGAAAACTGCAACCTGAAATAATTATGTAGGTTCAGACTTCAGATCGAAAGCAAAGATTTAGTGACAAGAGACGACGTAGAAGGATAACAAAGTTCACTTAGCTTAGCTCATTGGCTAGAGCTAATCTAGCGACCTAAAGTATGAAAAGATGCTGAACCTACGTGAGCTAAGCTAAGTTAGTTCACGATGTGCTTACGTGCAAACTTGTATGTGCATATAGCTAGCTAACTAACATATACTTTTCGTATGTGTAAGCAACGCAAATTAAACTCACGCGGGAGTTAAGTTACTTGCAGTTTCTCTAAAGTAATTGCAATGCACCGACTTTAATTCACCGATGTTTTACTAGCAAGCAATATAAACTTTAATATGCTTTTAACTATCAACATCGAGAAGTTAATATAGTTACATGCCTCGTTAGTTTCTTAATTGTGTACGTTGTGTTTTAAAGTACTAAAGTTTTAAGTTGTTCTAAAGCTATGCAATATACACTGATGACTAATGTAAAGCCGATTCGGCTACACGTAAATTCTTATCAAAATTTATAATAGAACTGACTAAGATGTGTTATCCTGTTTTAGTGGGAATATTTTGAAAAGGACGCAATACTTTTATATAACTGTTAGTTTATACGAGCTTGTTCGGCATCCTCATAAACTCGATGGCTGCAGATGAAAAGCTATAGATACTTGAAATATTAAAAATTATATCATGATCAGTTATCACCACTGTTTTACAATGAGAGTGAGGGAATAGCGACTATACTCGTTTGCACACACACTTATGCATTAAAATACCTAATTCGCGCGTAGATGGCTAAATCTGGAGGGCATTATATTATTTTATTTATAATTTAATTATTTTATTGACTGCCCGTCTTGACATGCGTTGGATTGGTGTACCTACGTATGCATTTTTGCATTTTTGAAGCTTTATTGTGGAAGCACTGTATACATAGCATAGCTTTCATTAACTATTGTAAATTTTTTTTTTTTGAAAAGAGCAACCGCCGAGTTTCTTGCTGGCTCTTCTCGGCAGGAAAGGCATTCCGAACCAGTGGTAGATTCATTGACGATTCAAAAGTGCTTGTAAAAGTTTATTTGAATAAAAAATATTTCTATTCTATTCTATTAAAAATATAAAAAAGGTTTTATTTAAGGTTTTATTACTTTACTAGCTTTACCCCGCGGCTTCGCTCACGTAAAGTTCGATTATTCCAACCCCTATTTTATCCCGTTAGGGGTTGAATTTTCAAAAATCCTTTCTTAGCGGAAACCTACGTTATAATAGCTATCTACTTGCAAAATTTCAGCCTGATCTATCCAGTGGTTTCAGCTGTGCGTTGATAGATCAGTCAGTCAGTCAGTCAGTCAGTCAGTCACCTTTGCCTTTTATATATTTAGATGAAGGAGGTAAGTAGGTATAAAGTGGGATTAGATCTAATGAGTACGGCTGTAAACTGCAGATATTTCTACAGGCCATTGTAGCTTAGCTTCATTTAAAATGGGTTGAGCGTTTTTCTTCACTGCAAGAATGAATCGGGTTGCATTTACTGGTAAATGCTTCTAGTATAAAACTGCATTGAAAACAAATTTCTGAATAACAAAATGGAGTTTATTTTTAACGGCGGGAAATATATATTTAAATGGGAACAACCGAGTTTTCTGTTTTAAAATAAAATACCTACACTGTTTTCTTTTTAGGGGCTTATTTTCCCAATTCTAATGGAAAACATACTTTTTGAGATCCTCATTGTCACCATTTTTTTTTTCAAAATAGGCCTATAACTTTTCTATGACACTTATAATTATGAAGTTATGGAACTCTGGCCTTAAGCCTAGTTATTTGCATTGTATTACCGCAGGCTATAACAGAAGAGAAGATATATTATCCTAATTAGTTATAGTTATTAGTTACCTACTAAGCTTCTGCTCAAAAATAGAGCCAATCTTGATAATTATTATCATATCTAAATAAATAAATAAATTTAGAAGGGCCACGATTCATTCTTATTAAAATAAACTCAAACTCATCGATTTCTCAATGATTCAACATGGCCGCTTGTATTGAAATGTCACCAACACGGCAAGAGGTCGTCCATTCATTCAAGGACAATGGCACTTTGGTCTGTCTAATGCTGTAATTAGAGTTAAATACCAACGAAATTTGAATAGTTTTGGACTGTAATAGCTCTTACTTGGACTTAGGTACATGCTCTAACTACCTTCAGTTTACAAAATGATAATGGCCTCCGTGATCGGCGTCGATGTTTCCAAATCGTTCGAAATCCTCAGTCTAGGTTTCGTAAGGTATTGGTGCATATTATACTCGCACGAAACAAAATAAAGAATATTATTTAAAAAAACATTATATTAACTAATACCTTTTGCCTGCGACTTCGTTCGCGTGTAGTTAGGTTTTTAAACATTTTATATGTTATTCCGAAATAAAAGATTAAATGACATAATATGGAAATATGCCACTCTCCAAATCCTCTTATCTCAAATTGGTATAGTTATATGGGTAGTTGATTTTGTACCGATTCGGCTGATATAAAGGTCACCTTTAAAAGCCCCATAATAAATAAAGAGAAGAAAAAAAAAATCCTCTTATTTACCCATACAGAAATCACATCGATCAGAAGCTCCGCTCGTTGTTGTTACTTTCGCATTAACATTATTAGCAAGGATGCAAATGAAGAATGAATTCAAAACCGTTGTTAGTTAAAGCATTCTTTTTATAATTATTTAAAATATCTACCTATTACCAGAAACACGTTCAATTCTTTTGAAAGCTGTATTTAACTGCAACGTTATAAAGAAAGAATGAGCAAAAATATTTTCCATTATTTATTTTATCAGATGGACGTCCGAATTTCCTTAGCAAACAAACAGCACTCGATATTATCTGTGAAACGCTGAACAACGCTCCTAATCGCGAAGAGACATCTCTGCGTGGGACGGAAGGAACCGTCCACAGCCAAGTGTACATTGATACTGTTGTGATAAACGAATAACAACGCGCACAATAGGAGAAAGAAATAAAAAATGCTTTGAGACTCTCCCGTTCACACAAAAAATGTATAAAACAAGTGTAAATTAAAAATTAGATTTTTAAAAACAAGCTTTTAGCATTTTATGATTATCATCCTGTATATTATCATCTAGGACCAAATTAAGATAAATCAAAAAAGGCCAAATTCGACAGGGTTACGTTGTTTTATTGTAGAGTTCCATTGCCCCCTTCCGGCTCCATCAGTAGACCCCGGATATCATTTAGGACCACAGTACTCGTTAAGAAGATTCAAACGAGCTCAAATCTGATGGGGTTACCCAAACCTGGTGGGGATGGGGATTGGAGTCGCCTTATTACAGAGTCTCTATTCTCTTATTATATAATAATAAGTCGGGTTTTCCTTCCTGACGCTATAACTCCAGAACGCACGAACCGATTTCCACGGTTTGCATTCGTTGGAAAGGTCTCGGGCTCCGTGAGGTTTATAGCAAAGAAAATTCAGGAAAAATTTCAACAATTTAAGAACGCGGACGAAGTCGCGGGCGTCCGCTAGTAGCTAATATTTATAATATATTTTTTGAATGTTTTTTTAATTGAGGATGGTTAAATGCCTCTAAAGGTGTGATAGATGTTATACACCAAGTTTTTCTTAAAATAGATGAAGTTTGCAATAAAATGTCTACGTAAATGATACGCAGTATTAGAAAAAAGTATACCTATTCTACATCAAGTGCAGCGAAATCAAATAAAGCTCTCAAGTTTGAACCGAAACCTATAAACAGGTACCCAATCTTCGAAATACGACAAACGTAGGAAACTTGTAAATGTAAAGCCGAATCGTATTGGAGCTATGGGTCGTAAAGCGACGGGCTATCCTGCTTTGTGAGGGTCTAAAGTTGGCTCATATCTGATCCCAGCTGAGCCGTCTGTTGATATAGGTGTACGTTATTTGATTCTTTCGATTTTCTTTTTGTTATCTTTGACAAGGTTACGATTGGTAACAATTTTGTGTATGGAAAGCTACAATCACTATAAAAAGAGTCTAGTACCTGCGAAGCACGAAACTATTTTTTTTTTCATGAAATTTATGCATGCATCCTGAAATTAGGAGTTTACACCCGAATATGTTGATGAAATTAATGTCATGAAACTAATTTCATGCCACTAGTTCCGCAGAGTAAATTCGGAGGTACTTTCTGTTCAATGGATATATTTCGTGTTCAGGTGAAGGCGCGCCCGGGGGCGAGCGGGGGCGGTGCGCGGGCGCGGTGTCGCGCGGCATGCGGCGCCGCCCGCTGCTGCTGCTGCTGCTGGCGTTGCTGCGCACGCACGGCCTGCTAGCCGCGTCCGGAGGTCAGTGCTGCTCATAGGATATTTAATCATTAATTTGACCGTACTGTTATTCGAAGCTTAATTAATTGAGATAGGCATTACGTTTCCCGCCTTTATACATCTGTCTCTCTCTGTCATATCGCCGTCTCTTTCTAACCCCACCACCAGGTAGTGGGGAGAGTGCTCAGCTTAGCAGCAGCGCTCACCATTTTGATCATTGCTTGTCTGCTAGTGCGCGGTAATATGACATATTACCTACTGTAATGATTTAATTCAATTTTCCCCAATTAATAGCTTGATTCTGTGAAAGGGTGTAATGTAACTTTTTTTTGTTTGACAAAAGCATTCACACAGAATTACAAGAATTTATTCCCAATTACAGACAAACCGACATACATGTAGACAAAAGTGCAAATGCGGGTTTGCCAGTTAACAAGTTATACAAGAAGTTAATAAATATTTACTTACAGTTGAATTTCAAGAAGCGTAGGAGGCTATGATACTATGTTTTACTAATATTATAAATGCGAAAAGTGTATTTATTGAACGAGCGAAGCGAGTTCTCTGAGTCAACTAGGGTACTGGACAGAGAAGTGTGTACGTCCAAATGTCTGTCAGAGCCCTATAACTTCAGAATTACTGAATATTAGAACGTGAAACTTGGTTGAAAATTCATTTATATCCTGTACTTGAACAACAAATACTAAAATTAGATAAATGTTATAAAGAAACGAAATTATTTAATTTTAATGCGCCATCTATTAGCATTATTGTGAAGCTAATAGCTTCACTGATAGATGAAGAATAGATGGCGCTGTGTCAGTAAAACATTTTTATGTCAACTATTATTTTTTTTATTGCGTCTAATGTTAAAAGTTAATTATTACAATATATAATTAAAACTTTTGGGAATTATGGGATATCGCGAGGTCTCAGTTCGGGGCGAACCACTAGTTAGTCGGTTTATCCTTTTAATTATATGGAAAAGAAGCAACGGACGGTTGCTCAGTTGTTTCGCGATAGAAGGACAAGCCAATAAACCAATATATTTTCACATTTAGTTAGGATAACCTACATAAGTGCACCTATCAGCATGCGATATAGAATATCGAGTGTATAGAACTCATTAAACGGACCTCCCTTTGACCTCGAAAGGAAAAACTTCGCCGCTGACTGTGCGTTAATCCATTGTAGCATCTCCGATATGTAGCCGCGTCATTGTGGGGGATTAGCGCGATACGGGCGTAACGCCAGTCACGTCGCTGATACAACCACTCCTCAATCTTGGGGCTTGTATACGTCATGTACTGTGTGCTCATGACCACGTTCTGTGGACACATTCATCAAATAATCTATATCTATACTAATATATAAAGCTGAAGAGTTTGTTTGTTTGAACGCGCTAATCTCAGGAACTACTGATTCGAATTGAAAAATTATTTTTGTGTTGGATAGTCCATTTATCGAGGAAGGCTATAGGCTATATAACATCACGCTGCAACCAATAGGAGCGAAGCATCAGTGAAAAATGTTGCAAAAACGGGGAAAATTATCCATATTTAAAATATATTCTTTTAAAAACTTCTTAATCGCGACCATAATAATAGAAATTGACGCTGACGAAGTCGCACGCAATAGCTAGTAACAGAATAACAGCGTTGTGGTTACATCCACACTCTTCGTGAAAAATTTAATGAGATTGGTATACTTTCGGTAACTTCACAGTAGGTATATTTATGTTATAATAATATTGTCTTTGTGAGACAAAATATTCATCTTCATAAACAAAGATGCGATACACACAACCGACAAAACCGCCATAAACTAAAAACGCCATGTTGTCGCCTGCGCAAAGTTGAGAAATCTTTTGTGGGGTTCAGCATACGCTTATATAATATGATCCCGAAGGAATTACTGGATTTCCCACAGCACAAATTTGAATATAATGTGTAGAAACGTCTATCGGTTGATAAAGTAGAAGTAGTCGAAACAGTAATATCTTGCACAGTAATATTTGCAATTTTAAATTGATCGTCTAATGTCTTATAGAATTTGCGAGATCCCAACAAGTGCGCAATGTGTCGGGCCGTTTTAATTTCTGTACGACTAGTGCAGTCTCCGTATTTCGTAGGAGCTCCGTGGCTTACCCCATTCATTTGTCAGAGACAGCCCTGTCCACAGAGCGTTTACACCGGGCGGCGCTGAAGCGCTGCAATTTAGCGCACTGCTCTACACCGCCCATTCGTTTGATTGCAACAACTGGATATTCAATAGGAACTTGAAAACGCTTATTCGTAACTACTTATTGATGGGTATCGAACACATCCTTACCTTATTAATATTAGAAATGTGAAAATGTGTTTGTTTTTGGATTGTTAATTTGTCCTTCAAACGCGCAACAATTGAGCAAGATTGACAAGATTTCTTGCAAGGCCATAGTGGAGGAGTTGGAGAGTGACATAGGCTACCTATATTCACGAAAATGTAGGGGGTAGCGCACGACTCTAGCTCCGTGTCTTACCGAGCGTAGCGAAAAAATTCTAAGCCTATGGTCTTACCCCATTCATTTGTCAGAGACAGCCCTGTCTTTAAAGCGTGTATATCGGCCGGCGCTGAAGCGCTGCAGTTTAAAACATTGCTTTACTCCGCCTATTTGTTTGATTGAAACAACTGGATATTCTATAGGAAGTTGAAAACGCGTATTCGTAACTGTTTATTGATGAGTATGAAACAAATCTTTGTTAATATTACAAATGCGAGTGTGTTTTGGATTTGTATTTTTGTTGATTTATTTTTCAATCACGCAGCAACGGAGCAATATCGGCGAGTTTATTTGCATGAGTAGATATAGTTGAGGGCTTGGAGAGTGACATAGGTTACCTTTAAGCCCAGAAAAACAGGGGGTAAAGTACGACTCTAGTGCCGTGGCTTACCCTATTCATTTGTCAGAGATAGAGCTGTCCACATAGCATTTATACCGGGCGGCGCTGAAGCGCTGCAATTTAGCACACTGCTGTACACCGCCCATTTGTTTGATTGAAACTACTTGATCTACAGTGGGATTAAGTATAAATGCTCTGTGTGCTGTGAGAGGGCTGTCGCTGAAAAATGAATGGGGTAACCGACGGCGCTGGAGTAGTACATTACCCTCTGTTTTTCCGGGATAAAAGGTAACCTTTGTCACGTTCCAAACCCTTTACTATACCCAACTCCCGTCGATCTTTCCTGCATGATTGAAGGAAAAATCAACAAACAAACACACTTTCGTATTTTTAATATTAGTAAGGATTAGTTAGGATAGTAAAACTCCATGTGGATTTTGATACCGGGTGCCCCACACGTATGGGTTTGAGGAGAAAAACTTTTGAGTTTCATTTCTCTAAGTGTGAGGAACCCCCAAAAATTTTTTTTTTTTCTATTTTTGTGTGAAAATCTTAATGCTGTTCACAGAATACATCTACTTACCAAGTTTTAACAGTATAGTTCTTATACATTCGGAAAAAAGTGGCTGTGACATACGGACGGACAGACAGACAGACAGACATGACGAATCCATAAGGGTTCCATTTTTTGCCATTTGGCTACGGAACCCTAAAACTCGAGTTAACTTCTCCATAAACTCCACTTCACTACATCGTCCATTTTATTTGATTGAAACAGCTGAACGTTCAATGGACTTAACTGTAAAACACGTAACTGTTGAATAGTTTATTGAACGGAAAAACTCTCAATTAACTTGATGCCGACTGGTTTTCCGAATATCAAATAAACGTAAAAGTGGTCCGAATTACGTGACTAGAAAGAGTCGTTTTCACAAACAAATCAAACAAGCGCATACAAATCAATCGCTTAAACTCAACCAATACACATGCAATACATCACGTCGATCCGTTGCTCGTTGCTTCGTTGTTGAAGAACAAATCAACAAATAAACACAATTTCGCAGAAAGATACTTATTTTTTTTCCAAAGAATATTAGCCAAGCTGAACTTGACTTATATTTTCCTCTCCCCTCCAAATAAGCGAAAAGCTTGTGCTACGACAATAGTGCAACGGGTGGGGCTCGAACCTGCGACCCTTCAGTTTTCAGTCCGCACCTTTAACGTTAGGCTATCGAGGCTATATTTTAAAACAGTACCGTGATTGACTGATCGAATATCAGACTATGCACAGTCTAAACCATTTGAATTGAAAGATTTGAAAGCAGAAAATTTGCTTTGACAGGCCTTAGAGTGCGTTAAGGAACGCTTAAAAGTTTTGGATGCCATAAAAAATATTCAAAATTTTCAAAATCAACGTGCAGTGAAGATAAAAACCAAGCGTTAAAGGGGGTGTTTAATGGAAACATAATATTCTGGTTGTTCCTCTCACACGCCCGCATCTACGTAAATGATAATGCCATCAGTGTTTATTCTTGCATCCCTTTTCTGCCTTTTGATAAGAAACAATACCCAATTCACCCCTACCCTACGGTGATGATAGGTCTTTTCATATATATTCGCGTAAACAAATGAGATAGTCTGTAGGGTTTATGTAATTGTTAGTCGTAAGTATACGCACCCTATATTTACTGTTACGTGACCCAAAATCAAATGCATCGAAGCCCACAAATTTCAGTAACAATTTACGCAATTATTTGCAGTACAAACACAACCAACATAAATAACCTGTTCTACACACATACCACATACTATCCTATGCTGAAATTAAATAACGTATTAGTCCAAATATAAATGAACCAACTCTACCTATGTTGTTGAAATGCTAAATCACATGAATGTTACTAAATAGAAATCACAATTCGAACTGAGTGAATATGTCAGAGCTTAGTTTATTAAACACTTATTAAACATACACTAGGCCTATACTTTAAAATCGAATATTACACTCTTTATTAGGGACGAAATTATAGCCTTTATGGATTTAAAAGATTGGACATGGACATGTTTTTATATAATATGTTTGCCCATCCAGTAATCTAAAGATGCTATAATTCTGCTCAAATCCATAATTCTGATTTGATTATTGTGCATGTAAGTGATAATTTTATTTTACTTTTTAATTTCTGTATTATTGTAATTTTCTGGTGGGAGGCTTTGGTCTTGGCTAGATACCACCCTACCGTCAAAGACTTGCCGCCAAGGGATTTAGCGTTCCGGCACGATGGCGTGTAGAAACCGATTAGGGGTATGGGTTGAATATACACTGCCATACCCCTTTCAAGTTAGCCCGCTACGATCTTAGACTGCATCGTCACTCACCACAGGTGAGATCGCAGTCAAGGACTCTCTTTGTCATGGAATAAAAAAAATCTATTTTTCTTATTGATTATATAACATTTTTGTTTCTTTATAACTGTAATATAATAAATAATCAGATTAGAGCTGATATGAATAAAGGTATAAAAACCCCTAAATAAATGAAGGTAACACAAGTTTTAGTCTGACATGTGATAAGTGTGATCTAATGGTGTGATGTGATAGAGAATAATACGCTGATTGAACATTGTCACTCTTCGGTAATTGCTATTACGGAGTGGATTAATTAAGGAGAAGCACAGAGCTGCGATCGGGCGAAAGATAAAATTGCACCATTTTGTGAAATCACGTTATCCTTGTCAAACAATAGAGACCCTGAATGTTAAACTGAATTAACAGTAATAACTCAGTTACACAAGGAGAGTTTCTCGAATGCGAGCGAAATTTTCGGCACTCATATTCGAGCATTAGAACAGAACCAGCCAACTAAAAATCGCGAGAAGGCTATCGACCACCTGTCTCCAGAGGATACTCGATTACTTCGGCCACATTGCCAGAAGGGAAGGACACAGTTTAAAAAATATCGTGATTACTGGCAAAGTGAACGGAAAGAGACCTCGGGGACGTAGCCCGATGCGTTGGTCAGACCAAATCCGCACCACTCTCGATATTAAGGTCCACGAAGCCTTGCATGGCGCGAAAAAGTCGTCTACAAAAAAGTCCTTGGTGGAAGGGGTCACGACCCTCAGTAATGGGGAACACGACGCAGAGAGAGATTCGAGCATTGCTTAACTGATACGAGTTTTTCTCATAATGTAATGTAATATACATTATATAACCGAATGCATTCACCAATATCAATTTATATTGTGAGAAGCCACTTGGAATACAACGGTTTCCTGTTAAGATAGATTATGTTTTTTTTTGTAAATAAATAAATAAGCAAGCGCGGGCGAAAATTTGTATGGAAAGTTTTAGCATAGGATAAAAACTAGGTAGACAATAGTTAAGAGTATTGACTCAGTGAGAGCTGTTTCAAGAAAGTTAGGTATAGTAAAAGTAAATGCGAGATAATGTCAAATTGCAGTAACTGTATGTAAATTGGGGATGGCCTTGTTTCCTATTTAATTGTTCGTCAAAAGTTGCTTCCACTATTCTTCAAAGGCTACCTAATTCCATTAGACCTCTGTTTTGACAGCTCCCCTTCAAGAGTTGCTACGCTTTATTAGAAGGCTTCAGACCTTTCACTTAAAGGTGGGTGCATATAGTTGTAACGTATATTTTTTTAGGTATTTTAGCTTTTGCACCCGATTTCGTCCGCATTGGGTTGGGTTGTTCAAAAATCCAGTGAAAATCCTTTAGTCAAGTCCTATATATTGTATATATCTATGAAAAAAAAAGACCACGTTACACCTGACTGAAAGACAAACCAAGTTACTACGTTTAGGTATGTTATAATCAAGCTTCGTCCGAAATGAATTTATGTAAAATCTAGCTTTTTTCCGCGGCTTCGCTCACGTTGAGTTTGATTTTTCAAACCTCTATCTCCCCGTAGGGATTGAATTTTCAAAAATTTTTTCTTAACGGATGCTTGTTACTTCATTATAACTATCCGCCCAGTTGCAGTGGTTTGAACTGTACAATCAGTTAGTCACTTTTTCCTTTTATATATTTAGATTGTATTTATATGCTGTGTTATATATAGAAAGTCGTAATGATTGTATTAACATACATTACAACGTCTCAGTTACAGGAACGTAAGCATAGTAGCTTCGTGCTTGTGAAGCCAGCTCATAATAACTCGCGTTATATTACACTCGATTATACCAGTCAGTGCGAACATAGTGGATACTCGACTTCACACGCATCTAGCCCAGGCCTAAGGTCTGAACTACTCCTTGAATTGTTTGAGACGTCTGGGCGAAGCGAATTTAGGTCACAGGAAAATTGTAGACCTTTGAAAATATACCTGAATGCGAACGTCTAGTTACGAGTCTCTAAACGCGTTGATGTACAAAAGGGCTTCTTTTTTCTTTATGAGGAGTGCCTAGTTGAAATGTTTGAGGAGTTCTATCTTCAATCTAACAGTTTTTTCATTGTAGCATAGTGCGGGTGATAGGTCAATAGAACGTACCTTATTTTGTATCATATTGTTACGTTCGTAAGGTTGAACCTTACGAAAATTCACACTGTCAAGATCTTTTGAGACAATTTTTTTTCTTTTTTTTTTCAGAAAATCTTTTTCCATAATTTGTATTAAATCCAACCTATACAGTTACTTACTGGTTGTAGATCTTTCCAAATGCACCTGAATACCTACGTCCTATTGTGATTCTAAACGTGTTAATGTAAAACGAAGACGCTGCCTTATGTTTATTTGAGTTTGTTTAACAGAAAAAATTTACCTACCTAGATACCTCTGACTCCAGTATTTGCAAAGTTTGATATCAATAGTTTTATTTCTTAATTTAAGCAAAACCACGTTTGTGTGGAAACTCGAGGTCATCGTCATCATTAGCCAGAGTGCAGTTAGACATAGTCGCCAACGTTGCCTTTTCTCGGCTTTTCGCATCCAAGCGTTGCCTACCACTTCCCGGATGACATTGCTCCATTTAACTGGAGGGTCCCTAGACTCCGTTTGCCGAAACGCGGTTTCCACACGAGGATCTTACGACTTCAGCGGCCATCGGTTCTCCGACAAATGTGGCCACTTGCTAGCCTATAGAGCTACGTCGATCACGTCTACAGTTCACTCCTCAACTGGAGTTAACGATACACAAAATAATCCCATAGGTAAGTTGTGTAAAATCCAACTGACGATAATGTAAGGGAAACTAAAAGTGAGTGATTTTCTTGGTTCTAGTCGATCTGCGATCTGCAATTTGTTTCACGGAAAAATCTCTAGAGTTTCGAAAAGTTTAGCCACTGAGCAAAAAAGTTTTTTGCAAAGTTGTTTTTAGCTCTCACGGTTCTTATATCATTAAAAAAAACTGCAAAGCTCGTTAGAAGAGAAAACTTACTTGATGCGGCTGATGTAGTTAAAACCTACAGATTTTAACCTAAATAAAATCAAGTGAATCTAACGCCCGACTCAAACACATGTTTTTAAACTTGAAGTTTTGGAAGTCGGTTAAAAATCACGTCGAATTAAGAGAACTACGGTCTCTTGTGGCGTGACAAAACTAACAAAAAAAAAAACTTTACACAGGATATTGACCTGTGAATAAGTTAGACCCGTCCAGTGACCTAGTTCGGGGTCGGTAGGAACTAAAAAGAACAAACAATGCAACCTTGCATTGTAGCTCCGTAGACAAAGTTATCGAAAACTATTGCCTAAGTATTCCGTGTAACACTTAGGCCACCCGAGCATCCTTACTTGGACGACTGCCAGTCGACTCTATGGACACGATGCATAAATTTAGCACTCTAATCATTCTATAAATAAAGGCCATAACGTAATGGCAAAATCGTTGTTTTCCATTGAAATTCTAGCTTATGCATGTTTGTGTAAAAAATCAATGTTCTACTCATTTTTATCTTGTTGTTCGCATCGTAGATAAAAAATTTGGATTCTTACACAGATAATTTTTTTTATTCAGCGACAAAATAGCCGTTGACTGCATCGTTACTTATGTTCTCATCTGATGGCAAGTGATGATGCACTCTAAGATTTTTAAGTTTAGGCTCATTTGATTGATTTTGACAAGTACCTACTCTAGATCTAGAAGAAAATATGATGGTGGAATTAGAAACTCTGTAATAAAACGACGTAACATCATTAAGTTTCGTCATTTATCATTAGGGCTCGTTGGATTCGTCATAACGAGTACTCTGGTCCTAGATTTTATACAGGTACTGATAATGTAGCTAGCTACTAAATGCTTGTTTTTTAAAAGTAATTTTTTACACTTGTTTTGGCCTAACATCGTGCCCGAACACGAAATCGCTGATTGAAGAAATGAAAAAGGTAGGGTGGTAACTAGCCGAACTGCCCCCGCCAGGAATCGAATCCAAGACCTCATAGTTATAAGACCACAGCGCTCACCACTGCACCAGAGAGATCGTCAAAATCTAAATTCATTTTCATATTTGATGAGATGAGATCGCAGTCAAACTTTTAACAAAGGGATTTTTCCTGTCCTGTTTCAAATCGCCCGAGGGGCGAGGTTTTTAAGGATCTTTTTGGATATATGCGTTCGACTATGAACGGTGCTGATTGGCCTCAAAAGTATGCTATACGCATTACATTCTTTCATACAGAATTATGCGTGATTCCCAGTCGAGGGGTGTGTAGAGACCCTGAATTTACACGCCTGAAGGGCTAATTAAACCATGTGCTTGATTAAATACGAATATTATCTCTGAAAACGCCCTACACGGATTTTCACACTCGTGCGTTTATTAAAACATATTGTGATTTTAATTAATGAATACACAATATTATTAAAATTTATTCATAGACTATTAATAATAAAATTAATATCGTCCAAATCGAGTTTTTACTAAAAAATACTTGCACAAATTTAGCAAATCAAAATTAAGCAAATACAGACAAATATGGAGAAAAAAATAATATAAGCATAAATAATAATAAATAATTAAATTTTTGGATAATAATATCGAAATGAAATGAAATTCGTTAAATTTTGTGAAGTGTGAAGCTGATGGAAATATTAAAAATTCTCTTTCACATTTTACCACAAAATTATGCTTGGTGTTGAAAATCCGTAGCCAAGTTTTTTCTGAATAATATGAATCCTTACTTAATATTATACATGCGAAAGTGCGTTTGTTTGTTGGTTTGTCCTTCAATCACGCTGCAATAGAGCTACGGATTGACGTGATTTTTTGTATGGGTATAGTTTAGAATCAGGAGAGTGACATAGGTTACATTTTATCCCGGAAATGTTATTTGAGCACCTCCTGCTGTCTTATAATTTTTTGTTTTTCTTAGGCATAAGGTTGTTGGGAAAAGTTCGTTTTTTAGCGATAAGACCGCCTTTATGTACTGACATAATATATTTTGTTAAGTTTACTTTTTCTGTTTTTTCTGTAAGCTTAAAATCAATATCTCTCCGGAAGCAACTACATAAAATTATTTAAAAAAATACCGTCTGTCTGCTGCGCCTTAATTGTGTTGATTTAATAAAGATTATTATTAGTTGAATCAAGTTCAGCGGAAATCACGTGAAATTCATAAAATGGTTCGTGAAACTTCATTTCCAAGTTGAACCGTTCTTGGAATATCAACCCAACTTGCAGTTACATTAAAAACTGCGCTTTGCGTTCAAAAGGTTAAGAAGAACAAGTCAAACAGAACTGCAAGAAGTAAGTCAGCATCAGTGCTAGATTCAAATTGAATTTAAACTCAAAACTAATTAAACGGATCATCGTTTTTAATTTGATTTGCATTTTAACCGACTACGGCAAAATCAAAAGAGAGTTATGATTTTTATAGTTTTATGTATAAATGAGTTGGTTTTTTATTTAAGTACTAGTTAAGGCCCGTGGCTTCGCTCGTGTGGACTTAGTGTTTTAAAGTAAAATAAGTCTTATCGGAGCGTTTTGATATTTTGGCAGATTTTCAATACAAAAGCTGTCAGGACGCCCAATTTATTCCTCGGTTAAACATCGACGCTGCTGAAATCACCACTAAAAATAATATCACTTGACCAATATCCTTATTATAATCCTTCTTATAAACTTATTTTGATTATTTTCTCCTATATCTCCTTCTAATAAACTTACTTTGATTATTTTCGTAAATTATTTATTGATCAAACTTTTGTTTTACTATCTAATGTAACGTATGTCTAACTCTTGGTCCTGTAGCCTGGCAATAAAACAATATGTTAATATTTTAAGCTTGTTACTCGTATGTGTGTGTTAAAGTGGCGACGTCAAACTTTCAGTCCACACCTTTAAACGTTGGGCTATTGATGCTAAAAAAATTAAAAGTAAAAAAACTTTTTTAAAAACAAGATTTTATTTAAATGCGCTAAAAAGAATAAAATAAACTTTTCTTTCAAAAATTTTACTATCAACTTGTAACGTCTTTACACAATTTATCTAAATATATAAAAGGCAAAGGTGACTGACTGACTGACTGACTGACTGATCTATCAACGCACAGCTCTAACCACTGGACCGATCGAGCTGAAATTTGGCACACAGGTAGCTATTAGGACGTAGTCATCCGCTAAGAAAGGATTTTTCAAAATTTAACCCCGAAGGAGGTAAAATAGGGGTTTAAAAAACCGAACATAACGTGAGCGAAGCCGCGGGTTAAAGCTAGTATGATATAAAAGCTTGTCGCAAGATTTAAGTAAATACTCGTAATTACTTTCAATTCAATTAAAATGAATCAGATCAAGTTATTTAATTTACTTGTTTATCTAGACAGGTAGGTAAATCTCACGACAAGCTTTTATATCGTATAAATTGTGCAAAGACGTTCCGCCCGAACAAACATAGTTACATACATACATAGTTGCATACATACATTGCAAGTTAAATAAAAGCTTTTAATAATTTTAATTTTACGGTCTAGATAAATTGTTGATTGTTTCCAATAACCATTACAAATTCAGTCAATATATTATGTCACTCATCGCGCGTCTATTGAAACGCGTCGGTTTCACGCGAATAATGACCCAAATTCGACGATTTATTCCTCTCCTCGATAAATAGAGCATGCATAATTTGTGCTACGTAATCGATTCATGTTTGCAACGTACACCGGGGGGATATCTAGTGGAAAAAAGACTGATTTTCAACCAACGGACTGGGGAAGAAAATGATAAAACCAGTGGAGAAAATTCAAAGTTAAGTTAATAAAAATCTGACTGCACTAAACAACGAAGAAATATTTATATATGTCAAGCTGATAGCCGCAACTTCGTCCGCGTGGATTGAGGTTTTTTATTCCCGCAGGAACTTTCTTATTTCCCGGGATAAAAAGTAGCCTATGTGATATTCCAGACTGTACTCCACCTCTGTGCCAAACAGCCAAATCGTGACGACATGATTGAGTAACTAACATACAAACTTTCGCATGTATAATATTAATAGGATAGGAGGGATAATAAGATATCTACAACATTTTCAGGTTGCGTAATATTTAAATGCTGTGAAATAGTCCAGGAAACATTGTCCAGATTTTTTAATTAGATATGCCGCTCGATATGGGTCATTTTGTAGTTTTGGACGCCATTTTGGGTTCATAAAAACAAAACACTTGCATGATTAAGTACCAATTTTACAATCCTCGAGTAACGTTTAACCGAGGAGTTTTGGCACCGTGACAGTTTTTGTATTGAAAATTTATCAACGTCGAATTTACCTATTCGCGTTATTCAGCGTTGGTGAAATTGACACTTAGACAAATCGATACGCACTTCATGGATTAAAATCCATTCAGCCGGTGGAACACTTCGAGGTATAAAAATCCCAAATATTGGATATAGGCAGGCTTTACTACTTTGTGGAATTCCATGATATTGAAAGAAAAATATAATTCTTTTGCTGTAATCCGCCAAACAAAAAATCCGCCGTTTCGCGGATTATAGTAAAAGAATTACATATATACTTCCTTCAATAAATATGGGTATATATAGTAAAAACATACCCCCGACTGTGCTGATAAAAAAAGAACCACTTCAATAATTGCTAAGATTCTCAAAGAAAAGAGACTACAAATCTCACTTCTTTCACCATTTAACGACGATAATTAAAATACAACCTATTCATGATCTGCCATAATCGTCTCTATCGCACAGGGACTTAATTTAATCGCGTTAATTATTCAGTAATAACCGTGTCCCAATATCTATGGCTTCGCGGGATTACGTAGTCGCGGCGTCACGTTTTAATTGTTTTAATGAGGCGGCTTGGAGAGCTTTGTGAGCGTTAATTCGCATCTGTTTCTTAATCTACACACATTTAAGGATGCTTAATATTACTTGAGAGACCGTACTTGGGATATCCGTATCAGAATCAAAGTTACCGACATAGCACAACGAGTCGCGCAGCTCTTTTGAAGTCAGTTTCAACAAAGTCAGTTTCTAACGAGGCGAATAAGAAACAAAATCGATTACGCAAAAAAGAACGCGGCGACAAATTCCATCGTAACTCGAAATAAAAGATTTTCGTCGCGCCATACATTACCTGTAAACCTCATTTTTAAGCCGTATCCACACTTCCTGATCTTCCCGCGCCACCATTATCCCGCCCCCCGCCTTCCGGGGCAATTTGCATAATTTTTCCTTCCCAAATTTCCAGTTATTTTCATTTATTCCCCGTTTAACGTGTAGCAGAGCGTCCCCGGTTGTTCGTCCCTTCGCAAATGGGTATTATGGGTATATTAACGCTGTTAGGTTGAGTGCTCGCATTACGATATTATCTGGAAATGATTTGCTTTGTAACATTGGCCGCTGGCAACTTAGTATTATTACACTCTATTACACTAATTTTTGCTGTCCCAAAAATATCTCATCACACAATTGTACAGGATACAGGATAATTGTATCCTACTAATGTCATAAATGCAAAAGTTTGGATGTATGTATGGATGGATGGATGGATGTTTGTTACTCAATCGAGTCGCAGCGCCTGAACCGATTTGGTTGAAATTTGGCACAGAGATAGATATAGTCTGGAATAACACATAGAAAAATAAGAATAAATTCCCGCGGGAATTAAAAACCACAATCCACGCGAATGAAGTCGCGGGCATCAGCTTGTTTACTCATGTTGTCAGCATGTTTTAAATTACTAGTTTAAATTTAATTCACGGAAAAAAGTCTCAAAAAAATTAGGGGGAAAAAAGGAAATCTGCAGTTGCAAATATTCAGAGTGACTAAGTTTTAAGTTATCTACAACCAACTTCTTAAAGGTGTCTATACGCGTAGAAAAAATGTCAATTTTATTAAAGCGCTCATTATAATATGATTGCGTCATTTGATGTAATGGCCGCATTGGTACAACATTTTGTAGTGGCAAAGAGCTGATGTATTCGACAACTTCGTATAGGTTTACGAGTAAATAATAAGTAAGGAAGTCTAACTGCGTTAAAAAAATGACCCCAACAAAAATTGCGCTGAAGTGGGTGGAGATTAAAATTAAGCGGTTAGAGGCGGAGATTAAAAACAAAAATAGCACGTCAATAGTTGGTCATTTTTCTTGCACGTCAAATTTTCATGACATCGTCCAATGACTTAGCTGTCATAGCAAACAGCAGCACGCGCGCGAACCAATCATTGTTTTCGTTCTGAATTTGAACCGATCACCAAGTATGTCTACCTGCAATCTCGGAAGTGATTCGTATGATTCGTATTTTGAATCATACGTCGTTTTGGTTTGAAGTAGGGTCATTTTTTGAGTGGATTTTGTTCTGAATTAGACTTCCTAACTTATTATTTATTCGTAGGTATAGGTGCTCTAAACGGTACTCTATCTATAGCAATGTTTTCAGTAACTAAAATCATATTTATTATTACAGAAGTTGATGTTGTGGAAACTAGACCAAATATACCTTACTTTTATATTTACTAGAATGTACGATAATTATTATTATGATAATTATATGCTTATTTGTTTTGCAGTAAGTATCACGGCCTTTTGGCTCAAATTACTTACACCAAAAATTAAATTAAATTAGATATCTAATATTCACAACATCTGAGCTCTCTAATTAGCTATAAGAAAGTTCATTAAGCGAAATTAATTCATTAGTAACTTCCCGGTCTAAGGGTCTAGTTCTAAATTCTGTTTTTTGCTTTTAACGTTTTATAAGAGTCTAATGAATAAATAATATACATTAAAATATAAAATGACTTCAAGAGGTTTTTGACCGACTTTAAAAAAAAAAAGAAATTATCAAAGAGGACGGTTTATATGTACAAAAACATCCATTAAATAGTGGAGAAATACTGTTTTTTTTGAGGTTTCTAATGTGATGTCGTAAATAATTACATTTTTTCCGCTTATATTGCAAATGCAGGCTGAACCCTACGAGATTTATCAAAATAATGTACTAAGTATTGTACACATTGAAAAGGTCGACAGAAAACTCCGCTATGGTATATGCCTATCTCTTATAGATATCCCACAATAACATTTTTTTGTCATTTACTTTTTACGATAAATAATGGCTAATTTTCGAAGCGATTTTAACCAATACAGCATTAATCCTTATCTAATTAAATACCTTAAATATATTGTTGATTTAATATAGATCTATATGGCCTTTTACAGCATATGATTTAAATGAATATTTTCGAAGATATTACAGATTTAAAAATTGTGGGACGTAGCGTTTGCGGCGTTTGATAGCAGGAAATCTTCATGGTTTAGGGAAAGAAGAATTGTTTTACTCCAAGTTTAACGCGTGCGGGCCACGGGCAGTAATGAATAAATCAAAACTACTGGATCGATTTTAATCATTTTTTCAGTGAATGCCATAGGCTATAATATACATATTTTATACCCGTGCGAAGCCGGAGCGGGCCGCTAGTTAAATATATTATTAGAACTGCAAAATGTTCACATATGTCTGTATGTATGTATGTATGTATATACATATATATGTTTGTTTGTTTAACAACGCATTTCTCGCCGTGGGCGACTTCCGAGAACGCACTAAATTACTCTGAAAAGAGAGAGATGCGTGCCTCGGATCGAATCCCGGGCCCCACGCCTCTTTTGAATCGGTTAGGAAATGAGCTCATATAAAATTAGGATTATTTAAGAGGGTTATAAATGAGGGCGGAAAAAATCGCAACTCACGTTTCTAATTCCGCCTTTCGGGCCAAAAATATTTTTCCATCGGAAAGTCATTTATGTTTTAATTAAGAGGGTAGCCTAAGAATGGGATTGTCCGGGATTATTTTAGGAAACAGAATTACTTCGCTCTGAGCCTCCTGTTTCATGTTTACCAGCAGCCAGCTGGCAGGAGAGGAAATAAAACACAATTTTGTTTTTTCGACCTTGAATCTTTTGACATTTTTTTTTTTTTTAATTTATTATATAGGCTAGCGCTGGACTGCGATCTCACCTGATGGTAAGTGAAGATGCAGCCTAAGATGGTACGCGCTTGCCTAGAAGATGCCTATTCACTCTTAATTTAAAGACACCCACATTATAGTTGGAAAAATGTAAGCCGGAAGGGCATTCCAAATTTTTGCGGTGCGTATTAGGAACGTATTAGTAAATATCAAATAACATCCTAGTAAAAATCAGATAAAAATATATTTAACCTATGATGGCCTAAGATCAGCCAATTATTTTAATTGCTTATATAAAAAACGAATGGTAGTCAAAAAGATATAACACTTGGATGCCTAGAGGATATTTTATTTCCTTTTTCTTATTCATTCAAGTTTAATAACATCGATATCTTAATGTTATAATTACTTTTGTATATTTATCTGTCTGTTAGTGAGTGCGTTTTGACGGAACCTACCTTTTAAAACTGTCCATTGCAGGTTATTTTTAACTACCGATAAAAAACTGGTACCTATCTGTGTATCTGTCCGTTCCCTCGTAGCTTCCCAACGAATGGGCCTGGGCTGGGATTATTTCCAAGACATGGTAACCTAGAGCTAATGCTGCAGCATTTAGTAATCTGCGGGATCCCAACTCCTCAGCCCTCATATAGTGTATTTGGGCTCATTAGAATAGTCTCAATGAATAGGGTTAGATAGAGGTTGATCGAGGATTGTGGAGGAGCATCTTCTGATGGAACAGCAAACTGGCTAACAGGATGTTGGGTATATTATACATAGTCTGGCCTTAAATATATATTTGCCAGGGGTGTTATAAATTTTTTATATAGTAAAGTTGTTATTGCGAATTCCACAATTCAAAACAGTTTGAACAAAGCTCCGACTTGTGTTCAAATGTAGCTTCGAAATTCACAACACTCGGTTTTTAATATCTATTAATCCATCGCCATTCAACATCTTAAGCACAGGGTTGAAACAAAGAAAGTTATTAATGTTTGTGCTCATTGTCTTCGGCGTGACGCGTGGCCACCGTAACTCGACATCTCGGGCCTAAGCCTTTGTTAGCTGGGTGTAAAGCGACAGGGGTCCGGCTGCTTGGTTTATACATTTACTAAACTACACTGCCATTGTCCGTCTTGAGAGGATATTCTCCCCGTTTAGTTTGTTTTTCCCCGGAATCTAAGCGCACCTCTTTGTCTGGCAGATCGCTTGATTGAAACTGAGGTAATTACTGTGGAATATGATACAAGTTATTTACATTTTAATGTAAGGCGGACAAAGCCTTCCGAGGAGTGGATGGATTTGAGTGATGCGGGGTAGACGTGAGTGGCAGTTTCTGGTCTTAAAGGCCTATTGCGCACTGGCTCAAACGAGTTACTATCTATTACGTTTTATAATGCAACTAATCGATCCTTCGCAAATTTATCCATTTGGATTTAGATTTTAGAAAATCTATATCCACCTACGAATAAATAATAAGTAAGGAAGTCTAATTCAGAACAAAATCCACTCAAAAATGGCCCTACTTCAAACCGAAACGACATATGATTCAAAATACGAATCATACGAATCACTTCCGAGGTTACAGGTAAACATGCTTTGTGATCGGTTGAAATACAGAACGAAAATCATTGCGATTGGTTCGCGCGCAAGCTGCTGTATTTGATATGACAGCTGAGTCATTGGACGATGTTATGAAAATTAGGCGTGCAAGAAAAATGACCAACTGTTGACGTGCTCTTGTTGTTCTTAATCCCCGCCTCTAACGGCTTAATTTTAATCTCCACCCACTTCAGCGCAATCAAAAATTGTTGGGGTCATTTTTTTAACGCAGTTAGACTTCCTTACTTATTATTTATTCGTAGATATCCACGTAAATAAGAAAAGAAACAAGTGTAAAAATAAAAAAAACACACCTGATATGTCAATTTAGAGCAAGACTATGTACGATATACCTGGCATCCGTTACCCAGTTTTCTGCTTTATCATCAGATCCTCCTTCTGGATCCTCGATCATCATCTATTTAACACATACTCATTCTGGCCCAAACATACTATATCTGCTGAAATTTGCTGAGGAATTGGGTATCCCATAGACTACTTGATGCTAACATGTCTTGGAAATAATTCGAAGTAACAGTATATCCAAATCAATCGCAGCTGTGAAAGTTTGTAAGACCCTTTAATCAAGTAGAAAATGAGCTGATGATTCTCAAATGACTGAGCCAGTCTTTATAATTTATAGCTAACTAGCGGCCCGCTCCGGCTTCGCACGGGTATAAAATATATAGCCTATATCATTCACTGTTAATGGATGTTATTATACATATTATAAACCTTCCTCTTCAATCACTCTATCTATTAAAAAAAAACCGCATCAAAATCTGTTGCTTAGTTTTAAAGATTTAAGCATACATAGGGACAGAGAAAGCGACTTTGTTTTATACTATGTAGTGATATCCATTACCGATAACGTTAGCTTTCAAACAGAAAAAACTGCATAAAAATCGGTCCATTAGTTGGGGTAGATCCCCATCCCCATCCCCATGATCCCCGAGGGAACAGACATAAGCACAGATACACAGACATTCACTTCCACACGTCAAACTAATAACACCCCTAGTTTTCAATCGGGGCTTAAAAACAGAAGAAAATAGTGTTGGATGCAAGGTGACCTCATCTTGAAGTGTTTACTTACCTACAAGCAACCCGTGACCATTAAACTTGGGTCAGCATTTGTTCTACTCAATTTCATAGGCTACCAGTTTCACAGTAAAGATCTCGCTCCCACTATCAATTACTTCTCCTGGCCACGCTATTACAGCTGCCTCGTTTACGTCGCTCGTTAGCCCGAATCGAGTATTATACTTTATAGTTCTCGCTCAACAATAATGTTGTGGAAGTGAACTGCGAGCAACTGGTGTAGTTATCGCCTGTTTTTAGAACTCTCTTTAGTGCCAGCTGACGCTATCTTTAGTCGAAATTGCACTATTTTTCACGCTTATTCTAAATTCTATTTTATTCGAGGATTATGAGTTTTTTATAGTCTAGGATTGGGTACAGAAAAATATATTTTGGGTTTTTGTTAAGAAATCTTCAGTCGCAGTCCAAGAAGTTAGTGACGTTGACAGCTACACCTCCTGCCACGGAGAGTACTTGAAGCGCCATGCGTTTAACCTCTTTCTGTTAGTGTCGCATTTCCGTCTCATCAGATTATGAGAGTGGGGGAATAGTTAGTACACTTGAATTTTCGCACACAATTGTGACAAAAATATTACTAGTTAACATTGGCTGCCGAGGTGGAAATCCGGCCAGGAAACTGAAGAGGAGAGAAAGAAAGAAAAAATTTATTCAGTGGATAATTGTGTTACAGATCGACAAAGACTTCACTAACAAAGTCATATAATGACACCACTCAGAATGGGTGTAAAGCCAGTATACCTAGAGTCCAGCTTCAAATGTACAAATGTGTATTGCAGCTGGCCCCTAAACTTCAGCTGTGACCTTGATGACGTCACAGCTTTATATGTATAAACAAGTTAAAACACCTAGGAATTTAATCTAAACCTTTTTCTAAATATTTGAAATAATTTTATTTATTTCCTAAATTAACAATAACATCAAATAATACATAACTATATTCTAAATATTAAAAATAAAAGGTAAATATGAAATATAGCATCTATACCACTGGAACGACCAAATGTGCCCAGAACGCTGGCTGCGTAATACCACTGAATGGCCAAGATATGTTGGCTGAGGTAACTTCCAGCCCGATCATCAGTGGACTCTATGAGACGGGATGATAAATCCTTAAAAAAGAATCTAGTATAATATTTAAAATTAAAATACAAGATTATTACAAATTCAAAGCAGTAAAATACAGTTATCCACGACTAGGTACACAATAACCTGGTGGTCACAACTCACAACACTACCAGTTTGGGGCGGTTTATACCTACCACATTATTGTTGAGCGGGGCCGTAAAGGATAATAAGTACACGGTTTGGGCTAACGAGCTACGAAATCGAGAGTTGTGAAGTACGGTGGCCATAATAAAGCCGGGGAAGGGACAGCAGGTCAATCGCAGAGCGTCGTAACATTGATTGTTAATTGCCGGGGTTTCGCCAGATATCGTGTTGATCCTTTCGAATGGTATTGGAATTGTGGTCAGGGATTGAACAGGTTGTTTTTCCTTGTACCTACGACATGTTTTTGCTCTTTTTATTTTTTCTTAGAAACAGAAAGAGATGTCTGTCTTTTCGATCTTTATAAATGACAAGCTGAGGCCGTGGTTTTGAAAAATCCTATGGGAACTCTTTGATTTTCCGGAATATAAAGTAGACTGTCATTCTCCAGGTCCTCAACTATATCAACAAATTCACGACTAACAAAAATTATATACTTCGTACCGTAATATTAATAAGGATGCTTAAATCATCAATCAAGAACTGATTATTCGGTTAAACTGAAACTTGGCACTAAGACAGTTTACATCTCGGAGACAGTTCCTGAAAGCTTAATCCCGGAAAAGTGGCTAAACAAAAGAATAACTAGTGAACTTAAAACAAAAAAATATATATGAAAAGACAAAATAAAGTAGACATAAAATGTAACGCTTCCTAAAAACATAAATTCATGGCCACAACAAACTAGCTATTTTTGTTCCATTTTTCATGTCCCTATTTATGACGTACTAAAGTTTTCTTCTACCTTCCTCTTGGAAAGTCGTTTTACAACATTAGCCCGTAATTATATCGCCATTAGGTTGATATTCTATTGATGCGGAGCAAATAAAATTTATATGGGAGATAACTAGTAAATAATAGTGTAGTTCAAGAGTTCAAGGTAGTCATTTAATGTTCACAAGATGCGTGTTACGAGGGTACTTTCGAAAACAAAAGAAGTTTGCTAATTCCATCAACTTGTATGAGATGTTTTGTTTAGTGTAAATGGAATTGAGAAATGTCCTGTTCGTAGGTGTCTGGAAAAAAGTTACACAAATAACTTTTCATGTTTATTAACAAGACATAATTAATTACCATTTAATATAGACGAATACACGTCATGACTCGTGATTATAATAAATAAATAAACATGGACCCCCAATGATAAACAACATGGGGTTCGTTGCAAAAATGTCGTAATATAATCTGTCATCTCCATAGTGTTACATGCAGTGTCCTAAGATTAGACTCTCAGGACACTGCATGTAAGAGAAAATAAGTGTTAAAGTTTAGAATCAAATGTAACAAATACAATCACCAATTTGGAGCGACATTATTACTACGTAGTAGCTAGGAAATTTTGATAGGAGGATTTGTCTCCAAAGTTCCTTCAAACTCCGGAAACATTATTAAAAACTTCGTGGAAGCTCGGACAACGATTGTATTAAAAGATAGAGAATTGTTTTAAGCTAATTATCCTCGTTAGGAGTTAACGAGTAACGTGAATTGAATGACGAATATTTATGCCACCGTCCGATAGGTAGTTACTTACTCAGATCGTTCGCGAATTTCAATTTAACTTTTTGGACTCGCTTCTTTTGTTTTCGTCCACTGCAACAATGGTGACTTCAAAATTAGGACTGAAAGCTTAACTTTCATTATTTACGTCTATTTATATTGCTGAAATGTTATTAAAGTTTTGCAATGTTGTATTTAAATAGTCCTTGATAATAAATACAAATAGTAAGGACACCCAAAAGAAGTGTTCTGACTCCAAACGATTCCGAGCTTTCCCAAGTCTGAAGTTCTGAAAGTGGGTCACGTGCTTCGAAGTTTTCATGTCCATTTCGCCTAAGACTGTGAAACTTTAATCTGAACCCTGCAAACAGGTGTACCTTAAATGAATTTTAATATAAGTATCACAAAGTATATTGAAACTTGATGCTCATGGACGAAGGTTCAAAATTATGTACAGGAATTGCTGTAGATACAAAATGTAATATGCAAAATGTTTTAATTTAATACCTTGGCGAAGGGGCTTCTCATTAAAGTCAATTCAAACTTCGTTAAGGTGATGTGAAATGATGAAGAAATTATGAGCATCGAGCCACCCGAACAATTATTTGTTTTGTCACGGAAATAATTAATTGCTCATTCCTTTAGAGATTGAATTTTTAGATTAGACTAAATTGCAATTATTGATGAACCTTGTAGGGCTTATTTTAAAAGTTGTTTGTATTTTCTGCATCGTCCTTGAAGATTTCTATCTTTTAGTAAGATGATCGAGCTTACTCTAAAGTCTTATCAGGTTGCAGTGCCGGCTTTACCTACGGTGCAGGGTATGCAACGCACACGGGCGCACGGTCCTAGGGGGCGCCGCGCTTGCTTGTTTCCCGGCATCATTTAAAATTGCACCATTTTTTGCACCTGAATTTCCTTTCACTAGTGAAAATATAACTGTAAGTCAAACGGTATTCTTGTATTGTAAGTATTCCACTTTGGCTGCGCGTCTACTAGAGGGCGCCAAGATATTGATTGTACACGGGCGCTACATGGGCTAGAGCCGCCTCTATCAGGTTGCTTCTGTTTCCAAAAGATTTATAATGTAAACGTTAAAATTCTTTTTACAAAACAAACTTCAAACGCCACTACAAAGTATATCAATTGTGCCTATAAAATTTGAACAGTTCCTTCGATTTCTCTCAAATAAAAAAAAAAAAACATTTTCTAAATCGGTCCAGGCGTCTTTGAGTCATCGGGGACCATAAATAAAAAATTAAAAAAAAAAAGATTCCGACCAATTGAGAACCTCCTCCTTTGTTGGAGGTCAGTTAAAAAGGACAGTAAGAATATTAATGGATACCTATTCGTCTCTATTTTGCTTCTTAAAAGGGTTTAAGATTTGTTGTGAATCCATCAGTCTGAATAAGACATCACTTATTTCAACAACTCATTTGCCATTCTCAAAACTTTTGAGTTCCTCGTATTTCGGTGCCGGATTTGTCCTAAGACCGATTCTCTTGAAATTTTTATTCGGTACACGATGGCACACTTTCAGTGAGGATTTACGTTGAATGTCTTCAAAATACCGCGCTGATATAAAGCATCTATATATCATTTGTGGGATTTTATTGCAAAGTTGGTACATTTCTAAGTGGGTTGGGAAATGAAATAATAAATTTACAATGGCAGATTTAAAACGAAAAGGACGTGTTTTAGGAACGACTTCTTTTGTTCCATGTATGTATTTAATATCATAAAGGCGAAAGTTTGTATGTGTGTGTGTGTGTGCGCGTGTGTGTATGTTTGTTACTCTTTCACGCATGTTGTATGATATAAAGTGTTAATTTCGACAAGCAGATTTTCCAATTTTTTTATTGATGATAAGATAGCCCTTGAGTGCGATCTCACTTGATGATAAGTGATAATGTACCTACCGACCTAGAACTATCTTCAACCACCATGTTACAGGAAAGAAGAGACACATTAAAAAATTAAAAAAAACTGGGACCTCGTACTTTGAGAGCACAGCATTTACTAATGTATCAGAGAGGTCGTCATTCCCAGGAGCTTTCTCAGTTCATAATTTTTTAAGTCAAGCTGAATTTGACTTATGTTCTCCTCTCCCCTCCATATAAGCGGAAAGCTAGGAGTGGGTACGACAATAGTGCGACGGATAGGGTCGAACCTGTGACCTGTCAGTTTTCAGTCCTTTAACTATTGGACTATATAGGATTCCGGATTAAATTTTGTATCCTTCAGGGTTTTCAGAAGATTGTTTGAACATTCCTTTTTAATTTTCCCACCTTTGCTGCTGCAGCGTACAAAATCATATTCATAATAACATTAATCTAATTTGTTTATTTTATTTTTCCAGTTTCTGCACTCTTTCTCGCGTATTGTCTATCGTCCGCCGCGTGCGAAATTATTCTCTCTCCTCTACAATCATACAATAATAATTATAACACTGGACTTTATGCTAATTGAAACTATTAAATGAACACATCACCACGGTCGATTTGCTTATAATTTCTATGTGCTGTGCGTCAAACACTATCTATTATATCGCTATCCCTCCACATTCTAACAGAGATATTCCAAATGAACAAATTAGCATCGATACGTGATATTAAAGCTTTGGAACTGTAATATTTTAACGTGCGACTATGATTTTGCATTCCTGAATTTCATAATTTGGTTCTCATTGATGGATTTTATGTAAATTTTATAGGTATATTTCAGTGACTCTAATAATTTTAAAAAGATCGCTGGCAAAATACTGTAAAATAGTGATTTATCACTTATTATCGACTAGCTGAGGCCCGCGACTTCGTCCGCGTGGATTTACTTTTTAAAATACCGTGGGAACTCCTTAATATTTCGGGATGAAAAGTAGCCTATGACAATCTCCAGATCCTAAAGTATACCCTTGCAAAAAATCACATTGATTCGTTGCTGTATTGCAGTGTGGTTGAAGGACAAACTAACAAACAAACACACTTTTGAGGTTCACTAATGATTAACAAAAAACGTTAAACGTTCGCGAGCTTCTGGCTTCGCGCTTCATAAAAACACTCTAGGGGTAGGGCAGACAAGACTACGTGGAGTCGGGGTTGGCCATTTCAGTTCTGGCGTAGCCCATTTAATTTATAGCGAAGCGCAGCTTCCGCCACAGCCTTGAACAGTTCATTTTATCAAAAAAAAAAAAAATATGCTACATGTTGTTTTACTAATTAACACAATTAAGAAATCAATTGTTTGTCAAATATTATTTTATGAAATCACAATTTGTCTAGTAATTTGTTTTGTCAAGCGAATTATTTGTGGAGCCAGAAGTTTTATAATGATCAAAAAATGATTCATTTATTTTGCTAAACGTTGTTTGTGGAATGACACTTTGTTATTTGTTTTTTGTGAATTGATCGGTCACCTATAATATTAGTAAGGACATTAATAAGGATTCGTAAATCGTTTTATCGTCTTATGCTAATATTTCACATATTAAAATAGAGATTTCACCAAGTACCAACTTCATTCTAGTTTGCGAAAATCCAGATGTTAAACATCATTTCAATAAAGAAATCGGATTATGAAAGAAATTTTCTACACGGGCAATGGGAGGCATTTACCTGCGGAATCACGAGAGGCACTCAGCAATGTCGTCGGCATCGACAAACCCTTGTAAAGATAACCCTTTTTCATTAAGTATACTACATGGTTCGTGTAAGAGTTCTTGTGTACCTATTCGGCCCTCACTTTGTGTGTGTGTTTGTCGATATATTGACATGGGTAGTATGTAGTCGGGTTGTGCCTAATGGTCTGATTGTTGACGCTTATAGGTGGTTATTGGTCATTTTATAGTGACTAAAGGTCAATTTCAAGCGAAACTTTTGATTTTTTCATCTCGGTATATCTAAATTCTTAAACCTCAATAGCCCAACGGTTAAAGACTGAAAACTGAAAGGTCGCAGTTTCGAGCCCTACCCGTTGCACTATTGTCGTTCCCACTTCTAGCACCAGCTTTCCGCTTATTTGAAGGGGAAAGGAGAATATTAGTCGAGTTCAACTTGGCTAATATTCTTTTTTAGAAAAAAAAATATAAAAGAAAAAGGTGACCGTTTGATTGAGTGACTGATCGATCTTAGTACATCTCAAATCACTGAACAGATCGGGCTGTTTGGCATACAGATAGCTATTAGGACATAGGCATCCGTTAAAAAAAGATTTTTGAAAATTGAACCCCTATGGGGGTTAAATAGGACATTGTGAAATCGAACATAACGTAAGCCAAGCTACGGGAAAAGCTAGTTCTTTATTTCATAATATTTTTTTTACGTTATCTAAAATTTTCATCACAGGAATGATTCAATTAATTAAGTGGTTTTTACATAATTTTATTGAGAAGTATCATTGCACAATTTTCTTTTACTTCTTTAAATCCCAATGTTTTGGAAAATCTCAACAATTATTAAAAATGCAAAAGTTTGATTGTTGGTTTTTACCAATCTCGCCGCAACAGATCTACAGACTAACCTGATTGTATGTGTGTAGGTATTGCTGAGGGCTTGGAGAGTCACAGAGGCTATTTTTTATCCCGGAAAAGCAGAGATCCCACGGAATTTTTAAAAATTAAATCCATGCGGACGAAGTCACGGGTATCAGCTTGTATTTTAAACTTATTTTGTCTGTCGTAGTTTTACACGCGACGAGTAGTTATATAAAAGTTACAATGAATCCCACTGGTGTAGAAAATCACAAGTCTAAAGTTGAAAATTTACGATCGCATATTTTTTAAACTTTATACAGTTTCATACTAAAAAGTAAAGATACTTAAAACTTCGGGTGTAAAGTAACATTCCTTTAAGGAGTCATTGCCAGAGAAACGAGATAGAAGAGAAAATTATCGGAGATCTTAATTTTGGTTAACTTAATGATGAAAATTTCATTAATGTGTATGAAAGTGTGTTTGTGTATTGGTTTGTCCTTCAATCACGCCACAACAGAGCAACGGATCGATGTGATTCTTGCACGGGTCGGTATCTTGAAACATGCTACTCTCTATACTAAAAAAAAAAAACAGGTGTCCGTGGGAACTTTAGACACCTAACTCGCGATCGTTAAAATCGCAGGAAGAAACTAGTATCCTACTAATATTATAAATGCGAAACTTTGGATGTATGGATGGATGGATGAAGGTTCGTTACTCAAACAAGCCGCAAAAACTGAACCGATTTGGCTGTTTGGTACGGACATATATTATAGTCTGGAATAACACACAGACTACTTTTTATCCCGGAAAATAAGAGGGCTGTTTCCACGGGAATTAAAAATCTCAATCCACGCGAACGAAGTCACGGGCTTTAACGAGTAATCTATAGTGTAATACTATAGATTGCTAGCTAAAGGTATGGTTTAGGAATTAATAAACCCAGTAGAAATTCGTTTACATATTTCATGTAGGTACATCTACGTAAAATAGGTAAATGAATTTCTGTCTAAGCCACCGTTCCCTAGCGAGCACTCTCTACCCTGTCACACAAGACGTATTCCCTCATACTCTGTATCGAGTAAATATACTCCGCTATTGGCAAAGCCTTTCAGACTGCACTCTCAATTGAATGCGGTTCCGTTGACACGCGAGATCGGTTTATCTCGCCTTCCATACGCGATATTATAACTTTATAAGAACTACAGCGATTTGACTTAGAATTTAATATCTTTAACGATAGTATAAGTGTGTTTGTTTGTCCTTCAATTACGTAGCAAAGGAGCTACCTATGCCATTTGAAGTTGGGTACCAACTACTAACCTAAGGCAGTAGTATTTCATTCTTTTGACATAATATACTTAAGTATAATTTTTTGTCATGTCATACAATGCCAAACTTAAAATTATTGTTAAACTTAAAAGCTATTTTGATCCTCCCCTTCACCAACATCAGACATGTTGCAAGGATCTTCTGGATACATGCAGCGTATGACGTAGGCCAGCTTAAATCCATTCAGGACTTCTTTGTCGTTTCGTTGAATATAAAATAAAATCAACTAAAATCTGATAATAATCATATAATAATATGTTTCGGTCGCTTCAATCACATATTTTCTGTGATCGAAGTTCGGTCTTTTTGTCACGTATCGTACGTAGTAAAGCTATTTTCACAAAATCACCGAAAAATATAATCACGCGCAAATAATATGTCACAATGCGCTCTTACTCCATAAGTGAATGTAAATTAATATACTTACGTCACTGTACTGGATGCTTGAGCGGAATAACTTATGTTATCTTCCATCTAAATCCACCCACTAATAAGTCTAAGCTTCCGCCACTTAATCAATGTCAAGAGCCGTGCTTTAATTATTCAGTTAAACTACTGCTAACTGAAATTGTTATCGTATATGTAATATAACTAGCGTTTTGCCTGTGGCTTTGCACCTGTGTATTGACTTTAATGGGTGTAAATAGGCGGTTTTGCATTGAAACTATATACTTAGCTAAGCATGAAAAAATTGCAGATTTCTTATAGTTCTATTACGGGTGCAATAACTTCATAAAAACTGCGCATCGACTGCATGCCAACTATTCACGTTCGTCAACTGCAACAGAATTCCATCAAAACTACAATTTTGTAATCAACTCGAAGTCCAAACGCAATCCTTCTGTACGGATGCAAATTACAGCTGAGGCGAACCGCACGCGGTGAACTTTTCATACGTGCTGAATTTTTAGAATTATTCAGCAATTTGCATTTTCAGTTTCAGAATTGCGTTGCTATGTCTGGTCTCGTAAATTGTGTTATTACACAGGTTTTGCAAGAAGTAATGTTTTTTTTTTTCTAATAATTTTTTCATTGTATTTAAGGCTCGAGACTCTTTGCGCGACACAGCTTTATAGTACCAGTGCTGTTGGAAGTGGCGCTTCCCCCGCTACATTTAGGCGTTAGAGATCGCACGTGAAGATTTGCTCTACTTCATTAAGCGAGCGTAGAATTATTAGTAAAACCAACAAACGAACACACTTTTTTTACATGATTAGTAATGATTTCAATATAGTATGATATTCTATTTCCTTTCAAGTTTTTCGGAGTCCAAATTTTCCGTTCTCCGTGGAAATAACTGTTTTAAACCTGGTTCGGCCTTAACTTTATATGGTACTACCTGATACCTGTGACGTCCACCTGAATAAAGGTTTTTGAAATCCCTCGGGAACTCTTTAATTTCTCGGAATAAAATATAGCCTTTGTGTATTAACGCAAGGATATGAGATTCCTAGTGTCGTAATGGAGTAACAAATATCCATCCATTCGTCCTCACAAAGCATATTTAAATTAACTTTGTTTCATTTATTAGAACATATTGTGCCGTTCTCATTCCCTTCACATCGTCTTAAATTTTTTTTCATGTCTATAAATAGTCTGACTTCGAGAAAAGTTCTAAACGATCACCGCAAAAGCTTTTTGTTATATTTCGTCGTCTGGAAACCAAAAAACGAGATTAAAAAAACTTATATAATGGCCTTGGAAGCATTGTTTGGATAAGAATTTCACTGAGCCCAAAGATTTTAATGATTCTCGACGGGTCAAAACCACCCTCTGTCGCAATTTTGTTTATTTTAATACAGGTGTAGGAATACCGAGTCCTCGTGAAAACTGGGACGAATTCTACATTGCAGAACTTTTGCCTTTCGTTTGGATTTGGTGTGATTTTTCGGCATGCAGATTCTGTGATAGATGTTATCATGTTTTTATAAAAATATTGATTTAACAGTATAAGATTTACGATTCTTAATTAGTATAAAGATGAATAGTATAAAAAAATAATTAATAACTTAAATAAATTACAATTTCTATTAGTTATATTTACAGAAAAATAAGGCACCCAAAACATTGGTGCTAAGATAAAGATTTTTATGCTGAGATCTATAGAGTGTGCTCTAACTCAGCTCAGACTTAAGACAGAGGTTGAAACGAGACACAAATATGCTGTGACATCTGTCTCGTTTTAACTCTGTCTTGAGTCTGAGCTGACTGAGAGTGTGGGCTACAGATTTCAGCCTTAATGTTCAGCTGAAATTAAATGATATGAAGTCACTTAGTTATATTTTAGTTAATAAGAAATCTTATAAGTGCCGATTTCACCAATGTCGAGCGATACTTAAAACCAAGGGCGCCCGAGAGTTTGTTCGTTGTGCGTTTTTGGAATTGAAAATCTACTAAAATATCTTTACACACTGATTAAACTTATTTGACGTTAGTGAAATTAGCCTTAAACAAAGTTTCAAACAAAAAAGATAAAACTAGCGCTAAAAAAAGATAACGGCCGAATTGATAACCCCCTCCTTTATTTAAACGGGCTGATCTTTTGAGCTACTGTTTTAAAAGAGTAATGTCCAATCAAGAGTATTAGTAGTGTTAGAGTCGCTTAAGACAAAGGCACACTGGGCGCATTTTTGATCGTCATTAGCATCGGGAATGCCGTAAAAATGTATGAGATCTGGTAACCTCACCGGTGACTTCTGCTGGCTGCACCTGTAATATTTCAACTCGCCTGATGCAGCTAAGTCTTGCTGATGATTTGGTCATAGTTTCAATTTTGAAAATGTCTTGCTTTACGCGGCTGTTGAGTTGCTTGCATGGCCATATGTGTCTTAAAATACAATTAAGAGCTATGAACGAACCCACGAAAACTATTTCATACATTGTACCGTATCTAGCGACATTATAACCCAATAAAGTTACTCTCCATGTTACAAATAATTATACTAATTAATATAATGTTGTTTATTAACACTAATTAAAATTAATAATGTCAGTAGGTATTGATATGCAAATTTTCACACCATTAATGTTACATAGCGGCGTTAATTATTACTAGCACAAATATAATTGGTTGGTGATCTAATTAGTATATGACTATTAGTGTATGATGTAATTTGATGACAAGATCGCAGATCTTGCCTGATGGTATGTGAATGCTGTTTAAGATGGTAGCGAGCGTACTAAGAAGATACTTATGTTATGGCAGATAAAACATATACACACCATCGCACCTGAACGCTAAATCGCATGGCGACACGTCTTAGATGGCAAGGTGGTAACTAGCCATGGCCAAAGACTCTCACCAGAAAACCAATAAACCAAAAAACAAACCAAAATTATAATATTATAGTGTGACTAAAAATATTCCACATGGACAAGTTACTTAAGTTAGCGACAGCAAGGATGGGTTCGACGAAAGGAAACAAAGATTTCTGACTAATATTACTTCAATTTAAGGTTCTTAAACTTAAATTACGTCTGTGTCGATGGTTGAGCACAGATCTGTTACGTTCCCTCAAATATGGTTGAGCGAAGCAATGACTGGATCATGGGTCTGCTTTTGCCTGCCTGTCTTGGCATGTATTGGATTGTTTTGCATTTTTGAAACTTCGTTGTGGAAACACTGTATACATACGAGCATAGTTTTGTTACGAATTGTAAAAAATTTTTTTTTTTTTAAAAGAGCAACTGCTGAGTTTCTTACCGGCTCTTCCCAGCAGAATCTGCATTCCGAACCGGTGGTAAATTTATGACGTGTCATAAGAGTTACAAGTTAGCCTACATGAAATAAATTTTTGAATTTTGAATGCTTAATTCTAACACTTAACCCTTTTTTTATACATTCTTCTTTTTACAACTATAGCCTACGTGCTACGTGCTGATTTGGCAATCATTCAATCACGTATATCGACGTGAACATATTATCCGCATAGACTAGTTTGTCTTACGTTAACGTATGTGATGCTCTGTGTAGATATCATCATATAAGACTATGTAACATGTTTACGCTAACAGATTAATAACAACACAGTGATACTGGTAACAAAAACAATACTACGCCGGATGGTATATAGTATGTGCAATTAAATTGCACAATGACATTATTTTAGAGATCTCACGCCACTCCAATTTTCATGTAGATGTAGGAATTTAAATTGAGAACGTTTATCTTCGTAAGATGAGAGAACATACAGCAACCTGATATATGAAGTCGAGCTGAATGCATTGCGGTGTAGTTCTTAAGGTTGGGGAGTGGAATTGCGGCATTTGTGTTATGATGTTGAATTAATTTTACTCTATTGTTTAGTTGTTGTACTGTATTTGTTGCATTTTAAGCGTTAACTGTTCAACAAAGTGTACAGTAATCCCTACATATACTATAAAGGTGTGTTTATTTGTTGATTTATCCTTCAATCACCCAGCAAGGGAGCAATGAAACAATGTTATTTTTCATATGATTATAATCATTGGTTGGAAGTGACAAAGGGGATTTTTTTATCCCAGAAAATACCCACGTGGACGAAGCTAAGGCCAAAGCTAATCATTTATTAATAAATTCCATTCTTAATGTTTCAAATCTCTTATTTGAAAACGGATAAAAACTAGCTCATACGTCAGTTTTCATATTTTATTTGTGAGAAAAAAAACTCCAATTCTTGGAATAAAAATAGTTGAATTAAGTCTGAGGTACTTAATATTATACTGGTAAATGGGAAAGTTTGAAAGGATATTTGTTATTCTTTCACGCAAAAGTTATTGAACAGATTTTGATCAAAGTTCAAATGTAATAGCTTATACATCATAATAGTGCATAGGCTATATTTTATCCCGGAAAATTAAAGGGTTCCTGTGGAAATCAAAAACCCTAATCTGCGGATTGGGAGCTTGTGATTCCCGGACGAAGTCGCGGGCACCATATAGGTAGTGTTTTAATGTTTCTGTTAACAAAATTAGGGTTGTACCTATCTATATGTTTATCAATAAGTGTCTTCTTTTATACCTTCAGTTAAGGGAAGACCGTTCAATGTTGTTTTGTTGGACCTATAATATAATTAGACCAAACTTCCTTCCAGTATGTATGTTAGACCGACCAGTATTAGCTTATGTAACTGATACTTCAATGCGGTTTGGAGATCAAAGCGTACCGGAGCTTGCACAGATGTATTATGTGTTTGGTTTAATAATGACCGTTTAAACATCACATAGGTAAACTTCATCTGAAAATGTAATGTAGTATTAGCTAACGATTTTTTCAGACTCATTTTTGAATTAAATGCTCAAGGAAAAACAATATTACTTTGCTACTAACTGATAACTTCGTTAGCGTGGGTTTGGTTTTAAAAATCTCGACGAAACTCTCTGATTTTCCGAGATAAAAAGTCACTATGTCACTCTCCAGTTCCTCAATCAAACTCCTGCAAAAACTCACACCGATGCGTATCTCTGTTGTGGTGTGATTGAAGGACAAACAAATAAACAAATGCAGTTTCGAATTTATAATATTAGTAACGATGTAAGAATAAGTAAGGCTAGTTAAGAGAGGATATTTGTAAGGATAATCCAAAAGAAAAATCTGTTTTGGCAAAACGCGCCGTGACCGTTGCTTCTCCAGACAAAGACAAACTCTAGGAACAACTCAACACCAATAGATAACACCTATTCAAACACCCAAAGTTTTGCACATTATGATAATAAAAAATAGCAACTGGATTACAAAAGAACGGAATTTTAAAAGTAATATTATATTTTCTACCTTATTTTAATCGCATATAACAAGCTAAGTTACAAATTAAGCCGCCCTCCATTCTTAACCCCGCTTCTATCTTCAAGGCGCCATAATTATATATTTCGTTACTTCCCTCGTCGGAAAACAATTTTCTCGGTCGTAATCCCTGTCAATAACCTTGCGGTTGTGCGTCCACGTCGGAAATGATTAGATTTCATACAAATTAACGTCAAAATCAACGACTCGCTGAAACGGAACAAATGTGTTTTACACCAAACGACCACGATACGATATCCTTACTAATATTACAAATGCGAAAGTATGTTCGTTTGTTGGTTTGTCCTTCAATCACGCCGCAACAAAGCAACGTATCGACATGATTTTTTGATTGGAGTTGAGGACCGTGAGGGAGAGTGACATAGGCTACTTTTTATCCCGGAAAATCAAAGAGTTCCCGCGGGATTTAACTAAATCCATGCGAGCGAAGCTGCGAGCATCAACTAGTCGAGTAATAAGTAGATTAAGCACGAACATTTTAACTTTCGAAATGTAAAGTTAACGTCAGCAAGATGTATAAAAATGACAGGAGCGCTCCTATCATTTTCATACATTTGCGTTAACTTTACCTTTACTGATCGAAAGTTAAAATGTTCGTGCTTAGGTTCGTGATCGATTTTTATTATTAGGATTGTAATTATTACCGCCACCGTATTATAAAAACTTATGACTTAGCAGAAAACTCAGACCTTTAAGTGTTGGCTGTGAAGCATTGATAATAATAAAGAGAACCGATCGTGTGGGGCGTGCAAATTGAAAGGAGCAGCGAGTATATTTATCGACAATCTCCACAAAAGACTTCTTATTCGATGGCGGACATTATTTTCTTCGTTTGGATTATAACATGAATGATGTATTTTGCCAACGAAAATAATCTAAAAGCTGATAACTGATTTCATAACTATTTTTAAAGCGATATCTTAGGTTTTATTTACCTCCTATTTTCTAAAAAAAACCTTTGTCTCTATTTATTTAGGGGGTTTTCATTGCTTGATATACATATGTCAGCCCCATTATAATCTGTATAAAATACAGTTGTTCAAAGACAAAATTATAATGTAATTAATAAAAATTATTTAACTTTAGAATAATACAATAAAAGAAGGCATGAAAATTAAAAAGTATATATGTATATATCGGCGCAAAGGCGATTTGAACCCTAGATTACGACATTAAGAAAACAAGTTTTAAATCAAATTAACTGTTTTAAAACCGTTTAAATAACAATTCATTGTTCATAGTTGATTTTGAAACTCATTTTAATTGTGTAAACTTAAATTAGACGGTAGATGATAATTTGTAAAGCCCACTTGGCTATAAATACGGCGGTCCAATGCCCCGCGCGGGATTATCGCTCAGAACGTCGAGCCGTACGCATCTCTGTACGATATTGTTGTGAAAATAATAAAAGTAAATCTGATTAATTGGAGTTTGTTTTTGCCATGAGCAATAGTAGTGAACATCGTGACGTCAGCAATGCTGACGTCACTCTTTCTAAAAACAATTCTGACGGTCTTGAGCCGTCATCAGAAGTGGGATCGGCTGCTGTTCCGTCAGCTCGACCTCCAGATACACAACAGCAAGACGAAGTTAGCGCCAGGCGTGGAAACGAAACACCCTGTCAACCGATAGGTGGAGTTCCAACTGAATTCTTCACAAATATGATGCAGATGATGCAGAAAATGTCAGAACGCCTGTGTGAGCCAACTTCTGAATCGAAGATCAGGATTAAGGATGTCTACCTGCCATCATTTGATCCTGACACTAATGTCGGTGTGCGTGAATGGTGCCAGCACTTAGACAAAGCAGTCGAAGCATACAAAATCAGTGACTTCGATATTCGCATGAGAGCCTGCAGTCTATTAAAAGGACGAGCTAAACTCTGGGCCGATGATTGGATGGTGACCACATCTACGTGGAATGAACTACGTAATAATCTCATCACCACATTTGAACCAGAGAACAGATATTCACGTGACATCCTCCGATTTAGAGAGCATGTCTATGACTCATCAAAAGACATTGCTGAATTTTTATCACGTGCCTGGATACTCTGGAAGAGAGTGACAAAGGACAAACTAGATAACGAACATGCTGTTGAAGCTGTTATTGGATGCGTCAATGATGAGCGCCTCCGTATTGAATTATTAAATGCGAGAGCAACTACAGTACCTGAACTTATCTCAATTGCATCATCAATACGAAGGAAGCGTCCTCAGTCGAATTCACACCAAAGTGGAGGAGGACCTAGCAAACGTCCGCGTTTGCCAGATAACACTTCTTCAACATCACGTTGTAGCATATGCAAAAGGACAAATCATAGTACTAATGATTGTAGGTACAAACCACAAACGACTGAGCCAGAAGAAGGCAAGAAGGATCCTAAACCAGCAAATACGAATGTATGCTCATTCTGCAAAAAACCTGGTCATAGCTATGACTTATGCTATAAACGAGAGCGTTCACTCACCTCAAATGTGAACTGCGTCGAAGGAACAAGACTGGCTCCTATAACTGTTCAAATAGGAAAGATCATTCTACAAGCTGTATTTGACAGTGGAGCAGAGTGCTCATTAATTCGAGAGTCAGTTGCTGCAAAGTTACCTGGGCAAAGAAGTCAAGCAGTTAACTTTTTGAAAGGAATCGGACACTTTCCAGTGTTATCACTCACTAAGCTGCTGGCTGTCTGTGTCATTGATAACATAAATGTTGAAATACAGTTCTATATACTACCCGACTACGAGATGTCTACAGATGCTTTAGTGGGCATGAACCTGATACACGACACAAACCTCACTATGATGATCACATCTAATGGTACAAGGTTAATGCATCATCAACTTATCAACCATGTAAGTACGAAAAGTCCTATGTTTGACAAACTGGACTGTGATTTGACCAACGATGACGAAATTGCACAACTAAAAGGACTCTTGAATAAATACGAGCATCTGTTCATCCATGGGTATCCCAAGACCAGAGTTAATACAGGTGAATTGGAAATTCGCCTGAAAAACCCTGACAAATACGTGGAACGAAGACCATATCGTCTTAGCCCGGTAGAACGAGAAAAAGTCCGAAACATTATTAAGGAACTGCTGGAACACAATATTATACGGGAGAGTAAGTCACCGTACTCCAGCCCCATCATATTAGTTAAAAAGAAGAACGGCGATGATCGCCTCTGTGTTGACTTTCGGGAATTAAACGCTAATACCCTACGAGACCATTACCCCCTGCCATTAATCTCAGATCAGATTGATCAATTGGTAGGTGGTAATTTTTACACAAGTTTGGACATGGCGGCTGGCTTCCATCAAATACCGATAGCAGAGACCTCGATAGAGAAAACTGCATTCGTTACACCTGACGGGTTATATGAATACACCACCATGCCATTTGGTCTGAGCAATGCAAGCTCTGTTTATCAGCGCTGTATAAATAGAGCTCTATACCCATTGCTTGGAACTGCTACGCAAGTGTACGTCGATGACGTCTTAACCAAGTGCGCAGACTTCCCCGAAGGTTTAGCTCACATCGAAAGAGTACTGGTGGCCCTGCAGGATGCTGGGTTCTCAATAAATGCTGAGAAGTGCAGTTTCTTCAAACGTTCAATCGAGTATTTGGGTCACGTAGTTTCGGACGGACAAGTCCGACCAAGTCCAAGGAAAGTTGAAGCCCTTGTAAAGGCTCCTGTACCAACAAACGCCAAACAAGTAAGGCAATTCAATGGCTTGGCGGGCTATTTTCGGAAATACATTCCTGACTTCTCACGCATTATGTTACCTTTATACGAGTTGACAAAGCAAGGTGCAAAATGGGACTGGAACCAACGACATGAAGAAGCGCGGAACAAAATAATACAATGTCTCATTTCCGCACCTGTGCTTACCTTGTTTCAAGAGGAAGCACCCATAGAACTATACACTGACGCTAGCAGTCTTGGATTTGGTGCAGTACTCGTTCAAGTGATCAAAGGACGTCAACATGCAGTTGCTTTTATGAGCATGAGAACTACAGACGCCGAAAGCCGATATCACTCGTATGAGTTGGAGACTCTGGCGGTGGTACGCGCCATTAAACATTTTCGACAGTATCTTTACGGGAGAAAGTTTACTGTTATAACGGACTGCAATGCATTAAAAGCCTCCAAACACAAGAAAGATCTCCTGCCTAGGATTCATCGTTGGTGGGCATTTTTACAAAATTATGACTTCGAGGTAGAATACCGAAAAGGTGAGCGGCTTCAACACGCTGACTTTTTTAGTAGAAACCCAAGTGAGCATACGGTCAATGTCATGACGAAGGACCTTGACTGGCTTAAAGTAGAACAGCGACGAGATAATGAATTGAGACAAATAATGGACACCTTAAGAGAAAATAACCCGGTCGAAGGATATATCTTGGAAGACGACGTTCTAAAGAAGAATGTTCAAGATCCAGTCCTCGGACACCAATCCTATGTAGTGGTACCCAAGACTTTCCAATGGAGCATTATCAATTCCTTTCACACTGCTCTCAAACATCCCGGCTGGGAAAAGACACTACACAAGATAAAGGAGACGTACTGGTTCAACAAGATGAGTACCATAATTAGAACATTTGTGGAAAACTGTGTCATATGCAGAACTTCCAAAGGACCTTCGGGTGCTGTTCAAGCCCAACTACACCCAATCCAGAAACCTTCAGCTGCCTTCCAAGTAATTCACATGGACATCACGGGCAAGCTGGGAACTCCAAATGATCAACAGTATGTAATTGTGACAGTTGACGCTTTCACGAAATACGTACTGTTCTATTATGCTACCAATAAAAACCCACATAGCACGCTTGCTGCCTTAAAACGCACTGTACATCTATTTGGAACACCACTTCAAATCATCGTCGACGGAGGGAGAGAATTCTTGGGCGAGTTTAAAAACTATTGTGACAATTTTGGAATAGAGATTCATGCCATTTCGCCAGGAGTCAGCCGAGCAAACGGTCAAGTGGAAAGAGTCGTAGCAACACTCAAAAATACACTTACAATGATAAAAAACTATGAAACTGAGGAATGGCACACCACACTAGAAGAACTTCAATTGGCGATGAACTGTACCACTCATCGAGTCACCGGGGTTGCTCCACTCACACTCATTACTCAACGAAAACACTGTGTTCCACCTGAACTGCTGAACCTGGTGGATATTGATAATCAAACTATCAACATTGAAGCACTTACGCAACGTGTACAGCAAAGAATGTCTCAATCTGCAGAGACTGACAGACAACGCTTCAATCTACGTAAAGCAAAAATATACCCGTTTCAAAGAGGAGACTATGTTCTGATCAAAAACAATCCAAGGAATCAAACCTCGTTGGACCTTAAATTCAGCGAACCTTATGAAATTTGTAGAATACTGGAAAATGATCGCTACCTGGTAAAAAAAGTAGTTGGTAGGGGACGACCTCGGAAAGTCGCCCATGACCAACTTCGACGTGCCCCTCAACCTGGCAATCAAGAAACCGTATCGGCGTCAGAGAATGAACAGCCAATCAATCCTGGGCCATCTACTCCACGAGATGACCTGCCGGAGCAACGCACACAAGATGCAACTGACGAAAACACAACAGAATAAGGTGAGTCAAAACCATATTACTATAAGTCTCTGTCACCATACTCCATGCACAGCATAACCCCCTCTCCCCAAATCTACGAGAAATCTACGAGAAATCTACGAGAAATCTACGAGAAATCCACGAGAAATTCACGAGAAATCTACGAGAAATCCACGAGAAATCCACGAGAAATCTACGAGAAATCTACTAATAACCTACAGACCCAGACATTGAGGATGTCTTGGTTCACTAACAAAACTATGTACGCATCGATTAGATGCTAACAGATACCAAGCTCAGAGAAACAATTTTTTATGTTACAGAACCAACACCAACAGTCAGGCTGGTGCAGAGCGCGCACCGCCTGTCAGAATGGCCGTATCGGCGCAAAGGCGATTTGAACCCTAGATTACGACATTAAGAAAACAAGTTTTAAATCAAATTAACTGTTTTAAAACCGTTTAAATAACAATTCATTGTTCATAGTTGATTTTGAAACTCATTTTAATTGTGTAAACTTAAATTAGACGGTAGATGATAATTTGTAAAGCCCACTTGGCTATAAATACGGCGGTCCAATGCCCCGCGCGGGATTATCGCTCAGAACGTCGAGCCGTACGCATCTCTGTACGATATTGTTGTGAAAATAATAAAAGTAAATCTGATTAATTGGAGTTTGTTTTTGCCATGAGCAATAGTAGTGAACATCGTGACGTCAGCAATGCTGACGTCACTCTTTCTAAAAACAATTCTGACGGTCTTGAGCCGTCATATATAATAACAACATATTCAATATTACGGACACAAGCTATTCGAAAATGTCAATATAACAAGTTTTGTCCTGAAAAACCGTGATAGATATATTTCTATGTGAAATAAGACAAGAGTTAATTTGGTAAAGTTTGAATTACCACCAAAAAGTAGTACATTCAAAAAGTGGATTGAATTTGAGATAGGTCTATGTATAAAAGTTGGATAACTATAAATCATATGTTTTTCTTTTTCAGGTATGTGCGAGTTTCTTTAGTGGTTGTTCAGGATGCCGTGAAATAGTTTTCTAGCTCTAGGTGAGTTTTAGTTTTTTTATTTAGCTTTCAAGGAGATAAATAACTTTTTTCTTGATGAGTCTGTAGTCTGTACAGAATAGGTCTGTTATATACATCTACTTAAAACTTTAGGTAATAAATCAAACACCTAAAAAGAAGAAGTAGAAAAGCTTCAATTAATTTCAAATTATATCATTTTACGAAAATAAATTAATCAAGGCAATCTATTCGTTTACCCATTGTTTGAATAGGTCTATTGTTTCTAATATTCTGTATTCTAATGTTCTTGTATTGACATATTTTAATATCTAATAATTGTATTTAATCGAATTGTTATAATCGTGCTTAATCTAATTAATTTTTCCTATCCTTACCAATATTATAAACTATATATAAACTTATAAACTAATATTATAAATGTTAAAGTGTGTATGTCTGTTGGTTTGTCCTTCAATCACGCTGCGACAAAGCAACGGATCGATTGATTTTTTGCATGGGTACAGTTGAGGACCGGGATAGTGACGTAGGCTACTTTTTATTCCGGAAATACAAAGAGTTCCCGCGGGATTTTAAAAACTAAATCCACGCGAGCGAAGCCACGGGCCTCAACTAGTAAGTAGTAATTTGCATACCAAAATGGTGTGGTACAGCTAAGATCTATAATATTATATTGAACATCTACAACTATTCCTGTATCACCAAATAAATTGATTTATTGATTGATCTCACTATCACGCAGAAAATTGAAATAGATATTAAATTGAAAATATCGTTTTGCAAAAGTGGTATTTGGGGCGAATAAATAATAGAGATTTATAAATGCGTTTAACCCTCAAGACTGGGTGGCGTCTGAGTACGATGACCAAGTATGGGTTTTAACAGGGACAGCCTGGTTAACTCCTCGCCCACCTAATAACGGACGCGGGTCTAATGTTTCTTTTTTTAATTTACTAATTAAACAGGGTGTCCCCTTTCATAGAAAGATATTTTGTTATCATATGTTTTTTTTGCGTTCGGGACATTATACACATTTCATTCACATTTAAGGTGTGCGTTAGTGGGTTTTTGTGCATGAAACCTTCAAGGCAAGAATGAATGAATAATTATCTTCTATGCAAGGGCACTTCAATTTTTACTATTGTTTTGAATCAGCTATGATTGTGAACAAGAAAACATTACTTCCTGTTTTATGTAAAATAACACTGATATTTTTATTGATACCGAAGCTTAAGTTAAATAAAATCATTTTCAAAAGGAATTGCGCTGTTTTTGAAAATATGACCGCCTGGTCACCCTAACCGCTCGATTGATTTTGAATTTATTGGCAAAATGTTGCCAGTGGGAAATATAGAGACTTTCGTCTAAGGTCGACGATTTATCTTGCATCGCTAGGATTTAAAAGGAATATAGAAATGGACATTTCTTCGCATTTAGTTTTCAAATACATAATATATTTTCCTTCTGTGATTTATTGCAATAGTATTTTTATGATTCGATATAATTTTGAATTGATAAATGAAGGCAAATTCAATTATTGATTTTGAATAAAACTTTTTCTTAAAAGGGCTTCTCATATTGTGTCACCTACCATTACGTAGACCAAAATGGTATGCGCTACGCTTTATGTAGCTGTTCTACGAGGGCATTCAAGTTGAATTTATTCAAGAATTTGCGTATAAATAATTATACATAGAACATCACTGCACTACTGGTTTTTGCACGAAAGTGTACCGTAACCCAAAGATATCTGATGGTATAATTACTTATACCAATATAATTATTCCCTCTCAAAACAAAGGTATATTTTTGTTGGGTATACATTCTGCTTCGTTCCGCCCCATTGTTTGACTTACAAAAAGGTATTTCGCTGTGATTGATAGTTCCAGAGCGTAATGGAAAGAAAACAGTGGAGATATTATTTAATGTGTAATATCCCGGCTAATAGCTGTTTTTCTTAGCATTTATGAAATAATTAATGACTTTAAAAATTACTGTTTTAGTATAAGTACGAAGAAACGATGTTTTCTTGATTGTTTAATAATATTAATTGTAAATTTTTTTTAAAGAAACATATAAGTTTTAAATTACAGATTAAACTAAGTGCATCAAATGTTTATGACGTCACAATTCACTGTTCTATGTAAGCTTCCGTACTATGCGCGCATTTTGACGCTTGATAATGAATCGCATTAATAAAGTTGTACGTTTCATCTTGCCATCATAGTTAACTATTTATATCGTCAGGTAAAAAGCTAAATTCATCACACCTAGAAAAAATCAACACGTAGCACGGGAAACGTCCATTAAAATAAAATATACAATAGAATAGAATAAAATATTCACTTTTATGTGCACATACAATCATTCTGTCAGTAAACTGAATCTAGCGATCGTTATTCTAACAAAAAAAATAAAAATTAAAAATCTAAAATAAAAATGAACCAACAGCGCACAAAACGAATTATTGTTTTTAATTGAATCCCGCACGAATAAGTGCTGCGTATCGCTGCGCTGCTCTTGAAAATAAAAAATAAAAATTTCTAAAAATACGAGTATATATGTCCCTAGTTTTACAGCAAATGTCAACTCTATATTTTTGTTCTACGAGTAGGTAACATAATATTTTGTCTACAAGGCTTTTCAAAATACGTTGCCTATTTTTATAAGCACATAAAAGTACAGTATATAACTGCTACATTGAAAATAGTGTCGAAAAATTTTGTTTGTACCCTAAAACACGTCATTCAAAGATTGTGATGTCAACGCGACGGCAAAAATGGCCGCCTAATGACAGAGTTGTTTTTGTTGCCTCACAGTGTGCGTACGATATGCTGTTGGATTGCAAATAAAGTTGGTAATTTAATACAAGTTCAATTGAAAATAATATATAATTTTTTGATATACAAGCAAAATTATACTCTACAAATATTGCAAGGTAAACGTAAGACAATATTATATATTGCAATTTTATATAGTTCCCAAGGTGACAGACTGGCGACCTCGCACCGGGAAGCGCAATGTAGGCAGACCACCTATACTAAGTAAACCGACGACATCAAACGGGTCGCAGGGAGTCGCTGGATCCAGGCGGCGTAGGACCGAGGCCTGTGGAAGTCCATGCAAGAGACTTTTATCCAGCCGTGAAAGTCTATCAGTTGATAAAGAACAAGAAGAAAATTTTATTGTTTTTATTTATTTGTTTAATTTAGATTTTCTTGAATTTAAAAAAATTATAATATTTTCCGATAAACCGTATGACGTTTTGTCGGCAACATTGTACTTATTTGCAGCTCAATTAACTTCTTCCTACCGGTGACAGTGTAGGCTCAAATTACTTTAGGAAGAAAGTTTTGCAACTTTTTCTACGGGAAGCCATAACAGTTTTCATAGATTGTGTTTCCTATCTGCGGAACAATGGGTATCGAACGAATTCAGAGTAACTGGATTTGCTTTTTCCGTGCAACTATTGTATGTTTTCATTATTTTAAATTTTCTTTTGTTTTACATTGAAACTTGTTTTAGATAGATCCTTTTCAAATGAATATCATGGAATTTTTACAACATAAAAGAGATTGCAACGATTTTTTTCTATAATGTACAACACACGTCAGCATGCCATATTCTCTTTTCGGGATTTCCCTTTTATCATTACCGAAGGAATATTACACATAACATGTGTTATGTGTAATATGTGGCATGAAGCATAATATTGATTGAGATGGTTATGAATTTATTGTACTCGTAGAAAGTGCTTTATTAAATTTTATAATAACAATACTGTACTTAATTTTTTTTATAGACGTTATAATAAAACTTGTAGCTAAACTAATCTAAATACTATACAAATCTTGCCCGCGTGGAATGGTGCCAAGAATACTGGCTGCATTTCCGTAATAATTTCATTTCTGGTGAGGACAGAGGAGTCTTTACGTGTCATATAAGCTACAAGTTGGCCTACATTAAATTAATTTTTGAATTTGAATTTGACTCACAGCGGAGACTAGTCGACTAGGCAGGAAATATTATAGAGTCAGAAGTGTGCTGACACACACGTCTTGTACTCTATAATATATAGAGATTGTTACTCTATATACCCTCATCACGTTATATATAGAGTATTGGATACATAGGATAAGGTTTTTAACTTTGTAAGTTTGATAATGATTGTTTCAGTTTGACATCACACCTTCGAGAATTCGACCATAGTGATTTTTACAATATGACGCCGCGTAGAAAGTAATCTAAGAAAAGGTTTGGGCAGTTAAATAAATCCAAATCGATTTTAATAAAATTGCCACACCTTTTCCAAATTAGCTTCCATCTTACACTTTAATGTGAGATCGCAGTCAAAGGCTGACATGTCATCGATTTAAGAAAAGCTATTATTTTTATAGTTTTAACATTTACTAGCTTTTGCCTGCGGCTTTGCTCTTGTTAAATTCGATTTTTCAAATCCTTTTTAACCTTGAGAGGTTGAATTCTCAAAAATTCTTTCTTAGTGGATGTCTACGTTATAATACCTATCTGTATGCCAAACAGTATCCGTCCAGTGATTTGAACTGTGCGTTGATCTTTGCGTTGATAGACCAGTCATTCAATCAGTTAATGTATCAGTTTATACTCGTATATTTGGAAGATTAGGTTTCAGTATCGCAAAAATATCAGTAAGCGTTAATTATACGAGTAGAATGTAATCCAAACGAGGCTACGATGTAAGAAAACACTCTTTTATACTTTCAAAAGTTTTTAAAACTGGAATTGGTTTGCGGTAAAACGTTTCGAGTTAACTTTGCAGTTTTTTCATTTGCTCAGTTTCCAGCTCGAGCCATGGATGGAACTAAGAGTAAAGTTTGTGAGCTAAATACGTCTTCAGAAAACAGGCAGCATATGCTTCCGATTGCGTCAGAGATGAGTTCTTTGGCACAGGATGAAGTGCTTGTGGTCTGATAAGTAAGAGGTACCGAATCCCATTTTATTTTTTTAATTTACTAGCTTTTACTCGCGGTTTCTCTCCCCCATCTATTAAAATTAATCCGAATTGGTGATTCCTGTACAAAATTACCAATTTAGATTTTTTTTTGATTTTCCAGCTGTTCTTTTGGGTTTCCCTATTTTTCTTTAACTCGGCCGTTGGTCTTTTAAAAGTATAATAATACCTATTACCAATATCATGTTGTGTACAATTTACGGTTAATCATGTATCCGCTGGAGCGAGTTTTGTCCACGCTTTTTTATCATTTATATAATCTTCAATTGTACAATATGCCTTCTTTATTAGAATATCCTTAATAGATTTATTAAAGTTTAAACTTGTTTAAAGGCAAGTCTAAATTTGACTATGGAATTTTATTATAGAACATCACGCCCATTCCCACAAACGACTTCCAGATTTTCTTGAGGTGTAGTCGAGGAATCGGATAAATTGCCCTTTTTTTGGTGACTCAAAATGTTTTGCCTGACAAAAATTATGTTGTTATGTATGTATTGAAAATCTACCACAAGAATTCCTATTAATTTTTTCTCTCGAAGGAAATGGTGCGGTTTTTTAGATTATAAATTGTTTAGCATTACTACTTAAGATATTTACGAGGAAATCGGTACTGTATTTCATAATATCGTCCGACATTCACACTAGAAATAACTGTCAGCTCGGCAAAAATCATGAACTCTTGGAGAGTGGATTTAAGCAGAATGATATCTTAAAACAATAGCCCTTAGTTCCAATTTTGCCCAGCTTAACAGATAAGTTGGTCGTCCCATACAAAATTCTAAATCACCGAAACTATTACAGAGATCCAATCAGAGTGTGACGTTTTTTATAAAATGAAAAACAGCAATATTTCCTTTGAACATGAAATTGATTTTTAAAAATAGATGATCCGACTGAACCTCGAATTTTGTCGACTTTTTTTGCAGATTTTTACAATCAAATTACAAATATAGTCAAAGATCTGTTAGTTAAAAGTCGAGTTGATAAACTACCCCTATTAATAATTTACCTATGTAAAGTTACTTGCATCGCACTTTTCTTTTAAGCCATGGTTTAATAATATTTTGATATAACTAACTTTGAAATAAAATCTACAAAAAAAGTTCCACCGGCACTGCGATTAGAATTATTAAACACAGAAAAATAATGCCCAATTAAAAGTATTGTACACAAAGTTTTTAATTAATATGTTTGATACAATATTAGGCTGATTCTATGAAATGTTAATCTAAATGAAAATGTGAAATATTGTTAATTAATTATCAGTTAATTCGTTTGTGAAATTAAATCTTCCAGTAAAAACGTAAATCTACAAACAACCATTCGAATTTCAGTTCGCTTTCTACCGTTGCTATTGAAGGTTCAGGCGAGGCTTTTGCTATTGTTTATATCGTAAAATATCATCGTATCGTATAAGATTTTTTTACACCATAGCTATTAAAATTTCACGTCGCCCGAAAAATTCGTTATGAAGAGATTCCTATTAGTATAAAAGCTTGTCAAAATTCAATTACCTATCCAATAACTTTGTCAAATATCAACATGGCGGACGTAGGAGGCCATCACGAGCCGATATTTAGAAAAGAAAAACGATTACACCGACAAGTTTTTTATGTTGGGGCCCGGAAGTTTCGTGGTGTGCTACTGTCATAAAAATTATCTATTGAGAAATTACCTATTGAGCAAAATTAAAATTATCTGTTGAGCAAAATTGAAATTTTAAGAAAACTTATTACTTTGATTAATTAATATTAAATTGAATTTTAAAAGTAGTGTAAAGGGACATAGCTACAGATATTAGAGGTAGGTGGTGCAAATATAATATACAAACTATATAATATAATCGCTACTAATATTATAAATGCGAAAGCGTGTTTGTTTGTTGGTTTGTCCTTCAACCACGCCGTAACAATGTAACGGACCAACGTGATTTTTTGCATGGATATAGTTGAGGACCGGGAGAGTGACATACGCTACTTTTTATCCCGGAAAAATAGAGAGTACTCGCGGTATTATTAAAAACTATATCCACGCGAGCGAAGCCGAGCGAAGCCGCGCGCATCAACTAGTAATCAACTAGTCAACTAGTAATATAATGACTACACAATAATGTCGATTCAGTGCTTGTTCAGTACAGTTCGTAGAGTGGTGTAAACCGGACGCTAGCTGTCCCCACCGTGGCCCGAGTTTCCGCGCCACAGCCTTATCAGCGCCACAGTTGCTCTCGTCCATTCCCGCCACCGGCTAAATAATACGCTTCGAATAGACCACATTCACCGCCCTTGTTTATGGTCTTCATTCTGTGTATTTTACAATACGCAGAACGACTGGAACTAAATAATGGGTCTTTGTTAGTGTTTGCACACAGAAACATCGCTAATGTTTATTTACTAGAGCAGCTTTATAGTTACCTATTATTATAATGTATATAAAAATAAGTCGGGTTTTCCTTCCTGACGCTATAACTCCAGAACGCACGAACCGATTTCCACGGTTTTGCATTCGTTGGAAAGGTCTCGGGCTCCGTGAGGTTTATTCAGGAAAATTCAGGAAAAATTTGAATCTAATTCCACGCGGACGAAGTCGCGGGGGCAAAAGCTAGTAATGTATAAGTTTCACACACACTTACAATCAGGTGAGATCGCAGTCAAGGACTATCTTGTCATTGAATAAAAAAAACACCAGTCAAAACGACTCTTCGAATTATGTGCCCCGCCCATTTTCACTTCAGTCATCGTTTTCACGCTTCCCTTCTGAAAGGATATTGACGTGCGATAAAAAAACTTTGGGAGCCCCTGCTTTAGCGTGAGCGATGGTAGAAAGAGACGACGACGAAGAGAGAGATGTTTTTTATATAATATGGCTAGGGCGACAGTTTCGCGACTCTCTCGGTCGCTCGTTTCGCGCTCGCTTAATCCTCATTAGCAAAACTCAATTAAGCAGACCTCGCAAATCAGAATTCTGGTCCTCCGAGCCGAACAAGACAGAAGTTACACAGAACTAGTCGTACCCACAACACCGCACGTTAACGACAGCAACAAATTTTCTCCAATTAAATCCATGTAGGGCCCTAGAGGGTTCCATTAATTAAATGCGACTCTTAAGAGTCCTTACCCCCTGTGCCTCAGAGTCAGGGCCCCACTTGTCACTGTGAACCACTCAAGATAATCGCCGGACAAAATTATTCACTTTGATTGTCTATGGAGTCATGGCTTTAGGAGTATAATTGCGAGGCGAGAGTTGCCTTCAGTGGCGAATGGCGAACACTCGTTATTGTACCTATACTAGATGATGTCCACGACTTCGTCCGCGTGGATTAGGTTTTCTTTTATTCCCTAACTGCACATATCACGTCACGCAAGTGGTGTGCCATGTCTAGCGTTGCCAGACGTCCCGTATTTCCCGGGACATCCCGTATTTTAGGCATAATTTAAAATGTCCCGACGGGACTGTCTCTGTCCCGTATTTGATCCGTACTTCGTTTTTCATTATGAAATCGATCTAAGTATTCACACACGCAACGTTCGTAAAACGTACGGTTTAATTATGTGACTCGCCTCGGCTCAAGCAACTGTGTAGTGTGAAGTAACTTGCACTTGGGTAAGGCCGTAGATTTTGCCACTTTGTAACATAGAGTAACATAGACACTCCTATGTTACGGTAACGTAGAAGTAACGTGAAAGTAACACAGTGTTTGTAAGGCTGATTACATAACGTACTTATTTTAACCGACTTCAAAAAAGGAGGAGATTTTTGTAATAAACTTGTAAGTATAGCATTTTTTATAATCGCCGATCATTCAGAGATAAGAGAGAGAATTCAGCAATAGGAAAAATATATTTTTTTAAACTATCATCAATGGAATTTTGTAACCAAAACTCTCTGGCTGTTTATCAAATAAAGGTACATTATTCTGATTATTACGAAGATGAGTTTCAATTAACTCATCTTCTTTTAAACTCATTCTTTATTTAAAAGAACTATTTGAAAAATCCGCTCCTGGCAGAATGTGTAGGTACATTAACCTTTACAACACTTCAACGTTACTAAATAACAATCAACGTTACCAGTAACATAGAAGTCACATAAAAGTAACGTCGAAGCGTAATTTTTGAGGTTTTAAACAGGAATAATTACTAAATGCGAGACGATTTTAGCCAAATACACATTATCATGTTTTTATAAATCACTTTAGCTAAGTATAACACATAAATGTGTGCAATAAAAACTGTTGTTTACCTTTAAAATCACCAAAATTCACAAAAAAAAGCTGCTGACGAAACACACGCGCACACCTTTGATAAAATTCCACAGGCTAGAAAATGGCGGTTTCTTTTTTTTTATTTTGTTGCCGGAATCTTTAGTGTGGCCAGTGCCATTATAAAATACTACCCTAAAGTTATTGAATATTTAGATGCCCAATTTTGGTAACATACAAAATAGTAACGTAATAAGTGAAAATAAGGAGACAACATTTTGAATTGCGATAAAACATTTAAAAACGCATATTTAAATACATGGAACCCAGGATGTAATTGCTTAATCTATTCACATTTCAGATATTCATAGTAATTTAGGACTTTAAATAGAAATAATGTAGTTATAACGAGCCAAATACTTGACTGGATCAAAAAGACAGCTTATTTTGGGCAAAATTTCAGGGTAAGGTCAGTTTTAAGTCATTGTATTTTTTTAAATATACGACATACATTTAATTTAAGAATGCACTATAGGAGTTTAAGAACTACCTAACCTAATTAGGATACTTGCATAACAATTTACGCAATACTTCGATTTTTAATACGCATGTCAAGTTAAGGGACATTTTCTTTTTACAAAAAGTGGCAAAATCTACGGCCTTACCCACTTGCCGCCCGCATCGACCAACGACAGTGTTAGTGTCAAAATGACAATGTTAAACTCGATCCTCGGAAGAATATAAAAAAAAATGTTTTTTATTTGTCCCGGGTAAAAAACTGAAATCCCGTATTTTTTACCCATTTAACCATTTGTCCCTTATAGGCTGAAAAAAAATCTGGCAACCCTAGTCATGTCTCATACAGTTCCGTACGTTATAACGCATTAGTACATGCACATTGCACGTGCAAGTGCACATCTACGCTTACGCAGCCGGTTTCTTTATTAGAAACTATTATTGCCGACCTCCCTGGCGCAGTGGTGAGCGATGTGGTTTTATAACTGGGAGGTCTCGGGTTCGATTTCCGGCGGGGACAATTTGGGAATTTATAACTTCTGAATTGTCGCTGGTCTGGTCTGGTGGGAGGCTTTGGTCGTGGCTAGTTACCACCCTGCCGTCAAAGACGTGCCGCCAAGCGATTTAACGTTCCGGCACGATGACGTGTAAAAACAGATTAGGGGTATGGGTTGAATTTACACTGCTCTACCCGTTCCAAGTTAGTCCGCTACCATCTTAGACTGCATCGTCACTTACCATCAGGTGAGATCGCAGTCAAGGGCTACCTTGTCATAGAATAAACAAAAAAAAACTAACTGAATATGCCTGCGGTCTCATCCACGTTAATAGACGTAGGTTTTATAGATTTATAAATCTAGTGAGAACTCTTTGTCCAGGATTTAAAAGGATCTAAATCCTAAACGCAGAATACAAGCTATGTCAGCGCCCGACAATATTATATCGCTTCAACGGTGGAGCCGTTAAAGGTAACCGGCTGACAAACAAACTCACTATATTATTGTCATAAGAAGTAATAATATTCTTTTGCTATAATCCGCTAAACCAAAAAGAAACACAGGAAAAACACAACACCAACACGCAGCACCACACAAACTCGAACTTCGAAACACACTCGATGTAGGTAGGTACGTTTCGCTCCAATACCGGAGCATCCAATCTCCAAACAGACTCACCCCACCATTACAATACTAGTGGTTCGCCCCGAACTGAGACCTCGCGATATCCCATAATTCCCAGAAGTTTTAATTATATATTGTAATAATTAACTTTTAACATTAGACACAATAAAAAAAATAATAGTTGACATAAAACTGTTTTACTGACAAAGCGCCATCATGCTAATAGATGGCGCATTTACTGACAAAGCGCCAATAATGCTAATAGATGGCGCATTAAAATTAAATAATTTCGTTTCTTTATAACATTTATCTAATTTTAGTATTTGTTGTTCAAGTACAGGATATAACTGAATTTTCAACCAAGTTTCACGTTCTAATATTCAGTAATTCAGAAGTTATAGGGCTCTGACAGACATTTACGGACACACTTCTCTGTCTAGTAGGCAAGCGCCCTAGTTGACTCAGAGAACTCGCTTCGCTCGTTCAATTATATTAATAGTATGAATAGCAGGCTCCTCAGACATTCTTATATATAAAATCAATAGGGGTATCTTTAAAGGAACTTTTTTTGTGATCAATGAAAAGCCAAGAACCCTTCCCGAGTGGGGAATGAATTAATGTTCAAAAGAAGTCCCCATTGTTGGAGGCTGTATAATTGGGCGACAAACTTGCAGGCTCTCGATAAAGCCCCGGATATCCGGTTTCGGTGCGAGCTAACACCCTTAACCGGTTTTTACTTTCTTAAGTTCATTAACGGATAATTTTACCTTAAAATTTTATATTTATTAAAGAAGTAGGTATTCTTATTAATGCCCTGACCGATTCCGAATATGGCGGCCAATCTCCACAGAGATTAGCCGTCTGCGTGGGAGATAATATTATAGTGCACAAGTGTGTGCGCAAATATAGGTAAGTATACTCTCTCTATACCCTAACACACAGACAAATCTCTCCGCTAAGAATAGACAAACAAGATCAAACTTCACGTCTTAGTTAGTTCATTTGATCATATCTATACTAATATTATAAAGCTGAATAGTTTGTTTGTTTGAACGCGCTAATCTCAAGAACTACTGGTTCAAAAAATTCTTTTTGTGTTGGATAGTCCATTTATCGAGGAAGGCTTTAGGCTATATAACATCACGCTGCGACCAAAAGGAGCGAAGCATCAGTGAAAAATTAAAAAACAGGGAAAATTATCCATATTTAAAAATTTCTTAATCGCGATCATAATAAAAGAAATTGACGCAGACGAAGTTGCGGGCAACAGCTAGTTTATAATATCGACCATTGTATTGTAATAGTGTATCATACACCTGTATAGTCCCTACAGCTAAACCTAAGGGGGTGGAGGATATATGACAACGTCAATTAACTTTATATGCCAATAACTTATTACTCCCAAAATTATGACGTCATATATCATTATTTTCGCTAAGCCTAAATCCGCGCTATGGCGAGCCCCGTAGATATTAATGAATTTATTGCGTTTACCAAACCGATAGCGAGAGTTGCAAATTGTAATAAATTCAAACCGCATTTCGTGGCCCTACAAACCAAAGGGGCCTAAATTTATAATAAGGGTTTTTACATCACATTTCGGGTATCATTTATAAAACCCTAGTTCTATCGTCGAAGTAAACAACAATAAAAGTACACAATGCCTACACAATTTTTGTATATATTTTGTACCAACCAACTTACATAACACAAGAAAAGAAAAGATGAACAAGGAAATAACAAGATTTTATTTTTAGATAGAAGTTACAATAACATCACCTATATTAAGAATATAATGCCTATTGGTAATATTTGTAAATACAAATAGTAGCCCAGGGAGATAAATTGGACAACAGCAATGTCTCCCAATTTATTTTTTATTTACCTTATAAAAGCAGAAAGTTTATGTAAATTAGTACTATAATAAATTAATCATTAAATATTTTTGTTGAAGTTAACAATATTATAAAACTTCACCTTTATATCCAACTCCGTTGATTAAGTAGTCTCCGTAAATCTTTGCCAAGAATAATGACGATGCAAGATCAGAGATATGGATTTAATGAAACGACTATACTTCTTTCATGAAACCCACTTCTGTTTTATATTGCATCGTCATTTACCAACGCGTGAGTTCGCAGTCAGACTGGGTCATTGAAATAAATTGGTACAATACCTATATAAGCTGTAAAAGGCTACGTGTGGTAGAGTCTCAACTAGTCATAAGAGCTACAAGCTATATGAAATAAATATATTTTTTTATTTTTTTATTATCTTCATTTTTAAGGGACTTTCGTCCGACACGGACACGTCAGCCCCATCGTAACCTAACTTATAAATTATCCTAGTGGAATGTAACAGAAACAACTAAATCCAAATTCACCGCTTGTGCAGACACATCTACACAATCGACTTAAAATAAATAATTTTGAAATTTGAAAAAAAAAAAAAAAAACCTTCCTTAGGTCACTTTCTTTGCGAAAGTATAATTTAATTTGGCATGTTTCCGTTATCCGAAATCCGTGCCGTAAATTATTTAAAAGTACCAAAGTGTTTTTCCCCGTCTTGCAACTTTTGCCCGTAAACAGGCAATATTTTAGATTTGAGCCAAAGTTTTTCGTGCAAATCACCGTGATTTTGTAATTAAGCAAAAAAACTGAAGATAGAGTAGGTTTTTCGCGGAGAGAAATAATCTCTCGTTGGGTAAAATGTTTTTGCGCGATAACAAAACTTCATTATTTTATGCGTGTTTTGCGAAAAATGTAACTCAAAAAAAAAACTTATGACTTATTAATGAAATGTTATATGATACTTTATTTTTTGATTAATCATAGACTTCAGTGGAAGAGAAGAAGAGACATTAGATATTGGGCATAGACACGGTATGATTTTTATTTATGTAACGGTAACCTAAGTACGGAATTTTGGAAATGACAGAAGCGCTCTTGTCATTTCCATACAAAATTTGTTGCTGGCGCTAACTTTACGTTTACTATTCGAAAGTTAAAATGTTCGTGGTTAGGCTACAGGTTATAGCAAAGTTAAACACTGCTATGTAAGATATAAAAAAGAAAATTCAAGAAAATAATAAGAAAGCCGACGTTGCCAACATCGTAGCCAGCATGCAACCAATTTCCACCTGTCCATACCAAATTGCTTTTGTCCGGGCTCGATTCAATTTGCCTATTCAGCGAATAGTCCCCTTTGCACGTCAATAAAAATTTACTTCGCTCTTAAACGACACGCCTAACCTGGTGGAGAGAGTTCCGAAACAATTTTTCATTTTAAAGGTCACTTTTGTACTTTTACTTTAAAAAATTATGCTATCACTAGCTTTTTCCCGCGGCTTCGCTCAAGTTAAGCTCGAATTTTATAACCCTTACTAGTTGATTCCCGCGACTTCTTTCGCGTGGATTAAGGATTTTTATTCCCGCGGGAACTCTCTTATTATAAAAAGTAGCCTATGTGTTATTCCAGACTATAAACTATCTCTGTGCCAAATTTCAGCCAAATCCATTCTGTAGTTTTTACGTGAAAGAGTAACAAACATCCATCCATCCATCCATACTTACAAACTTTCGCGTTTAAAATAGTATTTGTAGGATTTTTACCCGCTTAGGGGGTTTAATTTCATCAAAAATCATTTCTTAGCGGATGCCTACATCATATTAGCTATGTATGCCAAATTGCTATTGTAAGAAAGACTGCATCTGTGTTTGTGCACACACTTTTTCACTATAATGGGTAAGATTTGAACCTTCGACAAGACGTTTTTCAGTCAGAACCTTGAACCGTTGAGCTTCTGAGGCCTCTTCAATCATCATCACATCGAGGTCGAGGAGGTCATCGAGTCCACCGGGGATCCAAGAGCTGGCAGCTACCTTGGCCAAAGAACTAGTTTGGCCATTCAAAGGGACAATGCTGCCAGCATCTTGGGTACTGACTACTATGCCGCGCTGCAGTGATATCGATGAGGCTTTAGGTTTATATTAATTTTAATTTTAGAAATAGTTTTGTTATAATACTTATATACCTACTTATTATACTGCTTTAATTATTATTAAATAATGATTAATGATAAGTAAATTATTTATTTATTAAACAAAAAAATTGTAATTTACTGTACTAAATAATGAACAACGTTCATTAGTTTAACGGGGTCTTTTCCCTGTTTCTAGCAATTTCGCGTCTTTTCAAACCAGTTTTAATTCATGAAGAACTATTTTTTTTGCATCGAAAAAAATATATGTTGTAGATACATATTTTATCATTATAGTTTAATTGACAGAAACGCGTTAAGCTATATTTTGCTCGATCATAAAAAATTATGAAGAAATCGCGATTTTCACTATCATTTCAATTTTGTGTCTAAAATTTTTAACTAAATTTAAAAAAATATATATGAAAATAAAGCTTATTACATTTATGATTTTTTTCAATTGACCGTTTTTTAAATAAAAATTTAAGCTTAGTTCTAGCTTATTTCTAGACGTAAATGGGCACGCGCATCCTCTAACGGGGGTGTTCCAGTAGCCCACCGGCCTCTAACGAGGTTGGACGCACGTCAGTTTTCGCAGGCCACGCTCTCCCATGCTTAAATTCTCAATTTCATTAATTTTGTTGTAAAAATATTATTTTGTAAAATCACTAAAACTTTTTATTAGATCTTAGTTAGCATAGTACCTACTTAGTTTTTATATAGTTTTTAGTTAGTATCTTAGGTTACTATTTTATCTTGTAAACAGTTATAGTAAATTAATTAAATATAGTGTTTGTTTTTATGAATAATAATGGAAGATAAAAGAAATTTAAAAAAGAAAATATCAGCTTTGAAGCGAAGGAATATTAGAAAACAAGTATGGTAAGTGTTTCTTTCGCTTTATCGAAATACTAGCTGATTCCCGCGACTTCGTCCGCGTGGATAAGGTTTAGAGTGACTTGCTACTATCCACGAGAAGTTATGTCCTTTATCTCCGAAAATATTTAGTTATTTTTTGGGTAACTTGAACCGTTTACGCAGCGCACGCAACGGAAGCCTTCAAATATGGATAATTTTCCCCGTTTTTGCAACATTTTTCACTGATGCTTCGCTCCTATTAGTCTCAGCGTGATGTTATATAGCCTAAAGCCTTCCTCGATAAATGGACTATCGAACACAAAAATAATTTTTCAATTCGAACCAGTAATTCCTGAGATTAGCGCGTTCAAACAAACAAACTCTTCAGCTTTATAATATTACTAGCTTTTGCCCCCGCGACTTCGTCCGCGTAGAATTAGATTTTGGGGTGGAATTTTCAAAAACTGTGACACACGTACTTCTTTATTTTTAACTGAAAGCTCAAATACCAACTTTGATGGAAATAGCTTGAAAAATGACTATCCAACACAAAAATAATTTTTCAATTCGAACCAATAGTTCCTGAGATTAGCGCGTTCAAACAAACAAACTGTTCAGCTTTATAATATTAAGTATAGATAAGATGATGCCCGCGACTTCGTACGTGTGGTTTTGAAAAATCCCGTGGGAACTCTTTCATTTTCCGGGATAAAAAGTATACATTCCAGGCAATTTATCTCCACTCCAACTTTCAGTCAAAACCTTCCTTTTTACGGTAAAGAGGAATAAAGATACACACACACACACAAACTTTCGCCTTTATAATATTACTGTGATTACCTAGGATTAGAATTTTTACAAAAGGCGAGAATAAATTTTGTTGAAGAAGAATAATTATTCCAGCACTGGTAGCATGGGCGGGAGAAATCGTATCCCCGGGAAAAGGATAAAATGTTTATCCCCTCGCTTAGTCTTATCCACCCATCGAGCATGGGCACAGCGGTGGAAGAATATTGGCAGTGGATAAAATGGGAGAAAATTTATCCCCGCAATTATTGCCATTATAAGAAAATCATGGAAGTAGGAGGTACAAATATCACAATCATCAAAATTTATGTCAATTCGGTCTCAAAAAGTCATTATTTTTATCTATACTACTCGTGATTTTGACAGTTAATAGGTGATTCGTAGGTGGTTTTTGTCTGTGGTTTTTGTTTTCGTTTGACCCTTTCTAAAGTCAAAAAAGGACAAGTTTATCTCTTTCATTTGTTCCCACGCTCTAGCCAGGGGAAGTTGCTCTACTTGTAATGTCAAATAGGGATATACTTCTCCTTTCCTCTGTCGCCATGCTCTAGCAAAGGGAGAAGGCAATTGTATCCCCTGTCAGTGGATAAAATCGGGGGATAAAATGTTTATCTCCTGCCCATGCTGCCAGTGCAGATGTTGGTATCAATGTGAACACTTGCAATTTACAGCGAGCTGAAAAAAACTCCAAGATGGCGGATTCAAGATGGCGGCCATACAAATTTCGTCGGTGTCTATCTTAGAGAGTATAAAAGATGGAAGAGTGGTTTTCTGGCAAGAGATGATCAGGATTGAGGACCCGAAGGTCTACTTGATGAATAGAAAAAAAAATCAAGATGGCGGAATTGATTTTTCCATACAAAATATATGCAAAACTTTGATACGGTTCCTTTTTATTTCTGATGGTTTCTATATAGAGCACATAAATTCATTCGAAGGAAAAATATGTAGAGAGCTGATGATTGAGGATTTCGGAGACAGGTGAGGAGCACGGCCAGGGTATTGAAGATAGGTGGGGGGTGTTCAAACAAAAGCCACTCAAAACCTCATCCAATTTGCAGCGAGCTGAAAAAAACTCCAAGATGGCGTATTCAAGATGGCGGCCATACAAATTTCGTCGGCGTCTATCTTAGAGAGTATAAAAGATGGAAGAGTGGTTTTCTGGCAAGAGATGATCAGGGTTGAGGACCCGAAGGTCTACTTGATGAATAGAAAAAAAAATCAAGATGGCGGAATTGATTTTTCCATACAAAATATATGCAAAACTTTGATATGGTTCCTTTTTATTTCTGATGGTTTGTATATAGAGCACATAAATTCATTCGAAAGAAAAATATGTAGAGAGCTGATGATTGAGGATTTCGGAGACAGGTGAGGAGCACGGCCAGGGTATTGAAGATAGGTGGGGGGTGTTCAAACAAAAGCCACTCAAAACCTCATCCAATTTGCAGCGAGCTGAAAAAAACTCCAAGATGGCGTATTCAAGATGGCGGCCATACAAATTTCGTCGGCGTCTATCTTAGAGAGTATAAAAGATGGAAGAGTGGTTTTCTGGCAAGAGATGATCAGGGTTGAGGACCCGAAGGTCTACTTGATGAATAGAAAAAAAAATCAAGATGGCGGAATTGATTTTTCCATACAAAATATATGCAAAACTTTGATATGGTTCCTTTTTATTTCTGATGGTTTGTATATAGAGCACATAAATTCATTCGAAAGAAAAATATGTAGAGAGCTGATGATTGAGGATTTCGGAGACAGGTGAGGAGCACGGCCAGGGTATTGAAGATAGGTGAGGGGTGTTCAAACAATAGCCACTCAAAACTTCATCCCATTTGCAGCGAGCTGAAAAAAACTCCAAGATGGCGGCCATACAAATTTCGTCGGTGTCTATCTTAGAGAGTATAAAAGATGGAAGAGTGGTTTTCTGGCAAGAGATGATCAGGATTGAGGACCCGAAGGTCTCCTTGATGAATAGAAAAAATATTCAAGATGGCGGAATTGACTTTTCCATACAAAATATATGCAAAGCTTTGATACGGTTCCTTTTGGAAATTTCATATACAGGGCAAAAATTCATTCGGAGGAAAAATATGGAGAGAGCTGATGGTTGGAGATGGGTGAGGATCACGGCAAGGATACTGAAGATAGGTGGGAGGGTTCGGGGGAGGGCATTATAGGCTTGATAACTATCACACCTGATGGAAAGTGATGATGTGTCTTAAGAAGTAACGCGATTGTCTAGAACTCAGACCAACTAACTCTAGACCTCGCACCCGCTTTATTTTCTATGAAAACGCATTCTGAAAAAAATTGAGACGGGCGCGTACTCGAGCGCTAGGATTGGTTTGCGAAATGTACCGCGGTCATTTATAGAGAATAGAGATGTGACGCTATCGATACTTATTTTAATAAAAAATATTTACAGCCTGCTATCAAGAATCAATAGTTAGTGTATTTTCTCTCTTTTTAATATTACCTCTATAGAATACTAGTAGGACGCGTGGGTGCGCGGCCAGCTAAAGTGGACCGCGGTTTTTCTGGTCGTGATCAACTTTTGCCAGAAAATCTCTTTTTTGTCAGCTTGCTGCAAATTGAATGAGGTTTCGAGTGGCTTTTGTTTGAACACCCCCACCTATCTTCAATACCCTGGCCATGCTCCTCACCCATTTCCGAAATCCTCAATCATCAGCTCTTTTCATATATTTTCCGCAAACCATCAGAAATTTTGAAAAGGAACCGTATCAAAGTCTTTCATTGTTCCCAATTTGCCATGGAAAAATAAAATCCGCCATCATGCATTTTTTTCAGTTCATCAAGTAGACCTTTGGGTCCTAATCATCTTTTGCCAAAAAACCACTCTTCCATCTTTTATACTCTCTGAGATAGACACCGACGAAAGTATGGCCGCCATCTTGAATCCGTCATCTTGGAGTAATTTTCAGCTCGCTGCCAGTTGGATGAGGTTTCGAGTGACTTTTATTTGAACACCTCCCACCTATCTTCCATACCCTGGCCGTGCTCCTCACCTGTCTCCGAAATCCTCCATCATCAGCTCTCTACATATTTTTCCTACGAATGAATTTATGTGCTCTATAGAAACCATCAGAAATAAAAAGGAACCGTATCAAAGTTTTGCATATATTTTGTATGGAAAAATCAATTCCGCCATCTTGAATTTTTTTTCTATCCATCTAATATACCTTCGGGTCCTCAATCCTGATCATCTTTTGCCAGAAAACCACTCTTCCATCTTTAATACTCTCTGAGATAGACATCAACAAAATTTGTATGACCGCCATCTTGAATCTGCCATCTTGGAGTTTTTTTTCAGCTCGCTGACAGTTGGATGAGGTTTGGAGTAACTTTTCTTTCAAAACCCCCCACCTATCTTCGATATCCTGACTGTGCTCTTCACCCATTTCCGAAATCCTCAATTAGCTCTCTCCATATTTTTCCTCCAAATGAATTTATATCCTCTGCATGAAACCATCAGAAAGGAAAAGGCTCCGAATGAATTGTTGTCCTCTAGACAAAACCATGAATGCAAAAAATTTTTTCACTCATGATGAAAGGTGATCAATGAGTCAGTCAGTCAGTGAGTCAGTCAATGAATCAGCACGAGTAGCTTTATGTATATTAGATAGATAATTATTGTAAAAATTCAATTTTACAAGATTCATTTTCATTCATAATAGAATACACAATAAACATAAGCCTCAATAGCCCAACTGTTAAGGGTGCGGACTGAAAACTGAAAGGTTGCAGGTTCAAACCCCACCCGTTGCACCATTGTCGTACCCACACCTAGAACAAGCTTTCCGCTTATTTGGAGATGACAGGAGGATATAAGTCCACTTCAGCACGGGTAGCATGGGCAGGAGATAAACATTTTATCCCCCGATTTTATCCACTGACAGGGGATACAATTGCCTTTTCCCTATGCTAGAGCATGGCGACAGGGGAAAGGAGAAGTATATCCCTATTTGACATTATAAGTGGAGCAATTTCCCACGGCTAGAGCATGGGAACAAATGAAAGAGATAAACTTGTCCTTTTTTGATTTTTGAAAGGGTCAAACGAAAACAAAAACCACAGACAAAAACCACCTACGAATCACCTATTAACTGTCAAAATCACAAGTATAGATAAAAATAATGACTTTTTGAGACCGAATTGACATAAATTTTTAAGTATTGTGATATTTGTACTTCCTACTTCCATGATTTTCTTATAATGGCAATAATTGCGGGGATAAATTTTCTCCCATTTTATCCACTGTCAATATTCTTCCACCGCTGTGCCCATGCTCGATGGGTGGATAAGACTAAGCGAGGGGATAAACATTTTATCCTTTTCCCGGGGATACAATTTCTCCCGCCCATGCTACCAGTGCAGCTTGGCTAAGATTCATTTTTAAAAATTAAAAAAGAAACATACCTTATAAAGTCCGTTTCATGACGTTCAAGACGGGTAATCACCCGGGTTAAAACCCATTCGTGGGCTTAACCTGAGTGATTACTGATTTACTCATCTCTAAACAGGACTTATTTAGAGGCATTTTGTAATCCAGGACATACCTGACGATAAAATCTTCCTACTCCTTCCTTTCTGAAGCTCTCAAAGTTAGAATTTCAGATGCTTATAGTAAAATAAATAAATAAAAAAATATTCAGATGCTTACACTATGTAATTTTTACAAGAACAACGTGAGTCAGTAATTTACAAGTGTAAAATTTTAATGCCTTGAAAAATTAAAAGCTATTAAAATTTTAAACAATATCTGTCAAGTTGAACTAGGTACCAACAGTAGTTTCATATACTGTGACCAGGAGCGCCCGTAAGGGGTCATTGCGCTTTCGTTACGCTGCTGTCTGCCCAACGCGTATTTAAATACTTACGCGAGGATTTCGGAGCGGCGACATAGCACGTAAATACCTAAAGTTCCGCAACAAGTAAGCCTTAACAGTGCGAGTTGTTTCACTCTCACGGTAACGAAGGCCGTGTGTCTTCGTTAGACGCGGGGCGTATTAAGTGCGAACGACTACTGTTTCGTTATTGCCGCTTAATTATTAACGAATATAGCGCCAATACGAGTAATAGAAACACCAATTCGACTGCCTAATGAAATTATTTATAATTAAGACTCCGTCGAAGGACTTTCTCGATACGGTATCACATGATCGTGGGTCACAGTACTTACTACAGACTTTCGCCTTTATAATATTAGTGTGATGTGATGTGATATAGTTAATACAAAACATTACGAGTAATGTAACATAGAAAAGTGAATCATGACGTAATTATTATAGTTGCATGACACAAAAATAGATATTCTCAGGAAATAACTTGAACTTTCTTGTGTACCTATGGAAAATCTTATAAAACAAGTATGCACGTAAGTAATTCAAAATTTGAATTTCAGAAAATAACGAAACATGCTTGAATTGTTGTTCTCTCAACCAAAAATTAAATCTGCTGGAGGTCGGTGTTCATTTGCATACACTTTTAAAAAGTCCTTTGTTTAAAATCCTGACCAAAGAGCTCCTGACCCAAAAACCTATCCTTAACATTGAAAAAAAAAAAAAAAAAAATACACCAGCCGCACAAAAAGTCCTTGGCCCTCAAAAACCTTGCAAATTGACGTGGGACTACATTGTACGGACAGACAAGAACATTGTGCGACATTAAAGTGTTCATTTAGTTAGCAAAATGTTCTTTCTATTTAACTTTTTACTTGTTAACAAAGTTTTGCTTTATTTGGCGGGGGTAGGGAGTTACGGTGAATGGAAATGAGCTGAATGTAAAGGTGGGAGGAATTAGGTTTGTTATTCTTTCGAGTCCTATTTTTATTCTCCTTTTTTTGAAAATGTTATTCTACTATGAATGCAAAGTTTACCACGACGAGTAAAAAAATCTGGTAAGTTAACAGTTATTGGATAGAGTCAGGCGTTACTTTGCGGAAGTTCATGATTAACAAAAAAATGTTAGAGTTATTTTGCTGTAATCCGCCAACAGAAAAAAATCTGTATGGTCAAACATGCAGTTATAAGCTAAGCACCGCTTACCTCCCAAACCAAGCAATAAAGCAAAGTTCCCAAGCAAGCAATGCCACCACCACTCACATGCACCACCACACAAGACTTTAATACTATTCTCGACGCACGTTTCGCCCCGACACCGGAGCATCCTCAGGAGATATCGACTTTACAATGCTGTATTGTCTAGTGACGTGTGTGTGAAATGTGCGGTATTATATACTATTTTTATCCCCGCTACTGTTGCCCCGCCCACTACCCCCCGAACTCCCCTCGGACCCCCCCGGATTCGCCCCTTCGAATAAACGGAGTAACGGTGAATTTGAAACATTGATTTGTTCGTTTAGTAATTCAACCTTATTATTTTTATTATGCTTGATTATTTCTAATTGTTCTAACATGCTCAGTCGAAAACCTTTATCGCAGGTGTGTAGGATTTTATATGTATGGTTGGATGATAATTTGTGTCCACTGTCTAGGAGATGTTTAGCAAAGTGTGATTTTTGTGGTTGTTTGTTCCTAACCGCGGCTATATGTTCTTTGTAGCGTGTTTCAAATTTCCGACCTGTTTGACCAATATACGTGGCTTTGCAGTCTGAGCATTCGAGTTTATAAATACCGGATTTTTGTTTGTTGTTTAATTTGTCTTTACCGTTGCAAATATTTTTAAGTGTATTGTTTGTCCTAAATGCAACATGTATATCATGTGCTTTAAGTGTCTTAGCGATACGCTCGGACACTGGACCTAAATAAGTTAAACTAGATTTGTATTTTATTTCACACACACGTCACTAGACAATACAGCATTGTAAAGTCGATATCTCCTGAGGATGCTCCGGTGTCGGGGCGAAACGTGCGTCGAGAATAGTATTAAAGTCTTGTGTGGTGGTGCATGTGAGTGGTGGTGGCATTGCTTGCTTGGGAACTTTGCTTTATTGCTTGGTTTGGGAGGTAAGCGGTGCTTAGCTTATAACTGCATGTTTGACCATACAGATTTTTTTCTGTTGGCGGATTACAGCAAAATAACTCTAACATTTTTTTGTTAAGTTAACAGTTGCTAAAAAATAATTGAAAAAGATATATATCAGTAATTTTGTTGCTCACGTAGTAATTGTAGTTCAAATTGGCCGTAGTGTAATTCGGTCAATACACTCAGGGCACGATTGCCGAGAGATGTGGGTTCGAACTCCGCCGGCCTTGGAATTATGTGTATTTAAAATTTATTAGTAAGTAACAAAATAGATTTACCAAAAAAAAATATAAGCCAAAAAAAAAAAAAAGAATTATGCCAAGCTCAGCTTGGCATAATTCTCTTCTTCCCCCCAAATAAGCGTATAGCATATCTAGGAGTGGATCTGATTATAATGCCACGGGTGGGAATCGAACCATCAACCATTCAGTTTTCAATCTTAGTTAATACGCTTCCATTGAGTCGATAGTTGGGTAAAAATGTCAAAAACGTAGATAATAATATTATATCGAAAATATCTGACAGATTTTCATAAAAAGTTTGGATAGTTCCCTCCAAAAGTATTCAAAGATGATAAAGGTATTCTCACAATAATTCCGCGTGACCTCTGCTTCTGACGCTACAGCTGACACAGGTACGCGTCATCCTTGACACAAAAACTGACGTGCTTCACGCCGACACCGGAGTGACACGAAGATACATTCTGCTTTCATGACCCAACAAACGAAACACGACCCTCGGACCGCAGACGCAAAGTTCACATTCGAAAAACCGTCAAACAATATTATGCCGCCTGAAAATACATGGTAATATCAAACAGACACAATCAATTTCGAACCTTATATCTGAAGAGATAGAACCTAATTTCTATGAGGACATAATATGGCGCACTGTAATTCAAGCTACGTACGACGGTTGCAAGAAATACGCCGACAATGAAAAGAAAACTTAGTGATTCTGTTGTAATGATGCTTTCGCTAACGAACTGTATATTTTACTTTCTTTGATTTGATAAATAAATAATTTGTTGTAATGGGTACCTTGGCTTGAATAATACAATTCCGATCCAAGAAGCCCTCTTTCCGTTTTCTCTCTACATCGCAATTTTTATTGTTGAGAGCTGCTATCACCCTTCTAGCATTCAAGAAAATAATGACAATTCCACAGTTTTTCTAATACGACTCTAATAGAGAATATGATTTCGACTTAGTTTTGCTTTTGGCGGATTTCAAAAGATATTGATTTTACTGACGGCATAACGTGCTCTCCAAAGCACGAAAGCAAAGGCAAAGTTTGGATCTCCAAAGATGGTTACCCATTAAGATATTGACTAGGGTCAATGTTGCTTACCCTACGCCATTGCTTCTTTTTGAGAGAGGAACACAATACTTAACAAATGCACTAACTCTTTAATTTCTCAAACTCATTCGGTCGAAATCATGTCACATAGATACATTGAAACTGTTTTTAGAAGGTTCTCAATTCGTTGGAATCTTTTTTTTTCTTATGTATGTTCCGCGACTAATCGAAGACGCCTGGATAAATTTGGAAAATTCTTGTTTTGTTTGATAGGGTATACTTACTTTTCAGGTGTTGCCATTGTTATCAGGTCAGGATCTGATGATGGGATTATGGAGAAATCAAGGTAAAATTTATAGGTACAAGTGATATATTTTGTAGTGACGTTTGAAGTCGGTTTTGTAAACAGAATTTTTACGTTTATATTATAAAATAAAAAGAGCAAGTGCTGAGTCTCTTGCTAGCTATTATCAGCAGAATCTTCATACCGAATTTCCAACCCGTTATTCGACTCTTGACTTAGGTATTAAAAGATCCACAAGGTGGCCTATACATTGAATAAATCATTTTGAATAACTTTTGTTACCTTAATTTTATCCCTTTATACATTGGACCGACCAATATAGGATTACGCTAATCTCCTTATTACAATAATACCTATTACCTATTATGTTGGGGCAATCTATTCCGTCCCTTTTTGGTCGCTTTGTAATTCATACCACCTTCGATGCGATGTCTCTTTTATTACAAATCCATTATAAACCTGATATTGGGATTTACTAGGTATTCTTTTAGTTCAAATTATTCAGAAATAAGATTTTTTGGGTTTTAGTGTCGAATTAGCTAACCCACTACTATCTTCATCACATACCATCGAGTGAGATTGCAATCAAGCGATATAGAATAAATAAAACCGTTTTCAATATCATTATTAACGACTAGTACACTATTGGCTTGGGATTTCTGCGCGTGTTCTATTGTCTTCTTTCCTATATGATTTACTTCATTTGATAATATTTTCTTGATGACATCTTAATCATTATGACATGAATTAATAGCGGTTTTAAATTGTAGCCAAATCACACCGTTTTTATTTCTTGAATCGTTACTTAATTAATTATCACGTCAACGCTGCCTTTTACGACCGATACCTAATCGCAAACAAATTGGTGGTGTTCCGCTCATGACATTCGCCTCTTCCGCAACGATTTTCGCCTTCGGAAAACATAATACAAAAGCGTATTGCTCCCAGAGTTCCGCTGTCACCCGGCTTCTCAAAGGCGGCTTAGGTTCTATGAGGAAAACGGGTACTCGCGCCATTTAAGCAACCACACCATTTTTACTATGCGCAACGTCGATGACGTCTAGACAGCAATAATTCAAATAACAATAATCTGCGGATAACCATATCTCTGCGAGGACATCTTTATGACATGAAACGTTTGAGCGGAGCACTTGTTATAATGAAGTCCCGCCGGCGTATTTATAAAATGTCGACTAAGCGGACCGGGCCGTTTGAACCCGTATCACGTTATATTGCGCTGAGGACGCGTCTGACAAATCTAATGGATAACGCCACTGCCACAATATTATTACTGAAACATTTTTTCTTCATACAAATGCCCCTTGATGGTGGGCTGTAAGGTGACGATGACGTGATAATGAACCAATAAAGCGCCGGGGCCATTTGAACCTATATTACGTTATATTGCGCTGAGGACGCGTCTGAGAAGTCTGGTGGAGTTATCCACCGCTGCAAAGTTATTACGTAAACATTTTTCTTCTTAAAAATGCTGCGTCATGGTTGGCTGTAATGTGACCATGACGTGATAACGAACCAATAGGGAGCCGGGGCCGTTTGAACCTGTATCACGTTATATTGCGCTGAGGATGCGTCTAAGTCCGGTGGATAACTCCACTGCTGCAAAATTATTACGCAAAAATTTTTCTTCAGATGACGATGACGTGATAACGAACCAATAGAGAGCCGGGGCCGTTTGGACCCATATCACGTTATATTGCGCTGAGGATGCGTCTGAGAAGTCTGGTGGATAACTCCACCGCTGCAAAGTTATTACGTAAACATTTTTCTTCTTAAAAATGCCGCTTGCTGGTTGGTTTTAAGTGATGATGACGACTAGGCTCTATCATTACAATAGAAATATCGAGAAATATTATTACCTAACGTACTTAGTATAGAAATATGACTACTATAGCAACTTAAGTAATAAAAGTCTATTAAACTTTGAAAAGTCAAATCGTTGTAAGTGTTTAAAGGTCAAAATGTAAGACGTTGCAAAGGTCTTGAGAAGCCTCAGGCAAATGCTAGGTACTCATACAAAAGTAATGATCTTCGCCTCACAGTCGCTATAACGATGTGGTTTTATACAAAGGAGCATTATATTATAGCATGACTAGTTCGTAATGGTGTATATTAAGTCCTCTAAACCCTGTCAGCTAAACGCGTGGCAGCTCTGGGAACTGTCACAAAGTTATTTCTCTAAGAGCTAACCAAGGATATTGTGTATTATTATCATAAGCGCTAACATCAAATTATTATACGTCAACATCTTCTGTTAGTAGAAGACATAACAGTGGTATTAACAACTACTGTTATACGGTCTATTTTGGGGATACACATGAGTGCTATGTATATTTTCTGAAGTCAGGCAGCAATGAATTGTAACAATAAATGCTTCAAAAGGTGCGAACTGAAAATTGAAAGGTCGCAGGTTCTATCCCCACCAGTTGCACTATTGTCGTATCCACTCCTGGCACAAGCTTTTCTATTTTGAGCAGCCGGTTATTTACAATCTTTTTACGTGAATTTGAAATTTTACAATATTATATTATGACTGTGATCAGCTGTGAGCTTGTCTTAAAATATGACGATCGCAATTATTTCTGATTGGCCGATACTCTCTCGCTATTGGCTAAAATGTATTGTTGCCCAATAAATAGCATAAATTCAGTTAATCAAAACAACTGAGACTACGGCAATGATTGATGTAGGTTTTTTGCAATCAACCAGCAGGTCTAAACAGTCATATCTCATTTAAATTGTAGGTATTGTAGGTACCTACATGAATGTTAAATTGGAATTCCCAAAATATTTTAACAGAATATTGTAAATGCGAACCCCGCTTCGGATATTATAATTAAAAGGTAAAAAGTTGAAAGGATAGATGATCTGTTACCACCATATTTTGTGATTCATCATTATGATCAGCAACCCATTGATGGCCCACTACTGAGCGCAAGTCTCTCTCAGAAGAGGGTTATAGGCCAGAAAAAGGTAAACTGGCTCTTAACTGCTGTTATTCCAGTTTCGATCGCCTGAAATCGAGTAGTTTCCCATGTAAGCAATTAAGGCTATACTTGCCCTATACCCCTCTATTGTATTTGGTATAAAAGGGAAAGTTCTGAATCATAGAAATGGATGAATGAAATTTGAGCACAACTGGCCTAATTTCGTACGAGTGCACTAGGCAGCAGGCATACGAGACCACATTCAAATAGCAGGCCCGAGTATGTAGGTCGAGTGCGCGATGCATCAGAATTTGCTTTAAACTGACTGACTGTACGGGTTCATTTAAATTTAAGGATCGAGTTTTGCTTTGGTGAAACGAAAATTTAAATTGAGGATTGATAGAAACATGCACTGGTTCTTTTGGACTTTAATGGAATACACAAAACGGCGACTTACGATTACTTCGGTCAAAGGTCAAAGCCTAACTATAAAAAAAATGATTATAAAAATAGGTAGGATATTCTAATCCTACTTCGTACTTACGTTCGCGCGGATGCGGGACTGGTCTACTACATGGATCTCGTTCATCGGTGGAGAACTACAACCGATTGCGGGAGTTCACGCACCAGTGGCACAAGAGACGGAGCGGATGGGAGCGAGCAGGGACCGGGAGAAACGCCACAGAAGAAACGCGTGAGTCAAGCTGTGAGAGTGATGTCCAGTCCCAGAATGGGGAGAGTGACCTAGGCACATAGGAAAGAGTCAAAAAAATAATTTGAAAGTCATCAAGAAGGCGCCCCGGGATATACGCCAAGAGCAAATCCCGGGCGCTCTCCCATTGCTTCGGCCCATATAACCGCGAGATTGGAGGGGCCATGGGAGATTGCAGGTCGTGTCCTACTTCTAACTAATATTATAAATGCGAAATTTTGTCCCGGAAAATTAAAGAATTCCCGCGGGAATCAAACTTCCTTAATCCGCGCGGATGAAGTTGTGGGCATCAACTAGTGATCACATAAGATATGGTACTCAATTAAACTTCCGAATTTTCGCTTCAATAACGCAGCATCTTTATGAAATAGGCTATATAAAAAATAACGTATGTATATGTATATTCTTGGTCTATTATAAAATGGTCACGAGGTCCTGCCATCATTTATCGTTTTATGATAATTACACTGCGCAACAAATTTCGAAAAAAATTGAGTACCCATTTCAATTTTTCCTGTTTATGTATTCATACACATTGCTTAATAAGAATGCATAGTTAGTTTTTCTCTATCACGTCTTGTTTTTTAGGTACATGGTAATAAACAATTTACTAGTACTGAAATTAAAAATTAAATACATATACACATTTTATTATTAAATCATCAATAATTCGAGTAAAATTTATTCTTAATATATTTGCACACATTAAAATATAAAATAGGCGATAAAAAGTATTATATTATACACAAAAAATGAAAAATATTTAACTTTTCGCTTTATGTTAGGAAGTATTTTCTTGCGTTAAACGTCAGCAGTCATCTCCTAACATAGATGTATCCTAATGACCTTGAAACAATTCTTTAAGCCTCCTTACATCCTGGGTAAACCGATCCACTGGTTCAACACCCACAAATTTAAGATTTATGGAATAAAAAGAGAAATGGATATAGAAAAAATGAATTTTTAATGTCATCCAGCAACCAATCTTTTTATATTTTTTTTACAAATGATTCACCAAGAGTTTCACGTTTTCAGCTTTGAGAGTACCTTAACAACCTTCCTGTGCAACCTTTTATCACAGCTTTTCATTATTTACATGTACATAAATCTTTGTCATTTGGTTTTTAATCGTAAAGTTTGTTTTACGTTAATGGATGCATTTGTGCCCTTATTTTTAATATTGCGCAACTTAATTTCGAAGAAAATAAGTTACGCAATATTTAAATATAAAAAATCCTTCGCTTTTCATCCATTTCCTTCAAAAATTCTTTTTTCTTGAGACTTAAGAATGTGACGTAACCACACACGCTACCAATACTTGTTTTTTTTAATTTCTGCGCTGGAGGTGACTACTTTTTCAGTATTTATTTTAAAAATTATACGATTATACTCTTAACCAATTAATTACAAAGGTACCAATGTGAAATGAACATATTTTTTCAATAACGGTAAAGTTAACTTGTATGGGAAAAATGAGGGTATGAAAAAATTTAACGGTGTGTACCTCAAAAACTAGACGTGATAGAAACAAAAGATATGCACTGTCTACATACTATGACTAATAGAAAACTAAAATAGCAATCAGTTTTTCGGGTACCGAAACCGTGTCACGCAGTGTTATATAAGGAATATAATAAGTCGACCAACAAAATTTATTTTTTGGCATCAAAACCTAGCTTCTAATTTAATAACTCAGCAACGGGAAAATGATGAAGCTTCTAATATACTAACTCGGCTTCTTCACAATGGCCACAAAATATTCCAAAGAAAGCATCAAATAAAGAGCCACTATTTTTATTATTGTCCACTGCCACTGCACGATTTGGTGCGAGTGAGATGGATACGACTGGCCATTTGCACGATTTCGTTGGTGCGAGTGAGACGGATGCGACTGGCAATTTGCACGATCTCGTTGGTTATGGCTATTTGCACCAATCAGAGAGCGCCATTCAAAACATGCATTTGTTTTTTTTGTTGTTCTGTTGTTAGTGTGTTAATATTGCTATTATTTTTGTATAATTTTTTCTTTAAACTAAAGTTAGGTTAGGTTAGGGTTATACATGAATATTCAGGTGCCCGGCCGAAGGCCGGGCACTTAGGTTCTGTTGGGATCGTAAACCTACCTAAAACTAAAAAAAAAAGTTGAAAATAAATTTGATTTTTTTTTTCAAAAATGTTATAATGTTATGTGTAGGTATTTATCTTGAGTTAAATTTAAAAACAATCATTTTTTTAATTTCATTTTATCAAAAAAAAAAACGTTTTTTTATTTAGTTAGAAACATTTTTTTATTTCATTTTTCTCACAAAAAAAAAAATTAAAAATGTGGTTGAAGATTTGGTGTATTATTTGATGCTAATATTTAAGTATTTTAGGAGTTCACGGTTTGAAGCTAAGTTATAAATATAGATGCTAAAATTATATTTTTTAGAGGCTCACTAGTTGAAGCTGACTTAGTAATTTAGAAGCCAATAATGGTATTAAATAGAAGCTCGTTTAATTACATGCCATTATATAATTATTATAGTAATTGGAGAGTAGAAATCATTAGGAAGACTATAAGGAGTTCGAATCTCTCAAAACGAAAATGGAAACGATCAAAAAATAATAATAATATTTATTTATGAACTCTCTAAAGAAAGGAATTCAAATCCAAATTATAATATTCGTCTTATTGACTTAACAAACACAAAATTTTGCCAATCCTTCGATTAGGTGATTTGGGTATTTCGTAAACCAAGTATAGATCTCCATAATGTTCTCAAAGATGTGGAGTTTGCCAATCTGCAATTAGATATCAGTGGCATAGTCCACCGATATCCAAGTGCAGATTGCCGAAACCCTTTTAATTTGAAAGGAGATCAGATGAAAGGAGAGATGAGATAAGCAAATTTTTTTATAATTAATTATAAAAAAAATTAAAATCAAAAATCAAAATTCCCAACAGTTAAAGGTAGGTACAGATTGAAAATGAAAGGACGCAGGTTCTATCCCTACCAATCTCTTTGCACTATGGTCGTACCCACTCTTAATAAAAGTTTACATTTATTTGGAGGGGAGAGGAGAATATTAGTCAAGTTCAGCTTGGCTACTAGTCCTTTAAAAAACACATTATGAATAGTGACCTAAGTGAATTCAAATCGAAATTATAATATTCGTCTTATTGACAAAACCAACACAAAAGAGATTGCCAAGCCTTCGATAGGCTGATGTGGGTGGAAAAAGATCGCCTAACTCATTACAGACAGTCGAGTATTTCATACACCAAGGGGCTGTTATTAACGGAGTATTATGCAAAGATTCGTCTTGAAATAAATTTTCGTGGCTGAACAACGGGCGGGGATTGAGATTACCTCGTCAGCTCTGGATGGATTTCTTTCTGTGTTTTATTGCGTTCCAGCTTCGGGGCTCCGCGGATTTATATTTAAATTATTCCATCTCGGCCAGTGTCTCTTGAGATTTGTCGAATGGCGGATTTGTGATCGGAGGCTAGTGCGCTATTTGATGTTTGCGGGTGGCTGTTATGATTTTTTTTTTATTCAATGACAAGATAGCCCTTGTCTGCGATCTCACCTGATGGTAAGTGACGATGGTAGTGGGCTAACCCCCCTAATCGGTTTCTACACGCCATCGTGCTGGAACGCTAAATCGCTTGATGGCACGTCTTTGACGATAGGGTGGTAATTAACCACGGCCAAAGCCTCCCACCAGATACATGATGATGATTGTTTTTGGCTTTTGATATTAGTTCTTTTCGAGTTGCAAAGCTGGCACATGGCAAAGGACCGACGGGTCCCAAGGTGCTGGAATGGACACCTAGTACCGGGAAACGCAGAATTAGTAGACTCCTCTATTATTGTCTATTATAGGTGAACGAACGATTTCAGGCAAGTCGCTGGCAGTGACTGGATGCAGGCGGCATAGGATGGTGTTCTGTGGTAATTATTTAAAGAGACCTATGTCCAACCATTAACATATATCGGTTAAAATGATGATGAAGAAGAAAAATGTCTCTTTTGCTCCAATTTGGTCCAACAAAAATAGCCGTTTTCGGATATTTTAGAGTGGCTAAAAGAGATATACTTACAACTAAAATTATTATCAGTGAACTTGTATAAAATAAGATCAGTTTACATTCATGAAGATATTGATATGTGTTTGTTTAAGTTTATTGTATGAGAGTAAAAATATATTTAACCGATATTATTTTAAAATTTTTGTTATTTACCAAGCCTGGGTAACGCCGAGACGAAAATAAAAATGTAAAAATGGTTCCATAAAACCAATTATCGATGAAAATTTCCAATATAATTTCGAGTAATCAAATTATGAAAACAAGATGAAAATCCCGATATCAGATTACTGAGGAAAATATTGCAATAAATTTTTTCGGAGGTCTTGGGCACTTTTCAATATACAAACTTATTATTCTACTAATTGAGTTGTACGGTGTTACCCTGGCGTTTGGCCAGGGGCCGGAGCTTTTCACTTCAGCGGGATTACCGTCCCCTGCTGCATAACATGAAATGGATTTTCTATTGATTTCGGATTAATGAAGGCGTTTGCGAAAAATTTTAACAGTTCACTCGCAAAATATTTTCTGATGAGATTAAAACGTTGTTGTTGTTAAAATCACAATTTATTTCGGCGCCCAGAGGTTGTTCAACTTGTGAGTTATCTCAACTTTTTTTATACTTAATAATATTAATGCGAATGTGTGTTTGTTTGTCACTTCACAATTTACAACGTAACGACTCCTTGCTAACGAGTAATGTCCTCCCGGCCGAAGCTGACCACGGCGGCCAATCTTCACAGAGATTAGCTATCTGCGCTTGAGATATTATAGTGCACAACGGTGTGCGCAAACACAGATGCACTCTCTATTCCCTTACTCTCATAGTTCGACGGGATGGAAATCCGACACAACCGGAGAGAGATCAGGTGCAGGACCGACAGCTTTACGTGCTCTCCGAGGTACGGGGGTGACTCACCGCCAACTTCCTAACTCCGGGCTAGTACTGAAAATTTAACCAAAACCTTTTTTTCCCGGGTCCCGGACATTTTGTGGCCCGACCTGGGAATCGAACACGGGAGCTCGTCATCCGCAGTCGAATTTACTAACCACTAAACCAGCGAGGCAGGTCAAGGATTCATTTAATTGGTAATCGATCGACAAAAACGCTGTCGATTGATTGATATGATTGCCGCTAATACTTCACAATTACAACGTAACGACTCGTTACTAGCGAGTGCTATTTTTTTATTATTTTATTCGATGACAAGTTAGCCCTTGACTGCGATCTCACCTGATGGTAAGTGACGATGCAGTCTAAGATGGTAACGGGCTAACTTGAAAGGAGTATAGCAGTGCAAACCCCTAATTGGTTTCTACACGCCATCGTGCCGGAACGCTAAATCGCTTGGCGGCACGTCTTTGACGGTAGGGTGATAACTAGCCACGGCCAAAGCCTCCCACCAGACCAGACCAGAGACAATTTAGAAATTATAAATTCCTAAATTGCCCCCGCCGGGAATCGAACCCGAGACCTCCCAGTTATAAGACCACAGCGCTCACCACTGCGCCAGGGAGGTCGTCAAACTATATAAATATATAGATTGAATATCCATTGTAACGGCTCGATAGCCCAATCCGACGGTATCGGTGTCCGTAAACATTGTGCGAGTAAATTGATATAATTTTTCCGAGGTTGCCCGCTGTTAATCCGTAATCAATAGAAATACTATACCCGGCGGGGGTTGTAATCCTGTTGAAGTGAAAAGCCCCCGAGTGAACGTCGATACAGTGGAACTCAATTAGTGAAATAATAAGCCCCGAATACGCTATCGACCTTTGTAATATAATAATAATGTTTCTATAAATAACTCGTATTATATTGAACGACTCGCCCCAGCTACGCACGGGTGCAATACCTCAATAGCCCAATACTTCAAGGTGCGGACTGAAAACTGAAAGGTTGCAGGTTCGATCCCCACCCGTTCCTAACACAAGCTTTCGCTTATATGGAGGAGAGAGCAGAATATAAGTCACATTCAGCTTGGCTAGAAGTTTTATTTTCTTTTTTAAAAAAAGAATATTATTCTTTTATATATTATTCTTTTATAAAAAAATAAAATAAAATTTCTAGCTTGTTTCGAAAGGGGGCACCTTGTTACACACCCGTTGGACACTTAACGTGAGCAAAGCCGCGGAAAAAAGCTAGTTAATATAACCTAACTATCTTGTGCCCGCAGCTTCACTTACGTTCATTTCGATTTTTTAAACTCCTATTTTATCCCCTTAGAGGTTTAATTTTCAAAATGTTTTTCTTAGCGGATGTCTACGTCATAATAGCTATCTGTATGGAAAAATTTCAGTCTAATCCGCCCAGGCCCAGTGGTTTGAGCTGTGCGTTAATACATCAGTCAGTGAGTCAATCAATGAGTCAGTCAGTCACCTTTACCTTCTACATATTTAGATGAATTTTTCAAAGTGCAGCAGACTGTTAACACGAGGCCACGTCAACCTCATTACGATTTACTCGACAACACATAACCCAAAAAACTAAAGTCATAAAACAATCGTTACTAAGTTAAGTTGCCAATAGATCAGGCACTTGTTATTTGGGCAATCGGGATGCTGCAGCACTGGCGAGGGTCCAACCGCGCCAATTAGAGGCGTATAACAATCCGGCACCGGGGCTTGTTTGGCCGGGTAACGAGCTTTTTGTTGATTTAAATCACCAATAAAACATTTTTTGCTATCATCACTGGCGTGTTATGCAAGCCTGAGGCCTGTTATAGAGCTTTGAAGCCTAGTTGGACATGTGTTATATAGTTTCTAGGTTTCCGTAACAGAAGAGTAATTAATGGGGCCCTATTTTTTTTTATAACAACAGCGGGCAAACGCGCTGGCGGGTCACCGGATGTTAAGTGATTACCGCCGCCCATGAACACTTGTAGTACCAGAGGCGCCACCAATGCGTTGTCGGCTTTTCAGGAACTTATTGGTTCGCCCCTTGAATAACCCCATATTGTAATTAAGTGGGAACACCGTCGAAGGGAGATGAATCCACAATTTGGTAGTACGTGGAAAAAAACTTATACTAAGCCTCCGCCGTCCATCCGTCCAAACAGCCTGATCTGTCCAGTGATTGATAGTGTTAATAGATCAGTCAGTCAGTCACTCTATGAGTCACCTTTTCCTTTTATATATTTAGATTTAGAAGTCTAAATTTAATTTTCCTTTGCCTGATGACTACTCTACAAAATTAATGTGTCTTTGTCTTCTTTTTAGTCCCAAATAATTATTACGAAAACATAAAACGCGCATATTAAATGAATCTACTAACAAGGATTGGAGCGTGTTTAATTTCAATTAGTCGGGGTGAATATAAGGTGAAAATGTTTTTTTAATGCGGGGGAATATATTTTTGCAGAGGGACGCAAATTTTGAGCATCTCGGGTGATTTAAATACGAGGCACGTGTATATTTTGCTGCTATTGATACTGATTGTTTTTAGTCTATAACTATTGAAAAATCGGAAAAATTCACGGAAAAAAATTATGAAGGAAATTCATTTTCTCATGTAAGTACGTAGGTATGCATGTATAAAATCTCAAAACAATATTGAAATAATACTACTTTAAGTATTGCTGGTAAGCCTCCTGAGAGATCTGAATGTGTTTGACTTACTATTTTCAGTGAAAGATCAATTAAAATTAATTAATTAAGTATGGTACATTTATCTCACGAAGTTACGGGCGCTTTACTTATGGTCACGTCGTGTACATGCACATCATATTGCGTAAGTGTGCGTGCCTGTCAATAGCCTAGATGGGTGCGGTCAGGCGCGAGCAAGCTCTCGCTCACACTTATACTTATACGACACGCACACAACCATGAGCCACGCGCCCTCGTGAGTTGAAAGAACTATATAAGACCGCAAGTCTTCCTTACGAATTGTAAACAAAACCAATAATAGAACCATAAACAATCCCTGGTATGATTTCAGGAAATACCGTCCATTAACGCTGATTGGAAAGCTTATTCTTACTCGTAACAAATTTTGAAAATAAATTATTAAATTGTTTTATCTGTCTTTTTAATGGATTAAAAAAAGCTTCCAAACGAGAAAAGTCTATCGTTTGGAATCGCAATCGCATCGCCCTCGCGGTAATTACTACGAAATTGAAAAGCTATTATTCGCCTAACCATTCTAAATTTTTGTTGTTATTTAATGAGCGACTCAAATCCGAGATAATCTCAAGCCGGATGCTGCTAAAGAGGGCGTGATAGATTATATCGCTTCTATTTTACAAATTCAATTTTATTAGAACTTAACATTCATTTAACCGACGTAAAAGAACAGTTTATCAATTCGACACATACGTATGTAATACTAACCTCTACCTGCGGCTTCGCTCTCATTTTTTAAACCCCTACTTTATCTTCTGCGCTCTCGTTAAGTTCAATTTTTCAACCCCCTGGTTTACCCCCTCAGGAGATGAATTTTTTCAAAAATCCTTTGTTAGTGGATGCCTACGTCGTAAAAGCTATTTGTATAGGCCTTTGAGCACAATCTGTCTAGTAGATTGAGCTTTGCGTTGATAGATCAGTTTGTCAGTCAGTCAATCACCATTTCCTTTTATATATTTAGATAATAGATAATGGGAACAGGTGCAAAATATTCTAATCTAATAACAATAATCTTTTAGGGCTTATAAACTAAAATATTGTACAATATTTGTATAAATTATATAAGTTCTTGTATGTATGTTTGTAGGTGTATGGGTATAATATATTAAATGAATGTGCCTATTCCTTGCCTATTCACATGTCTTCTGCCATAGCACCTAAAATTGTGAGCCGATTTTGATGAATGAGGTGTCAATCGATTTGTTATTATGGTTCGGGTAACATAAGCTACGTTTAAAGACGCGGTTAAACGGCGCGCTATAACACGAGCCGAGCCTAGCTCGGCGCGTGGCTCGGCGCGCCACGCGCCGTGTAAACAACTACGCTCGGTGCGGCTCGGCAAACTTTGCTCGATAAACGAGCAGGCTTGCGTCCGCATTAAGCCGAGCCGCGCCTACACGGATGGTGCGGCGCGGCGCGGCTCGTGTTATAGCGCGCCGTTTAATCGCACCATTATACGAATAAAATCAATATGACGGATGTCATATGTCCAATTTTTAACCGACCGAAATAAAGGAGGTTCGCAATTCATCGTCTATATTTTTTTTCCGTAACAGTTTTAAAACTTTTTTTCTTGTTCCAAAAATTCTTACTCGTTATTATTTACTTTCCAACACGCATCCTCCCATACAACGGCGTACATTATGAGATAATTACTCCATTGAGAACCATCAAGCAAAATGACCAATAAACTCGTTTCGGCGACCCCAGAAATGTCATCGTAATTTTTACAGCGCCAGTTGGAACAACATTGCCCGTAAAACTCGAGCGGAGTTATTGCGCACACCTTTTTATGTTGATAATAATCATTCGTTTATAGCCCTCTGCCACCAGCTTCGGGGGACCAATGTCCCACTCATACAGTTTGCACGTTTTATAAGAGACTGGCCAAGGGCGAATCGGATTCACCTACAAAAGAGTTTCGTGTCTTCTTCTCTCTTCTTTTTATCAACCGATTGACGTCCGCTGTTGAACGTTGAAAGGTCTCTTATGCATGGATTTCCACAGGCATCAGTCGTGCGCCGCCTGCCGATTTGGAAAATTCTTTTTTTGTTTGAAAGGGTACTTAAGTGGTGCCATAGTCATAAAGTTAGGATCTTATGATGGGATCCTGGAGAAATCGAGGGAACTCTTCAAATTTTATAGGCACAATTGACATACTTTGTATATTATACTTTGTACTTGTATACTTTGTATATTGCGTTTGAAGTCGGGGTTTGTAAAAAGAATTTTACGTTCAATCATCCAACATTTCGTGCCACAAAACAGAGCAATCACAAAAATGATCCACAACTGTTTCGCTTTTAATATCTACATGTTTTTAGTTTTTTCATTACTCTATGGCAGTTCACACAACACGCATTGTGCAGAAACAGAACATCTGTCAAAATTGTCCCCATTTATAATAAGCAACAGATTTATTCTGAAAACGCCATAACTGAAGCCCACTAGTAGATTTTCCCACCGAGCACATTCATCGCGAACTATTTACTAACACAATAGGCTGAACATAATTTCAACCCCACCGGACGGGCTAGCGCCGGAGGATGGCACGAGCTATGAAAGGCGTGGCCCCCTCCGGACGGAGGCCCGATAGGGCCCACTGAGCGGACAGGGGGCCTCGGGTGGGATAGAGGAAATGAAATCCTGAACTTTTCGATATTTGCACGCGAATCCGCGTTTAAAACGAATCAGTATTGTTTTTTTTACCTGCACTGAATGTATTGTATGAGAAGTGTATTGTGAGAGTGCAGAATTACAAAATTCAAATAATACAGCTTTGTGAATTGTATCAATATTTTTGCATTTGTTTGCTTTTGCATTTCATACTTTTTAGGCTAAATACGGGTGACATAATAACAGTGCAGCTCAAAGATATTGGAATACTGTAAATGTACAATTTGTTTCATAATTTAACAGAAGTGTAACTTGAAAATTTAAAACACACTCGACATATTGTATATTGTGAAACAACGGCTGCACTATGTGCGATATACCTACCTGATACCCAATTTTTTGCTCCATTATCAGATCTTCCTCCCCGATCTAACACCTACTTATTGAGACTATTCTAATGAGCCCAAATACATAATATCTGCTGTAAGTTGCTGAGGAGTTGGGATCTTAATGCTGCACCATCAAGTACTCTGCGTTTTAGAAATAAAGTAATAGACCACCAAATTTTAAATCATTCAAAGTTTGTAAGACCCGATGATGATCTTCAAACGCCTATACAAATCTTTATAAATTATAGCTTAAAACTATGTCGTTCACGTCCGCTATCAAACAGAAGAAACCGCATAATAATAGGTCCATTCGTTAGGGGGCTATGAGGGAACAGACGGACACACACATACACCTCGTTTTATGTTGGGGTTAATTAGTGTTAATTGGTTGACACCCTAAGTACTGCCAAAGACGTACGCCAAGCAATTTAGCGTTCCAGCATGATAGTGGCATGGCTCTTGGAAACAAATTAGGTGTATAGGTTTCACCCCATTCCGAGTTAGCCCGCTACCATTTTAGACTGCATCGTTACTCACCATCAGGTGAGATTGAGTAAGAATATTATTATTATTTTAAAAATATCTTTTCAAAGCAACATCAACGAGTAGAGACGAGACAATCTAGACGAGTAAATGTGTAAATATGGGATATCAAAATAATTACCGACAGTCGTCTTTTAATTAAAAAATCTGCTGAAAAATTAAAAGTTACAATAGTGGTGATTTCTAAATTAGACTATGTTTCACGAATTCCCAGATTATCATCAAGCAATTATGAAAGCGTCGAAAGTAAATATCTATTATGGACACAGGGGTGAAAAGCCATTTCCTTATTTGACCCAAACAGAATAATTCCATTAACAACGGGCCGCGGCGGCGACGGCTGCAAGGATTCCATGTAACAAAGGTACACATTAAGGACCGCTGTGGCTGAATGCCAGTTTAAAATTAATTCGAAACTCATTCCGTTGCGTAATTATTTTCTGAGCAAGTTTTCTAAGTAAATAATTCGTCCCTCTGTTAGGGTTGGCACTTTGGTAAATCAACGATTGTCGATCATTGAATAAATAAATATTCAAAGACCTTGTTAAGAAATGTTTCACGTCTGTATAGTTTTTTTATTGGTGTAGGAACTGTAGGATGGTCAAAAAGTAATCGAAAATCATACTTACGAAGAGTTGCTTAAAACTAAAAAACCATTTTGTCTTATTCTTCCTAGCGTTTGTCCCAGCTTACTCCAGGGTTCTTCCACTTTGCACGGTCTAAAGCAACTAAAAACTAAAGAGTTTGCAGTAATTACAAAATAAAACTATTTTAACTACTGCAAACTTTATTTTTTTAATATATCAAGGAAAGCTTAACATATTATCGGATTATTTATTTATGTTTCATCAAATATAATTAAAAAAGCCATGTTAAACATAATTAAAAAAGTGTTCTAGAGTACTTGACAGAAGCGAAGCATCTTACGCGTTAAATATAAAAATATTTTATTCTGTGTCGATTGCTCAAACAACTACTTTTTTTTTACTATTGTCATATTTTACTATGCCTAGTACTTTGTTGGAAGGAAGAGGGGAATATTAGAAATGCTCAGCTTAGCAATTTTTTTAATGAGATACTGCTGTTTCATCGCTGAGTTCGTTTGTACTTTGTTTTACTTAGATCTCCATGCTAAGCTTCAAAAGTGTTCTTATCACATTCGTGGCAGCCCTATATTTGGTGGACTTATTTTGTTGGTGTCTTGATATTCGCGGGACATTTTGTTTTGTTTTAATTTGCTGTCAACTTTCAAACTAAGCCTGACAGCCAGAACAACTGTCAAGAATGACAGTGGGACTTAGAAGGATCACTAACCGACTTCTGCGTTAAGTTAATTTCAGCGTTCTGATAAATACTTGTATTTATTTCACAGCTTGTTTTTCCTCCCTATTTTATAATATTTCTGGTGCACCATTATAAAACTATAGAAGATTGTACAAAAATTGTCAAAAACAAGCAAATTATACCTATCCAAAAATCATAACTGCGACTGAAAATTATTATCGACGGAAAAATTTTTCGAGTTTTATTTTGTAAAAATTTTATCACGCTGTATTACTCTTACTGTTAAGTTGAATACGTCAAACTATTTAAACCTTTGTTTAAACTATTAGCATAACAAAGAAATAGACATCTAACATACTCGTACATATTAATGTCACACTTCATTTCATTATCAATAACATAAAAGTACAAAATGTTGTGACATAAAAAATATCGCACTCTACTCTCAACTTATTATGTTGCAAAATCGGAGCGATATCGAGATTAAAAATGTTAGAAATTGGATATTAATTAAAAATTCGACAAGCATTTTCGATTGCATTACAGATTAAAATTCTGTGAAATAAACAGTTTGTAATTTGAACGTCAGCGAAAGGTGCACAGTTATTTTCTTTTAACTTGCACACTTTTTCAACAGCTTTGTGGTAAATAATTCCACGTGTAGGTCGTGTTCAACAAAGAGAAAAGTCGAATATAGCACGCTCAAGGTTCATAACGAGACCTAGCGGTAAACAGTTTTTAATTACAAATTACCAATCCGTCCAACTTTTAATTAGTTAATTTCAGTCTGTAATTTACTTGCTTGATTGCGGTCGCGGGTACGTATTTAATTTTTGCTTGAATTTTACTTTAGCATTTTTGCTTATTTAGATTTGAGTCGGATTTATTTGTGGTATTTAGAAATCATAATGTTGGTATGGAATCGTGCTTTGAACTTTAAATTCAAAGAATTAAAGTAATTTCTCGAAATAATACATGTCTAAAAGTTAATTTAACTTTCACATTTGTTCTATTCCGTTTTGGCAGATATATTTTAGCGTTGTATGTTTACGATTCAGCGGTTCACGAAACTTTACGATTGAAACTTTAGTTTAGATTTGCTTTTAATTTAAAATTATTTAATTCAAGCTAAGTGATCTAGCGTTCAGTAGGCAGTATAACGGCGGGTATAAATCGATGGGGATGGGTATATGAATTTAATTTAAATTGCTATACCCCCTCCCAAGTTAGCCCGCTATCATCTTAAACTGCATCCTCACTTACTATCTGATGAATTCGCAAGGGTTATCTTTTCATAAAAATAAAAATAATTAGGTAATATTTTAATTCAGCACATCTCTACCGAAGTAGTTCGTCATATTCCAGATAACTTTTTAAAGGTTCTCCAGTCTGGGCTATTTTATCGCGAAAGAGGGTAAGCTAACATGAGAGATTATTAGCCCGAAGCACTGTTCGCATTTCTTTGATGTGACCCGACATACACACAAGCGATCAAAAGGACGTTGGTTTGAAGAGGACAACTGCAGTGAAATCCCTGGTGCAAAAGTGCGGAAAGCCTGAAACCTCAGGGTTGGATACGGGTTGCGTCAGTTTGGTAAGCCATTGCTTGGTTTTCAGCTGTATAAAAAGAGATCCTAGAACAGTATAGTAGGGTTAGTAGGTATAACATTTAATTCTATTGGTCGTATTCGTATTCCATGACATTAGCGTTAAAGTAAAATTTATTTTACTTAAAAAAAATTTTACTTTAACGCTAATGTCATGGATCGTTAACTAACTTAAAACTGTATTGACCGTGTAAGAAAGACCTCGGATTTGATTCCAAATCTAATGTGGTCTGTTCAAAAAATTACACTTTGTCAAATGGCTTAGATTTGAGAGGTAGCTTATATTATGCTCACAAAAAAAGATCGTTACGGTACAGCCTGACGGACAGATCTATAGATAGTTTAAAGAAAAGTCTGGATATTACGTACGCTTAAGAGAAATGTTAATTTAAGTCAGCGGATTCAAAAACTAGAGTATTTATTGAACACAGTAGAGATAAGATATAAGTATAAGCTGTTATTACCCTACCGGCAAAACGAGGCAGCCACCAGCCAGTTGAATTTATTAGAATTATTCCATTAAAGTTTATTAATTAATTTTAATTAGTAACAATAGGTAATTTAATTATTCAATTATTATACTAAAACACCTAAAATTAGTCCCTCCTAAAAGTTATATTAATTTATTAGGCAATTCTGGACCGAGCCTATTATAACATTGCTTAAATTCGGAGATTACAATTTGGACGGAAATATGAAATCCAGTGACCGCAGTGAAACCAGATGATTGCGGAGTGAAATTAACAAATTAAAGAGTCGTAATTTTGTTCATTTATTATTAAAAATTATTTACACAATCTGGCCAGGTTAATTGCGTGATGCTGTCTTAATTAGGGACTTTATTATTTATTATTGTAACTATTTTAAGGTGGGGCGTAACATACTTATGAGAGTAAAATTAATCGAGTGTGCTGTAAAATCGGTAGCATCTGAACGAAAGTCGATTTCTGTCGAAGCCGATTAATCGGCTGTCGCCAAAACCTTCGGTCGAAGCCGAAGATGAAGTTGAAGGTTTTGTTTATTGGTAAGCCAAAGGTGGCATTTTTGGCTGAAGAAGGTTGCCGAAGCTGAAATTGAAGCAGAAGGTTCGATCGTATACTAAAAATCAGTAAGTGAATGGATGAAGTTCAGAGGCCCAAATTTTGCTTTAACTTCTCTCACATACCTCGATGAGCATGTAAAGTTAACAATGTTTTTTCTATTGGAAAGCTTGGCCGTGGCTAGTTACCACCCTACCGTCAAAGACGTGCCGCCAAGCAATTTAGCGTTCCGGCACGTCGGCGTTTAGAAACCGATAAGGAGTAAGGGTTCAATGTACACTGCCATACCCCTTCCAAGTTAGCCCGCTACCATCTTAGACTGCATCGTCACTTACCATCAAGTGAGATCGCAGTCAGGGACTATTTAGTCATGAAAAAAAATGCTAGTTATCCATTGTTATTTGTATCAATTAGTTAATAGTACGGTGCAATTAGACCCAAACCTCAAAATTCAAAGTAAAAGTTTCCCTCCGGCTCCAAATTGTTTTAGCTTTTCACCAAACAATGTGTGGACTATCTAGAATAATTTGGAGTTGGAGGGAAACTTTTACTTTGGATGTTGAGGTTGGCCATTTTTTGGACTAATTGCACTGTACTACAAGCCGTAAGTGATAAATGCCATTGCTTCAGCATTTGAACATAGCATTCGAAGTGGAGGCATTGAAAGAGGCGTTCTAAGCCGCCACTAAGTGGCAAGTTCTATCATTATGTCCGTATCTTCGAGGGCCGTGTATCGGACGTGCGGTTCGCGTAATGTACGTTGGCGGCGCGCCAGCGCGCTGGCTGCCGGGGCCTCCCCGATTTCCTGTACGATTCAACCGGTCTATTTGGTTTGGATATTGGTTTCGGGGTTGTGATTAAAGTCGCTTAGATACTCTGATCATCCATTATGAAGCTCCACGTTTCTTGAGTTCCAAATCACGCTATCACATCACACTTCACACTAATCACACTAATATTATAAAGGCGAAAGTATATGTGTGCGTGTGTGTTTGTTACTCTTTCACGTCACAACGAATAAATCAATTTGGCGGAAATTTGGAATGGAGTATCACGCCCAGGATTAACACATAGGCTACATTTTATCCCGGAGAATTAAAGAGTTTTCGCGGGAATTAAAAAAGTCTTAATCAACTAGTATTATTATATGCGTAATTTTGTAGCTCGGTGTGTTTGAGTTGATACTAATGCGATCTGGCAAAAGTAAAATAGTTCCGCGAATAGAGTACAACCCAGTCGCAACGAATTAGGATTACATGGAGTTCCAACTTCCAATTAAATTAGCCTTGTTTCAACTAGTACTCGTATCAGGGGTACGGATTTGCCGATTGCATTAGCTCGCGATACGTACAGTCATTTGTTTTTACTGATGTACCGGGAGTCGGTAATATTGAAAGCCTCGTCACACGTGACAAAATTTTCTCAAACATGCTTGGAAAGTGCATTATTTTGACAACCTTCTTCGAGATAAATCGGAATTGCTGTACTGACCGAGCAACGGCCGGCAAAAGTTATATGAAAATCCATTGCTGGCGTGGTTTAGCGGTCGGATAAATTACATAGTAAACTCATATCTGTCGTGTAATTTAAAAATGGAACGATCTTTTACTCCGAAACATGGACCAAGGAGGTAACTTATCAAAGGTTTTATTTAAATTTAGAACTAGCTTGCAAATGGAAAGCTGTTAATTGAAAAAAAAAAAAACAAATGAACCTGTGAAACACGGCCAGTTCAGTCCCATACAAATTTCCATAGCCTTACAAAATCTTTTCCACTATGATGCATGACAATTTTTACAGACATCTCTATATCTACATTAGGTACCTATATGTAGTATGAAGTATTTATAGATCTACAGTAATCTATGATTCTCCTGATGGCTGACGCCCAATCGACGCCATTATTATTGTATTTGGTTTTTTTTAGTTTAATTTTCATATATTTCTGTCCCAGAATAGCAATTGTTATTTCAATTTATTGAAATATAGTGCAAGTGTTATGTGCCCGTTATAATAATTCGCGAAGGATGCTATTTTTTATAAGTTTCCACAGTGTGAGAAAAGACAAAGTTTTATGGTTTATATAATAAAAGTGTTTAGGATCTTATGTGTTTACCAGTGTGTTGTAATTTGAAAAACGTTTCGTGAAACAAATTATTAAAAATATGACGTCTTAATTGGTGTAGGGTGTATCTAATAAACAAAATTAGGGCATATAAGTATATATTAGACAAGATCATAAAGACTTACCTGAAATTCCAAAAATGTGTATAACAAAAGCGATATTATGTTATTTCAAAGTGAATTAAACAAATATTTTTAAAAAATTTGTTTCTTTATTTCTTATTTTTAAAAAATTATAACCTATAATTATTATTATGGGCAAGGATGGCAATAGGTAGATACCTACGGTACATACCTGTGGTAGATACCTATGGTACATACCTATGGTAGATACCTTCATAACAAAAATAAAAATCCATAGACAAAAATAGAAAAAAAATTGTTATTACGCCATTGGTTACAGCAGTTTTCCAAAATGATACATTAGCCAATCATGGGCCTTGATTTCGAGGGTTTAAAATTTGTAGGGCACTGAGCCATCTGATACGTAGTATCATAGTAATCTGTGCTGTGAAATGAACACTACAATGCGGGGAAAATTATAGTTGTTCATTGTTCGTCATTGATTTTGAAAAGTAAATTATATTTGACAAAAAGAGTTCAAGTGAAGACAATGAGTATGTGAGTGAGTGAAATGCAAGAGGCGGCAAGAGCCGTAATAGAAAACTTGTTACCGCTAAAATCGAAAGAAAAATATTTCAAAACCATTGTTCAATTCTGCCTAGGTACTACTTAATTTTAATTTCCGCGCATTATTTGAGAAAAATACTATACAAGCCTTGGCCACAACTAGGCATTGATGGACTTTACGCATGTGTGCTTCGGCTTTGCCTCGGCTATATATTGCTTACATCCTATTTGTAAAATATTAAAAAATTTCCAGAAGGTATTATATATTATGAATAACTTAAATCTTACTAAAAAGCTTGGAGTAATTAAGAGGAATATGTTCGAGCTAAGGTTCTCGTTGCTAAAGAAGGACCATTTAGATAATTTCCCTCAGCGCACGTTCTGCTAACGACCTTGTTACCTGCGAAATGATAGTTACAACAATATAATATTGTATGTATATTCTGAAGTAATAAATTGTGAGGGCAATTTTGGGATCTTGAATATTTATTGAAAATTTAAATGAAGGCCCTAGACGATAGTTTAGATGCTTTATGAGTTTATAGGTAGAAAATATAATCTATCTAAAGGCAAGGTTGAAATACGTATAAAATACGATACAGTTATTTATTTATACGGGACATACAATTGTGTGAATGACATCTAGCTTAATGCGCTACGAACCCTTAGCACTCTTTAAACTGATATACTAATTTTTAAATAAATTCAGATTATTTACATTATGTAGAACCTTTGGTGCTTATGACAAGTCAAAACTCTACCATTAGATATGAGAGTATTAAATTCAGCACATAGAATTTCTTTTCTATTCGCTTGTTCTGTGTTCTTCATATTTTTCTAGTTTAACTTTTATTTTTTAGTTACAATTTGAAGTTTATTATAGTATTAAATCATTGTTAAGATTCTAAAAAGAAAATCAAAGTTTTCTTAGCTATAATATTTATACTGTGGCACATCAAAAATATATTTCGCAAAATTTTGCTTGCATAGTCGTTTATTGGTATATCACTTGGCCATTAGACGCGTTTTCTTGGTGTGAGATATTTGCATCGAAGTCGTTGGAAAGTCGTTCATACCAAATTGTAAACCAGTTCTGGATTTTATAACTCTTCGAAGCGGTAAGTACGTCAATAAACTTTTCCTCGCTCTATAGCTTTATTTCAACCTCAATCACCCTGTTTTGTTTGTACGATGGATCAATTGTATGAAGCTAAGCTAGATACATACTTATTCGAGTCGGCACATGCGATTCAGTGATATTTATTTGTTAAACAACAAAGCCAACCCCAAGCTACTCTTCTTCTTCTCTATGAACCGATAGACCTCTACTGTTGAACAAAGGTCTCTTGCATAGATTTCCACAGTTCTCGGTCTTGCTCCGCCTGCCTCCAGCGGCTCCCTGATGTCGTCGGTCCATCTAGTGGGGAGTCTGCCAACATTGCGTTTTCCGGTCGCCACTCCAGCACCTTGAGACCTCAACGACCATTAGTTCTTCGAACTATCTGCCCCGCCCATTTCCACTTCAGCTTCCCTAGCCATAATATTACAAACATGTCGTCTCTTTCTACGATCGCTCACGCTAAAGCAGGGATCCCCAAAGTTTTGTCATAGTGGTCTGCCAACATCGCGCTTCCCGATGTGGGGTCAGTGTGACATATAGACAATTCTGTGATGCTTGCATCATAATAGCTATCTGTATGCTATTTCAGCCCGATTGGTCCAGTGACTTGAGCGTTGATAGATCAATCAGTTAGTCAGTGAGTCAGTGAGTCTTTCACCTTTTCCTTTTACTTACATAGCAAGACTCGTACTGATTTTGAATTTATGCGAATTTGTAAACTTTATTTGTTTCATTTAACCGGCCTATTAGGTAACAAAGTCTCGTCGGTTGCTTTGGAAATATTCGTACGTCAAAACCAACCAGAATGACGCGTTAGTCATCCAAGATTAAGAACACAGGCGGCGAAATACATTCCAGTAGGCCTTTAAGATATAGGCTTAAGGTTGAAGATGCCATGTCCGTTATCAAACGCGTGCCACGGTTGTTTGACACGAGGACTAACTTGCTGATTTCCCTGGAGCTTTCGCCGATAGCCCGGATCTCATCCAATTTTTATCATCCACTTACTCCGTTGTTTTCGCAATGCGTGAAATTTAATTTTCATTTGTTTGATGGGTTACAGCGGTAATGCGTTGTTCACTGTTCATCTATCTTCTATACTTGTAAAAAGACTTGTCCTAACTGACTGATAGTCTGATTGATCTATCAACGCACAGCCAAAAGCAAAACCACCTCTTATGACGTAGGTGCCCACTAAGTAAGATTTTTAATTCCAATTAAAATGATCCGTTGTTGCATGATTGAAAGACAAACCAACAAATCTACAAAAAATACTTTCGCATCTATACCTACATCTACACAAATAAATAAAATTGAAGTGTCTGTTTGTAATATCAAAACAACAGCTTTTTATATTAAATGCATGTGTAAGTAAATACTGTACTACTTATAACAAAAAACACAATTTTTGTCTGCCTGTCTGTTTATTTGTTGCCGCTAATCTCAGAAACGGCTGGATCGATTTTGACGGGACTTTCACTGGTAGATAGTTGATGTTATCGGGTGTAACAGAGGCTACTTTTTAATGCTGATGCTTTAGGGGTACTGCCCCGGATTTAGGAACTGTCGATTATGAGTTGAAGTAGCAGACGAAGTCGCAGGCGTCCACTAGTTTATAATACAATTTTATTAGTAAAGTCATTAAGGATTGTTTTTATTAACGAGTACAAAACTCACGTAAAACTAAGCTAATTCAAAATAATGAATACAAGCAAAGTTTAGTTTATTGAAAACAGTTGTTATGTCTACAAGTTAACAACATAGTTGGTCCCCATTGAATCTGGCGGTATTCGCAGCGTTAACCAATACATTAGCCGACCGCCGGGTTAAATTTAACTTTACCCCACCAACACAATTAAGGCTCGTTCCGTACCGTTTTGTACTAATGTTCTTTGTAATAGTTTTACAAGTACTTCGTTAGCTACCTACGTGCTTAGCTTAAAACTACCGGAAAGGGATGAGAACATAAAACCCGTTTGGATTGGAGAGGGACGGATATATTACTAACTATGCGAGTTTAATCTGCGATGGAGCTTAACTATTTCGAAAATTAGATGATAATTTTGTGCGGTCTAATTTTCTTTATGCAGTGCTCTATGTTTTAGGTAAGCTGTATTTGTCAAAAGCTTTAAAACTAACCGAAATGCTTGAAATGCAAGGATAATAATTTATTGTACGTTGTTGATGTTCTTCAACAATAGGTTTTTTTTTATTCGATGACAAGATAGCCCTTGACTGCGATCTCACCTGATGGTAAGTGACGATGCAGTCTAAGATGGTAGTGGGCTAACTTGGAAGGGGTATAGCAGTGTAAATACAACCCATACCCCTAATCGTTTTCTACACACCATCGTGCCGGAACGCTAAATCGCTTGGCGGCACGTCTTTGACGGTAGGGTGGTAACTAGCCACGGTGAAAGCCTCCCACCAGACCAGACCAGAGACAATTTAGAAATTATAAATTCCTAAATTGCCCCCGCCGGGAATCGAATCACTGATTTATATTCTCATCTCCCCTCCAAATATAGCGAAAAGTTTGTGCTAGGGTGGGTATGACAATAGTGCAACGGGTGGGGCTCAAACCTGCGACCTTTCAGTTCGCAGTCCGCACCTTTAACAGTTGGGCTATTGAGGCTACATATATGGTTAACACTGCACTGGTTAGACAAATAATAGCGCCATGTTTGACATACGAGTGTCTCTAGAACTAATAATATTGCAAATGGCGCTCGGCGATATTTACAATAACAATGAAATCATAAATTAATTATAGAGGTGAGAGAGAAATGTTATAAATGGTGCACCGCCATTTATAATATTACTTATTACAACTGTTTAGTTTTTACAGCGCCAAAATGGCGTCAATCAAGTAAGCCCACAAAAGGAATCACAGCAGCAAGTCCAGTGTTAATCATAGATTAAATATAGAGGTCAGCGATTTGAGTCCACCATTGAGTGTACAATCCCACTCGGGTAGCAGTTGGTACTCGGTGACCTACTTAGGAATGCGAGCCGGTAGACAATAGATTGTTGCATCGCTCTATTGTCTTTAGGTCAGCCGTAATTAGCGCGGGATCTAAATCTAGTTTATCTAGTTTTGTTAGGAGAATCATAAATGAGATCGCGGTCGCGGTTTAGCTCGCTACGTCGATATCACCTCCATGTAAAACAAATGTATGCAAACAGATAAGCACGAGCATGTCGAAGGGAACCTCACTGCGATACATCGCGGTACAGCGAGGTATCTCCGGCATGTTCGTGCTCGTCTGCTTGCATACATTTGTTTTACATGGAGGTGACATCGAGGTAGCGAGCTAAACCGCGACCGTGAGGTATCGCAGTGAGGCATCTTTGGCATGTTTTTACCCTTAGACTTCAAAAAAGGAGGTAAAAAACGCACATATCTCAGGAAAAATCGAACCCGCGACCCGTCGAATAGGAGACCGCAGGCCTAACCACTAGACTATAGCTGCTTTTTATAGACATCCAAAACAAATTAAATGTTATCTAGTATAGAAAAATGTGCTGATCTGCTCTTGACAGGTTTATTTGCTGACTATACGTTGCCTCCCGCTGAGAAGGAAATATATTTTGTTATGCTACACGGATCTTACTATTGCGAAAGAGATCTTGTTGTTAGTGTAAATAAATATTTTCCTTGCAGACCAAAAATGACTACATGTTTCATATACCGGGTGTCGGTAACATTGATTCAATTCATGTGTAAGGTTTGACAATTTCTGGTCATTATTTAAACATTGTTTTCCAGAGTTACATATTTGTTTCGTTTGCTGTGGAGATCCTGGGGCCATGAAGTCAAAAAAAAGTTTTCGAGACATTCACCGCGGTTAATTGTTAATTTACTGAATTTATCTGAGCAATGCTGAATCCGATATAAATATTTCCAGCGTTACTAACACAGCATTTTTTTATGAAGAATATTAGCCAAGCTGAAGTTGACTAATATCCACTAATATCCTCCTCTCATACGCTAGCAGAATAGCGAAAATCGCTACTGCCAGGAACAGAAACAGAACAGAACGATAGAGACTCGTATCGTTAGCAAACATAGATGGTACTTGCATATAAATCGATTTAGAATATTTCCTCGCAATAGCTGGAATAGTCTTCTATTATGCTATTCCGTACTCCGAGCTTCGAAGAATGACCGCACCTTATATTGATTATATTGTTATTAAAAATTGATTATATTGTTAGTAAAATCAGTAAATAATAAATTTGACAAAATTGTAAAATTGCTCGAAATAAATATTAATTAATGATAAAAAATTTAAATAAAATGAAAATAAAAAATTGCAAAACAAAATCCCTGTCTAAAAATGAAAAAAGGGGACATCCTGTATAAAAATTAAAAAAAAAAAAAATATCATCCTCTCCGTACGTACGACAGTAGTGCAACGGGTGGGATTCGAACCTGCGACCTTTCAATTTTCAGGCCGCACCTTAAACCGTTGGGCTATTGAGGCTTCGACACATTAACGAGGCATTAACGAGTATGTACTCGTAAATGAGCAAATCGATACATCAGCATAGTTATCCATATCAGCATTTCAAAGACAATGCAATTTTCACACCACACTATGATAATACACTATGAAGGGAACAACTCTATTACATTTCGCTATTGAATAATAAACGCCAAGGCAGCCCCGAGACGTGATCTGCCCGGCGTGCTACGTGAGACGCTTCCAAAATCAACAACCCGACAGAATAATGCACCGCTGTCACCTCAAACTAACTAAATTGCACTTTATCACCGCACCCGTAAATCCATTTTTGTTCAAGACCCACTCGAAGTTCGGCCGTTCTGAGGAAAGTTTTCTGAAGTTGAGGTTCCTCTAATTTTCTGGGCGATTCTCCCGGCCGGGATGTCCATTGTCAGTTGGAAATGTGTGCTGGATAGTCAAATAGGGAGACTTAATTTATAGCAATTTCGGTGGAATTCACCGAGTTCGGTTAAGTGAGGAGAGCAAGAAATGAATTGGAATGTCTGTGATGTATTTGAAAACTTAAATTAGGAAGTCATAGAACACCCATCGATGCTCCTCCGCTTCTCGCTTTTTAATGGCATCTCTAGAAAGTTTCGACTATAAAGAAGAAAAAGGGCATCACCCAAATTGCTCTTCGTTTTTTTTTCTGTTAATGGAAAACCCTGATTTTAATATAACCTTACTTCTTTATAGTAAGACTTATGTTATACCTATGGGGGTAATTTTAGAAGACTTTTTAGAAGACAGACAATTTAATGACCTTTTTTTTATTGTAGACCATATTGTAGACAGACCTTGTAATGTCAGGAGCTGATTTAGAACTATAATAATTTCATGTTTTTTTAACATTAATCTTTAACCAATGGATAATTTAGCAACCTTTTATGGCCTTTTTTTATTTTTATGTAGTCAATTTGGATACCTATAAATTATGTTGAACCTTTTGATTGAACCTTCGTTGTTGTACTTCTCTGTACTTTTTTACAATAATGATGAATATGATAATATAAAATATAATTATATTTACAAAAAATACACCCCGTCCAAGTGATCGTTAATGGGTACTTTAATGAAAATTTTATAGTAAAAACAACTACGAATATCATCTTTCAATGTAAATTATACCACCAAAAAATTCGGTTCAATATTTTTAAAAAGAGATATTCCGTTTAATTTAAATTCTGATATCAAAGGCCTTCGCTGAAATTGAATATTTTCGGGATATCATAAAACCCGTCCAAAACTGTATTTTCCAATGTAAAGTTCATCACGTTGCCGATATCATCGATATTATAATTAATGAAAACCCAGTTCTCCATATTAAGTTTCCAGTAGTGAGTCAACTTTAATTTCACTCATCAAATTCCTTTTCCAAGGACCTTAATTCAGGGTTCATACAATTTTAGTCTACTTTTTGCCAGCGAACAAGTAAAAACCTACTATTATGTTGAAATTGCTCCGCGAAAATGCGAAAGGCTTTGTTTCTTGGTTTGTCCTGGGAGTTCATTTTGTAACTCAGTGCCTATCAAAAAATGAAAGCGACTGACATAATTTTTTTATCCATTGAAGGTTTACTATGAAATAGTAAATGACATTTCTCTTCAAACCTTCAATGGATAAAAAATATATGTCAGTGGCTTTCAGTTTTTGATAGGCACTGAGTTACAGAATCATGGGGCTGCAGTCACGCATCATTGATGATTTCATAGATTAATTATAGAGGTCGGTGAACCATATGTAATATTATTAGTTCCAAAGAAACTTGTATTAGTTTACAGCGCTAAAATGGCCAAGTAAGTCCAAAAAATATGGCAAAAATATTTTTTGGACTTACTTGGTTGTCTCCAGTGTTAATAACAGATTAATTCTAGAGGTCAGTGGTTGTCGTTGACGAAGACGGCTCTATCAAGGCCAACGTGGTGTAACATAATGTAGTTTATGCTATCGATCTGTAATATAATTTGTATTTTTGTAAGAGACGAGCTGGTAAAGTAAACAAAACTGTACATCTTGGACGGTCCCAGCAAATATTTGTACAAGTAATGGCCGTTTCCGATGCGAAAGAAAATAACAAAAACGTTTATTGTCTACGCTTTATCTAATGCGGACGAAACATCCGTTATTCTCTTTATTGTGTTTTATTCAGTTTCGATATTTTCTTTTGGAAAGAAATAACGTGAGTTCTCCGAAATTTCTGAAAATGTCCACCGATCTGACCAGGCGATAACAGTATCTAACCATAAGTTATCGCTAGTGCGATATTGTGTTCCATTATCATAATATACAAGATTAGATTTTTTCCTCGGCTTTGTCATCGCACGAAGTTCTTGTCAACGTTACGCCATGCGTTCGTTATGTTTAGCAACAGAAATGGTTTGTATGGCTTATGACTGGTACAAAAAGCTTTTATTGACTTTGTAGAGTCCAGATCGAGTTCCACAATTACATAATAATGATCTTTCCTCAAGATAGCAAGAATAATAAAAGCCGATTTAATGCAAGGATAAAAAAGTTGTAACCGGTGTTCGTATAAAATGCCGCCGGGATCATCATAAAAAATTGATTCATCCATATCGGTTCAGTAATTTATTCGCTACGGTGGAATATACATTGGAACTGCTAAGCTGCTAAGTGTAATTATTGATACCCATATTATTGAGGGAGTTGTGAAAAAATATGTAATCCGCCATTTTGTGGCGGCGGCCATCTTGGACCGTTTTTATCAACCTTAGCTAAGAAAATTAATTCACCTTATAAACAAAAAAAAATCAAAATCGGTTCATCTGATGCCACAGACAGACACACACACAGACACGTCAAACTTATAAAAACGTTTTTGCGTCGGGGGTTAAAAAGAAAAAACGTAGAAAAATCTGTACCCAATTTAATCGGGCTACTAAGAGCGCATTAACCAAAAAGAGGTAGAGGTAATGAAAGTAATCTTCCAAATGAAATAGGATAAGTAATAATATAAGATCGAATTCAGTCCTCATATTATATGTACGAGTAAGTAACCGCAAGGCGCGGTACGTGACTGTCATGTTGAACGAACGGACAAGGTGCCACGGCTAAAGTAATTTTATATCGACTTGGACTATCTGCGACCCAATTTGGTGTCTGTATGATTTGGCTCTTAAAACTTTTATTCGATACTACTTTAGCAGCTTGTGGAATCTCACCTTGGTTAAAATAGGATGAGAAATTCACTTTGAGCTAAGAATGAACATTGAACAGTTTTAAAGCAACACTCTTGGGCTTGCGCCTGATCTTTATTATAGTGTCTGATTGCCGTCTTATCGGACTAAGAGAGTGTGGGAATAGAGAGTGCATCTTTGCGCATTTTGTGCCCTCCTGTATGCTCTTGTGTAGTCGACTAATCTGCATTAAAATTTCTCACCGTGGCCACCTGAAATTCATTCAGAAGAACATTACACAAATTTTAATATATGGGTAGTTCTACGATAAGAGGTAACTTGTGCGGCAATCAGTTTAAAATAGAAATTTTACTCTATATGTTGTTATTTTTTGCAATGAAACACATCGCCTAAATGTACTTTATTAAATAACGTCACGATTCAATGCCTAATTAAAGTATATTTTTCTGAAATTCCTTAGAGAGTAGATGAGTCCCGTATAAGGTTATTTTCGTTACAGAATTTTTGGATTCAGTCTTCACGCTGGCCCGCGATAGAAGCTATGCAATAGCTTAATAACTAATCAATTTTAAAAAGTTATATTATGGTTGATTATTATAATACTGGAATTATTACCACAATCATATTACTATTATGATAATTACAAAAATTGCCAATTTTAGCGCCATACGGTACTTAGTTTGTGAAATCTAATAATAAAAGCTATTTCTAAAACTTAAAGTGTTACCGCTTCCATGCATGTACATCTTGGAAATTTCAAAATTTGTTAAATCAAATAAACATATTTTCAAGAGCATGTGTGAAACAACTCGAACGCGATCTTTAAGATATCCTAATAAACTCATCCTTACAAGAACGCCACAGACAGCGCTATTTAACAAAAGCTGTTATGCCATGGCAGTAAAAATTTTTAATAAACTACCGCCTGATATACAGTCACTGCCAATTAAACAATTTGCGCAAAAGTTAAAGAAATGGCTGCAGGGGAAAAATTTCTATTCCGTTGAAGAGTTTTTCCACCATGACAAAAAACAATTTTGACATATCATTACTTACGCCCTTATTTACTTATTAATTCATGATTGACTTGATATTATTTCTTATTCAACTATGACATTATTTTAATTCTAATCTTTATTATTGCTATATAACTTACGTGTTCTACTTCATAACATATTATTTTATTTTACTTATAGAATTATCTGCAATTTACTTAATTGATTAAAATGATTTGTTTCGACTAAATGATTTGTATACCTAATTATTGAATTGTTAATGCATGTTCTCGTAATTGTTAAGAACCGCATGTATTTAGTTTTTTGTATACTTACCTACCACAATATTTGTACGCCGCTACGGCTAATGTGTTGAACTTTTATTTGAATTGTCATCTTTTGTTACACACACATTATGCAAATAAAGAATTCTATTCTATTCTATTCTATTCTATTTCTAATCAGGTTTTTTTATTTAAGCCATAATATACCGGTAAGTAGTCTTGTACAAGGAGAAAAATAATAACTCTGAATAGAGTCTTCCTGACGTAAGTAACCGTAAGGTGTTCTACGTGACTATCATATCGTAGAGGACCTACGAGCTACGGCAGGAAACTAAATGGTCAAGGTTTTACTACCGATAAAAGTAATTTTATATTTCTCCATTCTTTGAATGCAAACGTATCCATGTTGACCGATTTTCACGTGAGTTGGTTAGATCCAGGACATTTTTAACTTTTGATTTTGAAAGTTCCCGGTGGGATGATTGCAGAAAAGCTGCAATCATTGCTGCAATCTCAATTGTTGCGATTGATTAGGTTGTTTATATGCTGCTACATTTTAAACAATTGCGAGAGAATGTTGGAATTGCGAGCAGACTTTATTAGAAAACTTAAATAAAAAGATAATAATTGAAAAAAATATTAGTGGCTTATAAAACTAAGTAAATAATATATCAATCCTGGAGCAGCTTCGTGTTGATGTCAGACTATCCACCATATGCTTCAAAAAATTATTGGCTATTTTGGTCATACTGCCCGACGCCTGCCTAGTAACCTAGAAAAACTTATAGTTGTAGGCAAGGTGGAGGGGAAAAGACCACGTGCCCGATCACCTAGCCGCTGGTCAGACTAGGTCAAATCACTCACTGGCCTTCCACTTACAACCGCAATTAGAAAAGCCGAGGACCGGACAGAGTATAAGGCTATAGTTACCAACGCCACGAAGGCACTTTCATGTGGACACGACCTTAAAGAAGATAAAACTAAGTAAATTTAGTCTAGTTTCCTCCGAAGTAATTAACGGTGGCGTCGCCGAGTACACAGACGTAGCTTTATTAAGACATTCACTGACTTTAGTTACAAGTGAGGCTGCGAGGCGCAATCAAAGCCCTTGCCAAATACATGGACGTGATACGAGAGCCTGTTATAAAACTCAAGGGCTTACTTGAACTTCCTGTCCTTAGTGATTTTACAGCGTTTGGCTCGCTTTCAATTTTATTTCTACTTCCTTTTGAAGTAACCACAATGTGTAGAAGATTTTTATTTATAATAGATCTTAATTAAATCCAAAATGGATTTTTTTTAATCAAATGAAATCAAGTTTTTGCGCCAGCATACCTTTTCGAAAGTGGTTAGGGGTGTAGAATGCACAACGATGCCTAATTTAAAACGTAAAAATAAATGATTGAATAACTAATCTAAGCTGTAGGCTCTGTCACCTACACTACATAGTTTGGAGTCGTGAGGCTATGGTTATCTGTAACTTTGCATTCTGTATCTAAATAAGTGCCGATTTCGCTAATGTCGAGTGACGTTCAACCGACAAATGAATTGGGCATTCTGATAGTTTTTGTATGATGTTCCTCACGGCGCCTCTGTACGCAGCGCCGTCTCTTGTCCGTCTTTAACAGTCTGCGCGCCTCGTCGCGTCGCGTCTCGGTGTGAGCTTACCCTTAGTATAAACGTCATGATTTAACAGTCTTAAATGACAGATTTATAGAAAGTTAACCTTGATCTTAAAAGTTACAATAGAGTCTCAAAGACAAATGAACAACAAGTCTTCCCACAAGTTATATTTAGGTATATTTAGATAGGTATATTATGTGACTGAAAGTATGAGTTTTGTTAAGGATAACAACGAATATTGTACGAATCTAAATTCGCCATTTACGATCACAAAATCAAACTTGAGTTGCATTAACAATTCAGGCGACGTAGCTCTAAACTGATTGTGCTGCCAAAGATGCCAACTTACAGGTTGATTATTAGAAACTTTCCCCACGATTGGAGGTAGCGACGTGTTAAGGAAAATAAAATTCTGTTTTAAACTTGTAAATCCGACTTTGAGTTGTGAAGAAAGTATTGACGTTGAGAGTTTGGTGAAGTTCGCAGGATTCCATGCCGGGAAATGTTTATTTTGCAGCGCATTTTCGATACTGAAATGTGAAAGTTTGAATGTATTTTGCCCATATTTTGCCAATGCAAAATGTTATAGTAATTTGAAAATGTTTTACATCCTGTATTTCGTAGCTTGCTTGTAGCTGTGTTTTGTCTTCCACCCTTTGATTTTTATTGTGTGCGCTGAATGTAACAGTTTCAGAAAATGCAAAGTAAGTAAAGAGGTTCTTAAATATTTTTTTTTACTCATGGCAAATAGTCCTTGATTGAGATCACACCTGATAGTAAGTGTCGATGCAATCTAAAATGGTAGAGGGCTAACTTGGTAAAATTTTAAGAAAACCCATACTCCTAATCGGTTTCTACGTGCCAATGTTTTTTAAGAGCATGTACTAGTAAAGTCCTGCGCCTGTTCTCCTACCGTATACGTATCAAATTTCAAAATGTGAGAGTTTTTGCGCACACACTTATTAACTACAATATCTCACGTATAGATAGCTAATCTCTTTGGAGATTCGCCACCGTGACCAGATTCGATGACAGGAGAATATTTATTATCTAAACTGGTAACTTAACCATGCCCTACAACCACGGCTCAATTGGATCTTAAAGGGAATGTAAGAATGTAAAAGTTTTCAGTCATTTTGCAGTTTTTAGAAAGTGTCGGAGCTTTGTACCTTGTATCTAATTTGAGGAAATTTACATCCCGTTTTCGGTTCACTTCGTTCTTTGACTATTGAACTGCTATATGAGCATCGGTAAGTTAGCTGTGTTTGGTCGCCAGTCCTTTGACCAATTTAACCTTTATGTGATGTGCTATATGCCTAGGTGTATGCGAATAGGGTCTGGACTGAATTCTGAATGGCTGCATCTGACGAGTTGTTTCTTTCTATTTCTAATTTCTATTATTCTCTTTATTCTTTCCTCTTGCTTATTTAATGTTTTGAAAGTAAAATAGTTATTTTGAGGAGATTTAATACATATCAAGATATTTTTTGTAAATCCAGTTTTTTTGCTAATATTTTGGACTAATAAAAAGAAGCAAGAAATTGTGAGCTTCTTCAGAGGAACTTTTTCCCACTCAAAATAAATACCGTTTAAATTATAATTTGAAATGCGATTGCACAATATTATAGAATAGATTTTGTATTCCCCGAAGTTAAGTGAAGTATTAGAACGTAAGCTATGTGTGGTTAATATTAATAAGCTATGTGTGGTTAATATTAATAAGCTATGTGTGGTTAATATTAATAAGCTATGTGTGGTTAATATTATTACAAATTATTTTTGTTCTTTCGCACAGCAATAATTAAGTAACGAATCGAAGTGATATTTTATATAGATGATAGGATACTATAGCAGGTTACTTTTCACCCCGTAAAACTATTAATGTTGTCCTATTAATATTATGAATAGTTTGGATGTAATGGATGGATGGATGGACATTTGTTACTCCATCACGCCGCAACGACTAAACCGATTTGGTTGAAAGGCACAGAGATATAATATTATAGTCTGGAATAACACAAATGCTACTTTTTATCCCGGAAAAAAAGAAAGTTCCCGAGGGAATTAAAAAACTTTAATCCTCGCGAACGAAGCCGCGGGATTCAACTAGTATAATATAACTTAAAACAACCCGTACAAAACCGCGGGAAAAGGCTAGTTTCAAAATAAATCCGTCCTCAGAACTCAAGATGCAAGTGGTGCAATGTCTTTGACACGTTTTAAATTGTCTTATAATGCTCTGTATTCGAGAGCGCGGTGCAATTTAAGATCTCGTACAACGCTCGGTCTGGCATCGCTTAACTTTTAAACAAGGTAGTGATTTATTTTCATGTATTCCTACAAATAATTTCAAGACAATTATGTAGCCAAATTGTCATTTTGGACAATCCCCCATTGTCCGGTGAAATTGCGTTTCAACGTTATTTCAAAACAAAGACGTCCTCTAAACTCAAGATAGAACTCTTGCAATATCTCTGACACGTTTTAAATTATCTTATAATGGAAAAACGGCACAACGCTCTGTATTTGAGAGAGCTATGCAATTTAAGATTCAACAATGCTCGGTCGAGCGTCGCTTAAATTTAAAACAAGTTACTCTATCGTGCATACACGTTTTGTTTGTTTCAGAAATAATTAGGTAGCTTATTTTTTTATTTTTAAGCTATTCCATAGCTTCTATCGCGGGCCAGCGTGGAGACCGAATCCAGAAATTCCGTAACGAAAATAACCTGACACGGGACTCCTCTACGGTGAGCCGCTAGATGGCGCATTTTTTATCAACGCCATCTAGTGGTGAGCCAATAAAAAATGCTATGCAATAGCTTTACCGCGGCAGTCCCCGAGTGCCACACGTCTTTTTTTTTATTAAAGTGTTAACCTACACTTAAAGGAAATATCCTAAAAGATTTATAAATACATATCAAAAATTCCGAGGCCGGCGGGAATAGAACCCACATCTCTCTGGGAATCGCGCCCGAGTGTGTTAACCCTATGTGTGTGTTGACGCCCGTGACTTCGTTCGCGTGGATTGATATTTTGTGATTCCCGCGGGAACTCTGTTATTTTCCGGGACAAAAAGTAACCTATGTGTTATTCCAGACTATAATCTATCTCTGTGCCAAATTTCAGTCAAATCGGTTGAGTCGTTGCGACGTGAAAGAGTTACAAAGAACCTAACACAACAAACATCCACCTAACACAACAAACATCCACACTCACATTTATAATATTAGTAGGATAATAATAGGATTCGTTGAGTATATCTCTCTTCTATCTCAGAATCCTATCTCTTAAGTTACCTGTATGGAAGAAGAGTTTTAAAAATCTCTTTTTGTTTAATTCTATAGCTCTACTTTAAAAGAACGTAAGGTGAAAAAATGAAAATGAAAATGAAAAAGTGATTTATTAATAAAAAGTTACAAATACATTTAACCGTCGCTGGGGCATCCTTTTAGGTAAGTACAAGTAAATACAATTTAAACTCATGCCCACAACGATTATAATATTAATACCGAAGTCATACTATGAAATTCTATGACTGCTAATATCAAAATGTAATAGCTACATTAATAAATAATTCCTTAGGGGAACTATCATTAAGCATACCCATTTGTATCACAAATTCATGGGAAGATAATCTCTATGGCGTCGAAATAATCTGCCTTCCTGAGGGTCTCGTAAGCCTCCTTCATTACAGGTACCTCCCTCACAAAGGCCTTTTAGGTATTAGCTGCTTGACTGTTATTAATTGCTTTGATAACCCGCATTAAAATGCGTCCAGCGGACCAGAGCTTCTGATATTTTTGAGTTTAGAACCCTGAGCGTAAACTTTCGTTCGTTCTATGGTGGGAACAAACTACCTTTCCTTGTCAAAGTCAAACTACTTTTCCCTGTCAAAAATTAACGATCCAAGATAATAAATTATTAAACGAACTTGCCTTAAGTGAAGTTCGATCATTATTATATGAGTTGCTTCTTCCGAAGATATGATAATGTTCTTCTCAAAGATCTGTGCGTGAGGTACTACAATGAAAAAAAGAATCAACAGACCTAGTTTTGTTGCTTAAATTAAAAAAAAACTTTAGTCGTTAATAAATAAACTTTGACTAGTTATTACAAAACTATTTTAGTAGCTAGTAAAACATAGTTTGCAAGCTTGGTTTGCAAGTCACTTTTTTTGTGTAAACAGTAACCAAAGTTTTTGTAACTGTATACAAAACATTTTTTCAGTCTATAGTCCAAAGTGCACTCTCTATTTCTTCACTCTCCGTCCGATGGACCGTATATCCGACACGATCCGAGAGAGATCAGGTGCAGGACCGACAGCTTTACGTGCTCTCCGAGGCACGGGATAGAGCAATCAAAAATAGTAAGTCAATTAGTAACAAATTTCAAAGCTTATGCATATAATATATTTAGTATCATACTGCTTCCATACTCCAAGCTAAACCGTCACAAACGTATATATTTGAAAATGGCCCATGTCACTTTCAAACAACATAATTATTTTTACAAAAATCTGAGAAAACACATTAATTTCCAGAGCGTACCTACTTTGAGTTCGATAAGATAAATAAGAATGAATCTTTACTTTTATGACTGAGTATCTTTACCATCGCCGAGTAGATACCCACTGTCAAGTTTAACTAAGGAAAAATTCGATGTTTTGGCAAATATTCAATACAAAAACTGTCAGAGACCAAATATACCTTTCATAAAGGTATTTATAATTCTCTGCTTAAACCCTACATATGAATTTCACCCTTACTTAAATAAGTCGGCGGCATAAAGTATACGTAATCTAAACTTTGTAGAAACAAAACCTGTTTAATATCTGTATAGTAATAAACAATGAAAAGGTGTGCGTTTACGGGGCCCGTTGCTGTGATAACATCGGGGGTAGAATAAAATCATAATTTCCAATTTCCCTTTTAATCGGCATCGTGAACGCGCCAGCTTTATCTTTAGAATTGTAACGATGTTACATAATCTATTTTGAATTTTATGTGCCTATTACATTGGTAGCTCAAATATGTGATAAGTTAAACGGTAATATGGGCAATATTTTATTAAAATTTAAATTATAAAGAATTTGTTAGATTATGTTGTGAGATGTCAACAGTTAGTATCAAAAATATTACATTTTAAAGATTATAATTTTAGCAGAAAACATTATAAAATGGCAATACTGCCTTCTTTCAAGTGTAAAGCAATAAAATATAAATTTAATACATCTGAGACTAATTAAGATATTAGGGTCCGCTTACACCAATCTCCTAAATATATTTCTATACCTGTCCTTTTCTTGTTCAGAAACTAAACTTGCCAAAAAGTGACAGCATCACAAAATTTAATTAAACATGACTAAGCAGATATTTAATTAACCATGATTGGTGCGAGATGGCCTAAAAAATGGCATCTAAAATATTTAAAATTATATTAATTACTCCAACCATAGATTTAAAAAAATGCATTTCTATTTTTCTATTCTTTTCTATTTTTCTATGCTCCAACCCTACCTACGAGTATGCAATGCAACTATATTGTTTTTTTTTTAATTTTTACTTATTACTAAGCATAGTAATTAGTATCTAATTTTATTATTAAGTTGTACCCACACATAGATAAAGATTTAGATTAATGTATCAATATCGACGATGGTGTACGGAAAAACTATAAAAAAAATTGTTCTGAAAAAAATAATTAAAAAAAAATGTATATGTATTATATTCAAATCAAATACCCTATTCTTCAATGCGAAGACCCTGAAGCCTGAAGTCTGAAGGTTTATTGCTCCAGCGGCAGAGTGGAATTGAAGACAATGGAAGCGGTGTTTTCGCTTTAGAATTCCTACGCTTTACCGTTGCCAAGTTTTTGGGCAAAGCGTTTGGATTCTAAAACGAAATATCCGGCGATACTTCAGGAGGCCGACGCGACAGCCGCACTATTGGAAGTATTTTTGAATATTTGATTTTAAAACTTGTATTTTGGAGATTTGCAATATCGTGCATTTGCTGTAACACTGTTCTATGTATTTCGAAAATCCCATTTTTTTATTTTTCAAAAATGTGTCTATAAGGTATCATATCTTAATGTTTGAAAATTGTATAGTAAGTCGTCAGTGAGTTTAGTTTGTTTACTCAACTAATGAATTTTATAGATAACGAATTATTATTAGCGTTTTTTTTATATTTTAGGTAAAATCGCTACTCTATTATCGATTTTTTCTTTATTTTAGTTAAAATCGCTGATTTTTCGAGATAGTTGCAGTAAATGAGCGATATATATCTCTTGTTGTTGTAATTCTTTTAGTTATTATTTATAAGTCATACGAAAAATCAACACTCAATTCATTCGCATTTTTTAGTCTTTAGCTAAATACTTCTTAAAACTCTAATATGAAATAACTTAGATGTCTTTTTAAATCAAGAGTGAATAGGCATCTCCTAGGCATGCACGCACTATCTTAGGCTGCATCTTCACTTACCATCAGGTGAGACCGCAGACAAGCGCAAGTCTAAAAGTCTAAACCAATATTTAATTTTTTTTTGCATTGAAAACTGTACTGTCAAAATGTACTGAAGAAGAAATTATGACCACATGGAATCGTGCCAAGAATATTGGCTACATAACTACATATCCTCGCTGAAGAACTAGCTAAGTTAGACTTGTCTAAAAAATGGGCCAGCGCTTGTCACCAGAAAAGGCAATTTGTGAAATATCTCGTAAGATTTTTTCGCACTAAAACTCCATGGCCCCAGGAATTTTCGATCTCGATTCTGTTTCCCCGAATAAATAGTTCTTCCGATTATAATACAATGACCTAAGATTCAGGCTTATCTTTTCCACTCGAGTCTAAGAGGTTTGACTGTGAATATTTTCCTCCCATCGGTACATTTAAATGCATTAAGGCCACCTATTCGATTATTTCAACGTGATTCCAACAGTCGTTTCTTCTGTTTTATAGTCAATTGTACGGGTTAGGGAGAATACACACTGGGGCCTTGGGAACGGAAATTGAATGGAAAGTGAGTAAGTTTTGATTGAAACAATGAAGCGGGGCTCCGAATTAGCATTAAGGTTGAAAACAGAGGGGAGCTTGAAGTTTCCCTATTTGAGGAAAGGTTCAAACCTTTACCTGCGCCTATTAGCTAACACCGCCACTACATCGCTAAATTCACAAATATGCGATAGTGGGTCATACTAGCATTACAAAGAAGAAAGGACAGTTCTAGAGAAGACCTCCCGAAAGAAAAATAGAGTTTCTAGTCTTAGTGCCAATTTAACCAACATCAAGTGACGTTTAACCAAGGAATAAATTGGGCGTTCTGACAGTTTTTGTATTGAAAATACTGCCAAAATATCAAAACGCTCGGATAAGATTGCGTTGATGTAATCGCCCCATTAATTAATAAATAAACACTGAAATGGGACAAATTAACATTGCCAATTCCAATTAAGGTACCAATTGAGATTTATTTGATGAATAATGCTAACAATGTTTTGTCCTGTAACTGTAGGTTATTGTAAGTTTTGTAAAATTGTCTCTGATGGAGGATTGAAAGGTTTTTTATTATTGTTATAACCACAGTAATGTACAGTATAAGACACACAGGAAGCAACGATCCAGCGTCTTAAGCTCACTAGATAAAGAGCGTCAGCAGTCAAAAACGGATTTGAATGCATTATCCATACACTTTACTTTGAAAATTTTCGTCAGCGTTTCAGCACTAAGCGGGGACCGTAAATGAGTTAAGAAGTTTAAAATGTAAAGGAAAATTCGCTAAGCGGCTTGAAATTGTACCAGCTTTACTTCGGTATACTTTTATCTGGTATTTCGCACTGCAATATTTTAAGTATGGTTGCTTAGTTTCCAAGCTTTGCTATAATATTTTATCTAAACGACTCCTTGCATTTATTTTTATAGCAATTATACCGCCTTAATAATATTGCCCCTTGGGTATACAATGGTGCAACGCTTGGCGAATACAGCTTTGCCGGTAGAGTGGTAACCAGCCACGCCCAAAGAAATTATAAATTCACAAATTGCCCCTGGCGGGAATCGAACCCAAGACCTCCCAGTTATAAGACCACAGTGCTCAACACTACGCCCGGGAAATCATCAATTTTTCTTTTATCTCATTTATAGAACTGAGTCACTGGAGGAACTATGTAGCCCTCGAAGTTATACCGTATCGAGTATACAAACAAATCTAAATATATAAGAAAGAAAAAGGTGACTGACTGACTAATCTATCAACGCACAGCTCAAACCACTGGGTGGATCGGGCTGAAATTTGGCATGTAGATAGCTATTATAACGTAAGGATCTGCTAAGAAAGAATTTTTGAAAATTCAACCCCTAAGAGAATAAAATAGGCACTTGAAAAATCGAATTTAGTGTGAGCGAAGCCGCGAGCATAAGCTCGTTACTTATAATTACGCAGTAATTGGACGAAAATTGGCGATATAAAAAACTTTGTAGTATTTTTTTGCAGTAAATAGCCATCAACTTGCTTCATTGTACGCCGGCGACATACGACGTACGTGACTTTAAGAGCACCGCTTTATGGTGCCATTATGGCCGTTCTTAGGACGCGCCATAAACCCACCGACGCGGACGCTCCGTTTATGAAATAACTGTTCACTTTTGTTTTATAACTGTATCGTTAGAAATGTTATTTCATACATCCTGAGTTTTAGTGAATATTGTAGAAAATAGCTTCGTTCTGATATGATTGCATTGGTTAGCTAAAGGTGGGTTGCAACTTGCAAGTCTGACTTTAAGTTAAGGTTAAATTTTACCACCATAATACCCAAATCAGTATTAAGCTTTTGGTTGAACAGAGATTTGTTAAACCTAAAACAATATTTTATCTATTAGTTACTTAAGAAACCCAATTTGTTTGCTGATTTTCGAAGAACACAAATAATGAATTCCATGAACTTCCGCCGCATTAAAAATATCAAATAAGTGATCAATTCAAAGAAATCAACATGTATAAGTATTTGTATGCACTTTTTTTAACCGACTTCCAAAAAAGGAGGAGGTTCTCAATTCGTCGGAATCTTTTTTTTTATAACCAAACCAAACTCCACACAGATGAAGTCACTTGTAAAAGTTTAAGTATAAAATAATAATATGGTGCATCCTAAAAATAACCATGAATTAGGAAATGACTCCATTTTTCCTCGCCATCTCTTATGATGCTCTGCTGCTTTAAGAGCGGCCAGCGTCACTTTATAGCGTTATTATGGGCATTCTTGAGACGCTCTATAAAACCAACTGACCCGTATACTCCATTTATGAAAACTATTCGCTTTTGTTTTACAACTGCACCGTAAAAATTTGAACGGAAGAAGCCATACTTTAGTTAAAAATATGACTGGAATTCTATTACAGAACGTCACGCCCATTCCCACAAACGACTTCTGGACTTTCTTGAGGCGTAATTGAGGAATCATTTAAATCAAAAATTAGAATATATATATAAAAAAGTTCATTTAGAACATTTCAATGAGGAATTTTTCCCAGAACGCTGGCTGCGTTACCCTGCCGAATGGCCAAACTTACATGCTGGCCGAGGTAACTTCCTTCTTTTTTTGTAACAGATCCTTAAAAACCCGGCCAACTGTGAGTCGACTCGCACACGAAGGATTCCGTACCGTCGTAACAACACAGTCCAAAACAAAAAAGTCCATTAAATTACTTGTACGGGGGTCCTCTTTATTTTTATATTTCATTTTATCTACCTTTACGGTACATGAGATGCAGCACGCTGACAGACACGGACGGACAGTGGAGGCTTAGTAATAGGGTCCCGTTGGCTCCTTTTGGGCACGGAACCCTGAATCAGGATTTAGCACTCTCGCCCCACGACCCCCGGGTCATATTGTAGGTCAAATTGATATTTTGATTAAAGGTAAGCGCAACCACGGAGGCAGTCAGAGGCCTTTGATGTTTACCGCAATAAAACCCCGCCGCAGTACCCTTGTCTCGAAGGACAATAAAACTAAATTTATAACTTCATAAATGAGCCTTCAACTTAATAAGCTGAAATGACACGGGAGATATAAAACTGGTCGAGGAAGAGGCCAATTTATTAAAAGTGAACCTTATTATTAAGCTTGGTGGTTCTTTACGTGCAATGAAATCAGTGGGGTTAATATAAGATTTAAATCTTCGTAGCATGTGTAAAGTGAGGACTCTACAAATTTTCGTAGCATGTGTAAAATAAGGACTCTACGATTCTTCGTAGCATGTGTAATGAGAGGACTCTATGAATCTTCATAGCATGTGTAAAGTGAGGGCTCTACGAATATTCGTAGCATGTGTAATGAGAGGACTCTACGAATCTTCGTAGCATGTGTAAAGTGAGGACTCTACGAATCTTCGTAGCGTGTGTAAAGTGAGGACTCTACGAATCTTCGTAGTAAGTGTAATCTGAGTACTCTAGTCTCTAATCTAATCTTCGTAGAGACCTCAACAAGTCACCAATCAATCACCTGCTAATGCCGTAGCGTTAGTGTTAATTTTTATGTTATCGTATGGAAAAGTTTCATCAATAAATTGTTTTCAACATCCGATCGCGCGCCAAACACTTTATAAAATTGTCGACCTAGATAAAAGCGATTCTTCTATCTAAAACCAATCTTGTCTATATGTGTACCAACGGAGTGCACTCTACGTAACATCAAAGCTTAGCCATCATACAGTTCAAAAATGGTCATAATTTTCAATAAGCCTCAATAGCCCAACGGTTAAAGGTGCGGACTGAAAACTGAATGGTCGCAGGTTCGAATCCAACCCGTTGCACTATTGTCGTACCCAGTCCTACCACAAGTTTTCTGCTTATTTGGAGGGGATAGGAGGATATTAGTCAACATCAGCTTGGCTAATATTCTTTTTTAACAAAACTAAATAAAATTAAATAAATAATTTTGATTCAGGCTCCGATACAGCCCGCTGGGCTTAGTAATAGAGTCCCGTTGGTATTCTTTGGGTACGGAACCCTAAAAAAGGCAGCAAAAGGGGCTCTCTATGTTTGATAGTTTACGAACTGCAAGCTGGCTAAACTGTGATATAAAGTCCGGTAATATCAATACATTACCCACTGTTCTGGCCAACTGCCAGACCTTTATCATTGATATGTTAATGACGCTTATAAAGTATTGATCTACGGAACCCACTCGTATCGAAACGTGCTCGAGATAATCTTTTATCTGTTTTAAAACTAAAAGGCAAGTCTTAATATAAAAGATAATAGATAGGGGTATAAAACGATGAGAAGCTGAAGAGGTTAATCGCGATTGACTTTGAATAGCGCTTCAACTTGTCTTTTATTGGAACATTTTCATTTTTTATTGTTCTAACTTGGTTCTAACGACTTTTTTACTTGTAAGTAAAGTAATATTTTGCTTAAATATAATGCTGTTGTAGGGATCTAGACTTTTAAAGAGACAAGTTTCCAAGACTAGATTTTAGTATCTAAATTACATAACATTGTTGCTGATTATTCGTCTAGAAAAATCAAATCTAACCATCGAAATATAATGCTTAGAACTGAAGTTTTTAAGTTCCACTCCAAACTTACCTAGGCTCAAAACAATAAAATGTGTGAGTTATATGTGCTTACTTCCTGGAACTGGGTACCTACATACGTATGTATTTATGATAGTTATTGATATTTTGAATTATGACACCCTTTTACAGCATAATATGTTACTTTTTAGTAATTTTCTGCATACTAACGCGACGATACCTCGTAGGCGGCCTTTAAAGGCTTACTATTTTTAGTAAGCTTATCTCCGCATCCAGTATTGCGCTTCTAAGCGTTATAGTTCGATGAATTTAAGCTTATTTTGGAAAAACTATGAACCAATGGCAATTTCACCATCACCGAGTGACGTTTTGCCCTTGTGACAATTTTGCCGAGCCGATTTTGATGAATAAGGTTTCAATCGATTCATTATTATGATTCGAGCATAAGTAAATTATATTTATGGCTACGGGTGACATACATTTATACGAAATCAATAATATTACAGATGTTACATACAATTTTCCATAGACGAGAAACAGTTTTTAGAAACAAGTTTTATTATCTAAATATATAAAAGGCAAAGGTGACTGACTGACTGACTGACTGATCTATCAACGCACAGCTCTAACCACTGGACCGATCGAGCTGAAATTTGGCATACAGGTAGCTGTTAGGACGTAGACATCCGCTAAGAAAGGATTTTGGAAAATTTCAACCCCAAGAGGGTTAAATAGGGGGTTAAAAAATCGAACCCAACGTGAGCGAAGCCGCGGGTTAAAGCTAGTTGTTTATATATTGCTAACGAAATGCAAAATATGTTTTTTCCACTGTATAGACACTTTAACGTATATCGCCGAGTTTTATTATAAAATCCGCTGCAGCACTCGAAAATATTTCGGTATATCAAAATAATATCCGTATCCAATACCCGGCTTTATCCGCTCTAAACCCGGTGATCTCTCAATCAGAGGAGATTATACGAGCATTCCTATACCGCCGACGACAACAATTGCGATTTTCCAACAAATAGAGATATATTCATTCTAACCTACCTACATGGATTTTTGGATCAAAATCAGTTTTTGAGCATTTTATACCCGCGACTTCGCTCGCGTGGAGTAAGGTTTTTTAATTCCTGTGGGAACTCTCATTTTCTGGGATAAAAAGTAGTGCCAAAATTCAACCAAATCGGTTCAGTCTTTACGACGTGATTGAGTAACAAACATCCATCCGTCCATCCATCCACACATCCAAACTTTCGCATTTATAATATTAATAGGATTAATAGAATGAAGATGAACGTTATTTGATAAACGTAAGATGAAACAACTATTAGGTATTTATTATTTAAATAATTATAATTACATACTAAAAAATTGTTTTTAATTTGTTTAATTGAATAATTGCAAGCAGTGGTGAGTTGAAATGTAAATCACAAAGGCAAAACAAGCTCTTTTCATCGTAATGTTTGGAATTAAAAAGAAATATTAAAAAATAAAAACACTTCCTTCAAAACACCTTTCAAAAAGTAGCAAGGTAGTTAATACGTCAGGATAATATACGTTATACCTTTTCTTAAAGCCCTTCTTTGTCTCTGCGGTTAGGATACATGTCCTTGAAGATAACCAAACCAGATAAGGCATTTTTTCATATAAAGATGATATTTTGTTACGGGTCGTTGTTTTTTATACTCTACCACGATTGAGGCATATCCGATAAACCGTGGCGGTCATAAAAGTATTTTTCGCGTGCGCAAACTACAATAACCGTACACGGTTGTCAAACTGCGCCCCCCATTCTTTCACGCTAAATTCGCCCTTACAAGCACCCATAAATTATACTGCCGTGTTTGCGTTGCTTCATTTAAAGCGAAACGTCGCTCCGTGAATAAATACTGATGAATTCTTGTATCTATGTGAACTTGTGAAGCTCGTTGTTTTATTTGTTTTCCATTAACATAGTAAATAACGTTAAATATTGAAAAAAATGAAAGTATGTGTCACCCGTATGTAATAACTAGATGATGCCGCGACTTCGTTCGCTTGGATAAGGTTTTTTATTCCCTCGTGAACTTTTTGCTTTTCCGGGATAAAATGTAGGCTGTGTGTTAATCCCGGGTTTGAGCTATATCTATTCCTAATTTCAACCAAATCCGTCGAGTAGGTTTTGCGTTAATGAGTAACAAACATACACACTTTCGCCTAGTGTGATAGTGTGATGTGATTAGGGTGATGTGATGTGATATGAAAAATAATAATAATATATAAGTAGACCTTTCCTTGTGCAACGATAGAATAGTGGTTTATACATCAACATTTCATAGGAACCAGGATTCGAATCCAAAGTACGTACCTATCAACGGCACACTACTGCACACAGATCCTCCTATCAGAGAAAGGTCACGTAAATTAGCAGAATTCACACACCTTTGAGAACATTGTGGAGAACTCTCAGACGCGCAGGTTTCCTCACCAAGTTTTTCTTCACCGTCTAAGCATGTTGAAGCATTTAATTGCTTAAACACACCTACCTCAGAGGTGCGTGCCTGGAATCTAACCGCATCCCCTTAATCGGTGACCGCAGTTCGAAGTACTAGGCTATCACTGCTAACAGTATAACAATGTACTAACCATTAGCAAAATATGTACGGTAGCGGACAGAAAATGTTTACCACCTTAAGATTCATAATTACATGCACACGTCTATGCCTGATATTCTATGGCGTTATAGACCTTACTGCACGCAATGTGATATAGAATCTATTTTGAAAACTGATAAACATTATCTGACCGCGACTGTATATCTAGTACATTGTGATGGGATGGTGGGTCAAAGAAAACCCACGTACAATAGTCCATAGAGCCTATTAGTATGTGATTTCGGTCACAGAGGACCCATTAGAGACTATTTGCATAATAATCGCGGTCAGATATGAATTACTGCTGTTATTTAATACGTCCGACACGCGATAAGCCGTATTAATTTCCAGATTCCATTATACGGATCATTTACACGTCTCAACATTGTATATAATGTATTAAACTATACTAGACGCAATATAGACTAGACTAAGTAGCACTTATTAATACTTACTTAATTCGCTGGCGCGGTGACCTAAAGAGGTTTTTGGCCTCCGATACTAGCTTGCCACTTTGCCGCTATGTGCCAATCGTGTGTTTGGGTGTGTGTGTGTGTGTGTGTGTGTGTGTATGTTTAATAGTGATAAATAAAATTCAAATAAGAGATCACTATCACCTTTGGCTGTAGCTGGATCGTCCGCAATCACTGAAATTAAATTACTCGCAAATCGTAAGTAATTACTTGCAGAAATTGATACGATGCAAGTATTTACGCAATGCAAGTGCTTTGCTCCAGGTGACTTCTGCGTATTCTATTGGAAGTGTAGCCTTACATTTTGCTTTGAATTTTGTTTGAATTAAAGCAAATCCACGTTGTACAGACAATTTTGGTCAGCGTGTTAATACTTATGAGAGTAATTAAAGTTAGGCGCTGGCTTGAGGCCGCATTTTATATTCATTATCTTCTGCCCCAGATGCGAAATAAGAGGAAATAAGGGGTGTTCACTAGCTGCCACATACAGGCTGGTTCGTTGTAGCCATTATCTGTAACTAGATTTGCCCACGACGTGAAGTTAGAGTTGTTATAAATCCCGCAGGAACATTTAGCTTTCACGAGATAAAAAGTTCCCTTTGTCACTTGCTAGATCAACCTAAACAGTCTGCCTAACGTCGGTCGTTTTTATCCGGGAGAAAAAGTAGCCTATGTCACTGTCCAGGTATTCAATTATCCGTTGCTTCGTGGCTGCGTAATTTTCAAGAGCAGTAGAGGACTTTTACTTTTAAACCATTGAACTATAAATCTAATCAAATTACACGTATAGTAATTGGTACCTACACCTTAATGTATAACAAAATACCTATACGATAACGCAATTATAATCTAACTACATACAGTATATATATATTTTTTTCCTACCGTAAAGCACCGCTATGTGACGGTGTCTAAAGTAATATTATTTTAACTTAAACGTCTACTTATGATTGATCTCTATATCTAAAGTTCACTATGTTCTCGTGACCTAGTTTAGTTCAGGTAACATAAGCACTATTATCCTAACTCTTTACTCATGCATTTTTAAACACTAACTCGAAGGCTTTGTTCTTTTAAGTCTTCTTTTACGGGTATATACTAAATCGTTAGAAAGAAACAGTAAAAATGTTATGGCATAGGCATTCGGGTACATCAAATAAAAGTCCCCAGAGAGAAGTGGTGTGACTCGTAAAACCAGAAAAATGTACTAGAACCCAGTAATATATCGCGGTAAAGTGAAAATTCCGAAATGATAGAAGCTGGAACCTTGCCAGCGGACTATTCGCGTGGAGTGCGCTTTTGTCAGACCGCCCTCGCCTCCGCCCCCGCCCTAGCCTCCGCCCGCAATCTGCTTAAGCTTCAAGATGAAAGCCTACCTAGTTTTTTACTCATATATATTATCATTATAAATAAACGCTGCGGTGGCTTAGCGACTTAACTGCATTTGACTTTAAGACTGCGCAGCATGCCAGAAAAAAAACAGATTTCACCCATGCCATCGTGACTAAGCGATGAAATAAAACATGTCCGAAACCTCATGTGAAGCGCGACAGATACTAGCGTACTGCGCGGAATAGGAGTGTAGTAAGCGCCAAATATATCATCTATTGTAATAACTCATAAGATATTCATTTTTTTAAATAGCTGTATCGTCTCTTAGTAATATGTATAGGAATTTTTATGTAAAAATTTTGGCTCTGTAATATGCAACACTTCACGATTTTTTTGTCGAACCATTATTTTATGTTTTTGCTAAGTATCGTCCCTTGGAAATATGATGTAATTTTTGTTTTTTTCGAATACTTAAAACTTGATCTACTGCTGTAAAAATCAAATCTGCATCTGAAGATTCACCACTACGCGCGCTCTTAAGCTTCAAGATGAAAGCCTACGTAGTTTTTTACTCAGATATATTATAATTATAAATTAACGCTGCGGTGCACTGCATCTGACTTTAATGGACTGGCCTTTGGCCCGGTGATATTCTCGTGAATCGTTCTATAGCCGTTTTGCTGTGGCTACACACCTAATATTAATGTTATGTTACGCTGTCGAATATTTGGATCATTATTGAATAGATAGATATTAGATATATGTATATGTTATCTGGGACTACGTAAGTTACAGTTAGAAAATGCACTGCCATCGCCACTTACCATCAGGTGAGATCGCAATCAAGAACTTGTCATCGAATAAATAAATAAATAAATAACTTGTACTGAGTTTCAGAAAATTAATAAAATTCAGTTTAGTTGAAGGCCAAAATCGAATCGAGGCTTAACAATTTGCAGTTAAAAAGGCAAAATTGGGTTTGGACAATAAAAGGTAAATTGAGCATTCAGCTGTTGTTTTGTAAAAGTTATTTAAGATTCCTGAACAGCTTTAAGTTCAGGGGAAGGTGTAAACGACTATTTTAAAACTGCCTGGCATTTCAACGGCGTCCGGAATTCCGTTCGAGAATGTGACACAGCCGATAATTTGCTTTAAACGGAGCCATGTTCGGATTTTGCGGAAGGGTTTATTACCACATCTTAACACCGTAAAATAGGAGCCGAGAAGTAACTTAATATTGCATTATTGCGTGTATTATTATCAATGAGCAATGAGAACTAAGATTAGGTTAGCTTAAGTTCGATCCCAGGGCAGCTGGGACCTTTCGGAGTTGCTTGCGTTTTAAGTAATTAAACAGCACTTGCTTCAACGTTCAAGGAAGCATCGTGAGGAACACAGCCTGCTTGAAAGTTTTCCATTATGCTCTTAAAGTGTGCCAAGACTAAACTCTTCTCATCAGAAAAGAGAGAGAAGAAGTACGCCGGTAATGGGTTATTTAAGAGGAGAGAGGAGAGGTAGGTTGAGATGGATGAACAATAGCTGTTTTTGATTCATTTCGGATTTTGTTCAAGGATTTTATCAATATTGGCGTTCGTATTCTAACTGCCTCGTTGGTCTTGTGGTTAGAAAGTTCGACTACGGATGAAGAGGTCCCGGATTCGATTACCGGGTCGGGCCAAAAATATATTGGGTGTTCTGTTAAGTTTTCAGTATTAGCCCGGAGTTAGGAAGTCGGCGTTGAGTCACCCCCATGCCTCGGAGAGCACGTAAAGTCGTCCGCGTCGGTCCTGCGCCTGATCTCTTTTCGGTCGTGTCGGATTCTCCGTTCCATTGGGCTATGAGAGTGAGGGAATAGAGAGTGCACCTGTGTTTGCGCACACACTTGTGCACTATAATATCTCCAGCGGAGATGTTATAATCTCTCTGGAGATTGGCCGCCATGGCCGGATTCGGTCGGGAGGACATTATTATTAACTAGGGCATGCCCCTTGCCAGGTAAATGTAACGAAAAAATTGGTACTCTCTTAAAATAATCTATCAGAATACCTGGTTTATTAACACAGACTTGCTAACCCGTAAAAGAAAATATACTTAACAAGATTCTTAAAGCACAGAATCCCCTACATACAAGTTACACGATTTAATCTGACTCTACACTCTACACTGTAAAAAGAAAACAACGTATTTGGACAATAAAATAGCGAAGCAAGCATTCGTGTAGTTTTACGCAACTTATTTAGGATTCCTGAGCAGTCTTAAGCTTGGGTGTAAACGACTATTTTAAAATCACTCGCTCGGTATTTGCGCTCCGTTGGAAATTTTATTCAAGAATTCGATAGAGATTTCACTCGTGTAGAAATATTTTGTTTCTCTTCTTTATTATTTAACGCTCTTTTGATTACACTTGTTTAACTTATTCGTTACTAGATGATGCCCGCGTACTCCGTACGCGTGGATACAGGTTTTTAATTCCCGCAGGAACTAACGTATTTTCCGGAATAAAAAGTAGCCTATGTGCTATTCCAGTGTACAATCTAATTCTGTGCCAAAATTTCAGCCAAATCGGTTCAGGCGTTGCGGCGTGATTGAGTAATAAACATACATCAAACTTTCGCATTTATAATATTAATGGGATAAAAGCTATGATATGACATAAATAAATAAATAGTACTTTAACTGCCTATACTTCTTATTTGCAAACTTCAAAGTAAATATGCAGAAAATATACTGATACTACACGCTAATACCGGTTTTCAAATTCGATTTTGGCCATCAAAATATTTTTTTAAACTACTTGATTTAATTAATAGTGCTAGATATAAGACAAAATTGTTATACTATAGAGTCTATAAAAGTCAATGACTTGATAGCGTCATAGCTTTAGATAAATCCTGATTATTCTCTTGAATTAAAATTACAGAGTGAACCTTCTGGCTTTTATATTCAGCTATTCAGTACGTCTCTATAGATTAAATCTAGGCATTATAGTCTTATGCGAACACCTTTTAGCTATGTAGTCAATTTTAATGCAAAACACTGTCTACTATTGATTCATGAGAGTTAACCAAAGGAAATTTATTCCATTTTCGTTAAAAAATACCTAACACATAAAATGTTCGCAAAGTTCGTTATGCGACATTTTATCGGATAGCGTCTGAATAGGTCACGTATACGTACATACGAGATCACGTCCACGCGAACTGGCGCGTTTCCAGATTTGCATTTAGTGTTGTATGCAGAACTTGAAACCCAGGAGTCGAAGTATGTGGCACGTAGAAGCTGGCGTTTGTTAAGTTTTGTTTAGGGGTTGCATTTAAAACTTTATGTCGTTTCCATCTCATAATAAGGTTTCATAGAAGTCGTTTGTGAGAATGGGCGTGAATCCAGAGTCAATTTTAGAGTTGACATCCATATAAACTGGTGTGCGCTCGCACGCACCCAGGCATCATAGTAATATTATAAAGGCGAAAGTTTGTATGTGTGTGTGTGCGTGTGGGTGTTTGTGTGTGTTTGTTACTCCTTCACGATACAACGAATGAACCGATTTGGCTGGAATTTGGAGAAAGCTCAAATTAACACATAGGTTACATTATATCCCGGAAAATTAAAGAGTTCCCGCGGGAATCAAAAATCTTGATCCACTCGGACGAAGTCGCGGGCATCGTATAGTTTACTATAAAAACGAGAAAGAAAGAGCAGATTTCTTGAGATATATGTTTTTTTTTTCTTAGGTTTTTAAAATCCCTCGGGCAACCTTCGTTTTTCTAGCATAAAAAGTAGGTACCTAGGCCTAGTCTATGTCACTCTCTAGGTTCTCAACTATACTTATGCCAAAAATTACGTCGATGCTTTACTCCTTTGCGTGATTGAAATACAAACCACCTAACCAACAAACAAACACACTTTTGCTTTTACAATATTAGCAAGGATTTCCTGTTATAAACGTGCGCATATTTTAACAATTAACTATTACATTTTATACGGGTTAAAATGAGACACCTATTTTTAACCGACTTCCAAAAAGGAGGAGGTTCAATCAATCAATTCGGTCGGTATCTTTTTTTTATGATTTCATTTCGTTGTTCGTTCGTCGTTTTGAAATAAATTCACTGATCAACAAAAACGCATTTCGCTGTATCAGATTCTCATCGACACAAAATGCGAGTTCCAGAAATGTGGAAGACGGATGGATGAATGGAATTTATTGTATAGAATAAGAACGAATGAAAAAGATAATAATATATAGCCTCCAGGCATCGCTACCTTTTTCCACCAAAATATTGTTAGACATTATTAATTCGCATGAGATATGATCCGACGATATAGGCTGAGAGTCAGTGACCATGCTTAACTCTAGATAAATAAATAAATAATTATTCATTTCAGACAGAGTGCATAATATTGAAAGCTTAAATTAAATTTATTAGCATCTATTTTAATATGTTGGTAAACAAAATTTCCTATTTCTATGTTAGTATTGTTAGTTGTGACTAGGCCTCTAGGAAACATTCCCAGTGGTCACTGCCATCCAATGTTTCATAATTAAGCAGCCTATATTACTCCTTATAGGTTTCAAGATGCTATAGTTGCTGCCACGGAGGCGCTGTAGGAGTGACACTGAGTTTTTTTCCAGATGTTGATAAAAAAAACAATTTTTAAAACTTTTTTTTGTATAGCATTAAAAAAATCCGAAAAAATGGATTGAATTCCATAAAATAAAGGCGCATTTTCCATAAAATAAAATAAATTTGAGAGTAAAATCTAAAAAAATAATTGTTCGAAATACCAGTACCAGCATGACAATAATGCTTACTAATACTATAAATTTAAACTTGTGTATGTTTGTTGGCTGAATGGTCAACGTGATTTTCTGCATGGTCTATAGTTGAGGAACTAGAGAGTTTCATAGATCACTTTTATCATAAAAAATAAAAAGGTTTGCGTGGGATTTTCAAGTAATAAATAAATTTAAAGCATAATAAGGTACACAAATCTTTCACCAGCTCTTTGACTTCATTGCATTTGAACTTCTTTGACTTTGATTCACAATGAATCATTACCTTCCCTGTTTATTTTCGGTACGCAATGAGATGTAATAGGGTGTCTCGAAACCATCTCAGACCTTATGGGGGTTTATTAAATAACATTTGTATAGATCACAAAAAAATTGCTAAAAATGAATCCCAAAAAAAACGTAATTATTACTTCAAATTTTTGCCATCTTTGCCGTAGGGTAAAAGGAGACACATTTGTATTTACTCATAAGATAATCTTAATTAATCATATTTAGATACAATTTAGTGTTACGCGATACGTAGCCACAGTAAAACATATTAATTAAGGTAAAGGATGTCGAAAAATACCTCAATACGAGTGAGATATCCGAGTAATCAAACAAAGCATAGTGTTAGACGATACGTACATACCTATCAATAGTAAAACATATTTATTAAGGTAAGGGAAGTCTAAAAATACCTCAATACGAGTGAGGTATCCGAGTAATTAAATAAAGCATAGTGTTAGGTGATACATACCTATCCACAGTAAAACATATTTATTAAGGTAAGGGAAGTCTAAAAATACCTCAATACGGGTGCGGTATCCCAGTAATCAAACAAAGCAGTCGCTGCAGCAGATTTCATTTAGCTCTCTTAGTTCTCGTTTATTTATTTTCCTCCTGCAATCCAAGATTCGCTCGAAGCCGTACAATCTTTGGCGTTACTTTGTGATGGGTATAGGACATGTATGCTATAAGCGGACGCGGATATTATGCTTAAACTAGATGATAGCCGCGACTTCGTCCGCGTGGATTTAGGTTTATTAATTTTCGAGTTAAAATGTAGTCTATGTGATCCTAGGTATGAACTATCTCCATTCCAAGCTAAATCGGTTTATTCGTTGTGGTGTGAAAGAATAACAAACATCCATCCATCCATCTATACTTACAAACTTTCGCGTTTATAATACTCGTATTAATAAAAACATATTCGACACTTAGATAAATAGTTAACACTAATTAATGCATTAATTGTTAAGAAAAATCAGTGCTTCTAAATATTGGATAGAATCAGGCGTTACTTTGCGGAAGTTCATGATTAACAAAAAATGTTAGAATTATTTTGCTGTAATCCGCCAACAGAAAAAATCTGTATGGTCAAACATGCAATTATAAGCTAAGCACCGCTTACCTCCCCAACCAAGCAATAAAGCAAAGTTCCCAAGCAAGCAATGCCACCACCACTCATATGCACCACCACACAAGACTTTTATACTACTCTCTAGAGTAGTCTTGTGTGGTGGTGCATATGAGTGGTGGTGGCATTGCTTGCTTGGAAACTTGCTTTATTGCTTGGTTGGGGAGGTAAGCGGTGCTTAGCTTATAATTGCATGTTTGACCATACAGATTTTTTCTGTTGGTGGATTACAGCAAAATAATTCTAACATTTTTTGTTAAATCAGTACTTCTAACAAACATATCCTTTTTCTCCAAGCGAATGACGTTTAATTAATCCTATCATGTCTGAACGTGTTGTCTTAGGATTAATTAACTATACTCCATTAGGGCAACAAAAGCCGTCATAGTTCATAGTGGTAGATACGGGTACGGGGCCCATACAAAATTACCCATTATCCTTTCAACTCAATTGCACCTGTGAAAGTTTGTAAGTCCTTAACTATATCTATGTAAAGAATTTCGTCGATCCGTCGCTGCGTGATCTAATATCAAACTTTTATTTATTTTTATTACTTTAAATTATATAAAAAAAACTTACCACACGAACGAAGTCATGCGCAAAAGCTCGTATACCATATTATTTTCCTTAGTTTTCCCGCTTTCTCGTTCACTAGATCAGCGCCTGAAAGTCGGACTTTATTTTAAGGGTGAGATTATAAGGATTCTGTATATTGCTTTTCGAATTTAATCTTAATCACCTAATAGCTTACTTGGAATTGGTAGAAAATATTTACTACTTCCTTTCCATTCCTTTTCGATTCTAGTTCGACTTCAATGCCATCGATTTTTTTTTAAATTATGGACATATGCCAATTACCAAAGACTTGATATTAGCAAAGATATTTGGACGCACATATGCAATAATGTTTCAACCCACAAAACTTTGTCAAATTAAATACATACATAATGTAAAGGAATAAAGTTAACTTTTCAATCGATAAGTTGTGTGAGTTGACACTTTATTGCATATGTGCCTCCATTATATGTGAGTGTATCTGTTGTTAATCTACAAAAGGGTAAATAAAAAAGGTCAAGGTTTGTCTGGTGGGAGGCTTTGGCCGTGGCTAGTTACCACCCTACCGTCAAAAACATGCCGCCAAGCGATTTAGCGTTCCGGCACGATGGCCTGTAGAAACCGATTAGGGGTATGGGTTGAATTTTCACTGCTATACCCCTTCCAAGTTAGCCCGCTACCATCTTAGACTGCATCGTCACTTATCATCAGGTGAGTTCACAGTCAAGGGTTAAGATAACCCATCGAATAAAAAAAAAGGACAATTATTTATACTAAAAAGGAAAGCGACAAAATCCAAAACCCGATGACTTCAGTAACACTTCAAAGAAATTTCGCTATATTTTAGTTTATAAAAGAACTGAATAATTTATAAGAGAATATTTTTCACTTAACAAGAACAAAAAAAAAATTCCTCAATACAAAGGAAATGGCTACGGCACGCAAAAAGAATAACAAACCGATGCTTAGAGCAGATTTATTTGCTAAAAGCGCAAACAAAACGGGGGAAACAGGAATCTATTGTATAAAGTGTTTCGTATTAACAATTTACAGACGCAGTGGTGGGGATGTCTTGAGATGTTTATTTTATTCCGGTGCTCTTTGTCACTATACTAGAAGCATCTGGAGCGCTTCGTTCCTTCGATGGTATGAAAAGGCCCATACATTTGTATAGACTCACCATTCAAACTCGTTATATACTCGTAGTTGGTTTAGAAGACAAGCATGCTGAGTCCTAAGGTTTTTTGATCTCTTAGGTGTAGTGGTGAGTGCTGTGGTGTTAAAATAGTAGGTCTCCGGTTCAAGGTTCGGCTCCCGACGGGGACAGTTTCAAAATTTATAATTTCTAAATTACCTCGGGTCTGATCTGGTAGAACGCTTGGGTCGTGGCTAGTTACCACACTGCTGTCAAAAAATTTTTTAGAACTGCTGAGTAATTATCCAATAACCTACAATTATATTGTTTTATTACATTTTCATACTTCATCTTGTGACGATTTTTGAAGAGTTACTTAAATAAATAAACTTATAAAAAACGCTCAGAGATAAAATAAACTCATTTGTCACAGAAAAGGCATGCAAATTTAAAATGATTTCAAAAAAAAAGAAAACCAAAATTTCCCGTAAATAACATCTTTTGATTTATGACCATCAATTCCGTTTAAAAAACTCGAAACAAAAGGTTAATTTCACAACTACCCCTCACGTAACATCACGCGAAACAAAACATAAATACACAGCGGAAAACACGGGTAATAAATAACATTCAAATGTAATACGCGAAAGCGTTCCCATGTAAAATTAAAACAGGTGAAAATGTATCAAAGTAACCGCGTCCCGTGTTGTTACAAAAAGCGCAAATAATAATAATCGAACATGAAACAGCAGGGATCGCGTAAAACACGCTTTTTGCAGGGCTGTCACGTATTACCTTAATGATGCTGCTCATAATAACCTATTCATTCGTTTCATAAAATTATTAAAATGTACGTGTACAGTATGTGTACAGTACATATACTTCAACAGTACCTATAACTTCGATCACAGAAGAAATTTTTCTGTGATCGAAGACCTATAAACATCCGCAGAATTTTTATTGTACACCACAAAGCAGATCTTGACTAATATTTAAGTAATCTGTAAATATATAAAAGGGAACCAACGGGAATGGGTCTGCTTTGGCTGCCCACCTTGACATGCGTTGGATTGGTGTACCTACGTATGCATTTTTGCATTTTTGAAGCTTTATTGTGGAAGCACTGTATACATAGCATAGCTTTGTAAAAAAAAATTTTTTGAAAAGAGCAACTGCTGAGTTTCTTACCGGCTCTTCTCAGCAGAATCTGCATTCCGAACCGGTGGTGGATTTATGACGTGTCATAAGAGCTACAAGTTAGCCTACATGAAATAAATTAATTTTGAATTTAAATTTTTTTGAATTTTAAAAACGTGACTGACTGACTGATCAAACAACGCACAGCTCAAACCATTGCACGAATCAGGCTGTTTGGCATACAGATAGCTATTATGATCGAGGCATTCGCTAAGAAAATATTTTTGAAAATTCAACCCCTAAAGGGGTAAAATAGTGGTTTTAAAAATCAAGAATAACGTGAGTGAAGCCACGGGCAAAAGCTAGTTAGAGTATGATTTAGAATTTTGTATGTTTGACAACCCTGTAATCATGCCCATTCGTTCACTCTGTATGGACTTGGTCGTAAATGTAGGCTTTCGTGAAACCTTGAAAAGGCCAGTTAATAAGCGAATTGAAAGCTGTAACGTTTTTAGTGGTCCCATTTTATCGTTTTCAAATCGTTTCACCATTTTACGTTTCCTTTTAAACGTTGCGGCTACAACAGCATCCAATGAAAATTTTAGGATGGCGTCTTTCTTTAGTGTAGTGTGGCTATTTATAAAATGAAATGATTTCGAGTTTTTATTATATTGCAATTGACTAATTGCACTACTAGGGTATGTAACGCTCTTTCAAGATCTGTGTTTGAATAATTTAAAACAAGAGTGAATAGTCATCTTCTAGGCAAACGCGTTACACCTTAGACCATATGATTACTTTCCATCAGGTGTGATAGTGGTCAAGCGTGTGCCTATAATGTAAAAAACATGTACATGTAATTCGTCGACATACATAGGTAGGTACACCCTAATTTTATTGATTATCCTGTGATACCATTTCCAACAACGTCGACTTTTCAAATTTTCTATCTCATATAATTTTTTTAGCAAATTTTTATCCCGGAAAATCAAAGAGTTCCCGCGGGATTTTATGAACTAAATCCACGCGGACGAATTCGCGGGTATCAGCTAGTCAAAAATAAAAACCAAGAGGAATTACGTAAAAACGTAAATTCCAAAAAACGAGCAAAACATAATAATTATAATCCCCAAACTAACGGGGAGTCACGTGAGTTAGCGTGACACGATACGACTGCTCCAGTGTAACAAGACATCCCACGCGAACTTTTCACACCTGATATATCGCGGAGATTTATACTTTAACCTTTATTTTTTGTTTGTTACGGCCTTTTTAGGGTTCTGTACGCGAAGGGTAACCAACGGGACCCTATTTTTAAGCCATCGCTGTCTGTCCGTCTATCTGTTAGCAGTCTGTATTTCATGATTCGTAATAGGTAGAGTCGAAATTTTCAGAGAATAGTTATCTCTGTTGCCGCTATAACAACAAATAATAAAAATAAATTAAGTATTAAACGGTGTTACCCCCTAGTAGAAACGTATTTTTTCGGCGTTTTTTGGTACGGAACCCTTCGTATGCGAGTTCAACTCATTATTTATATCGCAAGAAAAATATCTAACGAAATAAATCGTCGGCTAGTACCTATGTGCGACGGGCCTTTTCTAAAAGTGTCATTTTAAATCAAATCAAAGAGAAATTGTGTAAAAAAAACCTTCTAAAAGTCTGCAAAACGTGATACTAATCCCCAAACTATCTCTGGGTCACAAACTTACGACGCATGTGAGATAGCGTGCCGCCAGACACGAGTGTAACAAGACATCCCACGCGAACTTTTCACACCTGATATATCGCGGGGATTTATGCTGGAAGCTTTATTTTTTGTTTGTAATGCCCCTTTCAGATTATATCGCAAGAGATATATCTCACCAAATAGTTCGTCCACATTTTCGTGCGACGAATCTGCGACGTGTCTTTTCTATTTGTCTCACTTGAAATCCATTATCCAATCCATTACCCATTATCCAATCTACCGAATTGAATAAATCTGAAATAAAATAGTCACAATAGTTGGCGTTATGTAAACTTTCCATGATTGATTGTCATCAACCGCAAGCCTGTCCCGTAAAAAGTTTCGGAAAACGAAGGAAGTGACATTACTCATTACTCTCCAAACAAACGTGTCACGCGAGCTAGCGTGCCACCCGCAATTAACTCGCAAGGATACAGATAAACAAACTGACAGGATAACGCTAAACATGCGTTTATTGGTCAACTAGTTCATGGCCGCGACTTGCTCTGTTTTAATTTAAGGAGGTTAAAACACTATTTGCTGTAGTTGTATGGCTCCGCAATTTAGATCACCAAAATAAATAATTAACGGTCATGATTCATAATATTATATGATATTCTTACAAAAACAGGTCAGAAATCATAATTGATGCGGCCTACATCATTAGTTTAATGTAGTTACCGGTTAGGAGGAAAATATTACCTCCCAAAGTGCCCAAATGATTATGAGCCCTGGAGCATTGTGATAAAGCTCAAATTTAATCACCCAGTACATTTGGGCCAGTCGTTATCATACAGATAGTCCTGTATCAAAGTAGGGGAGGGTTTCATCGATCGTGAGCAATTTCTAAATTACATTGGTGCTGACTACTTGTGAAGATATTGATTTCAGAAGGAGACTATGTTTATTACAATAGGTACAATGAAGCCAGCTCGGATATGGTTTGTACTGCCGTCCATAAGCTATTAAATAATTTCGTTTCTTTATAACATTTATCTAATTTTAGTATTTGTTGGTCAAGTACAGGATATAACTGAATTTTCAACCAAGTTTCACGTTCTAATATTCAGTAATTCTTGACATATGGCTCAAATTAAAGTCTCCACTTTGAAAACCCCCCATTTCGTCAATTTTAAGGGAAAAATTAAAAAAAAAAAAAATTGTACTCTGATCAAAGTCGTCTTTAAAAAGATATATCGCAAGTCTATGTAACGCAACAAACAAAATTTTACTTCAAACACGCTTCTATGAGAGCCCCCCTGAAATAAAGCTTTTTATATTTTTTTATACAATGTTCGGCTGAAAGGAATCAGTTTACATATTATATTTAAATTTGAAGTAATTACGTTCAGTAATTTAGAAGTTATAGGGCTCTGACAGACATTTGGACGTACACACTTCTCTGTCCAGTACAGACAAGCGCCCTAGTTGACTCAGAGAACTCGCTTCGCTCGTTCAATTAGGGTTTATATTAGGAAATTTGGTCTTGGTAGTTAACGGCGTTATAGCTTGTGGACGGCAGTGTAGACTACTTGTTCACACAATATTATCAATATTATAAAAAAGACAAATTTGTAAACGGTGATAATTAATGTCGCTTTTTAACCAACTTAAAAAAAAAGATAGTAATACGGTACGTTGGTTACTTCGGGTATGGAACCCGAAAAAGCTGCAAAAAGTATAGTTCTTACAACTCACGAGGGTGCGTGGCTCATGGTGGTGTGCGTGTCATATCTGTATAAGTATGAGAAGAGCTGGCTCGCGCCTGACCGCTCCTACCTAGACTCCTGACAGGCACGGCTACTTACGCAATGTGCATGTGCACGACGTAACCACAAGTAAAGCGCCCGTAACTTCGTGAGATAAACGTACTATAAGTATCTATGTATAATATCTCCTACCCTCAAAAGTCACTATAGCTAGCGGTGTCAGAGAAGCGTCGCCTCTTGCCAGTAATTAGGCTAATTGAACATAGTAATTATGATTTCAGCTCGGCGGAATGAAACGGGGCTAAAATGTTTTTGTTCATTAAGCTCCGCTGAGGACGAAAATTAAGAAGAGCTTTTCTATTTTTTCGTTCCTTATTCCGTGAAAAAAAAACAGCGTCGTAAAAGTACCTTGTCTAATCATTTAACCTTCGATTTGGTCTAATACCTTGGACATGGTAGTCTATAGCTGTATCTGTATAGATGTAGGTGTATTGTAGGATTGCCTTGTTGATGTAGTGATTAGCATATTCGAGGAGGTCCCGGGTTCAATTCCCGGGTCGAGCCAATCGGTTTCTACACGCCATCGTGCCGGAACGCTAAATCGCTTGGTGGCACGTCTTTGACGGTAGGGTGGTAACTAGCCACGGCCAGAGCCTCCCACCAGACCAAAGACAATTCAGAAATTATAAATTCTCAAATTGCCCCCGCTGGGATTCGAACCCAATACCTCGGGTTCGTATCTCGGGTTCGATTCCCGGCGGTGGCAATTTAGGAATTTATAATTTCTAAATTGCCTCTGGTCTGGTCTGGTGGGAGGCTTTGGCCGTGGCTAGATACCACCCTACCGTCAAAGACGTGCCGCCAAGCGATTTAGCGTTCCGGCACGATGGCGTGTAGAAACCGATTAGGGGTATGGGTTGAATTTACACTGCTATACCCTTTCCAAGTTAGCTCGCTACCATCTTAGACTGCATCGTCACTTACCATCAGGTGAAATCGCAGTCAAGGGCTATCTTGTCATCGAATAAAAAAAAAACCTCCCAGTTTTAAGACTACGGCGCTCACCACTGCGCCAGGGAGATTATCAATATACTCCATTTCTATTTTTGAATCGCTTTCGTACTTTCACTTCCGATTGTACACTTCCTACTCGTTGTAGACACGAGTATATCCTAATGCAAGCATTGTGGTGTAAGCCCTTGTTAACATACCCTTATCAGGCGGGTAATGACGTCACGCGTCACGTACACGCGGTTACCGCGGTACACGGGAACCCAGCCAAATTGTTAAGCAAGAAATGTTATTTAATGTCCCTTTACGTAAACCGTGATGATTCTATCTAAAGACCGTATTAAATCCGCTATAAGGTAGTCGCTAAGTACGGATGCCGCTATTTTTAGGGTTCCGTACCCAGAGGGTGGCAACGGGACCCCTATCACAAAGCCTTCGTCCGTCCGTCAGCGGGAATTATCTCATTAATAGTAATAGGATATTTGAATTTTCACAGAATAAATGACTTTCTACTACCGTTATAAAAACACATAATAAAAAAGGTAAAAATTAAAGAGGGTCTGGTCTCTCGATCGATCGTACGGAACCCTTCGTGTGCAGCTCCGACTCACACTTGGTCAGTTTTTTTTCTTTATTTAAGGAGTTTGGTTGTAATGTACGTAGTCACTCGACTTCGCTTAAACATAATTTGAACTTCTTCTATGTAGAGTCTAGAACACCCAACGCACGGGAATTCGTAATTTGCTAGTGATTCCTATCGAAACTTATCAATTTTGTTTTTTTTTTCAAGTTTTCAGTTGTTCTTTTGAGATTTTTATTTATTTTTTGTTTAGGTGAACCAAAAAAAAAAAAAACATTCAAATCGGCCAAGCCGTTTTCAAATTTCTGACAGATTTCTTCTTCTCCTATATCAACCGACAGACATCCAGACTATCGAACAAAAACAGTTTTGTATATTATATAGATAGATGAAAAGATGGTCTTGTAGCTAAAAGCCCTGTAGCACTTTTCTATCTCGTAACTATCAATATAATCAGCAGCTGTGTTTACGAAAAGCTGAATAAATAATTAAGAAATAGCAATGAATAATTCGACGCATTAACCAGCTGTTTTACCCAATACAAATCTCATGAAAGATAACAAAATCCCGAAATAAGCCGAAGAATATTCAAACGATATCTTTGCCTCGAAATTTTTGCCTGAAATACATCTGTAATAGTCTGAGAGCTCATGAAATAATTATGGAAGGTATAAGACAAAGAATTGCCTTATGCCTTGAAATAATAATAAGTATTTCATAAGCTTAAATTCTTCTGTGATAATTTATTTATTTATTTATATTGACACTAGCTGATACCCGCGACTTCGTCCGCGTGGATTTAGTTTTTAAAATCCCGCGGGAACTCTTTGATTTTCCGGTATAAAAAGTAGCCTCCACTCTCCAGGTCCTCAACTATACCTATGCAAAAATCACGTCGATCCGTAGCTCTGTTGCAGCGTCATTGAAGGACAAACCAACAAATATTGATACAATATTGATAATTAAGGGTTTTTTGTACCTAAACCTTGTATAGTCTTTGATTTGATAATTTTACGAATATAGGGCTCAATATCTATTATGTAGGAGAAATTATATTGCAAAAACGTGAGCGCAAACATCAGGTGCACTCTCTATTCCCTCTGTATAGTAGACAGTAGTAGTACATTGAGCAGAAATCCAACATGATCGACAAGATATTGGGTGCACGACGATGACTTTAGATATCCTCCAAGGTACGAAGGTGTCCCACTACGCTACTAACTTTTCAACTCTGGGCTGCTACTGAAAATTCCTTAACAAACGAACATAGTAAATTGGCCGAACGCTGGATTCGAACTCGGAACCTTATCATTTGCAGACGAATAAGCTAACCACTAGCCCAACGAGGCAAGTTACAAAATGCAATTCACGGTGGTTAGTTATTTCTATCCTATCTTACAAATACTAATATCAGTAGGATGCGACAGTAAGTTCAGTTGTTGGTTTGTCTGCCAATAATCAGTAATCAATATACAATACAAAGCATAATATCTACATATTATGCTTTAGTTTGATTGTAGCAGTAATCACACGCTCATTAGCTACGTACACATATTATATTCAAGTATGTAGTTAGGATAGTAATGCAATGTTATCTACGAGTAGTTCCGTACCAATCCGGAAGATGCGCATTTAGCGTCTCTCCTAGTTTACACCACGGGCTCTTGCTCTACAATCATCACGAAAATATGGAAGTTTAAAAATTCGTAATTAGGGCATTCCGAAAAAATCTCAATTCCCGATATCCAGAGGGGTCCGATAGAAACAGAGCCATTAATGAATTGCCCCTTTTTTGTTTTCACAAAGGGATGGAGCAACAATGCTGTAATCCGAGCCGATGGGACCGTCACATCAGCGGGGTTTATAAACTTTGATTTAGGATGGTTTTCCACAGCCTAAGACCAAATTCGGGGTCAACTCCGAGCGCCATAATAATACAGGGTGTAACGGACACCGTAACACAAGCTGAGTGACTAACATTTTGGTAGCGTTGCACTGCTGTACAAAACAAAGATATCTAATCATAACGATAATATATAATCATAGCTGTGTTTTTAATTTTGATTTGTTTTTTACTTTTGTGTTTCAGTAAAGATTTTTCTAATTCTGATTCTAACGAAAACTGAAACCAGGGATTCAGTACATGATTCTAAGTCGCTTAGCGTTGGAATTTTTCATCGGTCTTTTCGTGATTTTGACCATTTTTTTTTTAATTTTTTAAATTACTTACTTATTTAAATGTTAGATACATCTCGACTTAATTTTAATCGAAAAAATAAGATATTGCGCTAAACTGCTTGCGACGCACCGTTACGTATAAAGCGAGTAGTGGGTAATGTAAATGTAGGTACCGGCGTTCGTTGTTCGCGATACATTGCATGCTCAAACATTACGATATTGGTAATCCATCATTTCCGAAATGAGTGGCATTTGTAATTCAATTATAGGTATTAAGTGCGCAATTAATATGAATAAACTTGCCAAATTACAGCTCTGTATAGTACTTACTAATAGTCTCTGAGATATGTTTCGGACAGAAGGACAGACGAATAGACCGACAGACGGACGGACTTAGCGAATCTATAAGGGTTTACTACGGAACCCTAAAAAGAACTTTATGTCAGACTCAGATACAGGGACTGATTTTCGCGCTATCCAAAGTGCGGTGAAAAACACGAGGACCGGCCGCGCTGGATTTATTATTACAAAAATCCGACCGCCAATATTGACGGCGCTGGTTCAGCGGAAAAACTACAGCGGATTCCGTACCGCGTCGCCCGATATGTCTTTTGTCAATTCATATCCGGGTTGCCGCGTTAGGGCTGCCAACTTTTCCAATTAGGAAAAATAATCCAAAATTTTTTGTTTCTCGCAATGTCAGTTTTTTTGACGCTGTAGTGGGGACGCCTTAGACAATTCGCATGCGACACCGCGCAACGCCGCGTAGGGCGGTGAAGTGGATCTTACGTCGTATGGGTTTGTATACCTATAATCCGTCGATGCCTGACATATAGTACACCACCTGGCCAAACAGACGAGCGGCGCGGTGTACGTGTGTTAGGCAACGACGGATTACATATTATAAGCGCATACGGTCTCATTTACGAATCGCCTAATATAAGGTTTTGATAAGTCTCGATTTAGTACTTTATTGTAAGAAACAGTCTTGTCAAAATTGCATCTGTAACGTCTAGTCATATCGTCGGCTAGAGATAGGTCGCTGGCAAGAATTGCCGTAAAATATGATGAAGTCAAGCAAATTTCAGTGACTCTTTCAGTTCCTTGGTTGTCTTGGGAGTCACAAAAATAAATTATTCTATGCGGTGGTGTCTCGAGGTGCTCTGGGGTAACTCCGCAACAGAAAACGTAGTGTGGTCAAACGACATTATGGCTGGATACAAGAATCGCAAGACCACGTTATGTGGAAGCCTTGGGCTTCGAGACTATGTATATATATAATATGTTCATTAAAAAATGTCTATCGGCTGAAACCGGAGACATTGCACGACATTATAGTAGTATTGCACGACATAATATTATAAATAATATTTCGGCGTTGACAGCCCTACAGTTACCCGTCCTTTCGACCGGGCCGGCGACATAATTACAGGTTAAAGTAGACCTCAGATGGAAATTGTACCATTTTCGGGTCCAACCCTCTAGAGGATTACGTAGAATACCTGCACAGGGAATTTTTTGTTCTTTGGAATGTCCTAATTTTCTTCATTTCATATAGAGTACGCAATTACTTAAAGCATATTTTGATAAAAGACACACACCTACCCTAAACCCTTCTTATTAGAGGCGGCTACGGGGTAGTGAGCTGGCGATGCGTTGAATTTTTACAGTCTAATAAAATATACAAAAGCTTATGAACCCATTATTATTGGTAAGTGAATTCGGCTTCTGAGCTTAATACATAAAATGAAAGATTCATTTTAGATCCTAATTATCCTAAAATGAATCTTATTCATCCTAAAATGAATCTATCATTTTAGGTACCAATATCAAGATTTTGACCTAAATGATTCTTATTTGACCTAATAATGATTTCTTATTTGGACCTAATTGATTTTTTTTTAAATAAAGAATATTAAAATGTGTCGCTTCAAATCCAAAATTATGCAGTCATTTGTACAGGGACGGCAAGTTCAATCATAGATTAAAGATAGAGGCCAGTAATAAAATCTACAAGGTATAGGTACCGGTCAATTCATCACACCTTTATTTACATAGAAGTATTAGAACCGATCCATAAATCGAAGTCAGTGGGCAGCTCCGGTTCAATCTCACCGATACCGTGATAGGCAATTTGTGCTGCCAAAAACACCCATACATCTTTGATAGCTGGGCCGCAGCCTCCGTGCCGTAAGTACCCTTAGGTGTTTAGCACATTGCCGCCACGAAACAATAATAAAACCCGGCCAAGGTTTCCGTGCCATCGTAACAGCGATTGTTAAGGTCGATCAAAAAACGCCGAAAAATCACGTTTCTTGTATGGGAAGTGGGGACCCCTCTTTATTTTTATTATTTATTTACAAGTATCCTACCGACTGCGCCACTTATGATATATACATATTCTGTGAAAATTTTAAGTATCTACCTGTTGCAGTTCACGAGATAAAGCGCGCTGACAGACAGACAGACGGACGGCATACGGTTTACTAATAGGGTCCCGTTGATACCCTTTGGGTACGAAACTCTAAAAATGAAAGCGCTGAAGTGCGCCGTGACTTGTACATTGTATGACAAGCGAAAGACCATGTTTCTATGGGCTGACTGGAATAATAATTTGTACTGTTACACTCTATTTACCCGTGATTATTCCATTGTGTGACAAGCGAAATTCAAGTTTCTATGTTCACGCGATGGTTGGATCGATGGTGTACTCAGACTTGTTAAAGCCTTTTGACTTTGCCTTGGTCGGTATTTTAAAAACGGACGTATTTGTATAGAATTACAGTTTACTTTAACTTGCACAGAATATAAAAAGCGTATACACATAATTATCTCAAGTTCAATGCTAGATATTTTTTATAGGCGTAAGTTAGGGCGTAAGAAATTATTTCTGTTTGCGTGAGTGGCTTATGTCTCGGCGGTTAGCCGAACTAAGCAATTCTCTCTTTCTCTCTCTCCTTAAAATAAGTATTTAAGTGAAAAGTGGTATAGTTTCTGTAGCTGAAAATAAAATAAAAACTTCAGCCTAAAAACACAGAGCACTGTAAGCTTTTAACCTAAATCTGTAATCTGCTTTTGCATTTTCCCGCCAAAAGTCGATGCCTATTCGCCGCCATTTTGTCGACCGATGTCAAGCGTGACTTGACAGCAGGCGTTACGTTCAGAAATCGAGTTACGATGTCCAATATTGATACAATTGTACCAACAAAGCGAACCAATATAAATACAAGATGGATTGTAATTTGATTCCCAGTTGCTAATAGCAGTTTCTAAGCTAATATTGAAGAACAATTCATTGGTCAGGAGGGAATAATTAAGTCGATTTCTTCACAAAATAATTGTTGAAAGTGTGCACAAGGCCTTTTTGAAGTTTTTTAAGTATAGAAAAAACAACCATATTGCTCTCCTACCATTAGGCTTTTTTTGATTTCGTGTCACATCTGCGGTGCGGTGACGATACATAAAACTACCGACTTTGTATAAATACTAACCAAAAAGTTTGATCATCCCAATCACTTATCTCTATCCCAATACAAATCCCTATAAAAATAACAGCTTAGTTATTGATCAATTTGAAGCGCCACTTTTGACATACGAGTGCCTCTAGAACTAATAATATTACAAAAGGCGCACCACCTCTATAATTAATCGAAGATAAAATTGATGATTTCATGGATTTAGACCTCTGCAATGGATTAATTGTAAAGGTGCGCCAATGGCAATGTTATTAGTTTCAGAAACACTCGTATCTACTTACGGCGTCAATCAAATAGGTCCAAAAAAATATGACAGTAGCCTCTGTATTGTATATCATGTATCAATTATACACCTCAGTGGTCCCAAATCCATTACCGAGTCACAATAGGTCTTCTTTAAGAGTGAGAAGGCTTGAGGTTTTTGTCTATCACGCTGGTCAAGCAAGGTTTGCCTTAGATAAGTGTCCTTGGTGATAAAGCTGACCGAACGGCACTGGAGTAGACGGAATTGGTTCAATTTATTTGCATGCTTCTGCATTCATTATTGCAGGATCTCCAAGAAAGGTTGAACACACCCGAAGAAAATCCTAGGCCATCATAGGTTTTTCAATCACGTAGCAACGAAACAACGCATGATGTGATTAGCCTGGGTATCTTTAGTGACCCTAGAGAGTAACATAGGCTAATTTTCATCCTAGAAAAACAGGGAGTTCCAGAGAAATTTCAAAAACCTAACTCCACGCGGACGAAGTCGCAAAAGCTAGTTTGACAATCATCTTGAGTCCTCAAATCCAAATAAAATGTCACTGTAAAATATTGTAAGCAAAATTACAGAAAATTACAGATTCAAAACGTATGCACCCCGAGGCTTAGAGCTCGTGCTCGTGCAGGCTCCATCGACCGCAATCCGATAACCGTTTAGCTTCCACGTTTAAAAATTTGCGACATGTTACGTTCAGAAATCATATTACGTCTGCCGGCGGCGTCGACACACGGGTGCCGTTTAAAATTAATAATTAAATATTCTTCCGTGACTAGACCGCACGTTCACGGTCTCGCCGCAACATTGAAGCGCGCCCAGGTTAATTATTTTATGCAGTCATACTATCATATAGGGTTATCTGTTCATCGCACTCTGTGAAGCTTTTAAATAAAAAGTTTAAAAACTGTATTAAATTAAATAGGATTCTGGTCGTACATGTAGCCTTAGTTTGTCATCCGGACCATAATATCGAATTGATTGACATCTCCTTCGTCACAACTGGCCCAGTAATTTAGGCGCTAACATACATAAATACAAAACATACATATATACGTACATCCATAGACTGCCACAATTATCCTTCCAAGGGCCTCTTGAACCTGGCGATTGTGGTCTCACAAACTACTCAGATTTTTAAACATTCTGGTTTTTGTTTTGAATAATCTCAGCATTTCAATCAATCATCATATTGATTTTGTTCCACTGTTTGTACAAAATGTAGCCTTTGTCGTCCAAACTATAATAACGCATTGATTGACACCTTATTCATCATCATTGGCTCTATTATAAAGTAATTTAGGCACTCTACTGGAACTTAAATAAATATGTTAGATACATAATACAAACCGTTAAAATCCTTTCGTTTTGGCTTTGCTTTACTCGTTTAAAAAGTCTTGTGTTTTGGGAAGATCCAAGTCTCAGTCAATCTTCACGTTACTTGAAAAAAAAAAATTGTTGCCATAAACTTGTGTGAAATAAAGGACCTTACGAGAAGCATGTTGACATATCACCTAGTGTGTTACAAATGTGTTCCAAACTTCCGAACTTCCTAGCCTAACTTGCATGGAATTACTACTTTGTAGAACCAAATAGCTCATTATCGTATATCATAATGGAACGAGTCAACACCGAAGTCGCTAACACGACAAATCATAGAAGCCAAACGAAAATAGTAAACAACAACGGTGAACAACAACGTGTAACAACAGTAAATCTCAACTAAAGCGTTACTGAGCGTTACATAAATTGAAGTGTACAAGTTCATAACAACCGGGAGTGGTGTAGCGTTTACTCTCAAACTAAGTATAATTAACTGTAATGTGAAGCTGTTAGTTTTAATTAATAGGCTTCCGGACAATCGGATAATAATTATGCTTAAATCAATAATGACAATTATTTCCTTTTTATATTTTGCATGTAGGTATTTACCGTTACTGTTTTTCATGAAATTATTGACATAAAAACATATTCAGTGAACAGATTCAATCGGTTGTGAACAAGTGTTCGAGGATTGAAATGTTATGATAAAAATAGAGCAACATTATGCCCGCAATATTGTCTGTTACGTTCTCTAAAGATTCCTTGAGAGAGCCCTTTGTTCTCCCCCAGGATACAACTTATCTCTTTACCTGGATTTAGCAGTCTAGGCACAAAAATTTAACCAATAGACAGACAGAACTATGACTATGAAAGCGGTATTAAGAATGTACAGTCGCGGACAAAAAATGTTTACCACCTTAAGATTCATAATTGCATGCACACATCTGTGTCAGACGGTCGATATGTGATTTGATTAGCCATAGATCATAGACTTTTTAACATGTAGCAGTGCTTAGACAGTCCTTTAGCGGTCTCTTTAGTAGGTGACTGCTAAATAGGTTAGATGTAGAAAACCTTTTTTGGAACAAAAATCCTTACTTATGTTATAAAATAATGTGAGTGTTTGTTTGTTCGTTGTTGGTTTGTCCTTCCATCACACAGCTACGGAGCGATAGATCCACATGATTTTTTGCATGGATATTGGATATAGTTTAGGATTTGGATAGCGACATTTATCCCGGAAAAATAGAAGGTTCCCATGGAAATTTTAGAATCCTAACTTCACGCGGACGAAGTCACGGGCAAAAGCTAGTAATTTCAATAAATAGATATTATCTCATATAGACACGAGCACAGGACACGAGTTACCAAAATATGAAAACGGAAGTAATAATCTAATGAAATTTCAAAGAATCTTTATTTCTTATTTTTATTATAGAGAAACTAAACAATATTAGTATAAATAAATAATAAGCTTAATTAGCTTCCATTCGCTGCTATGACAACACGTGGACTCTCTCGCATAAACGCGACAAGGCGATCAGTCAGTTCATATCATCTGTGATACTCATATCATCTCATACCCCAGTGCAATGTGATCTAAGAGTTTGAGGATTTCTTTGATTCTGACAGTCCCAGCTTTGAATCATTAAGCCCCATAAATTTTCAGTTTCAAATTAGCAGATCGAGCGGGCTATTGAACGAGATGACTGCCACGGTGCAGATTGAACCATGGAATAGTAGCTCGGCGCATTATCTTGAACTTAGATTGTCGGAATTTTGCTGCAGAACATCGATGTAAAATGCTGCAGAAACACCACGCATCACCGTAGCTCATCCACCTCCTTTTGACTGTTTTTGACTGTGGATGCTTGCAGCATCATTATGATTCAATGCACAATATGAACTTCACCATTAGAATTATGATTAAGCTTGCCATTTATTTTGTATATTTAAATTTCAAATAACAAATATAATATTTTTGATAATTAATTGTCACTTTTACAAGTGCAATGATGCTAATGTGTCAAATTTGAATTTAGGAAATGAGTTTTATTACTAATATTTGTATAGAAAAGTCATTAATACTTTTTTTTGATAAAACGATGCATGAAATTTTTATAACGTAACAAATGCCTTGATATAGCATTATAGACCTTACTGAACGCAGGGTTACGAAGAATCTAATTTGAAAAGTGGTAAACATTTTCTGTCCCCGACCGTATGTTATAAGATAAATCAACAAAAGACAAGAACCTCTTTCCCGCAAAAACTACTGGACGCATTTGGCTGAAATTTGGAATGGAGATAGTTCATACATTGGATTAAAACATATGCTTTAAATCAAAGAGTTCCCGCGGGAATTAAACCTTAATCCACGCGAACGAAGTCGTGGGCATCATCTAGTAATATATAAAAAAAGTCCTAGGCTGTAGCTCCCAACTCGCTATACACACAAACAATGTACCTGTGATTACACTCATTTGTGCAATATAACATTATTTTCCCTGCAGTAGGTTTGTCTCAAATGAGATTGATTATAATATGATTCAAATAACATAAAAGTACCTAACAACAAATCACCAGTAAATCTGAACTGAGAGCGTTATATAAATTGAAGTGTACAACTTCATAACAAGTGGGGAATTATGTAGTGCTTGTTCCCCGCCATAATTAACTGAAGTGTACAGCAGTTAGTTTTAATTAACAGACGAGGGAAATGGGACAATAACGCTGAAATCAAGAGTAACTGCAGATTTCATCGAAACAATCATTTAAGACAAAATGTATACCTAAGCTTTATATTGTTCTTTCTTTCTTTAAAACTATTAATTTGTTAAGATTTTTTGGTGTAAGGTGTAAAGTTCCACGCAGATGGACCAAATGTAATTGCAAAATTTTAATTTGGAAAATTTTAATTTCCCAGTGCTTGGCCGTCGACTTCGGCCGTTGTCCGTAGTGTGTGTGTGTGTGTGTGTGTGTGTGTGTGTGTGTGTGTGTGTGTGTGTGTGTGTGTGTGTGTGTGTGTGTGTGTGTGTGTGTGTGTGTCTGAGTGCAAAATAGGAGTACATTTTTCAGGTCACAAGTAAAGCCTCAATCTCTTCATAATTTAGTTTTATGAGCTCAGTTAGAGACTTTTTAAATTCGTGGGTATTTATATTTTATATTTTTAACAAACTGTTTACCTTCTTGTATATATAAGCTGATTGTTTGATGCTGAATCGATACTATGCGATTGTATCGCTAGTGAATCCCTTCTGTCGTGCGGTGCATATGAGACTAATCGCTAAAATTAGTAATGCGGGCGTTAACGAATCGCGCTACTGAATCGATCTCCCTTAGAGATTGTTTTTGACGTCGAAGTTACGCTATCAAAAAACGTTCCCTCGACTCTACTCGAAGAAAAAGAAAAAAGGAAAGGAAACGATGTCTTTAATAAGGAATAGATAAAAGTTTAGTAATTCACCGCTTTCAACGGCCACGATAGTTACGACGTCACTATCAGGAATCTATTCGGAGTGGAAATTTACTTTCAAATTTCCATGCGAGCTTTAGGCTGACTTTCCACCAACGATGCGCAACGATAGATAGACTGAATCTGGTGGTATTACCAGCCCTTAACGGTAAAATTCAATTGGCGATAACCTACCCAACAGTAAAAGCCATGATAGAACCGGTGGTAGAGTCATGACGTGTCATAAGAGCTACAAGTTGGCCTACATTAAATAAATAATTTTGAATTTTGATAGTCTAGTTATTAAGTTAAGGTCTACTATTAACGGATCCAGGGTTGGATACCAGTCATGCACCTGAAAAGAAAAATCGTGAACCAACCTGCATGAGTGAGAATTCTTCATAATTTCTCAAAAATATTACGTGAAGGCTGCCGATACACACTAGACCAGCGTGTTGGAGAATGGCCTAAAGTTTAGGCCATAGTATACCACGCTGGCTTAATTATCTGAGCCCAGAAGTGGGCTAGCAGGGTTGAAATGAATGATGATGATGATAAATGAACTAGCAGGAAAGTACTACAATAGATGTAATTATGAACTGTCCCATATTTTTACCTTAAGAAATTATAGATTAATTCTTATTATCAAGCTTCCATTGTCCCTCGCAAAAGAAATTCCGACACTAATGAAAATATTATACTTATAAAAGTAGTTTTATTTCCCAGAGGTGTTCTATAATTTTTGTGTCATTAACTCGGTGACTCTACAGGTGAGTCCCAGAGGACGCGAGCTCGAGATTTCCCAGTTGTCACAATACAAAATATATACGAGTATCTTATATTTCAGAGAGCTAGGCTTGGAAGCAAACATTGCTTATCAACGCTAGGTACTTTCACCTAATAGTGAACATTCTTTTAGACATTTATTCACCAAAGTGCAGGTACAATGTGATGGAATACAGAAAATCGAGCCTTATACATTTTACCAGGACTGGTGTGTGAATATTATACAGTAAAATATTAAATAAAATGCCAGTATTAAAAGTTAATAATTTTAAATGTTATGGTAAAAAAAAATGGAAAATCATAATTTTGTCATGAGTTACTTTTAACCTTTTTACATCTTGGCTTGACTGAACCCTTAAACCCGTGGTTAAAAGTCTACGTTTTCGGAAAGTCTGTCAATTTCACCGAAGTCTAGAGACGTTTAACCGACGAATAAGTTGAACGTTCTAACACTTTTTGTATTGAAAATCTGTCAAACGGTCGGATGTTACTTTTGTACGTTGGTGAAATCGGCCCTATAAATAAATATTCCTTAAATTATAAACGAAGCGCAAGTGTTTTTGTTTGTTAATCAGTTGATTTGTCTTTTAATCACGCAGTGGAATGATAAACGAATCGATGTGATGATTTGAATATTGTCAAGGTTAAAATCTTACTGATATTACAAATATTATAAATGCGAAAGAGTGTTTGTTTGTTTGTCTTTCAATCACGTTGCAACGTAGCAACGACAAACAATTAGGTAGTTGAGAGCCTGGAGAGTGACATAGCTACTTTTAATCCCGGAAAATCAAAGAGTTCCCGCGGGATTTAAAAAATAAATCCACTCGGATGAAATCACGTTTAAAAGCTAGTTGATAAATAAAATATAAGCTACTCGCAGTCTAGTCTCTATTTTACCATCAAACAAGTACCTACGTCCCATCAATTTTAAAGCTTCGGGAGTTTATTGATCAGTGGAAATAGATATCTATCAAAACGGACAATAAGTGACATAATGTACCAGTAGCCGTCCACCGGAGGAGACTACTTGGTCCGGTTAATTGGTGTCCGGTGTCCAGCAACACCGGAGACCGGACTTCCGCGTCGACCTTCTGCCCTGGATATTGTGAAAATTAATTGAGCACCATCACTTGGAAGATTTATCGACCGTAGTACTTTCTGGCCGATAGTCTTCATCGGCTCTTTACTTATATGTTATACTAAAGATGTTACAGACTACGTTATACTTGTAACATGAGATTAAAGATGGGATTAATGACCTCGCAAGCAGCAGCGCTATTCAGTAAAAGATAAACTCACTTCGAAAGGTAACCCACTTCGCAATCACGGTACAAATAAGGAATACTAGTATGATAAATAAGCATAATACAGGTAACAGTAGCAAATAAATGGTTATGACACTAGTCCTAATACAAAATAGGAGGGAATGAATGCCTATTCATTCGCTATCATCTTATCCTGTTTACCAACTATGTCGAATTATCCCTTACTTGACATTTTGATAAGTGGTCCGTTTTGGAAGCGAGTTTTATTTTAATGAATACCTACCAGGTCCCAAAATCGATTCTCAAAAATTAGGAACGGGTTATATTTTGCATAATATTATAATGAAAGTTATATAAGTTTTCTTTTTTCATAACTTTCCTATTTATTTTTCCATCCAAGACCTCAATAATGCAATGGATAAGGCATTAAATGAAAACCAATCCTAACCTTACACTATTGTCCTATCCACTCCTAACACAAGCTTTACGATTATTTATAGGGGAGGGGGGAATATTCTTTAAAAAATAAATGAAAAAAAATAAAATTTAAATTTTTTGAAACAAAGAAAAACCCCATAATATTTTAGGTATAAATTAATATTCCGCCGTTTAATAGATTCACTGCTATAAAAATCCCTTTTGTATGCGACTGCCTGAAAAAAGGATTATATTATGATGTTAGAAAAGAGTTCCCCATGGAGGCAGATGACGGTTTCTCTAAATGGCTTTTTAATATGTGTACTTAGAAATGTTTTTATTCGCACTTTTATAGTATTGCAATAACTTATTATTAGTATGTTTTAAATTGTATATTAAAAAGTCATTTAAACCCGTTGTCTCCTTGTTACAGAAGCCGATTATACACTGGATGATTCATTTTGGAGCGAAGACGGGCCCTTTGGTGAGTATTTTCATTCCATAATACCTACCAATACCCAAAATGCTGGCAGCATTTGCCCATTTAGAAAATAATTCAAACTAATTCTTTGCTCAAGGTAGCTGCCAGCTCTTGCATCCCTGGTACATTCGATGACCTATTTTAAGTTCTTTAAAATGAGTACGAGTGCCCATGTCCCACGGCCCAAGATCTTCTTCACAAAAAGGTATAAATATGAATTTACCATCAAGGATTTCATAAGTTTGCATCTCTTGGCCTGTTCGGCGCTAGTAGCTGCTGCACCCGCCATAGAGAAGGTCGCCTTTAAGTGAGATGCAGATAGAGTATCACAGGCGACATCCCAGAAAAGTGACCTTCCTTTTTTCCGTGGAACTACGTTAATAGTGGGTTTATTGTAAAACAAATTATTAACCAAATAAATAGAATAAAATTAATAGAGTAAAACACAATAACAAAACTTTGTGAAAAGCTTGTTAAATCATTATTAACTCTCGTCGATACTTGACACGATTGCGTGTATCAACACAAATATTATAGGAACGAAAATCCCAGCTACACGTGTCATGAGTGTGCAATTGTAATATTGAAATAGTAAAAAAAATCTGCTGCTTACTCCGAATGTGAAACATATAAATATTTTTAAAATTTCAATTCACTATCTAATAAAATTACGAACAGTTTTGCTTAATAAATAATTTTATAAGAGAACTATCTGTACAATCTGTACCAACTTTTTATGATCATAATCATTATGAATACGATAAACATTAAACAGTTATTAAATATATTATGTAATATAGCCATAGTTGTAACAAAAGATCAAATAGTGCTTACAAAACCATAGGTTATTATTGTTTAAAAGTTAAAAGAATATAGCAAAAAGCTAAAGCTCAAACCACATCGTTAATTCAGTTATGTACTTTTTCCTATATAAAAGCTGTGTGAACAAGTTTAGACACGCGTACATAACTATAAAGTTCAAAGTTGGTGGTTGCGGACAATAAATTCTTTTCACACAAAAATAATAAAAACTGTGGAAAGTAGAAACAATTTCATTAAAGCTCTGAAAAATAACATTAATAATTATAAATTTTATTCAAAATTACTTTGTATAATGGATATTATGATAACTTGTGATCTTATTAATAAAAAACTATTCCAAGCATCAGTATAAGTAAGTAAAGCAAAACAAAATTTAATCTAAAAACACCTATTCTTCTTTCTTTTTGTTCGACGAATCGTGCAAGAGACTTCTTTGTTTGACTTCTCAGTTGACAATCTCTCACAATCATCCAAGGTGATTGTGATGTAGGTGATGATCATTATAGTGATGAAACTAAAAAGTTTTATTGAAATTAGTATGAAATTTAAAATAGCGCTGGAAAACAAATACAAGTATAAACGTGAAATAAAAAAGTAAAACAACTCCGTCAACAGCAAAATTAACATAGTTACGATTTCGCTAAAGCCAGTTAAAGCAGTTATTAACACTCGAAAATCCTCAACGTGACGTCACGCGTAACAAGTCGAATCAAGTAGCGCAATGTTATATTGATGCAGTGGAAAATGTACCTCGGCTTATAAATACGCTGCACAATTTAAGAGATGCAGGTGATATTGTACCGCACCAATTTCTTTGTGAATGAACTGATCTGTATTGAAATTATGAGCCTTCTATTTCTTTTTATCATCCAATAGGTTTAAAGAACAGTTTGCTCACTTCCAGAGAACTTAAGACTAAAATTATTAATATAAAAAGTACAATCATATGAAAAAACAAAAATGGTGACTCCTAATAATAAAAAGACTTTTTCCTAGACACAAGTATTTTGAAAATGCATTCTAAGTTTCTTTTTGAAAGTTACAAATTACTTTTCAGTAACAATCTTTTGAGGCAGACTATTATGTAGACTATAATATATAGTAGTACTCCCTCAAATTGTATAGTTTCCGACCATATGTTTTTGTTCTGGATTTAGGTACTTGCAGTTTATGTTTATTTTGTGCAAAGTATGCATAATATTCGAACAATAGACGTTGATCTCTTTTAAATGGCCTTCCATATATCTTGGTCTTATACCATCAGTACCTAGCGGCCTCATGGTGGATATCGTCGATCCATCTAATTAGAGGCTTGTCAACAGTGCGCTTTTCGGTGCAACATGATATAAACTATCTACCCCACTCATTGCCACTTCAGCTGCGTGAATCGATGCTATGTATTTACGGTCTGGTTCACCTGTGAATGTCCTCATTTTTGATTTGATTCGCGCAACATGCATGTATTTATGTTCCGGTTTAAGAAAATTGAATACTATCATATTGTCATTATGATATTTCTGATTTTACGATTATGCATCAATTTTTTCGTCGAAGTTTTTATCAAAAAGCATATTTCATTCCCTCAAACAGTATCATATGCGGTGAATATTTCTAGTGTGCCCTTTAAATTCGCCGAGCAGCATAAAAAGCTCCTCCAGGATATCCTGCGGGGCGCGTACGTCAGCCAGGCAATAACCATTTCCAGTCCCGGTTGCGTTTACTTTATACTTTTACGGCTTTTCGAGATTTCATCAGAATTCATAGCTGTATTTTAAAATTTCGTGCTTTAATTTTTCTGTGCTTTAATAATATTGTGGTTTTATACAGGGTGTGAGTGGCAACCGATAACTTTGTGAATAGTTTACACTTAATGCCTATAATGAAAATACAAATGCCACTCACCTCCGAAATGATGAGTTACCAATCAAGTAATTTTTGGGCAAGCAATGCGAATTTTCAAAAATTGCGAACAATGAACGCCGAAACCTACACTCGCTTCAAGTACAGCGCATCGCAAGCGGCGATTTGTAGGTACTTACACAATTCCATTAATTTAAAAAATTAAAAAAAAAAATTGTCAAAATCATGAACAGACCAATGAAAAATTCCAACGCTGAGCGACTTAAAATCATGTACAGAATCAGTTTCGTTACTGTATCCCTTACACCCTATAGAAGTATGTATATAATTTTTATAAAACTTTTACTCTGAAGAAGACTTATAATTATGATATTGTGATGTCATCTTCAAAATGAAGCTCGGCGATCAGTTGGAGAAAACTCTAAAAACTCTACATTTCCTTCTAAAGTTACTTTAAAAATGAGCGTAGGTATGTAGATATAAAACTTATTCAATTTTCCATAATATGGTGCAGCAGTACCAGAAGGGATTACGCATGGTCCCGACATGCTGTGCATGTTATCTTGTTCAACCATTTGCATGTGAATGCATTCAACATGTAAATTTGGCGTTGGTGAGACTGTGCTCAGGGATCCGTCGTATAATCTAATCGATTATGAAACAATGAATTGGGCTTAAAATGCACTATGGGTGTATTCGTATTAGGTATTATTTCGAGTCGTAATTATTTCAGAATATTTGACAGTTTTTACTGTCAATTTACAGAAGCTAAATTGTAATGAATAAAATTAGTCTTCTATAGGATATAACAAAATCTTTTCTTGATTATGTTATTGTCCACAATTTCTAGAGTTTTATTATGAAGACATTTTGTCTGGTGAGAGGCATCGACCTTTGCTAGTTATACCACCCTACTGTCAAAGACGTGGCGCCAAGCGACTTAGCGTTCCGGCACGAATGCGTATAGAAGCTTATTAGCGGTATGACTTACACTGCATACATCTTACATCTTAGACTGCATCGTCACGCGTTATCAAAATTCAAAATTTGTAGCTCTTATGATACGTCATAAATCTACCACCGGTTCGGAATGCAGATTCTGCTGAGAAGAGCCGGCAAGAAACTCAGCAGTTGCTCTTTTCAAAAAAATTTTTTTTTTACAAAGCTATGCTATGTATACATTGCTTCCACAATAAAGCTTCAAAAATGCAAAAATGCATACGTAGGTACACCAATCCAACGCATGTCAAGACGGGCAGTCAAAGCAGACCTATTCCCGTTGGTGGCACCCGTTCACGAGCATGACGCATGATCCAGGCATTGCTTCGCTCAACCATATTTGAGGGAACGTAACAACGTATCAGGTGAGATTACAGTCAAGGGCCTATACATAGAGTTTTAAGATACCTTTGTGATTGGAACTTTTAAACAATAATCCTGAAATCGATGAGACTCAAGTTACAATATTTTCAATAGTTTGCATGACAAAGCAATGCGATATCAAACGAATTCATGTGTCATCACCTCGCCACGCTCGACATGCGGTCTTGTTCAACAATTTGCATGGGAATGCATTCGACATGTAAATCTGCGTTCGTGAGATCGCGCGGGGCATACCTATATGCAATCGAATCGGAGATGTTATGACTTTAAAGTTATTATGTCGAAGCATTAAGGCTCGCGCAAATTACAATACGCATTTCATTACAATAAATAATTCTTCTGGATTACTTGCATTTTATGTGAAACATCGCATCTCATCATAGTGCATTGGCACATCGATTAGGCTGTACGATATGGTGACTGCTTCGTTTTTGGCCTAGAGGTTAGCGTATTCCAGACTGAATGATGAGGTCTCGGGTTGGATTCCCGGGTCAGGCCAAGTAATTTATTAGGGTTTTCTGTCTAGAAATTCTTAGTACTAGCTCGGAAGTCGGAGTTAGAATAGAATAGAAATATCTTTATTGGTAGCAATAAACACAAAAATATACAAAATAAATCAAAATTAAAAACACAGCAATGATAGGTATTAGATATCGTTACTTTGTACAGCAGTGCAACGCTACCAAAAGGTGAGTCACTCAGCTTGTGTTGGGGCTCCTAGCCTCACAGACCTAAAACTGGCGAAGCCGCCAAGTTTCAAAGCTGTGGGAGCCAGCTGTCCCAACGCTGATTTTCAGTGACCGCCTTGTTAGGAAGTAGGCGGTGCGTTGCCCCCGTGTCTTGGAGAGTATGTTAAGCCGTTGGTCCCCTGTTTCTTTCTCTAGTCGTGTCTGATCGTATCCTAAGGAAAAAGAGAGTACCTGTGTTTTTACACACACATGTTGCAGATGGCAAATCTCCGCAGAGATTGACCGCCTTGGCTGGATTCGGTCGGGAGGTAATATTTTTTTTGAATATGGCATTTGATGGAATATGTTTTTACGTGGCGGCTGCGATGAGATCTGCAGTAGACATAATATTAAACTATTTTAAAATTGGCTTTTGTGAGTAAAAAGGTACTGAGTCAGCATTATTGCTGCAGGTTTGCTGAACGACCATTTACGACTACTTTCAGAACGTTGCCAATATCAGTTTCCCTATTGTGATCGGGAAGAAATAAAGTTGAGGACGTCCAAACTGGAGCCGTTAAATCTCTTGTATGTCGACGTTTTTTTTCATTTCGTATAATTTCATCCATAGCTCAACGCTACCAGGCTAACATGAAATAAAGGCATTCACCCTCGACGCGTCGCAGCGCTGAGTGGCGTACACGTACAGTCGCGCTCGCGAGTGACGTCACGCGTGCTTGCGCCTCACGCCCGCTGCCCCGGCCGCTACGGTTCAGTGCGTCACGGCTCGCGAATCCCATTTAATACGAATGTCGCTGTGACGTTGGCTATATGTCTGACTTTTATGACTCTGTAGAGCTTGTTTTTTTATTAATGAGAGTAGGTAACTTAATTACTTCGCTGGCTCAGTTGAAGATCTTTTGACACCAAAGCTACTTAGCCTGCCACTTCGCACCAAACTGCTCGTTAAAAGGAACTTCTTACAATATTATATAAGAACATAGAAACATAGATACATACACCTATAAAATTATGTACACATATTTGTTTAGAAGTCCTAATAGATTAATTTTATTATTATCATATATGAATATTTTGGGGTTCCAAAAAAATTGCATACCTGTACAGTGTACGTGTCGAATATATAACCTCATTTTTGAGTCCTTTAATAAAAAGGATGTAAGCCACGTGAAAAATATTTCCAATTCTCCTCCAAGCCAAAACGTTGAGCTTTTGTTAAGATGTGTACAATCATGGGTACAATTAAAGTGCAACGGAAGGAGATCTAACCTTTCAGTTTTCAGTAGGGGTAGTAACCGTTAGGCCATTAAGGCTTCGATTCAAAAGAACTACTAAAGCTTACTAATTAGTTCGCGGTCTAACGAGCTCTCGAACATTCTTCACAACCTGTAAGGCTTGTTATGCTCGTAAGTATGTAGTTCGATTTACAACAACGTAGTTCAAAGCGTGTATGCTAACGACGTGCTCATTTGCGTAACGGCGCCGCTTTGCAATTTACCAACGTCGCCTCTATTTATAAAAATGCTCTATACTATGTTATAATTATTTATGTTACTACTTCTTATTTGTTACGCTCTTGGCAGAGTGGTCATAACGAAGTGACGTCAATAGCGCCAGTTGCGATTCGCCTCACGAGCATTCGCCACTTCTCCTTGCTGGCTGACAGCCTGGTACATTCGTGCAGTGGACCGCCCCCAGCAGACTTTTAATTTGGTCTGTCCATCGCATGGACGACCTTCTTTGTCTTCTGGTGTCCTCCACTTTGCCCTGAACAACAGGCGCTCGATGGACTCACTCTCATGTCTGGAAACGTGTCAGAAGAACTTTATTATGCGACTGTACTAACTCTGAAAGGCGTTGTTTTAGACCAAGTTCTTGGAGTATAGAGACGTTGGTACAAAACTCGGTCCACAAGATTCCCAGCATTTGTGTCTAGTACCACATCTCCAGAGCATCACAATTTTTTTGGAACGAAGTTCCTTATCGCGCGTTGTGAAAGGGGGCTAGACGGAAAAAATTCTTACGAAAAGTTGTCACGACATTTTTGCTATGTTCGTCGCATGTTTCTCTGTCTGTCTCTCTCTCTCTTATAGAAAGCAAGCCAGATATTTTCATTTCTATTTCGCATTGAACTTCGTTCCATCCGGGTGTCCCTTGACACCTCTCAAGTTTTTATTTTAAATTTCGTACTAGTTCAAAAGAATCTGCTTTCCGAACAGACACCGGTACGGAATTTGTCTTGAGTTTTCATAAGAGCCACAGGTTGGACAACATTAAATAAATAATTTAAACTTGAATTTGAATTTAGCTGATGCCGCGGTGGACTCTTTTTCGGGATGAAAAGCATCCACTGACTGACTCTAAGATAGCGGTGGTTCAAGAGTGAAAATCTATTAGACTCATAAATAAACAATGTCATTATTTTCTGTAAATAATATTAATATGGATTAGATTAAGTTGGTATATTTTGATACAATTTTATTTTTTTTTGTGTTTTAATGGATAAAATTTGTGTGTTTGTCTTTGTACAAAATAAAATTCATATTGACATAGGAAAAAAATACGTTATTATTTATACGTATTATAATATAAAAAGTAAGTAAAACTATGTTAAGCTTATGTTAAAGGGTTTAAATATTAAAACTATTTTTGTCGTTACAGGTAACTTACCGGAAGACGCAAAATCTGATGGTGAGTAATGGACATTTAATGTAAATAATAAATAATCTGCTTACTCTAATTATTGTCTTATATTTTTTGCTATATATTTTTAATGAGTAGTTTGGGTTAACAATTTAAAAACATCGATAAAAAAGTATCAAGCGAAAGTTGACTAGTGATATTACTTGCTTTATATTTTTCTGCGACGTTGTCCGAGTGGAGTGATTTTTTTAAAAAATCCTCTACGTCTTCAATAAAATGCATGCAAAAAATCACGTTGATTGTTGTTGCATGATTTTTGTAACATAAAGCAGCAACAAAAATAAACTTTCGCATTTCACATCACACTAAAAAAAAACTATAAACGCGAAGGATTGTATGAGTGTACTGTATGTGTATGTTTGCCACTCCTTCACGCCTTAATAAATGAACTAATTTGGCTAGGGACAAAGAAAGCTCATACCCAGGATTAACACATACATTTTATCCCGGAAAATTAAAGAGCGCAGAAAATAAATAACCTTAATCCATGCGGACGAAGTCGCGGGCAAAATCTAGTATAATATCTATTAAGTAGGAAAGGAGGGAGTAGAAAAAAGAATAGAAATGACTTTCTAAATGGGAATTTACACATTCACCTGAGTGAATTTATGAGTAATGCTATTTATATACATAAACATACATTACTCGAGAAACTCGTGTGGTGAGATTCGACACGTCGCATCGCACGCTGTCGATGACCAAAGAGAATATTTAATCGCTACAGAATAGATAATATATTTATACACGTTATAAGGGGTCGATATCAGCGTTAAATATTCTCTTTGGAATCTATCGTAGCTAGGCTATACTAATTTGCGGTAGACACTGAACTATCCTACGCGGTATAGCAAATGTGAGATCGCAGTCGTATTGACGAGAGATTCGAATTAACTAAATAATTATGGATTCGAATTAAATAATTATATACAAAGCATCATCAGTCATAGATCAGAATGTATCACCGCTCTTTTCCAATCGGGGCTTAAACAAGCTTTTTAAAATAGAATAAAAAAAACCTCAACTGCTTTTAAGAATAGCAATGGAAATATAACTTTGAATCTAAAATAAAATTTTTGCTGTTGCATTACAACAATAGCTACTATTATCAAAACTGTCACGAAAGTTCAAAAGTGGGCAGTTACTGTGCTATTTTTGTTTTTACCTACCAACTAATGTTCGCCACGAAGTCTGAAAACATGGTTTAATGTCGATTTTAAAAGGTGGGGTGTTTGAAGTTCCCTCAGAAAATAAATAAATAAAATTGAAGAAAACCCCTTGTTTTTCTACAAGATCATGCCCATTTTACTAACTTTCGTGGCGATTGCTATATCAATATTTATCCGGGTCATTATGATAGGGACGAAGACGCGGTCGCTACCAGTCGGAGGCTCCGGGACGCTGCAGTCAGTCTGCGACGACATTAAGTGCGGCATTGCCAACAAGTCCTGGATCGATAAAGGTACGAATTCTATGACCCGTGTAAGTATTGATATGATGGTTACAGTACCCGGTAGTAAGCATAACACATCGAGCCTAAATTAGAGTCCATCGGCCGGTCTATGCCTTGTAGAGCGTCTTTTCTGTCATTCACGTCTGGTGGGAGGCTTTGGCCGTGGTTAGTTACCACCATGCCGTCAAAGACGTGCCGCCAAGCGATTTAGAGTTCCGGCACGATGGCGTGTAGAAACTAGTTAGGGGTATGGGTTGAATGTCCCTTCCAAGTTAGCCCGCTACCATCTTAGACTGCATCGTCACTTACCATCAGGAGAGATTGCAGTCAAGGACTATCTCGTCATCGAATAAAAAAAAAACAAGTAAGTATCCATGTGACCTTTTGTAACTTCACGCAACAGAGACGCTACAAAACGAAATTATCCCTTTCCAAAGCTCAATGTGTTAAATTTATTGCCGGGTATACAAATAGTACATAATTATGTAGGACACAGTCCAGAAATGGGGATTTAAAACTCTAAACTAATCACGCCTTAAGAGATCTGATCTCTTAAAACGCTGAAACCCTACCTAAAGCCGTCTCCAACCGCCCCTATAACGGCCCCTGTCCTCACATCAAATCTATTTAACCGCAACACGTCAGACAAACCACCATTTGAACGTGAGGGTAACTATCAAAAATATCAAAGTATTATTTAATCAACAATCAACAATTAATTACACTCATCAAATAATAACCACGACAATTCTAACCAACCGCTAATCTAACTCTCTACTGATTAGAGACGACGAGCGACAACTAACTTCAGACGACTGACTCGACACAGAATGACGAATGAATCAATACACGCTGTACGCTTCCCTTTTATGGACCGAACGAGTGGGGAGGGAACAATGATACCAATGCTACGAAACTTCCGTCATGAAACGTTACAAGACTACCGTCACTAAATGGCGCTTTAAATAATAATCACTCTAATCCTACTTTCCTACAAATAATTATACTTAATATTAATCAGTTGGCCAGTGTTGCTGACAGTCGGCCATCCAAATCGAGTCGTTCGACCTCGGGCGACTGACAACAAGGTACGGCAGCTTAAAAACACTGTATTATAAGTTCTTAGCTCCACGAATAATACAAATTCTATATCAATTATAATATTAATCTTGTAACCTGAAAATAAAACATTATTATTATTATTATTTAAGGACCAGGGTTGTCCAGAACCTAACAGGACCAGGGTTGTCCTGAAATCTTTCATTTAAGGACCAGGGTTGTCCAAAAATGAATACTGGACCAGGGTTGTCCAGTACCTAACAGGACCAGGGTTGTCCCGAAATTAGTGGACCAGGGTTGTCCAAAGCATAACAGGACCAGGGTTGTCCCGAAATTAGTGGACCAGGGTTGTCCAGTATGTTAACAGGACCAGGGTTGTCCTTTATATTTCATCAGCTCAGCTGCTCATCTTCTCGCGTGCAAAACCACGCGCATATCACTCTGAGCAACTTATAGTGGCCATACATTCTACTCTTCAGGTAACGGACTTTAACTCAGTAACGAACTTTAACTTGGTAACGAACTTTAACTCGACAGTGAACTTTAACTCGACAGTGAACTTTAACTCGACAGTGAACTTTAACTCGACAGTGAACTTTTAACTCGGCAGTCAACTTTTAACTCGGCAGTCAACTTTTAACTCGACAGTCAACTTTTAACTCGACAGTCAACTTTTAACTCGACAGTCAACTTTTAACTCGACAGTCAACTTTTAACTCGACAGTCAACTTGAATCCAACAATTAACTTGAACCGAACAATTAACTTGAACCCAACAATTAACTTGAACCCAACAATTAACTTGAACTCGACAATTAACTTGAACTCGACAATTAACTTGAACTCGACAATTAACTTGAACTCGACAATTAACTTGAACTCGACAATTAACTTGAACTCGACAATTAACTTGAACTCGACAATTAACTTGAACTCGACAATTAACTTGAACTTAAAACCTCCAAATAGATCCATAAATAACTACTTTAATAACGGCACGCATAACCGCAGCAACAATAAATAAATCAAATAAATATATACAAATAAGTAAAGGCATATATATAAACGCAGTAATAAAATAAATTAATTAATTAATTAATAATTACTTTAACAGCGGCATACATAACCGCAGTAATAGTATAAATAAATAAATCATTAAATAAATACATTAAAGCGGCTTACATAACCGCAGTAATAGAATAATCTAATACTGTGGAACACAACCATAATATTGCGGTACACAACCACAACTGATTCCACTTGTTAATATTCTTCCAATCAAACAAAACCAAACTCGGTTTTTGTTTAATATCATGAAACTACCACTTTACCATCAGGGAATACCAGATAAAACGTTAATCCAATTTATTCATACAACCTCTAATAAATTATCTTATTGATTCTAAGATTTTACCAAAAATAACAAAAGATTCGGTTTCAATATTTAACCTCATGACTCATTTTCCAGACTCCAAATCATTCAAAACAATACAACTGTGAAGATGACTTGAGCAAATCAAGGCAACGTGGTTCTATCCCACTTCTGAACTGTAGGACATAGTCCAGAAATGGGGATTTAAAACTCTAAACTAATCACGCCTTAAGAGATCTGATCTCTTAAAACGCTGAAACCCTACCTAAAGCCGTCTCCAACCGCCCCTATAACGGCCCCTGTCCTCACATCAAATCTATTTAACCGCAACACGTCAGACAAACCACCATTTGAACGTGAGGGTAACTATCAAAAATATCAAAGTATTATTTAATCAACAATCAACAATTAATTACACTCATCAAATAATAACCACGACAATTCTAACCAACCGCTAATCTAACTCTCTACTGATTAGAGACGACGAGCGACAACTAACTTCAGACGACTGACTCGACACAGAATGACGAATGAATCAATACACGCTGTACGCTTCCCTTTTATGGACCGAACGAGTGGGGAGGGAACAATGATACCAATGCTACGAAACTTCCGTCATGAAACGTTACAAGACTACCGTCACTAAATGGCGCTTTAAATAATAATCACTCTAATCCTACTTTCCTACAAATAATTCGACCGTAGCAATTAACATAGTCGCATGTGAAAAACCACTACTCCAGGGCACGGCCGCTCAAAGCTTCAAATATGTGAAAAGTGAAAAACAGTCAACATATCCAACCCTTGCACTTGCAAAAACCAAAGATGGTTGGTTGATTCCAAAAGTTTCACAATTGGTGGCATTGCTATCCCCATTCTAAGACCCTTAATGCAACAAAACGAAAATCGCCAAAATGTAGATCCGACACTGTTAATTGCTACGGTCGAATTATACTTAATATTAATCAGTTGGCCAGTGTTGCTGACAATTATATGAGTGTTTTAAAAATTTTGAATTACTAAATTTTTAATGAAAAGATTGACTTTTCAGAAAAGTCCCATTTTGATTTAGCAAAAACTGCATCTAGAATTTTTCCGCTATTTTAGTTAATAACTAGTAGATAATTTAAAATTCCCGAATATTTGATTGGCAAAAAATTAAAATTGATACATGATTTTGTCTTATATTGTGTTATAGTACCTAATTTTATCTGTAGTATAAATATAAAAAATTAAGATTGCAATCTATAACGTTATTTTATTAAATAGAATTTCTATTTCTTGTTATACGTTATAACTTGTCAAATATTCATAGTACAATTTACTGTAACGTATAATAGCTTCTTTAACCTGTTATACAGAGAGTATAGAGAGACCATGTTAATAAAATATTCCGGGCGTATATTAGCGAGGCCTGTGCCGAATCTTACGCCATTGATTCCAACTTGTGAGCGTTATTCAAATGCTAATATCGGGAACTTCTACGTATACGAGTAAAGGAGATCGGTGTAGCAAATTGAATTTTGACAGAGGAATTCAAAGTTGGACTGCCAGTTTGGTCATAACGTGTGATTTGGATTTATACGTGTATATATACTATATGTATAGACATAATATGCATCTGTATACTATGCAGAGACTTCATTCAAGTTGAATATGTATTTTAGTAAATCTACACGACACACATTTTAACAGCTTCCGCCTGAGATGAGTAGCTCGGAAAACCCATAGAAGGTGCAAGAGGCATTTATTCTGTGCCGTCTGAGAATGCAAATCATGCTGTTACGCTTTGGTTTCCAATCAATGATTCAATTTAGTTGCTTGAATACGTCTTATTGTACATATCGACCTATACGCAGAATAGAGTTACTTCTGCAAAAACCCTACTTTACAGGAGAGCGATTTGAAGTTTGTCTTGCCTGTAACTTTTTTCGTTATTTTTCTAGAGAATTGATTCTCATAGTATACTTCTGGAACATTATTATGCATTGATTACTATCAATAAACTCAATGCAAAACCCATAATTTGGAATTTAGGAGGTTCTATATGCATATGTGACGATTTTTTGCGGATGTCTCCATGTTATATATGTATATGTAACCTTATACTTGGGAAAAGTGTTCGTACCATGTCTATATATAACTTTTTTTTATGGAAATACTAATCTTCAAACGGTCTTATTTGCTGTAAAGGATGAAATATAAATACAAAATAAACAATGTTTCTTATTTCATAATAACACATTAATAGTAAAAATAAAAATTCAACATAATTTGACTAATTTTTTTAATTACTAAGCATGTACCTACTATAAAATTGTCTTACAAAAAATGTAAAAATTAATAATAAAATAACTGAAAGTACTTTGTATTTTATATAGGTAATACTAGCTTTTGCCCGCAACTTTGCTCACATTAAGTTCGATTTTTCAATCCCCTATTTTACCCCCTTAGGGGTCGAATTTTCAAAAATTCTTTCTTAGCGGATGCCTACGTCATAATAGCTATCTGTATGTCTTTCAGCCCGATCCATCCAGTGTTTTGAGCAATGTGGTGATGATGAGTCAGTCAGTCAATTACTTTATCCTATAATTAATCACCTTATCCTTTTATATATTTAGGAAATTAAATTTAGGAACTATTATGTAAATATGTAAGTAGTATGTATTAATAATCCTACTATGAAAACCTCAAAATGAAACTAATAAATAACTAACATAAAACGTAAACATAAATAACGTATTAGGAACTATTATTTAGCATTAATAATAATCCTATTATAGAAAACTCGAATAAAACCAACGAAATAAAATTGCTACAAGGACAAAATATAAGTTCTTTCAGGAGTTTTAAAAATAGTACAACCGAATATTCGCAAACAAAAAGATTTAAAAACATTTTCTTTATTTTCCACAATTTTTCTGTGCGATTTATTATTGGTAATCAATAAGAAATCAATCATATCTAAGTTATTTATGTCTTTATTATTAATATTTTAATTGAATAGATATTTTAAATCACGAAGAAAATAATATTGTGGTGGCAGAGATCCACTGGGTACCGCGCAAAATGAAAACTTTAAATCAATCAAAATAATGAATTTGTAAAGAAGATGCGGCACATCATCATCTCTAGAGTCGTTAGGCGCACTGTAAGAGTTAGTTATAGATGGTGATTGCGTCCAGTGATCATCATAGTGGTTAGAATAAAAGGCATCACGACAATTTATGCGTATTTAACGGAGAAGGCATGGGAGTCGGTACACATTTTGGTGATGATATTCAAGACAAATTCCCAAAGCTAACAGCTGGGGAATTTTCAAAGTTGGATCGAGTTAAAAGTGTTAGGTCTAGTTGTTGCAATTGCAGGCGACGGTAGACATTATTTATTATCTACTATATAAAAATAAGTCGGGTTTTCCTTCCTGACGCTATAACTCCAGAACGCACGAAACGATTTCCACGGTTTTGCATTCGTTGGAAAGGTCTCGGGCTGCGTGAGGTTTATAGCAAAGGAAATTCAGGAAAAATTTCAACAATTTAAGAACGCGGACGAAGTCGCGGGCGTCCGCTAGTCTTTTATAGAATTTTCAGCAACATGGTGCAGCCTTATGGCTAGTTTTGTCAGTAGCAAAAACTGGTATTTATCATTATATGCCGGCTGCAGTATAGATAATCGACTCTCTTACAGTTCCATCTGATATATCAATCTTCCCATACATCAGGGACCTCTTGCCTAATTTATTCAGCTCCCTGTAGTAGTGCTGCACTACCACATAGTGGTAGAGCATGGGCAGGAGATAAAAGTTTTAACCCCGATTTTATCCACTGACAGGGGATAAAATTATGTTTTCCCTATGCATGGCGACAGAGGAGAAGGCGATGTATATTTCTATAAGTAAATTCACTGAGTGTTATTTCCACCGCTGTGCCCATGCTCGACGGGTGGATAAAGCTAAGCGAGAGGATAAACGTTTTATCCTTTTCTCGGGGATAAAATTTCTCCCGCCCATGCTACCAGGGCTTTTATTGTAAAAGCTCCACTACTGACACTGCCATTTTCTGAAAACAAAAATTAACATAATTAAAACGTTAAAGCAATTAACTACAGAAAACAGATCTAAATAGTTTTAAGTAGTTTTTTTATAAATACTTAACATTAAAAAAATTATTAATTTTAGGCTTTTATGGTAGTTTTCAGTTGAATAAGGATATATATCTCAATGTGAAACCAAGAATAAAAGAACATTTACACATATACCTCATAATTTCAAAATAATTTCCCTCGAACAAAGTAACTTGTGCACATTGTCCCGATATATTTTACATGATTTCCGAATAATAAATTAGTATGGTAAAATAATTAATATTATTGATTACTCATTAAAATGTATGAATTAATGTTTAATAGGTGTAATGAATTGATATTTCTTTTTTTGATTGGTTTTTGTAGTAAAATCTAACATTCCGAGGTATAATGTTCTATATGAATGTGGAACCGTTTAACTTAATTATTTAGCTTTAAAAATATATATATGTAAAAATTATTATATACAACTATCTAAGAGCAATCTATGTATTATAATTACAAAGCTGAAGAAAGAAAATTCCATTCACTTACCTGGAACATCCATTTTTCAATTTTTTTTATCTCCACGGCATTTGTCGTATTACTATATTCAATTTTTTTTGGCTTTAACGAAGGGAAGATCATATGTTTTGAACATGTATTTTTAATTTTGAGCACATATAGTAAAAAATAATAACAAAATTAACACGAAAATAGCAGATAAAAGTGCGAGCGTGTGCACTCTATCATTTCGGAGAACATGAATACAACTGCAGATGTGACCCTCCGTTCGCGCTGATCAGGACAGTGAATACTGACACTTGTGCTGTCGGGCCCTTCTTCTTTGGAGAAATAAACTACATATACCTTTATTCAACTGGTATCTTTGGATCTATATAACTTTTTAAAATTTTGATTTCACTAGTAAATATTAGAGATCTTTTTAGGCTTAAAAATGCAATAAAAAATTTTTGTGCCATAATCATATATAACTCTATTCTACGTATAGGTCGATATGTGTAGTACTTTGCATCATAATTGAGTTTTCATGTAGTAGGCTGTTTTTGTGGCAAATATGAATAAAAGGCGTCTTTAATATCTATATTTATTTACAGAAAAAGTTTGCTAGAAAATGTAGTAAATGTGATAAAAGGACGGATAGACGGTTTCGAGATTTGGTAGGTTCACAAGTATGGAAATTAAAAGAAATATATTGTTATGGATTTCCTAAAATTTACACGAGAAAATCCTCGCTGCAAAGCTGGCAGGCTAGCGGTCGGTTTTATGTTTACTTTGTTTTATGAGCAAAACGTTTTAATGCTGTTCGTCGGGATGTACAAGAATTTACTGAGAGTTTCGTTTGAAAAACGACGATTCCGCGAAACGCTCTCATTGTTGTAACTTGCAGCACTCAGAGTCCTGACAAACGAATCTCAGTTGGTACAGCTTAATAATAAAAGTGCCGAGTGTGCGTTTTCATGGTGAAAACGTGACACCCGAGTTAATCTGCTTTGTGTGCAAAAATTATATGACAACACAGGTTAGTGTAACTTTAAAGGCGCTCTCGCACAGCAGTTACATAATGTTAGAGAATGTTGCACTTTTTTTTAACAAATTGTAACAAAAGTTATAAATTGTTAGTGTTATACAAATTCATGCAACAAAATGTTATACAATTAATTACAACATGATATAACAAATTGTAACTTTTGTTGTAGGTATTGTTATACCTACAACAAAAGTGAGCGACAGTGGGACGTTAGCGGAAGGGTCCCAAGCTGATTATCTCTGATTCTAGATTTGATCTAGCGGCTGGTTAGCCGTAGTTTACTGCGGAGTACGCCAGGCCTGACAAAACTGAATATAGACGAAAATTAATTTTAAAAATACATATATACTATACAAGCATTATTGTTATAGTATACAAGCTCACCGCAGTTGCCTGCTACGTCTACGAGATAAACTCTTAAAGTTTAGTGTCTAAAAATTCTTGTTTAGTGTCGGGGAAGCGGGGAGGGGAAGCGGGGAGGAGGGGGGGGGGGGGATTTCAAAGTCTATACCTGTACGGGCTGTACAATTCGCCCAGTCATCATTCACGCTTTATTATAAATACGCCTTTCGTCTACTCATAAATCAGTGCACATACCATCGCTCACATTACTGTAATAAGGTTATTATTAATCTAAGTAGGGGCCAATAAACTTGAACCTCTACCTACTTCAAGCAGTTTTATTACTGTGCGGTCCTGGACCGTACACGACCCAAAGTACGATTTGTATTATACCATTTAGTCAGTTTCCTCTTACACAGAAGACTCGTATAAAGATTTATAGTAGTTGGCTGAAGTTAGATCATAACATTACAAAAACATTAACGACTCTACTTTCCAACTTTGCGGCTTTGGGAAATTCATTGAAATTAATTTTAAAGTAACTCGCTAAGACTCAATTAGACCATAAAGAGCTCGGGATACTCTGAAATTTATAATGAAACTTTTCGTCCTAATTAGGGTTCGTTAGCACAAATTGAAAATGGGAAAAACTTAAAGCCAACCAAAGTCCTACCTGCTAGGTATTTATTTTCACCCAAAAAGACATTCTTTCAGTTTTTTCACTAGAGAAGCAAGTAGTATTCTTTTTCTAGTACTACTTGTTTGGTATTTTTTCTCGATGATGTTATTACATAGTTTATATCAGTTGTCTTAACCAACATCGACCTTGTATACGATTTAGCATACTTGCAGGGAGTTCCACACGTCGCGATCTGGCGCCACTTGTATTCAGCGGCACATGTAGCTGACATATTAGAGGTTTTCTGTGTTGTGAGAAAAGCAGCAGTTCTCGGAAAAAAATTTGAGTTCTCTTATCCGTTAGGTACCTAACCTACACAAGAGCATTGTTGCTTCTAATTTATTTTGAAAGTGAGATAATCTTTCTCCCCAACTGTAGAAATAACTGAAAATCCGTGCAATACTACACTACTTACTGAAAGTGGGTTTACTCGTGTTAATTATGAAAATCTACCTCAGAAGTTTCGTATTATTTCCCAGAAACAAGGAATACGACGTTTCGTGATGCATAATGTGACTTTAACAGTGAACTTAAAATACATTGTATTACCGATTGATTTACTAAGCAATATGGTACACATGAATTTTAAGCTTTACTAGAGTTTTGTATGGGAATAGAAAATTCTATGCTATTTTGAACTCTATTTCGAAGGTCATAAAGGAGCAAGGAATATATAGGGAAAAGAAAACTGTGACAAAACTTTGTACCGACAGACACAGTTGCGATTTAACTGATAAAACAAGTTTCGTGTTCGGTTGCTATACGCGTACAAAGTCAACCATTTTGTTCCATGAGGCTGGGATAAGGGAACAAAGTTCGATTTTTAGTAAAAGTTCTCTAAAAACATTGTTTTAAAATTACTTAGACATTTTAACAATGTTTTAGAGAACATTTCTGAAAGAAAACGAAAATGTTCATTCTTTCTCTGAGAAATGTTCTTGTCTACAAAACATTACCTATATTTTTTGATATTTTGAACTTGTTCTTTACAAATTTTTACAAATTTAAATATTTTTTTTATAATTATACATCACAGATACTTAATGTTTAGGTACTAGGTGTTGCTTGCGACTTCGCTCGCGTGGATCGAGGTTTTTAATTCCCGCGGGAACTCTCTTATTTTCCTGGGTAAAAAGTAGCCTATGTGGTATTTCAAATTATAATCTATCTCTGTGTCAAACAGCCAGTTCGGTTTAGTCATTGAGGCGTGATAACCAAACATCCATCCATCTATCCAACCATACATCCAAACTTTCGTATTTGTAATATTAATAGGATAATAGGATTAGGATAGCAGGATTTATTTATGTTTTATACTATTAAATTAAATATTCCTTAAATACCTTGAGCCTATTATAGCATTTAATATGACAATTAATATTCCTAATGAAATTTGTAATTCAGAAGAATGTCCTCTGATTTGTCCAGTCAACTGTGAGAAGCGAAAGTTGTGACATCAAAAAAAAAAACTTCAGTGTGATGTTCCTAAATCAGATCCGCCGGAGCTTGAGAGTTGTTATGCTTGTTTTAAGCTGGTAGATAAGTCGCAAGCTTTTGCCGAGGATACGAATTGTACTCAGATTTTCTACACCATTTCTACACATTCTCTACATGCTTCATACAGCTCTTCTGACGTGTAGACACGATTAGTAGTTTCGTAAGCTGCTGACCCAGGAAGCCGTTAGTACTTCGTTCTAGGATTGTTAAGCTGAAATCTATAGAGTTGGACTTTAGACAGACAAAATGAGACGCAATCCGCACATCTAGATCAAAAGGCGGATAACTCAAATTAGGTATCTATTCCTTAGACGAAAAAAGTATTTCTGAATCTTTTGTTAGTAAAGTTATGAAATTCAAATTAAATTGAAATCACATTTCACAATGTTATTAATGACATAATAATAAATAAAAATTATTTTTATTAAAACCGACTTCAATCAACCAATAAAAAGTGTAAAATAATTTTGACTTCAACATACGTATACAGGCTAAAGTTATTTTTTACTTTTTTAAAAGAATTTATATTTCTTATTATTTTAAGATTTTATTTAGTTCTTATTAGGTTTTAGTTCTTAATATTTTAAGGTAGGTTAGTGTAACTGCATAGGATCAATATCTACACATTCTCTGACCGTAAGTGATTTGCTCTTATTCATTGAGGAGTTCCGTCATCCATCTCCGAGATATTCATCATCTCCTTTAAATGAAACCAACCTGACGATACGTCCTTTCCAAAAAAAAAAAAATATTGAAATCGGTCCAAATTCGGCGCAGTTATAGAGTAACACCAGCAAAAAAAATACGCGTTGAATTGAGAACCTCCTCCTTTTTTTCAAGTCAGTTAATTAAGAAAATTGGGTTTCATAACTTTACTAACAAAAGATTCAGAAAGACTTTTTTTTCGACTAAACAGAGACATTTTTTGAGTTGCCTGACTTTTCATCTAGGTGTTATGCTTATGTCCTAAGATAGATCTGTCAACGCACGATCTTGTGCAATATAATTTGTTACAGTACCACAGAGGATGCTAATAATAGCTTCATTATGATTCCAGTAGGTACTTACCTTTCCAAAATTTCAGTTTCATACGAGAAGGGTAAGCAATATTGGGTAATATTTCAATCTCGAAAGGATACCGCAACGTAATAATCACATAATATATTGCTTCTTAAAAACTTTGTTAATAAATAAAGCAATTTGTCACAGCAACGAAACCCCTTGCGCGCGGCAACCCGACATTATCAAATTCACCGAACTCGAGGTACTTATTCAGTACAAATTACCTTGCCACACAAAACGGCGGGTCTTAACTCTCCACTTACGAGGTGTGGTATGACATACCCCCGACTAAGAAAGGTTACAACTATTTCCGTGTTACAAACATTATAGCATAGCGGTGCGTTAAAGACATGATTTATTTAATAGGCCTTACTCAGGCAAGGCATAGGTGGAAAAATAATTATATGGCATTTTAGCAAAGTACCTAACACGAATAATGAATATGTTAGATCGTTTCGCATTCATGACCCGTCTGGGCGCAAAATATATTGACGGAGCGTACGTAAAATGTAAATATGCTACAACTAAGGTAAAGAACCAAGCTAGCCAAAGACTAGGTTCTTTTAATGAAAATTATTATTTTGTTATTAAAAAATGTTATCATATATAAATATTCTTATTTGATCATAAAAAATATTATGCAATTTCATTAGTTCCTTTGATTGAAACAACTGTAAATATTTTTAAACTAATTCTTTATAAAATATCAAACGAAAATATACGAAAAAGAACGATAAGAAGATAAAAAATAAGAAGATAACGAAGTATAAAAAGATATTCATATTTATTATTTAACAATTTAATTTTTAACGTACCCCACATAGAACAGGATTGGATATTTTCGTACTTTGTATAAGGAGGGTTAAACTGATGTCCTTATTTTGTATTCTCAAGTTTTTCAACATTTATTAAACGTTAATCAGGGCATGTGTTCTTTGAATTTTGTGCACGTAGAGTGTAGAGTTTTTGTTCTGAATGTAATTACAAAAAATAAATTAAAAGCAAAAAAGACTTTTTTAAAAACAAGCTTTTATTTAAAAGAATAAAATAAACTTTTCTTTTAAAACTTTTACTATCAACTTGTAACGTCATAAATAATTTGTAAATCATAAAAGCTTGTCGCGAGATTTAGGTAAGTACTCGTACTCACTTAGTTTGAAAATTTAAAAAATTAAAATCAATCAGATCAAGTTATTTAATTTACTGTTTATCTATACAGGTAAATCTCGCGACAAACTTTTAATAGATTTCTTACAAATATTACAGAAAAAAATGAAATCTAAAGTAAATTATTAACCGACTTCAAAAAAAGGAGGAGGTTCTTAATTCGACCCGTATTTTTTTTATTAATAAATATTGTTCTAAGTTTTTCATGTTTCAATGTTATTTGTAAGAAATTTATCAAAAATATAAAACGCGCCAGGGTAATCAACCGAATACGCCAAAGAAGATTCACACGTATGAAGTTCCTTGAATAGCTACTGAGGTATTTAAGGCCAACACTGCCGAAAGCTTATTATAATTATTTCAATTAAATCAAATCAGGGGTCTTAGTCCCAACTCGAGTGGGCGTATGTGGGATCCCGGCCCTCGCCCGAAGGCCCTTTTATAATTTAGTTCGAAGGTTCCATCAAAAAGGTTGGTGTTCCCTGCCCTACCACAGACCATGTACAGCCTTTAGACACGCCCCAGTACGAAAGTGGCGATTGTCGAACTTTTAATATTGGCTGATTTTGTTAAAAGAAAAATTACAATTGGAAACTAGGTTTAGTTTCCAATAGTAATCCAATAGCATACGAATTCTCTTGCCCGTGGACGGGTAGTTCATACACAACATACATACATACATAGACTGCTAAAATGATAACCCTTCCTTTTGTTTTTGCCGTAGTCAGGTACAATATATACTCAACGGGGAATAGAAATCAGGTCCTCCCACTTGTTACCTGATAAAAAATCTCACCAATGCACCAGAAAGGTTTTCTGCTCTCACAAAGTTATATCTGCAAGGCATCGTTGGGCGTTACCGTGATTTATAGTCGCGTATTGTATATTAATTACGCACAGCCTCAAAACGCGTGCGAAACACTTTGTTCCTGAAATTGCTCGTCGATGGGTGACGTCATGACGTGTGAAAATGAATTTTTGCTCAACGCAACGCCACGCTTCATTGTTGCGATATAATGGAATGAAACAATGACTCTAGCTTTAATACAAGCAACTTATTTATTTCAGGCTATGAAATAATGACGTCATTAATATATATAGGTATATAGCTGCTCGTGCTAACTCACTGACTGACTGACTGACTGACTCACTGAACACCTCACCTACTGTAAAATTTTGTATGTTTTGTAAGTAAAAATATTTTTCGTCGATGGTTTCGTATAGAGGACAAAAATTTATTCGGAGGAAAAATATTCTCCATATTTTTCGCTTCGTTCATAAATTTTTGTTTACACAAAAGCTGACACTTAAAGATTTTTGAGACTTGTGAGGAGCATGGCCAGATATATTGATATTGAAGATAGGTGGAGGGTGTTCAAACAAGAATCACGCGAAACCTCATCCAATTGGCAGTGACCATAAAAACTCCAAAATTGTGGATACAAGATAGTGGCCATACTTTTGTCGATGTCTATCTCAGAGAGTATAACGTGTAGAAACGAACGTGTAGAAATGAGCTGAATCTACACTGCCATACCCCTTCCAAGTTAGCCCGTTACTATCTTTGACTGCATCGTCACTCACCATCAGGTGAGATCGCAGTAAAGGACTATCTTGTCATCGAATAAAAATAATAATAATAATAACTTAAAAATAAAAACGTAATACACGCACAGCCCTATTTGCCTGCGATACTGTTTAACGAAGTTCACGGGTTGTCATGGTGCGAGTGTGAAGACATCCTAATATGACGAGAACCACCAAAACTACGAAACCCGGAATTTCCTGCCGCCTCCAATTTCACCAATGAGTCATTCATAATGAGAGAAGTGTGAAAATTTTATAACATTCCCCCTAACAAAAGCTCTGCAGTACATTGTTGCGATACTTATGGTATGTTGTAATTCCAACAACAATGACTCGCGTAACTCCACCAAGCCGTTCGCTCGTCGCTACAAATAAGTACGGAAAGCTTTTATACTTGATGCTTTTGTACTTTGCTCCCGTACTCAGCAATAAACGTAATGGAACTTTAGTTAAAAAACCTTAATCTAATAAATACATAGTGGCTTTTTCATTAGATGGTCAGGTTAAGCCTTTACTGAAATCTCATCCAGTTGTACGTTTATGATGGAATAGTATGGATGAGATAAGTAGGAAGGTGCTAGGAATGAAATGTGTTTTTTCCTAGACAAGTTCCTACTTTTTATGAAAATTACGCTCAAAATAGAAAATGCCTTAAAATGCCGTAATATGGTACATTTACCTTAAGTAATTTTTTTGACACAAAATTCTGAAAAAGTATATGCGTAGGTACCAAATAGATACTAAATTATTGACAGAAACCTATATATTATTATAACTTTTGTTTTTTCTATAATAAAAAAAAAACTTGAAATTCCCCATTTTGTACGTGGCTAAAACGCTATCCGCGAAAAGACAAAAAAAAGGAACATCATTCTTTTAGTCTATGGCCGATCGCCATTGTAAGATGCGTGCGCATAGGAAAACTGATTAATTTTTCCCGCCAGTGCGAAAAAACTTTCACAACTCGTTTTCACTGTTTTGTACCATAATTTACTATTTTAGTATTATTTTCTTCACGAGTGTGATGAAAAACGTCGTATGATACATGTGTGTATTGATGATTACCGTCTTCGGCTATCTTAAGAAAAACATTACACACTTGTACCATAATTTACTATTATATCATACTTGCTCAGTAACTAGGGATTACTACGAGTATGGTGGAAAGTCTCCTTGTAAGTTGGTGTTTGCAATTCAAGGCAACATTACGTCGCACTATGCTTGAATTGTAATGTTCACATACAGTTCAAGCTATGCAAAACTCCTTGGTAAACAATCTCTTTTCTTATAAAATGGTAAGAAAACTTTTTACTGAAAAAAAAAAACACTGAACATGGCGGCATTTAATTTCCATACATTTCAAACTATGCAAAACTCCTTGGAACTCAGAGCCGTAAAAAAAAAAATGGAAAACTATTTACGAAAAAAAAATGGAAATGGCGGCATTTCATTTGATCTGAAAGTTTGTGAAGTTTGTTCGTAAAGGGATTTAAGTTATTTACAACAATGTCAAGCACTTCATCAGATGATGAAAAAGGAGGAGAGCCTGATTTTTGTTTGCTTGAAGCAGAACAAATGATGCAAATTTCATTTTGCATTACCAATGTTTTATTTACCTCGCAAGAATGATATAAAGTAGAATGCTTACCTCGGTTGCAAGTAGCTATTACACCCTCGAACTATATTCACCCTCGCTCGCTGCGCTCGCTCGTGTGACTAAATATCTCGGGTGCACGCGATCCATTAGCGCCCTACGCGAGCTGCGCTCGCACTGGCGCCAAATTGGATCTTGTTCTGTAATAGCTTACTTACGTCCCTTGTGTAACAATCTACTATTATTCCACTTCGGCGATTCTCTGTTTTATTTTTTTAATTCGCAACCCTAAAATCTAAGCGATATCAAGCTGTTTTCAAACGTTGCAAGAAAACAAAGAAGAAAACGAACCAATATTGTTATAGAGGCGTTATCAGATGACATTATTAGGTATAACGCAGCAGGAGAACGCAAGGCATCGAACAAGTCTGCCCGCTACGTGGTTGACATTTCAAATGCTCTTCCGGTTCCCATTTTTTTTAAGTACCTAACTATTTTGGATACCTTCAAAACATGAGTGAATAGGCATTTTCTAGCCAAGCAGCTCCGTTTAAGGCTGCATCTTCAGGTATTTTCTTTAATTGGATGACAAGATAGTTCACTGCGATCTCATCTGATACCCCTAATCTATCATGGCCATCGTACCGGAACGCTAAATTATCTATGACGGTAGGGTGGTAACCAGCTACGGCCAAAGCCTCCCACCAAACTAGGCCAGAGACAATTTAGAACTTATAATTATAGACTCTGCCAGGGAGGTCTTCAAAAGCAGCTGTGTCAGGTCAAAAGGGAGGTGTAATCGCAGTCAAGCGATAGTACTATAATTATAATAAAAAAACAAATTTAAATTAAAAATTTAAAACATCGCCGACATGTTACAACATCCTAATCGCTAGTCAGTAATCGTTAAAATAAAAATTTGTAATCCGCCATTTTGTAGCGGCAGCCATCTTGGTCATCGTATGATTATCATCAAACATAGCTAAGAACAGTCTCGACTAATTCATCTTTCAAACAAAAAAAAAGCAAAATCAAAATCGGTTCATCCGTTCGGCAGCTACGATGTTTTTTTAAAATATGAATAGCGGGCAAACGAGCTGGCGGGTCACTTGATGTAAAGTGATTACCGCCACCTATGTACACATATAGTACCAGAGGCACCACCAACGCGTTGCCGGCTTTTCAGGAACTTATTGGTTCGCCCCTTGAACAAACCCATATTGAAATTAAGTGGGAACACTGTCGAAGGGAGATGATTCCACAATTTGGTAGTACGTGGAAAAAAAGAAAAAAAGATCTGGAGCAACGGATGGTCGAAGTGCTCCAGGCACCCAGGTGGTGAGGGTGAAATTGCGTTCGGTGACGTGCGGTGCGGTTGTAGAAGTTAGAGGGCGGAATAAGATCAAACAGCTCTTCAGAAATGTTTGATGTCACAGACAGACAGACACACACACACGTTTTTGCGTCGGAGGTTAAAAAACTATGTTAAGGCCCGTGTGATAGTACTTTTACACAGAGCGCGCTCCTCTCCGGTGATTCAACGGAGCCGTCATCCAATTCCATTAAAGTTTGAAAACGTATTCATAGAAAGTAAAGCTTTTGTAATGCCCTACCCGCTGCACGTGACATTGTGTGTTATTTCGTTTGTTATGTACAGCAGCCCTACCACCGACGCTTAAAGTAGTACTATTTCAATATTGTTTTGACATGAGTTAGTTAGTCCTACGTGATGGTATCTACTAGAGCTCCACATACGTTAACGTACGGCAAACTAGTCTGAGCTAGATATGTTCACGTCGATCTACGTGATTGAATGCAGTCAGCATGTAGAATATACATGGAAAGAGTAGAATATATAAGCTAGGGCTATCTCAAATATGGTTGAGCGAAGCAACGGCTGGATTATGCGTCATGCTCGTGAACGGGTGCCACCAACGGGAATGGGTCTGCTTTGTCTGCCCGTCTTGACATGCATTAGATTGTGTGTACCTACGTATGCATTTTTGAAGCTTCATTGTGGAAGCGCTGTATACATAGCATAGTTTTGTTACCTATTGTAATTTTTTTTTTTTTTTTTGATAAGAGCAACTGCCTGAGTTTCTTACCGGCTCTTCTCAGCAGAATCTGCATTCCGAACCGGTGGTAGATTTATGACGTGTCATAAGAACTACACGTTGACCTACATGAAATAAATGGATTTTGATTTTGAATTTGAATTTGAATTAGGAGTGGATTTTCCTATTTTATTGCGTCTCTAGCCCTTAAGTTCGCATAGAGCTTTCGTGCTATAAAAATGTAAATGTTTACATTTAAACCCTCCATATCTGCTTTTATCTCTTAATCCCGCGCTCAGTATGGGTTATTTGAGTTCGTAAATGCAATGATTCCAAAGGGATTACGAACGGATTTCGATTATTAAAAAATAAATTGTCGAAAACCCGTTGAGTATTGAGCCAGTGCATAAAACATTTATTCTGCATTCTGCACTGAAAGAGATTCCAAATAGTTTGTAGCAAAAGTGAAGATAAACTTTTCGAAAATCATAGGTTTACTTTCCTTTATCACTCTTTGTCATTATCATTACCATCATAATTGTTTGCAGGAGATGTTACAATGCACATGTGTGCGCAAACACAGGTGCACTCTATTCCCTCACTCATAGTCCGATGGGATGGAAATTCAACATGACCTGAAAGAGATCAGGCGCAGGACCGACGGCTTTACGTACTCTCCGAGACACGGGGGTGACTTACCGCCAACTTCCTAATTCCGAGCTAGTACTGACAATTTTTTGACAGAAAACCCCACTACATTTTTGGCGGGAAAAATCTAATATTTTCAGATCCCTAAGCTCAGCTGATGAAAAACCAGTGACTTCATTATTAAGTGACATGAATTTTATAAAACTGCTCTAAATAACGACTGGCAGCAAATGCTCAATTTTGGCCGTTGATCCTAGAGTCCGAAGCTTCTTTCTATTAACAAAAAACATAATAGGTATTGAAAAAATAAAATAAAAAATATTCTAATCAAAATATTGGCTTTTAAAAACCGGTTTTGTTTAATTAATGTTTAACAAAAAAATAAGACACCGAATAACGGGTCTTGATAAGACTAAACCCCTGATACGGTAGAAAAACGAAGCTGTAGCGCCAGCTTTATACCTATAGCCTGCATTTTATCTGTCCAGGCCTTAAGTCTTTTAAAATTCACCTTCTCAGATACAATGTTTTGAATTTTTATCGATATTTGCAATATCCGGCACCTTACGCTTCCGTTACTCGTTCCTATTTTAAAATAAAATACATCTACCATTTCATATTCATGCCTGTATCTGATTCCATTTTGTAGTGCAGAATTGAAATAAGCTTGCGTAATACGTTAGCAGTCAAATCAAAGATGGCGTCTATAATCATCTACATCTCAACGTATATAGACTGTCACAGCTGGACATTGGTCTGTTGAAATGATCGCCACAGTACACGATCCTGTGCCACCTGTATCCAGCAGCTGCCAGTGACTCGTCTGAGAGTGTCCATGTTCGCTTATAGCTCACTTAGCGTCTATACAGTGTACACTTCACAAACAATCCAATACATGTTAAGACAAGCAGACAAAAGCAGACCCATTTCCGTTGCTGGCATCCGTTCACGAGCATGACGCATGATCCAGCCATTGCTTCGCTTAACCATGTTTGACCATGTGATATTTAATTGCTAAAACGCAAATAACTCCAAAAAGTCAGAGGTACGTGCCTGAGATTGAATCTGTGACCCCCCGAACAGAGGACCGGAATCCTAACCACTACGCTATCACTGCTTTTTTGCAATGATAGCTACTCATGGAAATACTGACCCAAATCGTTCATCAACCAACTAATTAAAATCTTTTTGCCCGTCTGCCTGTTATTTTTTTTTTTTACTTCTGTCAAAGAATACTTCCAACCTTTGATAAGATTGAAACAATAGTAGCTCTATTCGAAGTGTATTTATTCAAAGGATGAGTTTCAAAGCTCAGTTAGTTTCTAATCTGTGCGAACAAACCCAGAGATTAAACTGACTGAGAACTATCCCTTGTATAAAACCACCGCGTTCCACTTTCCAGATAGGGCGATCGCTTAAATGGATAGGGATTCACTTCTAAAACTTTTTGAATAAAGTTTTCCTTTCTGGTTATATGGATTTTGAATTTATTATGTGATTTCGGAATGTTGACTCGCTACTAGATAACTACGAGTAGGTAGGCGTTGTGGGTACTAAACCTAAGGTTTGTCAAACTAAAAAAAAATGGTACGCTTTCAATAATTACTGACTCTTTTACATATTAAACTATGTATAAGGAACGGTTAAAGGTGCGGACTGAAAACTGATAGATCGCAGGTTCGAGAACCTTCCGTTGTACCCACCTACCGATTCTTAACACAAGCTTTCTCCTGATTTGGGGTAGAAAAGAAGATATTAGTCAACTTCTGCTTGGCAGCCAGTCTTTTTTTTTATTTTATAAAAAAAAAAGTAAAAAAATTTTTTTTACTGTTTTTTTGTCCTAATTGACCTAATTTAAAGTCTGTTAATTATTTTCTGTCTGTTAATTGTTAGTTCTGTTTAATTATTATTACGTTATAACAATAAACTTTTAACACAGTGTATTTTGCAAGGCTCTATTTTTGAATCCATTTCAAATGCATTTCCATTTATGTATCTTTATTAAAGCACTTTAATTTCTCTGAAACTTTCCCTAAACTCCGGTAGAATTTCGTGCGCTTAAATATTTAATCCGACGACAAATTCCAAAGCCAAGTCGGGTTTCCAATCTGCAAGAACAAACGTCTGTATTATACCAACCGCGAACTACCCCGAATAAAACCACGGCATTCCGACAATAGCTCTAAAGTGATACACAACTCAATTGCTTTACAGCACAACTTTATGAATAGTTTACCTTTGATCTGGTTTTGAAAAGCTTGCGAACTACAATTTATTTATGGCTACAAGTAACTCTTGATATTTTGCTCGAATACATTGGTAGAGAGTTTTTGATATCTGGCCTATTCTATCATTTTTTCACTATTTGTTTCAATCTTTCAAATCGAACTAAAATATACTAATTAGAAAATATTATAATTATAATTATCTCTTAAACAGTATTTTGTTTTTTAAAGCAGTACTTCTTAACACAAATTTACTTAAAAATATAAATGGCAAAGTGTATTGGTCTATCCTTAATTTTTTTTTCTTATTTATGGTTCAATGCCTAAACCAATCTCAACATAATTTTACAAAGAGATAGTTTCCATCCTGGGGACGATCATAGGATACTTTATGCCAAGAAAACAAAAGTAGGTATATTGTGGATATCCTCAATAAACCTAATTATTGTACCAGTACAAAATCAAGCCGAAAAAGCGTTAATTATACTGCGGGAGTAAAAACCCTAAAAACCGTCTATCCAGCTCACAAAAAGCAGGCTATATGACATTGCTGTCAATACCCGACACTGGCACTTATTAATTTAGCATTCGCAGCCGCCGGTAATTAATTACTGCATGATTGGCGGATCTAGGGCAGGCCCTTTCAACGCCTGTGGTGTATTGCTATATACGTATTATTAGTACACGGTCCAACTACGAAGGCCCAATTAGGAGAAAGAGATCAACTCTAGAAACGTAATAAGCTGAGCAGCATTCAAGAAGATTCAATATGTCTTTTCGTCCAGAATCCTTCAATACATACCGATGTGTCAAAGTGAAATAGTGTGTGTCGCCAATAGAATAGAATAGAATAGAATAGAAATATTTTTATTCAAATAAACTTTTACAAGCACTTTTGAATCGTCAATGAATCTACCACTGGTTCGGAATGCCTTTCCTGCCGAGAAGAGCCAGCAAGAAACTCGGCGGTTGCTCTTTTCGAAAAAATAAAAATTTTACAATTGTTATTGAAACTATGCTATGTATTCAGTGCTTCCACGATGAATTTTCCTGAGTACAATACAAGTAAAAATAAATACAATACAAATACAAATAAATACAATCCAATACATGTTAACACAGGCAGGCAAAAGCAGACCCATTCCCGTTGGTGGCACCCGTTCACGAGCATGACGCATGATCCAGCCATTGCTTCGCTCTCAATGACTCATACTTTAATAAGGTTCAGGGTCAACAAGCGATGGAGAGAGCTATGCTCGGAGTATCTCTACGGCATCAATTCGGTAAACGAGAAGATCCGTAAGAAAACCATTAGGAGGATACATGGCTCATCGAGTTGAGAAACTGAAATGGCAATTCAGTCCACGTAGGCGGGTCGCCCACGTGGTTCGAAAAACCACTGCTCGTTTGGGGCCCTAAGTTCAAATTCAAATTCAAAATTTATTTATTTCATATAGGCTAACTTGTAGCTCTTATGACACGTCATAAATCTACCACCGGTTCGGAATGCAGATTCTGCTGAGAAGAGCCGGCAAGAAACTCAGCAGTTGCTCTTTTAAAAAAAAAAAATTTTTTTGTACAAAGCTATGCTATGTATACAGTGCTTCCACAATAAAGCTTCAAAAATGCAAAAATGCATACGTAGGTACACCAATACAACGCATGTCAAGACGGGCAGTCAAAGCAGACCCATTCCCGTTGGTGGCACCCGTTCACGAACATGACGCAAGATCCAGCCATTGTTTCGCTCAACCATATTTAAGTTGCAAGAAAGCGTAATGTTGATAGTCTAACTATATCGTGATTGCGTGAGACATCGCAGTGCTTAAAAGTAATAGATTTAAAATGCGGTATTTTATTCGAAAGTAAGTTTTACATGGTTTTACTGAAATGGTTTTACTGTTAAAGAAAAACTAAATTTCCGACTGATTTGGTCTCTTAATTATAATTTGTTCGAAAACACTTTTAGTCAGCTAGAAAAACATCAGAAAATTTTAACAGCTTACATTTTTATATAACGGCGCTCGTTCCGAACGTTCGAAAAAAACGAACAAAAAAATGGAGGCAAAGAAACAAACCCTTCCATTGCATCAATTAAGAATGAGTTCTTTGTTTTTCTGAAAAAGTGTAAAAAGTTTTAAATAATTAGAGATTTCGTGACGAAAGTTTGTAATTTAGCACCATTCAAATTAAAAGGATAAGTTTCTAATGCTGAACTAAAGTTTCTCTTTTGGGAAAGTTGCGTGAAAAGTATCTGATATTATTCTGCAGAGAATCAAACCCGGGACTATCCACTTATAATACCACAGCGCTCACCACTGTGTCAGAGAGGTCTTCATTCCATTTTCTATGTAGGTACGAAGTTTAGTTTTGTTGATTCGGTCGCTTAATCTAAGTTTGTGTACCTATTTAAACATTTAAATGCATCAAAGCTTTTACCTGTTACCCGTCTTTGATACAATACAGCGCATTACTGCACCTTCCATATAAATGTTAATCTTTACCCCTCTATTCCGTGGAAGTGGTACTTATGATCTAAATGAGTTTCAATCCGGCCACTATTGTTCAGACTGAGGACCTCGTAAAGGCTTTATACTGCGATGTCTCAAAGACTCTCATAACGGGGGCTTAGATGCAATTGCACTGTCTTTTGTATTATGCTTTGAAAATATTTGTCCAACATAGTTTTTACAAATCTTTGCAACAATAACAAGAAGGTCTTATTGCATTGAGCTCAATCCTTCAAGTTCTAAGTTCAAGTTTCACTAATACCTACCTACCTAAATATATCTTCTGAAATATGTATAATAGGATGCATAAAATATGTATAGATCACAGGTCAAATCGCTGGACGGGTCGGCTTGAAATTTATAAAAGAAATAGTAATAATAATTTTTTTATTAAAGTATTGTAAAATAGTTTAGGTCCTTATTGTTTTTAAATGTGGCCTCCAAAATTAAGTCCGAATAACCTCAGAAATCGGTCTTTATCTTCCGCATTGCTGCATAAATGAAAGCCTCTACCTGCATCGCATAAAGGAAACCTTACCGCCTACAAATTGAATGCATTAGCATAATTTGCGCTCGATCAAGGCAAATTTAATCCTGTATCGGTGGCACACGAGGGATAGTAAACATACTTAATAAAATTAGAAACTGAAGATGATATAAACTTTTACAAACTAAAACTAATAATAGGCAGAGAAAAATCTAGGAAGTCTGTAGCTTGTATTCATTAGTTTTGCAATAAAGACGTTCCTCGAACTGGACGTAATACTTTACATTGGCTTTACATTGACTAGCTACAAGTTGGTCGGTTTTCGGCAAGTTTCTGTTTAAAAAATTAATTTATAACTTTTGTTCTCCCTTTCTGCTGCACCTGATTGTTGCGTTGTCAGATTAATGTAATCTATAAGTGTTATATAGTCTTTGGAAACTATTTAGGTTTAAGAATTATAAATCTGTTTTTAGATTTAAGACAATTAACACTGTATGTTTCCATAAAATAAATAAATAAATAAATAAATAAATTGGCGCAGTCGGTAGGATCAAAAATTGACTTTATCTGGTCCACTCTTACAACGTAAAAAACGTAAAGCCATCTTTCCTTTGCCTGATCTCTCTCCAGTCGTACTGGATTTCGTATTGGATTCCTGACATATTTTTAACCGACTTCCAAAAAAGGAGGAGGTTCTCAATTCATCGGTTTTTTTTAAATGCATGTTCTCCGATTACTCGAAGACCCCTGGACAGACTTGGAAAATTCTTTTTTTGTTTCAAAGGGTATACTTCTCAGGTGGTCCCATTGATCTGATGATGGGATCTTGAAGAAATCGAGGGATCTCTTCAAATTTTATAGGCACAATTACAATACTTTGTAGTGGCATTAGAAATCGGTTTTGTAAAAAGAATTTTTACATTTATATTATTATTCGTGATCAATTAATTTTTGTATTTGTTCGCAGAGGTGGAACGGCTACTGCGCGGATACCGACAAAACCAGGACCTGGTGCGCAACATTGCCGGCCACTACTATCAGATAATATACCCCGTCCAGCTGCGCCACCACGAGAAGATGGGCATTTCCACCAGGGAAGTCAGCACGCCGAAGGTAAGCAACCAAACATAAATTAGAACAAAAGTAATTGTAACCTTGACTTATACTGCAGCATCAAGTAGTCTGTAGGATACCTAAACCGCAACTTACAGCAGATAATAAAGCGTATATTAGAATGGTCTAATGAGTAGGTAATAGATATAGAGATAGATCTGATGATAGATAGATAGATCATTTATTCACCAAAATGCAGGTACAATGTAATGTAATATGAAAAAAAAAACGAGCCTTATACATTTTACCAGGACTGGTGTGTGAATATTATACAATGAAATATGAAACAAAATGCCAGTATTAAAAGTTAATGATGAGGCAGAAAACTGGATTTACATGTCGGGGTGTTTTCAGTTTTTAATTTGCATTTCTTAGAACCTTGCTTTGTTGGTATGTTATGCATAAAATGTGGTTTAAAGTGGAAAAATGGCAAGTAAACATTGGCTATTCTTAAAAGTGGTGGGTCAGTAGAAACACGGGTGAGAAGTTACAATCACTTGAATGATTGATATACACGATAAATAAGTTATAAATAAGTTAGTACAAGAGTGAATGGATAAAAGTACGAACCCGTTCAATAAAATGAGTTAAAATGTGAAGAAATGTCAAGTTCTAATTAAGCCTCGTATGAATAATTCTAGTAAAAACGCCTTGCAAGTTCATTTTCTTGTGGTAGAAATGTCTTGATACAAGTAATTAATTATGCTCCAGTTTGCCGAGGTGTTATTCTATTAACGCAAACGGTAGACGAAAACGTATAGAACTTTTCGTTATAATATTTCACTTAATAATAATTAAGAAAAGCGAATGTTCTACATTTGTAAGAAAACGGGTAGGTATATAAACTTCTGGTGCTTCTGTATGTCTACTAAAAAAACTTTGGTGGTATATATATTAAATTCTATGTACGCAAGCAAATATGTGGCTCTTGTGACAAATCAACACTCTACCAAAGGTTTGGAAATTCGATTCTACTGAGAACAGCCGGCAAGAAACAGCAGTTGCTCTTTTCTAACTTCCAGTTAAACTAAATTACAGTACCACATTATGTGGATATTATAACGGTGTCATAATACATTATCTTATGGACAGCTGAAGCGAAGCTGAAACCGTTAACTGAAAAAACAAAGATGATTGAGGAGCATTGAGCGCGAGTCTGATTCAAGACACAGAAATATCATAATTATTAAAAGTCTGAAAAATCAAAGAACTCAGAAAGTCAGAGAAGTGAAGCTAAAGCCGTGCTCCAATTAAGCAGCGTATGAATAATTCGAGTGAACCGCCCGGTAGAGTTTTTTGAAGGCAGAAGTGTTGCCGCGAACTCAGTGATTAATGTCGCCCCAGTTTCCACGGCGACTTTTTCTATTAACGCGAAACTTTCTTAGACCTACCCGCGTATTGCGATTTTTTTTCTTGACAAGGGGCAATTCTTTCATTAATTTGTGTCTGAGGAAATATGCTGAGTCGTGATTTGATTTTAAATAAGTAATAACAGCTTGTAGCTTTTGTTTTATTTAATTAAAATATATTAAAAATAGGCTGCCTAATACTTAAGTGATATAAGGTCATGGGTATATTTTATACCTGCATGTCTGCCTTATAATATCTACTGAATACTTAAAATTTACAAATCTTCTTCTAAATATTATATAAAAGGAAAAGTTGGGTGACTGACTGACTGACCGCTCTATCAATGCCCCGCTCAAACCACTGGAAGGATCGAGCTGAAAGACATGCAGATAGCTATTATGACGTATGCATCCGCTAAGAAGCCTCAATAGCCCAACGGTTAAAGGTGCGGACTGAAAACTGAAAAGTCGCAGGTACGAATCCCACCCGTTGCACTATTGTCGTGCCCACTCCTAACACAAGTTTTCACTTATTTGGAGGGGAGAGGAGAGTATCAGTCAAGTTCAGCTTAGCTGATATTCTTTATTTAAAAAAAAAGAATCCGCTTTTTGAAAATTCATCCACTTAAATAGTGTTAAAATAGGGGTTCAAAAAATCGAACTTATCAAGAGCGAAGCCATGGGGAAAAGCTAGTAATGTATAAAACTATAGCTCAAAACCGAAATAATATAAAAATATAAATATTTAGGTTCTTATTTCTATGGCTATTGGGCTAATTTTTACACAGAGAGTATTAATTCATGTGTTCTATGTATTGATAAAAAGTGATTAATTTAGTCGCTACGACACTTGCGCGGTTTTGATTTGACCCCAAACGTATGCAAAAGGTTTTTAAGGTACTAATGCTAGTTACGCGGATTTGCACTATTCCCGACGATTCGTAACGGTTGGCAGAAAAAAATGCTGGCGATTGCAAGAAAAGAATCCTATCTCGTGTCAGTGACACTGTGTAAAGTATCTCGCGTGCGTGTTATTGACTCTAATGAACGCGTTTGTTCTCAAAGACTTCGCTGATGAACGGAATATTCTCTGTGGTCTACGTATAAAACCTTTTTAACCGACTTCCAAAAAAGGAGGTTCTCAATTCGTCGGAATCTTTTTTTTTATGTATGTTCCCCGATTACTCTAAGGCCTGGACCGATTTGTCATGACATTTTCCGGGCAAATAATGTTGAAAGGTAATGCTTAGCATATTGAAATGAATACACTTTATTGTACACCACATTAGATAGAAACATAAAAAATAAAATAAACTTAAAATGAATTATATAATAAACTAGCGGACGCCCGCGACTTCGTCCGCGTTCTTAAATTGTTGAAATTTTTCCTGAATTTTCTTTGCTATAAACCTCACGGAGCCCGAGACCTTTCCAATGAATGCAAAACCGTGGAAATCGGTTCGTGCGTTCTGGAGTTATAGCGTCAGGAAGGAAAACCCGACTTATTTTTATATACCTAGTAGATGATAATAATAATACAAGAGCCCATGGCCAGACCGTAAATCATTTCCTACTAAGATACGTATAGAAATGTAAAGTGTGTTTATTGGTTTGTTTTTCAATCACGCAGTTAGAGTGCAATGGATCGACGTGGTTTTTTGTATAGGTATAACTGAGGAGGCCAATCTTTTTTGAGTTTTAGTTGTTAAGGACTCCGTCCATCTTTTTCCTCTAGTTTGAAAAAAAAATGTTGTGCGCGCTGAGCTTTATGCATTTTGTTTTTCTATTTCTCAATGTCAGTGGTAAGGAGCAACTGCAAGGAGGTGTTACCTCGGCGATATATCTGCGCTTTAATAAAGCGTACCATGAAATATGGCCCATTGCCGTCGAGAGCGCTCACTGCTGACGTTTCGGGAAAGTAACACTGAAAGAAATCGTACATTTGTAACGATTGGACCATTGATTTTCAAAAAAACAAACACATTATGTGACAGTAACACCAGTTTTTTTTTTTTAGTATAGAACTAGTAGAAGAACCGGGACTTCTTTCGCATGGATTAATTTTTTTGATTTCCGCGGTAACCTTTTGATTTTCCGGGATAAAAAATACCCTATGTGTTAATCCTGGGTATGAGCTATCTCTATTCCAAACTTCAGCCAAATCGGTTCATTCGTTGCGGCGTGAAGAATTAACAAACACCCATCCATACATCCATCTTCACAAACTTTCGCATTTATAATATTAGTAGGATAATAGGATATTAACTTGACTGATATTCTCCTCTCCCCTCCAAATAAATGTGAAGACTGTGTTAGGACTTAGGAGTGGGTACGACAGTAGTTTAATGATGGGGTTTGAACCGTCGATGCTTCAGTTTTCTGTCCGAACTTCTTACCGTTGAGCCTTTTAAATTATGTATCTTGTTTTGCTTGTAGTAGTTGTTACTTACTGATGTATTGAAGGATGAAATCCGGTTGTTGTATTCATCGTGTAATTTAGATCAACTCTCTGATAAAGTCTCTTCACGAAATTATAAATTCACAAATTGTCCCAGCCAGGAATCGAATCTCAGACCTTTGCACTTTATGACCTGAACCCTCACCACCGCACCATAGAGGTCGTCAAAAGCGTTTCTCATTCATTCAAATTTATGGGGAGTATGCCAGGCATGTATCACTATTTAATATCTTCTAGAATCGATATAAATACTTGATATTATTTCGGGGATAGCAACTATCATCAAAAACAGGTTTCCAATAACGAATATTATTAATATCGTAATATTCGACATTGTTACTTTATGTCAGCGATATCTACCGCTATTAAAATAACTACCTAATGGCGTAGGTATGTCTGCTTTGTGAATATCGAATGGATCATTTTCAATTTGCATAATTTCTGAAATTGCTATGGAGAATTATAACGGCAGGTTGCCATTGAGCGAACTAATATCTACTTGTTCACTGTCTGCCAGCGCTGGACCGAATAGAACGTCTGTCTATACAACGTGATCTAATACCGGCGTTTGCTGGTGATAGTGACTGTCTACAGTCACTGGATCAGTAACATCCTACTAATCCATTATGACGACCTCCTTGGCGCAATGGTGAGCGCTATGGTCTTATAAGTCGGAGGTATCGGGTTCGATTCCCGGCGGGGACAGTTTAGTAATTTATGATTTCTAAATTGTTTCTGGTCTGGTCTTGTGAGAAGCTTTGGTCGTGGCTAGTTACCACCCTACCGTCAAAGACGGAGATTAGCGTTCCGGCACGACAGCGTGTAGAAACCGGTTAGTGGTATGGGTTGAATGTACACCGCCATACCCCTTTGCCTGCTACTATCTTGGACTGTATCGTCACTTACCATCAGGTGAGATCGCAGTCAAGAACTACCCTGTCATCAAATAAAAAAAACTCAAACTTTATTACAATTCATCATTGTCCTCTCAACTGATAGCAATAAATAACATTCATTTCTGGACACAGGTCTCTTTTAATAATCAACACAGAACTTGATCTTGTGACACCTGTATCCAGCGGCTGCCAGATCTACGAACGCTGCGCACCCGATACAGGGTCACCATTCCAGCACATTGGGACCTCAACTTCATATTAATTAATCCTAGAAATCGCAATAGTTGCATACAAAAGCTCCAACTTTATTTAACACCACGCAAATCGGAAAAATATCACTAGTCATCTCTGAGAAAAATAATATTATATTATTGAAATTGGATCAGCCAACTCGAGCTGAGAAATAAGAGTAATAAGACTTAATGAAAAAACCTGCCTTTTAATTTATTTTGCTCGGTGAATTACTTGCGCAATACAGAGAAAAACGGTCGTAATAAGGTAATTACTGGTTGTGGTTAGTCTACGTAAACTGGAATCCTTTAAGTTTCACTACCGTATGGCCGAAATGTCCGAACTATTCGAGTTGTTATTACTTTACCACAACAAAGGAACTGCTATTACAACGGCAACCTACAAAGCTATTTAAATCCCCCAAAAAAGGGAAAAATACAAGATATTTGCTCGGAATAAATTTTCTATATCCACATCCACATCAAATATAAAGCGCCCCTCAGATCTGACTCCGCTGCAGATCAAACGGCGAGATTTTCATATTATATCCCTTTGTCTCAAACGGCTTCTGAGCTCGTGAGCAATTGCTCAAACTCATTTTTTAAAGAATTACATTTGAACCTCAAGACGACTGCTAAATTGTTGATTAGATATAATAGATAGATAAAGATTTTATTGTACACATGAAAAAGGAATCAAAAATATACACAACTTAAAACTACTCATGCAAAGGCAACTACTATGCATGCAGCCTTGGGTGATAGGAGTGGATAAAGTCAACTTCCATACTGAGGGTATGGAAGTTGACGTAACATGCATTGCAACGGCCAACTCTCACGCACTCACAGAGTAGCTAAGCTTGATTTTAAACGATTTAAAAAAAAATTTTAGAAACGCCCACTTATTGCGTCAGTAGCCCTTACGACAGGCTTAACGCACACTGCTACGTACGCATTTTGAGCTGTTCTCGCAAACAGTTTAAGGCAGTAAATAACTTATGACTGCTATGTTCTCACAAACATTCACATTTCAAACATTCTTCACTCTGTGTGTGTATGTAAAGTGACGCGACTGTTTTACTCCCTTGAAACTAAAATAGCTTTTGCGTTTCCTGTAGGTCTCAAAAAAAAACTGTAACACGTTGTACATCCATTATAAATGAAATGCTATAAAATTTCGCACAATTTATTCATGCAAACGTTATTCATCGCATTAGATGGGAAGTTATTTGTCAATAATGGTAGTGAATGTGGTAAAACTTTACGGTCAGTAATTATGCCGTTTATGGACGTAACTGACAGCAAAATCTACCATCTAACAGAAGCCTTAAACCACTCCACACACATAGCATTGCAATACTATTTCCCTGTATTGCTTTACTTTCATTCTTCAAAAAACAATTCCAGATTTATTTTTAAAACAATAACAGCTTAACGTGAACTGTGTGCTGCATTTTAAAGATATTATTATGGGGGAATTATATGAAATAAATTTTCAAAAATAATATTTGATAATAATAGTGAGAGAATTATTGCTACATACTGAAAAATTTTACGTTTAAATATTACAAATTGCCGTAAAATGTTTATTGGTTTTAAATGGTAATGATAGAGATTAAAATCGTAATTGTTAATTAATGTTGATCCGATATCATTATTGTAATACGAATATTTTGAAAAGCGATATTCGACTAAATATGGCAACCGTAAAATGGTATGGTCTGTATTATCCTTGACTGCCACATATTTAATGTGTAGAATTTGTGAAGTTAGGCCTTGTAGAGTTAGGGCGTGTAGAGTTAGAAGCTTGGCTCCACATGAGATCTGTTAACTTTTTGACAATGCGAGTCATATGGTCTCGTCTTGGCAACATTTTACATGAAAATTTTGTGGTGGGATCAGTTTATTCTAAAAATAAATCAACAAAACCACCACCAAATGAGATACATACATACAGATAACTTAATACTGGAGAGTAGTATAAAAGTCTTGTGTGATGGTGCATGTGAGTGATAGTGGCCTGGTGGCATTGCTTGCTTGAGAACTTGGCTTTTTTGCTTGATTGGGAAGGTAAACCGTGCTTAGCTTTTAACTGCATGTTTGACCATACAGATTTTTTCTGTTGGCGGTTTATAGCAAAATAACTCTAACCTGTTCTTGCTACAATAACATTTGTAAAAACAGAAAAAATCAGTCAAAAAAACAAATAAGCTATGAGCTGTTTTACTGAGACTGTATCCGTCTCTTTCTAAAACGAATTTTGTACGGAGAGTGTATGGAGCTACTGAAGCGTGACGTCATTTTAGAATAGCGCTCCGTTTTTCTAACAGAAAGCTGAAAGGCTGAATTTCCGGGACAAGTTAAGTTATGTAAAAAAGAAAAATAAAAACCTTTATATTAAGTAGAAAAAATTATTCAAATACTCAATTCGCATGTGTGTGGAAAAAACGTTGTGTAAATATACCAACATAGACATTAAAAAAGAATTATCTAAATTCCACATGTTTACCCGGGGTTATATCAAGTAGAACCAATGCCCTGGAGCAAAATAATGCGTGTCCCCGGCACGGTCTCCACGGATTTACATTTATCTCTTTTTTATCACCGCAACTGTTTGCTAATTCAGAGCAAACAGTTCAAAACGTGCTGTTTAGTGAATTATTTTTGAGTACATTTCCCGGTAGTGATTTTCTCTTGAACAACACCAATAGCAATACCTACCTTATTTTCATTTTCTATTAATTTTCATTGGATTCATGAATGAATAAAATGGTACTATCATAAATACATATCGTGATTTTCATTTTGTATTTTTACCCATCGCATTATCCCATTGTATATTGCGCTACATTTTAATGCTATAAGATTCAATGAATCGCATTAAAAACATATAATACATTATTATATTATATTAAGTTTATGTATTATTTAGTAATTATTAAGCTATTGCATAGCTTCTATCGCGGGCCAGCGTGGAGACCGAATCCAGAAATTCCGTAACGAAAATAACCTGACACGGGACTCCTCTACGGTGAGCCGCTAGATGGCGTTGATAAAAATGCTATGCAATAGCTTTACCGTGGTAGTCCCCGAGTGCCACTCGTCTTTTTTTTAAATTCAGTAGTGTTATTTCAGAGGTCCGTTAATCACACTCAAAATAAATTAGTAGCTAAGCCATTTAAGCACGAGCTATCACATATGGAAAACATCAAACAAAGGTTAACAATGGGCGTATTAACATTTGAACTGCGATAGACAAAATGATAAGCGTATTTGGCCCGAGCGGCACTGGAACTCCGTCGTTGTTTTTGACAAAGTTCAACAATTCTTGTCATATCTTGATAGTTTGCGGGTAGCTTGCATAAATTATTCGACGTCAAATAGTTTCACCTTTATAGAGACAAAGTTACAAACCGCCATTTCCCCTGTAAAAGTTTCTAAGTTGTTGCGAATTCAATAAGGGTAGTCGCTCAGATATTCTATCTGATCTACCGTAGTTTAGCATGCGCATAAACATACAAATATCATAAAGAGGAAAGATTTGTATGTAAGGAAGTATGTTTGTAACGAATTGGCTCAAAAAGTACTAGACCGATTTGGCTGAAATTTAAAATGGAGATAGACTATACTTTGAATTAAAACAGAGGCTACTTTTTATCCCGAAAAAAATTATAGTTCCCGTGGGACTCCAAAAAAACCTCAATCCACGCGTACGAAGTCGCGAGTATCAGCTGGTGATAATATAACTGTCTTTTTTACATTACTGTACCTACAGTGTACACGATGACTTTTTATCGTCTAACAAAAGTCTAACTTGTTTTTACTGGATTTTTCGGATTTTAAAAGGAAACATTTAAGCCTCAATAGGCCAACGGTTAAAGGTACAGACTGAAAACTGAAAGGTTGCAGGTTCAAACCCTACCCGTTGCACTATTGTCGTACCCACTCGTAGTTTAACGCTTATTTTAAGGGAGAATGGAAGATTAGTTAATTTCAGCATGACTAATATCCCTTTTCTTTTTTAATCTCTAAAACAGACTTTCTCTTTGCCCTAAGCGAAATAAATATTTTTGTTACAATAACTTTCATTTTTATTACAGGGACGAGGATTCGGTTCAGAATACCAGCAAGGGACAAGAATGCGCGCAAGAGTAAGTTTTTCAACTTTATCTCAATCTTCAGTAGACATAGCTTTATAAATACTCGTAACCATCCAATGACGTATATAAAGTCTACAGAATCGAAAAGGACTAATTAGACATTCCGCTGTTCTCATTCCGGAACAACATGTAAAACAATGTTAAACATGTTTCCGAAATTCGGCTAAACATAATCCGGCTTACTTTGGCAACATAACGCGACCGCACGATGTCACGTGTGAGCCACAAATCGTCTTGGCAACAGGAGACGCAAAATGTAACAAATTGGCTGCGGCCCGAAATGAGTCAACTGTTGCCTTAATTATGCAAGATTAAAGGCACTCGTGCTAATGTGGCTGAATTTGTACCGAGTCGGGCGCGGTTATTACGCTTCAATTGTATTAAAGTTGGATTTAAAACGTGTAGAGATGTTTTCATCAAAACGGATCTTATAGACGTTTCATAGATCCTAATAGTAAAATAACTCTTATACTGACTTACACAAGTATGTTCTGACATAAATCTGTCTCGTTTTAACTGTCTCGAGTGTGAGTTTAGTAAGAGTCTATAGAGTTCAGTCTTAGTGCCGATTTCACGAAAAACAAGCTGACGTTAACCGAGGAATTGGCGTTCTGACACTTTTTGTATTGAAAATATTATCAAAACGCTTATCTGAGCGTTACTTATTTTATGTTGGAATCAGCCCTTGTTTGTTTGTTATATAATTCATATGGAAATTTTATAAAAATATAAATAAATAAATAATCAGGAATAAAACAGCCACATAGTTAAACACGGCAAATAAGATAAACGTATTTTTTAACTAGGCTGAAATTGTGATAATATTTATAGTGAATATCTTATAGGTATCTACTTAAATTGATTACAAAACCGTAGTGGCCAGACCCAATACTGCTATTTTATTACAAGCGTTTCAGCGTTATCAGGGGTTGTCTAAAAATGATTGCGGCAGTGTAATGATGGCAATCCTTTGATTGGTTGGAGCTCTCGCGCTATTGGTTAAAATTCACTGACCAGACCAATTCAGCCAATCAGAGGTAATTTTAGTTGTCACATTGATGTAATCATTTTTAGATAATCCCACAACCGGCATTAGTCAATTGGGCTCCCCCATGAATTGTAACCTTGATTACTACCCTTAATCGAAAACTCGTTTTCATGCTGCACCACGTAAATATAAATCCGTTCCATCATGAATTAGTAAACAGGGTGGGGTTCAAACTTTCCCTTCCATAATATATACATAAGTGATCAAATGGAAAAGTATTTTTTCACATCCTTTTGTTTTCCCATGCCTTTCCCGTGCAGTATAATACGAGTATATCATACGAGTATTATATTCTCTGGTAAAATGTATGTATTGTTCAAGCCTGGCCGTTGAGCATATTTTACATATTACATTACTTACATTTATTTTTAATTTCATATACTTAATATTATTTGAAGTGAAAAGAAAATCCATATCTTCTTCCGTATTTCTTATTTTAATTTGATACTCTGCAAGGTTTTTAAGTTCAACAATTATTTTTGCTTATTATTTCGCTCTTACTCCTTTACTGTTAGTTGAATTTTAGTTAATATCGATATTATTACCTTTGAGCCTGAAGTCTGACCGTCATTAATCCGATTTAGTTTAGAGGCTAGTTAATTAGTTTACGCTTAAATGATAATTGATCTTCTGAGACGAGATATTAATTATTTATTATAATGACTATAGATTATACGTATATTTATACGATTACTAGATTTACACGACTGACTTCATTAATAACATAGCAGTCCACGTAAATCCTAATTACCCAATTAAATCAACAAGATAATAATATCATCTAATCGACTATTCCTTAGAGGTTAATGAGGTACTTACTCTCTTAGAAAATTGCATTTATGAATGTATCTGAAGTGTATAGCGGAGATTTATAGAGAGTTTTTGTGAACACAGGTATGATCACTTCTTTTCACACATTTCTTAAGTTCCATGCTCTAAATAATAACTTCTTAATTATCCTTTGCATAGTGTTGATATGTTAATAATACCTTAGTGCTATTTTTGTTGTAAACAGTATCCACAAACTATGTCCTGTTTGAGTCTATCTACAATCGATTCGTCTTGTCACGTGTCGAAACTTTGTAAAACCCACCGATAGAAGTTCGTTCCATCTTGAACTTTTGTCTAACTTCCATTTGGTCATTTCTTATACCTAAATTTTTGATGAAACAAAAAACCTTTTTGATGTCATTTAATTTTATGTAGAGGAACTTTTATTTCTGTTAAGTTTTTTTTAATGTAATAATTATTCTTAATCATTATTAATTCCTACTTAGAAAAAGTAATCTTAAATTAAACGATAAGTTTTAATTTCATGATGATGGTATGTTTTTCTTATCTTCTTATCTTTAACATCTATATTTATAAAGTTGCTACACCTAATGTACCACAGTTTAATGTTTCGCTAACCTAATTGACCAAGGGAACTCATTAAGTCCTTTCACTTCACCCCTTCACATAGAATTATGGCAAGGATTTAATTCAACGCGCGCCGTCGCAGTAAATTACACCTGACAACACCCAGTACGTGTGGATAGTTACATACTTCGTTTGCCTTTTATGCCTCGACACAATCTCAGACTAATATCACCCTTAAATCAAATTACACAAAGGCCGCAACCGTTTGAATGCTCCAAAAACAAGCCTTTAATAATGAGAGATTGGTTACATGCTGAATTAATTCGTCCCCAAAGAAGCGTCGCTTCATCGATGAAGGTAGCTTCTACAAAGTGAATATCCTCAGCTAACGAATTGTAAACTCTATTCATGTAGATATTAGGTTCAATTTTAATTGAATCTTCGCAGAGCTTAGGTTGTTTTGTTGATTGAGATGATTGAGCTAGATGTATCGAATACGGTATACAATATACTGGTTGTTAGTATTCGGCAGCGCGTCGACGGTTAAGCCTCGTGTCTCGGTCTGGAATTGACGAAGCAATTTATAGATGGTGTATAGCTAGGTTGGCTTCGGTGTTCATGCCTGAATGCACATTGCGTGAAATCAAAACAGCTGCTGTTGCAGAATGTTACTATACGCAATCTGGCAAATATTGGGATTTGGAAGCAACCATATGAAATGTGGAATGCAATATATTGATGAGAGTCAATTAAATGTACATTATGGAAACGTATCCAAACTAACCTTGCTACAAAACCTTCAGAAAATCAAAATAAAATTTTGACGAATTATTAAAAACAGACCGATTAAAATTTTTAACCGACTTCCAAAATAGGAGGAGGTTCTCAATTTGTCCTAATCCTTTTTTTTTTAATTTTTTTTTGTATGTTCCCCAATAATTCGAAGACGCCTGGACCGATTTGGAAAATTCTTTTTTTGTTTGAAAAGGTATAATTGTCCAGGTGGTCTCAGTGTCTTCAGGTCCGGATCTGATGATGGGGTATTGGAGAAATCGAGGGAACTCTTCAAATTTTATAGGCACAATTGATATACTTTGTAGTGGCGTTTGAAATTGGTTTAAAAAAAAAATACGTTTATATTACAATAGTTTACGAAACATCTTAAGTGATTGCCTTTTAAGCTGCATAAGCCACAAATCCTATTAACGTAGTATACAAGTTGGTAAATAATCAATACAGTTTTCATCAGCGAAGCTTGGATTGAAAAACTATAGGTTGAGCACTTTCATTTTCTTTTTCAACCGATACATCTATCAGTCCACTGTTGAACAAAGCCACAAGTTTATTATGTAAAGGTTTGGGGTTTTTTAATTCCCGCGGGAACTCTCTTTTTTCCGGCATAAAAAGTAGTGTTATGGCAGACTACAAATCGGTTCCGTCTTTGCAGCGTGATTGAGTAACAAACACCCATCCGTACGTCATCCTTGTGCATTCATAATATTAGTATAGTAGGATTAAGTTTCTTAATTATACGAGTATTTTATCTATCAAATTTATATTTTAAAACCAAACTAAAAGGTATGTTCGCCTTAATTATAACAAAGCAGATATTATTAGAAATTTTAATCTTGTCAATTAGGTATCTCCAACTATGTAAGAACTCCTCAATAAAACTACTACAGTGGCGACACAACGCCAAGAGAGATTCAAACTTGAGTCCCTCTCTATCTTAATTACGTCTCCTACGTGATCGGTGAGCGTGACGTAATTATTTTTCCCTTTGAATCATTTTCCTCTTACCGAGAGAAAAGAATGCCGCGATTCAATCATTTCTTTTATACTACATTCCATACATTGAAAACTGATATCTGTTAGCCTTTCAGTTGAACCAGCTGAGTTTTTTCATATAAGTATATAATGATAATGTCACTGTTCAGCATCAAGTTGGCTATTCTAAAACAAAAAAAGGAAAATGAACAGTTGTCAAGTTTAATAAATAAATAGTTAGTAGTAATAATTGTTAACATCTCTAATCAGCCTCTAAGTCAATAGTATCGATTGAAGCGTTATATTATACCTGATACCATAATAATGAAGCCTGTCGGACAATTTCGTTACCAATTAGACCCCGTCATGATATTCAGACAAAATCAGCTGATCTTTTGTTATCCAATACTATGTGAACGTTACTACAAGAACAATTGTATAACAGGAAATTAATGAACAATGGATATATTTTTCACCCTACAGCCATAAGAATGTAGCGAAATTATCAAGCCACATATTTTGACTAAGGTGTAGAGTTTGTGGAGTTAAGCCTTGTAGAGTAAGGGCGTGTAGAGTTAGAAGCTTGGCTCTAGGTACATGAGATCTGACAACTTTTTGACAGTGCGAGTCATATGGTCTCGTCTTGGCAACATTTTACATGAAAATTTTTTTGGTGGGATTGGATAAGTCGACAAGTTATATTGATTCGATATGGCAATATAAATTAGTAATTTTATTATTTTTAATTGCTTTGAAATTTTATTGCTTAAACCCACATAACTCCAATAAGTCAGAGAGGGACTAGAATCTGTCACCAAACTACAGAAGTAAGGATACAGAACTCTTCATCGCATCAATGTAAAATCAAATGTGAATGAGTTTCAGTCCTTACAACCCTCCTTTTTTATAGTCTGTAAAAGGTTACGTTAACGGCCTTCTTCTATTTGCTCTTGACATGGTCATTGTTTGTTCAGGATCTATAGAACATGCGTTATCCGCCCTTAAGGATGGCCAATTTGATCCCAATAAAGCCTCATTGCTTGCTCTCCTAGAAAGTAGGGCAGAAATTAAATTACTTTTTGAAATTCAATCTCGTTGAAAGATTCCACCAACAATATTTAGGTAGTATCAAATTTTGCAAAGCAACGACTTTTTTCGCATTACAAAATATTTACTTTGTGAAAAAACATGAATAACTTGTTAAAGAAGTGCTAATTTTTCTTTCACTCAAGGAGATGATGTGATCAGCTTTTTTCCAACAAAATATCTATCGATTTGAAATACACGTGGTATTATTGTCTTCAATGATTTTATGTTCATAATATTCACATTCAAATCTTTTTTTTTATTTGACTAATATTCTCCTTTCCCCTCCAAATAAGTGAAAAATTTATGCTATATGGTTCATTCGTTGTGGCGTGAAGGAGTAACAATCATACATACACATACATACAAACAATCGCCTTCATAAAATTATTATAATGTGATAGTGTGATAAAGCCCCTTTTATTTTCTGTTGTTTTTTTTTTGTTAGATGCACAATAAAGTATATTTCATTCATTCATTAATTCCTTCATTCATCTATTTAGTACCTAATACACAGACAGCGCTGTGAAGACGCCACGGCTCCCTGTTCAAGATCGACAGGATCATTTTCCCCAACATTACGCGCGCAATGAGCATGCTCGCACAATGCGACCGCGAGCCGCTCCATTAATTCATACAATCCACGCACATTACCCGCTGACGAGTTCGTCCTGACATATAACTATACCTCATATAACACTAGCTGATACCCGCGACTTCGTTCGCGTGGATTAAGGTTTAATTCCCGCGGGAACTCTTTGACTTCCCGGGATAAAATGTAGCCTCTGTTTTAATCCAGGCTATGAAATATCTTTATTCCAAATTTTAACCAAATCCGTCTAGTAGTTTTTGCGTGAAAGAGTAACAAACATACACACATACACATACAAACTTTTGCCTTTATGATATTAGTGTGAAGTGTGATGTGATGTGATAATCCTAGCTGATAATCGCAACTTCATTCGAGTGAAATGATGTTTTTTGATTCCCGCGGGAACCGTTTAATTTTCTGGGATACCCACGCTCTCACGCTCGACTATACCCATGCAAAAAATCACGTCGACCCGTTGCTTTGTTGCGGCGTGATTGAAAGACAAACTAATAAACCAACCATCAAACACACTTTTGCATTTATATATTAGTATGGAATTAAGGATAAAGATAGTAAGGATAAGGAAAGGATAACGATAGTAAGGATAAGGATGTTATCCGTAAGTATTAACTAACAATTTAATTCTACGTCGATATTCATAGACAACCTGTGTACTTGCACTAAATTGGGTTCAATATCACTTGAAATAAGATTAAGAACGCTTTATATCTTCAGTATTTACTACAGTGCAAAATAAACTTTAGTTACAAATAAATAAAGCCTTAAATTGTTTGTATACAGTCAAGGTAAATGTACCAATAGTCGGATGTCGAGAAGTTGTCAGCGTGATTTAGTGGGCACGGCGAAAATGAAAAATCGTTTGTATGGTGCTACAAATCATACGGACGCCTATTGCTGCAGTGACGGACGTCAGGTGAAAATTTAGTGCCGGAAGATATTATGAGGCACTTCCCAGTTGAGATTTATCTATTTTTTTATCAGACGCAAGATTTGAATGAACCATGATCTAGATACTAGAAGCATAAAAATAATTATATTTAAAAATAGAAAAAAAAAAAAAAGATACCGGCCGAATTGATAATCTCCTCCTTTTTGGAAGTCGGTTAAAAATAGCAAAATATACGTTGTAAAAAACTACGTATTCAAAGATAGCTTAATGTTTACAAATCGACCTCTAGACAACCTTTAGTGAGACGAATAAAAGTTTATAGGATTTTAAGGGCACGATCTTCGGCCGCAGTACCTTGCAAGCTATTAAAGTAAGGTGCACGAGCCACTTTGTTATAAAGAAAGTAAAACAGTCATGATAAAAAAAAACTTTTTAGAAAAAAATTAACGGTAAAATATTCTTCTAAAAGCTTTTGCCTATTTTTTGACATTTTCTCTTTTAGTTTAACTTTAATATACTATAAATAAAACCTGAATGAAAAACAGTTAAAAACTACACTGTTTTCGGAATATTATTTGATCGAGTGAAGTTCAAAATATGGACTTTTGAACGGTAAACTAATTTAGAACTAATTTAAACTACAACATATATTTTTAACCTATCAAAACAAAGAATATTTGATTGTTTTTTACTATTGAATCAAAAACAGGCTGTTTTCGGTGATCCTGCCGTTAAATAGGATGTGCTGATGTTAATCAGTTCAACTTTTGGGCTTCTTCTGTCCAAATGGGCATCACCCTTAGAAAATTTAAATCTTTTCAATAACATGTACTTTATTTATTTATATAAAGGTTTACATTAAATACTTATAGCTAGGCATCAGAAAAACCACCCGGGTTTGTAATATATATGCTAACAAAGAATTAAATCTAGGTAGGTACGTTAACAACAGAACATTAATGTCAGTTGAACATGTGGTCTATAAAGGAGGAATTTCTTTGATTATGTACCTGTTTTCCAAACCGGTGGTAAAAGTATGTTCTGGTTATAATTAACACAAAATCCGAGCAAAATAACCCAAGCAAATCCGCTACTCACGGCATAATAACATTTTTTCTATCAGAAATAGGCGCCCTCTTGATTGACATCGAGGCCAGTCCTAATCTGTAATGTGATTAATAACCCCATTGTTATGCTCCATCATAACGTTGAGGCGGCTGAATCATTTCACTACCCATTATTCTGGGATGAAATAATGACATTTGCCCTAATTTTTTAATGTCCTGACCCAATTTCAGCCGCGGTCGCGAGTTCCAACAAACATTAGCCAACCATGGAGAAGATATTATAGCGCACACATAGTAAACTCTCTATTCCTTCGCCCTTACACTCTTATGGTACGAAAATACGACACGATCAAAGGGAAGTCTCAGTTCTATTTTGCATCTCCTAAGTAATAAAGTTTAGATGTATACCACAAAAAGGATCTAACAAATTACTAATTAACGATGTCTTTAGTCTACCTATACCCAATTTATGCATGACCAAGCCAAAAGAAATAGCCGAATAGGGTTATATTAGAATAGCAGTCTACGTAGGTATGTATGTGTCTATTTACATATATTTCTTCGAGCACTGAAACTAGGTCATTTTGATGAATAAGGTGTCACAATAAATTCGTTATTATAGGTTGGGTGACAAGCTACATTTTATGCAAACAAAATCAATTAATGACGGATGCTACATCCAATTAGCTGCAATCGATAGTAGTAGTAGAAGTACCTACAGTTTTGAAGCTTTCTTTTTGTTTAATAGAATGACTACGAAACTCAAAACTTTACCAGTTATTATTGAAATGTCGTATTTTTTGCTAAGGCTCGCTTTTTATAATATCGGCACAATATAAAATATGACTACGATTTATAACTTCAACGCTGTCACCCGGTGATCCTTCACGCGGTCTCCCAACATGACGGACTTAATTGCGGCTCGATCAGTCACCTTCACGATAAACAACAGCACATCTATTGCTGTTCTCGTCTTAACTTAGAGTGGCCCAATTGATTTACAAAATGGAGTATCCATTTATCTTTGGAAATCTGCTTTTAATTATTCAGTAATAGAGTTGTTATTGTTCTGTTTTGTTTCGCTTGAATTAGATTCTACTTTAATTTCAATGTCTTGAAGATTATTAGAAAAGCTTTATTGTTCTTTTTTAATTAATAATTCGTAGTACCTTTTGACATCCGTTATTATATCCTATGAAATTATCAGAAGCAGTTATAACTATAATTATATAAATTTTGGAACCTTTACCATTCATATATGTACTCACTCCGTAGTGTTATATGTATGTGCCTTGTAATTGTTTAGTAGGTAACTGATGCTCTTTTTGAATTTGTAGAGTTAAATCTATAGGTAAGTAAGAAAAGTATCCCGAAGTCTCCAGGAAGCAAACTACCTCTGGGATAAATTTTATCGCAATCGAACGGACTATTTAGAAATTCTGGTTAGTTCGAAGCTTGCATACTTAGCATTTCTAAAAATACGATAAAGCATCTAACTACTTTAGCTATGTAAAATTATAAATCCTTTGCTTCATAAATTCCTTCGACCCTATAAATAACTAATTTTAAATTATATTTCGTCGCTTCATTCTTCAGATATAAAAACACGTAGTCCTTTCACCTAACAGGCAACACTTCGCACATTTATAAGTAGATAGTTTAAGATTTTTATTTCTTGTAGGTAGGCTCTGTGACAAGTCTCATTCTTTTTCCGTGCGAGGCAACGAGCGCACGCTTCTAAACGAAGCCTGAAGTACTGAGGAAAAATAAAATATTACAGTGAAAAAATAAAAAATTAAATAAATAAATAAATAAATGAGAAAATCATCGACGCATAATCATGTACTCATCGTCTGATTCCGAAGAAAATGTGGGTAAGCACTTTAACAATACGTTACAGTGTGTGATTCTTTGATGTGCGTAAAGTGTTTAGTAGGCTTTCCTGGGAGTTAACTGCGAGTTAACACGAAGGACAAGCGAGACACTAAAAATCAACCCAATGGTTGACCGCGTGTGTGATTATTTGATGTGCGTAAAGTGTCTAGTAGGCTTTCCTGGTTGTTAACTGCGAGTTAACACGAAGGACAAGCGAGACGCTAAAAATCAACCCAATGGTTGAGCGCGTGTGTGATTATTTGATGTGCGTAAAGTGTCTAGTAGGCTTTCCTGCGGGTTAACTGCGAGTTAACAAGAAGGACAAGCGAGACGCTAAAAAATCAACCCAATGGTTGAGCGCGTGTGTGATTATTTGATGTGCACAAAGTGTCTAGTAGGCTTTCCTGCGGGTTAACTGCGAGTTAACAAGCAAGACGAGCGAGACGCTAAAAATCAATCCAATGGTTGAGCGCGTGTGTGATTATTTGATGTGCTTAAAGTGTCTAGTAGGCTTTCCTGCGGGTTAACTGCGAGTTAACAAGCAGGACAAGCGAGACGCTAAAAATCAACCCAATGGTTGAGCGCGTGTGTGATTATTTGATGTGCATAAAGTGTCTAGTAGGCTTTCCTGCGGGTCAACTGCGAGTTAACAAGCAGGACAAGCGAGACGCTAAAAATCAAGCCAATGGTCGAGCGCGGGTCGGCCTAACCTAAAATGTAAAGGTCCTACTGGAACCAGTTGATGCCAAGAGAACTAAACACCTGTTTGTTTTCGAATCGTTAATTGTACATTCGTATGACCATCGCGCTCCAAACTGCATTTGCTTTTCGAGCGCGCACGTCCACACAAATAGTAACATTTTTTAATTTTTAAAATAATATTTCTTCAAGTGCACAATTAAATACTCTACAGAGAGCGTAAGTGGCTTGAAAGATAAAACATCATTATTATAAGTGGTGTAGTGAAGGTTTGCGTTCATACGAGTACCTTAAGAATGTTTTTTCGTACCCACAAGACGCGGGTAGTAATGATTTCAATGATGCAGAATGACTGCAGATTTCTTTCTAAAAGGCTGCAAAACGCCGTTACTGTGAATTGTTTGGTGAAGGTTTGTACTTATTAAACTACCTTCTAAAAGATTTTTCTCCATACCCGCCTAACACGAATAGTGATAATATGAAAATTTGGAGTATTGTGTAAATGTATCTGTATAAACGTTTTATAAAGCTTCGAGTCAATACGGGATATTGACCAACAGCAAAATATAACATGATCTAATACGGGATATTAGGCTGTAAATGGTTTTTAGTGCTTCGAGTCAATACGCGATATTGACCAATAGCCAAATATGAAATGATTCCTTTTCGTGGTCTCTGGCGTGTTTGGCGCATTCTATAGTACATGTTATTGGTTGTGAACTCCGTGAATCGCTAACTTTCATCGGAGGAAACCGAAGCATGCGGTGTCGTGACGCCATCACCGTTGTTTACGGCTAAAGCAACTGAATCCGAAGACATCAGCTGAATTGTCAGACTAAGCAAACTGAAGGGAACCCATCTTTGAAGATGGATCTTTAAAGGAAGGATTAATCCAAATACGTTTGGTAGGATTAATCCAAATACGTTTTGGTTTTGTTGCTCGTAGTCGATTTTATTCAAATAATGAATATTTTATCTAATCTAAGACACGTGATAAAAATTATCAAGTACATTTTATATTATAAATTATAAAAAAAAAAAAAAAAAAACAGGAAACTTCACATCTAAACTGATTTCTATGTTTCTTCCTCTTGCTGGGAGAAATAATCGGTTGGTCTTGGAATCATGATGAACGTAATCAACTGATTACATTTTAGAAAACGTCCAAATATAAGATTTAATATGGACGATTTGTAATTTATATTCAAAATTTGGAAAAGTAACGTTTTGTTGGAAGTTTCTGGAATTATAACCTTTTGTTGGCATTAGTTTGGAAATGTCACATTTTCTCATGCAGGAAAATAATAATTTATAGAGGTTTAAAAGTAAATTTTAATTATTGTTCTTATTAAATACGAAGACATTTAGTCTCGAATGTCAAAATCTTTTGTACCTAGGTACTGCACCTAATTATTTCTCTAAGGAGATTGTTTTGGCAATTCATGTTTAATTATTTATATGGGAACACAATTAGCAGTTTATTTGATGCAATTAAGTGTTGCAAGTGTAAAAAAAAAAAAAAGGAATGACTTAAGTCAAAAATGGAATTGTGACCTTTTGTTCGCTAACTCCTCAATTGTATTATTAAAATACTTGCAGTATTCATTCTTCAGCTTAGTTTTTTGCTGACAAGTGTGATCATTGCCATATATTTTATTTATTTATTTTTTGCTTAGAACACTATACACACTATGTGGCAGTTGTCTACTGAAGCAAAAATTGGTGGAGTACCTACCATACCCAATCTTAAATAATATTTCTCGAAAAATTTAGGTTTAGTGAGAAAAATGTGAAATATTATAATTTATTGCTATTAATATTATAATTTAATTATAATTGCAAAAATATCGATATTCGCTGGGAATTACACTCCATTACATATCCTCATAGATTTATTGTTGTAAGGGTAGGCAAAGCCCGAAAATTGCTTCGTGAGTAAACACAAAATGCAATTAACACTTTCCTACATTTCTTTGAAAAGAAATTCTCTCATAACGCGGATGTTTTTACAATAAAATAAGATATACAGTTTTTTTCTTTACATTAAAGTCAGTGTAAAGTGATTAAATCAAGCTGTATTCCACGTGTACCCAAGTTCAGTTCCAGTTCCCAAGTTGGTAACTGTGTTTTTCCTTTTTCGGTTTACGACATTGAATTCAATTTGAAAACTCAAATCAAGAATGTATTAGTTTATTTATAACTTGCCGTGATTATGATAGTACCTAATTGTAAACCACCCCAAAAAACTATTCCTTCTTAAAAACAATAGTTCGCCCTTTGTGTTGATAGGTCCGCACCATTTTAGCACCTCCAAAGTGGGCCATCCAGGTTATGAGCATTGTATTATAATGTATATTATTATATGAATGTAGAATCTCTTGCGGAATCTTTCCTCTAATTTTAAGGAAATTTTTTACCAGTGTTTTGGCCCGATGGCGAGTGTATTATCTGACAAGGTTTCACCTGGCAGCGAGTACATCCTTCGGCAAATATTGCAATATTTTGCATCCTTGCCGAATAGTTCCAGTAGGTAAATTTCAATCTTTAAACTATGGGAACTAGTACACTGCGATACCAAACCACATATAAATTAAAAATATATTTGGAATCTAAACCTTTTAAAACATTAGTTGCATACTAAATATTTACATCCGTATGATACCTATTTGAGTTTGTTAAATGATAAACATTCTAGTAAATCAATTATTTAAGCAGAGGTTCCTCATATTAATCACCGTTCAGTTTTATCCATAATTTTAAATAAGGCAAAATAATGAACGTTAAGGGCCTTCAAAAATATAGATGTTTTCAAAAACAAACCTATCTTTCCCAAGTGGGTAATACGTGAGAATTGAGATTCAAATGTAGTGCTTAATTAATTTGCAAATAGGTATTCTAATGTCTAAATAAGAGTATATACTTTGAATGCACTAAGAAGTTGATCATTTTATTGGCCTTGCCCACTTGAAAAAATGCTAACTGCGTATTATCATTGATTACGATTCCAAATATTAAGTAAGAGATAAATGAACTTAATATCTATTGCCGATATCATTAAAGCTTCAGATATAGGCTCATGTAAACCGGGGCTTGAACTTTCTTAGTTAATAGCAAATTCCTAGAAAACCGGCAATGCTTTGGTTGTGCTCTGGTGCTACAAATGTTCATGAGCGGCGGTAATCACTTAACATCGGGTGTTCCGCCTGCTCGTTTGCTGGCTAAAAATAAAAAATAATATATATATTTTATAAACGTTTATGTAGGTACCTAAACGTTTTATTTCCAAAGGATCAGCTGATATCTCACATGAGATTAATCCCATACGTTAGATCCAGCCACGATTGTTTTACCAACATTCCCTTATAGGCTACCTAGGTCAAGTTAGGTGACGTTTTCTGTTAAATTCATTTTCACGAACTTTTATAAATCATCTAAAAGTGGAAATGTTTTTGGTTATGGGCATTGTACTTAGAAACTGCCTACATAAAACGTGAAAACAGACATTAGATCGTCTGTTAAAACAGCCACAATATAAATTTACTATTAGATAGACTGCTGACTGTCTGATTTTCATTACAGACTATTATTATTATTTTTTAATAATCCGTTTTAGGATTAATATGATTTTCAGCTGAACTTATTTTTTCACTTTTACAAAATTTTCCTCTCTAAACATCTACGTGTTTTTATATCTGAAGAATGAAGCGACGAAATATAATATATGATCAAACGAACTTGCAAAGTGAAGTTCGATCGATATTATATGAGTACGCTTCATTCGAAGATATAGACTCCCTCCCACCCGAACCCTTATAAAGAAAATTTTGGTTCTTGTGGTTATAATCTTACTCTAAAGAATGAGACTTGTCACAGAGCCTACCTACAAGAAATAAAAATCTTAAACTATCTACTTATAAATGTGCGAAGTGTTGCCTGTTAGGTGAAAGGACTACGTGTTTTTATATCTTCGAATGAAGCGTACTCATATAATATCGATCGAACTTCACTTTGCAAGTTCGTTTGATCATATAAAATATCTTGTATAATTTCTCGGATTTTAGTCCCGATAAGGAGCTTAGAGCTAAAAGGTTTAATGACACAAACTAGGCGCTAATTGGAAGCAAGCTCGAGCTATATTCATAATCTTTTCAGAGGCGGCCTTTGTTTAAAATGTTGCCAAATTGGAGAAGCTTCAATGCTGCCTACTGCTTTATCTTGTAACCTCCTTTATATCTTCCATTATTTTATAAAATACTAGCATTTCCCGCGACTTCGTCTACGCGCGTCTGGAATCAGGTTTTTACCTATGCAGCGGGAACCCTTTTTTTGCTTGGAATAAAAAATTCCTATGACATTCTCTAAATCTTTAAATATATTATGTTGCCGAATATAATTGTAAGAACCATTTAACCAATCAGCTCCATAACTGAATCACTTGTTCAATTCCCGCTCCAATTTTAGTATCTCTTCATAGTAGACTATAACTTAAAAACAAAATTCAAATACCTCGATTCCACGCAGTTTTGTTTTTCCTACCCCTAGAATATTTTTCAAACTTCACTTTTGGCATAAATAGACCCTTTCGCAAACAAAGACACGGTCATCAGCTCATCAAATATGCTTATAATGCATATCATGTATTACTTTTATAAGCCCCGGATTTTCAAAGTGTAACATGTAATTTTGAATTCTAAAGCCTTCCGGGAACAAATACATAGTACGTACGCCCAATGTTTGTTCAGGATCCTCTCGGAATGCGTGGCTCGCTGCCCTTCACTATGGCCAATTTGATTTTGATAGGGCCATTTATAAAGGTGTTTGCTTAAAACATACCTCTGTTTGTCTTTGGATCACATTAATTATTTTTATAACACAAAGGCTTTTTTACTGCCGAGTCTTTTGTCCGTTAGATATATTTCACATGGCGATATCAACGTATTCATTATATGCCACACAACTCGTGCTTCAACCAACAAATTTTCTTTATAGATCGCCGCAACGCACTGTCTTTATAGTAGGTGTAAAGGTGTAACTCAAATAGACGCTACATACAGAAGCAACGCAATAACACAAAAAATCTTCGTGGTGGAATGTGCAACTACATTGGTTGAAAGAGAATTTGCAAGGGAAGGGTCTTCGAGGCGTGTCCTCCTTACTGGGGTGTGATGCAAAGGCAGATTGACTTTCCCGATACGTTTCTTTAAGCGCATTAGAATTATATTATTAACTTGTTTAGCACATTCATTATTTTTATTTCAAGATGAACTTTTATCAGAGACATAAATATTTTATTTGTATGAAGAAAAATCGCTTCGCAGCCCCCGACTGATCTTATCAAAGGCAAGAAATCGAATGTTCTCGCTGATAGTGGGAATAACGCTCTATTTGGCTGACAAAATGACCATTACACCCTGATAGGCAACCTTCAACCTTTCGCCGACGGAATAAAGACTTTCGACACGCATGGAACCTTCGTGCGTGATGTGCGAAAATGTCTTATATCGAAGGTACAGGCGATCGTCCGTGTAAAGTTTGTTAGCCCAAAATTGATTACGTTACGGCCTACGATCAAGATCTAATTATAGGACCTCCAATCAAGAAAGGCGTAATTAGGTAGGAGGTACTATGTGCCATAATTAACGACCTTTGAAGGATAGGCCAGGTAATGAACGCGATAACATTTATTTGCTTTTGCTGTTTTTTCTGTTCACACTATATCTACTTATGTTTACGAGGGGACATATGACTTCAGACTCGCAATATAAAAATTATCGAAGAAACGTTACTTAAGTAGCTATACTTAAGTAACGTTTCTTCGATAATTTTTATGTAATCTGTTTTCTTTTTAAGGGCCGATTTCACCATTCCCGAATAACGTTTTACCAAGTAAAAGACGCTTCGACCGATTTCCAATACAAAAAAAAAACTGTCAGAACGTCTGAATTTATTCGTTGGTAAAACATTGCTCGGGATATATTACTAAGTATTAAGACAACCAAGTAAAAAAGATCAAAGATATGCATTGCTTAAGTGATATAGAACATACGGTTGTATATCAGGTACCATACGGTTTGATGTCGGATTGTGTTAAATGAAAATTGGTAATAAGTGCCATTTACAGCGCACCGTTTGGCATATTACGAAATTTTCCAAGTCGGGAGCCGCAGCGACGCCGCAGAAGCGCCGCGGTGACGCCTCAACGCGTCGGTTGGCGTTGCTCTAAAGGTGCGGTTAAACGGCGCGCTATAACACGAGCCGCGCCGCGCCGCACCATCCGTGTAGGCGCGGCTCGGCTTAATGCGGACGCAAGCCTGCTCGTTTAAACGACGCGGGGTAGCACGAGCCGAGCCGTCGGTGGAGATGCGGCATCAGCGGCATTCGTTCGTCGCGCGCTCTGTGCCATCTGTTTAGACGGCGCGTATTAACACGAGCCCAGCCTAGATGGCGCGCGCGCCTTTGATCCGTGTCGAAAAAACCGACAAGTGATGGATCGGGCAAAGTTTGCCGAGCCGCGCCGAGCGTAGTTGTTGACACGGCGCGTGGCGCGCCGAGACACGCGCCGAGCTAGGCTCGGCTCGTGTAGCGCGCCGTTTAACCGCGTCTTAACACTTAAATGTCTGAGATAAAGTTCTAGCCACAAATGGAATAAAACAAAAACTAAAGCTGTTAGGGGCCCGCGAGATGCATTACGTGAAACACGCAAATCTCAAGACAGGCGTAGGAAACGTTTTAGCTAAAATGCGTAAACGTTTACGTACACTTGCGGTCAAAAAAAGTGTACTCTCAAAAAGTTTTTATTTTTTCGATGACTAGTAGTTATGTTTCACGAGTTTGATTTGTTGCAATATTATTATCTTCCTTCAAGTAAAATTAATTTATAAATCAACGACATTACATTATTTTTATAAAGTTACAGAACTTTACATAACGTATAGTTCTTTCATTTCTCGTAACGTCGTAGGGCTCGTAACTCATGGTTGTGTGTGTGTCGTATCTGTATAAGTGTGAGCGAGAGCTTGCTCTCGCCTGATCGCTCCCACCTAGGCTCCTGACAGGCATGCACACTTACACAATGTATAAGACGTAACTACAAGTAAAGCGCCCGTAATTTCGTGAGATAAACGTACTTTATGGTTGTCATTATATGACATTTCAAAACAAAATTAAAATAATACTGCTTTTTTAAAAATCAACAAAAAATACTTCACTTAATTTGGCTTACTGTGTTTCTAGAATACTCAAGTATTATGGCCTAAGCACTTACCTCGAACCAAAGTGTTGTTTTCATACACTGAGACAAAATAAAAATATCTTTCTTCTTTTGTGCTTGTACCGTTTCTTTTATTCGGTTTGTCTTTGCAAGTATTTCTTTGAGGGTTTGTTTTATTTAATTGAAAAAGAAACACGCATACTTTGCGTTAGATGTACAAAATATAAATATACCTCAATGCATATCAATTGTAAATCTTCATTTTCACATACCTATTCATAAATCTGAAAGTGTCTGTTTCTTTTTACATTTTAAGACTCATCTCCTAAATGAATATTTTGGACAAAAATTAAATTATAATGGCATAAAACTGATGAAGCGGAAGTAAAAAAAATAAAAAAGGGTCCTAAGTTCAAATCAGTTTTAAGAAACTTCGCTTCTGTGGTCTCTAATGGATTACTTCACTTTACGAATAGTTTCATAAAAACATTTAAGAAGGACTTTTATTAGACCTAGATGATATTCTCTATTTTAGTTTAACGAAGCGCTATGCTTATTATGCCAGAAGCATACTAAACTCATTCCAAATGGGTAAATTCCAAAACAACAATCTCATGATCATGAATTTCAAACACTTGAGTTACTGATTCTTTTGAAACTCTAATTTATTTCGAGGAGCACATAACATTTTCTATTAAAAGCGGCTCTAAAGAAAACTCAAAACAAACCTCCTTTATTTCTTACCATCCCATAATTATCCACCTACGCTTAGCTAAAAATAGCACTATCTTTCAAAGCCCCAACTACAAATTAATGACCGAAAAACGGCATCGTAAATCGTCCCGCTATTTTTGCGGGTACCCCGAAAAACAATGGAAAGACGGTATGTGTTGACGCACGGCCTAACCCTCTTCGGCTAATTAAAAACCAACCTCCCTGCGACCTTGGGCCTAAATCAGAGCACTCATGAATTGATTCAGTACCCTTCCCGGTAATGTTTTCCCCTGTCCCGGAAATTTTATCATGCTCTACCCAAATAATGGCCAACGGAGTACACTCTTAAGCATTTTCGAAATAATTTATCAGGCGGTGTGCTAAAAGTGGAAGTGTAAATAAAAGGGGCTCAGTGTTTCGCGTCCGAGAGGATTTAGGTTTTATGTCTTAAAGTAACAAGAACTGCGATTTATGTACACTCAGATTTTATATACAGAATTTATATAGGCAGAGCTTTTTCCTGCGACTTCGTCCACGTGGAATAAAGTTTTTAAAAATCGGAATTGTTTGTTTCTCCAGACTAAGAGTCTATATCATGTTCCAGGTGCTCAATTAAAAAGTGAAAAAATTCACATTTATCCGTCCAATCCGACTGTGGCGTGAATGAATGACAAACCAACAAACACACTTTCGCGTTTATAATATTAGTAGGGATATTTTTAAGACTTTTTTTGAGTTTCCGGCTGTGAAATTACGCATTCTCTATACTGCATCAAAAGTAAGTGACCTTCTCCCATATTGAGTGAGAGTGAACTAAATTTTCGTATAACTTTTTTTTGTGTCTTTCACCAAGAGTTATAAATTATAATCCGGTATTGACTCGCACCGAATTTGCCAAATAATTTTTCAGATTTCGACAACAAACAGCGATAAGATCTCCTCGCAGAATCCCTATAGCGACGTAAAACTCATAGAGCCCCATTAATCTAATGTTCCCAAGACCTCCGATAGATTATAGAAAGCCCTGCTATTACAGACACAGATATTCATACAAATAAGGTAACAAACACCTGTACAATATTTCACACCCTAAAGCACATAACTTCTCCGTTCCATTGAGGGCAAAAAAGGTTTGAAGCAAGCAATATATTCAAAGAGTGTAAACAAAATGAAACTATTGGAGGGACTGTTAGCGAACTCATCGAAGCACAAAGAGATCTAACGAGTTGCCGATATTCAGTAACTGTGCTTTAATAAATTGCTCCGGCAACTTTGACTTCGATATCAAAAAGTTTCAGGGCATGAAAGGTTGTTTTGACGTTCGTTAAACATTCCCAAGTTTTTCAACTTTAAAGATTGGATCGTCGGAATTCAAAAGTCAGATTTTTATATAATCAACTCATGTGTACTTTCTGATCGGTACTTTAGTGGCTACGCATTAAATAAATAAACCGTTTATTTACAGAGGTGTACAATAATGACTAGTAATTAAATATTTTTACAAATAATGCAAGTCGGTGACCGTTCTACTCCTCAGTGTATCTTCTGACTTAGGACTCGTCCATCTCCTTCCACATCCTTTCTATCTCTGGCCCTTTTCAGCCATGTAGTCCCTGTATCTCTATAGAGACGCCCTGACGGGGCTTCATGTAATCTTAGACATTATGTATTAGACATGTAAGTGGATTCATGAATGCAAATTAATGAAATGAAATGAAATGAGACTCAGTGTCAATTGAGATATTGCTGTCCTCTTTCAGCATCCGCTACAGCTCTGCTTTACACTGGCTCAAATAGTTTTTTTTTTTTTTTTTAATTTAATTTTAAGCTTTTTAGTGTAGCTTCATAGGATCAATCTACACATTCTCTGATTGCGAGCCATTTGCTCTTATTCATTGAGGAATTCCATCCTCCATCCTCGAAGATATTTATCAGATCTTCAACAACAAATGGGAGCAACCTGAAGATACGTCCTTTCAAATTATTGAAATTGGTCCAAAGCCGGAGTTATGGAGTAACATCGCCAAAAAAAAAAATTAAATACGCGTCGAATTGAGAGCTTCCTCCTTTTTTTGAAGTGAGTTAAAAACACTTTTGACAAAACAGGAATTCCATTGATAATTCTAAAACTAAATTGACTTAAAAAAGAAAGACAAAGAAAACTTCTTATAGCAATAGCCCGATAATAATAATATTATGTCGGTTCTCTATACCTATAAATGTTATTATTTTCATTGCATCCACGCTTAAAGCATCCACCAAACAATATCCCCTAAATAACCCGATCTTTTATGTCCATCTCCTCAACAGAATGACCTAGATAATATTACAAGTTTAGTTCGAAAAACTTCAAACTACAAAAAGGTTCTATGAAAACCGTTGCCATTGTTCGTCTACTATAACAAAGAATAGTAATCTCGCTAGACAAAAAGGCGAAGACGAAAGAAAACATCTCGGCGCAGAGAACGGTGCAGAATCCATCATTTCACGGAGGGTCTAGATTAATGCCTTATTACAAGTAATAAAGACGCCACCGGATAATCGGGAAGATTAAGTTGCAGTAGACTGGAGTAGACGGACAGAAATGAAAGTGTCTTTAATATCTTCAGATTCTTTAAATCCTACTTACTGAATTATGTTGTGGATCTTCTCACTTCTAATAAATAATGCAAGCTTTCATTTATTTTCTTTTTTGTATGTAGGTATATCGAGTGGATGTTGGTTTTTTAATTGAATGGCATTCCGAGTGGTTGATATAATAATATACAGATGCTCTAAGTTAACTTTCAGAATTGTTATTATGTCTTTCTTACAATTAACGTTAACTTAACTATTTATCTCCTCTGATATCTGTGTTATCGAGACCCCATTCTTTTTTGAAGTCAAACACTGGCTTATCTCTTCGAGTTTGTTTAAAGATCCTTTCAGATTACATTCTGTAAAACCGTGATCTATCGACGATTCATTTATCAACAAAAAATCTTGATATTTTATATCCCAAGCAGACTGAATGTTGAAAACTTTTCAAGAAAACGTGTGAAAATTATCATAGCGCAATTTGTCGCATAGATTTCTGATAAGGAATAAAGTCGGAATCTATAAAATCGACCTCTGTCGTGGCCTAAATGCACAGATTTTTCCCGCTTTGTGTGTATTTTTCCTTCAAACGACACCGTTTGGACCACTTTAGGTCTATTTGTGTGAAGCTAGGGGCAACCAGTTTGCGTAGGACGCCGTTAAAGGGGCATTTAAAGTGGGAATACGTAAATAATGGGAAAGATTCAGCGCAGCCTCTACATATTTCTGTCCTCGACCGTTTTTTGTAAGTGTAACCCTAAGGGCATTTTCCCCCTCACGGATCACCGCTCACGGTTTGCGTTCGCGATAGCTTGCACTGTGTACTTGACCATTTATACGTTACGTGCATATGTTACGAGGTACGTTTTTCCACGAGTTCAATTATACGGCAGGCAGGTTTACTATGTACGTACAACTTGGGTTAAACATCAGTTTTTAAGCAACTCTTTTCAAGTGACGTAAAAAAACAGGAGGTTCTCAATTCGCCGCGTATATTTTTTTATGTATAACTTTTCGCAGAGTCGTTTGATTTTGATGATTCTTTTTGTAATGGATAGGATCTATCTCAAAATGGTCCATATAAGAGCTTACAGTGGTCCATATAAGATTGCCCTTGCCTGTAATAAATTTAACCCATATTTGGGATAAGAGGCTCTAAAAAGTTGTTTGTTGGCTTTGATTTCCAAAACTTTAGCTTCAATGTAATTAATTTTGAAAGGGCAAGGAAGACAAAAGTTTTGGTAAACAATCGCTTAAGACAATACGAAACTCTTCTTCATTGCTTGAAAATATAGAATTTGAATTTATTGTTCCACAAAATACTCGTCGTGAAAACTGGAGAGATGTTATTTTAAACTTGATAAATTACTATTGTTACAGTATTAACTTTTTACGTGCTAGTGCGGTAGGTAAATTGTAGGTTTATTCTTATTTCTATGTCAAATATATTCCTACTTCCTTACTGTTATATTTATCTGTAAATATAATTATTATATTTTTTAAATGGGGTACAATAGGAATTTGAAATTGAACTTAACATTTTTTGTATGAGTAAATGTTAACAGTGACAGAGGCATTTTGTCCTTTGAAAAGAGTAGTAAGAAAAATGGGTGTTTAAATTTGAACCATGCTGATTTTAATACAGTTGGATAAAGATCCAAAAAGGCTTCTATCTTAATAATTTACAGATTTTTTGAAGACCCCGATATTGAGAATTGCCATCCATCGAAAAATAATTTCTACAAACAATATTTTACTTTCAAAATGGGGTTTTTCAATATTATACTTTAAATGGCGTTTAATTTTATATTTTTTCTCTTTAATCTGATGGCAGGTTGGTTCTGGTTAATTGAAACTCAGAATAAGAAACCACCCTTCATGCTAAACTGGGACACATGTCCTTCATATCAGCTGGCTCTCACGGTCGCAAAAAAAGAGCTGGTCGCAAAATATAAACCCATCTATTCAAATGCTATTTTAGGCCCAAGTCCGGCCTGCTAGACTTCAGGAGAGAGCTGGGATGGTTGAAGTAAAGAACATTGGAAGGATTGGTGCATCACACACAACAGACCATAACTGGTTTAAGCGTGGAAACCAGCCCAGCATGAAGAAAGAAAGAAGGCCCAAGTACGTTATTGTCTTCAACTATGGTAGACAATATTTTTCTCGCGTGAACATTCGTTGAGAAATGATGATCGACGCAGATACTGATGGCATGTGGAGACATAAAGGGCGTTCGATTTTTATTTACTGTTTGAAATCGCTGCAATATATCGTCAGATGTGTACAGTGTACCTAGCTGAATATTGTGAGTATATTTACACATGGTTAAAGCCTACCAGTTTGCGTAGGACCCCAGTAAAGGGGCATTTAAAGTGCGTACGTATATAATGGCAAAGATTGAGCACCCCTGCTATATCACTCAGCTCAAGATCGCTTTAGCAAACAGAACCCTTTACATTATGATAAATCTGCCTCTAGGCTGGCTCTCACTCGTGAACAAATATAAATCGATCGACGTCGAAGCCACAGCTAACGGTCTAGTTTTGAACTTAAAGTTTTGCGATGCGAATTCATTACTGATCAGTCAAAGTTATCTATAGTTCATGATTCTGAGTCGCTTAGCTTTGGAATTTTTCATCGACTTTTTCGTAATTTTGTCATTCATTTTTTTTTCGTTTTTTAAATTAATTACAAAATGGAATCGTATGTGTAATCTATCTTAACTTGATTTTAATTAAAAATGAAAAAAATTAGAAATGGCAATATTTAACACTCATATTTAAACTTTTTTCTTGTGTGTCTAAATACTCAGTATAGTCCAAGTCATGACATGTAAAAAACATGAGTTCAAAATGAGTATTTAATGGTGATAGATCACGATTTACAGACATAAATTTTATTTGACACATCATTTTTCTCGAGAGTCGTGTGAATCAATGTTTACAGACCAAGAAAGTGTCAACGGAGTCTCATAATGATGTTAATGGAATTTGCTACTCACACTCTCTGGAAGACAACACACTAATTCGGGCATTGCTTATTAAATTAGGGACCCTCGTCGCACTGACCCGCAAGACACGAATCGACGGCTCCGCTCTGAGGTAATAAAATTTGCTCTCACACTTTACGATGTAACTTTTAACCGTATTAGGCGTGACGTGATTCGATAAGGTGGGTGTGTTACACTATTTTCGGTGTTAAAAAAACAGAGGCCCAAGTGTAACTTTACAAGTAAACTTACGGGAAGTTTTGTCGGCGGCAACCGATACTTTCGGTAGAAGCAAAGATATGATCTGGAATCCGGAGTTTGTCGGAATTATGTGCGTTAAGTATCTTTTATGCCCCGGATTTTTTTTTATACACTGACAAGATAGTCCTTGACTGCGATCTCACTTGATAGTAAGTGACGATGCAGTCTAAGATAACTTGGAACAGGTATGGCAGTGTACTTCAACCCATACCCCTAATCGGTTTCTACACGTCATCGTGCCGGAACACGAAGTCGCTTGGCGGCACGTCTTTGACGGTAGGGTGGTAACTAGCCACGGCCAAAGCTTTCCACCAGACAAAATGTTCTCGATAATGTTTGCAAAGGTGTGAGAAGTTGCCAATCTGTATTCGATCAGCATGGTGGACTAAGGTCTAATCTCTTCTTATTCTCTAAACATGATTGCATCAGTGTAACGATCGCAATGGCCTCTGATACTCTGTTTGGCTGAATTCAAGGCCTTCTTGCTGCATCAATGCATTTCAATCAATAGCGGGAGGGTACCAGCCAATCAAAGGTCAGGGCGATAGCTACATTGACGCAATCATTTTAAGAGAATCGACACGCTGTACTCAGCCATGAGCCAGTGATATGTCCAGATGAATGAATGGATGAACCGATAGTTCACTGCTCGAAATAGTCCTTTTGTACAGATGTCCACACACAGCATCCACCTGTTTCCGACAAATTAAATAAATATGAGTTGCACATGCCTTTTTTTAATAAAAGAATATTAGTAGTACTGAACTTGACTCTTAAAATATATTGCGCTCTTCCCACCAAATTGTATTTAGCTTGTGGATACGAAAATTTTGCAATGGGTGGGATGGAACCGTCGACCTTTCAGTTTTCAGTCCGCAACTTTAACCGTTGAGTTATTGAGGCATACAATAGCTGCAAGTAACACAGTTAAAATGTGTAACATGGTTTTCACAAGGTCGTAGCTGTGATCTGACTTGTTAACGTAATAACCATCACGGGGAGGCTAAATTTATTAAATTTCTGGGAGGCTGCGGTATCCCACCTTTCCTCTATAGCCAAGAGCACTTGATACCCGTTTCACGGAATCGAATTCCGAGCGTTAATCATCTTTGAATCTTGATAAATTCATCTTAAGGTTCATATTTCGTTGAAGGTTTCTGTAGCCATTTAGAATGTTACCGTTTCCTTCAAAAGATTGAATGTAAGTCTCAGGAATGGATGCTAGAGAATTGCAGTATTTGTTTTGGTCCAAAGTTCTATTTGTCAAATAAGAAAGCTGATGCAGAATAGATATAAAGACCACTTTATAGCGAAGCAGTTTTCTCAATCGCAAGACTCAGGTTAAATTTTCTGTAGATCTGGATAAATTGGCCTTACTGTCACTCGTACATAAAATCTGTATTTCATATAAATCGCTTTTTGGAATGATCTTATGTAACTTGGGAATATTAAGGGTATATACCTATGCAGTAAGTACGATATGACCAGTTTGACATATTGCAATGGATCCATCCCTTGAGTCTTATCATATAACTTGATTTTGCTTGCAACTTCTTTCGCGATGAATTTATAAAATTTGAAATTTTCCTCATTTCCCGCGAGACTATTTATCGGAAACATGAGTAGCTCATGTCTCATAAACGCGCGATATATCTAAGCGAAGAACGTAGATCTCGGGATCTATTCCCGCCAGGGTTAATATTGGGAAATTAAATCTCTGCATTGTTCCTGGTCTGCTCTGTTGGAGGAGTTTGGTTTTGTCCATAGCTAGTTACTACCCTACTAGCAAACACATGTCACCAAGTGATTTAGCGTTCCGTTGGCGTGTAGAAACCGATTAAAGGTATGGTAATTTACCATCAGATGAGATAGCAGTCACAGGTTATTTATTTATTTTAAACTAGCTTTTGCCCGCGGCTTCGCTTACGTTACCCCAAAACCCCTATTTTACCCCCCTAGGGATTGAATTTTCAAAGATCCTTACTTAACGGATGCCTACATGATAAAAGCTATCTGTATGCCAAACAGCCCGATCCGTGGTTTCGATCAGTCAGTCAGTCACCTTTGCATTTTATATATTTAGATACACTTACAATACACATATTTGGCATTCACAATAACATGACCACTCGTTATCTTGTGACTGAATAAAAAAGGATACTTTTCATTTTAAATTGCATCATCATCATGCATTCAAAGTTGAAACGCATCATAACCGTTTTATACAAAGCGCTCTAATAATAGAGCTTAATAAAGATCTTTATTAATTTAAAACTACTAATGGATTTAATTTCATTCTGAGAAGCGCGGGGTATCAAACGCTAGGCTGGCAATAGCAAATATAGGGCAGTGGGATACCGCAGCCGCGAATGAAATCTAATAATCTTTGTCACCCAGAAGAGATACTCGTATATTGTTCTACCTACATGAGCTGTTTACTGCGACTCCGTTTGTTGGGAATTTAAATTTCTTTTTTTAAGCTATTGCATAGCTTCTATCGCGGGCCAGCGTGGAGACCGAATCCAGAAATTCCGTAACGAAATTAATCTGACACAGGACTCCTCTACGATGAGCCGCTAGATGGCGTTGATAAAAAATGCTATGCAATAGCTTTACCGCGGCAGTCCCCGAGTGCCACACGTCTTTTTTTGCGAGTAGCCCCGTCCCGTGCGCCCTTTCCTTTGAGCGTATCTGGCTAAACACTTTTGGACATGCTTGTTTAGTGATTAGTGTTAAGCATTGTTAGCATAGCGACGCTCAAAAATTGAATTTTACTAAGCGCAGGAGCTAAACAGTATTGGACACAACTAGCACTATGGACTCGCCCTCGCACTCGCAATAGCTAAACACCTGCACTCGCACTAATCAAAGTGTAAACTAGGCTTTCGATAAAGTCTTCATCCTGCGCTAGGTGTATGGATGCGCGAAAACATTTTCTGCCAAATTTTGATTACCAATTTACCAATACCAATTTACCAATTTACCAATACCAATTTGATTATATTACTTCGCGATTAATACTCCGGACCTTTTCATTACTACTTAATTGATCTCGCAGGGATACTTTGGGCAAAGCTCTCTCCGTCGCCCACCCGAATAAATCTTCTTCTTCTTTTCCATTGATATAGACGTCCACAGCTCGGCAAAGATCTCTTATATAAACTTTCAAAGGCCTCGGTTGTGCGCCGCCAGTATCCAGCAGCTTGCAACTTGCAACTTGTCTGATGTCATCCTTCCACTTAGTGCGGGTTCTGCCCTTTTCCGTGCGGTAAAAATACTAGGCCTTAAATCACTCTTCCGGGTCAGGCTGGGTTCTGAATGTCATTAAAATATGACATCTCTGGTAGCCCACATTTTGATATGTAGCCTAGAGCACTCGATGCCGTTTCACTGAATTGAATTTCCGGCGCGAAATCAAATTTGAATCGTGATATATTCGTCATAGAGGTGAATTTAGATTGCCTGAATTTCTATAACCATTTACAAATGTTCAGGTGCTAAGGAAATTGGGACATGAATGTTATATTAATGTGTGAAATTTTTAATCTATTGAATTTTTTTTGTTCAAAAATTATGTAATAATAGATCTTACATCTAACTTTTTATTAGCAAAACAGTCTTCCGATTTTTCCTTATGATCCTATGGTAAGTGACGGTGTAAATTAAGATGGTAGCGGGCTAACTAAGAAGGGGTATCTCAGTGTAATTTGAATCCATAGCAGGCAAATGGAAAGTAGAAACCGATAAGGGAAAACTGACTAACTTGGAAGGGGGTATGGCAATTTTTAATCAAACCCATACCCCTAATCCGTTTCTATTCACTCGTAAACTAAAGGTACCCAAGGTGTAGTTTGTTGGAAAAACGGAAGCCGGAAGGCATTCCAAATGCGACGAGGAAGCAAAGTGAACACGCGAGATCGTAGAATTTTGACCACGTAGCGATTGCAATATGCATAATATAATGCACAAGTGTGTGCAACAACACACTCTATCCCCTCACTTTCATAGTTGAATAGGACGGCAATCCAACAAGACCGGCGAGAGATCAGGTGCAGGATGGACTTATAAGATAAGGGGGACTTGTAAAACTTCATCTTAAAAGACCAAAGCGTTCACCGCTGCGACCCTTGAAAAATTCTATACCATACGAGTTATATCATAAAGAAATGTCTTATAATGTGAAGGAGTCCTTTTCCTTGAAAGTCGCATGTCAAGGATCACTTCCCATTTTGGAAATATTAAACTGCGCGTCGACGTTGTTTTCCTCGAAGCCCCGTCCCTTTGACGTTTTATTGGCCTTAATTTAATTGGGGACACAATTTTGGACGTTATTCATCCTTTTTATGACAATTGAGATCTTATTTGTTTTTGGACTCTCAGCTTTTCTGGCTTTCCCTTTGCCTGTAATTTATTACGATTTTCCATTTTTCTCCTTTTGAAGTAAACGCAGAGAATCTCTGACCAAATTGTGGCAAAATATTATCGTATTTTGTACTTTCGTCTGTTTTTATTACCTGTAAAGGTAGAGATAATATAAAAAATCTGACAATACATTAAAAATAATTGCTTTCTCTGTAGGGCTAGCATGAGTGCCACGACAAAATTTTGTCTACCCATTTACTCGTAAAATAAGAGATTTCACGTGTAAAATATGCATGAATATAGATAAGAACCTGACTCCTTAAATGACTCTACATCTACATAATTCTTTCTTTTAAATGAAAACTTAAACTCTATAACTAACATCTTGTGAAATTGTTTTAACGTTTTTTTGTGAGTTGCCAAAAACAGTTTTTTTAATTCAGTCACTTTAATACTAAGCGTGCGCCGCAAATCTTTTATTTAGTTATGTAATAACATGTAAATTAAAACATTTTACTACATTATACAGTTGTCGAAAATCCGCCCAAATTAAATCCACATGGCTCAAGCATTCGCATGGTACGGAGTACTGTATAATTACTCCGCCGCGCCGTGAAAGAGAATCGGTTATGACGTATCTAACCATCTCGCTCACTCGCGCTTGACCTATAAAGCGGACTTGTTTTTGCTTTTCAGGCCAAGAGGCAAGGATGGCAAATTTTCCTATATACAGCGTAAGATTTTTGCCGATTGCTCAACGCCAGTCATTGGCTAACACTGGACTGGTAATTTAAGCTGTCCCAATACAGATGACAGCTTATATTATTAATTTAAAGCGCCACATTTGATGTACGAGTGTCTTTGGAACTAATGATGTAGGGATGCAAGAAGTGCTCAATTACTGTAAGTTGTCAACTAGTGCCCTTACTACCAGTACTTACTACCATTAACCGTTAGGCTATTGGGGTTTTTATATTATTCTTTGACATATATCTATCTCGTTTTAACACTGTCTTGAGTCTGAGCTGAGTGAGAGTGCGGTCTATAGATTTCATCCTGGGATTCGAACCGCTAAAATAGGGGATATGCTACCGTCCCGTTTTTACGTATGTTTTTTTTTTGGTTTAGCAGAATGTTACACTAATATTATAAAAGCAAAAGTTTGTATGTGTGTGTATGTGTGTGTGTGTATGTTTGTTACTCCTTCACGCCACAAGGAATGAACCGATTTGACTGGGAATGAAGATAGCTCGCGGTAATAAAAAATCCACGCGGAAGAAGTCGCGGGCTAGTAGCAAAATAAGTTCCTTGTATAAATAACTAGAGCGTATGAATTCCAAAGAACAACACAATATCTCCTAACGACCGTATAAAAACAGCTGTTCACTTTAGTATAAAAAAATACCCAATAAAAAAATATTTAGTCGAATCCACCTTTGTACAGAAAAATTCCGTACACCGCAGGTTCAAATGAAATCAACGCTCGACCGGGTTTTCAAAGACGGGCGTTTTTTTCACAAATGCATCGCATGTTACTGCGGTTTCGTATTAAACAAACGTTGCCCCGGGATATGTGAAGCTGAGGTATAGTCTTCTTTTAGAAAAAAGTAATAAAATGAATAAAAATGGACGCTGCTTTAGAAAAATAACGCCTAATATAATCTAAATATCTAAATATATAAAAGGCAAAGGCGACTGACTGGCTGACTGTATGATTTATCAACGCACAGCTCAAACAACTGGACGGATTCGGCTGTGACATACAGATAGTTATTATGACATAGGCATCCGCTAAGAAAGAATTTTTGAAAATGTAACACCTAAGGGAATAAAATAGAAGTTTGAAAAATCGAGCTTTACGTGAGTGAAGCCGCGGGCAAAAGCTAGTTTCTTATATTAATTTACTTATAATCTAAAAAAATCTATCTTCCATATTTTTGCTCAAATTTTCACTCAAAAGCAATATTTCCTTCTTTTGGTCTTTTGAAAGCCACAATAGCCAACGGTTGAAGGTAAAAACTGAAAAGTCGCAGATTCGAACCGTACCCATTGTAGTACCTACCCACTTCTAGCACAAGCTTCCTTCTTTTTTGAAGGGGTTAGGTGGATATTAGTCAACTTCAGCCTGGCTTATATTCTTTTAATAAAAAAATGACTTAACAGTTCTTTGAGCACTTCAGTTTCACGAGTCAATGAGCTTTTGGCTGATCTGGTTCCCAATGGATCCCCTGAATCTTTATTTGATCACGTAGTGTTAGTCTGAACATATCTCTCTAAACCTCTCTCTCTAATATCTCTCTCTCTAAAAAAGGAATAATTAGTTTCTCTATCAAACTCAATACAGCTACTGACATATCAGGTGAAGTTTGTTCAACCAATTGATATGGTTCTTTCATTTCACGACGGCTCGTGGCTCATGGTTGTATGTGTCGTATCTGTATTAGTGTGAGCGAGAGCTTGCTCGTGCCTGTCCGCTCCCACCTAGCCTCCTGACAGGCACGCACACTTACACAATGTGCATGTACACGACGTAACCACAAGTAAAGCGCCCGTAACTTCGTGAGATAAACGTACTATACGAAGATTGACTCTCAAAGAGTTGTTAACAAAGCCGAAATCATAGATTCAAATAAACTCGGAACAAAAAGTTCTGTCTTTAAAATTTTTCGAAAATGCATCCGTGTTTTTACGGTCCACGCACGCTTCTATGATTTATTGGAACAACACTTAGTTTTGGTCGATTGTGGTTAGTCAGCTGGGTGTATATCTGTATTCTGGCTTGCATATTCGCTGCACTTGCTTTAAATTGGACTAAATATTTATTACAGTGATATTTAATGATTTCGTGGTCACGTTTGATTCGTGATTCATATTGTTTCATCATAATTACGAAACCAGTGAATTAATTAAAAATATCATTCTATCATAAGCTCACATTATAAATTATATCGATGACTAGCTGATACCCGCGACTTCGTCCGCGTGGATTTAGATTTTAAAATCCCGCGGGAACTCTTTGTTTTTCCGGTATAAAAAGTAGCTTATATCACTTTCCAGGTCCTCAACTATACCCATGCAAAAGTTTCCTGCACATAACGGGGCTCAAGTTATTTGGACCTATTACTGAGGATTGTGATGTCTATAATTTCTGAACTACTAAACCGATGACCTTGAAATTTTTACAGGACAATTTATATAGTATTCTCTTTCTAACAAAAAAAGAATGAATGAAAACGGAGTACGCGTAAATGAATTACAATTGTGTATTTAACACATTTTGACTTTTATCCCCTCTCCCAAGGGAACCGTGCTGAATTTTGGGATAAAAAGTATCCTATAATTTACCGCGTAGTATGAACTTAAATCGTGCCAAGTTTCATTTAAATCCGTCCAGTAGTTTCAGTGTGATGCGCGGCCAAAAAATTGTTTTGGGCTCAGTATCGTTAATAAAACATCCTCCGATTAAAATTTTCAAAATATAATTAATGTACAATTTCGTCCCGTTACAGTTTTATTATAAGTATAGATAGATATAGATAGACGGACAGACGGCGGGTTGTTACGTTCCCTCCAATATGGTTGAGCGAAGCAATGGCTGGATCATGCGTCATGCTAATGAACGGGTGCCACCAACGGGAATGGGTCTGCTTTTGCCTGCCTGTGTTAACATGTATTGGATTGTATTTATTTGTATTTGTATTGTATTTATTTTTACCTGTATTGTACTCAGGAAAATTCATCGTGGAAGCACTGAATACATAGCATAGTTTCAATAACAATTGTAAAATTTTTATTTTTTTGAAAAGAGCAACCGCCGAGTTTCTTGCTGGCTCTTCTCGGCAGGAAAGGCATTCCGAACCAGTGGTAGATTCATTGACGATTCAAAAGTGCTTGTAAAAGTTTATTTGAATAATAAATATTTCTATTCTATTCTATTCTATTCTATTCTATTCTATTCTATTCTATTCTATTCTATTCTATTCTATTCTATTCTATTCTATTCTATTCTATTCTATTCTATTCTATTCTATTCTATTCTATTCTATTCTATTCTATTCTATTCGATGGTATTATTGCAGCTATTTATATATTTATATATTTGCAGTTTTATTTTTTTATTCCAACAGTATTCTAAAAACATTGGCTGTTAAATGTATTAGAACCTCAGGATAAATGGCCCCAGGTCATCGGCTGCGGATTCAGCTGAAGTCATCGGAATTAAACACCTTGATATAATATGAATAGTATTCGACTTTAATATTTAGACACTGGTTATATAAATACACAATTTGATTTCAAGAACTCAGAATGAGGATTTTTAAACATGGCGTATTTATATCCGATCTCTCCGAGCGCTGGCTCTCAACAAACATGTCGCGCGGCGCCGGGAGCGGCAAGGACTCGCCTCCCCCGCCGCCCGTCTCTACCAGACGCTAACAGACGGCCATTCTGCCGCGGGGATGTCCCCATCCCCAATATCAGCTCGGCCATTCGTTAGGTAGGTATGCCCTCATACCGGTTAAAAGGATACAAAAAAAAAAAAAATTAAGTAAAATTTGAGATAATCACAATTTCAATCTTAGATTAATACATAATTAACTTACTTAGTTTAATGTGTATGTTTTAAGCTTATTTTAATAAAATTTAAAAAAAAATATATTGGTACAAAAATAAATAATCGATTCCTGAATGACACATACCTACTTTAGGTTTTAGGTTTAAAGAATTTATTCTCAAAGAACAATTTGCTCGCTTACAGAGGACTTAAGACTATAAAACAAAATAATAAAAAAAAACTAATTCACAAATATTTTGAAAATGCATTCTAAGTTTTTTTTTTTTTTTTTAGTTGCAAATGACTTTTAGATCTCTTAAGGCAGACTAATACAATACTTTCAAATTACAAGATTATTAGCAGTGTTAACAAAAGCATTGAGTTAAACTGGCACAAAGACACTGGCACAGATAAAGAGAAGTAATTCTGTCTGACACTATCTAGTTATTGTTACATACATCCAAATAATACGTAGTCAAATTGATTTATGTGTTGATTCATTTCCAACTAATTGTAAGACTTATTATATATTATAATACAGCTAATTGACAGAGTTATATTTGTTCTATTTATCACATAAAATTTATAATCAATAATTCTAGTTTCTACTACACTAGGAGCAATTACATTATCCCTGGATTACAGATTCCTAGGGTTATACATGTGTCATATCTAGTTTTTTGCCTTTTCACATGATATGTACCACACTGGGGCACGACATAATTATTTATTTATTTATTAGAAAGTAATCAACAGCGTTACATCCCATTAGTATGCAATTAATATATAGTTAGTTATACAATACGGCCAAACAGGTTACACAATAATTACAAAATATGTTAAGAGATAAAAATGTAACTAGGTGAAATCGATGGGTATAAAGCAATAAACAATGAACAATAGAACACAATAATAATATGAGTAAGTATTATATTACATTTCGCATAAGTACCTCGCAAAGGGTACGCCGCATGTCATTTTTTTCTTACATGAGTACCACACTGGGGGTACTATAGATGTCCATTTCACATGAGTACCACACTGGGGGTACGACGTATGCCATATTTCACATAAGTACCACACTGGGGGTACTACAGATGTCCATTTCACAAGAGTACCACACTGGGGGTACGACGTATGCCATATTTCACATAGGTACCACACTGGGGGTACTACAGATGTCCATTTCACATGAGTACCACACTAGGGGTACGACGTGTGCCATATTTCACATAAGTACCACACTGGGGGTACGACGTATACACTCCACATCTGGATCAATTCTCCCAAGAGCCGAATTCAACCAGCTGGCAATAGGTGACGACCGAGCGCCTTCCACACTAGGGGAACGGCACGGCTCAATCATTCGTTAACTCAGGGTAGATTCCACCATTTGCACTAGAAACATAGTTTAAAAAGAACAACTTTAGCTTAGTTAAATTTAGCTTAACAGAACTTAAACGTACAACTTGAACTCGGTGTAAGTCGAACCAATTTAACCAGCTCCACACAAATCGCGTTTAGCAAAACTACTAGCTTACATGAGGCGCTGTCACGATCACAGACAAAACCGTGTCAGCAACAAAACAAAACTCGATGTATCCTGTGTCTGTAACATATTGATAACACTAAACAGCGCCCATTACGCGCCTTTATAATAAATCTTTATTGAAAGTTAAAAACTCTATATGGGAAACATACATACAGAACAAAATGAAACAAAACGATAGATAGGTATATAAATAATAGTGAATCATGAACCAACAGGCATACAATAATAATATCTCGTCCACCATTATCAAAGATCGACACTGTTGACCCGGACAGCTCTTTAAACTCGTTTGAAGAATCCAAACGTTAAAAATTGGGTGTTTAGAATCTAAACCTTGTTCAGTCCTGAGCAGTACTCGTTGGTGAAATACAAACCATAACCTCAAACTGAACCAAGCGCATAAACCGAGATTAGCGCGAACCAATTGCGTTCGATTTGAACGGTTCGTTGCAGGTACTATTCAGGCCCTGCATCCCACGTGCTCCGTCCGCGGCGACAGTACCCACTCGGTATTCATTCGTGATTCCGTATAGGATATAAGATGCTGAAGCAGTGTAGAGATTTAATAACCATTTATATACGTTTTCTATTGTCTATTTTGGAAAACCAACAGTTGAATACTCTAAAACATTTGTAGATATTCATCACAAGTTATGAGGGTCACATGATTAAATGCCCAATTAATTGTGAGCTTCCACAACATGCACACGTATCGAACGATTATTACGTCGATATAATAACTAACTTTACGTGTTAACAATAAAACTTCTTGAATTAATTTGTTATTACCCTTACTTAAATATATTATATTCATTTACGAGACCCTACTTTAATTCATTACAGAATGTAATGAAAATATCAAAATATTGAAAAGTCAAGTCAGTTGGTGTATATAATGCTGTGAATAATATGACACCTGAATTGAGCATAGCGTTACAAAGTAAATCTATTTCCTTCCTTTATTTAACAATACAATGTAAGAGTTAGCAACCTTTGGTATAGGAGAATATTTGCTTAGCTTAGTTCTGCACCATCCAATATTTAACAGTTTGAAAAGCTGTCGTGGACAGTCACTCGCGGTGTTTCAAGCGCAAATATATAATAAGCAACTCGGAACAATCAACTTGACTCTTAAACAATTTAAACAAAACGTTAATGACAATATCAGTCTTCTATCCTCAAGGATATGTTTCTTGGAAAGGGTAGGTCTCTTTTTTATTTTTTTTTTTTTTATTTATATATATATATATATATTCATCCAGATTTTTCTGAAATAGTTGACAACTGGCGCAAAAATCGTTACTACACTCTCTCAATTCTTCTAATGTGGACTTCAGTGAACGGAGACCAGATCAAAACGCAATATTCCAGTCTGGCACGCACACAGCAATCGAAAAGCTTAATTATATTAAAACACTTTGAACACCTAAGAACAAATCGAAGTGATTTATTTGCAAGGCCCAAAGCTTTAGCTCTGTGGAGGATAAGACCCAGTTTATTGTCCAACGTATTACCTAGATCACGAATTGCATCAACTTCGGGCAGTCGATTGTCATCCATGCACACACATCCTATCTAATATCCCATCCAATGTGCGAGTGAACGCCAGGGTACATTTTATCTATTTTACACCATTCATTCAATCTGTATAAATCATACCGTAATAATTGAACATCTTTATTGTCCTTAATAATACGTGTCAGCCTTAAATCATCCGCAACAACGCTTATATTACTATTATAAAAGATTTCGCCAGTGTAGACATTATAAGAAGAGAAGACCCAAATTGGATCGCTGGAGCACTCCCAATTGAGCCATAGATTGGTAGCCATTCATGACTACTCCAGACCTCCTATTCGCAAGATGTGATTTAGACCGCATTAACAAGTTATGTGACACTCCGTGCGCCTGGAGTTCACTTAGAAAGACACTATGATTGACCTTGCCAAAAGCCTTTTAAAAGTCGGTACACACGGCATCGATTTGTTTCCCGTTATCAATACATTCTGTTACATTTGTAGTACGAGGTAGCAGATTGCTAGATTGCTAGTCGAGCAGTCACTCATAAATCCATATTGCCTTCTACTAATATATACATTCAGATGGCCCTACATGCGCTGAACACTAGCGATTCAAAGACCTTCGCCATGGTAGACAAAATAAATATTGGGTGATAATTTTTCACTTGTTTCCCCTTGCCAGACTTAGACTGTGTCTACACGTTAAGTAGTACTGTGTAAACATAACTTTAAAGACTAGACTATTAAAGTGTCGGTAAAATGGCCATCTTTTAAAGACTAATTAAAAATCAACACAAGAGACAGTCATATCGGCCAGGCACACTTCATCACAAACACTGGGGTATATGGTATATGGTAACAGCTGCCCCTTAAAATTCTTTGGGTTGCCTCCTTTTTCTGTTTCTCATTGTATAAATGTGTTCACCGTAACATAGCACCATTAACCCTCGCAATCCCACGGATCCTTATATCTTGTCACTTTTGCGCGATGCCCATGTTTCATTTCTAGAAGCTCGATTCACTGAGGGAAACTACACAGGATAAGACCTGCTTTTGGACTTATTCAAAGACATATGGGTCGAACCATATCGCACAAGATATTATAAAATTTAAACGCCATGGCATCAACATTCTCACAACCACTAACTTCATCTATCTAGGAATTACAGTTTAGAGAGAGATAAATGACCCTTTCACAGTCAACTCTTTTTTTTTTTAAGTTCTGATTGAGATATTATAATTTCCAATGGAGGATGATATTTATCAATCTTTCTTAAATATTTAAGGCATTCACTTACCATAATTCCCTTATTTGTTGAAACTTAATCAGGAATTTTGGTTCTGTGATTATATACTAAATTATATTGTTTAAATCATTAATCAATAATAGAGCTTATCAATGCACCAGTAATATAATTAAGGCGTCAAACGCGTTATCACAAGAAGACCAAATATTCTACTTCAATTAAATTATTAATTAGTGTAGCACAATTATTATTATTATTGAATATTTTGTTAATGTTCTCAAGAAATTGTCAAGTAAAGTGATATTGAAAAGTGCATCTAAGTATGTGTCGATTCGCACATAGATATGCATATACTCTACCCACTAAGCATTCCACCACATATCCAAAACTATCACAGCTAACCCCGTTATCACGTCTGCCAACATGGTAACGACTATCAAAAATTTCTCTGTGTAAAATACTATCATTAAACTATGACTCAGTTAATATTATAATGTCAAATTCACTGTTGAGATAGGTTACGATAGGTCTCGTTAGTGCATGAACGAAGTCCTCTAACATTTTGATTATAACACTTATTCGTCTTAATTTTTTAAACTTTAAAATTAATAAAATTATTATGCAGTAAAATACTTAAATGTATTATTAAGATTATTTAAAGAGTCCTTATTCCTTATAGATATTAAAAATTCCTTATATGGTCAGAGGATTCATTTTTGTGCATGTATACAAATCCTCATTTAACCCACACAAATCTATTTATATTTTAGTTTCTTAGCCTTCAGACGGGCTGCATGCAGAACGTTCTGCAATATAGATTTGTTTAAGGTCTCCACCTAATCCGATATAGCTAGTATTCAACTTATCTCCACTATACTCAGCGTTTCTATTAGAATTACTCGCTGCTGCCGAAAACTCAAACCCTTGAATAACCGAACTCGCCGTTCTTGTACACAAGTGAACATCAATTCAATTCAATTTATTTGCATAAAACATGTGACATACAGGTGTTAACAATTGGTTATGAATGAGAACAATGTTTTGCCTAATAATCGGCATGCACATATTTACAAATTCATCTAATATATAATGTCGATTGATTCTAATAATGACGGCAACAATCAGTCAATTTAATTCTTACAATGTCATACTTATTCTCACACAGATTACACATCAGATTCTTTAAGATTATATTTAATTGTGTTTGCTATCTGGTTAACCATCGATAATAAACTTCCATTCCGATGCTCTGGAACACACTGTATTTCAATGTTATTTACTCGCGAGTTTTGTTCTGATTGAATTGAAGTTTATTTGTATAATTCTTGTAACTTACGACGGCGCGCGGCTCATGGTCGTGTGCGCGTCGCATCTGTATAAATGCGAGCGACCCCGCTCGCGCCTGACCGCTTCCACCCAGGCTCCCAACAGGCTCAGACACCCACGCAATATGCATGTATACAACGTAGCCACAACTAAATCGCCCGCAACTTCGTGAGACAAATGTACTATAAAATTTTATATTCGGTTTCTAACATGTTAATGCTCTTGAACTTAAATTGAAGTCCTTTCTTTAAATCTTTGTGTTGCTAATCCATAAAGAATATGGAATTTGTAACTTGAGCAAGTTGATCAGGGGTATCCTTCAAGTTTCGACCAAACTGACATATATATATAATGTTTGCTTAAAAGAAAGTGAAGTTCTTCTCTAACAACCAGCGAATATACTCTGATTGTTAAATCATTTATCACACTTGTATCACTGTCAGATAATTGAGACATTTTTTTATTTTATTTTATTATTATTATTATTATTATTTTTTTTTTTTTTGACATTCACATTAATACCCATTTTATTGTTTTTTTTTTTTTTTTGATGAGCTACGTAATGGAGTATAGTATTGGTTTTACGAGACTGTGGACGGTTATATGATGGGTATAGTCAGGTAGTTAAAATCGTAAGATAAGTCTTTATATTGACCATTAGACGTTTTGACATAATCAAAGTGATATTTTGTCATACATGATGAGATTCTGTAGTAATTGGTTGGTCAGTACAACACTCAAACTTCTTGGCATTCTCTTTTGTAGAAGCGACCATTGTTATTGACGATGTAGATAAAAATTTAATCCACATTTAATATAACTGATCGTCTAATATATTGGATTCGTAGCGAGAATCGAACTCGCATTTAGTAACTCGAAAAAACAATCCTCTTTAACAGAAAATTGAATATTAATCCTTCATTTTAACAACAATTTTGCTTTACACTTATACCTACTACTTACTTATTTTGTCATTGTAATTATTGTAACCACAGAGTAGTGATACTTAGTATTCGTATCTTAATTAAAAATAAAAGCATCGCATCACAGTAGGCAAAAGTACCTACGCACGACTTGCGCCCGTGTTTTAATAATTATTATTTATTACTTTATTCTATGCGCCTGCGTCACGGGGAATGTCTTAGGCTTGAGCCTCGGCGGCCGGCGTATTACGTCGAACGCTCGCTAAGGTACCTAATCAATGCGACGTTGCCGCTCTGCTCCACGATTCATTTCGGCAGGAATTTGGACGTATCCTTACAGTAGTCACTATCGAGCAGCTGGGCGTTTTATTACATATACTTAATATGAATTACGCGTATATTGCGTATGGTAGGTATCTATGCAATGCAAACAAAAGAACAAAAAAAAAAGATAATTATGTTAAACGGGTCCATGAATAAAATACACAATTTGTACATACCATTTTGTTTTTACCATTACCAGTTTTCCTTGAAGTTCATCCCGCTTCTGAAGTATTAGAACCTCAGGATAAATGGCCCCAGGTCATCGGCTGCGGATTCAGCTGAAGTCATCGGAATTAAACACCTTGATATAATATGAATAGTATTCGACTTTAATATTTAGACACTGGTTATATAAATACACAATTTGATTTCAAGAACTCAGAATGAGGATTTTTAAACATGGCGTATTTATATCCGATCTCTCCGAGCGCTGGCTCTCAACAAACATGTCGCGCGGCGCCGGGAGCGGCAAGGACTCGCCTCCCCCGCCGCCCGTCTCTACCAGACGCTAACAAATGGGAAAATGCTTTTATGGGGCGCTGTGTAGCTGTGGGAACTACACGTTATTATAAACCTATCGTGTCTCGGCTCGTTTGATTTATCTTCACTAAAACTATTACCTTGTGTAGTGCCTATAAGCTCTCTATCAAATAAAAACTTGTCAATAAAAAGTTCTTATAGTTTTAATTAATTTTCAAAATTAATTTGTTTGTTTCAGACCGGCAAACACTTTCACCGCACATCACTGCTCATCAAAGCCTTCAATCACAAGTTCCGTCTAGATCTCGAGCTTAACACGTAAGTAACAAATTAAGTTAACTAGTTAATTATTATTTAATTAATATTAGACTCTACGTACAAAATCGTAGAACCCTTAGTACCGCTCGGTACATCTCGATAACGTTAAGTTTTCCAGTAACACAACACTTCATCACGGACTCATGTAAAATGGACCTAAAGTTCAGGTTTAGGCTTACCTATTCTGTGGTTTAGATTCGTATTTTTTGGGGTTCTGAAGTAAAACAAAAACCCTTACAACATCAACTTTACAGTATTTCAAAAATAGATAAGTAGAGATTCTACGAGTGTTATAATGAAATGGTTTATTGAAATGTTTTATTTATAAAATGTACGTCCGCTTACATTAATATCGGGAATATGAAGTAAGTTAGAATAAATCTGTATCGCAGAGAATCTCCGACGTTTATGTGGATATAACAAATTAATACCAATAGATCGGTAGAATACATAAAATATTTTTTTATTCAAATAAACTTTTACAAAGTGAAATGAATCTACCACTGGTTCGTACTAAACTAGCATGCATTATGTAATGGAATATAGTGTGTTTTCGAAATGTTGAACTCGTACTAAGTCTACAAGTTCCACGTGTGCTGTTCCTGTACTTTTACAAGTATGAATTTCGAACACATGATTCTGGGAACAAAACCAATTAAGTTCCTAAAAAGGTTTTTGAGCTTTTCATAAAACAGAAGAAGCTACACGAGTAAATTTCGAATAAATACTTACTTTTCCGTACGGTTTGATTTCGTTGAAAATGAGTTATAATTACTAAGAAAAAACTCTTGTTATGTATTAATGATTGGATTTGTAACGATAACGTAAAAAAAATTTAATTATAGCTAAAAATGTAGAGGTTAAACCTTCTTATCCTACTTATATATATAATATAATATAATAATATTATAAATGTGAAAGTGTGGATGTTTGGATGTTAGTTATTCAATCACGCCACAAAGACTGAACCGATTTGACTGAAATTTGGCACAGATTATGGTCTGGAACACATAGGCTACTTTTTATCCCGGAAAATAAGAGCGTTCCTGCGGAAATCAAAAAACCTTAATCCACGCGAACGAAGTCGCGGGCATCAACTAGTAATATCATATTTTAAGAATAAAATCAAAAATAATTACGAGAGAAAAATTTCAGGAACCAATAATTTCGTGACGGGAAAATTGGCCCAATTTATGGACTGTTCGTCCTTCAAAGGGATAAAAATGAGTAATAAATAGAATTACCCGCGAACGACAGCCGCTATTTGACATCTGCTTTTTATTTACATAAAAGTCAGAGAGATATGGACTGGGTATCAAAATAAATTGACTACCAATATTTCAAAAAAAAAGGTTTCAAAATTATTACAGGCTTTCCATCCATGAACCTATTTGAAATAAATGAAATAATTAATGTATTAGTGGAAAAGAATTTTTTTGAAAATCATTTTCCAGTTTCTTTATTCGGTATTTAGTTACAAGAGACAGTAGAAGTAAATCTTGTATTTTAAAAGAAAAGCAAAACTTTCTGAGTTGGTTTTATTTAAAACTAGCGGACCCGACAGACGTTGTCCTGTCTTAAGTTTTTTTACATCCTCTTTGACGAAATTGGCAGCACGCATTCTGTCAATGTTATGTCAAACGCCATAAGGTTACATCAAAAAAGTTTGAATTGTAAAAGCGGTTACATTAGAAATAATTTAATATGGTGGTTAATATTTCTTAAATTTTCTAATTTTCCGCGCAATTTTCTTAATTTTTTCTTTCATAAGAACCTTCTCCTAACAATAACAAACACAATAAAAAAAGAATTAGCGAAATCGGTCCAGCCGTTCACGCGTGATGCGCTTACCAACACATTAAGCGATTCATTTTTATATATTAGATTATTTTGAATTATTATTATTTAATAATTTAGTTTATAGCATAGCATAGATTATGTAAACGACAGAATTATCACCGAATCTTACAATACTCATAAATTTTCAAATAATTCTCATCCGATCTTTGCTGTCAGAATATAATCCTATTGTATTAATTACTATCCCATTAATATTATAAATGCGAAAGTTTGGATGGATGGATGTATAGATGGATCTTAGAGAGAGTTTATTATCAAAGAGATGGATGAATGGATGTTTGTTACTCAATCACGCCGCAACGACTGAACGGATTTGGCTGGGCACAGAGATGAATAACAGAGTTACCGCGGGAACTAAAAATCCACGAACGAAGTCGCGGGCATCGACTAGTAAATCATAAACTTAAAGGGAGCACTTAACACAGACACACGCGTTCCTCGAGCTTATCATAAAAATGAAAGAAATCCAAACAAATGAGCCCGCCATCGCTTTCTGACTAAATTCGCAAGTTTATCGCATCCCGCTCACACTTACGGAGTTTTATATTTGTTTCTCTTTCCCTTGGCAGTTTCATAACTTCTCCATTCAATCGCGTGATATTTCATTTATAGTGTTCCTCGCAAAATTTTGTTTTTCAACTTTTGCAATTGTTTGCCTGTTATACAGAAGGAAGTTAAGATCGTTTTCACATAAAATGCAGCGATGATCTGCAACTTGTTAAATTATGGTAGGTGGTTGTTTGTACGTTACTTTTTGATTATCTTTAGGTGTGGCAATTTCGTTTACGTTCACATATTTTTCGTTTTAAACTTTGTTACTCAAAAACGTTATTGGATACCATAAGTAAGGTTGCTATCCTTAAAAATAGTTATTTAAAATAAAGTGATAATAACTTAATAATCGCGGGCATCAGCTAGTTAGTTAATATTTCTTAAATTTTAAGAAAATTTTGTATTTTGGTACGCCCACTGTGGTCAACATATTTTATATTTACTCGTATTAGGACTTTATAATATAAAATTACGAATAGACTTATGGGAAAATTATATAGTATTTAATATTCAAGAGCTATCTAATTCCTAATATGAAATTCACACAACTTGACTCGATATTCAGATAACAGAACAAACAGGAACAAGCTCTAAAATGATATTTTCTTCCCCTCTATTGCTGGCACCGAGCAAACGAGCGGCACAAACACTGCACCCGCTGTCGCCGATGTAGGTATAAAACGAGTTTAGCAAACCGTAGCACAAATTCCAGCTTACAACAACACAAAGAATATGACAAAAAGTAAATTTACACTCCCGCCAGAAGAGAAGTCTAAAGCTCGGAATACACGATAGCTACGCGGGCACGGAACAGTCCGGTACAGTACTTGGCATTCCGAACCGTTACCATAGTATGCTTTTTCACAATTTACACGTCATGTCTGTTTCATCTGCCTTATCTTTGGCAGTCACTCGCATGGGCAGTGATATTTTTAATTTTTATTTTTTTTATTGGACCTTTCTACACCTTTTTAAGTAAATAGGTTCTTCCACACATCAGTATTTAGGACATCAGGGATAGTATATTACAGAAAATACTAAATCTACAAGTTTCGAAAATCCCATCTCTACTCTGGTAATAAAAATAAGAATTCAAAGAATGTTTTCTTGGAGTTTCAAATAGGGATTTGAAACTTGAAGAAAATATTCCTTGAGTATCTCTATCGGTTTAAACTGTGTGTTGTAAATCAGTCAATCAAGGAACTGTTTTTTAACTAAAGAAGTAACTACCTCTAATGTAATCGTGGGGTTAAATAACATTGTTCTTAATATTTTAATCATTATTAAATTCTAAGATAAGTTTGGTTTGATTCGACTAGTAATCTCCATACCAGATACTATCACGGTTGCGTTTAATTAATCTATGATTTAATTCTTGTTGTTGTATGATTTCATAGATTAATTATAGAGGTCGGTGATCCATTTACAATATTACTAGTTCCAGAGACACTCGTATGTCAAAGGTGCTTCAGATTGATCCATAATTTAAGCTGTCATTTGTATAGAGGTAGCAAGTCCAGTGTTAATTATAGATTAAATATAGAGCTCAATGCTGCAAATATGAAAATCTAAAGAGACTCAAAACCTAGTTATTGCACTTTTCGTAAGGACGGCAGCGTGGTGTGACTTATGAACGAGCCATAAAATTAAAAGGAAGCAACAAGATAACTAGAAATCTGGATCGGAACGCAACTGGCCTACATGTAGACTGAGCCTAATAACAGAACAAAACAAGCCACAAGCGTTGTGCTGGAAAATTCAGTTTTTACGGCTTTGCAGAAATTTGATTGGCGCACAAAGAGCGCGGCGTATGTTTACCAGTTTTGACGTACCTTTGTTTTTACGTCGCTCTAATGAAGTTGTTGCGAACGTGCTACGTGGTAAAAGGCACGAGCAAAGCGGTCTTCTCATACTTAGATTTGTTTCATATTATGTTACGGCCTGACGTATTACCTTTGTGATAACTCAAAAATGCTGAAACCCTACCTAAAGCCGTCCCCTTATAACGGCCCCTGACCTCACATCTAATCAATTTAATCACAACACGTCAGACAAACCACCATCTGAACGTGAGGGTAATCATCAAACATACCCAAGTATTATTTAATCAATTACACTCATCTAAACCTCTGGGCAATATTTATTCGATTAGGGCGCGATTGCTATCGCAATCCCTCAATCAAATACAACGACCTAGACGCGGGAGCATCTAATAGCCGAATGAGTCTCTGGAAGAGACTGAATTCGTAACGTCAAACGCGCCGTATTTATGCCGTTCAAGTTGGCTTCAGCCGGGCGAGCCAGACGGGCGCTTACGTCGTCAACAAAGTCAAATATCGATTTATCAAACTACCTTCAATACATTAAAGTTGTATATCTTTACTATTTCAATATTTCGCTAACACTTACTAATATCTTACTATATTATTTATTGGTTGGTTTGTACTTCAATCACGCTGAACAGAATTACATATCGGCGTCATATTTTGCATAGTTCAGAACCTGGAAAGTGATATAGGTTACTTTTAATCCCGGAAAATGAAAGAGTTCCCGTGGAATTTTTAAAATCCACGCAGACTAAGTCGCGGACATCATCTAGTAATATTATTATAACAAAATTAGATATCTTTCTTGGTTTCTAAGCTAAGGATGGATTTAGGCTTCTAAATAAAATAAATTTTATTTTTCCGGGATGAAAAGTATCCTATGTTACTCTCTAGGCCGTCAAGTATGAGGAAGGGTATGGTGTACCTTACTGTTACGCATATAAGACGATAGCGTCGCTTACTGCGTTATCGTAGGACAAACTAATAAACAAACATTAATTAAGACCTATATTAATATCGTTTTTTTTTAAAAGAATATTAGCCAAGCTGAACTTGACTTATATTCTCCTCTCCCCTCCAAATAAGCGAAAAGCTTGTGCTACGAGTGGGTACGACTATAGTGCAACCGGTGGGGTTCGAACCCCAACCTTTCAGTTTCAGCCCGCACCTTGAACCGTTGGGCCATTATCTTCAATCGATGTTATGAAATCGCTTCTTCTCGTAAATCAAGACAAACATAATATTATTGAGAGCGTAACGAAGTTCTCATCTCGCCAGAGAGAAGGTTTACAATTTAAGATTCCGATTGGAAAATCACGTGGATACTTTGTTCACAGATACGAGAGGGATTAATTTCTAAAGACGTCTCTACTATGAGTGCTTTCTGGAGCGAATTGTGCTTGAGTGTAATACGGTTTCGAGAACTTTCTCTTTGTGATGTGAGACAATAGTGACTTCTGACATTTGATAGATAGATAGATAGAGCCATTATATATTATTAATATTTTAAGAAAATCGATCCTAATAAATGTACTTACATTTAACCAGGATTGGTGCAAGAATATAATATTACATAAATTACGAGTATAATTAATACATACAATAGTAAACTGCTAAATACATGTGTATTTAATAGTTTACTAATGTGACTACTATACTATACTATTATATACTATTGTAAGTACTTATTTATGTTTATATCAATATCGTGCCAATATCAAAAAAGAGTTATTAATTTAAAATGTTGTTCTGTTAAATTATCGAAATTAGTAATTAGTCAGAATTTGGGTTAAAACTAGCACATTTTTTTATTATTTGACGAGATAGCTCTTGTCTTCGAGATCACCTGATGGTAAGTGACGATGCAGTCTAAAATTATTGTGGGCTGACTCGGGAGGGGTATGGCCATTGTAACGGAACGTTTTTCACGAATCCAGTCATTGCTTAAAAACTGATATAACGCTAGTAGATTGATATCGAAACATTCCACCATAATAACCAGCTCAGTTTAGAAAAAATTATTTACCCAAATTTTTCCCATCAAAAATAAATAGCCGTACAAACCCCAAACTTTCTCATTTATTCCCAAATATAAATCTTCTCAAGAGCCTCGACACACCTGATGTGATGTAATATCTTAAAATCGTCGGAAATCGTATAACTCCCATTTCCCCGCGGCAGCAATTTCCAGATTATTTAACGTCCTTCCGGTGAAATTTATCGTAACGCGCCAAATATGATACTACTTAGATTATCCCTTCGAAAAATAAGGTTTACAAACCATTCCAGATTTTACTCGTTATTCGGTCTATAACAACAAATTACCTATTTTATTGCTAAGCGTCACGTTCATTTATTTTTAGGTATACTTTAAAATTCAAAATTATTTATTTCAAATGGGCCAACTTTTTCCTCTTATGTCGTCTTACAACGTCAATTATTCCCATGCAAGATTGTCATTAAGTTTTCATTAAAAAAATCATATTATTAAGTGTGTTTTGAACCATTTTTTTATTTAGCGTGATGACTCGCTAAGATTTTAATATTGTAATACACAGGTAAATGCTAATTTTCTTCATTAAATCTGAGCTTTCTCATTTCTTAGAAACCTATTAAGGAAAAAACGATGAATGATTTAACAGTTGAAATCGGCTTAAGTACGTAATTATAATATAGATACGAGTACATACTAGAAGCTATCGTCTCTACAATAAAAGTCTACAAAAGAAAGGCAAAAAACTCGTTAATTAAAAAGCTTCAACTATGTACCATAAAACACTTAAAAATGTTTGCACTATAAACTTATTTTAACTATCTGCACAGGTACAATTTTTCACTGTGTCGATAATGAAACAACGGATCAGACCGTCATCGATGTAATGTATTTTTGATTGCATTTTATTGCAATAAATTGATTAATTGTTACAACAGCTGATGCCGTGACTGAATAATGTACTTGTAATATATCAGTAACGTACCTTTACGTAATATTTTTATACATTAGTAATTGGTTGTTATAAATAAAAGTTAAATTGAATAAACAATGTTAATGGTATATGTGACATAATCTTACTTAATATTAGGAGTAGGTATAAGTGCGTGTATAAAAGTGTGTTTGTTTGTTGGTTTGTCCTTCCACAACAACGCTACAACAGAACTTCGGATCGATGTGATTTTCGCATGGGTACAGTGAGGACCTGGAGACTGACATAGGCTATTTTATATGGGCAATGGCCTGAAATAAACAAATTATTATTATTATATCCCGGAAAACCAAAGATTTTCCGCGGGATATTTGAAAAATAAAGCCACGCGGACAAACCCGTAGACATCAACTAGTACATATACCAATTACTTGAAAAGTTAAATAAACGCTAAATGCTCCATTTAATATTAATGGATGGATGGAACGATTAGGCTAACGTTTTAACGTTCTAATATCTACCGTTCTAACGTCTTAACGTTTGCCCAATCGTTTGCTTTATGTTGAGGTCAGTCTTTTCTCCATAGATACAATACTTTTAAGAAGTCTGCGAGAAAGAAAGAGGATCCCTTTTGAATGATGAAGCTTAGTTATTAATTTTAAGTAATTCACATATCTTCCAGTTGAGCGTTTCCTTTCTTACACTCCGTACATGACAGAGAGATCGAGAGATCGTAATCGAGCTCATTATGCCATCAAAATTAATTGCGCTGGCTCGTCCAAACCATAAATAAAATGAACGACATCATTGCAGCAAACATTGTTATCATTGAACATTGTATTTAATAATAAAATCAATGCTTTGCAGCGATACCATCGATTTCACATAAAGTTATAATACGCCCATCAAATCGTTAGTAAGCGATTCGGAATCAAATTGCTCATTACGTGGATGAGATAAAACCACATTTGATACATTGATTAACAAACCAACGTGTTTAAGGGAAAGCTTACCGGAAAATCTTTCAAATTAAAAATCATTTATTTCATGTAGGCCAAATTTTGGCTCTTATGATAAGTCGAGAATCTACCACTGGTTCGGTTTCTAAATATAGATCTAACAAAGGGCTTATTTTGATATCGTAGAAAGACACTTTAACTGACGAATAAAGGTATTTTGCTGACGGCTACGCAGTTTGGAGATTGTGAAATTAGTCTTCGCCGTCAATTATAAACAAGACGTGTACGAAAAATAAGTTTGACTCGCGCCACGGTTGCAACTCTATTTTTAGTAAGAAACGACGAAACCCAATGTGAACTCATCATACGAAGTTGCAGTTGCTTATAACGAAGTTTAAAAGGAAATCAACATTATACTTAAGTACTCATTTCTCGTACGTATGTTTCGCGAACGATATATTGCTTATTTTGTGCAGAGATAACTTGAATCCTGAATGAGAACATAATTAATGATGATTTTTTGATTGCACACACGCCTCAATACACACAAACTGTCACGTTAAACTTTTGTTGTTACTTCATGTTTAAATGTAATTTTGTAACTTGTCTGTCATGTCATGTCTTCACTGTATGTCTTTGTTAATAATGTACGAGCAGGGCGATGATCACCGCAACACAGTTTATACTTCTGCGGGATCATCGTTCTAATCTGTTCTCGCATCACTTTGTTTTTATAGACTTTAAATAAGTAAATAAATAAATTTTTAAATAGCTAAAGTAAATCTACGCGAATAAAAAAGATTTTTCATTGTAACACCTCTTTACAATGAAAAATCGTACATCGGTAAGAACAACTTCCCGTCCGGTCCGACCATAACCGTTACAAATTAGCGAGAACAACTACGATAAAGAATGTAACGCTCTGTTCAAAACGTACTACAATTGAATAAAATGAACTTTACGACACAAAACCACTAACTACCGCTTAAATATAAATGCGGTCATTAATTTAATTTTCCACTTTCGCGATAAAATCGGGACGTTTTGATCGTACGACACGCGATTGCGTGTTTTTATCGCCGAGTTATTTGCATAATAGCTGCGAATGCGCCATTTTTTCACACTTTTTTTATATAATTGCTTAGAATATTTGTTTTTACATCATAATCAACCCGTCGCATATCTACTACTGGACAGAGGTCTCCTCTCAGAATTAAATTAATCAAGTCAAGGCTGCCCAGCCCACGATACAATGTGTCCCGCGAACGAATTAGGCCCGCGTCAGCTAAACAGTAAAAGAATTCTGCACTAAATACATGTTTGAAGAAAACATCTTTTAAGTCACAGAATTCAAGAAGAATTTGTAGATTTCTGGAAGTTGCCAAAATTTCTTTTGTTGTTTATCCTAATTAATATAAATTGTTATCGAAAGTTTTAAAACAGGAACTGTCGGTGCAGATCATAGGCCCGCCTCATCATTTCATCATCATTTCAGCCTGCAGACATCCCACTGTTAAAAATAGGCCTTTCCCAATGAGCGCCACCACACTGGGTCCTCAGCCTTTCTCATCCTGGCTGGATGATAAAGGCTGGAAGAACATCTAAAAACTCGAAAATATCAAAATTGGTAGTTTTGTATAGGAATCCCCACTTTGGATTATTCTTAGTGGATTGCTGGAGCGAAGCCGTAGATAAAAGTGGCGATATTAATTATAATTTATTTAAATAATCATAGAACAAACTTTTTTATCTCGTTGAACTGAAGAAATGTTGAAATATATTTTGCATAATTACTACGGTTGCTTGCTAATTTGGTAATTCATAATTTTGATCTAATTGTTTAATCCAATTTACTTAATTGCTTAATAATATTATAATCGGCCTATTTTTTCCATTTATGCTAATTGCTGAGTAAATGAGCTGATTTCATTGCAAAGCTAAGCTATAATCTGTTGTAGAGTTAATATTTAGTGTTGATAATAATGTTTTATTTGTTCAATAATAAATTATTTTACATTAATGAGACAATTGCAAATATAGATATATATATGTAAATCTATAACTATAAAGTGCTACAATAGCTGACTAACATATAGATTTTTTTTATATGAATAGCGGGCAAACGAGCTGGCGGGTCACCTGATGTAAAGTGATTACCGCCACCCATAAACACAGATGACGCAAAACCTAAAGATTTGAAGTTTGAAGGAGTCATTCCTTTGAATACCCTAGAGAATCAGTAAGGGTTTAAAGGAGAAGGAGAAAAGTGGTAAAATCTGTACCTATACAAAATTGATTTCTAATTCTCGATGTAAGGAAAATGAATTCAAGATAGGGCACAGTATTCAGATCATAATGGGGCTGACACGGACCTAGTAACGTATAAAGTCTTCTAATTAAATAAAGAAACAAAAAAAAGATAGGGCAGTGGTTTTTTTAATTACCCATGTGATTTCTGAAGCAGATAAATAGTACCTAACTGGATAGGCTGGTCATAGAAGAAATGTGTACCTTCTAAATTACCACGTATTTCTTTACGCAAAAGCACAATCAAAGTAGACATATTTGGGGCATTTAGAGGCAATTTTTTCCCGGGAAAACGGTAAGTAACCTGAAATTGCCGCCGCAGGGAAACATGAATTATGCGACATCCGACGTGACGCTCCTAAGCTGTTACAGGGTTTGGGCAAGGGGAGGGGAACTTATTTGGGTAACGAATCTGATAATTTACGGCCGCGAAATGGAAACTTCTGAAGAAAATGATATAGGACATACTCCTGTTTCCTCCTAACCAAAAATATTTGCAAATCCACAATAATAATCATTTTAAAGCCAAAATTTCTTGATAGGTCTTTAAGTCTGTTCACTGTTAGTTACATTTTCATGGTTCAATGGGTTAAACATATTGTTACTTACTGTATCCTATTGTCCATTGTTTTTGTGTTATACCCATTTATTGTAGTTACATTTTTATCTTTTATCTTTAAACAAATTTTGTATAAATTGTGTAATCTGTTTGGCCTTATTTTAGAACTATATTTTTATTGTATATTAATGTGATGAAACGCTGTTTGATTACTTTAAAATAAATAAATAAATAAACAGATTTCTAAAGTTTAGAGCAAATATAGTTTACATCCTATGTCCAGCAGTAGATATGTTGAGTTAATGATGATGAAATAAGATTATATTCAAGTAAATACTCGTAGCAAGTTGAAAATGGCGGTAGGCAAATAATGTGTATCTTTCAACCGATAGTTGCGTTCTTGAATGGAGACCGCGTTTATTACAGCCTACCACCATACATGGGTGATGGGTATTTTTACCTCCAGTTTTGCTTAATCTGATATAAATCCATACCGTGTATCTATATTGCGATTTCAAGGTCTGCGCACATCCAGAGGTCGAAGTGCCTGAAGCAATCCAATCACATCGGCCTGGTTATTGTTTGTAGAAGCCAGTTTCTATACTAAGGTTATATGCTAAGGTAGCATAACATAATAATTCACTTTCATCCATAATTTACGACCAATACTTTCAGCAAACTTTTGGTTGAACTGATGCGATTGTGTCGTGTATGGGCACACATTCGGTCAGGCTAAACAGACGCAGGCTTGCCTGTACAGTTTGGCCTCATAATGTAATACCATATTATGTTGTAGGGGCAATCTGAGACTAGCTTCAGCTCTCTGATGATAACGAACGATTTAAGAAGTTGGTTAGCTGTAGGTTGGTAAGAAAGGCAGAAGACCGTTGTGACGTCTATGTTCAGCAGTGAACGCTTACAGCCTGTGAGACAGAAGTTCTATAAGGACTATTTTAATTGAGACATCTCCAATAAATTAGGGGAGGTATTTGAAAACCCAATTTTCGCGAGCGATTCCGCACTCACATAATAGCTTATTAAAAGTTCCAACGCCGTGTTTACAATTGACCTACAAACAGAAAATCTCATATTGTTCCCTATCCCTTTCACACCCGCGCGTTACATGGATATCTATCCTAGCTAATGTCTGAGAGCTAGTGGATTATTTCGAGGGAGCAGAAAATAGCGCGAAAAATAGCGACACGAAAACCGCAACGTTTGAGTGAAAATGCACTGCAGGACAACACGGGTACTTACATGTGTTCTATCTGTAACATATCGACAAAAACACTTTCGCATGTTACGTTACGTAACGTACGTAAAAAATATGTCGGACCTGCGCCTGATCTCTCTCCGGCCGTGTTGGATTTCCGTTCCATCGGACTATGAGACTAAGGGAAAAGAAAGTGCACCTGTTTTTGAGCACACACTTGTACTATAATACCTCCCGCGCAGATGACTAATCTCTGTGGAGATTGGCCGCCGTGGCCGGATTCGATCGAGAGGACAATAATATTTTGTAGTTTTCAGAGGCCTTTTTACACTCTTCAATAATATGAAAAACGAAATAAAGTAATTGGATTTTTTTTATTCGATGACAAGATAGTCCTTGACTGCGATCTCACCTGGTGGTAAGTGACCCTGCAGTCTAAAATGGTAGCGGGCTAACTTAGAAGGGGTATGGTAGTGTAGAGTCAACCCATACCCCTAATCGATCTCAGTCGGAATCGACTGCCGACACGTCTTTGACGGTAGGGTGGTAACTAGTCACGGCCAAGGCCTCTCACCAGACAAAATGTAGTGAACTAGTGGACCTTTATCCTCAACCAGCAACTGCCCACCATCTCTTCGACTATTACACGCAGGGTAAAGTTGGCCTCTCGAGTTTTAATTACCATTGCCATGGCCTGGAGCATTGTATAACGTGAATGTAGATTGTGTGATTCGAATTGTTACTGGGCCTATTTTTCCACATTTTTCATTGTTTTTCATCATGTTGGCATGCCTAAGTGCATGGAATCAATAGAAAAATGTACCTTTTGTAAATGGAGAGAATTTCCTAAATTCTAAAGCCTAAAAGGTTGTTTCAAAATCATAATGTGAGTCCCCTTTTGTTTTTGGTTTTTTATATTTTATTTTGTAGAATTTTAACTAAAAATTAAAAATCCAAACTTAAAACTAATACGAAAGTATGATTGCTTCAATATCATAGCCAAAATAAATTAAATTTAAATTTAAATAAAGCACCTAAAGCGCCACCTGCTTGCAAAACCTACACTTATGCAAAATATCGCGTCGATCCCTTATAGCGCGATAAGAGACAAACCAGCAACCAAACACTTTCGCATTTATATCTAATATCGTGCTTTATTTCGAGTATAACTAAAACAACTCTAAATAATAAGGAATTTAATTATAAGAAAGAACAAAAAAGCTCACCAAACCCCAGCACCGATTGAGGTATCAATGTTAGCTAGAGTAAACTTCCTAACGAAACAACTATATAGCTAACCTCGGAATTCAGCTCAGCTGCAGTCAGGTCGCAGTGAGAAGAGAAAAAGAAAAAAAAAACTCTGGCAAAAGTAAATTTACGATCGGTTAAGCAAACCGGCGAAGTTTCACGTAGCTAAGACTCTCTTGACCTAATTTCAAGAGTTGCGGTGGAATATTTGGGTGAAAACTATCTTCTCGCTTTATTTTTGTTGGTTATTTTCTTAGTGGGAATGAGAAAAATAACTTTTTATTATTTTCCTTAAAACTCTACGCATATTTGTTTTTTATAGTCCGGCGAATTCGAAAATGCAACGCTTGGGTTCCACAATACTTATTTTCCTTTCATATATATATTTTTGCCAGTGTTTCTTCTACTTTAAACTTTTATTTAACAAGAGAAAAAGTTATTTTAGTTATTTATTCATAACATAGTTTACAAACTACATTATAGCTTCGATCGCAGAACATCACGGTCATCGATTATATTGGCTTTTCAGCCAAATGTTCTGCTTCAGTACATTTTCTCATCCATCACTTTCAGCAAATCATTATTCATCACTTAAATTTTAGAAAGGTTCAATTCATTTATTACTCTCGGTTTCTGAAACTTCTGCCAACGGTTATTGATTTTATTGAGCTTTAAAATACGCAGTCAACTTTCACCATTTTCCGCAAAATTATTATTATTTACCTTTATTAATTTAAAGATTTTTGTGCAAAAAGCAATAATAGTATAATACCATGCTTTCAAATCAAAATTTTTTGAAGTAAAACTTCTTTTCATTACTCATACACGGAAAGTAGGTCTGAAGTTGCCTGAGAAGCGGGTTGAAAGTAATACTTTTCAGCCCTAGGGAGAATCGTTTTCAACTGACAGCTGTCAAATAATTAAAAAAAACTAGTTGTCACATTTTTATTAGAATTCAAATGAAACACGACATACCCGAGTGCATCCATAGACAAGAAGAAAGATAGACTATATCTCACCAAAGTTGTTGATTTATGTAAAATAAAGTTCACTCAATTTTCTTTAGCTAATTTCTATTTTTATTTTGACTTTCCTTATATTCGTAATGAAAAGCACAGTGTTTACCTCGGGATAAAGACTTATTTAGTCCCTCGAACTATAGGCCCCCTCGCTACGCTCGGGCGCCAAACCCCGTCTCGGGACTAAATAAGTTACTTTCATCCCTAAGGTAACAATGTACTATTACCAGTGTAAGAAAACGTCATACACTTTTGCTCTTTGTGAAAGAACTACAAATATGTGGTATTTTTTTTTAATTAAGTTAATTGATTTATCAACTTTTTTTTATAAATGAATGAACCTTCTAAGGTTCATTCATTAACGGCTCTAGCCGTAGATCCGGCTTTTAAGTCTTTGACCCCATTCTGATAAACTTCGCATATGAACGAACCATTTTATAACTTTTTTATGCACCAAAACATATCCACCTCGAAGGCTACGAGCTACCAGGGTAACAGTCGTTTAAAGAGGCGTTTCCATCTCTGTTTGCCTGGGACAAACCGCGGGATCGATTCCAATCTAATTTAACGCGACGTAATTCGTTTCCTAACCGTTCATCCAACGGCATGTAATCTAAAATTAGATACGTAAACAGAAATACGATCTGTCTCTGGCCGTGAAACTTTCTAAATTACTCCGCTTCGATCAAGATTATTGATGTCTTCACTTGGATAAGGCTTCAATTACACTTCATAAATACGTAAAAATACATTAATTTTGTTACTCGGATGATCCGATCTCATTAAAAAACTCCAATAATGTTATAACGTATATTGAAAAATAGCTATTAGAATTTACTGTTGTTTATGACATATATAAACACATTATCCTACTTTGCGTCGCGCAGTCAAGTAAAAACAGTGGGACAATACGAAAACTTGACCCTATTTAAGAGATGTAAGGAAAATAAGGAGACTTACATTAATTGAACCTATTTATATGCAATTGTAAAAGTTTTATGGATGCATCAAAAACGACAACTTTAAGATTTTCCATTAACATTTAATCCAATAATAGTAAGCAGACCAAAACAGACGGATTGCGTCTCCAAACTGCAGTTTCAAAGTCCAAAGAAAAGACTTTGAAACTGCAGTTCGGAGACTGACTCCAGTGTTCACGAGTTCTTTATGTATTCATCACTCCGTAACTGAATTGTTCTATCGCTATACATAATTATCATGATTGCGCATTTGGGTGACACGAACACCACAAAAGAGACAAAATTATTCTTATGAAAAAACTCTTTTTATTATAATATTTAACTGATTTCAGTCTTTCAGAATGCAGAAATATTTCAGTAGTTTCCAATACTGAATTTGTATCAAAGGCGTTTAAATTAAAGCTTTATAGAGGGGAGCCACGGACCGTAAATGAATAATGGAGGACCAATCTTTTCCTCCATAATTCAAATTCACAGCAAGCGTATCGCGAAGCCGCCCGGCCGGGGGTGTATCGATATATTTTCTAGAATTATATTTTTAGTTTTATTTGAAAACCAGCTAACGCCCGCGATTTCTTTCACGTGGATTGAGATTTTTTGAAAGTTCCGTTCAGAAACTCTTTGATTTTGCTGGATGAAAATAGCCCTGATCATCAATAATTGTATAATCATCTAACTACCCGTTAAAATCGGTCAGGTTCGAAGACCAATAGACAAAAATTATAAAATGTTTACTTCGATTATACCATCGTTAGAAATCCTAATTATGAGTTTATTAAACGAGGTAAGATGTGTGACTAGGTATCTGCTTTATCTATTTTAATTATATGTATATTTACCTCTACTACGTCTACGTTCTATGATTATTTGTTTGTTAACTTGTTACAAAGAACTCCCAAAATATTTAAAGGACTTTGGCAAATGAAATGTTTATAATTTTTTTATCGGAGCGCGTTAAGTTTTCTCAATGATAAAAATTAAGGGATTGATGCACTTTTTTACAGCACTTGGGATACAGACATCCACCATTTAGAAATTTTTCTCAATCCTGTGGCCACTGAGCAAGCATAGATAAAATTGATGACGACATAAAAGCGATCAAAGTAGATTCACCGTCCTATAAAAGGTCTCGGAAATACGATAACGATGTCAATGTTATAAGTTTCAATATGAGAATATGGTTTTTGGGCTTTATAGCAGTTTGCAGCTAAGGACTTTTTTATTTATTTTGACGTAGGTTTTTTGACATTTTATAAACCAAATTTATTTCTATTTTCTTAACCAACGTCCAAAAAAAGAGGAGGTTCCCAATTCGTCGGAATCTTTTTTTTTATGTATGTTCCCCGACTACTCGAAGACGCCTGGACCGATTTGGAAAATTCTTTTTTGTTTGAAAGGGTATATTTCCCAGGTAGCCACCATTGTAATCAAGTTAGGATCTGATGATGGAACCCTGGAGATATCGAGGGAAAACGTCAAATTTTATTGGCACAATTAATACTACTTTGTAGTGGTGTTTGAAGACGGTTTTTTAAAAACAATTTTTACGTTTACATTATCTTCAAATTATAAAATTAAAAGCATTTCTTATCTAGAATACTAGATAAGTTTTTGAGTAAAACATTCAGGATTATTCTTGAAGTGATGAATGCTTTCGAGCCCTGGACTTACTTTCGGGCTATTTCCGACCGATGTGTCACATAAGCCTTCGAATTTCCTCTCATGTTTATGGAAAACAGATGTATATTAACATCGACCCGGAAAATAGCTGACTCTACGTATAAAAATAGATTGTTTCGTCCCAATTCAATATACCGAAAACGGTCTCCGGGAAAACGAAGTTATCAGGAATCACGTGAACGAACACTATTATTCATGTTTTATTCAAAAAGTGAAAGAAAACAAGATCCTTAGAGTGTATTCATATTATTTCGAGCTTTTATTCGATATTACTTTGTGGTTGAGTGCAATTTGTCTGGGTTTTAATAGCACAAGGATGGCTTCTTCTTTTTTTTTTAAGTTGATAGACACTTAATAGTTCACTGCTGGACATAGATTTCTTGTATAACTTGTATCGAATTTCACATGCCTCGGCCAGCTATATCCAACTGCTCACAATGAGTCGTCTGATGGCGTTGCTCCATGTGGGAGATCTGCCAACACTGCACTTTCTGGTGTAAGATCACCACTCCAGCACTAGTGAAAGTAAAACTGAGGTACATAGCTCGATGAAAATATAGATTTGGAGGTCCCAAGGTACTCTTCGCGATTTCGCAAGAAAACAGCCCTGGAACCCCTTCTAGGTGCTCCAGATATTGTCTCAAGCGAGTTGCTTAAAGCCTCTGGTCACAACTTGCACAAGTTAGTGTTCCGTGGTGATCTTATATCCATTATAGAAGAGATGACAAAGCAAACACTTTCTGATTTATAATATGACATCCCTAAAGAAAATAACGATAGAAAAAAACAATTACTTCAAATATAATGTTGTTATTGTCTTACAATAGAGACTCCGAGAGGCGAAACTATAAATAATGGCCGCCTCGTTTGTTTATCCTCCTTTTATTGACCTATAAACATTCAACATGATAGATTTTGTATCAATAATAATATATCCTTCAAGATAATAATATACTTTGCCGATTTTCGATAGACGACCACTGCTGAGATAGATCTCTTGCACAGATTGACACAGATCACGGTCTTATGTCCTTTGTACTCGTATCTAGCATCTGTTAGTAACGCTAGAGATCATCCTGCTACCTATTAAAAAGGAAGGAAAAGAAGGTACACAAAGGTACTTCCATCCGTATCGGCTTTATTTAATTTACCGAATTTATCGTCCCGGTATGTACCTAACATCGATTATATGTACATATATTCTGGATGTAAGTAATAAACTATACTAATAAAAAAAGGATTTATTAATTTCTGGGTTGGGTTCAGCTTTAAACGGATGTATCCATGTCGACTCCATTAAAAGAACCCTCAAATATTCACTTCGAGCACATCTTACTTCGCGTCTTGGATACGCCAAAATATTTGATTTCCCTTTAAATCAATCTTGGTAATACACCAGTCAAGAGTTTGCCATGTAATTTATTGACTAAATAACCGAGATGCTTTGCAATTTTTCCTATGTAAAATTTTATAAATAACTAGCTTTAACCCGTGGCTTCGCTCACGTTAGGTTCGATTTTTTAACCCCCTATTTAACCCTCTTGGGGTTGAAATTTTCCAAAATCCTTTCTTAGCATCCGCTACGTCTACGTACTAACAGCTACCTGTATACCTTTCAGCTCGATCGGTCCAGTGGTTAGAGCTGTGCGTTGATAGATCAGTCAGTCAGTCAGTCAGTCACCTTTGCCTTTTATATATTTAGACTTCTTATTTACGTCAACACCCACAGCTAATATTGTCGATGTTTTTTAACCGACTTCCAAAAAGGAGGAAATTATCAATTCGGCCGGTATCCTTTTTTTTTTCTTTAATATTTTATCTAATTTTTTCTTTAGTATTTTATCTGCTTTTAAAATATTCCCTTATTACTGATATAGTTTTTAAAATCCCGTGGGGAACTCTTTGATTTTCCGAGATAAAAACTAGGTACTTGACAACAAAAATAAAATTACAAAATAATTACTTATAATGTTTTGCACGAAACCTCATTACTTTCGTAGCTAGCTTGATTTTTAACTGAATGACCAGAAAAACAGATACAACAGTTTTTTCTTCTAAAGAATAACAGCCTCCTACCCCCTCCAAATAAGTGGAAAGTGCTTGTGCTAGGAGTGATCTGTGACCTTTCAGTTGTCAGTTAACCTTTAACCGTTGGGCTATGAGGCTCCAATATTGAGATTGATTTTTTTTATTCGTTGACAAGGTAGTCCTTGACTGCGATCTCACCTGATGGTAAGTGACGATGCAGTCTTAGATGGTAGCTAACTAACTTAGAACGGGTACGGCATTGTAGATTTTTTCCATATCCCCTAATCGGTTTCTACACGCCATCGTGCCGGAACGCTAAATCGCTGATTGAAGGAAAGGAAAAAGAATTTAAAAAAAAAATCAGCATCGCTGCGGCTTGTAATATAACAGTAAATGATAGCCCCAGAGCATTCCTCGTTTGTTATCATAGCTTTAGGTACACGTGTCCTAATTAGTCGGTTGGGTTTCGCCTCGACCAATTAGCTTCGGTCCGTTTTGTTTGCTGTTCGGTTCGGTTCATTATAAAATTGAATGGCGTAAGGCATCGGTTTACTTTATTGGAATGGGCAATGATTTCAGCAGCCTATGTAGGTATGTATGTATATTTGTATTTACTTAACTTTTATCGTAGCGCCTAAACCTATTTATAATTTATTTAGCCGATTTTGATGAATGAGTCAATCACTAAGCCTATGGTGATTGTTTAACTTATTAATCTTATCAAGTTATGTCATGATATACTTGCAATAAGTAGCTCTCTATAACAAGAATAATGATCATCATTTTGAAACGAAGGAAGGAATAAAATAAAAAACGCTAAATCGTTTGGCGGCACGTCTTTGACGGTAGGGTGGTAACTAGCCACGGCCAAAGCCTCCCACCGAACCAGAACAGAGACAATTCAGAAATTATGAATTCCCAAATTGCCCATACCGGGAATAGAACCCGAGACCTCCCAGTTATAAGATCAAAGCGTTCACCACTGCGCCAGGGAGGTCGTCGGCTTTATGTATTAGCAACGCTTCCTTCCTTTGCTTCCTGCAAAGCACTTAAGTATAACAAAGATAAGTTATATAAAGTCGAGATTAGCATCTATATATATAAAAATGAATCCCTATTTCCTTGGTAATCGCATCACGCGTGAACGGCTGGACCGATTTCGCTAATTCTTTTTTTGTTGTGTTTGTTATTGGCAGGAGAAGGTTCTTATAAAAGAAAAAATTAAGAAAATTGCGCGAAAAATTAGAAAATTTAAGAAAACTTAACCACCATATTAAATTATTTCTAATGTAACCGCTTTTACAATTCAAACTTTTTGATGTAACCTTATGGCGTTTGACATAACATTGACAGAATGCGTGCTGCCAATTTCGTCAAAGAGTTTCAATATTCATAGTTAAGACAGGACAACGTCTGTCGGGTCCGCTAGTATAATAATAAAATTAAGTTACTCGATCAAGTCGCATCGTTGTAGCCGGCGCAGCGTAACAAATTAATTTGTAAGTGAAGCAAACACAGCGGAGTGCCGTCTCGGTAAACCTTGTCGATTTATTACACATGTCGTTTATATAAATTGTTGCGTAGAATTGAGGAATGAGCCTTTTGTTTGTTTGAGTTTTTGAAAAAAAGGAAAAGTAACTTTTTGTTGCAAATCCAAAGCGCCTATAGTTTCCGTGAGTTTTTTCCCGTAACAAATAAATTGTCTATTCAGTAAACGCCAAATTTTAGGGCAATCATAATTAGAATAAGCATTTTTTAAATATAAAAAAACATAAAAGTATTCTGTCAATTAATCTTGAGGTAAAATTAGAATACTGTACGTAAGTTTAAATTAAAATTAATGGGATTGAAAATACGTCTCCTACACATATTCTAATTCGGCGTTTGGGATACTTCAGAATTGAATAGACGAAATATTTATTCAATATCCAAAACCTTGAATTTATTTAAAGCCTCAAATCTCCATCGTTTTGGAATGCTTATATAATAGCTTGTTGATATGGCTAAAGTTACCGAGAAAAACCCAGAAATTATAAGTCCTCAAATTACGCCTGCTGAAACGCATCTAGGACTTTTCACAGCGCTTAAATGAAGTCGCCATCTTAGGCTGCATCTTCACTTACCATCAGGTGAGATTGCAGTCAAGCGCTAGTCTATATATTTAAAAAAAATCGACTTGTTAAAACTTTCCTGCGGATGAAGCCGCAAGCAAAACCTAGAAAATAAACTCTCTAAACACCGTAGCGGTTATGCTGCCTCTAAACTATTCAGTAACTAAGAACCGCAGCGCTGGGAAAAGTTAAATTTGCAAAAACTACTGCGACAACCACTTTAACGCAATTTTTCCAAATCTCGAAGGTCCGATTAAAAGTTATGGGTAGAGCGATAGGTACGAAATCCGTGCAAAATTCGATAAGATTCTATTGATATCTGAAATTAGCATTTCGAAGAAAAACTTCTAAACGAATAAGCGCTTAAACTGAAGGTGAAAATAATTCACGCTGCATGTAATAATTTCTAAATTAAATATTATCTAACTAACTGCAACTGAATACGGTATTATCTTAGTTTGTTTAGTACTGACTTTATACAGATGCTATACGCCCAAACAGCGATGCCACCCTAGAAAACTCGGCCAAATTCATCCATTTTATTTCTTAAGGACAAAAATTAAATACTGTAATATACACTAGTATTATAATAGTGTGTTTTTTCGTTGCTATGTCCTTCGACCACGTTGGAACTTGCAACAGAGCATCGAATCGACGTACACGCAAAAGCGTGTACGGTTGACTTGGAGAGTGGCATAGGCTATCTCTTGTGCCGGAAAAACAGTTAGTTCCTGAAAGAATTATAAAAACCTAATTCCACGATGTCGAACTCGCGAGAACAATCTAGTAATCCATACCTACATTTATATCTTTAGGTAAATAGCCTTTTAAAAAACTACGTTTATTAGCGATGCACTTTATTCCAAAGCTAAAGTGTATCTTTGGTTTATTTCAACTAACATGAGGAAACTAGTCCCTCGCGGATTCCACACCGTACGAGTCTTACGACAAACATGGATACCAAACTCCCGATGCCGTCGGACGACTAGACTTTTACTTTAAATTTTGGGATAAGTTCATATTAAATCAAATCAAATCAAAATTTATTTATTTCATGTAGGCCAACTTGTAGCTCTTATGACACGTCATAAATCTACCACCGGTTCGGAATGCAGATTCTGCTGAGAAGAGCCGGCAAGAAACTCAGCAGTTGCTCTTTTCAAAAAATTTTTTGCAATGGTTAACAAAACTATGCTATGCACACAGTGTTTCCACAAAGAAGTTTCAAAAATGCACACCTACCACAACCTAACACATGTTAAGATGGGTAAACACAAAGCAGACCCATTCCCGTTGGTGGCACCCGTTCACGAGCACGACGCATGATCCAGCCATTCTCCATTTATTAGTAAGAATTCCATTATTAGTAAGAATCCATATCTTCTTTGGTCCGCGTAGAATGGTTTCTCTTCGTTTATCCGCTTATATTCATGCAGAAAATAAAATTGATCAATTTCTGTGTTGTAAGAATAAAGGACCATGGGCGGAATCGTCCCCACCTATCAACAAGAATGAAATGTAGCGCAATTGATAGATCTTGGCAAGACGATATTTTTTTATTATGGCGACGATGCCCAAATGCATGGGGTTCTCATTGTATCTTACGTTTCAAAAAATATTTCGAGGACGTAGTATTGATGACTAATTCCAAAATACCTGCTCATTTATATCTATTTATTGCACACCGGCGGGCGGAGCATGCACATAAAGATAACCAGCTACAAAATAACCCCCTCCCCCCCGCTCACCGACCCATTTTTTTTTTTTTTAAAAGAACATTAGCCAAGCTGAAGTTGACTAATATCCTCCTATCCCCTCCAAATAAGCGGAAAGCTTGTGCTAGGAGTGGGTACGACAATAGTGCAACGGGTGGGATTCGAACCTGCGACCTTTTCAGTTTTCAGTCCGCACCTTTAACCGTTGGGCTATTGAGGCTTGTTAGTTAAATATATTTCACAAAATGCGCTGATACAGGTAACTAATATCTTTTTTATATAATATTCTCATTTTTTTATGACGTGTATTAACAGTAGTTAATACATAATGCGTCATATTCGTTACACAAATACTTGTGCCCTACGATATTTGACCCCGCGACCCTTGCTTCAGAAGGCAGATTCTAATACTCTTCGAGTTTTCTTCTTTTTCCTGGTTGTGTTCAATAACACGATGACAGTGTGCCATAGATGCTGGCAAAGAGCCTAGCAATGCTACGCGACAAGGTCGCATCGGAAACGCAGACTATAACGCCCAGGGTCCAGAAATTAAGAGAAACGCGGATGATGTCAATGTACAAAATGGTGTCTGTAACAGAGTAGAAGTAGTTATTTTTATTGTTATGTGATTTTTGTACGATAAAATATAGAAAAAATAACAAAAATAAATCAATTTCAAACAAAAAAAATTTTTTTATTTTATTAAGAACCCCATCGATTTTGAAGCTGAAACCAACTATTTACGTCTATTTGGATCCAAATGAACATATTAACATAAGTCCGGTGACTGTTGGAGGGTGGGGACGGGGTCCATACAAAATTGCCCATGGTCCTTTAAGTTTTTAAAATTTTTATTATTACCTTCTTGTGATCAAGGATTTAAATCTATTACGTTGAGCTTCAGTTAAAAGCAAGGGAACAAAACTTTACGAAGAATTTCTGGATGGCTGGGTCTTCAAATACCTACGTTCATGAAATAGTTGTGAGTTCTGTAGTATAATGAGCAGAATTTTGCGGATATAATTATACATTCTGAATTGTAATTATCTATTTGCCTATTTAATTACTAGTTCTTCGTAAACGACTTATTAAACTGGTATGATATATTATATGGCAAACTATTAAGTTTACCAGTCTAGTTCTTCGAAGACAAGACCTACTCCTAATATATGAGAGACTAATAAGCAAGTTAAGTAATATTGGGATTCTCTTGGTCACCCCACCGCCACCGCCGCCGCTCGCTAGTGAATTTTGATGAATAATATATCGCTGGGTGGAACGCAGTCGCGCGAGGGCTGTTTTAAGACTTTACTCCTCTCTTTTGCATTGCTTTACCGCGATATAAATTGTGAGATAACCACAGAATAAATAATCTATATATATATAAAATTCAAAGTCCTGACTGACTGACTGACTGAGATATCAACGCACAGCCTAAACTACTGAAGTTAGAAACTTGAAATTTTTACAGTTGGTTCCTTTTATGACGTAGGCGCACACTAAGAAAGGGTTATTGGAAATTCCACCCCTAAGGGGTTTAAATAGGGGATGGAAGTTTATATGAAACTCCGTCATTTTTCAAGCTGTTTCCATCAAAATTGGTATTTGAGCTTTCAGTTAAAAATAAAAAAGTACGTGTGTCACAGTTTTGGAAAATTCCACCCCAAAATCTAATTCCACGCGGACGAAGTCGCGAGGGCAAAAGCTAGTATATTAATAAAGTATTTGGTTAGCTTCCTGAGAATGGTAATAGGTAATGGGATTGTAAAATAAAAACCAAAAAAACACTACAAGCCTTTACTTGTATGGTTGGTTACTGGTACGTTGTATTAAAATATGTACCTACTAAAAAATAAAAGTTTAACAGCTTTGATGTTGGAGGATTCTTATTATCATTATTTCCTTACTATTATTATAAATGCGAAAGTGTGTTTGATTTTTTTTGTAAGGTGTTTCAGTTGGTTTGTTAATTTGTTGGTTTGTCTCTCAATCACGCAGCAATGGATTAACGGATCGACGTGATTTTTCACATGGGTGTAGAGGACGTGTAGAGTGACATAGACTACTTTTTATCCCGGTCAAAGAAATGGTTTACGAGGGACTTTAAAAACTTAACTTAAAGGAGATGTACTAAATTGGGCCCAACTTGGGGTTTCGCACAGTTATATAAAAATATGGAGAAAATAAGTCGATAAATAACTTACATAATTTAATGGTTTTTATTTATGTACAGCTCAGGAAAATCATACAAAACATTTTTTTTTAACTAAGTACGAAACCTAATGCTTTTTCTTTGGTAGAAACGGAACGTTTTCATGGATGTCAGTTTAATTAACCACAGACTAATATAGTATTAATGCAACTGTGGGTTCTGGTGTGGGTTCTGGCCTTTTGGTACTTACCCAAATAGTTTATTTTTATAAAATCAGTAATCTAGAAATAGACCAAAACCTGTTATAAAACATTTTGCATTAAAAAATATACTGATTTACAGGGGAAATATACTTTAAACATAAAAAAAATAGTGCATCATGAAAATTATTTTTTATCACAAAAAAGCTAGAACCCAGATCTGAAAAAAGACGTCTTGAGAGACGGTTTGTCATTCTCATTGTGTCTTGCGCTTTGTGAATATTATTTTGGTGTTTTAACTGTTTGCGTGGATTATTTCATATTATTTAATACTACCTACAAAAGTAAAAGAAACATGCATCCAAACATCTTCCCGTAATACTTTTCCCATATATTTAAAGTATTTAAACAATATTTTTTAAAAGAACTTTAGATATTGAACGTCTTTTTCACATAACCTACAAATCTAAAACGAGAAATAAAACAAAACTCCCAAGGTCTGCAGAAGTACGAGTTTTTGATGTAAATAGCAAGCATCTAAATCTTTAAAATAAAGCATGTTTCATCCTTGTTCAGTGTTGGGCCCAAGCTTGTATGGATCACAATCATCTCCTTTGCAATTTACAAATGTAAATTGCAAATTTAAGTTAAGTTTTAAATTAATAGTTAAATGTAAATTGCAAATTTAAGTTAAGTTAACAAATGTTAACCTAATATGGCTGAAAGAAGATCATGAGTGTTTGTCCTAAAAAGCCTATAAGTACTAATACGCATAATCACCAAAAATTTTAGTTTGAAATCGTTACTTACGAAGAGTTTTTGATTACAACGAACAATCATTACCCACTCTCATGGTTCAGATCCGCTTAAGACCCACAATACATCCAAGATGATAAAGACCATAAGACCATTCAAGTGCAGGCAAAAATTAAGCCCCACTCGTTTACCCTTAAGCAATTAGGGTCGAGAATCCCTTGAGACTGCGGCTAATAAGGAAGATTTTCACCGACTTACGGGAGATTTAGATGAAGGGCGTATCAGTATTTATTATAACTCGTGAGCACAGTCTTACTACGTTTCTTATCATAATTTATACTTCCTCCAGCTTTTCGTATTCTTGTTGAATAATAATGAGGCGTAGTTTTTCTTTTGTGAAAATTTTACACACGCTCACGTTTGACGTATGATTATGAATAGTGATAGAGGAAAGGCAGTTTTTACTATCGCACTTCGAAACACAGGGTCTCAGCCCCTGTCATTATTCTCAGTATGGTAGGGGTTTTCTTGAACTATGTGGTAGAGGTCCAAATTCCTCTCTAGCTAAGCGCAAAGCTTGTACTAGGAGTAGGTGCAACAATAGGAAATTCTTCCTTCCTTCCTTTTTTCATCCGTAGACGTCCAAAGTCTCTTGCATGAACTTCCACAGAACTAGATCTTGCACCGCCTGCATCCAGCGGCTCCATGCGACACGTTTGATGTCGTCGGTCCACCTAGTGGGGGGTCTGCCAACACTGCGCTTCCCAGTGCGGTATCGCTGCTCCAGCACTTCGGGGCCCCAACGACCATCAGCTCTTTTGAGGCTGTTGAGGCTTTCCGAAGTCTAAACAGATTGGACCAACACACAACATACTATATGAAGCATAATATAAATTATGCATATTGGTATAAATATTACTAAATAGGTGCTGAATGCAAAAGCAATTATGATAAAAGCTTTAAAATAACACAAGAATAAACAGGTGTGAAGCTGAAAACCTGGCGAAAATGTAATATTTCAACACTTAAGCGTCCCATTTTCCGAGTTTTGTACATTAAGGTTTTTTTTTTTTCGTTTTTTTCACCTCGTTTGCGTAGTTAATGCTCTTAAACGCGAAAAACACATTGTTCGCGACATTCCGCGCGAAACTACTCGGAATAACGTTTTAAAGAACGCACCTTCCGCTTTGTGACTGTGGAAGCGTGACATGTAAATTTTATGGAGTTTTAAACGGTCCTAACATAAATCCTACGAATAATATAAATGTGAAAGTTTTTGAGGATTTGTGTATGGATGGATGAATGGATGGATGTTTGTTACTCCTTCGCGCCACAACGAATGGACCGATTTGGCTGAAATTTGGAATGGAGATAGCTCGATATCCATTTTATTCCAGAAAGTTAGAGAATTAGCTCCCGCGGGAAACTAAAACCATCCACGCGTACGAAGTCGCGGCATCAACTAGTACCTACCTACATATATTTAAGGGAAGTCACCTTCCAGCGCATAAAAAAGTTTGATTCCTATAATATTTAATGTCTATTTTCTGCGAAATTTTATAGTCATGCTCTAGAAACTCATTAATCATCTCAAAATCATCGGCCCACGATTGAGGAAGATGAGATGAGTTGAGGCCACGCTGGACAAGCGCGAACTGACAGATTTCTAACACTTTTGAGAATACAACAGACAACTCGCAGATATCCTCTACGAATATCACTAATATTTTATTTTGCATTTTAAGTTCATTCTTTGGGTTTACGTTAATATATAGTTACAAAGTTAATATTAAAACACTGAACCGGATTAACTTTTTAAGCTAAAATTATTTTCACCAAAAAAAACAAATTTTCTAAAGAGCTTCTGCAGCAAGTTATTCTTTTCCATACTGGAATACCTTAAGTCTTCAATGCAAGGAATTTCCACGTAAGCATACAACTTAACTGAGCTAACAGAGCTAACACGTCCCTAGTTTTATTAAATGTATGCAAATTCTAGGTATTTACCCTCAGGTCTGCCTGGCCTCACCTACCTAAGAACAGTTTACTCACGCTCGGAAAGATCTAAAAGGGTTGCCATGGCAACGAGGACTTTGAGGACTGATAGGAAGCGGACTGCAAACGTGCACACTGATGGCTTGGAAACACTTGTGTGTGCGGTTTTGAACTCAATGGATTAGGAGACAAAGGTGGAAATCGTTTGTCATGAAAGAAACAGAGAAATGTCCACACGAATTGGTTTCGTTTGATCACATTTTTGTAGGTTTAGATACGGACGCGAGGAGTTTCTTTGACGAATTATTCGCGCGAATTACTTTTCACTGAGTCGACTATTTTTTTTTTTGTCAGACAAAGAACCTATACTTGTGCTCCAGGTTTTAGAGAGATTCGGTGTAAAAACCCGAGAGTACTTATATATAAAGTAACAGAGAGGTAGACGATTTATAAAACGTGATAATATAGAACGATACGACTGACGAATTCAGGATAGTATTTATAAAATCTGACATCTGAATTACAGCGTCCCCTAGTAACGAATTGTGTGGTATTGAACGACTTGTTCTAAGAGGATATCTATGTAATTCAAAACACAAATTAAATAGGCACAGCAGTCTTTCAGAAAGTTGATAACATTTAAAATTGGTAAAATCATTATAAATATTATAAAAGCGAAAGTGTTTGTTTGTAGTTTTGGCTTTCCACTTTTTTTTGCAGGGGGGAATAGTTGAGGACTTGGTTTTATCTCAAAAAAAAATAGAGGCTTCCCGTAGGATCTATATAAATCTAACTTTAAAGGCTAATAGTAAAATATTAAAACTGCAGTTGCAGTATTCCTTTATGCCTATATCTGTAAAATATAAATCTAATCACCTACCCAGAGAAGTGGTTCGCAATTGATAAAAAAATTGCTTTAAAAGCAAACAAAAACCACCTCTCCACTTCTCCTTCGTGGACAAAAATTACAATCGGTAACACCAAATAGTGCCTTAAAGTTTCCCGATAAATCACACGCGCTGCACGCCAAAATCAAACCTCTATTCATGCGATTTCAGCAACTTGAAATTTCAGTAACTAGTACGACCTGAATGCGGCCAGGAGCCGATATTTGGGGCAAATTTAATCATGTGACGTCAGAACTGTTATTCAATTGCCGGTGACGTCAGAGCCACGCCTGGGGCGGTTTTGCGGTGTAATTTATGAAAGATTTATTTATGTCGCTATAATTTATTGTTAACTTGTGATTTATTTTTGGTAGATAAAATAGCATTAGAAGTAAAATAGTGACTAGTATAAATGGGATCTTTTAAACCCTATAAGAAAACTATAGACTTTTTTTATTTCGATAAAACGTCTATATTTTATTGTTAGGCTGCGGTAAAATCTCTAGGTTTTATAAGTGACTTACAAACTCACATACATTATCTTATTATCCTTGTGATATACAAGAGGTAATCATCTAACTATGCAACTAGAATAGAATAGAATCCGTGCATGTTTTATATCTTCGAATGAAGCGTACTCATATAATATCGATCGAACTTCACTTTGCAAGTTCGTTTGATCATATATTATTCATTGATATTACATAATAGGTACACAAAAATGAAAATATTATATGTAGGTACACTTAGACTTACAAACAAATAGAATTACTCAAAATATAACTTAAATAGTGTCTACTCAAGCTCAATGCTCAACTATAATACTATAATAACCTAGTTACTACTCTAATAATTGTTAATATTGTATAATGTTTATTATAAAGACATGACGAAGAGATTGGCTTCAACATGGCTGCCTCCTTTATCTCTACTTATTTATTACTTTATGCCTACAGAACAAGTACAGAACATGCTCAACTGTTTGCCACTCAGACAATTTAACATTAATTGCTAGCATTACAAATGAAAGACTGAACTTAACTCACAAAAGAGAATTTTAACTTTGTAAAAAGATATTCCAAACGAGCCAACTCGGCGTATTAAGAAGCCTCGTGAAACTAATTTACTTACTATCAAATTAAAAGATTTAGTAGGCACTTTACTACTGCAGGGTTTATAAAAAGCCGTAGTCAATGAATAAGAAAATTATACAGTCAAATTAAGATTGCAAATAGAAATTAAGTAGTAATATTAGAAAATATTATATGCCTGTTCTTAATGTAAATTAATATGATTTTGAAGTATACTTTAGTCTATAAGAGACTCTCTATGGACTTTACATCCAATCGCAGATAGAACTGGTTGACGTTGATAATGATAAAGTAACCTTGTTTTAGTTATTTCAAGTTAGCTACAAGAATCTTGAAACTTGATTCCTCCAAATTACGTTAACATCCAAATTATAAATAATAAAACTGTTCCAAAGACTTCAATTAACTTGAAAAGGAGAATCCAAGGTTCGACAAAGAAAATTCCAAAATAAGGCGACTCGGCGTAATAAGTATTAAGAGATCCAGTTGAGTTCCCTCGCTTAGAACTAATTTTCTACCACATTAAAAGATTCCAAATGAAACTGAAGAGGATTATTTCGAGACACGAAGTGTCAGATGAAAAGAAAATTATAATTCGAGGTACTAATCAGCTCTGAGAACTAAAATACTTGGAGAGAAGCGGATGGCTTACCAATTTACTTTGTTACCCAAATTGATAAGAAAAGCTCTATAAGAACCTATAATAAAATATTATTATGTTTTTTTGCACTCATGTTATCCACGGAAATAATGTCAGAGACCCATTTAATGGAATACTAGCGTCGCGCATCGGTTTCATCGTTTCTATTCAGGTCCGTCCGACTTCAACATACGCGTATGAATTAAAATTATGTAACTATGCTGAGACAGAAGCTCTACACGAGAGTTTATAGTAAATCTATACTAATTTGGGTTTTATGTCGGTCGATACTTATCCGTGCGCTGCATGTATTCAGTCTAAGATTCAGCGTTGCGATTTCTTTTCCTTTTGAAATTCTATAGAGCTTAAAGTACTGTCCAGTAACTTGGTGATCAACCGTCCACTTAGTAGGGAATGTTCCCACATCCCATCATTCGTCACACCACGCCTTGGCTTCTACATGAAAATAAAATCTTTTATTTACTTAAAATTATTTATATAGACCTCAAAACACGTATAAAGCTCTTACTATCACATATTTTCCTCTTTGTCCGGTCTCGTGGAAGGGTCGAGCAAAATATTTTATGGTTGTTGATTATCGGTCTTTTGACGACGAATCTGGAATTTGTTTATATCCGGTATTCAAAAGGTCAGCTGTTCACGAGATGGAATAATAAATGTATAGATTGCCATTGAAAAGGGTTGAAAAGGCCGAATTTATTACCAGCAATAACAAATAATTTGCCGATTCAATAGGTCTTCTTATATTTTTTATAAAAAATAGATCTAATTATGGATTATCAGAAAATCTTTTCTTAGTGGGGGTTGAAATTAATAGAAAGAGCCTACATACTAGTAAGGAATACTATGTTTATGAGACTAATGCCCGTTTTTATCAGCTATACCTAAATTATCCACTAAGTAGGAATCTCTTTATCATGTAGCCCCTTAATACAATCCCTTACCCAATGTCATTTCCACCTTTAGGTGTTCCCTAAAGGTTGGTGAAAAAGAAATGGACAGAAAGCGTCACCTAACTTAGCGTAGGCAACTCGTAAAAGTGTCACCAATTAAAAGGTTAAAATGACATTTTTTTTTGAAGTTGTTGACTTATGTTTTCCTATCTCTTCCAAATAAGTGGAAAGCTTGTACTAGGAGTGCATACGACAATAGTGCAACGGGTGGAATTCGAAACTGCGACTTTTCAGTTTTGAGTCCGCACCTTTAACCCAACGGCTCAATAGGCTTCAACATTGGATAAGGGACTTCCTTTAAGGCCTATCTAAGCAAAAAGGCTCCTTACTTAGACTTAGAGGATGATTAGGTATGGTTGGTAAAAACGAGCATAACTGCCGTAAGAAATTCCCCGACATTGCACGCGTGGGATTTTGTAACGAACTAAGTATTCCAATACTTTATAAAACCTTGGCTTTAAGAATAAAAGCAAATGTTAATACTCTCTTCTGAAGTATATTTGAATTATTAACGCTTTCGCAAGTAATTAGCTTCGCTGGGTTTTGCATGCTTAACCAGTTTAATGCCTAAAGTGAGCCCTTTACGATGTCAGAACTTTGGCTGTAATATTATCACGTGTATATGATGGTATACGTTAACAAATTATAATATTTTGATGCCTATTCTGATTCTTTAGAAACTTTTGCTTTATTAAAAAAAGAGAAACCTAGTGAGGAGTCTGTCAGTATTTCGATTTTTAGTTTGATGTCGCCACCCCAACACTGGGACTTTGTCTATTGGTTCTAAAGAAATCTGCCTGAAGCAATCATGTGAGGAAACCTTCTGTTGAAAAGTGGATACTACCCTCAACACTGTTTTATTTTTATTGCAAGATTTTATTTTATTTACTATAGGAAAACCAACAGCTAGTGAAACTTGTATGCCAATTAAAGATTTTCTCAAAAAGAAAAATAACTTTAGAAAGAGATGCATTTTGTGAGAGTGAGTAAAATCATAATCGTGCCTGATGAAAAGCAGTAAAGCGCTTTAGGTCTGAGCGCGCTTGCCTAGAAAATACCTTCATGCTTGAATTCATTGTTTGTATCAGAAATGTTGAACTCTAAGTTTTAATTTCTACCCAAAGATCTGATATAAGATAGTTATCTTAAAAGATCAACTTCCATATATTTAAACTTTTGCAGCGAGACCCTCTATGGTATTAAAATGAACTATCAATAAAGGTATTCCGCTGGCGTAGGGCGTGGCACAACTAAGCAAAATATCCCACTAAATTCCTGGGACCCCAACAACACCCAAAATATCTTCATAACAAAGGTTTACTTGCCCAAGCAAAGTATTTCAGCATAAATGTTATGTTCGATCTCACGAAGACATAGTGGAATCTCTCGGTAATCACCTCAAACGAGTTTTTCTATCTCTACAAAGTATGCGAAAATCCGCTGTGACCCCGCCCTGGGCGAAAGGAAGCCGGGCAAATATGCGGGACCGGGCGCTTACCGATACAAGTCACAAGCGTTTCTACCGATCACACCCTGAGTATAATTTTAATGACGAGTAAATAACGTGATAATGTCGTTTGCGTAATCCTTCTATCCTTATAAAGGCGAAAGTTTGTATCTATGTGTGCGTGTGTGTGTATGCGCGTGTGTGTGTGTGTTTCTTTGTGTGTTTGTTACTCCTTCACGCCACAACGAATGAACCAATTTGGCTGTTTGGAATGGATATCTCCATTGCCTATGCGTTACACAATAGACTACAACATTTTATCCCGGAAAATTAAAGAGCTTCCGCGGGGATGAAAAAACCTTAATCCACGCGAACGAAGTCACGAGCCTTATCTAGTTTTATTATATAACTAGACGGCATGGCAATCCGACACTACCGCAGAGGCTAAAGATTCAATGCCGTTAACTTCCCAACTCCGTGCTGCATCCAAATAAGCTCGCAACTCATCATCTAGGCACTAGACCTAATATCACGGCAATGGAAAAATTCTATAGTATAGTTTTACCATTTGGACCACACCTTCCAAAATATTGCTACGAGAAAAATATTTACTGGCGAAATTTGTTTACCCCAAAATTTCCGTTCGGAGCTAGTTCGAGGGATGAACGGTGAATACCGGAGATCTTTACTATCTACATTTTAATCTATTGTCTATTGTTGATTACTATTGGACTTACTGAAGTTCGTGATATTGGATTTGATTCCTGAAAAAGATAATTGGTGGATCCAATTATCTTAAGTTATAGAAATCCTAGTAGCCAAACGACACTTATAAAATTATTTATTTAATTATTTATTTAATTATTTATTTATTTATTTTAAAGTAATCAAACAGCGTTACATCACATTAATATACAATAAAAATATAGTTCTAAAATAAGGCCAAACAGATTACACAATATATACAAAATATGTTTAACCTTTAAGTAATGACGTGGGTGTCTCACAGACGGCGTGCAAATAAATTTGAGTATTATTTCGTCGTGTTTAATGAGACCCCCTCGCCCTTTCCGGTAGCTTCGGGATTTTTCGCGTTGATTGGTCAGTCGAGGGTTCAGAAGCGGTACGGCAACATGTTCGGCTGTGTAGCTTGGCAGTGTCTCTCAGACGTAAGGTCAGTAGAGTCTGTTGAACATTATTACTGTATATTTTCTAAGTGTCAGACCCTAATTTTATTTTGGAAAGTGATCATGATACGGAATCAGAGCATTCAGAAGATGAACAAGATACGGAGAATCAGAGTCAGCTACAAAACAGACCTATCACCAATTTCAACCAAACTACAAGATCTGAATCGAATTACATGTTGCTTAAATAAATGTTGATTAAACATGAATATTTTGTTGTTTTCTTATACATTCTTAGCAAATATATAGTAGATGGAATATATTTGAAATGATTAATGTGTTTATTATTACATAATCATACTATTTATTAATTATTTCTATAGCCGTCTGAGATACGTCACGTCACCATTTATGACCTGGCATAACCACGTCAGTACTTAAAGGTTAAAGATAAAAATGTAACTACAATAAACGGGTATAACACAAAAACAATGGACAATTATAGGACACAGTAAGTAACAATATGAGTTAGTATCTATTGATAATCAAAATACATAAATTATTAATAACAAAAAGAAAAAAGAAAAAATAATATAAATAATCAAAAGTTACATATTAAAATTAGTGTGTGTTACACATATTATAATTGTGTGTGCGCGATTATAATATGTGTAACACACACTAATTTTATTTCAGAAATTCTGAAATTCTATTTATTTCAGAAATTCAGAAAGCAAAATCAGGTCAAGCTAAAAAACTTACCATAATCGGGCTACACTACAAAAAAGGAGTGCATTTAGGACCCAGTAACCACCAAAGCGAAGATGGGTGAAGAAGATAAGAGAATCGCGGCTTGTCGGCACAACTCTCGTGCTACTCTTATTAATAGCGCAATCTGACGTGCAACCGAATAAATGAACACCCTTAATACTAACAGTAGTATCGGGTGGCCATATTGAATTAGTTTTCAATACCTGAGACTGGGTGTCTCGTTGCAGACTTTTGTTAAAGAGAAATGAAATAGCCCTTATGAATGCGAAAGTGCGATTGTTAGATTGTCCTTTTATCCGGGAAAAGCAGAAGGAGCCCGCGGGTTTATAAAAATATAATTCCACGCGGATTAAGTTGCGGGCAAAGGCAACAGGCACATTTTAGCATTACCACATTAAATGAAATCGGAATTCAATTTTATTTTTTATTCTAATGTTACAACACAGCTGGTCTCATCGTATTACATTAATCAAAATTAAGTCCATGTGGATGAAAAAATTTAATTTAGATGATAAAAACTGAGACTTAGTCATTTTTTTAAGTTGGCGTAAAAGGTAAACAAGTAGTTACTCACAGACACGCTTAAACGACTGCAATATTTTACCCCAAAATAAAATTTAAAACTCAACTTTAGGAGGTTCCAATTGACAGGCATAAGCTTTTAAATAAATCGTAGACATGGACCACAGTGTTTATGTCTGGTGGGAAGCTTTGGCCGTGGCTAGTTACTACTCTACCTTCAACGACGTGCCGCCAAGCAATTCAGCGTTCCGACACGATGGCGAGTAGAAACCGATTAGGGGTATAGGTTGAATGTACACAGCCATACCCTTCCAAGTTAGTCCGCTACTATATTAAACTGCATCGTCACTTACCATCAGGGACTGTCTTTTCATCGAATTAAAAAAAACAGTTTTTCGTATTTAAATATTTCATTTTAACGACAAATAAGAGAAGAAATACTAAAATAATTTCAGGACCAAACTAGAAAACTCTTAAATCTGGTGACCGTAGTTGGACCTGTGATTAATTTTGGACTTTATACCATGTAGTGACACGGCTCAATTTATCTTGCTGCAATGGCCTTTAATAAGTTTTGAAGGATAAAGCGGGTGGTTCAAATTAATATTGACGCTGCTAGATAAACTGGCAACTTTTGTTGCTCGTTTTTCTCCTTTATTTTAAAGCTGAATATACTTTCGATGCATCGATGTTTGATTTTGTTTTATGAGTGAAACTAACATTGTTTGAGTATAATATTCAGAGACCTGAGATATTGCAATCAAAATGCCTGTCTAAGGCCTATATTACACTATACTATTCATAGGATCCTATTTCGTACCATAGATTATATTCTATATCAGATCATCATATATATTTCCTAGGATGATATTATTATTATCTATGTTATAAACACCTAGCTTAACCTTCCATTATAGGTATGCATATTTATTTATATATTTAAACAAATATATATATACATACACATATCCATTTGCTTATCTATTTATTAAATTATTTATTAAACATACTATAATATTTCTTTCCCAACATTGATATATTTATTACGTATTTATTACTTACTAACCAAGCATAAATAAAACATTGTGCCACTATAATTTAAGAATTTTCCGTGCTAATCTACCTGTAAAACTTTTGGACCCCACGATACAGGCATCCTAGTGTGGGATCCACAGATAATATTATGCGGATATATGTAATTTTTGTTAAATAAATATTTTTCATTTTTCATTTTCATATGTTACGATATAGGATCCTATATATAGTAAGTATAGTGTAATATGGGTTTTAGATATAGTTTTAGGATTAGATAGTTTTTAAGGTTACTTACATTAGTTTTAATGTGTTCACAAATATGATCTTATATTCGAATTATATGATTTTTATTTATTTTATTTTTAAAATATATTAGACGTATATTAATAACCACCACTTTATAATTTTCACGTATTTGCTCACGAGTTTTATTAATTAGTTATAATTAGTTAAATATTACGCTAATGCAACTCTTAACTATGAAACTGTGATGAAAAACCTCAATCACAGTAACAAGACGAGGCATTGCAAAATCCTTACTCGTGTTCTGATTACCTTTGACTGCAAACCGTATAATTTATTGCCAAAGCAAAACTCGGCTTACTTCGTTTCCCCTTGCTTTGTCAGCATAATTATTTTGTGTATATACGCTTCTATTTTCTACTTATTACTAGATGTTCTTGACTATTCTCATAAGAGTATTTTAGACGTACCACATGCGTATGTGGTTTGTCTACAGCACACCTCAGCGATTTCATCATTAATCTATCAATCAAAAGTACGAGAATAGTCTGCAATGCATTTTTGAAAAGAACAACCGCCGAGTTTATTGCTGGCTCTTCTCGGCAGGAAGGGCATTCCGAACCAGTGGTAGATTCATCGACGATTCAAAAGCACTTTTAAAAGTTTATTTGAATAAAAAATATTTCTATTCTATTCTATTCTAGTCTTGTTGTAGCAGCCTTGTTGGCCCAGTGTTTATCATGTTCAAAGGATGAAAGGTTCTGGGTTCAATTGTATTTCACTACAATATCTCCGGCGCAGACAGCTCGAGATTGGCTGGCGTGGCAGAATGCGTTCGGAATGACGTAATTCAACGTGTGTGGTTTGATATACTTCGACTTTTAAGGTCGTAGCCGATTTACAAGACTCCGCTCCCACCCAACCAAAGTATGAGCATTCAAATATGGACTTAATATCGTGCTCTGGATGTGCACTTTACAGTAACAACACCGCGGTACGGTAACGGTACCGCGCGCTGTTTTCTATTTTGTGTTGTTACTGTAAAGTGCACCTCCAGAGCACGATATTAAGTCCATATTTGAATGCTCATACTTTGGTTGGGTGGGAGCGGAGTCGTGTAAATCGGCTACAACCTTTAGGCTTCTGAACCTGAAAGGTAACCAACGGGACCCTATTACTAAGCCTGCGCTGTTTATCCACCCGTCTGTCTGTCAGTGGACTGTATCTCATGATCCGTAATTGACCGAGCGAAGCGAGGTCTCTGAGTCTACTTGAGTGAATTTGCACTTGTCCGTCCGTCCGTCTGTCAGAGCCTTAGAACTTCTGAATGAATGTAATTCCTTCGAATTTAAATATAATATGTAAACTGATGGCCTTCAGCCGAATATCGCATAAAAAAAAAAAAAGCTAGTAGGTAGAGAGTTTACATTTTCAGTGTATGTGTACTTCTGTTGCCGCTGTAAAAACATATAATAAAAATAAACTAAAAACTAAAAGGGGCCTACCGACTAGAAACGTGTTTTGTCGGCGTTTTTTGGTACGGAACCCTTCGTATGCGGGACCGACTCGCGTTCGACCGGTTATTTAATACCGTTTCATTTTGTTCCAGGCAACTGCTGGCACCAAACCTCAAACAAACGCAATACCTCGCTAATGGTGCTGAAAGTGAAGTTAGAACTGTGAGTAATAATTTTTTTTCCTCCGATATTTATTAAATTGTACACGAAGGTTCTATAACTTAAATAAATTAAAACGACTACTAATTATATTTACAAAAAATACACGCCGTACAAGTGGTCGTTTATGGGCATGGTGACCAAAACACTGGCGCTATTCCCTCGTTGGATAGCGAGGCTTAGCCGTTGGGCTAAATAAGCGCCAGCTCTTTGGTCACCTGAGGCGTGGATCACTCTTCGGACACGACATTCATAAAATTCTTCGTGTCCGATGACCATGAGATCAGAATCTCAAAATCAAGCGCCGCAAAAACGTAGTCCTTATTAATAAATTACTAATAATATCTAGTCTTTCATTAAGTCGGTATTAACCTATCTTATACAATATCTACTATTCGAAGGTCAATTTAATCGAGGCATGTGTCAATGAAATCATTTACACTTTATTACTTAACCAGCTTTCGCACGCGGCTTCGCTCACGTTAAGTTTGATTTTTCAAACCCTTATTTTTAGGGGTTGAATTTTGGAAAATTCTTTTTTAGCGGATGCCTACGTCGTAATAGCTATTTCTATGTCACATTTCAGCCGAATCCGTCCAGTGATTTGAGCTGTGCATTGATAAATCAGTCAGACATTTTCCTTTTATATTTTCAGAATATCACATAAATCTGGATTAAATTATCGATCTTCAATCTGTACATTCTGGATAAGTTAATAAATTATTTCCGCTATGCAACGGTTGTTATGCCAGACGCCGGGCATAGCGTCGTTGGTGAATTGTATTGTAAAATGTCAGTTTACAGTCTAAAATCTGCTGCCCTAGGCTCCAGTCAACTCAGCCTTTTGGTAAATCCCCCACTGTGCGTAACCTTTCTTGTCCCAAAGAATTTAGTTTATATCAATTTTAATTTTGAAAATGATCGCTCGGCACTAGTGCCGACTACGGCTAGCCGTAGCCACAGGAATGGCTATAAATGTTAGGATCATCTTGTGCTTCTGGCCCTCTCTGATCGGGGCCCCTTCCGGCTGGGGCCCGTGGCATTTTGCCATCTTGCCACCTTATAGTTACGCCCCTGAGTTTAGCACCGTGTGACTTACCAAGAACAGGTGGTACAAAAGCATAGCTTTCGGATTGAGTAAATATACTGCACGGCCCTAGGGAAGATAGGGGAGACTGCAGAAGCTCTGTCGAAATTCTGATTCGTCGATACCTGTACGTCGACGGCACAAAAAGCTCACCGTAATCTATAGTTACATTTTTGAGATTTACTTCGGATATCGTTAGGTAACTAAATAGATATTTTTTTTCAATTACACAAATGACTTAATAATAACAATAACATTGAAAAGGATTTCCTCCGATCCTTGCACTTCTTAGATAATATCTAGAATTTGGTTCTGGCTAGTTCACGTATCCTACCGTCAACGACGTGCCTCCGAACGATTTAGTATTCCGGCGTGAAGAAACAGGTTAGAGGTATGGGTTATTGTACTGCCATACCCCTTCCAAGTTAGTCCGCTACCGCTATCTTATGCTGAGACCTCTGCTCTGACTTAGCTCGGACTTAAGATAGAGTTAAAACGAAACACAAAAATATGCTCTGACATAAATACAGATTTTTTAATACGAGACAGCTCGTTTTAACTCTGTCTTTAGTCTGAGCAGAGTGAGAGTGCGTTCTATATATTTTAGCATTTGGCTCCATCGTCACTTGCCATCACGTGATATCGTAGGCAAGGACTATCTTGTGATCGAATAAAAAAAGAAACCATAAGCTTCGTCAAACCGAAAGCTTGTTATAAGGTCCTTGCATATATATATATATATATATATACTTTTTTTAAACAATATCAGCCAAGCTGAACTTGACTGATGTTCTCTCCCCTCCAAATAAGTTAAAACTTGTGTTAGGAGTGGGTACAACAATAGTGCAACGGGTGGGATTCGAACCTGCGACCTTTCAGTTTTCAGTCCGCACCTTTAACCGTTGGGCTATTGAGAATTATGGACGTAAACATGCGTCCAACTTTTATTGCAGCACAGAAGGTAATTCCGCGAGGCTGCTTTTAGTCCGCGTTCTAATTACGTCTTTTCAAAGTCACACACAAGTCGCTAAAGAATGCGGCAAAAATATGACACAGCGCAATTTTATTTAAATTATACGCTTTAAAGCGCACTGGAGATTCATTTTCAAAGTTGTAATCGCTGGCAGAGAGCGGGCGCGGAAGATTAAGTGGTGCGGATGAAATGACTCCTCTCGCGGACTGTGAGGCTATTCTGTGTGCAGCGTGTGCAGCCTCGCTCATATCTCTTAAACAGACAACATGAAAATCAAATCAGTTCAGTCTTAATAAATTATAAAAGCTGAAACTTTGTTCAATGAGTTGCTTTAGTTGCATTAAATAGTTATTCAGTATAAGAAAACATAATTGTATTAAGATGTGAGTTGTGTAAAAGGTAGTGATAATTGAATTTCAAAATTATTTCAAGTAGCTCTACTTGTGGCTCTTATAACAGAGTCAAGGGACTCTATCAACGATTCGGAAATCAGGTACCAATTAAAAGAAATTCCGTATTGGCAATTAGTCTTTTAGTTCTAAATTTAAGTTTTTAAATAGGAATATTACAATTTCGTCGCACATTTGCAAGTAAAAAAATTGTAAAGTGTGCTCAGCTTTCAATAAATTTAATTTGAACTAAATAAAATAATATTCTACATGGAGAGTCGAACGTTTCATTGCACTTAAGATGACTGCTCTCACAAACGGCAGTCCTACTCTGATAAAATCTGATAAGATTCGCCTGCAATGATGACGCAGCTAAATTTTTCTAACTATTCAGAAGCTACATACTACATTTAAGTTACTTTATACTTATTTAACTAGCTTTAGGTAGGTATTTCTGCTGAGAATACTCGATAATAGCACTCAATAATATGGGTATGGACAAAATGCAACAATTAAAAGAAACAAAATATTTACGACGCCATATTTAGTAAACGTCGACCCATGATGAATGGTCACGACGACATGCATGCTCTACTAAATGTCTTCCAAGTAAATGTTTGGTACAAAAAAAAAATTAAAAAAAAAATTCAGTCACGAACTCAACGTCGAAGATAGCATTTTACATAATAAGTCGGCGGCGAGTAACGTCAGTGGGAAATAGATGCTGCAGTTTGTTTCTCTTTATACACAAAGTTCGGAGTTCAGACAAATTGATGTCCAATTTGGTGTAGTGATTTTAGCAGTTCCAGAAGCTCTCTACCAAGTATTTCGTTTCTTTTCACTAAAAGGCTAAGAGTTTTGTCAGTGTGTTTGTACAAATGCGGATATAGATGCAATAATGTAGTCTACTACATCGACACTCTCGACAAAGACCCCGTCATAAACTAGTAACACCATAACGATAGGTTTGCGTAAAGTGCAAAAGTCCTTTGTGGGGTCTAGTATACGCTTTTATAGTTAGGTTGTGGTAGGTGTGCATTTTTGATACTTCTTTGTGGAAACACTGTGTGCATAGCATAGTTTTGTTAACCATTGTAAAAAAATTTTTTTTTTGAAAAGAGTAACTGCTGAGTTTCTTGCCGGCTCTTCTCAGCAGAATCTGCATTGGTACGGTGCGCGGCGGCGGCGCGGTGGTAGATTTATGACGTGTCATAAGAGCTACAAGTTGGCCTACACATGAAATAAATAAATTTTGATTTTGATTTTGATTTTGATTTTATAACTTGACTAGCTTTATCCCGCAGCTTCGCTCACGTTAAGTTCGATTCTTCCAACCCCTATTTTATCCCCTTAGGGGCTGAATTTTCAAAAATCCTTTCTTAGCGGATGCATACATCATAATAGCTATCTGTATGCCAAATTTCAGCCCGATCCGTCCAGCGGTTTGAGCTGTGCGTTGATAGATCAGTCAGTCAGTCACCTTTGCCTTTTATATATTTAGATTCCGTAAGAATTGGTAGATTTGCCATTACATCAAGTTAAACAGTGCATAAAGACATTTAATAAGTAGAAGTTATTACACAGTTAACGAATTCCTTAATGACAGAGTTGCTTGGAACCAAACTGCTTTGCTTCAGCTGTCCACAAGATAAGCTACATATTCTAACATTTTTTTGTTTTGAAAAGAGCAACTACTGAGTTTCTTACCGGCTCTTCTCAGCAGGATCAGCATTCCGAACTGGCGGTAGATTTTCGACTTGTCATAAGAGCCACAAGTTGGCCTACATGAAATAAATAATTTTGAATTTGAATTTGAATTTGATTGACTGCGCAGTACACGAGCAGTTGGCAGACAGTGACGTGCAGTTATAATACGGACACACAGTGTAAACTGACTTTGACAACGATCTGCACAGTGTACAGTAACAGAACCGGTGAAGTTTTTTATTGTCATCGCCTCAACCAAAGACGTCCTACCACACTGCGCTATCCTGTGCCGCTTATATCCAGTGACTGGTGACTTGCTTGAGATCGTCAGTCCACTTAAAAGGTGTCTTCCAACGTTGCGCTTACCGGTTGGAGGTCGCCATATTTTGAGCACCTGTGGCTCTTTGAACTATGAGCCCCGCCCATTGCCACGTCAGCTTCATAACTCGATGAGTAGAATAGAATAATTTTTTATTCAAATAAACTTTTACAAAGTTCTTTCGAATCGTCAATTAGAGAACCAGCAAGAAACTCGGCGGTTGCTCTTTTAAAAATTACCAATACAATGAGTGAGAATGCGCATCGTGATTATATAAACACAGACCCTTAATTCAAGGGTTCGAATATACAAGCTTCGAATTTCTGAATTCATTTTCAGTCTTAGTTCAGTTCTCCTCCAAAATTCTCTACTCTAAGTAAGTAAAAGAAGCTTTGTGTATACCAACACAAAGTTTGCGAAGCACTCCCGCGATTTAGTTGAGACAAATTGAAATAGACAGTCGGTGCTAGAAAATCCAATACACTGTAAAACAATTCACAAAATTTCTAGAAACTAAGCGCACAAAGCAAGGAGACTGTTTAAACATCCCTTGAAAGCAGCTCCTGCTCGTCGTTTAATTTTGGTATGATTTTCAGTTCGTATTAACACTTGTAAGATCTAAAACTTGTACACGGAATTTGTTTAAAGAATAAAATTAAAATTGAAGTAATTCGCCAAAGAATTAAGTCACCGACGTAGCCCTCAAGGCTAATATCTTGAAGTGAAAACGCACTAAATATAGAGCTATATACTCAGCTGCTTCCAACATTTCATACAAGCGAACTGATTTAATTAACTACTTAAATTGTTAAGGATAAAGGTCTACGTAAAACTACTAGACGTAATACTAAACTGTATTAGATATTATGGTGCAGGTTTTCAGATTTAACCTGTTACGCGTCCAGATAACAGGCCGGAAAATTGCTCAATCATCAACTCTAGGTAGGTACCTAGGTACAATAACTCCGTCTAATTAATAACCATTCCTTTCAAACCAATCCGAACGATAACAGACTTAAATGATTAATCACCCTCAGGGAGAGCATTATCCAAACTCCCAAGACTGTTTGAATTTAAAATCTAAGAAACTTACCGAGAGTCGATTAAATTTTCAAAGCTTCGAATCGGCATAGGTCTATTAAAAGTTCGCCAACATCACACAGATGGCCCAAGTCACCTGTCAGTTACCAAGGGAAGTTAGGGAAGTCAATTCATTTGTTAGTTTGCTTAAAACTCTTGTTGATGTTGCAAAGAATATCACTTACGTCAAAATGTTTAGATTGGATTTAATTTACTTTTTTTTTAATTATATATAATATAATAGATAGAATACGCAAAGAGAGCTTACGGTGCTCCTGGATTTCCAACGAGTTGGTTAATTTGGGACTGCTGTCCAACCTGTAAACTCTACCTTCAAACTGGGCCACCAAAGTTTACAAGGCAGCAGTAAATATACAGCAAGTGGCCTTATAACTTGCACCGAGTACATCCACCGAGTGTGGTTGGATAAAAGTATAAAATACACCATAATTATCAAACGAAAATTACCTTTATTATAATATTTATCAATATTTTCGCCCGTAAATTCAACAAATAGCTCGCATCGATGAAGCTTTGAGTCCGCCCGAGTTTAATTAAAGCGCGACACAAAGTCGTCGCAGCCGAGTAATTGCGCACATCATGCACGTTCTCGGTTCATTTGTCAAAAATAAAGAGCTACCCACCGCCGAGCCTCGCAAAGTGCTTACTGGCGTGACGATTTTTCTGCTTTACTACTTCCGATGTTAAAATTACATTTATTGCTCGACGTATCATATCGATCTACCGTTGCTCACCGCTATATATACCTATATTAGTACTAGTCTACACATGGCAACAACGTTGTAGATTTCGAGCATCGACACAGAAGCTTTCAAGGGAAATGAACCAGTTAACATCCTTAAAAAGTCAACATTTAATATTACCGATTTTTGTATCCTTAAGTCAGTTAAGCGAAATCTAGATTCCCACTATAGATTTCGCTTTAATTTTAAAGGTGCGTTATATGAATGAACTTAATTCATTTTAATTTAACGTTGTGGTATTTCGATAGCGAATTGTACTTATGTAAATATGCTTTGTGTCTAAATATATGTGTATATATAAGGTCAATCTTTACCCAACTACAGCCAATTTTGGATGGTAAGAGAGAGAGAAAGAAAGAGAGAGGATTCTTCACGCCAGCTTTTTTGTAATACATAGGAATAAAATGTCCTGTATTCTATAATCTAGCTGAATTGTGCCAGATCAATATAATAGGTAAGTATTAGTCGTTTAGTTTAATTATAAATTACCCCAAGATACAATATTTGAGTCGAATTAAGAAAAAATGCAGGACGAGGGGAAAATGCAGCACGAGAACTTTCAGAATATTTTACATTTTATATTAAGTTCTTATTCAAAAGCACTCTATTTGATTTCACTCGCTGAGGCAAAATAACCAGAGCAAGAGGATAATAATTCATCATTCTCAAGCTTCAATGATAGACGCAGCACAATAGAAGCTTGCGTTCCAATGATAATGGCCCGAATATAATTCATTCTATTCTGTACTGTGTTGCTAATATTACAGTAATTTTGATATTTCAAACGTTCATCCTAAACTATGTTATTCGTATCCCTGTTTCGATGTTTCAAACACTAGTTCTAAATTAAACCTCACTCCAAAATTATAATTATAATATTGGAAGCTACGTTTAATAGGTATTATTTGTGGAGCGATGTTAAAGTTTCAATAGCTTTGTAAATATTATAAAGGGTGTTCAGGAAGGTCATTCATTCAAACTGTACCTCTAACTCTTCTCTAAAAAAATTTTGTATCTGCAACTTTGTAAGAATCTGCATTCCGAACCGGTGGTAGAATCCTTTATAAGAATTATTCTGTTCTTTTTTTTTATTTGATGACAAGATATTCCATGACTGTGATCTCACCTGATAGTAAGTGACGATGCAGTCTAAGATGGTAGCGGACTAACTGGAAGGGGTATGGCAGTGTAAATTTAACCTATACCCCTAATCGGTTTCTACACGCCATCGTGCCGGAACGCTAAGTCTTTGACGGTATAGGGTGGTAAGTGGTAACTAGCCACGGCCAAACCTCCCACCAGAAAAAGATACTGTTCTTCAAGTAGATACTTATCGTTTTCAATATGATGCGGTACCTACCAACTTTCCTTTATCGTTTCGTTCACAACGTCCAAATATAAAGAAATGTAGAGATGGTTAATGAAACAAAGGGATATTCAAGTTATAATGCTGGAACGGCAAGCTTTTGTCCAACATACAGAGTAGCTATATCATTGAAACTTGGGAATGATAAATTATTTACATCGTGCTAGTAGGTAATTCTGATTTCTGCTTTGTGCTTCTAGTGAACTCATTGGTGTAGTGGTTAACATGTTCAACTGCGGATGATGAGGTCCTGAATTCAATTTCCAGGTCAGGTAAAAAATTGTATTGGGTTTTTGACAAGAAATCCTCTGTAGGCACACGTCGGGAGCTACGGAGTACCACGACTGTCACCCCCAAACCTCGAAGACCACTTAAAGCTGACCTGCGCCTAATCTTTCCCTAATCATTTTGAATTACAGTCTCATCGGACTATAAGAGTGAGGGAATAGAGCCTGCACCTGTGTTTGCGCATACATTTGTGGACTATAATGTCTCCATGATGTCTTTGCGGAGAATTACCCCCGCAACCGGATCCGATATAATATTTCCTATGTTATCAGTTATCCATGTTTTATTCTCTTTCAATCTATTATGCTGACACTGCAAGCTCTCATTCATCATTGGAACTGGGAAAAGATAAATTATTTCTGTGTCATGCTAGCATCTCTGATTTCTGTGTACGTTACTAGTGAGTTTAGATAGAGTCATAAATGAAGAGAGTGCATACAAAATGAAATGTCACATTACTTATTCTCTCTATTGTATAATGCTATACAAAGATCCTCTTGCATTACGTATATCAATATACTTTATATATATATTTTTATAGAATATTAGTTAAGTTGAACTAATATTCTCCTCTCTCCTCCAAATAAGCGGAAAGCTTGAGTTAGGAGTATGTAGGACTGTAGTGCACAGGTGGGGATCAAACCTGCGACCTTTCGATTTTCAGTCCGCACCTTTAACCGTTGGACTATTGAAGCTATTTATCCTCATTAGTTAAACATCCTTGAATTAGTTGAATCCTGTATTCCTTAGACCTTAGGCTTTAATACTATCATTGTTCAAAACTATTTCAGCTTTCCAAACTTGAGTCAACCGTGTTACATAACAATCTTTTTTACTTTCAGGATCATTTAATTGGTTATAAAATGATGACTTTCGAAAATAATAATTATTATATTCCAAAGTGATTTTCGCGATAGAAACCCCGGAAAATTTAATCGCAGTTGCATCAACCGTTATCGTTAACTGCAAAATCATCAATATCGAAGAAAAATTCCATTAAATTTTCAATTATTTTCAACGAAGCGAACTATATTACAGGGGCAGGGGTAAAAAACCCAAATAAAACCAGTGAACTTTTAAATTTTTCGCCCATACATGATCCTCGCCCCGTCTTTACTAAATTAAACAAGGTGGCAAGAAAATTCAATCCAATCTAAACTTCCTTCAATCCAATTTGAATCCCCCCAACCCAAATCCCCCCCTTTATCCGTGGGAGGCGCATCGAAGCAATTTATTTCGATCTCGTCTTCTACACGTCACTGAAAAGATGTTTAGCGTTTTATACAACTAACTCTTGTGGACAAACGTTGCGTCTGGGTCTTTTTAAAGAGCACCTAGATTTTAAACAGATTAAATTTCCTTTACTTTTTATCGTATTGTAAGGAATGGAAACATAATCTAAAATGGTTTTATACTCTGTTGAAAGACCTATTTTGCGCCCCAATTTTATAAATATTATAATCAAATTGCATTACAAATCGGAATTTTCAAGCAACTAGTAATCCATCCCAATTTTACAACTTTTGTTTTAACTAGATGTTTGACAGATTTCCAATACATAATCTGTCACAGGGACAACGCCTCGGATAAAGTTTACTTACCTATATGTTATTATAGGTACTCTTTGATGGTGAAATAGGCCCTAAAAGTATTTACAAATGTTTAAAATTTTGCAATGAATTACGCCATATAAAACTTTTCTTCGATTTCAAAACTAAAACAGAAATGTAAAGGTTAAAATCCATTGTAAAGCCGGTATTAAAGTTACAACTAGCTAAATTCCGCAAAGATATGGGAACGTAGAGAGAGAGTCGGTAAGTAAGCGTTAGACTCTTGGTATCTTTACGACGTCCCTCCGAACTTATCGCGCAGGTTTGCATAGCTTTAACGCTTCGCCCATTCCTCTCACTCGGCCTTGACTGCTAATCCCTTGTCGGGAAACTCATACGGAAATTGAGCTTAGTTGGTGGAGGATGTCTGGTGGGAGGCTTTGGCCGTGGTTAGTTACCACCCTACCGTCAAAGACGTGCCGCCAAGCGATTTAGCGTTCCGGCACGATGGCGTGTAGAAACCGATTAGGGGTATAGGTTGTATTTACACTGCTATACCCCTTCCAAGTTAGCCCGCTACCATCTTAGACTGCATCGTCACTTACCATCAGGTGAGATCGCAGTCAAGGGCTATCTTGTCATCGAATAAAAAAAAATAAAAAAAAAAGTTGCTGGATAGTGTTTGATGCTTAGTTTTTTTGCAAACGTAAGAGATTTTTATTACATTTTTGGTGTGAGGGACAACAATTTTGATTGTAAATGTATAAATATCAGTCAAGCTGAAGTTGAATAAATATCTCCTCCTCCTCATCATGTATCTTACTATTATCCTTTCTCATATTCTCTCCAAATAAACGAAATGCTTGTGCTAGGAGTGAGTATGACAACAGTGTAATAAACCCTTTCAGTTTCCAGTCCGCACCTTTAACCTTTGGGCTCTTAAGGACTCTATTTTGATCACCTCTGTGGTATAGTGCACTGCCATACCCATCTTTCAAGTAAACCCGCTACCATCTTAGCCTGCTCTAAACTCACGCTGCATTCGGCTCCATTCAAAGGCGTTGGACCTAATTCTCTACATTAGAGAATTTAAGGCGATCGAATCGCTGACGTCAAAATAAAACATAACAACATAAAAGATTAAGCTGAAACAGCGTGTTCTCTAGTACAGAGCTGTCATGCCTCGCTAGAACAATTTAGAACTCCATTATTTCTACAGCGTTCATATTGTTAGAGAATTTTTCGGTTGCTTTTCATTTTTCATAATATTTTCCTTTGAGGAGCTTATGAAACTATTTGAAAACTAAATCATGTTCTTCTAACGATTTTACTCATGAATATTCTGGAATAACTCTGTTCAGAATTTTTTTGAAAGTCAGCTTTTGGTTATTCTGGTGGAACGTTTCGCTTGGTCTTTCCATAGCTAGTGAAGAATCCTTTTGAATTTTACCTGTCTTCAAAAAGTGCACAATCATTCCGCTTGAAGTAAGTCATGGTGGTCATTTGTTTAAGCTCAAAAATTACAATATCGGAACTCAGCATTTTCGATATAAGTGGTATCTGTAATTTAGTTACAAACATTACAGTAACCTCTTCACAAAATTTTCTTTGGCATTTCCTTACACCTTCTATATTGTCTAGGAAACCTTTTTTCAATCCTACTTCACATCCTACTTTCTATTCTACTTCCTATTTATATTATAAATAGGAAGTAGAATAGAAATTATTATTAATGCAAAAGTTTGTGAGAATGAATGAATGGATCTTTGTTATTAATAGGCTGGATAAGCTCGCTCTTTTATCTTCTCTCTCTGTTTCCCACTCTCTCTATAGGTTTCCTCTAAATACCCTGCACCACGCTGGCTAAGTGATGACAAGAATTGGCAACTTTACACACCTTTGAAAACAACATGGAGAACTCTCAGGCATGCGGCAACTCTCACGATGTTTTTCTTCACCGTTAGAGCAAGTTATATTCAACCATTATAATAACATTTTATTTAATGTCTTTGAGCACTTCGCGATTACAGTGGTCGCTGTCAAGAAGATGAATTCAAACGGGTCACTGTTTCATTTTTCATGGCTGAGAAACTATGAAGCAGTCGTGAAATTGTTGAAAATATGAATGAAAAATGATCTCCGATTTCGCAAGACGTGGCTTCTTTTAAAAATAATTTTAAACCTGAATTTCAGGGTGGTATTTACCTAACTACTTTCTGATGTTAGGCTTTTTAAATTACAAAACAAATTTCAGGGTGGTATTTACCACTACTTTCTGATGTTAGACTTTTTAAATTACAAAACAAATAACTTCATCAATAATTGCAGCGTTTTCCATCAACGCACATAACTTCAAAAATTTAGAGGTGAAGTTAAAGACTGGCATTCGAACCTAAGACTAAGATTGTATTTGTACACGTATATTGAAATTAAGCTAGCGTTTTGCATCGGTTCCATCGTTTCTAATTAGGCCCACCCAACCAACCCAACGTACAAACTAAAATTATTTTATGCTTTGTAGTGGCGTTTGAAGTCCGTTTTTATTTAAAAAAAATTCTCTATTATTATTAGCGTATCTAATAACTACGAGTATTATATCCTTCAAACAAAGCTCTTAGAAAAATTAATTACTTAATTATTCAAATACAAAATAAGATCGCCTTCAAAGAATTAATCTTAAAAATCCTCATCAGCGAATAATAGCGTTTTAATCCAAGAGTAAATGAATTAGGGTACGCTCATACTGATATAATTCACCCGCGCGATTCTCTTGAGATTCTGCTGAGAAAACAAATGGTAAACACGTTGTGCATTAACAGCGAATCCCTTTCCCGATGAAATCTTCTTCTCTTTTTTGAGAAAATGGTATACATAGTCTTGTCCAGTACGTAGTTTTCTCAAGAGAATAAAATCCGGGAGTCGAGCGTTACCACAGCAGTAATTTATCTTGTACACAGCAATGAGCTCACTCTTGTTGTTTATCCAGTCTATCCGTTTAATAATATGCAAATAAGCTTTCTAAGAAGTAAATTACAGATTTAAACAATACTACGCAAACTCCATACTAGTTGATGAATTAATATGTCGCTTTATCTTTAAAATTAGTAGAGCAGAAAGAAAAATTAACCGCATGCGATAAGCAGTAATATTTGCCAATCGCAAAGCTCAAGCCACTGGGCGGATCAGGCTGAAATTTTGCATGTAGATAGCTATTATAACGTAGGTATCCGCTAAGAAAGGATTTTTGAAAATTCAACCCCTAAAGGGATAAAATAGGGGTTTGAAAAATCGAACTTAACGTGAACGAAGCCGCGGGAAAAAGCTAGTATAAAATATGAGGATCTTGGCCTTAGGCTGCCACTCTAAGGCTGATAGACCGCACTATAGACCGTACTCTCACTCAGCTCAGACTCAAGATAGAGTTAAAACGAGACAGATTTCGTCAGATCGTATTTGTATCGTTTTAACCTCTATCTTGAGTCTGAGCTGAGTCAGAGCTCGCTCTATAGAACTCAGCATAATTCTGTGCGACTTCGCACTCACCGGTTCCTCTGAGAAGAATACATTCTTTCAGTACAAATAAAATCGTGCGACGAAACCGTTACTGTGAAGACACTTTTAAGCTTTTTCATTAAGCGCGTTTTCATATTTATTCCCGCTGAGTTTGCGTAACCTCAAATTAATTTCTTTAAGACAAAAACATCGGCTGAATGATCACAAAAACATCGAGGCGGAGAAAAGGCCTCGTCAAAACCTCCGCTCCGTTTTATAGAGCAGGATTTATCCTTGTCTGTGGCAATAATATTATTCTTTTTTTGAAAAATATGCCATGTAAAAAATGTCTTTACAATGTTTGACTACTTTTCTGAGTAGCCTTTTCTTTTCATTTTTTATTTACTTTGTTTTCCTACCTTGTGTATTCATTTTTAAATAGCTATTGTATATACTCGTAAATTCGGTTCTTTTAGAACGATCTTCAATGTCATTGTATAGCTAACTAATAATAACTAGTGGTTCGCCCCAAACTGAGACCTCGCGATATCCCATAATTCCCGAAAGTTTTAATTATATATTGTAATAATTAACTTTTAACATTAGACGCAATAAAAAAAAAATAGTTGACATAAAACTGTTTTACTGACACAGCGCCATCTATTAGCATTATTGTGAACCTATTAGCATTTAAAATTAAATAATTTCGTTTCTTTATAACATTTATCTAATTTTAGTATTTGTTGTTCAAGTACAGGATATAACTGAATTTTCAACCAAGTTTCACGTTCTAATATTCAGTAATTCTTGACATATGGCTCAAATTAAAATCTCCACTTTGAAAGCCCCCCATTTCGTCAATTTTAAGGGAAAAATTAAAAAAAAAATATTTTTGTACTCTGATCAAAGTCGTCTTTAAAAAGATATATTGCAAGTCTATGTAACGCAACAAACAAAATTTTACTTCAAACACGCTTCTATGAGAGCCCCCCTGAAATAAAGCTTTTTATATTTTTTTATACAATGTTCGGCTGAAGGCCATCAGTTTACATATTATATTTAAATTTGAAGTAATTACGTTCAGTAATTCAGAAGTTATAGGGCTCTGACAGACATTTGGACGTACACACTTCTCTGTCCAATACAGACAAGCGCCCTAGTTGACTCAGAGAACTCGCTTCGCTCGTTCAATAATAATTTGTTGTAACCGTAATTTAATAGGAATCAGAAATTCATTATCAAACGTCAAAATAAGCGCTTAGTACCTAAGTGAAATGGAACGTTGTAAACATTTTGATGTGTCTTCGGTACGTAGTTTAAACGAAGATTTATAAAGGTTACCATAATGGTTACCATTAATAAAAGATTCTAGTTTTTCTATATAAAATGCTCGAAAAAAAGTGGAAGAAAATGCACGTTCAGACTTACAAATTTCGCAAATAAATATCACACGAGCCATGTCACGTTTTTCATTAGAAGCCGTTACCAGTCGGTTGTACCACTCTAAGATTTCTTGGGTGCCAAATTTACCCACTCGATAAATACTCTAAGCCCGATAACTATCTTGAGAGTATCTAAGAGCCTACCTTTAGTTTGTATAAAACGTTTTTTAGAGACTTTACGTCAGATTTATATCAAGCTTTGTAACGAGGTGAGATGCATAGAAGCTTGAAATATACTTTTTGGGAACGAATAAAACTTTCTTCTATGTTATTCTAGTAGTCTGTCTCTAGTAGGAAATATCTTAAATTTATTTAAAACAAAATTGCTGAGCCGTTAGATGAAAGCAGCATTAACTGGCATGCCAGGAAAAAGTGTGATATCCAATTGATTTTTTTTTTTTAAATGTACGAAATATAACTTAGGAATTATAAAACATTGATTTATATCACTAATACAAATTTACAAGAGTTCATTCTAATTTATGTACTTTCAAAGCAGAAGCAATGAACCCGAAAACCTCAAACCGATGACATTAGTACCTCTAAATAAAAAAAAATTAAACATACATTTGCAAGTTCAACAATAAATATAAAAAGGTATTCAATCTCAAATAGGGAAAAAGGTATCTTCAAAAGCGGAGAATGAAACTTTTGGATGCCTTGTAAGCAATCCGGCTCCGTCCCCATTTGTTTCATTCAATGTAAGAAAACCACTGTCCAATTCTGAACGAGGGAGAGACTTAGCGGGGCATGAGATTAGCGATTTAATGTTCAAGAGTTTTACATTTAACCACCAATGAAATATTTAAATCCTGGCCAAATGTAAATACTCGTATTTTATATTTTTGCAATAAAAAAATTTCTCTTTTTCGTAGCTAACAGTGAATTATGAGCATGTTTGTTATTTATTATTAATAAACTATACACAAAGCTTATTGCATTTTCACTGAAAATGTGGATGAATAACATCAGCAGACACTCGAATTTTCGAATTTCCACTATGTAAATATGCGTATGGATCCTTGCAATGCCCGACAGCGCAACAGGAGTAGTATATGACGTAATTATAAACAAGTTTTACATACCTAGTAATATAATAAATGCAAGTGTTTGTTGGTTTCTATCACGCAGCAACGTGATTTTTTCATGAAATGAATTTCTGGAAAGTGAAATAGGCCTGACTTTTTATGAGAAATCAAAGAATATCAGAAACTACTCCACGCAGAAATTGATTTACTTCTACTATATTCCATACAGGGATCTAAAACACACTCTACAGAATTTTTATCAAAGCGAAGATAAAAAATACGATTCCAAAGATTTAATTGCACGTGTAAAACTCACAAAAGAGATCAGCTATGCAGATTTTTTCATCGTGCAATAGGTGTTTCAATTTTTTTTTAATCTTGAAAAGATCTATAAAATACATACGTTTATAACCTCTAAATTCATAGCTCCAATAGCAGGATTGTCTTCTATAAGGACGATACTTTTGAATGGAAAATTAGAAAGATATTTTAGATTATAAAATTGCTGGCTTGAAATTCTTTATACCAGCATTTCTATTAACGTTCCCAGGAATATTAGCGGTTTTTCGAACGATGGTTATTTCGATTTCGATAGCGTTCTCTTTACGAGGGTGAAATTTAATTACCTTTTTTTATCTGAAAGAGATCTGGAAAGAAAAAAGAGCTCGGAATATTATACAGTGTATTATTGAATTCGCTTCTTTTGAAATTAATTGGGGTGTTTAGTTTATATACCTGTTAACTGCTTGTTAAGAATAAGAAACAGTTTTTTCATATTTATAAAATTAGTTATTAGAATTACAAAGAATTTATAATAATTTCTGGCTCGTATTTTTGCTGCTAGCTGAAATTATTTTTTTTTTTGCTTTCTACTCTTTCAATTACTTTTAGTACTTACCTAGCAATATTCCTTTAAGGCATTATATTCTCTTTATAAATGGCTTACCTCTTTTGAGCTACTACCTTACTAGAAAATTGAAGCTGTACCGTGAAGAAACCAATTAGAGGTACAGGGCTCTAAAATGGTTTGCATAAAAGCATTTTGTAGAATTATTAATAATTTTTATATTATTAAAAACTGTTGCATTATGCTAACCTTACAGCTTTTCATTTATTTTTTCCTCTGAGATTTGGACTATGGTACTTACATCAAACATATTTGGTACAGAGGTGTTAAGATTAAAATTTCCACATATCCCCACATATCCCCTTAGTTCAACCCACAGCTCAAACCACTGGACGGATCGGACTGTTTGTCATACGTATACATACAGGCTATAATGACGTAAGCATCCGCTAAGGAAGGATTTTTAGAAATTCGTCCACTAAGGGATTAAAATAGGGATTTGAAAAATCGAACTTAACGTGAGCGAAGCCGCGAACAAAAGCTGGTAATATTATAACCTAGACCATACTCACGACTCCGTCCGCGTGGATTATGATTTTTTAATTCCCGGAGGAACTCTTTTTCCGGGATAAAATGTAGCATTTGTGTTAATCCTGGGTATGAGCTATCTCCATTTCCAACAGCGAAATCGGTCCTTTCGTTGTGGCGTAAAGGCGTAACAAACATACACACACACATAAAATCTTTCGCCTTTATAGTATTAGTGTGATGAGAAAGTGTGTTTGTTTGTTGGTTTGCCCTTCAATCAAGCAGCAACAGACGAAGTAATTTTTGCACGGATTTAGTTGATGAAACTATACGTATCCACGCCGACGAAGTTGCCGATATCAGTTAGTGTATCAATAGGAAACTGAGCCAATACTGATTGAACTTTTTCCCACAGGAAATCGAGCACTGCTACTACCACGGCACGGTCAAAGACTACCCGGGCGCGTCAGCCGCCTTCCACACTTGCAACGGCGTTTCCGGGGTCATTCACATCGGCAACGAGACCTTCGTCATTCATCCCTTCTACGGCGGCGATCTATCGGTCAGTCACACTATCTTCTCATTAAGACCGAGCGAAGCGAGCTCTGTTTTTTTTTTTGAGCATTTTTTTTCAGATATTTGCAAAAACCTACATACCCGCAGACGTCTCGGCCTTAAGAATCTTCCAGCTTCGAAAGACCTTTTTGGTTTTACTCAAATTAAACTTTACCGCTAGCTAGTGACAGCTAGTGACCATATGCTGTAAACTACAGCTACAAGCGATGAACTTTAGTGTTTTGTCTCAAAACAGAGTACATCCAAATTATAAAAGTACTGTTTTCAACTCTATTGCTTCGTCCATGTTACATTTTAGAATAAATATATTTGTACACTTATCGATCATCATAACCTTTATACAGACTTTTTAATTTAAGTGTATACAGCCTTGAATTGAAATACTTCAATTTGCAAAAAGAATAGGTCCAGTCAAAAGAAGGTTTCACCTCTGAAAAATTACGAGTGTTTTAGAACTTTGCAAATCGATTAATCCGGGATAAAAAGTAGCCTATATGCTATTTTAGACTACAACCTACCTCTGTGCCTTTCAGCCATATCGCTTCAGTCGTTGCGGCGTGATTGAGTAACAAACATCCATACATCCAAACTTTCGCATTTATAATATTAATAGGATCAAAAATTTAATCAATAAGCCAGCTAATAATATAATTTAAATTACCTACGTTTATTCATTCCAGCCATTCATCATCATGACACGAACAAGATGTTGATTGCAATAAACGTCAATACGGTACAATTATTAATTGCTTAAAACAGAAATTGACATTAATTGAAATCTAAATTAATATGTCTAATTTAATTCAGCCCCTGTCGCGCAAACTGTGGTATTGCGTGTAATTAAACTGCCGCTAATTAATAACTACCTATTTCCAATAATATTATTACTAACTGATGCCTGCGACTTCACCCGCGTTGATTAAACCTGTCCTACAAACTTTACTTATCCTTTTTACTCCTTTAGGGATGGAATTCAAAAATCACTGCATCGCTCCCTTGGGTACTTATTACTCAAAACTTAAAATTTTACACCATATACGCGTATCGCGATCACACCTGATGGTAAGTGAAGATATATCTAAGAATCAGGCGCTTGCCTAGAAAATTCGTATTTAATCTTGATTTTAAGGAACCCAAGTTGTAGTTAGTCTGAAAATCGAAAGGCATTCCAAAAGCTCTAGCTCAAGGCGCTGATCAAGGAGTTCCGGTTTCGATTTGGCTTGAACTTGAGACAGAATTAAAGTGAGACACAAATATGCCGTGACATAAATCTTTCTCTCTTCAACTCTCTGCCTTGAGTCTCATTTAATTCAAAATTCAAGAGCTGAGCCCTTTCCAAAAAGCGTAAAAATTCCACTTGGGGACGGTTTAATATTATTTATAAGTAGCAGGTACTACTTAACTCGCTTTATAGCGCCTCCCGAGTTCGGAAGCCGCAGTTAATTCTGTTTATATGTATATTTATGTGCCGAGCTGACGTTCGCTGCGCCCGTGAGTGCGCTAATTAAGTTCTCGTTGCTTGTCGTAAATCGCCTTTTTCGACGACAACCTCTATAATTAAGACGTCTAGGAGGAGACATAATATCACACTTCGTCAAAAGAAAAATTTTTACAAAATTCCAAAATTTTAAATTGTTTATTTTATTTAGGCCAACTTGTGACAAATCTTTACCACTTTACCTAGTTCGGAACGCAGATTCTCTCTCAGAAGAAACTCAGCAGTTGTTCTTTTCTAAGCAGAAATGTTACAGTGTAGAGTTACCTACCTTGCAAACTGCATATTTGTAACCGACTTCCAAAAAGGAGGAGGATATCAATTCAGCCGGAAACTTTTTTTTGTCTTTTAAACTACTAATTTTGATGAATTTTATTCATCTTTTTATCAATTTCCTTTGAAAAGGATGCTTAAACACTAGGACATGTGATGATAATAAAAGTAACTTCATTTTAAAGATAACAATTTGATTTTGAAGCAGCTTACGCGTCTGTTTTATTGTCGTGGAATTCATGTACATTTAGAATAACAAAGTAACCAAATAAATTAAACTGGTATTAAATTAATGTATAATTAAACCTGACTTTTTCTCATCAATTAGTTCAAATTTGTGGCAAGATTGTACGATTCTTAATGTTCTGTAAAGCATAGAAAACTTGATCAATTGGTCGTCCACGTTTGCACAGATAAACATTTCGTATAACGTCTCTTCATTGAGTGGGACTTTTTGTTTTTTTGCCAACGATCTCTTATTAATTTTGTTTACGCGGATGACTTGCTAATTTTTGGTTATTTTGTTTTTTTGCACTGATTCACAAATTGCGAGATTAAACTTGAGAAATTATGACCAGAGTGAAAAAGTTATTAAGGTATAATTTAAGCAAAAAAGACTAATCAGAAATTGTTGTGTGAGACTGCAGTCAAAGGTTTTGTTAATCATAACTTATGATTATGATTCACATCTACTCGTTATTTCGAACTTCGTAACACAAAACGACTCTACGAAGTCAAATAAGTAAGTTTAACAGAGTCTACTCGTAATTAAATCATATTAAGTTTATGGGTTAATCTTATTTATTTGATGTTTTTCTCTTTCGTTTTTTCCGAATAGATACTTTACTAAGCCAAAGCCAATCAGTCAATGTCTAATCAATGATTTCTACTAGGGATGAGCTATACACTCACAAAACAAACGAAAAAATTGTGCCGAACGACGAAGAGTATAATAGAGTACTTCATTGTTAAATGGCATGACAAATTACGACAAATATCTGCCATTACGCGCTTCATTTACCACACGTTTGTAACATATCCACCTCTTTTTATATACATATACAATACCATAGTGTCTAATTCTCTTTTTATGTAGGTACTGCCAGATATTGTAGTACCCATTTCGATATAAGTACATTTTGACATAAATTTTGTCCATAGAATTTCACTAGTTATATTAAAATTACCTTACATTAATATTGTGTTAAATATTATAACGCATAATGATATTCGATAATACAACTCATCATGATATTAATAGTCAATATTGTCGGAGTAATGTAGAGTATGTAATAAAATGAATGTATAATATCCAATAACTAACTTTGATCTATCCACAATACAGTAATTATATTAGCGTCTATTAGTGGAAATATTTCGAATAATTGCTATCTCATAGAGTGGAAATGCTTTAATTGTAATAGGGGCTCTCAATTTTGAGGAGAACAGTTGAAAATTTACTATGGTAATGGATAAATTTTAATCTAGGATAAAAGCACGCGTTACTCTGCGAAATATACGATTTTATTTTTATTATTTGTGTACACATAAAAAAGTATCAAAAATAATATTAGATGAAGTGGACAAAGGTAAATCATATCTCTAATATCCTTTTTTAGGGTTCCGTTCCCGAAAGGTAACCTACGGGACCCTATTACTAAGCCTCCGCTGTCCGTCCGTCCGTTCGTCCGTCCGTCCGTCCGTCCGTTCGCCCGTCTATCTGTATCTCGTGATCCGTAATAAGTAGAGAGTTGAAATTTTCAGAAAATGTGTATTTCTATTGCCACTATAATACGAATAACAAATAATAAAAATAAAACTTAAATTAAAAATTAAAGGGGGCTCCCCTACTAGAAACGTATTTTTTTCGGCGTTTTTTTGGTACAGAACCTTCGTATGTTAGTCCGACTCACATTTGACCGGTTCTTTAGTAAAGTATAGGTAATATTTATATTTGTCTTCCAAAATGATGATGATGTTCATTAGATTTTTTGTAAGCTCAACGAAAAATCTGATGTACCCCCATTGCAAAAATTGTTCTAATAATTGGAACAGAGAGAGTGATACTGTCGCAAGTCAAACAATAGGTCTGATTAACCCCCAGCCGCTGCCGGGTCTTTGTTGATAGTGCCATTGTACCCCAGAGCGGAATTGCGAATTGCTACTGATAACAAGAGTTACGAGGTATTTACTGTACTAGCCGTTCACTTCAAGCTGGCCGCTACCTCTCGTCGCCCTTCCCCACACCGCACCTCAAGTCAGACTCAACAGTCAGGGTTTTTTCAAACTTTTGTTATGACTTACGTTACGTTTTTTTTTTGATTTTGTTATTTATTGTTGTTTTGTAACTATTTTTTGCTAGTCGTTTACTACGATTTTTATCCCGGATAACAAGAGAGTTCCAGCGGGAATTAAAAAACCTTAATCCACGCAAACGAAGTCACGGAAATCAACTAGTAACCTTAATAAATCTAAGCCCGATACAGGGAAAACTATTGCACAAAGTTAATATTAAGCAAAGGCAACGATAATATCACGAGTGAAACAATAGTTCTGATTAACCCCCAGCCCGTAAAAGGTCTTTGTTAATATAGTCATTGTGCCCCTGTGCGGAATTCCGAATAATTAATGATAACTGTACTAGTGAGTATTTATTATTGTTAAAAGTAAAAAAATGGCAAGAGAGCGTGGCAACTATCCTATACATGAGTATAGACTAGTAGAAACAGGTTATCCGTCTTTTAACGACTGTCCTGGGACAGTGAGGCTGTGATCTTATAACTTGAAGGTCTCGGGTTCGATTCCCGGCGGGGGCTATTTGGGAATTTATATATAATTAATATATATATAATTTTTAAACTGTCTCTCGTCTGGTTTGGTGGAAGACTCGTTTGTCTAGTGGTTAGCAAGTTGGACTGCGGATGACGAGGTCCCGGGTTCAATTCCCGACCGGGTCTGGGTAAAAAATGTATTGAATTTTTCAGTCAAGAAATTCTCACCTACTAGCCCGGAGTTAGGAAGTTGGCGGTGAGTCACGCCCGTGCCTCGGAGAGCACGTAAAGCCGTCAGTCATGCGCCTGATCTCTCTCCGGTCGCGTCCGATTTTCCGTCCCATCGGATTATGAGATTGAGGGAATAGAGAGTGCACCTGTGTTTGCGCACACACTTGTGCACTATAATATCTCCCGCCCAGATGGCTACTCTCTGTGAAGATTGAGAGAGAGAATTCTACGACCCAATTTTCATAACTTTTATCTTATCACAGCAGGGATATTAGAAAATCGCGCTTATACCCTTCTTTTACCATATAAACTATCCATAAACTACAGACGGAATACAAAAGACCCAAAAGACACATATGAGGTTTCAGCTGTCCCCGCGGACATCGGCAAATTGTTTGTCCGTCAAGATTATACAGGTCTGCGCACACAAACGACAAGACTGTCTTACCTGTTTGAATTAATTAGTTCCCACCGTCACGTATCTAATGATATTGTAGTAGCTTTAAGACTGCGTTGCGGACACGTTCCCTTGAACGGATTTGCATAGCTTGTTGGTAAAACGAGCTCACCAAAATGTACAGAATGCGATGTGATTGAGGATGTGTATCACGTTTTAGTGGAATGTGTCTGCAACGAAAGGGAAAGATTTAGATTTAAGTATAAGTTTAATATTGATTTACGGGAGTTAGGCACTTGTAACAGTGTTCTAGCTTGCCCGTTTTCGAGGGTGGCTAGAACACTGTACGAGATATACAAATTACATGTAAAACGTAGGCAGTAGGTCCGTAAGATGAAGGCCGATGAGGGTGGCATGTTTCTAGAACAAACCCTCTATAAATATTTCAGATTAAAAAAAAATGATATTGTGTGTTTGCTAAATATTAATAATTAATTGGGCAGTAAAAAGCATACAAAATGTTACTGAATATAGTGAAACTGCTTGTTCTAGCGAAGATATTGGACTATGCATCCATTCCATGCTCATACATTAAAAAAAGAAACTATATCAAACGTTGCAAAAATAAAAATAGTAGCGTGAAACATATCGAGATTTGAAATCATTTTGTTTTTTGGAATAAATAAAGTAGAAAAAATAGCGCTAGTTGAGAAACGCCTAAAAATTTAAAACTCGCTCTATTTGTCTACATTTTAATTTTCACAAAAACTAATTAGCTTTTAATTTGCAATAAGTCTAAATAAATATAGCAGAAAAAATAGCGCTAGTTAACCAACGCCTAAAAATTTAAAACTCGCTCTATTTCTCTATAGTTTTAATTTTCACAAAAACTAATTGACTTTTAATTTACAACAAGTCTGCCACATCAATAAGACAATTCTGGCGCAGACATGCGCCGGATCCGCCGCTGAAACTGTCATAGCAGGCGACATTTGTCAAGGACGAGATAATCCTGGACCCTTATCGCGGCACCCGCTGCATAAATTTACTGACGCCCAGATTTGTAGCCCAAATGAGGGGGGGAACGTATTTTTAAGCCTTATGTAAGTTATATTGAGGAAGTAAAATCTAACTTTATAGACGAACTTTAGCCGCGACTTCGTCCGCTCGGAGTTAAATTTTTAAAAATCCCGCGGGAACCTTCTATTTCACCGGGATAAAAGTTGGTCCCACACTTTTGCATTTATAATAGAGACTTGACGTATCGTAAGGGCCACAGGTTCTTCATCATAAAAATAAAATTCTGTTCGTTAGTCTAGCTAAAACTAAAAAACGGCTAGACCGACTACATTATTTTTTTATTTTGTTAAAATAAAATAAAAATAATGAAAACCCAAACGAACAGTTGAAAATCAAAAATCAAAATTGCTAATTTTGTATAGGACCACTTCGGATTAAGTAATCCGTAGCGAAGCCGCGGGTAAAAGCTAGTAAATAATACAAAATCAAAATCAAAATTTATTTATTTCATGTAGGCCAACTTGTAGCTCTTATGACACGTCATAAATCTAACATCGTACACGTACACGTAATATACATATATTAAATTCGAATTTTGTTCGAATATTAATCAGGGTAGTTAGAGAAAATAGACTAATTCAAATTCAAATTTAATTTTTTTATATAGGCTAACTTGTAGCTCTTATGACGTCATAAATCTACCACTGGGTCGGAATGCAGATTCTGCTGAGAAGAGCCGGTAAAAAACTCAGTTGCTCTTTTCAAAAAAAAATTTTTTACAAAGCTATGCTATGTACATACAATGCTTCCACAATAAAGCTTCAAATGGACCTCCAATCCTTAAAGAAACTATAGCTTAATGTAAAACATCACAACGATGATCATGAAAATATTCCCCATTCCATCGTTGCATCTTTAAAGGATTATTAATTTATTCCGTTGGTATTACAAACTTGACAATACAATACTCAGGCCCTCAAGTATAAAGCACCGTAGCTCCAAGCGGCGGTTATTGTTATGCAAATTAATAACCGGCGGCCGGACAATCGCTCCTGCCCCTTTGATCAGGGCTGAGTGCTTTATAATGTGTACTGTTGAAACACCTTTATAAAGCTTCTGGCTGTTTTAGAGACTACGTTCACCGCTATAAGGGCGGTATCTAAACTTCACTATCGATTGGTTAGTGCCGTGTTCCCTATCAAGATGAGGAGGATTATGAGGATAAGTCAAAGCCAGATTAAAGTCAATCCTTTTTAGGGTTTCGTACCCGGGTGCTAATATAGTGAATACTTTTTAAATATCTAAAATCATTAGTTTAGTTTTTTTTTAAGCTATTGCATAGCTTCTATCGGGCCAGCGTGGAGACCGAATCCAGAAATTCCGTAACAAAAATAACCTGACACGGGACTCCTCTACGGTGAGCCACTAGATGGTGCATTTTTTATCAACGCCATCTAGCGGTGAACCACTAGATGGCGTTATTAAAAAATGCTATGCAACAGCTTTACCGCGGCAGTCCCCAAGTGCCACACGTCTTTTTTTTAATATATAGACTAGCGCTTGACTGCGATCTCACCTTATTGTAAGTGAAAATGCAGCCTAAGATAGTTCGCGCTTGCCTAGAAGATGCCTATTCACTCTTGATTTAAAGACACCCACATTTAGATGGAAAAACGGTTGGTTTTTAGAGGGGAAGACGCCCTACTCGAACGAAAATCTTCATTTTAAGGCTTAATATTTCCCAAACGGACCTAAAACAAAATAAAGTAAGTAAGTAAATTAATATAATAGGTCTATGAGTATATTGCAAAGCTTGAATCATTATATTGAAGTATCAATCCGAATATAAAGTAAATTTTTAATAAACCCAATTGAACAGTGAAACTCTAACGAAATTGAAAACACTTTACAGAAAGCAATTTAATTGATTCCACCAATACAGTCGTTCCGATGAAACTCCGCGCGAAATTGTTTGTGTCCCGAGCGTTGCTATTGTTTTGCTTTTTAGGTTTTTTATACAGATTATGTTGTTTCTTTGAGTACATAAGTGTTGTTTACATTAAACAGATAAAAATAAAAATAACACACGCGTTATTTTCATTTTTATTTATTGTTATTCCAATTTTTAGGGTTCCCATATCCAAAAGGAAACGATCCAATTTTACTGCTTGGATCCTCGATCAAGATCTCACACAACAGTTACAATTCAACAATTATTAAAGACTAAATGATGACCGCAACTTCGTACGCGTGGATTGAGATTTTTAATTGCCGCGGGAATTATCTTATTTTTCGGGGCAAAAAGGGTAGCATGTGTGTTGTTCCAGTCTATAATCTATCTCTGTTCCAAACTTCAGCCAATACGGTTCAATCATTGCGGTGTAACTGACTAACAAACAAACATCCATCCATCCATCTATTCATACGTACAAACTTTCGCATTTACAATATTAGTAGAAAGGATATAAAATTAATTTTCAATTTTTAAGTTAACGTTACTCATTTTCACTTAAATCAGAGTTTATTAAATGGGATTTTAAAATTGGAAATTTATCAAAAAGGATTTCCTCGTAGTCTCATACTGTCTTATTGCGCCGTTAACAAATAAATCCGGGCCTGAAGAAAATTAAAATATAAACAGAATTCAAGACGTCTAATTAAATATTTTATTCCCCGTTGAAAAGAACACGGTCTCATTTTCTGAGATACGTAATACCTTTATTTTAACGAAATCCCCTGCTCTGATTAGTAATAAGATACGGTACAGATCTTCCTACTGAGGTGATTCTAAGAAAACGTTTGTCGTATATAATTTCGTTTATTGTATTTATTTATTTTTTATTTTTTATTTATTTATTTTATGGAAACATACAGTGTTAATTGTCTTAAATCTAAAAACAGATTTATAATTCTTAAACCTAAATAGTTTCCAAAGACTGTATAACTAGCTTTTGCCTGCGACTTCGTCCGCGTGAGTTAGGTTACTGTTTTTCTGCGGTAAAAGCCTCTTCTTGCCCTCAACTATGCTATAACCTTTATAAAAAGTTCTTCGAAATCAGTCAATCCGTACTCGATGATATATCATAAAAAAAAGTCGATACAAAATGTTCGAGTATAAGAAAACTAATTTTCTTCTTAAATTTTTTTCGATCTTTTGACATTATTCTACTATTCGGGACGGAGACAAATACAATAAATCAAAAACCACGACAATCGGACCAGCAGTTCTAGAGTTATAAGTGTTCGAACAAACCCGACTTTGTTATAAAATATATAGCCTATGTCATTCACTGTTAATGGATGTTATTATACATATAAACCTTCCTCTTTAATCACTCTATCTATTAAAAAAACTGCATCAAAATCCGTTGCGTAGTTTTAAAGATTTAAGTATACATAGGGACAGAGAAAGCGACTTTGTTTTATACTATGTAGTGAAGATTAAACCACGTCACCTAAATATTTTAATATAAGCAATCTTACACGTATTCCCGTTAACTTTGCGTGACTGAAAGTGAAGCCAAAAACAAACTTATAATATAATTATTAATTTTTCGTTCATGATATTAGTAGGGATAATACGAAGAATTCTTTCTAAGGACTAGTTAGCACGAAAACTTTTATCTACGTGTACAATAACATCAAAAATCAACGCCCTTCTTCGTTGGGCCTTAGAATTGTGTTTATAGTAATAAATCTTACGACCCCAAGTCGATAATAAAGTCGATACAGACAAATTATGAGTTATGGCGGAGGTGGAAATCAATTTGGCGCTATAATAAAGCCACCGTAACACAATGAACGCATCCACGCGCGAGCGCAAACGAAATTACAATTCACCTCGTCCCGTAATTACGCGTAATCAGTTGTAATCGAGCGGGCCTAATGAGTTCCTGAGCGCTAAATAATTTGTCACTCTTCGCGTTATACTACTTTAAACGCGATAATCTCGTCCCTCTTTTTTGTGATTTGCTAAAAATTAGTATTTAGACTAATTAAAATTAGCAAAAACATAGTATGTAAGGAGTAGAGCATAACATACGGTACAGTAATTTTACTTATCCTATTAATATTATAAATGGCATAGTTTGGATGTTTCGATGGATTTCTTGCCGGTTCTTCTCAGCAGAATCTGTATTCCGAACCGGTGGTAGATTTGTGACGTGTCATGGGTGCTACAAGGTAGCCTACATGAAATAAATAAATTTTGAATTTGAATTTGAATTTGAATTTGATGGATGGATGGATGGATGGATGGATGGATGGATGGATGGATGGATGGATGGATGGATGGATGGATGGATGGATGGATGGATGGATGGATGGATATTTGTTACTCAGTTACGCTGCAACGACTAAACCGATTTTGCTGAAATTTGACACGAAGATAGATTATTACAGTTTAGAATAACACATAACCTACTTTTGTCCCGGAAAATAAGAGCTTTCCCGCGGGAATTAAAACCTCAACCGAGATATTATATGCACGTATTTTCGCACAAGTGGCAAAAACATGCATTTTAAAACTTCATTGTGGAAACACTGTATACATAGCACAGTTTTGTTACCAATTGTAAAAAAATTTTTTTGAAAAGAGCAACCGCCGAGTTTATTGCTGGCTCTTCTCGGCAGGAAGGGCATTCCGAACCAGTGGTAGGTTCATCGACGATTCAAAAGCACTTGTAAAAGTTTATTTGAATAAAAAATATTTCTATTCTATTCTACTCACAAAACAAGCGATAAAATTGTGCCGAACGACGAAGACTATAATAGAGTACTTCATTGTCAAATGATATGACAAATTACGACAAATATCTGACATTACGCGCTTCATTTACTGCTTGCTTGTAACATATCCACCTCTTTTTATACATATACAATATCATAGTGTAAATCCAGAAAAAGAAGATCGATAAATAAATAAAATAAAAAATAAAATAAAATAAAAATAGCTTCATTTTCCTTCTACATTTAAAAACTTAATATTAATTATTTTACTACTTAATAAATTTAACTTAACTAATATTATGTAATTTGTGTATGTATTATTTTGATATATTTCATGTACTGTGGTAAGTGTAAGTGTAATGTGTAGTTCTTCTTGTTTCTTATGTAAAAAGACCGCCTTCCGCGGTGAAAGCCTCCTACATCTTTTTCCATAAGTTCCTTTGTCTAGCAATTCTGTGCCATGTTTTTCCTGCTATCTTAACAATATCGTCGCTCCACCTTTTGACTGGTCTGCCTGGCCTGCGCTTTTTATTCATAGATCGATAAATAGTTGACGAAATCGCGTACAGCATGTAGTTAAATAAAATGAACGTTACCTTTCAAATTTTGCTCTGCTCGTTCCGAATCCTGCAGAATTCTATACAACAGTTTATTAACGCCCAGCAGATCCTCGCTAAGTAACTCGGAAGGGAACTTGCTACTAACAGAACAAATAGAAACTAGCTCGAAATTCGGAATGTAGGTAGAATTTCGCGGACTAAGTCTTTGATAGCGTAAATAGTTTTGGAAATGAGAAAGATTTACTTACAAAATTTACATTTTATGTTTGGCTTATTTACTTGGTTTATTTTATTACAAAACTAGTTGATGCCCCCGATTTCGTTCGCGTGGTAGTAGGATTAAAAAATATCCTATGTTAATCTTCAGAATGCAATATAAGCCTCAATAGCCCAACGGTTAAAGGTGCGGACTGAAAACTGAAAGGTCGCAGGTTCGAACCCCACCCGTTGCACTATTGTCGTACCCACTCCTAGCACAAGCTTCCCGCTTATTTGGAGGGGATAGGAGGATATTAGTCAACTTCAGCTTGGCTAATATTATTAAAAAAAATATATATAGCACCTATATACCTGTGGCAAATTTCGTCTAGATCGGTTCAATAATAAACCATGAAAAAGTAAAGAATACGCACACATACATCTTTAGGTAGATGGATCATGGTCTAGATACGATAAGTATAGACCTTAGCGTATACAGGACTTACACTTGGTTAACGAACTATTGTAGCAGTGAGAAATCTACGCGAAAACCTCCGAGTCAAAACTAGTGCGATAAAAGCAACTTCTTTTGAAACTTTGGCATTATAGCCCAGTCATTAAAGCCAAAACCCGAAAGTAATTAGTAACTTGATAAAAATTTTAGGGGGTTTTTAAAGAAGGTAAAATAACTTTCCGTGTGATTTTGCAGTGTTGTGGGGTGTACGGAAAGGGTTGAAAAGGGGTGAAAAGGGTTTTTTGTTAATAACATTGCCAAAAAAATTAGTAACACGCTGCAAATTTATAATAAGGTTGTTCTTACCGTTTTGTAACTTTTATTAAATTTGCAGCGTTTTGCACCATACGGAACATTGTTTATTATTAAAAAACAATGAAATTTGTTATTAACAAGGGTAAAAAAATAGTAACACGCTGCAAATTTATAATTAGGTTGTTCTTACCGTTTTGTAACGTGTATTAAATTTGCAGCGTTTTGCAACATACGGAACATTGTTTATTATTAAAAAAACAATAAAATTTATTAATAACAGGGGTAAAAAAAATTAGTAACTCGGTGTAAATTTATAATGACGTTGTTCTTACCGTTTTCAAACGTTTATTAAATTTGCAGCGTTTTGCAACATACGGAACATTGTTAATTACTAAAACGCTGCAAACTTAATATACGTTACAAAAGAGTAAAAACAGCTTAATTATAAATTTGCAGTGTGTTACTACTTTTTTTACGCCTGTTATTAACAAATTTCATTGTTTTTTAATAATAAACAATGTTCCGTATGTTGCAAAACGCTGCAAATTTAATACACGTTACAAAACGGTAAGAACAACCTAATTATAAATTTGCAGCGTGTTACTATTTTTTTTACCCTTGTTAAGAACAAATTTCATTGTTTTTTAATAATAAACAATGTTCCGTATGTTGCAAAACGCTGCAAATTTAATAAACGTTACAAAACGGTAAGAACAACCTTATTATAAATTTGCAGCGTGTTACTAATTTTTTTGGCAATGTTATTAACAAAAAACCCTTTTCACCCCTTTTCAACCCTTTCCGTACACCCCACAACACTGCAAAATCACACGGTAAGTTATTTTACCTTCTTTAACAACCCCCTAAAATTTTTATCAAGTTACTAATTACTTTCGGGTTTTGGCTTTAATGACTGGGCTATTATATCTCAGATATTTCCCACTTAATCTCGCAGTGAAAATTGGCAATAGCAAAGTACACGGGAAGTTTGCGAGCAGCAGCCAGTCACGCTCGTTGACGTGATTAATGTACTCCCCGAGGAACACTTGCGTCTTGCACACTTACAATAATTGTCATTTATCACTGAGAAATAACGTGACTGGGTACATGGTTCTTGTGGTACATGGGTTCTTATGGGTGCTATGGTCTCAGACTGAATGTCCTAACAGCTAGGTTATGCTTTTTTATACTTTACAGTAAACCCAGCCGCATTTGTGTATCGGGTAATTTGCTGGCAGCCCTGTCTTCACCCTATCGTAGGTCTGTCTAGAGTTTCTGCGCAACTATAGAAGATCAATCTTTTCTCATGCTTTGTACTTTTGCTCCTCTGATGAAATACTTCAGCTAGCTATATAATTAATCTATATCTTTAAGTTGCCTGGGTCGAAGTTTACAATCCGTCACCCGTAAAGACCAGGATCGTTGCACTGATAAGCCATTGTAACTGCCCATTGTTCGGACTACCGATGGCCTGACAATATGGCCGCTTTGTAACCCCGACCGTATTATCATCTTGAGTTAAACCTATATTGACATAGTTGACCTAATAATTCCAGTTCTTAATGAGAATGTCATCTTATTCTTCTTTATCAACCGATGACATCTACTACTGCATGCCTTTGTCTCTTGCATGCAAGTGCAGTACGTCTACGTCGTAATAGCTATCTGTATGCCAAACAGCTCGATCTGTCCAGTGATTTGAGCTGTGCGTTGATAGATTAGTTGATTAGTCACCTTTTCCTTTTATAAAAGGTTTGAAATATGAAAACCTAACCAAACTCTCGACTTAATCATCAATAACAATATATTCAAATCAGAGTTTTCAATCATCTTTTTGTCTCTCAATTTCGGACCGGTGCGGTGGAACATTCTACCACTTCGTTATATTTTAACGAGTCCATTGAATTATTTATAAGCTGGTGTTTATGTTGAAGAGAACTGGGTACCGAAATAATAAGTAATTTTTCAGGTAATGTCCAATTTTATTATTACTAGTATTGGAGTTTGGAGTATTTTAATACGTGCAAATATTATGTGTGTATACGAAGCAGTGATGGCTTAGTATGTTAGTTATTACTGTGATTTGTCAGTTGGTAGAGTTCTGAATTTTTAATTTTATTGTTTTTGTTGCTGTGATTTTCAAATAAACGCCTCTTTAACAAACTGAAATTTACTACTTATATCAAAATGTACATAGTTTACTTTTCGGTACGTGGTTAGGCATATACTTTTGGACCTATTGGTCAAGTATAGAAGGCTACATTGCACACGTCTTCTCTCTTTCGAGAAAAATTTTTAGGAAAAAGCAGATCTCTCTATTAATTTTCAATGATACCCTCAGGCTTGTATCAATTTACAAAGAGTATTCACGCGGCCCCGCAGTCCCGGGCCAATTTTTGCAAATTTGCTCCGTTGACTTTTCATTTCCGTATTTGCCGGCGCAACGATGTTACCACGCACTCGTTATTTTCATTTTTATCTGTCGTTATTCCGATTTTTAGGGTTCCGATAGCCAAAAGGAAACGATCCAATTTTACTACTTGGACCCTCGATCAAGATCTCACACAACAGTTACAATTCAAAAATTATTAAAGACTAGATGATGACCGCGACTTCGTTCGCGTGGATTTATCCCCGCGGGAACTTTTTAATTTTCCGGGATAAAATCCCGCACTTCTTTCCCGCAATTTAAAATCGTACCGCACGCACGCACGCTCACCCGCAAGCACGCACGCACAAACACACGCACGCACGCACGCAAGCACACAGTTTTCCGGTTGTTACCATCACGTGATGTACCCGGATTTCACGATGCGGGATGGCACCCGTAGTACGGTTATCCGTAATACTGAATCCAGGTGAATTTAATTCCGGTCGTTACAGATAGGTTTATGCGTTCATTAACGTGATGACATAACTTTTAAAGTTCACGGATTATTATTTTTCCTCGAAATCTGTATTCCGGGAAACTTTAGATTATTTCTATTGTTTTTAAATTATTTCATAACAGATAATAATATTATGCTTTTGACAATTCATTCAATAAAAATTATTGAAAAAAAAATGTACCTATTGAAATTAATAATATCATTATCAGCTGTATCGGAAACTGTCCCATACATCGATTATATTATTAGAAGGGTCGTGCAACCTGAAAAAAAAAATCTGTTGGTCGGTCAAATCCAACAAAGTATCAGTACAAAATGTGCAGCATCACCAGATTAGCTCCCGAATGATTTCTAACAGCTTTCTAACAGCCTTTGAATATCAGATTTTCACAATTACATCATAATAAATACTATACTTTTATGAGAAACGCCGTTTAAGCGTGTTCAACTGTTCAAGTGATAATTTATGTACGTGTCAAACTCGGGCGGAAGTTATAATTGCTTTCCTCTGGTCGGATAACCGGCGACAGGTGAGTTGAGTGTTCTATGTCTCTACTATCTCTAGCTCTACATATAGGCACAATGAGTAGTATCATTACTTGCAACAGTAGAACGAAGAAAACACAGCTGGCGCATTAATTATATCGATATCATGAACACTGTAGTATGCATGAATATGTTATAGTTCTTGCAATTCACGAGGGCGCGTGAGATTTACTAATGGTTACGTCGTGTACATGCACATCGCGTGTGTGCGTGCTGTCAGGAGCCTAGGTGGGAGCGGTCAAGCGCGAGCAAGCTCTCGCTCACACTTATACAGATACGACACGCACACAACCATGAGCCACGAGCCGTCGTGAATTGCAAGAACTGTAGTACATCAAAATTCTGGTTGTCCTGTACTGCTAATTTCTAAGGCTCTAGTGTATGTTTCGACGAAATAGGGATGGAAAATATCTCCGCCCCTTTCCCTTCCATAGTGAATGTGATTTACGCACAGTTAAATAAAAACCATGGAAGCAGGGCTAAAACATGGAAGTAAGATTGTCTAATGTAGTTTGTCAGTAAATTCCAAGTGAGACAATATTATGCGACAAAATTAATTCTATGGAACGACACTGTATTTTATAGGTATTTTAAATTTGACAGTACAAAAGACGAATGGTTTAATTTGGTGACATTTGTCAATTTGAACTTAAAAGTTAATCGAATAAACACAAACGGCGATGTTTTGTGTCACTCACACTTAAGTGATGGTAATAAATAATGATATAAACGTAAAAATTCTTTTTACAAAACCGACTTCAAACGCTACTACAAAGTATATCAATTGTTTGTTTGAAATGTGAGTTTCCTCGATTTCTTCAGGATCCCACCATCAGATCCTGACCTGATAATGACAATGAGACAACTTGGTTACACTTTCACTTTACACTTTCAAACAAAAAAGAATTTTCCAAATCGCTCGAGGCAAATCGTCTTCGAGTAATCGCGGAACATACATAAAAAAAAAGATTCCGACGAATTGAGAAACTCCTCCTTTTTTGGAAGTCTGTTAAAAATTGAAAAAAAAAACAGTTGTTATTGCCTAACCTTCCATGATAAAAACGCACTTTTATACGTTGACGAAATTTTCGTTTTGACATTTGCCAGCTCTCATCGCTGTCAAGTCCATTTCCGATATTGTACAATAATTTGAAGCGTTTCGCGAATCCACGTAACCGCGGCTTCATTACTGTGAGTGCAGGCTTACAGCCTCCAACATTTTGTTTCGAAAGCAATTTATTTAATGCCCGAAACGATCGGCGGCGCGAAGATTTTCCATGTTTTCTTTTTCACGGATATCCTAGTCCTTCGTCTGTTTAAAAAGCATACTTAATATTCTTAACCAGATTCAGGTAGGTAACTTTTTTTTTCTATGAATAGTGGGCAATCGATCTGGTGGGTCACTTGATGTAAAGTGAATACCGCCGCCCATGAACACTTGTAGTACCAGAGGCACCACCAATGTGTTGCCGGCTTTTCAGGAACTTATTGGTTCGCCCCTTGAATAACCCCATATTGTAATTAAGTGGGAACACTGTCGAGGGGAGATGATTCCACAATTTGGTAGAACGTGGAAAAAAAGATCTGGAGCAACGGATGGTCGAAGTGCTCCAGGCACCCAGTGGTGAGGGTGAAATTGCGTTCGGTGGCGTGCGGTGTTAGTTCTTAGTTCTTTGTAAAATATTTATTCAGGCCTTGATTACGATCTCACAGGGTGGTAAGTGACTTTGCAGTCTACGTTGGAAGCGGGCTGACTTCATCATCTTAAAATTCTCAGTAGCCCAACGATTAATGGTGCGGACTGAAAACTGAAAGGTCGCAGGTTCGAACCCCAACCGTTGCACTATTGTCGTACCCGCTCCTAGCACAAGCTTTCCGCTTATTTGGAGGTGAAACGCGTTGGCGAGTTTGCGTTCGCAGAAAAATTAGAAGTATCATGCACTAATACTGAATAGTTTACTATTTATTGAATTGAACATAGCGAGGTGTTCCCTTTTATTAAGGAATTGTCGGTTATAAAACCACCTAAAGCTTAATTATGGATCGTAAAGCGTTAACTCTTACTTCGGAGCGTATAGCAATTAAAATTAAATTCCATCGCGTCTTGGTATAAGATACTCACATGCTCTAACAACGAGACTATCAGAACTACCAATTAGGTGAGCTTGGCTGTAAACTCTGAAATTAATCTATGCGTAGATTTCATAAGAGAATGCTCTTCACCTGTCGCCGGCTATATTCGGAGAAGCAATTATAAGTTCAGTTCAAGTTTGACATGAACGTAAATTACGTACCTGACGATCGTTTCGGCGTGCTAAATATGTAAATTAATACATTTATATGGTAAAGACAAGTGATTCTGTTGAGGAATATTAAATTACTGTCCAGCACTTAAATGAATCATATGGACGCCCGAGTAACATTGCAAGGACCAAAAAAAGTTGATTACCTAAGCAAGAGAAGGTTAGAGTTATTTTGCTATAATCCGCCAACAGAAAAAATCTGTATGGTCAAACATGCAGTTACAAGCTAAGCACCGCTTACCTCCCCAACCAAGCAAGAAAGCCAAGCTCCAAGCAAGCGATGCCACCACCACTCACATGCACCACCACGCAAGACTTTTAGACTCCGACACCGGAGCATCCTCAGGAGATGTCGACTTTATCTAATATCAGCAATACTCGTTGAATACTCTATGGCTGAAATCACTCTCACTCAGCTCAGACTCAAGACAGAGTTAAAACGAGACAGATTTATCTCAAAGCATAGGTATTTATTTTGGGTCACGTTTTAAATCTATCTTAAGTCCGAACTAACTCACACACACAGCACACTTTATAGATCTTAGCATTAGAGTGAGAAGGATAACACAGGTCTACAAAAAAAGAAAAACTTTTTTTGCTAGCAATCCTATTATATGATTTGATGAATTACTTGATAATAAGTCGTACAGAAGTTTTTCAAGGTCAAAACTACGTGTAGTTTCTGAACTACCCTCATTCGAAAAAAATACCCATTTTGCTATGTTTAATGTGTTCGTATTCCGCCAATTTGTGTGATTTTCCGATAATATCATTATGTCGTCATATAGGAGGAGTTGATTAAATAATTCGAATACATTTTGTTACATTTTTGGTGAACATGTAGTGACAAAACTCAGAAAACCTATAACGGCCTTCATAAAAAGGGCGTATTTTGACTCTTTTAAGATCGAGATCAAGGGCTTTAGCCATCCCTGGGTATAAAATATCATGTGCAAATTGTGTATTGAATATTCGAGTCAGTGGTCGAGTGGTAAACGAGCACAATTGAGGTTCGGTGTACCTAGGATTTGATCAGAACCAAAAAACTATTTTGATGATTTTTATTCTTGTTTAATCAAATTGCATGGGGTAAATTGAAAAAAAATGACATATCCAGACCTACCGTCTGCTAGACGGCCTTTACCACTCTCAGACGATACTATGAGGGCAGCACCATCGGATTCGTCGGAGACAGATATGATGGAGGTCTCTCCAAATGAACGAGACAGTGATCTTGAATCATCAGCGGCGCCCGTATTCTTTACTCAGTACTTTACGTATTTACCATTGCTAAGAGAGGTCTGAGACTAGCATCGAGACTTAAAGAAAGGAATATAATTGCTACAGGCACGAAAGTCTCATTTTGTCGTGAGCAAAAAATTTTCAAAAATTTCTTAGGTAATGAAAGGCAAAAAATGACGTGGAATTAGTTCAGGACCTTCTAGATAACTTAAAAAAGGTTGGCTGTAGCATGAGCATACAAGTCCACCCTGCACAGCCACTTGGACAAGTTTCATGAAAATCTTGGCTCCTACAACAAAGAACGAGGAGAGCGCTTCCATCAGGATCTAAAACTGACGGAAAATAGGTACCAAGGTCGTTGGGATGAGCATATGATGGCAGATTATTGTTGGAGTATCACATGGGACAATCATAGCAATGAACATTTAAAAAAATCTGAATAGGAAGCTTCCTAGTTGTAAAATAATGCAATTAAATGTTTAAAATTGGCTTATTTTGTCTTTTTTAGACATACCTCGTATCTCGAAAACTACACGTAGCATTAAAAAAATAAATATGCAGTTGTAATCCGGGTACCCAATATACTAAAAAACAGTTATAGTTTTGGCTGCAACATTTTCACTGTAGACCTGTGTAATCGAGTGATTATAAAACAAACTAAATTTACTTATTACCAAAACTTTTGGACCAGCTTTTTAACTTGGACTTCATCCGCGTGAACTCCAGGATGAAAAACAGTCTATATATTATCACTCTCCAAGTCCTCTTTGCCCATTCAAAAAATCACGTCGATCCATTGTTTATTGCTGTACGATTGAAGGAAAGTTCAACAAGCAAACACTTTCGCATACTTTATAATATTACTAGTTATCCTTGAACTAAACTTCGCATCCTATAATTTTGTTGGTATTCATGGAATGTTCATGGATTTATAAAATCGAGAATCAACGGTGATTTGAATACAGAACGCCAAAGGTTAAATCGTCACACGCCGCAAACCCTTTCTAAGCACAACTAATTGAAAAATCAATTTAACCCACAGTTTCAACCTAAAACTTTGTTTTAGTTCTGCCTCGAATATTTCGCACAGTCACTTACGTGCAAAACTTTTGGCGGGAGACAAAAACAATTTTACCCCGGACTGAAGGGGAAAAATTTAAACGGCTCGTTACCCCCTCACGTCCGGTCGCAACTTTTGGGTGTTGCGTCCCAAAAACGAATTGCGTTTTCCCCTAATTGCTTATCTGAAATTTTCATAATTGAGTAGGTATATCATAGAAGTATTTATAAAAAGAACTGACTTAAAACATTTCACACACTATTTACCAATATTATAAATGCGAAAGTGTGTCTGTTTGTTGGTTCATTGGTTTGTTGATTTGTTCCTCAATCACTCTACAACAGAGCTACGGATCGACGTGATTTTTTGTATGGATATAGTTGAAGACCTGGAGAGTGATATAGGCTTTTTATCTCGGAAAATCAAAGACTTCACGCGAGAATTAAAAAACTAAATCCACGCGGATGAAGTCGTGGGCACCAGCTTGTTTTTAATAAGTAAACAAATAATTGGATCTATTAAAGACATACTCGTATAAATAGATAGCTTAAAGCTTACAAGAAAAAACATACAATAAAATAGATTTCATACAAATGCGGCTTTATTATTATGATGCCAATCACAGATATGCCGATGATACTGATTAAATATTTGAACACACACAACAACAAAACACAAAAAAAAAAACACTAAATGTTATTCTTTTTCATTTCTGTAAGTTAATTTGATTTCATTTCTGTAAGTTTTGAGCCAAGGCAAAAGAATAACTTTTCGAAATACTATTATTATTAATATTACACGTATTCTTTTGTTATATTTAAAATAAAGGTCTCCTTGAGAACTCATTATATGATTTGCTTTGTTTCATAATATTTATGTTACTTTTCCTCTACAGTATTCATTGGACTCACTAAGTCGGAAGCTATTTTTCTCTGCTTCTCTGTATATCATCAAATAGCTTGCGGGCAAAGCTAGTTAGCTAATTTGTGCTATTTACAATCTTACATAGCCGCAGAGTTTCTTGCAAGTTCTTGTAAAAGCAAAGTTCCGACCGAGATAGATACTTTACCAACAGCTCTTTGACGACTTGAGAGAGCTTACATAAATTAAGAATAAGATATTAAGTTTATATAAAGTGAAACTCAAAATTATACATATACAATATCACTATTTAAAATAGAATTGCATACCTATGCAGTTACTACGCTGACATTTATTAAAATCAATTAAGGTGAAACCTGAGATACATCTTAAGCCTAATTTCATGAGAAAGGAGCTAAATTTTGAAATAGGACAAACAAATAATATCCTAAACCCAATGAATAAAAACTAAAATAAATTAATTAGAATCGTCCTAACGAACCTGCTGTAAGTTATCAAAACATTCATAAATCAAAGACTGTTTACTACCCAAGAGTCGGATAACGTAAAAAAAATAATATAATTGCATAACCAAAAATACGTTTAATCAGATCCACCCTAAAAGAGAACGCTAAAACAATTTACTTTATCGCGGGAACGCCGCTCCCCGCTATCTTTTCTAATAAATCTTACCAAAAAAAAAAAACTAAAGCGAGCTAGCGATACGCGCGCAATTACTCTTTGCCCTGCGTTACCCCAAATGGGTAGAAATGGCCCCAATTGATGCTAAATGGCCCCAAATGGAGAATCATTGATGGATGCACGGCCTATTTCAGATATAGCCTATCCGGATAACGCTGGTCATGCAGTCTTATAATATTTTACAAGGTACCACGGCATATAATGGTAGCCATTTATTTGAAATGGCAATAGTTTTTTATACTTCGGGTCTGTAAATATGGCAGTGAGATTTTACGAGTATGTTATATTTTACGTTTTTTCTCGTTGCCAGTAATAACCGTTATTCGTCATTGTTGAAACATTGGAAACCTTATCAAAAGCTTTTCAAAAAACTAACTAATATTATTTCTACTTTACAGTGATTATTTTCTTCATCTCATATCTTCATTAAAGCTACCTTTTAACTAATGAATTTCACTTTGTGGCATACTCTAGCACACTGTTCCCGATCTATCGTATTCCATTTTTTTAGTTTTTTTTTTTTTTTCTCATAATCTATATATATAAAATTCAAAGTCCTGACTGACTGATTGACTAACTGAGATATCAACGCACAGCCTAAACTACTGAAGTTAGAAACTTGAAATTTTTACAGTTGGTTCCTTTTATGACGTAGTCGCACACTAAGAAAGGATTATTGGAAATTCCACCCCTAAGGGCTTTAAATAGGGGATGGAAGTTTATATGAAACTCCGTCATTTTTCAAGCTGTTTCCATCAAAGTTGGTATTTGAGCTTTCAGTTAAAAATAAAGAAGTACGTGTGTCACAGTTTTTGAAAATTCCACCCCAAAATCTAATTCCACGCGGACGAAGTCGCGGGGGCAAAAGCTAGTTCCTTATAATATTATTATCTTTTTATTATTGTCTTTTTACTTACTTTCTTGAGTGCTACATAGCGTGAACATAATGCAATTAGTAAAAAGCCGTTATTTTGATATTACAAACAGACACTTAAATTTTATTTATTTGTATAGATTTTCCGTCAAATACAGTTACCCAAATGTGGTACGGGACAAAAAGCGACAATTAACACTTTACCTAACATTCATAGCGTTATCAAAACTCTCCTGTTCCTAACCGCAGTTTTTACCCCTAATGGAATCTAAATCATAATTAACCACGGCCAAAATTTCTAAAATCCTAACACCTATTAAGGCACGTTTATGAGCGAAACTTGGGCAATAAACTTCACTTCGCTCCATCATCAGTGATTTGTTAAGTTCATAAACGCAGGGTGCTCTATAAATAAAATTAAAACGCAATAAATTGTTGGTCGCGGCATAGACGGAAAGTAAAGACTAAATGTTTGCAAAAACACCTGCTTCTGGGAACGGCTTCTTGTTTCCCTTCAAGATAAATAAATAATTTGGTCCACGTTTTCTCTTTGACAGCACATAATTTGATTTACTTCGTATCTAGGTATGTATTGTTAGGGATTCTAATTTCGCAAGCGATACATAAGTTATGTTATTGTTATTTATTGACTTAACCAGAAATCTTTACAAAGCTTTACAGCAGATTACAATTATCAATTTATAAATGAGAGATAGTTTTTGATCTTCTTCTTGCTGTGCCGTTTCTACCAGAGTTTGACAAACATTAGGGCCAACTGCACTTTGGACCCTTCATGAATTAGGAATCAGGTGCTTTTTCGTATCATTGGCGTGAACTGTTCAGCCAAGACGTACCTCTTTGTTTAAGTTATTTTCCCTTGAATTATGCTGAAGGATGTTTAGTACTAGGTAAGTTTTACCCGTGATACGTCCGCAGGGAATTAGGTTTTAAAAATCCCTTGAGAAACCTTTGTTTTTACAAAGTAGTCTGTTTCATCCAGATCTAGATCAACTTTTATAAAAAAAATCGCTAAAATCGATTTAAGTAGGATTTCCTCAGGATATAATGGCCAAATTACTACAGCTTCATAATTTCAAAAACCTTGCTCATGTTTTTGACACACTGAACCCATGAAATTCTTTGAAAATTTACTGATAAAATTTACGTTTTGATCGTTTATTATAAAAGAATACACAAACAAAAAAGAGAACAAACGAAATATAACATCAAAAATAAAAGCTTTGACATCAATTGTTATATTTTAATTGTTGTTACGGCCGCACAATACAGTAGATACTTTTACCGGCCGTAAACGGGGGATATATTGGGTAACGTTGAGCGTTAATATCCACTTCATAAAAAACAACACGATAATAATTTGTTTCGGGAGTCAGTGCGGGTCAGCGGGGATCGTAAGTCACACGAGGAGGACGTTGTTTATTATGTTATTATAGAGCCCGTTTTACCCTCTTTCAGTTAAGCTGTATGCAATAAATTTTATTTTTTTTATTCGATGACAAGATATTCCTTGACTCCGATCTCACCTGATGGCAAGTGACGATGCAGTCTAAGATGGTAGCGGGCTAACTTGGAAGGGGTATGGCAGTGTATAATTTCGACTGATGTGCCTGAACCTAAATAGTGAAGCATTATTAGATCATAATTGGACCTTTTTTTATCAGGTAAGTTTCTTGCCACGGCAGTTAGAACTTTCTTGTCAGGTGGGTTAGGTTAACGAAAAAGTCTAAAGCCTATTTCACTCTACCGGTCCTCGACTATGTACCCATGCAAAAAATCTCGTCGATCCGTTGCTTTGTTGCGGCGTGATTGAAGGACAAACCAACAAACCAACAAACAAATACACTTTCGCATTTATAAGATTAGTATGAATATCAGTATCCATGTGTACCTAAATTATATATCCAAGCGATACATTATCGTGTTCTATGACGATCTTTGCAAGATACTTATGTCCAGCTGTGGACAACGGTTGGCGGAAGTATGTACGAGCTAATGGAATACTATTATTTGACATTAACATACAAATGTCAGAATAAATAACCTCGATATCACGTTGTTTAGCTTGTAATGTGACACAAGAAGTTATATTTCACCAATCGTAGTTTTTTTTTTATATACTGATATAATGTCGTAGATGGGCATAATAAATAAAATAAACAAGCAAAAATCCGTACCAACACGTTTCCTAAAAGGCTATTTGGTTGAAGCATGCCCCAATAAATTCTGCTTGTCGCGACTTGGGACGCACATTTTTCACGGTTGCGGACCACTTTAGACGTTTTAAGGCGTAAATATGCAAGAAAGTGTATAAAGTAAATCATATTATATACATGTGTGTGATGGTTCCATATTTTACCCCCCTTTTTCTACACATTCTGACCACTACAAAAACATAGTATGCATGATACAGCGCGCCTAACGAAATACTTATTTGAAAGAAAAAATGATTTTAACTTTTAAAAAATTTCATTAAAAATTACAAGGTTTAGATCCTTTATTTAGATCAAATAAAATACTGCAAGTTGTATGATATAACAAGAAAAATGTTTAAAAACTGAAACCCGTCCAAGAAAAACTAGATGTAAGGCAGGAACGCTAAAGCTTGGCGGTAGGGTGGCAACTAGCCACCGCGAAAGCCTCCCACCAGACCAGACCAGAAACAATTCAGAAATTATAAATTCCCAAATTGACCCCGCCGGGATCGAACCCGAAACCTCATATTTACAAGATTACAGCGTTAACCACTGTGCCAGGGAGGTCGTTAAAAGCTCGCTAACTGGACAACATCTCAGTGCGAGGTGAAATAGAAAGTTAAAAAAGATCCACGCAAACGAATTCATGGACTACTATCCCTTTTTTTTGCAATTTACACGGTGAAATTTCATTGGTTGTACTTCCTGAAAGAGGTGAATGTGCTCATGAAACTGAACAACTTTCCCCAAGGAACATAGGTCGAAATATGAAAAAAAAATTTGGACCTCCCATAGTAAATCAATCAGCTGATCGTCAAGTTTGTATGGAGGGTCCAATTTTTTTTTTCATATTTTGACCTATGTTCCCTGGGGAAAGTTGTTCAGTTTCATGAGCACATTCACCTCTTTCAGGGAGTACAACCATTAAAATTTCAACCGGTATATCTTTATCTTTGTAGTATGGTGGGTCTAAGGCTCAAATCTTTAGACCACACTCTCATTCTGCTCAAACTTAACATAGAGATAAAACGAGACAGATTTATGTTAAAGTATATTTGCGTCTCGTCTTATATTGAGTCTGAATTGAGCCAGAGCACGCTCTATAGATCTCAACATAAGCTTCAGACCAAAAACCACAGGTTCCAAAGTATCCTGAGATTAGATTTGTGTCTTTAACGAACGGACGCGCCTCGTCCGTTTGCAGTATGGCAGTAATTAATTTAGTTGCTCGAGTACGCTGCAACGCCAGCCACGAGTTGTCGACCTAGCGCACCGCGGTTTGTGGATATCTCGTGATATTCATTCTCACTAGCCAACTATCTAATACGACGATCCTATTAATTCAAATGTATGTGGGAGCTAGCGGCACCGGGTCGTCATCAGGAGGGCAACCTTATAGCCTAGTTCATTTATTTCGTCAGTAATCATTATAATGACGTCACTAAAGTATCGTTCGTACTAATCACTCAGTTGTCCAGTTTATAATCTACGTTTTAATCTTTATAAGAGCGGATAACCTTTATCCTGGCAAAATAGAGGGTGCCCGCGCGATTTTTAAAAATTTAACTCCATAGACAAACAATTCGCTGATACAGGCGGCGCCAGACCGAGACATGTGGAAGCCTATATAGAAGACATAATTATGTCCAGTAATGAACTTCTATCGGTTGGCTTTTTAACAGACTTCAAAAAAGGAGGAGGTTCTTGACGACCTCCCTGGCGCAGTGGTGAGCGCTGTGGTCTTATAACTGGGAGGTTTCGGGTTCGATTCCCGGCGGTGGCAATTTAGGAATTTATAATTTCTAAATTGTATCCGGTCTGGTCTGGTGGGAGGCTTTGGCCGTGGCTAGTTACCACCCCACCGTCAAAGACGTGCCGCCAAGCGATTTAGCGTTCCGGCACGATGGCGTGTAGAAACCGATTAGGGGTATGGGTTGAATTTACACTGCTATACCCCTTCCAAGTTAGCCCGCTACCATCTTAGACTGCATCGTCACTTACCATCAGGTGAGATCGCAGTCAAGGGCTATCTTGTCATCGAATAAAAAAAATAAAAAAAAAGGTTCTCAATTTGTCGGAATCTTTTTTTCTAGTAATCGGGGAACGATTACTCGAAGACGCCTGGACCGATTTGGAAAATTCTTTTTTTTTAAAGGGTATACTTTCCAGGTAGTCTTATAGTCTTCAAATTTCATAGGCACAAGTGATATACTTTGTAGTGGCGTTTGAAGTCGGTTTTTTAAAAAGAATTTTTACGTTTATATTATAGTTTGTGAACTTTATCTGACCAGAACTTGTGAACTGTATCTAACTGTTTTAAAGACGATTGTGACCGCAAATACGCAGGGCAAACTCTGCCCAGGACAGGAACATGCAAACACTGGGCAGCGTGCACAAAATATATCGCTACAGATTCCAACTGAATTATGACCTGAGCAAAGCGCAAATATTTGCCGGTCCCTGTACCCGCCCATATATTCCTAGCGTGAATAATGATTTATTGAGCTAGATAGCTCACGTATTTATAAACGTATCTCAAAAGTTATCCTATTTTATTTCACACTAAAATCTAAATTGTAAACTAGACGATGCCCGCGACTTCGTCCGCGTGGATTAAGTTTTTTTTAATTCCCGCGGGAACTCTTTAATTTTCCGAGATATAATGTCTATGAGCTATGTCCATTTCAAATTTCAGCCAAATTAGTTCATTCGTTGTGGCGTGAAGGAGTCACAAACAAACACACATACACACACACACATACAAACAAAAAAGACACGCTAAAGTCGCTAAATCACGCATCTTCGAATTACACGTATGTAAGATCCGCAACGAATCCGTTTAGATAAATAAAATTAACTAGTTTATGCCCGCAAATTCGTTCGCGTGGATTAAGATTTTTTAATTTCCGAGGAAACTTATTTCTTATTTTCCGGGATCATAAGAAGTCTATGTACTATTCCAGGCTATATTCTATCTCTGCCCAGCCAAAACGGTTCAATCGTTGCAGCGTGATTGAGTAACAAACATCCATCCATCCATCCATCCATCCATCCATCCACACATCCAAGCTTTCACAATTAGAATATTAATAGGAATGAATAGGATTCAATCTTTCTATAAGACACACATATATACGGATGCGAATACGGAATATATTGCCTCAATGAACCCTGACTCCCTATAATTGAAAGCAAACAAAACACTGCAATCAACACTGACTAATAGTCGATCAGTGTTTTGGTTTGTCGGGATCTGGCAATAGCTTTGAGTATATACAACCAACGGCAATAGGGTCTCGCGAGAGCGGCAGCTGAGATAATAATTATATTGAAGTTGGGATTTCTGTGCGTGTGCGTGATTGACTTCAAGATTGAGTCCATTGTACTTTAAAGCCAAATGTATGTAGGTATAATGTGTATGTATTTTTCATTGTTGTATAATTTAAATATACCCACGTTTGGAGCAGAACTTCATTAGAAACCTATGTTTTAAGCGTTATACTTCGATGCCCTTAAACTTGTTACCAACTTTACCAAGGCAAAATTTTCGTCATTTTTCGATAAAGTTGCAAAATTGGCAGTTTTGTCTGGTGGGAGGATTTAGCCGTGACTAGTTACCATCCTATACCCATTCCAAATTAGCCCGCTACCACCTTAGACTGCATCGTCACTTACCATCAGGTGAGATCGCAGTCAAGGGCAATCTTGTCTACGAATATTAAAAAAAAAAACGTTTGGAACAGAACTTCGTTAGTAACCTATGTTCTAAGCGTTATACTTCGATGCCTATAAACTTGTTACCGTGGCAATTTTCTTCACTTTTCGATGGGAAATTGGCAGTTTTGACTTGATAGACGGACAAAAGTCATCCTATGGAAATCCTCTTGTACCATTTTCATCATCATCATCAGCCCACATGTGGACTGTTGGACGAAGTTTCAAGTAGCACCAACATATATCTTCGGCCTTTCACATCCAATCGATGCCTGCCACTTTTCGATATAGGGATTACGATTTTGATATACGGATAATAAAACGGCCCTAAAAACGAGTTTGCAGATGCTTAGCTATCGCCGAGATAGTTAAAAGGCTTCAATATGAAACGGAATACGCATAAAGACATCTTCACAAGCACGTGCGCTATCTCACGCGATAAATCACCCACAAGCCCCGAATATGGGTGAAAACGTTTGCACTTTGCCCAGGTCATATTTCACCCGGAGTCTGCTACGATATATCTTGCGAACGCTGCTCTGTATTCGGTATTGTATGTTTCTTGACTAATCGCAGGTTTACTAAGACCAGCGCTATTCAGTAAAATAGGAACTCGCTTCGCAACCAACCCACTTCGTCAATCGCGGAATACGTAAAAAATATTAGAACAGTCCCAATCCCAATATAATATCTATTATGTGAAGTTATCACTTTTGTGATAATTATTATTTTGACAAGTAAATTCGCTTTCACCTTGCAGTAGATTCACTAAAATAATACTCACTCTGAGAAACGAATTATCACATCACAGCATAGCATCACACTAATTTTATACGGGTGAAAGTGTGTGTGTGTGTGTGTGTGTGTGTGTGTGTGTGTGGTGTGTGTGTGTGTGTGTGTGTGTGTGTGTGTGTGTGTGTGTGTGTGTGTGTGTGTGTGTGTGTGTGTGTTTACTCCTTCTCGCCACAACAAATAAGCCGATTTGGTTTAAATTTGGAATAGAGGTACCTAGTAAGTTCATACCTACCTAGTATTAACACATGGGCTAATTTTGTTCAGAAATTCACACAGAGATTACGAGTAAACGTTTAGAAAATCAAAAACTTCTCGTGAGATTTAGAAAACACAATCCACGCGGACAAATCGCGGGTATCAGCTAGTAAAAACAAAATCACACAGAATCTTTATTTTTTCGGCTTTAAAAGCGAAAAGTCGACAATATTTCGCAAGACGCCAACTTCCAATGACGCATTCGATAATTTCCTCGGCGATAAATCGATTTGTCTACACAGTTTAAAACTCGTGAGTTATTGCTTTACGATAGCGCTAACTTGGAACATTACCCCTACCCCCTCCTTCTACATCTACCCCCAGAGATAGCCCCCCCTCTAAGCTCGTACCTACCGATTATTTCTGAATATTACTCGTATCTATGATTTATAGATTATACCCCTCGCATTCGTCCGCTTTATCGAAGTAGATCTGTGTTTTTAGTACCCTGAATTTCAGGGTCCGTAATCCTGTGATTTTTAGAGTTCCGTACCCAAAGGGTGCCAACAGGACCCTATACTAAAGCTGAAATCTATAGAGCGCACTACAGAGTTAAAACGAGCGAGATTTATGTCCGAGCATACTTGTGTCTCATTCTTACCTCTACCTTAAGTCTGAGTTAAGTCAGAGCATAGATAGTCCTCATAGATAATCCTCAGCATTAGGCTCAGCTGTTCGTCTGTCCTTTCGTAGTCAGCGGGTTGTATCTCATAAACTGCAATAGGTAGTTACTTGAAATTTTTACAGAATGTATATCTCTATTGACGCTATAATAGCAAATAAATAATGAAAGAAATTATAGAAGGTCTCCAGTCTCCACTCTCCATACAATAAACTTTTGTTTTTGCTCTTAATTAAAATCTAGTGTTAAATCTAATTCGATGGTACAGAACCCTTCGTTTGTGGGTCCAAATCGCACGTGGCCGGTTTTTTTGCTGAATAGGACTAATGTTCTCTACCACTTCCAATGAAGCTTCACTAAATAGCTCAAAGGTTAGGGTGCGGACTGAAAACTGGCAGATCGAAGGTTCTATGTCCACCCGTTGCACTATTGTCGTACCCACTTCTACAAAAAGCTTTATTTTTTTTTATTGTGAGGGGAAGAGAGGGAAATATTAGTAAAGCTAAGCATGGCTAATGTTCTTTAAAAATTTACTTATAAATACTAGAAGCCCCACCTTGCCAACAAACTGACCCACCATGAAAGAAATTAATAAATAACAACTTTTTGAATAATTAAAACAACAAAAACAAATCGTGTAGGGGTACCCCTACACGATTTGTTTTTGTTGTTTTAATAGGGCTACCCCTACACGATTTGTTTTTGTTGTTTTAATAATTCAAAAAATCCGTGGTATGCTACCATACCACGGATTTTTCAATCTAGTTTTTTTCGCAATAGCAACTTAGCGTAACCATTACAACCCTTATTTGGGATTGATATTGGTCATTTGATTAGATACCTAGCTTATCAATCAAATGAACACCATCACTCCCAAAATTACTTTTTAACTTAACTTTAATTTTCTCGAGTAACTATTTAATATTTTTATAATATTTTTATAAATTTATAAACCTATTTTATCTCCTAAGAATTTTAAACGGCGACATTTTTACGGTACATTCATCATACAAAAAATACGGGGCAAGCCACTAAGTTAAGTTACCCTTAGATGCGGCGTTGCCGACAACATCTGAAGCGGAACCGGGGGCCTCGGCTAGTCGTTTATAATTTCTCGCCTCTTGCTAATTTACGATGTTGTTATCAGCAGTTTAAGAGAGCGCAGTATTTAAACCGACCACTAAAAAAGGAGGAAGCGTAAAAAACAAGGCATAAAACAAAATCTGTGATCTAAGCAGGATTTATTTAACGTAACAATTTCATTTTGGGAATTCATAATTTCTAGACAACTAGAAGCCATTTTGGGAATTTATAATTTCTAAATTGTCTCTGGTCTGGTCTGGTGGGAGGCTTTGACCGCGGCTAGTTACCACCTTACCGCCAAAGACATGCCACCAAGCTGTTTACTGTTCTGGTACTATGGCGAGTAGATGCCGATTAGGGATATGGTAACGTACACTGCCATACCTCTTCCAAGTTAGCCCGCTACCATCTTAGACTGAATCACCACTTACCATCAGGTGATATCGCAGTCAAGCGCTAGTCTGGGCCTCTTAAGGCGGCTCAGCATCACTCAGCGGGCAATGGAGAGAGCTATGAAGAGGAGATTGGGGTCTCAAGGTACTTGAGTGGCGACCTCGCTCTGGAAAGGGTTGTGTTTGCAAACTTCCAACTAGGTGGATCAGATGAGTCGCAGGGAACCGCTACGTACAGGCGGTGAAGAGAAGAAGAAGAAGAAGAACTTAAGCCCCTAGGTAGAGAAGAAACGATGACAGTGTGGATAAGCGTCATGTTATTTTCATATAGGATGTATATTGTATGCTGTTTGTTGCCATGGTGTAAGCCCCTTTACCCTTACTTTTTGTGATCGAAGCCTTTACCAAATCTTCTAGTTTACCACAAAAGAAATCGTCACATTTCTCGACAATACAAGTCACTAAATCAAAGGTCTCATTAAAAAGCCACATACTCAAAATCTAACAGCATTAAATCCGGGTAACCAAGAATTCGAATTCGCGTCATCCGGACCGCAGAGTCGAAAACTAATTTGCGTCCGACGAACCCGGGTCAATGCAGTTGACCGGGATTTTGCACGAATCTAAAACCACCTATAAGAGACCGTTATCACCTTTATTACCATTACAATAAAGTGTATAATCGCTTATAAACACAGCTTTGTGTAGATGCTACTGTTGGAATAGGAAAGTGGGACTTACTCTTGCACTAGTCAATTCTTAGCGTGCGAAAATGAACTGTATCACATGATGTTTAAATTCATTTCGGGTTGTCAGTTCTAAAGCTCCTTTAATCACACAATTAATTGGTATTTACTAACGCAGGGATAGTGAATTAACAGTGTTTACTTGAATTTACTTACTCTGAGACCGGCTCAGTCCCAATCGGAGTAACTTCTTGTTACAGTTTAATTAACTTACTGTAAAAACATTGAGCTTATTTATTTATTATTCAGATGTGAGCCTAAAGCATAATAACATGCCTGAGAGCATGCTATTTTAACAATACAAATTACAAGGGATTGCCAAGTTGTTCTTAAAATTCAAAATTGGTCCTTCGAACCGGATTCAACACTTCGAAAGATAATTTTTGTTAAATATCTAATATATTATGTTAAACTATCAAGTGTCATGAGAAAAATTTCAGTATTATATTCTCTTGAGTATTTCACTTGAAGACACAAAAAAGCGGGAATAAATGTCGTCGTCTTCAACCGATAGAAAGCTTCTGCTGGGCATAGTAGATTCTGTAGAGACATTCATAAATCTCGGTCTTGCGCCGTTAGTATGAGGTGCTCCCTAGGACTCGTTCCGATAGATCAATCAGTGAGCCAGAAAATGGTAGCGAGTTCATAAGAGATAGTCTTTAACTATCTCTTAACAAAGTTAAATTAAAAGGTACAATAACAGCGCTGAATGCTTACTTTAATGGTGAAAGAAAATATCATGAAAAACCTTCTTGCCTGAATGTTTTGAAGCCTCATACAAATAGAAATAGAAATAGAAATATTTTTTATTCAAATAAACTTTTACAAGCACTTTTGAATCGTCAATGAATCTACCACTAGTTCGGAATGCCTTTCCTGCCGAGAAGAGCCAGCAAGAAACTCGGCGGTTGCTCTTTAAAAAAAAAAAAAATTTTACAATCGTTAATGAATCTATGCTATGTATACAGTGCTTCCACGATGAATTTTCCTAAGTCCAATACAAATACAAATAAATACAATCCAATACATGTTAAGACAAGTAAGCAAAAGCAGACCCATTCCCGTTGGTGGTGACAATAACCCAACGATTAAAGGTGCGGACTGAAAACTGCAGGGTCACCCATGCCGTTTCAACAAGCTTTCCTCTTATTTGGAGGGGATAGGAGGATATCAGTCAACTTCAGATTGGCTGATATTCTTTAAAATCTGCCAGTTCACACTAGGTCAGCCTAAAGAACTATGGCGTAAACCCTTTTTCGAAGAATTCGAATTCGAGAAAAGAACCGTGCATAATAGGCCGGTGATAGTATGAGATGACAGTTCTGTTCTTTCCACATTACAATTAAATAAAAATAAATCTGTCAATTTAGTTTAAAGATCACCACTGCTAAAATTCCAAGCCGCGATCCACGCACTATGAAAGCACCTAGATCTGACAGAAATGCAAATTAATAACCAAGAACGTACCACAGATAAAACACGATCATCTCTTATTCGCCAGACATTTATTCGCCATAAACCATTCGAAAATTTTAATCTTCAAATAGCGTTGAATATTACCGCCATAAAACTATCGTCTGGAAATAAATCGGGAGAATACTTCATGCTATTGGAATCACTTTGCAGTGCCCTTGTAGACGTATATCTGGCCGATTATATTCATTGTATATTTTGAAGGAAGTGTGGGGTTTGAATTATAGCGGAAGCATAAACGGAGCGGCATGCATTTTGACGGGTATGCATAAAGTTGAGGAAAGGAGTTGTGGAGCGGGAGAGGAGGACAGAAGTTGTACTCGAAGCATCAATCACATTGATAATAGACTACGTGATTGCATCATCTATCAATAACTTGAAAACTTAACTAAACTTTAATTCTGGTTAAAGAACCAGAATTAAATTAAACGTCCAGAAATCGTTGATTTGAATTTATTTGTGTTAACTTCTAATATAATTATATATAGAATTTTTTTCTTAGTTTCATTGTTTGTTAATAGTTTAAATACTATCTAAATATATAAAAGGCAAAGGTGACTGACTGATTGACTAATTGATCTATCAACGCACAGCTAAGACCACTGGGCGGATCATGCTGAAATTTTGCATGTAGATAGCTATTATAACGTAGGTATCCGCTAAGAAAGGATTTTTGAAAATTCAACCCCTAAAGGGATAAAATAGGGGTTTGAAAAATTGAAATTAACGTGAGCGAAGCCGCGGGAAAAAGCTAGTGTTTACATAAAATTATACTATCTGAGAAAATAAAGAATTAAGGCTTAACTTGAAAGTGTAGTTACTGGCAGATCGGTCACGCCTGAACTCTGGCCACACTTTAAATTGCTTTTGAACCTAGGTGACCCATCCGAGCTATCCGGATAAATGAGGGCAATTCCTCATCGTGACAATGATGAAGCGTGCGGGGCAGGTAGAGGCTATCTGCCCCAATCGCTACCTTTACACTTTCGATTTTTCACAAAAAGATTTCATTAGTACCCCACTTAATTTCAAGACCTTTCTATATCAATCTGTAAAACTAAATAATACAGCGATTTCGAAATAACTGCCTCTTCTTATCATGAGTACCCCATTAACGTTTAACTATAGAGCGCAGATCTCCGCTCAGAGACGGTTATAAGCTATTAAAAATAACAAAATTAATCAATCCACGCAGACGAAGTCACGGCATCATCAAAGCAAAGGCACTTAAAAGAAAACATAAAAGATTCCCAGTATAGTAACTGCCACATAGTAGTAGCTACTCGGAATAGCGGTCTAGTTAATTTAAGGCGGGGCTGCGAGATGCGGGTAGTTTGAAACTTCCGCACACACGATTAGCATATTGGACAGCCGCGCCGTAAGCTGCTGAAAATAGCCGGAAAACTCACCAAGGAACTATTATATAGTACAAGTGAATTACTGAGCTGGCATATGACGGCGCATAATCAAACTATGGCGAACCTATTTAAATAATTTACTTTAACTTAAAATATGAGGAAGGCTTTTGCCAAGCAGTATCCCGAACAGTTAAAATGAATGAATGATGTTAGTTTAGTAAATAATAATAAGAGCAGTTTTATAGTATTTCATTTTAATCTATACTTATAAAGAGACTTGTTCTGACTGACTGATTGATTGATTTATTTATCAACGCACAGCTTTTACCACTGGAAATTTTGATAGTAGGCTTTCATGACGTCGGCATCTACTAAGAAAGGGTTTTTGAAATTCCACCCCCATGGGGGTGGATAATAAAATATGTACGAAAGTATCTAAGGCCACAAAAAAAAGCTACATCGAAACCTTTTGATCTACATCTAAAACAAAAGAAAAAGAGAAAAGGCTAGTTTATCTTAAGTCCGAGCTAGCTCAGAGCTCGCTCTATAGATCTCAGCATAAGTTTCGTTTCCCTTTACAGTGTTGGATGTCATAATATGAAATTGTACGCTCAAAAAAAATTAGATCTTAAATAAATCTTAATTTTAGGAAGCATATAAACACAATCAGTTTAAATACGAGTAGTTATACAATCCATTAATCCAAACGTTCTATAATATTACAGCAAAAAAAAATTTAAAATGCGAGTCCGACAAAAATTCGCGAGCTAGCAGGGCGAGGTGCGAGATATATCCAATTTAGCCACGTTTACCGCTAAATTGCTGCCATGTTTCATCTTGATGACCGCCGCCAACTTACCCGGTAACCCTATTCGACCACTTTTGTTAGATGTAAACTCATAACTTTTTAGCCTTTCACCAAATACGTATAGGTAGAGCAATTGGCGTTAAGGTTTGAGGCAACAGATGAAATATAAATTCTACTCAAAACAAATTGGGACCCACTACATTTTTACCCTGTAATTACAAAAATACATAAAATTCCGATTTTTATAAATTATGTTTGAAATAGGGTTTTTATAATTATATTATTTAAGTATAACCTCACTGTGAAATCTTTACTTAAGTCTTCTTTAATAAGGTTTTAAAAGTTCCCGGCAAAAAACAAACTTTCTTTAGTAAACCAGTATTCGTGTCTCCAATGATTAAGAACAGATTAAGGGTAAAATATTGGTAAAAAGTTGAAGAAACTTCAACGCAAAGGATTTTTTTTTGTGGTAAAATTTAACTTTTTTCGTAGATACCAATGGTTAAAAGGTATCACGCTGTAATTTTTGCTCTTTAAATCCCAGTACAGTAATCCATTTGATGACTTCTGTACACCTAGCGAGGTCTGCCAACACTGCACTTTCTTTTCGCCATTACAGCACTTTGGGACCCCAAATCTATCAGTTCTTCGAATCATGTGGCTTATTGCCACTTTAGCTTTGCAACTTGTTGAGATAAGTTGAAAACAGTATTTAGTGCTATAAATGTGGCCATAACCTCTTCAAATTCATAAAATTCTAATGTCACGAACATAAATCGCTCAAACCTAGCCATAAACTGTATGGCTCGCCTTAAAAAGGCTTTTATTCCAGTCTGAACCCTTCTACTCAAAGCCGAACGTGTATGGGCTTTTTAATTCGATCTATGCGTTAGTCTAAAGCCTTAGACAAACACAACGCGTAAAGGAAGCAGTTCCTAGAATGTAATACAGTATCTATATGTTTTGAAGACGATCAAATTTGCATTAGGACCGGCGCGTTTCAATTCAGCACTATAGTGTAAAACAGTTCATACATTTCCTTAGTTATATATGTATTATACTGAATAAGGCTTTGAATTTTGGTAACTGGCAGAAACTTTCCATCGGATCAGAGTGGAACCAATTCCCAAATTCGATCCTGTGACCTCTTGTCTTGAATTACTAAAAGTCAAAGCTTAAGTTTTTTAAACATTTCAAAAGATAGCTCTTTTAAATCATTACATATAATTTAATTGTAATATTCAACTTTAATTGTAAATTTACCGACAATAGATAAACTGAACGATCAATCACGAAGAGATCTGGCAGCTAAATCAGAATATCTTATGATTTTAGCTTAGATTTTGATAAAACCCATTTTGAACTTAATTTAAAAAATCGTTCACACATTTTTTTCATTCATGACAAGTAGCCCTTGACTGCGATCTCACCTGATAGTAAGTGACGATGAAGTCGTAGTAGGCTCGCAGTCATCGCAGTGGTAGCGAGCTAATTTGGAAGAAGTATGGCAATTTTAGTTAAACCCATACCCCTATCTCTACATAAGCGAATTTATTGTACCGTTGCGCTTTTTGTCTGCTGAAGCCTTTACACGGCAATACCGGTGAATGGAAAATGAATGCGTGTTCGGGCTTTCATCGCTCACACGGATGCCTTATTCAATGCGTGAAAGGCACTTACAATTTATGGCCCAAATCAAATTATGCTTTGGAACTTCGACCAATAACGAACTGTATTTATGCGGTACCTACCATACTAACTTGATGTTAATGTCCGAGAAAAATTCTTCTTCTTCTTCTATATCAACAGATAGAATTCCACTGCTGGACAAAGGTCTCTTGCATAGTCTTCCACAGGTCTTGGTCTTGCGCCGCTTGAATCCAGCGACAGCGGCAAGAGCTGCTGTTCACTCGCGCGGAATACTTATGTTTCAAATGTAAAGACGGTTAATATAATTGGGATGCAATGTCTTTATTTGACATTTTGGCTTCTTATTTTTCACCAACGTAACCAATCTCATTTTGGTCGGGTTCATTTGGTAGAGGTTTTCTTAATTATTTCATACGTTTAAAAATGGCTCTAAAATGTACATATTCCCGCCTTTAATTTGAGGCCAAAAGCCTCAAGTTAGCATAAGTGGAGACGAAATTCAGTTTCACATTCCGGATGTAAACGGCTGGCTTAAAAAATCTTGCGAGTATAACGTCGACATATTTGTATTGTATGTCATACTTTTCATGTTCGAAAGAATATGATTTTCTCATATTTCCCCATGTTTCATGTAACAACCTTTGTGCGTATTGAATAAAATATCGGTGTGAGTGATGAAAGGAACACGAATCCGCTTTTCCATTCACCGCTGTCGGCAGGTGGTGTAACATATAAATCGAATTAAAGACGGATATTTCAACAGTAACGTTTGTTTATTTTCTATTTTGTGAATAAGCCTTGATACTTGCCATTGAAAGTTTCGTCAAATTGGTTCAGTTGTCATAAAGCTTAGCCCCTTAGCCCAGCCTAGCAGAATGGCGATAGATTCAGGCTGAAATCTTTAGACCGCACTCTCACTCTGCTCAGACTCAAGATAGAGTTAAACCGAGACAGATTTATGTCAGAGCATATTTGTGTCTCGTTATAGTCCGAGCTGAGTTAGAGTACTCTATAGATCTACTAGCTTTTGCCCCCGCGACTTCGTCCGCGTGGAATTAGGTATTGGAGTGGAATTTTCAAAAACTGTGATACACGTACTTCTTTATTTTTAACTGAAAGCTCTAATACCAACTTTGATGGAAACAGCTTGAAAAATGACGGAGTTTCATATAAACTTCCATCCCCTATTTAAACCCCTTAGGGGTGGAATTTCCAATAATCCTTTCTTAGTGTGCGCCTACGTCATAAAAGGAACCAACTGTAAAAATTTCAAGTTTCTCACTTCAGTAGTTTAGGCTGTATGTGTATCTCAGTCAGTCAGTCAGTCAGGACTTTGAATTTTATATATATAGATAGATTTAGAAGTTCGCCAGGACACCAACTAACATAGCGATCGGTTTGTTTCAGCAGAAACACCCACATGTGATCTTTGAGGCGCGGACGAAGATGAACCGCGGCTGCGGCAACAAGCTGGAGCAGAACAACCAGAAGTCGGGGCGGCGCACCAAGCACATCGAGTACATACACACGGTGCTGGCCGAGGCGACGGAGTACACGTGAGTTATTTTAATTGAACGTTACGTTGGTTGGTTGGTTGTTACGTTCCCTCAAATATGGTTGAGCGAAGCAATGGCTGGATCATGCGTCGTGCTCGTGAACGGGTGCCACCAACGGGAATGGGTCTGCTTTGAATGCCCGTCTTGACATGCGTTAGATTGGTGTACCTACATATGCATTTTTGCATTTTTTAAGCTTTATTGTGGAAACACTGTATACATAGCATAGCTTTGTAAAAAAAATTTTTTTTTTGAAAAGAGCAACTGCTGAGTTTCTTGCCGGCTCTTCTCAGCAGAATCTGCATTCCGAACCGGTGGTAGATTTATGACGTGTCATAAGAGCTACAAGTTAGCCTACATGAAATAAATAAATTTTGAATTTGAATTTGAATTTTGAAATAAACAGCTACTATAAAAGAGCTCGTCCGAACAAAAATGTTCACGGTTCTCTAGTTCTTGCAATTCACGAGCGAGTGCGCGACGCAAAGGATACATTCCTTTGCATTTATCAGTCTATGTACGTATGTATGTTGTTATGTATAAAAAGATAAGTATGGTATTGTATAACAGTCGGGACCCATTAAAAATCTAAATCGGTTAAAATCTACCCAATAATGGGTCTTTCCTTTTCAGTTTTTATTCATGCAGTCGGGTTTTCGATTTTTTAAATTCGATATTTTATTCGTTCTTTAAGCGCAATGCAATACTCTATCTAGGTAACAAACAGTGGCGTAACTATAGGGTGGCAAGACGGCAAAATGCCACGGGCCCCAGCCTGAAGGGGCCCCGGTCAGGTATCTCATTGGTTGAGCTTCTTTATATTGGGGGAGGGAGGGCCCCATACGACGAATTTGCCACGGGCCTCAAACGGTATAGTTACGCCACTGGTAACAAATAAAAGTAATCACAGCCTGACTGCAGTAAACAAGTGCTACATTAGAGCTGTGCGAATATCGAGTACGTTTTAATTTAAATGAGTCAGAAAGTAAAAGGTCGTGACGTGAGTTTTAATTCGTAATGTAAAAGTTGATCTACGCGCGTTCGTTTGATCCCAGGGGATTAGTTTTCAGCTTTCAATTTCAATTTTAATTAAATCCACTTTATTTATATGCTCCGAAACGTGATTACGTTATCCAGTGTTCGGGAAATTTTTCATAATTGTGTTTTCATAATATAGAAAATTTAAAAAATGGTCTTTATAATTATTTATTTGCGATTGAAGTCTTTTCTTGAAACTTTATTTTCGATAAGGCAGAATTCGGGGAATTGTAAACGAGTATACGTGGGCATATCGCCATACATAGGTAGATAGGATAGACATGAAAATCAGAACACAAAAGCAGCAATGGACGTCTATCGGTTAAGATGATATATCCTCATGTTATTTTATATGGTTGAGATGGATATTTCCTGTCGTATATTTTATATAGCAACTAGCTTTAACACGCGGCTTCGCTCACGTTAGGTTCGATTTTTTAAACCCCTATTTAACCCTCTTGGGGTTGAAATTTTTAAAAATTCTTTCTTAGCGGATGCCTACGTCCTAATACCAGCTACCTGTATGCCAAATTTCAGCTCGATCGGTCCAGTGGTTAGAGCTGTGCGTTGATAGATCAGTCAGTCAGTCAGTCAGTCACCTTTGCCTTTTATATATTTAGATGACTCACTACTTTCACATGAATACTTTGGATTTGGCTGTGCGTTGATAGATCTCTCAGTCAATCAGTCAGTCAGGACTCTTTCTATAAGTATAGATATTATGTATGTTCGTTGACTATATTCATTACTAGCTTTTGCCCCCGCGACTTCGTCCGCGTGGAATTAGGTATTGGGGTGGAATTTTCAAAAACTGTGACACACGTACTTCTTTATTTTTAACTGAAAGCTCAAATACCAACTTTGATGGAAACAGCTTGAAAAATGACGGAGTTTCATATAAACTTCCATCCCCTATTTAAACCCCTTAGGGGTGGAATTTCCAATAATCCTTTCTTAGTGTGCGCCTACGTCATAAAAGGAACCAACTGTAAAAATTTCAAGTTTCTCACTTCAGTAGTTTAGGCTGTGCGTTGATATCTCAGTCAGTCAGTCAGGACTTTGAATTTTATATATTCGAGTACCTACTGATCAAGCTTACAGTTTGTGTAGGTACAGTGGATGTGACTTTTATTCCAACGGCTGAGAGTTTTCACATTTCATTCAGTTCATTTAAATTTGAATCAACACTACAAAATGTATTGTTGTACTCTAGTAAGGTCGTCGACACGCGTCGCGATTGTCAAAGTATAGCATGTACTAGGGTTCCGTAAAAAAGCGAGCTCATTGTTAGTCAAGAATAAAAGAGTCCTTTATTTCCATAGTTACAACTCTTTAACTTATAATTCGCAACGCACACAGTGCTCGCCCAACTATTCAACAGTAACGAACAATTTTTCTATAGAAACTGAATTCATCAAAAGTTCTCAGTGTACTCACTCGAACAAGGAAAACTGAAAAAAGTTTCCAACTTCTGCCCTATTGCATAATTCACTTTGCTGTAGTCAGTCCATCCAGTTGGTTCTATGATTTTTATTGGATGATACTTTGTGATGCGAACAACATTCCGAACTAAAGTTGGATCCGAGGGAGAAACGTCGAAGTTCATTTTGAACGAAGTGTATTTTGTATCACTGACTTCTGTGACACAATTGGACACTGGATTGGCTGTCACGTAATGTCAACTAATTCTCACACCGATTCAAAACGCTACTCTAGACGAGGTCTTCATCATTTTCTTCATCTCTGACCCAATTATAGACAAGGGTTTCTTTTTTTTTTTCTTCGGGCCATAGTTAACCACGCGGGCCTATTGTGTATTTTACATATTGCATACCTTTGAAAACATTGTGCGGAACTCTCAGAAGTGGTAGTTTTCGCACGATATTTTCCTTCATCGTTTAAGCAGGTGAAAGATTGCTTTTAATGATTAAGATTTTATATAAGAGCCTTAATTGATGCCATCACATATATGTTGATGATAATATTTCCTCAAAATAATTACAATTTTGTAGTTGTGCGGAACCATTTCTACGCGAATCCGACTAGCATTTAGCTGGTTGTTTTATCTATATATGGGTAGTTCTACGATAAGAGGTAACTTGTGCGGCAATCAGTTTAAAATAAAAATTTTACTTTATATGTTGTTATTTTTTGCAATGAAACACATCACCTAAATGTACTTTATTAAATAACATCACGATTCAATGCCTAATTAAAGTATATTTTTCTGAAATTCCTTATAAAGCCTAAAAATGTCTCTAACCTGGCCTGTCCCTCTGTCGTTTTCAGTTTAATTTGAAACGATACATATTTTTTTTGTATCAGTTATTAAACTAAAGTATGTTAAACACAAATTTCAATAAATGTATTTAAGTATTGTTAAGGAAAAATAGAAAAATATTTATTTATTTGCAATATATTTTACACTTTACTTTTGTCCCACTGTTTTTGGGTATCTACTCTAGAAAATTTCATTCCGCTACTACAAACACTAATATAAAACGGCCATATTCCAAAAATTGCTCAAAATCATCTACGGACGTGAAGTTAGTAATGCAAAACACGTGAGCCGTTAAGAGCGCCGTCATTTGTTAGTTGTTGCGACCGTTGATTCGAAGTAGTCGTTTCGCGAGGTCATTGTGTCTCTCACCTGGCAAGTCATAAAAGTTATATTATTCATTCAATTTATTTGCATTTACTGGTCTAATTTAATAATGATGGACTAGTGAAAGTGTGATACATAATGTACCGAAAAACTTCTTATGTCAATTAAAATAATACAATTTATCATGAAAACGTCTCTCACCTGCCATATTTCACCTGGCAAGATAAATGTCAGGAGAGAAACTTGTTGACCAGGGGAGATAAGGTTAGTGCAAACAAACAAAGTCAATAAAGTCAACAAAGTCAACAAAGACAAAAAGTCAAAAAAAGTCAAAAAAGTAAAAAAAAAGTCAAAAAAAGTCAAAAAGTCAAAAACCGTCAAAAATGTCAAAAAAGTCTTTTTTGACTTTTTTTGAATTTTTTGAATTTTTTGAATTTTTTGACTTTTTTGATTTTTTTGATTTTTTAATAAAATATGCATAAAGTGACTTGCCCTTACTGAACAGATAAATAAATAGGACAAAAATCGTAATATAAGTGTTTAATGAAAAAACAGCTACTTTTCTCCGTAGCCGTATTCTCTATGGACTTAGGACCTCTTATCGTAGAATCACCCATATATAAAATTCAAAGTCCTGACTGACTGACTGACTGACTGACTGACTGAGATATCAACACACAGCCTAAACTACTGAAGTTAGAAACTTGAAATTTTTACAGTTGGTTCCTTTTATGACGTAGGCGCACACTAAGGAAGGATTTTTGAAAATTCAACCCCTAAGGTGGTAAAATAGGGGTTTGAAAAATCGAACTTAACGTGAGCAAAGCCGCGAGCAAAAGCTAGTTTTAGTATATTTTCATACGAGGCAGCGGATACAGAAAAAATTCATTTGTAGATAGTTCCTAAAAGACTTGTCAAACTGAAAGTAATACGCTAAATAAGTCTTCACTAACCCGTTAGAAATACCTCCGAAGTTTTCGGACAAAAGGGTTTTGTGCCAACAAATTGTGTTCGCGGAATGATTTATGCGGTAAGCCGCTCGGATCGCGCTACAATGGCCGATCCCCGCTGCAGGGCGCTGGCACTGCGCGCTGTATCGAACTATTCGAGTATTTCAATTCGCTTCGTACGTTTTGCGAAGTCACGGAATGTCTGTATATCGAATACCAAGTCCTTGTATCTGCTCATAATAACTTATAGTACTCGCCTCTACGTTACAATTGAGGAGCGTTTTATAATTATTTCATTTTATTTTTTGTCTATCACTTTAAAAAAACAGAAGACTTTGTTTTCTTCTGTCGCAGTATTCTCTATTTTTGTCATTTTTTAATGAAAGGGAACATGGAAAGCAATAAAGTTGCTAACTAAAGACTTCGGGTTTGAAAGCTATGGCCCACAACTTCGTGTGTTTTAACAGGTCAACTGTCCAGACAACATATTACAGCATGCTATCTTTCCATAGCACACAGTAAGTGCTACATACGTAGGCGCGGTGGTGCTACGATGCTATAAATATCACGCGCTGTAGGCGGTGTAGCACATTGCGCGTAGCAGCGGCGTTGAGGCGGCCGGGCAGTTAGCAGATGGATTTATCGCAACTCGCAATAAATATGCTATATGATTTACCGTGTTGCAAGACATAGCGCGCGCGCCGGCCGCCCACAAGCTTTCCAATTAAAGTTGCTGTAGCATAGCATTTTTTATAGCATGCTAAATTTTTATAGTTTATAGTCAGTAGCATGATATTGATTTATAGCATTTTTGAACAACTCCAACAGACACAATACTTAAACAATAAACATGCTCACATATGATTCATGGGACAGTGAAAGGGTTAAAATTCCGCGGGGAATCTTTGCTCTTTTGTATGATAAAAACTCATCATCACCGTTAATCGAACTGTTGATACAAATCGTCACCATCAGCAATCCATCAGCGGCTCACTACTGAGCGCAAGTCTCCTATCAGAGAAGGTTATCCTATTATTATTACTCCTTCACACCACAACGAATGAACCGGCTTGGCTGTTTAGAATGGAGATAGCTCATACCCAGGATTAATATTATATCCCGGAAAATTCAAGAGTTCCCGCGGGAAACCTTAATCCACGCGGATGAAGATGCGTGGATTAAGGTTCTTGTTGAAGTTGAAGGTATCATCTAATCATATCACGTCATAATGAACTACCACGCCAGCGAGGCATTGGACCAGCAAATAGGCATATTTACTTCACAAACCAAGTAAAAAAAAGAAACAAAAGATTTCACTTTATCTCATAAAATGTTGCGTGCAAGGATCCATTCGTATCTATTTAGCCATATTGACCTTTCAATAAGTCACCCACAACGAGCCACGACTGTTAGTCGTCAGTAAAGACATCCACGAGCTAACAGGCGTAGGAATTTGCGTGCAATGGGACATTTGCGTCACTCTGGCCATATATCTCTCAATATATCAGCCAGAATTGCTTCGGAACAAAACTCCCGAGTATATTTTAATGGGGTGAATTAATTCCCAGGGTCGTGTTCCGGAGCGGGTGCGTGACCTGTGTGATTTGTCATGGTCCCGTTCGTTTCCTTGTGAAAATGTTTTCGAATGCTCCGTTTACGCCATTGTTTGTTTTCAAAAAAGCTTCGGGGAAAGCAATTTTGCTCAGTGATTACAAATCTCTTAAAATTTGTTTGCGAATACCCGGGAGCTCATTTTCAGTGTATTCAGCTCAAATTCTGTCCTCGGAATACAATATTTACTCGTAATGAGAGATCGGAAATTGTGGAAATGCTAAAATGGCGAACGTAAACATGCTAAAGAGCGTATTTAACTACGTCAATGATATTTTTTTTTAATAGTGAGAGAAGTACAAGCGGGCCACCTGATGTTAAGGGATTACGTCCGACAGTAAACAGCACCAGAGGAAGAGCAATCTGTTACCTTGCTTTAGGGACAATAATAACCAATCCAAAAATGTTATCCAATAGTCTTAAAAGACCGGCGCGTCGACTATGCAATTTTAACCTTGGATATCATTTTAACGCACCAATTTTATTCAGTGACATAGATTGACAGATTCATTTCTTATCTCTCAAAAAATCCAATAGATCGCATAAAGGGAAATTTAATTAAATCTTTTGATATTCCGAACATCATTCGAAATCCAATAAGCTTTAGAGAGACTTTTAAGCAGACCCAACGTAGTCGTTATATTTCAAGTCAAATCGCGATAAAGCGATGAAAATGTCAAAGGTATCATTAAAATGTTCTCGGGCCAAAGTAGCGGTAAAAGCGCTTTATCTACAAATTCATCAAGAGAGATATACTGAAATATACTTCGGATCTTTTCGATGGTTCGAAGTTTGTGAGAGGAAATGTTACGCAAGCGACGTTCGAAAAGATGTTCTACCAGCGTGCAATACCTGGAGTAGCTACTTATCAAAAACTTTTCTGATATATTGGATAGAAGCAGTCGTTACTTTGCGGATGTCCATAATAATAATAATACTGATTTCCTGATCGAATTTTGTTCAGACCAACTAATTTCAACGAAGACTTGCCAACTATGTAGTGTTTGGTGTATTTTTGTGAGTTCATATCATCGGCTCCATCATAATACCATTTTGATAAATAAGGGTTTAATCTTATCGTTCAGAGTGGCATATCCTGTAAATGATGTCATGACAAATACAATATTTTTTAAGGCATATTAGCCAAGCTTTGCTTCACTAATATTCTCCTCTCCCCTCCAAATAAGCGGAATGCTTGTGTTAGGAGTGGATACGACAATGGTTGGGGATCGAAGCTGTGACCTTTCAGTCCTTATCTTTAACCGTTGGGCTATTGAGGCTACAAAGAGGATTTGACGAACAAAATCGTCAAACTAAAAATAAAATTGAGATAAATCTATTGAATTTGATAGGTTTGATAGGAAAATAATACATGAATTTTGAATTTTTTTTTATCCCACTTTAATATTGTAATTTAAAAAAATTCTCTAGTATTTTCTGGAGGAAGAATATTAGAAGAGACTGAAATAAAACAAAAGGTAACCCCAATACACCAATACATCACCCGTATACCCTTAATGCTAATATGTTGTTAGGCAAATACCCGGGTACAAATATAATACTTCTTGTAAAATATTCTGGCTGAGAAAGGCTCGATGGTGAGAAATTCCTTCACCTTCAATATTTCCATGTAACAGCAGGTAGGTACTATTGTTGGGAATGCTGTTAACCTGTCGGGTGAAATTATTTGTTACGAACAAAACAGATGATCTTGTAATCGTGCTAAAAATCTTTTGATTTTTTAACATTTTTGCCTTTTTTTTGTAATTATCTTTATAGTACTTAACTTAATACATAAAACTAGCATGTACCTACAGCAATAACTCCAAATGCATCGTTTTTTCGTCTCGTCAGACTGTCTTGTTAGAATAGAATAGTTTTTTTTTGTTTACCTAACCTAACCTATCACAAAGTGCTTTCGAACCGTCAGGTGAATCTACCATTGCATTGGTTCGGAACACCTTAGTTAGATTAGCATGTTCCACTGCCGCTAGTGATATTTCAGGTTCGATTCCTGGGCTGAGCCAAAAATAGGTATTGGGTTTTTCTGACAAAAAATTGCCAAATGTAAACTGGTGTTTTGGAAGTTGGTAGTGCGTCATCTACCTTACCTCATAGAGCACGTAAAGCTATCGTTTCATGTTACATTTCCGTTGCGTACAAAGGTTCTGATACTGTGCCATGTAAAAAACTGATTAGGGGTAGGTATATGTTTGATAATAATGTTGTACCTCTTCCATGTCTGCTCATTTTCATCTTATACTCTGCTTGATGGGAGGCTTTGGTCGTCGCTAGTTACCACCAGACCGTCAAAGTCGTGCCGTTTTTGCGTTCCGGTACGATAACGTGTAGAAAAAGATCAGGGGTATGGGTTTAGCTAAGTTAGCCTGCTGCCATTTCAAATTACCTCGTTACTTACCATTTGGTGAGATAGCAGTCAAGGACTAAGATTTCAGATCAAATCAGATTAAAAAAATGCTGCTACGTAAGTTACCACCGAAACTTGACTATAAATTGAAGTTAATGTTAACGGGGCTTATAATTATACGAGTATAGGGTTTACCGACCCATATACTTCTTATTGGACTCATTATATTATAACTAAGTCATAAACTCGAAGTCCTCATAATAACCAAAGAATAAGGCAAATGAAAGTTCTCGAAGGCCCCTTGAAATGCGCTCGAATTTCCTTGTTCCGTTAATGAGGTACTTGGTAGACCGAAGATAAGGTCGATTAAGGTTCAGAATTAAAAAGGGTAACCTTTTAAGCCATTTTTTTTTCGTATTTGGGAAGCAACGTTAATTTATTTTTAGCCCCCGACGCAAAAACGATAGGGAGTGATAAGTTTGACGTGTCTGTGTGTGTGTGTGTGTCTGTGGCATCGTAGCAGTCGAATGGATGAACCGATTTGATTTTGTATTTTTTTGTTTGAAAGGTGAATTAGTCGGGAATGTTCTTAGCTGTGTTTGATGAAAATCGGTCCAAGATGGCCGCTGTCACAAAATGGCGGATTACATATTTTTATTTTAACGGTTACTGACTAGCGTCTAGGATATTGTAACATATCGGGGGTGTTTTAAATTTTTAATTTACACTTGTAATAAATTAAGCGGCTACTAGCGCCGAACAGGCCAAGAGGCGCAAATATGAAAATCTTGACGGTAGTTTCAGTTGCGGGGTGGACACCTTGGGGTCGTGGAATTATTATCATTGCTTTCTAACTTCCCATCATCAACAAACAAATTAAATTACCGTCCACCTAAATACAAAATAAGAAATAATAACCAAAAACGAATGAGTCCAATGGAAGGTTCTGCGAGCTCCTTGAAAAGCGCTCGAATTTTCTTGTTCCATTAATGATGCTCTTGACGTATCCAAGATAAAGTCGATTAAGTGTCCGCTTAGAAGCTTCGACGTTCTTTCTAGCACAGTTATTAGCAATTCTGATTCTCGGTTAGGTTAGTTTGGGAAGTTTTATCCACACCATTTAGATGCCTGTAGTGTTAGTATAAGATTTAATTCGACTGATCGTATTCGTATTCGATTATATTAGCGTCAAAGTAAAATGAACTTTAACTCTAATGATTTAACGTCATCAATTAATTAAAATCGATTTTAATTTAGAGCGTATCTGTATACATAAACGTATAAGAATGCATGCACGAAGTTGAGCTCTAATTCAATGTTATTATGATTCATTTCACTTTGACGCTAATGTCATCGAATACGAATACTATCATGTGAATTAAATCTTATACTAACCCAACTGATATTTTTAGACGTCTCATTCACTAAATTCTGCCACCTACTTAAACTATGACATCAGCTTTTGCCTATGATGTTCCCTCAAAACTCCTTATCACAGCTACTTACTATTTGGATAGTTATCTATTTACATAATCATTTGATTTTATTATTAAAAAGTTTATTTTTATTATAATAAACCCCATCGATTTTCCAACTAAAACAGGTATTTTTACTTTTTTTGGGTTTCAAATATATTGACACGCATCCCATCACTGTTGGAGGGCGGGGACGGGGTCCTTTTAGTATTTATTCCGTTAAACAAAGATTCGATTGCGAATTTATCAAAGTAAACGATTTATGAAATGTCCTAATGGACGTAATAGATTGTTTAAGTATGAACCAATAAAAAGATGTATTTTAATGGCCGTGTAATTTGAGAAGAAGGAAGGAAGAGGATTCTTCTATTTGAGGAGGATTTTAGAGATGCCATTATTCAAATTTAAACATTTAAACAATGAGTAAAAACGCATTATTTAAGTAGATGTTATAACACAATTTATTAATTTCTTTGCATGGAAGCAATTGGTTATGCATTGTGTAATAATTCATTATTTTGATATAACATTAAATGTTATTATTTTTTTTAAAGAATATTAGTCAAACTGAAGTTGACTAATATCCTCCTATCCCCTCCATAACGTATAAGCGGAAAGCTTGTGCTAGGAGTGGGTACGACAATAGTGCATCGGGTGGGGTTTGAACCTGCGACCTTTCAGTTTTCTCCGCACCTTTAACCGTTGGGCTATTGAGGCTTGAAAAAAAAAATATAACTAACTATACTTAGTATCACTTTATTTCTTGTCAGCTTTGATCAATAGAATCTGCGGTCCTTGTCGGTGGCATAGTCTCTTACCATAGCCACAAGTTAGCTTACATGAAATAAATATAAATGACAAACTTTGTTTAGAATCTTCCCTCACATTTCATTCTCTCTTCTAACCGAAGGTTGCCTGATAGAGATTCTTTTGTTACCAATAAGCCCGTCTTTGCATACGTTTAAAAATATCTTGTTGTTCTCTCTTGTGTGCAATAAAGTTTTTCTATCTATCTATCTTTTTCTAACGATTGCAATTTTTCCAGCGGTAAGGCCGTGGACTGGTGGCAACAGGGTCTAAGCACATACGCCATCAGGAGGTTTAAGCGGGACGTGAGAGAAACCACCAAGTACATCGAAACGGCGCTAGTCATCGACAGGGCAATGTTCGAGAGGAGAAACGGCAGCACGCGGTCGGAAGTCGTCCACGATGCCATCCAAGTCGCCAACATCGCTGATCTGGTAAGTTGACCTATAAGCGATGTGCACATAAAGTAAAATTGGCAGAATCACTTACAAGCCATCTGCCGTAATAACAGTTAAGGTTTTGCCTTTGGCGACAGATTTGAAGCTCAAAAAAATAATTTTCATGAAAGTTTACGTGAAGGTGCTCCCACACAGTAGTTATATAACGTTGTAAAACATTGTGTTGCACGATAACATTTTATGTTATAAAGTTATAAACGCTCCCTCCCACACTGGTTCAACTCGTTGTATAACATTCACTAACAATTTATAACTTTTGTTACAATTTGTTAAAAAAAACTTAGACAACAAACTTTGCAACATTCTCGAACGTTATAAAACTGCTGTGTGAGGAGGAGCACCTTTAGATAAAATTGAAAATCCGCTTAAAAATTAATAAGTTAGAAGTAATAAATTATGTGAAGTGGCGACCCCGGGAAGCATAATATTGGCAGACTCTCCCCTTTATACATAAACGAGTCGCAAAGAGCCGCTGGATGTATGTGGCGCCAGACCGAAGCCTGTGGAAGTCGATGCAAGAGACCTTTGTCCGTGGATGTGGACGTCTATCGCTTGCTAAAGAAGAACAAGAAGACGAATAAACTGCACATGGTAAATAATTTTGGTGTAATTCGCCACTCGCAACACGAAAAGATATAGGATCACAGTCAAAGGCTAATTTTTAAGGTAAAAAGAGGACAAATCTGCATAAAAATATTATGCAAATTCTTAAGCAAGGGATTAGGCTTTTCGCCATTTTATTAAGTCTGGCGCTCGTAAGCCTACATGTTCTTTTAAAAAACCCTCGTGAAGCCCCGTAATTCCGTACGTTTCCCACAAAGAGTCCCCATAACGCTACAAGGCGCCCTCCGCAACCCATTTGCGCAAGTGCCTTTATGGCCAGCCCTTAACAGCCAACATTTACAGTGAGTCTGTTCTACACGCTATATTATGTGCCTACCTATTTGTATTCTGTCTGCAGATTGTCGGTTTTATGTCCTTTGATTTTAAGATATTAGTGTGCACACAGTTCTATAGATACTGTTGTCAAATTGTTAAAGCTAATCTTGCGCAGTGGTGAGCGCTGTGGTCTTATAACTGGGAGGTCTCGGGGTCGATTCCCATCGGGGATAATTTGGGAATTTATAATTTCTCAATCGTCTCTGGTCTGGTTTGGTGTGGTGGTAGTCACCTCCCTACCGTCAAAGACGATGACGTGTAGAAACAGATTAGGGGTATGGGTTGAATGTACACTGCCATACATACCCCTTCCAAGTTAGCCCGCTACCATTTTTAACCGACTTCCAAAAAGGAGGAGGTTATCAATTCGGCCGGTATCTTTTAAACTTCTTCTATCTAAACGTCACGTACTATCCGGTGAGATCGCAGTCAAAGATAATCTTGATTTAAAATTAAAAAAAACTTGATATTAATGAATTGCAAAGTTTGCTATTGGATAGATAATAGGATAGATGATAATATAAAAAAATACCTTCTTAAATATCTCTTGAACGTGATCCACGGAGAAAATTCCAATGTTAACAAACGAGACGCGAATTCAAATTCGCCATTCCAATTTACAACAAAGAAAAATTGGGTGCATTAGGTTTTAATTTTATGGATAAGAGCGCCAGCTCGCCATCAAACTGGCTGTCCAGTTTGGTGAGATATTAATTTTAACAAAAAAAATGCAGAATTTGATAATGAATGTTTCTCTTTTCCACGCAATTTTAGCGATGACTCTCAACCTCTAGGAAACAAATATAGTGAAAACAAATGCGAGAATGTAATTGACGTTTGAATATGGTGTAATGATCGCATGGGAAAGATACTTTTGTGATCTGTGCATTCGAACAGGCAGTTCCGCTTCTATTTCGCAAGTCATAGAACAGTTCACCATGGTGCTTCAACGGTTTTACGGTTACGGATTAGAGGCAGAATAATGTGCTAAATAACCTCAGTAATTTTCTAACACACTACATTAGCAACTTGAACCCCTTAAAATAACGGAGAAATTTCCAGAGAAATTCAAAATTTAGATTTTCGACTCTAATGGAGAAAAATAAGCCGTCTAAAAGCTTGATGCGAGCTTTGCAAGTTTGATATTTAGCTCGTGAGTATGGAAATACGTGCATTAGTACCGACTGCCGACTAGTGAGTACATTATCTGCTCAAAACTCGAAGTGCTCTCACCGACTTAGTGCCTGAACTTTGAAATTTTGATGAAGCTTACGTAATATGCTATTGATAATAACTGAGATTTTAAACTAGATATTTTAGACCTGATTCGTGTTTTAATGACTATTGCTATAATTATGACATTAAATCACGAATCGAGTGTAAAATTACCACACTTAATTTTATCACGTGCCGCCAAGCGATTTAGCGTTCCGGCACGATGGCGTGTAGAAACCGATTAGGGGTAGGGGTTTAATTTACACTGCTATACCCCTTCCAAGTTAGCCCGCTACCATCTTAGACTGCATCGTCACTTACCATCAGGTGAGATCGCAGTCAAGGGCTATCTTGTCATAGAATAAAAAAAATATCACAATTATCAGATTTTAAAATAATACCTACTCCGATGGATACTCCGGATGTATGTTTGTTTAGGGTCAAATGTTGCAAGCTAACTGTATTAGTAAAAAGTGGTTCTACACTTGCATGTATATATAAATAGGATGACAATGCAATATCATTGCTACATTGAGCTGATCTGATGATGGAGCCAGAAGATGGCTATGAGAGCTCTGTAATAAAACGACGTAATCCCATCGAACTTGGGTTCGTATGATTTGTCTTGATCAGTACTCTGGACGTCTATCGGTTCATACAGAAGAAGAAGAAGAAAAAACAAACTACACGCGGTTAAAGTCACGGAAAAGCAACCTTTAATAAAGTCATGAATCGTTAACTTAATGATTTCCTAATTTAAATCTTTGAATAATTGAGTACTCCGTTGAGTCTCGATTATTATTCATGAAAAAATTCAAGCGGATTAAATTCAAATCTGCGATTCTAATGGGGGAAAAATTTCATGTCTAAAAACTTGATGCGGGCTTCGCAAACTTCAATTTTAAAGAGACTACGGGTGCAGAACTTTGTGCATTAGTGGTGCTTATGAGTACATTATCTACTGAAGATTTGAAATGTTCCCGTCAAGAAACCAGAACTTTGCCAGTTTTACCAAGTTTTTTTTTTTGTTCAGAATCACATCCATAACAGATTTTTTTTAATATTTACGTTGAAACAAGTTTGAATTTATTACTTTTTCTCTAATTCATGACAACATATCTCTTGACTATGATCTCACTTGACAGTATGGCCAAGGAATGAATTTAGTAGTCGAAGTACGTGTATCTATGTATGTATGTGACTGTTTACGAATTTTCCATCGTAGCGGTTAAATTAATGAGCCGATTTTGATGAATGAGATGCCAATCGATTAGTTATCTACATTACATACTACATTTATTTCATTTTCGGGTTTCAGTTTTAGGCCGCAATAGCCCAAAGTTTACAGGTGCGGACTGAAAACTGAAAGGTCGCAAGTTTGATCCCATTTTTGATCCCATTGACCCACTATTGTCGGACCCACTCCAAGCACAAGCTTTCCGCTTATTTGGAGTGGAGGAGAGAATATTAGTTAAATTCTGCTTGGCTAATATTCTTTTAAAAATAATAATTATTATTATAAATAACGCATTTCGACCATTTAGCCGGGACGAGCCTTTACGCAGATTTAGTACTGAATATATTCTGCCACTTTTTAAGGGAGGTGAGGTAATCACGTACAGCCTACGTACAGCACACATTTACTCACTTCCGCACACTCTTGTAAAAAACTTAATGCCTCTATGAACACACACTAACCCAAAAGCTGTCACAAGCTGACACGTACGTTTGTACATGTACTTCGGCAGTGGGGAATGCGTGCGCTTGCCAAGTCCTGGCTAAATAGTCGAATCCGGCGCGTAATCCTCCACCCTCTACAAATATTTATTTGTGTAACGCATAATATTATGTAAATTTATTTATCTGCGTATGTATTTATGTTTATTATATAACTCTTTGGCTTTATATGTATTTACTTTTTACGCGGGTGTGACAGTCAAAATATTTATGGGAAATAATAATACAAAAATGCTTTTCTTTTTTTATATACTAATTCTGCTGGTAATTTTTGCAGTACTTTCGCACGCTGAACACGCGGGTCTCTATCGTGTACATCGAATCATGGCAGAGCGCGGACCAGGCTGACATCGACCGCAAGCACGACATCACCAGGGCCATCCAGAAGTTCAGCGACTACACCGCCAGGAAGCTGTTCAAGATAGAAAAGGACACCACGCAGCTACTATCGTGAGTAGAAACTTCACTTTCGCACGCTGAACACGCGGGTCTCGATCGTGTATATCCAATACATCAAGTCGGAAGCTGTTCAAGATAGAGAATACTGTATGCTCTACAAATATTATATGCACCTAGTGTAAAATTAATATTAATAATATGCAATTATAAACTCAACATAAATTAAAACATACAAAGGAGCACTGCAAAATTGCAATTTACAGTAAATATTCCGCATTATTAACCTACGGCAGGTGAGTTTAATCAAAAATAAATGAAACGTTGCCACTTCTGAACTCGTACAGCTATTTAGTGCAAAGGCAACATTTCTGCAGTTATAATGAGGAAATATAATACGTAATGAGGTGGACCACCACAATTTCAAGTTCACTGGAGACTGTCCTGATTTAACACTGCTTTAAATATTACTCTCATGTAACTTTACACGAGAGTATTTAATGCAAGGCTAGAAATCTCTGTAAAACTTCACGAGAGAGATTATTTAAAGTAGAAATTTCTAGCCCATCGCATTATTCTTCATGGCTGATTTAACCCTGCTTTAAATAAATAATCCCCTCATGTAAAGTTTTAGAGTTTTACACGAGATTTCTAGCCTATGGTATTATTCTTCATATAAAATTATGAATTTGTTACCTTGTTAACTTGAAGAATAAATCAGTCAGCCCAAGCAAACATGGTTTCTTGCTATTCTTGATGAAGAAATAGATTAGTCTTCAAGCATAATGTGATAATTCTGCTTATAGAAGAGTAGGATCTTCGTATCTGTCCCGAAAAATATAACTACTCTGCATTATACTATTCGTAGGAATTTATGATAATGAAACATGTTAAGTTTGTGAAGTTAACGTTGTTAACAACATGCTACTTTAATGCTTGACTGCATGCATATTGCTTTATTTGTCTAAAATACGACTATAATTTTGACCCAATTTAAGTTGCGTAAATTATGGTCACATTACCAATAAGCGCACTTCACAGCGCCAAGTAAAGCGTCTTTAAGCAGAAACGCTCAGGGAAAAGCTTAGAATCCGCTTATTTTAATTATGTCTTCTGTCTCGTTTGCATTTCTATACAAGCTCAACTTATCTCCGCAAATCTCCCGGTTTCAAGATCTCTGCTCAGCATCTCGGCCGGATCGCTTGAGACACCATTTTCGCTGAATTAATTTCGTAAAATGCATTCAAGTTTATACATAGTTAGGTAATGTTTTGCTTTTTGTACTTTGCGATATTGCAATGTAGAGTCAGCATCTCCTGAAAATACTTCGGTGTCGTAGTGATACGTGCGTAGTGTCGGAGTGAAACGTGCGTGTATATTTGTTAGTTTGTGTGGTGTTACGTGTTGTTACTGCTCGGTTGTTTGTTCTTCTTGAGTTTCTAGTGTCATATAATCCAAGCGCTTACTGTGCCTGCATTCTATGGCAATTAACTTCTTTAAGTTATCAGGTATCTGCGAACAGCCTATGGCTAGTCATTATCCTACTGGCAAAATCATGTAAGCACTACAGTGTGACATACGTAAATCGGTTGGCCACTAGACCAGAGACAATTTAGAAATTATAAATTCCCAAATCGCCCCGCCGGGAGTCGAACCCGAGACCTCCTAGTTATAAGACCTCCCAAATCGCCCCGCCGGGAATCGAACCCGAGACCTCCTAGTTATAAGACCACAGCGTTCACCGCTGCGCCAGAGAGATCGTCAAAATGCATATAGTACGTTTATCTCGCGAAGTTACGGGCGCTTTATTTGTGGTTACGTCGTTTACATTGCGTAAGTGTGCGTGCCTGTCGGAGCCTAGATGGGAGCGGTCAGGCGCGAGCAAGCTCTCGCTCACACTTTTACAGTTACGACACACACTCAACCATGAGCCACGTGCCCTCGTGAAATGAAAGAACTATAATAATTAAGCTGTCAGTTGCATTGGGTCAGCCAAACCATTGTTAAGTTGGTTATATCCTCCAAGATTGTTAATCATAGATTAAATACAACAGTATACCTACCTAAAGCTAACGAGCTAAAGCAGTATTACCTATTACGTAACGATAATAACGTGAAAGACTAAATGAAGCGAGTTTCAGGGAATTTCGCCGATGCGATGCCAGCAGTCGATAACAGCCGGGAGCGGACTTCCTGTCATAATTTGCCTGTCATCATTTTAGATCAAAGCGATTAGTTCACATGCCGCGAGGAAATTGGGATTGTTTGCCAACATTTCATTGTGTTACTTTTTTTTTTTTTTTTGAATTCATCTATTTTTTTATTTTATTGATGGTAAATATTTATTTTCTTATATCTTCCTATTATTTATATTTTATTTGCGTTACTTATGAAAGTTCGGTTTTGTCAAATGATGCCGAGTGGAGGTTAATCTTTCAACAGTTGACGAGATGGGCTAAAATACGAAAACTTCTAATCCCAGCTTTAACAATACTTTAGTGCTTCGAAAAATAAATGAAAGTTTTTTATTTATTTATTTAATCAATTAATGCACAATATTAATAAAATAATATATTATATCCCCCGCAAAACTGGCGAGTTCGTGCTTCTTAGAAAAATTAAATTTGAAACGTGCACTAATACCTACTGATAATAATTAGAAAAAAAAAATCTTACTTAAAAATCCACTAAAAAACATAATCTTATCTAATAAAAGTCAATCAGTGACAGATTGCTTATTAAACCTATAGTAATAATTCTTAATAAAAACTTCCTTTAACTTACTTATCTAATTCTTAATTCACAAAAATAAACTCGTCAAATCAAATTGCACTTAACGTTAATTCAGTCGTAAAGTTGCCAACATTACTGCAGTTAGCACGTCACTTCAAAGTTCAACTCGCGATTGGCAAAGTGGCGGTGTAACGCGAATCACGGCGCAGTTTCGTTTGATGCGCAATTAATTTACACTATAATCCCAGACACAGTTAATCCCGGAAGTAGGGTTCAGGGTGTAATTGATTTCAATGATCAGCGTCCGATTTTGGAACGAGTAGGTATTGCAAACTGATGTTATTCCACCGGCCAATCTAAATAGAGTTATAGGGTTAGTATAAGTATAATTCGATAGATCGAGGTATTCGATGACATTAGTGTCAAAGTAAATTGAAGCATAACATCATCAACATTGCTCCGTTACTGCGTTCAAGAACAAATTAAATAACCAAGGATTCATTAAATATGTAGTTGATATGAAGGTGCTGGAGTGGCGACCCCGCACCGGGAAGCGCAGTGTTGGCAGACCCCCCACTAGGTGGACCGACGACATCAAACGAGTTGCAGGGAGTCGCTGGATTCAGGCGGCGCAAGACCGATGTCTGTGGAAGTCCATGCAAGAGACTTATGTCCAGCAGTGGACGTCCATAAGTTGAAGAAGAAGAAGAAGAAGAAGAAGTAGTTGATGAGAAGCAATGAACAGAATTTAGTGTGATAGTGAAATTGTTACTTTTATTTTCATAAAAAGTCCTTCACTTTTGTACTAATACATTGCTACATTGCAACCATTCGTCGTATAATAAAACCTTTTATACAAAAAAATCTGGAGCAATTTGTAGAGAAATTTGACATTTAAGGCAAAGAATACATATTATTATTCACGATGGAAATATATATCAGGACAGAGACATATTTTACTCAATGATTACTTTGTACAACAAATTGAAGTAAATACTCGTATATTCATTATCTTGGGGCTTTCAGTAGCCGACTTGGCAACTCGATCTAAATTTATATTTATATATATTTTTTAAATTAAACTAGCTTTTACCCGCGGCTTCGCTTCGCAAAAGTAATCCGAAGTAGTGATTCCTGTGCAAAATCATCATTTTTTCGATTTTTCAGCTGGTTTTTTCGGTTTTTCCTCTTTTTATTTATTTTTTAACTAGGTAATAAGGTGAACAAAACAAAAAAATAAATATTCAAAACGGTCAAGACGTTTTTAAGGATAAACTAATGAACAGCAATTGATTTTTATATTAAAAGACCTTTATTAGTTGATGGCAACGAGTTCATTTGCTTGGAGTAAGGTATTTTAAAAATCCCATTTTAGCCCAAGATAAACGTTGAGCGCTTAAGTTTCTTATATAGCTACTTCCACGCGTTTCGGTCTTGCACCGCTTGTATCCTATCCAGCGGCTCCCTAAACTCTTAGTGACAGCGAACAGTCGTAAGTCGTCACAGAAAACCCAATCATAATTTTTTAGCCCGACCCGGGAATCGAACCCGCATCAACCTCTTCATCCGCAGTCGAACATATGTATTATGTGCTAATCACAAGATCAAAGATACATTTCCCCAGGGAACCAACTATCCGAAAAAGCGAAAAAATGTATATCGGACATTACTAATAGATGAGTGAATATACGTAAGTACAGTATATTTTGGAGATATGTCATGCCAAATGTGCCCCGTCAGACACTCTAGGTCTACGAAAGCCACTTTTTGCTCCCCTTGTATCATAAACCTTAATATGTCAGTTTTTGTACTGAGCAATATGTCTGTCTGGGGGTTAAGTACCTACCAATAAAATACAGCAAATAAGACACAGCGACATTATTCTTACGTACGAAGAACACTAGAAAACCTTTTTCTAGTGCTAGCATCTCCACACAACCGCGCAAGTTTCTCGGAATAATTTCTATATAATCTTTTAAATGTATAAAAGGAAAAGGTGACTGACTTATTGACTGATTGACTGATCTATCAACACACAGCTCACACCACTGGATGGATCGGGCTGTTTGATATAGAGACAGCTATTATGACATAGACATTCGCTAAGAACTGATTTTTAAAAATTCAAGCTCTAAGGGCGTAAAATAACGGTTTGAAAAATCGAACTTAAGGTGAGTGAAACCGCTAGAAAGCTAGAACTTCAATAAATCACTTTGTAGAACAAGAAAATAATATCTAAAGCATATACTTAAAATATTATAATATATAGCTGACGGTGTACTTATATATATTTTGTAGAGATAACGATTGTCTAGTATTTATATTATTTATTTTAATACATTGAAATATATTATTTATTTAATTTGACGACCTTGTTACGACCTACACCGAAAGTGTTCATACTTAAGAAACTTTTTCAAAATCAAAGGCTTCCTAAAAAATTAGAAAAGCTTTTTCACATAATGTAAAATATAAAAATTACAATGTACAAAATTAAATTTTTAAAATATGATAACTATTGTCTGGCAAAATTTCTGTTTGTTTTCTGAATTGGATGACTTTTGCTACGGGAAACCTTGCGTTGTGGAGACAAAATTTGCTTGCTACTTTTTTTTTAATTCATTGACAAGATTTTTTTCTTTTTTTTTTTTTTTATTCGATGACAAGATAGCCCTTGACTGCGATCTCACCTGATGGTAAGTGACGATGCAGTCTAAGATGGTAGCGGGCTAACTTGGAAGGGGTATAGCAGTGTAAATTCAACCCATACCCCTAATCGGTTTCTACACGCCATCGTGCCGGAACGCTAAATCGCTTGGCGGCACGTCTTTGACGGTAGGGTGGTAACTAGCCACGGCCAAAGCCTCCCACCAGACCAGACCGGATACAATTTAGAAATTATAAATTCCTACATTGCTACCGCCGGGAATCGAACCCGAAACCTCCCAGTTATAAGACCACAGCGCTCACCACTGCGCCAGAGAGGTCGTCAAAAATAGTCCTTGTCTGCGATCTCACCTGATGGTAAGTGATGATGCACTCTAAGATGGTAGCGAGTTAACTTGGAACGGGTATGGTAGTATAGATTCAACCAATACCCCGTAATACTACTTTAATCCTGGTTTACATACAATATTGTCATGGTCACCCTTTATATAATATTCTACAATAATATCGTGGTTTCTTTCGAACTGCGATGAATTGTACATCATACAATATTGTCCTCAATCGAATATTATTTGCTATCTTTTGTAAACGATATATTATTATATCCATGTCAAAGTAACGAAAAGACCCGGTTAAGAAATTATTTTGGGAGGCAGCTCAAAATAGATACTGTTATAAATGATGATTAACATTGATTCAGTTATTATTATTTAACTCGTCAGTACGGAGTAAGATTTTTTTAATCGCAAGGAAATTATGTTTTCCGGGACAAAATTTAGTCTATGACAGTCTTCTGGGCAAATTCAACTTTGTATTGAGATTGAGATGTCATACAATATCAATTACACCAATACTCATGAACGCTTTCGCACAAACACGCTTGATACGTGTGGTATGCGTGCGTGCGCGGGCACACAATTTGATAAAATATGTAATTATAAGGAAATATTAGATAGACCGTTTGTTAAATGATTATCATGATTATGATTAAAAGACGACAAACAATAATAATAATAATTTATTTATTCACCAAAATGCAGGTACAATATGATGGAATCGAGAAATCGAGCCTTATACATTTACCATGATAGGTGTGTGAATATTGTGCAATAAAATATTAAAATGATTTTATTATTAAAAATAAATTAAAAGTGAATAATTTTGAATGTCATAGTACCATTTTCACACAAACACACCATTTTCGCATTCATAGATTAACTACTAATCCATTTTATTTGTTCTCAGTGGTACTAATTTTCCTGGAGGCGAGTCTGGAATATCAGTCCCAGATACGATGTGCACTCCGAAGTCCGTGGGCATCTCCGTGGACACCAACACCTACGAGCCGCACCTGCTGGCCGGCACCATGGCGCATATGATTGGACACAACATCGGTAAGAACCTCATTATTATCTGTAAGAACCTCATTTATATGCAGAAGCAGTATAACGCCCTGCATGTACAGTACAGTAATGCGTTCAGGATGCTGTTGGGGTATAGCAGTGTAAATTCAACCCATACCCCTAATCGGTTTCTATACGCCATCGTGCCGGAACGCTTACAGTACATTAGCCTATATATATATGTAACCAAACTAAACAATACTTGCTCGTATCGCATGCAAATATAGTCGTCTCCTCGGATACCGTACACAGAAAACCTATACAGCCGTGTTTTACATTCATGTTTAGAAATGCGCGACGCTCGTTGATAGTCTAATGGAATTTCCAGCTCGTGTGTTACTAAACAACTTTTTGTATACGGCTTCATACGATATTACTATTGCGTATAATCATCATCATCAGTCAAAATGCAACCAACGCTATATCAAGCTCAGGTCAGGTCGTGCATGGAGTAATAGCCACCGATGACTCCGCCAAGTACCAACTTGCGACACTAGATGCTGTAGATCGTCGGGCTAGGAGACTCATTGGCAATGACTCCCAACTATTAAGCAAACTCCAGAGTCTCGATCACCGCCGAAAAGTTGCCGGCTTATCGATGTTTTATAGGATATATTTTGGTGCTCAGGAGCTCTTCGATCTCGTTCCCCCTTCACCTTTTTACCACCGCACTGCAAGACATAGGGAGAGCTTCTATCCCTACGTCTTCTCTCTCTTCTTTGTCAGTCTGCTCTCGCACACTAGAACAGCACACGAATGTATCTCGATACAGATATTTTGATACTTTATGTACATTATTTTCACATAGTACGTAACAGTAAATGGTACGCATAACGTTGATTTGAAAAAAGTATATACTACTAGAAAAAATAATACGAACAATTCGAAAGCGTGCGCTTTCTAGGAGCTCATAAGAAAAGGAGTATTTTCGATAAACAAGAACCTTTACTTTCTCATTGATCCCGTGTTAGAGGCCAAAGTAAACGGATGAACTTTATCGTCGGTACATATTTAATATTAATAACTGGAGCCTCGAGGCTGCCCTGTAATAAAAACAAACGCTCCGATATTATGGGTTATGTAGGATATGTAGGCTTTATATGTAGGCTTTTATTTTACTAGTCCATTAAGTCAATCTTTAATATATTTACTAAGCTAAGTTTGTTTTGGGTTTCTAAAGGCTAACCACTTTAATTTTGTTTCGGTAAATATCTCTTCGTCTGGTTGGTTGGTTTTCTTCTTCGATTAAAGAAGAAAAAATCTGTGATCGAAGGTTTTCCTACCTTATTGTTTAAGACGTCACCGATTTCCCTAATCGTATAATTTCACTGCCAATATAGAGAGACTTGGAAGAGTCCGAGTTAGCCCGTTATCACCTTCGTCGACTGTATCGTCACGTATCTCCCTTGCCAACCTTTCTATAGGCTTGAGCTTAATTTTTTTTATTTATTTGACGGCAGGGATGGGCCACGACGACGGCAGAGAGAACTGCTTCTGCCGCGACTGGCACGGCTGCATCATGGCGCAGTCCATCGTCGGCCTGGAGAACGTGCAGCCCTACAAGTTCTCCGAGTGTTCAAAGAACGATTACATCAACGAGCTTAGGATCGGCCAGGGACTGTGTTTGCTCAACAAACCGAACGAGGTAAGGATTTTTTTTGTAAAGAATATTAACCAGCCATATATCCCCCTATCCCTTTCAAATAAGCGGAAAGCTTGTGCTAGGAGTGGATGCGACAATAGTGCAACGGGTGGGATTCGAACATGCGACCTTTCAGTTTTCAGTCCGCACCTTTAATCGTTGGGCTATTGAGGCTTTAACCAAATCCGTATCGTTACCAAGAAAGTGCTTGACACTGGCTTTTTTTTTACCTAACTATGGCAAAGACAAAAGAACTTAGGATCGGTCAGGGACTTTGCTTAATAACAAATATGGTAAAGTTCCTTACAGCACTCCGTATCCTTACCAAGAATGGGCATGACCTGGCTTTTTCTTTTTACCTGACTACGGAAAGGGTTATGATTTTAGCAGTCTATGTATGCGTCTATTTAAGTATGTTCCACCGGAGTTCCTAAACTACTGAACCGATGTTGACAGCCGTAGGGCTGGGAGTGAGAATTTTATAGACCAAGTGGAGAGTTTTATAATATTACTAGCTTTTCCCCTCGGCTTCGCACACATTCAATTCGATTTTCAAACCCCTATTTTACCCCCTTAGGCATTGAATTTCCAAAAATCCTTTCTTAACCGATCATAATACCAATCTGTATGCCAAATTTCAGCTGGATCCGTCCAGTGATTTGAGCTGTGTCTTGATAGATCAGTCAGTCAGTCACTCAGTCAGACACGTTTGCCTTTTAAGCTATTGCATAGCTTCTATCACGGGCCTTGAGCGTGGAGACCGAATCCAGAAATTCCGTAACGAAAATAACCTGACACGGGACTCCTCTCACCGCTAGATGGCGTTGATAAAAAATGCTATGCAATAGCTTTACCGCGGCAGTCCCCGAGTGCCACACGTCTTTTATATACATATTTAAGATGTACCTATGAGAGGACTTAATTTTCAACAGTTCATATAATATCAACTTGATGCATAGCTCTTCCAGGCAATCGTATAATTCCAAGGTCTCAAAAAACTCTCGGAGCTCACGAGATTTAAGTTAATTATGAAGGAGAAGTGGGGATAACGAGGAATGGACGTTAAATTACGGCATTTTATCCTCGGAATCTCTTTTAATATCTTTAATATTCTGTGGCCCATTTATTATCTCGAACATCCCAAAAATATATTAGAAGACTTAATTTTTTGTAACGATAACGTAGAAGTGTTAATGAGAATAAAACGATTTATTAAATGATTTTCTAAGTCTTCAGGAAGAAGCTGGAAAAAGGTGCGAATGGTAGTCACTTTGACATCAATTAGAAGCCTCAATAGCTCAACGGTTAAAGGTACCCACTAAAACTGAAAGGTCGGTGGTTTGATCCTAACATTATCTTTCCGCTTATTTAAAGGAAAGAGGAGAGTAGCAGTCAAGGTCAGCATGTTAATATTCTTTTAAAAAATTCTAACTTAGGCAACTTTTTAACTTAGCGTCACTCCAAGAAATAAAGTTTTAGGTCGTTAATTTATCATCCACGATTAGTGACAATTTCAAAGCAGACATAAACAACTCAGCTTGTTAATCATCAGCCATTTTTGCAAACAGCTTCCTCCGACTTAGCAACGCATTTATAATTGGACAACTTTTCAATTCGGCGTCATTCGCACTCCACTAATTTGAATGCAAACAGATTTCTACGTCGAAAATTAATCAGCAGGGCCGCATTGTTTGACATCTCTTCTGGTGGAGCCCACTCCTTTAATAAAAGTTATGGTAATACGGTTGCCCCGGCTCAGAATTATCTGTTCGTTTGCGAATATATTATAACACCGGCGCTAGCCGGGTAGAGTTTATATTGGAATAAATTTACATAGCGAGGGATACGCTACCATTCCGCATCGATTTGGCACGCTTACATATTTATCGGGATGATTGCGGCGGCCCGTGGGGCTTTTTTATCTTCGCCTACTCTTGCTGTTGTTGCATTACAATTAGTGTTTTGTATAAAACGATCAGGTACATTTGCTAGCAATTTGTATAAAGAATTTATTCCAGCTTTCGTTTTTCCAACTAGCTATATGTATAACTTTCTTCCAACTAACTTGGGTATCTTTAAATCGAGAGTGAATAGGCATGTTCTAGGCAAGCGCGCACCATCTTAGGCTGTATCTTCATTTAGCATTAAGTTACTATAGTTACCACAGACGCGATGCAGCATTGATACAGTCGTGCTCTGTAGTGACTGTCTGTGAAAGATTCTTTTACGCGATGTCGTCCGAAACAGTCGCACTATAGTAGCGGTGCAGAAGAAACGCTGAATCGATACTATACGATTATATCGCTACTGAATCGCTTCTATCGCGCCTTGCAAATTGGACGAATTGCAAAAAGTACCGTTGCAGACACGCTACTGAAACGCTGCGAAAATTCGCCGCGATCAGATCAACTTCACCAAAAACTGTCAAAAAGCTTCCACACTATTACTTAAATACCAATAGAGTATCGTAGAGCTTAGATGAGGGAAAATTGACTAAACATTTCCATGAGCTCAGTAATAAACCTAAACTTCATTTAAACTAGTAAGCTGTTGGCAAGCATACTTTACTTCGTTAGGAGGAATTTCAGCCAGTGCCAAGCATGTTTATCGCCATAATTTCTATTCACCTTTCGAGCTTAATGCCTACTGCCCTGATATTTCACGGACGGTACGACTTTGAAAACTGAAAAGTCGACAGTTCATCACCACCCGTTGCCCTATTGTCGTCTCCGATATTTCACGGACGGTACGACTTTGATAACTGAAAAGTCGACAGTGCAATCACCACCCGTTGTCCTATTGTTGTATCCGATATTTCAAGGAGGTACCCGACCACCACCACCACCCGTTTGTCGTATCCGATATACTATTTTTGAATTTAAAAGGAATTTGAGTTTTGGTTCAACGTCTAACAGTCATCTAACAGCATTTTTTGTTTAACGTGCAATCTAAAATATCAGGTCGAACATAAATTGTGAAAACGAATGAAAAAAAAATTTCAACCTACTTAAAAAAAGGAGGAGTTTCTCAATTCGTCGGATTTTTTTTTATTTTTTTTTAGTTTTTTATGTATGTTCCCCGATTACTCAAAGACGCCTGAACCGATTTGGAAAATTCTTTTTTTGTTTAAAAGGGTATACTTCCCAGGTGGTCACATAGTCATCAGGTCGCGATCTGATGATGGAATCCTATATCGAGGGAACTCTTCAAATTTTAAAGGCACAATTTACTTTGTAGTGGGATTTGAAGTCGTTTTTGTATTATCTATGATTAAAAAAATCTAACAGTGTCACTGTTCACAGTTGGTAGTGCACCGTCAGTGCGGTAACGGACGCCTTGACGAGGGAGAAGAATGCGACTGTGGGACCATATCCGAGTGCCAACACCTCAACCCCTGCTGTGACCCCTTCACCTGCCGCCTCACCAAAGAATCACAATGTGCAGAAGGAGAATGCTGTGAGAGATGTCAGGTGAGCAGATTATAATTTTTTTTTTTTTCTCTGTGCCAAATTTCAACCAAAACGAAGTCGCGGGCATCAAATTCAAAATTTATTTATTTCATGTAGGCCAACTTGTAGCTCTTATAACACGTCATAAATCTACCACCGGTTCGGAATGCAGATTCTGCTGTGAAGAGCCGGCAAGAAACTTAGCAGTTGCTCTATTCAAAAAAAAAGAAAAAAAAATTTTTACAATAATTAACAAAACTATGCTATGTATAGTGTATACAGTGTTTCCACAATGAAGCTTCAAAAATGCATACGTAGGTACACAATCCAATGTATGTCAACACGGGCAGACAAAGCAGACCTATTCCCGTTGGTGGCACCCGTTCACAGATCATATAAAATCAGGATGGATAGATAATATAAAATAAGGATTTTAAGATAATTTATATTTAATTATATCCTACAGCTAAAACCACGCGGCGTTGTTTGTCGGGAATCAACGAACGAATGCGACTTAGAAGAATCTTGCACTGGAATGTCGGGGTCCTGTCCGACCGACGCCTACAGGAAGAACGGGGAAGCTTGTGAGTCCGGAAAAGGGTACTGCTTCGCCGGACAGTGTCCGACACTGGCGACCCAGTGCGAGAAGATATGGGGGACCGGATCCACTGGCGCGGACAAGGAGTGCTTCGAGCAGTTCAACTCCAAAGGCTCCGTCACTGGACACTGTGGGAAGGACAATAGTGGGAATTTCATGAAGTGCGAATCGGAGTGAGTTTTCTTTTTATTTTATTATACGACTGCCTGAAAAAAGGAGTATATTGTTTTCAGGGTTCGAGAATGAGGTGTCGTTAGAATCCTTACTTGTTCCGGGTGACATAGGCTAGTAAAATTTAAAAAAAATTTGATGGGGTGACCATGGTGCCGCATTAAAGACTAAAGTTAAAAAAAAAAACTAAAATAAGATTGAGTACCTATATAATTATATTTAACTTTTTAGTTTGTTTTTGGCTGGGTAGTCGTGTTTTTTAATTTTTTTAATTATAACTTTCAGTTTAATGGCTCGCAAGTAAATGCTTGACTGCTATTTTCACGTCAGTGATATGATAAACTGTTGGTCTAGTTGTTGGTCTAGTTTTTAGTAAGTTCGCCTGTGGATGACGAGGTACCGGGCTCGATCCCCGGGTCGTGACTTCAAATTTAATAAATTAAGAAATTTTCAGTATTTAAATAAGTCGAATTGGTTTTATCTTAAATTATTATTATTGTTTTTTAATTTTATTAAAAATTATTAAGCTTAAATATTATTGACTGTAATAAGATTTTTAAAATTATATTTTAATGACTTAGCATGAATACGTTTTGTTCTAACTGTAAGTGTATATTGTCCAAATTGAAATAAATAAACGGTATAATGCCATTCTCAGGAACGTAAGATGCGGATCACTGCAGTGCCAGTCCGGCAACAGATACCCGGTAGTGCCCGGCATGGACGAGTACTACACCCGCACCGTTATCACTATCAAGGGCCAGGAGTACGACTGCAAGTGAGTTTTCTTTTTCACCGACTTCCAAAAAGGAGGAGGTTATCAATTCGGCCGGTATCTTTTTTTTTTTTTTTTGATGACAACTCCTTACTCATAGGCTGTACCCCTTGTAGTACCTACCATCACTTTAACTCTAACTTAATCACACACACACACACACACACGTATATCTACATAAACGACGGAGGAAGAGCAGGTTTCCCGGGATACAGGTTATCTATAACTTAAATCGGGACTCCTGATACATTTGTATAAATTACAATAAATTTTCAGTTTTCATTTTTTTTCATAGGCAAATATAAGACCGCACTCTCACTCAGCTCAGACTCAAGACAGATTTATGTCAGAGTATTTCGTGTCTCGTTTTAACCTCTATCTTGAGTCTTAGCTGAGTCAGAGCACGCTCTAAAGATCTCAGCATTAGAGTTAGTTCTTGACTCGATCTCACCCGTAGGTATGGCAGCGTACATTCAACCCATACCCCTAATCTGTTTCTACACATCATCGTGTCGGAACGCTAAATCGGCACGTCGTTAACGGTAGGATGGTAACCAGCTACGACCAAAGCCTCCCACCAGACCAGATTAGAGACAATTCAGAAATTATGAATTCCCAAATTGCCCCCACCGGGAATCGAACCCGAGACCTCCCAGTTATAAGACCACAGCGCTCACCACTGCGCCAGAGAGGTTGTCAAACTTACAAAGAAAGAAAAGTCGAATTCACGAAAAAAGAAAGCACGTTTATTCAGTAATGCTCTCTCAGACAAACAAATATACCAACGTACACATTAATCACCTGTGACACCACCCCGAAAGGATTTACAGCTCAACGTAATGCCCTACACCAAATGCGCAAATACTATGGGGCGTTGATTTTCATTCGTGATCCGGATGACGTCACAGCTGCATATTATAACTTAGAAGATAAAGATTCGCCAAAACCAGAAAAATCTGTATGGCAACACGCGCCAACAGGTATAGAAGAAACGCAGGAACAACACAACACCAACACACAGCACCACACAAACTTTTCGAAACACACTCGACACACGTTTCGCTCCGACACTAGAGCATCATCAGGAGATGACTCCGCAATTCATAATTGAAAAGTCACAACATATTTTAGTAATTTCCGTGTTGCCATACAGATTTCTTCTGGTTTGACGGATTACAGCGAAATATTACTTTTTCTTTTAATATTATCATGAAATTCCGCAAAGTGACTTCCATCCAATAGTATAACTTAGTTACAATTCGATTATCTAAAAATTTGAAATTAAGAATAAGTACGTACTTAGTAAAAGTTTTCAAGAAGATTAATATAACAAGTAGATACTAATGATGTAGCTACTGAGGTTTATCTCGCAGCAAGTTTGCTCATCTAAATAGTTTTGATTATTGTTCTGAAATACTTGCTTGAAACTTTATTCGCCTGTACTTGACATTATCTTTATTGAGTTTGTGACTTTGAATATTATTTCCAATGCTAATGAAAATTCTAATGTACTAAGTCATGACACTACATGCTATATCCTTCAAGAGACACTACGAAACTTTTTCGTCATCAAAGTATATTTTAACGAAATCTTTCTCAATTTTTATTATGTATTTTGATTTTGATAATACTACAAATATGTTACTACTATTTAAATTGTTCATATAATAATAATAATATGAACAATTCAAACAGCAGTAACCTTCTTGAGTACAACTACGGATAAAATTGCAACAGAGTAAATGTGTTCCAAGGCTTCTAAACTTTTTTCCAAGCTGTACTACTAAAATTAAAATACGGTAAAATTGTAATGCAGTAATTTAGTATCGACTTTCTTCTTCTTCTTCTTTTGTCTTTTATATTCGTCTCTTTTCTCTCTTCTATGTGCTATACTGTTGACCTAGAAGCAAATTGCTTCTATATTATATAATAGAAGCAATTCACTTCTAGTTCAATAATATGATATAGAACATCAAACATTTTCAGGGCTACCACCGGTCCACCAGAGTACTCCGAGATCGGGCGCCTGGGGCTCGTCCGAGACGGCAGCCCTTGTGGAGACAACCTCATCTGCGTGAACCAGACCTGCACATCCATCTTCCCCTACATCGACCACACCAAGTGCCCGACCGACCACAACAACAACGAGTGCTCAGCCAAAGGGGTCAGTACATTTATCTCCTTAACCTTCAATCAATGCTCAACCAAAGGGGTCAGTATATTTATCTTCTTAACCTTCAACCAATAATGTACTAAATTAGCCCGGTCGGATTAGTGTTTTCAAACTGGATTTTTAACTGGAAACTTTTATCTTTAATAACTATCTGAATTTCCCAGGATAAAGCAAATAGCTTCTGGTAATATATTTGCTCACAAAAGCAAACAGCTTTTATTACCAAAATAGCTAGAGCTGCTTAGTGAATTTTCTGTTTACAATCGACGAAAAAAGGAAGAGGTTCTCAAGTCGTCGCGTATATATCTTTGTAGTCAATAAATTTTATTTAAGTTATTTATTTAAAGTTCAAGTAATACAAGCCAGAAAGGCATGTTATAATATTTTTATTAAAATGGTACGTAGAGTATTGATAAAGTTATAATGAACGATATCCGAAGTGCCGAGGGTCGATTAAATGATATTAAATTAAAACTCGCTCGGACCTGCCGTGTTACTTCTACCTGCAGTTTTAATGGACGATTTGCATGGAAACTAAATAAATTGGACTACGCTTAAAGTTTAAAGTTTAAAAGCTACTATAATTGAGAACCTATGGACAATGAGTTTTATGTAGACCCCCGCTTTAAACTAGTCTTTAAAGTTACATTATTAACAAAATGATGATTGAAACTCTCCACGTCCTCAACCCATATATACCCATGCAAAAAATCACGTCAATCCGTTGCTTCGTTGCTGCGTGATTGAAGGACAAACCAACAAACAAACACACTTTCGCATTAGAATAGAATAGAATAATATTTTATTCAAATAAACTTTTAAAAAGTACTTTCGAATTTTACATTTATAATATGTAGCGAAGAAGTAAAATTTTAGTGTTCTATGCTTTGATCGCGGTTTAGTCATTAGCAAGTTGATATGAATGAAATTATGAAACAAACTATTCTGGTTCGGCTGCACGGCGCGCTAGGTTCACGCGACGCTTTGTTTCAGTCGTTTGTCGTTTGTACTTTGTCGAGTTAGAACTTATTTTGGAACTATTGTTTAACTTGCTTGAATTTTCATCATTAAAGAGAGAGTTACATATTTGTTCCGTTTGCTGTGGAGACCCTGGGCTCATAGAGTTTTGGAAACATTTCACCGCGGTCAATTGCCTAAGCTGGTGACAGAAGGACTGGCTCATTTTTAGGGCAAAGAATCAGCCGGGCTGTCCAACGTGGAGATGCAGATGGTATTCTTGGCACCATTCCACGCGGGCATGATTTGTATAGTACTCGTAGTTAGATTAGTAAAAATAAGAAGGGCTTAGGCCATAGTTCATCGAGTGCAAATTGGCTAGCTACACGAGCCTTTGAGACACAGGAGAATATTATGAAAAACTCTCGGGCATGCAGCTTTTCTCACGAGACAGTAATAACTATCCTGTGTAACATGATTCTATTGTATTCTGTTCTGCAGTGTTTCCACTTTGTGTCTCAATCATGTCTTAAAATGAGTATCTTAATATTATTATTTAATTCGATGCCTTCACATGGGTAGCCTAAGTATGTCATGCTCTCTTAAACATTTCTGTGGTGTTGTCGTGTGGTGCGGGTTGTTACGTTCCCTCAAATATGGTTGAGCGAAGCAATGGCTGGATCATGCGTCGTGCTCGTGAACGGGTGCCACCAACGGGAATGGGTCTGCTTTGTGTCTACCCATCTTAACATGTGTTAGGTTGTGGCAGGTGTGCATTTTTGAAACTTCTTTGTGGAAACACTGTGTGCATAGCATAGCTTTGTTAACCATTGTAAAAAAAATTTGCAAAGAGCAACTGCTGAGTTTCTTGCCGGCTCTTCTCAGCAGAATCTGCATTCCGAACCGGTGGTAGATTTATGACGTGTCATAAGAGCTACAAGTTGGCCTACATGAAATAAATAAGTTTTGATTTTGATTTTGAAGTATTGGGACTGAAGCCCGGGTTTATATTATTATCTAAGAATTGCAGCGTGAGTAACTATGTATGCTATCGTTACCGATACAATATATCACAATTTTGTCATTTGCTACCTTTTATTAACATCGCAAAAACGTGTGGCGACTAGATCATTCTAGTGAAGATTTTTATAAAATAACTCTCTCTTCGCTGTATTGTGTTAAATTATAATAACCTGGTTATTACATGGTAGAATTAGGTTTTAGTAACTTTTAAATTATGTGAGAGTGTTGATCATAGTGCGTTCAAAAAATCGCTGCAGTTGTACTAATAATAATAATTGTTTTACAAAATGTCAACATTTGTAATAAAGGTATGTGATAAAGACTTGTAATTTTGTGACTTAAAATACTTTTAGAAGTAATTTAATAATAGGTAATTTTTATTTTATTTTAAATTATAATAATACCTATAATATTATTTATTCACAATTGATTTAGCAGCTCCGTCCATTACCCAATATAAATGCAATACAATACAAGCACGATCGTTTCATGATTTGCCAGGATAAGTTATAGTAATTGGAAACTTCTGACTGCTACAAATTAGAGTGAACCAGAATCGTAGCGATCGAGAGTTAGTTGTTAATTAACAAACTGCGCTTTCAATGAGCATTATCTTTAACTGTAGCTTCTGTGAAATTTTTCTGTGAATTGTGAAAAAATTATAGTTCGGCACATATTTGAAACTGAACTTTTAATAAAATTATTATGCTTTAAGAGCGTAAAAGAGCTTATATTGCCAGCGACTTTTTTGTTTTCTCATGGTAAAAAGTTGGTCCATTGATGCAAGATTGTATCAATGACTCAACTATTGTCCAGTCATTGAAGACCTAAAAGAGATGTGTCGTTACAAAAGGACAAAGAGTGTTATATTTTGTTAAATTAGGTACAGTAAGTATTCATTAATATTTCGAGTTGGCCACATTGTTCCATCGCCTTAATCTTCTCAATCGAAAATAAATTCAAACAATCGATGTTAGGTATGTACTCGTGAAACAAGAACGTTTGTAAAATTTATCTCATCAAATCGCAACAAAATTTTGAGCTTCCTCGAAATGCAAATCGGAAAAATAATCATCACTAACCTTGGCCCGTGACTTTGTCCGTTTGGAGTTAGGTTTTTAAAAATCCCGCGGGAACCCTCTGTTTTTCCGGGATTAAAGGTCACTCTCCAAGTCCTCAGCTACACCTATGAAAAAAGACACATCGCTCTGTTTCTACGTGATTGAAGGAAGCCCCATCAAGCAAACCTCTCATTTGTAAAATTAGTAAGGATAGTAAGGAAGGAAAGATATAACTCATAGTAGAAGATGGACTTGCATGGTAGATGATAAATGAGAACACTTTAATAGTACTCCATAAAACAGAGATCTTAATAAATGAGCTAGTGACGATTTGGCAGTATTATAGCTGCATGCGTTCTCTTAATCTGGCTTAAAGTGATAAGTACATGTTCCACATCCCAGACTGTTTGCTTACGTATCTCAATGGTGCTTTATCCAGTGAAGCAAGTATTAAGTTGGATGTAATTGTTCTTGTACGGGCTGTAGCAACTCCGTCGGCAGATTCGCACAATAGCGAGGATGATTTAGCGCCAACGACTGCCGAGTTGGCCGAGATTATCTAACTAGGTACTGCAATTCGTGTCACTTTACAGCTATGTACGGATTGGGTGAGCGCATTAAGCAGAGTATTTTAGTTCAGTTTTTGATTAATGAATACACTTTAATGTATTCTAATCTAATTAAATACAAACCCTTTTGTTTTTACGACCTCCCTGGCGCAGTGGTGAGCGATGTGGTCTTATAACTGGGAGGTCTCGGGTTCGGTTCCCGGCGGGGGCAATTTGGGAATTCATAATTTCTAAATTGTCTTTGGTCTAGTCTGGTAGGAGGCTTTAACCGTGGCTAGTTACCACCCTTCCGTCAAAGACGTGCCGCCTAGCGATTTAGCATTCCGGCACGATGGCGTGTAGAAACTGATTAGGGGGTATGGGTTGAATGTGCACTGCTATACCCGTTCCAAGTTAGCCCGCTACCATCTTAGACTGCATCGTCACTTACCATCAGGTGAGATCGCAATCAAGAACTATCTTGAAAACGAATAAAAAAAGACGTGTGGTACTCGGGGACTGCCACGGTAAAGCTATTGCATAGCATTTTTTATCAACGCCATCTAGCGGCTCACCGTAGAGGAGTCCCGTGTCAGGTTATTTTCGTTACGGAATTTCTGGATTCGGTCTCCACGCTGGCCCGCGATAGAAGCTATGCAATAGCTTAAAAATCTTTAAAAAGGCATATTTGGATCCTTTATCGCTTAGAAGTGACATCTACTGAAACCATGTTGCAGAAGATATGATGATCTGAGAGAAAGGGTTTTAGGAACATATTACACCACCCTTCCAGTACAAGATGTTGCATTGTTCCTGTATTTCTAATATTCGGAGAGTATGTATATTAAGATACAATTTTATTCTGCTTTGGCGGATTATAGCAAAATAAGTTTCCTTGTGTGTCAGGGAATTCCACAAAGGCCTGCTTCTTTCCAAATACAAAGGGGGCTTCGGTGATATAAACAAAAATAAAGTCGGTCAACTCAAAACCATAGTCACAACTGGCGACAGTCAATTTGAAAGAGAACACCCGGAGAATTTAGATTAAATTTAGATTCTACAACTACTACAATTTGTACTAGTTTGAAACTAGGTACGTCTGTTGACTTGGCTCAAACTTTGAGAGTTCAATTTTGAATAGCACAGACTTAATGCAATTGGAATTCAACTGCAACTTTGAACTCATACACTATCACAATCTGGGAAGACGAGAATATTATGTGAGGATGCATATGATATTATCCATCTTATTACTTTATATTATAAATAAGAAAGTAGTCTTGTCTGTTATACCTTTTCTGGGCTCAACTTCTGAACTTATACTACTAATATTAATAAATAGTATTTGTAATAATGTTTGTAACTATTTATGATTTTTATTAAGTTTAATTCTTGCATCTTGGATCTCCAAGATATATATATATATATCTATATAGGATACTTTTTATCTTGTAAAATCAAACAGCATCAATGGAATCATTTAAAGACCTTAATCTACTTGGATGAAGTCGCGGCCATCAATCAGACATCATTATATAAAAAGCAAGTTGCAGAAGTTTGAATTACTTACTAGTACCAAAAATGCCCTATTTTCTATTTTTCATCATTATCTGCATTCCAAACCGGTGGTAGAGTCTTGACGTATCTTATGAGCCACAGGTTGGCCTACATGAAATGAATAATTTTGATGATTGATGATCAATCTGGTTCGACTATAGATAGGGCAATTAACTTTTCGCCAATATTATTTTAAATATCTTGTCGTCGCATTCATGTCCTTTTTATTATAATGCTATTTTCACTCTTATTAAAAAGGTTTACTGGGATAATACTGAAGTTTTTTGGTAAAATCTAGAACGGAATCTATTCAATATTTACTAAGAACCCGGAAAAACAAATATTCACTCGCATTTCACAAAGGCAGCTATTTTCAGTTTTTGATAAATTTTTAAACCATGTTATGTGAGGTTAACAAAATGAACTTACTGCATTATAAAATTTTAAGAAAATGTACGATCTGCTAAAACTTTTAACGTTTATTGTTCCTTATTTTCACTACAGTGTATACAACAATTTGTCTCCTTAGACGAATTGAGACGTCCTTATAAAGTAAAAGAGCTCTGATAAATGAGATTGCCCTTGCCTTCATCCGATGAAAATTAAAAGTTGATCTTCCAAGAGCACTTCCTTTACCAGTTACCCCTTTACTCTCTATCCTTCGCTCAGTTTCTTAACTGTCTTACGACCCCGCTTACTTCGCTATAGCAACAAGAATATGTGCGTTTCGCGAGATTTAAATAAGTTTTTAACAAGTTAAATTGTTTGGTCTACGCCCAGACTTGGGGTGAAACGTATTACCTGCTGGTACAGGTGTCAACAACTTTGCTAGAGTTTTAATAGCATTTGTGTTAGCGTCTTAGCTTTATACAAAATTCCCTCCGAAACTTCTTACGTTCATAACTGCTACGTTAGCGAGCACATTATTATGTGATAAGTATTTCCAGTAGTAAACGAAGTATTTACCAAAATTTGCATTCTACCTAACTCATTCTATAAACGGTTTCCTGTATCTTCTTTGTTGTAGTGTGCAATATTGATGATTCCTGCTGTTCCTGTTTGTTTCCTAGCCTGTCAGTTCATGAATTCTTTGATATAAATTTTATCTAGCACTTCTAATTTGATTAGTTGGCATAATCAGTCCGTAGATACAAGAAATGTAGGTACTTTGTCCTTGCTTTCAAGGTATAAGGACAGTTGGAATTAGATTCCTTAGCAGGGGAATTTATACGCCTCTTACATCCAAAAGCTCCAAATAAGACGAGTCAAGTCAAGTCGTCTGATTTTATCAGATCACCATCTGGCAACTTCAACAAATCCAACGGTCGGAGGTCTACCAACAAAAAACTTAAAAGTGGAAAATGTACCTTCCATTGTGTAAACTGTAGCGGTATTTCAGTGACTTCATCTAGGTATTTCTTGGTTTGATCACATGTTCTTCATATGTTCCAGATTTGCTCAAACCTCAACAAGTGCGTGTGTAGCCGTGGCTGGACCGGCCCGGACTGCTCTCAGCCGGACGCCCTCCCCCCCTCGCCCACCCCCTACGTGCCGGACAACGCGACCAAAGCCGCCTACAACATGACCAAGAAGGAAACCGCGTATGGTGAGTCGATACCAGTAATAGATGTATGTATATAGGACTTGTTTGTTCTTCCCCTTATTCTTTTAATTGGCTGAATTCTGAAGGTCTGATAGAATTTTCATAACGTGAACGAACTACTTAATGTAAGCTTTAAAATTATTGCAAATTAAGTCGATATGACTCAATTGCAAACGCTGAAAACCATTATATTTTCTAACTTTACAATTTCTTATTTTACCGTAGTGGACAAAAATTTTAAAGACGTGTTTCTTAGATTCTTCAAATAATCACATGAACTTAGTTAAAATCACTTAAACACTTTTTAGGGTTCCGTATTACTAATACTCCGATGTCCATCCGTCCGTCTGTCCGTCTGTCAGCGGACTGTAATAATCCGTAATAGATAGAGAGTTGCCCCTACTAGAAACGTGTTTTTTCAGCGTTTTTTTGGTACGGAATGGCCCTTGAATGATTTTGGCCCTTCATATGCAAGTCCGACTCGCATTCGATATTTTTATATATCCCCACCAAGTCCAACGTTTAAATTCATAAACAAAAAATTCTGTTTGGCCTACGTATAAAATTCTTCATCAGATCGACGACAAAGTAACTAACTATAGTTACTTCAATTGATAAGCATGAACTGCAAACATATTACAAAAAAAAAAAATACATACTTATATCCCCACCAAGTCCAACGTTTAAATTCATAAACAAAAAATTCTGTTTGGCCTACGTAGAAAATTCTTCATCAGATCGACGACAAAGTAACTAACTATAGTTACTTCAATTGATAAGCATGAACTGCAAACATATTACAAAAAAAAAAAATACATACTGACGCACTTGCTGAGAAGCAAAGTGCACCTTGATAACCCTATATAACCTACGTAAATGACATATATACGTATTATCTGAATAAATCAACATCATATTATATTATAATATGTTATGTATTTATAAAATACTAGATAATAATATGTTAATCGATCCTGAAGCATCAACAATATTTGAAAATTTAAAAACTAATAAACCTTGTGTGCATCTATAACTTTTTCCACGAATAATAAAATCAAGACAATGTCAAAGAAATAAAATCAAGACATTATTTAGTAAAGGATAAATATGAAATAAAGAAAGAATGTCTCATATAGCATATTCCTAAATAAAATAACATCTGAGGTAGTAATAATACTTGATACAAATGATATGAAAAAAAAAATTCCGTTCCCTTGCAAATGTTATGCGAATATTTGAAAGCTGATAAGAAAAACCTAGCCTAAAAAGGAAAATATCGAGTTTATTGCTCCTGTGTCTCATCTTTTATTCAGATTTTGTATAGTGTACTATCGGGTTTCTTGAAGGAATTCAGGCTCCATACTAGCCACTGTTTCTTTGCAGAACAGCTATTTAAAGAGGTCATAACAATATTCGGTCTATCTATTGTTATTATGACATAAAATTATTATCAAGGGAAGCTGGAAGGAATTTCTTTTTTTAGAGATAAGTTTCACCTATGTCTACTTCTTCTGATATGTTGTCTTGTAATTCCTTATATGTACATTGTATATAAAAATAAATAAAAATAAAATAATGTGGCAGAGTAAACGCACACTTAAACGTTATTTATTTCTATACTTAGTAAAATATCGTAAAAATACCACTATACAATATTGAAGATTTTAGAAATCTCACTTTCACTTTCATTATTCTTTCAAGTATAGTCAAAGGGAATGGTCAGGCTTTCACAGAATTATTTGTAATATGTAGCTAAGAAGTATTTTCTAATAATATGTTAGCAAATCGATATTTTTCTCGTTTTTATGATAACAAAAAAGACCCAGGTGTCAAGGATTAAAATTAAAAGTATGTTGTTAACCTTCTTCTTTTGATTGCTGTCTGTGAGTCGATGTATTTGGTTTCCTGATTTACGATTATCTCGCTTTCTTTTACAGTTCCTTTAACTGGTGTATACTAATATGTGTTGCTCATATGATTTCAGGTGCCTTCCTACCTGTAATATTCTCCCTACTATTTTCCGTTGCTATTATCTACTGTATACTTTATAATAGGCCAAACAATCCGAGCACTGCTCTTCAAAACTATTCCAAGCCGCGTTTTGCTATCAAAGAAACCGCTTTTGCTATGGTTGCCTTTCGTCACGTCAGTCAAGTCAGTGTCACTACCGTCACCACGTAGTCGTACGTTTGTCGCGCGCCTGCTGGTTTTGACGAGCGGCCGTCCCCGGGCACAGTCGAGGGGCATTGCTCGGAGGCTCGATACACGGGCGCGGGCGGCGCCGGCGCACTAACGCGCGGGACCCCTCTCTTGCAGGTGAGCACGAGGGGAATAAGATGAGCACCATGACCATGGTGATATTATTACTCGCGGTCGTGCTGTCCGTGTTCGTGGGTTTCGCCTGGATAGCGTACTGCTTCAGGTAACCTCCGGTAACTCAGTGTTGTCGCACTGTGCCTTCGCTCGTGCCTGCAGTGTGTTGTCGTGTCTTGTTACGTCACGGGTCCCGCCGGCGCCGCGCGCGCACGCCGCCGTCCCGCCCGCGCGCGGCCCGCGCCGGCTCGTATCGGGCGCGAGCCGCGCGCGGGCGAGCCCGGACTGCGACGAGCGTGTCGGCCCGCGTGTGACTTACCCTTCTCTTTGGGTGCAGAGAACTACCACGGCTCGAACACGGTATTCCTCGTGGCGGTGCTCATGTCTGTGGTAGGGGGGGTATTCATAGTATTTGCCCTGAGCGCTCTCTGCTACAGGTCAGTCGTAGTACACAAAAACTTCTCCCTGTGCCTAAGGTTAGTGAGCAGAAAACAGACCAAAGGTAGTCTTTAAGAAGAAATTTAAATCGTCACCTTCGTATACTTATATGTTTATTTTAGACGTTAGCGTTGGTGTTTCCGTTTTTAAAGTCGACGATTGGTTTTCGTTTTTTGATTATTTGGAGATTGTTTATGTCGTTTACGTTGTGGTCGTAGAGCTAGCTGCGGGTGGCGCTACTGCATTTGATCTGTGGTTCTGTGGCTCCGCTCGCGCCGCGGCCGGCCCGCGTCGCTCGCCGCTCGCCGCTCCTGCGGCGCCGACCGGCCGCTGCTGCATGCCGACGAGGCTTTCCACGTTGTACTCGAGCGACACCTCGATTCAAACCCTTAAGATTCTGGGCTCTTGGATGTATGCATTGGCTTATGTGAACTGTGACTCGTTTTCGTTTCCTTTCTTGGTCGGAGGCCGGGTCGCCGGGCGCCCGCGACAGCCGCCCGACGCCGCGGTCGCGTCTATATCTTCATTTCACCAGGTCACGCCGCATCCGAACGTTACCTTCATTCTAGATCATGTTTTATGCTAATAATATTACTTCTTTTTATATAATTACGTAGTTTTTTCTTTCTATGATCGAAGTATGACCGATCTTGCAACATCATGAACGAAGATATAGCACGCTTGGCTCTGATTTCACCGATCACAACCGATACCACTAATTCAATCTCTGACTTTTGCACGAAAAGCGAATGTGCGATGCACGGATTCTTCTTTCAAGCAGCTGTCTATCTAGTTAGAAACGCCTAATGTTATATTTAAGTATTATTTATATCTTTCCAATAAAAATTTACACACGTTATTTTATTTTTCAAAAAATTCTATGAAAAGCTTTAAGTTATTAAAATTTTGCTTTTGCCGATGCCATTAATAGAGGAACATTATTTTTTTACTGGAAAGATTTCCTATCACTTAAGCTAATATCAAGTTTTTATTATGTTTCCATAAACATCAATTCCCATGAGGAATGAAACGAAAAATTGAAGTTTTGAGAAAAGTTAAATTCTTAAAAAATATATTTTATACTGATTTATGATATCCAAAAGCGCCAGTCTTTAAATTCTAATTGGATTCATTTTTAAATATTTAAGAGTTAATAATTATGAAGTTGAAATTATTAGTTGTTTCCCACATTGTAAATGTAGTTCAAAAAGGGAGATGGTTGGAAACTGACAGAGCAAAAGAAATCTTAAATTGTCAAATAATAATCATTCTCATGTGTTCTAAAAAACTTCCAGTAGTTCAGAGTTTCAGAATTGTAGGTAAAAATATATTCTCCTGCATCACACCAAAACTCGCAGTGCATATTGAACAAATTAGTGCCAATTTAAGATAGGATAACATTTAGCTCAATTTTAATGAAACCCATATTGTACAGCCTTTTATAGAGTTTTGAACTTTTAGACTAGTTGATTAATTGTTAATATTGGCATAAAATCTTTATCAGTAACATTAAATCTCAAAATATAGAAAATTAACTTCTGATATTCGGGTCGAAAAGAATTCTTTTCGTTCTTCGTTTTTTCTGTATCTGCAATCGTGTAAATAAATGATTTGATTAGATTTAGAGCAACTACTGAATTTCTTGCCATCTCGCACAAAAAAAAATCAGTTGTTCTTCTAGCAAAAATAATTTTTTTTTTCTAAGTGAATTCAGATACCCTGCCTTCGAATTAATTAAACTACCCATTAGGGCAACAAAAGCCATCATAGTCCGTAATGCTAGTCTTGGGTACGGGGTCCATACAAAATTATCCTTTGAATTTGAACCCTCTGTTCAATATTAAAATTGAAAAACTAAAAAACTAAAAATAGTGTGGCAACACTTGCCAAGTGTCACTCCGGCTTCTTCCCCCTTTTTCTTGCAAGAGCGGCCATGATTGCATTACATTGTGTTTTCAATAAGTTAAAATAATAAAGAAACTCAGTTCAGTTCATCTTTTATTTTCAAAACGAACAAGATAACATACAGCCTTGTTGTCAGTTTCCATCCACACCACCCAATCCGGAGACGAAAACACGATTCCAAAATTACATGCAAATCTAACTCTGAGGTGTTCTCGATTCCGTTACAATTTTGCTTGTCCCTATTTTATAAACGTAATCGATTGATCTGAGTGTGCGTTTCCACGCCACGCCAACACCAGGAAAAAGAGTACGCTGCCGAAATATGACCCGCCTTACGTCAAGAAGCCGATCGCGAAGAGCTTCGCTGCTGGCTCCACTACCTCCAACAACTCCCAAGAAGACATCTCTATCGATGGCGGGAAGCTGCACTCCTTCAATAACACCTTTAGGTACGTGTACATTTCTTTTGAACTTACTTCCAAAAGAGACTTGAATTTGTTTGTGTGTACAATACTACCCAACCTTATGAGAGATGGAATCTCAATTTTATTCAAACCCCTTTGACTTTGAAATTTAATAAATTTTTAGATTTCTTCGTAGTCACAATTCTTATCTACACAACTCGTAAATTAATATTGCCATAATTCAAAAAAGAGAAGCAACTTAACTTTTTTTTTTCAACACATTTATACAAATCTACACCTTCCTTTCACTTATTTTTTCTTTGTATAAATGTCTTATCTATTTAAAATGTGTTATCGTATTCGTATCTTTTGTATATTACCTACTCAATTCTAAGTCCCATTAAGTTAATGTTAAGTTGAACGTGCTTTAGATGGTGATTATGCTAATCAGATATAATAAAATCAACGCTGAGCAACGCCGTTAAGTATAATAAAATAATTAATGAAAAGTTACGTCACTAAATTATTATTTATTGTTTACTATAACATCATGTTCTTGTATTATGTTTTGCGTAATAACTGTTAAATTAACATCGAATAAGAAATCCTTACTTTGCGAAGATAAACAACTATTAAGGTAGATGATTACATGAAGGGTTGCCAACGTTAAATATTTTCTCGAAAAATTGTTAAAATCTAGAGCACGTGTTACCCCTGTTTATTTTCCCTAAAATTAAAATACTTTTTCCTCTTCTATCGGAACTGGTGTAAACAGAAATCTGCTCAGGTATGTCTTAGCTTGACGCCTCACCGCTCTTAAAGTTTTCGCTCACACGATTTTCGCTTTAATCACTTGTGCTTTGGTACAACTACCTATGCTTCGAAGCAGTATTTGACATCTGCGTGTAACAGTGTGACAGGGCACAATCACACAGTACGCGTTCAGGGACACGCTTTTTTACACCTATAAGTAAATGATTTATTTTAGACATATTTGACATAAGTGAGGCTTGGACATGCACAATTAGACAAACAAACTAAGCACAACTAGCTAATGTAATAATAGATTTTTTAGTAGCCAGCCGTAGAATATCGATCACAACCATTCAGAATAACATTAATGCAAGCAAATCTTTGAAGTAGCTGTCATGAAGATATTATGAGATTTTTTTACAATGTTCCTAAAAAAGGTTTTAAACAATATTTCCACGGCCAGGGTAATTTCCCGATCGGGGAACAAGGAGCAAAATTTAAAACATTCCAAATTTCCCAGCCGCGGGGACTCCCAGCGAGTGATCTTCAGACACGGGAATCACATGTCGGGAGCTGGCAACACTAGCAGATATCCGTGAGTTGCCAATCACAAAAACAAAAATTATAAAATTCTTGGGGTCTTAATTATCTGGCGTAATTTTTATTTTTACTTTTAACCTCCAAACCATATTTTATTTTGTTATTTAAATCAGATACTTCTATAAACTAATGTAAGTACTTTTTGTGTGATTGAGTTTGAATTATAGAAGTAGTTTTGAAAGTACCCTATATATACATAGATCTATCCTCTCTCAAATATTATTCTACTCGTACTAGTTTGGTTTAGTTCTGAAGTGTTGCGGATCATTCCTATCATGTACAAAATGGTGATTCCAGGATGAGGGTAGGACGAAAAAATATTTAATATATCTAGGTATAAGCATTTTATCTGTATTGAGCCTATAGAATTGAAGCTTTATTTTTTTGTAGTAGCACCCAAGCAACTAAAGGAGTGTTTTTGAATAGACCTTATAGGTCCTTGGAGACAAACCTTTCTTGGACCTTTAAAACTCGGCAAAATTTAAAATGACATAATAAGTACTACAATACTATAAAAGTACATCAAAATTTAACTTAAAAAATTAAAAAAAAATCATCATATCAAAGTATCATCAGCATGGGCTCTCCATCATTATTTTATTGCTGAGTTGCTTTGTCTATACTTTGGCCAAATAAATATGTCATATTTTTTTTCTTTCCCAGAGACCACAAGCAAATGAAACGGGTGCATTCCGGTAGCGAAGATGAACCAACACATTCAGGTACACAAGATATTGCCATTAAATTGTATTGCTTAAATGCTATAATAATAAAATTACTAAACTTATAAATAAACTTTTGTCAATGTAAAATTTCATATGTTTTCATTAACATTTACCAATTTCATTTTTTAATTCAATTCATTTAACAAAATCTAAATTTTCGAAAAAATCCACCACGCGATACAGTGGGTTGCCATATTATAGAAAAATTTCACTTGGCCCATCCATGCCTGTCTCGTTATGAAGCTATCCATCTCCTACATATCCACACATAGCAGATTTTCCACTTCGAATAACCTAAAAATAAAATAAAAATGATTCTAATAGATAACGCTGAAAAAATGAAAATTGAAAAGTTAACTTTTAAAAAACTGTGGCAATTGAAGAATGTTTAATTTATTTACCAATATGAAAAGCCATATTACCCCAAACAGTAATATTGCTCTTTTATACTTCCAGGTGAAGAAGATATAGCTTTTATAGATGTCCAACCCAATTCAATGGCGAAGCTTCCTGAAAAGGGTATTCTCAAGAAGCATGGTTATGGAGCGGTGGATGGCAAAGACAAGTGGGGTGATGACTCGCAGTCTGAACAGCTGGAAGCTGGTTCGCAGTCTGATGGCCAGGAACCTTCGGGCGCAGTCGCTGATATGGAGTATAAGTTTAAGGTAAATAATCAAGAGTTTCTCTGCTATATTCAATGTTCAATCTTCTCTAAGAGTATATCGTCAATAATAATAGCCGTAGATAGGAAAGACAAGTCTGTCGACTATAAGTTACAGGCACTGTCGCTGATATGAAATAGGTGCAGATGAAAAAATAAATGAATATTGAAGAAATGATTCTACAATATTCAAATGTCAAAATTGCCACTTCGAAAAGTATAGACGTGGATAGAAGTGACCTTCTTAACACCTCCGTAGTCCGTCATAGTATGATCACCAAAAACCTTCAGGTGCTGATTTAGTAAGAAATGAAGTATTTCCTATAATACTTGATCCCGAAACTTCTCAAAGGGATTAAAGCAAAAGGTGATAAAAATATAATAGAACTTTCAGTACAGGGAAACTCTTATTTGATTTCAGGACCTGAACGGCTACCACGAAAACATAATCGTAGCGTTAAAGACGGCCGCAGCGCAACGGGCGAGCGCCGGTGCAGCCGTCGGTTCGGGAGATCTTAGAGCTTTGCAAGAGTACGAGTACAAAAGAGAACGGGCTCCGAGCGCCGAGAAGATACACGAAGCAGAACTAAGAAGGCAAAGGTAGTTAATAATTTTAATTTCAAACTTATTAGTCTATTTTGCGTACATGCCACTCAGATTTTAGCAGCTCTGGTACTTGGTCGTATCATTAGAAAACTTAAAGACATTAAAGCAATATTAGTAGACCGGCGATTGGTTGTGATGGAACGGCATTCCGAACCAGTGGTAGATTCATTTGACGATTCGAAAGCACTTTGAAAAAGTTTATTTGAAAAAAAAAATTATTCTATTCTATTCTGATGAATAAATTTTTGCGTATGCTTAGAAAAGGCACTGCACCAAATATCTACACGGGACTATCTAAAACTATCTCAGTATGAACTGAAACAATCAGTCCAACGTATTTAATTTCAGGGGTGAAGTGGATGAAGAGGATGAGGCGCCACAATGTGGCCCCATCCGGATTAGGAACCTGGAGGATCTAATACGACAGCTCGAACACCACTCCAGCCGGCACATGAGCCCTTCTGGCTCCGAGGACATCAGGATGTCGGAGACAGAGCCCGACCGACATTATAGGATCGAAGGGGAGGTGCCACCGTAAGTTATGCGAAATGTTGTGTGTGAATCTTATGTAAAACTAGCTGATGCCCGCGACTTCGTCCGCGTGAATTTAGTCTTTAAAATCCCGTGGGAACTCTTTGATTTTCCGGGATAAAAAGTAGCCTATGTTTTAATCCAAGGTATAATCTATCTCCATTTTAAATTTCAGCCAAATTGGTCCAGTAGTTTTTGCGTGAAAGAGTAACAAACATACACACACACACACACACACACATACAAACTTTCGGCTTTATAATATTAGTGTGATTTCCAAATGAAATGGGACAGTCATCGCCCATCAAACAAGATCTTGACGGAGCGGACGGGCGGAGATCTCTCATAGCAAAAGTCATCAAATAGAGTAAATCTACACAACTAAATATCGCATGCTTTAAGGGTGAAAGAATATATCCAGACCTGTACTTAGTACAGACAGAGGGTGGTTTCGATAACCCATGAATTATGAGGATATATTGGGCAGGCTCGGGGCAACAAAGGGCTGTAGTCATTGAAAGCTAAAGTCTCTCTTGAAGTCAGTCTGGACATAAAGTTATTTATTCTTTGTCTGGAGTGGATGCCATTGCAAATAAATTAATATATTGTATATTTCTTCAGTCGTTGCCGAGGCCGTATCGGTCCCAACGAGGAAGAATCCCGCTTCGGGTACCCTCGCTTCCGCGGCAGCACGCGCCACCACCCCGCTATGTTCGCGGCACCGGCTGCCACGTCCCCCGCGCTGTTACCCCACGGGGCACACAGTGCCCACGGGGCGATCGGGGCTCACGTGGCGCACCCGGCGCTGGCCCACGGGGCGCTGCGTGCTCCGCCGGACGATGATGCGCTTTACGAAACCGCAGATGCGGAAAGACTGCGTGATGTCCCAGACAGCGAGAGGTGAGACTTTTTAGCGGTAGAGTTGAATTTAGTGAAAGTGGTCTGGTCTACCCGATGGGATAATATACACTTGGTCATCTGAGCACTGGTCCACGGGACGTCACTATGAATTCTGCGCCAAACAACAAGAGGCGAGGTTAATGGACGGTATGTCTTTAGGTGTTTAAGTTAATTCTAGTCACAGTAAGTTTAATTTTTGTTGGAACACTAACAAAACTACACTACATGTTAGGTTTTTCAATAGAGATGTTGCCAAATAGTCCAATCAGCAACACTTTGGTCGGGAGCTTGTATGAAATTGTGACCTTACAATTTATATCAACAATTTTTTTCAATAAGGATATTGAAAGATTTATTTGCGCTCAATAAAAGTTAATTAACTCAAAGTAAGAACAATTGAAAGTAAAACTAAAACTTTATCGCTTGGAAGTTATCTCTACCAGGCAACCACGTTGCAGAGGAGATGATGCTCTGACAAAAAGGGTTAAGGTTACAATAGAAAATAGGATAGATGAACTGTATATTATTTTATTTAAAAGCTATAATAAAATTGTCTCACCGAGTCGTATCAACGTTAATAAATTCAAGGTACGAGAGTAAAACGATATACCTTCCAACGTTCCTTTATATCTTTATTATAAACACATAGGTGTTATTTTATTTTGTGTAACAGTTTATTTACAGTGACATCACACATCTAAACATTAACTCACTGGCGGGCTCCAAGAGTCTCATTTGAACTACCACATCAACTCAATTGGCTATCGTTTTCTATTACATATTTGTAGGGACTTTACGCACTACACCGATACGACTATGAATGGTTGACATCTTTGTCCCAAACTTGGTTACATAAGCACCACTTGAATGGGAGCTCTAGTAAAGTACGCAACGAACAACGTTAGGTCTACTACTACTACACCGTTTTCAAAATGGACAAGGAAAAAATCATACCAACTATATTTGGGGCCCAATACTATGCCACCCATAGAATGCGAAAGCTACGCAACTTCAGCTATTACCTGGTAATTCGATGTTTTTTTTCTACGACACCACTTCCTTAATGTAGGCACGATTTGTTTTTGGACCACAAATAAAGCTGGTAATTTTTCCACATTCATTTTGTACATGGCACCTCTTATGGCCAGTTAGTCGTTGCAACCAATTAGTGTCATATTGTAATGCCAACGCTGTGGTCACTAGCTGTAGCCATGGCCGGGTAGTGCGTAAGGTCCCTAAGAATATGAGAGGTATTACCATTGACCTTATTGACGTAATATATGATCACAAATGACTTTGGGATAAGATAGAACACCAGTAGCGTTAATACTAGTTTTAACATCTCGACAAAGTTGATACATTCTGAGTATATCGTCAAAGTATAACGAATCTTAACCGTCTTGCTTTAAGCCTCAAGTTCATTCATACATCTACGATCAACGCCTTCAGAAAAAACTGTGCATTAAAATCGGTTGTACTGAATATAAGACTTTAAAATGTTGGCATTTTTTAGATTTATAAACATAACGTCAAATTATTGTTTGTAATGCTTGAAATCTATTGATTTTGACGAGATTTACGAGGGCATACTAAGAATACACAGTATGTAAATCCAAAGTAGGCATTAAATTGCATTAAAAAAAATCGAATAATTTAATTCAAATGAATTAAATTATTCGAAAGTTTTCATGTTAATTGATTTGATCCAAACCATATTATGTAAAATTAACCTGGGTTGAAGTGGTATGTGTGCTTAGATAATATTTAAGGTCATGTTTTACTTTTACGCAAAAATAAATAATTAAGCTCTCGTACAATTTCAACCTGTTCTTCAACTCGGAAACAATAGTTCATTTCAGTCACATCCCCTAAGGCTGGTTGGTCATCTATCAACACTCATCTAATATCAAATTCTCATCACAATCGGCTACCGGTCAGGCAGCCACTAGTCATCGGCCTCAGATATCCTCCCAGTCATGTCAGTCAGTCAGCCAGTAGTCAGACTCGGGAGCCCGCCGCAGCGACGCGCCTAGACTCTCCGTTCCTCTTCTCTATCATTTTCTAGTGATGAATTTATTCAAGCTCAACAACAGTTAGCCCGGTGGGCGAGTGAAGAGGCGGTGCCGGCGGCGCGCGACTACTTCCCCTCGCCGACCTCCCCGCGCTCCCCGCGCTCCCCGCGGTCGCCCGGCGACAGCTCCGTCGCCGGCGAGCGCCCGGCCGCCTTCCCCGAGTACACGCACTGACGCCGGCCGCAGCGTAGCCGCGTAGCCGCGTAGCCGCGTAGCCGACGTGTGAACACGTATCCGTTAGCCAACAAAATATGTAAATACGAGAACTGCACACTTATATTTAACGATATGACTGAAAAAATATTAAGTATATTGATAGCGTTTAAATCGTCGAGTGCGCCGCGCCGCCGCCGGGCCCTATTGTGTTGAAATGTTTATATTCGTTTTGAATCAATACGCTTTATAACTCTTATCTTTGTTCGGCGCCGGCGGCGGCCCGGCCGTGCAACTGTATGTTAGTGTTGACGTACCGTTCGTTATGATGTATGTACTAGCGTAAGTGTGTGCGGTGCCGAGGTCCTTCGCGTCGAGCTCGCGGGCTCGGCGCGACTAGCTAACGATTTAGATAGGCGTTTAACAAATTGAAAGTAACAATACGATTCGTCGAAGCTTTAATGTGCCGAGCCCCGCTCGGAGCGCGCTCGGCGCCGCCGGTCGGGCGCCGGTCGAGCGCCGGCCGGGCGCCGGTCGGGCGCCGGCCGAGCCCCGGTCCGGGCAGGCAGGAGCAGAAGGCGCTGAGCCGTCCCCGGAGAGCAGCTTCACCCGTATCACCTCTCCGAACATTCGCCCGACTCCGCGCCGACACGCGACTTCGAGAGATCACCCCGACGATAACACCAAGCGATCCACTCACTCGATGTCTTAGTGAAAATGTTTTAGGAAATTGATTTTTCGTTGATCGACCGCCGCGCCGAGATCTCGAACCGTACTCGAATAATGTTTTTGTATCTAGTGTCATAAAGTAAACATATTCTAAAATAGTAATCTTAATGTGAATATAAGTTATTTCGAATTTTATCAGAATATATATTATATTAATATGTATAATAATATTATTATATTGAAACGAATTTACGCCGACGTGACGATGCGCGAGCACGTCGTCGAGGGCGGGCGGTGCAATGCGGCGGCGATACCTTAGCGACGAGATAGTTTAGATGTCTAGGTATACTTACTATTGATGTAAAAACGTATAAATGTTATCGGTTGATATGTCCAATCGACGAAATATACTCGTACCCATAGTTGATAAAATTGAAAAATAAGATATCACTCGATATTATAATAAAAATTAAGCGGCGCATTGCATCGCGCGGCGTCCCTCGTATGTTACAGTTTTCCGTTTATTTTATTGACAATTTAGGATGTTATCGTTTCATTCGAATTACGCTAGGCTAGGTGGCGATGCCGCGAACATTACTAGTAGGAAATTAAAGTTATGATATTGAATAGTAAACAATTAATTCGTCTAGCTCAAGTTGATCGGCGTGGGCGCAGCGAAATTACAGTTTACATTTTTATTTTGAGAAAAAAAAAAATTGTTACCCTCCTCGATCTAGTTCCTGTGCGAACTATCTTTGGTTGTTCGAAAACAATGCCGCTTCGGCTACGTCGATCGCTATCGCACGGAAATGTTCGGCCCTACGGCCCCGTTTAATATAATTAATCTCTTAGTTAAACGTTATAATATACTAACAATAAGATAGGTATCTAATAACGCGTACAGGGTAGCCACGAATATAATACTCTGTGACTGGGCGCGACACTCGCGAGCGGCGGCGGGGCGGGCGGGCCACGCAATCGCAACATAAATAACATGTAAACCAATAATTACAGTAGGCTTGTAAAATTTATGTAACAATTTGTAGATTTAACAATGTTCGAGGTTAGTCTAGTGTATAGTGTGTAAGGGCGTTTAATGATTTCTCGCACAATAAAACAGTATTGCTTTAAAAAAATTACGTAGGTCGAAAATGGATGTAAATAGGGAGTCTACATCAACGCACATTAAATAATAATATAGTTCACACGGAGCACTGTTTTATGATATGTGATAAATGTGTAAAAAAGGAAAGTTTCTACTGCCATCTGTCGATTAATGAATGAGCGTATTCAAATGTAGATTTTAAGTGTGTTTCCTTTGCATTTGCTTGAAAATGCAAATCGTGTGATCGAAATGGGATATTGAGATAAACAATGTATGTAAACTTTACCGAAGTCGGACTGTATAGTCGTGAGCCCCTCGCACCGCGTCACACCCTGTATACATCAGTACACCCACTTCGCCGATGGAGTAACTTATAGACATCTAGTCCATATAATTTTATATTATCATTAGATATGATTTCACACTGAAATAACATCAAAAATGCAGAAACGTTACAATAATTTCTTTAAAGATGATGATATAGATATATGGATGTATGGTAAAATGTTATCATCATTAAATTATATAAATTCTTTTGGCATATGCCAAAAGAATTGAAACCATATAATTAAACTGCCTGTTCTAATAAATACAAATTCATGACGCTTGTCGTACGTTTGTAATGCGTTTGTACGGCGCGCGAAATGACAATAACGTTGTTTAATGAGAAGAATCCAACAAATAATGAAAAAACTTTATCATGTGTCTCTTTTTGTCACATGCTCATCATCTATGTAAAGTCTATAGTTATCTCTGTCTACGGCGTAAATATTATCGTACTGTCACATACAGAGCGAGTGTCAACCCCAGGGGGCGTCGCGTCCGCACGCGCGTTTCATATCCCTACACGGGTGTGTGGTGAACAGAGACCTTTATTTAAAAAAAAAGTTTCGTAACAGTTGATGAAATCAATATTATTTTTGCGTAACGTAAAAAACTAATTTATTTTTAATTGCTCATAGAAAAGTATACAAAATTGTAAACTAACAAATATAACTTATTTCAAGAAAGTTAAAAATCATAAAAAAATTACAAGCATAGGTGCCTACATACATAGCGTCCGTTAATTATAGGCTACTTATGACAACAAGTACCAAATGCATTATTTCAATTGAATAAGTTTGTATGAAAAAAAAGTTTGGTCCTTTTTATTATTCAATAGTTGACGCCCGCGACTTCGTCCGCGTAGATTTAGTTTTTAAAATCCCGCGGGAACTTTTTAATTTTCCAGTATATAAAGTATCCTATGTGACTCTCCAGGTCCCCAACTATATCCATGCAAAAAAATTACGTCGATCTCTAGCTCGGTTGCAGCGTGATTAATAGACAAACCAACAAAACAACAAAAAAACACAGTTTCGCATTTATAACATTAGTAAGGATTTTTACAGGTGATTCTATATCAGATGAACAAAGCTTTCGATATTTTTAACGGATGATGATGATCATAATTTTATTTTTATGGGTGATGGTGATGCTTTTGAAATTCATGTTTGAATCGATCACGTTCGGTCATGTTCGGTCATGTTCACCGCACACTAGTGTCACGCGCAGGCCTAATTCGTCAATTGACGGCGCCGTACACGGCCATTGCTCACGGTGGTGCTCTGGTCCCTTGCGAATTATCATAATTTTTATATCTACTTATAAGTTTATAAACTCACCGAAAAAAAAATATATCTACGCATAAATCGGACTAAATCTCATTTGAAAATAACAAAACACCAATAAATGCCTACAAAGTTTGGTGCTACAAGTAAACAAATCAAGTTTACTATTGTTTCTTAATTAAATAATAACTGTGTAATTGGTTGCGATAGGTTATGTAAAAATAAACTATGTTGTTGTATCCTTGTATGTAAGTTAAATCTCATAGGTTATTAATAACAATCTAATTTTAGCAAGTTAATTTGTGCCTATACCTGCTTTCAATGAGTTTTTGTTAAGAATAATTTAATTAGTATGCTTTAACCAAGTCAAAAAAGGAATTTGCAAATTTAAAAGAGTAGTTAATCTATGAAAAATCATAATTAAAATATACTTCGTCTCCACGAACAAACATGGGAACATTATTCAGTTGAACGTGTAGATCACTGAAACTTTTGCGTTAAACCTTTTAAGGTTCACGTTATACTAGTTTATTATGTAGTTAAATTATGTTTCATATACCTCCAAGAATACTTAGCCCCTCGTATGTTGTGTGTCATATACCCCCGATATTATCTATCTTTAGCCTGACAGTGCCAAAGATACCTAGTTTTATCGATCATCAATTCAGAATATTATGTTGGGAAAACACAAAAATATAGAGCAATATATTCTTTTGTTACGAAGTTATTCTGGCAAAGCTGTTCCTCAAGTATACTTCTAAATCTTTTTTTATCCCCTCCATCTTCTATCACCAAAGTAATCCAACTTTTGTGTATTTAGAAGAAGCACAGTTGATCAAAGATCAACTAAGAGTTGATAGCGAGTAAGACCTCGTACCGCTTTTAATTCATAGTCACTAAATCGAAAGTAGGCCACTTCCTTACAGATGTATCCACTTGTAGCCTATCAACTTAAATTAAAATGTCTAGTGCAAAATATAATAATTAGAGTCCAAATCTATATTCAATTTTTCATTATTTTAAAAATATGAATTAACCTTTAAAATGAAATAAACGAAGTTATGTTTAAATTACGATAATTTGCAACCACCATCACCATCGAACTACTGATTTAGAAAAGGTTAATATTAAGTGATATATTATAACATACGAATTTGAACGAAAAAAAAACAAAACAGAAAAACGTTGAACACGTTGAACTTTTCAGTTTTATTTTGTCCTTGTAAATATATTTGCTATATTATTTACTAAATGAATGTAACATATTATTAATGAAAGAAAATAGATGAACACAAATTTTTCTGAATGTTTTATTTGATCCCTTTTTCATATAATATTTCTTTTACATTTTACTGTGAATCAATTTGTATTTGGTGAAACAATCTAAGATGGAACTTCCAAACTTGAAAGCGAATTTAAATTCTAAAATAAGGGAACCTGCAGTTGAACCTGAATAAATGCAAATCTGTGAAGTAAGAAGAGCAATGATCAATTTTGAAATGTTGATTAACTTAAGGTTATGTGAATTGATTACCAATTCATTTTATTAATTTACTTAATTAATTGAATAACCGTTATTCCTTTAATTAATTACTCAAACAGATCGGTACTCTCACTCTTTCTTCTAATCAAAAACTTAGCAAAGTCATCCTTTTCGGGATTAAAAGAGCCAATCCTTTCGCATTGTGCGGTGGTCGCCGCTTGCTGTATTTGTTCACCATACGCCTTAACATCATCTCTTTTCAACTCCACTACGTATTTCCGCGACTCCATTACTACAACGGCATCATCTTTTGCCATCGACCAAACACTAGGCTTCACTCGAGGAAGTACATTATGCCCAACAAAAACTCCGTGAAACAGTCCTTGGAATTGAGGTTTATGTGGATAATGATCTAATGCAGAGAGTGATAAGAAATGTACTTTTCCAAAATCAATATCTATATACGTATCCCGATCTTCACGCAAAAGTACGGGAGCTTCAGGTCCGCTTTCAGAAATCTTTGCATCGAGTTCGCTTATCACGGTCATACCCAAATTCTGTTGGGTATCCAAATTCATCACATTAGGATCGAAAGGCTTACGCGTTTCGAGTTCATAGAGCATCCTCATAACATTACGCTCGGATATATCGGTTGACCTTTTGTAATTAACCCCATGAGTAGACTTTAGCATATCCTTATCTTCGCAATCGAGTCCATATGCGATGTACGGTGAGGTCACCAAATCTCCAAGATATCCACGATGAAGATATCTATCTCCGCACTTATAAACTCCAGCAGCCAACGAAACATTTGGCCGACAAACCTCAGTTTCCAACCAAGTGAAGGCTATTCCATGTTCTCTAAAATGCTTGTACTCTTGAAAGCATATTTGGCTGGCCACTTCCTTCATACGCATATGGTAATCCCAGTCAAAAACGCCGATTCTGTTATCATATCTGACACCGAGGCTTAGTCTAACTCTATGATCCCAAAGCTCGCATGCGTTGAACTGATTGGTATTTCCAGTAGTCCAGAAATTAAAAAGATTTTCCATATAATCTCTCTCGCGATACTTCATTTGGTCTACTGATATACAAGGCAGGAGACAGCTCATGTATTCAGGGTTTGTAATCATTCCGATTAGCTGGCGTGATTTAGCAATAAGGTACCTTGAGGTCGGAGGTCGTAGAAGCATGTTTCCGTAGATTTCGAGGAACCGCCTGGTTTTTTCAAGAAGACCACTTCGATTAGTTTTTTCCAAGGCCATAGATAGGAGGAGAATTTGTCGGGCTATGATTTCTGGGCAGCCATCTACGACGAATACGTTCATATATCGTCTCGTGTGCCGATACGCTTGGGCCAACGTTTTGAGGATATGCCTCGCGTCGCAACCGCCTATGATCAGAAAATTCAACTCGTACGCACTTTCGTCACCATGTTTTAGATATTCTTTTTGAAGATCAAGGGCTGGACTTATTCCCCAGAACATTTTTCCACTATTAATACTTTTTATTGTTTTTCCTTGAGGCTTTTTCTTTCAAAATCGAGGATTAACGTGTGAAAGGCTTGATCGTCAGGTTGTCTATGCCTTGACGACGTAAACATCGAGGTATTGAGGCGTGAATATTAGTAGGGCGTTTCTATGGCAACGGACTATTAATTGCCGGTATCTGCTTATAAAGCCTTTTTGATGTGCGTATTAATTAAAAATAACCATATTTCCAGATAACTGGTCGAGTGGTAATAATGTTATGCAACACAAACTGGAGATTTATATTAAATTATTATATAATACTAGTTGATGCCAGCGACTCGTATCCGTGTGGATTCAGCTTTTTAAAAATTCCGTGGAAATCTTTCATATTCCGGGATTAAAAGTATGTAAGTACGTCCTTTCTCAGGACAATGGTAATGCAGTCATTGCTTGTTGAAAATACTAAGTAGTAACTGAGTTCGACTAATTTGTCCCAGTAGTTCAACTAGTTAGACGCAATTGTACTACTGCGAAAAAGTTCCACTATTTCAACTAACTAATCAGTTGTACTAGTAGCGCTGTAATTAGTAACAGCTGCGGGATTGTCTCTATAATTTTTCTATATATTTAATTGACATTCGATAGTTATTAAAAAAAATCCTCAGCATTGTTTACTAAAAAATTATTTAGTTGATTTTTTCTATCTACTCTAGGTGTTTTCTCATTTTTACCATTTTCCCATTTTACTTTAGAAAAATATCACAAACTTCAATGAAAGGACTGGACAATGTTTGTCGGATCAGATATGTAGGTGTGGCAGCGGGGACTTAAATAAAACTAAGCTGTAATAAATATTATTTTTATTTATAGTCAATTATATAATTTATGTTTCATAATAAATGCCACATTTATTATGTAGGTAATAACTTTGTTCTGTACATCGAAATAACCTAAGCTATTTACATGAATAAATTAGGATATCCAATTTCTATCTTAAAATTATGTCTAAATACTTTAGGAATTATTAGAATATCAAAACATATATCAGCTTCAACTAATAGATGTTTTAAATAAGTATGTAGTTTGTTTAATAGTTGCAATACTTATATTTTAAGCAAACAAAAATAAACAAAACATTTTCGAGTCTATCTCTCTTTAACTTTTTAATTTTTCTGCAAGAGCAACAGTGTTTTAAAACTGCTAACGCTAACATTACATCCTTAACTTAGAGTCTTATACTTAAATACATAGCCTCGTTTTCATAATAAAAATATGCAATTTGATTAAAGCTGGACATCTTTCAACAAAATAACTCATTCAAAATGAACTATCGACATTAATACTGCATATTATAGAAAATTTCTGCTGCCCGCAACTAACTTAGCATGGATTTAGGTTTTCAAAACCCCTTGGGGCCGATATTCTAGAATAAACTGTATCATATGAATTTGGTAATGATGCTGTGAAGTTTTTCCAAAAATAGAATCGCATAAACAGCCGTGAAAATGAAATAGACTGACAGTTATTTTTGAACTAACAATTATAGTTTTGATAATTCCTTCCCTGATTTCTTAGTAAATGGAAGAACTTTAAAACTATTTAGCATAACAGCTATCAAATATAATGAACACAGAACAAGAAAGAGTAACATTATGGCCTTGGATATGGCCGGTCATATTGAACAAAACTATAAGGCACACACGCATCTAAAAGCATTTGCTCCGTATTTCTTCTTTGCATTTAACATAGGCTGGCTTTGGCTTCATGGGGCTTCGTCTATGTTGTATGAAGCGACAAAGTCAAGGCTGGCCGATTGTCTTTTTCTGGGCCTTTATGTGCTTTTTTTACTACCGAGTTATGTTCATATTAAACAAAACTAAAGCTGATCCACACCTAAATTGCACATGCTGTATGACTCGCATTTCTTCTTTGAATAACGTAATTTCAACAACTAAGTTTGGAGAACCTAAGTTATAAAAAATAGAACGTATTGTTTCTACATGTGCTATCAGATCAGCAGTCGAGAAGAGTTTTCGAGAAGTACCCGTCTAATCTGGGATTAACATTTATTGGACTGTTTGGATTTAGGCCTTCGTCAAGAAAACCTGGAATCATCTTGGTTTAAAGATTTCGGCTTCGTCGCCTTAGCTTCAACCGTCAATGGTGATGTAGCTCCTCTCCAACCTGTACGGCTATTTGAATAAGTTGATGACGTCACAGGCACTTTTCGTGTCTGTTTGATCTTTAATTTATTCAACCACAAGTCCCTAGTCTTCTTATTTCCGAGAACAAAGAAAAGGAACAACATAAATCCCTGATAGGTAGCTGTCAACGTGAAGAAGTAGGCAGCGACTACGTTGAAAGCGAACAAACCAAAAATCCAAGGTAATCCAAACAGAAAAACTAATAGACAACTAACGGAAGCGCAACGAAGAGCTTCGTTTGAATCCCCGTGTCTTTGAATCCTTCTAGATGCAAACACGGAACGGACTATTAGAGCAAATAGTGTCCAGTTTACAATTAATATAAGGACTATCGGAGCATACACTGATAGCCACATAGCGAGTCCAGAAGGATAGCAAAACGAACCGCTCGGCGTTTTTTCTTCAAAACGCCCCGCATAAGACTGCGGGGCTGCTGAAAGAAGAACCCCAATTATAGCTATAGGAACTCCCCAAGAAAATGCAGATGCCCTTAACAACTTATGAGAGGCATCTCTTGTGAAAACTAACACTAATCTCCTATACGATAATACTGCTGCAACTAGCATCCAACAGAACGAGGATAGAACTGAGTAATGTAATACAACCCCTATCAGCATACAAGTAATGCTGTAGTGATCGAATTTCGCGAATATAGTGATCATAAAGCTCAGAACAAGTAGGAATATTGAAATGCAGAGCTGAAGCCAGATCTTGTTGCTGTACTCCCGTCGCCAGGACCTGAACATGGCTGCAGTCACCCCAACCATTATTAGTCCAAAAATAGACAAGCAGCATCCAATAACTGTTAGCAGTTCCAGGATATCTTCGTCCTTCTGTGAAAATACTGATCTCGGGAATAATACTTCTGCGAAGTGCGTGAGGTGGGTGCACCGGCAGGTGTCCAACATGCCCGGTTCAGTTGCACGGATGAGGGTGCATCCGTCGGATGACCAGAAACCGGTTCCATCTTCGAGGAATTGCCAGTAGGCGCATGTTCTAGTCGCGTTGCGCTCTGTTTCTAGTATGATTGGACTTAGGTGGATGTCTATCACCTGGGGAATGGAAATAAGTCAGATTATTATCTTACAGTTTTATTTGACGATCAACCATGCAGATTTCCTCTCTTTAGATTCAAGGTTCAAAAATGGAGTTGTGTTTTAAGTCGTAAGCAGATTTTCAAATTATTTTTATTTTAGTAATGAGTAAAGTACCCAACATTGTGATATAAACAATTAAAATATAAGTCATCTTCCATTTATTAAGCTACCGGGGTTTCATCAATAAATAATTAATTTGAAATGTTTGGATTTTATTTTTAGTAGGTACTTTAGTAGCTGGTTTTTAACTTTTCAGATAGGTTAGAGTTCCTGCCTTAATCAAATAAGTAAATCTTTTTCAATACCTAACTGGTCTACTCTAGATTTAAGGAAAGACAAGGGAATTGCGACTTACCTCGCCATTCTCAAAGTTGGTAACATCCTCCACTTTGATACTCAGCACGCGACTGTTAACTGAGTAAGACGTTTGGGTCGCTTGGAAGGCTCGATCGTTCCTGAAGACCACGAAGCTAATGCGTCGGGACACGTCCGATACTGACGGGGGCAGGTGAACGACTACTTCGTTTCTTCCGGAGTCAAGGTCTGTATTATTCACGTCGCCTGCAAATCACGAAAACAATTTTTGAAATTGTTAAAGAAAGGGAAAAACAAATTGAGCATATCCTTACTAATCCTCACTAATTCTTACTAATATTACAAATGCGAAAGTGTGTTTGTTTGTTGGTTTATCCTTCAATAACGCTGCAACAGAGCTACGATCGACGTGATTTTTTGCATGGGTATACTTGAGGACTGGGAGAGTGACATAGGCTACTTTTTAACCCAAATCAAAGAGTTCCCGCGGGATTTTTAAATGCTAAATCCACGCGAGTGAAGCCGCGGACATCAGCTAGTTTTTAAATGTTTAGTATCTGAAACATTATAGTTGCGGTCATCATGAATGTAAAGTTCAAACTAATGTGAAACCGAATACCACTGCAATCTGCACTAAGATCCCCATCAATGTAATTTAAAACCTACCTGAGATAATTTCGAATGCATCATCTGTGAACACGTCATTGTCTCTCGTTGCTATCTTCATTCCCCGCACAGGATGGTTCGGCTCAGCGTCGGCTAGCAACATGGCGATGTTGTTGCGTACTGTTGTAGCGCTCCTTGACCCATTCAGTTCTATGGCTGCACCCAGGTTATCCAAGAGATGCAGCAGCCGCCCAGGAATCTCCAGACTGTCATGGTGTTCGAATAGTTCGTTTACCTACAATGTTTTATCCTATTAATATTATGAATCCGAAAGTTTGGATGTCTGGATGGAGAGATGGATGGATGTTTTTACTCAACGCCGCAACGACTAAATCGATTTAAAAATTTTAGACTTGCGATATCGTCGGTCCTACTAGTGAGGGAGTCTGTAAACCTTGCACTTTCCGATTTATTAAAATCTATATCCTACAAGCCAGGACCAGTTGTACAAAACGAATGTAAAGTTGAAAAAGTACCTTCCTCATTGGAATAGAACTAATAGAAGTATCTGAATTGCGGAAGATTTAGGAGGGCTATAGATTTTGAGATAGATTTAGAATTATAGAATTTAATTTTATAAAAATATATTTTAGTATGAAATACCTGATTGAATACATCGCCTATATCGTTCACCAAGATTGGAGCAGACCCGTTAATTAGATCATCCAAGTCTTTTATCACTTGCTTCAGTTGTTCTTCTGGCTGTAAGATAATATTCAAAATTAAAACACACTCATGGCAATACTTGTCAATGTAGTACTTAATTAAAATCTTATCAAAATCTTAACCTTAAGGGCTTCTTCTTTTAAGGAAAAGACAGGCAAGTAACACCGATGTAAAAGACGCTTTCAATTGGCACTGATGACGTTACAGAGAGAGAGTGCAAATTGTCATCGGAGCAGATCAGCACTTCTTGGTACTTGTTGACGCTAGTTCGGCAGAAGAATAAAGTGCTGCACTAACTAGCTATCTGCATGGATCAGTTCCACGCATCTGTAGAACAGAGCCAGTTGCCTGGTTCCTACTTGAACACGGCCACAGTTATGGTTATCACATTATTACAATCTCAATTTGAGTGCCTGAATTTTTGCTGCAACTATGATATCAATCAGATCAGCAATCGTCATACTGTAGCAACTAACTACTGCGTGATATTTTGCGTGATACTGTGTGATTAACATGGTAGCGATGGTACAGGTCATACGTAAAAAAATTTATCTTACAACAAAATTTTTCATACACATCTAATTGTGTAGTTTTTCTTAAATATTATAAAAATGAACATGAAAAATGTAACATATAAACATGCAAATTACCGGTGTAGTCGTTGGCGAAGACACTGTAGTTGACGGAATTGTAGTCGTATTAAATTCTGTGGTATTGTTCTCTATGTGCGTAGTGGATTCAAATATATCTGAATTATCAACAGTGGAAACTTCTTCCGTGGGCGTATTAACCGTGGATACTTCAGAAGGTACAATGGGAGTGGTTATTATGGGAAGGGTGACATTAGGTCTGCTAGTAGTTGAAGTTTTCTTCTTATCGGAAGATGTTGCTGCAGTTTCTAGTAGAGATTCTTCTTCAGAGCTGCTGTTAATGTTGGTTGTCTATAATATGGTTAGTGATTAGTTTATTAATTCATGCAATGAATACATGTTAACTAGCAATTATTATTGTATAAGAAACAAGTAATTTTATTCGTATTGCTACTTTTACCAGAAAATTGTCTAAAAATCGAATCCATTCGTGAGTTAGCTAATGTATGATGTCAATGGGTTTGAAATATTTGGGTTGTGCAAAAGATAGATAGATGTAGCATGAATTGAAAAATTATGCAACTTACTTAAAATAGAAATTAATTTTCTATCGTGTAATGAACCATGAACATGCATATTTGCCGGGTCAATCAATCCAAAACATAATTTGAGATTTTTGAGTCGTTTGGACCTTGACATGACACGGGTATATATTGGGATAATCCTTTACCGTTTCAAGTATTGTTAAAAATAAGAACAAGTACTAACCGTTTCGGGAATAGGGATCCCCGTAGACAAGAACTGAAGAGACCTGTCGAGGGCAATTGGTGAACGAGTGGAACAGTCAGGGGTGGCTGTGGTCACCCATTGTACACCCTCGTTGAAATCACCCACGCATGTATGGGTGCGACATCCCACTGATTTTGTTGATTGTCCTGTTAAAAAAATAAAAGTTCCCTTTTTTTAGGCTATTTTTGAGGATTATGGTAATTATTATATGTACTGTCGAAAGCTTTAGATAAGTCGATATGAAATAAAGCGTATAATCAACGAGATAATTAAGGAAACCTTTTTAACCACTTTAGATTCCTTGCATGTTATTTTTAATTAGGGTTTATTTATTTCAAACGTATTGTGTAAGCTAGTTAGTGGTTTGCTAATATTGCAAAGAAAAACTCAATGTACATTAAGTAATTATATGCATTCTACCAGTCATACATGTAATTACACCACAATACACTTTAAAAGACGTATTATACTTCTTACGGAATGGAATAACAATTATATTACGAGTTTGAATATTTAACCAGCTGTGATCTTTACCAAATAAGATAATTAGAGGATTATTCAAAGCTCACTCATCCTATATAACGAATTACATGAAGAAAATACATTCTCTCACCTAAAGACATTTGGGGTACAGAATCAAAACCTTTACAATAAAACACTGGCTTCATGAATAAAATCTCAATATCTTCCCAAACTCCTGGCGTAACAGGTCTCATGTCAGGGTGTAATTCCACATGAAGTAATACTGAACCTCTGTCTAAATACAATCTCTTTATCTTCATCTTAACAATCACCGACTTCTCTTTCCAATCCAAACCGTAATTAGTACTTTGAAAACCTTTCAATACTTGTTCAGTTATATTAGTATTCAAATCGCCGTAAACATTTTCGTATTTCGTTCGTAAATAGATGTATTTCTTCAATTTCATTTCCAAGATATTATTAAGTTTAACCAAATCTTCTAGTCTGTACATCTTCAAGTATTTGAGTTGGATCGTATAGAAATTGATAAGGGAATCCTTTTCTCGTATGAATAATACTTTTTTCGATTCCGTCACCTTGAATTTTTTTGTATTTACATGAGTACACCAGTAGTAACCGTCCTGTTTTGGTTTAAGAACGTATACATTGCTATCGTCAACTCGTTCTTTTTTAACTTTTACTGGATAGTAGAATACGGAATCGGTGAAGCAATAAATATCATCTTTATCTATAGAATCATTGACGGCAAGCGTGAGTTTGTTTTCTCTAAAATCAACATTCAAATATTATGCAATTATATTACAGCTGTATTATTTCGATACAAGGAGACAAATGATAATTCGTATAAAAGAACAATACATTACGAAATTATTATCTGTTTCGCAAAGTCAACGTACCTACAATGGAACAATTGCAGTTGTTAAAAACAAAGAAATCGTTGAAAGAACTTGATATTTTCTTGTACAAAAATGAATTAATCAGCGACGTTCCCTATCAAATGGAGATTAGAATAAAACAATTTAAAGAAAATTATGAAGGAAACTGTTTATCGGTCTGTTTGTTACCATTTTGCGGCTAAACTGCTGAAATATTATTGATAAAATTAGGCAGAAAGCTTTCAGTTTGGAGATCCAAGTGGAAAGTCGCGGAAATCAAATGTTTTCAAACTTTCAACTTTATTGAGATATAGCATACCTACTACTAGCTTTCGCCCGTGACTTCGCCTGCGCGGCGTCAGGTTTTTAAAAAACCCCGCCGGATTTCCGCGAGATTAGGCTTGCTCTATTAATGTGTGTTTGAAGGACAAACCAACAAATTAATCAATCAAAGCTAGCTTCTATTTATAGGTTCCTAATGTTTACTTACACGTCTATTGTTACTTCCAAGCTAACATCTTTTATTTGAACGGATCTCTCACATATGACGTCATAGAAAATATAAGATCCATTTACGAGATGCCAAAAGTTATTGCGCAAAGCACCAAGAAAAGTATCCGTTGTGTTTATTGAATCTCCAAAATTCCACTCTGAAATTGGTATCTGAAATGTATTAAAAAAAATTTGTCTAATATTCTTCTTCGATTAAGTATTTATTTACTGGAAAGGTCCGGTACTTGCCAGCTGATGCTTTCCACCCGATTCAGATCAGGATTCGAATTTAGAAATAAATTTTATTTAAATATAGTTAAATAAAAAAAATGAAATTACTGAAAATGTTCCAATAAAACTTTGTGACTGAAAGGCTTGGCTTATCCTTTACACAAAGAATCAGTTAGGCTGTTTGTGCAAATATGCAACCATTTTAGGCAAATATGTAGGCTAGAAGTTAAATTTATTTGAAAATTCCAAGCAAGATTCTTTTGGGGGTTTGAGATCTCATACGCCACATCGCTTTGCAAAAGAGGTGGCGGTCGTATCAAGAACATTTTGGTTAAAAGACTTACACAAAAGCATAGGAAATTACCTCTGAATGATCAGTCATGGCGTCGTATCTCAACCAAGAATAATCAGTGCTCATAACAATTCCTAGAGGATACGTGTGGTTTGTGTAGTTGGCGTAACGAAATTCTCTATAATTCGAATATCTCCATCCATGACTCAGTAGATAACCTCCCTTTTTACCACAAAGGTCCCTAGCTTGATTCCAAGTCGCTCGTACAGCACCCCCTCCCACTCCAGTTAAAACTGTTAAACAAGTTGACACAGGGCTCCAAAACCTATAAGAATCCTTTAAGCCTTCACATCCTTTCTTTGCCGTCCCTTCCTTGTACACGTAAGGTTTAACAACGCAAAACCTGTAGTGATTCGTATGACATTTAACAGCTGTAAAGTTACTGACAGGATCCAATATTAGGCACAAATCTCCTTCCAAATCTTGTAAATGGTCAAACACTATGTCATTTTCTGCTTTGAACTGTTCACCCATAGTCCTCGTATGGGACCAATCAAAGAACACTCCGCCTGGATAGAGCGTTTTGTACTCTGTCCATACAGCATAGTCAGGTTTCGATATATTTAGTTCTCCATACAATTTTGTTGTATACAAATTTCCCACGCAATCGTTGTATATGTCAGCGAAAGTTTCTGGACCTTTCCGTCTTATACAAAATGGGGTGTATTTATCCTTTTTGTAAATCAATGTAAATCCGATTGGACAGGAAGGCGTTGGGTTTGCGATGTCTTTTCCTTGTGCTATTGCAGAAGGTATCCATAGCACAAATAGTAGAGCTGCTCTGATGATATACGGTATTTTTCGTATCATCTGAAATAAGAAACACAAAATCTAGTAAACTGTTTTGATTATAGGTATTTCCTTCCACTTTACACTCTCTTATCTAATAATTGTTGAAACTTACCACTAATGGATGGTTAAAGAGATGGTTTGCAGTCTAGAGAAAAATTACTTTTTGTGTGGAAACTGTCTTATTCCTACTCGAGAACAGGTATTCCACGTGCTCGACTTTGAAGCAAATATTTACGTATTATGCTTGTTTGGTTAGTGACCCCATAGATGTAAGTACAAGTCCCTACGCCTAGAAATTTAGAAGCTTCTAGATTCAATCTGATACAAAAACAGCCTCATTTCTGACGAGATTCTTCGGAACAGCATCTTGCACAAGATAGCAGGAATATGACTAATGGAAGAGGAAACTCACGCAGAAGACTAAATCTCTTATAAATTGTTACTAACACCACTAAACCACTAAATGTGGTGTAATAAAATAAGTAAGTTAAATTAAAATTGATTAGTAAAATAAAATTCTACCAGTAAAACTGACAATTCAAGAGTCGGTAACAATTAAAAGTTAAGTTTAAGCCTCAATAGCCCAACGGTTAAATGTGCGAACTGAAAATTGAAAGGTCACAGGTTCATACCCCACCCGGTGCACTATTGTCATACCCACTCCTAGCTAAGCTTGCCGCTTATTTGGACGGGATATGAGGATATTAGTCACTTCAGCTTGGCTAATTTTCATTTTAAAAAAATGTTAATATTTTGAAACTTTTGGGTGGAAAACCCATGGCCTTTGAAACATTCTATATCTAATCAGAAAGATATTAAGGCAAATAGAGCACTCGACGCCATTGCCGATAATATAATAACATTAGGTACGGCCTCTCATTGTACATATTGCCTGATAATAACCATATTTATGCAATTAGATATTTTACTTTAAGCCCTTGCGCTTGACTACTACAGCCGATGCATGTTTTGGCAGTTGATGATAATTTGGCAGTATTACTACTGTAATACGATACTTCGTTGTAATTCTACCAAAGCTTTCCTCATTATCTTAACCCATTAGCGGCTTCTAGGGACCAAGTCTCCTCTCAGAATGTGAAGGATCATGGTCCATTACGCTGACTCTTATGGAGACGTCTCAGGTTTCGTCAGTCTGTTTTTCTTCACCGTTAAAACAATTATGATGTTTAATTGCTTAAAATGTACCTACATACATAGTTACGAGGTGCGCCTGAGATTTGAATTCGAACTACGAGCCCCCGCGAAAAGGGCACCGAAATTTTAACCTTATACACACAACTAATTCACTCCTCTCACCGATGGTTGCCTGGTAGAGATTGCTCTGTTAGCAATAAGGCCGCCTTTGCATGCGTAGTATAACTACTAATAAATAGTTGTATTCATTTTTGTTTCTGTCTTGTGCGCAATGAAGGCTCTATCTATGTATGCATCTAATTAGACTTTGACGACCTCCTTGGCGCAGTGGTGAGCGCTGTGTTCTTATAACTGGGAGGTCTTGGGTTCGATTCCCGGCGGAGGCAATTTAGGAATTTATTATTTCTAAATTGTCTCTGTTCTGGTCTGGTGGGAGGCTTTGGCCGTGGCTAGTTACCACACTACCGTCAAAGACGTGCCGCCAAGCGATTTAGCGTTCCGGCACGATGGCGTGTAGAAACCGATTAGGGGTATGGGTTGAATTTACACTGCTATAACCCTTTCAAGTTAGCCCGCTACCATCTTAGACTGCATCGTCACTTACCATCAGGTGAGATCGCAGTCAAGGGCTATCTTGTCATCGAATAAAAAAAAAGATGTATCATCATCATCATCTCAACCGATAAACGCCCACTGCTGGACATAGGTCTCTTGAAATGGTCGCTACAGGACACGGTCCTGTGTTGCTTGTATCCAGCGACACGCCTCGTCCGTCCACTTAGTCTAAACTGGAATCCAGTCAAAACTGGAAACGCACTAGGAAGGGCCACCTACCACCTGCCTATAGGTACATATTACGTTAAAAGTGTCAAATGAATTACCGAATCGGTTCGGAATTTTCCCTTGAGCTATTGAGTCTTTTCCAAACAACCGTATTTGTCCATCCGAAACGGTACGCCTCTAATGAAATACATAAAAACTCTCACCTTGCCGAGTTTCAAGTGTAAACGTCACGCTCGGGCGCGCGCTCGCCAAGCATTGTCCCGCAACTACGTGCAGATTCTCATCGGCCCCGTCATGTCACTTTCCCATCGATTCGCCTTGCTTCCCTGGTTTTTGTACCTGGGAAAGAATTCCAATGGGACTATTAATTCCTTTTTACTAACTTTATTATTCATTCATCCAACCATCGTCGAGTCACCAAACTCCGCCAACTAGCTACGTGCGGATTGGCAGACTTCAAACACCTTTGAGAACGTATTTTATGGACAATTCTCGGCATGCAGGTTTCCTCACGATGTCTTCCTTAAAATTCTATTATCCTATTAATTATATAATATTATAAATGCGAAACTTTGTATGTATGTTCGTTACTCAATTACGCCGCAACGACTGAACCGATTTGTCTGAATTTGGCACTGAGATAGATTATAGTCTGGAATAACACATAGGCTACTTTTTATCCCGAAAAATAAGAGAGTTCCCGCAGAAATTAAAAAAGACGTGTGGCACTCGGGGACTGCCGCGGTAAAGCTATTGCATAGCATTTTTTATCAACGCCATCTAGCGGTGAGAGGAGTCCCGTGTCAGGTTATTTTCGTTACGGAATTTCTGGATTCGGTCTCCACGCCCAAGGCCCGCGATAGAAGCTATACAATAGCTTAAAAACCTCAATCCATGCGAATGAAGTCGCGGGCATCAGCTAGTAAACGAATAAATGAACTTGTTAAGGTCCTAAGGCGTTCGAATGGTAACCTCACACCATGAAGCGCAGCATTTGAAGACCCCATTATCTTCATTTAACTCGAGGGAAATTACTTAGAGTAAAGTCGAGGTGCAGCGTCTTATACCGATAACGACACATTCAGCCTTACTTTTTTTTTGACTAAGGTCCTATTTCACCATTTCCAAATAAATTCTAACCGACGTTTGCCATTTTGACTGACAGTCGACGGAGAATTAAATCATTACAGTTGAAAGTTTGTTTAAAAAAACATAGGAGTGTTCTGCGGTTGAGTCGTGAAAAGTTAAAATACACACAACAGGGTTGGTATTTATAATAATAAGTATGGATTAGATTTAAGTTTTGTCAATATTTTCGTCACTGCAGCTTAAAAGAAGTCCGTGCGAACTAAAATGACTTCATCTCACCGTAAATGGTGAGTGTTATCATTGTAACGTGTGTGTACTACATAGTAACATCCAAGTGCTACTAAGTATTAGCATAACATGGCCACATTTACTGTTTTGTTTTGCAACTTTGCTTCGATGTATGCTTGATAAGCTACCTACCTAACTACCTACTCGTAAGACAAATTAATTAATTATTATCATTGATGTTAATAGAGTCGTTGAGATTTTTTGAGTGGTTCTTCTACTCAATATCTCGAACAGACTTTTTAAGAGAGGGTGTAATGGATCAGATGCATATTTGATTTTTACAGCAATAGATCAAGTTTTAAGTATAAAATACTAGATGATTAAGGTTTTTTGGTTCCCATGGGAATTCTTTAATTTTCCCAGATAAAATGTAGCCTATGTGTTAATCCTCGGCTATCTCCATTCCATATTTCAGCCAAATCGGTTCATTCGTCGTGGTGTGAAGGAGTAACAGACATACACACACAAACTTTTGCCTTTATAATATTAGAGTGAAGTGATTGATCAAAATTTTTTTATTCGACGACAAGATAGTGCTTGACTGCGATGTCACCTGATGGTAAGTAAAGATGCAGTCTAAGATGGTAGTGGGCTAACTTGGAAGTGGTATGGCAGGGTACATTCAATCCATACCCCTAATCTCTTTCCACATGCAAAATCAAAAACTAACCACCCAATTCTAAGCGTGTGTCTAATGTGTATTTTAAGGTATAAAATATTATATTATAACAATAGTTTCATTTCTCAGAGAGATCTTTCACACAGACAATTATCTTATCACTGGTTTTCCTCTAGATATTATATTTGCCGTGTGAATCAGGTTGATATCAGAATCTAGAATAAATAAAACGAGCGATAAACTTACTTAGTACTCGTATCTATCATTATCTAAAATATTTTACTCAAACAACTATTTTGTTTCTATTCAAAACAGTATATTTGAAATAATTCATAGAAAATTTTACACTTTCTGAACAATCAGTATCACTGATTCACTGCATTACTTTGAATTATTACCAATATATTATCTTTTATTTGTCCTTTCAATGGATCGATGTAATTTTTTGGTATGTTTAGATATATAATTGAGCAAAAGCTAGTTATATTTATAAAACAAAGTCCCATCGCCGAGTTAATAGGTATATCTGTTATAATTAATGTAAGAATTTTCGTCCGGTTTTTACCATAGAATAAATATAGGCCTATCACGCTAATATTATAAAGCGAAAGTTTGTATATGTGTGTGTGTGTGTGTTTGTTTGTTTGTTTCTCTTTCACGCCGCAATGAATGAACCGATTTGGCTGAAATTAAAATAGAGATAGGTCATACCCAGGATTAGCACTTAGGCTTTTTTAGCCCTGCAAATTAAAGATTTCCCACGGGAATTAAAACCTTAATCCACGCATACGAAGTCGCGGGCGTCATCTAGTAATTTATAAAAGCTTAGCCGATAAAGTACTCACACATCATTGATCATTCACACCGACCTTTTTTATGAGTTTTCTTGAGATAAAATTGCGGTACGCTTGCAGAATTTTCACGTACGAGAAATAAGTACCCATGTATTACGCAGTAGTGCGTATAGATAGATATATATTCGTATATGTAATGTAAGGGAGTGGCGTTTCATTCCTACTATGACGAAAGTACATTGCGGGCTAAATGGATAATTTTATGGTGTTCCCTCAATTGGATGTAATTCGTTATATTTTGGGACGAAAACGTTTTATTTGTGTATACAAACTATAGTTAGTAGGCACACTGTTCTATTTTTTCATAGCGCAGTGTTCCACATAATTTAAAAACACTCGCACATGAGTCATATTCTGCCGTCCAACTCCTGAAACACTAAAGTGACAATTATTGGTCGAGTTATTTATGTTTACGCTTTTTTTATTCAATGACAAGATAGTCGTTGACGGCGATCTCACCTGATGGTAAGTGACGATGGTAGCGGACTAACTCGGGAATTCAAGCCATACTCCTAACGAAACTAGTGTATCGTCATCATAACGAGCAACCGATTAACATCTCACTACTGAACTCAGGTCTCCTGTCAGAGAAGGGCATAGGGATAGTCCAATGCGAATTGGTAGACTTCACACACCTTTGAGAACATTATGGAGACCTCTCATCAGATGTGCAGATGTCCTCACGATGTTTTCCGTCACCGTTGAAGCATCAACGCATATTTAGGCCTGGTGGGAGGCTTTGGCCGCGGCTAGTTACCACCCTACCGTCAAAGATAAAAATTATAAATTCCCAAATTACCCCCAGCGGGAATTGAACCCGAGACCTCCCAGTTATAAAACCTCAGCGCTCACCATTGCGCAAGGAAGGTCGCCAGAACTCCTAAAAGTCAGACAATGGCTACCACCGCTTAGTCAATAAATAAAATTACTATATTACATCAAGACTGAAACTGAAAATGAAAATATAGGTGTTCGTAGTTGGTACAAAGTTCAAGTAGTACCTACCTAGTAAATGTTCAAGGTAAACGGTAAATAAATACTGTCATTACGAGCCCTTAAGGTAGGCGGCAGATTTAATGATCCCATTTTTTCCTATAAGTAATTAATGCAAATCACGCGATCCATGTTTTCAACATCTACAAAGAATATTCAAGGTTGTGGTCTTTCAGGGAATCGATTTCCTTGGCGAATTTATCGCCTCTGATTTGGCAACCTTTCAAGTTAGTCTTAATTTATGTTCACAGTCGATTTTGTGACCTATCAGTTGATTACTCCTTTCAAAAAATTCAAAATTCAAAATTATTTATTTCATGTAGTGCCAAAGCCAATCCGTGGCTCTTAGGACACGTCGAGACTTTACCACCGGTTCGGAATGCAGATTCTGCTGAGAAGAGCCGGCAAGAAACTCAGTAGTTGCTCTTTTAATAACAAAATATAATATACTAGTGGTTCGCCCCGAACTGAGACCTCGCGATATCCCATAATTCCCAAAAGTTTTAATTATATATTGTAATAATTAACTTTTAACATTAGACGCAATAAAAAAAATAATAGTTGACATAAAACTGTTTTACTGACACAGCGCCATCTATAGTGAAGCATTATAGTGAAGCTATTAGCTTCACAATAATGCTAATAGATGGCGCATTAAAATTAAATAATTTCGTTTCTTTATAACATTTATCTAATTTTAGTATTTGTTGTTCAAGTACAGGATATAACTGAATTTTCAACCAAGTTTCACGTTCTAATATTCAGTAATTCTTGACATATGGCTCAAATTAAAATCTCCACTTTGAAACCCCCCCATTTGGTCAATTTTTAGGGAAAAATTAAAAAAAATATATTTTTGTACTCTGTTCAAAGTCGTCTTTAAAAAGATATATCGCAAGTCTATGTAGAGCAACAAACAAGATTTTACTTCAAATACGCTTCTATGAGAGCCCCCCTGAAATAAAGCTTTTTATATTTTTTTATACAATGGTCGGCTGAAGGCCATCAGTTTACATATTATATTTAAATTTGAAGTAATTACGTTCAGTAATTCAGAAGTTATAGGGCTCTGACAGACATTTAGACGAACACACTTCTCTGTCTAGTAGGCAAGCGCCCTAGTTGACTTAGAGAACTTCGCTTCGCTCGTTCAACTAGAAGCCCGCGCCGACTTCGTCCGGGTTGAAAATTTAAATACATATTTGTTTTTACGGGACTGATCGCACAGAGCTTCTTATAGGAGACGATTGTAAATAAAATCACCGCAGGAACCAGAGGAATCTCCCGCGCCGAAACCCGCCGCCGTGCACCGCCCCTGCGCCGGCCGACACATATTAATTTAATTTTCCGATAACTCCTATGATATTTATTTAAATTGTATAGTGTAAAGGGCAAATATGTTCTAAACTAAATACTTACGATACTGAACATATTTATTTAGATATAGATTGACATCGCATCGGTTAAAGAACCTTCGAAAATAATTCATTATTTTTAATCAAAATTTGAAAGATAGAAATGGTCACTGTAAGTTATTCTTAGAAGATAGACATATGCTATCGCGGACTTTTTTTTAGAACTTTTTAAGAGGAACAATGCACCCATACATCATTTTCATCCAATAGCAGTATATGACCCAGCGCACACCTTGAAAACGTTTAAGATTCAAAAAATTTTCCGACTTCCTTAACAAATTTGCACATAATATCTAGCCATAATACTTTATGTGCATAATATATAGCCTATAACCATCTGGAATAATGTACCTTTGAATTGGTAAAAGAATTTTTTAAATAGGTGCGGTGGTTCCAAAGTTTGCTCCGGACATACATACAAACTCACAAAATTCGCGCTCCCTCTTTATTATAATAGTATAGATTTTCACTCCTTGGTAGAGATTGCTCTGTAAGTCCTGCCTGCCGCCTGTGCATGCGTAGTTTTAAGATGTATTGAATTTTGTTTCTTTCTTGTGTGCTATAAAGTTTTTATCTATCTATCTATCTATATGAATGTTAGAAGACCTTCATTACACTCTCTTGTGGGTAGCTGGATGCCAAGCCAATTGATTCCATGCAACTTTGTCATAAAGAAAGTCACTAACTATATAATAACCTCGACTTAATAAATGCGGAAGAGATCAATCAATCAAATATTTTTATTTGCGGTAGCAAATTGGGGTCATATCACAGAGTTGAGGAAAGATAGAGTTATTAATATCCACTTTATAGAGTTGTTCTAGCGCATTTATAGAAATTGAATATTACTTGTTTTAATGGCGAATTAAATATATTGTGAGGAAACTTGCTTGCTTGAGCCATTAATCCACACTTGGTCGGCATAGTGCATTGAAGCCTTCTCATTTGAGAGGAGAGCAGTTTCCAACAATAACAAAAAAAGTTGAGTTGAATGTTGCTTCTCAAAAAAAAAAACTTATGAAGAGTTATTTCAAATGGATCCAAACCAGTGGTAGATTCATTTGACGATTCGAAAGCACTTTGTAAAATTTTATTTAAATTTATCTACTTATTCTATTCAAGACTTTACCGCCGCCGGTTCGGAAATCAGATTCTGCTGAGAAGATAATATAAAAGCTTGGAAAAGTCTTTTTAAATTATGATAATTACTTCAAAGCATGTGCCTTTAAAGCCAGGTCAGGTTAGTAGGTATAATTCCTTTCTATTTTTAAGCTATGCAAACTATATTTACGCTCTACTTCCTAAGACCTTTTGTTTATTATTACACTACATTGCAGTTATGATTCTCGCAGTTAGTATGAAGACGATACATTCAGTAAACGACATGCTAAGCTAAAACAATGGCCACAATCAAATTAACAAGGTTGACTCCTTCACACGGAAACCTTTGCGAATCACTTCCGTGGGAAAAATGAGGCTTTTATGAACGGAGGATCGGTTTTTTGCCGTCAATGGCTGGGTAAAGTCCCTAAATTATAGCCACTGATTTCCCATGACGTGTATATAGCATTGTGTCATGTATCACGCATAACTTACCTTGATTACCTACCTTAAAGAAACGAGTCTATCTAACCGAAATCTAAAAAAATTAAAGTGGAATATTTAATTAAAATATATAGAGAGTTTCAATAAATAAATAATCAATCCAAGTAAGCAAGAAGCTAGCTCGCAATCTTACACTGTCACATTGCTAAAAAAAACAAAGTGTAAAAAGAATGCATTCTGGGTAGATTACTTAGCTTTTATTTTTGTTTAAGTTTTAGTTTTAATTTAGAATTTAGTTTTGTATTTTATTAAGTAGGTACCTACTAGCTAATGCTCGCGACTTCGTTCGCGTGGAATTAGTTTTCAAGATCCCGCGGGAACTATAATTTTTTTCGGGATAAAAAGTAGCCTATGTTTTAATCCAAGGTAAAATCTATCTTCATTTCAAATTGCAGCCAAATCGGTCCAGTAGTTTTGAGTTTATTCATTACAAACATACACACAAAAATACAAATCTTTCCTCTTTATAATAGTAGTGTGATTATAATTAGATACCTACATATTTTAACAGTATTGTCAATAAAATTATTCATCTAGGTAGATAGATAAATCATATTAATATTATAAATGCAAAAGTGAGGATGAGCCAATTAGACTGAATGGAATGGAGATAGCTTTTATGCCCAGGATTAACACACAGGCTACATTTAATCCCAAAAAATTACAGAGTTCCCGCAGGAATTAAAAACCCTCAATCCACGCGGCCGAAGTCACGGGCGTTAACTAATACCTCTAGATAAATATTCGTCTTCCTAAAGAAGTGCCTGCTCGTAGTAAGGATCTCGTAATTAGGCTAGTTATGATTTTACCCACGCGAAGGTAAGAACTATTACCGAGCCGGCTGCGAGTCAAGCGGGGTCAACGACAAAACATCGTTTCTCTACCTATTCCAATGCCACTGAGTAGTTAATTAGGACTATTTAGACAAAGGATCTTTTCCGCGTGCAACTACTGTATGACTGTATGTATAGGTAAGTAAATACGCATTTGTTAGACGAAGAATAATATCGTCGGGGTTAGTGCAAAACCGCGTATGTACCATTGCTAAAAACCGCGGATCTACACTAGTCACAGTTTTACAGGGGAAGTGTAAAACTTTATAAATTTCTTATTTCTACGTGTTTCTACGGCTATTGGGCTAATTTTTACACGGAGAGTGTACGGAGTGTTGGAAAGGATAGGAGGATATTAGTCAACTTCAGTTTGGCTAATATTCTTTTTAAAAAAAAATGATTATGTACATAACCTACCTAAATATTTAACAGTTGTGTGTCAAAAATTGCGCAGGTATAGTCTGTATTGTCTTTTTTTTTATTCGATGAAAATCTTGACATCTTTCTTGACTGCGATCGCACCTGATGGTAAGTGACGATGCAGCCTAAGATAGTAGCGCGCTAACTTGGAATTGATTTGGCAGTGTAGATTCGACCCATACCCCTAATTGGTTTCTACGTCACGCCATCGTACCGGAACGCTGAATCGCTTGGCGGCACGTCTTTGACTGTAGGGTGGTAACTAGAAACGGCCAAAGCCTCCCACAGGACCAGACTAGAGACAATTTAGAAATAATAAATGCCCAAATTGCCGCTGCCGGGAATCGAACCCGAGACCTCCCACTTATAGGATCACAGCGCTGTCTGTTAGAGAGGTAAAAGGATATTATGTTCAACATCTTCTAAAGTTTGATTACGAATCAAAGACCACTAATGACCAATAGCTGGCAATCTTACTCGTAATTCTTATGTTTTCAGATCCGAAGCATTCATTATTCGAATTTTATTATCTTCCTTACACTAAACAGACCTGAAACTAAAGATGAATCGTTTCCGATAGAACGACTGATCTATACTTATTGATGAACTCAGGCCCATTGATCGAGGGCCTTATGTGAAATTATCACTAATCAGAGCTTAACAAAGAACCGCAGTTTTGATTTAACTCGTCAAAAATCCTTATCCTTACTAATCCTTACTTCCTTATCCTTACTAATATATAAAAGCGAAAGTGTGTTTGTTGATTTGTTGATTTGTCTTTCAATAACGCTGCAACAGAGCTATAGATCGACGTGGTTTTTTTTAATTTCAACTGTAGTTGAAGACCTGTAGAGTGGCATAGGCTACTTTTTATCCGAGAAAATCCCGCGGGATTTTAAAAACTAAATCCATTTATTTTTTTAGACAAGCTGAAGTTACTAATATTCTCGTATCACCTCCAAATAAGCGGAAAGCTTGTGCTAGGAGTGGCTACGACAATAGTACAACGGGCCGGGTTCGAACTTGTGACCTTTCAGCTTTCAGTCCGCACCTTTAACCGTTGGGCTATTGAGGCTTAAATTACACGAGCGGGAGAGTTAAAATAAATCAAAAATAATGATAGTTACTCATTTCTCATTAGATCATAATTTTGTTTTTCTAAACAATCTCGCGAAGCAATCACGCGCTGCGACTAAGTAGGTATGCATCGTTTTTATCTGCTTTCATGATGACGACGATGCTTTTATTGACTTTCACAGACGTAAATTAAATCACTATTAGCATAAACGACTTGTTGAATGCTCTTAGTAAGATAAGATATTTTTAGATGTCCGTCTGTCTGTCAGCGCGCTGTATCACCCTAACGTAAATAAGTAGATGGGTACAGTACGTTTATCTCACGAAGTTACGGGCGCTTTACTTGTGGTTATGTCGTGTACATGCAAATTGCGTAAGTGTGCGTCCCTGTCAGGAACCTAAGTGGAAGCAGGTCAACGCGACAAGCTCTCGCTCACACTTATACAGATACGACACACACACAACCATGAGCCACGAGCCGTCGTGAAATAAAAGAACTACCTATACTTAAAATTTTCACAGAATTTGTAATTCTATTGCTGCTCCAACAAATAATTTAAAAAAAAAAGTGGAAAACGAAAGAGGGTTTCCATACAATAAACCTTTGTTTCTGCTCGATTTCTCGATTAATATCAATATTAATAGTATTTAGCCAATTAAATAGCAAGAGCTCTGATGGAAGGCTTTGGCCGTGGCTAGTTACGGCCCTACCGTCAAAGACGTGCCGCCAAATGATTTAGCGTTCCGGCACGAGGGCGTGTAGAAACAGATGAGAGGTATGGGTGGAATGTACACTGCCATACTCCAACTTAGCCCGCTACGATCTTAGACTGCAACATCACTTACCATCAGGTTAGATCGCAGTCAGGGACTATCTTGTCATCGAATATGTGCTTACACAATGTAGTCCAGACTCCAGCCAAGTTGGTTACAATAATTCCCACAGAGCTAAAAATTGGTATGAATGTTCAGAATACTATTATTAATGAATTGTGAAAGGTAGTATTCTGAACATTCATACCAATTTTTAGCTCTATGGGAATTACTGTAACCTTCGATGTCTTATTGGACCGGACTAATCCCGTAGTAAAACTATTACACATCATTAAATTAAGTCGCCCTTCGACGCACAAAAAGTTTCTCTCTCACATAAAGGTGAACATCTTATTGTACTCGTAGTTAATGAGACGATTTGAATACACTCATGGCCGGCCGGTGAACTTCATTCGCTTTTTGAACCTTTGAGTTGAACCTTTCACTTGTGTAAATGAACCAGTTCAACTTTAAAAGTTGTTCCAAATTAAATGATACCTAATAGTATAGTCGTCTCGACAGAATTTCAGTCACGGCACATCTCAACGCAAACACAGGCTCCACTTTCATAGATTGATCCAATACGACCGCAGATGAATCGATCTCCACAACGCTTTGGCTTTACGTGGTCTTTAATGCAGTGTTTAATTAACACCGCCAATTTGGCAATATAATTTATCACGTGTGATAAAAAACTTTGGGAGACCTGCTTTAGCGTTAGCGACCTTAGAAAACGATCATGGAAAGAAAATAGATACGATACTTTTGTAATATACCTAGGGCGGCTGTTTCTACACGCCATCGTGCCGGAACGCGAAATCACTTGGTCTTTGACGGTAGGGTGGTAACTAGCCAAAGCCTCCCACCAGACCAGACCAGAGACAATTCAATTCAGGAATTATTTTCCAAATTGCCCACGCTGGGAATCGAACCCGAGACCTGCCAATTATAATACCACAGCGTTCACCACCGCGCCAGGGAGGTCATCAGTCGTCACCAATAGACCATAATCCTAAAATAACTGTAATTGCAAAGTTGCTTCGCTTCAATGCTGCATGCGATTGGAATGTGGCAAACGTGCAATTTAGCTAAACAAAGTTATCAAGTGCGAATAGCATAATATCACTATTTATGTAGAGCTAAGGACAGGCGTACAATATTCCTTTTTTTTATCGTACCATTAACAAAATAATATGTAAAACCACATTTATTAAGTCGAGGTTATTGCCTACATATTGAGAATTAATTTCTTTTAGTGACAAAAGTGTTTAACCCGGCGCCAATGACGTGAAAAATATTACACGGCCAATGACGTCGGGTCATCTTGACCCGAACTTTAGACAGTAAATTTACAGTATCATTAAATGAACTGACATTTTTTAGTAACCATTTTAGAAATTGAGGTTTTTTGGGTAAACGACAGAATAATAAAAAATGTATTAAAGTTAATGAATTAAATATTTATTGACTTTTAAAAAAACGCTTGCAAAATCAACCTGAAAAACATAACTTGCATAATTATGTTATTTTTTTTAATTAAACTTAAAAATTATAAATAATTAACAATTTTACTCTACTCCGAGTCCATATTTGTATTGTTTGCATCCTGTTCAGTATCGCTACGTTCAGATACATGGTCATCCACTTCCACGTCTGAATCTGCATATGGATCATGATAATTTTCATCGGAGTCCGATTCTTCCAATATCACCAATATTCTCTCTGGATGATCCCTTAACGCTATTTTTCTCAAAAATCTAAAAATACGTAAGAAAAGTTAACAATAACTTAAAATAAAGAAATTAAAACATGTTACGAAAACACCACGCCAACAATGACGCTGGGTCATATTGACCCGTATTGCCACAACACAAGTATATCTCGCTGCGCAGGCGGCGTCGCCCTGAGTACCACACTGCTACAGGTAGAGGGGGGGTATATCTCCAGCTACACGAAAGGTCAATTATACCGCGAGTGTTAAAACATATTTCCGGAGGTTTAAAAAACACCTCGGGTCAATATGACCCAGCGTCATTGGCGCCGGGTTAAAAGCGATCATTTGAACATTTGAAGGCATTTGCCTTTGTAATATTGCATTCAGCTGCCCATTTTTTGTCACTATAGCATAAGTTACCATAAGGTAACACTAAGTTTTAAAGGCTGCTTTTCTTGGCGGTTCTTCGCGGCAGAATCTGCTGAACCCGTGGCAGTCGTGATGAAAGCCATGACACGAATTTTTTTTATTATTAAAATGTAATGTGTTTTGCTGGCTGAATAAATGTTTATTATTATTATTAAGTATTTTGAAATTGATCGTTAAAAATCATGGATTTAATGAAGAAATACTATAACATTTTGGTATTAAAAATCCTTTTAAGAAAAATATAATGTAATACAACGGGCAATACTTCACTTAGATTTTATGTTAATTATTATTCAGGTTGAAATCGTCTGCATTATTATCAAATTATCTCAGCATATAAATTTGAATACCTACAAAGAAAGGAAATGACGGTAGGTACGCCTAAATACATCGCAAATGAGAGCAAATGAGCAAAGCGAATGAGTAACAAGGCTTATATAATAATTACAGCCGATATAACAAAGAATTACTTATTACAATTAAAGGGATAAAAAATAACACAATATAAGTACATATAAAAACTATTTCGTAATAAGAAAAGTGGATAGATAGAAAATAAAGTACTTTACACCAAAAAAAGCAAATCAATGTAAGAAAAAAAAGCAAAGCTATCGCTTAGTTAGTTCGGCAGAGTTCGCTAGTTCGCTACTATAGCGAACTCTGCTAATCTTAGATAAGTGGTTCTACGTGTTTTAATATAGGTGTATTTGTACAATTTAGCTAATTTGACAGAAAAATGGCAAGGAATTCAATAAATACTGGCGACCTGGCTGGCTTTTATTATGCCTTCAAATAACTATTTAATTTACTAACAGGGGCTGCCCTACGTTTATATGATCTATACCTTGTCATCATATCTGACTTGCGATTTTGTAAGAAAATCATATTTATCTGATAAATTAAATAATTTAGTTTTTGCATGCGGATTAATTTATCAATTCATATCTCGAACATACATTTTAAGCTGTGAAATGAGTCTTCTCCTTTTCTTCTTTATCAAGCGATAGACGTCCACACTGGTCAAAGGTTTCCTGCATGGACTTCCACAGGCCCCGGTCTTATACCGCCTACATCCACCTGCAACTCATTCAATGTCGTGGATCCATCTAGTAGGAGTCTGCCAACACTGCGCTTCGCGGTACGGGGTCCCCATAAAAGACCATGAATTCTTCGAAATATGTGTGTCAAAAATGTACAATCACATGATCAATTGGCAATTGCATTAGCAAATCGATAAATAGTTAGCACTTTTGCTAAAACCTATTTTATTAATTGCTGTTAGCACATCGCCGCTGTAGCTGCTGCTTTGGTTTCGAGGCAGAAATGTGTTAACAGCCTAAATTGCCATCGCTCAAACGACAATGTGTCAATGTGCGCCCAACCTAAGAGAGAAAAACCAATTTTATATTATAGGTTTTCCTAAGAGCTATGAAACTATCGCCACGAGGATTAGAAAAAAAACGTTTAACTATAATCATTGTTTTAAATGCTATAAAAAATATGGAAATAGATCCTATTGTTTATATAATTTAAGATTATTTATTTAAATAAGCTAGAGCTGAAGATTTAATTTGTATATCATTTTCTTTGCCATTTAACTTGCTTGCATCCAAACCATTGTAGATTGGGCTCGCTATAGACAAGTTACGTTGCGCGGCTTTGTACCTACGCATATTTCAATATTGTCAACAATATCAAGATCGGAAGTAAGATTATGATGTCAGCAAAGGTCAACACTGACGTGACCTCTGCTTATGAATTTTTACGGCGTGCCTGATGTCGCTGACGTCACTGGCAGTTTTAGTTTTTTTTTTATTCATAATATGCAAATTAGCGCTTGTCTGCGATCTCAGTTACACCTCAGTGGTGGAAAGCCACTTGTAAAAGACTAGTTCAATGAATAGAACTAGTTCGCAAAAAGTTACGTGAAAACAAGGGGAAAACTGCAGCGGAATCTAAATCTAATCTAAATAACATAAAAAAGGTATAAAATAAAAAGGATCTATCAACGCACATCTTAAAACACAGGGTGGATTGGGCTGAAAGGCATACAGATTTGACGGCCTTATGACGAAGGCATCCTCTAAAAAAGGATTTTAACGTGAGCGAAGCAGCGGGCAAAACCTAGTTGGATTATAAATGATCGATATGTACAGTGTAACAAACACGCAAACTCCTCTGCCGCCGTATTCTCTATTTTTGCCATTTCCAGTGGCTACTTTATTTTCAGTAAATAGAGCCGAACTTTAGCATTTTGAATTGTGAAGCTGAAATCGATACGAAAATATTGCGTTATTCCTACTTGAAGAATTCAGGCTACTACAAAAAAGTTTGCAATTGTAAAAGGGTACAAAAATTACTTTTTTCCAGATATCTCTTAAACGGTTGGTCGCCAATCACGATAGCGACTGAGGTAGAGAGCCCTAGTGATTGGCTGTATAGCAATGAAGTTACGAGCGCTTTACTTGTGGTTACATCGTGTAGATACACATTGCGTAAGTGTGCGTGCCTGGCAGGAGCCTAGGTGGGAGCGGTCAGGCGCGAAGAAGCTGTCACTCCCACTTATATAGATACGACACAAGACACACACAACAATGAGCCACGCGCCGTCGTGAAATGAAAGAACTATAACAAAGGTCAACCGCAACTTTTATTTTGTGGTAGTAATGTAAGTTCAATGATGCCATCTGGATGACACTAAAGCGTGTGACCTTCTTACGAGAAACATGACTCATACGAGTTGAGTAGTTTATCGTAACTGCAATAAAGGTGTATGAAAATAAACCAATAAACCGTAAGAGTACTACAATAATGAACTTTGTAAACCGCCGATAAAATTTATGGTTACGTTGAGAAACACCGATACGCCACGTAGGTCGCAGAGTGGAGAGTAGATTGTCCAATGATTGTGTTAGTGTCCATATCACATCTATTCCGTTACGTTCATGACAGGACAACCTTTGACTGCAATCTCATTTAATGGTAAGTGACAATATAGTTTAAGATGGTAAACGGCTAACTGATAGAAGGGTGTACGGCAGTTACAAATTATAATCTAAGGTAAGCATTAAAAATTTAAAACCTAATCGGTTTCTACACGCCATCATACCGGCACGCTAAATCGCTTGGCGGCATGTCTATTGACAGTAGGGTTGTAACTAGCCACGGTCAAAGCCTACCACTAGACAAAATATTATCTCTCTTGGAATTTTCAAGAATTTTCAGTGCATGTAAGCCATTGTAGGCCTGGAAATTGAGCATTGTGCTTCTGTTTTATATAATAAATTTTGGACCTCCCATAGTAAATCAATCAGCTACTCGTCAATTTTGTATGGAGGGTCCAATTTTTTTTTCATATTTCGAGCTATGTTCCTTGGGGAAAGTTGTTTAGTTTCCTGAGCACATTCACCTCCTTCAGGGTTTACGGGGAATAAAATAACACCGTGTATATCTCATTAATCATTTTTATCAAATCATATTATTGTACTATCAAATTGTTACACCTACTCGTACCTACGTAGTAAGGGCACTAATTAACCAACTTAAATACGCTAAGCAGTTGATGAAGCTTTGTAATTGTTTGTTCGGTTATTTACTCAGGTGATCGTATACTGTTTGCTAGCTGAAAGGCGAAGATTGCGTGCTGTTCTATCGAGTGTTCCCACAAATTGGCACTTTCGATCATCGCACGGGTGCGGTATCGTGAACATAACGACCGTAGCAATTAACAGTGTCGGATCTACATTTTAACGATTTTCATTTTATTGCATTAAAGGTCTTAGAATAAAAATAGCAATGCCCCCACCAGTTATGAAACTTTTAAAATCAACCAACCATCTTTGGTTTTTGCAAGTGCAAAAATTAGGTATATTGACTATTCTTCACTTTTCACATATTTGAAACTTTGAACGGCCGTACCCTAAAGTAGTGATTTTTCACATACGACTATGTTAATTGCTACGGTCGATAATAATATTGTAATTACTCTTGCATCGGTCCGATTAGTTAAAATGACGACTTCTGGTGGATTGGCGCAGTATTTTTAATTTATTTAAAACTAAGGCGACAGTTAAACAAGAAGAGTTTCTCGAATGCGAGCGGCAACAAATAGTTGGCGATTATACTATATATGAAAACATTCCATACAATTTTCGCCCGCGATTTATACATTACTAGCTGTTGCGCGCGACTTCATCCACATCAATTTTTGTTATTATGATCGCGATTAAGAAGTTTTTAAAAGAAAATATTTTAAATATGGATAATTTTCCCCGTTTTTGCAACATTTTTCACTGATGCTTCGCTCCTATTGGTAACAGCGTGATGTTATATAGCCTAAAGCCTTTCTCGATAAATGGACTATCCAACACAAAAAGAATTTTTCAATTCGAACCAGTAGTTCCTGAGATTAGCGCGTTCAAACAAACTCTTCAGCTTTATATATTAGTATATACTATCTATATAGATGACAAAAACTCGTATCAGTTAAGCAATGCTCGAATATGAGTACCGAAAATTTCACTCGCATTCGAGAAACTGACCTTGTGCAACTAAGCCATAACTGATGACCTGCGACTTAGCCTGAAATATATTATAGACTCACTCTCAATCAACTCAGATTCAAGACAGAGTAAACAAGATAGATTTATGTCAGAGCATATTAGTGTCTCGTTTTAACTCTATCTTAATGCTGAGATGTATAGAGCGTGCTCTGACTCAGCTCAGACTCAAGATAGAGGCTAAAACGGGACACAAATATGTACTGACATAAATCTGTCTCATTTTAACTCTGTCTTGAGTCTTAGTCCAAGCTAAGTCAGAATACGCTCTATAGATCTCAGCGTTAGTCTAAAATACATGGTTCTATGGCTGCTTTCGGCTTTGTAAACCGTCGTATCTTTCGTACTGCGTCACCTGTGTCGCAGCACCTACAAGCCTTCATACCTACATATGTACCTACCTACATGTTTGTGATGTCAAACCCCCAATTGATCGCCCGCCGAGCGACGCATTTAAGCCTATACAGATAGAGGTCCTCTATCTTCTTTTTTATAGAGATAAGTTAATATTTCTTTCTTATAAATAAAATTGATTCTTCGGTTCTTTAATTATAAATAAATAAAATTGATTCTTCGTCACACGTGACGCTTAACCGAAGAATCAATTATTTGAATAAATTGGGCGTTCGGACAGTTTTCGTATTGAAAATCTGCGAAAATATCAAACTTACGCTCGGATAAGACTTTTTTTTTATTCGATGACAAGATAGCCCTTGACTGCGATCTCACCTGATGGTAAGTGACGATGCAGTCTAAGATGGTAGCGGGCTAACTTGGAAGGGGTATAGCAGTGTAAATTCAACCCATACCCCTAATCGGTTTCTACACGACATTGTGCCGGAACACTAAATCGCTTGGCGGCACGTCTTTGACGGTAGGGTGGTAACTAGCCACGGCCAAGGCCTCCCACCAGACAAACTTATTTTAAGTTGGTGAAATCGGCCCTTAAGACTAGTTTAGACGCCACGCTCGCTTTGAGTCACGAGGTCGTTTAATCATTGTAATGACATGACGCACATTTTAATCATCGGATAAACTATTTTGTCTATAAGTATAAGTAAATACATAACTGATACTCATCAATCATCATAACCCATCAGCCAGACCAGCCGCACTCCACAGTTTATGTAGTACAAGCTACAAGTACCCGCCGTCGTTTCCTACGGATCAAGTCAATGGGCTAACGCATTGCGATGGGATGAGGGTTACGCGATAGAAAGAGAAGCAACTTCTAGGTAAATATCACTGTAGATAAGTTGGCGCTGTACAATGTGAATTGCACTTTGTTGTGTGGTACCAAGAGCCGCTATTTATTTAAATGTATTCTTTTGGCCAGCTTAATTAATACTCGTACCAGTAAAAGTACGTCACTAAAAGAAATTGAGTCAGCAAATCCGTTTGACTCAAGTCATATTTCAATAATTTTTAGTGGGCATGGACGATCGAAAAGACAAAGATACCAAAGAAAAAGATAAAAGAGAAGAGACAGAGAAAGATAGAAGAGAAGATAAGATAAATTTCCGGTATCTTTGTCTTTTCGATCGTCCCTGTCCACTTTAGTGTCTACTTTAGTAGAGCGGAGCGGACTTCGGAGCGGAAGACAAAATGAAATTATTGAAAGATGACTTGAGTCAAACGGATTTGCTGACTCAATTTCTTTTGGTGAGATACTCTTCGCTGGTCTACACACACAAAAAAGACAGACAGACAAAAATTCTAAAAATTAAGCCACCATGAAGTACCGTACCGTAGGTACCGTTCAAATTATCTCGTAGGTAGATACATATATTTTTTTAAATATTCCACTTATAGGTTTTGGCTTCATTAGGTAGGTACTACATATTTTAATTAAACGAAACGAATACCGTTAAGTAGATAGGTAAATTACACAGCTGTTTCTTTTTTTTAAATTATTAATTACAATTCAATTTCCTTCTCAATGACTGACTAAAATGAGAGATTAGATTATGCTCTACAACATCTCTACAACTTGTTAAACGATTTTTGGAATATTTACTTTTTTATGTAGAACTTCGCGGTCCAGACGGCCGTGACTTTAGACAAAAAAAACTTGTTATTCTCGTATAAATTATTATAGACGACGACCTCTCAGATCCAAATATTACTTGCCTTGCCTGCAATTCGATTCCTGGTGCGTTGAATTTTTTTTAAACTTTATCTCTTTAGCCTATTATGAATATAATATTATAATTAGACAGCCGTTGGTTGGTCCTTGGAGTCCCAAGGTGCTGGAGTGGCGACCTCGCACCGGAAAGCGCAATGTGGGCAGACACCCTACTAGGTGGATCGGCAACATAAGACAGTCGTAGGGAGCCGCTGGATACAAGCGGGGTAAGAACAGGCATGTGGAAACCTATGCCAACAGTGTTCGTCTATCGGTCGATAAACAAGAAGAATTCTAGACGGCTGCGAACTGACTGCAAAATTGCTGCAATTCTATTCCAGTTGACGTAACTGCATCATCACTTTCAACAGACGAACCGGCTTGCAGTTCTAGTGAGTAAGTAACATTGGCAGTTGCGATTCATCTATGTCAACTGCAATACAAGTTTATGTTTTTAATGACCTTCCTGGCGATGTTGTCTTAAAGTGGGAGGTCCCGAGTTCGATTCCTGCTGGGGAAAATAATTTTGAAAACTCTCTGGACTAGTGAACGGTGCGCGAAGGCTTGTAGGACGAATAGTCAACCAAAAATTAAAAAAATATATATATGTATAAATGCCTATCTATCTATGTAAAAAGAAAACGTACCTACTTACTGATTTAATTGATTCTCCAATTAGTCCCTTCTGTTGTAATGGAAAATAAAACAGCGAGAATGATAAAACTTCGTAAAATAGTTATGGAACTTTTTAGAATTAAAACTTGGTTTCTGCTTGTAAAATATTGATTGTAAGTAACGAATAATTATATTATTAAAAAAAATCGTTTATTCAACAAAATATCTCACAGATAGGTATAATTTAATCCAAACACGCCACTAATCACTTGGAACCAATAAAACCCACGAACAAAAAAAAAACAGTCTTAAATGTACTGTAATTAAATACGTTATTTATAAATGCGTCACGATTTAATGGAATCCAGTTAAGTTTGCCGCGAAATTATTTTTAGTCGTAATTTTCACTAAACTCTTCCTTTTACCGCGACGCGCGTTACCACCGCTATGCGACCACAGACTAAAATGTGTTTTCTTGATTTTCGCGCGCATTGTATCAGGGGCCCAAGTCTGCTATTGCAATGCTATTGCAATTGTAGTTCAATTGTCTATCAATGACATCCCAATTGCTACTTTTAGCAATTTGACTTGGGGCCCAGGGGTTCAATTGTCTATCAATGACATAACAATTGCTAAAAATAACAATTGTCATGTCATTGATAGACAATAAAACTACAATTGCAATAGCAGACTTGGGCCCCAGGTTGTAGAACAGCTCATCCGTCTATGGAAAAAATTGCTTTTTTGATAAGCAGATTTATGATGTAATTATTAAATAAAAAATATACCTAATGGCAACAGGCAAACGCCGATTAAATTAAAATGGAAAAGAAATTATAACAACCAGTCAAATGCGAGTCGGACTATCATACGAAGGGTTCCGTAGCAAAAAACGCCGCAAAAACATATTAATTTATTTTTATATTAATTATTTATTGTTACAGCGGCAACAGAAATACACATTCTCTGAAAATTTCAACGTACGGACGGACGTAATTAACAGCGTGTTTGACTTTGTCGCCTCAACGTGCGACAGAAGCGATTCAGTAGCGATGCAATCGCAAAGTATCGATTCAGCATCGCTTCAGCGTTGATGCAAATGCATACAAAACGCTAACAAACGCAACAATACGAGAATACTATGGCTGCATCGTATCTTATCTTGGATTTATATCGTGACAGATGTACAAATTCAGTATCTGCGACCTAAAAATCCTTAGTAACGTTTATTATAAATGAGAAAGTGCATTTGTTTGTTGGTTTGTTCTTCAATTAAGCAGTAAAGGAGTGTTTTAAACTCATCATTAATACTAACTCCACGCTTACGAAATCGCGGTCATCAGTCTACAATACCTACCTACTTAATTCTTAACTAAGTAATCACGTTAAGCGGACTTGGCTATTTATGTAGTTATGAATTAAATAAATATGTAATTAGATATCTACCTAAGAGTATGTAGTGAGGAAAGTTACGAAATAATTACGGAAATACAACATTTTCGTGACTATTTCCTGGCTGGCTAACGTTGATAGCGCGTATTAGGAATGTATAAAATAGCTGATAGATAGATAGATAAAAACTTTATTGCACACATGAAAGAAACAAAATTGAATGCAACTTAAAACTACGTATGCAAAGGCGGCCTTATTGCTAACACGCTAACAGAGCAATCTCTACCAGGCAAACATCGGTGACAGGAGAGAAACTTGGTGTGAGCGTAGTATGTTGCAACATAAAGGTTAAGTATAGTATTAGGTACTCATCTTATTCCTTATCAACTGAATCTGATACCCACTAGACGTCCACTGCTAGACAAAGGTAAATTCAAATTCAAAACTTATTTATTTCATGTAGGCGACCTTGTAGCTCTTATGACACGTCATAAATCTACCACCGGTTCGGAATGCAGATTCTGCTAAGAAGAACCGGCAAGAAACTCAGCAGTTGCTCTTTTCAAAAAATAAAATAATTTTATATTAGGTAAACAAACTATGCTATGTATACAGTGCTTCCACAGTGAAGCTTCAAAAAAGCAATACATATTATAATCCAACACATGTCAAGATAGGATGCGGACTTCGTCTGATGTCGTCGGGTCTGCTAATATGAGCTTTTTGGTGTACCTAATTGCAGTCTTGCACCATCATTACCTTGGGACACCAACTACAATAAGTTCTTCTATGTGCCCCGCACATTTCCAATTCAGCTTCCGGGACTCGCTGAGCTACAGACTCGTTAACTTTGGTTCTCTTACTGATCTAATTTCTGCTTTGATGTCGCAAGGATACTCCGAGCACAGCTCTCTCCATCGCCCGCTGAGTGACTCTGTACCTCCATAGGAGGCATATAATTAGGGTAATCATACGAATCTACCACAGGTATCTACCCAGCTAGCTATAAGATAGTATCCTACCTACCCATAATATGTCGACGGCGGCCCTTACGTAAATCACCGAAACTGAAAAATGACGATTTTTTTTTCATCAGCTTACTTTTGGCTTTTAGTATGCTATATTTTACATCCCGCTAATGAAAAACAATCAAATCTTATGTTAAGGGACATTTTTCAGGGGCCGTCGACTTACTCCTTACCAGTTTCTACAGGCAACATGTAACCAATAACCATCAGATCTAATCTGACTTCATCCAATTTAGAAAAGGTAATACGAGTAGCCCACCATGATTAAAGCATAATATTTTGATTTTATATTGATACAAATTCACATTGTTGTGAGTTGTTTGTGTAATGTTACACGTTACAAATTACAATACAGCGGAGATCGATCTTCTTAGAAATCGCGTGCGTCAAATTACGTGGTACATTCCACAGCAAATTAACCAAGCCATTCTTCGAACAAGTAGTTGCGTCCAATCCGTCCAATACAGCGCCATATAGTTAATTATTGATAGGTATTGTAACTTGGAAGTTTGGAACATCATTGAACTCGTCCCAGCTCCTCAATCCTGAACTGATGCTTCAAGGTAATATCGACCTAAACAATGCGAACTTAGGAACCATCGAATCGTTAGACGGAACCACCGCTTCAGCGTTGGTTGAATACAAAAAATTAAAGAGTGAAAAAGTTTTAAGTAGGTAGCTAAAGCTACTAATCGACGTCGTACTAAAATTGAATTTTAAATAAACTTTTGCTGGATCCGCTCTCGCTTATAATATCATGTACCTAGTACTTAAGTAATTTAGTACATGTTGATCATATTATTAAGTGTAAGAAGACTATTCTTGTTTGTTTCATAACTCTGTTATTGTTTCGAACATTTAAACATTTAAATAAAACGATACATAACTACGAGTTTGTTATTGTTTATTTGGTTTAGACGATTCAGGTTTATTTGTCTAGCAGGTAACTATAAAGTTTAGGACCTGTTTGACAAACATGTTTGACCGTGTACGGACCCCTTAACTGTACAAAAGCAACTGACACACGAATTTTTTGGTCTGTCTCTTTGGTATTACCACAGAGTAAAGACATTGAGTTGAATTAAGTCTAGTGTTCGTGGTCTATGGTATACGTAGTATCTATACTCTATAGTAATCTGTGGTCTATGGTTGAATTGTCATTGATGGGAAGACACGAAATAACATCATTTCATTTTTTCATGAACTAGAACGTTCATAGTTAATCAAAAATTTATATTGATTTCCAATTACAATCTAAATTTTGGTCCTTAAAACAAGAAATTCAAACTATTGAGCACCACGGATCAGTCTGATCATTGTGTGCTGATACCATAAATGCACTGATAAAAAGAATACATTGGCCCCTGAAGTTGTGATGGAATCTTATTTCGACGGCGCAGACAGACGGAAAACCTCAACAGTGGAGGGTTACAAATGATATAAGCAACGGTACGTGCATTTCGTAAAATATAAGTGAACATTCTGTTGGTCGCCGATCGCGGATCGAGTGATTCTATGTGCGCGTGACGGTGACATGAGCACAAACAACAAGAGGCGCGGAGCTAGCGGTTCCAGTTGTGCTGTCCCCGGGGTGCACGCGCTCGTCAGCGTGCCCACTGCGATGTCCGCCGACCTAGCCTCGTTGTTCGAGTGCCCGGTGTGCTTCGACTATGTGTTGCCGCCCATCCTGCAGTGCCAGAGCGGGCACCTGGTGTGCTCCAGCTGCCGGCCCAAGCTGTCGTGCTGCCCCACGTGCCGCGGCCCGCTCGGTAACATCCGCAACCTCGCCATGGAAAAGGTGGCCAGCAATGTAATGTTCCCTTGCAAACATTCCAACACCGGCTGCACGGTCACCCTCGTCCACACAGAGAAAGCCGAGCACGAAGAAGCGTGCGAGTTCAGGCCATACTCCTGCCCGTGCCCCGGAGCCTCGTGCAAGTGGCAGGGCGGGCTCGACCAGGTCATGCCTCACCTCATGATGTCCCACAAGAGTATCACAACATTGCAAGGTGAGGACATAGTTTTCCTAGCCACTGATATCAACCTGCCAGGAGCTGTAGACTGGGTCATGATGCAATCTTGCTTCAACCATCATTTCATGTTAGTGCTGGAGAAACAGGAAAAGTTTGATGGCCATCAGCAGTTCTTTGCCATTGTACAGCTCATAGGTTCTCGTAAGGAAGCTGAGAACTTTGCGTACCGTCTGGAACTGAATGGGCACAGAAGGCGGCTCACCTGGGAGGCGATGCCTCGGTCCATCCATGAAGGAGTCGCCTCTGCCATCATGAACTCGGATTGCCTTGTGTTTGATACGTCCCTTGCGCAACTGTTCGCGGACAATGGGAACCTCGGGATTAATGTTACAATATCTATTGCCTAATAACCAACATTGCCATGTAACAATAGTAAGTACTGACTTGATCTTATTCATACAGTGTTAAGTATAATTTAATGATATTGTTATGCCAATGAAAGGATACCAGAATAGAAAGAGTATAGATAGAATATAATATTAAATACTTAAAATCAATAAATATAGAAATGAAATAAATTATTTTTGTGGAATATGCAACTTGTAACTGACATTTTTCAAATCTAAATTATGTTAATCCACACAAAAAAATAAGCCAAAAATATTCTTTTCAATTTAAAAATTATTGTGTGTTCAACATTATAGATAAGTAGTGGAAAGGGATTTGTTTGCTCTTCTGACTAAAAGGGTGAATAAATCATGTCTCAAAGAAATGTGTAACTTTTAATGTACTATAAAATAATATACATTCAGTTAGTTGAAAGTAAACAAAAAAGTCAGCACAGGAAAAGGCAACCTTCTTTTCCTCAAGGCTTTAATGTTATGAATTCCTTTTCCAAACAATGAACAAAATGCTTGAACTAAATATTATTTGTATATATATGTGAATATGAAGACATTAAAGTTAATTGGTAGGTACTGCTGTGAATTGAGTATAACACACTTAACTACCTTAGCACAGAAAAGTGTGATTTTTATGTTCGCGTTGAACCAATGCATTTAGCAAATTGCCAGCATGTAAATACTAAAAATTCTGTTAATATATTTTGATGGTTGTATTAAAACTCATGTTGGCAATGTCCCTTATAACACATTTGCTGAATGTTTTGAACCAACATTTGAAAGGCTTATGGGACTAACTACACTTATCAGCTCTATTTGCGTTTCGCTGGACAGTTACACTAATTCAGTTCAGCTTCAACCAGTTGCATACAGCATTAAAAAGGCTGACATACCATGTTATCTGTACTCACTCACAACTCATTAATTAATCTTTATATTTCTTCTCTAGCATTATTCTTTCCTTATCTTGATTACTAGTTGCTAAATCTATGTAGGTATGTACAATGAGGCAAGGGAAATAAAAAATTTTATGGGCAATTTAAGTTACTCTTCATGTATTGTTTAAAATCTGAAAAAAATAAAAAGTAATGCTAAAACATTTATGCAGTCGCAACTTGTTGACAAGGTCAGCACTGAACACTTAGTATGGGCAAGAATGCCAATGGTAAAAACACACTGGTTGTCTATATTTTATACCTCTATGCTGCTAGGAAGCTGAATGCATGTGTTTCTATAAAAACCGCCAGTATTATATTGACAAAAGTTGAATTTAGTTGAATAAGTGTAGTTAGTCCCAAAGCCAACTCCACATGTTGGCCCAATGCTGATCTCAACATATTGTGTCAACCCATCCCAAGTAATTGGGTATTTGGCTAAATTTTTTTTATATACAAAAAGCTTTTAATAAGGGTTTTTAATAACATAACACAATCTCAGTACTCTTTTTTTAATATCTTAACTAGTCTCGAAAATATAGAGCTTTTAAGTTTCCTGTTAGAAGAGAGCACTATTGTAATATGATGTCATGATTCAAAAGTTCCATATACTCTACATACAAAAATTCGTTTTAGAAAGAGATGGGTACAGTTGCAGTAAAACAGTTTTTAACTTATTTGTTTTTTGACCAATTTATTTTCTGTTTTTACAAATGGTTTTCTTACATGTTACATTTTCCATTGTAATTAATGAATATCCACATTTTGCCAACAGCCAAATACCCAAGTGCTAACAAACCCTTTGCAAAAACCAATTTTTTACATGGATATACTAGACAAATGTTTGATGAACAGTATTGGAGCCACATAGGAGCCAAAGTGTTGTGGTCACACATTGCAATCACAATTTTTGTTAGACTGCATGGTTATAGCAATTAGAATACTCATTGGCAGATCTTTATGCAGTACTGTCCTTTACCACACTGAAACATTTAAAAAAAGGTTGCTATCCTAACCTATTTAGGAAAACCTAAATGGACATTGAGAAAAGATAGCAAGAGTGGTCAGTTTAGATTAGACTTATTAATGTACAAGCTCTGTTACCAAGATATTTCTTTCTTTGTTCGTGCTGGGCTGGTTTCCACACGTAAACCAGTCATGGTCTGTTGTGTGTGATGCACCACTCCTAATGTTCTTTACTCCAGCCATCCTAGCTCTCCAGATATTGGATTGGTAGATCACAAGAAAATAAATGTATTAAATACTTAACATCACACTTGTCTCAACTATGAATCTTTGGTTTTGCTGTTAATTTTAACAGTTACCATCTTGTGTGATTGATTGATGTTTGCCCAATATCTGAAGAATGCATTTTCTGCTCTATCAGTTAATCCACTCATGATTAACATATTTGAATGATGGAATATGCAATTTCAAGCAAAGAATGTAAAAAATTGGGTTGATTTAGAGTCACTTTTTAATGATTGGACATAGAATTAAAAAAATTGAATATTTAAAAAATACAAATGAATTTATTTTTGACAAAATACATTTGGATTGGAATCTTATTAACATGTTATTTAAAACTTCAAGAATCTTAGACTAACTTAAAAATCGATTTTAACTCTTTGATTGACATTGCAATAGAAAAATATTTACTAGATTAAAAAAAGCTATGCAAAAAAAAAAAGAAAAAGCATACTTAATTACTAAATACTTAAAATGTGATCAAGGAATCATTTCAAGCTAAAGATAAAAACAAAGAAAAACTTAGTTAATTACTTTTACATGAATAGACTGCAAAACTACAATTCTTCAGTCCAAAAGCTCTATTCCTCAAAAAAACCATTTTAACAATGTACCCTCAAAAAATGATACAAAACCTACTGCTAAAAGCACAGTGAAAATAACAGAAATTAAAAGCTCATACCTTATTCATTTACATAATTGTTTTAACATAAATACATAGTTAACCAAAAAGCACAATGAAATTGAATAGACTTGAAATGAAAAGCTCATAATTTAATTGTTTTAACATAAATAACTTAATAATTGCATTGATTGAAGGGCAAGCAAGCATAAAATTATGTTATAAAATATTTTCTATACACTCCTTGATCTATGTGACAACAGAAAACTGTACTAAGCCTGGGCCAGGCCTGGGCAGTGAAAGACTTGACTTATTTGTAATTATGTAATTATTTAGCTCAATGCAGTTGTTAATATTAATCTAGTTGAACCAGATTTAGTTAGTCACCACTTCTTTATTTTGCATGGTATAAATTTGATTTATTAACAGGTGCAAAATTAAGTTTTGGTAAGTAATTCCTTATGATATTTTAGTTAGTGTAATTACATAAATAATAGTAGTATTGTTTTATTTATGCAAAAACCATGTTACTTAATTGTAGAGTTATATAACGTTTACTCCAAATTGAAAACCTATTTGTTTGTCATTTGTAGCGCAAGAGCCCACACAGTAAATTCAGAAAAAGGATTGGCAGTCCCTTTTTTAAACATATATATCGATCACAACCTTCTAGTCAGGTCCCTCTCTTAATTTTTTATGTTTAGACTGCCTTTAAAATGAAGACGCGCGAGTTATGGTTTTGTAGATAGCCTTATGTTTAAATACATAGTCTATATTTGACTGCCTCGTTAGTCTAGTACTCGAGCTGATCTCCTTTCAGAGCAGATCGATTTTATTCAACGAATCGCAGCGGATCATGAGGTCTTGGCATCGTAAAAGTTAAGATAATTACTGAACATAGCAGTTCGGAATTAACAGGATCATCATGCCCGTCCCTAGCGTAACACGTTGCTACTGCGCATGATCTCATAGGTAGCGTGTAACAGAAGAAATAGAGAGTGCACCTGCGTTCACGCACATCCTTCTTCACGAGATTGTTAATAAATAAAATAAAAAAATAGATTATCTCTTGCTGGCGAGTTTCCGTTATGATTGGTTAATCTGCCCGACTAAGTACGTGGCCGAAATTCCAGGGCAGAAGATTATGATTTACAGTTCAAATACACTATACTTTCAACGTGTGTCAAATACGTCCTGAATTTACTTGTTGGGCTCTCGAATTATAATGACACTAAATAGGGTATCTTCAGTAGGTATCGACTTTGTATAATTTGAATTTTTCTACACATAAGGTGAAAATAAAGATTCTGTAATAAAGATAATGATTGTATTTAAATAAATTTTTGTAATGTAATAATTTTTCTCGCTTTAATCATTACTATTCCTACATTTAAACAAAATCCCCTCAAAGAGCAAAACTGTTTGTGCACGCTAGTCTCAGAAACTACTGTACGATTTTAACAATGGATAACTACCATAATTTTGCCAAATTGAGAGATGTATAATCTATAAAGTAATATAAAAAAATCAAACGTTGTTCGTTAGTCTGGCCCAAAACTCTTAAAAACTTAGGGTGGTTTAAAAATGGGAAAACCTCCACAAGAACAGCCGAAACGTCGAAAAAATCCAAATTAGTACCAAGTTTTGTAAAGGAATCACTTCGGATTACTTTTAATAGAAGGCGGGGGCGAAGTTGCAGGTAAAAGCTAGTAATAAATTGGGTAAAAAGCTCTGACCTCTAGGATGGATAATTACCGATTGAGTCTGCGCAAATACAGCTCGAGAGCTTTCCAATTTAGACCAAATCTTTCTAAGTTGCGACCTTCGGAATCTACATTAATTTTTGAGATTTTAAACGTACAAATTAATTCCATTTGCTCCTGAGAACTTTACCATGCAAATGTGTATATCCTATTGGCGCAGTGGTTTGTAAGGGCCGATCGACACCGGAATGGCAGCAGCGCGGCGAGCATTTTCAGTGTGAAATAATTTTAAACTTTATCTACATAATCGCTAAAGACCAGTATCGCTTGACGCGTCGATGCAGGTGGCGGCGTGGCGTGACCTTTTTGAGCTTTTCAAGCGATACTAGTCTTCAGCGATCGCCGCGCCGCGCCGCTGTCATTCCGGTGTAGATCGGCCCTAAGTGTGAGGAAGAAAGGTCGCAATTTCAGCACCTTGGCACGTTTATCGGTTCTATAACATCTAATTGGTGAAAATCACTTTTAATAAAACAACATAATATATACTGATAATAAATAATTTATTAACACAATCAACAATAATTTTGACGCCCACATTGCCAAAGCCCACCGCACGAGTGGGGCCGAAGCGCAGGAAATTTTGATGATAACAATTTATAGTGAGTTTTATAAGAATCGACATAAAGTTGAAATTTGTTTGAGTTGTTATCAAAAAAGAAGTTTAGGTGTCGGATTGTTGCTTTAAGGCCGCTGCATACATAACGTGCACGGGACGGGACGGGACGTGGACGGGACGGGACGTGGAGTTTTGGAAACATCGTTTCGTAGAAAATGTAAGCGACTGTGCATACGTCACGGGGCACGGACGGGACGGGAACGTGCCACGCGCGGAACGGGAAAAATATCGTCGGCGACGATGTTTAGCACGTCCCGTCCCGTACGTGCCCCGTCCCGTGCGTGATTCCGCTGCGTATGCACAGTCGCCCCGTTCGCTCCGGAGAGCTAAGTAGTGATGTTTGTGTATTTACCTACGAACCAAAAATGGACGAATGGAAAAACTAATTGAGTGTGTACGATCATTGAAAGTATTTAGACACCAAATATAAAAATTATCTGTGGCGTAAAATTGCAGTCGAACTATCACTCACTGAAAACGGTCAGATTTATTTTATTAATTTATTGCATTGGTATTTTAATATGTAATAATAATTACAGTTGAACTTTTTATGCTCAAATCAATAGGTATATAGTATCAACCTTTGACGACCTCCCTGGCGCAGTGGTGAGCGCTGTGGTCTTATAACTGAGAGGTCTCGGGTTCGATTCCCGGCGGGGGCAATTTAGGAATTTATAATTTCTAAATTGTCTCTGGTCTGGCCTGGTGGGAGGCTTTGGCCGTGGCTAGTTACCACCCTACCGTCAAAGACGTGCCGCCAAGCGATTTAACGTTTCGACACGATGGCGTGTAAAAACCGATTAGGGGTATGGGTTGTATTTACACTGCTATACCCCTTCCAAGTTAGCTCGCTACAATCTTAGAAAAATCCATCTTTCCTTGTTCACATCACTAGCACGTTAGTTCTGAGTTATTGCCACGTTGCGTATGCATTAAAAATTCCCGTCCGTGTTTACTAACCACGTCCGGGCCACGTCCCGTGCACGTTACGTATGCAGCGAGCTTTACTTTCTCAACCTCGTATCTGAAAAACTTTGTTTTTTTTCATAAATAAAAATTACAAACCTTGTTTAAAAACTACAACAAATTCGTATTGATACTATACACATAATATATATTCACAAATAATTAAAAAAAACACAAAAAAAATTTTAGTTATTTGTCACTGTCCAAAACATTGGAAATACAGATACAAGGTTGAGAAAGTAAGGCAACAAGATCCGTCTTCATACGATCTGTGAGCCCACCGCATTATTATAGAATAGAATTGAATTGAATTGGGGTCACAACAAGTCTCAGCATTGATGAAATTACATTGAAAAAATCGAGGTTTAGAACGATAATTCGATTTCCTACGATTGTTTGCTTGTCTGTGGCTGCAAAGGTGATGGTAAGAGACATGCAGCGGTGGGCGATCCACTGTCGTCTAAGATGGACGTTCCCTCTTTCTGCTCTGGGCTGAAGGGATCTCTTCCCCGATCCAATGGATCAAACTGCCTGTGAACCACCTCAAAAGCCTCCAAAGCATCATTAGTACCAGGATTGACCAGACTAAACTCGTCGAACTTCTCAAGACGAGCCATATTTTGGCTTGTTTGCGGACTGAAGGGATCGAAAATTGGTTCTTTTTTCAACCCGTCTGGGGAAAACGGGTCTTTTGGCTTCGGCGGGTCATCTGCCAGACTGTTATCTCCACTGAAATCAGACAAGTCGATATCATAGTTGATATTACTTAAACCAGGCGCTAGATTGTCTGAACCAAATTCATCCGGTGTCATCAATTCATCTATAGATCTCGAATCGAATGGCGTGAAACCAAGCGGTGATGGGGTTAAAATCTCAAAAGAACCTGTACGTTTGAGTTCCCATGGCATTTTATGAGGTGATTTCGGTGACATTTTCTCTGTGGGTTGAAAATCCAGAGTTTCACCACTATCCGAGTGTCTAATGGTTACCATCACTGGTTCTTGGACTGGTTTTGTTTCTGGAATTTCAATTGGTGGGATCGGATTTTTATCCAGCATCACAGTTAGTGAGACTTGATTTACATCCGATATTTGTACTTCTGGGATTTGATTTGTCCCTGGAACTTCGGTTTGCGGAATTGGGTTTATACCCAGTACTTGTGGATTTTTATCTGCTGCAGTTTGTGGGATGGGATTTCCGTTATTTGTATCCAGTTTTTGAGTTTGTGGTATTGGATTTACATCAGTTATTTCTGCATTTTGCATCTGTGGAATATCTTGTTTCGTTTGTGCGGAATATTCTGGAGTCTCCAGATCTATGAGGGGTGTTGTTGAGTTTCGTAAAGACGCGAGTTTTGGCGGTACTCTCCGTGGTTTTATCTCTAGCGGTGTTTTGGCTAGTACATCTTGAACCTTCTTAGCGATTTCGTTCTGTAAACAAAATATAGCAATATGTTAAATTTTGAAGCAATGAATATCACGTTTCTTCAAAATGTTTTGGCGGTAAGTTTTTTGGAGCAGTCATTGCTTTTAAAAATAACATTCCCAAGTTGCACACACTTATGTACTTATTTTACTTGATCTAGACCGATTCCAATGAAAAATTTCAACACTTCATAGATTTTCTCTACTTAGAGTCAACTTTATCCACAGAAGCTAAGTGGAGAGATGTATAAATAACGATAGCTTATTGGTCATATCTTATAACTAGTTTTTGGTCGCGACCTCGCTCACAATAAATTGCATTTTTGAAACCCCTATTTTGCCCCCTTAGGGGTTGAATTTTTAAAAATCCTTTCTTAGCGGATGCTTACGTCATAATAGCTATCTGTATGCCCAGCTCGACCGGTCCAGTCGTTTGAGCGTGCGTTGATAGATCAGTCAGCCAGTCAGTCAGTTACCTTTGCCATTATATTTAGAAGATATAGAACACCACCACAGGCACTGGCAGCCGCTGGATGCAGGCAGCACAGTATCACAGAAACCTATGTCCAGCAGTGGACGTCTTTTAGTTGAGATGATGATGATTGGTTATTTATTGAAATATCTCCTGGAGGCACCGAGTGTCCTGCTCTTGGAGTTAGGTATGTCTGGGCAGCTAAATTAGTAGACTGTATCGACTTAAATATTTTATTTCGTAAAAGAACAACAGAGTTTTACAGTATGCAAGCTACGCTAGTTCAGTTGACAATCATTGACAGTTGAGTCGACGTCATACGACCGAACCCCCGGTACGCGGCCGTATCATACGTACCGACCGTCGATCTGCGTGACCGTCTTAATTCGGCCGCTTAATATACCTGATACCGCGACTGTGTCGCTAACATCTCTTCGCTTATCATCGCTTTGACGGATACTGGGGCGCATGCTGCAGTTAAGCATACTCACCTCAAAGGTTTCTGCGTTGGCGGCGAGCTGGTGCGCCTCGGCGCGCAGCGTCTGCACTTCCTGCATCAGCTTCTCCGCCTGCAGCTTCTGCTCGTCCGCCTCGCGCACCGCACCGCACAGCGACAACGCTGCGGCCTGCAATAAAAAAACATTGGATATTGGACTGTTATCAAAATTTGAAAATGTTCATCAATTACAATCGAAAACATGTAAGAATAACATTAGTAAAAACGGAAATAAATCGGTCAAAAAACAAATAAGTTATAAGCTGTTTTACTGCGAATGTATCTGTCTCTTTCTAAAACGAAATTTTGTACGGACAGTGTATGGAGCTACTGAATCGGGACATTATGTTGTATCTCTTTTTCTAACAGGAAACTTAAAAGCTCTATATTTTCGCGACTAGCTAAGATATTGAAAGACGAAAAATGACATTTTTAAGTACCTATACAAAAAAATTTTGTCAAATTGCCAGATGTATCCAAGATTGCACGTAAGGTGTCAGCTCCCTACGACTCGTTAGATGTCGTCGGTCCACCTAGTGGGGGGGTTTAGTTTTAACATTACTAGAAATAAATATTCACCCAGGTACTGCCGCCGATGGAGGCCGGCATGGCCATGTAGCAGTCGAACTCCTTCTTGTCCATGTTCAAAGACTCCGCGGTCAGATTCTCTATGAAGGAGACCGCACAGCACTGGGACGAGAAAAATGATTCTTATAAAAAAAAATTTTTTTTTTTACTACTTTATACCCGTGACTTAAGTCAGTCGTGAGTTTGGTTTTAAAAATGCCGCGGGAACCCATTGTTTTCCAGGTTAAACATTTTTTTTGTTTGATGAGTGACGATGCAGTCTAAGATGGTAGCGGGCTAACTTGAAAGGGGTATGGTAGTGTACATTCAACTCAGACCCCTAATCGTTTTCTACACAGCATCGTGTCGGAACCGTAGATCGCTTGGCGGCACGCCTTTGACGGTAGAGTGGTAACTAGCCACGGCCAACGCCTCTCACCAGACCAGACCATTTCAGAAATTATAAGTTCCCAATCTCCGGGAATCGAACCGGAGACCTCCCAGTTGTAAGACCACTGCGCCAGGGAGGTCGTCGTCCCTAGATACTTAATCATTCAAAAAAACACGTCGATCATCCTTTGGCTACATAATCGTAGGACAAACAAAAACTTTCACATTAATATTAAGGTTGTCTGGAGGAGATCGCTTAAAGCGATAAGACCGCCTTTGTGCACCTTTGTTTATTAACTCTAAGATATTATTAATGTAAACGTGTAGCAATACAGAATTTTCTATTCTATTCTAATATTGGTAAGGAATAGGGATGTACCAAGTTAGTAAAGTAATAGCCCCCCTCGCCGGTCATGAGCCGTTGCGCGTTGCAGAAGCGCGTCACGAAGTTGATGTTGCTCACCAGCCGCGGCGGGTTCGCTTTCAGCACCTGAACGAAGTGACTGAATGGATTCATTCATTCATTCATTAGGATATGAGTTATTATTATTATTGAGGGATGAATGAATTAGTTTTAACATCGAATTCAACGATCTCTGACTCTGGAGGTGCTTGTGCTTCGGAGTCTTAATTAAAATTAAAAGATGCCTATTACGTCCACGTCCATTTTCAAATCAAAGATGGCGGCGGTTCGAGAGTTGACATAGTGACAGTAAGTCACTGTCAATAACGATAGATGTGACGTATCGCTGTGATTGGTGTCCCATTCAATATGGCTGATTGCTGTATTTTATAGTTTTATTTTATCAAAATAAATATCAATCTCACTCATAATAGAAAAATAAATAGTTAGTTATAGTTTTTTTTGTAATCCATGAATCTTATTTCATGAGAAAAATTCATAAGTGTAACAGAGTATCCGAACGCGTCGCCTCCCGCCTCTCCCATTGGTCGGTTGGCCATCGGCCATTTTGTCTTGGTTCGTGAAGCGTTCTCAAGTGTAGTGTTCTCTGCTGTTTAACTTTAATTTTCAACACACTTGCTCATAAAGTGGCTTCCGGTTCACCGCAACTAGGCACACAATGACACCTGTAACTCAAACTGTGACTTTTGATTACTATTATTCACAATGTGAGTTATAGAATTTTTTTTTTTAATTTTATTGGTTGAGTTGCTTTGTTCTTAAAAAAGTTTCTATTACAAAAAAAAATCCTACCTATTGCTAAGATACCTATTGCTTGCTCATTTCATACAAATTCGTATTTAAATATAAATAATTTCAACTTGTACGTGTTTAATAAATAAAACTGTTACTCAAATATAACTTTTGTTTTTTCTGTAATAAAGAAAACTTGAAATTCCCCATTTTGTACGAGGTTATCCGAGAAAAGCCAAAAAAAAAGAAACCTCATTCTTTTAGTCTATGGTCATAAAGCGCGCGCATTCCGGAAAACTGATTAATTTTTCCCGCCATTGCGAAAAAAATTTCACAACTCCTTTTCACTGTTTTGTACCATAATGTCCTATTTTAGTATTATTTTCTTCACAAGTGTGTTGAAAAACGTCGTATGATACACGTGTGTATTGATGATTACCGTCCTCGGCTTTCTTAAGACCCTCACCTGACGGTTCGGATCTCAATAGTGCCTCGGCGGTAATCATCAATGTATCACACTTGTACCATAATGTACTATTATAAAATCAAGTAAAGTAATAATTGTGACGCGACAAAGCATCTTGTTAAAATAATTTAATAATTAAAAGAGTATTGAATAGCTCACATAAGTTCATTGATTTATGCAGTTTTTACATAACAGGCCTGCGGAGCTGTCAGTGTTGTAATACTCACGGTGAATATGAGCGCGGGCAGCAGGTCGTCGGCGGAGGCGGGCACGCCGCACAGCGCCAGCACGTGGCGGCACGCGCGCCGCACGCGCGCCAGCTTGCCGCCCGGCGATGGCGCGCCGTCCATCGCCAGCAGCTCTGTCCAGTTTCATTTTAATATGGACCTTATTTTGTAAGACATACGACACAGATTTCGATGATACATTTGAATAAATAAATGACAGAGTTTCATTATAATATAGACCTTATTTTGTACGTCATACGACACACATTTCGATGATACATTTGAATAAATAAATGGCAGAACTCGATTTCGAAATACCCTCGTACATTTATGCATGGATTCATAATACGTTTATGCATGGATGCAATGATAATTCATTACAACCTTTTAGAGTGATTTACTGCTGTCTTATGTCCTGTGTGTGTGTGTGTGTGCTGTGAATTCTGTCCTCTATTTCTGATAAAATTTCTTCAGAGATCTACTAAATTTTGACCTACCTGTACAATTATGAGTAAAAGGAAAGTTTCATCACACCTTCAAGAGGTAAAATTTATTTAATTCATGGACAAATATGGTTGAGGGAAGCAACGGCTGGATCATGTGTCATGCTCGTGAACGGGTGCCACCAACTGGAATGGGTCTGCTTTGTCTGCCCGTATTGATATGCATTGGATTGTGTGTACCTACGTAAGAATTTTTGAAGCTTCATTGTGGAAGCACTGTATACATAGCTTAGTTTTGTTACCTATTGTAAAAAAAAATCTTTTTTAAAGAGCAACTGCTGAGTTTCTTACCGGCTCTTCTCAGCAGAATCTGCATTCCGAGCCGGTGGTAGATTTATGACGTGTCATAAGAGCTACAAGTTGGCCTACATGAAATGAATAAATTTTGAATTTGACATAGATGGCCAAAGCGCCTTTGAATAAGCATTTCCCTCTACCCACTCACCACTAATGGCCTTGTAGAGCGGCTGGCAGCCGGCGACGATGGAGCGGTCGAGCTTGCACTCGAGGTGCCGCTTGCCCACCCAACTCAGCTGCTGGATGCGCTCCGACATGACGCGGTCCAGCCGCTCGTCCTCCGTGCCGCTGGGCGAGAACACCACGCCCGGCAGGCTGGACACAAAACCAATACGATGAACTTGTTGAGGATGAAGCCTCAATAGCCCAACGGGTGATGAAGCCTCAATAGCCCAACGGGTAAGGGTGCCGACTGAAAACTGAAAGGTTCTGACCTTTCAGTTTCAGCAGGGTTATTACGTATCTCGCGACAGGTTCGCGACAGGCGTAAATCGCGCAATCGTTGCTGTCAAACGTCACTTCTGCTGTCAAACGTCACTTCTCAAACGTCAAATTTCAGTAGTGACAGCAGCAGCAACACGACAGCAATCACTACGCGATCGGTTGCAAAATGTCACTAAAATTCGTATTACGCAAGCCAATCGCACGTCTATTGCTCGCCTATTGCAAAATGTACTTTTCTTCTTTAGAGATGCTTGATGGAGAAGAAAGGAAGTCCAAATACTTCGAGAGGGTTTTTGTTGCTGTCGCGTTGCTATTGCTGTTGCTGTTGCAAATTTTTACGTAATCAGGATGCCGGTTCGAACACCACCCGTTGCAATATTGTCGTACCCACTCCTAGCACAAGCTTTCCGCTTATTTGGAGGGGAGAGGAGAATATAAGTCCAGTTCAGCTTGGCTAATATTTAAAAAAAAAATGACAAAGTTGCACGGAATCAATCGGCTTGGAATCCAGCTGCCCACAAGATAGTGAAATAACTATTGGACAGAATCAGGCGTTACTTTGCGGAAGTTCATGATTAGCAAGAAAAGGTTAGTTATTTTGCTATAATCCACGAATAAAAAAAATCTGTATGGTCAAACATGCAGTTTGAACGGAGATAAATTATACCTTGGATTAACACATAGGCCACATTTTATCCCGGAAAATTAAAGGGTTTCCGCGGGATTCAAAAAACCTTAGTTCACGCAGACGAAGTCGCGGGCATCATCTGTACATTATATAAATCCATTGTTCAATAACAAAAAAAATAAAGACTTATGAAGCACTTACTCGTGTAGATAAGTCATGGCGTGTTTCTCCACGAAGTCTATGAGCAGCTCCTTGGTTTCAGACTCCGCGTTCGTGAAGTGTGGCGAAGTGTCCATATACTTCATGAAGTGCTGCGAAAAATATATACATATTGCATTGTCCGTAACTTAGTACGCGCGAAGTAAGGTTTGTGAAAATCCCCGGAGGACCCTTTGTTTCCAGGATACAATGTAGGTCTCTTCAATGCGATGCGATTTATACTATATATAGTAATAATATACAATAATATGTATTTCCCTTCAAGTTGCTCTAGTAGCATGATTTTTTATACAAACATATCTATTTCTGCAATCTATTTTTTATTGTTTCTAGACCTAAAACTAAGCCAGATAACGATTTATCTCTTCTTTATCTGTACTAAGTTATTCTGTTTTTACCTTTTTGATGAATATCTTGATGAAACTTTTATGATCTATAGGATCCATATTTTGATATTTTGATGAAACTTGTAATTAGCTTTCATTCTTCTTCTGTATTTATTGACTAATTTCTTATAATAAACTGTAAGTTTTCTTTTAAAATAATATAAAAATAGTAAAATATTTGTTTTTGTTACATTAATACTTTAATAGGTATATTTTTTCGATTTGAAATTGAACTAAAAACTAAAAAAAAGTAAAAGTTTATTCAAATAAAAAACTTTCAATTTTATTCTATCCTAAGTGATGTTTAACCGAGGAATAAATTGAGCGTGCTGACAGTTTTTGAATTAAAAATCTATCAAAATATCACATGTAAGCTCGGATAATACTTTTTTACGTCGATGAAATCGGCCCCAAGTAGATTTATTTCTAATCTAAGTACTGGTAATATATCCATATTACTTTGGCGGTCACGAGGGAGCGTACAAACAGACACACACCTGATAGTGCCTCTGCACGCGCTCGGACAGCTCGTCGACGCTCATGGCGTTGCAGCACTTGATGACGTCCATGATGAAGCTGTGCACGAATACGCGCGCGTCGCGGTCCACCTGCGCCGGCAGCGTCGGGAACCGAACCCGGAACTCGCGCTTCATGCCCTCGTTCACCATCGCGGGGATCTTGAACTCGGGCGGCTTGCGCTCCGGCGTGTGCTCCTGCTCATCTGAATAGGGTAGACACCAAATGGAAAAAATGGAAAAAATCTCCAGTACAAGTTATACAAAACTTAGGGGTAGGCATTGTACAAATTATAAAAAGCCTACCCTTAAGTTTTTATAACTTGTACTAGAGATTTTCTTTAATTTATATCATTTGCCCGCTTAATGCCTACCCTGTATGCACACCACTGGTAGACACCTTATGATAACATTGGAATGCAATTAATAAATGAATATGAATATGATAATGATTGAAAAAAAAACAATAACAAACTCGCATACGAAGAGTTCCAAAAAACGCCAAAAAAAAAACACGTTTCTAGTAGGAGACGATTTTCGTTTTCTTCTTCAACAATAACAATCAAATACACTTTCGCATATGATGAAAATCAGTTAAATTCACGGTATATGGTGCAAGAGTAGACCCAAAATGAACCGTCTCCTTTATCTCAATTTTTTTTTTTTTTTAATTTATTGTATTCTTTCAAACTAACCAAATTATTTATAATGTAACTTTGCAACGCCCTGACGGGGCTTCATGTAATCTAACTGACGATTAACATGTAAGATGAAATGTATTAGACATGTAAGGTAGATAGATACATGAATGCAAATAAATGAAATGAAATAAAGAGCTCTGGATGTCAACAGAATGTTGCTACTATGGTAAGATCGAGGGCGCCCTAACCTGTGCTGCTCTTCTTGAAGACGCTAAACTTCAGCGCCTTCTTCAAGGTCTCGCTCTGGCGCAGGCGCTTCTCCTCGAACTTGGAGAAGGACTGGGACGCGAGCTTCAGCGCCCGCTCCGGCCTCTTCTGCTCCGGCTGCGGTAACGTCGCGGACGAGGCCTTCTCTGTGGAAACAGTTTGTAAGCATGTACATAAAGAATGCCATTTATACCTCAGATTATTAAGTTTTTGTATGACTTTTGAATGATTATTTTTTCTCCACAAGAATGCATTATCTTTCTGCTAGCTAGCTATCATACATTGTGAATTGTGTTTAAGGGAAAAGGGCATTCTGATAGACATCCATAATGCGTTATGCGTGCACCTTTATTTTCCATCCGATAATATCCTGTGCAACAATGATTGCCTGATAGAAATCGCTTCTTAGCGATCAGACCGTCATTTGTGCTGTTATGTAATTTATTTTAAGTTTATTTTTTAAGGTTTCATATGTGGAGTACAATAAAGTGTATTAATTTCGTATCATTTTATTTCATTTCACCTCAATAGCAATAATGGTTGAACTGAAAGGTGGTCGGTTCCCATTGATGACGTCGTACTGTCGTCGTACCCACTTTCCGCTTATTTGGAGGGGAAAGGAGAATATTAGCCAATTTGAACTTCTTCTAAATCTAATATTCGTTAAAAAAAAGTGCCATTTACACAATAGGCAAATGAGAAATTTAAATAGGCTCGTGAATCGTGATAACTACGCCTCAAGGCAGTCCGAAAGTCATTTGTGAGAATGGGCGTTATGTTCTGCAATTTTTAAGCTATTGCATAGCTTCTATCGCGGGCCTTGAGCGTGGAGACCGAATCCAGAAATTCCGTAACGAAAATAACCTGACACGGGAGTCCTCTCACCGCTAGATGGCGTTGATAAAAAATGCTATGCAATAGCTTTACCGCGGCAATCCCCGAGTGCCACACGTCTTTTTTTTTTAAAGACAAGATGGCACTTTAGAAACAATCAAAATTTTGTACAATATTTCGTTTTATCGCTATAAAAAGAGAAGAATAAAAACAAAAATAATGGGTTAGGCTGTAGGTACAGTAGTAATATGTCAGGTAAAGGAATAAATAAAATATTCATTTTATAATAAACAAATAAATAATAATATCTGATTAACAGATTCAATTGTGGCGATAGTAAGTACGTTACAGAGGTCCTTGAGGCCTATCGACAGTTTAAATCGCATAATTTATCAAACCATCAGTAATTAATTACTAATTACAAATATAGGTTAAGTTCAATTTTACTGCAATGGTATTGCATTAGTACGAAAGTCCACAGCCAATACCATCTATATTATACAGTAAAGATGGTATCACCTGTGGTCTAGTAATTAGCAAGTTCGACTGCGGGTGACCAGGTCCCGGGTTCGATTCACGAGTTGGGACAAAAAATATATTTAGATTGTCTGTCAAGAAATTATAATTGCTAGCCCAGAGTTAATAAGGTGGTATGTCACCCCTTATGACTCTCGGAGAACACGTAAAGCCGTCAGCCCTGAGTCTAATCTCTCTCAGGTCATGTCGGATTTCCGTCCCATCGGACTATGGGAGTGAGGGAATAGAGTGCACCTGTGTTTGTGCACACACTTTTGCACTATAATATCTCCCGCGGAGATGGTTAATCTCTATAGAGATTGATTCGGTCGGGAGGACCGAAGGAATCAGTCCGAATTTGACGGAGTTATGGAGTAACATCGACAAAAACCGACCAAAAAAAATAGGCGTTGAATTGATAACCTCCTTCTTTTTTTAAGTATGTTAAAAATAGAATAGTTTTTATCAAACATGTGTAAGACACGCATGTATTTAAATCCTGCTGTAATCCAATTTGAGTAAATACTTATACTAGTACTTCAGATGACGCACTAGACACGTCTCGTGTCTTTCATCAATCTACGCTCGAGGGTCTGGACTCGCAGGGTTGCCACCTTAATTAAAATATATAAATACTAGCTGATGCCCGCGACTTCGTAATTGCGTGGATTTAGTTTTAAAAATCTTTAGGAAATTCGTTGATTTTCCGGGATAAAAAGTAGCCACTCTCCAAAAATCAGATCGATGCGTAGCTTTGTAGCAAACGTGATTGAAGGAAAAACCAACAAACAAACACACTTTCACATTTATTATATTAGTAGTGATTTTCGTAAAGTTGGTCACTAGCTGACGCTCTTTAGTTTTTATTTGGTTAATAACTTTTTTTTGCAAAGGTGCCCTTTTTGAACTAGTTTGAAAAAATAGTTATAATAAAATACTATATTTCAGGTAGATGGATCAATTATTTCATTTTCATAATTTGTTCTACTAACTAAAAAAAGTTTTGGTAACCCTAAGTGTATGAAGACTGAAGAGTACGCTCATAACATAATTTATTATTATGACATTTTAACACACATATGACTTAAATTATGGTTGACCTTTCACCTCACATTTGATAACATTCCTGGCATAGTGGGTTCAATCCCCAGCAAAGACAATTTGGAAATTTAGAACTTTGAATTGTCCCCAATCTGGTCAGGCGGGAGACTAAGGCTGTATTCTTCACAGATATTAGCAATCTGTGCAGGAGTTATTATAGTTCACAGGTGTGTATAGGGGTGTAAACGTAGGTACACTCTCTATTCACTCACTCTCATAGTCCGATTTTCATTTCATTTTCACTCTCAGTCTGATGTAATCATACAGAACTGAGATTAGGTGCAGCGCCAAGGGCTTTACTTGCTCTCCTAGGCATGGGGGTGACACCAGTGGCGTGCACACAGGGTAGGCATAATGCGGAAAAATGATATAAAATGGAGAAAATCGCCAGTACGAGTTATAAAAACTTAAAGGTAGGCTTTTTATAATTTGTACAATGCCTACCCTTAAGTTTTTTATAATTCGCACTAAAGATTTCTTCCATTTTGTATCATCTGCCTACCCTGTAGTACATCCTGTGCACGCCACTGGGTGACACACTCTCTACTTAACTCCAGGCTTGTACTGAGAATTGTTTGACAGAAAAACCCAATACATTTTTCGGCCCAACCCGGGAATCAAACTCAAGGACTTCCTCATTTGTAGTAGAATCTGCTAACTACTAAAAAAACACTCGCTCAGTCAGTTAATTAAACTAATTTTGAATTGTGCTTACCCTATATTTTAAATGTCTAATCATTATAAATTATTATATTATCAAATTATAATAAATATTTGAATGCAACAAAGAGAACAACTTATCAGCTTTTTTTGATAATAGTTGCTAACGTTGTGTGCTATGTCGGTACACAAGGTAGGTAAGTACACAAACATAAATTATTTTGTTACTTTACAGCCAATATTTGATAAAAATGTTCTTCCTATGATAGATAACAAATGTCTATTAGATTAATACGTAGTGGATCTGTCTACTGACATGATTCATGATTTTGACTATTAGTGGAAGATTTTTCACAAGATTTCATTCCTGTGGAGATAAGTTTTTTCAAAGATTGAGGAGCCCTTTGAAACTCAAGAAATCTTACATCTGAGTAGGCAGTATGGTCTGGCCTGTCCCAAAGAGGGACGACTGAAGAACAACATGGGAGCCCTTTGTTATTCCAGAATAAAAAGTATCCTATGTCCTTGAAACAATGCGCTGTTGCATGATTGGTAGATATCAAAACCTACAGGGTAACTACAATATTTTTGTAAAAAAAATATACAAACATAAACTATTTTGTTGTAGTTAACAGAAAAGTTAAAAGAAAAAAATGTATTTTCATTCTGAATGGGAGTTGAATTTTAATTGGTCACTAGGTCAAGTCAGGATAGGCAAGGCCTTCATTTGCAAATACCTAAAACAGGTTTTTACAGGTTTTATACCTCTCTGTACTAAAAAAACTACTCCCCCTCCTTTCCTTCAAAATTTGAAAACAAACTTAAGAGAGACTAAGCAGTTAAGAGGGCACACAATTTCTTTGAACACACACACTATAGCATCTCCTACTAGTACTAGTTGTTTGTTAGTCTCTGCCACTGTTGGGGATTACAGTGGCAAAAATTCAGTCAGAAGATCATAATTAATTACCAAATTAATTGTTATTTAATATCAGTTAAATTTAAATTAAATTGAATTAAACTTGAATTACCTGCTCTCCGCTGCCTCTGAAGCTGCTCCCGATGACATTTTGAACAGTAGCCCTGCCATTGGGGATTCCCAAAGTAGTTGCAGCCGTTCTTGCACTTCAAATCACTCTGGTCAATCCTCAGCGATGGCATCTTGCTTGCAAAAACCATATACTTATAAGATCTCTGTAAATTTGTACCGTACCACATTTTTTGAGAAATATACGACTTTCACAACAAAAAATCGAGAATTTCTTCTATTATTAGATGACTAATGTGTAATTTTCAACACTCTGCACTCAAGAAGTCTCCCATAAAAAGATTCAATCAGAATATCATCCCATTTTTGACGGCGGTAGCAGTTATAACAGATTCTGTTATCGGCGTGTGAACACAGTTTCATCGCAAAACACGGTCTTAACGATGCCCGTACAACGATTTCCCACCGTTATATAGGCTACTCTTATCATTATGTACTTGAAAATGCGTGATATCTAACGATTTCATTTACCACCTATTCATACTACGAATAAACACGTTAATATAATGTAAATTGAACGTCATTGCTCACCTTTATAGCACGTGCAACTACAAATGCATCACAATATGTTATTTATAACAAAAAAGTGGCAGTAGATTTTGCTCTAGTTTAATTAACCAAGAATTTCATTAAATTGTGTGCACAAAAACACGGAAACGTAATTTCAACTTGTTTTGAACGATTTCAATTTGTTGACTTTTGAGATTTCAATCAGATTTCAATGTTTGTTCATCTGTCATTGTCATAAAATAATTGTCAACATGGAATTGTCAACGTTCAGAAACAGACGAACACTTTTTGATTATAGTTTTTTTAACGTATAAAATTTATAGTTTTTTTAGTTATAGCTTTTTTTCTCACATGGTATCATTATATTTTGCTATTTTAATAAAAAAACAATCGTTTTCGACGTTAACAAAGTCATTAAATTTACCTAACTATTAAATACCTACGCCATGTTTACTATGGATGTTTCACATAGGTAATTATTATAATATTATAATGGAGTAGATTTCACGGTAGGTATCGGTAAATCGATCAGCATTACAAAAAAAACTTTATAAACTTATTCTATTTTATGAGATTCTTCACTCGCATTTTACGAAATGTTAAATTTATTCTTGAATCTAATAGTTTCTTTCGCGTTGGCAAACTATGATACCAAACGTCATTTGTTGGTGGATTCATTAGTAGCACGCTCCCATGTTCTAGCTTTATTATTACTGAAACAAAAAGGAAATAAGAATATTTAAAAATTAAATAGGTATAGCGTTGCCAGGCGTCCGGATAAAGCCGGACATAGGTAGGCTTTTTGATTGCGTGTCCGGCCAAAATAAACGGTGTCCGTCTTGTCCGGCTTTTGTTAGGCTTTTTTTGCTATCCCAGGACATAACGCAAACGTTGAAAGAGCTTTTTCCTTGATAGGTCAGCAATGGACGAAAGAACGCAACAGATTACAGGTTGATACTGTTGCCAAAATGTTGGTTGTAGAATTTAATTTAAAACAATTGTCATGTAAGGATTTTTACAACTACATTTTGAAAGAAACTGAGCTCGGTTTCGGCAAACCAAAAATATGAATAATTATTTTTATTGTGTTACACAATTTGTGTATAACTCAAAGAGAAAAAGTTTTTTTTGTTTCATTATTTAACTTAAAGAGAAGAAGTTTTTGATTATTTTTTTTTTAGTTAAAAAAGTCTTATTTGTGCCTTTCATTAGTATTTAAGAAAAATTCAAATATGTTGATAAATGTTTAAGTATCTAGAATTTAATTTTGACTGATGACTATTTGACTGATTAATAATAATTAATAAAGTACCTATCTAAGACTGATTTGGCATTCGATTTTATTTATTATTTCACTAGAAATTAACAAGATTTATGATAATAATCAAAAAAACTTGATTTTACATACAATTTTTTTGTCGTACCTATGAATACTGAGACAAAATCTTCAATAATATAGGGTGTCCGGCTTTTTTACCCAAATGTTCGGCCAAACTGGCTGGTCTGTCCGGCTATTAGGTTTGGCGACCTGGCAACCCTAAATAGGTAGGTACCTAATTAAATTGTTCTTTAAAATAAGGCTATGTTTAGGGGCAAGAATCTAATATTATTATTAGCCATAGATTGCTAGTCGGTGTCCCAACCCAACCCCGAAAGAGGCAGAAAGAGGTCAATCTTTGGTTAAGTTGAGGTTGCAGGTACGGTACTACACTATAATGCTATAATGTTTGGTCACCATGACAACCAATAATAAACAAAACTCAAAACTGAACGGAAAAACGCGGATTCATCTGCAAATATCATTTTAACTGAAAATTTTTAAGCAAAAATGGATTATCTACAAATAACAGACGGTCAATATACCAAAACTATTTATACAATGGTAAGCTACAATCATAAATCTCCTAAGATTTTCACAGTATCGGTCGGTCAAATGAGTTAAAAGGATTTTGCTTCTTTTACATTGTTGTTATCATGGTTGTTAACATGATATTTTTTACACTATCATTTTATCAGTGGTGGCCGATAATTACAATATTTTGCTTAGCGCTGTTGTTTTCTTTAGTTTTCTCATCTTTTTATCAATGATTATGTATCTATGACATCATAAGCGACCTAGCCCTATAATCGACCCAGCCCATGCGGAAATACTTTTTGTTATGGCCACGTTATGGTGATAAACGAAAATTATTATCAATAAATGCCATTGTATGATAACAAAATTACGCTACACATTTCGCATAACGAGGAAATGTGGCAGATTAACGATATAAAGATAAGAGACTGTCTACGAGTATATGATGTAATCTTTAAATTAAATTTGCCAAATAGCAACACGCTTTTAACTTTTAAATACATTAAGAAGTTGATCCAATTTCTACTTACTGATAAACAATAATTTACAGATAAAAGAATCGAGATACGAAGATGCAATAAAAGCTCTCAACGACGCTATCAATTTTAACCCAAATAGGGTCGGATTATCTTTACTCGGTTATTGTTACTTTAGAACACAATCCTTCATAGAAGCAGCAAATTGCTACGAACAACTAGCTGCTATGCACCCGGATGTACCAGAATACAAGCTTTATTTCGCCCAAGCTTTATACGAGGCTTCAATGTTTGAAGAGTCTTATAAAGTGACTATGCAAGTAACAGCACCAGAGTTAGAGAGAAAAGTAACAAAACTACAATCGGCCATCAAATATGGTGAAGAAGATACTATAACTGCTAAAAGTCTCGTTGACTCATATCCCCAAGATGATCCAGATAAAGATATTAATCTAGGGTGTTTACTTTATAAAGAAAACCAGTACGAGGAAGCACTGCAAAAGTTTACCAGAAGCTTGAATATTTTGGGTTTTAATGCCCATCTACATTATAATGTAGCGTTATGTTATTTTAGGTTAAAAGAATATCCTCAAGCTTTGAAGCATATTACTCTAGTTATCGAAAAAGGTATCAGAGACCATCCGGAGCTAGCTGTTGGAATGCAATCTGAGATTTCTGAAGTGAAATCAGTGGGGAACACATTAACGCTTCACGAAACAGCATTGACTGAAGTATTCAATCTTAAAGCTGCCATAGAATACCAATTGAAAAACATTGAATCTGCACGAGAAGCTTTATCTGATATGCCTCCTCGCCATGAGCATGAATTGGATGCAGTAACATTGCATAATTTAGCTCTTACATCTATTGACATGAAACCAACGGACGGATTCGAAAAACTTCACTTTTTACTCCAGCAAGATCCCTTCCCACCCGAAACTTTTGCCAATTTGTTACTTCTGTATTGCAAATTCGAATATTACGATCTCGCTGCAGATATTTTAGCGGAAAATGCGCAGTTCACTTATAAATATTTAACACCTTATCTTTACGATTTCTTGGACGCAATAATAACAAGTCAAACTTCTCCTGAAGAGGCATTTCAAAAGTACGAAGATATCGCATCTAAGCATGCAGAACAGTTAAGAAAACTTACAAAAGTAGTTCAAGAAAGTCGTTCACAAGGTGATAACGATCAGGTGAAAAAGGCTGTTGTTGAATACGAAGAGGCCTTGGAAAGATATATTCCCGTGGTAATGGCTCAAGCAAAAATATATTGGGATAAAGAAAATTATGGACAAGTTGAGAAAATATTTCGCAAGTCAGTCGAATTCTGCAATGAATCTGATGTTTGGCGCTTAAACGTAGCCCATGTATTGTTCATGCAAGAAAACAAATACAAAGAAGCCGCTAGCTTTTATGAGCCAATTGTTAAAAAGCAGTACGATAATATTTTAGATATAAGCGCTGTTGTTTTAGCTAATCTCTGCGTATCGTACATAATGACTTCTCAAAATGAGGAAGCTGAGGATATCATGCGAAAAATAGAAAAGGAAGAAGAACAACAGATATTTGAAGATCCTCAAAAAAAGTTCTACCACTTATGTATTGTTAATTTGGTTATCGGTACGTTGTACTGCGCTAAAGGCAATTACGAATTTGGTATATCAAGAGTGATAAAATCATTGGAGCCATTTAACAAGCGTCTCGGCACAGATACTTGGTTTTATGCAAAAAGATGTTTCTTATCATTCCTGGAAAATCTCGCAAAGCATTTGATCGTTGTTAAAGACAACACAATAAAGGAATGCTTGCAATTTCTCGAAGGTTGTGAAACATATGGAAGACGAGTGTCCACGGTTATAGAAACACCGTTCCAAGAAGAAGATGCGAATAATAAAGCGAAGCAAACCGTGACCTACGAAGCTAGACTTTTGCGTTATATGTTTTTTAAGCTACGAAGCATCGATGATTCAGTTACTATTAACAAGTATGAAGACTTAAAATAAGCAATATACTTAAATGTAAGAACCCTTTTGCGTTAAATATATGTTTTTAAGCTACGAAGCATCGATGATTCAGTTACTATTAACAAGTATGAAGACTTAAAATAAGCAATATAAATGTAAGAACCTTCTTACCAGGTGAAATATCTTTCTTTTGTGCCCCTGTAGGTTTTCTTGCGTCCTTATGTTTAAGGACAAATGGCCTTTCTTGTCCAAAGGAGATTGAAGCTATGGGCATTGTCGGGTCTAAATCAGGTTCATTATCCCTATGTTCTCCCATGTGATCAGATCCATTTCTATATCTGTGTAATAGTAAATTAAAATCTTAAGGGGTCTACGTACCTACCGGTCGACAGCATGGCCTGTTGGTTTCTTTTTTTTTTTGACGCGTTTACTGCATATCTCAGTCAAATTAACAGCTTAAAAATCATGCTTTCCTTTTTATAATTTTATTATGTTAGGGATAGCATTCTTTTTCTTTCATTATTTTTATTACCGGTTTCCCGGCTCGGGTAATAACCGGTTTACTATATGAAAACCATTAAGTATAAAGTTGTAACTTACTTATTAACCAAAACGAAATCATATTTAATGCCCTTCAACTTGAAAAGGAAATCTCTTAGAAATAACACAGGCTGTGGCCACGGTAGCGCCGGAACTGTGGTTCCGGAGTATCTGTATGTTATTCCGGGATCTCCGTATGCAACTTGTTGACGGGGCAAAGGATAAACCTTACCGAAAACCCTGAAAATTAATGTTAATTAGATATTAAAGTTTTCATAATAGTTAATCGTATGCATGCATGCAAGCAACTAAACTTCCTAGTTAGTACCTACTCTAAATAAAGTATAAATACGTAAAGTACAAACTTTTGTAGCGAGACCTTTAATCCATCCAAACTCCAGTGGTGGCTAATTGCCGCCAGTGGCGGTTGGTTGGTTTTTTCCTTGGAAACTGCGCTAGATAACTGCCCCTAGCATCGCTTGTCGGCCTTAGTTGTCGACAACTTTTAAGTTTTAGTTATCTAGCCTAAAGTTGTTACAAAATATTCAAAGCTGGGTCCTACGATAAAAATTAAAATAAAAATAAGCTGAGCTAAAAACTACATATTATGTATTTAACTACAAAATAGCTTAATTTATATCACTTTATTTTGGCCAAATCTCCTGTAAAATATGTCAGAGTTTCTTCGAGTTCTTGTAACATCGCATCAGCAATTGCTCTCGGGATTGGCACTGCATATTCAATATCTAGCCCCTCATTTCGTGTAGATTTCCATATGACTGAGTTCAAATCTAAATCTTGAAGCTTTTGACTCATTATAAAATGAACTTTAGTAGAATCCTAAAAAACCACAAAAGGTTGGAAGAAACTTAGAACTTGGCAACATTTAGGGACAAATTATACGACTGAAAACCGTTACTTTTCAATAAACTCAAGTAGGTAACTGGAAACTGATCCTCCTTTTCTGTCTCAGAGTCCAGACCAAAGGATAACAATATTTATATTATTGACTAACATAAATAAGTAATAGATTGTGCACAACCGAGCTTCAACCTTTGTGCAAACGAATTACCTAGTCATTATTTTTACTTGTATTTTCATGGTTTTTTGAAATTATAATGTAGGTACTTACATAAAACGTATATTTCAACCAATACTTGCCCTAATGATGAATTCGTCTAAAAAATAAAAATTTAACAGCCAAAATAAAGCAAAACAATAGATAGGCGACAGCTGGTAGTAGTTGACACTCGTGTAATAAATGTTGCCAATATTAATTCAAATAAATCCCTATATTTAGGTGTTCACATAACATCAAACAATATTATTCTAGATTTCTTTCTAATTTACCATTAAAATATGAATGGAAAAATTACCTTTATAAAATATTTCCTATGCTAGATATAATTTCCTTCAAAAAGTATTAATTCAACCATCAGTCAAAATACAATTAGGAAGGCTGTTAATGACAGAATTTAAATCGATAAATTGCAAAAAGAAAATTTATTCTCTCAAATAAACCATACAATTATTATAAAATTAAAAATTTATAAGACCTCAATAAGCTAATTGAGGTGGTGCCTGCGTCCTCTCAAGAAAAATTATTTTATTATTCGCTAAAAACGTTTGAAAAGCTTGAGAACCAGTTATACGCTTTTTCATATATTGAGTTCGTAAACTTGACAAATCGATATTAGTATTCTGAATAAGAGTCGTAGAACTGAAACAAAAAATTATGAAAAGTGTTCAATACAATCAACCAAACCATTTTATTTTATCCCGTGGGAACCCTTTGCTTGTATAAAAAAGTAGCTCATGTCACTCTCCATGACCTCAAACCAAAAAATTACGTCGTAGAGTAATTGAAGAACAAACCAAGAAATAAATACTTTCACATTTAGTTTTATAAGTAAGATATATTACCTAGAGACGTCTAGCAGGCAGTCTTTGTCGAAATAAACTGAATATTGCCTTATTCGTCTAATCGTGTCTCCATTATCGAAATCAGTTTCGTATTCATACAATTTTTCTATAAATCCATCTTTGTCTTTTACTGTCCAGACACATTCTCCAGGCAGCCCTCTCAGTTTTGGAGCATCTTTAACCAAAATATTTACGTCTTCTTCATGAAAGTTTTCATTTACTTCTTTGATTGTATCGAGAGTTTTGGATTCATCAGTTGGTTTTGTTTTGGATGACTTAATAAATTTATCGATTTCTTTTCTTGCGTCAGAATTTAGCAAGTTGTTTTTATTTTTTACTATTAAGTGACTGCAGTAAGCTTTCAATTCATTATTTTTTGATTGCCAAACATAATTTACCAGTTTAATAAGATTTCTCTCAGCTTCTTCCTTGTCTTGTGTTAGTTTTCTAACACGCGATTTTAGAAAGTTATTCTCTTGGTGCGTTATTATATATAATTGCTGAAAACTCACATAGCGAGATCTGTTTTCCTTTATTTGTCTTTGAGAGTCTTCTATTTGCTTGACGAGTCTTTTTTTGGCCAAAGTCTCAAGCTGATATTGCATTCTTATATATTTATTTTCTTGCATAGCCGCAAATAAAATTTGTCCCAAGTTTCTTCTTTCCTGGCTGTATTCTCTTAATTTATTTAGCAAAAGTAAATTAATATTTTGGGGATTCCGTCTTGGCGTCGACTGCAGTTTATATTTAGTTATCAAATAAATTCTAAATTGTTCAAAAATATCCCTACTCGTATCCAAAATTTTTAAAATGGCAACACCAACTGAATTAGCGGTAATTTTAAAAAATTGAATCCGTCGCAAGTGCTTTTTCATTTCGTGTTTATTTATTGTTTTTAATTTGATTATCGTGTACAATAAGTCATTCTTTCTATAATATATTAAAACTAAACACGCTCCACCTATAAGTGTTGTGTATTGTAATAACATACTTTTATGGGGAACAGGGTGAATTTTATTTCTTATTAAAGAATAAGACTTTTTATTAATGAAAATTGTAGAATTTTCCAATGGGGGTCCTAAAACATTTAGTTTGTTGAATTCTGAAAACAAATAGGTATTAAGTTAATTGATATCTCTGATTTGTGAATTTTAAGTTATTAATTATTATGCTTATATGTAATAATTTTGGAAATGCTTCTGCAATTTCTGTAAGTAATTATTGTCCGACCACCTCTAACAATAGTGATACTTAACCATAACCAAAAGATAATTATATTTAGAACCATTGCACTGGTATCCACTGCTAGACAAAAGGCTATATCCAGTACACTAGGGGGCTATAAAGATATTTACAAAGTAAAATAATTATTTTGCCCCACCTGTTAACTGCAAATGCACACTTTGCTTTAGGTAGATGTCAAGGGAACATAATCCAATCCACATAGCTAAAACCATACCAAACAGCCATTTTAATGCAATATACATTTTTCGAGTTGCTATTATTACTATCAAGCTGTACCCCGCCTCTGGTAATGAACAATGAATTTAAACATTATTTTTATGTAGAATCATGTTGCTTACAAATTCATAGACACAATTTGACATGTTGCAAAAACACTTTTTACAAAATGACATTAATGAATGTTGAAACCAGTGAAATAGTTAAGTTATTAAAAAAGTTTTATTACAAACTGTTTAATTACAAAAAGATATAAAAATCTTTTGAATACTATACCTGTATAATACTACTAGTTATTTAGAATTTAACATCTCTGATGATGAATTAAAGAAACAAAAATATTACAGTATCTAAAAATGACCATATCAATATAATATGCCTCACATTTTAATGCCTAATAATACTATCTTGGCAAAATGCAAACCAATATGTTGACACAATTAGTTTCTAAGTTATAAAAAGTTTCATTAAAATGGGCTCAATTCCTGAACTAGTTTCATTAAATTATAATTTTAAATAAAATGTGGATAATTAATAAAACACAAATTAATTTACTATTCTTTTATTCTTAACAATTTCCTAAATTTAACTTTTAAAGCTAATAATAATAAGGTAACATTCTTTTTGTACCACTCTCTGTTGTACTCAAGATGAGCTCTCCAATTTTTGTCCAAAAAGGCCTTATAGAAGACACTCATTTCATCTGCTGTAAGATTGTTTTTACCTTCTGGTAGGTTACTTTTAAGGTATTCTTCTCTCTCCTGAAATTTATAGATGACTTTAGGATTTAGATTTTACTAGCTACTTGCTGGTAAATTGCAGAAATGCTACAACAATAATTGCCATAATCTCAATTGTGGTGACTGGCTGAAATTATGGTATTCTTGTTGACACAATGTATTTTAGCCAACAGGGAGAGAGTGTCAGCCATATTGTTTTTTTTAATCGTCACACTCTACCCTTGTAGTAATAATTTTCAGACAAAATATTTTTGTGCCTACCCCTAGCCCTATGTTAATGGTCACACCAGGTCACACCACAGTTGTGATGACAAAACAAACCCAGCTTTACCCTGTCGATACATAAATAAATACACCTATATTTTTTTGCTCCACATATTATTCAAGACTTTGGAACTGTGCCATAATATTTTCTGTAATATGAAAGCAAAATACAATACTCATCTTGAAAAAATGATTTTAAAGAAGAAATCTAGTAAAATATAGTTTTATAATTAATAAGCTTATTGATGGGAGAGTTAGGAAGAAGAACAGACAAGCAAAATGAGACCTTAAAAAACCTTGAATTGTGTTGAGTCCAAAAAACCTGATTCCACTCTTGTACTTCACCCCTAAGCTTCCTGTATTTTCTTTCCAGACTAGTTTCATTTGCAGGCTTTCTGAATATTATTCTCCTAAGGTTAGATACAGGATCAGGCGGACCGACCATATCACTTGTTATTTTAGTAGGATTAGGAGGTTTTATCGACTTTGTATCTGAAGCTGTACTTGCATATCTCGTTATTATTAGAAGGCTGGGCCTATGTGCCAGGGTAGCACGGTTTGATAACATTTTATGTCTTGGATTTACATTTTTTACAACACAAAATGAATGTTTTTTTCAATTAATAGTAACAAGTAACTACATCTTGTCAGTTGTCAACTTGTCACATGTGCTTGTCACACACCGCACACCAACCACACCAATGTCAATCATGTCAATTTCTTGTCAAAATCAGCTGATTGATAGTTGGACCGGGTAGGTACCTCTGTAGGTATCCTAACCTAAAATTCGATTTTAGGAAATTATGCACTTTATGTGAGGAACGAGCACGAGTTCGAAAATTGATGCACTAGTTGATACTTGATTCATATACCTAGTAGCTACCTATTGAAATCATATTAAAATGTTGAACGACATTCATCACGTGTTGCAAGTTGCAACTTATCAATACTGTGAACTGTCAGTCATTGTCATTGTCAATTTTCTTTCAATGTCGAATTACCGAATTATGTAAAGGCTTTATTTTATTGTACGTTTCGCGATTATTTTACATTTATAAAGACAGAGTTTAGAGATTTGAGTTAACTAAACCTGTAATAGCAACAAAGTCTATCAATATGGCAAAAGGCAAAAAAGACGACGTTGAAGACGAGTACTCGGCCAAGTTGGACATGTGTTTGACCGATGGGATTGTTAAAACCGGTAAGATCTTTAATATACTAATCCTTTTAATCTAATAACTAGCTTAAATCAGCAGAAATGTAACACCTAGTAAGCTAAACTACCAGGCCTAATAAAGGGATGGACTTCATGAATCTTAGGAACATGTTTTAAGTGATCTGAATTTGTCGTACTATCAAGGCCAATTATTTATTAACAGATCACAATAGGAGTAGAAATTGTTATTTTAAAATGAAACTTGTTAATTGAAGTATATATGCCGACAAATAAGGCATTTATTTAGCAGACTTCTGTACTCCTGATTTTGCAGCATGAACTAATGTGATACTTATACAAAGTCAACCTACAATCTTCTGTCTTCTTTATCAAGTCTTATCCCACCTGTATCCCTGTGACTCATGATGTTGTCTGTCCACCCAGTGGGATTCTGCGAACACTGAACTTTCCAGTGAGAGGTCACCACTCCAGCACCTTTGGAATAACTTAGTTAGAAGAAAATAATAAATTTTTCAGGTAGTGGAGTACTACTAGGGGCCCTATCATCAGTACTGTTTCTTGGGAGGCGGAGATGGCCCATCATAGCAGGCATGGGTATGGGGATAGGTCTTGCATATGCCAATTGTGAATATGAGTTAAATCCTAAAAAGAAGAATGCTGTTTGAGGACTTTTGTTAATAATAACTAGTTTGCAATATCAGGTAAATATTACTTTTATTTTCACCCAACTTATGAGTAGTTTTTGGCAGTTGTGAGTGTGTTTATTTGTGTATTGATTCATTGGTTTCCTTATATCCTACTTCTTACAGAAAGAAAAGTTTGGATGGATGTTTTTTACTCAATTACCATTTTAACCAATTTAGCTGACATTTGGCACAGATATAGATTATAGTCTGGAATAACACATAGGCTACTTTTTATCGCGGAAAATAGTTCCTGCTGGAATTAAAAAGACCTCAATCCATGTTAATGATGTTCCGGGCATCATCTAGTAATTGCTGAATTTGATACAATACTGATATTTAAGACAGTATTTGTGATGCTGATGTGACAAAAATAAATCCCAGCGTAAAAAAATAATTTTGAAATAAAACTTGATTTCAAATTAATGGTCTTATTGCGTAGATTCTGAAGAGATATAATAAAACAGTTTTAACCTAATTGCTAATGCAAATAATATTAATAAATAGGTGTGACGCGCGACTTCGTCCGCATCAATTTCTGTTATTATGATCGCGATTAAGAAGTTTTTAAAAGAATATATTTTAAATATTGGATAATTTTCACCGTTTTTGCAACATTTTTCACTGATGCTTCGCTCCTATTGGTTGCAGGGTGATGTTATATAGCCTAAAGCCTTCGTCGATAAATGGACTATCCAACTCAAAAAGAATTTTTCAATTCGAACCAGTAGTTCCTGAGATTAGCGTGTTCAAACAAAAAAACTCTTCAGCTTTATATATTAGTATAGATTAGTATTAGAAACCCTATATTGCCATGAAAATTTTTTTTAGTGACCTAGTAGTTCATGATCTAGCTGGCCACTTAACTTAAAATATCATTCATCTTATTTAGGATACTTTATGCCTAATATCATTAATAATGTCCTAATTTTGTTGCAGTTAAAGTGTTAAGAAAACCAGAGTAAATGAATCATGCAAGAACACAGTGCATTCTTATTGACTATAGTAGATAACTTATTTAGAGAATACTGTAATTTTTTTGTTGTTGTACAAATAATTATTGATTAACTATTATTATTATTTAATAAATGATTTTTATTTAAACCCTTTCTCTATTTCTTCTTCTTTGCTAGTCCTCCACTTTGTCCATTATTGGACATAGGCCACTTACAATGTTTTGTCAGTCTCATCCAAGTTTTCCCTCAAGTCTAATGATAGTGACTTTTCACTCATCTGTTAAAGTTATCAACTTAACAGACTAATTTATAAAATTATACCTCTCTAAACGAGTTTAGGCTATAGTCCACATTTGGTAGACTTTTGAGAATTTTATAAAGAATTCTCAATACAAATTCCAGTAAGTACTAAGTACTTATAGATTTCAAATTGATTTATTTCCAGAGTTTGTATACTTTTCGAATGTTAATGGTGCTAATTCTATTGTACACAATGTCGAAACTATTCAAAATGGACAGATCTTAAAGATCTAATAAAACTCAAAAAATCGAAGAACAAATTTTAATACTTTATTGTACAAATTGATACTGGAATAAAGTTAGAGAATTTGGATATAAGTGTCTCTTAAAAGTACAAATAAATATACAAACAATTAAATTTAATAAGAAAACACTTGAAGCTCTTCCAACAACCCATATACAGACACCTGATGCGGTGGTAATCACACTAGACATAAACGTCGCGCCAAACTTCTAGTACTGTCTGAAATCTCACGCAAATTCTATGAATTATAGACAAGGTTGTACACAAATCATTAAATTAATCTGAAGGTCTGAAAGTATTGCTATTCTTTTCACAATGTGCCTTGCAGAAAGGGACAGTATCATTTTTAAGTTCCTTTCAGACGCGCCACAGTTAATGTTGAAAAACTCGCCAATTTTGTTCGCTAAATTGTTTAAAAACGTGCAGTAATAATAAATTTATGCACAACATATACCAAATTGACTGTTGTAAGTACAACAAACTAATATATAAATGTGTTAATTCTGGTTTACACAATCTCGAAACTAAAATCACAGCTCTAAATGTAAAGCTGTCCTTTTCTGCAGGGAAAATTGTAAAAAAGATAGCATTATTTATAGACCTCTCAATTTAGTTTAGGGATTTTATTCAGCAGAATTAGTACCATTTTCTGCCCTACCATATTGAAAAAACATAGGGCAGAAATTCCACTATTTACTTCATAACCGAACTACTAAATTAAATATTCTGTCCGGACTAAATTCTTTACTTTCATATGGAGCCATTTGCTTGCTGAGGTAAAATTTATTGATATTAGGTAGACCTTTTCCAAAAATATGACTGAAAATGCAACATATTATTTTAAAATAACTATGTAGAAAAGATTCACGTACTTATCAAGGTAAGATGCTGGGTTTTTTAAATACGTGCCGATTTCACCAACGCAACGTCGAGTGACGTTTAACCGAGAAATAAATTTCTGACAGTTTCTGTATTGAAAATCTGTCAAAATATTTTTATACTTGGATAAAATTTATTTTATATTGGTGAACTCGGTCCTAAGTACCTAGAGAGTGTCAGATGGATGAATATCGACTGCAAAATTGCAATTTGGTTCAAGTCGGTCGGCAGTTACGATGCAGTTTATGTCAACTGCGATAGAACTGCAACCAAACCAAGATCAATTTTGTCCAATCCAAATGCAGTCCCTCTGTCTAAACTCTAACCATTGCTCAAAATTAGTGATTCCGACGCAATAAACAACAGTCCAGTAAATAACACAACAATAAAGCCAAAAACATACTCATAACACGCCACCTGACTATGAAACACATTAATGTAGCATTTTTCTATGTCGAAGGATACCTCACTGCGATACATCGCGGTACAGTGATGTTCATATCCTAAGATAAGAAAAATTGATGTTAGAGTCAAATCAAAGTGTTCGTAATGCGTTTCGTGTTATAAGTATGATTCCGCCCGATACAATTTTAACAAAGATCAATTAAAATTTTACATAGATCATAAAATATACACAACACATATTATTCTTTCACAAAAATGTAAGCATGCATTTTTAAAATTAACACATATGGCAACATTTATAAATCACTTATTACACATAGAATTTAAAATAGTAAAACTATAAACTAATATTTACATGTAGTAATAGGATGAATTTAAACTGATAATACATTTGCGAGCAATATAGTCGACTCACATTCTAAGGGGATACAATGGCAATACATTTTGCAATAATTATTAATAAATGGTTTGTTTTTGTGAGTAGTTAAAGTAAGCGCTCACAAATGTAGTTCGACAAAGTAGCCGAGCATTATAGTATGCGTAGTAATTTTGTATTAACTACATATTTATTTATTGATTTTTTAAACAATATCCTTTGGTAGCTAGTCAAACGGAAAACATGGCAACACAGCGACAAAAAGTCGCCAAAGTTGTTATGCGGAAATAGTGACGAGCCAGGTAAATCTTAACAGAATATTGAAATTAGTTTCATTGGAAGTCCGTTTTAAAAAATAATATGTCTGTCGCGGTCAGTTGGTAGACGATTACTAGCAACCAAGATTAAAAATATATAATACTTAAAAAAATAACGCAAAGAAACCGGAATATTTTCGTTTTATTAGAATATTGTGTAATGAACAAAGGTAATAAATAAATTACTCAAAAATCTTATTTTAGTATTTTAAGATTAAGTCGATCCGCCATTTGGTGATCCTTGAATGAAAGTTACCCACATAGCTCATCTAGTATTTCGGAAATTCTCTATTAAATCATTACTAACATAATTATTTATTTTTGACATAGGCTACTTATTCCCTGTTTTGCGATATTTTTACCGCTGTAACTGAATGTTATTGTTGTGCGTGTGGCACGTCTGAAGTGATCCTTAGATTTTAATGCCCCGCTACTTTGTAAAATAATGTCAAAGAAAACATCACAAATTTATCTACTTAAACACTAACAAACATACCTTAAACATAATCCATTTGGTAAAATATTTGACTAGGAATAACGTTTTGAGGCTTTCTTGAACCGTGTAACATTGCAAACGAACGTTTTTTATAAACGTTAAATAAAAGAATCGATTTTTATACTAACAATTATATAAAACGATACGCTTTCTCTAGTAAACGTTATTTCAAGCTATTGTGATAATATCGTTTCTCAGCGCTATTTGGTTTGAAATAACGTTATTTATCATAATAACTAAAGGACATTAATTAATACATCATTTTTCCTAGTCTTCTAGGAGATAAACATGCTCGCGACCCATATTTCATTAGTCCCGTTTAACATCGATTTCAGTCCAATTATAAACAACAAAGGGTGCATTTTTCTTGTTCGTATATTATAAGGCCGGTTTCTCACGTTAGATCCAGCCCCAAAGTTTGGGTGCATCGCCAATATTAGCGTGTATTTGCTAAAAAACAAAACCGAACTAATTCCCAACGTTGGCGCGAATATTGGGTCCAACGTTATTGTCGATCCACATGTTGGGCCAGCGTAGGGGGTCAACGTTTAGGGCTAGGATACAGCTGCAGACAGATTAATGTGTTGTGTATGGCAACACTGCCTGATAGCATGATCGACCAATCAGAGCGCGCCTTGATTATTACGATAGACTATATTATTATAGTATACGTCATAAAATGCATAACTCCTATCGAATTATACAGTCTCACAACACTGTAATTTGTTTGCACCCCATAACAAAACAATTTAACGCTTCCCAAGTACCTAACATCAAAAAACCTTTAATAATATTATATCTAGTGACTCTTTTTTTAATAATGAGTTTTTATGTTGTTACTTACAATGAGTGATCTAGTCTTCTATGAAAAAGTGTGAAAAATTGGACATATTAATTATTAATTAATTTCTAATTATTTTACTGTGCGGAGTAAAAACTCGAGGGCCCTAAGTAATTTGCAAGTACAAAGTTTTTTTATTCAAATACACTCCTACCCTAGCGCTTTCAAGTTAATTAACCACCATTATTACTCGATTTGGTATATCTACTCCTCACAGCAAAATCAATTTTAATAAATAGGGTAATACCGTAAACAGGCACTGTTTCACTAATATTTAATATTATTATCAAAAGTTTGCGTTCGCAACACCTACAGTGCGACATTAGTAATACATATATGAATGAAGCGAGACTGTAACCTATGGATAAGCTATAGAAGAGTTAAATCCGTAATATTTTTCATATTGCCATAGACAATAGCCTCTTTTTCACGAATACTCAAAAATGCTTTGTTTCACTCTTACTCCTACCAAATGACGCGTATCAAAACGAGACAACACAATATTGTAGACATCAGAAGTGGGATAGTCAGTTATCCGAATTATATTAGCCGACCATACTAAAATTATAAATTAATGAAATCAAATACTAAACCGATTATTTCAAAACTTTAACACCCGAAGGATGAAAGAATTTTTTTTTTTACCGAAAGTAAGGTATTCTCAAAAAAAATAAAAAATTCACACGAATGAACCAAAAAACCAATTGGAAGAAATGGTAGCTTTGGGTCAATAGGGATGCGGGACGCGATTCGTTCACTAATTTTAATTGACGTTTAAAATTGGGGCATGTCATCGTACTTACTGTCTCGATTCGAATCCCATATCCCGCGAAGCTTCTTAATATTGTGTTCAATTGAATCGATGACGCATTGGAGAAATTATTTTTATGGATTTAAATGAAGATATACATAATAAGCAAAGTGAAATAAATATTAAATTATTTTAGCAAAAAGAAAAAAATACTAGTAGCACAGTGCAACGCTGGACGAGACTAAACTGGTAAATTAGTTTTGATCTAATATTTTATTAATATATAACAATAATATGATATTTAAATGTTAACACTTGAAACTTCTCCATTATTAACCTATTTACGTAAACCATAAATATGATAGAACCTACGAGTATGTCTATGGCAATACGTAACAATTTATTGTCATTATCATCTATGGTGCGTGTAATACTGTAGTAGACTTGACTAGTCGTGAACCTTGTACATAGCGTACAATTTACACCTATCACTTACAAAAGTGTCAACGCTATTCCAAAGCTGGATTGCGGTACATATTGGGGCCAATTCTGTTGAACTTAAATTTAACCGACACAAACTGTGTCCTTTTCGAAATGACATCTAATGAAAAGGATAGCAATACTTCTGCTGCTATCTTTACGAAAGTACTGAACTAGCACCAAATGGGAAGGCGATTCCTAAAGGACGAAACTCATCAGAAATATTCGCTTAGTAATTTGGTTGGCATTCGTTTATTCGAATTTTGTTACGTAAGCATATATTCTTGCGCGATCCTAACAACTATAAACTTGGCAATGACTTGACCTCTTTGCCTTCTCGCTTTTGCATGCATCGCTTCAACTTCCTTTCAATGTTCCAAACAAAAACGCTAAGCAAACGCCTAGTATTCGGGTTCACATATTCACCAACTGTTCGGGGCCAAAGAATGCTCACAAACCAAATTTCAAAACGAATGCTCTAATTGAGAACTATCCTTGATACAATTAGACCCCAAATATTTAGCAAGTTAAAACAACAGTTTTTGTCACATAGGGGTGAGGGTCGATGGTAATTTTATTTGATTTATTCAGTTTTAAGTTGTCTTTGCATCAGGGATGTGAGAGGTTATGTACTGAGAGAAACATATGTTAAATCCAAAATTGCTTTCTTGGTTTCATTTTTATAACTTAATTTGATTATTTTATTTATGAATGTAAAGAGAAAGGATTAGCTATATACATATCATCGCATATCCCTGGCAAAGACAGCTTTATGTATGTCCCGCAAATCCAGTTGTTTACAATACATAAGTAATATTCAGGCTACCAATATACCCCATGTAGTACTACCGTCTACGGTGATACTATCAGTTCTACTATGTGATTAGGCACTATTATATTATTTGACAACAGTATATTGGTATTAATCATAGAATAGGACATACATGTACAATCTTACAAGGCCTCAACTTTGAGAACCTTCTCCATTGTTTTACGTCAACTTTTTTGCTTTCAATATATTTTTAACTGACTCCTGAGTAGCATGGACAGTCAATTTCGCCGATTAAAGTTTAACCGACGAAAAAAACTCTGACACATTTTCAATACAAAACCTGTCAGAACATCCAATTTAATCTTCGGTCAAACGTTACTCGGCGATTATGAAATTGGCACTAAGAACACTCGAGTTTATCTATATTAAATAGTAAAACATTACAAAACTAAAAATAAATAAATATAAAAACTTAATTAATACCAATATACCATCAGTCAAGGTAGCCTATCATTTAAGTGGTCGAGAGAAATCTTATTATATGTATCTGGGCAGTACATTCGCTTACCGTAACAAACTCAAAAGGGTATCATCATAACTTAGGCCACGCCCGTACAGACGTGCACGTGGAAATGAATTGATTAATCGTCCGTGCAGACACGGCCTAATCCTTAGTTGTTCCTCCAAAGTTTCAAGGACTGGTTTAATAAGAATATAACATGAATAATTTGGAGAGTTTTGGAGCAAATACATGACTATTACAGCGGGTTCACACGGTCCGATTTTATCAGATCAACTGCTTATTAGCATGCCATTCGAACCGTCTGAAAACACGTTTGGAATGGTAAGCGTAAAATTGAAGCTTTGAAAAAGAAGAATTTAGTGTTGATCAACTAGAATCTAACCATATAAACCCCGTATTATAGTCCTGTCGTTCAACTGAAACTGTTTCTAATGCTTTGATCTATAGATCTGTTCACCAGATGGAAATCTATCCTTGAATCTTTCGTTAGTAAAGTTATGAAACTCAATTTTATTTTATGTCATGAATGAACTAACCAAAGGTTCAGAAATTACACATAATTTACATTTTTTATCACTGGCCAATCATATTTCTAATGATATGAGTACATTTTCGAACTCAGATTTGTTCGTAAGAGAATCGCGGAATATTCGAGGAAACAACTAAGGCGCAAGGCGCATCGGAGTGGAGTAATGTCAAGTTGTCTTCTTGATGATAACAACTTAAATTCAGCTTTAATTGTTAGGTCATACGGTTCAAAACGCAAGACAAAGATCCGGCCGTCGAAGCGTCAATATTTTTATACCAATTTCAACCATATCCCATAGTAAATAAAGCTGTTTAAGTTGATATCATTAAAAACACTGCGCTTAGTCAATACTTGTATGCGCTTATAGGTTTGAAATAATTAGGACTCATCACAAAACAACCAACAATGAGTTAAATGAAACAAAAACAGTAGAGCCATAGACAATGTAGAACCAAGGAGTTTGTGGAGAACACTCACTTGGTAGTCATGTCCGGCCAGTAGTTGACGTAATATCTGTGTGTGCTGCCCTCGAACAATCTGTCCAGCCAGTTCTCCAACCCATCTAGAAGGTTCTCTGGAAGTGAAAGAACGTTGTCTATTACTTTTTTTTTTAAGAATATCAAACAAGCGCCCGCCTAGCGACCGTCATTTTCCCGGCGCTGCATACACGATTACTATGTTTAAAGGCTAGTATACACTTTGATTAGTGCGAGTGCGAGTCCTTAGTGCTAGTTGTGTCAAATACTGTTTAGCTCCTGCGCTTAGTAAAATTCACATATGCTAAACACTAACCACTAAACAAGCGTGTCTAAACGTGTTTAACCAGACAAGCTGCGAGTCAAGGGGAAGGAAGGGCGCGCGGGACGGGGCTATTCGCAAAAAAATAGAACACGTTTCTATTTACTTCACTACGCTAATTACAAATCACTCGCACTGTCCACACGTGTTTTCTACGAATCACTAAACACCTGCACTCGCACTAATCACAGTGTAAACTAGCGTTACCTTGCAAGAGTAGCGGCGGGTCGTAGTGGTCCTCGTCGGAGGAGTCCGGGTCGGTGGTGAAGCCGATGAACGCGCCCGCCTCGGGGTCGGCCGCGCGCCCGCCCAGCGACACCGTCATGCGGCTCATGCGCTGCACACACAACTTACATCTTAATCTTGATTATTATATTACCACAGATAAATTTCAAAGGAAACGGTCCATTTTGGGTCTACTCTTGTACCATATAGGCGTGAAAAGCGAAGAATACAAAGAGATCAATAAAAATAAAATCAATTAGAAAATCATAATAAATAAATTGCTAAAATAAAAATGTAATTTCAAGTTTTTTGGTACTGCTCGCAACACTTCCAAGTTGTCCAACCTTTCAGCCATAGAGAAGCCAGTAGACGCGGTTATACGTCAAATGTCATTTCTGAGTTATCTGACAAGTGACGTGTCACGTGATATTTTTAGTTATTCTGATTTCCGAGCTTTGACGTGGTGTTGTGAACTCGTGAATGCGTTTCTTGTATTTCTTGTGGATTTTCTCTGGCGATTTGGTTTTATTTGTACTTTGGATCTTTTGCTATTTGTTTGATTCGGCTTTTGTTCACGGAATTCAAGATTTGCGGATCAATGACCTCATGATATTTTGACAGCTAACGTCAGAAAGATGAATCCGCCCGCCATGATTACGTATGATATGTTGCGTCACGTTGAGAAAATAAATAATATTAGCACTGAAATAACGAACTCGTCCTATTCGTGGATTTCATCAGTCAAAAATAGTTTAATATTTTATTTAATTTTATTGTATAACTAGTACAAAGACCAGACCCAGGCTCCATACAATTTTGGACCGCCTCCTTTATTATTTACTTGCTTTACACTCGCCACTCTGTCTTTAAGTTTTAAACAAATTCTGACGACCTTATTAATCTTTTTTTTTAATATATGTAACAGAGTATCCGAACACGCGCGCTCGCCTTTCGCTTCTCCGATTGGTCGGTTGGCCATCGGCCATTTTTGTATTGGTTCGTGGAGACTGAATATTGTGTTCTTTTCTGTTTAACTTTTCCCTTATTATTATAAAATTATAAAATCAGGTAATAATAATTGTAACGCGATACAAAAATAATTAAAGAGTATCATATAGCTCACATATATAATTTTTTGCTTGTTTTTTGTACATATGTACGACATCGTAGGGAATGGCAAGTGTCCCTCGCTCACCTTGTGCGGCTTGGTGCACTCCGGGTGCTTGGCGTGGTAGATGCAGAAGTACTTGCGGTGCGGGTTGAGCGCCAGCACCGTGCCCACGCAGTTGCGCGCGTTGACGCGCAGCTCGCCGCCGCCCAGCGACAGCTGCAGCACGCGCCGGAACCACTCCACGTTGCGCTCCACGCACAGGTACGCGAACACCAGCGTCTTGTTCCTGCCGACAACGAAATACTTTAAAAACTGTAACGCGACTACAGAGCTTTTGGATATAACATCCATTATACTTTTTTTTTCATTTTCTTTATACAAATAGTGGCCGGGACTGAAAGGAGACGGTCCCTTTTGGACTTACTCTTGTACCATATATCGTGAAAAGTGAAGAATACAAAGAGATCAATAAAAATGTAATTTCAAGTTACTAATGCTCGCAACACTTACAAGATGGCTTTCAACCATAGAGAGGGCAGTAGACGCGGTTCTACGTCAAAGGTCATTTCTGAGTTATCTGACAAGTGACGTGTCACGTGATATTTTTTGTTTATTCCAATTTCCGAGCTTTGTCGTGGTGTCGTGAACCCATGAATGCGTTTCTTGTGTTTCTTGTGGATTTTCTCTGGCGATTTGGCGTTTTTTTTTTGTACTTTGGATCTTTTGCTACTTGTTTGACTCGGCTTTCGTTCACGGAATTCAAGATTAGCGGATCAATGACCTCATGATATTTTGACAGCTAACGTCAGAAAGATGAATCCGCCCGCCATGATTACGTATGTTATGTTGCGTCACGTGGAGAAAAGTGGAGTTCGTGGATTTGATCAGTCAAAAATGGTTTGATATACTATTTTATTTTATTACTAGTACAAAGACCAGACCTAGGCTCCATACAATTCTGGACCGTCTCCTTTGACATGAAAAATCAGACGCAAGAACGACGACTTCACATGCTCTCCGAGGCACGGGGGTTTGGCACACTGCCAACTTTCTAACTCCGGACGAAGTACTGAGATTTTTTTACAATACATGCTAACCCTAGACCAACGAGAAAGTATCGCATATTGTCGTACCCACTCCCTGGATCAAGGGAGGAAAGAGCAACGAAATTATATAGGAACTTACTTGCGATAAGGCCAAACAATCTTGTGGAACTTAGACAACAGTTGCACACGGCTTTGCATGTCGACCAGCAACACAATTGTTCGGCAACCCGGCTTCTGTAACCTACAGACAAATATCCCGAATAAAAACCAAATAATAACCATAATCTATTACTGTACACAAATAAATAAACCGCTAACTGTACGCCGACGAAGTCGCAGACAAAAGTTATTTAGGACTACTACTCCCGAACTCCAACCGGACGAGATTTATTAAAAATCCAGAGGGAATTGTTTGTTTCTCTGGAATAAAGCAGCTTATGTCACTCTCCTGTAGGGCTAATATGAACGCACCGAGAAAATTTTGTCTACACGTTTGCGTAAATTCTATGTGAATCTCTATAGAGATTCAAGAGTACAGGGGGGCTATCCTCTATGTCACTTCACTTTTTATGCGAATTGCTTTAAACGTGCACGAGGCACAAATATTTCGCCAATGTCAGGTTGAAGGAGAGTGCATAGCAGGAGTTACTATCTGGTTTACTTGTATCGTTACTGGTAATCGCAATAAGGTCTTCACGATACAGGTTTTTCCTAGTGTGAGGACCAACAGCAAAAAATTGTATTTAATAGTTTTTGGTAACAAAGTTATATTTATTTTATTTTATTATTTTAGTGACTAACGTTTTGTGGGTTTGACAGTTCTAATTAGCAACTGCTACCTAAAGCTGTCAAATCCGAATTTTGTATGAAGAGATGCTGGTTGGACATTTTTTTTTTTAGCGAGCAAACGAGCAGGTGGGTCACCTGATGTTAAGTGATAACCGCCGCCCATGAACACTTGTAGCACCTGAGACATTTAGAACAGTCTGATCTGCTAAATTCACAACTTGAAATTTGAGCATTAAAAGTCACATCTACAAGGCTTAAATTTCAAGTTATGAATTTAGCAGATGAGACTTTGTTCTACGGAACAGTCGGCATGTTCTCCAGCACTCACCTGACCAAGCCGTTGTACTTCTCTGCTCGAAGCTCGTGCAGCCGCATCTCCGGCTGCGGGTCGTTGTTGTTTCGCTTGGCGCCGTTCTGTCGCCGCCGCTCCTCCTTCTGCCTCTGTACTGACTCTTCTTCCACTCGACTGGTAATACAGACAAAACCAATTTTGTGATCATTTTTTTTACTTTTAACTTTTAGGTTGACTTTTGATTGACTTTGCATATGAATTTCGATTATAATGAAAGCCAACATGATCTCGTAACACTCTCCAGTAGGGCTAACATGCGCGCCACGAGAAAACTTTGTCTACACGTTTACTCGTAATCTCGAGATTCACGAGTAAACATGTAGACAAAATTTTCTCGTGGCGCGCATGTTAGCCCTACAGAACACTAAAGTCCTGGCCGACCTGCTTGGATTCTAGAGTAAGCTCAGTTACTGAAGTGATCCAGTGGGGAGCCGTATCACTCCAAAATGTCTTCGGGAAGCTTATTATAAAGACTTATTACTAACAAATGAATTAGTGAAATTTTAATAGTCCCCCCGACAGAATCCGGTCGAATCTGAGCGGGAGATATTTTAGTGCTCAAGTGTGTGCGCAAACAAAGTTCGTTCCGTCCCATAGTGCGATGGAATGGAAGTCCGACACAACCTAAGTGAGATCCTGATGTCCTGATATCCTGATCGCAAAACCGAAGGCGGTTGTTGTTCGAGGCACGAGAGTGACACACCGCCAACTTCCCAACTCTGGGCTAGTACTGACAATTTCTTGACAGAAAAACTGTAGTTAAATTTTACATAGCTTACAAATGCAGAATACCTAGAACACCTAGAACAGTCTCCGATTATCTTGTCGGAGGAAAAAAGGGAGGAACACATAAAAAAAAAAATGCAATGAATTGAAAGTGATCCCTTACATGAGGTAGGCCATGAAGTAGCCGGCGGCCAGCACGAGCGCGACGGTGGCCAGCACGGACAGCGCGGACAGCGCGTGGTGCGTGCGCAGCGCCGCCAGCGCGCGCTCGCCCCACTCGCACAGCCGCCGCGCCGCGCGCCACACCGCGCCCGCCGCCGCCTCGTCCACCAGCTCCTGCCGCCGACCCACACATTCCATTATGTGGCTCTTATGACAAGTCGAATCTATCACTGGTTCGAAAGGGTGATTCTTTTTTTTTAAGCTATTGCATTGCTTCTATCGCGGGCCAGCGTGGAGACCGAATCCAGAAATTCCGTAACGAAAATAACCTGACACGGGACTCCGCTACGGTGAGCCGCTAGATGGCGTTGATAAAAAATGCTACGCAATAGCTTTACCGCGGCAGTCACCGAGTGCCACACGTCTTTTTTAATTTATTTTGGCAAAAACAGTCATTACATAAAAACTACTACGACGGCCTATGACGACCTATTGTTGGCTAAGCGTAAAATGGGCCGTTTCCTAAACTAAATATAAAAGACAATTAATGAAACTCCATAAGCCGCCGCCCGGTGGCGCCTCTCTCGTATCGAACCGCGCACGCGTCGTCCATCTTGTTGCTTTTTCTATGTCTTGTCGCAATATTATTTTACTTACTTTTAAAATAAATAGTACAAGTAATTTCGGGTTTATTTTTCATTCCCCACCTATGACAATATTATGACTGCTAGTATAGGTTGATTGTACACTGCCATACCCCTTCTAAGTTAGCCAGCTACCATCTAAGACTGCATCGTCACCTACCATACGGTGAGATCGTATATTGCTTGTCGTACCTGCACGCGCGTCTCGTAGGCCACTACCTCGGCGGGGCGCAGCAGGCGCTTGACGAGCTGCTCCAGCGCGCGCTTGGTCTCGTTGAGCCGCTCGTGGTAGCGCACGGCGTCGGCGCCGCGCGCGCCGCCCTCGCGCAGCTCGTCGGGCTGGCACGTGGCGCACGTGGGCCACGTCGCGTTCAGCCACTCGTAGTGGATGCGCGTGGCCTCGCGCCGCCACAGCACCACGATGCGGTGCTCCACCGACGTCATGTCGATACCTGCCACACGTGAAATTATGAAAGAAATCAATGAACAGAGTCCATCCATCGCTTAATGAAATAGAAATAGAAATATTTTTTATTCAAATAAACTTTTACAAGTACTTTTGAATCGTCAATGAATCTACCACTGGTTTGGAATGCCGTTCCTGCCGAGAAGAGCCAGCAATAAACTCGGCGGAATGGATTGAAAAGTCACTTTGTCTCGTTTTCACCTCCATTACAATGTCCATTAATATTTCTCGAACTCGATAGTTTATATTAGACTACACTAGAGCAGATTTCTCTCAGAAAAAAATTCAGACAACGACGAAGGCAATCTGTAGGGCTAACATGCGCGCCACGAGAAAATTTTCTCTACACTTTACTCGTGAATCTCTGTAGAGATTCACATAGAGACTACGAGTAAACGTGTAGACAAAACTTTCTCGTGGTCTACTGGTCATAAATTTTGCTCAAGACTATCACAATTTTGCGGGATTATACGTCCCTTTCTGACATTAGAGGGCTGCATTATCCCGCAAATTTTCAGCGGCCTAATAATTGTCTGTGATCAAATCGAATGAGTGTATACTATTCCAGAGCGTGCAACTCACCGGAGCCGTTGGCGAGCGCGTGCACGAAATCGGGCTGCGCGTGCGCGTACACGTACGCGTAGCGGATGCGCTCGGGCGCGCGGCGCGCCAGCGCGCGCAGCACGGCCAGGCTGTGCGCGTGCGTGTGCGCGTCGCGCGCGATCAGCACGCAGCACAGGCGGCGGCGCGCCGCGCGCCACTCGATGGGGCACACCGTGTCGAGGACGCTCTGTGAAGTTTCAAAATTTTGTATTGATAAAATAGTCCTGGTAAGGGTCTAAAGGGCCGCAGGAGGCTTTGGCTGTCGTTATCTACTTATTAAAAACTTGGCCAGAAATTAAACTGCCATACTGCTTCCATGAAACCGATCAGGTTAGGAAACCGAAAAATTTTATACTCGTACAATTGGGTCGAGGATATTTGGACAGTCCTAGCACAGGTTACGGTCTAATTTGACTGCCAGTTGCAATCACCAGCCTCAAGTTTTAGTCTAATGCTTTGGTTTATTTATGGTGTACATTGTGTTCACTTTTTTTAAGTCTGTAAATAAATAAAGTAAATTCACTTCCATTTTTGACTGTCACTGACCACTAAGTGAGATTGGAGTCAAGGTTTTAACCTAATCCTAATGGAAAAAGGGTTGAACATTGAACGGGTAAAATCATCGCTAGCGTTGTTTTATTCATGTTATGTCATGCTGCCTGTACTCCCAGGTACCTGTGAGGACAGCCTGGGCAGCGTCAACATCTGGTTGGCCTCGATGAGCTGGCGCAGCGTCTGCGTGGGGATCTCGGTGGTGCTGACGGTGGCGGCCGGCTCCACGCTGTCCTCCTTCAGCAGCACCATGGTGTCCATGCTGCGCTGCACTTTGTATCGCGCGCTCGTGTTCTGCGTATCTCGGGAAGTTATGTCGACGAATCTACAAACAGACAGATGAATGGAGTACTATTATAATATTATAAATGCGAAAGTTTGAATGTATGGATTTTTGTTACTTAATCAAGTCGCAACGACTAGGCAAATCGATTTGGCTGATATTTGGCACAGAGATAGATTATAGTCTGGAATAACACATAAGCTACTTTTCACAGAATTCTTGCGAAATTGGAATTAAAAAACCTTACGCGAATGAAGTCGAGGGCATCAGCTAGTCATTACATATATTAGCTACCACGACGTAAATCGACGTGAGGCTTTGTAGTTCTTTTTTGTCTAGATAAATTAATTCTTTTCAGTTAAATATGGATGATTTAGGAGATATAGATAGAATTTAATTGAAGTAAATGTATAACGATTAGCATCAACGAAAAATGGAGCTCAAAACAGAATGAGTTCTCAATTTTTTTTTATCAGCATTAGGATTAGATCACACACTTTTTTAGCTAATTCACTCGACTCAGAGATACCCTTTTGAAAACAAGTTTTGGTAAGATTTATTTATATTTTTCTTCGCTAAGAAGCTAAGATTTTATATGATATTTATCTTGAAAAATCAAAAAATCAAAATAAAAATTTATTTATTTCATGTAGGCTATCTTGTAGCTCTTATGACAGGTCGTAAATCTACCACCGGTTCGGAATGCAGATTCTGCTGAGAAGAGCCGGCAAGAAACTCAGCAGTTGCTTTTCAAAAAAATTTTTTTTTACAATGTGTAACAAAACTATTCTATGCACACAATGTTTCCACAAAGAAGTTTCAAAAATGCATACCTACCACAACCTAACACACGTAAAGATGGGTAGACACAAAGCAGACCCATTCCCGTTCACGAGCACAACGCATGAAGCCAGTAAACTTACGCAAAAGACACCCTGTCTCGATAGTGGAAGGCGGTGATGAGATATCTGAGGCGTATGTTCTGCCGCTCCTCGAATATGAGCGCCTTCACTTTGTTGTCCTCAAAGTCGCTGACGAATGCATCCACGTTGGCATCAGTGAGGGTACGGACCAGTTTGTAGGGGAACTTCCAACGAACGAATTCTGTGAAAAAATGGATGTAGTTTGGTCCCTTTGAGTTTTAATTTGCGTCCTTACCGCTGTGCTATTGAGTCTTCAGTTTTGGATTTATGTTTTACCTATAGGAATGTGATTGGGCCCCTAACTACACCTTCAGTCATTTCCATTACCAATTGTCATTAGGTGCAACTCTGCAAGTCTATCTCACCTATAAAAAGCTGAGTACCTACCTAGTAGTAGTCAACTTCAGCTTGGCTGATATACTTAAGGAAATTGATTTGTATTGTAATCCTATTAATATTATAAATGCGAAAGTTTGGATGTATGGATTGATGGATGGATGTTTGTTACTCAATCACGCCACAAGAATTGAACTAATTTGGCACAGACATAGACGTCTTGTCTGGAATAACACATAAGCTACTTTTTATCTCGAAAAATAAATTTACGCGGGAATTAAAAAACCTTAATCCACGAACACACGCGAATTCGCGGGAATCACCTAGTTGAAAATAAATTAAGCTTATGGGAGAAACTTGATTTAACATGGTGTTAAAAGCAGCGTTCACCTAGTATCTTGGGCAGCGACGCCAGCCCCTCCTTGTAGATGTAGACCTGCTTGTCCAGCACGAGCGCGAGGCAGGGCACGCCGTGCACGCCCACGCGGCGCGCCAGGCCGGCCTCGTGGCCCGCGTGCACCGTGGCCAGCGTGACGCCCAGCGGCTGCAGTGCCTCCACCAGCCGCCGCCACGCCGTCGCCGAGCGCACGCAGTCGAAGCACCAGTCCGTGTAGAACAGCACCAGCGCGGGCGTGTGCACGCTCTTCTCCAGGATGTTGTTCTCGAAATGTCTGAAAGTACCCCGTCATTCTCGCCAACTAGTTTTTTTTTTTTTTAATGTGATATTTACACTGCTATACCCCTTCCAAGTTAGCCCGCTACCATCTTAGACTGCATCGTCACTTACCATCAGGTGAGATCATAGTCAAGGGCTATCTTGTCACCGAATAAAAATATATATATATGAATATCGAGCAAACGAGCCTAAGCTTGTTTTAAGCTTGTGGCAGTAATAGCATAAGTATTGCTGCTTTAGATTTTTAGAGGAAGGAAGGAGATGTTGCATATTATAAGAAGTAAAATAAATAAAAATAAGTTAAAAAATGGCACAGAACAAGAGTCTGTGGAGTGTAAAGTTATTTAAAAAAAAAAGGTATGTTGTGGCAACCCATAGGTGGGTCTTCATTACTGCATAATATCTAGTTTACCAAGTATTTTTTAGGTTTCTTTTTTAATTTTTGTAACCTGTTGAGTAAATAAATAAAAATACAAAAAAAATATATATTCTTTTGTTTGTGTTCATATTAATACAAAGTTTAAGGACCGCTCGACATGTTAAAGGAGAATGCTTATTTTTGGACCCAGGCACGACAAAAAGGATTTTTGTCAATATACTTTATTATTGTCCCTTAGAAATCCTTAATGGAGTTAAATGATTTCTAAGGGTCAATAATTATGTCCTTTAAAAAAAAATAGTAGATGATAACAGATAAAAACTAGAACTAGGATCTTTTTCTTCTTTACCAACTGATAGAGGTCCTCTATTGAACAAAGGTCTCTTGCATAGACTTCCAAAGTCTTGCAGTATTGCACCTGCATCCTCTGCGATGAGAAAGAAGAAGTATCATACTTTAGTTGAATAAAACATACAAAAGCCATACCTCGCAGTAACAGACAATTTGTGGAATAATGTTATGTCTTGGTCTTGAGTTCTGAAATGTGTGCTGAAATATTCAAATGGGTCGTTGCTGAAACAAAAGACATATTTACAATATAATAATTTAAACATAAAAATTCTTTTTACAAAACCGACTTCAAATACTGGCATGCAATTTTGAAATCGGTAGACTGGAGATTGACGCAGACTACTTTTTATCCTAGTAAAACAGACAGTTCCCTCATATTTTTAAAAACGTAACTACACACAGATGATTTTTTTTTTTTGTAAGAGTTAGTATGTAAAAACAAACAAGCAGACATATATGCATAGACTGTTAAAATCATAACCCTTTGTTCTGACTAAAAAAATTATCAAAAACTCTCACCTGAATCTAGCATACTGACTATAATCATGTCTCTGCTTATACATGTGGTCATCTTCATTGGTAATGCCATACAAGTCATACGCCTGCCTGCGCTCCGTGTCTGACAGAAGCTCGTAAGCTTGCTTGATCTCCACAAACCTCGACTCCGCATTTGGGTCCTCATTTTTATCTGGGTGCCTACGGATAGAATATAATGAATATAGTGTATATAAATAACACTGGCCAAGTGTGAGTTGGACTTGCACACAAAGGGTTCCACACTAGCATAACAGCGATTTTTAAGGTCTAGCAAAAATGCAGAAAAAATCACATTTCTTGTCCAATGTCTGTGTGTTATTTTTGAATTTTTATTTTTTATTTTTACATATTCATGTATTTTTGATGTGCAAAGCTTTTTATCAAGAATGATCAATTTTTTATTAGATGAGAGTGTGACATAATGTAGGTACACTGTTTATTTTATTCTTTACAAGCTAATTACCATGTATTTGTCATTGTAGATGGTTCTTTAAAATCTTTCATTTCTTACAATATTTAAAGAATACAATGTTGGTTTGTAGGTTGTCAGCTCTCTCAGTGCCTAATTTTATCAAGACATTTCAAAAGATGAGCCTTAGAAACTACATCAGACAGATGAACAGAATAAACAGACATTGCTTAAAACACTCCTGGTTTGTAAGAAAAACATGTTGTAAGTTCAAAGAAATGACCTATTTTATTTAAAAATCAATAAAGTAACCAGAAAAAAATACAAATTTCAAACTAACCACTCTTTCGCTAGTTGCCTGTAGGCTTTACGGATTTCGGGCAGAGTCGCTCTCCTGTGAATACCCAGAATCTTGTAAGGGTCACCGATCTTCTGCGTCAAGATAATCGGACCCACAGCCACCAACAACAATAGGCACAGTCCCTTCCATTGCATATTATTGAGTTGAAACAACCGACCCAGGGCAGGCAAACCTCCGTTCTATTCCAAGAACTATTATCAAACCGACATCGTTATTCTATGACCAAACACATTACTGTAGTAAATTAGCGGACAATTTCAAGAATCTCATATCACTCATTCGTCCTAGAATAGAACGAGATGGCTGAAAAATCGTGAAAATCTTGGGAAAATTCATGAAAATCTCAATCAAATGACAGAGCACACAGACAGCAAATAGCAAAGCAGTAAAGTTGACACATGTCAAAGTCAGTCAACATCACAGACTAATTATTAATTCTAATATGTAAATAGGGTGGCAGACCCAATTATGGGCACTTTAAGAGTTTATCTTATTTCAAATATGTTTTTTAAGTATAAATTTAATCAAATTCTATAAATCACTGTGTTCATAAGGTTACTTGTTTAATAAAATATATGATTAAAGAAGATATTGAAATTTTTTTGTTTAAATCAACTAGAATTTTAAATAAGATTGAAAAATGACCCAGTCCCCAATTATTCGCACATTTGTTACCAGTTATGGGCACAAAATTATCCAATTATCAACACTCAGATTTTAATAGAGTTTAAGGGAAATATAACGCTAGGCTACCTACGGAAGTCTTTTAGAATATAGATTTTATTACGAAATAATATACGGAAATTCTTATAGTAACTGTAGGTGACTTAATTTTTTTATATTTATTATATTTAAAACAAACACCCTTACATATTTAATAAGAAAACGTAAACATAGTCTTTATCAAACGACAGACGTCCACAGCTGGACAAAGATCTCTTATATGGACTTCCACAGGCTTCGGCTTTACGCTACCTGAATCCAGTGGCTCTCTGCGACTCGTTTGATGTCGTCGGTCCACCTAGCTTCCCGGTACGGGATCGCTACTCCAACACCATGGGATCCCATCGACCATCAGCTCTTCGAACTATATGCCCGCCCATTTCCACTTCAGTTTCGCTTAGCTATGTCCGTGACTTTGATTCTCTTACAGATATCCTCATTTCTGATATGATCTCGCAGGGATACTCCGAGCATGGCTCTCTCCATCGTCCGCTGAATGATTATTGTTTCGTGATAAATAACTGCCCATAGAACTTCTCAACCGCTCTCCATACCTCAGGTGGAGAAGAAACGTGACAGCCTTCGCCAGTTTTCAGCCGCGTCAGCTGGCTCTGTCCGATAGATAGATCTCTCACGGACACTTTAGAATGGAACTTCTGTTCCACTAGATGGTATCTTTAATACACTTGGTATTCAAGGCCCGCAGGTCGCGAGTTCTTTTCTTAGAGATCTGCCTATTAACCTACCAGTAGGCATCCGCGTCTGCTGACGACTGAAGTCTCATCTCTTATCTGTCTTCCATCAGTTTGAGAGTAAGGTCAGAGAACTTCTTGGTCCTTTTCGTGTGATGGGTCTTAAAGAATTTAGACTCCAGAGTATGGACAGTTTACACACACTTGTTAAGATCGTCTACAGACTCCCAGTCTGCTAGGGAATCGAATCGCTTCGGAGTGTTAATAAACAGGAAAATCTCCAAATTTTGTAACCAGATACTGACACCCCTTGTTTTGCAATGAAATAACGGGAAAGTTTCATTTACTTTTTGAATTAGTAACTAATAATACTTAGAAAAACAATTGAAAACAATTATATTATTAAAACTCAAATAAAACCACAGTTAAATCATTATTAAGTAAGTAACGTCGATGAGTCAAAATGGCCGAAAAACTTCGGGAACTCCAGAACGATATCTTTCAACTACGATTCTGACGTCATTTTAAAACTTTCCAGATTAGAAAGGTTTCGATTGTGAAAAATATGAATTCCCCTAAATATTTTTTAATCTGAAAATTAAAAACCACAATCAGAAACTTATATTTTAATCTTTTGTGCCAAAGTGCGAATAAACTGGTGCAGTGCTAGCTATTGGGTTGGTCACCCTAGTTATGATTCTGTGACCGGACATACAAAAGTGCTCTGTGGTTGTAGTTCTCTCTGCTTTGTGGTTCTCTTAGCGCTAGCCCGCACTGCGAACAAAATCCGCACGATATTTTTTTCGTAATTCTGTAACACTTGTAATCATATGGAGATAAACGCACTTGCGATTTGCAAGAAATCTATAGTTTGATACAATTTTCACGCAGATTTTAAATCGCAAGTGGGGGTTTCTCCATATGATAGCAAGTGTGACAGAATTGCGAAAATAAAATCGCGCGGATTTTATTCGCAGTGTGGCTTAGAGCTTAATTATTCCATTCACCACGGAGTTTCCCTATGTTATTTTACTCTTTGCCATGGAGTGATTACATTCTCTTGGCAATTGGCATTCACGATTCCATTTATCATTTATTAGTCTGTGTTAATCTCGCGTGTCGCGTGTGCAAGTTTTAGTTTTTTTTTCAAACTTGAAATGGATTTAAATAAAATTTGAATAAGAAATAAATTACGTAATAAAACACTGAAAGTGTTATTATTTTGAATAACCTACAAAGAAACTTAACGACAAGGAACGTACTAGTCTACCAAGTTTAACCGGTAAATATCTCAAATATACTCTTAATATACTCCACTAGTTTTATGAGTTTTAATAACTTAACTTCCTTATATTAATTTTTAAAATGACCTAATACACAATTACACAATTATTTCATAAGGATAAAAATCCTTGATTCTTAATAAGTGGGTACGCACTGTTAAGTTTTTCGCAACACAAATGACTTTCTTGTAAAGGTACAAAATTAACTTATTGATGACTGCAGACATTATTTGGTATCTATTTACAATTACTACCGACATGCTATAATTATACCTATTATTTTCAATATAGGTCATTCTTTAATTGCAAAATTTGTGATAAGCAATTTTTTATTGCAACATTAATTTCACGTATTTTGCTTACATTTTATTTTAGGTACTTAAAATATTATAAGAGGTTGTCCAATGACCTTCTTACACATTTAAGGTCAAAGGCTTTGATTTAATTATTATTGTGCCTAATTTTACTTTCAACTATATTGAAAAATTAATTAAATATTCTATTATTTCAATAGTAACTTGGGCTGTATTTTTGTCCATAATTGGGGCTCATTTGTAAGAAATAAAAATGCTTGATCAGACAAAATTATCTCTGTGATGTACATCTGATGAGATGATCTTGGCGAAATTAGGCACAGAGATAGCTCCGGAAGGCATCAAGAAACAAATATAGGTTTTTTGCCTTAGGAAATGAAAATATTCATACAGACCTAAGTACATGAACAAGAAGTTGCGATAACCTTAGTATCAGTATAGTACAAAATAGTTTCTAGAGTATGTATACAAAATTTCATTGTCTCTGATTGGTTGACATTCAAATAATTAGAATCAAACATCATTTGTATATAGCATTCTTAGCAGAAACATCTACTTTACAATCCCTAATGATTCATAAATATATGTGATAATAGACACATAAAACAAATGATCAAGAAACAATTGATATAATATTATCAAGGTTAACCTGTTCTATTGTTTATATTCTAATTTGTAATCAAGTTTATATTCATATCTACATCATGGTACAACCCGCCAGTCGGTTTCCAAACTTCAAAAAAATATTAATTATATTTCTACACTTCATCCTCATTATAATTATAACAACATAGTCCTTTTGACTTACTAGGTAACTTTCTCAATAGACTTTATCAATAGACCTTTAAAAAATAAATAACTCTTCAAACCACATTGTTTCATCCATTAGACACCAAAGATGTTCTTTTCTAGGGTTCCTTACCCAAAGGGTGCCAATGGGACTCTATAACTAAGCCTCTGCTGTCTGTCTGTCAGCTACAGCTCGTTGACAGGCAGGCCTATCTCATGAACCATAATAGGTAGACAGGTTAAATTTTCATGTGTTTCTATTGCTGCTACAACAACAAATTATAAAAAAAAAAAACATTTAAAAAGTACATAGTATTAAAAATTTTGTATGATGATATGGATGGAACTCTTCTTGTGTGACTCCCTGATTGGCTTGGTTTTTTTTATAGAAATCTAAGAAGATCAAGAATCTAAATGTGGTGATTGTTTCTGTTGGTGTCTGTAGTCACGTATGGCTATGTCACCAACGATTTCTTGCAATTCACGAGGGCGCGCGATTCATAGTTGTGTGTGTGTCGTATCTATATAAGTGGGAACGAGAGCTTGATTGCGCCTGACCGCTCACACCTAAGCTCTTGACAGGCACGCACACTTACACAATGTGCATGTACACGACGTAACCACAAGTAAAGCTCACGCGCCCTCGTGAATTGCAAGAACCAAGAACTATAGCAAAAAACGCGCTGTCGTCACAAAGTGGGTGTGTCGTGACGCACAAGTTGCATGCACGTGGCTCAATTGAGGCCCATTTGCTCATTAGAGCGCTGGGATGTGGTTGCTTACAACCTATTTGTGACCCACGCTAGTTTACTATAAAGAGGTTTGTTGAAGACTTGCCTTGAATTGCGTCGCTAATTAATTTACTCTGATTCATTTTCCTTGAAGCATAATTCAATCTGTAAATTGCTATGAGTATGTAACTAAGTATCTAATAATAATAGCACAGAATTTTGGGTGACCTTTGTAATGTAGCCTCGGTTATTTTTCGGTAACTAAAGTTCCCTTTCCATTTACAACCGAAAAATCAGATCCACGAACTTTTTGAGTATTTGAATTACGAATGCAAAGATCTTGAAATCAACACCTATCTTCATGCATGAAGAGGCATGTATAAAATTATTATGATCTTCTCTTCCTTGCCTATGGCGTTGAGACTTGAAAACAAACCAATTCATTATGCTACCTGTAGAAAAGGATACAACTTTTACACCTGTTAATTTACTTTAATTTAGAGCGGGAGGGTACCAGCCAATCAGAGGCCATTGCGATCGTTACACTGATGCAATCATTTTTAGAGAATCGACATGCAGAAATCTTTTAACCTGACGCCATCGGTACCATGTTTGTCTGGTGGAGGCTTTGGCCGTGGCTAGTTACCACCCTACCGTCAAAGACGTGTCGCCAAGCGATTTAGTGTTCCGGCACAATGGCGTGTAGAAACCGATTAGGGGTATGAGTACACTGCCATACCCCTTCCAAGTTAGCCCGCTACCATCTAAGACTGCAGTCAAGGACTATCTTGTCATTGAATAAAAAAATATTTTTTTTTTGCAGATCAATCAAAATGGAGGCTACTTTGAAGGCGCTAAGCGATGTCCTCGTGCCGTACAAGGAGGAGGTGTCGTCAGTGACGCGCTTCGTGACCATCGCGCAGATGTTCTCCGGCAGCTTCATCTGCTACGACATCTACAAGCAGAACAGCACCAAGGGCATCGGCATCATGCCTTTCGTGGGCGGCCTTGTTATGTGAGTTGCGTACTGCTCGACTGTGACCGCCTACCACAGGGACGACGTTCTGACAAACGTTCCGTTCTACCGTTCGTTGTAGAATGGTGCAGGGAACGTAAATAACTTATTTTTTATGTACGTTCATACGTAGTGCGTAATTATAATCTATGGAGACTTTTTTCTTTTTTTTTTTTTTTCAGAAAATCTGTTTTTTTTCGTAATTTAACCTTATAATTGCAACGATTTTTATGATCGCTCATATGTAGTACGTATCTACTTAAAATCTATTGAGACAATTTTTTTTTTCTTTCAGAAAATCTGTTTTCGTAATTTAACCTTATAATTGCAACGATATGGTACAAAATATATAACGATCTAACCAGTAGCGTGGTGCGGGTGATAGGTTAATAGAACGAAAACTGTAGTCGTCAACCGGATGCAGTGGACTGCATGATGAATGCTAATTTAGCATTTATTTGGGAAGAGATAAACTCAGATTAAAAATTATTACGTGCAGTACAATTCAAAACAATTCTTTTATTTGTATAATGTGTGTGCAGCGTATTCATTCGCTGTGTGTGTGCATAAGATGATAATTAATAATGTAATTATTACAGAGTCCAATTTTATTATTGAGATAACAAAACAATCACAGTTATTTAAACACAGAATCAGTTGGAGGATCGTTCATTACTGAATATATCCCTATACTTGTATCCCTATACTTTGTATCCCTTGACTTTCACACGCGGCGATCTTGCGACGCTTGTATCCGGCGTCGAGTCTCTGCAAATTGTCTGATTCCGTCCAACTAACTAGGTACGTGTAGTGGGGTTAACCAACACTACACTTTTCAGTGCGAGGTTGCTATATCAGAACCTTGGGACCCCAACATCTAAGTATTTGTTCTTAAAACTATATCTACTTCAGTATCAAATCCAAATTGAAATATGTGCTACTCACTAGATAGAGACTGGTAATCTATAGATAAGATAATTATCTAGATAACGCCTACTTTTAGGTAGGTATTCCGTACTAGTGATAATACTAAATATTGTAATAATTAATTATTTACGGTGGGACCCCTTCACTTACGTACTTGCGTCGCCGTTGCAAGCGAATCCGGTGTAGGTACCTATTTGATGATGATGATGAAGTTTATTGATCCAGAAACAAAACTTAAACAACTAAAATTCTGCAATTACAATGGCATAGCTTAATGTTCTAGTTAATTACAAACAAAGCAGTAATACAGAAAAACATCTGCCCCTAAGCTAGGTATACACCTGTGTTTTAGGCGACAGTGCTCTCCTTAAGTAAAAGGTTCATTTATACAGCAAAGATGAAGAAATCAGCAGGTAAACTAACAAAAAATTAAACATGAAATAATACAATAATGTGTTTGTGTGTATGTGTGTGTGTGTGTGTGTGTGTGTGTGTGTGTGTGTTATATTTACTTAATTAAAAGTTCCTTCTTCAAATAAAGCCAGTGGCTGTTTGAATATACTTTGGAAAGTGCGTTCGGAACATTACAAACTAGTTCCTCCTTCACCTTTTTATCATAGAACTGCGAAAAGTCGTGAGCATTTGGCATCCTTATGTGGTAGAAATCCAACCTACTCGAACGAAACGCTTTAATTCAACGTTTCTGATATGAGCTGCTAAGGTGTGGAACACTCTTCCAGCATCCGTGTTTCCTGCCACTTATAATTTGAGTACTTTCAAGGCAAGAGTGAATAGGCATCTTTAAGGCAAGCGCGCTCCAACCTAGACCTCATCGGTGCTATCCAGTATTGTTTGTCGTCAAGCGCAAGCCTATTTCGGATTAAAAAAAATACAACACTGGATACAGGCTGCCAAGATCTTGTTCTGGGGCAATTTTTATGAGAGACTAGCGGACTCCCGCGACTTCGTCCGCTTCTTCAATTGACAATCGACTGTTCCTAAATCCCTACAGTTTAGGTGGCCTGCAGTATCAGGATTCAGGAGTGGGGTCCTGAATTTCAACGATGAAGTCTTTACTTGGTACCTATAATAACTATTCATAATCGACAGTTCCTAAATCCCCACAGTTTAGGGGGGAAGTACCCCTACAGAATCAGGATTGAGGAGTTGGAACCCGAAGTTTTTGTGGGATATCTTTATAAATATCTGCATTTATAATATTAGTAGACGCTAGCATAACGACCGCCTGTAGGTACTGAGTTAACGCGGAAGTCGATATTAAATAGCGTTGACCAATGCCGATAAAGTTAAGATAAGAGTACAAACTCCAAGGTTCTTCTCACCATTGATAAGCATCTTTGTTATTTCGACTCGTATAGTCCTCGGCAATCTTTATGGCCGCCCCTGGAGGTCCTAGAGTTCGATTCCCGGGTCGGGATGCATTGGATTTATCTATCAAGAAATTCCCAATACTAGCCCGGAGTTAGGAGACGGTGTGTCACACCCGAGAGCCCCTAAAGCCGTCGGTCCTATGCAGACTTCCTCGGTCGTGTCAGATTTTCTTACCATCGAGCTATGAGTGTGAGGGAATAGAAAGTGCACCTATGTTTACGCACACACGTGTGCACTATATTATATCCGAAGCTAAGTAATCTCTGTGGGGAATGGCCGCTGAGGCCAGCTTCGGGGAGAATTTTTAATTTATATGCTAAATGCCATTCTGCAATCGGCATGCAGCGATTGCAGTCCGTCTGTCCAGACACAGGAGACATGTTGGCGATAAGGCCGCCATTTGTTCTCTCATTTATACTAGTGGTTCGCCCCGAACTGAGACCTCGCGATATCCCATAATTCCCAAAAGTTTTAATTATATATTGTAATAATTAACTTTTAACATTAGACGCAATAAAAAAAATAATAGTTGACATAAAACTGTTTTACTGACACAGCGCCATCTATTAGCATTATAGTGAAGCTATTAGCTTCACAATAATGCTAATAGATGGCGCATTAAAATTAAATAATTTCGTTTCTTTATAACATTTATCTAATTTTAGTATTTGTTGTTCAAGTACAGGATATAACTGAATTTTCAACCAAGTTTCACGTTCTAATATTCAGTAATTCAGAAGTTATAGGGCTCTGACAGACATTTAGACGGACACACTTCTCTGTCTAGTAGGCAAGCGCCCTAGTTGACTCAGAGAACTCGCTTCGCTCGTTCAATAATTAATTGTTAGTTAATTTTACTTTATATGTTTCTATCTAATGTGGTGTACAATAAAGTGTATTCATTGTCATTTTGTCCCCAGGAGCATCCTCAATTTAAAGTTCGGCTTCATGCTCCGCGACGACACGATGATCCAGGTCAACTTTATGGGTCTCGCGCTCAACATCGTTTACCTTATGGTATACTACACGTACGCCAGGAACAAGGGCACCGTCTGGATGCAGATGGGCTTGGGAGGGGCGTTCTCCGCCGCGTTGATTGGTTACGCCGAGGTGGAAGACCCAAAACTCGTGGAGAACCGATTCGGGACGCTTATTACGGCGATTATGTTCTATCTGATTGCATCGCCGATGTTTGGTTTGGTGAGTTAATGTTTTGGCCTTGGATTATTCTTCTAACAAATGATTTGTATTGTAATTTTTATATGTACATCCTATTTCACTTCCGTTCTTAACCCACTTCTGAATACGTTGGAATTTTTTTTTATTATTATTTTTTATGTATGTTCCTCGATTACTCGAAGACGTCTGGACCGATTTGGAAAATTCTTTTTTTGTTTGAAAGCTTATACTTCCTTTCTTCTACTTCAAATTTTATTGGCACAATACTTAGTGGCGTTTGAAGTAGGTTTTGTAAAAAGAATTTTTACGTTTATATTGTTAATGACCCATTCCTGTATCGCGCTATCGTGGTTGCAGAAGGACATAATCAAGAACAAGAGCACGGAGGGCATGCCCTTTCCCATCATCATATCGGGTACTGTGGTGAGCTTCATGTGGCTGCTGTACGGGATCATACTGAACAACAAGTTCCTTGTGGTGAGTGTTTTATTACATCCTTCTTTACAGCGTTCCGTACCCGAAGGTTAACCAACGGGACCCTATTACTGAGCCTCCACTGTCTACTGTCACTGTCACAGAATGTGTATTTCTGTTGCCACTATAACAACAAATAATAAAAATAAATTAAAATTAAGGGAGGGGGCAACTACTCTACACGAAACGTGTTTTTTGGTACGGAACCCTTCGTATGCCCTTTTTTTTTGTTAAAAATGAGCGTGACTGATAATGTCATAACAAACACGAACACGACATGTAATATCATAAATTCAAAGATACGAATTCGTGTCATGGATTATAAAACTTTTGCTCTTGTACCTAAGAAATAATTTAAGCCTCAATCGCCCAATGGTAACAGGTGCGAACTGAAAACTTAAAGGTTGTGGGTTCGATCCTCACCTGTTGCACTATTGTCGTACCTACCCAGTCCTAACACAAGTGTTCACTTATTTGGAGGGGAGAGGAGAACATCAGTCAAGTTCAGCTTGGCTGATATTCTTTATAAAAAAATTATATTTCATTTCCATGCCTTCTGTTTGCTGATTTCAAAAACAATTGGAGGTTCTCAATTCCATTATTTTATTTTATTTTTTTGTATATATGTATGTTACACGATATCTTTGCCATCTTTCTTTCCTTTGCCCCTTTTTCCTTTTTTCGCTTTTTTTTAATAATAATTTTTTCTTACATTTTAATTCTAAGAATATTCCACTTTTAAGATGGGAAAATAAGGGGATAAATCCCGTTTATTAACTTTCAATGTTTTTTTAAAATCAAAAGTAGGGGTCAAACCTTTGGCCGTTCCCCATTGGGCTATTGGTTATAACCAACGTGTATGGCGAACAGTTGGTAATACATAATATTATAGGATTATCAATTATTATAAGTCGCATTATCAAAATAATACATCTTATCGACGCATGGGTATTACAATGATAATTAATTACTATTATAGCTTTAATCGGTATGATTACAAGGCCAAGCATTGAGTATAGGTACTCAAGAAGATTTTACTAGGGATAATAATAATTATTATTATGATAAATCATAAGACATATGTAAAATACAGAGAAAATAGTATAAAATATATCTGTATTATATAATATAAATATATGGATTACTAGCTGACGCCCGCGTTGATTTAGTTTTTAAAATTCCGCGGGAACTCCTTGATTTTCCAGGATAAAAAGCCTATGTTACTCTTCAGGTCCTCAACTATACCCATGCAAAAAGTCACGTCGATCCGTAGCTCTGTGGCAGCGTTATCGAAAGACAAACCAACGAAAAAACACACTTTCGTATTTATATATTAGTGACATGACATGTATCTTTTCAAGGCCCCACTGCTAAAATCGGGCCTGACAAAATTAAGTAGTATCCCAGATACTTGCGTGTTGCGTACTGGAAACAGACAGCATTTTTTTTTATCTACGTGGCAGACGGGCTAATTCAAGTCTAAAGCCAGTTTATATATAATACTTATTCTTTTATTTGGACGCACATACGCAATAGCGTTTCAACCCACAAAACGTCAAGTTAAATGCATACATAATGTGAAGGAATAAAGTTAACTTTTCAATTGATAAGTTGTGTGGATTGACCCTTTATTGCGTATGTGCGTCCGTTTATTCCTCTATTTTTTCTTTTTCAGCTCCAAAACGTGGTAGTGTTCTCGCTATGCGCCTTCCAGATGGCACTGTTTGTGATCTACCCCGCGAAGCCTAAAGAACCTAAAAAGGAAAAGATTAAGGCAAAGAAGACCAACTAAAGCTTGAATCACAAAGACGCGACGCGGCACCCATCGCGGCTCCCACAAGGTGTACTATAACGAACTCTATGAGGGCGTGTGAGGAACTCTATGGCTCGGGGACTTACCTCTTCCATGGGGGAATTCCCTTTGATTTACTGCGATAAACTGTAGCCACTCTTCCATTTTTTGAGAGCAAGTTATCTGTATACCTGTCATGATCGTTTCAGTGGCACTTTAAAAATGTATTAACTTAGAATAATTCTTCGCGGACCCTGGTAAGTAGACTAGATCCCTCCTTGTCTGATCATGTAACTGCCCGTGGAATTCTCGTCAAAATCGGTTCAATAATTCTTAAGATTAAAACAGACAAATAGGCAAAAATTTTAATAAAATTTTTCTGCTTATGCTTAACTTTCAAAACGCAGTAACTTCGAAATCGCAATTTATACAATTAAATTTTATTTACTTGTATATCAATACAAGTTAATAGTGGAATCAAATTCCTTCTTTTTTAATATAATATATCTACTATATTATATTACATCAAAAAATATGTATTACTTACGCCATAATATGCTATTTTTGCTAGCTTTCAAATAAAAGTAAAGTAGAATTATTTTACTTCTATTTGAAAATATTACAATATATTATTATATTATTATTAACAAACAAATCATGCAACAAAAATAAATAATTTACCTCATTTATTTTATAAGGTTATATAATTTAGATAATTTTATAAAATATTAAAAGACGTTATGCAATACTGAGTATCTACTGGCAAGTAATTCGCACTCACTTGTAGAATTCAATATCACTATAAGCTAAAACTGTAGGAATTGGCAAGACTTGAGTTGCAAGACTTTGACTTACAAGAACTGATTTCTACAATATTGCAAGTGGATACTTTGCTTTGTACTAAGAATGGGATCATTCCAACTTAACATGTTTATTGTATGTATAAAAAATTATACATGAGCTCAATTTAAGTAAGGCTTGACATCAGTGATTTGATAAAATATGTGGCTATTTTTTTGTGGAGGCCCTATTTTTGTAGGCCCCTTTACAATTAATATATGCACTACACTATATCGGACTGTAGATAAAAGCTACTGATAAAAAGTGTGGCCGTTTTTTAGTGGGGGCCCCATTTTTGTAGGCCCCTTTACAATTAATATATGTTTATACTATAAGGTTAAAGCTTCTGATAAAAAGGGTGGGCGGTTGTTAGTGTGGGCCTCATTTTTTTAGGCCCCTTTACAATTAAAAAGTTATATAAAAACCATCGACGACGCTATCAAAGCCTTGAACTATAAACTATTTAGGTTTTTAAATTCCCCTGGGATACCATTGTTTTTGAAATAAAAGATAGCCTATGTCCTCAACTATTCCCATGCAAAAATCACGTTGACGCGTTGCTGCGTGATTGAAGGACAATCCAACAAACATTTTTGCATTTTCATTTATAATACCTAAGGATAATGCCACAAATGTCAAGCCACTGCTTAACAATGTAGCTTTTTCCGTTGTACACATTCTCTGAACTAAACAGCCGCCCTAGCCACATTACAAATGTGTCGTATCTATTCTCTTTCCACGATCGTTAACGCTAAAGCAGGGGCTCCCAAGGTTTTTTGTGATAAAAACAACTTTGGGAACCATTATTCTACAGCGTTAGCGATCATGGAAAGAAAACACGTTTGTAATATGGCTAGGGCGGCTTGGTCTGTCCATGGAAGTAGGACTAAAGTCTGTGTCGTGCTATCCCTTTCATAATTCTCGCTGTGGAAAAGGATAGCTCTAGATTTAGACCTGTCAATTTAGTTTGGCGGTATTGTGCATGAGAATTAGCCACATTTTCTTATATTAAGTGAAATTAGTCTTTGTTTTTTCAATATTCTCTCGTTTTCGCTGCCATTCTACAATTTATTATGTCTTTTATTCTAGATCAAAATAAATATGAAACATTCGTATTCTTACAACAAAAAATCCTTTATTTTTTAGTACACATTTGAGTATAATATATTAAGTAAACTCGTAAACTAAATGATTGTTTATAGCAAATGAACTAAATAGCTTACAATGTAAGTTACCGAAGGAATGTGATAATGATAAAATATAATTTTATTAGAATATACTCTTATCAGTGATGAGATGAAATGTATTGTTAGCATTTTTTAATAATATTAAATTATATTTGTACAAAAATATTTTCATTTTTCTTAAAAGGTTCCCTAGGGCTCCCAAATCGCTTCATCATTACGTGGTTTGTGTCATTCTTCCAGCATAATGAACAAAAAAAAAATAATGAGATTTACAAAAAAAAAATTGTACAATAGGCGACCTTATCGCTATGAAACATTACTTTAATAATCTATCATTTATTTTTAAACACATTTATCTTATTATTTTTAAAAATGATTACAAATATACATTATATAAATATAAATATAAAAACATCATTAAAAACAATAAACATTACTTATTATTATTATTTCCAATCAATCTAATAGAAAAGGAAATAGAAATAAAACGGATAGAATATACACTAAAGGAATTAATAAAATACATGTTATACATTCAGTGGCTTGGCCTGTATTACGCCCGAATATTCTTAAAATAACAGTAGAAGTAGATTTTCGCCATGCTTTCGCCAGTCTTAGTGATGGCGAACTCAATATCGACGCGCGCTCGCTCGAACGGGAATACACTGGGAAACTCGTCCATAGGTATCGTAAGATTTATGAAACGATACGTGTTCTGAAAACTCCAAAAGAATCAATTATTTAACTAGATGTGGGTAGTTACGCAAGAAGGATCCAACCCACAAAACTTGTCAATGGAAAATTTTAGCATTCATTCTCAAATTATAAGTAACTTATCTATTAAGTAGACGGGGTCGCTATTGGAGACGTGAGGAAATCAATACTGCATTTTCCTAATATTGAGAGTGCCGTCTTAAACTAGAAAAGAACTGACGGCAGTATAGACTATAACGGACTTATTTTGCCATTGAATATAATTTACGAAAATTCTATAGCGGAATGATATTTTAATATCGCTGAATTCGAATCTTGTCCACCTGAACCACTGATCTCTATAATAGTTATTCCAGTTCCAGAGACACTCGTATCTGCTTATTACAGCGCCAAGATGGCGTCAATCAATTCTAAAATGACGCCTATCATCCAATCGTCTATGGTCCAAAAAATATGACGTCAGCCTCTCTACTCATTGTTAATCATAGATTAATTATAGAGCTCAGTGAACAAATAAGTTGGTGACGCTGTACGCTACACTGCCATCTATAGATCTCAGAGTATTTATTAACTAGACACGGTGTAACTTCTGGCATCCCCCTTTGCGAATACAAAGTACAAATGCCTGCACCTACCTGCAGAAGAGGACATTTGATTCCATATGCTAGGAGCCTCGGCGCGAGGATTTTTTCTTCTTTTAATAAATCGCAAAATTTGTAATGCAACTCTATGAACGAGCGCTTGTATTCGTTATGGAGAAACTCGTTAAATATGAAATTTAGCTGAAATAATTTAAATTATTGCGTGATCAAATCGGAAATTAATGAGGCGATTCATAAGAAAACAACTTCAAAATGGGCTTATTCAAGCGGCGGTTCAACAAATTCCTGAAAAGCAGCCAATTCACTGGTAGCTGGATGGTGCCTCTGGTTCTCCAAATGTTCATGGGTGGCGGTAATCACTTAACATAAATGCCTACTCGTTTGCTCGCTGTAAGTTCAAGTTGCTGATATAACTAGTTCATAGTCGCAAAGCTGAAGAGGAAATGGGCGCGAGGCACCTAACCAGAAGACCGATATAAGTACTTTGGTTGGATCTTGGAAGTGCAGTGTAGGCAAGCCCTCCAATGATTGATGATCTCAAGCGAGCCGCTGGACACAAGTTGCACTGTGGCGATCCTTGCAAGAGCTCCTTGGTCAGCAGTGCAAATTAAAATGTGTGAATTTATATTTGGATTACATTTTCTTATATTCCTAGTGGTCGTGACGTAGGTCAGAGTCGCACTGATAAAGCAATAGCGATGCGACGACAACGCGATAAATCGTGTGTCGTTATTACAGTAGTGATAAATAAATACCCATTTCCGAATCCGATGCTTTGCGATTCTTTAGTAAGGACCTAGATGAGTAATGGAGGAATTGGTTAAATAGTTCTTGAGTACATTCTCTCCAAAAAAAAAAGCTCCAAACTTTGAAGTTTGAGTTGAGCAGCAAGTTTGTTTCAGTCAGTGGATCCTAATGGATTAAGGGGCTTTAACGATATCGCTCGTAGTCTATCGTAGTCGCTTTACCAGTTGTAAAATACAAACCGTGACATTATTATTCCAAGCTTGTTTTATAGTGGACTCTGTATTGATGTAGTAAGCGCTTTTTCGCCCATATCTTCTAATAGCTATCGAATAGTTGTCATAATACTTCTCATTCATGTATACCACTTTGGCTCTCTCTGGAATTAGCTGAACTCCCTGTTAAAAAAATACTTAGTTTTTTTATGTAAAATCCTTTATTTCCTTGACGATATTGTCTGAGTGTAACATATCCTATATCCTAAAACTAAAAAAATGAGTAAGTAAATAACCATTTAAATCTCTAACTGTAAGTAAAGAAACAAATCAAAATTATAAAATACTCATATGAAATTAAAAAGATCTAAAAATGACGGTAAACGAAAAACATTCAGGGCCGCAAGATACACCGCACAAGTGAATTTGCTTTACTGTTTTATTTAATGGATTTATTACACTAACTACTTACTGGATTTTATACTTACGCAATATACAATGAAAATTGAAATGCCAGAGAGTATAACAAAATAGTGAAATATAATATTACACATATTCCACCCAGCAAACTTCAAAGTGCTTAAAGATGAAATGAAACAAATGTAGGTATCTCTGGTTGGTGAAACTTTTTATGTGATTTTAATACACATCAAATTCCCCGGGTATTTGGGATACAATGATATTGTTCACCTCTATTAGTATTGTAACGAATAATTCATTTATAATGAGTTTATATGAAACTTAATGCGATTTAAATGAATTGTGTATTTTAAATGACTACTTAGGTACCTTGCAAAATTAGTTGTAATATTTACCTAACAAAATCAAACAATAAATAGTTAAATCGACCTACAAATCAAACTGCGGCAGCGAGCTAAAGGCTGGTTTAAGAGTTGCAACAGGAAAAGGGTAAACTAAAACTAGAGTTAGTGGATTTAATTCACCTAAGTGCACCTTAAATGAAACATAGACAGGTAACTATGTAGTACTAGATGGTGGTCGCAACTTAAAGATCGCAGGTTATTAGGTTTCTAAAACAATCCTGTTTCTTTTTGATTTCCCTGAAAAAATTATGCTGTATGAAAACATCGATGTATTTAACTAGGTATCAGAAACTATCTCGGTGCTAAACTTATTGTTTCTAATTCTAATATCAAGTTTTTTTATCTACTAACCAGTCTATTTGCATTTGCATGTGGAAACCCCATCAAAAGCGATTCAGCTACCTATCTGAGATCTTCACCCTGTAGGTACATTGTAAAAAATAAAGTATCGCATCGTTCAAATTATCATCACAATATTATGAAGGTAGTCGAAATAAAATTCACGGATTCAATTTTAATACACCCAGGAATTAGGAAGTACCTACCAGTACCTACTTCTTAGTTCTTAAAAACATATTAGATTTATTAGTCTGTGATCAAAATGTAGTGATGAGCCCGATGAGCCTGAGATGAGCGATTATTCCAAAAGGTTACAATCTACAATCGAACTATCGTTACTAATTAATTTAATAAAATTAACTTAAAATATTTACAATACTAAAATATATTTAAAATTATATCTAAATTAAATTAATATTAAATTACTTCTAAAATTAAAACTAACCTAACTTAATTAATTAACTATCGTTATATAAGCATTTCACTTCGATCATAGAAAAATAAGTGGATACCGCATGTTAGTCCGATTTGTGTAACCACCGAGTGCACTTACTTAGTAAGATCATTTATGTCATACATTGAATCTGGTTGATAAAAGTGGAGACGGCTTCTTTAGAATTAATAAATACTCATCCTTGAAAGCGATTTGCAAAGTCTTCTTTTCGATAAGTGAACAATTTGAGATGCAACAATAAAGTCGACAATATAATACCAGAACCCTAAATATTAATAAATTGATTTTTTGAAATTTTTTGATTATATATTTTTTTCGTTGTTAACCGCATTGTGACGAGGACGAAAATAATAATAGATCTAAGTTTTCAGTAGTTATTATTCCTACACAATCTGCAGAAAGGCTAGAAAGTGGATTAATGCTGTACTTTTTACGAAAGATCCGGGTTGGAGACCATCAAATTATTCTTATTATGCTTTTTATTGATATGATGTTCTATTTTTAGTTGGATTAGTGTAAAATAAAAAATATTTCTTTTTTTCCTTTATTTTAATATACTAAAAATAATATAGTGCTATAATACTGAATATTTTAAGTAAAAACTTTGGATGGATATAATGTGGTGTTGAATTGCAAAGTTGTAAATAATGTGTTTAATTTTTAAGTACACTTGCTTAAATTTTATAGCGCATTATTGAATTACATTAATTATTGAAAATTTTGAAGTTAAATTTTTAATGGCATTAGGAGACTATAAAATTAACATAAACGTGAAATACGTGTCAGAACGCATAAGATTTACATACTCATGAAATGCAATAAAAAATATTTAATAAAATAATCATAAAATTAAAAAGCCGCTATCCGTAGTTTTGAGCCGGGAGTCGGGACAGCATGTGTCACGATAACATATGTCAAGAACAATGATGCATTTGAATAATTGTTGAAGTATGAAGTACTGAATCCTTATTTTTTCTTCTGTGATCGAAGGCATTTCATATTTTTACGAATCATTTCATTATTTTTCACTAAACGATTTTTCGGTTGAATAGGTAATTATTAATTATTATTATTATACAGTATCTAATTTCTAGCTCCCAAATCATTCACATTCGCCATCTCTAATTTCTAGCTCCGTTTATTGTCAAATGAAAATGACAGTTGAGTATGACAACTGACATTTTTGATCTCATATTTGATCTTATATCCACTAAAATTAAATTACCTGTATTATATTAAGGAAAAATGTCTAACACTGGCACAGTTTTGCATGATAAACTTATTCAGGATAATAACAATATTGAAAACAGGATGTTTGTCCAAGGAATCTGTATGGAAATGTGTCCACAAGAAGAGGTTACTTTGTATGTAAACATTGATGTTTATATCAATTTTTGAGTGGTTTATGATATCAACTGATGGAATCATCAGAATAAATTAGGAAAATACTTTAATGTATTTTAATGAATATATAAAATGACTAGCTTTCGCTTTAGTTTTAGCCTCGCTCTTGTTAAGTACGATTTTCCAAACCCCTATTCTACCCTCTTAGGGGTTAAATCTTCAAAAATAGTCAGATGTCATCTAGTAGCTATCTGTATGCCAAATTTCAGTTCCATCCGTCCAGTGATTTGAGCTGAACGTTGAAAGATCAGTCAGTAAGTCAGTCAGTCACCTATTCCTTTTATATATTTAGAAGAAGATGAAGGTGCATTTGATTGTGTTTTTATGAGTATGTACGGTTTGATTGGTTTTTAATGAAAATTTTGATATTTTCAAGACGAGAAAAAGAGAAACTAATCCATGTACTTGAAGTGACCGAATCAGGCTACAAACTGGTGAAGAGCTTTGGCCGCTCAGCTGCCAGCTCCGACATGGTCGTTCCGTGCTCCCTGAGGCCTTTCCGCGTGCTAGTTGACACTGTACACTATTTGTTATTAGAGTGAGTAATTCTCCCTGGGGATTTCTATAGTCTATTTTACCTTAGATGTTTTAAAAGGTACACAAATTGCAGAAACCCTTGAAACAAAGTGAGTAACTGACAACTGCAGGGTGCTTAACACATTTTAGTTTTTCATATGTAGCACAGTTTCATTGTCAGTTTGCCATAAGAACTTCCTATACGCTATGCTTAGAACGTCACTTACGCATTTAGGCAAGTACAATATCAGAAAGAACTCTTGGACACCTGCATGTTAAATATCACTTATGTTGAAGGAAAACATCATGAGGAAAGGTTTTCTTATGATGGTTTCCTTCAACGTTAAGGATATTATTATGTTTAAATAATAGGATACTTAATAGAAATATGTTTATTGTGCTAGGTAGCAGACATGACATAACAAAATTACAGAATTAATTTGTCTACCCGTTTGTATTAACTTTTGTTAAAAAAGGTAAACAAATGATTTAGTTAGAATGACAGGATATTTAACTGCTTAAAACACACATAACTAAGAAAAGTCAGAAATGCATCACCTTTAGTTAACTATTCATTTCAGAGTACCAAAAAGGTTAGATGTAAAAATGGCAGTAATGTATGACTTCCTAAATGACAGACTGCGGGCAGTCAGACAAGATATGACGATACAGAGACTGCCTCCAGAAGAGTGTGTAGTGCTGCTTGAACCTATGATTAGGTTCTACGTTTACTATGGCTACAGGTATGTCACAAGGGTGCTTGGAAATAGCATTCAGTTCGTTTAAAATTAATGAATAATTAATGATTTACTAGCTGGGCAGACAACATAAGGCGAGCCACTGGATACAAAGGGCGCAGGAGAGGCTGGAAGTCCATAAAAGAGACTTTTTGTCTAGCCGTGGACGTTTATCGGTTGATAAAGGAGAAAAAGCATAATATTATTTTATACACAAAGCTGTTTTGGCACTCTTCCAAATGTTCACCTGCTACTATGACTTAATACTGTGACTTTAATACATCATTTTTAATTTATTCCAGATTATGTGATCATCCATTAAGCGTATATGATCCAGTGTTAAACAGTAAATATCTACTGGAATGTATGAAATGGTTTTTAAACTGCTGCGACGTTCTATGCAAGGCAGAGAAAATACAAGATGATATCGACATGATAAGTGGAAATCTTAATTCGTTAGATATAAGCAAAGCCAGACCGGAGCTTTCGTGTGATAGAATACTAGTAGAAAGTCTGTACATACTGTGCCATTTAGGTGATCTAAACCCCTTGTATAGGTACTTGAGTTTACCTAACTATATAAAAAGGTTGGTAAAATTTTAATCTTTTTTTAGTAAACCACTGTAAGCGCGACCTTCTAATGGTCTGCGAGGCAATTAATCTGAACTTTGAATAATATTTTTAACCAATTATTTTCAGAGTGTCTGCATTAAAACTAGCATATAGTATAGCGATAGCAAATATGAATGGCAACTTTATAAGAGTACGGAAACTGGCAAAGAGGCTGTGCCCTCTTAGCTTCTCTGCTCTGTGTCTACATCGTGCTATGATACAGAGGTTAGTATTAGCATAGATTTGGGATATACCTTTTGTCTATGGTATTAGGGATGCACCGATACGGGTCATTGCCGGGATATTATGGGTCTGGCATAATCTCATTTACTGTAAAGACCCTTTAAAAATTTAGAATAAAAAAAAATCTCAGTACTTGCCCAGAGTTAGGAAGTAGGCGGTGTGTCACCCCCGTACCTCGGATAATAAAGCCGTCGGTTCTACGCCTGATCTTTGGTCGTGTCGGATTCACGTCCCATCAGACTATGAGAGTGACGGAATAGAGAGTGCACCTATGTTTGCGCACACACTTTTGCACTTTTCCTGCGCAGAGAGCTAATCTGTGGAGACAGGCCGCCGTGACCGAATTCGGTCGTGAGGACATTATTTCGCTCATTTGCGACAAGGGTGACATAATTCAAAATTCACCAATTTTAGTGTCGAAAATTTATGCTTTTTGCTATAAAAACAACATTACGCTAAGCACAAAAAAATAAGAGCGAGAGAGATTGTGACTTAATGCTCTGTCGCTTTGTTGGCCGCTGTGTTGTTTCGAGACCGCAGCATCCACAAAATATTAGGTGTTCTCTAACGAGAGAATTCTCTCGTCGTCGATTTTAAATTATGTCACTCTTGTCGCAAATGAGCGATTTGTTTCGTGTTCTGTCTGTCTTTTAGGAGAGGCTTGCAAGTGTTGAGCCACGCATACAACAACAAGCACCGGACCTTCCCCGTGGAAGTGTTGAAGGATTGGCTGTTCTTTAACAGCTACGAGGAAGTGAGGGCCGCGTGCGCTCACTACGGACTTTACGTGGATAAAGAGAATCACGGGGTTTTCTTCACTAGGGATACTTTCAATGAGAGTGAAGAGGTAACATTTTTATTTATTTACTAGCTTTTGCCCGCGGCTTCGCTCACGTTAAGTTCGATTTTTCAAACCCCCATTTTATCTGATGATAATTCTCTTCTTTTTCTTTATCAACCGATAACTGTGCACTGGACAAAAATCTCTTGTTTTGATGTCGGCAGTCCACCTCCATAAGGTGGGTCTGCCAACAGCTTATAATATAATTTGACCCTTTGAAATTTACTATGGAAGAGAAACGTGTGGTAGTCTGGTAAAGCCTCAATAGCCCAACGGTTCAAGATGCGGAATGAAAACTGAAAGGTCGCAGGTTCGAGCCCCATCCGTTGCACTATTGTCGTACCCACTCCTAGGATCAGCTTTCCGCTTATTTGGAAGGGAGAGAAAAATATAAATAGTTAAGCTTGGCTAAAATTCTTTAAAAAAAAGTAGTGGCAGTGAACGTGTAGTAAAGTGAAATTACCCAGAGAAGATTATTTATTTTTCTTGTTAAGCTGCCTTCTTAGATCCAATAAAAAGGATTACAAAGAATCTGGGAACAATACTATCAGAAGAAACTATTAATGAAGGGGTCAAAACCCCTTCATTAATACACATAAACAGTGAGGAATAAACTAACCAAACCTTTACTTTTTCAGCTTCAGCCGATGAAATACTTCCAAGCCAAAATATTAGAATTAGGACTGGAAGACATACTATCGTATACAGTATGATATGAAACTGAGATGAAAATCAGAAGTCATAAAAAAGAAAAAATAATATTTCTTTTTTTGAAGAGCTTTAGAAGATATTTTATATATCCATACTTTTTCATTCATAAGGTTGTTATTTTTATTATAAGTAATTTTTGATCTCAAATATTATAGTTTTTTTTCTACTTATGTTTTTGATTTTATACTAGTTTTGCATAACTATCGAGAGTCGCGCTATCGATAGTTGACCTCGAAAATCAGTCATACAATCGACAGTGTTCTATCGATATATTTGCACGAGATAATACTATCGATAGTAAAAAATCAAAGATAGTATCGATACTATCGATTGTATTGGTCATAAATTCATAATTAATAGTATAATACTATCGATAAAGTCGATAGTATTATCATTTGAATTGCTCATATCTAAAAGGTTAGTAGATTTAATTCGATTTATCGAATTCGACGACTTTAGCGTCAAAGTAAAAAGAACCATAACTACATTGAGTTAGAGCTCAATTTCATAGATGCATTTTTATACATTTACGTATACGGATACACGCCTAACTAAAATCGGTTGCACTGAATTTGTGACTTTAAATCAATACTGTTAAGATTCATTTTACTTTGACGCTAATGCCAGATACGAATACGATTAATGGAATTAAATCTTTTACTAACCCAACTGGTCAATACTCGTATAATAGTCCACTTTTAAATTTTCATGGCGTATAGTTCTAGGTAAAACGTTAGTTTAAAATAAAACATCAAGATGTATAAAGGAATCCTTTATTTATTTACATAAGAAAATTCACCTAATTACTCAATACTAATTACATTTGACAACAAAATCTATCTAAACGGTTGTATGGCCTCACGACTCATTAAATTCAATAAAATATAATAAAGGGGCCTCGTACATACAGTTTATACATATACAAGAAGGGCGACCATCTTTTTTGTATCCGCGGGTCAGGTCTGAAAATATGTCTGATGCCGCTATCGTGGTAAAGATGCTTTTAATCAATGCAGTAATTGTATGTATTTAGCTGCAAACGCATAAAATGTTATTTTCATACAGTGCATAAATAAAAAGTCACACTTGGGTACTGCGTTGTGAAAGGTGGCCGCCTAAATTTTCTACAAGAAAAGCACTATCGCAGCACTTCGCGTTAGTTTACGGCTGATAAATAGTCTGAACCGGCATGTGACGTCAATGTTTTCGTCGCCATCATTTATTTTTTGTTTACCTCCGCCACGAAATTTAAGCAGCTTGAAACGATTGGATGGAACATCAAACACAGCCGAAAACTATATGCTTAGTGAGAACGCGCCTTAACGAATAAACTAAATTGCTGCACGAATACATTTTATTAAAACTATTCAACAAATGTCAATTTTCGTGGTACTTGGTACCCGATATTAGTACAAATTATACATTGCAGTTAACTTGACTGCCTTTTGATACTTTAGCTTAACAATATTTATCTAGATTTAGCGATATAATATTATCATGCTATTAAAGGTTAACCAAAGGATTTGTAACATTTTTCGTTATATTCTATGTTTATTATAATTTTATTTCCATATTACGCAAGTGTTTCCATACACTATTCAGTTTTCGTTTCATGATTATCAAAATCCGTATATTATACTTTAAAGCGCTGATTTTTTAATAATAATTAAATAATTGGTAACTTAAAAAGAATAATAATAATTAATTGTTTCTTTATAAAACGCTAATATTTTTGTTTTCGGATTCACTAGTCTCGGTTTCTATTCCTGTATATGGACACTCTAATAATAAACAACAGAATATTTTTTACCAGAGCGCATATTTTATTCTATGACCGCAGAAAGTCAAAACTGTAAAACAGTTGGGTTTATGTAATACTAATTAATGTATTGTATGTATATTTTTTAAATTTTGTCTAAAAGATAATTAATTAATAAATGTTTGGAATAACAAATATTTTATATTTTGTTTTTCCTGTACATGTCCTTTTTTAAATAAAAAGAAAAAAAAAACAATTTTATTAGCTGCATAAAAATATTCTTAATAACAAAAATCTTAGCACCAATAAAATTCAAAGGTAATTTTACGTGCAGATTTTTGCAGTGTTGGTCTAGTGTAACTTTCAAGCTTACGTTAACGGTGCGTAAATCTGTAATTTAGTATGAACGAGAAAGGAACTGAGACTTTTTCCATCTCTCTTTCCGTCCATATTAATTATTGACAGATTTACTCACAGTTCACGACGTAAACTTGAAAAGGTGCAATCAGTGGCGTAACTATACCGTTTGAGGCCCGTGGCAAATTCATCGGATGGGGCCCTCCCTCCCCCAATTTATATTCTTTATAGAAGCTCAACCAATGAGATAGGCCGTTCAGGCTGGGGGCCCGTGGCATTTTGCCGTCTTGCCACCCTATAGTTACGCCACTGGTTGCAATACTTCTGTAGTTGTAGACAAGTTACATATATATAAAAACAGGGTTGTTACAGGGCTTTTATACGTGATTTTATGTCATTCTAATAAACAATATAAAAGCTTTAAACAAAGAAAAAACAACAACAATCTAATTTACAATGGTAGGTAATAGTTTTATTATTATCTATACACGAGTTAAATGTACAAGTTCACCTTACGATGAGGTGTGACCTCAAGGTTAGAGGAATCAAATCTCTGTTCAGGACGAAATCTCTGCTTCTTAGACCATTTTCTGGTCAAATGGTCCAAGTTTTGCTTACAGATTACAATATTATGAGTATGGTGGTCGAAGTAGGTACTTAAGCTCTTTACACGTTGAAATTTTAATGGTTATTTTCCCTCAGCGAAATGATTATTCTCTTTCTACAATCGAAATATTAAAATAATATAAGAATAAAAAATAGGCAGATTTTCAATTGTAAAAAATTCGAAAGCGACCTCGAACAATTAGTGATGTCGCGACAGCTTTCGCGAGTGCAGGCTAGTTTATGCCGTGTAACAACGCGCGACAGGTTATTTTGCTTTGAAAGTTTATAAATCGCTCTTCACTCTGTCGGAGGCGATTCGAAATGACTATTGTTTCCGATCGTTCTGCCGCGGGAAAGCACCCATTAAAATTTCACGCTTTAGTGGCTCAGTTGCACAAGGAGTTTCTAGAATGCGAGCAAAATTTTCGGCACTTATATTCGAGCATTACTTTTTTTTTATATTTTTAGTGAGCAAACGAGCAGGCGGGTCACCTAATGTTAAGTGATTACCACCGCCCATGAACATTTGTAGCACCTGAGGCACTGCCAATGCGTTGCCGGCTTTTTAGGAATTTGTTGGTCCGCCCCTTGAATAACCGCATGTTGTCAGTGGTAATTCAGTGGGAACACCGTCGCAGGAAGTTGGTTCCACAGTTTCAAAGTACGTGGAAAAAAGATCTGGCACACCGGGTGGTCGAAATGCTCCAGGAACCCATGTGGTGAGGGTGAAATTGTGTTCGGAGACGAGCGGTGCGGTTGCAGAAGAAAGACGACGAATTACTTAATTGATACGAGTTTTTGTCATAATGTATAATAATGTAATGTATATCGCGGGTGAAAATTGTATGCAAAGTTTTCGCATAGAATAATCGCAAACTATTTCTTGCCGCTAGTATTCGAGAAACTATTCTTGTGTAACTAACGCCTATACCTTATCGCAGGTCGATCCTACTGTTGATAGTTTAGCAGGATCGACAAACAGGCGAGGGTTGGGAGTGTTTGGATTCCGGTTACAAAATCTATCGTTCCGGAGTTACTTCATCTGGAAATTTCCATCCCTAATATTGTCATGACTGTGGTGCTGGCAGGTGATTAAGAACACAAACATAATACACACCTAACAACAAAATGGCTGATGGTTGATTAACCGTTTAACCGCTTAGATCGGATTAATCCGACAAACGTTTCGAAACAAAGACTGACGTCAATCGGACCACCATCCACGGAATTAGTGACTAAAACAGCTCTCAACAATAAATAAAGTCATGCACACAACAGAACATTAATAGTCCCGACTGAAGCGAGTTCGTTTTCGGACTTACATTAAAGAAAATATGTGTCTTAGATTTAAATGTAATTCGAAAAAGCATTTTCTTTATCGTCAAATTGAGTTTTCTAGTCACGAAAGTTGAAAAAATTGTTCCTTGTACAAGGCTGAGTTTTCCAAACCAAAGGTAAGTCCCCCCCCCCCCCTTTCCCTCCCTCCCAGCGACTGGCAACACTGAATAGATAAGTTGGTGGATCTATACACCTATAGCCTCACTCGCCGCGGTCGAGACACAGCAACCAAGTGTCCTGAACACACACTATATCACTATAGCGTACAGCAATCACCTGCGCAGCACCAGTTGACTCTACAGTGAAATGCTTCCCGACGCTCGCGTCCGGTCGAGCCTTCCGGCTTCTGTGACCTGGAATCAGATCGCGATGGGTTCCTTAAGGTCTTTTTATATAATCAACTAGAGGACGCCTATAGGACGCCAACGGATAGTTCCTAAATCCCCATAGTTTATTTGGGCAAAACCCCTGCGTCATCAGGATTGAGGAGTTGGGTCCTAGAATTCAACGATGCTGTCTTTACTTGGTACCTACAATAACTATTCATAATCGAGAGTTCCCAAATCGCCAGTTTAGGGGGCACTACCCCTGTAGCATCAGGATGGAGGAGTTGGAACTCGAAGTTTTTATGAGAGCATCTCGCAAAGTTTTTGTATCGATTAAAAAAAAAGATTCACGCAAATAGGTTTAGAAATCACGGAGATATCGATATACATAGGTAGAAAAACACAATTCCTTCTCCTTTTTAAAAAGTCTGTTTAAAAAGTAGCCTAATGTTACTCCTGATAACATCAGCTATCTACCAGTGAAAGTCCCGTCAAAAATTGGTCCAATTGTTCCCGAGATTGTTGTAGCGGCAACAAACAGACAGACAGACAAAAATTTTAACCGAATGACCTTTCAATGGTGTTAAACAGTCCTTGGCAACCTGGGCGGCCTGCTAGACATCTGGAGAGAGCTGGGATGGGTGGAGTGAAAACATTGGAACGATTGGTGCATCACACATAACAAACCATGACTGGCTTAAGTGTGGAAACCAGCCCAGTACGAAGATGAAGTGTTAAACAGATAGTCACCACTTACTCAACTACGGGCTCTAGTGCTTGAGGAAGGCGTCGTCGAACAGTTCCAGCTCGTGGCTGAGGTAGTTCGCCTTGTTGCGCAACTTCTTCGCCGACGTCGACGCCTCGTCCAGCATCTTGATGGCTTCCCGCACCTCCGACAGCTCTGAGTCCATCTCGGTCGTCGCTTCGTCCACGAGTCTACACAGCCGCGCGAACATCGTCGATAGTTCCCTGCGAATGGATAAAAGTTAAGAAACTGTAATCAAAGTTAAACTGTAATCCGGAAAATGGGATGTAACATCCGTCATAATAATTTTGTTCATTTTACATTTTAAATGGTCTTATGGTTTTGCTCTTTATATGGTTCTCTCGCTTAGGTCACCCGGATGGTCATAACGAATCGATTCACACCTCAATCATCAAAATCGGCTCAGCAGTTCATTCTCTGAGCCGATTTTGATGGGGTCTCTGCTGGCGTCTAAAATAAAAACAATATTACGCTAACGTAATGTTTTTATAGCAAAAAGTATAAATTTTCGATACTAAAATTGGTGAATTTTGAGTTATGTCACCGTTGTCGCAAATGAGCGATATACTATACTGGTATACTGACTGCTGCACTTGGTGGCTGCAGTTGGCGGAGGTGAGGTCGACGATGAGGCGCAGCTTGCGGCCCGCGTGCGCCACGTACTGGCGCTTGAACACGCGCTCCTGCGCCTTGGCCGTCCACGTGAGCCGCTCGTACGCGTACAGCGCGCCGTACACCAGCCCCGTCGCCGCCACCACGCGCCACCCCACCGTCTTCAGCAGCTGCGACACGCACGAACCGAAAACCGAATATACCATACCATGTACCATACGTACGCCCGCACGCACGTGCGTACGGACACAAAGTTTGTACTTTAGAAATAGAAATAGAAATATTTTTTATTCAAATAAACTTTTACAAGCACTTTTGAATTGTCAATGAATCTACCACTGGTTCGAAATGCCTTTCCTGCCGAGAAGAGCCAGCAATAAACTAGGCGGTTACTCTTTTCAACAAATTTTTTTTTACAATAGTTAACAAAACTATACTATAACATACAGTGTTTCCACAATGAAGTTTCAAAAATGAAAAAGAAATGTAAATTGGAATTACGCCAAAGTTTTTATAGAAATTCCTAGCGTGTAATGAGACCATTTTTTTAGAAGAATAATTTTAACTTTATTGACAATCAAAATTTAACTTTTAGTCAAGTTTTAAAAAATGTCGGTCAAACCAAAAAAATCGGACCTGTATTGAACAGTTTACACTACGGCCCGGTCAAACTACCCGTCAACGCGGAAATAAAAAAAAACCTTTAGGATGTGTTTAGATCTCACCAATCCAGAGAGCAGCAGTCCTCCCATCGTTCCCTGTGACGTCAGCGCCCCAAGGGCGAACTTGGATATCATGCCCCACTCCTCCGCGCTGAGGGGGCCCATGGCTGAGGGGCCGTTGCTAAGCCGCGACACCTCCAACGAAGGGGCGGCAGGGCCCATCGTAGGGGGAATCTGGAAATAAGTATAAACCCAACCTGAATTCTCTGAAGTACATTTTACTATATAAAAATTCCATTCTGGAACTGAATTTATAATTATTTTAAGACAATCCCACGTGTACTCTGGCCTTAGGAAGTCCCACAGCTTTTAAGGCTGAGATCTATAGAGCGTCATCTGACTTGGCTTAGACTTAAGATATGTAGTTAAAACGAGACACAAATATATCCAGATATAGTATGAGACTCGTTTTGACTCTGTCTTGAGTCTTAGCAGAGTGAGAATGTAATCTATGGATTTCAGTTTTAATGTGCACTGAGAACAGTAACTTCTGGGGTTCGAGTGAATCCCACACAACCTGACTGAAGTCCAATGTTTAAGGTGTGTTAAGGAGAAAACTTCACTGGAACATGTACTGCTTAAATGCAGAGGTTTATCCGACCAATGTCTAAAATACATTGGCTCTCCAGCAACACTTCCTAAAGTCCTTGACGATATGGGTGGCTTGCTCCGATTCTGGAGTAAGATTGGCTGGCTGGAGTGATCCATCGGGGAGCCGTACCAGCGGAATCACGTAAAACGGGAAGCTATCGCCTACTTGCGAAGACAATTTCCAGGAAGATAAAGAAGGAGAAGACTTAAATGTTAAAAAAGGTAGTGCTGACGGTCGATGGGGTCCCAAGGTGCTGGAGTGGCGACAACGCACCGAGAAACGCAGTGTTGGCAGACCCCCCACTAGGTGGATCGGAGGAAATCAAACGAGTCGCAGGGAGCCGCTGGATTTAGGCGGTGCAAGACCGAGATATGTGGAGGTCCATGCAAGAGACCTATGTCCAGCAGTGGTTATCTATCGGTAAGGCACCTGCGTGACGGTGGGCGGGTTCTTGAGCGCGATCTTGTTGGTGTGGCGGCCCTGGAAGCGCTGGATGAGCGCCGTGATGCCGTACGAGAAGCGGAACGTGAGGTCCTCCTGGAAGTCGGCGCACAGGTTGTCGCAGTTCAGCCGGTACAGCACCTCGAACGGCTGCTGGTGCGGGATGATGCAGCTGGCGGCGGCCGCGCGCTTGTGCATGGGCAGGATGTTGTACATGCGGTCTGCGAGCGAACAAATTGCGATCTCACCTGATGGTCAGTGACGATGCAGTCTAAGGTACTAACTTGAAAGGGGCATGGCAGTTTACTTACATCCCATACCCCTAATCTGTTTCTACACGCCATCGTGCCGGAACGCTAAATCGCTTGGCGGCACGTCTTTGACGGTAGGGTGGTAACTAGCCACGGCCAAAGCCTCCCACCAGACCAGACCAGAAACAATTCAGAAATTATAAATTCCCAAATTGACCCTGCGCTTTTCATACCTGATGCAGACGACTTTTAAATAGCGCTAAAAAGACCACATAAAAGATGACGGCCTCTAAACAGTTGTTCTGTTTGGCGGCCATATTGGTTGATGTCATAAATAATAAAATCGTTCTAGAACCATACCATGCCAAAAGGAGTGGCTCAGAGTCTCACCAGATTTCTTGCACAAGTTCGTAGTTTGTGCTATATGTTGTGTACATACAAATTCGAATGTCATCAGGTCCTGTTTTATTTCATTCATCTAAATTTGTATTTGCAAAACATGGCCGAATTGACATCTCCGAAAAATGTCCTCAAAAGTTGCAAAATAAAAAGCAGAATCTAAACTTCACGGACCAGGCTACATAGACGGTTAATGCTGGCACTATTTCAAATACTGTGGGTAGTTTGAAAATTTAACTATATCAAAAAGTGTGATTACCCACTTTTGTGTAATTTACTTTGGTTTCTAGTCAATGTTAGGACCTGAGAATAGTTGTTTATATCGCTCATTTGCGACAAGGATGACATAACTCAAAATTCACCAATTTTAGTGTCGAAAATTTATACTTTTTGCTATAAAAACAACATTACGCTAAGCACAAAAAAATAAGAGCGAGAGAGATTGTGACTTAATACTCTATCGCTTTGTTGGCCGCTGTGTTGTTTCGAGACCGCAGCATCCACAAAACATTACTCTCATCGTCGATTTTGAATTATGTCACTCTTGTCGCAAATGAGCGATATGTTCTCTTTTTGAAGTGGCACAATTTGCGTCGTCTAAAAATGTTATGTGCAGAAGATGTGTAATTCACCTGCCATTTCCTTCTGAGCTTCGTCCATTTCGTGGCCGATGTCGGAAGACAGCCGCTTCTTGAGGCGGGAGCCCAGCCCCGCTTCGACGTGTCGGTGTAATGCTCGCTTGTACTGTTCCAACGCCTGTCGGTCGTTACGGAACGGTGATTCGTATTCGTCCACGAGTGCTGATAGTCTGCGGATCTCTTGACTGAGCGTTAGGGACACCTGAGAACAACGATGACCGATTTTATAAACGTGATTTTTGATCTTTTCAACTTGATTTTTTTTAGAAGCTGCATAAACTATGCTACAATAAAGATCGTAAGATCTTTTCTGTAGAGATTAACATTATTTCACACTAGCTACTATGTTTTCAAAAATCCTGCACTTTTTTCCTCAGGATAATAAGTCACTCATGCTACATGGTCAGTTGCTGTGAATGAAGGGATATTAGTAGGGATAAATCCATTTTACGGGTGATTATCCCAAATTACATTTTTTTTTATTGAAATCGATATAGGCTTATGATTACTCGACCACGTCGAAGTCCGAGTCATTTTTTTTTTTGTACGACAATAGTGCAACGGGTAGGATTTGAATCTGCGACCTTTTAGTTTTCAGTCCGCACCTTTAACCGTTGGGCTATTGAGGCTTATTTAACCGTTGGGATATGAGTCATTAGTAGCAATGTGTGTGTGTGTGTGTGTAGCTCTGTCTTAAGTTTGAGCTGAGTCAGAGCACGCGCTGTAGATCTCGGCAAGTGTGTTTTCACCTTATGCTCCACGCTCTCGACCATGCGGCCGATCTTGTCCTTCATCTGGCGCGTGATGGCGGTGAGCTGCTCCTCCACGGCCGTCAGCTGCTCCTGCAGTATCCGCTGCTTCTCCACTTTCGCCGCCTTCTGCTCGCTGGCGGTGCTGTACACCTGCCAACAAACGTTATTTTATTCAGATTTATACCCGTTGAAATTTTAATGGTTGTACTCCCTGAAAGAGGTGAATGTGCTCATGAAACTGAACAACTTTCCCCAGGGAACATAGGTCAAAATATGAAAAAAAAAATTGGACCCTCCATACAAACTTGACGATCAGCTGATTGATTTACTATGGGAGGTCCAAATTTTTTTTTCATATTTCGACCTATGTTCCTTGGGGAAAGATGTTCAGTTTCATGAGCACATTCACCTCTTTCAGGGAGTACAACCAATGAAATTTCACCGTGTATATTTCTTGATATTCTCTCAATGGAGAGAATATCAAGATTATCAAGGCGTCATAATAGAAGACGACAATAAAGTACGATTCGGACATGACGGTGCGTATCGAATCGCATCGCAAATAATTAAACTTATCCTAATCTACACTTACTATTATAAAGAGGAAAGATTTGTATTTTTGTGTGTATGTTTGTAATGAATAAACTCAAAAACTACTGGACCGAAATTTAAAGTGAAGATAGATTATACCTTGGATTAAAACATAGGCTACTTTTTATCCCAAAAAAAAATTATAGTTAGTAGTTAAAATTATAGTAGCTGAGGCTCGCGAACGACGAACGAAGTCGCGAGCATCAGCTAGTATCAGCTAGTAATATTATAAAGGTGAAAGTTTGTATGTGTGTGTATATGTGTATGTTTGTTACTCCTTCACGCCACAAAATTAACCAATTTGACTAAAATTTGGAATGGAGGCAGCTCATCCAGGATTAAAACATAGGCTACATTTTATTCCGGAAAATTAAAGAGTCCCTACAGAAATTAAAAAACCTTAATCCACGCGGACGAAGTCGCGGGCATCATCTAGTAATTAGATAAAGTTCAAATCTTGTAATCATAACATCAGAACATGGTGGGTTGTTTATTTTTTTTATGTTTATGTCACCTTTACATGTCAAAATATATTTCCGAATTCTTTATTGAATTGTGACTGAATTTGGACGCGTCTCGTTAGGTCTGAATAGGACTTTAGCGCTAGTTCTTAGTTTAGACATTGCACAGACATAAATCGCGCGATATATACCAGGTCTGAACTGAATTTTAATAAGGCATGCGTTACCAGTTCCAAGGCGGCCATGACGTCGCCGGCTATATTCTTGCCGCGGCGAGAGTGTTGCGCGAACTTGGTCCTAACAGCCGATTGGCTGATGCACTCCTCGAACTTGCGCTCGAAGTCCACAAACTCGAAGTAGCGCACCTGATGGCCCTCGGCTAGGATGGGAGCTGAAACGTACAACGTTATGTGAAAGAAGTCAGGTGAGATCACAGTCAAGTACAGAGAGGGTACGCAGAGAGGAATTTCTGTGCCCCAATCGGCTGATTTTTCTCTCTTAAATATTAGCGAAAACAAACGATAACAGTTAAAATCGATCATACCGCGCTCAGAACATACAACACTCAGGATTCGCATCTAGACATATTTCACCTATCTAAATCACCTTTTAAAAAAGGGATCATTAGTTTACGTCGTAAAAAATAGACGCACTAACACACACATTCATTCATTTAAATAAATAAAAAAAACTGTAACCAGCCTATGTTAAATTGGATGTGACATCCGTCATATTGATTTGCAATATATTTAGTTCGAGAGACAGTTGTACGTCATATTTGGCGCTTCAAATTGATATATATTTAAGCTGGCATTTATATAGCAACAGCAAATCCAATGTCAATCATAACCAGTGGTGTTAAAGGTCAGTGTGGTCGGGTAAGAAGCCGATTTTTTTTAAATTGATAACCTACACTAATTAAAAGTGTTAAATGTACATACATATCACTAATTTCGTAGCTGACGTGTGGTTCAATCTGGCCGTAGTGTAACGGTTAACACATTCAGGGCGTGATTCCCGAGAGGTTCGAATCCCGCCTGCCTCGGAATTTTTGATATGTATTTATAAATCTATTAGAAAAAAGCCGGTCTAAGGGTTTATAGTCTGTTGTCATAATGGTGGTGGGGTGTCGCAAAAAACCGAGGCACATGGCGCGACACCGTCTATAAAAAGAGTCCTTGGTGGAAGAGGTCACGACCCTCAGTAATGGGGAATACGACGCAGAGAGAGACGGGTTTATAGTAAAGAGAGATTTGAATAGTGCTCACAGGAGACGGGTTTCTCCCGTTCGCGCATGCGCGTGAGGAGCGCCTCCTTGGCCGAGATGAAGAAGATCCGCTCCTCAGCCTCCTTGGGCGAGCACACGCGCAGCTCCCGCGACAGGAAGTCCACGCACCTGTTCGCGTGCTGGCTGCGGACCTGGGGATGATAAATTATGATTATGTAGCAATAAGGCCGCCTTTGCATGCGTAGTTTTAAGTTTTATTAATTTTTGTTTCTTTCTTGTGTGCAATAAAGTTTTTATCTATCTATCTATGATACAATCGGGTTTTTTTTAGTCCTTGACTGCGATCTCACCTGATGGTAAGTGACGATGCAGTCTATGATGGAAACCGTTAGCCGGTTTCCATCGTAGACTGCATCACACTTGAACATGTACCACACTTGGAAGAGGTATGGTATTGGAGAGGTTCATTCAACCCATACCCATATTTTTATCCATACAATCCAAAAATACATCTTAATGTGGGTACACTAAGATATACAGCTAGTGCCAAAAATATAATAAAAGCAATAGGGTAATTGTATTTGAGACATTATCAGCACTTAACGTCAATGCAGTGTGGTGAAGAAATGGCAAAGGAGACGACGCGTTCTGGAATCCATAAAAATGCCACTAACGCCATGTACTTTTAGCGCCCCAGCTGTCACGACTAAGGCGTTCAAAGACTGAGACAAAGAATTTTCTAAAGTTTCTTACCTGATCCAAGTATTCGGGTTCTGAAGCAGAGGCGTCCCATCGGTTGTTCAATATAAAAATGTTCGGCTGCGATATTTTCGTCGATACTTTGTGGAAAAAATTCTTCTCCTGGAACAAAAATCAAATTCAAATTCAAAAATTTTTTTTTATTTCATGTAGGCTAACTTAGCTGTAGGGGAACAAAAATCATAATGATTGATTAAGTTACTAAATCATCACCATCGCCGGAGTAAAGAGAATAGGGTTTATTGGTGTGTGTGAAGTGTCAGTGTCCCCAGATGTATTATTTGTAAGGTAGGTAAGGTTTATGTCAAGTGTGTGGCGTTTTACGAGCGTCACTGGAGGCATATGTGTGTTTGGGTGTCACGTGCTTTGCGGCATGTCAAAAATAACTGGCACCAGGCGTGTCATTGCTGTTAGATTTGTTGCACGAATCAAGTTCATTGTGTTTGACAGGTATTTGGCATGGGTGTCATTAAGGGCAGGTGTATCTTCAGTGTCAGGTATTTCATGTCTGTCACAATTTGTTGCATGAATCAAACCGGCATTTTTCCCCGGCCAATCTCCTTTGTGCCTCTTTCAAACTACTTGACATTGGCGAAGTGCATTGTGCTGGCTTGGCACTGGAAAAAGCCATTCACCAAAGAAAAGAAGAAAGAAAGAAAGAAGAAGTATATCGTGTGTGACAGGTGTGTGCCATGTGCGTAACTAAGGGCAGGTGTGTCTTTGGTGGCAAGTGTTTCACTTGTGTCAGTCACTCACCGTCACCATGAGCGTGGACTCGGCGTTGGCGACGAGCACGAACACGTCCGCGTCGAGGCAGTACTTGTCGATCCACTCGTCCAGGTTGGGCGTCACGTCCACGCCTGGACTGTCCACCAGCACCACGTCGTCTCGCAACAGCGCGCACAGCTCGCGCGGCCAGTACACGTGGACCAGTGAGCATTCCTGCAGTCGGGTCGCGCACAGAGCGTGCCCTAACTGGCTCACTGACTGTGGACAACAGGTAATTTTTTTTTTTTTTTAAAGAACTTTAGCCAAGCTGAAGATGACTAATATCCTCCTATCCCGTCCTAATAAGCAGAAAGCTTGTGCTAGGAGTGGATACGACAGTGTGTGTGACAGTGCAATGTGTGGAATTTGAACCTGCGACCTTTCAGTTTTCAGTCCGTACCTTTAACTGTTGGGCTATTAGGTGTGGAGAAGGAGAGATATTAATATTCCGCTTAACATTTTAAATAATAACCATTAAAATTAAGGTATGTACTGTTAAATAAGAAATGCTTTAGCACACACTTTGTGACCACCAATCAGCGGCCACATCAACCGCATAGTTTGTGAGATAGGTGTATCGATCATTTATTTACTAAAATGCAGGGACAAAATGATGGTACAGAAAATCGAGCCTAATTCATTTTACCAGGTCTATGGTAGGGAGTTGTGTGAACATTTATTCAAAACAATAAAATGTCAATATTAAAAAGTTTTAAGAGTGGGGTTACCTGAACATTGAGCTTCTCCTCAGAGCCCTCGGTTCTCATGAAGGCCTCGTCAGTATCTGAGCCCTCGACCTGCAGGAAGCAGTTGGTGGTGTGTCCGATACCACTCGGCAAGATCTTGTCGTGCAACATCGCATTAATGACTGTGCTTTTGCCGTTACTTGTCCTACAATACAGTGACAGTACATTATGATACATGTTATTAGTCTACTAGTTGATACCCGTGACTTCGTTCGCGCGGATTAAGGATTTTTATTCCCGCGCAAACTCTGTTATTTCCCAGCATAAAAAGTATTAGTTTTCCAGACTATAATCTATCTCTGTGCCAAATTTCAGCCAAATCGGTTCAGTCGTGACATTGAGTAACAAACATACAAACTTTCACATTTATAATAGGATTAATACAATATGGTAAGCGATAAATTATGTGAATTATAATGGACTATTTAAGTCACAAATATCTAAATAACCTGCACTTACACAATACATTTCAATTACTTATTACTTAATTAATGTACTCAACTAATGTTCAGCCAGCCATATACTACTCTACTACTCATGTTCCAATTTATATAATTAATACCCACTGTACCATATTGTTGAAATAATACAGTTCAAATTCACATCTATGGAGACTACTCTTTTGCATATAAAATCTGTTTTCATAATTTGAACTTTATAACTGCAAAAATATGATACAAATACTAAGTTACTTTCTATTGAGCTATCATCAGCTGTTACTATGCTACAAAGAAAAAATATCAATAAAGTACTTAGTTGCTAAGGTGGCCAATGGGTTCCACTTGAGTATATGTTGTATGTGAGCTTCGTACAGTGATAGGTGAAGAAAGATGTGAAATATAATATTATGTAATTATATCTACTTGCCTGCCAAAAAAAGCTACTTTCATGTGATCTCGCTTCAGCACCTCCCGTATGGCCTGCACTTTGCTGACGTAGGCTTCAACATTTGCCACATCCTGTACTGACGCAATGCCATTGTCTCCTGACACAGCTAAAAAGGTTAAAGTTACTATAAATTCAAAAGAGCAAAGTTTTAGGTGTGAAAACACCTGATTCAGACAACAAACACTTGAATTAGGTGGTGCAGTCTTTTTTTGTTTCCTCCATGCCTCAGTACATATATTTTACTAAATGATGCCTGTGACTTCATCTACGTGGTTTAGTTTTTTTAATTCCCATGGGAACTCTAATTTTCCAGGATAAAATGTAGCCACACAGTCAAATCGGTTCATTTGTTGTGGCGTGAAGGAGAAACAAATAAAAATTTAAAAAAAGGGCTTTATTAGTGCAATTTAATATTAGCTGAGGCCGGCAACATCATCCCCTTGGATTTCGTTTTTAAGGAACCCTTTGATTTTCTAGGATAAAAAGCCTATGTCACTCTCTAGGTTCGCAACTATACTCATACAAAAAATTTGATTCGTTTATCCATTGCTGAGTGATTGAAACACAACTCAACAATCAAACACACTTACACATTTTAAATATTAGTAAGAATTTTTAAATTACCATGCATAAAAGTGACCGCATCCTTGACGTAATCATCAATTTCCACAAATATGTCGTTTATCTTCTTCTTGGCCCTCACAAATATCTGCAGAGGAGAGTCCACATTGGACATGTTCACGCGGACAGTTCCGTTGTTCATCGCAACGTTGTGGGGCCCGTCGCCAGCCATCATGGATATGGTGCGGTTAAGGTACGCAGCCATACGGGAAGGAAATACGTTCTGTTTGCGTTAGCTGTACCTTACAATTGACAACGCCAATTATATTAACAATACCACTTCTACGGTTTACACACAACATGCACGGTACAACTGCAACAAAAAATATAACAAGCGTAAGAATATGGGGATATAAGAGTGCGGTGTTAATACAATAGAAATCTGAGTTAACACAATCTTGTGATTATTACATTGCAGTCTTCACAATTAAGGAGTCCCAGAAAACCAGATAAATCATACTATTGCCCGTTTTCACCAACCATACCTAAACCATATCGTAAATAGAAGTCTCTTTACATATAGCCCCGTACAGGTAGCCCCTAAATACACCTTCATCACTATTACCACATAATCATTTCCACCTTTAGACATTCCCTCAAGGTTTGTGAAAAACAAATGGACAGAAATTATCACTTAGCTTAGGTAGCCCTTAAAAGTTAGGGAATGTTGATAAAAATGGGCAATAGTCATTTTTTTCCAAACAGTTTTTATGTAAAGTTCAAAATATAGCTTCAAATATTAAAATTTCAAATTATATGTGTCTGTATTGGTTTCTGTTTTGAAAATCCTTAATCGTTATGATTAGCTGTTTCTTTCATCAAGCTCTCTTGGCCCAATAGTGAGAAGATTAATTTTAAGAAAGGTTTTTGTCATTAAAAGGCATAATTTGACAACTGCTATGTAACAGAGTTGGCAACGTAAAGAAGTAAAGTAAAAGTAAAGTGAAGTAAAGAAGTGAGTGTAGTTAGTGGGAGCTGTCAAACTGTGCCTATTATCATTTGTACAGGATTTCATAGCTATCAAGTTTGGTACTAGGTATCAGGAAGTATGAAAAATAATAAAAATCTAGATAGTGGAATGTAAAAAAATCTAAGTGTTATAAATCTCACGTGAGTATAAAAATGAAATAATTTATATGTGGATCTTTCTTGCAGTCTTAATCTTAAGCATATGATTATTTTTTAATATTTTTAGCAAGCAAACGAGCAGGCCGGTCACCTGATGTTAAGTGATTACCGCCGCCCATGAACATTTGTAGCACCTGAGACACCAACAATGTGTTGCCTGTTTTTCAGGAATTTGTTGGTCCGCCCCTTGAATTAACTTTTTACAAAGTGCATTTGAATTGTCAAGTAAATCTAACATTGGTCTGGAATGTTCTAACTGAGAAGAACCAGCCACACCCTCAGTGGTTGCTCTTGAAAAAAATATATAATTATTGTAATGCTAGCTTAGACTGTCAAGTTGGGAATGCCCTGGAAGGCATACAGTAATTGATTAAATTGATAGACATAAATAACTGTCATAATTACTATCAAAAAAACATAAGGGCAGTGTTTGTTATTGACCATAAGTTCCTAGGATTTCTTAAAGATTATATAAGGGGCAACAAAAATAAGAAGAATCGCGAGGTTAAGAATTCTAACCTGTTCTATAAAAACAGCTGATTAGACATGGTTCACTGACAGCATAAATGGTGAAGCATTTTTTGAGGATTAGGTTATGACAATACTGAGGCAAGAAAGATCATAAAGATATAGTAAATTATGAGTGTTTGATAAGAATAGAAGTGCAAAAGAAGCAAAACTCGCAACACTAAAACAAAATGTATTATAAGTCCACCTTATCATCCCGTTGCATCACATCCATCGCATACACATCGCTGCAGTTGGAGTCGCGTGAAAAACCGTGATAGAATTAACTAATTTGCACAATAAACTTTGTATTTATCAATAAAAAATACAATTAGACGTAAAACAAGTGACAGCCGCCGAAATAAGTCAAAATTATCTGCGCTGAATTTCAGCACTAATAATATTCTTAACACGAAAATAATGAGCGAAAAATAAATATATCAGATGAATTCTTACCTGTCCTAAAACAACATTTTACTGAAATTATCTGAATTCTTTATAAATCTATTTTTTTCGGCAGAAAATACCTGTAAAATTTTTCATGTATGATTTTTTCGTGATTGTTGTTCTCTACTCCCTTTAGTTGTCAAAGCTTTGAACTCATTTTTAAATTACTGTTTTTTTATTGGTTGAAATCGAAACGTTAACATTTTATCCAATAGGTACGTATCGAGCATGGTAGGTAGGGATCACAGACCTAAATACACAAACAAAGAGTAAGATAGAAATACACATGTAGGTACTTGATACCTCCATGATCTAGAGTATAAAGTGCGTAATACACATTGTAGTTACTCGCACAAAAGCATGCCAGTTCCAAGCAAAACCGAGCTACTCGCATGTGTATCGAGGTTCTGCCAGTAACTCACGTGCCAGTACAAAGCATACGAGTAGATCGCAAGCTGATTTTTTCCCCTTGAGTGGAAGTAGGACGGGAGATTCATATTGCCTGTTACAAGTATCTACGTGAAACAGATCGTAACTTGTTGCTAGTAAATCGCAACTCTCAACTATCTGCCAAGATCTTTTTAATTTTTGTGCTGGTTTTTGTTGTTTTTTGCCTAATATAATAGCAAGTTGTAACACTATTTTTTCATAAATATTCATTTTGTGAACTTTTAGAAACGTTGCGTACGTAGAACGTAAAAGTTTAGAATCTGGCATCCCATTCACTAGCATGTATATCACGCGCTGACATTCTGCCAGAACCTGCTGGCGTGCCAGCTTACCAGCACCTAGGATGCCATATACAAGCATGTGTATCACGCGCTTAAATGTGTTCCTTGTCTATAGTACTAGCACAGGGTAGTAGGTATTTAGGTACCTACTTACCTATTCTGTGCTATTGTAGAGAATCGCAGCTGCTTTTCTGTCAAAAATTAATGTCAAACTTCAAAGTCATTTTAGTTATTCACGTCAAATTCAAAAATTCAACAAATGGCGGAAATTGGAATGATGGCGGACTAACTTGTAAAATTGTGATTATCGTGATTACTGAGATTCTGCTATTTTCTGGTTGCCGTAGAATTTTGATTATAAGTCTTTATTAAAATTTAAGTAATATTTTAAATATTGTTTAGTGGAAGAAGTAAGTTTAATAAAAATGTCTCGCTCAGTGCGCGCAGAAACAAGAAATCGTGTAAAAGATGATATCAAAAGAGTAATGCAAGCTGTTGAAAAAGTTCGCCATTGGTATTTATAAAATATTTTTAATTTTTACAATAAATATTGATTGTAAATATTATTTTTATGTATTAAACATTATTTATTATTTGTTAAATAACTATAGGGAGAAGAAATGGGTTACTATAGGGGAGACTACGATGAAAATATACAAATGGGTGCCGATATCCACTAGTGAGCAGAAGAAAAAGCATGCTGCGAAACGTGAGAATAAGGAAAACACCTTGACGCCGAAGAAGATGCACGATTCGTCAAATTCTAACTTCGGCATGGCTGAAGACTCTAACACATGTGAGTATGGCGTAAAGCCCACAAATTTCTGTGGTTAGGTATGCTATCAAGCAAAAGATCGTGGAGCTCTTACAGGATAAACTTACAGCAAAGCTTAAAGCTTGCCAGCAAAAGTCCAGCTGTAGATGTCTATCAGTTGGGACAGTGGCAAGTTGGCAACATAATGTCTGTAGATTTTTAATGAAATTTTTTTTCCAGGTTTCTCCACAGTGAGTGACTCCCAGGGTCCCACTGACTTCACATCAACACACATGAACTTCTCAGAGGATTCCAACTCACAGAGCAGCGGTACCACCACACCAGCGAAGAGATTAAAAACTGATTGAGACAGATAACTTACCTCTTTGGTTTGTGTATGATATTTTAAGGTGGCTTCTCATGGTGTGTGAATGTACAGGTCAAGCAAGTTAACCCCTAATGTTGTGCAATAGCAGGTACATACTTTTCTGTTGTATTCTAAATTTAAAAAAAAAACTGTGAATAATGAAACTGTGATACAACAGAAAAATTTAACTTAAGAATGTCTACAATTTGTTGCTTACATACTTTTTCACGATAGTGCTATTGTTTTATAGTAAATTTTAAATATGCTAAAATAGATTAAACCAACCATATTCAATTATTCAATGAATATTGATCGTACTTGGTAAGGAATTTCCTCAAGCTGAACAAATCATCATTACCTGCAACAAAAGTACACCCAGCAGTACTATACAAGTTGTCAATGTTGCACTTGATTTATGTACCTATAGCATTACTCTTGCCTTGCTAAACTATGTTACCCTGGTCAGTAAAAGTATGTTATTAAATCGAGTTGCTTGTTGAACTGAGAACAATGGTATATAAATTAGTTATACAATAATAAATACATAATAAAATGTAAGCACTAACAATATTGGCTACAACATCATTGCTTCTCTCTTGACAGGCGTGCCGTGGAGGTGGTTGTTTGCTAGAGTCAATAATCAAATCAATTTTATATCATAGTACTCTCAAGCAGGTATTATGCTTTGTACCTAATTGTGTACTAATTAAACATTATCTTTGATAAAAGTATGTGATTTCATGCCCACATTGTAAGAACTGTTGGGGTGTATATTATTCTTCTAGTCTGACTACATGTTGAATAGAGTAATTATCTTGACCAGTCTGAAATACCCCATGAGAAGCTACCATTACAGACTTTAAGAAGTGGACTTGTTTTCAGTTTAAAACAGTTTTGCGGTGCAATTGAAGTAATAAGTGTAAAAGTTTATTTGTGTTGTATGCTAATACAATGAGATTGACATTATATATTTATATGATTTAAAGTGAATTTGCTTAAGTGCGAGTTGCAGAATTTGTACATACGAGTAAAAGACCAGAGTTATGCAAACACGCACAGTGTAGAACAATGTGCGATCACCTTTAGTCTATTAGCACATCTCCGCCGCGAATTTGTAGCGAAAGAGAGATACAAAATTGCACAGTCAAATGTCTGCGTTAGGACAGACTAGTCGTTATGGTTTCGCTGGTGTAAAATAATTTTCTTACGGTTAGTAAAATTAGTGTTTAAGCGTTCGCGACGGAGATGTGCTAACAGCCTTAATAAATAAAATGTGTTCACATTAAGCAATTACCCCCATAGATTTTATTTTGACGTAGTTCTATATGATAATTTTATTGTAATTGTTATGAGAGCCTAACACGTACAATTTGGGTATCTTTAAAACAAGAGTGAATAGGCATCTTCTAGGCAAACGCGTTACACCTGAGACCACATCATCACTTTCCATCAGGTGTGATAGTGGTCAAGCGTGTGCCTATAATGTATAAAAAAAGCCTCAATTGCTCAACGATTAAAGGTGCGGACTGAAAACCGAAAGGTCAACTGCAATCTCCACCTGTTTCACTATGGTTAAACCTACTTCAAGCCATGCCTATTTGGAGGGTAGAGGGAACTATTAGTCATGGCTTGTGAGTTAACCTTAAAAATGGAGTAAGTAATTTCCTTTCATAAGGAAGTAATTTACAACAATAAAACAATATTTTCAAACAAAACGAGCGGCGTGGTTTCTGCGTAAAGCAGGGGGTCGCTTTTGAAATAAGTTCGCTTTGAAGTTAACATCAATAAACGGCCAATCGTGTGTAGGATTGTATTTCACAATATTATGCATACTTAGACGGGTGTACATATTAATTTTTCATTATAAAATATTTTTTTTAGGGTTCCGAAAAAAACTTCGGAACCCTTATAGGATCACTTCGTTGTCCGTCTGTCTGTCAGTGTGTCACCACCGTTTTTCTCGAAAACGGCTTATGATCCGAAGTCGAAATTTATACTGAATATAAAGTTCAATGGTCTCGTAGTGTTTTAAGAATATCAAGCTTATAGCTTAACTCAGTAAAAAGTTACAGCTTTAAAACCACGGCTTTCTCATTATTAAAACAAATTAAGGGACATCTTCCAAAAATCGTTTTTTTCCATACCTAATTCTTAGTTTCATAGTAAGTGCCGTTATATTTTACAAACACCAGCTTTAAAGTCTTACAAATGACGAACATATTGATATCTCTAAACATAGTAAGAGTAACTTAAACAGCTAAAAACCAAATAAAAACCTACCACTTACTATGACTTTTAAAGTACTGTAACTGGAGTAAAGTATCTGAAGCTAAAACACACTATCAGATGCATCGACTGAGAGCCGCGACAGATAAGGTTTCACAGTCGTTTGAGATCAGCAGGCCCAGATTTCTATCGGACGTCCGAAGACTCAAGAATGGCCCAAGGTTACGTCCGCGACTACGTCCGATTGTGTGCACAATTCAATGTACATTCACTATCCAGCCGCGGTTGACGCGTCGGATCGTTTGTTCTAAGCCTAACTTTTTAATGCGTCACATCACAGAACTGTCACAACTTTTGTAGACTGACCTCTATAATTACTCTATGATTTGTAGAATAGACCAGGTATGTAATAGAATCTGCAATGGCATATACATTAAGAAAAATATTTTTTATCTATTACCTATCTCTTTAATTAATTTATGCCGTCATATTTTGTATTCACATCACACTATATCACATATCACACTAATTCATATTATAAAGCCGAATGTTTGTATATGTATGTGTGTGTGTATGTTTATTACTCTTATTACTCCTTCACGCCACAACGAATTAACCGATTTGGCTGAAATTTGGAATGGAGATAGCTAATACCCAGGATTAAAACATAGGCAACATTTTATCCCTAAAAATTACAGAGTTCCCATGGGAATTGAAAAATCTTGATCCACGCGGCCGAAGTCGCGGGCATCGTCTAGTACCTAATTTTTTGTAGAATAGGTAGATATGTAATAGAATCTGCTATGGCATTTACAATCCAGTGTTAATCATAGATTAAAAATAGAGGTCAACGCAGTCTTATAACCCAGTTGTCAAAAACTGTCATGTCTTATTAAATAATGTTTGAATTGAATTGTTAAAATATTTCGAATGTTCATATAACGATAGGAATTAGGAAATGAGTTTTTGAAAGATGTAACAGTGTTAATGAGAGAAGGATACGTCTATATTTAAAGATGCGAAGAGGTGGTTAGCTAAGGGAAACATCAAGAGTGAAGTGGAATCTTTGGTGGAACATGTCGGAAAGCCATTAATTAAGCAGGAGATTGACCAGTGCATAGATAACTACCATCCAGTCCAAGTTAAAGCGGCACCTCAGCAGCTCAAGAGCTTGTTAAAAGATGAAGTGTCCATAGCACAGCGGCCGAAATTATTGAAGCAAGGCAATACATTCGTTAAAAAGAAAGATAGCATCGGAGCAAGTAAGGAGATAAAAGAACAGTCGAAGTACAAGAATAGATAGATAAAAACTTTATTGCACACAAGAAAGAAACAAAAATAAATAAAACTTAAAACTACGCATGCAAAGGCGGCCTTATTGCTACAAAGCAATCTCTACCAGGCAACCATTGGTGATAGGAGTGAAATGATGTGTGAGGGTAGTATGGTGCAACATTATCTAAGCAATATACATATTTACACTACATAACAAATAACATAACAAATACTATAATATCTATTTGAACAAATAAAATAAAATAATACATACATATATATCTATACGAAATAGCGATAAATATATAGTTTAATTACCATGGCATCTGGATATTAATACCTGTTTCAGGCGATTTTTAAAAATATTTAAGGATGGTGAGCTTCGGACGTTATTCGGCAGGGAGTTCCACAACTCCACAGCATATGCTGAGAATGACTTGCCATAAAAATTAGTATTTCTATGAGGAACTTTGAGCTTGTTGTCTAGGCATGAGCGAAGTAGCATGGGACGATCGATGGAAGCAAGAAAGGTGAAACGTTCTTTGAGATAACCAGGAGTATGCGGACTATAGAGGATAGAGAAAAGAGAGAATAATTACTCAGTGGATGGAGATGTACTCTGCAAGTATCCAGGACAATCGTTGGTCATACCCAAGCAATTGGAAAAAGAAATAAACCATAGCAATGGACATTTTTTAAAGAAGAAGAAGAATTGAAAATATGTATAAGACGCATGGCTCAGCTGACCATATTATGAAAAAAAAACCAGAGTCAAATAGTCGATAGAGATAGTAATAGTAGGTAAATAGTACTGTAAAGTAATAATGAAGGTGACTGTGTTGAATGAATGTTTGTGTATTAATATAGTTAAGTAGATGTATGTAGTTAGCTTTGTCAACAGCACCGCCAAGTATATTGTATATATACTAGATTATGTGTTACACTGATAATATGTTTGTACATGATTTTGTTATTACCAACTTAAGAACACACAGTGAACTCAAAGTGAACTTATAGTGAACTTGTTAGAATAAACTAAGGACAGTTATTGGACTGTAAATTAGATAATATAGAAATTAATAATAAGTTTAAGTTTAAGTAATATTACTTATTAGCCCACAGGCTAGATGGTAGTATAAAATAAAGCCACCGTTACATAGTGCTTTATGGTAGGAAAAAAAAAACCAACTTAAGTATACCTATGGTTTTTTAAATTCGAGATCATTCAAATTTTATTTTATTTTGTAAAAGAAATATTAATTATAATAATTTGTGACCATGTATACTTACTAGTGTTTAGATTCCTTATACATAAGATGTCATTCTATATTGGTTAACTTAAGATGTATTACTGTTAAGTATGTATGAAAACTATTATTTAACTTAAGGTGATTAGTGTTGAGAAGTTATGAAGTATGCGAGGAAGTATGAATATGGTAAAGATGTATGAACGGAGAAGGTATGTCTGGGGACAGACATAGTTGCAGGATGACCGAATGTGGGAAACGGAATGTAAGTGTATGACAGGGATGGATGTATGCGATAGAGAGAGTGGGAAGATATGGAGATAAAAAAGATTGGCAAGATGGCATACGGAGTTAAGACATGCTAAGGAGTGCTAAAAGTAGTTTAAATAAAAGAAGTTAATATATATTTAGTGTTTTTACTTTGAGCTATTCCCACATTTATTAGAACATATGATATTATTACTTGCTTGTTCAGACATGAAAAGGGTCACAAAGAAAATTCTGTCAAACATAGAGAATCTTTTGATTGACTATCTCGAATGCTTTAAAGACAGCTTAGACTTAGTTTTACAAGTTATACATTGCATTATGGAAGTAACTCAAAGAGACAAATAATGGGATGAAACATGGAGATTGGGAACTGTGAGAAAACTACACAACCCCATTGAGTTTGGGCTTGTTTGATTCATCTTGACAAGTACTCTAGTCCTAGATGATATGCAGGGTCTGATGATGAGACCGGAAGGCGTCTATAGGAACTTCAATAACACTGCGCACTTAAGGGTGAATATTCAATTTGGACGATATTTGCGCATTTTTTTAGGAACAAGCATAATTTCATTTTTTTTAATTTTTGATAGTATTATAATGTTTGGTGCTATTTCATTAAATACACAAGTGAAAGGCACGTATATATTTCAAATATTCAAAGAGTTATTGCCACTAGAAATTTATGTCAAGCTACGGTAATGAACCCTGTATACGGTAATGAATTTTTATGTATACTTTTGGCAGAATTTCTTATGAATTCTCTATTTGAATAAACTTGTACGAATAAAAGCAAGTGCCCAGCCGTGCACAGGGAATTGGTAATTCACTCGTCGACCGAGAACCTTGTTGGGCCCGTCACTGCTTGGAGTAAGATCGTTTCAAATAACAAAATATCAAGCAGTTCTTCCATAACTTAATAGACTCCCTCTATATTGGACCTCTTCCTTACCACTCACCCTACCGGCTACCAGGTAACAGTCGATGCTCCCCTAGGAACATTTAACCCCTGCCTAGTACAGACTTCCGTGCCACTTCCATCCTCTGTTCGCACGCGTAATACCGGTAGCCTCATATCCGTGGGCACAGCTTTGTTTTTCAACAAACGACCTTAACACCTGTGCTGAAGCAGTTGCTGATGCCATACTCCAAGGTATGGACTGCTATATTCCAAACTCCCTCATACCTTTTGGGAAGCGCGCGCAGAAATGGTTCAACGGGATCTGTAATAAGGCTGCTATACTTAAACAAAACTCCTACCAGTCCTGGCTCTCTGCACATTGCACCAATGATCCCAATGCTGCAAATGTTAAGAAAATCTTTAACATTGCGTCCAGAGCCTACAAAAATGCCATTGCCAGGGCAAAATTTGAGCACATCGACAGAATTGGGCAGAGACTAGTCTCACTGCCTTCTGGTTCCCGTGCTTTCTGATTTCTGTTGAAAGCCATGTAAGGCAACTTCTGTCGTTCCTCGTTTCCACCTTTAAGCAAACCGGATGATACACTGGCCTACACTGCCAAAGAGAAAGCCGAAATTCTGGGCACTCTCTTTGCTGCCAACTCTACGCTTGATGATGGTGGGAAAACACCGCTGACCATCCCGCGGTGTCAAAACTCCTTGCGTGATATACGGGGTACATTGGGGATATATTGACAGTAAGGGGGAAGCCCTAGCGGTCAGCCTCGACATCGCTAAAGCCTTTGATCGGGTTTGGCATAGGGCTTGGCTATCGAAGCTGCTATCTTACGGACTTCCTGCGAAGCTGTGCCATTGGGTCGCTAGCTTTCTTCATGGGCGCAGCATCAAGGTCGCTGTCGACGGTTTTTGCTCTCAACTTAAGCCCATCAATGCTGGCATTCCACAGGGCTCAGTGCTATCGCCTACTTTGTTCATTCTGCATATCAATGATATGTTGCATAACAGCAGCATATATTGTTATTTGGATGACAGTACTTCTGATGCCCTTTACAAAGGCCATGCACAGTTCTCTCACGCAGTGCTGGAGGAGAATAGAGCCAAACTTGTGTCGGACATTGAGACTTCTCTCTAGAAAGTGTCCGTATGGGGTTCACAAAATCTTGTTCAATTTAACCCTTCAAAAACACAAGTTTGTGCGTTTACCGCAAAAAAGGCCCCTTTTACCACGCCTCTTCTCTTTCAGAACACTTCCCTTACTCCTACCAACAGCATTGGGATTCAAAAGAGGGCACTTCGGCTTGTGGACAATCCCAAATTAACCTACTCGCTGGAAAGCTTGGAACACCGCAGATGTAAGCTCGCTTTGTGTGCTCTATCGGCTATATAACGGGGAGCCCTCTAACTTCTACAACCGCACCGCACGCCACCGAACGCAATTTCACCCCCACCACCTGGGTGCCTGGAGCACTTCGACCATCAGGTGCTCCAGATCTTTTTTTCCATGTACTACCAAATTGTAGAATCATCTCCCTTCGAAAGTATTCCTGTATATAATGTAGTTTCAGTAAAAATCATTAAATGAACTTCAAAAAGGTTACGGTAAACGACGGTAATGAAGGACACGGTAATGACAAATATGCACTTTTAATTTATTATTAATTTTTCTATAAGCAGTATATGCTATCTAATCATTTAAAAATTAAACTAGACGAGAACTTGATGTATTGTTATCGCAATAAAATTCCAATTTTAAATATTTATCAAAATATAAGCGGACTGGTAATGAAACATAAACTGTGACAAAACATTATAATACACTTTCAGTTGTAATTTTTTGCGCGAGTTCGTGCGTACGTCTTCCTTCTGCTACGTTTTCCGGTCGACTGAGGTCTGAGGTGCGGGACGCCGAGAGCTCACTATGTAGCGGCAAGATTTTGTCACGTAAAAACATGTTTCCCGTGATGATTCCGGAGGGTTCCGGTAATGAACTTTGCATCGTGACAAAACTTTAAAAACATATTTGACTATATATTTCTTTGTAAAATTAATTTTAAATTATGAAGAAGTAATAAAAAATTATTTAATTATTGGGCACAGTAGCCAAATTAACATTATTTTTGTGCTAGGTTTACTAAATATTATTAAATATAAAATGTCTAGTAATAAAACAGGTGCCGGTAATGAATTTTAATGTTATTTTCACTAAAAATCTGAGTGATTTACATAGAAATTTCAATAAACACACCATGTGCACGATAAAGTATGTAGGTGTGCATGATAAACGTATATTAAATGGAGTCTAAACTTAAGTTTCAATTTTTTATTCACTGAAATACGTAATTTTCATTACTTTGAATATTCACCCTTAAGCTGTCATCTAGTAGGTACCTAATTAATACAATGGTCAAGAGTTTCGGAACCCTCAGTGCGCGAGTATGACTCGCACTTGACCGGTTATTTTATTTTAAAGTAACAACACAAATTAATAATGCGCCTCGTTATAAATTAATAGCAAAAACTCAAGATACAACTTTCCGTATACTGTTCATATTTTACCTACCTCCAATAGAAAGATGTTTGTCTCGTAGGAGGCTTTGGCCGTGGCTAGTTACCACCCTACCGTCAAAGACGTGCCGCTAAGCGATTTAGCGTTCAGGCACGATGGCGTGTAGAAATCGATTAGGGGTATGCGTTGAACACTGCTATACTCCTTCCAAGTTAGTCCGCTACCATCTTAGACGCATCATCACTTACCATCAGGTGAGATCGCAGTCAAGGACTATCTTGTCATTGAATAAAAAAAAATCTTTCCAACGAGTAAAAAAAATTCATCCCTCCCGTTAGGTGTAGTGGGGGTAGTTTTTTTTTAATAATTTTATTGTACAACTTTTTCGGCGTAATAAATACGCATAACCAAATTATTTAGACAGACAGGTAGTTATTTACAACAATAACAATAATTTCAAACGAAACGAGCGGCGTGGTTTCCTTTGTAAAGCAGGGATTTGCTTTTAAAACTTCGTGCCTAGAGGGTGTAAAAGCATTGCAACTAGGAAACTTGGTGGGGATGGAAAGGTGGACATTTGAGTTACCTACATACCTACATATTTAAAACCTTTTAACGAAGAGCATATTAAATAAAAAACTTATTTGTGTTTTAAGTTTAATTTTATTATTATATGTACTTATGTATTTTTAATCAATGATGTTGACACAAAAGGCTGTAAATTAAAATGGATTAAAATGGCTATTTTTAAAGTACAATGTAATACTTATTAATGAAAAACACTAAAGGTTATAATTGATATTATAACTTTTTATTAAAAATAAATGTCATTTAACTTTCTTTTTTTCCTTTGATTTTTAATCCCTTTTCTTATTTAAATATTCACTGAAACAGATTTTTATAAAATATATTTAAAACCGCTCAAACTCTCAACTCATCGCCAACACTTGGGCGCGAGTTTTTCCTCTAATGTAATGAGGCGTTTAGGTCGCAGTACTGTACACCACACTGGCCAAGTGGAGATGCGGAGACTTCACACACCTTTGAGAACATTATAGAAAACTTTACACACCTTTGAGAACATTATGGAAAACTTCGCACACCTTTGAGAACATTATAGAAAACTTCACACACCTTTGAGAATATTATGTTATTCAGCGTTAAAGCAAGTGGCATATACTTATTGCTTAAATGCAAAACTTCAAAAAGTCTGAGATCAGAGATCAAACCTGTGAGTTGTGATCAAATAAAATACATAGGTGGGTATTTAAAGGGAAGTTAAAGGAATTTATTTAAGTGGAAGTCGTGGTCTTCATAGAAGGATAGACCAAGTCGGTGTCTCGAAGATTTTCTGTGAACCAACTTTTCGCTTGTTCTACCATCTCTGCGTCGAAATAATCGCGCCAGCCACCCATTTTACCTACGAATCAAACGAAGTTTACAAGCTTGAATAGATATGCAGCATTTATTAATGGAATGTGTTCAAAATAGTAATTTGAGAGCTAAAGTTTTATTTAATTTTTATATAAATATTTAGTTTGAAAAATAGATGAACAAATGATATTTTTGGAGCAGTAAATTATTAAGTTACTACGGTCAACGTTGGAGATATCATACAGCTCCAGGTTGTATCGAAACCGTTCATATAAACTATCAGCTTCGCATTCAGCTGCCCATAAAATAGTGTGAGGACCTAGTTAGGTCCTAGGTACATAATAATTTGTTACAATGATATACTAGGTACCTTGCAACTTTGTTTTGGCTCTCGGCAATACTTCGAATACTACGAAGAAAATCTCAGGTGAATCGCTGGCAGCTGCACAGTTAAATGCACGCAGCAAAGAATCGTGTTCTATGACGATAATTGCAAGAGACCTTAGACGTCAAGCAGTGGACGTGTATCGGTTGAGATAATGATACCTTTTCTTATAAAGGAATATTCGCCATTAATAAAGTTGATCTTGCTGAGCAGCGAGTGGTTGACAGCCGGGTTGTTCTTGAACTTGGCAAAGCTAAGGTGGTCGCAGAGGCGCGCGCTCTGCTCTGCCGTGTACTCTGTTCCTAGGAAGCTGCTCACTCTTTGTATCGTGAAGGGCAGATTCTGAAAACGAAGTTCCGTGTCTACAATTTTTTTAACTATACATTTGAAGGTATTTCCTTAGAAATCATGTCATGTACCTTCTTAAAACTAATAAATGCTTCAATAAGTAGATACATATATTACAACTAGTAGGGCGCGTGGGTGCGCGGCTCGCTAAAGCGAACCGCGGTTTTTCTGTTAACCAAGTAGACCTTTGGGGTCTTGATCATCTTTTTAGAAATTTGTATGGCCGCCATCTTGAATCCGCCATTTTGGAAGTTTTTTTCAGCTTCCTACCAATGGGATGAGGTTTCGAGTGACATTTATTTGAACACCCCCCACCTATCTTCAAAACCCTGGCCGGTGCTTCTCACCCGTCTCCGATATCCTCAATCATCAGCTTTCTCCATATTTTTCCTCCGAACCATCAGAAATTTTGAAAAGGAACCATCTTGCATAGTTCCCAATTCGTCATATATTTTGTATGAAAAAAAAATCCGCCATCTTGAATTTTTTCTATTCATCACGTAGACCATCGGGGCCTGATCATTTTTTTTCCAAGAAACCACTCTTCCATCTCCTAAGGTCTCCGAGATAGGCACCGACGAAATTTGTATGGCTGCCATCTTGAATCCGCCATTTTGGATTTTTTTTCAGCTCCATGCCAATTGGATGATGTTTTAAGTAACTTTTGTTTGAACACCCCCCACCTATCTTCGATATCCTGGCCGTGCTCCTCACCCGTCTCCGAAATCCTCAACCATCAGCTCTTTCCATATTTTTGCTCCGTATGAATTTTGGTCCTCTATACGAAACCATCAGAAATTTTGAAAAGGAGCCGCATAAAGTCTTGCATATATTTTGTATGGAAAAAAATAAATTCCGCCATCTTGAATTTTTTTTCTGTTCATCAAGTGGAACTTCGGCTCCTGATCATCTTTTGCCAAAAAATCACTCTTCCATCTCTTATAGTCTCCGAGATAGACACCGACGAAATTTGTATGGCCGCCATCTTGAATCCGCCATTTTGAAGTTTTTTTTTTGCTCTCTGCCAATTGGATGAGGTTTCGAGTGACATTTGGTCGAACACCCCCCACCTATCTTCGATAACCTGGCCGGTGCTCCTCACCCGTCTCCGAAATCCTCAATCATCAGCTCTCTCCATATTTTTGTTCCGAATGAATTTTTGTCTTCTATACGAAATCATTAGAGAAAAAAATTTTTTTCATACAAAATTTTACAGGAGAGGTGATCAATGAGTCAGTGAGTCAGTGAATCAGCACGAGTAGCTATATATATATTAATATGCATAGGTAGATACATAGTTATATAAATTCATATGCAGTGTCCTTTTTAACCGAGGTCACCAGAGGGCGAGTGTCATGTATCGGTTTCATCGTTTCTATTTAGGCCCGTCCGACTTCAACAAACGTGTATTAACTAAAATTATTTTTATACTTTGGGGTGTAAGGGGACCCACCAACATCTTCGGGACCCAAGCCAGCCTCACCTGCCCGTGGTGCACCCCGCTAATCAACAAACGAGGCAATGGCGAACTAGCTTTCCCCCTTCTGGGGTTTTTCAGGTCAGACGGTAGTCGCTGAGAACAAAAAGCTACACAACCAAATAAATAAATGGAAAGAACAAGGATAAGTAATAGCGCTACGGATAGGGCGTCGCCCCAAAACGACGCGCAGGCATATCGCCCTACACCTGCGATAAGTGTGCGAGGGCTACCGGGCACCGCGCGAGCACGGCCAAAGACGCAAGCGCAAAAGATCCGCTTTGCAACACTCAACGTTGGTACGTTAACTGGACGCTCCGGAGAACTTGCCGAACTACTTCATCGGCGGAGGGTTCAGTGCGCTCTCTTACAGGAAACCCGCTGGAAAGGAGCTAAATCACGAAAAATCGGATATGGATATAAGTTGATATATACCGGATCGGAAAGCGGTAGAAATGGTGTGGCTGTGGTTCTATCAGAAGAATATACGGACAAAGTTCTAGAGGTTAACAGAATAAGTGATAGACTGATACTGGTTAAACTACTGATCGGAAAAAAGATCACTAACGTCATCAGTGCCTACGCTCCGCAAACTGGCTTGCCAGAATCAGTCAGAAACTCGTTCTGGAATACTTTCGAGGATATACTACAGCGAATACCCCCCTCAGAACATCTAGTAGTGGGGGGAGATTTTAATGGACATGTTGGAGAGAAGTACGAGGAGTTCAACAGAATTCATGGTGGCTTTGGCTACGGCCAGGTGAATAGTCAAGGAGAAGAACTCCTTAATACATGTGTGGCTCTCGACCTGGCAGTAGTCAATACATTCTTTCAGAAAAGAGAAGTTCACTTAGTGACTTATAAAAGTGGTCCCGTGGAGACGCAAATAGACTACCTACTAATACGACGAAACCAAATTGGCAAAGTAAGAAACTGTAAGGTAATACCGGGTGAGAGTATCACCAGTCAGCACCGACTCCTCGTCATGGATGTTCTTCAGTCCCATGAGCACACACTGCGTGAGCAATGCAGGCCCACCATCAAATGGTGGAATCTTAAAGGTGAAAAGAACTTAGAGTTTCAAGCTGCAATAAAAATGGTCAGTTGGGAATTGGACGGCAAAAATAGCAATGAACTCTGGCAACTATACCAGACCTCCATTACTAAAATAGGACGTGATGTACTCGGTATATCTAAAGGTGGACGAAGGATAGACAAAGAGACAGGTTGGTGGAGTAAAGACGTTAAAGAAGCAGTAAGGAATAAGAAGGAACATTTTAAAAAGTGGCAGCAGACCCAATTGCCACAAGATAAAGAAAATTATACACGTGCCAAAAACCAAGCGAAAAAAGTAGTGGCAAAAGCACGCGCCGCACTGTATGCTCCACTGTATGATACACTGGAAACTCCTGAGGGACAAAAACTTATCTATAAACTAGCAAAGTCCAGAAGTAAGGCAAGCAAAGACATCACCAAGTGCGTCGCTATTAGAAATACAGCTGGTACTTTGGTAACGGACAGCCACTCTATTAAGATCCAATGGCGAAGCTACTTCAATGAACTCTCTAACCAGACTTTTGCTACTCCACAGCAGCTTCCACAGGCATGTAACCAAGGACTAATAATACCCATAACACCCGATGAAGTGGCGAAATCTTTATACCGCATGAAGAATGGTAAAGCGTGTGGAAATGATGGCATACCGATAGAAGCCTGGAAAGCTATGAGCTCCCAAGGCATACTCCTGCTCTCGGAACTTTTTAATACCATCATATTTACAGGTCGAATGCCAGACGCCTGGCGCATTAACGTAATAACCCCTGTTTACAAAGGCAAAGGAAGTGTACAAGAGTGCGGCAACTATAGAGGGATTAAGCTTATGAGCCACACTATGAAGCTTTTTGAGCGGATTTTAGACCAAAGACTTCGTCAAGAGTGCTCTATATCAGAATGCCAGTATGGCTTTAGGCCTGGATGTAGTACTTTAGACCCAATTTTTGCACTTAGAATACTTATGGAGACGCATACAGAGCGCAATCAACCTTTACATTTGGCTTTTTTGGACCTACAAAAGGCCTTTGATTGTGTACCAAGAGAGTTAATCTGGTGGGCATTGAGGTCTAAGAGCGTACCAGAAAAATACATTTCTATAATCCAGGACATGTACACTCGGACTGAAGCTATAGTAAGGACCGCAGTCGGTGACACTTCGCCCTTTCCTATCACGGTAGGAGTACACCAAGGCTCAGTACTAAGCCCGTATCTATTTTGTGTGGTACTGGATGCTCTGTCGGCGGATATTCAGAGCATTCCCCCGTGGCTAATGAAATATGCCGACGACATCGTACTTGTCAGTAAGAACAAGGGCGCACTTGAAGTTATGGTGAACTCGTGGAAAGAAACCCTTGAGAAAGGAGGTTTGAAACTGAACACTGCAAAGACGGAGTACATGGCCTGTAGCGTAGCAGACCACGACACCATCCATGTAGATAACGTGTCCGTTAAGAGAACGGATAAATTTAAATATCTCGGGTCTGTGCTACATGAATCCGGAAGCGTCGACTGCGATGTCAAAGCACGAATTGCCGCTGCCTGGACCAAGTGGAGGGAGTTAACGGCAGTAACCTGTGACCCAAAAGTTCCTATTCGTCTAAAAGGACTGGTTTATAAGAGCATCATACGCCCCGTAATGCTCTATGGCAGCGAAGCCTGGCCAGCGCTAACGAAACATACTCGCGATCTCCACGCCAATGAAATGAGAATGCTTAGGTGGATGTGTGGCGTTACTCGTTTGGACAGAATACGCAACGAACACATCCGCGGTAGCCTTGGCGTGCGAGATATCGCAGACAAGATCCAGGAGTCTCGTTTGCGTTGGTACGGCCACATACTGCGCCGTCCCCAAAGCTATGTTGGTCACAGGTGCCTTAATATGCCCGTTCCTGGCCAGCGGTCCCGAGGCCGGCCGAAAAAACGGTGGGTTGACATCGTCCAGGCAGATGCACGTGCCAACGGTCTTCGAAGGGAGGACGCTTTAGATCGTGCAAAGTGGAAGAAGCTCAGCAGGAAAGCGGACCCTGGCTTAAGCCGGGACAAACGCTAGGAGGAAGAAGAAGAAGATTTTTATACTTTGTAGTGGCGTAAGAAGTCGGTTTTTTGAAAAGAATTATTATTGCATCACATTAAAAAAGTCACAAATTACGTTTTGACTCTGTTTAAACATAAGGAAGGAATTTTGGCACAAAAAGCCTCCCTCGTATGATTCCTAAACCATATATTCACCTCGTATAGCTCCTCATAGAAAATAAACAACATGTTCGGATGATGCCTCTGGTTCCAAGCTTCTTTGACGTGCTCGAAAAGTGGACAATAGTAATCTGAAAAGATTTAACAAAAGCCATTTTACTGCCGAAAAAAACTATAAAATATGTCTCTAATTATTTAATTTATTCAAGTCAAAGTTTAGGATCAACTGCCGCCCTAACCATATTAAAAACGTGTCGTCTCTTTCTACGATCGCTCACGCTTAAGCAGCGGTTCCCAATTTTTTTTATCACGCTTCCCTTCTGAAAGGATAGGACGTGCGATAAAAAAACTTTGAGAGCCCCTACTTTAGCGTGAGCGATCGTAGAAAGAGACGACACTTTGTAATATGGCTAGGGCGGCTGGTTTATCCTACAAACTGCGAAGCTTAGCATAAAAAGAATAGTTTGTTGATGCATCACGTATTTTTCGTCGCTGGATACTTGTGGGAAGAAGAAGTGGCGTGTTAAAATCCAAAAAAAAAAAAGAGACCAGTTGACAAAGTAAGAAAAAAGAATTTACTTACGTTGCTCTTTAATAAAGTAGTTCCAGAACTGTTTGAAGCTATCAGGACCGCCCTGAATCCTGTGCATTTTGCACAGATGGAACACAGACACAACCACGTCCCTCGGGTCTCGCGCTACGTACACCACTTTAGCCTTATCCAGTAAGGTTGGAGGCAGAAGAGACAGTGGCAAATGACTTTTGATAAAACGTGGTGAAGCCATGTCGTTCACTCTCTCAACTCCGGGCATGTTGGAGATTTCCACGATTCGCAATTTCTCTTTATCATCTTTGTTCTCTTCGTACATTTGTCTCGTTAGTTCTGGATGGATTAACATGGAAAAGCTGAAATTTAAAACCGTAATATCTGATTTAATAAGCAATGCTTTTAACTGCCTATGTTCCCTGCCTAGGTTTTTCCTACCCTAGGAAATTGACCGTCTATTTATGAAGATCGATATATATCAAGTTCGGTCAAAGAGCGATAATCAATAAAAAAAAAGTAAATAAGTACATAATATTCCATTAAATTATACAGAACTGCTACTTACTCTAAGAATGGAAATCTTATATTGAGAGGTATTTCCAAAGCCGTTTCGAAATCGCAATTATTTTTCAAGAGCCATATCAACTCTTGTGCCCACGTTGTACCTGTGCAATGAAAATATAGTTAGTTAATTCTAATTTTTTAACTCATGACTCCATGGGAAGTGGCAAACTCTTTACTGTCTCAGTGAAAAATACCTAGCTAAAGTCCGTCTACGTGATGCAGGTAAGTAACTTTTTCTTGTGCAAATGAGATTTGCAAGTGTGCATTGTGGAGTCAACATTTCCTGATAATGCTCCAGATATCGGAGCGAAACGTATGTCGAGTGTGTTTGTGTGGTGCTGCGTGTTGGTGTTGTGTTGTTCCTGCGTTTCTTCCATAACTACCTGGGAAAACGACGACGTGCAGCGCGAACGGAGTGATTTGCGATACAGATTTTTTCTGGCGGATTAACTATAGCAAAAGAATAGGTTCTTATTTCTTTTTCTTTTGATATCATGGCATTCCACGAAGTAACGACTGGTTCTATCTATACTTATATTTTTTCAGCAGTTACTTACTTAGGTCGTGAAAATGTTTATTACGTATTATTTCATTCATATTCATCGCTAGCTATTTATAAGTATTTTGCTATTATATAATTTGTTTCTTATACATTTCCGGGAATGCCTCAAAGGAAGATTCTTTCTTTATCTACTTGCCTAATAAATTCTTCCTAGAATCGTTTTAGCCTTCCATTTTTATAAGTTACCCAGGAACGCTGATATGAGTATCCAAAATTCTTATCATTCATCTCAACCCACAGCTGGCCTACTACTTGTAATAATCACGTTGAACAAGGGTAGAACAGCAAACATCCCACATCTTCGAGAATATTATTATGGACAACTCTCAGGCAAGCCGGTTTCCTCGCGAAAAAAGGTCCAGTTCTTACAACAACATCAATCAATTTCTTACTTTTTTACAGTCTTTGAACGTACCAGACCTTGGGAATGTGTTCACGAATATGTCTCCCGCTCGTATCGGCATGTTGTAAAAACTCGCCGCACATTCCTTGTACTTGTGAGGTAAGAAGTAGCCCTTGGGTCCCACTCGAACGAATCCAGTCAGCTCGCCTGGGGAAAAACGAAAAAAAAATTTTTTTTTGAAAAATTGTAAGTTTCTATGGATGGAATTTCGTTGTTGTCAACAATTCTCTATTAAAGTGGTGGAAAAACAAAAAAAAAATTATTTTGAATTTAAAGTTTCAATGGATGGAATTTCGTTGTTTTAAGCACCAAGTGGCTTTGACTTTTGCCAACAATTCTCTATTGAAAGTGGTGGTTGTTCTTTTTAATTGCAAGATAGGCCTGCGCTTGACGACAGTCGTTATTAAAGCATGACTGATGAACAGCAATAATGAGTCAAAATTGGAGCGCTCTTGCCTAGAAGAATGTGCATTTAGTCAATTAAATGCACATTCTTCAACGGTGAAGGAAAATATCGTTAATAATGTTCTAAAAGGTGTGTGAAGTCTACCAATTCGCATTGGGCCAGTGTGGTGGACTATTTCCTATAACGCTTCTCTGAAAGGAGACCTGCGCTCAGTAGTGGGACGTTAATGGATTGTTTGTGATAATGAATTTAAATATGAAGTCATTCAGTTTATAGTACCTGTATAGTGTACCATCAGCTCTGCGGCAAGATCTGGCTCTACATCCTGAATCTCGTAGGGAAACTCCTCGCGGTCCAGCTCTTTCACCATTGTTCAATGACAACTGATGCACTTACACTCGCTACAAAGCCTTCACCAAGATTAATGCAGCACTTTTATACGGTTATCACTTTCGCGATACTGTTATCAAATAATGTCAACGAACTCCTGAATGTCGCGATCTAAAAACCTTGACTGATATAGATCACGTTCCTAACTTCCTTATCTATCTCTCTGTTGTTCTGATCACGAGCCAGGTAAGACCTAACTCGTGAACAGAACTTTTGCTCTAAAGACGATCGCAAAAGATTTCGTCTCTGTCTGAGAATGCAAGGAGCTTAAATATATACCTACGCTCAGGCTCAGGGCAAAAAGCAACTAGATATCTTGCATTATAGACAAGACGTCTACGATGTTTTAAGCGACTTTCTTCACCGCCAAAGCACTAGACCATCGGGTCCAAAACAATATTGAGCTACTAGCTGATTTTCGCGACTTCGTCCGCGTGGAAAAAGTTTAGAGTGACTTGCTACTATCCGCGAGATCCGGTTAAAATCGCCTTATCTTTAAATACTTATCCTTAAATTCTTACTGATAGCTCTGGTATTAGGCAGTAAAAACTCAACACACTTAGCTTCTTTACCATTTAGAAGAAGATTATTTGCAGTAAACCAGTGTGAAACCTGAGATAATTCATTATTTACATCGTCAAAATTGGTTCTTTCGACTTAAAAAAAAAAGTATGTATCTGCGTATGCGTGCGTCTGTGTATCTGTTGTCTGTCTGTTCTCACGTAGCTCCCTAACGAATGAGGCCATTTTAATGCAGCTATAATATATGAAGATGTGCTCAGACTTTTGCAGATTATCAGTTCATTTCCAACTTCTTAACTGTTACGATAACAACAACCTTATTTAGTTTAACTTAAGGTTGAAATATATTGATATAAATACAAAACATGAAACTTTCTCTTTAATTTCAGCCGTTCTTAAAAATCAAGTGCCCTGGCGCCTTTGGTTTCATTCCATTGGCTGGCCTACCCCCTTGAATGCTGAACTGTTGATTCCAGTTGATTCTCTTCATAAAAATATCAAAGCATCCGCATAGCACCAGCTCTGCACGTTTTCTCCTCACGCGTGTTACTTGTTATACCATTGCTCAGAACAATAAAAATGTATTGTATCTACCTACAACACATGAACACTCGACATAGGTATATGCGTTGTACCTATGTGCACGTCGAGTAATGTTATATTGTTTTATTTAATACTTTGCAGTTTGCACCGGTTTTCTCAATTCAATGGCGGTCACAGATATAACACGTGTAAATTATAAATTGCGTTTTTAACTAGACGATGCCCGCGACTTCGAACTTGTAGGTATTTGTTAAGATGAATCATCAGATCAGCTCTATGTCACAATAATATTACGTTGTCATCCGTTTTACACATACCCACATGCGCAGCTCGATCGGAAACCGGAAAGTTCTAATTCAGCTTGCAAGATTTGACCCTAAACATTCATACGTACAGACATACATTGCAAGTTCAATAAAAGCTTGTAAAAAGTAACACATAATTCAAGATACCCGACCTCCTGCAAGGTGGGCATAGTCAGGGGACATATTATCCACGGGGAAAGAATTAAATGTTAATCCCCTCGGTCAGTTTTATCCACCCATCAAGCATGGGCAAAGCACAGGGAGAAGATAATTTTTTTTCTCTTATCATTGGATAATAAAATCGGGGATAAATTGTCTCCTGTCCATGCTCACCCTTCTGGGAAAGAGATCGGATTAGGTATGTGCGGTGCGGTTGAAAAATGACGTCACACTAAAATCACGGGGCTGTTAGCGGGACTCGATATTTCGAAACTTGTAAAATCATACTATACTTGGTTTTTTGAATGAAACAAAAACTTGCAACTTATTTGTATATCATATGTGTCATATACTATGCTCTACTGTTATAAATTCAAGCTATTTTTCATACCATAACATTCTCCATTCATTATTATCAATAATAAAAAGAAGAAGATTAGGATCTTGACTAAGTAGTAGAGTAGTCTAGTCACTGCCATGCTAATGTTACAGATGACTAGAGAACATTTAGAAGTTGGTCGGTTCCTCAGAGTCCGAGGAGACGGTCTGCTGCGAGCCCAGAGACTCCTTCACGGAGTACTGCTCCGACAACACGTCCAGGTCCGGGATACCCATGATGTTCGACGCTAACTCCTCGAGCGTTATCTCCTGGAAATCATACATCATGAGATACGTAGGGTGAGCATGGGCAGGGGACATATTATCCACGGGGAAAGGCTAAAATGTTTATCCCCGCGCTCAGATTCATTCACTCGTCGAGCATAGGCAAAACGGTGGAAATAATGTCCACTGTGGATATACTTATAGAAATATACTTCTCTTTTCCCCTATCGCCGTAATTTAGCATAGGGAGAAGATAATTTTATCTCTTGTCAGTGGATCAAATTGTCTCCTGTCCACAGTCACCCTGCTGGTAGCGATTCCTTAAAGTGAATTCTTACCTTAGTAATTTAAGTTTTTGACCACGTAGCTACGTATTCAACATAGGCAGCGTTCGGCACGCACTCACTTTGAGTCTCGTTTTGACTCTGTCTCATGTTCGAATCGTCAGACCACGATATCTAGATATCAGCCTTATGGAGCCCTGCTTAGCCGCTACAGACTCTTCAAGGTGAAAAAATACCTCAGGCAAAAAAGAAAAGTCCCCTTCAACCATAGCGGCTCGGTCCTCGAAGCTGTGTCCCATCAGGATCGACAGCAGGTACCATGATAGATCCTGAGAGAAGCATTCACCTGATGAAATTTAAAAAAAAAATTTAAATGATCGAATACATTTCTTCTTTGTCAACTTATAGACGTCTGTAAAAAAATGTATTTTGCATGGACTTCTAAAGGTCTCCGTCTTGCGCCGTCTGAATCCAGCAACTCGCTTCGACTCGCTTGATGTCGCCGGTTTATCTAGTGGGGGTCTATCAACTCTGCGCTTCCCGGTCCGGGGTTGCCACTCTAGCACCTTGGAACCCCGACGACCATCAACATCTTCCACGCATCCATCATATAACGTACCGCTCGCGCTTAGCACTGCTGCTCTTCCTACCTATGTACCTACTACAGAAATACAGGAACAACGCAGTTACCAACACCATGGAAACCGTTCAAAATATTACATTATAATTATATGGTACGTTTCACTGCGCCACTGGAGTATCTATTTTCAGGATATATTGACTCCACAATGTTCAATGTGCATGTAGTCTATAAACCTAGAGAAGGACCTACAATACTTTTCATCTCAGAAAAATCAAAGAGTTCACACGGGATTAAAAATAACTAACTACGGACGCAGTCGTCCAGCGAATTTTTTTACCATGGTTACTCAGCATATCAATAAAGTCGTCGCGATGAATCGTCAGTTTATTGTTGGCCATGACGGCGAAGTGCCGGAACGCATTCTTGATCTTTCTGAAGTTGTCTCCGAGAGCCGGCCGATGGTTCAGGTACAGTTTGACGAACTCCTCAAACTCCAACTCGGTGCTGGGGGAACGTTGGTAGACTTTGTACTTCGCTTCCACCAGCAGGTTTTCTACCTGCATTAAACCATTCGGTCTTACCAAAAAAAAATTGACAAGAGCTAAAGCAAGTGTTCTACAATTTGGCTATTTTGATGGGTTCACAATCATCAGTGAGTGTGAAGACAGGCTGATGGCAATGTACTGCGAGCCAAATGCAAATTAAAGTATGGATGCAGATGTTATTTATTGCAGTTGACATAAAACTGCAGTCCGCGGGGGTAGCTATTATAGAACTGCATCTGTACCGCAATTCGGCAATTGAAGTCGGTATACAGTTCGGCGCCTGTCTAGGCATTAATTAAAAAGGAAGAGGATTCGTTATAATGTAAAGTCAAGTTTACCTCATACTCTGATGGAAAATACCCCAAAGCGCGCATAAGGTCAGGCAAAGAATCTATCGGTATGTAATCTTTGACACGCCTCATAGCTGGTGAGAAGGTACCCTGGCATAGGATCTGGATGTAATAGAATAGATCTCTAATCTCGTGGAACAGCCAGCCTGGGCGACCCTTCTCTATCAGGCAGTAGTAAGGATCCAAGTCGCCTCCGCCCAACTTTGTAGTGGTATCGACTGACCTGATCAAACAAGATTCTTTTAAAATGAGTAGGTAGTACTGACAAGATAGTCTGTAGTAGGACTGCGATCTCACCCGATGATAAGTGACGGTGCAGTCTAAGATAGTAGCGGGCTACACGCCATCGTGCCGGAACGCTAAATCTAACTACTGTGGTAACTAGCCATGGCCAAAGCCTCCCACTGGACCAGACCAGAGGCAATTGTGCGGGTTGTTACGTTCCCTCAAATATGGTTGAGCGAAGCAATGGCTGGATCATGCGTCATGCTCGTGAACGGGTGCCACCAACGGGAATGGGTCTGCTTTTGCCTGCTTGTGTTAACATGTATTGAATTGTATTTATTTGTATTTGTATTGTATTTATTTTTACTTGTATTGTACTCAGGAAAATTCATCGTGGAAGCACTGAATACATAGCATAGTTTCAATAACAATTGTAAAATTTTTATTTTTTTGAAAAGAGCAACCGCCGAGTTTCTTGCTGGCTCTTCTCGGCAGGAAAGGCATTCCGAACCAGTGGTAGATTCATTGACGATTCAAAAGTGCTTGTAAAAGTTTATTTGAATAAAAAATATTTCTATTCTATTCTATTCTAATTCAGAAATTATGAATTCCCAATTGCCCCCACCGGGAAACGAACCCGAGTCCTCCCAAGTCCCAGTTATAAGACCACTGCGCCAGGGAGTTGTCAAAGGCGCAAGGTGCTAAAGGAAGAAGAGTGTTTTTTGTTTCAATACCTATAGATAATGATACCCCGGTGTTCGTCATCGAGAATCTGGAATTCCAACAAGTGAATTGGTGGAATAGAAGGGTAAAAACTTCAAGAGCCTACCCAGCGTACCTACTGTAATAACTACATGCGTGGCTGTGAAAATGCAATCGTAAAGATAAGACGAACCTGTAGTTGGCCGCCCACTGATACATGCAGTTATCTTTCGCGCCGATTACGAATAGTGTTCCGCTATCTTCGCGATAACACATCTGCAATATCTACATGACAAAAACATTTTGAAAGAATTAACCTTGAAAAGCCTTGAGATTACTTAGGTAAGTACACGATCCTTTTCATGCAAGGATATTTCACAATCCCCAAAATAGCCATGCTTCAGTAAGTCAGTTATAAGTCTCAATCATTTCACTCCCGATCGGGCCAAGAAAGAAACTTATTTTGGGTTTTCCTGTCAGTAAATTTTCAGTAGCAGTGAAAATTTATTAACTAGCTTCTGCCCGCGGCTTCGCTCACGTGAAGTTCGATTTTTCAAACCCTCTAGGGGTTGAATTTTCAAAAATCCTTAACGTTTGCCTACGTCATAATAGCTATCTGTATGCCAAATTAAACAAAAAATTCCGATCCGTCCAGTGGTTTGAGTTGTGCGTTGATAGACCTTGATGGTATCTTCTAAAGAAGCGCAGTAGAACTTCTATTTCTACCTACTGTAGGAGTTTGGTAACCTGTATAGGATGACCAAGCAACGCAGTATGTTTCCAAGGATTGCCGTCAAGCGGCATTTTCTGTAAGCCGATAATGTTCCTCGTGGCGAACAGCAGGTACTGTCCCTCTCCTTCGTCCATCGACCTGGTGACCAGTTGTACGCGACACACGGGGTGCTCGTACCTGGGGCCGAGGACTGTTGAAAGCGTCATAGTGGTCGCGTAGTTCACGATTTTGTATTTGTACTGAAAGTTCAACACATCTATAACTAAGTACTCAATGTAGGTACTTCTCTATACTTTCCCTTTCGGAAATTGATATCATAGTTAGTAATATTGTAAAGGCGAAAGTTTGTATCTGTGTATATGTTTGTTGGTCCTTTATGCCGAACAAATGAACCGATTTCGCTGAAATTTCGAATCGAGGTATGAAGGTTAAGAGTTGGAAATAGATTTATCAGTATTAGTATCTACCTCATCATTAACAATAAGGATCATAGGCAAGTCACTGCGGTGAGTTTCAGGGTCTAAGTCACGCTCGTTCGGCCAGGGGATCCCGCATAGGGGAACAGCGCTCTGGTCGACCCTGTCCAAGCTCAATACCTCCAGGTATTCTTCAGAACTTGCCCCAATATCATATTCCACCTGTTGATTCAAATACTTTATTGTGTTTTGAGATAACATAGCTATTGAGATTTTAACCTCGTAGGCTTTTGGCAAGTCATCCCGTCCTTCCACTTTAATATTATCCGTGAAATATACCTATCTATATTTACGGAATATTGTATGAAGTCTACCATTCCGTATTTGGCCAGCGTAGTGCCTTCTAATTTGGAAGGAGACCTGAGCCCAGTTATAGTGGGCCAGCAATAGGTTGAGATTAATTTATGAAAGTGCAGGACACATAGAAATAGCTTGATCCACAAAATAAAGGTGACTCAGCGAACTGTAGAGATGGCTATATTGTGCTTTGAGTTTTAAATACTATCCTTTAGCTTAAAGGATAGGAGAAACATGAATAATTTGAAAAGAATCCGCATGGTGACCCAAAATCACTGACCAAACCATCAGCAGATCCAAGCCATCAGTAAGAAGACACCTCGTCTGATCTGACTGAGAATTTGATCGGACTACCAGGTTGGGGATCTGCCTCGAGACTCTCCACGTTCCCGAGTCACAAAAAGCTTTTTAATGAAGTTTTTAATACTTTCGTTTCTGCAGCGAGTGAAAGGTCTAAAATAATTAACGATGCGCTAAAGGAAGTTAGTTGAAGTATTTTTGTAAAACACACCATGACTCTGTCAGCTCCTAGAGAAAGAAGCTTAAAGTCTCCGTTATTATTCTTCGCAGGTAGAAAGAAAATGGAGGTAATTTCCTTGTAATGTGCCCGGTGTTTTCCGACAAAAGTCCACGTATAGGTTTCACAATCGAATTTGTAAACGCAAACAGTTCTGTTTGTATCCTGAAAATTAAAATTATTTAAAAATATCCGCTGAATCTCCTTTTAAAACACACCCGACGTGTGAATCTATGGCAGGACTATGTACGATATACCTGATATTCTGTTACCCAGTTTGCTGCTCCATCATCAGTACCTTCTCGATCCTCTATCATCATTTATCTAACACCATTGAGACCATTCTAATGAGTTGCAAAGGAGTTGGGTATCCAGATACTGCAGTAACAGTACAACAAGCTTACGATGCCTTGATAATAATCCTCGGGAAATATTTAAAAAAAATTACTTCACAAGCGGTGAAGAAATCGCGTAACATACAAAATTAAAAGTACATCACTACATAGTATAAAACAAAGTCGCTTTTTCTGTCCCTATTTCCCCTTGGTCGCTTAAATCTTTAAAACTACGCAACGGATTTTGATGCGGTTTTTTTTAATAGATAGAGTGATTTAAGAGGAAGGTTTATATGTATAATAACATCCTTTAAATAGTGGAGAAATACTGTTATTTTTGAGTTTTCTAAAGTGATGTCGCAAATAATTACATTTTTTCCGCTTACATTGCAAACGCAGGCTAAACCCTACGAGATTTATCAAAATAATGTACTAAGCATTGTACACATTGAAAAAGTCTACAGAAAACTCCGCGATGGTATATGTCTACCTCTTATGGATATCCCACAATAACGTTTTTTTGTCATTTACTTTTTACGACAAATAATGGCTAATTTTCGAAGCGATTTTAACCAATACAGCATTAATCCTTATCTAATTAAATACCTTAAATACATTGTTGATTTAATATAGATCTATATGGCCCTTTACAGCATATGATTTAAATGAATATTTTCGAAGATATTACAGATTTAAAAATTGCGGGACGTAGCGCTTGCGGCGGTTCAGGCTGGCCGGGGCGGCGGTGCCTATAAAATATATTGTCTAACTAGCGGACGCCCGCGACTTCGTCCGCGTTCCTACATCACCACAGTTTAGGTTGGCAGAACCCCTTCAGCATCAGGATTGAGGAGTTGGGTCCTGGAATTTAACGATGTAGTCTTTATTTGGTCCCTAAAATAACTATTCATAATCAACAGTTTCTAAATCCCCACAGTTTAGGGGAGCAGTACCCCTGCAGCATCAGGATTGACGAGTTGGAACCCGAACTTTTTATGGGACTATCTCGCAAAGTTTTTATGTCGATTAAAAAAAGATTCACGCAAATCGGTTAAGAAATCACGGAGACATTGATATGCAGAGGTAGAAAAACACAACTCCTTCTCCTCCTTTTTCGAAAGTCGGTTAAAAAAGTATACGTTGCCCGATAATATCAGCTATCTACCAGTGAAAATCCCGTCAAAATCGGTCCAGCCGTTCCCGAGATTAGCGGTAACAAACAGACAGACAGACAAACAGACGGACAGACAGACAGACAAAAATTTTAAAAATTGTTTTCTTGGTATAAGTATCGTATTTACTTTGTATGCAGTTAGTAAAAAGCTGTTCTTTTGATAGTACAAACAGACACTTCAATTTTATTTTACAAGAAAGCTGTGAACGTTGTATATAAAGACAATCTGTAATATATTAATTGTTGTATAAATATAATAAATAGGTAAAAATGTAAAAAGTAAATAAGTTAGAATGTAGTGTATGAATTTAGATATTAAAAAATAGCAGGAAATCTTCATGGTTTAGGGAATTGTTTTACTCTAAAAACGCGTGCAGGCCACGGGCAGTAATGAATAAATGAAATTGTTTTGATTGATTTTAATCATTTTATCAGTGAATGACATAGGCTATATATTTTATACCCGTGCGAAGCCGGAGCGGGCCGCTAGTCACTACATAGTATAAAACAAAGTCGCTTTTTCTGTCCCTATTTCCCCTTGGTCGCTTAAATCTTTAAAACTACGCAACGGATTTTGATGCGGTTTTTTTTAATAGATAGAGTGATTTAAGAGGAAGGTTTATATGTATAATAACATCCTTTAAATAGTGGAGAAATACTGTTATTTTTGAGTTTTCTAAAGTGATGTCGTAAATAATTACATTTTTTCCGCTTACATTGCAAACGCAGGCTGAACCCTACGAGATTTATCAAAATAATGTACTAAGTATTGTACACATTGAAAAAGTCTACAGAAAACTCCGCGATGGTATATGTCTACCTCTTATGGATATCCCACAATAACGTTTTTTTGTCATTTACTTTTTACGACAAATAATGGCTAATTTTCGAAGCGATTTTAACCAATACAGCATTAATCCTTATCTAATTAAATACCTTAAATACATTGTTGATTTAATATAGATCTATATGGCCCTTTACAGCATATGATTTAAATGAATATTTTCGAAGATATTACAGATTTAAAAATTGCGGGACGTAGCGCTTGCGGCGGTTCCGGCTAGCCGGGGCGGGGGGAGTGTGCCTATAAAATATATTGTCTAACTAGCGGACGCCCGCGACTTCGTCCGCGTTCCTACATCACCACAGTTTAGGTTGGCAGAACCCCTTCAGCATCAGGATTGAGGAGTTGGGTCCTGGAATTTAACGATGTAGTCTTTATTTGGTCCCTAAAATAACTATTCATAATCAACAGTTTCTAAATCCCCACAGTTTAGGGGAGCAGTACCCCTGCAGCATCAGGATTGAAGAGTTGGAACCCGAACTTTTTATGGGACCATCTCGCAAAGTTTTTATGTCGATTAAAAAAAGATTCACGCAAATCGGTTAAGAAATCACGGAGACATTGATATGCAGAGGTAGAAAAACACAACTCCTTCTCCTCCTTTTTCGAAAGTCGGTTAAAAAAGTATACGTTGCCCGATAATATCAGCTATCTACCAGTGAAAGTCCCGTCAAAATCGGTCCAGCCGTTCCCGAGATTAGCGGTAACAAACAGACAGACAGACAGACAAACAGACGGACAGACAGATAGACAAAAATTTTAAAAATTGTTTTCTTGGTATAAGTATCGTATTTACTTTCGTATGCAGTTAGTAAAAAGCTGTTCTTTTGATAGTACAAACAGACACTTCAATTTTATTTTACAAGAAAGCTGTGAACGTTGTATATAAAGACATTCTGTAATATATTAATTGTTGTATAAATAGAATAAATAGGTAAAAATGTAAAAAGTAAATAAGTAAGAATGTAGTGTATGAATTTAGATATTAAAAAATAGCAGGAAATCTTCATGGTTTAATCATTTTATCAGTGAATGACATAGGCCGTGATATACCCGTGCGAAGCCGGAGCGGGCCGCTAGTATATAATATAATTAAAGCAGGTTTTCAGTCAAAAGTAGATGTAACGAAGGCTTTCAGTAAAAACTAGATTTAATAAAATAAAAAGTGATCTAACTGAAAACGAATCTTTTCCTCGAGTAATCTATAAGTATCCTAAAACGTTTGGAATTTGGGAATTTGCAGGAATTGTAGGATGGATGGATATTTCGAAATAATTTCGAATTTCACTTTACACTTGTCTAAAAAGAATTTTTACTACTTACAGCTAAAGCCAGCGTCATGGAGTCACAGCTAAAGGCAAACTGAGTGATGGCGTACAGCGTGTCATGGTGAGGCTTCTCCGTCAGGATGTTGATGGTGGTGGGGTGGAGGAATATCAGCTGCCCTGTGTCCAGCCCGCAAGCGAGGTGCATGCCTTTGGAAACGAATAAGTCAACACCAGTCAGTGTTCAGTCAGGATATGTAGAAACATTCAGATGAGCCTTCACGTCACGTCATGTTATGAAGTACCTAATTAAAGCAATCCTTACTAATATTATAAATGACAAAAGTGTGTTTGTTAATTGGCTTTTCTTTTTCCTTCAATCACGGAGCAACGCAGCAACGGATTGAGGACTTGGAGAGGCGTACATTTCTTTTTATCCCGAAAAAACAAAGGGTCGCCGGGGGATTTTTACAAACTAAGGGTTGTCCACGCGGATGAAGTCAGGTTTTTTTTTATTAACTTACTGAAGATGTTTTTGCGCACATTTTTACCGCAATATGACAAATGAATAACATTGCTAAGTTGGATACCTGAGGAGTATCTATGGATCGCAGAATTAATGGTGATAGCAAATCACTGTACGTTTAGTTTATAATTCCAGTTCCACCTTTAGGTCCTCCAAGAATTTTGTGACATATATCTATCTTCTTTGTCTTTAACCATGATCTTACCTGAAGGCGAAAACTTCAAGCATGTGACGGAGAGCTGAGGTCTGGTGACTTCGAAGTCCCCCTTGATGGAGTCTTCTTTAGGCGGGATTACCACTTTGTAGTGGTCTCTCAGGTCGAGCCTCACGAACAGCTTGTGTTGGATGTAATTCACTAACTCGATGGTGCCGTCGGTGTATCCAATGCAAACGTAAGCCCTTATGGAATTCAAATAACTTTTCTCAAAACATGATTTAACTACTCATAAAAACTTTGGCTACAGTAGACTTCCAAAATCCCTCTGTAATCGGAAACCAAATTCGTCAATTTTTTGCCAGTGACAGTGATACGTGGTCACTTACTATGAGCCTCATAAGAAGGCTCAGGGTCGCTCAGCGGGTAAAGCGCTCGATATATCCTTGCGGGATCAAATCAGTAATGAGTTTTTCCGTAGGAAACCTAGAGTTACCAGCATCGAGTCGTAAAGCTGAAATGGCAATGGGCAAGGCACGTGACTCGAAAAAGCTATGGGGTTTGGGGTCCAAGGTGCTGGAGTGGCGACCCCGAACCGGGTAGCGCAGTATTGGCTGACCCCCCAACTAGGGGGATCCGCTGGCTGCAGGCGGCACAAGACGAGGCCATTCCACAGGCCAAGTCCATGTAAAATACCTTTTGACGTTGATGAAAAAGAAGAAAAATTGAATTAAGAGTTTCATTACAATTGAATGAACGCCAATGTTTTTGTTTTGAGAACTCTACTTATCTAGCCTAATTAACGAGTTTATCTATAAATAAGTATTCATTGAACTTCACTTTTCCGGGTGTACGGATAGCGACAGAGCGTGCGATATCTTATTGTTCAGAATTGTGACGAGCTTCTCGGTCACAAAATCCACGAAACCGACGCCTTGGTTGTGCGTACCTGTGGAATTTTTTATGCATTATAGAGCGAGCGATGAGAGATCTTATTCGGCACGAATCTCTGACTTTTTGAGTTATTGTTTTTGAGTTTAAGCAATATTAAAATATCATGCGCTTCAATGGAACACATCGTGAGGAAACCTGCACGCCTGAAAGTTCTGTATAATGTTCTCAAAGGTGTGCGAAGAAGCGTGGTAGACCTATAACCCTTCTCTGAGAAGAGACTAGCACTTAAAAGTGAGCAATTATTAGTTTGTTGATGATGATAATGAAAGCGATTCCACACGGTACGTGGTATCATCACTGCGGTACTGTAGCGCCCCTGCTTCAGCGTCCTTATGTAGATAAATCCATGGTATGCCATACGGTGCAATACTCCTCAACATAGTTCTAATTACCTACTACTATTCCTGGTAATGAGGAAAATCGCAACAAAATTAAACGAATAGTTTTTTAGAAAAATTGTAAACATAGAAAAACATTACACACACGATTTACAGCGTCCCCTTATGGCCTATAGTCGTATTATAGTTAGGTAAACGTGGGTAAATTAAACACGTCTCACGTCAGAGCCAGTTCTTAGGATATAATATCCCTAACCTTAGAACCTAAATCAAACGTATCAAAACAGGCCTTTGGACTTACATACGAGGAAATCCCTGACTAAGAAGGGCTTGCCAACGGTAGTCGCATCCGTAGGTAGTGCCTGTTTCATGAGCTTCTGTCGTGGCCGGCCCGTTTCAGAGTCCACCTCGACGACTACTTTCTCCCAGCATGGACAAATTTTGTTGCCTAAAAATGAAAGAAACCAAGTAGAATCGCTGATACTCGTTGCCGCCAGGAACAGCAGCACTTTCTTGACTCGGATGAGTGTAGCCAATTCAGGGTGTACCCTGATGATATATATTTTCCTAGATGCATTTATGCTCGAAAAGCTTGTAAACTACTTGTAGGTATGGTAAAGTACCTTGAGAGTAACATTGGTCTTCTATCCCTACAGAGGGTTTCCGTGGGATTTTTGTAAATCTTATGATCTCCATGCGAACGACACAGGCAAAAGCTATTAAATTATAAAATCTGTCCACATTGGCAATTGGCACCATTTACGAGGACCGTATGTGATGCCATATTTTAATTTAGTCACTTTCAGCCGCTCTCTGCCAGTGTCGTAAGGCAACTTACATTTCGGTTCTAAAATCATATAGCTCCTTGGTGAAATATTGAAGCTGATTCCTTTAACAGAATCCACCGTGAAACCATGGACCCAGTAGAGGAGTTTCATCTGGTTGTCGTAGAAATGGATCTCACCGGCGCTGTTTCCGGTGACGATCACTCTAAAAGCAAAACCGTACCGTTTATAGACACAGAATATTATACAATTGCACAAATATTCCACCGAGATGCTGCTTAAAAACCTGCTTGAATATAACTAAGTGTCTTAATTTAAACGATGAGGGATCTCCAAGTGAGTACTTAATACTTATACCCTAAAATCTATCGGCTTTTCCTAAATGCTCTACCCATTGCTACTTAAGCTTTGCGACTCGAAGAGCTACGCCGGTAATTCTGATTCTCCTGTATATTTCTTCTTTCTGATCTTAGAATAATGCGATACTATAAATCTTGTTGACTCACCCATCAATATTTTTAATCACGTTAATCTTCTTTTGATCCACCTTCAAAACCTTGATAAACTTCAGATTTTCATAGTTTGTGTCCTCCACATTCATTTTATACTCAATAGTATACCCGTACACCAGGACTGATCCACGACTGGTAGCTACCAAAACCTGCGCGGTATCCTTGACGAAAGTGTAGCATGTTAGTCTACCGTGTTCGGGATTAATTTTTTGGTCTGGTACCCGGACCTTTAGCTCATAATCGTCGGTCTCTTTCAGAAGACCCCGTTCCATTACGAATATTTTCTGTAGAATTGTTACAAAATCATTATTACGTTTTCTATAAATTCAAGTTTTTTCAAACTACGGAGATTCAGTGTTAAAACAGATACTAACTGTAGAAATACAAATCCATATATCATGTTTCGTCATCATTAAGAACTGCTTAGTATTGTTCGGGTTGAAACCCATGTCGATTACGCCGCCTTTAGGAATATCTACTTCCAAAGATGCTGAAATGAAGTACTCTTTAAGGCACCTAACTTATTTTGAAAAACATGCTCCTGCAAATGGCTATGCTAACAGGAGTACTTATACGGTACATACGATCTAGGAATTAGGTACGATACTATGAAAGGGTCAGACCCAATTTGCATACCTAGTTTGAAATGACTTTTGCTCTTCATACTCAAACTTCAAATTACCTATGCATTATAAGCCATTCATAAGCTATTTCTTTCATTAAAGTCCTTACTCGTTGACCAATAAATAAAATCAATATAAAATATTAGTGATCAAGACTATAATATAGGTAAGTAGGTACCGTGAGGAACATCCAAGCCAAAAGACCATATCCACCAAGAAATCGTGGCTTTATCCTGATATCCCAACGTCAGCAGAAATTTAGCATCCGCACTAATCACGACCTTTGCCAACTTTACGTTTCCGTGAGGGTTGAAGATTGTCTTTTGAGGAAAATAGTCGGAACTGTCCCAGATTATGATAACGTTCTCAGGGCCAGAGTCTGCAGTGACTAGCCATCGGCCCTCACTGTCGGAAGCTATGCATGTCACCATGTGCTTCTGAAATGTTTAATAAACAGGTATAGAAGCGGCAGGCAAAGCGATAATTTCTAAGGTAACTGCATTGGGCTAAATGGGTCCTGAATGTTTTTTTTAAATGCAATACATACCATCTTCTAATTTGATTGAATTTACCTTAATCGGCTGGCACTTAGCATTATTGCTTTTCCTGATGCATAATGCTACTACAGAAACTAAAGCATTTAAAAATATGAATGAGGGGGTGCTGATTATGATGATGATCTGAATCCTTTATAAAGATAATGTTAATTTAAAACAGAAAACGTGGTCACCCACGTGTCCCTGCAGGATCATCATGGTGTTGGCGCTCCAGTTGTAGAGCACGGCGCAGTTCCCCGACGCGTACAGCGCCGTGCTGCTGCCCTGCGCGTTGAGGTTGATCACACCCACCTTGGGGTTGTAGCCATGGATCCACCTTATGTTCTGATGGAACAAAATTAGTTAAGCTTTCGAATCATCAAGTAAATATGAACATTTCACTATTCAAAGTCTTTTAAAATCGTTCAGAACAGCATAGTTCAAAACAAAATTAAAATTTTGAAAAATCGGCTTCGCACTATGAATTGGCAATCTGTGGATGGACTGATAATTCGCCAGGCAATCCTGAGGATTGACTAAGCTCTCTCGGCCAGTTTCTATGCTCCAACATTTCTGCTTAGACCTAGAACCAATATCGCAGCAACGAATGACAATGGGGCTTTCAGAAGAAATTTTAATAATAAGAGTTTGCGTAGGTATTCCTTTACCAGTAGGTAGGTAACCAATACACAGAACAAAGACTGTCCGGGAGCTGCATAATGGTTGGATGAAAAAGATGTAAGCAGCGATTTCTTCCCGCTGTCTTCAATAGGTATACCTAACTATTGACAACCTAAAGACTGTATCCTCTAGTCATATCGAAGAACTTTTTCAATACTAACAAAAGGTGACTGTTTGTAGTTGTACTCTCCAAATTCAGAGTGCTTTCTGATCTGGGAGAGAGACAAGCTGTAGAGACGTCGGAAGTCCGACTCGTTCGGCAAGCTGGACCGAATGTTTGGCAGAGAATGAAATTTTTCATGAGACTTGGATAATACCGCTTTTTCCATTTTTAAGGCTAACTTTTATAATAGGTAAATTACGGTAAATTAGTAATTCTTTCCTCCTTGACAGCCAAGATTTTATAAACAGTTACAAACACAACGATTGACAGTTTGTTGACTTTCACCAACGTCAATGTTAAGATGACAATGACAATATAGTATAATTAATTATCTCCGATCTTTCTGCAGCTGTACAAAATGTTGTGTAGGTATTATATAAGGTCTTTCCCCCCCGAACCGATTCATGCGGCCATCAACCCAATTTAGAATTTTATTTCACACTTTACCCTGACTTAACCCGAACGAAAGTTTCTTCGAATCTTCCTACTTCAGCTCACAAAATTATTCTTGGCATGTTAGCTACCAAGCTCTGCTCGATGTCTTGGCGTAATGGAGCTCCTACTTGATTGTGTGAAAAGATGCTCCTATCAAGATATTCATTCGCTGCTATCAAGGTCTTGAAAAACCTTGGGTATGAGGCAGCGAATGTGGTATGAGGTGACTATTCAGATTAAAACCCATCAGAATCGTCACATTTACCAAGTACCTCGTATCATTTTTTTTAATTCGATGACTGCGATCTCACCTGATGGTAAGTGACGATGCAGTCTAAAATTGTGGCGGGCTAACTTGGAAGGGGTATAACAGTGTAAATTCAATCAATACCCCTAATCGGTTTCTACACGCCATCGTGCCGGAACGCTAAATATCTTGGCGGCACGGCCAACGTCAACGTCACGCCCACGGCCAAAGCCTCCGACCAGACCAGACCAGAGACAATTTAAAAATTATAAATTCCCAAATTGCCCCCGCCGGGAATCGAACCCGAGACCTCCCAGTTATAAGACCACAGCACTCACCACTGTGCCTGGGAGGTCGTCAAACTTACCAAGTACCTCGGCGATCACGTCCAGTCTTCAAATAATATATTGTTTAATTAATATTGTACCGACATTGCAAGCATTCGCAAGTAGATAGGTTCATTGATATTGACGAAATAAAAAATCAATGTCCGGTGTGCGATGCAATATCGCATTCAGCGTCATCAAAATAGCGCACCAAGTAGGAAATCCATGAGTCAGCATCGCAGGGCGTTCACCACTAGCACCAAGTGTATTTATACAGTGGCGTGTAGTTCAGGAGCTGCTGAACAAATCATTCTATTCAATGAATCCCGTCGTGACCGCGGTTCATGCAATTGGATCGAAATATCTCGACTATCCCAACTAAAACAATTAACGTGGTACGTACTCGTAATATTTTATAACAATTATGTCATTCCGTCACATATTTGTTCCGTCATATTATTTATTATCTAGCTGAAGCCCGCCACTTCGTTTATTCTTCGTTTTTGCATACTGATGCAACTACTAGTACTACTACTGATGCAGAATCAACTGTGATTCTTTTTTCGTGTGACTGAATTTGCGATCTCTTTTTCTACCCAGGCCAAGAGCACCGCGAGAACAAAGAAAATTGATAGCAAAAAATTTTACGATATCACGAGCAAAGACACCAAACTATTCATCTCATTTTGATATTCATTTTAGAATCCTCTTAGCCCTGACTCTCGCAGTCTCAAGTTCACGATCTCCTGGCCTATCATTATCTGCAAGCTGCTGTCAAAGGTCGGCGGTGTACGCACGATGTTGTCGTTTACTCTGCTTTTGTCCACTCGTTCGTGAACATGGACTCGCGCAACTGTATCCTCGTGACCCTGCTGTGGTACATTGTCGCGTTTACAAGCTTTATTTACATCGGTTCCAGTGCTGTGTCGGCAAAAACTATATTCCTAGAAGAGAATGCACCCACTATCGAAGAGGTCAGTTTCAAATTTCAATACAGTTTTATTTTGTTTTGATTATTTATTGGAATGCGTGACCTAATTTTTTGTTCCTTAGACAGATGTTGGTAATTTGGTTGTACTTAGCTAGAGATAGCTATATATTATCTTTCAAAATATTGAGGGAACATTTTTCGATTCAGGGATCCGTTTGGGAAATATTAAGCATTAAAATGGTCATGGTTTGGTAAACTACCAAATTAGTAGGAGCCCGTCCTGTTATTCAGGTCAACTTCATGAAGAAGTACGGCTACTTGCAAGAGGTGTCTCCGTCCGTGGCTACGACGTACACCAGCCAGTCCATCGCCGAGGCCGTGGCGAAGATGCAGAGCTTCGCCGGCTTGCCGCCCACCGGATATCTCGACGATGAAACCAGAAAGGTGATGACTTTGAGAGTCTAAAATCCCTTAGTGTCTGAAGAAGAAAGTTTTGTAACAGAGTGTTTTGCTACTTGCCAGTGATGATTTATCCGCATCTGAAACATGGTCGCTAGCTAAGGACCTCATAAGAAGAGAGGTGTGCTCCGAGTATCTCTTCGGGATGAAATTAGTATTGAGGAGAGTAGGAGGAACAGAGTTACCGTGATAGCTCATTAAGTCAATCTAATGGGACCATAGCTCAGAGAGCTGATAGACATTTCGAGGTGCTTGATTGGTGACAACTCTTTGGTTAACAGTGCAACCATTTCCAATTTAATTTACCAATTTACCACACTAAAAGCTCCCCTACAATGCGGACAGACGGATGACTTAGGTATCCTTTTAGGAATTGGTGATCCAACCGAGAATCAAGTTGAACTTCTTCGTTTTCTTATTGTAAAATTATTATCTTTTAGCTTTTTAAAAGAAGACGCTGCGGCGTGAAAGATATAGAATCCAAATCTTCAGCGCATCGGAGAAAACGATACATTCTGCAGCAAGGTTGGGGCAAGAAGGCCATTACATACAGGTACTATGACTAAACGCTCTCAGACTCAAACTCAGATACGGTGTTTCGGCTAAATTGTGGCTAAGTCTGCATACTTAATCTCGGTGCTAGAACTTTTAAGTTACATAAAGTGTCTAATACTATTGCACACAATTTCTAAATGAAAGGTTTATATCTCGTGCTATTCTATTCACAATGCCAGATGCGAAAAAGGAACAGGATAGATAGGACTAGAAAATGTAGACTTGTCAGTTCAGTTTAGCGATTGTGTCCATTTAAATGATGGAAATGAATTTTGCCAGGGTGATCAACGGGACCAGTACCCTGCCAAAGTCCCGCGTGGAGACTCTGATGCGGACCGGGCTAGAGGTGTGGGCGCCACACGGAGGCCTCACCTTCCGGCGCGTGGAACAGGGCAAGGCGGACATACAGGTATCGTTCGCCAGCAAGGATCACGGAGACGGGTAATTACCTAACTACCAAATCACTGCTTGCTTGATTATTATTGTCTTTAGAAACAGGTAGGCAGGGTAACAAAGTGCTGGAGTGGTGACCCCGCACTGCAAAGCTTAGAGCTGATAAGCCGATGCACCGACGATACCAGTCGAGTGCCATGGAGCTGCTGTATACAGACGGCGCAAGACCAAAACCTGTGGAAGACCATGCAAGAGACCTTAATCCAACAGTGGATGTCTATCACTTGATAAAGAAGAAATCTGTAAAGCGTACATCACCACGTCACCTTTCTTACGTTGCTTTCGCAAACCACGCTTGGCTTGTTTTTTGACAACAAATAAAGGCAATATTGCTTTTTATTTCAAAAATTTCACATCGTTTTCAAAACTTGTAAAACTACATGCGTCCCTCTCTAACGTAGGTTTCCTTTTGACGGGCCAGGTCACGTGGTGGCCCATGCGTTCCCGCCGCCCCACGGCGCCATGCATTTCGACGACGACGAGCTCTGGGGCGACAGCCCGGGCGAGGACGACGACGACGTCACGGACTTCTTCGCCGTCGCCGTGCACGAGATTGGCCACGCGCTGGGGCTGTCGCACTCCGACGTCAAGGCGTCTGTGATGTACCCTTACTACCAGGTACCTACTGCCCACTATCTATTAGCCCCTTACCCGTGTTCCCGTGCCTCGGAGAGCCACCAGTCCTGCGCCTGATCTCTCTCCGGTCGTGTCAGCTTTCCAACCCACCGGACTATGAAAGTGAGGGATTAGAGAGTGCACCTGTGTTTTCGCACATACCTGTGCACGATAGCTGATTTATGTAGATTGGCCGCCGTGTGATTCCGTCGGGAGGACTTTCTGTACCCTAAGGTTGCTTGCTAGATTGCTTATATGTATAAGTAATCTAGCAAGCGGCATTATTACCGATATCGGTAATAATGCCGCCATTATTTCTTTTCTACGTTCCACTTTATTTATTTTTTCTTAAGTGTACAAATTCTTTCAGGTGCCTGTTGAAAAGCTTCATGAGGACGATATAATGGGCATGCAGGAACTATATTGTAAGTTGTACTTATTACGTAGTCGTAAGGTCTTCTTAATGAGCTTTAAATTCTTGAAATTTGGCAGTTCGGTTTTAGTGTTTCTACTTTGAGCGGAGTTGAGCTGTGATGAGGCACATTATGAGCCAAAAGCTCTTCTCTTAGTTGAGTCGTAGGTACGAGGAAGGAACCCACCGCATTATTATCCCAAAAAAACTCCTACTATCGAATAAGTAATGGAAAGGGATGACTCACGATCATCAGCAATGAGGAAAACGATGCAGAGAGTGAGAGAGCACATTAATAGGTACTAATGAAGGATAAAATCCGGTCGCATCTATTTATCGCCCAATTTTAGATCAACTCTCCCGCGTACCTAGGCTTCAGGAAAATCAAGTGTTCCCGCGGGACTTAAAACTAAATCGAGTGAAGCCGCAGATATCGACTAGTAGGTACCCATACAAATTATTGTTGATGTTCCAGTAAAAGAGGAGCGTGTGCACTCGCCAGTGGAAGTGCCCGAGGCGCGCACGGAGAGCGCGTCGGAGAGCACGGCGGGACGCGCGTCGCACGCGCCGCACGCGCCCAGCTTCACCAAGGCCGACAGCGCGCAGGACGACGACAACGACGTGCCCGACCTGTGCTACACCAACTACGACACCGTGCAAGTCATACAGGGGCACATCTACGTCTTCGAGGAGGAGGTGCCTAATAGTTTAATTTTATTCTTCTGCTTCTTCTCATAGTGCTTTGAAGTTAGCGGTTGTCGTGGCAATCTAACCTTTGGACCAGTCCAGTACTGGTATGGAATAACGATCGAGTACCTTGGTTAAATTAGCGACTGAACACTGAAACATCGTAGCAGATATCCTACTTCGTCCCGCGCCTCTTCGACTCTGTATCGTGTCTTATATAATCACCTACTAGTTACCTAGTTACATATAGGTACTCGTACTTCTATACCCACCACGTTGCGGTGCCATATATTTTCCTGTCGCCCATACTGAGACAGACTTAATTCGAGGGGATATCGCAACCAACCACACAATTACTCATTAGGATGCCATGGCAGCGACGCCGGCAGAGGCGCTAGTCAAAACGTGTCAAATTGTATTACAACGTACCTAACCCTTCTCACTTGGCGGCGGCTTGGCGTCGACGCCAGTGCATATACTTCGTCGGAAGCGCTACTGGCGTCGCTGCCATGGCATCCTAATGAGATAGGGCTGTTGGTCGTGGTCAAACTCGGGTTAAATTGGGCCAAGTCTAAAACAAAACTAATTTTATAACCCCTTATAAAGTAGGTACCTATAACGAATTACATTTCGCAAAATTTTTGGCCAATTATGCTAAGTTGTTTCTTGTGTTTTCAGTGGATGTGGGTGCTGAGCGACAGGAAGCAGATCGTGGAGGGCTACCCGAAGAGGTTCCATGACGTGTTCATCGGCCTGCCGCGGCACATCAACGTCATCAGAACTATCTACGAGAAACAGAATGGACACATCGTCGTATTCTCAGGTAACTTACAGAATAGCTTCTAATCAGAATTGTGTTATACAAGGTTGTGGACTGCAAATGGTGTTATTGGTAGCGTGACCTTCTCCAACAGAATGGATGACTGATTTTTGGAGGCAGGAATTTAAGTACTTCGGATTCCATTATCCGATGGTCCAGGTTATTAGCTTATTTAATTTTATTTCAACACCCTTTATATCACCTAGGTACTTACAAAAGCAGTTCAACCCAAGAATAATCGGAGTGGAGAGTTCTCTCCTCAAACTTAGGCTGAAATCTAGAGACCGCACTCTCACTCTGCTCTGACTCAAGAAGTCAAGACAGAGTTAAAACGAGACAGATTTATATCAGAGCATATTTGTGTCTCGTTTTAAGTCCGAGCTAAGTCAGAGCAGGCGCTATAGATCTCAGCAGTAGACTTTTTAACCGTTGAAGTGATTAAACATGATTCCAGGTCGCAGTTACTGGGAGTTCAGCGCCCGCTTCCGGCTAGTGAAGCGCGGGCGGATCACCGAGTACAAGATACCGCAGGTGCCGGAGCTGACCACGGTGTTCATCTCCAACTACAACAACAAGACCTACCTCATCGAGTACGAGCGCTACTGGCGCTACGACGAGGCCACACGCACCATGGACCGGGGCTACCCCAAGGAGATGTCGGCGTGGAGGAATGTGCCGTATCCGGTGGACGCGGCGATTATTTGGAAGGAAGGTACCTACCTACTAACTGTAATTTTTTCATCGTCGTATTCGCCAAACCATATATTATGTGCATTGTGCTAAATATACGAGAAGGTATATAGGTAGTACCTACTCCAAACGTCGCACTTTTGCGTCGCTTATTGTAATCCTCTGAGCTAACCGTGTAGCGATCACGATCCCACAGGGTTGCCAACTCCTAAAAAAAATTAGCCCTAACATCAATATGAAATACCCCTAAATAACCCTAAATGCAATATTCAAAAGCCCCAAAAAAATCCCTGTATCTTGTTACCATTCAAGGCTAATGTTTAAATGAGTTTCCCGTTTTATTGAGGGTTTTTTTTTAATTTTTTTTTTAATATATCCATCTGCCATCGGCTTCTCCAGCCATTATCAGATATTGGGGTGTGTCAGCTGTTGGTGATTAAAGGGGGAATTTCAATAAATGTCCCTATCCTTGAGAGCTATGTTGGAGCTCATCTCCCATCCAGCTCCAATTTTATTGAGGTAAATAAAAATAATATAACTTAACTAGCTTTTGCCCTCGCGACTTCGTCCGCGTGGAATTAGATTTTGGGGTATAATTTTCAAAAACTGTGACACACGTACTTTTTTATTTTTAACTGAAAGCTCAAATACCAACTTTGATGGAAACAGCTTGAAAAATGACGGAGTTTCATATAAACTTCCATCCCCTATTTAAACCCCTTAGGGGTAGAATTTCCAATAATCCTTTCTTAGTGTGCGCCTACGTCATAAAAGGAACCAACTGTAAAAACTTCAAGTTTCTAACTTCAGTAGTTTAGGCTGTGCGTTGATATCTCAGTCAGTCAGTCAGGACTTTGAATTTTATATATATAGATTTTAATTACATTATTCGGCAGAGGCGTAACTATACCGTTTGAGGCCCGTGGCAAATTCATCGGATGGGGCCCTCCCTCTCCCAATATAAAGAAGCTCAACCAATGAGATAACATTTTTTTATTTTATAATAAATCACTACGTGAAGTAGGTACATACAATTGCAACGTAAAAGCGACATTTTCCCGAGCGAAGTGAGCGCGAAATTTTTTATGATTGCATTAAGGCACTTAGTAGTCCATACTTGGTACCTACAATAGAAATGTAAAAGTGATATTTTCGCGAGCGAAGCGAGCGCGAAATTTTTTATGATTGCATTACGGCACTTAGTAGTCCATACTTGGCACCTACAATCGAAACGTAAAAGCGACATTTTCGAGAGCGAAGCGAGCTTGAAATTTTTTATGATTGCATTACGGCACTTAGTAGTCCATACTTGGCACCTACAATAGCAACGTTTTTTATTTTGCACTACGCCATATCTACTACATAGTCCTGTACTTTTGGCGCTTGAGACCCTGCGCTTGTATGCGCCGCACACCCGGCATCGTAAGTAAAGTCGGCACTTCAAACTATTTAGCTATTGTTATTGGGGTAAGTACCTATATTCGGTAATTAATTAGATATTTTATAAAATTTTAAAATATGTGTTTATGGACCTAATGACATTTAGGTACCTATACAAATATGTATCTTTTTAATTTCTGTAAGACAAATAAAAATTTTGGCCCCAAATCTACCGCCCCTAAAATCTGCTGCCCTAAGCTCCAGACAATTCAGCCTTTTGGTAAATCAATTTACTGTGCGTAACCTTTCTTGTCCCAAAGTATTTAGTTTATATCAATTTTAATTTTGAAAATGATCGCTCGGCACTAGTGCCGACTACGGTACTAGCCGTAGCCACAGGAATGGCTATAAATGTTAGGATCATCTTGTGCTTCTGGCTCTCTCTGACCGGGGCCCCTTCCGGCTGGGGCCCGTGGCATTTTGCCGAAATGCCACCCTATAGTTACGCCTATGTTATTCGGAATTCTTATAGTCATACAATATGTTTACATTATAAGTGTAACATTTTTTGGAGATGGAGTAAAAGTAACGCAAGATCCACCATCACGTTTTAAAATGAAAAGGGAAATCGGTTTCGTTTTGTTTTTCACTATATAATATATCGAAAAAGCGTGTTCAACGCTAATGTATTGAAATATTTTCAAAACGCTTTAGCTAAAACGATTTTAAGCATATTATTCCGAAATATCATAGGCGTTTTGCTTTATTTACTCGTTTTGGTCAGTCAATTATGTGACTTTTGAAAATTTATTTATGCCCCTAAAAATAGCCCTAAATTTTTTTGGGCCCTAAAAAAATCCCAACAAGCAAAATTCCGCCCTAAATTTGGGGCTAAAAGCCCTAAGTTGGGAACCCTGCGATCCCATCGATGTCAACGTTTCACGTAAAACGTCAAGGAGTCCTTTGATAGACGGTGCCCTGGGCCTGGGGTAGGCTGGCCTCTTCGAGCTCTACCGAGGCTAAACCCCATGTGTGTCTGTGTGTCAGTGAGGAGTTTGCTAACTTTCTAACATGGAGTTTTCCAATCCTTGTGATCCCAACGTCTTATGTTGTAACAAATAATAAATAATTAAAAAGAGAAATTAAATTAAAATCCCTGGACATTTCAATTTTATTTATTTATCGGAAAAATGAAATTCATAGCCATCATCGTAATTACTCGCACCTAGCCTCCGCAAAAGACCACTATAACAAGATGGCGTTAGTGATTCGTTTCCTTCACTCAGTTTGCTTCGCTGAAACAAAGATGGCGTCAAATAGGTAGCATTCATGATCTGATTTATAGTCTGTGGTCAGAATCACCCTGTTTGAAAACAGAATGGTTTATATTCTCTTGGTCTGTTTGCGACATATTTGGTTAAATAGACGTTCGATAAGAGAAATGTTTATTCCAGATACGTACTTCTTCCGCGGGCCTCGCTTCTGGCGGTTCGACAACACCCAGATCCGCGCGCACGAGTACTACCCGCTGCCCACGGCGCAGATCTGGTTCCCGTGCCGCCCCACGCCCGACATGATGCAGTACACCACCAACGACGAGCCGTAACCTGGGCTATTGAGGCTCCAGAAAGACATTCCACTGCGAAAATCCTCCTGCATTGTTTTTATTAACCGTTCACTTCAAGTTGACCGCTGTCGACAAACGTCACACTGGTACCGTTGGCAAAAAAATAATAGTTGTGTTTTTTACTGTAACCACGACTGTGGCGGAAGTTTTCTTTCTGGCAATGCTTTTCATGGCAATGGCGTTTTGAATATCGGGGAAGATGAATTTTTGGTTTCTTAATTTTCTCCTCTTCTAAGAAAGTCAAGTGCGAGCGGTATGTTGCTATCTGTATGTACTAAGCGGGTCTGACTTGAGGCGCGGTGCGGTGAAGCGCGACGGGGCATAACAGCCAACCTGAAGTGAACATTATATTACATCTATTTTAATATGATGACGACCTCTCTGTCGCAATGGACTTTCAAAACTTAAAATATTTACATAGTTTTTTAGTTTCGTAGGAGGTTCTCCTAAAAACTACCGACTCAGCGAGTTGGGAAGTTGAAGTGGAAACGGGGTAGGTACATAGTTCGAAGAGCTGATGGTCGTTGGGGTTTCAGGTTTCATGATGCTGGAGTGGCGATTCCGCACCGACAGCGCCGTGTGACCCTCCACTAGGAGGACCGACGACATGAGCCGTTGGATACAGGCCGGCGCAAGACCGAGCCCTGTGGATTGTGGAAGTCCATACATAGTGCAAGATACCTTACATAAAAAGAAGCGATGCGAAGCGGGAGTGTATGCGCACGCCATAATTAAGCTTTACGAATTACCTATAGGTAGGTACCTACATATTATTATGTAGTTAAGTTCGTTGTTTGTTTAAGTTAAAATAAATTATAATTAATCTTTTTACTATTCTTTTTCTTATACTAAGTTGCGAAACTGACGTGGCTGCATTGACGGGCGGGGAACGTAAATTGCCATTTTACAGTAGGTATCTATTCACTTCGTTGACTCGAGGAGCGATTTCCGAGAGACGTGGGTTCTCAATCCCCGTAGATTTCGCAATTTTTCCGCAAAGGCGCCGCCTATCCCAATATTTTTGTAGCTGTACTAAATGTTTCTAAAAGTTCTTTTTATTGAATTCAAATTCTATTCAATTTTCGACTTGTCATACTGGTCAACCCACAAGTTGGTCTACATGAAATAATTTTAAAGTATTGAAGATGCCTTTTAGAGTTCCATAGTCCATACCCAAAGGGTGCCAACGGGATCCTTCCGAGTGTCCGCTTTCCATGCGTTTGTTAGCGGGCTGTATCTCGCGAAATTTTCACAGAATATGTATTTCTATTGCTGCTAGTCTGTTCAAAACACAAAACGTTCAAAATATAGAATCGTCATAGCCAACCAACACTATATTTTATAGCGCTATTGGCTATTGTATTGCGCGCTAAATAAAAAAGGTAATTTAAGCACAGTGGCGCCCTCCAATCCCACGACGGTTCTTATTTGAACAGACTAACAACAAATGATACGGAATCCTTCATGTGCGGGTGCGACTCGCACATGGCCGAATTTTTAATTCATTTAAATCCAAATTGCCTCCCCTTGTTATGGGGATGCCACTAATTATATTATCGAAACTAATTAAAACTACCAAATAAATAAATAACATTTCAAAAATATATCACTTTATTAGTTAAAACCACAATAGAAATTAAATTACCTACTGATTTTTAATTAAGTATATGAATTAAATTAGAACAATCTGTGTTTGCGTGGAAACAATGTACGTACACATAATACATATTATAATACAACAATTCTTCTCACAACAACATCGAGACAACAGTTTTATATTATAACGTTTTCATATCCAATAGTATCAACTATGTTGTACAGAAATATTAAAGTATTTTCACCGGGTGTTCATAAAAAAGGTATCCAAAAGCGCAGCGGTCAGGACAGCGGACTAAAATCCGAAAGGTCGACGGTTCGGATCTAATCAGTTTCAATATTGTCGTACCCACTCGTAGCTCGTAAGCTTTGGTTTGCTAATTGACTGAAAGGAGGATAGGCAAGAGTGGACACAGACACTAAGTTAGTTGTATTATTATTGAAATATGTCGGTGTTTATTGCTCTTATTAAGTTAAGTACTGCGCATCCATCTCAAGTTGGCCGCTACCTTGCCTCGCGCTTCCTTGCACCGCATCTCAAGTCATTTTGTAACGGTCGACGACGGCCAACTTGAAATGGCCGGTTGGTAGGTAGTTATGATTAATGTCCGCTGCTCGATTGTGGAAATTATCAACCATTGATACTGTCTCAATTGTAGTGATTGTCTGAATTTATTGTATCAAAGGCGCTGCAGCAATCGTCTTTACGCAATCCTGCCGCAGGAGCTATAAGGCTCAGATAGACGCACAAGTGCAAATTCGTCTCAACAGACTTGCAGGAGCACGAATGATTTAGGCTAACACACATTGCGAGTTACATTACCGAACCAAAACTAGTGCAATTATTATTAAGTTTATTATATTATATTAAGTTTTATTTTATGCTTCGTGATGAACCAAATAATAATTGCATTAAAAATACAATGTTTTGTACTACTCAATCAATACCAAATCACTGGATAACTACTTGACACCTTGTTATTAATATAAATAAAAACAGTAATTATTAATAACATGTGTGTGATGTGAGTGCGACAGTGTCCTGTAGGGTTCGATGACATTAGCGTCAAAGTAAAATGAGCCTTAACTGTATTGATTTAAGGAAACAAATTAAGTACAACCGATTTTAATTTGGAGCGTAACCGTATTCGTAAATGTATAAGAATGCATGCACAATATTGAGTTCTAATTCAATGCAATTAAGGTTCATTTAACTTTGACGCGATCATCGAATACGAATACAATCAATCGAATTAGATCTACTAACCCTACTGTCATGCGCGTAATTGTTTTGGTTGTGTAAATAAACATGGCGAGCTTAAATCTTTATGTATAATTTGTATTCACTGGTAAAGATTAAAAATCCATTTTGTTTCTGTCGATCTTTGGACAGTATTAAAATATACCGAAAACGTACATCCTGTTATATTTTCTTACTAAACATAATTTCCAAGACATTTATTTCAAAAATAAGGAATTAAGTACGACTTATATTTTAAAGACGATGATATTACGTCAAATAAAATAAATAAATTTTAAATAATTTTTCACGATATTTATAAATTAATTTTGTTACGTTTTGCTTGTTAGCTGTTTTTAATAATTATTTATTTGTACACATGAAAAAAATGCATAAAAAATAATACTATATTGTGAAACCTCTACTTTGTTCATAATAACATTTTATTTTTATTATTAATAATGGAAATAAATATTATTTTGGAACAACATTTAAATGAGATTTTATAAACTTTCTTTTGATCTTAAAACTTGTGGGAATGAGTTTAGAATTTTTTATACGTCATAACTACATTTTAGTGTCACGAAAAAGAGCTTTGAACTTGAATTTGTTTAGCGAGTGGTTGATCTATTTAGGAGGCAGGAAATTCCATGTTATTCATTTGTCAGTCACCTTGTTTCTCGAGCGGTGAAAGAACCTTCGCAGATACATTTCTTCATGTTCAGTTCAGAGCTCTTGTTACGGGAAACCAACTTTCACTAATTCTACAGATTAAGGACAACACAAATATTATCTGTGCTAAAATATCATTCTTTACAAACTATAGGCAAACATTTTCTAACAATTTTAAGGTTTGGACTCAAAGTTCAAACTTTGTATACTGGGGTGGTTTTAAGATTTCTCCATTAAAATAAGTCACGTGCAAGGTCCAGACGGATTTGGACAGTGAATACTACACCAAGTGTAACCCACGCTACTGCCAGGGTCCATGGAGGGACAAAAACAGGTTTAAGTGGGTGCAATCCCTACATAACCCCTCCGTTTCCCCTGACAGAGGGGTATGCGTTAGGCATTTCCTGTCTATAAAAAAAACCGGTCTAGATGGATGATAAATACGGGGATACAGATTACATTTACAACTATCGGTTATAACAACGTTCTGATCGCGTTTAAACAAAAACGATAAAACATTTGCATTTGATAAAATTACTATCAACATCCGGAATGAGAAATTACGCGTTAGTGATAGACCATCTGAACCTTTCTAGCGACAATTAGGGTGCGTATACACTGAAGCGGAGAGGAATGCAGACTTGCAACAAATAGAAATAGAATTTTTATTCAAATAAACTTTTTTAATCATTCTTAGATCCGAATACGACTCGGTTCTATTCCATTTCAGTGGATAGGCACCGTTGAACTTGTGTGGTAGCAGTTTATCTGGTGTAGGCAGCGTACGGGGCAAGCATACTGCCGGCTGGAAGTTAGTCTATTCTTTCTTTATTGCTTGGTACTTCGATGAGGTGGGTGGTTTTGTTTCTCCAGTTTTCCTATATAATCTATTTTACCTTAGTGGACTTAAAAGGTAAACAAATCGCAGATAACTTCTCGGAGAAGTAAACGATATCCTTTGTATTGCACAAACTTCGGAAAAGTCTGATTTTTCACTTGTAGCACTTTGCTTACAAATTCCAGTAAAAAGCTACTTAAGACTTTCTTAGGCTTAGCTAACTATAATATCATGGTCTGTAAGAAATTCAGAAAAAATCCCAATTTTTTTTTTTTTTTTTCATTTCGTTTCATACCCCATTGGAAAGAGGCTAATTAGTTCAAGCTTTTAAGTCAACTAAATTAAAATAGACTGCAGCACGGATACCAGAATCGGTGCGTCGTGTCGTGTCGCGCTTAGCTGCAGCAGGAGGCGGGGTTGGGGTCCTTGCCGGAGCGCTTGGTGATGTTGAGGCGCGTGAACTCCTCCGCCACCGTTGGGTGGATGCCCACCGTGTTGGACAACTGCTCCATTGTTATACCGCATCTGAAATAGGCCACATTCATTTCACTACTCTTGGCTCCAACCATAATCCAACGCGGTTGGGCTGTTCGTGATGTCGTCATATCTACGCCTTTGAATACTATGGATTTCTGCCACAACAGAGCGCTCTTTGCATTTGTGTGGATTATCCCAGACAATGCCCCAATTGCGGGAATTAGCTCAAAGTTAAACACACTATATATTTCAACGTCTTAACTCCGTAACACCTCCATTGAGGTGTTATAGAGTGTGGCGAATGCGCCATCTTACAATCTCTCCCTGCTCTTTCTATCTCATACATCCATCTCTTTCACACACACATTCCGTTTCCCACATTTCGACTATTTCATAGAACAAAGTCTCATCTGCTAAATTCATAACTTGAGATTTGAGCCTTGCAGATGTGACTTTTAAGGCTCAAATTTCAAGTTGTAAATTTAGCAGATGAGACTTTGTTCTACGGAACGGTCGATTTGTATTTATTGATACTACAGGAATCGGGAAAATAAAGAGAATTTCCATTTTTTGGGCTTTACAAAACACTGTGGAGGGTTTAAAGAATAACTTTATCTTTTGTAATAGAGGTACTTATGGAAACAGTAATAAATTATAATTTACAGAAATGGAAGTTAGCCCACTACCATCTTAGTCATCGTCACTTACCATCAGGTGAGATCGCAGACAAGGACTATCTTGTCATCGAATAAAAAAAACTTAGTCGTACTCACTTGACAGCGGCCGCGAAGCCCTGTATGACCTCTCCAGCGACCGGGCCGACAAAGTGGAGCCCTAAGATACGCTGCGGCGCTTCGCGTAGGGCTACAGCCTTCAGGTAGCAGTTGCGGATGTTGCGCTGCGGGATGAAGAACTCGGTAGGCTTGTAGAAGGCGTGGTACACTTCTAGGTTATCTGGGCCATATCTGAGAAGAAAACGTGAACATTGTTGTTACGAGTGGGCATGGCGATAGTGCTACGGTAATGTTTGAACTGTCGAACGATCAGACTTCAAAAGGTAAAGGTATGGACCCAGTTATGTGCACAGTATGTACAAGAGGGTAGGCAGATATAAAATTGAAAAAATCTCCAGTACAAATTATAAAAAAATCTTACCCTTAAGTTTTTATAACTCGTACTGGAGATTTTCTCCCTTTTTTTTATCATCTGCCCGCTTAATGCCTACCCTGTATACACGCCACTGTATGGACCGAAGACTGAAAGATTGCATTCGAGGGTATGTGACGGAAAAACTTAGTTTTTAGTTAGATGAATAAAAATAAAGTTAAATAATAGCAAATATAAAAAAGTTACCATTTAAAGAGAAAGCAGAAAACGAATATAAAACAGGCAGAATGGGAATACCATTTAATAAATAAAATTGTTGAATACATAGCATGTACATAAGTGCTAGAATGACTGAGGTAATATATTCCAAAGATTTCAATAATCTCACTGGTGGTGGTAGATCGTTCCAGTACTAAATTAAAGCTTCCTTTGTATGTTGCTGCTTTGTGCCTTGGCATAGAGAATAAATAAAAATAACTAGTGCGCCATCTTGGGTGTTCCGGCATGTTGGATTAAGAATGACGTCACACAGCTAACCATGCATTGTCATCCAAACTAAACGTGTATACAAAATTTCAGCTAATCGGTCGAAGATATCTGCTCCAAAATTGAGCAAAAATAAAAGCTTTTAAGAAAGGTATGAATCTCGTTAAATGCATGCATATTTAGACTGACTTGTCAGTGGCGACCTCCTCGCTCAAGCCCACGCAGCCGTACTCCAGCGGGGTGAACACCGTGGTGGCCACGTTCTCGTAGTCCATCTGCTGGGAGCTGCCCCCGAACAGCCTCCGGGCCAGCAGCCGGCCCGCGTGAATGGCCACGGGGGTCAGCTCCGGCTTACCCTCCAGCACGTCGCCTACCGCGTATATGTGGGGCACGTTCGTTTGCTCCGTGTTCGCGACGATTTTGCCGTTTTCCGATAGTGACTGCAAAATTTTAAAAACATTGAAAATTCAATCTTATTAATATTAGAAACTAGCTGATGCACGACTTCGTCCGCGCAGATTTAGGTTTTCTAATCCCAAGGGAACTCTTCGATTTTCCGGGATAATAAATAATCTATGTCACTCTCCAGGTCAACTATGCCCATGCAAAAAAAATCACGTCGATCCGCAGCTCTGTTGAGGCGTGATTGATGGACAAATCAAACTTTTGCATTTATAATATTAATAAAGATGCGAATGTGTGTTTGTTTGTTGGTTTGCGTTTGACCTTCAATCACGCCGTAACAGAGCTACGGACCGACGTGATTTTTGCATGGGTTTAGTTGAGAGCCTGAAGAGTAGTTTTTATGTCAAAAAATCAAAGAGTTCCCACGGGATTTTTAAAAACTAAATTTCCACGCGGTCGAAGTCGTGGACATCAGGTAGGACACCGATATTTGGAAGTAAAATTAGCTCTGAAAATTGCAGTCTTTAAACGGAAAAATTACCTACATAAATAGGTACTCTTTAGTTCACGAGTGCTTTAGCGCTTATATTCCGTGACTGGCAAGCGTCTGCCTACATTTTAAACGGTCAGCCTTTAACAATACCAACAATAGTTTGACATCATCAAAGGAATTTTTTATTGTTGCAACTAGCAGATAGTGTACTCACGGTAACGCCGGCCGCTGGCAGGTTGAGTTGCTGAGTGAGCGCATATCTTCCTGTTGCCAGCAGTACTGTGTCGAAAACGTCTTCCATTCTAAAAAAAATGAAAATTTTTAGATATATTTTAGACAATCTTCATCCTCATCAGCAATCCAGCAGGGGTCACCACTGAGCGCAGGTCTCCTTTCAGAGAAGTTATAGCTTATGGCCCATAGTCCACCCACACTAGCCTAATACAAATTGATGGACTTCACACACCTTCGAAAACATTATGGCGAAATCTCAGGTGTGCAGGTTTCCTCACAATGTTTTCCTTCACCATTAAAGCGATGCATACCCGGGATCAAACCTGCGACCCCTTGAACAGGAGACCATAGTACTAACCACTAGGATATCACTACTTTTGGGATAATATAAGGCTTAAATTGATATCGCTGTAGTAGGCTGTAATTGATAAAAATCCTCTTTGACAAAATGCTTACATTGGGGTTAAGAGAGGACTAGAAGTTTGGCGCGAGCAGAAAAATTGTTAAAAATTACTACTCACTCTTCTTTAGTTTCCGTGTTCAACCAGCGAGCCTTGAGCTGTCCGGATGCTAGTTTCTCCACCGATAGGGGGATACATCTATGCTGGAACTTGACGCCCTTTTCCTCCATCTCATTGGTGATCATCCTCGCCATCTGCTGGTCGAAGCCGCGCAGAGGAACGGATCGCACTAATACCGTGGCCGAGTAGCCCAGGGAGTTGAGGAAACCGGCGCATTCCAAACCAATATCTGCGTCAACATTTTTTGATCTTAGACTACATTTTATACCTGTGCACGTGCAATGGTATGAAAAAACATCATAGAGAATAGAAAACAATAATTTTTCAAATAAACTTTTACAAAGTGCTTTCGATTCGTCAAATGAATCTACCACTGGTTCCATAATTATATTTATCTTACCGAATTGTGAAACTGTAGTTTAACCTGCGCCAATCTTCTTAAATTTTCTGAATATTGCGGAACATGTAGCGAGTATGGTCGAGCTTTTTTATCGGTCGGTAGATCTCGACTAGTGTTTCAGAGCATTCAAGAATATTGGAATTGGATTGAATAGGATTTATAAAGAGAGAGAGAGAACTTTAGGTTTTTAGGCAAGCTATAAACTGTTCTTTTATAAAAACGCACTGTTTTTTAACAGCTATTTAAGATGAAGTTGCAAAATATGACTTCTTTTGAGTTAATTTTTGTTGAAGTCAATTGAATATAAACGTTCCCAGTTTCATTTAATTTAAATTTTTGTCTCAAAAGCTACTTATGATCGCCATATTTCAGCTCATAACGTCCACTTTGTTGGATCGTTGATAGATCAGTCAGTTAATCAGGGAAGCATTTTAGTCTATTTTAGGCGTGAAGGTGGGCGTTTGAGTGTTTTGTTAATACGACTGGTATCCTTCTTTAGAATACTCGTCTCTTTGATTTATGAACTCTCAAAACTCTAAAATTAACCTACTTCTAGTGTAAAAAAATATATTTAAATCTTGTAATTCGTCGCCTCGACCATAATTGCCATAATAAAGCTGCACAAAATTCTCCCCCAAGAACCGCTGCCCGCGACTTCGTCCGCGTGGATAAAGGTTTTTCAATTTCCGCGGGAACTCTTTAATTTTCCGGAGTAAAATGTAGCCTATCTGTTAATCCTAGGCTTAAGCTATCTCCTTTCCAAGTTTCAGCCAAATCGGTTCATTCTTTGTGACGTGAAGGAGCAACAAAAATATACACACACGCACACATGCACGCAAGCACGCACGCACGCTCGCACGCACGTTGTGTAATGATAGTGTGATGTAATAGCGTGATTACATGATAGCCCTTGACTAAAATTTCACCAGATGGTCTAATCAACTCAAAATAAATGGAGAAATCTACTCACATCCAGCACCAACGACCAGCGTCTTGCCGGGAGGATGGCTCAAACTGAAGATATCGTCGCTGCTGATACAGTACTCCTTGGCCCCCGGAATGTCTGGGTAGTGCGGCCGCCCGCCGACCGCGATCACCACATTTCTAGCCGTCAACTCCTTCTTACTTCCATTTTTCATAGTAGCGATTATCGTATGGGGATCTTTGAACTCTCCCAAGCCATTGATGTACTCGATTTTCTTCTCCCTGAGGTCTACTCTGGTGACCCAGTTGACGGATTTAATGTGGTTCTGTACGGATTCCGTCAACGCTGACCAGTCTATTTTGACTTGATCCACTGAGGGCACTTGCCATCCGTATGCCACCGCTTCCTAAAATTGAATATATGTACATAGAAAACATAAAAAATGACCAAAATGATGATAGATTAGGACATTAGTAGGTAGGTACTGGTTTAAAAGGCCAATATAAATTAATTTTTAAATATTTGACAAAAAAAAAAAAACAACGTTGCAATTTTTCCTTTTATAGTTATTTTGATTTAATTCAACTGATTCATATTATTTATTTATAAGGATACCAGCTTCGTCCTTTATTACCTACGAATAAATAATAAGTAAGGAAGTCTAACTGCGTTAAAAAAATGACCCCAACAAAAATTAAGCCAAAGTGGGTGGAGATTAAAATTGACCCGTTAAAGGCGGGGATTAAAAACAAAAATAGCACGTCAACAGTTGGACATTTTTCTTGCACGTAAAATTTTCACAACATCGTCCAATGACTCAGCTGTCATAGCAAACATGGCAGCACGCGCGCGAACCAATCCCTGCTTTCGTTCTGAATTTGAACCGAGCACACCAAGCATGTCTATCTGTAACCTCGGAAGTGATTCGTATTTTGAATCATATGTCGTTTTGGTTTGAAGTAGGGTCATTTTTTGAGTGGATTATGTTCTGAATTAGACTTCCTTACTTATTATTTATTCGTAGTTTATTACTAATGAAATACAGACCAGTAACCATGTTTATTGAAAATTAATAAGTTTTCAGACTCTCTCTTCGAACGCAGGTATCTTTTGGGAACGTGTTAGGATTTAATAAAGTAAATAAATAAAATGTTATCATAATTTTAAATCTCCTAGACTTTATTGTGTTTCGACACAGTAATTTATTGTGTATTTTTCACATAACTTGCGATAAAATAGCCATACTAACATAACTAACTTATCTGTAATAAAATAACTAGTAGATATTCAATTTAATTCAATTTTTATGCTTATATTCATATTATTTATTCAAAAGTTCGTTCTCGTTCGGTGTCAGGAAATCATTCTTAATAGTACTTAGTACATGTAGTACACAGGACTAGTTTCAATTAATATTTGGAAAAAGGTATTCATTAGTAAATCGACAGGATCGTTTTGTATTTTTTTTTATTCGATGACAAGAGAGCCCTTGACTGCGATCTCACCTGATGGTAAGTGACGATGCAGTCTAAGATGGTAGCGGACTAACTTGGAAGGGGTATAGCAGTGTAAATACAACCCATACCCCTAATCGGTTTCTACACGCCATCGTGCCGGAACGCTAAATCGCTTGGCGGCACGTCTTTGACGGTAGGGTGGTAACTAGCCACGGCCAAAGCCTCCCACCAGACCAGACCAGAGACAATTTAGAAATTATAAATTCCTAAATTGCCCCCGCCGGGAATCGAACCCGAGACCTCCCAGTTATAAGACCACAGCGCTCACCACTGCGCCAGGGAGGTCGTTAATTTTAAAATAAATATAAACGGTGTTTGCAAGTATATGAGGCGAAACAAATTAAAGTTGTGCGTCACGTTTTAGGCATGGCAACGCGAAAGGCCAAGGCTAAAGCTCTAACCAATACAATACGAGGGTTAGCTAGTTAGCTACATTTTGCTGTGGCGACTAACCAATAAGTCATTAATTACTATTGATCGATACATGGTGAAAAGTATTTCACTACCAGCTGTTAACATTAAATCAATAGTTATAAGGCTATGTAAAAGGCATTTATTAGTTAAATATCCGATCTTCATTCGAAGTTCAGGTGTATGTTATACATATTCGAAAGTAGGTACGTTGTACACAAATCTTGTCTTGGGCCTATTAATTTTTCAAGTGCATATTTATGAGGATTATAAATAAACTCCACGGGTTCTGAACACGCCCTGATTTCTTAAAATAAAATAAAATAAAAATAGCTTTATTTTCCTTTTACATTTAAAAACTTAATATTAATTACTTTACTACTTTATAAATTTAACTTAACTAATATTATGTAATTTGTGTGTGTATTATTTTGTTATATTTCATGTACTGTGGTAAGTGTAAGTGTAATGTGTAGTTCTTCTTGTTCCTTATGTAAAAAGACCGCCTTCCGCGGTGAAAGCCTCCTCCATCTTTTTCCATAAGTTCCTTTGTCTAGCAATTCTGTGCCATGTTTTTCCTGCTATCTTAACAATATCGTCGCTCCACCTTTTGACTGGTCTGCCTGGCCTGCGCTTTTTATTCATAGGGTACCAGTTTGTTGTGATTTGGGACCATCTTTCATCTGATACCCTCTGAACATGACCGGCCCATTTCCATTTGAGGTGGAGTACTTTCTTGACGACATCCCTGGCTTGTGTTGTTTTTCTTATTGCCGTATTTTTTATTCTATCTTTTAGTTTTAGCCCTAAGTAGCTTCTTTCTATTTTTCTTTGACATATTTTTAGCTTGTTTATGTTTGTTTTTGTTAGAGGCCAAGTCTGACAAGCATAGGTGAGGCATGGCAGTAAGCACACTTCCATTGCTTTAGTTTTGAGATGGATAGGTAGCCGACTTTTGAAGATTTCTTTCATGGCCCAATATTTGTTCCAAGTGCTTTTAATTCTTCTTTGTATTTCGCTGTCCGTACAGGTTTTAAATCTTATAAGATGTCCCAAATAAACGTACTCATCAACATATTCTAAATTATTAGATGAAGGAGATGTAGAGATTGCTACTCTTTGCCCATTTGTCATTATTTTGGTTTTATCCTGGTTGACTTCCAAGCCTACATTTTTGCTTTCTTTACACAACGACTCTATCATTTGTTGCATTTCCTCAGGATCTTCTGAAAAAAGTACTATGTCGTCGGCAAATCTTAAATGTGATAGGTACTTTCCATTTAAGTTTAGTCCTTTGTGTTCCCAGTTGACTTTTCTAAAGACCTGCTCTAGCACTGCGATAAAAAGCTTAGGAGAGAGTGGGTCTCCCTGTTTACAACCCCTTCCAATTTTGAAGCATGGGCCTGGTTTTTCTAAGACTATTCTTGCCGTACTCCCTTGATATATAGTTTTTATCAGGTTTATGTATTGTTTGTTAACTCCTTGTGTTGATAGAGCTTGCCATATAGAGCTGTGAGATATTGAGTCGAAAGCTTTACAATAGTCTATGAAGCATAGATACAAAGGCTTATTATACTCATTATATTTTTCTATGATCATCTTGAGGGAGTGGATATGGTCTATAGTCGAGAAATTGCGTATGAACCCGGCTTGCTCTACTGGTTGGCTCTCATCTATAATTTTACTGAGGCGTCGTAGAAGAGTCATAGAGAATAATTTATACAGGCATGACATAAGACTGATTGGTCTATAATTTTCTATTTTATTAGGGTCACCTTTTTTGAATAGCAAGACTATGTTTGAAGACATCCATTTTTTTGGGATTTCTCCTTTTATTAGGATTTTGTTAAATAGATTTGTGAGTGGAGAAACAAGAGTGTCTTTTCCAGTTATAATCATTTCGTTAGTTATGCCATCTGGACCCGGGCTCTTTTCTAATTTAAGCTTCCGTATTGAGTGCTCTATTTCGCTTCTCATAAAGTCTGGTACTGAGTCTGCGTTTTCAAAGGTTGAATATTTATTTTGTAAAATTTGCTTGTCATTTTTGTAGAGTTTAGTGTAAAAGTCAGTGGCAACTTTTATTAAGTCATTTCGGTTTGTGACTATTAATCCAGTATTATTATATAGCCTGATTTCTTATGGTTTGTTAATTATTATGACTTATGCTGAGATCTATAGAGTGTGCTCTGACTCAGCTCAGGCTCAAGATAGAGGTTAAAACGAGACACAAATATGCTCTGACATAAATCTGTCTCGTTTTAACTCTGTCTTGAGTCTGAGCTAAGTGAGAGTGCTGTCTATAGGTTTCAGCCGTAGACTGAAAATGAACTAACTTAAGTACTAACTAAAACATACTTATAGCATAACTACTCGTAGGTATGTAACCATCTATCTGAAAGCCAGCGTTCGACAGTATCGCTATAATCAACACGGCACATTTATTGGCTGCAATATCAATATACATTTATGAATCACTACATATTATAAAACTAAGTCCCTCCGCGGAGTTAGTATGCCTGAACGCGTAAATCTCAAAATCTACTGTATGGATTTTCATGCGGTTTTCATCAATGAATAGACTGAGACTGCGAGAAGGTTAAGGCAGATAATTTATAGCTCTACTGGCGTGCACAATATATCATCCAGATTACACTAATTCTTTATAAATTACTAGCTGATGCTCGCGACTTCGTTCGCGTGGAATTAGTTTTCAAGATCCCACTGGAACTATAATTTTTTTCGGGATAAAAAGTAGCCTATGTTTTAATTAAAGGTATAATCTATCTTCATTTTAAATTTCAGCTAAATTGGTCCAATAGTTCTTGAGTTATTCATTGCAAACATACACACAAAAATACAAATCTTTCCTCTTTATAATAGTAGTGTAGATACACCTAAACCTTATTTTCTTAAAATTGTGTTGTTATGTAAAATCATATAAGCACATAACATTTACATAACAAACACAATTATATCAACTATACTATTTTCCCCGATTTATGGGTCTTCCGGAAGAAATCTTTTCAACATCTATAATAAAATATATGTATGCATTATTTTACTCATCTATCTTCATACAACGCATTGTAGTAATTATGTAATTATATTAAATAGTTAAGTACTAAGTACCTCTTGTAACATGCGTTACATAAGATGCAGTAGGTATTGCGATGAATCATTGTTATACCGCAAAGATATATTTCCTCTGTATATTTTAATATGAGCTAGCTTATGACCGCGACATCGACCGCGTGAAGGTAAGTTTGTAGGTAAGGGTTCATATATCATCATTTAAACCCGTTGCCGACCCACTTCTAGGCACAGATCTCTCGAATGAGACGGTTTTACGCCATAATTGGATGGCCCAGTTTAAGAAGTATCTAAGCCGATAATGACCCAGTTAAGAAGTCCTTAAATCCATTTTTGCAAATAAAAAAATGGACTTTACCAAAAAGTCAGATATGCGTGCCATGTAATCGAACTCCGGATCACACAGAAACGAGGTCGAAGTCCTAACCATTAGGATATCACCGCTTGTCATAGCGATACCGATATATTGTACATAATATAGCTACAGATTTTCCCCCTACGTCCTCACTCTTCCTCAATTAAACCGACTTCAATATCGAAACAAAGAATTAATGAAACGAGTTTGTGTACGTATCGTAATGACACGAGTTTGTGTCCATATTATCATAAAAACTACTAAATCGATTTTGATGAAAACTTTACTGTTCCCTAATTTGAACTAAATATAAGCAAATAAAAAAAGAATGATCATAATTGGATTATAAGTTTTAAAGAAATGTGTTGACAAACATTATTACGTACATACAGGTATGTATGGTAATATATCTGTAAAATTTTATACATTTGCTTGCAAGCCCTAATAGATATTATCATATGTGAATATTTTGCAGTTTCAATCATGCATACATACGTGTCGAATTGATAACCTCCTTTTTTGAAGTAGGTTAATAATATGAATATACTATAATCATAAACGTTTGAGTAACTGTAACGTCAGATATAAATTTTAATTTTATCATGATAAAACATATCCAACAACCTCCAACATCATGATTACAGCAGCGATGATACTTGATAGCGGTTATTCAATATTAATACTTACTGTATATAACTAGATTCTAGAAAGATCTACCAAGAGAATATGCCAAAGCTTGGATAAGGAAAGCCAATCAGATTTTTGTACTACATTGCTGTTTACTTATGCTTTATTTATAATTTTTTTTACTATCAAGGTCAAAACGCACTATAGCGCTGCCGTGCTAAGACAATACACTGTATCTTCAGATACAGTGTTTTATCGTAACAGCGATGAATCAGTTCCTCACACATGTTTACATATAATGGTATTCAAATATTTCAATTAAAAGCCTTAAAAATACTAAGAAACTTCAAATGGAAATATACTGCATCTAGTAAAACATAGTGGTAGAAAAAAAAAAAAACAGAAAATCGTGATTTCTGAAAAATGCTTGTTTTTCAGATACAGTATTTTGTCATGGCACGGCAGCGCAGCGGCGCAGCATGACACGGCAGCGGAGCGGCGCGACACGACAAATAATATTATTTTCATAGATTCATATGTGACCCTTACCGCATCACGATGACACGGCAGCGGAGGCGTGGCGCGACGCGGACGTTAATGCGATTAGAACTAGCCCGTACTGCAAAAAAACGCGCGATTTTTTTTTGCAATTCTGTAACATTTCCATTTGTTATCATATGGAGATATACGCACCTACAAATTAAAATTCGCGCAGTAAAAAATCTGTAGTTTGATGCGATGCGGATACGCGAAATCCATTTTAGACGGCGTCTATACCGAGAACTCCATAAAAATCGCGAAGAAAATTCGCAGTGCGGGTATAAGTGAATTGACGACCTCTTTGACGACTCGCGTGGACGTTTTTCGCAATGCGGGCTGGCTCTTAGGAAATTATAATATTTGTAGTATGTCGCACCGCTCCGCTGCCGGATCGTGCCGCGGCGGCGCTTCAGTGCTGTTTGACCAAGAAGCTTATAGTCTTTATTTAGCATCAGCGAAAGATAGGACACGAAATGCTTACATACATGGAATACCTAATACCTAATTCAAATAAACTAATAATGAAGAAACTATTGATTTGTTTGTACCAATATGTAGGTACGTACTTTAGTCCAAACATGAAAATTTTACAGAAGAGTATATTACAGAAAAGTTAAAGTAATAGCTACCCACTTTATTTCCAAGGATATTCAGGATCGAGATCGAGGGATAGGGTTTCTCAGGGATTGAAGCACTTACCAAACCCTACAATCAAAAAAGTTTAAATGTACATTGTACACTGTGCAGGTTAAAAGTGTACACAAAGTGTAGTTCAACTCATTTTTGCACGAGGCTGTAGCTTTTCTACTACCAATCTCTAAGCTACCAACCTTCTTGCATATTCTGACCCAAAAACCACTTATTTACAAGCTTTCGTACACAAATGAGTTCAACATAATATACAACAAAACGAAAATTAAATCGAATCAACCACAAAACTATTTGTACTACTTGAAATAAGGCAAAAAAAGCGTGAGAAAAATATTTAAAAAAAAAACTTGCCTAACGACACAAACATTAAATTGCAATTTTTTCCTGATAATAATATACTATGTTCCTGATACATATTATGTGTTCTGTGTGTAATACACACCTGTATGCAAGTATAAATAAACAATATATGAAAAACAAGGGAATTGCAACGTTGCTTTTATTGTTAACTAAACTGATGCGAGTATACAAGATGTTTTAAGTATTAATTAAAAAAATATATTGTCAGTAGGTATTGACGCCTCGTCAGTAGGGATATAGTATTGACGCCGAAAGATACTAGGCCGAACGTTTACACAATTTCTAAACGTAACTAAATTGACAGACCTGAATCTCACGCTTTCAAAAAAAAGACAGCACTGGATTTTAGACCTGTCCAGTTAGTTTTGATTAGAGACTGTGTAGGTACAACAGAATTAGCCTCAATTTGTAATATTTACTGCTAGGTTATTCTTAAACAAAATAACTAAAAAGGCACAAAACTCACATGAATAGCCTCTCCGAGCAATGCAGCCTGATGCATCAACTTCTTCGGTATACATCCAACATTCACACACGTTCCACCGAGGCCCCACTTGGTTCCCTGCGGGGACGGGGTCACGTAGTCTAAAACGGCAACCTTAGCGCCCAGATTGATGGACTCCTTGGCGCAGGCAAGGCCCCCCGACCCGCCACCGATGACGGCCAGGTCAAAGTCGTACGTCCCGTCTACAATGTGCATGTGACGCCAACATAAACATACATTTGGTGCTAGTGTTAACGTAGACAGCATGTGGTGTACGGTTTTTGATGAGACCACAGCAGGCGTCTGACACCCATCAGAAAACCCATGATTTCATATTTAAAATGTAATGTAGAAATGGAGAAGTTAAAAATATTGCAGCAGTTAAAATCTTTCGAAATCCATCAAGATATGACTGAGTTATAGATTATAAACATTGTTTTGAATATATGAAGGCATGAGAAGTTATTCATTTATATTACAAATATTTGGGCCAGACATTTGATAATGTGTTTGATTTTGTTGAATTTATAAAAATTAGTCAACTTCTCCATTTTGATTATCTCTTCTAAATGTACTGTTAACTGCAAATTGTTGATAAGAATGGATAATTTATGGGTATGGCAAACTATAAAATATGTACCCCAAGCATCAGACCTTAGCACCATATTTTTTGGTCTGGTGACAACACAAAGCATCTTTTGAAAATAGCATACACCATTTTGTTATTTCTATTAATAAGAATTATTTAACTTTCCCAGCTTCTTATTAGAAACTGCATGTGATGATAAAGTCAAGGGTGGTTATTAAAAAAGGGGCAAAAATTGGAACTACCTTCATAATAGTATAACTACAGAAAAACCGTCCCGAGAAGCACCATAATGTAAATAAAGGAGTTATTACTGTAATCTGCTCTCAGATTTTTTCAAAATATAATTGGCAAAAATATTATTAATGCTGATTTTTCATTTTTCAATAATGTTTAAATGACAAATTTTGCCGCTTTAAGTACTAGTTTATAAATTTGTAATATGTCAAAATATACTTCATCACACATAGTTCATTTTAAGAAATTATAGAGATAATAGATAATAATAGAGCCAATAATCTCAAAAACTCTCACAGAGGATTGGGAAAAGTGCGATAGAGAGTGGGAAAGTGGACCACACCTAGTGATGATGCTCAGTTAAAGATTTAAAATATATCAAAATGTCATAATTCTTCACAAAAATTAACTTGGAGATGGAAAAATCAACACTAATGAAGCATCCATCCACCCATCCATTATCATTTATATTTTTGCCATTATAATTTATAGTGCAGAGCGAGGAGGCAAATTACATTGACCAGCATTACAGCACAATTACCCAGTAGAAATATATCTTTCACAATACCTTTGTCACTAACGGACACAGTTAAAGGTGCAACCAACTTGGCTTTACGTCCACAACACATCCAGCCACCTGGTGTTGTCACCAACCAAAAGAATTATGTTTGTGCCAATTCAGAATATTATAAACTTCTTGCTAATTTGGTTGTATACAATTTTTTTAACAGGCTTTAGGCATATTGTTTCTCACAGGACATATAACTTAGTTATATGTCCTGTGAGTCTATCTACTATACAGTCCAATAAATAATTATTATTGTTACAACTTCCAATTTATTAAATGATGACACTGAAAAAGAGGCAAACATGCTAGTTTGGATTTGTCAGTTTAGTTTGAAGTTTTGTGTACAACCAAATTAACACTTTTTATACTGATAGCATGAGAATAAAAACAATAGGTAACTGTTTTACTAATGAAAGTATTTTATTTTATAAGGAAAACCAATAAGTACACACTATAGTATGCAATTTATTAAATAAAACTAATGGAACTTAAAAATCTTATCTGCAGTTATTCCTATCTCTTAATAAATATTTTGATATATATAGCATGATTATGTAATGAGTAGGTACTTAATGATCTATAAAACATATACATTTATAGCTTAGGCATACTACTGATTCATTTTCTTAGATTTGTACAAAATCTAACTCAAACCAAATAAAATAATTTCATATGCAACTTTTATAGATCCACAGAAACTGTTTATTATCCTAATTAGGCTAGGAAGCCTATAGAAGAGCCACAAGTGAATGTAATACGGGATTAATTGCTAATAGATAATTATCTATTCATGCAATCAAAAAGTGAGGTTATATTACTAGCTACCTCCTCTTATGTTCACAGTTTAAATTATACCAAGAAACTTACTAGCAAATGTGCGTTTTGATAGAACAATAAAATAATCCATTCTTTTAAGGGGTTTCACAAAATTTCTTATTTTGCGGAAATTATTGAATAGTGTCATTTTGACGTGATAATGACAAAGACAGAAAAACCAAACCACTCTTTAGAAACTTTTATTCGCGAATCGTGTTTCAACTAAAATATTTCTCAAGGTAGTGCAATATTTAGACTTTTCACAATGAAATCTGTATTAGTCACTGGAGCGAACAGAGGGCTAGGTCTAGGTATGGTTAAATATCTCGCTAAACATAACAAGGCCGAAAATATATTCGCGACTTGTCGGACTACATCTGAGGTACGATTTTTACTATATCATTTGTTAAGATCTTTTAACTCACCAATTGGAGCCATTTTAACTTAATTAAAACTTCACTTATTCACACTTTTGCACACTATATTGCCGTCTATTCGACACCAAAATCCGATTCAATTAAAAAACGCGAGACTTGCTGTCGCGTATTAAAGGTGGCCTTTTTATTACCGTGTGGGAAAGAGACGGTTCATTTCATATCACGGTGGTCGAGAACTCGAGCATGACTCGAGCCGACTCGAGCAGTGGTGACGTCATTGACTCATTGATGATGTATCGCTACTTGCTAGACACGACCGTGACGATGCAAAACGAAACCGGAGTCGAGAGTCGAGATGATTCCTGATTAAACTATTATTTCACAATAATTTACTATTTTGCAGAAAATTAATTAGTAGGTACCTACTTATTTACTTTCTTAGAAGTAAATAGGTACGCTGTGCAAAGCTGTTTTTAAAATACACAACTTCTTATCTTATATTTTATAAATTGTTAAGTAATAAGTACTTAACTATATTCTGGTTTATTTGCAGGAGTTAAACAGTATTGCCCAGGAGTGTAAAAATCTTCACATTTTACATTTAGGTAATGTTTATTATTTGAATGTAACTGTAGTAAGGACATTTGTATTAAGTATATTTTTTTTACAATTAAGTAAGTAGGTAAGTATATAAATTTGAAAATTTCTTTTCAGAAGTTGCGAATACCGCAAATTTTGTTGATTTGTCATCGCAAATCTCGAAAGTAACGGGTAACCATGGTTTGAACTTGCTTATAAATAACGCAGGAGTAAGCACAAAATTTACTAAATTAAATCTAGTAAAAGCAGAACAGTTACTAGAAAACCTTACAGTCAACACGATTGCACCAATAATGCTGACCAAGGTAATAAAGAATTCCAACTATAGGCCACACTGCAACTAATAAAATCCTTTTGTAATTTGCTACGTACATTTTCTACAACTAAATTGGCGCACATCACTTCAACGCCATTCCAAACGGGCAATTGTACTCTGAATAAAATTACTACAGTCCGGTTTTAATAATGATATACCTACACATGTTTTAAATTATTTTAAACTAAAACTTTACGAGTTAAATGTTACTTGTTCTATTTTGTATTTTATGATGGATTCTGATTCTGATTGAAATATAACATTCAATTTATTTGTTACTAATTGATGCCTGCGGCTTCGCTCGTGCGGATTTAGTTTTTAAAAATCCCGTGGGAACTTTTCGATTTTCCGGCCTTCATATATACCCATGCAAAAAATCACGTCGATCCGTTACAATGTAAGCGTGTGGCGTGATTGAAGGACAACCAATCAAACAAACACACTTTTGCATTTAGAATATTAGTTTATATTCATTATACGCTGCACGGTTTTAATAAAATATTACCTAAGCTGAGCTTGACTAATATTCTCCTTTCGCCGTCCAAATAAGCGAATTTATATTAGGAGTGGGTATTACAATAATGCAACGGGTGTAGATAGCACCTTCGACCTTTTAGTTTTCAGTCCGAAACTTTAACCGTTGGGCTTTATAACTGATCTAAATCTAAAATATCCGCGATATTAGTAAAACATTATTTGGTATAGATATTTTTTATTTTTATATAGGCTCTTCTTCCGCTTTTGAAACAAGCAGCTGATCTGAATAAAGACAAGCCCGTCAGTGCCGCCAGAGCGGCGATTATAAATATGAGTTCTGTGCTTGGATCCATTGCCCAGAACGACCAAGGAGGTTTCTACCCCTATAGATGTTCCAAGGTTTATCATTTTCTTTATCCTTAAAAGACTGTTAATTTCATGTTTATTTTGCTATTCCGCTAATATACAACAATATTTATCTATTTTACAGGCAGCACTAAATGCAGCAACAAAATCAATGAGTATCGATCTGAAAAAAGACCAAATTCTTGTTGCCTCAATGCATCCGGGATGGGTGAAAACCGATATGGGTGGTAAAAATGCGCCCCTAGATGTCGAAACAAGTGTGAGTGGTATATTTAACACTGTAGACAAGCTCAGAGAGATCGATAGTGGAAAGTTTTTGCAATATGATGGCACAGAACTACCATGGTAACTCAACTTAATAACAAATAATGTTGTTTCTTGTAAGGAAATTTTTTACATGAAATAAAAAGTTTTACAATCGATATGTTTACTTAAATATAACATAAGAGCTTATTGTTCCTACTTATATCAACCATGAAAGTACCTATATTAAAACAGCTAACATATTGTATCTAATAAACGACAAGTAATCTTACTAGTCTTATCGATTATTTTCGATTAGTGTATTGATAGATACGCGTAGTCGAAACTTAGTACTAAACAATACAGCCCTTCACTACAAAAATAGAAAGTAAAAGTAATGATGTACCTATTCGTTATCTGTAATTTTATTATACCTTATCCATACGGTGATTTAAAATAGCGCGGGAAGAAAATAAAAACAAAAATTGCAATATACGGATGTATAGTGTGGATACACTAACTACCTCAGCTCGAGCGTCTTCGACAACGAAAACGAGGTCCCCGATTTGTTACCATATTATCTGGTCGTAATTCATTATCATGACTTTTGGCATACTGAATACTGACTAATCTAGTCCAACAATATCCCGCATTCCCCAACGTCAGCTTGTGCAGAGGTATGAACGTCGAGGCGTCCATTGATAAACGTTGCCCCAGCCTTTTCGAGCTCTCACGAGGCTCGACCCCATGTGAGTCAGTGGAGAGTCTGCCAACACTGTGCTTTTCGGGTCGTGGTCACCACTCCAGCACCTTGGGACGCTAACGACCATCAATTCTTCGAAATATACCTATGCCATGGCAGCACGCACTGTTACATACTAAAAATTTCTTGACAATTCTTTAACTTTATAATCTTTTTGGCCTGAACCAGTACTCGAACCCTCATAATCCGCAGCCAAATAAGGTAATCACCGAGGTATGATAAATACTACTTACCTTTTCAATAAAGTTCAAGTTGACTCTATCTAATGAGCGCAAAAAATCCTCTTACCTTCCCAGGGAGGAACAGGCCTGATCAAATCCTTAGAGAGCGTTTTTTTTCTTTGCCCGTGTTCTTGAGTTTTATGGTTTCCTTGAAATAAAATTATTTTTGTATAGTTAATCGATTTTTCATTAGGTATTTTTGTAAAATCGATATTTCATTCATTTATTTATTTCAACCCATTATGCATTAGGTACTGGGGACGGGTCTTTTCCCTAAGAAGAGTTAATATTAGGCTTTAGACCACCACGCCGCGCGCTGGCCGAGTGCGGGCGGATTGGCAGACTTCACACACAGTGAAAACAAGTGATATTTCATTGAATAGCGCATAATTCCGAAAAATCAGAATGTGTGCCTGGGATCGAACTCCACTCCCAAGCCGGAGTGTTAACCACTAGGCTATCACCGGTTTGGACATTTATAGGTACAAAAAAAATATGAAAAACCGAAATAATTTGCAATATTTAGATATTGCAAATTATTTCGGTTTTTCATATTTTAAAAACGTTATAAAAAATTTTCTTTATCTATTTGAACGTTCTAATTTTCGGAAACTAGAATACTATGAAGAGATAAATATGTACGTATGTCCATGTCCACAGCTAAGGTCTAAAAATGATTGCATCAGTATGACGATCGCAATAATCTCTGATTGGCTGAATTTATCATGTTCTTGTCATATGAATGCATTTTAATCATATTTTAACCAATAGCGAAAGTATACCAGCCAAATCGAAGCGACTGCGATCGACACATTGATAATATGCTGTCATTTTTAGACAATCCCACAGCAGGGTACAAAGCTTGAAGCGATCTCGGTGCCCAATTTCATAAAAGCTCAGTTGCGAAGCTAGGGCCTCGACGGTGAATGCGTCAGTGGGTTTTCCCAGGGGTTCCCACCTTTTCAACTTTCGTGACACAATATTTACCGAAATTGCTGCACGCATTTCTATCTGGGCACAGATTCCTGAGATCCATTTTTTATTCTATTCCACAAAGATTTGTGAATATGAATAATGAACATAATAAAGTGACATTGTACCTACTCCACGGTGCCTATACTCTTCTATCAAACTTCTATGACACCGTCAAAACGTCAAAAATATATTTTTCAACACACTTGCTCATAAAGGGGCTCCCGGTTCACCGCAACTAGGCACACAATGACACCTCTAACTCAAACTGTGACTTTTGATTACTATTATTCACAATGTGAATTATAGATTTTTTTTTTTTAATTTTATTGGGTGAGTTGCTGTGTTCTTAAAAAAGTTTCTATTACAAAAAAGATCTTGTTCAATAATTTATAAAAATATCGTGTTAAATTAATATACCTATTGCTTGCTCATTTCATACAACTCCGTATTTAAATAGATAATTTCAACATGTGTTTAATAAATAAAACTGTCAGTAACTTTTGTTTTTTTTTTGTAATAAAGAAAACTCGAAATTCTCCATTTGTACGTGGCTATAAGAGAAAAGCCAAAAAAAAAAGAAACCCCATTCTTTTAGTCTATGGCCATTAAGGTAGGTAGGTAATTCCGGAAAACTGATTAAATCAAATAAACACCTGAATAGGCTGTATGGTCGTCGATCTTTGCCTGCCCTCAAGAGCATCTCAAGAGGGCGAATAAAAGAACAACATTAATTTTTCCCGCCATTGCGAAAAAATTTTCACAACTCGTTTTCACTGTTTTGTACCTTAATGTACTATTTTTGTGTTATTTTCTTCACAAGTGTGTTGAAAAACGTCGTATGATACACGTGTATATTGATGATTACCGTCCTCGGCACCTTAAGACCCTCACCTGACGGCTCGGGTCTCAATACCGCCTCAGCGGTAATCACCAACTTTTACACTTGTACCATAATGTACTATAAATTGTGGAATGTGGAACTAAAACTTATTTCTAAAGTACCTACAGCTACAGAGCAGTTTAAAATAGGTAATTATAATATTACCTACAATTCGGCATACCGAATGATGCCGCCAGCGCTAACATCTGCGCATGGCCATGCGCAGATGTTAGTCAGCGCTGGCGGCAAAACATATGCTGAAACGCAGCGTAGTACAGATTTTACAAGGCAGAGCAATTGAGGGAGACAGGCGACGAGCGTATGATGCAACGCAGCTAAGTGAATTAGATACATTACTTAGTATTCGCGTAGTACAAAGAACAGAAAGTATACTCTGCGAACGCCAGCTAAATTGACAAGATCACCGATCGGATTAAACCGGTTCGTTAAATGGGAAAGCCATGGGAATATTTGCAAATAAGAATACAATACTGGTATCAAAAATTGGATTTATATTTCAGATTGCTGTATATGTTTATGTCAGTAACAGTTTTTATATGACAGAATCAGGCGCATAGCCGGAATCAAGCATAACATGTACTTTTTATAACAATGATACATTTTTTTTCGTGCCTAATACTCTAACTTATAAGAACTAACTACAAAGATATACAGGTAAAGCTAAAGTATCTACAATCAATAAATTATATACAGATAACAATGTGGCCAATTCTGTTGTAAACAATCTCTAAAGTGAACTAGATTGACAGGTCTAAACCTAGTGCTCTCCTTTTTCGCAATGAACATTATAATGGCACGAGATTTAGAACTATCATTTTATTTTGGTTTAGGAGATTGTGCAACAGAATGAGCTACAATATCGCATAGTTATATACACTTAACAAGTTTCGGTAAGACCTATCTGTAACCTGGGAAACTCTGGTTTTTCCTGCACTCGGGACAGTACCATTTGCCTTTAGGCGGTACCATGATCCCGACGCATTCAAAGTGGAACCATTCGATGGGACAGCCCTCCGCGTCACAGGCGATCATCTCCGACACCTCGTCGTAGGGACAGCGGCAGTAGCAGTACACGCTCTCGCCCTCGCGCGCTTGGCGCACGGCCGGCCTCTGGAACGGGTACGGCAAACTCGACGTTCCAGAATTCAGATATGTTGGCGGAGGAACCGGTATCGGATTTTGCGCACTCGGTTGATATATTTCCAGTGCTCCCTCGTTACTAGAATCTGAATCGCTAGACTCCATTGACTCCGAGTTCATCAAGAAGCGGGGAGGCTCCGGATCGGGAATTGGTGCAGTTAACCTAATTGGCTCTTTGTAATTGAACATCCGTTGTGGAAGAACCGTCGATGGTATTTCCTTCTTAGGTTTGTGTGTGACAGGGGAAGGTAAATCTTCTTTCCTCCATTCCAATTTAGGTGGTTGTTGAGGTTTTAGGGCTGTGGCAGTTTGTGGTGATTCTTCATCACTAGAGTAACCGTAAAACTTATTTGGTACACGTCTTCTTTTTGACGCTCTCTTACTTTCTGCTGATTGAGCAGGAGTATTTGTGATGTTTGGTGATGGAGGTATTGTGGCTGGTGCTGGTGGCTCTGGAATTTGAACTGTATTGGATTGTAATGATATTGTTATTTTATTAGGCATTACAACTGGCGTTTCTGTATCAGATTTTGCAATTACATCTTTAGGGATGGTCATCTTAATGGGTCCATGCTTTCTGTAATTTCTAGATCTTTTTTTCTTTTTACTCTTCTTTTTACTGCTACTTGTTTTAACTTTTGTTTCAACTTCTTCCTTAATCTCCTTTTTTTCTTCCTTAATGTCTTTAGATTGTTCCTCTTTAATAGGAGTAGTGCAGCGACTAACATCTCCTGATACAGAACCACCCTCTGATGGCGCGACAGAAGCCAGAAGCAATAGTTGATTACGTTTCTCAGTATGCATTTTATTGGCAAGTTTTTGAGGATTTTCATCATAAAACTCTTCATCTGTTTCACTTTCCTCAGTTTCTAAATCACTTTCAGCAATAGGGGGTTCAGATTTTTCAGGGATTAATATAGGAGTTTCTGCCATTCCCATAACATCAACATTGGAACCATTACTGACTCTTCTGTTTGAGAGTGATTTCTTTTGTTTCTTCTTTTTCTTTTCATTTCCTGATTCATCCGAGGAATCCGAATCTGATGAGCTGCTGGTAGAAGAGCCACTGCTGGACGAGCAACTGCAGTTAGATCCACAAGAGCAGCTGGAATCGCTGTCACTGCTACTACTACTAGACGACGAAAGTCCACCATGTCTTTTGGAAGATTTTTTATTTTTCTTTTTATCAGTGCAGAATACATCGTCGTCGCCATTCATATCATTTGGTATAACACAATAATCGTGATCAGATTCGCATACATGTTTTCGAATAGGAACCAATGGGGGTGTCTTTTCTTTTTGTTTTTCTACTGTTGCTTGATATTTTTTAAAATTATCCCATATTTCTAAGACTTTTTCTTCACTCGGTTTATCTTCCTCAGTTGGCTCTACTTTTTCTTCTGCATTAACAGATGGCAATTCAACATCCATGACTGCTGGGGGTTTCTCGTCTACTTCTGGTTTTAATTCTTCTGCTTCAATCTTAGGCTTATCTTGAAGATTTTCATCCTTGATTTGCGAAACTCCGCTATCGGATTCATCACTACTATCACTTTCAGACAAGTTCAGTGCTGGTAAATTAACATCTAACAATAATGCATCTTTGTCTTTTATTTTCTTCTTTTTACCTTTTTTAGATAATGGCTCAGTTCCAGTCTCAGCTTTACTTTCAGAATCAGCTTCTTCTTTTGTTTTATCATCAACTAAGTCAATAATAGGAATTGGTTCTTTGGGATTTTCTCCTGAAGACTCAGTCTTATCAGGGGTTTTTTCTTCATCCAAATCTTCTGTGACTAATTTCTTCCTGTGTTCATCCAAATGTTTACTAAGAAGTTTCTTAGATACAAATTTTTCTATACAGCCCTCCTCAGTACATGCATGAGGGTATTCTTCTGAATGGAATCTTTTATGTACCTTTAAACTTACAGCCCTCGTGAATTGTAGAGAACATTCATCACAAACAAACACAGCCGGGGGTGTACAAAAATGATACACATGTGGCCATTTTTTCTGCAAACATCTTTTACACAACACACTCTCTGTGCCATGCTTCCAAAATAAATGATTAGTAATATCTGGCTTATTTCTATAGGCTATACCACAACGATAGCATAAGTGGTGAAGTTTATGTTTCCACACATGGTTGGACAGACGTGCTTGGCTTTGGCAAAACTCTAGACATACATCACAAGTGTGGTGTACCTTCCGAAGATGCACCATTAGTCTGAATGATGAAGATATATTGTCTACATTACAAAAACAGCATCTATACTTAATTTCATACTCCAAATCATACCTTCCTGGGCATAAATGACATAATAATTCACTATAAGAATAAAAATTATTTTTACACATAACACACAACAGGATTGTTTTCTGGTGCATTTTACGATTATGTAAATAGAGATCTTTATGAACAAATGTTTTGAAATAACACTGAAAACATTCAAAAACTAGGTTTGGTTGAACTGTGTCACACTTATCTATACTATCATAAGAGTCTAAGTTTATGAAAATGGAGGAGACTTCTTCAGCAGCAGCTTTCACTTTGGCAGCGATTGTCTCTGGCATTAGTTCCTCAGCTGTTATACTGTCCACAGTTGCTGAGAAGCGGTGCTCTGCTACCATGTGAAGTGCAAGCTGCTCACAATTCACAGCAATTTTACGCACATGATTACAGTATATGCAGTTAAAAACAGTAGAGGTCAAAAATACTTTCAGGAGATCTTTCATGGGATATTTATCAATTGGTCTGTCCAAAGTTAACTCAATTACAGGGATATCATCAGTGACTTCAGGGTCTTCAACATTAATATCCTCAGAAGTTTGATCTGGTAATTCTGTTTTGAGTTCAGGATTAGCTGGAACATCTTCTTTTATTTGAACTTTTTCTTCAATTGCTGGCTCAGGCTCATTTTTAATTTCTGGTACATCTTTTGGTGCTTCAGATGTAGCACTGTCTACAGCATCTGTAGGTTCTTCTTTGTTGACTGGAATACTCTCATCTATGCTCAAATCTTTGTTGGCAGCTGGTAATTTTTCACCAGCATCACTGTCTGATGAATAATCACTAGATGAATCTTTATCCAGAAACTCTTTAGGAACCCTCACAGTAAGTTTTGGTACCCTATTCAAAGTATTCACCTCCTCTAATTTATTATCATAAATAGTAGATTTTATAATATTTTCTGGTTTAGTTTCTGTTAGTTTGGTTATTGGCTCAATATTATTATTCATTAGGGTTTTAACTATAGTCTCTTTGTCATTCTCAATAATTGTTGTCTTCACAAATGGACTATCAGCTTTATCACAAATTGTCATTTTGATAGAAGGAGGTTTTGTTGGAGGTGTTGAATAGAGGGGTTTTGCTGGTGGTGATGGATCTGGTGGTTTATCTTTTTCATACCGTTTTGGTGGTCTCCGATTACGTGTTGGTGGTTTATGTGCATATTGCTGCCCAACTGTTGGATCCACTGTGGAGTTTATGATAACTGGGGAGTTTACATTATTAAGGCTTAGCTTTAATTTAATACCACACTCTTTTTCTTTTTCCATGGGTTGAGGAGAAGGCTCTTTTTGTTGTAATAATGTTACACAAGGTGAGGATACTTGTGGATTGCTAGTGCCCATTGCATCACTGTCATGTAACAGGTCTAATTCGTTGCCATTCAACACAGAAGTGCTAGAATCTTTATCTTGTGATATTCGATTAATAGGGCTTAGAGGAGCTTTGTTAATATTTGAAGATTTAACTTCATTTGTGGAGCTAGTATTGTTACTGGTAGATGCAGAATTCTCTGAGCTTATACTTGCATCACTATTTCCACTTGTTATGCTTGTATCACAAACATTAAACTTTGTCTCTATCCTCTGAGGCAGTAATATTGTGTCAGGTCTTGTTTCAGTCACATCTTTTTGCTCAGCTGCTGGCCTTGAAAATTCTTTTGTCAACACTGAAGGTCCATTTGAAGCAGTTTCATTAATGTTTTTCACTAGCTTTGCATTAGTTGACTTAATTGAATTCTTACTGATAAGAACAGGCACAGGTTTCGGTTTCACATTATTACAGTCATGGCTGAAGAAATCATCCTTCTCACTACAAATCTCATCACAGACACAGCACATCAAATAAAAGCTCCCACTATGAACTTTACAAAAGTCCTCTTTACTATCATAAGTAAACTCTTGCACATTGTGTTTGTTCGTTAGATGTAAAGACAACTTTTCAGCCTTTGAAAACATTCCTAAACAAAATAAACATATATGTCTGCTGTGCACCTCACGCATATGCAAAAAGAGATTCCAGTTCTCATAGTATGTGCCGCAAGCAGAGCACAGGTATACTTTACGGGTGACTCTAGAGGGGCCACTCGTGTTGCTATCAGTGGTGGGAGCTGCTTCTGGACTCAATGCTGGTTCCTTGGCTTGTGCCCGACAAATGAGTTGATGCTCTTTAAGCATGGCCAGGGTTTTAAATGTCATAGCGCAGCACTTCCTGCACTTGAATTTTACCATCGGCTGCAAACCTAAGCTCTGAGCATATTCCTTCAGCTGGGGGTTCTTTTCCGTCTTGTTCTTTTTAAATTGAAATAATTGGCTCTTGGGCACCAGCCGCGGCACAGGTTTATCTTGCTCATTGTCCACTGAATGATCATTATGTGATGCAACATTGTGAAACTGACTATGGTCCAACCGTTTGGGTATGAGCTTGGGTACCCGAGGTACCACTTTGGGTGTAGAAGTGTCACTGGGTTTGTGTACTAACTTTCTTTTCTTGTTTACACTATTGACTGCTAGCGGTACAGAGTTATCTACAAAAGGCCTCTTGCCCAAGTGTATCCGGACTGGATTGATGCGTTTCCGCAGCCTGTCGTCGTTCAACGCGTCGGCGCTCGGTCGTCGTAATTCCAACGACTTGTCGGAAGGGCTGGGCGGCTCCCCGGCGAAGTCGTGGCCATTCGTCGTTAGTTTACAAGACCGATCAATGTGCAAGTTCGCCAGAGATGCTGTAGTGATTTTTTCGTCCTTAGCGTTGATAATATTACCATCTTCCATAGTTTTCTGAAAAATAAAACACGTGTTCAGTTTGACTGGTGAGAAACAAAAGACGAACAAGAGGAAATCAAAACTATTCGAATTATGATAGCGACAATAACAATTATAAGATAGACCGTACCTCTGAAGTCGTACGTCCAGTACGAGTACAATACAAGTGATTTGTTTCCATGCATCCGTTCGAATAGAGCACTCCTTACATCAGGCCTAATAAGAGGCAGCCGCAGGCTGGTCATTCCCGTAAAATGGCGTCACTTCGCTGAGCGAGGATTGCTGTTATCAGAAGCTTTGCACTTCTTTTGTACCACAAATATCACAACGCAAAAACATTTTAGAGTCATTAATAAACTCATAGAATTAAAAATTGCTGTAATTGAACTCGTCAACTGTTTATTTAGTTTATTTCCAAACACAATATCGAAAATTATAGCGCGGTTACGAGAAGCTATATCATGAACCATAGACTCAATTTTTTTTCTTAATAATTTTTTTTAATAGTGATGTCTTCCAAAATGTGTTGAGTTTAAAAGTTACGAACACGTGTTTTAAACCATAGAGAAATCGAATCTTGCATTTTTGTTGCAAATAAATCAAAATAAATATTACAATACCTCACAGCAATACCTACATTTAACTAAAAAATACGATCTATGCTTTATTAAATAAAGATAAGAAGAATAACAGGGTAATAATTAGACAAGAACTTTTTTACCATATCTTAAAAGTTATTGTTACTCGCATAAAAGCATGCCAGTAACAAGCAAAAACAAGCTACTTTCATGTGTATTGAGGTTCTACCAGTACAAAGCATGCAAGTAGATCGCAAGAAGTTTGATTTTTTCCACTTTAGGGGAAGTGGGACGGGAAATTCGTATTGCTTGTTACAAGTACGTGAAACAGGATCATAACGTGTAGCTAGTAAATCGCAACTTTCAACTATCTGCCAAGATCTTTTTAATTTTTGTGTTTGTGTTTGTGGTTTTTTGCCTAATATAAGTGCGTGTTGTATTGTAACACTATTTATTTCTTCATAAATATTCATTTTGTGAAGTTTTAGAAACGTTACGAACGTAGAAGTGTTTATAATTTTTTAGAAACTGACATACCAGTCACTAGCATGTATATCACGCGCTGACATTCTGCCAGTACTTGGCGTGCCAGCTTACCAGCACCTAGCATGCCATCCACTAGCATGTGTATCACGCGCTATTGCCTATTACTGTTATCTTAAGTTGTGGTCTTAAGTCTATGGTTGGTCTGTTGTCTAAGGTAGTATAGACTCAGGCCCTATCGAGTCAAGGGTCAAACATATGTATCAGTCTATCCCTTTCTATTTATATGATACATACAGGACTATCTCTTTCCACGCACACGCTTTTTAAATTTACGCACACATACTTAATATACTTTCTATCATATTTACTATCAAATTGGCTTGGCTTCCCTTCTCAATTCAAATTTCAAATAAAAAATATGGCGGTAATGTTTGGTTCACTTGGTTCTTTTGATTTTTATAAGTATTTCTAAATTAAAATATAATCAAAGAGTTACGAACTCGAAATATATAAGTTAACTACGTAGGTACTCAAGAACTCAAGAAGATAAAACGTAGTGATTATATTATAATATACTCTTGGCTCGAATCACGAAGTATTCAGAAGTACCTATACAATACTTATTTACAGGTTATTGTTTTTGTTTTCAGTTTATTACGGCGTATAAGGTTTGTTTTTGTGTTTTAATTAATTAGTGGTATTGTTAGTGTTTCGGACTCATACTTTTTATCCGATACTAGCTGATGCCTGTGAACGCGATAGATATATATAGTAGACTAGTTGATGCCCACGACTTCGCTCGCGTGGATTTAGTTTTTAAAAATCCCGCAATAACTCTTTGATTTTCCGGGATAAAAAGAAGCTTATGTCACTCTCCCGGTCCTCAACTATCCCTATGCAAAAAATCACGTCGATCCGTTGCTTTGTGATGCGGCGTGATTGAAGGACAAACCAAAAAACAAACACACTTTCACATTTATAATATTAGCAAGGATATATAGGTAGGTAGTAGATAAATACGTTTAATTTACATTTAATTCAATTAGATTTTCCTACAAGTTACCTACTGAACAGAAGAGGCGAAAATTAATAAAAAAAATGATTTAAAGTGAGAAACCAAACTGAAACATAATAATACAAAACTACTACATAAATTCTAAATATTATTTTTATTTGACTCTATACTTTAAATAATATATTGAACTAGATGACGCCCGCGACTTCGTCTGCATAGATTAAGATTTTTTAACTCGTATAATTTTCCAAAGTGACAAAGTGTAGCCTGTGTGTTAATCCTGGATAATATATGTAAGAGCTATCTCCATTCCAAATTTCAGCCAAATCGGTTCATTTGTTGTGGCATGAAGGAGTAACAAACATACACACTTATACCTACTACAAACTTTCACTTTTATAGTACCTATACTATTATGTTACCTACAATTAGTGGGTAACTTTGTAATATGGACTATTTATTCTAATTAGATAAAGAAATACTTTTAAATGTAGTAATTGTTAATAATAAAATAAATACAAACATATATAGACTAGAGACTACTAAAATGATAACTCTTCCTTTCGGTTTTTCAGATAAAATGCACCTGTCATAAACCCACATAAAAGCAAGAGCTTTTATAAGTACTAGGTACCTACCTGTTATTTTTAGTTTTAGATGGTGGTGCCATCTAAAACTAATTTAGGCCGTAATTTCATCATAAATAAAATTTTTATATCATATAAAATTTGTTTTATTTCAAAATACTAATATTCCTTTTCAATATGATCAAAAATAATATTTACATTTTTGATCCTATTGAAAAGGATTTATATGTAGACCTTAAAAGACTAGATCTTTGCATTAATTAAATTTAAAAAAAAAGTGATACGTCACTGAACTACAGCTGGGTAGATACCGGATGTGTATCACTAAATTATTGCATCTTGATTTAATATTACGGTATAGTCAATATATAAACTTTAATATTATGTTAAGTTAGAAAGAGATAAACCTGTAGATTTTCATACTTGAGGCCAACAAAAGGTGAGACACACGATCATATATGTTTAATGACATTTTCCCCTCCTCCCGCACCCCCTTCTGCATACTGCTACTATGCCATAAAGCTTCTATAGACATGCGTGTCTGTATATTATTGTTACTGGTCTGTGGTATAGACAGTAAAGGGATGTGCGAGTTTTTACTTTGAATCGATCTTCTGGATCGTAAACTTGGGAATCGATTCACGATCTTAATCGTATTGCTTTGAATCGATCTTTTTCGATCCCGGAAGATCGTATCGTAATTTTATATAAATAATGAAAGTACATTATGATGTATATATGTATATTATACAAAATTATTTATTTTAACATACTATACCCTATCTGTTACAATATTATTTGGGTAAGAATATAAACAAATACTTTGTCAGCTAGCCGTAATAGGCTAACCTGTAAGTCGGTCCAAATTATTTTTATTGAAAAGTATGAAAACATGTTATACATCATAGATTCTTTCTACAGTTAAACTTTGTAAAAATAATAATATTTGACTGGCAAACGCCGGCAATACTTATGCTTGAGTATTGGAATGATCGATAACGGTTTGTACAAGGGCACGGTACTTTTCGGCTGAATTAAGGATTTTAGTTGATACGATTTTTTCATACGATCTTAATATAGGCATACGATTCGATCTGAGTGAAAATGGCATCCTGTTGAATCGATACAAAAAATCGGTAGATCGTATGACCATGAATCGATCTCCTGGAAGACCGATTCAGTTCGGGCATCCCTACTACAGTACTCTGTGGTCAAAGAGTATAAGGTTTTTTTTCTCCGACTAGTATGTAGTGATCTGTGGTTTTTTAGAAGGTTTCGCGAAGGGGAGGGGAGCAAGGTTTTTGCAATTTTTATTTTTAAAATTTACTTTAGTTTAGAGGAAATTCGTTTTTAAGTTGATTTTTATAGACAATGCAGATGCAAGATGATGTCTGATCAGTTCAGGAAAGTTGAGCCTTATTCTCCGAAGTCCTCGCCGCGAGGAGCGAGGTCACCAGTGGTTCCTCGGCAGGATTCCTCTGGCACCCTCAAAACTACGATTTCACTCGGCAAGAATCCTTCCATAGTGCACAGTGGACCCTTTTATTTGATGAAAGAACCTCCAGGTAACAATTTATACCCATATTCTTTGAACAACAAATACTAAGTTGTCAACATTTCTTTCTCTAATTGCGCATTTATTTTAGCGGAATGTGAACAAACAGGGGCCACGAACTTGATGGCGTATTATGGTTTAGAGCACTCCTACAGTAAATTTAACGGGAAGAAACTGAAAGAATCGTTATCATCATTTTTACCGAACCTCCCTGGAATTTTGGATGGGCCAGGGCAAGAAGACAATAGTACGCTAGGATCTGTTATAGCTAAAAGGCCGATTGGTGGAAAGGAACTCTTACCGCTGACGAGTGCACAGTTGGCAGGGTTTAGGTTACATCCGGGACCTCTCCCTGAGCAGTACCGCTACGTCAGCGCTGCCCCGCCCAAGAAACATAAGCCCAATAAACACAAGAAACACAAACATAAGGATGGTGCTCCGCCCGGTCAAGACACACCTTTACAAGGTATTTATAGTAATAGTCTAATCCCAATAGAAGTCGCCCTAAGGTACTATGTGTGGGAGCACATGTGAATGCTCTAAAGGCTGATTAAGAGCCTCAATTACAGTGTAATGCATCCGACTGCCAACTGAACCATTGCTACGTAAAATGTTTAGTGCAAAGAATATTTTATCTTCCTACAGAATCAGTGACGAACAAATATTTTATTCTTTGTACAAAACCGATTAATTCATGCTACATAACGAGTATTGTATAAAGAATAGTTTTTTCTTACTACTACTGAAACTAAATCATTTATAATTTTAATATAAATATATAAGTGTACCATTTTTAACTTATTCCTTAACTTTAAGAAAAAACCAGAGCCTTATGGAAGGAGTACTTTGACCTTCGCTCGAAAGATAAAGGTATCTGGTACAGAACTGTTCAGTCTGAACCGTTTACATCTTGGGTCAGCAACTGCTCTTTAAGCCGAAGAGATGCTGTAGATTTAATGCGGCTTCGTTCCGGACACATTCCATTTGATAAATTCGGTTTCTTAATGAAAAAAGTTAATACACCAAATTGACCTGATTGTGACAAGCCTGAGGACGTAATTCATATTTTACTGGAATGTGTCCGCAACGAGGCCGAGAGATAGGACACTTTTGTTCGTTATCCCATGCTCCGGCAGATCGGCGGCTGCAACAGCGCTCTGGCTCATCCTCTGTCGGATGAGGCTAGAGCGCTGGTGCAGCTGTATAGGAAGTGCGTGAGGCGAGTTATTTAAATTTATTTTTATTGAGGTCTAATGGAGTGACCTAGTCCTTATGGACCAAACTCCGTAAATAAAGATTTAAAAAAAAAAACTTCCAAAGAATTTAGTAAAAAAATATATATATTTATTTTATGTAGGCCAAGCAGATTGAGATTGAGAAGAGCCAGCAGCTGATATCCAGGATTAACACATGGGCTATATTTAATGTCAGATAACAGGATTTCCAGAGTTTATAAAAACTAAATCCACATGGTCACAGGCATCAACTTGTTAAAAATATTAACACTTCTCCAAATAAAATTTTCATTCTGGAACTAATTTGGGTAGCAAATATTTACTGAAAGATGTATGTACTGTTTCAGATTCCTCAAACCCTGACACATATGAGAAGAAGCACAAAAAGCAGAAGCGTCACGATGATGACAAGGAGCGCAAAAAGCGGAAAAAGGAGAAGAAGAGGAAAAAGCAGAAGCACAGTCCTGAGCATGGCGGCCTCACCCCCAACCAGCACCCTATCCCATAGGACGGTGTATATATCTAGTTGTAAGGTAAAAGTGGAAGTGCATTCACATTGTTTTACACTGTTTAAGTTGAGTAAGGTAAGAGACTTTCTACTTCCTTGAAATTGAACAAGATTTGACATTTTGACAATAATACAATATGGTTGAAATGTCAACTTTGTTTGTCAAACAAAACACAACTTTGCTGTGTGTTATTTGGGCTTTTGGGAAATAAGACCGTTAGAGAGTTTATACTATTTTGAGTTGATTAATATTGAAATTCAGAGTTAAAAAAAAAAATGGAAGATGAGCGTGAATGACGAAGATAGGTGGAGGAAGTTTCTGGAGCAGGCCCATAAGGAGTTGTAGAGCTGCTGTTGATAGCAAGAGGCTCTTGGCAAACTGCAACTTATATGTTTTATGGCCTATCATTTATATCCCAAAGTACCTTACTCTACCAAACTTTAAGAATGCAGCCAAAAAGGGGCCCAAAGAGAAATGTACATCTCATCATTTCTTTTATAGGTTACGTCTTACTAGTATTCAGGAAACCATCCTTTGAATTGTCACTTTTTTATGTGCTTTTTTGATGACATTTATAACTCAAGAACGGCGAGGAGGAGGTAGCTTAAAACCAGGAGACGGACACAGGATACTTTTTATCCTGTATACTATAAAACAAAGTCAGGTTTGTACGAACACTTATAACTCTAAAACGGCTAGACCGATTTTCATGGTTTTTAGTTTCTTGTATTTGCCTCCGTCTTGAATAGCAGAATAACTTTTATAAAATATCGAAAAAAATCACGAAAAAAAATTATGGAAAAATTTCATTTTCTCGTAGATTTTGTATTGAACAGGTTTTTCGATGGGAAGGAAAGTGACCATTTACTCCGGAAAAACAATAACCTACATCACGCGGACGAAGTCGCGGGCAAAAGCTAGTATATAACATATATATAAATAGTGACAATGTACATGTGTGGTTCCTTGATTACATTTTATACTTTCTTTGGGATTTATTACTTTTCGAATGTCGAAGATGTAAAAATTATCAAATGCTAGAATAAGTTGTATAGCCTATTATAATAATAATATGTTCTTAAACATCATTTAATGCTGTTATATTTTTCGCTTGTGGCTTACAACTTATCAATATAAGTATTTAGTCAGTTCGCTCAGAAAATTCCAACTGTGTGAATTAACACCTATGATAATATATACCTACTTATGTCATTATGTCACTACTTATGTCATAACCTATTTTTTCAATTTAGATTAGTATTTTGGATATAACCAAACTAATACCAAAACATTCCTTTTTCTACAACATATTTCTTCTCATATTTGTAATTTTCTGAGTAAACTGACTTTATATCATAATTTTAAGTGTTAAACAGCATTTCCAGACCATCCGAGACTCGCATATAGGTTGTTTGGGGAAATCTTAAAACCTAAATGATAAATTAACACTTTCATCCTATCCTATTATATAATTTATAATATTATAAATGCGAAAGTTTGGATGTATAACTGTTTGTTACTCAATCACACCGCAACGACTGAACCAATTTTGAAATTTGGCACAGAGATAGATTACATTCTGGAATAGGACATAGGCTACTTTTTATCCCGGGAAATGAGAGAGTTCCCGCGGGAATAAAAACCTCAATCCACGCGAACGAAGTCGCGGATATCAGCTAGTAATATTATAAATGCGAAAGTTTGGATGTATGGATGTTTGTTACTCAATCACACCGCAACAGCTGAACCGATTTGGCTGAAATTTGGCACTGAAATAGAGTATACTTTTTTTTCCGGAAAATAAGAAAGTTCTCGCAGGAAGTGAAAACCTTAATCCACGTGAACGTAGTTGCGGGCATCAACTAGTATTTTAATAAAAGTGCATGTTCGCCGACGAACTAAAGCCCTACTCAGACGACGGGTGTTTTGCACGAATCCGCGGCGCAAGGAAAGTCTGCTATACACATTGATACAAGGAATAGGGCGGCGGTGGCTGGTGGTACAAACCGCGTGCTTACCACTACCATATTATAGCTCAGTCAAGTGTATGCAGATTGTTGATTGTCTGCTTATCTTATCTTAACATGAGCGTTGCGAAAGTTATTACTGCAGTACTTGTAATTCTGTTGGATTAAAAAGTGCGCCATGGATTGTCTAACGTCTGTGCGAGGCCTAACTGTACCAGATTTGCCTTAATACAAAAATGAACAACAGCTACGCTCACCAAAGACTGTTTTCCTGTAAATATTCTCAGTTTTAAGGCTTCCCCATACAAACAAATAACGCTTTTAACCAGGGAGTACGGAAATGCTCTTAGATTCTGTCTATTATTATAATACTATCATGTCAATAGCTTTGTTTCCTATTTTAAAGTTAAGTTAATTTTATTATTTTAAGAGATGAAAGTTGACGGAATGCTTCGGAAAAATCAGAAATTCGGACCGCGGTCCGCCATTTGATGACGCGGTGATCGCGGGCTAATAATTTTATTAATTAATATTTAAAACTTCAAGAGATCATTTAAATCACTACTAATTGTGTACAAGAATTGTGTATTGGCATACAAGAAATCTCAAAAGCTTACACCGTTCAACCAGAACGGCCTAAGCTCAAAAGTGGTCCAATGTTACCCAGAATGAGTGCTTTTGGCACGTCAAACAATTTTGATCTTGAATGCTAATGTATTAAATATGAAGTTTGCTTGTAAGTATTATATATTATTATCTAAATCGGCAATAATTTGCAAAACTTTTATTTATGTTGGAAATCTTCAAAATGAAATGTCTTCATATTTTCAGGTTACTTTACGTTTTACCTATCATAAGTTATTTATACCTTTGTAATTGTAGTATTTAATATTTAATGCACCACCAAACCTTGGATGTAAAAAATGAAGCAAAACCATACAAAATAAAAAATTTGATAGAACAGTTTAACAATTTTTTATTTCGCCTCATAACCTTTAGATACATAATTTATGTAGAGCAGTGTTGTTCCTGACAAATTTAGAGTTGCCGTATTCTAACTCTAAAATTGCCGTATTTTCAGGGAAAATTAAGAAAATTGCCGTATTGTACAAAATATAATTATTTAGAAGGTTAAAATAAAAAAAAAACATGAAATACATGTAGTTTACAAATATTGCACTAATTTTCAATTCAAACTTAAAAATATTCGTAAATTAGCTTTCACTGATAGATCGTACCAGAGAACACTAGGTCCTGGATTGTACATAAAGCAAAACAAATCATTAATGATTAAATGACAGAACCACAAAAGTTTACCTATTATAATATTATATTATATAGTGCACAGTAACAATTATTCCGGGGATTCCCCATATATCCTAGAATATACCCGAGTAAAGTTGAAGAACCTACTAGAATGAAGAACTAAAGATTTTAGACATTAATTTCTCGGGGATAAGGTTGAATCTATTTGAATACTGTTAAAGTTTGACGTTTCTGATCGTGGCGCTTCTACTTTATCTGTAGCGAAAGTACTCGTCAATCTATGATTCACAAGTTGGTGCGTTCCATTATACGAAATATTTTTTTTTGTTTACTTTAGTCAATTGCCGTATATTTCAATACGGTAATCAAGTAGCTGCCGTATACCGTATTTTTGCTGCCCAAGAGACCTGATTGCCGTATATTACGGCAATTGCCGTATCAAGAACAACACTGATGTAGAGCCTAGCATACAGAGTTTTAATTCAGTTATCTTCGAAATAGGTGAGCTAGTTAACCTATAGCATAGAATCTAGAATACATGATGGTACAGGACAGAAGATTCACTTCGCAAAATCATCTAAATAAATACCAACTCTTACTACCACACAATAAAGTGCAATTCAGGTGGCAGTATATATCCAAGAGAATATAATCACTCCGTTTGTATACATTATTCACCTAGAAGTTGTCTTTCTTTCTATTGCGTAACTCTTATCCCTTCGGACTACGTTAACCCATTGAGTTGGCCCGACGGGCCACCTTAAGAAGCCGGGTAACTTGTAGCCAGTGGCGTAACTATACCGTTTGAGGCCCGTGGCAAATTCATCGGATGGGGCCCTCCCTCCCTCAATATAAATAAGCTGATAGCCGTAGTCAGCTGGGGGCCCGTGGCATTTTGCCGTCTTATCACCCTATTGTTACGCCACTGCTTGTAGCTTCATACCTACCTAAAATGCGGAATGTGCCTTGCTTACCTAGTCTAAACTTTAAAGATTAAAAAATCAGAGTAATGTTACCAAAGCCGGGCGATCTTTAATCTTGTCATTGAATTACAAGAAAGTCGTCTCAGACAGATGTACCTACCTACTTAAAGTACCTACTGCAAAATTGGAGTTTGGCGGTGTAAGCGAATTTTTGTTCTTAACATTATACATAGCATATATTGACTTATTTTAACTGTGTCGTACAAATTAGATACGAGCTAAAATGACAGGAATTCTCGATAATGCGCGAAGATTCCCCGGAAGACGCGCGACCTCTGTTAACTATTCCATTCCGCCGCAATATAAATTGAGCCTTTGGATGCAGTTATATAGGAGTTGCTATGACTGCGGATACTCGTTCGGCCGTTACGATGCAGTTTGTGTCCCAAGAGAATATTATAATCACTTCTTTTTGTGTCCAAATCCACCTGGATCCAAACTGCCAATATTTGCAGTTCAAGTGTAATCAATCTGACTAGATATACCATTCAGTCCATAACTTAAATTCATCTAATGAGTAAGTATTTTTAAAATAAAACGCATATTAATATTTGAGGGCGAAATTTATTCAAATTATCCACATTTATACAATACATCATAATGTCGGTTTCGCTTCCTATAAAAAAAAGACTCATTCTTAGTTATTAAAAAGAAATAAATTATTAGTAATGCAGCACCAAAATACATACACCGTACTTACAAAAAAATGATAATAATTTCTACTTATATTTACCCATCTCGAGATCCAAGGCTCCCTTCAAATTACGGCGTGTCATAAGCGTCTACAATTGAACCGCAGTTCTGAAGGTAGCCTAACAGCGCAGAGTTGTTAATTGTTTACTGCCTGTGAAGCGGGAAACAATATAGGTAACTTGTGGCGTTTTACCGCCACATATCGTCGCCTTATATTGAACACCTCGAATGGTAGACGGATATATATTAAAATTGAAAATAAAATTTATTTTTAAAAACTAAACACCAAGGCCTTTCTTACTAAAAGCAAAGATTAGTTAAAAAAGTATAGATTGCTAACGTCATACATTAGAACAAAGCTCACATAAATCTAATCTTTCAGATGTTACGTTATCTACCAGATTCAATACATACGCGAAACGCGAACGCGAAGAACACTTAAAATAATAAAAATTTGCTGTTTTTTATACTTATTGTTTTTTTTTAATTTTGAAGATATAAACGTGACGAAACCGAACAATAAAATACGATATTTCGTCGATTGCAACAATAAAATATAAAAAACCTCGTGAACAACTTCGATAGCTGAATATAGTTATAAAAGATGTTTTTTTTTTTTTCAATTCAATTTATTTGCTCAAAATGCGATTAAATGCCTGTCTTTAACAACTACTTCACTAAAATATAGATTTTACAAGTTTTTCTTAGCATGGTGGGAAAAAAGTCCGTTAATTTTCCACCAATTTTTGACAACTCATATCAATTTTAAGACTAATTGAAGGAACGACTGCCACAGACAGCAATGTCACAGACTATGTCCAACACCTAGTAAAGCGTAGTTTGAATTATGCAAAGGATTTAGCAATCTATTTCTTCTTCCTAATCTCTACTGAAAGCATAACATAAAATTGTGGTGTTCAGCATAACAAAAACTTGAAAGTCAACGGCACATGGTAATAAGGGTACAGTTTATATTAGCAATTTCATAACCGCTCTAAACATAGCCGCGTTTGGATCCGCAAAACGCTAATTTTATATGTATACGGTTCAGCGGGATGTAGTGCCCTCTAAGTCTTGTACCATGCACGAGTTCGCGTGGTTCAGACTGGGTTCAGAGCGGTCATAAAGATTGCCCAGGCCTGTATTTACTATTCAGCCTGAACCGGCAGGCGCTCTATTTTTATGCATTTCTATATAAGGCTCGGACTACACATAGAGATTTCAATACAAATTGATCTGATTCAATACTTAGTTAAAAGGTGATGACTCACTTCATGCGAATCATGCGACCTTACTCACTAAACGCGATAAATGAGTTAAAAGATTTAGTGTTTTAAAAGCCATACCAAACTCATATTAGCCTTACTACATATGTGTAGTCCTAGCCTTATGTTTTTCTATTGTTCTACTAAACTGGCTAGCTAATTGTATAATAGGTGAAGTACCCGCGTAACTCAATCGCTATTTTCTTTTCTTTTCTAACTACCGTCGCTCTAGACTACGATTGTAAGGTCGGAAACATACTCATATCACGTCACTCGACAGGAGTTTTAAGTCGGCGCGTTAAGCTCAATCAAATCGTAACAGTTTTAACTAAAATGTTTCACTGTGAACCAGGCCCCGTTTGAAGTAGGCATTTGTGTCTTCACATTCAACTTTGCAATTTATAAAGACTGAAGTGGAGAGTGCTTTTTGTTGTCTATTTGAATATAATTTTCTCTTTAATTAACCCACTAAGTGAAATATACTAGCTTACATCATATTATTATTGTAAAAATCACTGCTAACAAGTATGTCGTACTATCCCATTCTTATTCCCACCGCCATTTTCTATTTGTCTAACTCAGAGTTACACATGAGCAAGGCAGAAATTAAAAATGGCGGTTTAACAAAATTATTACGATTTAATCTGTCACTCAACATGCGCGGCGTGACGTCAGATGTCGTGTCACAAGTATATTTCCAACCTAAAGACTATAATACGGTTTGTTGCGCCATGGCACTATGCAAATGACTATGTCTATTATATCTAACTATGGCATTTTCACATAACTACGGATCGAATAGCTACAGTTCTCGTCACGAAAGTTGGAAAAAGTTAGCTGTTATTGCGCAAAGTAGTAATGCGCGGGAAAAGTCATAAAAGTCAAGAATAACCATTTATTGCCATCCTCAGATGTATGATAAATTGTAAACGACTACATACTGCTCTTTTGCAACTTACGTGATAAGAACAACTAATCCTTCTGTAAGCTAAGATCAGTAGTTAAATGAAAGTAGCCTTCAAAACTCATACTTATTGTTTTTTGGGCTGTTTGTTTACACATATAATGCTTCCATTGATATAAGAATAGGAATATTAAACCGCCATTTTACAAATACAAGATGGCGGTTTAACCGTCATATTATTATTTGATCGCATGTTCACTGAAACTTCAATTAATTATTAAGCCCATTTTGCATTTTAACTTTTTCATAAGGTTTTTAGTATTCGAGCTTAGAGTGATGCGTCGGTAAGTTTGTACTTTAACCAAAGTGGTTCCAAAGTTCGATTGTACATTCGATTAAACAAAATGATTTTTATTCATGTCTCGGTAATAATTTTTTAATTAAGCTCAAATTTCGAGTACAACCGAATGGATTGAAAAATGATCTCGCATGATCGGTAAAATGGCAAATAAGTTACCTTTATAAAGGCCTAATATATAAATAATTTTAATAAGAAATCATATTTTACAACTTAATGAAATATATACAGTCCCTTTTTTAATTCAAACCAATGCGAGTGTCAGAAAGTTATAGTAATTGAAAAACTTGGTAACTTCCAAAAGAAACTAAATAGACATGATTAAAAAAATAAATAAATGGTTATTTTTAATTAAAACTGCGCGTCCTAGACAAAAATATTTGCAGTCTTCGCAAATCTTTATGGCCTCTGTGAACATAGCCGCTTTTCGATGCGCAGAACATAAAGCGCGGGGACAGCGCAGATGCGTAAATCTTACTGTCACCTGCACCTGTACCATACGCAAGTTCGAAGTTCGATCTCGTTTAACGTTTAGTGGAAATCTCCGCGTGTTCAGAGCTGCCAAGATTGGCGAGGCATGCACTGTAAATACTTCAGGCGAAAGCAAACATTAGTAGAGCTATCCCATATTAACGAACATTTGCTATTTTAGGCTCATTAACTAAACATCGATCATATTATTATATAAGTTTCCAAGTATATAGATTTTTTGCTGGTTCTAGCTAGTCAATATGTGCTTCATTCAGTTTTACCTCCTGTAAATAGTTATTGGGACAGGTCTACATTTCTTTTGTGAAAAACGTGGGGCGCGCATTTTATGCCTGGGATACTTATCTCTTACAATCTCTAAAGAAACACCTCTTCAGGGACCGTTACTGGACGTTTATTTCTCGAACTATCACATTCGCACGCGGTACAATTTTGAGCAATCATTTCATACAATTCATTTCTTCTTGATGAAAATTCCTCTCTACGATCACATTAGCTTCATTTTGCTTTCAATTTACATACATTTGGCACGACGCAACATCTTCATTTTCGTGCAAGATTTTAAAAATTTTGTTCTCGCAAACCTCGACGGTTAATTTCAACGGATAACTTTTTGACTCAATTTGTTTTGGCACGACTCGAGTCTTAACGCTGAGATTTCATTATCCACAGACAAAAAACTACGTGTGGAATACACCACTAGGAGTGTGGAATACACCACTACACGCGTGGAATACCCCACTATATTCCTAGTAATATGGCTATCGGTTGGCGAAAAAGATGACGTGTCGTCGGCCAGCGAACGTTGTAAAGTTCTTATAAAATGTCCACAACAAATAAATAGATTCATATGGGCAAACTTTTTGCTAATGTGACCTCAAGCTTGTGTTAAGGAATCTCTTTCAAGATGTCTAACTACAGTATAAAAAATTTGAACATACATAATTCCTAACATTTCTCTTACTTTAACGCATTAATTTCGTTTTGCAAAAACGAAAAACTATTTTTTCAAATTCGCACTGTTTCATTATAATTTGAAAAATAACAAAATTTTTGTGTTCCTGGCAAGTTCGAAACTTTTTTTTAATGATTAGTACAAAGCGAAAAATCGGCAAGCTAAAATAATAATTATAATACATTTAAAAAACTATTAATAGTACCTATACAAATTATGACAACAAAATATTGTTAAGAAAATAAATAGTCAGTTTTATTAAAAACATAATGCAGAAGAAATAATTTTACTATATTACAAATTAATATACTAATTTACTTTTCACATAAATGACATTGGTGCTAATTTTGTTACATACCATTTCTAGACTAAATTGATAGCTCTAAAAGCGATGCTGTCCCGATAAGGATAGCATTAATTTTAGATCTGTCAATTTAGTTGAGTGATTATGTACAAAAGAATTAGCATGATTGTATTACACATATAAAATGTCCTTCATATTTTTTATTGAGGAATTGTCAAAATGCAAGATTTTTTTTTAAATACACAATATGTCAAAAGTTAAAATTATACTATCATCATATAATTACAGACTACAGGAAAAACATAGATGAATCAAACGTTTTCATCAAAAGAATGCTAGAGCTTATTAGGCACGCTACAGGATCGGCTTGTTTTTTAGAAATCGGCTTTTGTGGGCCAACTTAACTTCGACATCTCGTTTCCATCTATCTTTAACCTTTAGTCTAAGCTAACTTTCATAAATAGTTTAACTCAAATCCCATTAGAATTTTAAAGCAATTTACAAAATAACACCTAGACACAAAAGACGCACACATGTTAAAAAATAAAACTATTAAATATACATCAATTTTATCCATCACATATAGGTATTTGAATATTAATTAAATTGGTAATAAAAATCAATTAAAATTGGAATTATTTCATGAATGAAAAAGACTGTACAAATTAAAAATGACTCATAAATTATAAAGAAGTAATTAAATTATATTTATTTATATAATAATAATTATTAAAAAATCATAAAACCTAATATTATATCGAAAGTCGTAGTCGAAATTAAAAATCGGCAAAATTATGTTTCAAGCGCCGAGTAAACTTTCGCTGGTGAATAAGTTTGACATATTGATATATTTCCAATACAAAACACAAACAAAATTCCCCAGTTAAAAATTACTTAGCAATTGTAAAATCAGCCTAATTCTTACTCAGTCCTATTTGTAAAATGTGTCCTAAATTAAATTGTGATATCTATAAAGGCTGTGACACACTTTTGACATACAGCGCGACCCAATAATTATTTATTACCTAAACAATGTGTAGTGACGTAGTGTGTATTATGGCTCTTACTAAAAAAAAAGCGCGTCGTTTTCTTCGGGTTGCGAAATATGTTAAAAGTGTCATCTTTCCCTAATTCTACATCAATGAAAATAATGATTAATATATGTTAGTTCGTGTCTAGTACGTTTTACACGAAAAAGCATCGTCCGAAGCTATCAATGATTTTTATGTTTACTTTCGTATCGACATTTATTCAATCTACAGATTTAAAGACTATTTGTCGTCTTTCGCAACTACAGAATTCTTACCGCATTCGAAAATATTCACGCATAAATGCGTATTTACCCGTTGTAAGTAATATAAGGAATAAGCAAGTCGAAAAGGTAAATGGCGTAAAGGAATTTTGATTTTTACTTCGGCCGAACTAAGGCCAATCCCGCGCGCGAGTGCGTCTACGAACTTGTATGCGAGCTCAACGTCCTAAGTAAGCGAACTGAACGCAACGCGATCCAGCGCGTTTTTTGGGCTGTTTCACATTGGTATTAGTTCAAATTTCTTGCACATCTAAGAACGTTTTTGTATGCTCATAAACATTGCCCGAAAGTTCTCATTTTGAACAGATTCTATATACAATTCGCAACTCGCATCCCGCAAAGAATTAGCCAAGTTTGAACCAAGCGTCAGTGTTCCTTTCAAGTGAAGAGGAGCAGAGAAAATAACATGTTCAGCAGAATAATCCAATTATTCAGCAATAATATATATAAAAAAACCACAAAATCCATCATACAAAACACCTCCACTCCACTCCACTTAAAAGAATGGAATTGTGAATTTTAATTTAAATAACATTAATACATTGCATCAGAATTAAAAAATACACATAATGCGATTAGATAAGAATAGGTATGTCAAACCGCTATTTTCTACTTCTGTGTCAGACACACACCCATTTAATTGACATAAACTGTGCAAATAAAAAATTACTATAAATTAATTAAAAATGAAATAATATTAAATTACATTTATTTATATAATAATAAATTATTAAAAACCACAAAATCTATGAATATGTCCAGTCCAAATGGGGAAACAGTAAAAACAGTAGAATAAAATTAAGACATTTTCGACAGATTGTCAAGCGAGAAAGAAATAGAAAATGGCGGTTTAAAATTTCTATTCTTATCAGTATAGAATATTACATGTACTATACGACTATGCTAAGCTTAATCACATCTGTTGGTAAACGGGGTTATGTTCTAAACTGTCGATATGAAGCCAAGCCTTGCCTGCGGCTCGCGACGCGTCAATTAGCGAAGCGGTTTCGTGATGCGACTTGCGTGCGTCGCTAGGCGGTGGCGGGGCGGCCGGCGGGTCACAGGTCCTTCAGCAGCGCGGATTTAGCGTTCTTGAGCTTATCGAGCCGCTTCGTGAGATGGCTGTTCTCCGTCTCCAATTCTTCCACCCGGTTGAGAGCTTCCCGCGCCTGTGGGGTTTATTACGCTTATTTTCACTCAAGTGTCAAGACTGATTGGAGACGGACGGTATATGCGTTTGACATAAAAAATTGTTTAAATGGACGCACGTATACAATAAGGGGTCGTTCAAGTATTACGTAAGCACTATGAGGGGGGGGGGGGGGGGGCTTTGTTTTGCTTATTTTGGATGACATGGGGGGTAGGGGAGTCTAGATGATGATTACGTCATCGGTAGTTATTTACTTTTTTACACGAATGGCAACCCTCACATTGTCTATACTTGAAAACGTGTGGCGAAATTATTTTCGCCACACTTCGGCATTTATAATTGAAAAATGTTTACGTAAGCATGGGGGAGGGGGTAAGAGCTTTGCTTACTTTTGCTGACAAGGGGGGATGGGGGGGGGGGGGGGGTAAATAATTGTAATAAATCTGCTTACGTAATACTTAAACGGCCCCTAAAGAGTCAACCTACAAAACTTATCAATTGAAAAGTTAACTTTATTCCTTAACATTAAGTATGTATTTAATTTGACAAAGTTTTGTGGGTTGAAACGTTATTGCGTATGTGCGTCCAAATAGATCTACGGACGGTTCCTAAACTCAGTCTATTTTTAGAGCCAAGACTGATTAGAGATATTTGACATAAGAGATTATTTGTCTAACTAGACTTACGGATGACTCATAGACTCAAATAAAATCTTTAATCTTTCATTTAGTTACCTGGCAAAGTTGTTAATAGTCAAAAATTATATGGGTTTTTTGACAAATGGCAAAAGTGCTACTAACTTATCTTCCGATTACGATACATTGAATATACGAACTAAGCATAAGCAATTTTTGCTGATGCGCCTTTATCAACTGTTCTTAGAGTTATTTATATGATCGTCTTATCTAATCTTAAATTGATTGATCGAACTTTATGTCATTTTGTTCTAGGTAACTTGTTCCACTTGTTCCATAATATGTCTGTCACTCTGTTTGGTAAAAAAGGTTCTAAGAATTTGATGATGCTTATCAATGTTACAGCTAATGTTGTAACAATTTTCCTCAAAAATTACTGGCCCGATTGTGATGAGGTTTTTTTGTATAACACATCTATAACCCCAGAGCAAGTTCTTATATTAAGATTATAAGCGCTGCAGATCGTCGTAGGTCATAATTTTTATAATTTTTTAAAATTAACTATTTTGATGGCAATATATATATATTGGGCAAAATAAAAGAACCTATGTACTGCGACCAAAACAGTCTCGATACTTTATATTTCAATATCTATTATTACTGAATTTTGTGCAATCTGCATACTTTTATGTTTTGCATATTTCACTAATTTTTAACTTTTTACGTGGTGACTATTGTTTTTCTGTACCTATTAAAGATGAACAGTTGGTCAAATATTTGTGCTGTAAAAATGTATACCAAATGTTAAAATGCTTTTTAATCCATATTTTACAACTTTTATTCTGACATGCACAGGTGAATAATGCTGTCGTGATAAAAACTATTCTATGTATTAATTAAGTTGGAAAATTGTATGGCCCCTAATCGGGGCAATTTGAATTAGGTAAGGTACAATTGTCACAATCCTATGTACAATTAGTGGTTTATGACATCCAGTTAAACATGTTAGGACAGTTATGTTAAAACTTAATTATGTGTCAGGAACTAATTCATTAAAACTAGCTGATGACTTCGACTCCGACCGCGTGGATTTGTTTTTAAAAATCCGTTACTTTTTATCTCGGAATATCGATTCCGTGATAAAAAGTCTGAGATATACTTCATTGTATTATTCTTGCCAAATTTTGACAAAATCGGTTCACGGGTTTAGACGTGGATACTGACACTCAGTTAGACAGATGTTCCATATTTAAAATATTAGTATGGCTTTGGTTTTTTTAACCACAAGTCAAAAATCTGTACACAAACAGGATGGGGGTCACTCTGAGTACGTAAAATAACTGTACCGTTAGGTGTCACCATTGTTTATAACTGCCCAAAAATCAACCACTTCCTGTAAAGTGAAATATCGCATAACATATTATTTATAGCTGAACTGAAAGCGTGTGGGCAAAATACACCAAATTATCCAATATTTTTACCATGCAATTGTGGTCAACTTAACATTAAAAAAAGATTATTTAGAATAAGTTATCATTGTAATGTTGTTTAGAAATATTTAAAAATGGTAGATTTCATAGAATTATCGGACCTTACGGTACTACTACTACTACTACTAAAGTACACTATTTGGCCATAGTTGCACGGAAGTAATATCGGAAGTTTCCCCCACATGTACACACCTCTCTCTGCAGCTTCCTCCGCTCCTGCTTCAGCATCTCCTCGTGCTCGTCCTGGTGGTCCTGCCTCGCGCGCAGCCGCGCCACCTGCGCCTCGAGGCGCGCCACGGCCGCCGCCTGCAGCGCCGCCTCGGCCTCGGCGCGAGCCGCTCGTCCTTTCGCCTCGGTCACTGACTTGCGTAGTGTCTCCACTGTGGGATGATCAGTGATTACAGTACTTATTTAATTTTGCGCATAGGTCCATAGGTCTTATATCAGTCTAAGTATGTATAAAAAACTGCAACTGCAACTTAAACCGACGGTGAAGGAAAATTGCGCGAGGAAACTTGAGCACCTGCGAATTCTCCGAAATGTTCCCAAAGGTATGTCAAGACTGCCAATTGTCTTGTTTGAATGCGGTAATCTCTGGAACTGGATACCAGTCGGATGCCAAAATTTTTTTTTGCATTTTTTTGCATTATAGGCTATTGAACATCACGGTACGTTTCTTAGAAGCCGAGCAAAAAGAAAGAAAGTAAGAAAAAACTCTATGCGAAAATGAACTAATAGTACGGGCGGGCAATGCGATGAGTCTGTGGCCAAGGGCGGTCACTCGATGAGAACTGAACAAGAGCTGAACCGAAAGCTACTTTTTACTAAAATCAAAATCCACGCGGACACAAAGACATAGTTATATGTATATAACTATACATTAATGTAGTTCGTAGCGACTCACATTCGGTGTCGTGGTCGCGGTCCAGATGCGAGGCGACGCCGTTCTGCCGCGCCGCGCGCTCGTCGTTCAGCTGCAGCTTCAGCTTACGCACTTCGCTCTCTAGCGCCGCCTTGGCGCCGACCAGCCTCTCCAGCCGTACGTCTGCAAGGTGATATATCATTATCTCGTAATGCGGATAATGGTGAAAGACCATCTGTTGGCGCGTTTGACGGATCAAAATTCAAACCGTACCGAGTGTCCCCTCGCCCGCTTCGTTCAGCAACTGTTCGGACTCGTGCGACACCAGCGCCAGGGGGGGCACGCTGCCGCACGCCTCGCCCGCGTCCGCGTCCGGCGCGCTGGCCGCCTCCACGAACGCGCGTCCCGCCGCCGCGGCCGCCGCGTCCCGCGCGCGCACCGCGTCCCGCGCGAGCGTCACCTCGCGCTCCAGCGCCGCGTGCTCGCGCTTTAACCTCTCGTAACATGAGCACTTCTCTCTGTGTTCGCGCTGAAACAAGTCAACACAATGTGTCGTCCATAGTTCCTTTTCTTGACGTATCAAATTTTTGTGTGAACTATGTAGATGGCATTTTTGGCATGGCTTTTCTTTCTTGCTTGAAGCGTTGGCAGTGCTCGTCACATCGAAGTAGAGTAACACTCACGTTTCAATGTTAAACCTTTCCCTGTCCCATGAATCACATGTGAGCATGGTTATTGTTTAACTATTGTGCCTGTTGTCTGGACAGTTAACGTGTTAATAAGGTGAAAGAGAATAGATATTTCCAGCTCAATTTTTGGTTGTGAATATGGGATTAAATATGATTGAGGCTTATGAGGTCCCAGTTTTAAGTTGGACGCATAAATTTGATCAGGTTTTTCTGTTAAGAAATTCTCAAACAGCTCACTGTGGGGAATTTGGAAAAGTTGTACCACCTTGCTTTGGAGAGCATATTAAGCCACCGAATCTTGGGCTTGATCTGTCTCCGGTGGTGACAGATAACGGATAACGGAATAGACTTGTCACCTGCAGTTGCGCGTACTCCTCTTGCAGCTCCTCTATCCTGTCCTTGAGAAGTTCCAGCTGGTAGCCGAGCGCCGCTTTATCGTTGTCCAGCTGCGCATTCAGTATCATCGCCTTCCGGAACTTCTCTTCAACTTCTTTGAGCTCATGCTGGAAATGACAACATATTTATTAGTATTTACATGCTTACCTTTAATTGGATTGCTATTGTTACTCTACTAAATCTAAAGTGTATGAGTACCTTAATTTTTTGATTTTGTGAGTATCTTCAAGAGTTATTGATCTGAACAACTAACAAGGAAGTACAAAGCTCCAGAAGGGGCTCTACTTAGAATTTTGAAATCCATTGAAAGTAAGATCCCCTGAATGAATTACCCTGAGGTCTTTGATGCTGAGCACGTCGTCCGAGTCTTCTGAACTGCGTCGCGGGGAATGCATTGCGCTGGGGCTGAGCGCCGCTAGCCGGCCGCCTGCGCGTCGCCCCACTGTCTCTGGAAACCAATTAGTAAGCCAAATTTAATTTAGTGGAACTAGAAGAGAAAGTCTACTAAAATTTTTCGCAATAAAAAAATATGTACAGTAGGTACGAAGTCCCTAGGTTCATCATCTACAAACTTAGTAGTTCTGGTGGAATCATCAGGTTTAAAGGAGGATAAATGTGCGAATAGTTCATGGTGTTAGTGTTTACCCGAATACATGTCATAGGCCTTGTCGGCATGGTCCTCTTGCTCGCGCTGCTGCCGCTCCAGCTCCCGCATGCGGATCTCGCGCGCCTCCGCCCGCGCCGCACGCCGCGCCGCCAGTCGCTGCTCCGCCTGTGGGACAACACTTTCATTAGCAAGAAGAAAACTTATGCAATAACTTATGCTCTCGACTTCCCGAGGGAATTCTTTTCTGGGACCAAAGTATCCTATGCACCTCTCCCGGATACAATATATGGTGGTGTTAAAGTAAAAAGCAGGCAAGCAGTGGGTGCAGCTTGTACGTATTGCATCTACATTATTTTGCTGAACTAGCGCCGACAAGTCCCGATCTGCTACGATAAGCGCTCGTTATCGCTCCCTTGCTTTTCCCTTTAGTTTCCTGCTTATACCAGCTTAAGTGCAACGATAGCCGGTAGCCTGCCCTCTACTTTGGACGTGGCCTATTTCTATACCAAGTTTCAGCTTTACATCAGCATGGTTGTACGTGGAAACGAAACGCGATTTCTTGACGGGTACATTGCTTTTGATACTCAAGAATTAAAGCGAAACCACCCAAGTTTAATGGAACAACAGAACACACTGAAATGGAACCGAACTGGAGTTTAATATAACTAACTTTGTAACAGGAACCGAAATAAAACTAGCTGAAGCCGTGTGCAGTTCGGATTGGACTGTATCAGGAACTGAGATGCAACTACTGCCGGTAGTGCTGCAGCGCAATTATGACGTCTTCTGTTTCCCTTCTTCCTGTGATTCTGCGTGATGAATGAATGTCCCCCTTCGCATCTTAATTATACAAATATATGTACCATAGTTTTATAACAATCCAGTAGTGGATTGCTACTTGAATAGTTCAAACACGACCAGCTTTTAAAATAAAAAAAAACGCTCTTCAAGACTTTTCCATGGGAAAGTTGGAGCCTTACTAATGGACTCATGCAAAACGGGCGGATATCGTCTACTCGTGGAAACAAATCTCAGGATGAAGGAGAGAAGAGAGTTTGAGATCGACGGCTATCGTCGCGTAATTCAGAGCATTCAAAAACATTGCAAGGAGTACACCTATATTTTGTTTATATTTTAGTAGGAATTGAAACAATAATACAGTATTTATCAGCATAAACGTTTGTTATCGCGGGCCCAGCTTGTTTGTGGTGTTATCGGCTAATCTCCACTCACATTAACCTGTTTTAGTATCGTAGGTTTGTCATGTTTTTCTCAGTTCATTGTTTTTTGTTGTATTGTATAAGTTATCGCTTCCTCATGTGATGGATAGTGGACAAGGGCGATTCAGTCTTTGGTCGCTGGTGTAATAAATTCCTGGATGAAGCTGGGCTAGATTGGGCTACATTACCAAAAACGATTCAATAAAATGTTACAAAGCCTATTTGGAAAAATATGAAAGTGCACATACAAGAAGGGATATCAACATTAGTAAATTGTCGGTGGCCAACGTGGCCAATTAAATTAAGTTATCCATTATTTTAAAATGAACTGCTTCTGTCTTGTCGCAGCTTAGAATTTCCTACTGTATACTTCTCGTTTTAAGATTCAGAATTATTCATTTTGGTACACTTATGAATCAACATTGGTACAGTACACTTATGAATTTTATGAGTATATAAGTGAGGTAAAGGCTTACGGTAGTAAGTACCTAATACTTACTATGTTTATGAGCACACTTTCGAAAAGAGAGACTACTGGTGTAAAGTTACCACTAAGTTGCGAGCTCAAAAAGAGCCTCAATGCAAAAGTTAACTTTCTTGTTATGATGCCTAAAAGGCCTAAATACATAATATACCTACGTCAGTCTAGCCTATAGCATATGGCTACCGTGTGTCAACGAACGCGTATTCGGTTACCCCTATATGGTGTACGTACAATGACATCATCCTTTGGTTTTTAATTATGCTTTCAAAGCCTAAGTTTTAATACCTTTGCAGATTAATTCAAATCCAAAATTATTTGTTTCATATAGGCCAACTTGTGGCTCTTATCACAAGTCAAAACTCAACTTCAAGCTCCTACAACAAGTTAAGATTCTATTTCGAATCTTGAAGTTATACTTATTTAACTGATAAGACACCAAGTTAAGATCAAAATCGCCTGTGAGTTAATTATTAATTTTTAATTATTAAACCCAAAACCTTTATCTAATTATATTATAGGTAATGTCAATAAACCATATACATTTAAAGAAATGGCTGCAGGGGAAAAATTTCTACTCCGTAGAAGAGTTTTTCCATCATGACAAAAAACAATTTTGACATATTATTACTTACGCCCTTATTTACTTATTAATTCATGATTGACTTGATATTATTTCTTATTCAACTATGACATTATTTTAATTCTAATCTTTATTATTGCTACATAACTTACGTGTTCTACTTTATAACATATTATTTTATTTATTGAATTATCTGCAATTTACTTAATTGATTAAAATTATTTGTTTCGACTAAATGATTTGTATACCTAATTATTGAATTGTTAATGCATGTTCTCGTAATTGTTAAGAACCGCATGTATTTAGCTTTTTGTATACCTACCTACCACAATATTTGTACGCCGCTACGGCTAATGTGTTGAACTTTTATTTGGAATTGTCATCTTTTGTTACACACACATTATACAAATAAAGAAATTCTATTCTATTCTATTCTATACCCGAGATAAAGGCTTTTATTGGGTTTCTTACTGATTCTTTCAGTAACAAGGGCATTCCAAACCAAAATGGTAGATTCATTTTGACGATTCAAAAGCGCAAAGTTTATTTCATTTTTATGTATAAACTAGCTTTAACCCGCGGCTTCGCTCACGTTAGGTTCGATTTTTAACCCCCTATTTAACCCTCTTGGGGTTGAAATTTTCCAAAATCCTTTCTTAGCGGATGTCTACGTCCTAACAGCTACCTGTATGCCAAATTTCAGCTCGATCGGTCCAGTGGTTAGAGCTGTGCGTTGATAGATCAGTCAGTCAGTCAATCAGTCAGTCACCTTTGCCTTTTATATATTTAGATAGTTTTTATTCTATTACAAGGAGTAATTGGCATTTATATAAAAACGTTAATTAATGTGTATGAAAAAGAATAATAAATAGTAGAGTATTACAGTATTACTCTAGCGTGTAAATATCAATTTTACGAATCTAAGTACAGTCCGGTATCCTTATGCGCTATCGTACCGATGTTGTGTAAGCAATGTTCACCTTTATAAAAAGAACGGTAAAACTTATTTTGGCGTGACATCAGCGATCAGCTGGGCAACCGGTCAGCAAGGACGCATAGAGGTGTTCCAGTTAAAGGGCGATAATCCTCGGCGGCTATCAGCAAATTATAATATTATTTGATATCAATGATGATTGAAATGATTTTTAAAATAAACTGCAGTGGTCTTGTTTTTTTTAAAGTACATTACATTCGTAAGATCATTGTTATAACTTATAGTTATAACAATTATAGCGATTGCAGACAATTTCAAGTTAACCGACTACCGAACACAACGATTTTGACCAAGAATATCAGGAATACCAAGAATAAATCGGTTAAAAAAATATTATCTCTATGCGTTTTCTATAAGTAATAAACATTATTAGATTAACACGATTTCTGTTTAAAATCTAAAACTACAGCTATTCCAAGCAATCGTGTCCCGGTGAACGTTAATTGATTTCTCAGTAGATACCTACTTGGCCACAGCCTACTAGCTAGATCGCCAAGTTAATAGGTTTAGATGTCAGCAGTAACTACTAGTTACACCTGTTTTCACTTTCACGTCATGTTCCTTTCCTGTGGAATTCTGAGGTGTGCCTTGCCGCGTAATAGCAAGAGCCGATTTTTTAGGTTTCTGTATCCAAAGAGTGCCAACGTGACTATATAATCTCTGAATGTGTATTTAAATAATAAATAACCGGTCAAGTGCGAGTCATACTCGCGCACTGAGGGTTCCGAAACTCTTGACCATTGTATTAATTAGGATTAATTAGGTACCTACTAGATGACAACTTAAGTGCGCAGTGTTATTGCAGTTCCTATAGACGCCTTCCTCTCTCATCATCAGACCCATGCATATCATCTAGGACTAGAGTACTGTCAAGATGAATCAAACAAGCCCAAACTCAATGGGGTTGAGTAGTTTTCTCACAGTTCCCACTCTCCATCTTTAATCCCATTATTTGTCTCTTTGAGTTACTACCATACTGTACTACCATAAGACAATGTATAACTTGTAAAACTAAGTCTAAGCTGTCTTTAAAGCATTCAAGATAGTCAATGAAAAGGTTCTCTATGTTTGACAGAATTTTCTTTGTGACCCTTTTCATGTCTAAACAAGCAGTAATAGTATTGTATGTTCTAATAAATGTGGGAATAGCTCAAAGTAAAAACACTAAATATATATTAACTTCTTTTATTTAAACTACTTTTAGCACTCCTTAGCACGTCTTAACTCCATATGCCCTCTTGCCAATCTTTTTTATCTCCAATACTTCCCACTCTCTATTGCATATATCCATCCCTGTCATACACTTACATTCCGTTTCCCACATTCGGTCATCCTGCAACTATGTCTGTCCCCAGACATACCTTCTCCTTTCGTACATCTTTACCATATTCATATTTCCTCGCATACTTCATACCTTCTCAACACTAACACACCTTAAGTTAAACAATACAGCTTTCATACATACTTAACAATAATACATCTTAAGTTAACCAATACAGAATGACATCTTATAAGGAATCTAAACACTAGTAAGTATTAAGTATACATGGTCACAAATTATTATAATATTTCTTTTACAAAATAAAATAAAATTTGACTGATCTTGAATTTAAAAACCATAGGTATACTTAAGTTGGCTTTTTTTCCTACCATAAAGCACCATGTAACAGTGGCTTTATTTTATACTACCATCTAGCCTGTGGGCTAATAAGTAATATTACTTTAACTTAAACTTCGACTTATTATTAATTTCTATATCTAATTTAAATGTCCTTAGTTTATTCTAACAAGTTCACTATGAGTTCACTTTGAGTTCAGTGTGAGTTCACTATGAGTTCTTAAGTTGGTAATAACAAAATCATGTACAAACATATTATCAGTGTAACACATAACAATATACTTGGCAGTGCTGTTGACAAAGCTAACTACATACATCTACTTAACTATATTAATACACACACATTCATTCAACACAGTCACCTTCATTCTTTCCTCACAGTACTATTTACCTACTATTAATCTCTATCGACTATTGGACTTCGGCCATTTTTTCATATGGTCAGCTGAGCCACGCCTCTTATATTTCCAATTCTTCTTTCTTTTTGAAAAATGTCCATTGGTATGGTTTATTTCTTTTTCCAATTGCTTGGGTATGACCAACGATTGTCCTGGATCCTTACAGAGTATGTCTCCATCCACTGAGTAATTATTATTGTACGACTGTTCTTTTATCTCACTTGCTCTAATGCTATCTTTCTTTTTAACGAATGTATTGCCTTGCTTCAATAATCTCAGCCGCTGTGCTAAGGACACTTCATCTTTTAACTCTTGAGCTGCTGAGGTGCCGCTTTAACTTGGACTGGATGGTAGTTATCTATGCACTGGTCAACCTCCTGCTTAATTAATGTCTTTTCGGCATGTTCCACCAAAGATTCAACTTCATCCTTGATGAAAGTTCCCATAGCTAACCACCCCTTCGCACCTTTAAATATCCTCACGCATCCTCTCATTAACACTGTTACATTATCTTTCAAAAACTCATTCCTATCGTTATATGTATATCTCTGATTTTCTTTAGAACTGAGAACATTCGAAATATTTTAACGTTACCTATTTAATAAGACAATGACATGACAGCTTTTGACAACTGGGTTCTAAGACTGCGTTGACCTCTATTTTTTTAATCTATGATTAACAATGGATTGTACATGCCATAGCAGATTCTATTACATATCTACCTATTCTACAAAAAAATGGAGGGAAATTGGAATTGGGGAATGGTGCCGGCAAACTTTTTGAGCACAAGGTGCCGTAGTGGGGTAAGTTGGCGCATTTGTATATACACGGTGCGGAAAGCAAAGGTTGACTGATCTACCAATCACGCGCTCAATACCCCGCCACCCCGCTTACTCGCCTCAAATGAGACCTAAAATTCGCTTGTGCGCAGTCAAGCTAATTTACCCAAGAAGTTTGCCGATAACTATACTAGACGATACCCGCGATTTCGGCCGCGTGGATCAAGGTTTTTCAATTCCCATGGGAACTCTGTAATTTTCCGGGATAAAATGTAGCGTATGTTTTAATCCTGGGTATGAGCTATCTCCATTCCAAATTTCAGCTAAATCAGTTAATTCGTTGTGGCGTGAAGGAGTAATAAACATACACACACAAACATACACATACAAATTGATATGTGATAGTGTGATGAGAATACAAAATATGACGGCATAAATTAATTAAAGAGATAAAAAATATTTTTCTTATTGTATATGCCATTGCAGATTCTATTACATACCTGGTCTATTCTACAAATCATAGAGTAATTATAGAGGTCAGTCTACAAAAGTTGTGACAGTTCTGTGTTGTGACGCGTTAAAAAGTTAGGCTTAGAACAAACTATCCGACGCGTCAACCGCGGCTGGATAGTGAATGTACATTGAATTGTGCACACAATCGGACGTAGTCGCGGACGTAACTTTGGGCCTTTCTTGAGTCTTCGGACGTCCGATAGAAATCTGGGCCTGCTGATCTCAAACGACTGTGAAACCTTATCTGTCGCGGCTCTCAGTCGCAGTTTACATCTGCATCTGATAGTGTGTTTTAGCCTCAGGTACTTTACTCTATAATACAGTATTAAAAGTCATAGTAAGTGGTAGGTTTTTATTTGGTTTTTAGCTGTTTAAGTTACTCTTACTATGTTTAGAGATATCAATATGTTCGTCATTTGTAAGACTTTAAAGCTGGTGTTTGTAAAATATAACGGCACTTACTATGAAACTAAGAATTAGGTATGGAAAAAACGATTTTTGGAAGATGTCCCTTAATTTGTTTTAATAATGAGAAAGCCGTGGTTTTAAAGCTGTAACTTTTCACTGAGTTAAGCTATAAGCTTGATATTCTTAAAACACTACGAGACCATTGAACTTTATATTCAGTATAAATTTCGACTTAGTATCATAAGCCGTTTTCGAGAAAAACGGTGGTGACACACTGACAGACAGACGGACAACGAAGTGATCCTATAAGGGTTCCGAAGTTTTTTTCGGAACCCTAAAAAAGTTAAAAATTAAAGAGGGTTTCAATACAATAAACGTTTTTTGTTCGACCTTCGCAATCGCTGTTACGATGTTACGGAACCTTTCGTGTGCGAATCCGACTCGCACTTGGTCGGTTTTATCATGATCATGACCTATTAATGGCTCACTACTGAGTGCAGGTCTCAGAAGGGTTTAGGTGATAGTCCACCACGATCAGACCACGATGGCCAAGTTCAATTGGCAGACTTATGTGAAGTCTCTGTGTGAAGAACTCTTAGAACATAGTGGAACTCTCAGGTTAGTTTCTGTTGCATGTTGCATGCATATTTTTTGCTACGCGACATGTCCCGTTTATCTAGAATCACAATGTTTTGCAACATAAAACGATCCTACAAAAAATAAAAAGCAAAGATAAAAAACTAGACACCAGTTTCGCAGCTGTCAACTAATACAGAATAATAATTTGCATATCACTACAAATCTCGTAAACGTTACACGATTTAAATATTAATAGTTTGCTAATTAGATTCCGAAATGTTTATGAATAATTTATAAATAAATGAAACACTTATCTTCAAAGTATTGGTACACAAATACAGCGGGTTAGTTCACGATTTACATAACTGCAGAATTCGCTGCGTCCTACAAACGAAATAAATGCAATCCTATGCCAATACAAAGATAGTGGGCCTTTTGACATCCTTTAATTAAACAAGGAATGGACTATCTGTCACTAACAGTGGGTCACAGCTATTTTAGAGTGGTTTTAGAATAGTTTATGCATAGAACAGTTTAAGAAACTTGTTACCGCTACAAGCACAGATCATACCTCTATTAAGTATACTTACCCAAAAACAACTTTTAAGGACTCTTTCAATGATATGAGATGCGAAAAGAGATCGAGAACGGTGGTATCAATTCAGATAACTGTTTAGAACACTTGTCGTTTGTAGAGTCAATAGAGCACACGACGAGGGCAGAGAGTTCTGACGGGATTTTTAAAAACCTAGCGAAACGGAACGAAGTTGCGGGTAAAAGCTAGTAATTAATCAACTAAAAACACTTCATCAGTGAGATCATCTTAACCCCAAATCAGTGTTGGCCCAAAGTTAATCTGATTAACGATTAAAAATTAATGATTAAAATCATAATCAAAAATTTGATTAACGATTAATTTAATCATTAATCAAAAATTTGATTAACGATTAATTAATCATAATCATTAATCGTTAATCTGATTAATTATTTTTGATTAACTATCTATTAACTACTTATTTATTTATTTTCCGATTTTGCAGTAATTTATTGTTAATTTTGACCGCTCACTACTCACCACCACTCACCAGCACTCAGCACACTAAGCAGTCAGCACACTCACCACCACTGACCACCACTCACCACCACTAACCACCACTCATCACCACTCATCGCCACTCATCACCACCCACTCATCACCATCCATCACCACCCATCACCACCACTCATCACCACCACTCACCACCACTCACCACCACTCATTACCACTCATCACCACTCATCACCACCCACTCATCACCACTCATCACCACTCGTCACCACCCAATACTCAATATCATATTGGTATTGTCTTCGAATTATAAAGGATTTTTCTCTGCCTGTGGTCATTGCTCGTTCTCGCCATTTCTTTTTCGTCGAAATTAAACAGCTATTTGCAAACACAATTTTTGACGACCTCCCTGGCGCAGTGGTGAGCGCTGTGGTCTTATAACGGGGAGGTCTCGGGTTCGATTCCCGGCGGGGGCAATTTAGTAATTTATTATTTCTAAATTGTCTCTGGTCTGGTCTGGTGGGAGGCTTTGGCCGTGGCTAGTTACCACCCTACCGTCAAAAACGTGCCGCCAAGCGATTTAGCGTCCCGGCACGATGGCGCGTTGAAACAGATTAGGGGTATGGGTTGAATTGATACTGCTATACCCCTTCCAATTTAGCCCGCTACCATCTTAGACTGCATCGTCACTAATCACTTACCATCAGGTGAGATCACAGTCAAGGGGATTCTTGTCATCGAATAAAAAAAACACAAAGAAAAAAATAGTAAAAATAGTATAAAAAATAAAATATAGCATCGCGTGTACTTTTTCACATATTTTGGTTTAAACTGAATCTTAAAATAGTGTACAATAAGGGTTATTTTAATTTTACTCGGTCACTGGTTTGATCATTTAAAAATTCAAATTTCAAATATCAATCAGTCGGCGTTTGACCGCCTTTATGAGTGGAAGCTGCTCCGGTTGCAAGCAAATTCTGTCGTCAAAAAAGATCGTAGGAACACGAAATAGTTGAGCAAACCAAACACTTTATATAACAGAATCTGCATTCCGAACCGGTGGTAGATTTATGACGTGTCATAAGACCTACAAGGTAGCCTACATTAAATAAATAAATTATGAATTTGAATTTGAATATATTTTGATGAAAAGAAAGGTGAGAAACTAAGTACTTCAATATAACCAGTATCATTTTATTATCTACTAGACTATGCCCGCGACTTCGTCCGCGTGGATCAAGGTTTTTCAATTCCCATGGGAACTCTGTAATTTTCCGGAATAAAATGGAGCCTATGTTTTATTTCTGGGTATGAGCTATCTCCATGCCAAATTTCAGCGAAATCGGTTCATTCGTTGCGGCGTGAAGAAGTAATAAACACACACACACACGCACACAAACACACACACACAAACAAACAAACTAACAAACACACACACACAAACTTTCGGCTTTATAATATGTAGGAGAGTAGGATTAGAGTGATTTTTGTTCAAAGCGCCATCTAGTGACGGTAGTCTTGTAACGTTTCATGACGGTAGTCTTGTAACGTTACAAGACTACCGTCACTAGATGGCGCTTCTTCCGTTTCACTTCTGATGATTGGTGATGCTCGCGTTCCTACAAATATTAGTGTGACTAGCTGATGCCCGCGACTTCGTCCGCGTGGATTTAGTTTTTAAAATCTCGCGGGAACTCTTTGTTTTTCCGGGATAAAAAGTAGCCTATGTCACTCTCCCGGTCCTCAACTATACCCTTGCAAAAATCACGCCAGTCCGTTGTACCGTTGCTACGTGATTGAAGGACAAACCAACAAACACGTTCGAATTTAAAATATTAGTAAGGATTACTTAGGATAAGGACGTAAAGATTATTAAGACCAACAATATCAATTCTAAATTGACAGTCTCTAAATCCTCACAGTTTAGGTAGACACTACCCTGCAGCATCAGGATTGAAGAGCCAGGACCTAGAGCTCCATGACGTAGTCTATGCTTGATACCTACAACATGAATTCTCAAGCGAAATACTAGTCGTAGGTGCAATTAACGTCAAGTATATTCAATTCTAATTGTTTAGGTACATAATATGATACGCGCCGAGCGCGGACTTCGCTTTACATCGATGCGTAGGGATGATAAAATCGCACTGCCCGCCTTCGCCGAAGACCGAGCGAAAGCGATTTGTTCGAGCGGTTCGGTGCCGTAGAGGGCGCGCGCGCGTGGGGCGAGGCACCGCCGCGCCACGCCGCGCGCGCTGTTTAACGCCCGCTGGCTTCTCTCTTGAATCCACCATTTTGAATTTTTTGTCAGCTTCCTACCAATTTGATGAGGTTTCGAATGACTTTTGTTTGAATACTCCCCCTTTATCTTCGATACCCTGGCCGTGCTCCTCACCCGTCTCCGAAATCCTCAATCATCAGCTCTACATATTTTTGCACCAAATGAATTTTTGTCCTCCATACGAAACCATGAGTGAAAAATTTTTTTTTCATACAAAATTTTACAGGAGAGGTGATCAATGAGTCAGACAGTGAGCGAGTCAGTCAGCGAATCAGCACGAGTAGCTATAAATATATAGTAAAAACATTGATGGATGTATTAGTTTATAATCAAGTTAATCAAGTTAAAAAAGTTAATCAATTAACGATTAATGATTAATGATTAAATTCATTAATCATGATTAAGATTACTTTTTTAATCATGATTATTTTAATCATGATTAATTTAATCTGATTAAAATTAATCAGATTAATTAATTGATTAAAAAATTAATCGATTAATGCCAACACTGCCCCAAATACAAGATTAGACCTTAAATTACGAGCTACTTAAAAATTAAGACCAACTTACATACAGCAGAATTAACCTTGCCGTGATCCGAATTATGAGCTCCGAGGATGACATAACGCAGGCGAATTTTTCAAGGCCACCACACAAACACAAGTCTGTCACTAGCTAGAGCCACGGCTGAACTAGCAAGTGATACAATGGACAATTGTATATTTATTATTCTCATTATACCATATCCAATAACACAAAAAATGTGTCACTAAATAAGTTCATAACTCTAACTTACACTTCACTCTATGACACATTCGTAGAACATAATAATAAAATAATTTGTATCACGTCAGTACGAACTTCTCCAACAACGATGTAGAAAGGAACAACAACAGCATTACAAAAATTCTTATTAGATCAGAATAAAAAGGTGAACATGTACCTATTTAATTTGGATCCTGCAATATGCAATTTTAAAATTCCAAATCAACGGTACGGTAAATCAGAAGTGAAGCATGCTATACATAAAAGAAAGAGTTGGAATAACTTGATGACGAACGCAAGAATAGCACCGGTTGCGTAGTAGAGCGTGGTATTCCAAACAGTAGAGGTTTGACCTTAAAATCTACTGCTCTATGAAACATCGTGACATTTGAATGATACGACCACGAAGTAAAATTACTAAATACACACAAAACAAACGCGACAGACACTCCAACAAATTCCTAGCGGCTTACGTAAACTGAGGCTTTAAAAATTTCATACAATATGTCCTAATGAATAGCACTAACACTGTTCACACAAGATAATTATATTAGACTGGCCTTCCACTGGTTGTCGCAAATCAGCAGGAAATTTTTTTTGATAAGATAGTATCGCAACCTTATTTTAGACTATACTGCGTCAAATTACGTATACGATACCTACTTATAACAAAATTGGAACAATAACTAAATTCAATAAAAATACTAATCGTAATGCAATAACTAACTCGTAAGAATTTTGATTTCTTAAATCTGCTGATAAATAATGAAGAAAATGGAATGAGAAATTAATATTTAGATTAGTTTCATTCTTAATTAAGCTTAGAAGCATTTCCTTACGAAGAAAAATCTTTTGGAATATCAGTTGCACCAGTAGAAATTCTCAAAATTGTGAGTCATACCACATGAGCTTTTAGATTTTAACAGCGAGTTTATGCTAAAGCATTCATGTTCCATTATAATTAAGCCAAATGCATCTCAGATATTAACTGTGTCTAAATTATTTCGAAATGCGAAACCGTCTTACGAAGGCAATTGCAGCACTTGGTCCGAGGTCGCCAAATGGTACGATTTTTAATAATTGTAGAGAAACAGCCAAGACAACCTTTTTACTTACGTCATTCTAAGGCTACACAATACATATATCCCTAAAGAGAAAACAGCTATTTAAAAACTTATTACATACGTGATTCTGTTGACCGCCGAGTATTCCGACAATAGAGCCATTGCAGTCGCTTTGAGAATCTTCACCATTACTCTGATTGCTTACATCTTCATAATCAGCACGACTCGCATTAATCTTCATTGTGTGGCCGTTCACTGTTCCTTCTGTATTGCTATTTGATTCGTCCGTAACATTTTTATTCACAGTTTCGGTAACTTGAGCCTTGAAGCCTTTACGTTCGATTATAGTCTCATCATCGGAATCTCCAAAATCACCGTCTGTAAACGCATCACCACTATCTTCATCGCTATTTTCAGGAGTTGCGAACTCCGATCTCTTGGCCATAGCCAGTGTCATTCGTACTTTAAATAATGTCGAGAAAATTATTCATATGTTTTTTAACTGTTCTTATCATACGTTTAGAGCAAATTAAATAGAAAGAAAGGACGCAATTTTAGCGCGTTCTTCTACCATTGCACTTCGAGGTATAACGTGATAAAACAATATAGGTAAAATTATTATCTTATCGATAAGATATTGGCCACTTTATTCGACAACCGTTCCTCCACTAAAATTCTTTGTTTTTAATGACAATGGCATTTCTGATGATGATAATCACAATGGTCACACTTTCCGCCACACAAACATGTTTGTTTATAAGCACTGAAGGGGCTATTTATCAATACAAATTCTTAAGAGATATTTTATAAACAGTTTTTTTTTATTTCGAGCGGTAAGAGTGAATGGCGCACGACACACGCTCGACCGGCGCGAGGTCGGTGATAGACTGTCATTTGCAAGCAGGCCGCATGTGGTCGCGACCATCTTTGCACTATCGATGTCGTAATCGCACCGTTAACCCTAACTTAATCCAAAAACAATGCTGAGGCGTAAGCGGACCTTGTATCTCTACAGAGGCTCTAGTATACCTTTCAAGTTAACTGTGCGTGAATCTTCCATTAATCATGAAGTTGGATTACAATTTAAAAGCGGGTAGAGTAAGTTTTTTGAATACTAATGATTTCATTCAAGAAGTCATTTAAGAAGTTGCTTGGCTAGTGATTCATAGTTTAAATGTAAGCTGCCTGAGGTGGTTGGTATTTCAAACACTCATAATAAGTTTACACGATACTCTGGACTATATTTTTACAAATATTTTGTAGGGAAATACCGCAGAATTGTGGCCGGTAGCGGCGATAAAAGGGATATCATATTACGCTAACAAGTGTACTTTTTGACCCCGAATAACAATGTCAACATATATGACAATAATTCCAGATAAGGTAAACGTGTACAGTACCTACCTAGTGAAGTGACAATTACATTGCAAAAAAACAATACCCTTACTAATATTATAAATGCGAAAGTGTTTGTTTTTTGGTTTGTCCGTCAATCACACAGCAACGGATTGATGTGATTTTTTTGCATGGGTATAGATGAGGACCTGGAGAGTGATATAGGCTTTTTATCCCGGTAAAACGATGGGTACCCGTGGGATTTTAAAAACATTAAAACTTAGAATTCGCGGGCATCATCAGTCTGATTTTTAATTCGGTGGAATTCTGACAGTTGTCATTTTATAAATAGAGCGAGTTATTTGTATGAAAAACAGTATTACCACCTGCAGTTCGATTTTACCCCAATCTATCCATAGACCAGGAACAACTAGACAATCTATCTGTCAGGCATATATCTATGTGCGGCAATTGATTTTTATTTGTATAAGTTTCAATTTATTATCTTTTTTTTGGGATTTTTTAATCTCTGCTAACATTAAGATACGTCAGAATTCCACGCAATTAAAAATCAGACTATAGTAAACAAATAAATTACAAAAATCTTCAAACATACAACTTCCAGCATCTCGATACACGATAACCGCTATCGCTCATGTCTTGCGACCACATTCAGAGTCAAAGCGAAGCGCAGTGAATCACACACATTGCAAGTTTAGTGTATGGTGTCAGGCGACACTAAACCGCACTCTCCGCCCGCGCCACTGCATGTCGGTGATTAATAGCTCATTGTCTAAGTAATAAGCATGCTCGGGACCTTTATGGGCGAGGAAGTCCCCCATTTGGACGGAACGCGTTAAACTGTACGAGGTTCAACTGTTACCTATTCAACAGCGCCTGCGATAATTACGTATTTTTATTTTACTTTGATACTTTCGAGTGTAATAAAGAGTTTAAAAATTAAAAAGTAAAGACTGAAGAGTTTGTCTACAATTTTGAAAGAGCTGCTTATTATTTAGATCATAATTATGATTATTTTAACGATTGCATGTTTTTATTTAAAACCCAAAATAGCACACGTTCTTAAAATTTGTTAAAGGTTTGTTTTGGTTAAAGTTGCGAGCGCCAGTAAGTGTTTAACCTAAGTAAATACCTTAAATGATATGGCAACTGTCATGGATCGTGAATTGACATGAGGGTAAAAACGGGATCACCTTGCTTTAATTTAAGGATCAAACGTTTAAACTTTGCAATCTGACGTTTTCCTCAAATATTTTATGATACAAGTTAGGCCGGTATTAACTATACAGTACCTATACACAATTATATATTTTGCATAATAAAGATACAATTAACAAAACTAAGTAATTAGGTAAATGAATAAAATTAATTAAGTTTCGTAATATAATGTGTAATTATACAATGTGGTAAAAGTGGAAACATTGGCCTGGTTTATAATTATTTATTAAGAATAACGACGAGGTACCAGATCTTGACGGCAACCAGCGACGCGTGTCGCCGGTTGCAGTTGCCTCTGCCCATGGCAACTTGTCGCTCGTATATACGAGCCCTAAAATCGTCAGTTATGATCGAACTCCACAAAATTACTCTATAAAAAGAACTACACAATAGCAAAAAAAAAATGCAGCCGATAACGTAGCATTTGTTACTTAAACATACCGACTAGAATAGACAGGAATAAAAAAAACAAGTTGCCACTCTTATCTGGAAGGAAACCGCTTAAATGTATAATTATATATACGTTTATGTACTATAATGTTAAACATTATGTATTCAGCTGATAGCGTGCGCGTCGCGCGTCGCTCCCAACCAATGGTTTTAAAACTTTATCTAATTCCGTAGTCGGCAACTTGAGGTTTAAGTATTTGAATCTCTTCTCTGGTCAACCTTACTGGTTGTAGTGGTCAATCTGGTTGCCTGAAAGAAATCGCTTCTAAGCGATTAAGCTATAGGTAAGGCCGCCAATCTGTACCTTTCTATTTTTTTTTAAGTTCACTTTATTATAGACTATAATATCTATTTGGTGTACAATAATTTATCTCTTCTCTAAACAGTATAAAACAAAGAAGCTATCTGACAGAAAAATTAATGTGCCATGACGAGGGAATACATAAACAATTTACGCATAATTTAATCAATCTTGATCATTTATCAAGACTGCGCGGTAGAAACCGTCGTGAAAGGCGAATCCTCTCTTACCAAAAAATAAACGGCCAAGTGAGTTATACTCGCGATCCGAGTTCCGAACCTTGTGAGGATTGTATTAAAAAGCGTCCCAGCCTGTGTACTGAGAAGTTACGGCTTTCGAAGCGTATTTTTTAGCGCCCTTCATACTGACACAATTAATACATTTTTCTCGGAAAAGGGGCCTTGTCAGACGGACAGACAGACGGACAATCGAGCGAGCCTATAAGGATTTCGTTTTTTTTTCGGAACCTTAAAAACTACGATGTACGCTCTGATATGATCACACGGGTCATTACGGTTTAAATGAGAATATTTGGACGTGTATTTACGCTCGCCCTCATTTCTATAGCTGTCAATCAAAAAGCTTGCAGCATGAGAATGTATTTAACATTTATATCATTCATTTAAGTCAAAAGTAGTCAATTTCAGAAATCAGAAGAAACTAGCAAACTTTAGAAATCACAAGAGATAATTTTTTTATAGCGAATGTTTGATCGAATTCGATCCCCACCCCTTGCACTAGTTAAATTCAGCTTATCCAATATTCTTTAAAAAAAAACATTAATTAAGTGAGATACATAATCTCCAATACCATCTTTCTCCCTTCCTATTCCCTTCGAAAAGGAATATTTTATTTTAATTTAGAGATTGTATGCATCAGAATTAGCACCACTAAGTTTTTAATGGTAGTTTAATTTGTAGAATAACGAACTCAATTATGTGATAGATAACTTATCTATCACCATCAGGTTTCACATACATTCACGCAAAGTTCCAGATCACAAACGCAGACAAAATATCCTTTTTTACGCGGTGGTCGCGGACCGCACCGGTCTTTATCACGCGCCGCTTAGCACTGGGAGAAAAGGTGTCACGCGAAACGCGCAAACAAACACACACGCAAACGTAACCTATACGATGTAGGGACCGACCGCATAACAGTGCGCAGTATGCCAGAAAAAAATCCCCGCGATAGATGAAATAAAACATAACCGAAACCTCGTGTGAAACGCAACAGATGCTAGTGTAGTAAGCGCCAAATAAATCATTTATTCTAATAACTCGGAAGATATACAATAAAAAAAATGGCTGTATCGTCTCGTAGTAATATGTATTATAGGAATTTTATATATAAATTTTGGCTCTGTAATATGCAACACATTGACAATAAATGCAAATTGATTAAAAATTAGACATAACTTCACGAGTTTTTTTTTTGTCGTTTCATTATTTTATTATTCTACTCAGTATCCTCCTTAGAAAATGTGATGTAAATTTTGGCTGGTTTTTTTTTCGGATAGTTAAAACTTGATCTACTGCTCTAAAGATCAAATCAAATCTGAAGATTTATCATTTTGTCTGTGTCAGATTACAGAATATAGTCTCACCAAGTGGTGTGAGGATGGCACAAGAAAAAATACCAAGGTATTACTTTGACCACTGCAACACGGAAAAAATTAACGAGCAGCCAAGTAAAAGGCGATCGCGGGCAATTAACCGTTCAGTGTAGAATTGTCCGAGATCGATCAAACGGGATCGACGGACGAACGAAGCGCGCGCGAACGGTGCGCACGCGACGCAAATATCGTGACATTTTCTGCAAATCTGCCAGCAGGGGTGTCGACACTTTACTGTTATATTAATTTTATTAGATAGTCCTTGACTTCGATCCGACTTATAAGTGACGATGTTAGAAGAGTCAGATGGTACCTAACGGACTACTTGGTTGTGTATAACAGTGTATATAAGTCATACCTATAGGTTTCTACATGCCATCGTATCGGATCGCCAAATCGCCAAAATTTGCTAAATTCAGCTTGGCCTATAAATATTATATTAAAAAAAAAAACGTAAAATAAAAATTCTTTTCAAAAAACCGACTTCAAACGCCACTACAAAGTATAAAAATAATTTTATTTTGTACACGTTTGTTGAAGTCGGGCGGCTTAAATAGAAACGATGAAACTGATACGCGATGCTCACCCGATTTCAATAAGCGTGTCTCTTATATGTCACCATAGGGTAAGCGTCGCGCATCGATTTCATCGTTTCTAGTTAAGCCCGCCCGACTTCAACAAACGTGTACAAAATAAAATTATTTTTATACTTTGTAGTGGCGTTTGAAGTCGGTTTTTTGAAAAGAATTTTTATTTTAAGCTTTTTAGTGTAGCTTGTTCCTGCTCTCTTTCTCCCCTCCCTCCAACACTACGGTACTAAAGTAGTCTATACTTGGTACCTACAGTACTTATTAACAACATACAATTTCTAAAGAGCTAGGACCAGGAGGTCCATGATGTAGTCCATGCTTGGTACCAACCATATCAATTCGGAAGCGGCAGTTCGTAATCCCTCCAACCCTGCAGCATCAGGATTGAGGAGCTAGAACCTTGAATTTTATATGTAGTATATGCTTGGTACCAACAATATCAATTCGTAAGCGACAGTTCCTAAATCCACACAGATTAGGTAGGCAGTACCTGTGCAGCATCAGTATTGAAGAGCTAGGACCTTGAGCTCCACGATGTAGCCTATTCTTAATACTAACAATATCAATTCGCAAGCGAAAGTTCCTAAATCCTCACAGTTTAGGTGGGCAGTACCCTGCAGCATCAGAATTGAAGAGCTAGGACCTTGAGCTCCACGATGTAGAATATGCTTAATACCAATAATATCAATTCGCAAGCGAAAGTTCCTAAAGCCTCATAGTTTAGGTGGGCAGTACGCTGCAGCATCAGGAGTGAGGAGTAGGACCTGAAGCTCTAAGATCTAGTATATGCTTAGGCCAAGCATACCAATTCGTAAATGACAGTTCCTAAAACCTCATAATTTAGGGAGAAAGTACCTCTGCAGCATCAGGCTTGAAGAGTTGAAGGTAAAAATTTTTATGGGACCATTTCGCGAGCTTCCTCTGTCGATTAAAAAAAAAATCGCGTGAATCGGTCCAGAAACCCCGGAGTAATCGGTGGGCATACATAGAAAAAAAAAAAAAAAAAAAAAAAAAAAAAGATACCGGCCGAATTGATAACCTCCTCCTTTTTGGAAGTCGGTTAATAAGGTTACTTTTATCGCGGAAAATATTATCATCCATCAAAAACCATGTTCGTCTTAGTTTTGGTAATACTGCGTTTTTAATGAAGTAAAATTAAAACTAGTGTAGGTATGTGTGTTCGATGTTCGGATTTGAAAAAGATTTGTTTTTGGCAAGTCAAGCGAAACAACACTCGCTGCAAGTCAATTTCTGCAATTCTTACCTAGTCTGATTTGACATTAATGTTCCTTGACAATTTAAAACATTTAGATTCCCTATTATTGTCTACAGGTGACAAGGGTGGCAACCCTGTCCATGAGTAAGAGCTGCGCAATGCACGTGAGATACGCTTTCGTAATAGCAAAGGTGAATGATCGACGTCTGATCCAAATCGCTGCAATGTTTATAATTGCTCGTAAGTCGTCACTATTAAGTGGAGCATGACACTTTTTGCCCACCTATCTGGCACAAGAGGCGAATTCTTCTAGCGTGTGCGATGCCACTCGGCGCGTTGCGGCTCCGCAAGTCGTGATTTCCTAAGATTGTGTGCCACGCGGCTGGTGAGGCATCGCAAGTGATAATTGCATTGACGTTTTTATAGTGCTTTCATTAAATTGAAAGGTAGACTAATAATACTTTGTTATTTATTCATTTTATTGCACAAAATATGTAGTACAAAAAGGCAGATATAAAGCTAAAGCATTTTCCGCCAGTCTACCTTCAGACATGCGACAACACGTGTAGTGCAATAAGAGAAGTGTGTAATAATATAAATGTAAAAATTCTAAAAACAAATCCGACTTCAAACGCCTCTACAAAGTATATCAATTGCTCCTATAAAATTTGAAGAGTTCGCTCGATTTCAACAATGACCTGATGACAATGGGGCCACCTGGGAAGTATACCCTTTCAAACAAAAAAAGAATTTTCCAAATCGGTCTAGGCGTCTTCGAATATTTAATCGGGGAACATACATAAAAAAATCACCTCTGATTGGCCATTGTAGCCTTCGATCATAGAAAATTTTCTATGATCGAAGATTGTAGCAATCATTTTTAGATAATCCCACCGCCGCCGATTGGTTGTAGGGAAATTTCATTCATAATAATTCATCAAGACATGAAATGCATTGCTATGCCAGGGATTATTTTTAGTTTATTAGCGCATCGTAGGTAACCGGTAGGTTAGGTTAGATCCGAATTAGCATATAAGCCTGTCATTGCATTGCAATGCGATTGACATCCGCATCACGTAATGTGTTGGCAAGGGCGAGATCATTCATTTGATTGAATACAGCTCTTTACACAGGATGAGAACAACAGAAGTACTTTTTCAACTGAGCATTACTGGAATAATTGCCGAATCGGGATAAATGTCAGAAAGCAATGACCTAGTGGGCTTGGTGGGATTCGCTTAGCGGCATACTCTTGCCTGCATTGTCCAATGTATTTATTTATCTATGGGTTATATAACTTATCTGTCGAATTAGGTTTTAGTAGAAGATAGATGATTTAAGCAGTTTAAGTTTGTTATAATCTTTTATTGGTGCAATTGATTTATTACTTCGTATTATTTCTAATGCTGATGCTGAGACCCATAGAGCGTGCTCTGATTTAGCTCAGAATCAAGATAGAGGTTAAAGCGAGATACGAATAAATGCTCTAACATAAATCTGTCTCGTTTCAACTCTATCTTGAGTTTGAGCAGAGTGAGAGTGCGGTCTATAGATAGATATTGTAATCTTGTACTGATGCTGCATCATGAAGTAGTCTGCGGGATCCCAACTCCTCAGCAAATTACAGCAGATTTAGTGTTTTTGAGCTCATTAGAATGGTCTCAATGAGTAGGTGTTAGATGATGATCGAGGATCGAGGAGGATCTAATGATGGAGAAGAAAACTGAATAACAGGATGTTGGGTATCCTACAGCACATATTCCAGCCAAAGAATCACACGTCGGGGGTGTACAATTGTAAATCTACGCGGACGACTTTACAAGCATCACCCTGTCCCCATCAATGTGAAGTTGGAATGCATCTCTATTAATATGGTAATAGAATATACCTATTATGCATGTATGTTAGATAGCCTGTGCATTCGACCGCGTTCATAAATAGTCGCATATCTCGACTATTACTCAAACTCATAAAGATATCACTTTAATTTTAAGTGAGCCTGGTGTGGTCGATCCGACTGACATGCTAAAGCACTCTACACACTAACTTTTAACTTATTTCAAAACGTGGTTTTGTTTTTGCGGTTACTTTATTTGCGGTTCAAAAACATATTGTGTGTACATTGTGAACGTGACGTGGTAGCAAAAAACAACTGGGCATTTCCAAGCTATTTCTGCTGACGCGTTGCTTTCACAACAATGAAAATTGGATGGTTTTTGATCTCGCTCTTATAATGAATTGGAATAAATTATATTGATATTACAAACACTCCTAAATAAAAACATTGCTAGTGCAACAAAAATTCGATGAGGCGAACATCGAAATGGATTTTATAATGTAAGAAAATAACCGGTCAAATTATGAGTCCGAAGAGCAAGCGAGATACGAAGGGTTCCGTACTAAAAAACGCCGAAAAAAAAAACACGTTTCTAGTTGAGGTTTAAAATGAAAGGGGTCTCCCCTTTAATTTTAGTTCGCGTAGAGCTTCGCGTAGCTCGTATGTTGGTTTAGTTCGCGTAGCTTGCATGTTTAGTTAGTTTAGTTTGCAGTATGAATTGTGCTTACTACACAGAATCTCACTGAGTCACGAACAGTTAGTATACGAATTGCACACATCTACTCGTATCATCACATCGTATGTATCGCACTCAAGTGAAAAGAGCTTAGTGCTGTATAATGTATCCGTGTAATATTGTGGGACTGGTGAACTCATTCGTTGAAATCTTTATGATCTCGTCACTGTGAGTCATTTAACTGTAGAGATTGTGCGTGGGTACCCCCACTACGCGTACAACGACTTTAGCAAGATTGGAGACGGTCAGTTATCAGGTTGATAGCATTGAACCTTACGGCAAAATCTTATTTTTTTTTTTATATTTGCCAAACTGAAGTTAACTAATATCCTTCTTTCCCCTTCAAATAAGCGAAAAGCTTGTGCTAGGAGTGGGTACGACAGTAGTGCAATATTCGGTTGAGATTCGAACCTGGGACCTTTCAGTTTTGAGTCCGCACCTTTACCCGTTGGGCTATTGAAGCTTCAATTTATCTTAAGCATTCTACTCACAACACTGCGGTAGGGCCGATTTGGGGTGAAAAAGTGGGCACGTATTGTCATGTGAAGAGCCGTTCTAGGTCGAATCCTAGACATGAACTTCAATCTAGCGTATTAGCGTATTCTAGCCTCCCTAGAATAGATTGATGGAATAAGATGAAACTGATGGAAACTCGTAGTTTTCAATGTACCTCGTGAGTTTAATGATTGGATCCAATGCCCTACCTCTACCAAAATGTTGAAAATTCCCTCTAAAATCAAATCGGCGTCAATATAGCGGGACCCTTTTTTGTTATGAGGTTGATAGACTTGAGATATATATCGAAAGAAAGGGTTTTCAATGTACGCCCAGAATTATGTATGACAGTTCCAAAAAACTCAAACAAATTTTAGGCTGAGTGCAAGTGAACGTAAGACACTCTGTAAAAACATGACAAACTTTCTTAGGATTACTTGTTGGGAGAGAATACGCGAGGTTAATCACGTGTTTTCAACATAATCGGCGACACACCTATTACATGACAGTGCAATCCCGATCTTTACCGTCGCAATGACCGATGACGCCGTGGTGTTGCAAGAAGCAAGCTTTATTATGTAAATCAACTTTCATTTTTAGACGCCAGGCGTGAGACGACATCACGCTGCCGAATAATGATAATCTCTTCACAGCTAATTTGGTAATGTTCCTCTGCCAAAACTGAATAATTCCGCGAGGTATAATTGCATACTTTCGCGATCCAGACGTTTCGTTTGATGTTCATTCATTTTTCATCTCAATCTATTGCCGACTCACTATAACTGGTCACACCTTTTCCTTTCGAATAAGGAGACCTGTGATCAATAGAAGGGTTTAGGCCAAAGTTTTTCTTTTAATTCGATGACAAAATAGTCCTTGACTGCGATTTGACTTGATGGTAAGTGACGATGCAATCTAAGATGGTAGCGGACTAACTTGTAAGGGGTATGGCAGTGTACATTCAACCCTTATCGGTTTCTACACGCCATCGTGCCGGAACGCTAAATCGCTTGGCGGCACGTCTTTGACGATAGGGTGGTGACTAGCCACGGCAAAAGTCTCCCACCAGACTAGAGACAATTTAGAAACTATAAATTCCCTAATTGCCCCACCGGAAATCGTAAACGTTATGGAGAATGAAAGAGAGACATTCAGGTTTTCTTACGATGTTTTCCTTCACAGTTAAAGCAAGTAGTGGGCTACTTTATATCCTGGAAAATTAAAATTCCCGCAAGATTTTATAAACCAAATCCACGCGGAGGACGTCGCGGGCATCAGTTAGTTCAGAATGCCTTTGGTGAAGTTGAGAAAACGGCATAATCTTAATTCAGCGAGCTATACTAATATTGCATGCTTTCGCAATCCAGTCTTTTCATAATACATATACCTAATGACCATGATTAAAATGTTAATTTCCTCTAAAGATTCAACTCTACAAATTACGGCAAGATAGATAATTAAAAGATTGCATCAGACTCTGACGAAACTACCAAATTTTTGATGAATAAAAAAAATATACGCGACGAATTGAGAACCTCCTTTTTTCCGTCGGTTAAAAACGCAAGTTGGCATCTTTATACTGTTTCCCAAAAGACTTCATATTTTGTAACTTTTCTAAACAATGATGTATAAATTAAGAATTTAAACGATGTCGTGTCAATTTCACCATAGCAGAGTTACATTTCAACCAATTAATAAAGACATCTTGGCAGACTTTCAATACTTTTTAAATTATCAGAATGTCAAAATACCCTGGTAAAATGTTACTTGGCAATTGTGAAATTGGCACTTTAATGTAGGCTTTTGAGCTAAAAAGAATGAAAACGCATAATACTACTTTTTAAAGCTTCAACAAAAAGTAATGACCTAAAATATATTGAGAACAGTTTACCGTTTACTATCACGTGTAAAGCTTTCAACTTATCACGTCATTATGTTACAAGCATCGATGGTTACAAGAGCGTAAGTTCTTATCGATTGACGATAAGGCTATAATGTAAGCATAGTAGGTACGTGTTTCCTGCCACGCATTATTTGAGTACCTTCAAGGCAAGAGTGAATAGTCATCTTGTAGGCAAGCGCGCTCCAACCTATACCTCATCAGTGGGTTTCTTCATTGATTGCAAGCCTCTTTCGCAATTAAAAAAAACACACTTACAACTTTAGGTCTCACGTGGCAGACAATCGATCTGGCGGAATCTTCATCGCTGGTGCTCTCCAAGCAATCTGACAGAGACGGCGATTTACGAGGCCATTTGACAGATTTTTCCGAACAGGGGCTCTGCGCTAGCGGCGCAGGCAGCCACGGACCTTGACCTCGCCACCACGAAACCAGAGCCGGCGCCACTCCAACAACCATCGCTAATCCGAGTCGTACCATCATAACCACGAAACAGTTCAACACATGGTAGTTCAAACAGTTCAACAGTATATTTTAATTTATTCACTGTCCATTAACAGAAGCACCAATCGCAATAGCATAACGTGGCCAACGGCTCTAAAAAGCGTATCTATTTTGGATCTATGCAATCCCAATGCACTGGAGACCTCTACGAATCTGACAAAACTAAACCCTATAAGAACGTATTTAATTATTATTTACCAACAGGAGCAAAATCAATGTCGATGCATCGGTCGTAAAAAAGAGAAACGCAGTTTATTTCCGATCGATGCAGTAGTCACGCGATGACACTGAAACCACTACATGGATTCGAGAGAACAGTTCAAAACATAATGGTAACAGTTCACACACATAATTTATAGCACCACTTTAAGTAGTATTATTCATTGTCAAACGGGAGCACAAACCGATGCATCGCTGTAAGCAAAAAAAAGAAACGCAGCTATTTTGGATCGATGCAATGCAACCCAACCGTCACGCGTGTCACTGAAACCACACCATCCGTCACCGAGCCGGCACCACAACTCATAAACACGTGCGAGCCTATCAATCACGTAACGTCACGAATGCAAAGAGTTTAAAGACACGTCCATTCAGGGCAAAGTTAAGGCGAGAATTGGGAGGCTCGTTGTGGAAAAGACTCCGAATAAAGCGATTTCAAGTCGAGAGCGGGTGCAGTACGGTTTCCTCTCGCGCTCGTAGACAGCCGAGTGGCGGTCGTTGACGCTGTCGTCGGTACCCCCTCCCACACAAGGCCCCTCCAGCCGCCCGCCCATGAAACCGCCCTTTACTCCGTCGCGATATGACCGCCCGCTGAAAGAGTTCTACTGAACATAACACTATGTAGTACCTAATCTAAAAACTGCATTCGCAGACTCTACCATTCTACTTTTACCATATCGACATGAAAGGTTTCCATTAGTTTCAAAACTTCAGATACTTACTAATAATTGTGTTCGTAAGCCATTACAAGGAGTACCTACTTAATATTTTATTCAATTTAAGTACATCCAATTAAAAAAAAAAAAATTGCTTAAATCATTGGGAATACCAGAAACTTAATAATAATAATCGACAAAATATGTGGCCCTTTTTGAACACGAGCTACATCTTACGTCAGCGATCCTTTATACCTACTTTATATGATAACTTTGACTTCTTATGTGTTTAACATTTTTATCAATGTAATTAAGTACCTACACAAAACTTCCTTTCCTTCCATCGTCTTGAGAGGTTACATTTATTTTGACTGTACAGTTCTACTGCATTTAAATCATGAGAGAAGCCTATTTTCGTTTCAGTATCGACAGCGCGATCTCCCGTGTCGAAATCTAGGTCAGCCTCATGCTTGAATGAAACAGTTGGTCAAGTAAACAAATTATTTTATGCATCTCACTAATTTAGCTTTGTGATGATGATGAATCATCTGTTCTAAAATAGTCGAGACTCTTTTTATAAGACTTTCAATTATGAGACAGAGTCGAGTCACCATTCCTAAACGTACCTACATAGATTTTAAATTTTTTTTATAAAAGAATATCAGCCAAGTTGAACTTGATGGCTGTTCTCCTCTCCCCTCCAAATAAGTGAAAACTTGTGTTACTCCTACGAAAATACGAATATAGTGCAACGGGTGGGAACCGAACCTGCAACCTTTAAGTTTTCAGTCCGCACCAGTAACCGTTGGGCTATTGAGGCTTCAAAATTGCGTTGCGTCTGCGTTGCGTTCCTTGTTGCTGAGGGTTGTAAACCCTTTTCCATTTATCATATAATTTTAAAAAGTTTCCTTGGAATAATAATGCGGACAACTACTTTCATTTTAAATAACCATGAATTAAGGATTGAACATCGAAATAAGTCAAGATAAAAAATCATTCAATACAACATGGCGAAAATTCTTGAGTAACCGGTTGGTTTTGTACAAGTTTGCAAATCGAAATTTCTCTTTAAATTTTTGAGGCAATGGATATAGGATTGATTTTAAAAAACCTGAATTTTGTTCGTGGACAAAACATGGCGATGTAGGTATATTTACTTGCTACTTCAGTCTTCAGTCAAATGCAAATCGGACTTGCATACGGAAGGGTTTCATACTAAAAAACGCCGGAAAAAAAAACACGTTTCAGACAGACGGACGGACGGACGGACGGACGGACGGACGGACGGACGAACGGACGGACGGACGAACGGACGGACGAACGGACGGACGGACGGACGAACGGACGGACGGCGGAGGCTTAGTAATAGGGTCCCGTTGGTAACCTTTCGGGTACGGAACCATGAAAAAAAGCAGTCGAAATAAATTACTCTTGCCTGGAAAACTCCAGATTCTAGCACTATATTCATAATTTATTCTGAAAATAAAACGCAGTTGCACTGAAAAACGGGAGTGGGGTGGGGTGGAGCTGCAAAGCGTACCTACTCATACTACCGTGGGGAAGTAGTATTATTACGAGCCATGCAAATATAGTGCTTGTTCACTGAATCGTAGGACATGATGTTCTAATGTATATTTTTCAAATTACATCAAAATTAATTATTTATTTTCTACAAACTTCAGCAAAGTAACGCCCGCTTCTATGTTACCAAATAATTGGATGCAGCTCGTAATCAAAGCTAATCGGATCTCTACTAGGTTTTCTGTGTATGATTTTACGTGTCCAATTTCTGTAATTTCTAATATGTAAAGATAAAAATATTTTAAAACAAGGACAGCAGTTCAAAAACTGTAACCCGCTACTGAAAGTTATGTAACATCCATCATATTGATTGTGTTCGTATTAAAAATGTAGCCTATATCTTCCGATAACGAATCGATTGATAAAATCATCAAAATCGACTCAGTGTACAGCCACTACAGTGGAACATACGTGTGCGTGCGGGCGTACGTTCGTTCGTGCGTGTGTTTATCTGTGGCTGTGTGGATTTTGTTTTTTGCTTGAAACGTGAATTAAATCGGAAGTATTTTTAGCTATGTTTGATGAAAATCGGTCCAAGATGGCCGTCGTCACAAAATGGCGGATTACATATTTTTATTTTAACGATAAGTGGCTAGCGATAAGGATGTTGTAACATGTCCGGGGTGTTCTTACTTTTTAATTTACACTTGTGGTCATAATTAGTCGGGTAAAAAATGCCTTATGGTGTGTCTGTTTCAAGAGAGAATTTGAGATTGCATCAGCCAATCCCGGCCGGGCTGGGAGACGGCAGAGGGTAGAGGATCGCAGACGGATCGATACTACAGACGTCAGCACGCCAGGCACCTAGGTACACTCCAACAGATACCTACCTAGGTTTTACTTAGTATCTGACTACTGATATTGCATGTGTTCAAACTGTCATCTATGTTTACTAATACGGTTACTTTTATTATTAACCGGGGCTACCACCACGGGTTCTGAAAGAAGATTTTATTATTTAGTAACAGCTTGGACTAGCTAAATAAACTTGTGTACTGTACAGGGTACCTACTGTACAATTTGCAACTGTGGAGTCAATACCTCCGGAAGATGCTCCGCTGTCGTAGTGAAACGTAACTGTTCCTGTATTTTGTTTTACTACAAGAAGTACAGCATACGAGTACCTCAGGAGCGATTCCCAGAGAGACGTGGGTTCGAATCCCGCCGGCCTCGGAATTTTTGATATGTATTTATAAATTTATTAGGTTATATAGGTTATTTCCTTTAAGTGTAGGTTAACACTTCAATAAAAATTAAAAAATTCTATGGAATCTGTTATTTATTATCATTATTTAAAACGTTTTATACTACCGAGAGAAGTCTGCAAATTCCTCTCCTGTGTAATCAATCGTAACTACCGAAATATGCGAATAACGAAGTCCTAGATTCGACTCCCGAGTCAGACAGGTATTGGGTTTTTCTCAAGAACACGAAAATTTCAGTACTGTATCAGTGCAGCATGGCCGCCATGGCCGAAATTGGTCGGGTGGATATTACTGTGGTCAACTAAGTTATGTCGCGATTAGTCACTAGTGACTAAAATAAATATTCCGTGTATTTGTACACCCCTTATCACAAAGGAGGAAGTTGTTGCAGTAGCTATACTTATTTCCGAGAACAAGTTTCGCGACTGCATTTAAAACGTGTAGCGAAAAAACAAATCAAGTTTTCGAATGACTTTTTTTGGATTGCGCACTGTGGTCCAATTGATGACTGCTGTAGCAAGAATAGCAACACTTTTTACAACGAACATAAAAGATATTGCCAATCGTTGCCAATCTAGTAACTTTGGCATAAAGGCCGAGCCAGCAAAGTATCCATGTCGATTTCAGAATACGATACGGAATGATAGGTACGGATATAACAGGACATAAGACTCCGCGACCTCGTCATGTGCAGTTGAAAATGCCATAACCACTAACCCAATAAGGCAGTAAATCTTCAAATCCATTACATTTGTTAATCGCCAGTTGACTTCAAACGCCATAAAGCAACGATAAACATAAAGCTAAACATTATTTTAGACAATCATGGACGGGAAAAACTTATAGAATCAAAACAAGACATTCGTTTAAGAGAATCGTAAGGTATCCCAGAAATGTGACGGTGAGCAATCATGCACAAAGAGCCATATTATAGTGGCTGGGAAAAGTGTAAGGCTCCCCACAAACGTCGGATCGGGCTTTTAATGTTTTAATAAGAGCCGGTCCAACCATAGAGTTCTCGTAATGATAGTATTACAGGCCGTGATGCTGTTTCCAAGACGCAGAAAAGGTGCATACGGGCAAAATTCAATTTGAAATAGACTGATAGTTGTAATCCATACTTTCAACAAATAGGACGTATCACCTAACAGACATATTGGACATTCAAAAAATTGGACTTTCCGGGTTTTGAAGGCAATATTTATGATAATAAATATTGCCTTCAAAACCCGTTCCAGTTCGGTTATTTTGTGGGCGCCCCCAAATATTCATGCCTTATTGCTTATTTCGAGGGAATAATCTTTTAGAAACTAAACTACCTTTTGCCTAAAAACCTCCACTGCAATTGATATAGACCACCAACTCCGTAGCTTCGCTCAGCACATATTAGTAGGCCTAGACCACAAGATCAAGGTCTTATATCTGAAATTTGATAATCTATAATTATATAAAAAGGCTTGTCCTGACTGACTGACTGACTGACTGACTGACGATCAACGCACAGCCTAAACCACTGAAGTTAGAAACTTGAAATTTTGACAGTAGGTTCCTTTTATGACGTAGGCGAGCACTAAGAAAGGATTTTTCGAAATTCGCCCCCCAAGGGGGTAAAAAGGGGGGTTAAAGTTTGTATGAAACTCCGTCATTTTTCGAGTTATACTCATGAAATTCGGTATTTAGGCTTTAAATTGAAAACAAAAAAGTACGTGTTTCACAGTTTTTAAAAATTCTACCCCCTAAGGGGTTAAATAGGGGTTGAATGTTTGTATAATAGTCCTTCGTTCTTCAAGTTATTTTTCAAGTTACGTTTATGAAACTTGATATTTTGGCTCTTGATTAAAAATAAAGAATTACGTATTTTACATTTTTTTTAAATTCTCCCCCCAAGGGGGTAAAAAGGGGGGTTAAAGTTTGTATGAAACTCCGTCATTTTTCAAGCTATACCCATAAAATTCGGTATTTAGGCTTTAAATTGAAAACAAAAAAGTAAGTGTTTCACACTTTTAAAAAAATTCTACCCCCTAAGGGGTTAAATAGGGGTTGAATGTTTGTATGATAGTCCTTCGTTCTTCAAGTTATTTTTCAAGTTATGTTTATGAAACTTGATATTTTGGCTCTTGATCAAAAATAAAGAATTACGTAGGTATTTTACATATTTCGAAAATTCTCCCCCCAAGGGGGTAAAAAGGGGGGTTAAAGTTTGTATGAAACTCCGTTATTTTTCAAGCTATACCCATAAAATTCGGTACTTAGGCTTTAAATTGAAAACAAAAAACTAGGTGTTTCACAGTTTTTAAAAATTCTACCCCCTAAGGGATTAAATAGGGGTTGAATGTTTGTATGATAGTCCTTCGTTCTTCAAGTTATTTTTCAAGTTATGTTTATGAAACTTGATATTTTGGCTCTTGATCAAAAATAAATAATTACGTATTTTACATTTTTTGAAAATTCTCTCCCCAAGGGGGTAAAAAGGGGAGTTTCAATATTCATAGTTAAGACAGGACAACGTCTGTCGGGTCCGCTAGTCTATCAATAAAACTGACAGGCGAGGAAAAGTCTGTTATCTGTCGGGGCCCTTATGATAAATAACCAAGGGCCCGGTACAGCTATTTCGGCTTTCTGTCGTCTTGTTTCGGAGCCGGTCGCCGGGAAACATGCATGTGCATAAATAGAACAAGAGATAGGGTTGGCAACTCTGAAGCTAGATCTTGACTGCAAGCCGATTCGTTCTTTTATTTCGGAATGTGTTAGAAATCTGTGCAACTTGAAATTAGCTGTCATAGAATCACTCGAAGGAGTTAAAACACAATGGATTTTGGTTTAGAGTTTAAAGCCTAAATTAGCCTCTGAAAGTAAGGGTCCATTTCTCTGCATCAAATTGACTTTAGAGTTCTTTGTATATTGTTATTTTACAAGTGCTTCCATTGATCCACACCAAAGGTATTAGATAGAGTTTAACTCTATCTAATATTTCAATGCTGACCTTTAACGGTAAAATTGGAAAAGCAAGCCACTCCTAAAAGAGTATTTACGTTATTTATTTACGTATTCCATGTATTTACGTCCACTATTGGACAAAGGCCTTTTCTATTAAGCACCTAGTCCTCAGCCTTCCTTATCCTGCTACTTTAAAAAATAACTTACGACAAGATGACTAACGGCCCAATATTCTGACTTCTATTCGCACTTAAGAGCTTTTTAAGAATAAAGTTCCTTTTTTCATTCCCTATAGATTTAACTGAAAAAAGGCCAAAATCCTAATTGATATTATAAATGCGAAAGTGTGTTTGTTTGTTGGTTTATCCATCAATAACGCTACAACAGAGCTATGGATCGACGTGATTTTTTTGCATGACGTAGGTTAATTTTTATCCCGGAAAATCAAAGAGTTCCCGCGGGATTTTAAAAACTAAATCCACGAGGACGAAATCGCGGGCATCAGCTAGTAATCCAATAAAGCATACTCGCAGTTAAAACTAAAATATTATGAATCATGATTGATAATGATAAAAAGATTCTTTTAAGAATTCAGGGTTATGGTTTTAAAAATAAGTTGCTGAATTGTTTAGGCTCTTTCACAATTCAATAATGATAGCGATACATGAAGTAGAACGAAGGTGTTAGAACGCGGAAGTTTATTTTTATCTACAATACTTCTCACCGTCTCAAAGGTGCATTGCACAGTGTGGTTGCGTGTAGAGAACGGACAAAATGATTTAAAATAATTTAAAATTCATTCAAATTTAATTAATGTTATAAGCTCTGATTATAGCCTTATAGGTATAGGTTTCGACAATCTTTCGATTTTAATATCAAAATCATTAATTCATAAATAGTTTTTTTTTTCTATCAGTAACGATTTCTGTTCGCGCCTTCATAAATTGTGAAAAAGTAAGTTCACACGAAAATAATATACTTTAGCGAAAACTAAGTTTATTAATATTAAAACAATTAGATAAGATTTACAATGCAATTGCAAGTCAGTAAATAAATATAAAAGGAGCGACTGACTGACTCGTCTATCAACGCACACCTCAAACCACTGCACGTATCGGGCTGAAATTTGGCATACAGATAGCTATTATAATTTTTGAAAATTCAACCCCTAAAGGAGTAAAATAGAGATTTGAAAAATCAAACTTTATGTGAGCGAAGTCGTGGGCAAAAGCTAGTCCTGTATACAAGTTAAAAATCAATTAATTTTGTCCACAATTCTAATGTTTGGACACCACTGTGCATCGCGACGAGTATGAAGCGCTTAGTTTACAAGCCCATTACAAAGTGGGCCGACACCGAGCACAATGCAGGTGAGCAGACAGTCTTGGCTGCACTATAAATGTTCCCATATAATCCTTAGGCCCTACAAATGTAGCTATACATGCATGGAGGGCAACTGTTTAAAGGAATCTATAAGATAAAAAATTCGAGCCCAAACTTGTAGTTTAACATGAGTTCCCACTAATAAAAGACATCCTTACTAATATTATTAATGCGAAAGTGTGTTTGTTTATTTGTTTATTGGCTTGTCCTTCAGTCACACAGCGACGGAGCAACGGACTGATGTGATTTTTTTTATTACTTGGAGTGTCATAGGCTACCTTTTATCCTGGAAAAAAGAGAGGGATTTCGCAGAATATTTTCTATTTAGTTATAATATTAAACCCCACGCTGACAAAGTCACAGGCAAAAGCTAATAAATAAAATCTATAATTATAAAATTGTTCTTTATAAAAACCAAGTTGTATTTAATTGCACTAAATTGAAACCTAACAATTTTGCTTAGATTCAGCTGTTACGAAGATTAGCCTAAGCAAAAGTAGGACATTTTTTAAATTGTGTATATGCTATAATTCAAAATCACAGAAACACATCAATATTATTTATTTTTATATTCCTACAATTAAAGTATTATTTATTTGATTTATACCTACATAGATACAAGATATAGAGATAACCAGATTTATATATTTTTTTTTCAATGACAAAATAGTCCTTGACTGTGATTTCACCAGATGGTTAATGACGATGTAGTCGATGGTAACTTGGAAGGCGTATGGCAGTGTCCCACCAAGCAAAACCTAATTTAAACCAAAATTAAACCTAATAAACTTTTTAATAATTAACCTAATTTAAATTTTTCCAACCATTGCCTATTCATATACATACTTAATACAGAAATAAATGAAATAAACAAAAACACTTATTTGAAACAATAATTACTTATCTACTATCAATTTGTAATCTAATCTTGCGATAAATGTTGCAGCAGTGGTCATGTACCAGAAAATTGAATCAGTCACAGTGAACAGTTTATTGCAATGTGTTTTGTAAAGCAGTTTATTGTACAATAGAATAATTTATTATTGTGACATTTTGTGCACAGAATTGTGCAGGTATTTAAAACAAACAACAATAAAATTAATTTTAAATTATGCTTAAGATATATTTTATCAAAACTAAAAAGTTCAGAGAGTTCATAGTTTGATAATAATACTGTCAGGAGAGATAGCCATTAGATTAGAACATAAGCCATGTAGATAAAAAGAAATAATACATTAAGGGATTTGTAGAGAGTTTAGGGAGATGGATTGATGGATGGATGGATTAATGGATGGTTAGCTGAATGGATGGATATTTGTTACTTCACACTACAACGAATGAACCAATTTGGCTGTGGAATGGAGTTAAGTCATACCTAGGATTAACATATAGGCTACATTTTATTCCGGAAAATTAAAGTGTTACCTCTGGAATAAAAAAAAATGTAATTCATGAGGATGAAGTTATGGACTTCATTTAGTTGTCACAAACAAAACTCTTGACTGTGATCTCACCAGATCTTTAGTGATAATCCAGTCTAAGTCATCTTAGATATCGGGCCAATTAAGAGATGGTAATTAAGAAAGGTTATGGCTGCATACATTCAACCCCCAAACCCCAGAACCCTAAATCGCTTGGCAGCACATTTGCGACGGTACAGTGGAAACTAGCAATTGTCAAAGCCAAACAGAAAAAATTTAAAAGATAGATGATAAAGAGTATGTCATACCTCTTTTGCAATCTGGTCCAGTGCCTGCTCCTCCGCTGTAGCTTTGGTCTGAGTGCGCTGTCGCCGCGACGGATCCATCTTCACTGCCACTTTGCCCCCTGCCAACAATATTATATTATGATTATTGTGAGGCACCTTAAGTTTGTTACATTTGGTGTTAATACTTTGATCTATCTCAACACCTTTTTATAGTTAGAATATAAATGTGTTGAGGCTTTCACCCAGTTCCTTGAACAAGGTGCATCTCATGGTGCACTCAATCCCACTTCAATTTGACAGCTTTGTCTCTCACTTCATAATCTGCATTGTGGAGTTTGTTACATCTCTCAATTGCTCTTTGGCAAACTCTGAGTACTTTGGATGATTCGCCAAAGACCTGTAAGCACTATATGAGTTGGATAGGCAGAAAGCACATATAGTGAATACCACTGAAGTGCAATCAAAGTTTTTTGATGTTTTGGGAAGCCTATTATTGATGTTAACTGAGCTGTACAAAATTTCTTAACTATATTGACATTTCTAAAACTTTAAAAAATGTTGATTTGTTTAATTTACAACAATTGTAAACAGAAAAACAGTTCTTTTACACTTGTCAATCTGGGCACCAAATTGACACCAATTCACATAAAGGCTCATAATATAAAGCTTAAAATGATTAATCTATAAATGTAATCAAGTTTCTTAATGTCATTAGACTTAAAATAGTACTAACAAACTGCAATGTCATCTGCAATTTATATGGATGCAAGGTTAACACCTTTTGTATGGCTTCTTTCTGACTCTATATTGAAATCTTGTAACTACACATGCATGATTTACCACACATTTGTTTTAAATACTACATTAACAATGTATGGTGTAGGAAAACAATTAGTTTTAAGGTAAATTAACTCACAACTTCCTTGTAAATTGACGATTACAATACAGGATGTGTTCGAGTTAAAGATTACTGTTTAAAATTCACTGCACTATCAATGTATGCACTGAGCAGGCGATACAAATGCTTTCAAATCCTGCTTGATCACAGAACACCTTATTTACATATTTATTTAGAATAGGCATGGGTTAACTAGATCTAGTAAGAGACCGGATACATAATGTATTATGGAATTTCAAGCTACACTTAAGGGAACAGTAAAAATTTGAAAGTCAAACGGTTTACATTTTATTATATCAATTGTGTATGTCATTTTGTTATCAACAGATGTAGTTTCAGTACCAATACAAGTTTTTTGGATATATAAGATGTTGAGAAGACAATCGCTGATACCAAGTTATCGTTTCCATCCTATTAAGATGTGTTCAGTTACCCATGCCTAAGCTGGAACTGGTCAGCTATAACCTAGAGAGTTCGTTGTTCCCACCCGCGTGGATGTTTCCACAAAACTTTATTACAATTATAATACTAGCAAGATACAGGGTGGGCACAAAGCCAACATACTGTTAATGGCAGTCGACACGACTATGACATCATACTCACGGGGACAGTTTACAGATGTAAACACATCGCTTCCACGCGAACAGCAAAGCTTTTTCTCATGAGAACTGTGATAACATCACTATTTTATCACTAACAGATAAGAACTCAACCAGGCACATTGAAAAAGCGGGCTTAAAAATTATGGGGACACCAATTCACTACCTACACGAAACACATTACTACTACTATTTTATATACACGGTTTAACAAATTAAAACAGTATGTTGGCACCATAATCTAATATTACATGTTATCAGCAATTTGTAACATTGGAAATTGTAAAATTCCAACTATTTTTGTTAAAAATTAAATAGACATTCTATGACAATGCATGCCATTTTTTCTGCCTTTGAAAACCGTTGCGTTCAAGACTGGAGCCTCAGATACATTATGGCTGCGTTCGTTTTTAAAAGTTTGGACTTTAGACAGTAAACTGGAATTTTCCAAAATACCTAATCAATTTGTTTTTGATACCTACTGAAATGCACGGACAACCAATGAAATGAAATCTCAAATAAAAATCTTGAAAATTTCGGTCTTTCAGTAAAACTTTACGTCTAGTGGTCTACATTGTCTACGGTTTTAGGTAACAAGCACAAGGGTGCAGTAGAGATGGCAGTTTTGATTTTATATTTCGCAGCCTGCTTCAGGCCAAGAGAATATAATCACTCCGTTTCGCCGTAAAGGAAGCAGCAAAAACGGAGTATTACATTCTCTTGGGGGTGCAGTCTATTACAGTGCACCAGTGAAACCCACACAGAATATATGGGGAAATAATTTCGTGCGAATACTAAAATATTTATTTAAACAAAATATGTAAACTGCAAATAAAACTATAGATGATAGAGACATATTAATTTAGATTTATTTATTCATCATAAAACATGTGCATTTAATTTTTCAATATTGCGCTGACATACAAAATAACTTATATTACTTACATTATGAATTAACTTAAAATAACCACTGAATGTATACAAACATCATAAAATGCTGAAGCTATTCACTCTTGGTCTTAGGTGTTTCTTCCTTGTAGTAAAGGAAGACGAAGGAGAAGAGGAACACTCCAATCATCATGGAGAATGCGCTTACGTAGTATGGGTAGGCGCTTGGGATGAATCTCTCATACTGTGTGTGTTGAAGCGGGCGGACTGACACCTGTGAAAAACAATAAGGCGGTCAAAATCGACGAAAAAACATTCATACTTCGGTATAATGCACCTAAAATTAAATGGTACTAATTTGTTAATGTTGTACACAGTGGTATTCTTTGTACACAATCTCCAAAATAAAACTAATTGACAGTTGTATTAACAGTAGCATAATACTTGCATGCTTTGATTGGAAAAAAATAACATTATATTTAGAGCTATCAACCTAGTTTGGAGATTATGTACTAAAAATAGAAATGTTGCCAACTCAATTTAGCAACTCTTTATCATACTTTATCTTTATAAAACACAGCAGGATTAGTATGGAACTTGTTTGAAACAGTGAGTTGTGATGTTATAAACATTAGATTTACTTATTGGAGTTCAATTGACTTGGCGTGGATTTTACTTATTTTAAAAGTACCTCTGAAATAATACATATTAGACAAAGGCAACAATCTAATTTTTCTGCAAATACCTACATATCCACAAAGACATAGGCTTGTGCATTCATTAAAATAACTAAATTATATAATTACAAGAGCCTTAATAATTCACCTGTGTAGAATGATACAATCTCGTATATCCAATCCTGTCATAGTCCACCTTGAACTGGTAAACTCCCCATACATCGGGCACCTTGAACACGGCTTCGTATACACCATTAGGTTTGCGCTTCAATGTGGTACGTATGAATGGATCAATGCGGACAAACTCTAACTGAACGTCATTAGCTTCGAACGGCTGCCATTTTCCATTCTTCAGCTCTTCAATTTCGATTCTGTATACCTGATGAAATGAAACAAAATTAAAGTTGCAACCCTAGCGCAAACTTTTTCAGCAAGCTTTTAAGTATCAAAATTATTAAATCAATATAAAGAGTATAGTTAAGAGATTAAATCTGTCTGTGTCATCTATCTTCTGAGCCAAGTGCCAATCATTATGAACAAGAACAATTAAATTATTTTGAAGGAAAAATAATAGTTGCTTATATAAGACTTAATACTTACAACTGACTGAAAGAAATAACAAAATTGATTGCTTTTTCTGATATATTTATTATTAAATTTTTTTTTTGATAAATAATAATTACTGAAGTGATTTATATGGGAATCTATTTTGATTAAAAAAAACTTGTATGGCCCACTTCTAGCATATTATGTTTACTGCCAATACACATTCAGCACAGTCTCAGAAGACATTTTGAAAAATCTTACAATGAAAAATAGACTTGGGAATGAGTTGCTTCAGTAATTTTGTTAAAATATGGTGCTACACATAAAAAAAAGGTAGTTTATACTCATTTTGAACACCGATTCTTTTAAATCAAACTAGCAAACTAATACTCACAACTGAGTCAGTGATGGTGTACGTGTTGGTCGTCTGTTTGTCGTCCTCGCGGTGGTGAGACACGCGGCGCACGCGCAGTTGCCCCCGCTCGCCGAACGCCCACTCGCTCAGGTGCGACGCGAGGGCCTTGTTGCCTGAAACTGCCGCTTTTACTTTGTCACCCTGAAATAGTGGTTATACAAGATATAAGTGACAGCATAACCAAAACTATTTTTTTTTAAAATATTTTTAGCAAGCAAACCACCACCCATGAACATTTGTAACACCTGAGGGCACTACCAATGCATTGCCAGCTTTTTAGGAATTTGTTGGTCCACCCCTTGAATAAAGTTGTGGTGTAGTAGTTTAGTGGGAACACCGTTGCAGGAAGTTGGTTCCACAGTTTCAAAGTTTATGGAAAAAAGATCTGGCTATGAGGTAAGGTTGCATTTAATGTCTTAAGTAACTACTGAAATCATCTATCTCAGCAATGATGGGTTTCAGATGTTGCCATTTTGACAACGCAACCTCCCGTGAGCTGAAGTTCTCTGTAGCATAAATTTAAAAAAAAAAAAATGCTAGGTAGGTTTGAAAATTATTTGTTTAAAGATTAGTCATTTTGAACTTTAATAATATTCTCTTTTCCTCCCTGAATAAGTGTAAAGCTTGTGGATTGGGTACGACAATATAGTGCCACAGATGAGTATCAAACACATTAATAGATATAACTACACTCACATGAACTTTAGCCACAGGTGAAGTGAACGCCTCATCAGAGAAGAAGAACAGTGAGCCACTGAAGATGATGCGCGCATTGTTCCTGGCTTGCAGAGCTGCAATCAGGACAGTTTTCCGACCAACCGCATGGGGGTACTCCTTTACCTGCAACCAATACAAGTATAAAGACAAATAAAATAAAAATTTGACATAAATGACAATCTTTTCACATCTAAGGGAGGTCCACGGTGACTTTCTGCAGCAGTTCAGAAGCGATACAATCTCAAAAAGACCACTATACCGATGTGATGCTCGCATTTGTCTGTCTCATGATGCAAACGCACTCACACAAAACAATTCATACAAAAAGTCAAAGGATAAAACCAACCTGGCTCTTAGGGTTATAGCTGTAGGCTGTACTGTCAGCGGTCAGAATGGGCAGGACCAGGCTGTTGTCCTTGTCCAGAATCAGTCCAGTGCCTTCAAAGAGCAGCGGCTGTGTGTTCTGTGCCCCCACTATTGTTGGGGCATTGATGAGGTTCTTAGGTGATACTACAATCCTTGTATGGTCTCCCTCATCTAGTGCATCGTAATTGAAGTGATCTATAACTGCTGCCGACTCTTCATCCATCTGCAAATAATATTATTGTTCTCATATCTCTGTATCGTACTTAACTTGGATCAGGATTTTTTGGGTTAATTTGTTGGGTTCCCAAAGCCTGCCTTACATAACTCAACTAAGATTTCCACTTTCAGGTCTAAAGATCATTATTAGACATTAGTGATAATAACTATGACTGAAGGCAGAGGGACCTGTTCAGCATTAAGTAACTGGCACAATTCACTGTTAAGCGTTAGGATTGTTTCAGCCATAAATTTCACATGAAATTATAAGGAAAATTTTTAGATACAACAAGTACGCAATTGATAGATTCTGATAGTTGCAACTTTTGCACCAAGCTGGTGCATCAAGTAGAATGTGGGGCATGATGTAAATGTTGTAGGAGCAATAGAAATGTGAACAATTTAAATACCTCAAAACCACATTCTGAAGCTATCTCCCTGTACACATCACCAGCAGCAGAGTTTCCGGCCATCAGTACGTTGCCGCCATCATCAATGAACTTAGTGATAGCCTCTGTGTCCAACTGCCCGCCAAACTCCACGACGGATGGCGAAAAGACTATCAGATTCTTGTACAAGTACTCTCCATACTTGGACAGAACTAGGTTAGCATCATCGGCTAGCTTGAATGTTAAACTGTAGCCACGCTCTAGAAAGAATTGATTAGTTTATTGAATTTATATAATATACACCTTATTTATAAAATTCTGTTGATGCCGGCATTTATGGGACACGCCATCGATTTTCTTACCTTGCAAAGACTTGAAAAATTGAGAGTGAGTTTCCCTTATATTTAAATTATCAACTAGCACTAAAGTTTCTTGGTCGGCATATGCTAATGAGAAGCATCCTAAAATCCCTAAAACTATTAAAATCTTCATCTTATTTTGAAAAGCCGAATGAAAGAAATCAAAGAAATTGAATTCCACCACGATACTTGATTTTTGACATTTGTGACGTCCAAGTCCATGGCTGACGTGTGACGTGTACAAAACGAATAACAGATAAATAACAGATCAATACAGACAAAATATTTTAAATTAAATCTTGTGCACTACGCACGATCTTAATCCGATATAAGTATTTAATTGTTATAAAAAATACTCCAGTAATTTAACCTTCGCTCTGTTTACTGAATATTGATGGAATAGGTATACAATAAAGTACTATTATTCTTAATCTTCATTCGATAATATAAATAGTTAGGTTAAATATTTTGAATAATAGGTACCTCTGAAAATGTCGGATTCAAGACGGGCCTTATGTACAAGCCCAATCATTTAATATTATGAATCTGTAAAGATGTTCTTGAATTTCTGGATGGTTCTTAATCTGTGTTAATTTTAATTGACATTGACATTTTGTGGTAAAGAAATGTTTTATTTTTGTATCAAAGTAAAATCAAAAATGTTATAAAACAAGTTAATAATTTCTAAATCAAGTGTGCCTGTAGCATGTTTTAGGATTGAGTCTTCCAATAGTATAAACAAACATGATGATATCGCGTTCTAAGCATCGCTCATCAGTGGAAGTGTGCTCAGACTGCGGGGCATCGGGTTAGGCGATGTTCCAGTTTCCTTTAGAGACGTTAATTAATCCTACGCTGTCTTTTAATTGAGCTGGGTACTTTTGTGCTTTTAGATCCGTCGTGGGCGTCCGTAAATCGCGGGTTATTACTATGCGCGGAGTGCTGCAGCGTTCACAGGAGCATGGGAAGGCATATTTCTCACGTGAAATCTTTACGGCAAGGCTCGTGGCCTCCTTCGCTCTTATCTGTACGTGTTTAAGATCCGTGTCGCTGTATGTTTTGTAACGTAATAGCGTCAGTAAAATGGGGTTTTTTAACACAGATGGTGCAAGCTTTGACTGCTCAGAATGTGAACAGCATATGGGAGCATTCCTTGCTGGATACCTCAGCTCCTAAGCATTTGCGGAAGAAGCCCCAGCCAAAAGATCCACTGCAGTAAGTTAAAATTAAAATTGTTGTAGCATTTTATTGAAATTCTATGCATTGAAGTCTTCTTAAGTCAATACATTTATTTTAAATTAGCTTTTGCCCAAAAGACTTTAATTTAAAACTAAATTAGGGACGAAATACATTTGGAATGCATAATCTTACTCTTAAAAAATAAAAACAAAACCAACACAGGGTTTGGGTAACTGTATAGTGTGGATTCATAAATTATGTTGTTTGTTAAATAGTAATATTATGTAAGTAAGGAAACTACAATAATATAGCTATTTTATAAGGAAAATAAATTGGTTATTATTAGAGTTATTGGCAATTCATCTGTGATTTTCTTTCAGCCCAATAAAATCAGAGTTTATATTGGCGAAACACCTGCGGCTGGCTTATGTGTTGAGAGCTAGAAGGGATGAACCTCCAAGTGAGCTGGGCAGGCAACTGCACAGTGCTGTGAGAAGCTCTTCTCTAGATACTGCCATGAGATTGCTAGCTCAGGGAGCAGACCCCAATTATTATAATCAGGTTTGTCATTTGTGAATTCTATTATATTATTATAATTTAACCCAAACCTGTTGTGAAGCATTTATCTGTGTCTTAACTAGTCTTTAATTTTTAGAGTGTGCTAAAATGAGTTTATTTATGTCAGTAACACTAAATAATTATAGTAAAGAAACCCTTACTAATATTATAATAATTGGGAAAGTTTGTTTGTTTGTCCTTCAATTATGCAGCAACAAAGCTCTGGGTAGATGTGATTTTTTGTGTGGGCATATTTGAGTACCTGGACTGTGACAATGGCTATTTTTTATTCCAAAAAAATCATAGAGTTCCCCAAATAAGTTTAAAACTAAATCCACCATCAACGGGCAGCAGCTAGTGAGAGAATAATTATGGATGTGTATTTTCAACAATGGCAGGGTTAGACATGGATTGTTCGATGCATCTCTTGCATAGCTTAAACTCATGCCTTGTCAAGATCTATATGCATATTTTAAGACAGTTTAAGTAACCACATTCTTCCACAGGAAAAAGGCAGCACATGCTTACATGTGGCATGTAGAGCAGGGCAGCCAGCACAGGCTGAGCTGCTAGTCTCCTGGGGCGCAGACCCCACTGCTCGCGACAGTGGGGGCAACACACCATCTGATTGTGCTAGGTATTAACTTTGTTCAATTTTATAATTGTCTTAAGCTAGTATTTTACCCAGAACGCCTTTCTATTTCTAAAGATTGCCCCCTAGCAAAAATCGCTCAATATTTCTAAGGAAGTTATCACTTCACAAAATAAACTTAAACTCTGTTTAAAAAGTTATTTTGAAATGTAAAACCCTCTGTAAAACGATGTATAAAGGTATGTGGCTCTTGTGACATATCAACACTCTGCCACTGGTTCACAATGTAGATTCTGCTGAGAAGAGCTGGCAATAAACTCAGCAGTTGCTCTTTTCATGACAAAATTACACTATTACAATATTATAACGGCGAAAGTTTGTGTGTGTGTGTGCATGCGAGCGATGTCAATGTAACAAGTTATTACCTTCATTACACTCCTTTGTAGCTGGATGCCATGCCGATTGATTCCATGCAATTTTGTCATTAAGAAAGTCACTAACTTTATAATAACGTCGACTTAATAAATGTGTCTTTATTAGGGTTGCCAGATTTTTTTTCAGCCTTTAAGGGACAAATAGTTAAATGGGCAAAAAAAAATACGGGGTTGCAGTTTTTTACCCGGGACAAATAAAAATTATTTAGTGTCATTTTTTTTATTTCTTATATTTTTCCGGGGATCGAGTCAGTTTTAACATTGTCATTCTGACACTAACACTGTCATTGGTCGATGCGGGCTGCGAGTGCAAGTTAATAGCGAGACAAGTACGTTTTACGAACGTTGCGTATGTGAATACTTAGATCGATTTCATAATGAAAAAAACGACGTACGGTTCAAATACGGGACAGAGTCAGTCCCGCCGGGACATTTTAAACTATACCTAAAATACGGGATGTCCCGGGAAATACGGGACGTCTGGCAACGTTAGTCTTTATACATTGTTATTATCAGGCAAGGCGGTCACCCGGAGCTGGCGGAGCGGCTGACGGAGCTGGTGTACGAGGCGACGGACCGCATGATCCACTTCCTGACGGGCGAGCGGCCCGAGCACGCGGCCGGCCGCCACTACATCGTGCCGCGCGCGCACGACACGCACGAGATGACCGACGTCGCCAAGGCGGCGCGCGGGAAGCTGCAACTGGTGACTGATACTCACTAATCTCTCTCTTTTCAGCTGAATCTACTTTCCGACCTGTAGAGTCTTGACGTGCTATAAGATTATTTTTAAATAATAAAATATTTATGTGTTTGTTTGTCCTTCAATCATGTAGCAACAGAGCAATGGATCTATTTTACATGATTTTTCGCATGGTCATAGATGAGGTTTTGGAGAGTGACAGGCTTTTATCGCAGTTTGTCATTGTAATTAAATGAATAGTATGCTTCATTGTACACCACATAAAAATTAAATAACAAAATGGTATAACTGGCAGTCTTAATGCTTAGAAGAGGTCACTCATTCTCAAAAGATAGAAATATGAAATCATAACAAGTTTAAGACAATAAATACAAACTCATTTTTGGTTTAGCTACCAAATCACCTATTCGAGGAGCTGGTGATGGACATCTACGACGAAATAGACCGCAGGGAAACTGAAGCAAGTAAGTTTCCGCAAATAATTATATTATCATTTAAATAAAACTTGCTCATTTGTAATAAAAAAAAGCAACGCACTAACGTACACAGTAGGTCACAGAAGCCGCTCCGCTTTTCGCCATTAACCGGGCGGCCGCTTTGTGTCAGCTTTACAAAGCACGCCAAACATTTGAGCGAACGAATCATGAACGTGTTTACTATCTAGATGACGTCATCACATGGCGACTAGCGTTTACGCGCGAATATTTAAAATGCAAAATTTACATACATTTCATTGACACTTGTGAAAGAAGAAAGAAAGAAAAAGCATTTATTTGAGACACACAGCACAGTTAATGACAGAGAGCGATACAAAACAAAAATAAATAAATATGTGTGGTCCCGAAATGGACTCCACTCACCATATGCTATCCCTGTGGTGAAAGAACAGGGATAGCGCTGGTCTTCCGTGGATCCAAAGGTTTCGGATGACTGTTAGTCACGATAAATAGTACTACGTAGCAAATAGTTAACATAATAAATAATAAAAAAAAGGTTATCGATTATAAATTTTAGACACTTTTCAAAATACAGTAGAATACCCTATTTTTTTTCTGTAAAAAAAAATAGGCTTTGAACCTATTTCAACACAGGTAAAGTCATGCCAACAAAGAACATAAGATTGCTTTCTGTCACAGTATGGCAAACCAGCGCCACCGGGCTGGAACGATGTGGAGTCGCGTTCCTCCCCGTGAATCCCGCGTTGTCAGCGCCGAGGAACCAAGGGCGGCAGAAGTTGGCGCGACTCTCGGCGCCCGAACTGGCCACGCTGCTGAGAGACGTTCTGTTGGATGCCACCAGGAGGCAAAGAATAGCTTCTTTGCAGCCCAGAGGTATGTATTATCGTCGTCCTAAGAAGTAAGTCTTTTTGACTTTGAATTTTGCTGTTGAAAATATAGTTGCTAGGAGTGGATACGACAATAGTGCAACTGGTGGGATTCGAACCTGCAACCTTTCAGTTTTCATGCACTAATTCCGAGAATTTAGAGGTGCGTTGTCTGGAATTCGACAAGGAGGTTGTCCTTCGAAAAAAAGGCTTAAGTCTTATCAAATAGATCATCACTGATGTAATAATTGACTGATTGTATACATGGTGATTTTTTTTGATTGTGCACAATTTTTTTTTGTTGTTTATAAACGAAATTTAATCAACACGTATTTTTTATTTTTTTATTTTACTTAAGAATACCAAAGTTATCGTTTACCAGAGATCCACTTTTAAAGAGATGGTTAGGGTCACCCTACGAACTTAATCTATCAGCTGTTGATACATTAGGCGCGCGCGGCGGCCGTCGACCTCTGAGCGCGTATTTTAATTTCTTCGAATAGTATGACTATGATTTGCTTATTTTATGGTCAGATATGGTAAAAAAAAATATTTCAAAAAAAGCACTTGTAAAAGTTGATTTGCTAAAAAATATTTCTATTCTATTCTCCGCTGGTATCACACGGGCAAGTACCCTATTGTTTCATCGCGCAGGTCTGGCCGGGCCCGCGAACCCGCTGCTGTCGGCGAGCCACCTGAAGCACTTCTCGCAGATGTCTGACGACGAGCCGCTCTACGACTCCGTGGCTTCCGACGAAGACTACGCCGCGTTGGCGCCGATCGAGCTCGATGTATGAACCTTTATTATTTACTAGCTGTAAAAGAATTTATTCTCCAAAGAACATTTTGCTCACTTACAGACTAAAATAACTTAAGACTAAAATTAATATAAAATTACAATCATATGAAAAAAACAAAAAATGGTCCTCCTAATAATAAAAAGACTAATTCCTAAACACAAGTATTTTGAAAATGTATTCTAAGTTTTTTTTAAAAGTTACAAATGACTTTTCAGCTACAATCTCTTGAGGCAGACTATGACTGATGCCCGCGACTTTTCTCGCGTGGATTTAGTTTTTAAAATCCCGCGGGAACTCTTTGATTTCCCGGGGTAAAATGTAGGCATGTCACTCTCCCGGTCCTTAACTATTCCCATGCAAAAAATCACGTCAATCCGTAATTCTGTTGCAGCGTTATTGAAGGACAAACCAACAAACACACTTTTGCATTTTAATATTAGTAAGGATAGTAAGAATTAAAGATCCTTAGTACGCTCGAGTTTCGATTCAAAGTAGTTTTTTAATCTTAGAAACTACAATGTATTGCATTCAAACTAAACCTAAAAAACTCTTAATTTGATACCTCAATATGTATTACCTTATTTATTCAGATATCAGTCCTACATGATGATTCTTAATTAAAGCAAAACTACGTTTGTATGAAAACTCATCTTAACTTGACCTTAGGGCATTTTTGTGGCTGTTCAGAACTCCGGTAAACCTAGTTTAACGTTTATTTAAGACAAAGTATAGATATACGTAATTCAAACTGTTAATATTAAAATTTAAAGATTATAATGCGATTCAAATGAGAATAGGACTTTCAAACAGCCATTATATATTTCTGTCCTGCTCATATAAGGTTTACACTGAGTGAGATAGAAACAGAAAATGACGGCTTCTCATTCCTATTGTCATTTGAATCGCATTACAATTTAGAACAGTTTTGATATTCTAGTTAATGCCAAGTAAATAGAACAAAATATTTTCCACAGATATCCAGCCTGGACCCACGAGCGGGTGAAACCGTCTCATCCACATACAACCCGTCGCTTCCGACCGAACACTCCTTAGAACTGCCCCGAACACACTCGCCGAGCCCCGCACACGTACCCGAGCGAAAACAAGAGATCGAAACTCTGAAGAAAGAACTAGACAACCGAGATTCCACGATCACTGAACTAAAAAACCAGTTGAAAAACCTCCAAACTATAGTCGAGCAACTGACTAAAGAAAACAGTGCGCTAAAAACGAGCAGCGTGGACGACGACCACAGTATGACGTCACAAAACTCGATAAACGAGAGCAATAACACGTTAGACCTCACCCCGCAAGAGAGGGGCAGGAGCTTGGAGACAGATCAGCTCGCCCTGGCCGAGGATGTGGAAGTGAGGCAAGCGAAGGCTGCGCAACGACCGGTCAGTATGTTTGAGCCTAGGGAGGGACCAAAGAATAACTGGCAGGTTACTAAACACCAGGTACTAATCATTAATTACACTAATTGTTCTAGTTTTAAAGAATTACAGCTTCGGTCAATAATGTACAAGGTATACGGAGTACGAAATGTGACTGAAGAGGTATTTATTTATTTTATATTCAGCTACCTCAGAGACAGAGATTTGCCATCTGATACTGATTTTTTGAGGACCGGCAGTTTGTTTTTTTTGGTGTGGAGTGGGGCTCGAACCTGTGACCTTTGAATTTTCTGTCCACACCTGTAACCATTGGGCTATTGAGGCTTTTATTTTGTTGAAGTTGTTTTGGTACATTATTGAGTGAAGGTTTACAATTTGGCTAATTCTGTTGTATATATTATGTGTTTAGTAATTATATATAGTATATATAGTATAATATAATATAGTCTATTATAATTCACCAAAATTATATAAACTGACACCTCCAAATCCAGGGTTAATCCTTTTCCGCCGGGAGCATTATGAAAGGGATAGCATGAGATTTAGATCTGTTAATTTCGTTTAGAAGCAACAGAATTAGTCATAATATCACAAATCAAGACCCCAGTATATACAATCTGAGCTTTAAAGATCGAAAGTTTTTCTAAATTGTTTTATTTCTCCTGTAGACTAACAAAGTAGTGTCACAAGCGGTGGTAGTGTTTTAGTTTAACAATTAATATAAACAAGAGTTAATGTGGTTTGGTTAGTAGAATCCAAAAATTAGATTATATTGATTTAAGAAGTTTTTTCTTATATAAATATAGAGCAAACGAGCAGGCGGGTAACCTGATGTTTGGTGATTACCACTGCCCATAAACATATGGAACACCTGTGGGACGAGAGGCAATGCATTGCCAGCTTTCCAGGAATTTATTTCGCCCGATTTATTTCTTAATAAACTGTTCAATATTTATATCAACAATTGCGGAACCGGAGTTTCAAGAAGGAGAAGAAAGGGGTGAGATGGGGGGTGTCACCCAGAAATGTTTATCATTACACCAATATCCCAGGCACCTTTCCACAAGGCCGAAAATTTTGATATGTATTTTGTTTTTGCCAGTAATCTGGCACTGCGCACACGCAGCAACTTCAATTGCCGAAACAGTCAACTTAAAAGTTGTGATCACCGAAACTAGCAACCAGATTGCTACGTCTGCGCAGTTTCTCAAAATTATATGAAAATCGTAAAAAACCCGCTAGTTGCGAGGAGCCGCTTGCCGCAACTGACAACTATGTATGTGCATCGCCTAACGTATTTTAAAATGAAACTGATATCATAGCTTACAAGCATACCCGGGCTGGAGCGGTCGTTGACGCAGAGCGCGCTCGAGGGCGGGGGCTCCAGCACGTCGGGGGAGGGCGCGTCGGGCGGCGCGGGCGAGGGCCTGGAGGTGCAGCGGCGCGCCGAGGCCGTGACGCGCTGCATCCAGGAGCTGTGGGCGGCCGCCCGCCTGCAGCGGACCAAGCTGCCCGAATGCGCCGACTCCATCCGACGGACAGTGGCGTCGCTGCTTGCATTGTTCCCACAGGTAAGTGGCGTTACTTGCATTGTTCCCACAGGTAAGTGGCGTTACTTGCATTGTTCCCACAGGTAAGTGGCGCTGCTCGCGTTATTCCCATGGGTTAATGGCGTTACTTGCTTGTTCCCACAGGTAAGTGGCGTTACTTGCTTGTTCCCACAGGTAAGTGGCGTTACTTGCGTTGTTCCCACAGGTAAGTGGCGCTGCTTGCATTATTCCCATGGGTTAGTGGCGTTACTTGCTTGTTCCCACAGGTAAGTGGCGTTACTTGCATTGCTCCCACAGGGAGATGGAATTACTTGCACTGTTCGCACATATAAGTGCTTAGTTATTGATACTACTTGATATAGCGCATCGAATTACGAAGCCGAAGTAGCATTGGACGGGGCACATAGTTTGAACAACTGTCGTTAAAGTGTCAAGGTGCTGGAGTGGCAATCTCGCACCGGAAAGCGCAGGGTTGGCAGACCCTTCAATATCTGTGGACCGATGACAAAAAAGACAACAGACATAAAAGCGTGGAATCTTTGGCCATAGCATGAGAAATATCAGAAACGACCTTCAGCTACATTCTTATTTTACAGACATGCACAGATGCAGCCCTACAACAGTACATAATCGATCTCCGCAACGCGAGTGAGGAAGTAATCCTGGCTTGTTCCACCAGGGCGCCCCTAGACCAGGTCAGAAACGCGGCATACGACCTGGCCAAGGCGACCAAGTTACTGGTGACCCACTTCCAACCCTCCTAGCGACCCCCCCGCTACACCACCGTGTAGTATAAAGCCTCCAGGCTGCTGCTCTTCCTGAACTGTTGTGTTGGACTCTTGAAGAAATAAGTGTTAATGTGTTATAGTGATTAGTACAGTTTACCTGGTGAAGGCTTCCCAAATTACTGGTGACCCACTTCCAACCCAACTACCGACCCTTTCGCTATACCTCTATGTAGTTAGTATATAGCATGATCTTCCTGAACTGTATGGGACACTTGAAGAAATAAGTATTGATGTTATGAAAAATTTTACTGGTTGAAAGTGACTTGAGGTGCTTGGGACAAACTTACAACCTTTCTTGAGCAATTCAACCTTGGTTTGTCACAAAGTTTTCAAGCTAGCTAAAATCCATTTTAAGAGAAAGTGTATTGAAAAATGGATAACAAACATTGGTGTTTTTCTGTGTCATGTTGTATTGGTGAATAAAATAATTCGTTGGGTTACCCTAAGGCAGGGGCCTCCAAATTTTATCCCGAGCGCCACGCAATCTCCTCCAATGCATTCAAAAGTTCAAAATCTATCATTGGTTTTTCAAAATGACAGATTTTCAATGGAGCAATGTTATTTAACAAAAATAATTTTCTAATGTAATTGTATAAGTCTTTCACTCCCACAGTTTGCCGATATGCAAAATTATTTTTTGACTTTTCGGAGTAATTCCCTCTAGTAAAGCTGATTAGTTCAACCGTTGAACTAATGGGACTTTTTTTATACACTAGCTAGTACAACTGTTTAAAGGATTTAGTTGCAGTTCTACTACTAGGAAAAAATGGGCTTTTCTGTTTTATAATATGTATACAAAAAGCAACTATGACCGGATACCTAGTAAATTAATGCCCGGTGTTGGCCCAACAGGGTTAGAATGGGCATTTTATCCATGGAGAAAGGATAAAATGTTTATCTCCCCACTCAGTTTTATCCACCCGTCTAATATGGGTACAGCGGTGGAAATAATATCCACAGTGTAATGTCAAATACGAATATACTTTTCCTTTCCCCTGTTGCCATGCTTTAGCATAGGGCGAAATAATTTTATCTCTTGTCAGTGGATAAAATTGGGATAAATTTTTTGTCTGCTGCCCATGCTAACCCTGCAGGGGCCATAGTTTGGAAACCCCTGTTCCAAAGTATTACTAAATAATAATACCTATATGAAAATTTATAGTTAGTCACGATTATTTAAATTAATGTTGTGAATTCAAATATAATGACTTGATGATGATAAAATAATTTATTGATTATTATGAGTTACTTTGTCACAATATTTGATCTCCATGTGTATGTTCTAAATGGTTGTTATATAAATTATAGGAATTGTTTATACTTTGTAATACATATTTTATTACTTTCGTAATGGTGCTAATTCGGTTGTACACAGCCAGTAAATTAAATTGACAAGTCTAAAAATAGTGCCTTTCTCACAATATTCGCTGCGGAAGGATAGCATTGCTGTTTGATTTGTCTTTTTTTTGGTATATGGATAGTACAACCGAATTAGCACCATTGTCACCTAGTAGAATCCTACAAATTAAAATTAAATTTATTACAATTTATTATATCCCCTTGGGTATTTCTATGTCTATGTATTAACTAAATATACGATAGAATGTAAAACTGTATAGTACGTGCGACGAAAGTTGAAACTATGGCAGGATACAGGCATTAAGCCTGAAATCTATATACCGCACTCTCACTCAGCTCAGCAAGACAGAGTTAAAACGAGACAGATTTATGTCAGAGCATATTTGTGTCTCGTTTTAACCTCTATCTTGAGTCTGAGCTGAGACACAGTCAATCTGGATCAAAATCACAATCGTATCAGACTCCACAAACACAATGTGCCCTGTAGTATGATTCAGGCCTGTGATAAATCAAATTTTCGTGGGTTTATTAATTTATATTATTACATACTTTCAACTTTCTTCGCATGAATATCTTATAGAGTTAACGCAGACGATCGTTTCTTGTCTGAGACCTATTTAAAACAAAGGGGTTCGAACTTTGTACTATGCGATTCAAATGAGAATAGGACCGCATTTTATATTTCTCTCCTGCTCATATGCGGTATACACTGAGTGAGATAGAAACAGAAAATGTCGGCTTCTGATTCCTATTATCATTTGAATCACATTATATGAAAGCTGGCATATCGACCCGCCGCCATTTTGATTTTTTTCGAAATCGCGGCGCACGATTAAAGAGGTATATATGTGTAGAGGGCACATAGACGACCAAAAAATGTGAAGTAAGTAGTACCCCAAAGTGTCACATTACGAGGTAAAGATCTTTACCTCCACATATCTCGGTAATGTGCGCCGCGATTTCTAAAAAAATTAAAATGGTGGTGGGTCGCTATGCCAGATCGATTCAATCCCCTTTCAAACACATTAAAGAACCGTTTAATTTGAGACATCTGCATCACTGCGGTTAATATCCTGTGTTCTTAATCGGGCTGACAATAAATCGGTCGTCTGCTGTACCTCATTATTATGATGTTTATGAGAACGCCTTTACATATAATATGAAGTATATTGAATAGATAGATGACTTGTCAAAATGCGAGGATAACCTAGGATCGATGTTGTATAGAGGTGCTTATTATATTTATTTTCCCAGTGTTGGAGTACAGTCAGCAGCCAAAACTTTCTTAGACAAAATATTCAGTAGTATACACATTTTGCAATCAAAAAATTCTGTAAAATAATATAATTGAAAAAACTTAGGTTGTATGGGAAGCGCTCGAGAGTTCTCTTAAAATGTGTTCTGAATGAAGTCTAAATTGAAAAACTGTTTTTTTTATCTCCGTGTGAGAATAGACTAGGTTGTGTTTTATGTAAATCAGAATTTTTGTTTGCTGCCTGCACTCGGGGGGTATTTTGATGAAATCGTGCCTGAAATGTTAATGTTATTCCTAAATCTTTAGACTAGATATATTATGTAGTTAGATATTGACTATTTGTATGAGTTGTGTAGATTTTATACCGACGTTCCAACATATACCTGTTTGTATGTTCATAATTGTATATTGTATAGTTAGTGAAATGATGATAATTTTAATCATAGGGAGATTTATTCTATTAGCACATCGCTGCCGCGAAACAGTAGCAGCGGTTCAAAAGCGATAGATGCATAGTCAAATGTCTGCGTTAAAACAAGCAAATTCGCTTGGCTTTGCTGTTTTTTGAGAAAAGCGAAACGACAGGCCGATTCTGTAAAAGCTACATCAATATTTACTACAGCGTGAATTGTGGTGATTGGCTCAAATAGCATTCTTTCTACAACAATACATTTTAGCCAATAGCGCGTATCTCCCAATCAGAGGCGATTGCAATCGTCACACTATAGCAATAATATTTAGAGAATCGTCCCATTGATTGTCAAGTGTAAAAACAAGATGTTTATCATCATTTGTATGACGAAATGCGGATTTGACAGTCTAGTTAACAACTGAATTGAACTGAACTGATTAATGCAGATTTTATAGAATCGGCCGTCTGCTTGTTGTAACGTAAATATTTGATTATGCATAAGCCGAGGACCTTGGCCTAAGCCGGAACAAACGCTAAGAAGAAGAATATTAGTTCCGCTGTTATGGTATCGTGACGGAGTTGTACTAAAGACCTCATCATTGCTTTTAACTCTATTGCCCTATATTTAGTATTGATGAGATATATCTAACGTGCTCTGATTTCAGCCAGAGTTAAAGTAAGACACAAACTCTTGAATGATGCCCTTTTTTATTAAAATTACAATAACAATAAAAGTTTGTTTCAAGTAAGTTAGACTGAAAATATCAAATGGAATCCCAGAGTTTCTAGCAATGATTTTGTCCACAAAATTGTAAATAGGATTCAGTTACAATTCTAACTATGAATTTTAATATCAACTGATTAATTTATTGCATAATGAAGTTTATACTTTTACAAAAACTCCTTTATGGAATAAAGTTCAAATCTTTTTTGTGACCATAAAAAAGAAAATATGTTATTATTCGATTTTCTAACACACTGTAAGAAAAGTGTTTAGATTTAATAAAATTTTTATTATTATTTCTTTGCAGAAAGACGGTGAATATCTTTTTGTTTATGGATTATAGAAGAAAAATATTTCGTTGTAAATGCCTTGTAACTGAATCCTAATTATACAAATTATATACAGTCACTTGCTTTGCTTGGAATGTCTAGGTGGTATGCGGTATGTAAACAATTATACATTGGTGAAGTGTAGTATGTGATCAAAATAAGTGCCAACCTTAATGTAAAATACGTATTTTATTGATAAATCATTTTTTGTAAGGAGTCCCGTTTCCTTTTTTTCTGCTATCCTTAGGTCAATAAAGCGCACATTACACAATAAAAATATAAGTATATCCGTCCACTTAAGCGAGGTGGACGTTTTTGAATTTTGAATTTATGTACAACTGAATTAGCACCAATATGATATTGTCAATATTCGATGTACTTATCTTTACGCACCCAATACATAATAGGTAAAATACCAAAGTACCTACCAGTATATATAATCTGTATAAACACAAAACTGCTGTGAGCTTTTTGGAACAAAGTTTTAAAGGTTCGCGTAAATTACATTGGCGGATAGCATTGAGTCGCATTGCAAAATTGTGCCAAAGCACTAATCATTTCGTTTTTTCTGCCAACGTTGGCCGTTGGCGTCGGAAATACCTAAATTGCTGTTGATTACAATAAAATAAAATAAATAAATTGCAGAGCGCAGAAGCAAACGCAGTGTCGTGCGCCCTTCGTATAGTTGATGGACGATAAAAATGGTATCTATTGTAGAAGCGGCTAGATTAAGGCCAAAATAGACGGTTGATTTTTCGAGATTTTTGCTTTCTTTTTCGAGGCTTCACCGATGAGTAATCGAAAATGAACCGTCTAAACACCGAGCATTCACCGTTCACAGGCGATTTTGCCTCCGCGACGAAAGTCTCACTGGTATCGTGCATCGTTCATCGCAAAAATGAACGAAAACGGTGCAATTTGGGCTTGGACCAAATTAGACATCTATTTGCATATTAGAACCTATTTTGGCCCGCCTTAATTTGCGCGAACGTTAACTAAGAAACGGGATTTCGATTGAGTTTTTTTTGTTCATTTATTGACAATTTGTAACATTCACGCAATAAAAAAATATTAATTTCCAGTCACTATTTCTGTACGTGTATTTCCTAAATCCCTATAAATTATACTAAGGTAAATTCAAAGGAACCAGTGTTAAAACTATTTTTCCGTATTTCTTTCAGTATAAATTATAAAATATGCAATTCCATTCAAATTATACTAAAACTATCCGATGCCCGCACTCGTTCGCATGAATTGAGGTTTTAAATTCCCGCGGGAAATCTTTTTTTTTTTGCGGCATAAAAAGTAATTATAGTCTATGTGTTAAACCAGGCTATAATCATTAATCTATCTCTACGCCAAATTGCCAAATCGGTTCAGTCGTAGCGGTGTGATTGAGTAACAGACATACATCCAAACTTTCGCATTTATAATATTAGTATGATCAAAGAATATAGAAAGACCTGTTTATCTATGGTATGATAGATAAGTATTTTTGGACAATAACTTTCCACCTACTTCTACATACATAGTCTTTTATACATATTTTAGGTATGTGTGAAGGGAAACTAACATAAAAGAACAATTTTGAAATATAAGAATTTATTTCACACTCAATTTTAAATTACAGTTAAATGCAATTCCATATAACTAAATATAGAAATAACATCTTTATTTGCAGGATTTATACAATAATAGCAACCATATTTGTATGGATGTATGGCCTAAGATTATTTTGTACCTCGATAAATAGATTAGAGCTCTTCCTCATTCAATCCTGTACCTATTGGTTTATAGTACGCACGTTGCTAAACAGTAAAAATGCCAAGGGTTCCAAGTTTTAAAGCGTACCTATAAGAACGACGTTAGCGTCAAATAAAATGAACCATAATTCATTAAATTAGAACTCACTTTCGTGTATGCATTCTTATACATTTACGTATACAATACGCTCTAAATTAAAATCGGTTGTACTTAATTTGTAACTTTAAATATGTAATAAAACTAAGGTTCATTTTTCTTTGATGCTAAAATGTAATCGAATTCTTATACGATCTCACGATTTCTTGAAATTCTATGATGGTGAAGGTAGAAATTAGATATGGATGTATGTGTCGAATATATAGATCCAGACAGGGTCTAATTTTAGTAATATTTTGTGGGACTAATTATTTATTGACGCATGCGCCCCCCGATACCTCATAATATTATAAGTAGGTAGGTATGTCTCCCGTAGGTACCTACTCCTGGCTTGTATCCAACTAGATAATTGGTTAAATAGACAAACTGAGTGATGATTGTGTAATTTGCTTAGTCTCATTAAATACAATTGGGATTTTTCCCACACTGTTCTAATTGTCATGCATATGTCCATTTGCGACAACCTTGCTCAATAATTGACTTGTGATTGTTTGTCGTAACTCGAAACGTATAATACCTATTATTTTGGTGTTAGCTAGCGTGTACCTATCTGACATTGAACTCAAGGTATTTGAATGGTGAAATCTCGTCACTTAATTAAATTAACAATGTGTAGGTATAACTACCTAATAGTTATGGAACATATGGACTCCTTGGTGCACAAATGATCCAATTAAGGGATCCAAGTGACATTTTAGAGATACCTAAGTATGTGAATTTTTTTCAAATATATAGACTAGCGCTTGACCGCGATCTCACCTGATGGTAAGTGAAGATGCAGCCTAGGATGGTATTTGCTGGCCTAGAAGATTATTATTTTCGCTTTGGGATCACGTAGGTTTCTGCAGAACATTCATTCATATCACTCTAACTGCATTGAAATTAGCATAAATGATACTCCTATCCTAGCTATATGATACTTGTGGTGAACTGATCGTATTTGCATTTTCCGATCAATACTGCACCCATCACAGGCAAGCGTATAATCCTGTGGCTGAATAAATAAATCAATTGCTTCAAAGCGCGGTGATTCTCATAAATCAAAGACATTGAATCAGAAAAGAATAGTACCGATAGGCTTTAGTCCACTGTCCGACTTGTTAAATCTAGTGATGAGATAAAAGTATCGAGTAATTGGGAAAGTTAAGTAAACAGACTATAGTTTATATCTACTATTCTCTTTCTGATGTATAGCGTTACCTATCTCTCTCGATGGAGTGGTATAGCTTTCGAGAGCTTTCCTAGATATCGATCCTTTTTTCGAATCCCTAAGCATCATACAAATTACAAACTTGATCCTATGTGGCCTCCCTTAAGCTAATGAGGCTTATTATTTAATTGACAGTAAGTTTAGTTTGTAGATATCTCTAAATGCTTAACTCTGTATTTTCTGGTTTACGTACAAAAAATATATTTATTTAGTTATATCTCATTATATATTTGTTTAGATTATTCTTTAAACACCGGGCAGATGTCAAGCGGCATCCCTATTTCTAGCGCATAAAGCATAACCAATCCAACCAAACGCCATTCTTCAGTCCTATAATAGTCCAACACAAAACATTGTCTTCACGAACACTTCCATATGCAAATCGCCTGGTTACCGCCGAAATACATGTAACAAATAGTCGTACATTCGTACGTGATTTCGAAACCGTAGCTCTCGCCTACCACCACGTGGAAAGCCGGGCCGAACTTCTTGTCCATAGATTCTTTGACCATCCGCGCTGCAAGCTCGTTGTTCTGGGAATACTTCTCGCACGCCGTTACGGACAACTCCATGGCCTCTATTCTCATCTCTTCCGACATGTCGGAATGCTGTAACAAAAATTTGGCTTTAAAAATACCGAACTCTGTACAGGTAACAACAGAAATAAACTTTTCGTGAATAACTGGTATTTCGAATATCTAAGATTTTAGAAACATTCTTTCGGAAGTACCTACCTTTCTCTAGATAGTAGAGACCTATGTCTCTACTATCTAGGGAAATTATTAGGTCTACGTAGTCCGAGTACGTAGGTACCTACCTATGTAGGTACCTACGTAGACTCGGTTGTGAAATCTGTTGTGTCGTTTGGGAGAGTTCTCTATTCGCATCTATAGACATTGTTATAAAAATGTATAGGTATTATTTAAATATATATATAAGTAGTTACATTATTTTATTAAAGTAGAACATTAACTACCCACATAATAGTAGCATTAGTAGTTAATCAGTTGCTTTTCATGAGTAGGTTACTAGAATAGATATTGGCTGTCCTTAACACAGATTGACAAAATCTAGCAAGGACAGCCAGTTCTGAACCTAATAATATAAGTCTTTTGGCATTTATTGTTAGGTTAAGTCCAAATTTGTAACCCTGTTTTATGAAATAAATATTATTATTAAAAAATATTATTATTAAAAAATAGATATAGGTATCTGCATCAGGAATATTTCCGTATTCTATTGCTTTTAAGAACAAGTAAATTAGGTGTTTCACAATAGTAAGTACCTAGGTAGTAGAATCATAACAACGGAAATAATATGTGAAGTCTTCAGATTTGTGCATCTATTTTTGAGATTGGTAACTATACTTAGCTGCAACATAAACATACGAGTATTCATTGATGGGTTAACAATCGGCTGAAGTTGGCTGATGGATCTAACTGCGAAAATAAACAGCGATAGCTGTTCGTGCACGGCACAGTATGACACGGAATCAGGAATAAATATCTGATTTCCTAAAGTTAATTTATAGGGGACGCTTACCCTAGGCCTTTATAAAAAATTTATCGATCTAGTCTAGTCAATACTTAATAGATGAGATTAATCAGAAATGATGCTTGACTTCGCAGAACTTTTGCAGACCGTCGAAAAGTCGCATATCTGGGGCACGTCCTCAGGCATGAGTGATAATAAGAGCTTCTACAACACATGACGATGGGAAAAGTTGCTGGAAAAAGAGGCATTGGTCACAGAAAAATGTCCTGGCTTTGTAACATCCACCCCGCTGGGTAAAGTGCAGATTGGCAGAACACACGCACCTTTGAGAACATTATGGAGAACTCTCAGGCATGCAGGATTCCTCAAGATGTTTTTCTTCATCATTATTATAGATAATTGCTTAAAACGCGTGCGCGTGCATCTTAAAGATACGTGCCTGAGATCGAACCTCGGATCCCCCGAAAAGGAAGCAGAAGTCTTAACCACTAGACTATCACCGTTTCTATAATTAGATTTAGAAAATAATATAATTTTAGATTATTATTAAGGTTGCTCCAATCCGGCAATCAAAATATCTGTATGACAACACTCGCCACCCGTGCCGTATACCGTCGTATCTCCAGAAACGCCAAGATCTTGGTTAGAAGAAACGCCTGCTTCTATCCAAGATTATAAGGTTTCAATATATTATATTACAATTCGTTAAGTGACTGGTGGGTGTCTGTCATTGTTCAGACGTTTAGATTGTGCAGTAACACGATACGTCACGCTGCGCGGAGACCAGCCGATGCGCAAGAGTGCTGTTGACTGCGACGTTGATCCGGCTTCGTTCACTTCTCCGAATTTCCCTATTTTTTACCGACGACGGAACAAAGTCCTGGCTTTAGAGTCGTTTGTGCGTCTTCTTCTTTATCAACCGATAGATGTCCACTGCTGGACTAAGGTGTCGTGCATAGACATCCACAGGCTTCGGTCTTAAGCCGCCTGTATCCAGCGGCTCATACACAGTCCACATAGTTAATATGAAGTCTATCAACACTGCGCTTTCCCATGCGAGGTAACCTATTTCCAAATTAGTGTCTCTTTGATTTAAGTATAGATGATGATAAGATTTAGTTTAAACGTGACAATTAATGATGATCAAAATACGGGCAAACCTAAGACCATTTTACCGCTGAGCCATTGGGCACGAAATTTACAAAAACGCGTAGTTATACCCTCTTATTTATATTATTTTTAGTGGGAAATGTTGGTACTTAAAATCATTTTTCTAAGTAGGTAAGCGTTTTTTAGTTAGGTACTGAGGTTCAATAAATAAATAAAAAATATAGATATTTAATGGATATGCATAATATAATAAATGAGAAAATTAATGAACATTTTAACTCACCCTTATTAGTGGATAAGTGTGTATCACTTTTTCCGCTGCCCCAACAGTAGCCGCTCCTTCCTCAGCCATTATTTACATCCACTCGCAATCAAAATAAATAAAAATTACGTGAAAATATCCAAAACAAAGCCGTAAAACAGAGCTGCCGTGTGTCAGCCGTCGCGACGTTTTCCCAACTGTTTACGCGTCGCCTTGGTTACGGAGACGGGAGGCTGGCAGCGATTGATTTTTTCTCCTATTGAAACCCACATACTGCCAGAACATCGTCGTTATTAGATAATTTTTTAAGAGGACAAGCGTGGGAGCATGGTGATTGGTAATGGTGGGTGAAGATTATGGAGCAAATTACGATTGGAGTGGAATCTTGATACCTTTGATAGCAGCAACAGCTAACTACATACCGCACGTCTTATACATAGGTATAAGTTTCTATAAGTGTAAAAGATAAATATTAGTTATGCAGGGGTCGGTATATTTTATAATTTTATTGTTTTTCATAGGTAGAGTCATGGTTTAGATTGATTTCCCCACAAGATTTCCCCTACTAAAAATTCCTGGTTTTCACCACCACCTTTCGAATTTCGCAGCTGATAAAAAAGTTCGCATCTATAAAAAGTATTGCCAAATAAAAAAAAAGTTTGACATTTGATGTCTTCACCAGTCTTCACTATGACATTGACAAGTGTCAAATGTCAAAAGAGTAGGAAATAATGTAAATAAACCGAAAAGAAGGAATTTTTCTGATTATTCAGTTTGTTTTTAGGAAATTCAGCGTTTTATTAGAGTTTTTATAAAAAACCATGGCTTCTCGATTTAGCGGCGCGCTTCAATTGACGGACCTTGACGATTTCATAACTCCATCGCAGGTAATCATAACCTATTTAAAACCATTTTAACTTTATAAAAGCCTTAACTTGTTTCATAATTACCTTGTATCCTTGAAATTAATTATTTTATCATTATTTACTCTGATGTGCACGCCATAATGATTTGTCACGACGATTATATCACAAATCAATACTTCCTTAAAAATATTATAATTGCGAAAGTGTTTGTTTGTGGGTTTGTCCTTCAATAACGCACTCCATGTTTTGATCTGCCATCCCTTATTATTACAGGAATGTATAAAACCAGTAAAAATAGAGAAGACAAAAACTAAGACTGGTGCTAAGTTAAAAATAGGTGAGGATGGGTACTTCGATATGTCCAGTGGTAAGGAGCAGAAGTTGCAAAAGGTGGAGATAACATTAGCTGACTGTCTCGCGTGTAGTGGATGCATTACTTCAGCTGAGAGTGTGCTGGTGACCAGACAGAGCCAAGAGGAGCTGCTGAGGTAATAATGCTAATTGTATTTATTTGTATTTGTATTGTATTGGACTTAGAAAACTTCATCGTAGAATCACTGTATACATAGCATAGTTTCATTACCTATTGTAATTTTTTTTTTTTTAAAGAGCATCCGCTGAGTTTGTTGCTGGCTCTTCTCGGCAGGAAAGGCATTCTGAACCAGTGGTAGATTCATTGACGATTCAAAAGCGCTTGTAAAAGTTTGCATAAAAATATTTCTTTTCTATTCTAATTCACTTCTATCATGTCTAATTAATACGATAATTAATAGTTTGTTGTGGTAAGTAGCAGACATGACATACAAAATCTTTGAAATAATTTATCTTCACTTGTAATAAGTTTTGGTCACTAAACATACAAAAATGATGTGGTCTCATATATGACAAGTATGCTAATAAAGTTTTTATTCAAATAAACTTTTATAAAATGCTTTTGAATCATCGAGTGAATCTACCATTTGTCCCTTTTTAATATGAAAAACCAAGAATAAGTCAGGCAGTTGCTCTTAAAAAAAAGTAGAATATACTTTTAACAATACGATGCCATCTGTAAATAATTAATTGCCAATTTTATATTATCATTTTTTTTTTGTAAATAATCTTACAATCAAATCTAAACTAAAAAATTAATCACAAACTAATCTTATAGCTTTAAAATAAATTAGTGTTTTTTTTTTCTTTCAGAGTATTTTCTGAGAGGAAGTACACAGACCCAAAAGGTGTAACACACGATGTTAGCCTGGTTGTGATCTCCCTGTCACCTCAGCCAACGCTCTCCCTTGCAGCCAGGTACAAGATAGAACCCGAAATAGCCACACAAAAATTAGCTGGTAAGCTAGTGTTAAAATTTTGATATTACTGTATCTATCTGTACCTAGTAGAACATTGTGTAGGAGATGATAAACACAAATACCTAATAGTACAGGTACAGAAGATTCACTCTGCAAAATCATTTTAATAAATAGCCAGTATTGTATTGTTTATGTCTTCGATTCTGACTTACATAAGTGCTTATGAATGTCAAAAATGTTACAGAAATCACACAAAATACAAAGTCTAACATGTGCAAAATACTTATTAAAAATAAAAATAAATTAATTTAATGTCAAAAAATTAGGTACTATGTACTAATGTCAAGGGTCAAAATAAAATAATAATGCAATGTTGCTTTACTTGAGAAGATATATTTTTCATTGGTGAAATCATGTGTTTGCCTAAGTATGGCGATTTTCCTACATTGTAGGATGTAGTTTATATAATTTCTACATAAACCTAAATATATCACATGTCGGTTGACGAATTTTAACTTATAGCTGTTTTCAAAGGTTACTTCAAAAGCCTGGGCGCGGATCTAGTCCTGGATATGACGGTAGCGGAAGACATGTCGGTGTTAGAAGCACAGCACGAATTCCTGCAGCGATACCGCGACCAGCAGAATGACCCGAGCGCTAAACATTTACCAATGCTGGCTAGCTCATGTCCAGGTATGCTTCTCTATGCCACCGAAATGACAGCGTCGTAATTAACTCGTCCTTAAAATCTTATACATTCCAAATTAGAATCTGTTAAATACAGGTGACATAGGTGGAAGGAAAAATAGGTCATCGATGAATCAAATAGTTTGATAATTTACATAAAAATATATCTTATTCTAATTAAAAATGAACTATGCACAGTTTAATGTGGAAAGGTGGTAAAAGTGGAAAAAGTAACCCATGTAAGTCAACCAACATATTGAACAGAGTGAACAGACTATAGCAATCATTGGGGCTAAAACCACTATAAACATGGGAACCACATATCTAAATATATAAAAGGCAAACGTGACTGACTGATTGACTGACTGACTGATCTATCAACGCACAGCTCTAACCACTGGACGGATCGGGCTAAAATTTGGCACACAGATAGCTATTAAGACGTAGGCAACCGCTAATAAAGCATTTTTGAAAATTCAACCCCTCAGGGAATAAAATAGGGGTTTGAAAAATCGAACTTAACGTGAGCGAAGCCGCGGGAAATAGCTAGTTATCTCATAAAACATTCATTTAATTTGTAAAGGTTGGGTGTGCTATGCGGAGAAAACTCACGGCAACTTCATCCTGCCCTACATCTCGAGCACCAAGTCACCGCAGCAGATCATGGGCTCGCTGGTCAAGCAGCACCTGGCCGCCAGGCGCGAGCTGGCGCCGGGCGCGGTGTACCACGTCACCTTCATGCCGTGCTACGACAAGAAGCTGGAGGCGTCGCGCGAGGACTTCTACAGCGACGTGCTGAGCTGCCACGACGTGGACTGCGTCATTACTGCAAGTATGCCCGAAACTGTGAGCGTCGAGATGACTGACCAAAGTGACCGATCAGCGTTAAACTCCAGCATTTAGTAACTATGTATTATCATTGTTAAGTTTGACGACATCATGATATTTTAAGCTGGTAGAAAGATGAAATTTTGTTCTCTCAATCTAAATTAAAAAGTTAATAGTGCTGTCACATAGAATAGAAATAGAACAATTTTTTATTCAAATAAACTTTTACAGAGTGCTTTCGAATTTAGGTTAGACCTGTTATTTTACCGTGTTAACAGAACAGACTACATCTCTCTAGCCCTAATTTATTTTCACAAACTAACCGCTGAACCTATCTTGACGAAATTCGGCACAAAGACAGCATATAAATCTTCATTTATGTGGAAGAAGTTGTGGACGTCAGTTAGTTAAAATTCGTGCAATGAGGGAGAACTATTTATTGACAAATGAATCGTTTTATTGGCAGTCGAATTGGAGCAAATGTTGGTGGCCAGCAACAAATGTTTGTCGGAGGTGGCGGGCTGTGAGTTGGACTGGCCGTGGGGCGAGCACGCCGAGCTGCGCGGCGTGCGGCGCCACGCGGGCTCGGGCTCGGGCGGCCACGCCGACCAGATCTTCCTGTACGCCGCCGAACAGCTGTTCGCGGAGTCCCAGGCGTCGTTGGTTTACAGAAATTTAAGGTCAGTTTTTAACGGCTCCATACCTTCATACAAGATTTAACACCAGCTATTATTAAGATCGAGGAAAAACAAAAGTTTATTTTATCCATCCCCTTTAATTTTTAACTTTTTTTTTAATTATTTGTCATTATAGTGGCGATAGAAATACACATTCTCACAGACATCTACTTATTCCCGTTTAAATACACCCCACTGACAGACAGACAGACGGACGGACAGCAGAGGCTTAGCAATAGGTTCCTGCTGCTACCCTTTGTATATGACCACAGGGACCTTAAAAATGGTATACTGACCAAAAAAGAAATCGACCGTTTCGTAGAACAAAGTCTTATCTGCTAAATTTATAACTTGAAAACTTGAGATTTGAGCCTTAAAAGTCACATCTGCAAGGCTCAAATCTCAAGTTATGAATTTAGCAGATGAGACTTTGTTCTACGGAACGGTCGAAATGGTAATGGTAACCTTAGTTTAATCGCCTGATGTATATTCCTCAACGTTACGATGTAGACAAGTTGTAAGTTGCGTGCGCGGGTCACACCCCCGCCGCCATTGTTGCCGCGGCCCGCGCTGCAGGCCGCGTATTACGCATTGGACATTGGACGCCGGCCGAGCGCTCATTACACTTTACAATGTCTATTTATAGCGGGGGGCGGCGAATCTACTCGAATGCAACTCATTAACCTTTTCATATTGAACTAGCTACCGAATTACGCAGCCGTAATTGATTTATCAACTTTGTACCCATTTTGTAAGGAACTCTAGGTTTTGCGTGCGATTTAGTCCACGTAAAGTTAGGTTTTCGAAAACTGTATAAGGTACGGACTACGGTACCTTTTGCTGAAAAGCTTATGTCGCTCACCACAAAGAGGTTATCTCTTTCATAACTAGTTAGTAATTTTTTTGTTTTTGTATTTTACTTCAATTCAATATCCATAACCGAAACTATCCGAAACTAACCGGTAATCTAAAATAATTTCATATCCATAGCCGGATCTGAAACCGATATAATTTTATTCCTATATCCGTATCCAGATCCGAAATATCATATACATGACATCCCTACAAGAGCGCTATAAATATAATTAGTTCACTGTTTAGTCACGACTGTTCTTTTTGAACAAACTCTAGATTGTATTGCCTCGTATCAGGAACCCGGACTTCCGCGAAGTGACGTTGGAGAGGGACGGCAAGGTGGTGCTGCGGTTCGCGATCGCTAACGGCTTCCGCAATATACAGAATCTCGTGCAGAAGCTCAAGCGCGGCACCTCGCCCTACCACTACGTCGAGGTCATGGCGTGCCCCTCCGGTGAGTCAAGTGCCATAACACTAAAATAATATCCTATTTTATTCTTAGCAACGGCCAAAGCCTCCCACCAGCAGGGCGATTCAGACCTGTTCGATAACATACCGTGTCGATACGGTTAGATATCTATCTCTTTTTGTCGTGTGGATTCAGAGCGAGCGAAATATATGTTAACAAACCGAATCGATCGACAAATAAGTTATCGGAAGGGTCTGAATCGGGGGGCAGATCAGACCCGAGTCAATTCAGAAATTATAAATTACCAAATTGCCTCCGCCGGGAATTGAACCCGAGACATCCCAATTATAAGACCACAGCGCTCACCACTGCGCCAGGGAGGTCTACAAAACATACACGCAGAGACAACAATTACATACAAAAGTCCTTGAATTTTCGCAATCAAAAATAGGCTACTTTTGGGCACTCTCTAGGTCCTCAACTACACCATGCAAAAAAAAAACGTCGTAAAGTCCAACAAACAAACTCACTTTCGCATTTATGATGCTATAAAGCTGATGCCCGCGACTTCCCACGGAAACTCTTTAATTTTCCGGGATAAAATGTTGCATTATACGTTATTCTAGAATATAATCTATCTCTGTGTGTCAGCGAAACGACTGAGCCAGTCATTGCGGCGTGATTGAGTAACAAGTATCCATCCGTCCATACATCCAAACTTTCGCATTTATAATATTAGTAGGATTAGTAAGGATTCACGCTTATAGGTTGCCTGAATGGCGGTGCCCAAGTGCGGCCGATCAGCGGCGAGAACAGCAGAGACTTGATAGCGCAGCTGCAAGCTCTGTACGAGCAGCTGCCGCTGGCGCAGCCCGCGCACAACCGCCTCGTCCGGCAGCTGTACGCCGACTGGCTCGACGGCCGCGACTCCGACAAGGCGAGGGCAGTCCTACACACCAGCTACCACGCGCTGCAGAAGAGCGATATAGCGCTCAACATCAAATGGTGATCGATAAACTATTTTAGACCTTAATGCGTTGTGATAAAGTTTATTGAATACGTACTTTCCAGTGAATGGCCCAGTTCAAGAAGTCCCTACGTCCATGATGAACCAGCTCAAGGAGTCCTTAAGTCCATTTTTCCAAAACAGAAAAAATGAACTTTAAGACTTATTGAACTGAAGTAAATTTTTTTAAAACAAAAAATGGACGTATGGACTTCTTGAACTGGGCAGTTATGGACTTAGGGACTTCGTAAACTGGGCAGTTATGGACTTAGGGACTGCTTGAACTAGGCCATTCTTGATAAAGTTAATTTTTAGGGTTCCCTACCCAATGAGTGCCAACGGGAACCTATCACTAAGCCTCCGCTGTCCGTACGTCTGTCTGTCAGCGGGCTGTATCTCATGAACCGAAATAGGTAGATACTTAAAATTTTCACAGAATGTGTATAATGTATATCTGTTGCAGCTATAACAACAAATAATAATAATAATAAAATAAAAAATAAAGGGGGTTATACAACAAAAATGATTTTTTTGGCGTTTTTTGCTCGAGCTTAACAATCACTGTAACGATGGTACGGAACCCTTCCTGTGCGATTCCAACTCGCACTTGGCCGTTTTGATACATACTAGTTACTAACAAGGTTGTATGGAGGAGAACATTCTATTCGCATAAAACTGTCACTTTGCCTCTCATTCTTTTTTTCTTCCGAAAATCTGTTTTAGAACCCTTGTATTATTAATTATTATGTTAATTGTTTTGTCAAGTATTTTCCATCCGTTATGTGTACAACGTTTTCACAGTGATTTTTTTTTTTCATTTGTTTTGTTGAAAGTATGTTCAACATATACCTACTGTTTTATTTTTTTTTACTTACTAGTAAGAATAGAAATTACCTATTATTACATAGTACACATATTTTTTGTAAATATAAGTGAATTTGCTTAATGATGTAAATAATATGTATATATTGAATTTAAGAATGTAATCATATTATGGTATAGTATTTATGAATATATTATACTGATTCAATCCAATACCGACCAGTTTATTTTAATACAAAAAATAGAGATACCTATTTTTTATGCGTTATAGTTTTACCTACTTTGACAATTTAAAAGAGTTTTAATAGATAACATAATATATTATTTTAACCGACCTCTAAAAATTAGTAAATTAGTTGTTACTAATTTTTTGTTTTGGGCTCTTCTGGAACCAGGGCACGTTTGAAACCCTCCTCGATAATCAATATTCAATAGTTGGTTACCTTTTATATCAGTTACCTTTACCTCACTGTGCAAGTAAGGTAAAGGTAACTAATATAATGATAATAATTACGTTACGATCAAATTCAAATTTTGAATTTGATCGTAACGTAAATGAACGTTGAATTTCAAATGGTTAAGTATTAGCTCGGAGGTTCTCAATTCGACACGTAGGTATTTTTTTAGAAAAATATCAAAGACAGTAAAAATTGGAAAATATGTATCTTACTAGAAAATCATTTTTTACCTATGCTGTTATTGTAATTTGTCGCGTATTGTAGTACGAGTATGTAAATCGTCGGCCGCTCGCGATACACATTACACATTGTATAACGGCGACTTATGCATCGTCACTCGCTGGCTTTTTATGTAGATTCGCACCAACACGTGCTTACGAGGAATTTTACCTTTTATGTGGCGACACGACGCCATTATTTATTATATAGCCGCAATATCCCAACGGTTAAAGATGGGTATAGTTCTTTCATTTCACGAGGGCTCGTGGCTCATGGTTGTTTGCGTGTCGTAATTGTATAAGTGTGAGCGAGAGCTTGCTCGCGCCTGACCGCTCTCACTTAGGCTCCTGACTTTGCTATCATGTCATGAGTCATGCTCTCTTTAAACATTTCTGTGGTGGTGTCGTGTGGTGCGGGTTGTTACGTTCCCTCAAATATGGTTGAGCGAAGCAATGGCTGGATCATGCGTCATGCTCGTGAACGGGTGCCACCAACGGGAATGGGTCTGCTCTGACTGCCCGTCTTGACATGCGTTGGATTGATGTACCTACGTATGCATTTTTGCATTTTTGAAGCTTTATTGTGGAAGCACTGTATACATAGCATAGCTTTCATTAACTATTGTAAAATTTTTATTTTTTTTGAAAAGAGCAACCGCCGAGTTTATTGCTGGCTCTTCTCGGCTAGAAAGGCATTCCGAACCAGTGGTAGATTCATTGACGATTCAAAAGTGCTTGTAAAAGTTTATTTGAATAAAAAATATTTCTATTCTATTCTATTCTGACTGTGCTCTCCTCAATGTTTATGTACACGACGTAACCACAAGTAAAGCGTAACTTCGCGAGATTAACGGACTGTACTGAAAACTGAAATGTGGCAAGTATTAACCCCACCATTGCATTATTGTCATACACACTCCTAGCACAAGCTTTCCTCTTATTAGGAGGGCATAGAAGGATATTAATCAACTTCACTTGGCTGATATTCTTTAAAAAAAAATTGCCCCCATTGGTCTAGTTACTAGTGGCAGACCTGGTGCACTCCGCAGTAAACTGCGAGCTACAAGTACATGGCATACTTACTTCTTCGAAGGGCCTAAATTCGGAGAGTGCGAATGGATAAAAGAGTTACGTGATAGAAAGAGAGAAAAATCTAGGTGAATAAGACGGCAGGTAAGTAGAGCTGTGTCAACCTGAATTGCACTTTATTGTTTGGTATTTATTTGCGGAGTGAATCTTCTGTACCTTTAGGTACTATTAGATATTCTGTGCTTTGTGTGTGCAAGTTTCCTCGTTCGATTGCCGGCTGAAAAAATTAAGGCCTTCTACTAGCCCGGAGCTTGAAAGTAGGCGATGTATCTGCCCCGTGTCCCAGAATGCACGTATAGCCGTCGATCCTGCGCCTTATCTCTCTCCGGTCGTGTCAGATTTCCGTTCCATAAAACTATGAGTGTGAGGGAATAGACAGAATTGCGTACGACAGAATTAACCACATTATCCGGCGCGTCGTGTTTACCTACGTGTCGTTTGCTATAAATCGACTTCGGGTCAAACAATTAATATGAATAATCGATTAAATCGGACCGAATGGGTCAGTGTGAAGAGTGGCAGCGTCGGTGAAACAGCGCACACCCATATTTCCAAACTCTTGCACTGTTTACAAAACAACCGACAGGGTGCGCTGCAAAAAACAATCCTATTAGTTAAACATTAAGTTGTATAGTGCAATGCCATGGGGGACTTCCGTGTGATGGGAGCCAGCAGGATTCATTTCATACTGTTGTGCACAACGTTCAGGGCTGTGATAAGCACCGGATTGGGAAGATGCCCGATCTACCCGCAGTTTCCAGACTACGATATCGGACGTGTAAGTACCCTTCTTGTTTTATTTAAAAAAAAGCCGAAAATGAAAGAGGGTTAGGTTTGATTCACACAGACGCAAAGTCAACCCACATGATAGCAAAATCTTAACTTTAAGTTTTTTTCACCGAGTTATTCTAGGAGCTTGAAATTTTCAGAACTTCAAGAGACTATTGAATTTTATATCCAGTATAAATTTCGACTTAGTATCTTAAATCGTTTTCGAGAAAAAGGATCTTGACACACTGACAGACAGACGGATAACGTAGTGAGCCTATAAAAACGAGAGGAAAATAGTAACAGACATACACAATGATCAAATAAACGTTGGAAAATGTTGCATGCATGTTTAGGTTAATTAAACTATTAGTAATTCAGAACACCGAACATTCTACGAAACAAATTGGTTAGGTAACTGCCTGCAATAGGTAAACCTGGCAAGTGACTCAATAATATTTTGTAAACAATATAAAAATGTTAATAATATACGAAATTACCAACCAACGAGTATGTTACGGGGGTTAAGGTCGCCATTCTATGATTGTTTATGAAAAATGCAGTAGGTTAGGTATAGGCACTTGAATCCATTTTTGAATTAGATAGGTTACTTACTATGTATTCAAAATAACCTTGTTAATCTATCAAGACGATTGTTGAGGCTTACCTATTTAACTGCTTCTAATTATTGTTTAAATCACAAAAGTTCGAAGTTGGGTCGCGTGATGTTAAATGATTACCGCCACACATGAACATTTTAGCACCAACACATTGTGTTGCTGGCTTTTCAGGAATTTGTTGGTCCGTCCCTTGAAGAAAGGTTTGACCTAGTGGCATGCCGAGTGCGCACTTGTAAAGCAAGGCCTCACGGAGCGGTTCTCACCTGCGCCTGCAGCGGTTGCGTTACAACTGTTTTATTTCAAACCCCCCGAAACCGCACTCCGCAGGTTTATGCGGTTACGTACTAGCCGCCGCGGTTGCGGAAAGAACCGCTAACTTGGCGGTAGATGATGGGCGGTTATTTACGATCGATTAGTGGGTCAGCCAATTCAGTGTTAATGATAGAGATCAGCGGTTGTACCTAGTTGATGAACCTATGTTCAGATGACGGGCACGTGGTACGAGGTGGAGCGCTCGTTCCACCTCATGGAGATGGCCGCGAGCTGCACGGAGCTGGACGTGGTGCTCAACGAGCGAGGGTATCTGCTCATCACCGTCAACACCATCAATAGGTGGTGAGTGACAGTTACTTTTAGCAGTGTTCTTACACACATCTCTCGTAGGTGCTTGGTTCTTGGCCTCACCGTATGCAATGTATCAAATAAACAATCCAGACTGCTTAAATTCTTGGCCTAAAAGTGGCAGGTCGCGTACCAATCCAAGGCATAGAAGAATCACTGGTTGAAGACTTGCCTGTAGGGAGTAGGTAGGTATTAGGAAGTTCACTAATAAGTAACGGTTGTGAGACAATTTTGATTCGTTACAGTTAAATACTACTTTTAGTAAAGGACAACATTGTAAGAAAACCTGCATACCTGAGTTATCCATAATGTTCTCAAGGGTAGGTACCTATGCGGAGTCTGCCAATCCGTACTTGCCCAGCATTGTGGACTATGGCATAAACCATTCTCGTTCAGAAGACCTGTGCCCAGTACTGGGCCGGCCATGCGTTGAGAATTGAGATGAAAGAAGTGTGCCAGACCAGTAGTGGACCAGAGATGGATTGAGAATGACTGTTAAGTAGTGTTAATTAATGTCGCAGGACAGGCAGCCACGGGACCAGCCACGGAATCGGCATCCCGAGCCACGAGGGCGCGTCGTCGTTCCGCTACAAGGTCAACAACCGCATGCCGTACATCATCGGGCGGCTGCTGCCCGGCGCCGGCCAGTACAGCGTACTGTTCACCGACTACGACAACTTCGCCATACTGTGGTCCTGCACCAACTTCAGCGTCGCACACTCCGGTGAGTATTCAACTGTAGCTGCTGCCCGGCGCTATGAGTAATAGTACTGCCCTGACATTCACGATAGCAGTAGGCGGTGTCAGCACTGATGTGTGCCCATTTGCTTGGGTTGAATGGTCTAAGTCGGCACTAGAGTATTAACAGTGCCAACCCGAGACCAATTCTGTCGGTACCGGGAATTGATAGTGAAAATATAAACAATATTGTTTGAGATTTTTTTTCTCTCATGGCAAAGTTCAAAGTTGCGACGTTCATGCGCCATAATAATTTCTATCTACGCGCTTTACTGCAGAATTTCTATCTACGTAGAGTGGGTTGTAGTAACGTTCACGCCACTGGATATAAGCCTGTATACTGTATAGTTTACGTATATGTATACACAACTAGCTTTTGCCTGTGACATTGTCCGCGTGAATTTAGTTTTAAAAATCTTGCGGGAATCTTCTATTTTTATGGGATAAATGGTAACCTAAGTCCCTCTCTCAGTCCTAAACTATTACCACGCAAAAAATAGCATCGATCCGTTGTTCCGTTGCTGCGTGATTGAAGGACAAACAAATGCACTTTCGAATTTGTACTAGTAAGGATTTTGTTTCAGATCGCATGTGGGTGCTGGGCCGGCAGCGCGACATCGAGGCGGGGCTCCGCGCGCAGATCTACGCGCTGCTGCAGGAGCTGCGCCTGGACCCCGACCGCCTCATCCTCGCCAAGAACCACAACTGCAGCGTCGCGGACACCGAGCTCTACCCGCAGCTCGAAGACACCACACAGTTCAATTAAATATACTTATTTTATTTATCGACCTACCGTCATTATCATTTTCCTACCGAAAAATATTTAAGCATATTTTCCAAATAAAAAATCCTCAATACTCAACCACAGTAGTAAATTGTTTTGTTCAACAAACTTCATTTTAGGACACGATTTGGGAGACTTGCCCGTTTTGACCAACGCTACCTAACTTTTATCGGCAACCTAAACTAAGTTAGACGACGCTGTCAATTTCGTTTTCACCTTTAGGAAACGCCTAAATTCGGGAATGACATTGGTCAAGGAATTGTATTCTTGTAGGTCTACTACGTAAAGAGATTCGTACGAAGGGGATGATTTAGGTATATAGTTGGTAAAAACGGGCGCAGCTGCAGTTATTAAATACTACTAGATCAGAAGTGGGATTACACAAATCTCGTAATTCCGATTTTTTTTTTAAATTTCTCTGAAAAAAAAAAAACAACTTGAAAACGTAAACTTAAACAGTTAAACAAGACCCTGAGTGCTGTTTTCTTTAAATTCTTTACAAAGTTAGAAGTTTCATGTTATATTTCTTGATTTGATTGAAATAATATAGAAGATCAAAGAAATATACAAAAACAACATTAGAGATAGAAAAATATCGACAAAACACCTGTTGATCCTTCATAGATAAATATTTATTACTTATTTATTTATAATTAGAGATATTGATATTACATTATTTTAGTAAAAGTCTATTATTTTATTAGAAATACAAAAACCAGTCGCTTACACATCTAATTTATCATTAGGCCGATATTTTGTGCCGTCTGATTCGGTTTTAAATAAATACTAAACTAAACGTGACAGTCCTATAAAAACATTAAACAGTAGGCATCTCCACTCGAGACGGTTGTACCGTTTTCAATGTGATTTCTTTGGTTTAATAGTTGGATGAGGAATTAGTCTCAGCAGTTTTTTGTTAGTCACCTAATATGCACTACGAGAAAATTTTGTCTACTCTTTTTTTTGTGATATCTTTCAGAGATAATAAAATTTTCTCGTGGCGTGCATACTAGCCTTATTGGTCGGAAGAACCTTCCAATAGTTTTAGGGTCCTCGCGCACTACGCAGCCATGACCGTAGCTAAAAGTGGCCGCAGCATTCAGGTAAAATATCGTAACTCGATACGCACCTCGCAATAGGCCGGACGACGTGCCGCCACTTGACTTTATTGCCAAGCTTTACTTACCGACTAAGTAAACTTAGTTTAGTGCGCGAAGCCTTTATCTATTTGGCACCTAGGACGTCACAAACAAAAAACAAGCTTCAACGACATAACACGTATTTTTGGCATCAGTGATTAAAAAATAGCGCTATCCTTTTCTGCATGGAGCGTTGTGACAAGAATGACACTATTTATAAACTGTCTAATTTAGTTTAGTTAAACTCCGGCTCCTCACATTGGATCCAACACCGTTAGTCCAACATGTGTTTAAATAGCATTGATGGTCTAAAATTCGCGCCAACTTTGGGAATCGGCCGTTCCGTGACGGGTACTAGGAAAACATACGACAAAACTTGCATCCATATCTATGTTGGAACTTGTTGGTGCCAACGTGTATAGCTGGCCTAAGTTCATTGCACAATAAAGACTTTTTGCGCTCAATCACAAAATAGAGAGCCGGTGGCAATTTGCGTAGGTATATCATTAGATGGTCGATTCAAATAGCTAATAGAATTTTGAAGCATATGAACAAGGTAAATAAGGTTATAGTAGATATACCAAGATGTACAAAACTAATTTACCAAACGTCAAACTATTAAAATCATGATATTCCAATAGAACAACAAATGATATTATAACTTATAACTTATTATCACATAAAGAGACAGAAGTAAGAAAAGATATAATTTTTTGGCACGTGAACTAATGATATAATTGTTTCCCACCAGCTCCTTATGTAAAACGCACGTATAAAAGTCTTTCTAAGTTTTCATAACAACTGAATTAACACCATTGCTGCTACAAAAGATAGGCAAGGTATTTCAACAGGCCAATTTAACACAAATTAGCAAATAGATAAAACTCAACAACACAATGTACATACATAAATGCAACTTTAAAAGAGAAAAAAAAAAAAGAAAATTTAACAAGAGATTAAAACTTAAAAATTAAAACATAACATTCTCAAATAAGTACATTAAAAAACAATGCAAAAAGTAACAATTATTATTATTAGCTGATGCCCGCAATTTTGTAAAACCTAATTCTAGGCGAATAAGGTGTCTTGTCTTGCTTAAAACTTTTTTTTTTCAGTCTGAAAAGCCTAAAATGCAAGACACCAGAATATAGTCTGAACAACCTGCTTACTGTACCATAATTTCTGTTAATCTGGAGACAAGAAATGATGTGTAATAATGTATTCCGTAATTAACTATAGGACTGTAAGTTATATATTTAATTACTAGTTGATGCCGGCGACTTCGCTCGCGTGGAATTAGTTTTTAAAATCCCGCGGGAACTCTTTGATTTACCAGGATAAAAAGTAGCCTATGTCACTCTCCCGGTCCTCAACTATACCCATGAAAAAAATCACGTCGATCCGTTGCTTTGTTGCGGCGTGATTGAAAGACAAACAAACATACTTTCGCATATATAATATTATTTAATTATTTTCATTTTAAATATTATGAACAACAGTTTGTTAATCACTAATGTATATTGTAATTAGTATTGACGTACAACAGAATTGTTAAGAAATATCTTTTTCATTAGAACAACCGACAGTCAAAATCTTACTATATCCAGCTTATAATATATGATAATTTATATTAACAATTAATTTAATTATTACTATATCAATCAGTCACACAACATACAATAGTTACACAATTGAACACTTAGAGAATTGCTATGGGAGCAGTGATGAAAACTGTTTTATTTTTGTGGCCAGCCTCCATAGAGAAAACTAGAAGACTAACACTATCAGTACAGTGAGTCCATGAAACAAGTAGTTCAAGGTCTATTTTACAATGACTTTATAATATTGTCAGCAGTGCGATTGCAGTAAGATGACAGCTACAGAGTAAAGATCGCATTCACCTTTGATTGGGTGACACTTTCTCGCTTTTGGCTCAAATATTGTAAGTAAGAATTCCATAAATTCAGCCAATCACCACAATTGACTGTGGCAATGCTTGATGCAGCATTTCTGCAATCGACATATAGTTTTCGAGACATGCAAACTTTTGCTAGGTATCAAAGATGTCCACAAAAGATGCACTGAATTCTTCTACATCTTCTATATCAACTTGTGATACAAATCGGTATCTTCAACTTATAACTCATGGATTATTTTGGTAATTTTAGTTCTTGCACCCACTTTAACCAACCACCAACACAAGTTTTCGAAAACAGTTAAAAGTTATCCCTATTAACACAGTTCCTTACTTGGTTCAACCTCAAACACTCAGCATCACGGTTGCTATAATCACAGGTGGGGCTGGAGTCAGGGCTCTCACCCTGGGGGGCGGAGTCCTTGTGATTGGGGATGTCATGTCCATGGTTGTTCTGCATGAACTGGTTCATCCACAGCTGTTTCTCCTCCACTTCACGGCTCACAACCACAAAAAGTTCCTTCTCTTTGCTTTCCAGCTGCTCTTTCAAATACGCTATTAGGTCACTACTCTGAAAAGACAACAACACAAAAATTAGTAAAGTATTTTTTGAACCCCAAAAAGAGAAAATTACCCAGACTCAGTTTCGTAAAACGTTATCATTGCAATTCATACTTAAAATAGGTAATAATTCGAAAGCACTTTGTAAAAGTTTATTTGAATATTCTATTCTATTGTAAATGATTTATCACTTGCTGTGATAGAGATGACATTCTATGAACCCAAAGCCAATCACCCTTTCCAAATAGAAAGGGCAATTATATTTCTTGGATCATAAGTAAAGTTTGTGTAATATTGTACTTTTTGTTATTGCAAGTTGCAAGCTTTTTGTTTGCTTTTAAGGACAATTTTTTTTTGTTCCTTGTATGCCATAAACCATAAACATAGCTGAAGATCATGCATACCAACATCAGGGATTTCCAATGTATATAATGTAAAGTGCTACCTTTTTCTTAGATTTAAAAATACACATACCCTCCCTATTAATTGAGGTGAGTCTAACTTGGAGTCAAGATTGTAGAAGTTCCCCTGTATCTGTCGGATGGTGATCCAGTGCCGCCTGCGTAGCGGCAGCATCACAAAACCAAGCTTGTAGTCCGACGGCACATTTAGGATGAACCCACAGATGTTGGACAGATCTAAGCATCCAGGGTCTCTGCAAAGACACTTCCATATTAATTAATTATCTTATCTTGCGCCAAACTTTAGATTGATACAGCAAAGAATACTGAGCCCGGAGACTCATTGGTGATGAAACTCTCCATCCGCTTCAAAGTTTGGAGCATTAGTATCCAGGTTAGCTGTCTGTCAGTACAATACTTTGTAAAAGATAAATTTATTTACTAACTAGCTGATGCCCACAACTTCATGGATCAATGATTTTTTTAATTACACAGGAATTCTTCAATTTTCAATTTTCTGAGATAAGATATAGCCTATGTGCTATATTGATGTATAAACGGTTACACATCAATATAGCACATAGGCTGTTGTAAAGTTTTTATACTACAATAAATAAAAAGAAGTACAGAGTGGGGGGGGTATGTAAGACTTACTTCCTCTTATCGAACCAAATGGCTTCACAGCCTTTCTTCTGCAGAGCAGCCATAATGACATTGATATCATAGTTGCCCAAACCCAGCATGGAGCGATGTGGGTTGATCCAAACGTTAGGGGACAGGCGGCTACATATTGTGTCTAGCTCAGATTTGGAAAATGTGTTGCGAGTCTGGAAATTATATGATAAAAATATGTGAAAATTTTCATGGAATCTAAATTCAATTTTAACCCTGGATTTTAATGGTATACTAAAATTACGGTTTGAAACTAGCTCCAACTAAAGTTTTTCACCGGAGTAAACTTAAAGTTAATCATAAAAATTTTAAACTCTTCCGCAAATCGAACCCAGAACTTGTTACCTTCTCAGCAGCAATTGTTGCCACAAAGGCTAATATCGACGACAAACGTTTTTCTCCATTTCTAGAATTTTCTTCACATATCTAATAACTTTTTAATAGCCTCTCAGAATCGGGCACACGCCGAATATTACAGTCAAGTTGTGATAATTAAATACTAATAACCATGTCGAGTAGACTGTTTACTTTGACGAGTTGCGGCAAATTTTAGTCACGGTCCTTTTTCACGTGATAGCATTGACAAAGGCCAACCGATACAAGGACGTAACTCACCTGGAATAAATTATTAAGTGCGTGCAAAGCACACAGCTCCTTTACTTGTTTCTCATGATAAATTTGTGGTTTTGAACTCATCTCGATCACTCAATCACCATGATTTTATGTAACTAACATGCACAGTTTTTGGCCAAAATTAAATTGAACAGGATTAGATTTTCATACAAACAATTTTAATTAGAAATATTAGAGTTTTACTTTTATATTTTATTTACCTTAATTTTTTTTATCGACTTGACAAACAGCACAGAGTACAGAGTAGAAAAAATCACAGGCAGATCACAGACTACCAAAAGAAAAAAAATGTATTTAAAACCCACAGATTATGTCTGCGCTAAAACCACAGGTTAAACCAATAGTCGATTAAATGGACTATACTATCTAGTTTACTTTTCTCTATGGCTCTGATTATATTTAAAAATGAACTATGTTTTCAGTTTTGTCCTCTGTGTTTGGCGCCATAAATCCATAAATAGCTAGATCTACTGTACTTTTGTTTTGCTTTTAATATTTTGTTAATAATTTAACATTTATGATTTAGCTCTTTATATAACTCTTAACAACATGAAACAATCCAGTGATCAGCGCAGCAAAAGTTATTTTTCTTTATTCAAAGAGAACTCGGCTCATCAGTATAAAACCTCTCTTAAAAGGTGCAAATATCCACTTTCCAGAGTTAATATTTATTACTTGTTACTGTTTATTTTTCCAATACCTTTGCGAAGTTGAATTTGCACTAAATTCCAAATGGGTGATCTATTTCAGTTCTTCGAACATCACATCAAATCTCCTGTTGGAAGAGTCTTGGAGAGCAAACAGTCAATTCCTAAATAAGAGTGCAGTTGGCGATATCTTACAATCAGCTAGTCAGTTAATAAACAACTCAAATTCTCAAAATGGAAAAGAATCACCTTTAACTTGGACAAGTTCTATTAGGTAAACCATATTTATTTTACAATCATAATATTATAATTACTTTTTTATTTACATTAAAGAAAAATGATATCCCACAGTATTGCAAGTAACCTTTACAACGTTTAAACTTTTTACAGCAAATTGCCTGATCCGCGAACACTATTTGAAAAGTCTCTGTCATGTAAAAAATGCACAGAGCCTAGTAACATTAACACAGATCTGATGAGTAACGATTGCCATTGCGAAACATCTTTATCACAATCAGAAATAATAAGCATTGATTCCTCAAACAATTCAAGTCAGGACTCCAAAGAAGAAGTTAAACTTTTAAAAACAAAGTTTTCCAATGCAAGACCTAAAAAGGGTTTGCAAAATAAATTGTTACCATTTAGTAACAAAGAATATACTGAAATTAGTGACAATGCGTTTAATAAAACTAAAGATTATTCTAGAAGTAAAGAGAATAGTCAAGAATATAATATAGAAGTAGATAAAACTAAGCCCAGCACAAGTATGGAATATCTTAGTACAAATAAGAACTCTGAATATTTTAGAAAGAAAGATATGGTTCAAGAATATGATATAGATGTAGACAAACTAACCAATAAACGGAAGTCCAGCACAAGCATGGAATATTGCAGTAAAAATAAGAACAGTGAATATTCCAGAAGGAAAGATATGGTTCAAGAATATGATATCATAGATATAGATAAACCGAAGTCTACTACCATCATGGATATTGATATGGATGAAGATAAGGCACATAAGAGTGCAGTGGCCAAAATAACATTTAAAACTGCAAAGGAGCAGTTACTAGCAAGCAATCCGGCTGCTCGTAGGAAATTGGGTGCCTCCAGGAAAGCGCAGGCTAAATTTGTGTCACCTATGCTTGGAGCTATGTAAGAATACAGAATTATATTTTTCATTCATTTCATTTCAAAGGAAAATTTACTTTTAGTTTAACAGCTAAATGATCTCAAAAAAAACCTGCTAAAAAACTTAAGGGGCAAGTCTGGAATAAATGCGCAAATAGACACTTACGGTTTAACCCAAATTAAAAAACTCATTGAATTGAATGACACCACAAAAAAACCTCAATTGCTTAATAGATGAGGCTATAAGTACGCCGCGAAATATATCTAAAATAAATCTCAGTTTTTGAGAAAAAAAATCAGCAACATTATCAAAATCACCGAAATCGACCTTTTCTATTTAATACATCTTATGCTATTCCGATGTTATATTTGGAATAATTTTTGGTTAAATCGTGAGAAGGAAGTATAGAGAAAATTGTCACCATTAAAATTTTATATTAATTCAAACCAAAAAGCAATAATATAAGACTAAAAATCATTAATTTTGTAGCGAAAATCGTTCCCCGTTGCTCATACATTTTAGTATGAAGCAGTAGCCGCCCGTAATTCGCTTTATATTACAGTGTTCAACCACAAATAAATTCAATCGCGTCCCAATATTCAAGGTGATAGCACGCTCGTTTTCGTAGAGCACCGCAACTCCGGCGACCGCGATATAATAATTGTTCCGACGAGCATTAGGGTGGGTCGCGAGTGTCGGAAACGACTGCTAATTTTTTTATTTGTATTCTTCGAGTACGAACGTAGTAAGTATGTGAGTTTTATTATGTATTTTTTTAATCATCAAACACTTTATTAATTAGCAAACACTAATGTACTCATTAATATCGTAATTTATTTTGCTCCTCATTTCAGGTAGATATGAAAAAGCGTCTTTATAACCCTACAAACACTAAACCGATTTGGCTTATACATATTTTGGAATTCAGATAGCTTATACCCTGGATTAACATATAGGCTACCTTTTAAACCTTTAAAATCTAATTGGGGTTTGCAAAAAATCTAATTTAATTAATTATATCCTAATTTCTAATAAATACCTTATTAACTATATTGTTTCAGGAAACAAAGTGTCAATTCTGGAAAACAAAAGCTTGAAGGATGATGCGTGCACTGATGTTGAAAAAGCAACGAGAGTTTTATTTCAGGAAATACAAAATATGCAAAATATAATTGTAAATGACAAAGTTACTTGGAACCAATCTGCTTGCTTCAACTGCCACAAGATACATAAGCTACATATTGTAACATTTTTTGTTTTGAAAAGAGCAACTGCCGAGTTTCTTGCCGGCTCTTCTCGGCAGAATCAGCATTCTACATGAAATAAATAATTTTGAGTTTGAATCACATCACATCACACTATCACACTATCACACTTCACACTAATATTATAAAGCTGAAAGTTTGTATGTGTGTGTGTATGTTTGTTACTCTTTCACGCAAAAACTACTGGACCGATTTGGCTGAAATTTAAAATGGAGATAGACTATACCTTGGATTAAAACATAGGCTACTTTTTATCCCGGAAAATCAAAAAGTTCCCGCGGGATTTCAAAAACTAAATTCACGCGGACGAAGTCGCGGGCATCATCTAGTTATTTATATCATAAAGATGAAATATTTGCTTGTTTGTAAGTTTGTAAAATTGTTTGTAATGGATAAACTCAAAAACTCCTTAACCGATTTTAAAAATTCTTACACTCATGGAAAGCTATTATTCCTTTAGTAACATGAGCTATATTTTATTTTAAAAAAATTAACCGTAACTTCGTGAGATATACGTACTATACATGTTTGCAATACTCATAATTACCTACAAGCACGTCCGCGGGGCTATATATTGAACTATTATAGTTGAGCAACTATAACCCCTTTTTTATTCAAATTAGTCTGTTGAAACATGAGCACGATGAAAAATGTTGACGTTCTCATCATGATTATTTAGTAATCTTTATCCAATTAAATATTTTTGTAACTATAATTGACTATGTATCTGGAAATTCCTCTTTAAATAATTCGAAGCGGACCCTTACTTAGAAATTATTCCATTCAGACAAGTTACATGACAAAAAGCGTGCACTGTGGCCCCACCCTATGCCGCCACTGGTCACTATTCTCACTACGGGCCCGCGAACTTCATTATGCGGTTAAAATACATTGCGTATTTTCTGTGAAATTCATTAATATCCTACTAAGACGAACGTGTGATGTACATTTAACTTGAGGGAAGCGCCAAACGTAGATCGTTAAGATTGTTACTTTCCAAGGTGCGTATACTAATATTGTATGATATGTCTGTGTGAATAGAAATTATCAATGTGGGTGTTCTATCGCAACTTCTCACGCGTCCAGACTGCAGGCTTAAGCTAAAAAAAAAAAAGTAACCACAATTAGATTTTTTTTCTTATATTTATATCTCTAATGATATCCCTGGTGGTATAGTCCGTTTATTGGTCAATGGATTGCCACATAGTTCAGGACATACAATAATATTGGTGCTCTACCTGCATTACAAGTAGAATAGAATAGTTGTTGATTCAAAGAACTTTTGAATCATCAAATTAGGGATATTCGATATACATCGATGTATCGAATTCACTCGATGTTTATATTCGATGCATCGAAACGATTCGATGCTTTGAAAAGGTATTGATTTACTCGATGTATCGATGTTTTTTCATAAAACATCGAATCAATGGTAACCAGCTAATCATTGTACATCTATTACTGTTCAGGGCCCCAAGTCTGCTATTTTACATGTCATTGTCATTGATTCGCAATACAATTACAATACAATTATCATTGGTCCAAAATTTCGTAGTCTACTAAATTCACAATGGTCGTTTGATTTCTTATAATTGGATTGTAATTCAATCATACCTCGGTATTGCTATTAGCTTAAAAAGCGTTTGCCGAAATGAGTTTCAAAAAAAAACTACATATTAAAAAAGTTTATTTAAGCTAGATTCAAAGCTAAATGTGTCAGTGGCAAACTATCGGAAAACAATTGTGACGCCATTGAATTAGTAGACTACCAAAATTGCTAAAAGTAGCAATTGGGATGTCATTGATAGGCAATGTAACTACAATTGCAATAGCAGACTTGGGCCCCAGTAGCTCTGATTTAATAAAATTAAAGCTTAAATCTTTTTTTTTTACTGGCGCTAGTTGGCTAATTTGAAAATTGACATTGGCAACACTGCGCCAGAGAGAATTTAAAAAAAAAACTTCATTTGTTTTGGTTCTGTCATCTGTATAATAAAAAATGTGTTCAGGAGACCGACTACAGCTTGTGATGCAATGTTAGAAAAAGTACTCGATTTTGAGAAAACATCGATGTTTCTAACCGATGCATCGAAAAACATCGATGCACAGCCGCGATGTATTGCATCGAAAAAAACATCGATGTATTTTTTAAGTGGACACCCCTACATCAAATAAATCTACTACTGGTTTGGAATGCCATTCTTATTGAGAAGAACCAGCAAGAAACTTGGTGGGTTTTAAAATTTTGTATAATTGCATTATCTGATTACAGGGACAAACAGGAGACAGGGGATGCAGTGATGTCAGATGAAAGAGATGAAAAGCTGAAGCATATTGACCCAAAAATGATTGAGCTCATTGAGAGTGAAATCATTGATAAGGGAACTCCTATTGGTAAACTGTCTTATTTATATCGCACTCGTTACCGTCGTCGTCTCAACTGTTGGGCTTTCGCAATATAGGTCTCTTGTATCCCCACAGAACACGATCTTGTGCCGCTTGTATTCAGTGGTTGCCAGCGCCTCGCTTGAAATTGTCCATTCAATTAGTGGCAGCCGGCTGATTTTCTGACGCAGCTTTTTTGTTATGGGGTCACTAGCCTTGAGACCCTAATGTAAATCGGTTCTTTGAATTTTTTAAAAGAATATTAGCCAAGCTAATCATGACAGTAAGGCGTTGTCCTAATAGAATGCGAATGCGCGATCATCGCAAGTTCGCACGAATTTTACTCGTACGAACGCGCGATGATCTCGAATAGGTGTCCTAATAGGCATTCGCACGATAGAACGAAGCGCAGTTCTCGCGCATTCGCTTTATATTAGGACAATGCCATATTCTTCTCTCAGCTCAAATTAAGCGGAATTTACCATAGGAAATGGTATGCCAGTATTGCAATGAGTGGTGATCAAACTGCTGATGTTTTCGTTTTTAATCCACATCAAACACAAATTGAACCATTTGGCTATTGAGTTTTGCAATTTTGCAAATTTTAACGTGTATTCTGTCGTTTGATCAGAGTTCAACAAATGATTTTTTTTAATTGAAGTGAAACTTCGTCAAAGTTGAGTTGAATTGCATATCTAAAAGGTAATTCCGTTTTTCCCCAGGCTGGGACGACATCGCAGGGCTGCAACTGGCCAAGTCGGTGATACAAGAGGCGGTGGTGTGGCCGCTGCTCCGCCCCGACATCTTCACGGGGCTCCGCCGCCCGCCGCGCGGCATCTTGCTGTTTGGGCCTCCGGGGACGGGGAAAACTCTCATTGGTAACTGTCAGCTTATCTTTTTTTTTTTTAATAAGAATATTAGCCAAGCTGAAGTTGACTAATATTCTCCTATCCCCTCCAAATAACTCGTACGACAATAGTGCAACGGGTGGGGTTCGAAACTGCGACCTTTAAGTTTTCAGTCTGCACCTTTGACCGTTGGCTTATTGAGGCTTACTTAGGAAGACTATAGTCTGCCGCCTGTCGTGTGAAATCTAGTGATGAGATACTCTTATGTCATCACTAGATTTCACACGATTGATAGTCAAGTAAATGGAAATGGACCTAAGTAAGCAGACTATAGTCTATACTATTCTCTTTCTGATGATGTTAAGTGTCGTCTCTCAGGATGGGGTGGTACAGCTTTCAGGAGCTTTCTTAGGTATCGATACCAAAAGTATCGATACTAAGGTCCCTCGATACCCTCGATACCATGTTGACAGCTAACTTGATGTGTTCTCCTGTATATGATCTTTCAGTGACGTAAATTAGGCAGTAGGCATTAAACAATAGCGATTTAGTGTTCCGGCACGATGGCGTGTAGAAACCGATTAGGGTTATAGCTTGAATCTACTGTCATAACCCTACCAAGTTAGCCCGCTACCATGTTAGACTGCATTGTCACTGAGATTGCAGTCAAAGACTATCTTGAGCAGCTATGTGGTGTGTGGTGTGTCTGGCAGGTAAATGTGTGGCGGCGCAGTGCCACGCCACGTTCTTCAGTATATCGGCGTCGTCGCTGACGTCCAAGTGGATCGGCGACGGCGAGAAGATGGTGCGCGCTCTGTTCGCCGTCGCGCGCTGCCATCAGCCCGCGGTAAGATGATTTATACCCGCATCTATGACTGAAGACAACTTTTGGAACGAAGTTCCTTATCGCGCGTTGTGAAAGGGGGCTAGACGGAAAAAATTCTTACGAAAAGTTGTCACGACACTTTTTGCTATAGTAAGCTATTGTAAGCTGTGCGGCGTCGCATGTTTCTCTGTCCGTCTCTCTCTCTCTTATAGAAAGCAAGCCAGATATTTTCATTTCTATTTCGCATTGAACTTCGTTCCATCCGGGTGTCCCTTGACACCTCTCAAGTTTTTTTTCTGTCAAACTTAACTTGTATACATCGCTCATTTGCGACAAGGGTGACATAATTTAAAATTCACCAATTTTAGTGTCGAAAATTTATACTTTTTGCTATAAAAACAACATTATGCTAAGCACAAAAAAATAAGAGCGAGAGAGACAATGCTCTGTCGCTTTGTTGGCCGCTGTGTTGTTTCGAGACCGCAGCATCCACAAAACATTACTCTTAAACGAGAGAAATTTCTCGTCGTCGATTTTGAATTATGTCACCCTTGTCGCAAATGAGCGACATGTGACTAAAACATAGCTTAGCTGCAACTAAAAATAGCCCAGTGGAAAATATCACTATTATTTATAAATATAATCTCTATAAACATAAAAGTTTATTTTCTCTTTTAACAAGTTTCTTCTTACCCGACTACAGCAAAGCCATAAGGAAAGGCTATGGTTGCAGTAGTCTTGTGATTATTTATGAACTATGTTCCTCCACCGTAGCCAATAAACTACTGAGCCGATTTTGATGAATGAAGTGTTTAGTTATGAACTATATTTGCTGTTCTATATGAAGTTATTATTAAACTACTCTATTGCAGGTGATATTCATAGACGAGATCGACTCGTTGCTGACGCAGCGCAGCGACTCGGAGCACGAGGCCACGAGGCGCATCAAAACAGAGTTCCTCGTGCAGCTCGACGGAGCCGCTACAGGTATGTTAGGAGGCTTTGGCCATAGCTATTTACCACCCTACCGTCAAAAACGCCAAGCGATTTAACGTTCCGGCACGATGGCAGGTTACTTCGACCATTTAGCCGGGACGAACCTTTACGCCGATTTAGTATTGAATATATTCTGCCACTTTCTGCGCGAGGTGAGGTAATCACGTACAGCACACATTTACTCACTTCCGCACACTCTTGTAAAAAACTTAATGTCTCTATGAACGCTCACTAACTCAAAAGCTGTCACACTTACAAGCTGACACGTACGTTTGTACATGTACTTCGGCAGAGGGGAATGCGTGCGCTTGCCAAGTCCTGGCTAAATGGTCGAAGGCGGGTAGAAACCGATTAGGGATGTATGGGTTGAATGTACACTGCCATATCCATTCCAAATTAGTCCGCTACCATCTTAGACTACATCATCACTTACCATCACGTGAGATCGCAGTCTAGGACTATCTTGTCATCGACTAAAAAAAATGTTATAGACGAGATTGGCTCGTCTATAAAACGCTACCCGTATTATAAGCGACATCGACTCGTCGCTGACGCAGCGAAACAACCCCGAGGGTGTCAAAAGTAAATTTCATCCGACATTACACAATATCTGCTGGTTTAGTCTATACATTGTAGCGTATGCTACGATATAGGTTCCTCTTGAAGGGAGTTAAGCCGTGAAAATACGGCAAGACCCTTTTAAATAAAGTTCCGGCGGAATTCAATATAACTCAATGTAACAATGTGATACAAAAATAATGAAATTGCCGGCAGCTGATGAAGACCGCTTGTTGATAGTGGGTGCGACGAACCGTCCGCAAGAGTTGGACGAGGCCGCGAGGCGCCGCCTTGTCAAGCGCCTGTACATACCACTACCTGATGTTGATGTGAGCTATTTACAATTTTTTTTATTAAATATTCCAACCGCTCCATTCTCTATTTTCAATGGCTATGAAAAACAATGGTTAGTTGCCAATAAGAACTATCAAAATTGCATTTCGTCCTACAAAATGCGGGTTTGACAATTCTACTTAGCAATAATCGGCAGAAATAGCGAATAGCAACCCATTTATGTTTGTTTGTTGATTTGTCCTTCAGTAATGCTGCAACAGATCTACGGATTGGCGTGATTTTTTGCGTGGGAGGACCTGGATATATGCTACATTTTATCCCGGATAGTCAAAGCGTTTCCGCGGGATTTTATAACCTAAGTCCATGTCCACGAAGCCGCGGGCATCAGTTAGTATTTCATAATCGGTTTGCGTTTGCGTGCGAGTTGAGATGTGTGTGTTAGACTTACTCTTATTTACTTATTATTTTTAATTATATAAATTCATGTCTTCACAGGCGCGCCAACAAATAATATCAAATCTTCTAAAGGACGAGAACCATGAGCTGACCGAATACAACATGTCAGAGATAGCGGGGCTCACGGACGGCTACTCGGGCGCCGACATGAAGTCGCTCTGCTCCGAAGCGGCCATGGGGCCCATTCGCTCCGTGCCGCTGTCACAGATCGTCACAATTGATAGGGAAAAGGTAAATAAATATAATGGCTAATCTCTTGACTGAGGACAACATATATCAAAGGTCAGAGCAGAGAGAGCACAAGACCACAATGTGCCATAGCATTTTGCGCCACATTTTATTGTGACACATACATTGCGCCTTTGGCCTTGCCAGTGGTTGGCTGACCATCTTTATCTGATCACAGGCCAGTATCACACGCCGCAATTTATTCTATAACAAGCTGGACTATGTGTATCTTTCTAGGTTCGTCCAGTCAATGTCCAGGATTTCAAAGCTGCGCTGCAACGGGTGCGACCGAGCGTGTCGCAAGACGACCTCGGCCAGTATGTGAAGTGGAATAAAACTTATGGGCAAGGATTTTAATCTGCCTTTAATACTTCAATAAAATATACTTCTTTTTAAAACAAAGCTTTTGTTTTCATTTTGTATTCTGTCCGTTTAGGATTAAGCGCGTAATACACATGCTAGTGGATGGCATGCTAGGTGGGCTTTTAGAGACTTATGACTCATTCTTGCTTGAAAGGGGCGACTCTAACTTTATCTATGAGACCTGAGACTTTGTGAAATGGATCTTTGCCTGTGGCGAAGGCAACACGACAGGGGAACCCCCTGAACACTATTACCACAGACTATTACTCGACAGCACATACAGGAACGTTAGAACTTGGTTTGAACGTTTGGGATTGGAAGTGATTACATTCTCTTGGATTATTGACATTATGTGAGTCAAATTCTGTGGTCAAATAACAAATTGAGGTTATGTTATTTTAAAATTCGCGGTACCTTTATAAAAGAAATGAATTAAAATAAAAAAACTAAAGTTATTACATATATTCTCAGTGAAGAATACTGTACATGTAGTATTTTACAACGTAAATACAGAAGAATCGTTTTACACGATTTGCTGTGATGTAAAAATGGACCAGGACAACAGAGTAGTGGTATTGATTGATATGGACTGTTTTTACTGCCAGGTGGAAGAGAAACTGAATCCCGAACTGAAGGGGAAACCTATTGCCGTGGTGCAATACAACCCATGGAAAGGTGGAGGGTAAATAGTCCTTAGTTCTTGCATCAGAATTTATGTTATTGTGTTTAGGACGGAGTGCCCCTGGACTTCAACAATCCAGGGCGTTTTACACCAATTTTCGAGTTAAAAATTTATTCGATGTTTCGGTCAGAGGATAATCTTAAGTACTAAATGAGTCACTATACATGAAAATTGGGACTAAGGCCTGTAATATCAAAAATTGTTTGTTAGTAAATTTTTTCAATGCAAGAAACGCAGCCAGATTGTGTACTACATACTGCAGATTATAGCAATACCACATCACATATTTTACATACACTATGTGCATTGTAATGTGGCTATGCCCAGAGTAGCCACAAAGATTGCTCAGTACTTTTTTAAGCATGTTGGCACTTTCTGTTCCTTTAGGATAATTGCAGTGAATTATGTAGCACGAGCAATGGGAGTGACGCGGCACATGAGAGGTGATGAGGCCAAGGAGAAGTGCCCAGAGATTGAGCTGCCTTCGGTGCCCTGTCAAAGAGGCAAGGCCGATATCACAAAGTGAGATTTGGAATCAATATGTGACTATTTTTTCTGTGACTACTTTCCTTCGAATTCTTTGTTTTTTCCAAGAATGAAATGCATCTTACTTAAAATACTATGATCTGCAATCAGTATGAACTACAATACATTTTTTTGTAGGTATAGGGATGCAGGGAAAGATGTGGCAAAGGTGCTTCAAAAATTCACACCTCTGTTGGAAAGAGCCTCCATAGATGAAGCCTATTTGGATATTACAGCTTCTGTAAGTATAGATCTAAAATATCCTAGCCCTTTGTTATCCACAAGAAATTGCCTTCTGCCTTACCTAACCAAATGTTAAAACTTACCTCCATACTTTAGAGACAGTTGCTTGATTATTCTTGCAATATATTATTGTAGTTTGAATTTTTAAAAGTTTCTCCCTGATTCTTAGTGGTAAGAGCATTCCAAACCTCAAAGTAGATTCACTTAGATGATTTGAATTGTTCTCAGTCATACATTCTTAATGGAGTGGTTGTGGCTGCTGAGGTGATAAAAAATTATGAGTTCACTTTCTTTCAGCTCTTGATCACACTCCCCTAACAAAATAAATAATTACAGGAGTATTCTATCAATTAGCTGTTGGTCAATGTTTTTAAGTTTTAAACAGATTTAGTCATAATTTTTTATCTTGGTCACATTCACAGATAGATAAGAGACTTGAAACCCTAAACATACACATGGTAACAAATGATGTGATGCCTAACACCTTTGCGTTGGGCTACGACAGCATAGAGGGGTTCATATCAGAAGTGCACGCCTGTGGCTCAGACTCCATCGAGTTTGATTACGACCACACCAAGCGGTTACTGGTGGGGGCAATGATTGTTAGCGAGATTAGAGCTGCAGTTTATGAAGAAACAGGTAATTATTTTGACTATATTGTAAGTTTCAACTATGTACTAACATAATATTGAGCAATAAATGCCCAGTTTAGCAATTTTCATTGTAGATGACTTTGAAGAAATTTATAACAGCATCTTCATTTCTTAAGCTTAAGGACCGATCCACACTGGAATGGCAGCGGCGCGGCAAGCAATTTCAGTGTGAAATAATTTTAAACTTTATCGACATAATGGCTGAAGACCAGTATTGAAAAAATCGAAAAGGTCACAGGGCCACACGTGTCAAGCGATACTGGTCTTTAGCGATTATGTAGATAAAGTTTAAAATTATTTCACACTGAAAGGGCTCGCCGCGACGCTGCCGGCCGCTGCTATTCCGGTGTAGAGCGGCCCTAAATCTTACCAACTGAAATTCGGCCACAGCGGCCAATATCAACAGAGGCTAACCATTTCACAGATTAGGAGCACAGGAATGTGTACTGTTGCAATCGGCCACATCGTGATGTTTTGAATTTAACGATATACAGAATATCAGTGTCCTCTGTGGGTCTTTGAAAATTAATCCGCTTGTTTTTGGATCCCAGGATACCGCTGCTCGGCTGGGATAGCGCACAACAAGATCCTCGCCAAGCTGGTGTGCGGTCTGAACAAGCCCAACAAGCAAACTGTCCTGCCCAAGCATTCCATTAATATTTTGTACAAGTACGTAGCATAACTATTAACCCCCATTTTCTTGTCAGTTTACTCTCTCAATCTGTTCTGGGATTATCTACAAAAGATTTCTAGTGTGATTAAAGTTTGTTGCTGGCCCATAATTAGTTACTTACATTAGTTTAGGAGCTTAGTTAGCACTTCGATAAGACTTAATTTACATTATGTCAAAGTTTAGTATAAAATTGTTACATTTTTACTTGGACTTTTAAATTTTGCAGAACTTTATCAATAAAGAAGGTGAAACACTTGGGTGGAAAGTTCGGCGACGCAGTATGTGATGTACTGAGAATAAAAACTATGGCAGAATTGCAACATTTTACAGAAAAAGAACTTCAAACAAAATTCGATGAAAAAAATGGGTAGGTTTTTCTATTTTTTTTTTTAGTTTTTAAGGTTTATTATTTAGAGTGAACAATATTTTTTAAAGACTCTACGCCCACGGCTGGAAAGGTCTATTCTAAGGACTTTCACATACTATAACGTTGAAATTTTGTACCGATTTTGTGCCAACTGTATCTAGCGGCCCCTAGTGACACAATTTGTATAGAAAATTGCAGCCTACATTTTAATAGCACTTCATCCACATAAATACAAGGGGGCCAGATTTTAAGTAGAAAATGACAAGTTTCACTACTTAAGTATTTTATTTTCAGCACTTGGCTATACAACATAGCACGCGGTATCGACTTAGAGCCCGTGCAAGCAAGATTCAACCCCAAAAGCATTGGCTGCTGCAAGCAATTTCGAGGGAAAGCTGCTTTGTTAGACTTGGATAGCTTAAAGAAATGGCTTAGAGACTTGGGCGACGAAATCGAAGATAGACTGGAGAAGGACGCGTTAGAAAATAATAGGACGCCGAAACAAATGGTCGTTAGCTTCTCTCTCCAAGTGGATGGCAGAGATGTCAGCAGTTCTAGATCGTATAACTTTTCATCGGACGACGATTTGTGCGGAATGACGTTTTCCAATAAAGCTTTGGAATTGGTCATGGATAGCGCTGAAGGTTGTAAGCCGAAAGGTAAGTGTTGCTTGGGGTTTCCAAAATTTTAACCAATTGATTGATTATTTTCAAGCAGCAATCTTTAAATCATTGCCTCAGTTTGCATAGTGAATCGCAACATTCTCAGTTGCACTAAGTATGATTCGGGAGTCAAGAAATTTGACAAAGAAAACGGCAGATTTTAAATCTTTCCATTGATAAACTCATTTATGTTTCCAGATGGTGAGACTAACAGAAGATTAAAAACACCAATAAAATTTCTTGGCATCAGTGTTGGTAAATTTGAAGATAATAATGAAACCAAAAAAACTAAAAGAATAAACGACTACTTTGCAGCAGGTTCATCAAAAGAAACTACACAAAAAAATGAAAATACTGCAAATGTTAAAGATAAACATAAGAATACTGAAGGTAAAAACTATGTTCTTCAAAAATTTTTAAATGAGAAACTTAATTCTAATATAAAAGAAGATTGTGCAGGAGACAGTGTTGGTAAAACGAAAATCTTAGAAGCGACATTGGATAAACAAGAATCATTTTTTGCGAAATACCTCACTGGATGTGTTAACCCAAACATAAATCAAATACAAGAATTGGAAATCAAGAATGAAAAATCTCAAGCTGAAGTAAATAGTCATGATATTGTAGTTAATCCTAATATTGAAGTAAATCGTCCTAATACACCAAAATGTAATGTGATAGTTTGTGCAGATGACAGTAATGACACCAATTATTCAGGTTCTACAATAAATGAGGAAATAAACAAGAGTATTGCGCTTTTTGAGGAAGACCCGGTCGATATCGCTCGTGTTAGTAACATGAGAGAATTATTGAGCAATAATAAAGGAAAATTAGAAAACGACATTGATGATTTAAAGATTGATCCTGAATCACGCGTATCCCCAATAATAAAACCAAAACCTCAACACATTGATACTATAGCTTGCACAGAATGTGGTAAAACAATACCAGTAAATAATTTAGGTGAACATGCCGATTACCATTTAGCATTAAAATTGAGAGAAGAACAAAGAAAAGAAGTACGTAAAGAACGGGAAAACAAAGTGATTAAAGAAGTGACAATAAATAATAGGGATTCAAAGAAGAAGCCAGTTTCAGAAGAGATAAGTAACAAAAATGAAACTGTAACATCAATTGCAAATTATTTAACAAAAATAGACAGTGGAGTTCCAACAAAAATTTGTCCAGAATGTGGGAAAAAGATAATTGTGGAAAAGTTTTCGGAACACCAAGACTTTCACGAAGCTCAAAAGTTAAGTAGGGAATTAAACAATAGGACAACTTTTTCAAATATTATAAGTGGCGCCAAAAGAAAAAGAACATCTGCGATGCCGCCAAAGAAGCCGAAAATTCAGTGCAAATCAATAGATCTGTTCTTTAGATAGGGAATAAATGAATGTAAATATATATTCGCTATGTATAACAATATGTTTATGAATGTTATAAAATTATTATGAAATATTAATTAAAAATATTGTCAATTCAATTTCAAGTATTTCACTCTCCCCCAACCCTCACTAGATTTGGTAGGCAGCTATGTGAAGTTTTAATAAAATTTAAAATTTTCAACATCTAATTGAGACAATATCGTGTCTGTCAGGAGCATAGGAGAGAGCTCCGGCGCAAGCTCTCTCACATATACAGATACGACACACACAGTAATAACAGTAGGTATGCTACAGGCAGCAAGCAGGAATATATCAAAATCAAATTCCATTTATATCATGTAGGCCAACTTGTAGCTCTTATGACGTCATAAATCTACTAATCAGTTCGATTTTACTTTTTTTATTTAAAAACTATAAATACCAACCAACTCCTTAGTTGGAGGTAAAAGAGAAATAGTCTTATTCCGCACAGACCAGTGTGTGCAGTGTTCAAGTTGGTGCAAGTGATCATAATGTCTCAAGTCACAATAATATGTTTGATGATTTACAGAAATTGAATCGGTAATCCTGCTTGCAGTTTTAAATCTTATATGTTTGTATATATTGTATTTTGTATATTGGTTTGCATGGTAACTGAACTCAGGATATCAGTAGGTCTATTAGTCAAAAATAAAACACTCTCATAATTAAAATTCAATATATTACAAATGCTCGTCAACTACGCATTGTGTATCTCCACCTGCACCTTGCGCCACGAGTCGAGCGGGCCGTGCTCGGGCCGGTAGCGCACGTTGCAGCCGTCGTTGGCGAGTCGCCCATCTTCACGCAGCTTCTCGAACTCGTCGCGGTCGTACTTCGTGAATCCCCACCGCTTGGAGATGTAGATCTGGAAATTTAACATTTTACTTAGGATGGAACTGTGGACATCCAGATACTGAAAAATCACTGAAATGGAGATAATGCTGCAAAAAAAAAGCTAGACATGTATAATAGACATATTATGTTCCACTGCCAGATGTTTACCATATATAATAGTATCCTCCAGACTGAATCATTGCCAATCTCCAGAGAGATTAGCCATCTACTTAAAATTATTATATTTAAGTAAAGATTTGTTTCAGCTAATAAAATTACAAAAATAAACTCCACGAGTTTATTTTAGCAAGAAATTAAAATTAACTTTTATCACCTTCTGGCGGCCAGGGAACTTGAACTTGGCACGACGCAGAGCTTCGATGACCTGAGCCTTCCACCTGTCAGTGGAGCGCACAGACATGATGGGCTGGCCGATGCGCACGCGAGCGACGGTGCCTTGTGGCTTGCCGAAAGCACCACGCATCCCAGTCTGGAGCCTGGAATTCATTCATACAAAAATTTTGAAACGTACAAAAAATAATTTTGAACATTACAAAAATCTTTTTGAACTTTATTTGAATATTTACAAAAAAATATAAGGGTTTAGAAAGTATGCTCAAGATTATTTATCCATATCCATATGCGCGGATATCTGAGGGAGAACTACCATTCAAAGTCACAACACCGCTTGAGTTAGAAAGTTAATATCCGATCTGTATTTGCAGATATACATTTTCAACGATCGGGCACATCACTAGTCAAGATGATACTATTTTTTTCTAGCACCAATATGTATATCCTAGATTACAAGAATTTGATATTTTCAATTGATAATTTAACACTAACAATTCTTTACAAAATAAATTGCTTGTAGTCTCCTTACTAACTATTAATTTAAGGCAAAAAGCACACTCACCTATCAGCCCCAGCGCACGATAACATTTTATTGATGCGGATAACGTGGAATGGATGCAACCTCATGCGGATGTGGAACTGGTCTTTACCGCAGTTCTTCACCAGGTATTTGTTGCAGCAAATACGCCCTGCTTCCAGAGCCTCCGAACTGAGCTGTTCATATTCGTCGGACACGAGGTGAACGCACAGTGGGAAGTCGTCCACGGGAGCCCTTTTCTTACCCAAGTCGAAGATACGGATCTTAGGATCCGGTACACCACGACAAAACCGTGACTTTGGATACGGTTTGTTCTTACAATACCGATAGCTAAAACCAACATATTATCAATCATCAATATCTCAATAAAATCAAAATAATCTCAATGAAATCAAACTTTAAAACTGTTTTGTGACAGTTCACGATATTTACCATCTCGCTGGTCGGCGCCCCATTGTGAACTGAAATAAAACGAAATACACACTTAGTACATCACCAGGAAAACAAATTGCACAATAACACAGCAAAACAGCAAATCTATAAAACGATTAATTTAGATTTTAATGCAAAAAATTAAACAAGCACCTTCACAATTTGACACCCAACTTTGAAAAGATAAGGAAAGGACAAAAACAAGAACAGGCTTACTCTGTGGATAGAGTACTCATCAAATATTAATGGTGTGCGGAATCGATTATCAATAATCGATTAATCGATTACCAAGATGATCGTTCGCAATCGATTATCATTTAGATACAATCGATTATTGGGAGTAAGCCATTTAAGTTATGGTAACCCTACATGCAAGGGGAATCTCCGTTACTAGTAAAAAGTGTAATGATGGGTAGTATGCTCTATTGTAGGGGAAATCCCGAATTATGTTTTAAGCATTGTTTTACGGTTTTAGCTTCATAACACATGAGACGTATACAATCTCAGATGTTATAATAGTTTTCTTTCAACTTCAAGTTCTGAGTGGAAACTTTTGTGAATTTTAAAATGAAACGCCGTGAAAGTATTTCTTATGTGTGGTCACATTTTGATAAAACTGGCCAAGAAGCAACCTGTAAATTGTGTAAAAAACAAATAAAACTCTGTGGTAACACTACAAATCTGCGAGAACATTTAAAGAGAATACATCTGATTGAAGACGAGAAACCTTCTACAAGCAGGAGAATTGATGTATTTGTATTGTTTGATTTTTAATATCTAGTAGTGTTTCATTTTAAATAAATATGTGATTTAATTCAGTTTTGTTTCATTTTTATAATATGGAGGTGAGACAATTTGTAACAATTTTTATTTCGAACTAATAATCGATTAATAATCGATTATCTTGGTTTGCATAATCGATTAATCGATTAGATAAATAATCGAATCGGCACACCATTATCAAATATGAAACTGACACAATACACATTAAGTGTGAATGAGATAAAGCTATAAGGATATAAGTGGGATATAAGGATATATATGAGAGTGAAGGTGAAATATGCACTACAATATTTTGTCCCTATCAGCGTATGCGCTATTTTATCCTGACCGGTGCCACTGTACTTTCACCGTTTGGTACACAAATAAATTGTTGACAATACGGCCGACAAAAGTTGTGAATAGTTTTACTTTTACTGCATAATTATTGATTGCGTATGAACGTGCAGTAAAAGTTTGAATGGGAAGCAATTTCCGTAAAATCCATGTGAGATTGAGAACATCGGACATTATATTACAGCATTGCAGATTCTATTACATAGTTATACTATGCATAGTGCCTACCATGTGACATTGACATTTCTCGTGTCATTGTTATCTTTTCTGGTCTGTGGTCATTGTCTATTATTGTCTATTTCGAATTTCGATCACCTAAGTACTTTATTTTGTTGATTTTTAATGATTTTTTGTGTAAATAATCACTACGTTTCAACTATTTCTCGGGATTTCTGAAGGCACACCAGCTAAAATAGCTTTCGAAATCAAATAAAATGCGTAGTGTCGTTTTGTAATACTATTTTCTTACGTCGTTACGACACGTACATTCTGTTCTCTACATCAAGGAACATAATACTCTATACAATAAAAAATATACTACAATATAAACTGCGAAAGTGAAGTGAAAAATGGGTGCTCTGGCCAGCAGGCAGCACGCTGGAGTAGAAGAGGCCGACGTAGCTTCCAATCATGCCTACAAGTACCCACCAAGATCTGGTTTGTATGACCTTACTGACTGTTTAATAAATAAAATTGTTTCCTCATGAATTATCATGATCAATTGTAGGACATTCCTGCCTCATAATCTATTAAATTGTGTAACAGTTGGAGATAATAATAATTGCTGTTTTGTTCGCTAAGGCATCATTTTATTATCTACCATCCCTATATTAACCCAGTAATGCCCAGTGTGTCCATATGGACACGCTTATAGTAGTAAAATGATTTGCCCATTATGACAACATTTTGTATTTATAAAAGAAAGAGTTAGTGACATTCATCACTAAAGTACCCACAGGTTGGTAGGTAGTTTTAAGATGTTTTAAAATAAAGTAGTCATTGTCGAGCAGCTGGTCGTTTCATTACAGGGTAGCCTAAGGTATAACCTGTTATAATATGTTAAAATTGGGGTTAAAAGTGGGAGTGATCTTAAAGAAAATTGCGTTTGTTTTTTCACAAGTTGTGAATTTCCAAAAAAAGTGAATTCGAGAAGAGAAAGAGTAAAATTGATGTATATTTATGTATTCTGGAAGGAATTTTTGTACTGTAAACTATTTAGTTATTATTTACCTATGTTTTTATAGAGTGAAGCAATGGATAAATCTTTATTTTGATTTCTTTTTATCACGCTGAAGTTAGCGTGTCCATATGGGCACGCTGGGCACTTGCAATAGCTTTATACACATAAATTACATCTGACCAAATTACTTGATATCAACCAGTTAAGAGGCAACTGGACACTAAATGAAATCTAAGATATTTTGTATGTTGATCAAGAAGGTCATGAAAGTCGTTCATCACCTAAATATAGAAGCTAAGACGGGGAATTCGTGGGGAACAGGAGCTATTTCCATACTAAAAATCTTATTTTCTACAACCTGGGAATGCAATCCAAAATTTTACAATGAACAAAATAAATATAGCACTAAAATAATCAGCACTGGTCACTTATGACATGGATGCTGGATATTCATTGTGCCTAGGAAATAAAGAAAATATCTGGAGTGGTAAAATTCCAGCTTGATTTCCACTTGGAGATTATTCTGCCTTATTTCAATAAGTCCAAGATACCCCACAAAGAGATTCACGAAGACAGAGGTACCGCCTCTTCACTACCGATGCATGGAGATTTGACTGAGTTCATAAATTTACTGAAAAGTCGGAAAAATAAGAAACGATACTTGGCTCCTTACTGAAAAGCCAAACATTCAGCTGGTACAATAGAACTTATGAAGTGTAATTTGAGATTAAGTATTGCATGCTTCGAAGCATAGCATACAAAGAAGTATTACAATGTCATTATGCCTAATTTATTGTCTAAAATCAAGTTTAGTACTCATTAGATTTTCACCTAGTTGTTGTATTTTCTGATACTGTAACTGCCCAGCGTGTCCATATGGACACGCGTTATTTTTCATACTTCAAATATAATTTTAAAATATTTTATGGTTTTTATCATTTTCGGATCCCCTTCCAAGTAGTTTTAGAGAAAAAAAAACAATGAAAGTGAAAAAAAAATAATTCGGGCATTCCTGGGTTAAATATACAGGAGTCTGCAACTTACAGATAAACATAGCATGTTAATAAAATGATAGCTGTCTACATAACAGGATTAAAAAAAAAGTATGGAAAGTTATTTAAAACATGCCCTGATTTACAATGCATTGTGATAGTTATTTGAAGTGTTGACTAGTAATGATGATATTTGTGTCACCACTAAATCTCTGGAGTGATTGCATGCACAGATGGGACAAGAAATGCTCAACAATTGTTTTTTAACTTGATACATAATGTGTAACAACCTTTTAATGACTTATGATTTATTTAACTTAAATTTAATTTGACCAATGGACATTTTTCAATTTGTACTTTTTGTGTTTTTTAAGTATATTTGTTTCCTAGGTAATTACTTTGGAAGTCATTTCATAATGGGGGGAGAGAGGTTCGACACCCCACAGCCAGAAGCCTATTTGTTTGGTGAAAATGCAGATCTTAACTTCCTTGGTAGCAGACCTACACCAGTAAGTGGTATAACTCATGCTTATAAAAAATGAACTGGAAAATGGTGGATTGTAATTGTAATGGTAGGGAAATACAGGATGCTTGATGAAAAAATAGTTCCTTATTGATTTATCTGACTGAAGGCTGGTAATAAATATAATTCTATGCATTCAAGAGTGTTGGTTTTATAATATACATATTGAAAAGATATTATAAAAATAAAACAACAACAATAAAATAACTTAAATAAAACAACTAAAACTAGGTATCGCTAGGTATTAGCTTTTATTTTTTTATTCGATGACAAGATAGCCTTTGAATGCGATCTCACCTGATGGTAAGTGACGATGCAGTCTAAGATGGTAGCGGGCTAACTCGGAAGGGGTATAGCAGTGTAAATTCAACCCATACCCCTAATTGGTTTCTATACACCATCATGCTGGAACACTAAATCGTTTAGCGCCACGTCTTTGACGGTAGGTCTAGCCATGGCCAAAGCCTCCCACCAGACCAGACCAGAGACAATTTAGAAATTTAGCTTTAAAAAAAAGTAGTCAAAATAATTATTTTTTGCAGTTTCCATATCCCCCGCCGCAGTCCAATGAGCCAACAAAAACGCTAAGGAGTCTCATCAACATACGCAAAGAATCGTTGAGATTTGTGCGATGTCCGGAGCCTGTGGGCAAAATAACGGACAATAACAAAATGGGTGATGGAGTCCTCAAGTCTGTGGACTGCAACGGCAAAGGCACATATTACAATATCGAGTTCACATTTGACTGTGATGCGAGATGTGCAATCACTGTGTTCTACTTCTGTACTGAAGAAGTTACTCCCACTGGTGTTGTGTAAGTGACACAATTTTTTATCCTAATCTTATTTCTTATTAATATTATAGATGCGAAAGTCTGGAATAACACATAGGCTACTTTTTAACCCGAGAAATAAGAGAGTTCCCGTGGGAATTAAAAACCTTAATCCACGCGTACTAAGTCACAGGAATCCACTAGTATTATAAATGCGAAAGTTTGGATATATGGATGGATGTTTGTTACTCAATCACGCCACAACGAATGAACCAAGTTAGCTGAAATTTTAAAATGAAATGAAATTTACTCAATGAAGGCATAGAACAAAACATAATTTAAAATTAATTTCTGAAGATTTATCTGTAAAATTTTAACGCCTATGGGCTAATTTGCCATATTTTTGCCTGCAGTGTATAAGATCTATTGTGACTCCAGTTTGTATTTCTTTTAAAGATACTATCCTCGTGACGCATCAATGACATCTCAAACGTACAACTACAAAAAGGGCGCCAACCAGCAGTTTTGTCAGATTTCACACGTGTTCGACCCCTCCAAGTACCCCGATGAGGACTTAACATACAATGCTGATAGAGAGATAATACCCATTGCAATCTATTGTGTGGTGGATGAAGGACAAGACGGTAATCAACTAATTTCTTAGATTTCATTGAAACCTGCATTGAAATATCGAGTTATGTTCACATTTCAAACGAGGTCCAGTTCCATGATCACTTACAAAGAAAAGCTAAATTAGCCTCGAAAAAGCTTGGGGTGCTCAGCAGAGCAAAGCGGTACTTTTCGCCCGAGAACAGGCTCCTACTCTATAAAGTGCAAGTCCTCCTTCACATGGAGTATTGCTCTCACCTCTGGGCTGGAGCACCTCTGTATCAATTCCTTCCAATTGACTGGATTCAAGAGGGCAGTTTGGCTTGTGGACAATCGCAAATTAACCAGCGCGCTAGAAAGCTCAGAACACAGCAGGGACGTAAACTCTCTTTGAGTGTTCTATCAGCTATATAATGGGGAGTGTACTGAAGAGCTATTTGATCTTATTCCACCCTCATGTGTGTTTTCGATTTTAATGTGAAGGAATTTAATGTCTAAATAACAAAATTACGATCTCTGTTTGTAGAAATACGGCAGTCCCACACAACTATAGCAGTGGTGGAGAAGCATTCGGATGGCACATACGTACTGAAGGCGCTTAAGCAGAAGCTGTTTGTGGACGGCCTGTGCTACTTGCTGCAAGAAATCTATGGCATAGAGAACAAAAACCTTGACACTAAGGTACTTAACCATATGCAATTCATTATTTTCTCACCTTGTACTATATAATATAAGCAACATCATCTTAGCATTGTCTTTTGATCATTGTGTCATACTGCCTTTGCTTTAGTCTATAAAAAAAACTAGTGACATAGCATTTTAATTTGAGCTCTGGCTGAGGGCATTCAGTTCTCACTGTGTTGTGTTGTCGGAGTTTTCGGTAAGAGGCTTATCCTTCTATTTTCTAGTAATGTTATTATGATATCCAGCTTAGCAATTTTATACCTTATGTATGAGGTGAAGTCAATAAAATAATCACTGGGACTTTTTTTGGTCCTGTGTACTTTTTTTATATTTGATCTCTGGCCATAAGCCGACAAGTACTTAAGGTATTGCACGCTAGTATGTCAGTTTGTTTTGTAAATCTAACTATGAAGGTAGCTCTGAAATAGATATAATGTATAATAGAAGATCTCGGAGTTTCATGGTCAAAATGATCAATAAATTGTGGCAGCCGAGCTCGGACGAGGAGACGGAGGACGGCGGGTCGGAGTGCGTGATCTGCATGTGCGACGTGCGCGACACGCTCATCCTGCCGTGCCGCCACCTGTGCCTGTGCAACTCGTGCGCCGACTCGCTGCGCTACCAGGCCAACAACTGCCCCATCTGCCGCGCGCCCTTCCGCGCGCTGCTGCAGATCCGCGCGCTGCAGCGCGTCGCCAACCCCGCGGCGCCCGCCGCCGCCAGCCCGCCCGACGTGAGTCAAAACATATATTTTAACCAGATAGATAGATAGATAGATAAAAACTTTATTGCACACAAGAAAGAAACAAAAATTAATAAAACTTAAAACTACGCATGCAAAGGCGGCCTTATTACCATTGGTGATAGGAGTGAAATGATGTGTGAGGGTAGTATGGTGCAACATAAAGGTATATTATCATTATAAAGTCATAAATCTATCACCGGTTCGGAATGCAGATTCTGCTGATATCTGGCTGAGGAATTGCTCAAGGGGGGGCCTTTTTTATCTTAGGTATCATCGACGGCTCTCTATGCATGCGTATGCATGGATGGCAACGAGACACTGGAACACCGAGTTTAAATGTAGGGGTGTATCTTACCAAGTGTTACTTGGGTTTTAGAGTGATTTGGCGAGGAGCCGTACGAGCGGAATTACGCAAAAAGGCGGTTACTTGCGGAAACAATTTCCAGGATGAAGAGAAGAAGAAGGGATGGACTTTGGGAGACCTCCAAGATCCCAAGGCTCTTTCCTTAGTCTGCCACTGCTCCTTTTTTAACACTTGAATGCTTTGATCACCAGGGCAGTATGGAGAACATTCCGGCGGGTTACGAGCCAGTGTCGTTGATTGAGGCGCTGAACGGGCCGCCGCCCGCGCGCGTTCGCCCGCCGCCCGCTGCGCCCGCCATCGCCAGCCCGGACACTGACACTGCTTCACAGGTACACTATGCTACCCACAACAATATACACTGCTTCACAGGTACACTACACTACCGACAACGATACACACTGCTTCACAGGTACACTATGCTACCGACAACGATACACACTGCTTCACAGGTACACTATGCTACCGACAACGATACTCACTGCTTCACAGGTACACTACACTACGGACAACAATACACACTGCTTCACAGGTACACTATGTCACTGACAACGATATACACTGCTTCACAGGTACACTACACTACAGACAACAATACACACTGCTTCACTTTAGTTTTTAAAAATCCCATGGGAATTCTTCGGTATTTCGGGATAAAAAGTAGTATACATATCCACTGTAGAACTTACAATCCACCTTATTTTAAACATGGATAATTCGATATTGAGGGTAGTGACTTTTCGACAGGCCGCGGAGGTGCTGAATCGCTGCAACCTGGAGCGGGGCTCGTCCACCAGCCTGGGCAGCGGCGGCAGTCGCAAGCGAGAGCGCGCGCCTGCCCAGCCACCGCACCACCCGCTCACACCAGAGGTATTATACATTTAACGGATCGGAACGTCAGCAAGTACTTATACCTAAAATGCGGAGTGCGCCTGGTCTGGCAATGTTATAAAGCTGATAGCCGGTTGTCGGCCGTTTTCAAACCGGCAATAACTTGAAGGTTGGCCAGATATTCGGTATCTGTTAAACAGCTATCCATTTCATTTCTATTTAATACTAGTTCTTTAATTTTCCGGGATTAAAAGTAGCCTATGTCACTCTCCCAGTCCTCAAATATACCCATACAAAAATCGATCCGTTGCTTTGTTGGGGTGTGATAGAAGGACAAACCAGCAAAGAAACGCATTGTCGTATTTATATTAGTAAGGATATTACTATGGTTGTAGTTCCGCATGTCGGTGCTGCTGGCGCGCGAGGAGCAGGCCAAGCGCGCGGAGGAGCGCGCCGCCAGCCCGCCCCGCAGCCTCACCGCCGCCGACAAGCTGCGCGCCTCCAAGGTGAGTGCAGTCAAAGGAGTAGACCATCGTTTGTCACGCTGGCCGAGTATGGATTGGAGAACATTATGGAGAACTCTCAGGCAAGCAGGTTTCGGATAAGGCAAGTTTTGGTTGATAAACTCCCAAAAGTCGGAGATTGAAAGCCAGACCGCCAAAAAGGAGACTGAAGTCTAAACCACTAGAGGCCCAGTGGTGGGCAAACTTTTTTAATGGGGGGCCACAAACTTTAAGAAATTCTAGAGGAGGGCCAGAATTATAGAAAAAATCCACTTTAAACTTCTCGACCGTCAAGACGTAATTGTAGCGGGCTATGGGGCCATGACTATCCATGTCCATAAACCCTCGGCGGCCGGATCCGGGCCATCACTGCACTAAACTATCATTGCTTTTAACATTATTTCCACTTTTTTTTTATAGGCCTGCGCTTGACGACAGTCAAAGATGGAAAGCATTGATGAGGTCTAAGTTGGAGCGCGCTTGCTTTAGGCAATGCCTATTCACTCTTGTCTTGAAGGTGAAGATTATACGTAGCTGAAAACAGAGAAGCTGAAAGTGCCTTCCATACTTTTTCCGTTCGTTCAGAAACAATGCTATGCAATGTTATGTAAAAAATGCTTTCAGTATCTAATCGAGGTTAACTTGTGTTTTTTAAAACTCGCTAACGTTTTCAGAGCTCGCTGAACTCTGAGCAGCCCTCAGAGTTGGAGGAGGAAACCACGCCGATAGCGGTCGAGGAGAGCGAGGCCCCGGAGGCGGAAGCGGAGCCCGACAGCGACGCGGAGCGACGCTCGCCGCTGCTCACCCAGCTCACTAACGGAGTAAGTTCATGGAGCTACACAACACTCATAAATTCTTAGTCACAGGTCACAAAAGAAAAAAAATAATTGGTCCTTCTAACCGGAAGGGTTATTACGTATCTCGCGACAGGTTCGCGACAGGCGTAAATCGCGCAATCGTTGCTGTCAAACGTCACTTCTGCTGTCAAACGTCACTTCTCAAACGTCAAATTTCAGTAGTGACAGCAGTATCAACACGACAGCAATCACTACGCGATCGGTTGCAAAATGTCACTAAAATTCGTATTACGCAAGCCAATCGCACGTCTATTGCTCGCCTATCGCAAAATGTACTTTTCTTCATTAGAGATGCTTGATGGAGAAGAAAGGAAGTCAAATACTTCGAGAGGGTTTTACCACAGACCACAACACAAAACAAATAAAAAATATAACAATTCAACTACTGACGACGATAAAAACTGTGTATTTTGTTTACATCTATTGCCGTCCTATCGCGAGTGGCGCTAGTATCGACACGTGAGCAATAGTCGTGCGATTGGCTTCCGTAATACGATTTTTAGTGAAATTTTGCGACCGATCGCTGTCGCGTTGCTATTGCAAATTTTTACGTAATCAGGGTGCGGATCCGACCTTGGCGGCCAATCTCCACAGAGATTAGCCAGGCGCGGGAGATAGTATAGTGCACAAGTGTGTGTGTACACACACAGGTGCACTCTTTATTCCCTCTCATAGTCAGATGGGACGGAAGTCCGACACGCCCGGAGATATCAGATGCAGAACCGATGGCTTTAGTGCTTCGAGGCACAGGAGTGACACACCGCAACTTCCTAACTCCGGGCTAGTAGATGCTGAGGATTTCTTGACAGATCCGACCCGAGAATCGATCCCGGGACCTCGTCAGTACAAGTTGGCCTGCATGAAATAAATGGATTTTGAATTTGAATGTAAAAATGCGGAGGCTCGTTTCGATTTCTCATATGCAATATTTGATTTGTTGATGCTAACGCTATTAGTGTCACGGACACTTTATCATATCTACTATATACAAGTAACTATACTTAAACTTAATACAGTAACACTGTTGCACAAACTGCACTAACTTTATTACTATACTATTGACAGCCCTAGCATAGGCTACTGTCTAATTGGGCTGCCAATTGCAATCACCAGCCACAAGTTTTAGTCTAATGCTCTAGTCTATAAATTATGGTGTAAATTGTGTTCACTTTTTTTGTCTTTGAATAAAGAAATAAATAAATAGGCTGCGTCTGATCGCCGATTGTGCGGGCAGGTGGCGAAGGGCGCGGGCGCGGAGCTGCGCGGCTCGCCGCTCGCGCACATCGACGACACCGACACCGACGAGCCCGACCAGCCGCATCTGTGTGAGTCTACCCTTGTGACTACTCCGCGCGCTGCAGTGTGACAAACCCCGCGTGCCAATCACTGGCAAGTGTCGGCAACCTTAACTTCGACTATCCACATCTGCTGCCAACCACTGGCAAGTTCAGGCAACCCAAACATCGGTCATCCACATCTGCTGCCAACCACTGGCAAGTGCAGGCAACCCAAACATCGGTCATCCACATCTCGCTGCCAACCACTGGCAAGTGCAGGCAACCCAAACATCGGTCATGCACATCGCGCTGCCAACCACTGGCAAGTGCAGGCAACCCAAACATCGGTCATCCACATCGCGCTGCCAACCACTGGCAAGTGCAGGCAACCCAAACATCGGTCATCCACATCGCGCTGCCAACCACTGGCAAGTACAGGCAACCCAAACATCGATCATCCACAACGCGCTGCCAACCACTGGCAAGTGCAGGCAACCCAAACATCGGTCATCCACATCTCGCTGCCAACCACTGGCAAGTGCAGGCAACCCAAACATCGGTCATCCACATCGCGCTGCCAACCACTGGCAAGTGCAGGCAAGCCAAACGTCAACTTAGTTTTGCTCCAATCATAGCCGACGACGGACGTTGAAGTTTTTCAACCGGTGAAAAAAAGGAGGAAAGTTTTGGTCAAATATCGTCCATCCACACGCTTGCCAGATTTTGAGTATGTTGTTAGCCTTCAAACATGGCGGGTGTTGAAGTTACTACGGCGGCTGGTTTATTTCACTTGGTAACATTCAAATGTTAAATGTTGTTTAACTATTTTTATTAATTACTACTTGCTTTTGCCCGCGACTTCGTCCTAATGTCAATATCTATGTTCTTAACTGTACCCATGCAAAAAATCATATCAATCCATCAAATAGAGGATCTTCGAAAATAAGTAAAATACATGTCCAATGTTAGTTTTAAACTATAAAGGTGCGTCAAATATTTATGTCGTCCAGTTCACTACTTCATACACTGCCACATTCTGCGCGCGTTTAGGCGTCTGATAGAATAGAATAGAATAGTTTTTTATTCCAATAAACTTCTACAAAGTGCATTCGAATCGTCAAATGAATCTATCACTGGTTCGGAATGCCGTTCCAACCGAGATAAAAAGTTGATAGCTTGATTAGTTGGCACTGCAGTATACCTATGTATTAATTCTCTGTCGAGTATAAGAAGCTTTTTTAAAGTCCATTAAAAAATTAGATAATTAAAATAAATGTTTCGCGCGCTTCTGAGTGGAATGTGTCGTGGTATGGCAATCACCACAGTGCTGCCACAGTGTCGTTAGTATCGTGGGTGTTTGTTGGTGCGCACGCAGCGGGGGCGGAGGGGTGTTGCGGGGCGGAGGGCGCGGGGGCGGAGGGCGCGCCGGCGGAGGACTCGGACTACTTCACGCCGGAGGACACCGCCACCACCATACTGACCGTGCCCAAACCGCAATCCGTGAGTCTGTGTGTTGTCGTGCGCCGGCCCTGTATAGTATACACCGTGGAACTTTGGTGGTTGTATTCCTGAAGCGAAATGATTTGATTATGGTATTAAAATCGATTTTTAAATTTAAAAAATGATTACAATCAAAAATGGCAATTTTACAATCGAGAAAAACAAAACTCGAAAAAGCAATGAACTAATGGTAATAAGTACTTCGCACTACCACGCGAGGTCAAACAAAACAAAAGCATTTTTATTATTTGATTTTAACTCTATGTTTCGATAGTATTACTGAAGGCCAATCGTTTCGCTTCGGGAAAACAACCATTAAAAATACACGGTGTTTGTATACAGCTCGATAACGTTGTTAGATTTCGAGTGTCGAAACACTGCTATACAGTGAAACACATAACATACTATAGTTCTTGCAATTTACGAGGGCGCGTAAGCTTTACTTGTGGTTAGGTCGTGTACACGCGCGTTGCCTAAGTGTGCGTGCTTGTCGGAGCCAAAGTGGGAGCTTGAGCTCTCGCTCACACTTATACAGATACGACACACACACAACCATGAGCCACGTACCCTCGTGAGTTGCAAGAACTATACCAGGTTCATCAGATAATGACAAGATACATTTCAAGGGCCGGCGCTGTACATTAGGTGTTCATTCGCTGCTTCGGGATTTTGTGTTCTATATTATGTTGCTCATTGATTTCATCCGTTGGTGTTATTTTCTTTAGATATAAGTAGTTATCATATAACTAGCTTTCGTCATTTGTATGTAACGATTTTTATTTTTTATTTTTAGTATTATATGTTTGGAATGTGGTTTTTTTTAAATAGAAAATTGGTTTGTAGTAATGAATTACAATTAAATTCGTTTACAGTACCCGGCAGTAAATATTACACTAGATGACAGACAGACAATCGGTTACGTCGACTGACACGCATGACGTGGTAAAGACAACGCGGCGAGACATGTGTAATATTTACTGCCGAGTACTGTATAACGGATTCCGATTGGCCTACAAGGGTTTTATGCTTTACTGAATCACCGTTAAGAGATCACAGTTATGTATTAGTTATTATAGTATATGATAAAGGCTGGAGAAGCCGATGGCAGATAGATATATAAAAGAAAAAAAAATATATATATATATATATATATAGACAAACTAGCTAACGCCCGCGACTTCGTCTGCGTGGATTGGGTTTTTAAAATCCCGCGGGAACCCTTTGATTTTCTGGATAAAAAGCCTATGTAACTCTCCAGGTACTCAACTATACCCATGCAATCACGTCGATCCGTAGCTCCGTTGCAGCGTAATTGAAGGACAAACCAACAAACAAAACACACTTTCGCATTCATAATATTAGGATATTAATAAGGACTGTCACGCGGAATGAACGGAAGGTTTGTAAAGTAGGGTGTTTGTTGCAGGAGGCAGTGCGCGGCGCGTCGGCCGACTGCGCGCCGCAGCGCTGGGCGCTGCCGCACCACGTCACTTCCCTCCCCGGTGAGCGAACTTACCTGGAAAACGGGCACAAAGCGGGCGCGGGTGTGTCTCGTTCGTACATACTGAGTCACGCTTCGTAAACATTTATTTATTTCTTCGACCATTTAGCCAGGGCTTGGCAAGCGTGTCCTAACACATATGCCTCCTCCAGCATTTTCCATTGTTGTCTTTCACATGCTATCCTTTTCCATGTTGGTCCTCCTATTTTCCTTATGTCGTCCTCCCACCTTCTGAATTGTTTCCCTCTTTTCCTTCAAAAGTAAATGAATTTTTAGCCGGGACTAGCCTTTACGCAGATTTAGTACTGAATATATTCTGCCACATTCTGCGGAAGGTGAGGTAATCACGTACAGCACACATTTACTCACTTTCGCACACTCTTGTAAAAAACTTAATGTCTCTATGAACGCACACTAACACAAAAGCTGTCACACTTACAAGCTGACACGTACGTTTGTACATGTACTTCGGCAGAGAGGAATGCGTGCGCTTGCCAAGTCCTGGCTAAATGGTCGAATGGTTAAATAAAAAAAATATGGGTTGTTGTGACTTATGTGCTTTAATTACCCCAGAGTTTTTGTGACTTATGAGGCTTAATTACCCAACAGGCACTCCGCTGTCGCAGTCGAGCGTGCGCTCGTCGGGCGACTCGTACAGCTCGACGTCGTCCACGCGCCAGCTGCTGGCCGCCGCCGCCGCGCCGCTCGCCGCGCACGCGCCCTGCTAGCGCCGCCCGCCGCGCCGCTCGCGCCCGCAGCGCCCGCCCACGCTCAGGCACATCGAGGGGACCTTCTAGCCGCGAACGACGTACATGTCCACTGCGATCGTCAGCGACTATAGTAGCCTAAGCACGAACATTTACAACTTTCGACTAGTATTTTTTTTTATTCGTTGACAAGATAGTCCTTAACTGCGATCTCACCTGATGGTTACCCCCTAATCGGTTTTTACGCGCTATCGTGTCGGAACGATAAATCGCTTGGCGGCACGTCTTTGATGGGTGGTAACTAGCCAGGGCTAAAGCCTCCCATCAACAAAGTAACGGTAAAATTAACGCCTGTAAGAAATTTTGTAAGAAAACTACTGCAGCGCTCCTGTCATTTTCATACTTTACTGGTGTTAAATTTACCTTTACTGATTGAAAGTTGAAAATGTTCGTACTAAGGTTATTGAACTCCCGAATTAGATACATTTTAGGTACAGTATGTTACCAACCGATCCAATCACAAACGCCATAACGCGCGCTTAGTATAGGAGCTTGCATAACGTAATGAACTGTGACGTCACAACTGTACATATTTGATTGATGTAAAAAAATTCTTTTATTAACTTAAATTCTAATGTAATACATGCCAGTATATATTTGGAAATATCCAACTCGTTGAACTCGGTATTAGTAGATATATGAAACCCACTGTAAATATTTATACTAACTTGAAAATGCAATGAGTTCTTGGGTACAGTGAGAATGCAGTGGATTAACACTATACCATGCGTATATGATTTGTATAATAAATAAATTAGGCTAGCTGTAAGTATTATTGTAATATTTTAATTTCAACCTAGATAATGAGTAATAAAGGATTTCATATAAGCAATACACCCATATTGATATTGAAAAAAAAATAAAAAAATCTCTTGACCCGATAATTCAAAGAGGCCATAGTACATTGAACTCATAAAGCTTTTTATTTAAAGCGTCAAGCGCAAGCCTGTCTTGCTATAAAAAAACATTTGTGTACTCTGCCTAAAAACACACTGGTTTGGAAAGCTCTAACTAACAGAAACACGTTTCTTTAGTGGAGCAGTAAAAAAATGTCCACAGGCAGCCCTTGGATATTTTCCTACCGCTCCTAAGTCACTAGGTAATGCCCGCGACTTCGCATGGATTAAGGTTTTTTTGGATTCCCGCGGGAACTCTTTAATTTTCCGGGATTAAATGTTGCCTATGTGCTAATCCTGGGTATGAGCTATCTCTTCCGCTATCTATCTGGGTATTAAAGCTGCTAGCACATCTCTGCTACAACACTATTTGATGGAAGCGGAGACATATTAAACTGTCTGTGTAACGTCAGAAGACATTTAATTATGAATCAGCTATCCTTTTCCATTGCTATGAAGTCTTCTTTTAATACTTTCCTAATGTATACCTACTATAAATATAAGTATATACAATATTGCAGCTATTTAGTTAAATTAATATATTCGTGTACTATAGACTGATTTTAAGCATTCCTGATATTGAATCTCAAAAGTATAAACTGGTTAAATAAAATTTAAACATTGTTGTATTATAATTTTATTATTGTAAAGATATAAAATTAACTGGATTTAAATATATTGATTATGTGATATAATATATTGTGTTTTTACTGTTCCCTATGTTAAAGTTAATGTAAGCAAATAAAAAAAGAATTATCAGAATTTGTTAAGAACTTTCGGAGAAATGCATGGACAATCATTCATACCTACATATACAAATTGTATATTCATTTGAAAACTCTAATAGACTTATCATAATTATGTGAATATTTTGCAGTTTCAATGATAACCTCCCTTCTTTTGAAGTCGATTAAAAAATAGCATTGGGCTGCCTTAGGAACAACGAATGACATTCAATTTTCCTAAAGCAACTTTGGCAGAACAGAATGGTTTATATTCTCTTGGGCTTTGGCTAGAGACTGCCGGTAGACGCGCGGTGCGGGGTTAACAAAGGCAGAAGGGCCCATGTTGGGTGCGGGAAGAACCAGCCAAATATTCTATGGGTAGAACTCTCATTTCAGTTAGCTAACTTAAGTTAGTCAAATAGAATTAAAGACGTTGAAAATATAGAGTATACAGTATGGCACTCTACTTGTAGATCTAGTGGGAGATTTGTATGGTATTTAAAAGAGATTATTGCTTATAAAAATGTTTTTATTTATTATAATTTCAGTAAAAGCTTAGTTCACTAGCTGCTTCAAAGTGCAAAAGCTCTTAATCATGTCCAATAACATGCATATTATATTACATCTAAACATCTCCATATCAAATAAAAAGACTATATAAGTTAAAATATATTGCTGCTTGAAGAAAATAATTATTTACATAATTTTATGTACACACACTTAGACCTATTTAAGGCTCTATGCACATAAGTGGCCACAACCTATTATGTCATGTCAATCTCTTCATTCTAGTAGATTCCTAAAAAGATTCCCATGTTTACAGATTCTAGAGTTCCACTTATTTAAAGTATTAATACCAAGACAGGGAGTTTTTTAATATTGTTTTTAATTTATATATTTTTGAATTTGCCTGGAGTATTTAAATTATTATAATAATTAAGCAAGCCTGGCCTGATAATGAAGACGTAAGAACCTATCTTTGGTTGTGGAAACTTAGTGCACAAATAACCTGAAACTTAGAAAACTCAAAAATCAATATTTTTAGTGCAATTATATCCATAAACATACAAATCGAGATGATCATATGACTATGGAGACCTATCTCAACTTTGGTTAGAATTTACATTTACACTGTTCATGGCATAATCTGTGTTTATATTCTTCTCAGACCTCGTGGAGGTCATATCTTTCTTCATGGCTTGTCTTCGAGCGGCGTATGCGGACATTCTGGTCAATCGGAGTTGCCGTTGCTCAGGTGTCTCGCTGGCCAGCCTCTTGGCTGCATAGGCCGACATACGCGCCAAGCGTTTCGCTCTCTGCTCACTCGTCTCCTGCGCCAGGCGCTTGGCGGCATATTCAGACATTCGCTTCAAGCGCAGGGCTCGCTGCTCCGGAGTCTCATTCGCTAGCCTCTTTGCCGCATACGCGGACATCTTCGCGAGCCGCGCAGCTCTCTCCTCGGGTGTTTCGTTCTTTGGCCCCACACTTGTTCGCCGTTTTCTATTTATCGTCGATAGAAGCGGATCAACGATTTCCATTGGCGCAGTTCCGTCGCTGTCTTCATCGCTACTCTGATCGACACACTGTACATTTTCTTTCTTAACTACGAAACTATATGTATCATCGTCGATAGATAAATTTGTCGTATTCATACTTGTGGACATAAAGTCTGAAGGTTCAGTTTTTATCGTCGTAAACCATTTGTTATTTGATTTTGCTATCACCATTTTCTTCCATGAACAATCGGAAGCGCTAAGATCACCCATACTGATTATTTACTGACAAAGATATCCACAAAATCATTGTTTTGAAATGATAATATATAAGTCCGTTTGATTATAGTAAATAAATGAGTAAATAACTTTAAAAATATGATTTATAAAATACTAATTCCGATTTATAAATAACGCGATCAATGGAATTTTGACAAGATTTTTGTTTATTAAATCATAGATAATAATTATTTTTTTGTAATTTATGTATGGTATGGATTCTAATCCTTTGAGGCCTTGATAAAATAATAAAGTGCGTGATACACATGCTTGTTACTCGCACAAAAACATGCCCGTAACAAAAAATTAATACAAGCTACTCGCATGTGTATTGAGGATCTGCCAGTAACTCACGTGCCAGTACAAAGCATACGAGTAGATCGCAAGCCGTTTGATTTTTTTCCTGAAGGGAAGTGGGACGGGAGATTGACGTATTGCCTGTTACAATTATGTGAAACAGATCGTAATGTGTTGGTAGTAAATCGCAACTCTTAACTATCAGCCAAGATCTTTTTAATTTTTATGCTTGTTTTTGTTGTTTTTTGCCTAATATGATTAAGAGTTGTATTGTAACCTTATTTATATACGTAGAACGTAGAAGTGCTTTAATTTTTTAGAAACTGGCATATCATTCACTAGCATGTATATCACGCGCTCTGGTTCTGCCAGTACCTGGTACGCCAGCTTACCAGCATCTAGCATGCCACCTACTAGCATGTGTGTCACGCGCTTAAATATGATCGAAGCTGACAAAAAAGCAACAGTCAGATTATTCGTCAATTCGTGATTCAAGCTATGGATTCAAGGCTACGACGACTAGGTAGTAGTACCGTTGAAACTTTTTAACATTTCCTGCATCCTTATAGCTTGGTTAGCTCCAGAGACACTCGTAGTAGGTACCTATGTCAAATGTAGCGTTTCAAATTGATGTTCCTTTACTTTATTAGGTTGTCATTGTATAGGGACAGTCCAGTGTTAATCATAGATTAATTAGAGGTCAGGGCCCTGTTATCACAGGTTATATGCATGTGCATGCAAGTTGTACTTTTATTGTCAAATGTCAATACCCAATGGCATGAGTTGTCAAATCTTGTCAAAAAGTTGGCAAATGGCAGATCCACACTGTGGATCACTGTGGACACAGATTAGGTATTAGTTACTACGTAACTAATACCTAATCTGGCAGATCTGGCAGATGTTGCATTTCCATCTGTTTTATTTTGCTCTATTTTCATTACTCGAATCGTAAATACAGTACGCCAATGATTACAATAACCATTGTGATTAAAATTGGAATTCTTGACATCGTCTGAATAGTGAACTTTGTGTATAAAAGTAATTTTCAATTGTTAAGTATTTCAGTAGGGATGGTATCTTATTCAATTTAATTTTCTTTTGAAAGCTGTGTGCTTAGGGTATAGATTTTTTAAATACTAGACTACCATAAGTCTACGCGAATAGCGGTACCAGAACAACAGTGTTGTGATGACATAATGGTGTAATCTTTTCGCTGTGTAAGATATTTGTAAACCTTCACGATTATGGAACAGAACATGGATTCGCCAACAGCTGCAAGCCCCCTGCCGGAGCCCGAGGGTCATGAGAGTGAGACAGACTACTCAAGCATTAGGGGGAAGGTAACAGCTTCCTAACATTATCTTGATTGTTTACACTTTACATCATTATTGTATACAGCTTTTCAGTATGTAAAAGTATCTTTTAAAAATAAATATACATAAAGGGGGGATCCATAATATCAGAGCTGGTGGAAACCAAAAGTATTACTCCAGTCGTATGTAATATCTTTTTAGTAAAATGGAAACATATTTGAAAATTTAGTTCTGCTTCTGCCAAATACTATTCTAAATAACATCATAAAGCATTACACATTTAACCTTTTATTTGTTGGGAAATATTCAAGCTTGGGGTGCTTGGAAAACAACACAAGCAAAAATGTATGATGCAATAATATCAATTATACTTTGCATCTATTCCAAAATGTTTTATCATAATTGTAATTACCTTAATATAAAAAGCTGTGTTGTTTCAAAATAGTATTGGGGGAATCCCCTAAAAGACATTTTGGTTCTGGACAAACACTCAATGTAAAGATATTAGAGATCTGTAATGATATAATTACAAAGAAATAGAATACTTTTAAATACTCAAAAGGAGGTGGGTTGATAAGGCAACAAAATCCGCCCCTCATACACTCGAAAAAAAAAGTTCCAGATTTCGACAAATTGTCAATGTATTTATATACTTGAAGATATAAACTTTATTTAAATATAAAGTTTAGGTGATAAAAAAAATAGTAAGTTACAGAAAATATTACCCAAAAAGAGAGTGTTTCTGTTACTTTTCTTACATTTTCATACATTTTAGTCGTTTTTTAAGCTTTGATTTAATATTTTAGAATGAAGCGCTCCATGAACCATGGTAAACGTAACTGATAATGATGCTCCTTTTTATAAGCTTTTATATGAGTATTAATTTATTTTGGTTCCGTGAACGCTTCATTCTAAAATATTAAATCAAAGCTTAAAAAACGACTAAAATGTAATGAAAATGTAAGAAAAGTAACAGAAACACTCTCTTTTTGGGTATTATTTTCTGTAACTTACTATTTTTTTTATCACCTAAACTTCATATTAAAATAAAGTTTATATCTTCAAGTATATAAATACATTTACAATTTGTCGGAATCTGGAACTTTTTTTTTCGAGTGTATGAGGGGCGGATTTTGGGCCTTATCAACCTACCTCCTTTCCTATAAGTAATATTGCATAACAATTTTCAAAAATTCAAGAACCTATTTAAAATTTTCTTGTTTACAATATTTTAATTCAAGTATTTAAAAGTTTCTTGTTTACAAAATTTTATTCTGTGTGGTAGTAATATTAAGAAAATATTTTTAAACTTTCAGTGAAATATAACTTATTAAACCGTTTTATAATATCGATATAATTAGGTAGTACATTTATTACTATATTGTATTAATACATCATGCATAATTTAGAGGCCAATTATCTTGAAGTCCATGAACCCTTAGTATATTGATATAAATAGTGATAAACTATGTCAAAACTAATAAATTAATGTTAACATTAGGGCTTGTTAATGTGGATACTTTAATGGTAGGGTAGTTTAATAGTTCATTATTTATTTCAAGATGATATTGGTGAGCCCCACTGCGGACGAGTATGACCTCCTGCGCAAGCACCTGCTGGAAAGGCTAGAGACTGGCAACGGAGAGGTCATTTATGACATAGGACATGGAGAGGGTAAGTACTGAGTTTATGTGTATATCATTACTATCCTTACTATTATAATAAAATAATGCGAAAGTGTGTTTGTTGGATTGTCCTTCAATCATGTAGCAGCTGATCAACTGATTGATGAGCAGTGATTGTAGTAGATGAATGACCTCAAACATTATCATAGTATGGATACGACTGCAGGGTTACAGGGTGGCAGGAATATGATCCTGTATTATTTTTTAAATACCTAGCTATGTGCAGATTTCTATTTAAAACCGACCATGAATTTTACTTATTATTTTTGTTTCTTAAAAAAAAAATTGGTAGTGTGAAAAAAAAAGGTTTCTCTAGTAACAATTTGTATCTTGTTGCCTAGTTACTATCTATGTTTTGTAATAATTGCAATATGTATTCAGTAGATAAGAGATACTACACAATCGTTATCCTTATCACTCAATTTTCATAATCATTTCTAATAATTACTGTTTTTTATTTTAAAGTCCAGCTTATTATAGGCTTCTATAAAATTAAGTATAAATCTACATATTCACCACAGAAAAAAGGTTGTCATCCTTACCTAATTTATGTTAGTACAGTGTAGTTCAAGAATCACTGCTTGGTGAATATTTTCAAAATCACTAAAAATTATTCATTCCCAGTTGAGTATAGTCTTGTAATTGGGTATTTGACTGTTGTCAAAATGTGAATAACATTTGTAAAAACAGAAAATAAATCAGTCAAAAACAAATAACTTAAAAGCTGTTTTGATACAACAATATCCATCTCTTTCTAAAACAAAATCTGGTATGGAGAGTGTATGGAGCTACTGAATCGTGACATCATGTTGCAATGGCATGGCACTCTCTTTTTCTAACAGGAAACTTAAAAGCTCTATACTTTTGAGACTAGTCAAGATATTAAAAAAAGAAAAATGACATTGTGTTATAATATTAAAAACTTTTATTTTAAATAATAATTAAAAAAAAATGACAAATTGTGGAATCTTCTCCCTTAAATCTTCTCCCCACTAAATTACAATATGGGGTTATTCAAGGGGAGCACCTCTGGTACTACAAGTGTTCATGGGCGGCGGTAATCACTTTACATCAGGTGACCCGCCAGCTCGTTTGCCCGCTATTCATATATAAATGTCAAATGCTTAATGGTATAATTGGCGTAATTGGTGTGGTACAGATGGCAGAGGACTGACGGAGGACGAGTACAGCGCGTCCGTGGCGACGCTGCAGTCGCTGGTGAGCGGCGAGCGCATCTCGTGCGTGGAGCTGCGGCGCTGGGACTGCGGCAGCGGGCTCACGGGGCAGTACCTGCTGCGCACCGAGCTCGACCACAATGACTTCATGGAGATCAGGTGAGATCTGCTACTACAATTTTTTTTTTATAAGCAGCTGAAGTTGATTACTGTTCCACTCTTCCCACCAGATAAACGTAAAGCTTGTGGGTGGGAGGCTTTGGCCGTGGCTAGTTACCACCCTACCGTCAAAGACGCTGCCAAACGATTTAGCATTCCGGCACGATCGCGTGTAGAAACCGACTAGGGGTCCATATCCCTTTCAAGTTAGCCCACTACCATCTTAGACTGCATCGTCATTTACCATCAAGTGAGATTGTAAATTTTAGTTAAAGAGATTGTAAAGATTGTTGTGCTATTTAGACTTATTGTGGCTAGGACTCATAAAAAGGCCCAGAGTCATTCAGCAGACAATGAGTAGAGCTATCTTGGAGTATTCTTGTTGTGCGGTCTATGTCGAAACCGTACAATTCGCCCAGTCATCATTCACGCTTTATTATAAATACGCTTTTCATTTAGTCATACATCAGTGCACATAACATCTCATTGCGCTCACATCACTGCTATTAGGTTATTATTAGCCTAAGTAGAGGCCAATAAACTTAAGACTTCTACTCAGCAGTTTTATTACTGTGTGGTCCTGAACCGTACACTTGTAGATCAAATGAATAATTGAGGAGATCGGTAGGAGAACCAGAGCTAGAAATATAATTATTACGTTTTCTTATCAAGATGTAACTCTGAAGTGAACCCATGGACATTAGGATTCCAAAGTCCTGGAATAGCAATTCAAAAGTGCAGCATTGGAAGACTTTCCCTAGGTGAACAGATCTTAAGCAAGTCGTTGGTGAACTCTGGATACAGGCTTCACAAGATCAAGTTCTGTAACCATTCTTTTAAAAGACCCATTCCGGTTTTGGACATCTATCGGTTGAGATGATGGTTTGTCCTTCAATCACGCTGCAACAGAGATCGACGTGATTTTTTGCATGAGTATAGTTGAGGACCTGGAGAGTGACGTAGGCTACTTTTTATCCTGGATCAAAGAGTTCCCGCGGAATTTTAAAAACTAAACCCACGAGGATGAAGTCGCGGGTATCAGCTAGTATGGAATAAATATGATGACGTAATTTCAGAGTGGCGGTAGTGGGCAACGTGGACGCGGGCAAGTCCACGCTGCTGGGCGTGCTGACCCACGGCGAGCTGGACAACGGGCGAGGCTACGCGCGCCAGAGGCTGTTCCGACACAAGCACGAGGCCGAGAGCGGCCGGACCAGCTCTGTGGGCAATGACATCCTGGGCTTTGACAGCATGGGTGAGGGGCGTTCTACTTGTGGAGTGGCGGTAGTGGCAATGTGGATGTGAACAACTCTGAGCGACTTAGTGCAATCATATGTGGATGTCGTCATGCTGATCCAGTGATTATTTTATTCGAGTCGAGGGAATTACTTCAGTAGACCATACGTTCGCCAAAATAGCCGTCAGTGTCTTTGTTAAATTGCAATGTGCATAATCTATTTTTCGCTAGCTATTTTATAAGGTAAGCATGTGGTTTCTCGCAGAACGGCGTAAGCGGCGCGCTAAACATCGTGTAAGACGTTCTCACTGAGTTTTTAAAAATAAAAAATAAAAATGACAAGTTTGTCCTCGACTGCGATCTCATCTGATGGTAAGTGACGATGCAGTCTAAGATGGTAGTGGGCTAACTTGGCAGTGTACATTCAACTTAAAGCACTAATCTGTTTCTACACGCCATCGTACCGGAACGCTGAATCGCTTGGTGGCACGTCTTTTTACGGTAGGGTGGTAACTAGCAACGGCCAAAGCCTTCCACCAGACCAAATTAGAGTCGATTCAAAAATTATAAATTAACAAATTGCCTCCGTCGGGAATCGAACCCGAGACCTTCAAATTATAAGATCACAGCACTCACCAATGCACAAAGAGTTTAGTTTGTTCTTCTTCTTCAACTTATAGACATCCACTGCTGGACACTTATGTTCATGCAAGAGACTTATCTCTTGCATGGACCTCCACAGACCTCGGTCTTGCGCCGCCTGAATCCAGCGACTCCCTACGACTCGTTTGATGTCGTCGGTCCACCTAGTGGGGGGTCTGCCAACACTGCGCTTCCCGGTGCGGGGTCGCCACTCCAGCACCTTGGGACCCCATCGACCATCAGCTCTTCGAACTATGTGCCCCGCCCATTTCCACTTCAGTTTAGTTTGTCAGCAAGCACAAAATGTCAAACCTGTGTACTGTTCGTAGGGAACGTGGTCAACAAGCCCGAGCACGGCGCGCTGGACTGGGTGAAGATCTGCGAGAAGTCGTCCAAGGTCATCACGTTCATAGACCTGGCGGGGCACGAGCGGTACCTCAAGACCACAGTGTTCGGCATGACGGGCCACGCGCCAGACTTTGGGATGTTGATGGTAAGAATATCATCATATCAACCCATCGTCGCTCGGTCCACTTCTGGGCAAGGTGGTCTTCTCAAAATTAAAATATTTAGGCCACAATCCATCCCTTTGTCCTTAACACAACTTGAGTTCATTTCAACTGTATACAGATTCCTCCACGCTGTTTTCTTACACTTTTAAACCAAATTGATATTTAGGGCCGATCTACACCGGAATGGCAGCGGCGCGGCGAGCACTTTCAGTATGAAATAATTTGCCATTCTGGTGTAGATCGGCCCTTATAATTGTTTAAAACGCTAATTAAAAGATAAGAGATAAGTATCTCTAAAAAGTTTATTAGAATAGAATGAACGTTCGCAACGGTTGCTTTTAAAAAAAATATATAAATATATTGTATATCATTATTATTAGTTTTTTGTTAGCGTTTGATGTCTGGCATGCAAACCTTTAAGCTCTCGAAAAAGAGGCTGTAAGCTATCGCTAATGTGGTACATAAATAAAACACAAGATAGATAAGCTACATACTGTAACATTTTTTGTTTTGAAAAGAGCAACTGCTGAGTTTCTTGCCGGCTCTTCTCAGCAGAATCAGCATTTCGAACCGGTGGTAGAATCTCGACTTGTCATAAGAGCCACAAGTTGGCTTACATTGAATAAATAATTTTGAATTTGAATTTTTGTTAGAGTTTGGTGTCTGGAACCCTTGAGTTCTCGAAAGATAAATAAAACTGTATTGTCGATAGATCGGAGCCAACGCCGGCATAGTGGGTATGACCAAGGAGCACCTGGGGCTGGCGCTGGCGCTGGCCGTGCCCGTGTTCGTGGTCGTCACCAAGATCGACATGTGCCCGCCCAACGTGCTGCAGGTAACTCACCAATATTCAATACTAGCTGATGCCGCGACTTCGTCTGCTTGGATTTAGTTTTCCCGCGGAAACTCTTTGATTTTCCGGGATAAAAAGTAGCCTATGTCATTCTCCAGGTCCTTAACTATACCCACGCAAAAAATCACGTCGATCCGTAGGTACTTATCCGTTATTGAAGGACAAACCAACACACACACACGCACTTTCGCATTTATAATATTCGTAAGGAAGGCTAAGCAGGTGTTTACTTTGCAGAATCACACTATATTAATATTATAAAGGCGAAAGTTTGTATGTGTATGTGTGTGTGTATGTTTGTTACTCCTTCACGCCACAACGAATGAACCGATTTGGCTGAAATTTGGAATGGAGATAGCTCATACCCAGGATTGAAACATAGGCTACATTTTATCCCGGAAAATTTCAGAGTTCCCATGGGAATTGCAAAACCTTGATCCACGCGGACGAAGTCGCGGGCATCGTCTAGTTTTTTAATAAGGAGCTACACAAAAACCTCTAATGTTTTGAAGTAGTTGGTACAACGAACGAGTACAAGTGGAATTGTATGGTTTCAGGATAACCTGAAGCTGCTCATAAGGATCCTGAAGTCGTCCGGGTGTCGCAAGGTGCCGGTGATGGTGAAGACCAAGGATGATGTGATCGTTAGCGCTACCAATTTTGTATCTCAGAGGTAATCTCGATTGTTTAACTTCATAATTTTTTTATATATTAGCGAGAAAACGAGACGGGTCATCCAATGTCAAGTGATTACCGCCGCCCATGAACGTTTGTAGCACCTGAAGCTCCAACAATGAGTTGCCGGCTTTTCAGGAATTTGTTGGTCCGCCCCTTGAATAACCCCATGTTGTAATTTATTGGGAACACCGTCGAAGGGAGATGATTCCACAGTTACATAGAATAGGGATGTTGCTAACTAATTAAACCAGCAACTGTTGATCTAGAAGCTTCGATAGCCCAACGGCATTTGGGCTGAAGATGGGATTGGTTTAGTTTATTCAGATATTAGCATGTAAGTTTATCTTCTAATTTAACTTTTTAGTTTTCTTAGCCATAAGGTTGTCTGGAAGAGATCGCTTTTTAGCGATAAGACCTTATTGAACTACCTTATTGAACTTATAGCTTGTTCAGTTTTTTTTATGCTATAAAGTATAAATAAATGAATAAACATCACAATTAATTATTATCGTCGGTATTAATCGCCACTGCAGTCACGATTTATTTAGAGCTTGTCTAAGCTGAAATGACGCGCCCCACTACATAATTAGTTGTGATAATACGTAGTGTCTTGTGTGCGTAATTGCGGTAGTGAGGCTCGTCATTTCAGTTTATACAAGCTCTAACAGAATTGTCTTTTTTTCGCAGGCTGTGCCCAATCTTCCAAGTGTCGAACGTGACGGGCGACAACCTGGAGTTGCTCACCATGTTCCTCAACCTGCTCAAGACCAGGATGCCCAGCCAGGACGATAAACCCGCCGAGTTCCAGATTGACGATACCTACTCCGTCCCCGTAAGTCATCTTGTCAAATGGAATAAGTGCTATGGAAAATATTTTCAAATTTATCATCCACAAAAAATTACACGTTTTAAAGATGTTCTTACATCATCAAATCAAATTATTTATTTGCATGATTGCAGGTAGGTACATAAAAGGTGTTACAGTCGGTAAAAATCGTTCCGCAATCCGCCGAACAAAGGCATGCTAAAACATAAAATTAATTTAAGTTAAATTGAAGTTATAAAATGCATATAAATGTCATTTATTTTGATGAAAGATTCCATAAATGTCAAATATCAATGTTAATGAAATGAAATGAAATGAAAATTTATTTTTTGGAATTTACAATATAGTTCTTAAATCAATTGATGAAATGAAAATCCTAAAAGGTTGACAACACAAGTCATGAAATTCGCATTTTTTTTTTATTTTACCCCGGAGTGGGCAAAATGGTCTGGTTTTTATCAACCCTGTCCTTCCTTTAGCTGGGACGAGCCTTTACGCAGATTTAGTACTGAATATATTCTGCCACTTTCTGTGGGAGATGAGGTAATCACGTACAGGCCCACGTACAGCACACATTTACTCACTTCCACACACTCTTGTAAAAACTTAATGTATCTATGAACGCACACTAACTCAAAAGCTGTCACACTTATAAGCTGACACGTACGTTTGTACATGTACTTCGGCAGAGGGGAATGCGTGCGCTTGCCAAGTGCTGGCTAAATGGTCGAATACCCTGTCGTATGTTAACCGCAATATGGTTACTTTAAGGGTGTAGGAACGGTGGTGTCCGGCACGACGCTGGCCGGCGTGATCCGCCTGAACGACACGCTGCTGCTGGGGCCCGACCCGCTGGGCCGCTTCACGCCCATCACCGTCAAGAGCATCCACCGCAAGCGCATGAGCGTGGCCGAGGTGCGCGGCGGCCAGACTGCCAGCTTCGCGCTCAAGAAGGTATGTCACTACATCCCCTGCCCTCTGTTAATACAAGTATCCTGAACAAGCTGTGCCATCTATACATATAATAAAATTGTAGAAAAGTGGTATCTGTACAATGGAAATATATAAAAAAAAAGTAGCATAGGTTGTTATTATATCGATGCCGAACCCGAAATTGTAATTAATTTTTTTTTTGTCTGTTTGTCTGTGTGTTTGTGCACGCTAATATCAGAAACGGCTTATTCGATTTAGATACGGTTTTCACTAATATATTGTAAGCTTCACTTAACATTTAGTGTTTATTTCATGTTTGTTCATAAATAAAAAAGTTATGTCAATTTAAAGAATCACGGCGAACATTTTTAACGTACAGAGTACGTACTACACGCCTCGCGCCTGAGCGTCCGTGGCTATATAAAGCACGCGAACGAAGTCGCGGGCACAGCTAGTACAAAATATACACCGTGTATTTTTAATGGTTGTATTCCCGAAGCGTAAGCCCTCAGTAGTACTATCGAAACATAGAGTTAAAGTCAAATAAAAAGGTTTTTGTTTTGAAATAATTAAAAAAAATAATCAACAACTCGAAAATGTGAGAAACGATAGTAATGGACATAACATAACGTACGTAAGTAGTTGTGTTTCTGACTTCAGTACTTTAGATGTAGTTAACGTAGACTAAGCGCGCGCTAGAATCAACGACCACGCGGCCGCGCTACGTGATCTCGCGCGGTAGTGTGAAGTACCTATTACTATTGGTTCGTTGCTTTTTCGAGTTTTGTTTTTCTCGATTGTAAAGTTATCATTTTTGAGTCTAATCATTTTTTAAATATAAAAATCGATTGCAATACCATGATCAAATCATTTTGCTTCGGGAATACAACCACCAAAGTTCCACTACGACTTACGAGTAGGTATACGCTTTAGTTTTTGATATAAACTGCTAAGGTGAACGCATTTCCAGTTTCTATGTTTCCGGCCACGTACAATTTCAATAACTGCGATACAAGAGTTACTAGGCAATTGATTGTCGTCAAGCGCAAGCCTATCTTATAATAATAATAAAAATACAAAATATGCAAAAAGAAAAAAAAAAGGTTTCAAAAAAATCATTTGATGATCTACAATCTTCGTGAAATATTGAAAATTTTGATGTCACACATCCATTCGTTTAATCCGCCAGGCATCGCACTCACTGGTTTTTAAGATTTCGCTTTTATTTTAATTGGTAATAAGTTATGCACATCTGCCATTACTTAATGTTTTAGAGATTAATTTTATTATATTTCTTTTTTTGTTGTTTTACATTATTTATACTTTTATCCAGGATAAAAAAAAAACTGACAATTTGTGGCGCTTATCGCCCCTTTCTTTTTTTTTTTTAACTAAAAAAGTGTTTTTTGATCAAAATTTCCGCCATTGTATCCCATAATCATTCGCCGGCCATGGTTTTTGTGGGATTCGAACTTGCTCTAGCGCCATCGTGTCGAGGGCCGTCCCGTTACGCTGCGGGTGTGTTATGAGGGGTCGACGAAATTGTTATTCCCCTTGTGAGATCATAAATATAGCGTCTGTCGAATCACGAAGGGGCGTAAGTGAATCTTTTATGAAAAAGAAAAGTAAATATCTCCGCAACCTACTAAAGCAAACTAAACAGATAATTTAATATCTAAAGTGGACAATATAGCTGATAGCTTATTTTTATTTTTTTATTTGGGTTTACAAACAACATCACAATATTATATTATTACTAAAAATTATAAACTAATATTACTAATTGTGGCGTCAACCACGCAAACCACAGGTTACATTTAATATAGTAAGCATAAGTGGACATTATGGACAGTTATTATAAAATAGGGGAAAACAATGAAAGAAGAAAGAAAAAAAAGGGAAATCGACATTTAGAATTACTAAACTAGCTATATAAAAAATGATATAAAAAGCAACTAATATCTCCACAACTTACTAAACTAAACAGATAATTTAATATCTAAAGAGAGACTATCGCGCGTAAAAGTTTGGTATATAAGGTTAGAACAGTGCATCACGGCACACTTTATGATAGATCAGTAAATTCAGATATGCCTCTTCTTGAGATTTGATCTTTGAATTAATTACCTCATGAAGTTTATACACGTATGCGATACGAATTATGTATTTTTTAACACGCGACAAAAAAACAGGGGTGTTATTAGTTTGACGAGTGTATTTGTGTGTGGGTGTATCTGTCTCTGTCTGTTGCCTCGTAGCTCCCTAACAAATGGACCAATTTTGATGCGGTTTTCTCTGTTTGAAAGCTGACGTGATCTAGGTGAATCTTACTTTTAAATTGTCAAGTCTACTCAGGCATTTGAAGATAATCAGCTTTATTCTTACTCAAACATACGGTTTTACATACTTTCACTGGTGCGATTTATTTGAAATTTGGTGTACTGTTACTCAAGGTTATTTCCAGGAAATGGTAACTAATGTCAAAGTATTCATTAAGTGAGTAAATACACTTATTTACGAGCTTGAGTTGATGCTGCAGCAAAAGTAGTCTGTGAGATACCCAACTCCTCAGCAATTTACTGCAGGTATAGTGTGTTTAAGCTCATTTGAATGTTCTTAATGAGTAGGTGTTAGATAGATGATAATTGAGGATCTAGGAGGAGGATCTTATGATGGAGCAGAAAACTGGGTAACAGGTATACCGTACATACTACATAGTCCGGCCTATAGAGTCACATGTCGGGGGTGTTTTAAATTTTCAATTTAAACTTTTTTCCAATTAATTTATTTATTCCGTGGCAGATCAAGCGCTCGCAAATCCGCAAGGGCATGGTGATGGTGTCGCCAGCCCTCAACCCGCAGGCGTGCTGGCAGTTCGAGGGCGAGATCCTCGTGCTGCACCACCCCACCACCATCTCGTCGCGCTACCAGGCGATGGGTACGTTCACGTTGGGTTTGTTTTGTTCTAACCCGCTCTCGCCAGTCTCCTTCCCGACGGCTCGGTGATGTCGCGTGGTTACCAGAAGGAAGGTATGACATTCAAGCAGAAACACCTATTTAAATTTCGTATGTATATATAAAGTATTTCGTGTATATATTCAGTCTGTTTTGATTTATAACTACTAATTGATGACCGCGACTTTGGCCGTGCGGATTTTTTTTTTTTTTTTTGCGCTGGAATTTTTTCATTTTCCGAGATATAGCCTACAAATCTACTACCTACATAATTATACTTATATGAATGTATGTACTTAAATTTTAGTTAACATTAGTATGTTAAAACATGTAAGTAAATATGTATGTGTGTTCATCTAAGTTTAAATTACACTAGTAGATGCCCGCGACCTTGTTCGCGTGGATTAAGGTTTTTTAATTTTCTTGAGAACATTATTTTCCGGGATAAAAAGTAGCCTATATGTTATTCCAGACTATTATCTATCTCTATGCCAAATTTCGGCCAAATCGGTTCAGTTGTTGCGGCGTGATTGAGTAACAAAAACCCATCCATCCATCCGAACTTTCGCATTTTGTAATATTAGTAGGATTTAATGTGTCTGAAAAAGGAACTTAAGTCTTTATTATGTCGCACAGTGCACTGCGGCAGCATCCGGCAGACGGCGTCCATCTTGTCGATGTCGCGCGAGTGTCTGCGCACGGGCGACAAGGCGCTCGTGCGCTTCCGCTTCATCAAGCACCCCGAGTACCTCAAGCGGGGGCAGAGAATGGTAACAACCCCTTCATCGCTAACTTTCCAAAACTGATAATCCACTTCACAGTATTTATCCACTGACAGGGGATAAAATTATCTTTTCCTTATGCTAAAGCATGGCGACAGCGAAGGCGAAGTATATTCCTATAAGTATATACACTGAGTGTTATTTCCACCGCTGTTCCCATGCTCGACGGGTGGATGAAACTAAGCGAGGGAATAAACATTTTATCCTTTTCCCGAGGATAAAATTTCTCCCGCCTATGCTAGCCCTACAGCTTAAAGTTATATTATTGTTAGAAATCCGTTTGGTGGGAATTTTAATTTTTTTTAATAAGCGAAATAAGCGAAAAAGCTTATGCTAGGAGTGGATACGACACTAGTGCAACTGTACCGCTAGTGTGTAGTGCTATTGTAACGGGTTCGAACCTTTCAGCTGTTGTCAGTCCGAACCTATAACCGTTGGGCTATTGAGGCTTATTATAGTTTATTATGGCGCTTATGAAATAGAACTCTCATTCAATGCGTGTTATCAATCCAAATATCTCATCCTGATCAATAATTCAAGTAACATTTTTCTACAAGGTTTTTTTACATTAAAGATCTATACATAGGGACAGACACAGCGGAAAGCGACTTTGTTTTATACTATGTAGTGATTTGATATCACGGACAGGTGTTCCGCGAGGGTCGCACCAAGGCCGTGGGCAACGTGCTGCGGCCCGAGCCCGCGGCGACGGGCGCGCGCGCGCCGCCCGCCCGCCCCGCGCGACACGCCGCGCGCTCCGCACAGGGCTCCACGGACCACCGCTCCGCCGCACACACGGTACGAGCCGGGAGCCACTCTAGTGGTTAGCGCGTTCGACTACGGATGACGAGGTCTCGGATTTCCATCCCATCGGATGAGAGAGTGACGGAATATGGAGTGTACCTGTGTTTGCGCACTGTAATATCTCCTACGCAGATGGCTAACCTCTGAAGAGGTCGGTTGCCGTGCCTGGATTCAGTTAGGAGGACATTACGTCGCACTCTACAATGGCTATATCAGTTTACAAGGTTCAGGGTCTCAGCGGACGATTTAGATTAGTCTTTTCGGGACCAAATTATAAATGAGATCGAGGATACCGAACAGAGCCGTGAAGAAGTGGGTAGCCACTTAAATGGAATGTCCTCTAGATAGTATTACATATGCTAATATTGTGTAACATTCAAGAGATAAGTTATTTTGGTCCCTATTTCTCAATTTTTTTTCTTTTATATAGCAGCAACAACAGCAGCAAACCACGGAGAGCGACGTCACCGCAGTGGACTCCCCGTTCGAGGTGCAAGCCGACAAGCGAGCCGCCGCGCGCCGCCGCAAGCGACACGACAAGCCGCCGCCCGCGCCGCAGCCCGCGCTCGCCGCCAATTAGACACGAGACACACACACACGGACAGACGTTTGACACAGAGACGACGCACACAAATCAATAAGTGTAACCAATCGGCCGCCTATACCCTGTACCGCGCTAATCACCAACTAGACACAAAAAGACAACACTTGACATACATATACAAGCGTTTGACACAGAAAAGACTTAAGACCTAAGAAACCCAATCCGCTGCAACAATCATCCTGTACTTTAGTCGCCATCTTGACACAAAAAGACAAACATTTGAGACAGAGACACGCACACAAACTACGAAGTGTAAACAACGGCAATTCGCCGCCTGCGCCCCCTATATAAAATTTCCTTTTTGAAATAATAACATTCAACTACGCTAATTTCCAAAATTAATACATTTTTTATTCGGGGGTCGAAAGCTATTTAAACACACACAGACACATCACAAGCGCAACCTACACATTATTTGAGATCATGCATATCGCACACCTAGATTAAAAATCAGATAAGGTGTCTGTTCCCTAGACAAAAAAGTAATTCTGAATACTTTGTTAGTAAAGTTATGAAACTCTATTTTATTTTGTTTTGTCAGCCTATGTTGTGAAATGTGATCTAAAATAGAGTTTCATAAATATTGAGAGACTTTTTTTTTTCGCCTAGTGAACAGAGATCTTGTTTGTCTGACTTTTGATCTAGGTGTGCGATATACAAATTGCCCTCTCGTACAGATCGTTATCGTTGCTATGGGTCTTTAATATTTATACAAAAACGTCATTATAAAGAAATACTTGTTTAATGTCGTTGTTGTATGTAAAGTAAATTATAATTTTGAATTTAAATTCTAAATAAAACTTATTTAGAATTTATTTTATTCAAAAACCAAAATATATAATTCTGTTGTACCTAAGGTACTTCTTAATTCCTTACATAAGTTATAATTATAATTTATATATAAGGAAGTAGTTCTTTTTTAAAGAGTTAGAAGAATTGTGTCTTGTGTACTTGTAAAATAATAATAAAAAAATATCATTTTTATTAAAACAAAATTCACATTTTGTCCAATATTGACGAGTAATAGAATATATTGCATACTAGAAGTTATGGTTACGTGAACTGTTTGTATTGAATAGAATAGAATAATTTTTTATTCAAATTTTTACAAAGTACTTTCGAATAGTCAAATGAATCCACCACTGGTTCGGAATGCTGTTTCAACTGAGAAGAACCAGCGAGAAACTCAGCGGTTGCTCTTTTAAAAAAAAAGTAATATGTTGTGTACAGTTTACGGGTTAATTATGCCAATATATTGCCGGAGCGAGTTATGGCCACGCTTTTTTATCATTTATGTAATCTTCTTTCTAATTTATTAGAATACCTTAAGGCCTCTGCCTCGAATCTTGCAGACAGCGGGGCGGCGGCGGCGGCGTCGCGGCCGGTCCATTTCATTTTACGCATTAGATCCTGCCGCTTCCGCGCCGCCGCCGCCCCCGCCCCGCTGCCCGCAAGATTCGAGGCAGAGGCTTTTAATAGATTTCTTAAACTCGATTGATTAACAGCATTACTAGGCAAGTGTGCATCAACCCAGACTTCATCAGTGATTCCTATCATTGATTGTCATCAAGCTCAAGCATATAGTGCGTTTTAAATGAGAATAGGACCGTCAAACAGTCATTTTCTATTTCTGTCCTGCTCATATGAGGTTAACACTGAGTGAGATAGAAACAGTAAATGGCGACTTAAACACATTATATTTATATTTGATACCACCACACTAGTGGAATTTATTTTCACAGACCAGAAGTACAAACTCATGCAATAGGTGTTTGTGAATTAATCATCAGAGCTTTAGGTGTAACTTTCTTAGTTAACTTAAACTGTGTGTATAGTAGGTTGACTACATACAAAGGATTTGAAGAAGATATACTTATTTAATATAATATTTATAATAAGTATTTGTAAATGGAAGTTAGGAAAACTTTTCTCGTAATCCTATCCTCCATCTTTAAAAGAAAAGAAAATATTTAATACAAGCATAATTTTGAGAAAAAAGATTTAATTATTTTGTTTGGGTTTAAAGTTTATTTAATTGTATGATCAAAGTTAATAAAGACTTTGTTAGTTATGTTTGGATCTAATTTTTTAATTTTATGTGTGTAAATTTTCAAATGCAGAAACCATCTTAATGTGTAATTTGAATAACACATTTTTGTACATACTTTGGTACAAGTGTACTTGTCGACTATATTTGAATATATTAATATATCCCACATAGTGTTGCTAGTGTCTCGTCCATTTTTCATTACCCATATCATCTACAGTATTCACTTTCGGTACCATTGTAATGTGATTTTTCTAGGATAAGAGAATATTTTTATTGTTTTTTGAGAAATAAAACTAGTTGGAAAGTGTAAAATGCTTATTATTTTTACTACCTAAACTATATAAGAAAAATCTAAATTATCTAGCTTATCTAAAGCTTTGAAATAAAATGGCTTTATTCACACATTTTGTTTAAATAATATAAACAATATTAGCAAGATGTCAGTGGTACATTTTATAACTATTTCAGCTTTTCTATTATACAATTTTAGTTGATACAAAGTCAATAAGAAGGATTCAGTATTGTCTATATTATAAGTAAACATTTAGATGTGTTATATTGGTGTACATTACTTCTTTATCTGTTTCTTTGCATCATCAATCCCTTCCCTAAGGTTCTGACTGAATTTCCTATAGAATGACACAAATCTATTCATCTTTTCTGGATTCATTTCTGAGAGTTTTTCTTTCCCTCTAAAAAACACAGACACTGCCAGTTGGGCAGCCCGTCTTACAGGGTAGGACTCTGCAATCTTTTGTACAAGATGTTCATTGTTAGTTAAATACCTAAATAATGTTCTTAGTGGCATTTTGTATCACTTGAATGATGTTTCAAATGAGCACATGTTTCGGTACTTCTGTAGCAGTTCTCTTTTCAGTCGTAATTGAGTTCTGAGTATCTCAAACTGCTTTAACTGGTCCTGTTTGTTAAACTCAATGCCTGGTAGACGCTTAATCTGAAAAATTGCAAAAACATTGCCCAAATTAACTTTTAGCTGTGAAATATTATAAAAGTTTATTGATGTGAGTGGTTGAAGTGAAAGGTGAAAGGGGAACTTTTGGTGGTTTATATTTTGAATTTTTTGGACAAAGATGTCCAAATTTTGGACATCTTTGTCCAAAAAATTCAAAATATAAACCACCAAACTATTGGACCTAAACTTAAAGATATTTTGGTCCAATTTTATTTTAAGAGAAATTACTGTCTAAATAATCGATTATTATATCAAGTTTTTAATTTTTTATTGAAGTGTTAACCTACACTTAAAGGAAATAACCTAATAGATTTATAAATACATATCAAAAATTCCGAGGCCGGCGGGATTCGAACCCACATCTCTCTGGGAATCGCGCCCGAGTGTGTTATCCGTTACACCACGGCGAACCACACGTCAGCCACGAAATTAGTGATATGTATCTACTTTTTTCTTTCAATCAGTTTTATAGCAACTGTTAGTGACATCTAGTAGCGACACATTACAGTTGTCGATCTACTTTTTTCCCAAGACACCATATTACAATGGAGCTCTTAAGAAATTATAGATGCCACATTGCTTGTTACAATTTTTAATTTTTTATTGAATAACACACTCGGGCGCGATTCCCAGAGAGATGTGGGTTCGAATCCCGCCGGCCTCGGAATTTTTGATATGTATTTATAAATCTATTATATTATATCAAGATCCGAAAAAAGATGTATTTTGTTCAGATATATTCGGTCGCTAAACCATATAAAGGATGGGTTAGAACAGACTGTTACTTTCACATTACTATGGATTATAGTGTTACAGTCCAGCAGAGGAAATAGAAGGAAACTGAAAAATACCCAAGCTGTTTATGTGTACATCTATGCAAAGTTTTTTCACTGGTTAATACATTTTTGGAATGTCAAGAATTTTACAATTGTTGAAGAGACTGGCTTTTGAAATTGAAATTTTATTACCTGTGAACGAGCAATGTCGAATTTCTTCTGCAATTCTAAAACTTTCAAACTACAGTCTTGAGACTCTCTCGCTTTGGCTGAGTTATCGTGGAAGTCTCGTTCAACGCTACGCAACAGAAAAGGCACTGTTGTAATATTTGGCAAAAATGGAACGAAAGATAATCTAAAAATAAATGAAACAAATATACCTTCGTATGATTTCGTATACAATCGGTAAAAAATCTACGTCTACTTCTTGTACGGTGAGCGGACTAAAATTGTTTTGATCAGAATGGTCGGTATTGTTCTCCATAATTATTGTATGATTGTAGTGATACTGCAACTTACATCAAGTAGGTGCGTGCCAGAAAAATTCACGGGCTTAAAATTATTTAAAAAATAAACTGTGCCTTAACAACATAAAATTCTTTTGATATTTTAATTCTTTTAATTTATAGTTGTTCCTTGATTTTAACCATAGACCAGGAACAAAGAGTAAAATATAGATAGGGCAACCAGGAACAACATTTTAACCAAAGAGAATATAGAGAATATAATCTCTATGATTTTAAGTGTGTGTTTCTCGTAGACAGAGATGTCTTCTCTCTCTACGGTGTTTCTTATCCTTTTGTTCGTGGTCTATGGCTATTGGTGTTTACTAGTCTGTGGTGTTTATGTACATAGTTCTATACTTCTATACTTAATCTGTGGGTGTTTTTCTGTGGTGTTTGAAGTGGTGGTATTTTTTTTATCCTGAAAAATCTAAAAGCATTCTAATATTTAATTAAAATTATATAAATATTATTTAATTTATATTTATATATAATATGGACGAGGTTGCAAAATTAGAACATCTTTCCCTTGTATCCAAAATATGTACAGAATTAGACAACCACTTGGGTCTGAATGATAAAGATTTGGGTAATTCAGCTGTTCCGTTTTCATTTCCTAATTTCTTAATGTTGTGTAAACATATTGCATTACTTTAATAGTTTATAACTCATTTTACTACGATATTTACAAGGTTTTAAAGATATAGTGCTAATTGTTTTCCTAATTTACAGCGGAATTTATTATCGACCTAGCAGACAAGAATCCAAATTTTGATAACTTTAAAAAGGCCCTAATTGAGAATGGAGCCGAGTTTTCGGACTCGTTCATGACGAATTTGCTTCGTATCATTCAGCACATGAAGCCAGTTGGTAACGAAAGTGAGAAAAGTGATCAGAACAACAAAACATCCCACCCATTAGCTGCAAAGTTCCCTGGATTGGCCATTCCAAACGATAAACCTGCAACATTTTCTACAGATGATGAAAGTGAAGAGGATGTAAAAGAAGATAAAATAAACAAAAGAATAACTTCGAAAGATATATTCAAAGATGAATCGAAAACAAAGGGATCTTGTAGTGTGGTAGATGATGCTATGGCTGCATTAGAAGCATTGGCTCCTTCAAACAGTGGAGTAACTAAAGATGAATCTAAGCAAAATGTTAAAAAAAGAGAGCACAGTCAAGAAAGAAAAGATAGTAAGAAGGATTCTACAATAAATAAGAAAAGAAGTAGGAGTAAAAGTAGAGAAAGAGATAAAAGAAGTCGCAGTAGAGAGAAAAGGAGAGTTAGGAGTCATAGTCGAGATAGAGAAAGGAGTCATAGTCGAGAAAAAGATAGAAAGAGATCTAGAAGTCGTCATCGTCATAGATCCAGGTCGAGAGATAGGTCTAGAAGGTCAAAAGATAGATCCAGATCAAGAGATAGGTCTAGAAGGTCAAAAGATAGATCTAGGTCTAGAGATAGATCTAAACGGTCAAAAGACAGATCCAGGTCAAGAGATAGGTCTAGAAGGTCAAAGGATAGATCTAGACGATCACAGTCAAGAGACAGGTCTAAAAGGTCCCGGTCAAGGGACAGGTATAAAGGAGGCAGATCAAAGAATAGAAAGTCAAGGTCTAGATCACATTCTCGTGATAGAGAGGACAGAAATAGATATAGAGATAATGATTATGAGAAGAAGCCAAGGAAAAAGAGTCCAGATGTTGAGATCAGTGATGATCCGGAGCCTGGGAAGGTAAGTCATATTTCAAATTATTTAAAGCAAGGCATAAATCAAGCCAAAAAATTACTTGCATTGCAGACATAGAATTTGTACTACCCTAGATATATTCATATCCATACCCTAAATATGAATACCCTGGATATGAATAAATCTAGGGTTGGGTATTCCATATCTAGGGTGCCCAGATAACTAGTGTTGTATTTATCTACAATCTTATATCAATACCTTTTTGTGGTAGTCCTAATCTCAGTACTAGCCCATAGTTAGGGAGTTGGTTGTGTATCACCACCATGCCTGAGATCTCTCAACAGGTGCATCAGAGTTCAGAGTGAGGGAAAGAGAGTTCACCTGTGTTTGTGTAGACACTTGTGCACTATAATATCTCTTATGCAAGGCTTGAATCTGTGGAGATTTAGAAACGCCTTTGGTTGGGAAGACCATATTATATAATTTTAGGACAATGGTTATAACATGGCTTGGCTTATACGAACAGCCATGTATGAGTTGTGTACATTTTTTATTTTTCTCAAGTAACTCGGTAACTCCTTTCAGATATACTGTGGGCGAGTGGCTAACATAGTGCCGTTTGGATGCTTTGTACAAATGGAGGGTTTGAGGAAGAGATGGGAAGGGCTGGTCCATATCTCGCAGCTCCGCTCTGAAGGCAGAGTCACGAATGTGGCCGATGTAGTCTCCAGAGGGGACAAGGTTAAGGTATGTTTGGAAAATACAACCAAAAACAATTGTTTTAGACTTGCCATCCTTACAATATGGGGTTATTCAAGGGTTCCTGTTCCTTATGGGTGCACCAATAGGTTCCTGAAATGCAGGCAACGCATTGGTGGTGCCTCTGGTACTACAAGTGTTCATGGGCGGCGGTAATCACTTTACATCAGGTGACCCGCCAGCTTGTTTGCCCGCTATTCATATTTAAAAAAAATATTTTTCTTTATCAACCAATAGACTCACTGCTGAACAAGTCTTGCATGGCTCGGTCTTGCGCCGCTTATATCCAATGGCTCCCTGCGACTCATCTGATTACCTCAGTCGAGACACTATAACAAAATGGGACCCCAATTCTTATCTTTCTCAGAAACAACATGCCATCACTTGTGATGCATCATCAGTTAAGAAATTATTAGTGTAAATAATAATCATTGAAATATTATTAATTTTGCACTTTATTTTAAACATGTAATAAAAATTTACTTACATGTCCAGTGAGCAAATTATGAATATGCAGTCATATTTATACATAATATTTTAAATTTGAAAAATATATCACACACATGATATTTTATGCTTAGTTGTTTGGGTCTTTCTATTTATAATAAATATAGTTAATGCAGGAAGTAATAACTCTTTCAGGTGAAAGTACTATCAGTGACAGGACAAAAGGTGTCACTAACAATGAAAGATGTTTGTCAAGAAACAGGAAAGGACTTGAATCCAGCATCTCACGCACATTTAGAGGTAACGCTTCTCATAATCAAAATATCTTTGCAGTCATCAATCCCCTATTCCCTCTAAGTCTATATTCTATATTCTATATCTATACTAATATTATAAAGCTGAAGAGTTTGTTTGTTTGAACGCGCTAATCTCAGGAACTACTGGACCGATTGCAAAAATTCTTTCGCCGTTAGATGTGTACGTGATCCTTGAATGCTATAGGCTATATATGTACCACGGACGAAGCCGGGGCGGTCCGCCCCGGCTTCGGGGCGGACCGCCCCGGCTATATTAGTATATAGCCGGGTAGATAGTATTTTATATAATGGTCCTACAAAGGACCTATAATACTGAAAAACGCGCAAATATTTTCTGTATTAGAAGTACATATTTACTTTTAGGAAAACAAAATCAGTTCTTAGTTTCGAAAACATTTTTTTTTTTGTTAATAATATAATGTTTTGTTGCTCGACATATATTCCATTTCTATTTACACATATTTAATTTTTAGGCTGAACGCGAAGGCCGCAATCCGGACAGGCCTCCGCCCGCGGCCACGGTGCTGGCGGGGCTGCAGAGCGGTCTTGATCCCGACGAGGACTCCAGTCGGAAGAGAGTCACGAGGATCTCCAGCCCGGAGAGATGGGAGATCAAACAGGTATCTATAGTATTAAAGAAGTTCAATAATTTTCCATATACATATAATATGGAATTATGGATTTGTATAAAAAAAAAAATATCAATAGTTATGTGTAAAATAGTACCAAGGATTTATAACGTCACATCACACACATGATGAAGACAACTGTAGTCGGCTGACTACCAGTTTGTTTGGGCCCAGGAAAGAAGAGAGCAAGTACATGCAATCAATATGTACAAGAGCCTTAAAAAATAATCAACATCAGGTAGATATTGCACGCCTGAGAGTTCTGCGTAATCTCCAAAATAATCTGAGGATACTTGTGACTGCTCACATAGTCAATAGTAAGTATATTTTTAGTACAAAATGGCTGTCGCCTTTATCTTACGTGTGATGTAACGTTATTGTTTATGCTGTTATTACGCCCATAACTTTTATATTTTTTTCACTTCCTTTAAAATTTACCATGCAATATTCGTGAACTTGTCCATTTTTCCAGCTAGTGAACCAAAAAAATTATCTTAAGCCTCGTATCTTATATTGGTGAACAGATGATATCATCGGGCGTCATCGACAAGAGCGAGCTCCCAGATTTCGACGAGGAAACCGGCCTCCTGCCCAAGGATGAAGACGGTGAAGCAGATATCGAGATTGAACTAGTGGAAGAGGAACCGCCCTTCCTGCAGGGCCACGGGCGAGCCTTGCACGACCTGTCGCCGGTGAGGATCGTGAAGAACCCAGACGGATCGCTGGCTCAAGCGGCCATGATGCAGTCAGCTCTAGCCAAGGAGAGAAGAGAACAGGTATGTGCTGATAATATGTACAAGAGTCTTGGGCTAAAATCTATAGACAGCACTCTCACTCACATAATTAAAACGAGATAGATTTATGTCAGAGGATATTTTTGTCTCGTTTTAACCTCTGTCTTGAGTCTGAGCTGAGACAGAGCACGCTCTATAGATCTCAGCATTAATCCTTACTAATATCCTTACATGCGAAAGTGTGTTTGTTTGTTGGTTTGTCCTTCAATAAGGCTGAAAAAGAGCTACAGATCGACGTGATTTTTTGCATGGGTATAGTTGAGGACTTGGAGAGCGACATAGGCTACTTTTAATACCGGAAAATCAAAGGGTTCCCGCGGGATTTTAAAAACTAAATCCACGCGGATGAAGTCGCGCGCATTAGGTAGTTAGTAATAAATGTAAGAAAGATATTGTTGACCTGAAAATTCTCCATAACACTCAAAGTAGTGAAGTCTGCAAATCTGGAATGGCATTTGACATCATCAATACTATAAATCATCTATCTTGAAAATAGTTATTAATTTTTCTTTATTGAAAATATCTTTCATACATTCTTATAATATTTTGTTCATTTAAAAATGTTTATATGACTGTATTTAATAGAAAATGCTGCAAAGAGAACAAGAGATGGAGAGTCTACCCACTGGCTTGAACAAAAACTGGATAGATCCATTACCAGAGTCTGATGGCAGGACTCTGGCGGCCAACATGAGAGGCACCGGCATTGCTCCTCAGGATCTGCCCGAGTGGAAGAAACATGTGATCGGGGGAAAGAAGTCATCGTTTGGAAAGAAGACTAACTTGTCGCTTCTGGAGCAGAGGCAGTCGTTGCCTATTTATAAACTGAGGGATGAATTGACTAAGGTAATTATTGCATTAGTTTAAAGAGGGGCATTGGAATAACTCCTGTTTGCATTGCCACTAGTAACGCATCTTAGATCCAAGAAATCTTCAACTTCTACATTTCTTTTATAAAAGTTCAACATTTCTTAAATGTTTTAGTAGAGAACTATTGATATATTATAGATGTGTTTGTTGGTTTCCTTCAATCACGCAGTAAGACGGCAACGGATAGACGTGATTCTTACATTGAGTATAGTTATCCAGAAACGACAGGGTTTCGCCGGATTTTTTAAACCCTGACTCCCTGAGTTTGAAGTCTTGGGCAGAAGCTAGTTCCGTTGCATCCAAGGAAAATATGTATAAATAAATAAAATAAATAAATAATCATTTAATTCAGAATAAATTCCATATCATTACAATAAAAATAATTTAAATTTAATTAGTATCTAAGTTAGTGTGTTAGTAACAAAATTTCGTAATTCTATGTTATAGTCTGATTTTTAATTCCGTGGAATTCTGACGTATCTTAATGTTACCAGAGATTTAAAAAATCCCACAAAAAAGATAATAAATTGAAACTTATACAAATAAAAATCAATGGCCGCACATAGATATATGACAAATGCCTGACAGATAGTTTGGGGTAAAATCGAACTACAGGTGGTAATACTGTTTTTCATACAAATAACTCGCTCTATTTATAAAATGACATCTGTCAGAATTCCACGGAATTAAAAATCAGACTATAGTATTGTTAGTAGTAATTAGGTATTTAGACTTATTTAGTATAATGTAAATGTTTTCATTAATTTTTTTTTAAATTTGATTTTTAAAGATAAGAGTATTTTAGTGCGGATTGACTGTGTCACGTTAAGTGTACTTTACCATACTAGTTAGTTTTTAAAGAGAATCTCTTTAAAAAGTTTAAAATTCATAACTTGAGATTTGAGCCTTGCAGATGTGGCTTTTAAGGCTCAAATTTCAAGTTGTGAATTTAGCAAATGAGACTTTGTTCTACGGAACAGTCGAGATAATGTAATACGTTTTTAACATTGGAATTGTATTTCAGGCGATCTCCGACAACCAGATCCTAATCGTGATCGGCGAGACGGGTTCCGGGAAAACGACTCAAATAACCCAGTACGTGTGCGAGTGCGGGCTGGCGGCGCGCGGGCGCGTGGCGTGCACGCAGCCGCGCCGCGTCGCCGCCATGTCCGTCGCCAAGCGCGTCGCCGAGGAGTTCGGCTGCCGGCTGGGCCAGGAGGTCGGCTACACCATACGGTTCGAAGACTGCACCGGACCTGACACTATTATCAAGTGAGTTAACCATCTCGAAAATTACCAAAGCACTTCACGTGAAATACGTTATAGATTCTCTTTTCCTATTAAGTGTCGGTAAAGTTTAACTGATGTGTTTTGAAAGATTTCAATAGGTACTAAAACTGTGAAATATTAGATTTACTTGTCGGTTAAACATTAAATGTTATTCAGCATCGGTGGCATTGGCACTAAGTCAAAAAAGTTGATTTTTTCAATTGAATTTTAAGAATTGACTCAACTTGCTATTATTGTTACTAAAACTAAGTTTAATTAAAACTTAAGTAGAAGTTTAAGTTAAAATAATATTACTTATTAGCCCACAGGCTAGATGGTAGTATAAAATAAAGCTACCGTTACTAATGGTGCTTTATGGTATGAAAAAAAAATTAAAACTGCTTTACCCTCTTCTAGGTTAGCCCCTTACCATCTTAGACTGCAGGTAAAATACAATCAAGGGCTATCTTGTCATAAATTAAAAAAATTTCTTCTATTCAAGGTACATGACAGACGGTATGTTGCTCCGCGAATGCCTAATGGATTTAGATCTGAAGAGCTATTCAGTCATCATGTTGGACGAAGCTCACGAAAGGACCATTCACACGGACGTACTGTTCGGTCTCCTCAAACAGGCCGTGCAAAAGAGACCGGAGCTCAAACTCATCGTCACTTCAGCAACGCTGGACGCTGTAAAGTTCTCCCAATACTTCTTCGAGGCGCCCATTTTCACCATACCCGGTAGAACTTTCCCCGTAGAAGTTTTGTACACGAAGGAACCCGAAACGGATTATCTCGACGCGTCTCTGATCACGGTCATGCAAATACATTTGCGAGAACCTCCGGGGGATATACTGTTGTTTTTGACCGGACAAGAGGAGATTGACACTGCATGCGAAATCCTGTACGAGAGAATGAAGTCTTTGGGCCCCGATGTACCCGAGCTGATAATCCTGCCGGTGTATTCGGCTCTGCCTTCCGAAATGCAGACGAGGATCTTTGAGCCCGCGCCTCCGGGGTCCAGGAAGGTGGTGATAGCTACAAATATAGCAGAGACGTCGCTGACGATCGATGGGATCTATTACGTGGTGGATCCCGGGTTCGTGAAGCAGAAAGTGTACAATTCGAAGACCGGGATGGATTCGTTGGTCGTCACTCCTATATCGCAAGTAAGAGACATTTCATTTTCAATCTGCATTCCGAACCGTTGGTGTGTGTGTGTGGTCTCGATGTGGCGTAATAGGCTGATAACCCTTTGAGTTTTTCTAGCGATACTGATCTTCAGCGATTATGTAGATAAAGTTTAAAATTATTTCACACTAAAAGAGCTCGCCGGACCGCTGCCGGCCGCTGTGATTCCGGTTTAATCGGCCCGAAGAGCCACATGTTGGCCAGGTTTTCGTGATTCCGATTTCTGCCCTCATTTGTGTCGCTATGTCTACACATACGGCTGTGATAATGTGCCATGTGCCACTGCAGGCGGCGGCGAAGCAGCGCGCGGGCCGCGCCGGGCGCACGGGGCCGGGCAAGACGTACCGGCTGTACACGGAGCGCGCCTACCGCGACGAGATGCTGCCCACGCCCGTGCCCGAGATACAGCGCACCAACCTCGCCACTACGGTACCACTTCATTTATATGAAAAACTGTTGGGTAATGTTTGGAAGTATCTATTTCGAAAATATATCTTATTTCACAAAAAAAAAAGTTTGGTAGATAAAATTGTTATTTGACCTTGAAGTTTTAAAATTCAAGCGATTAAAACACTCGACGGTGTCATGGCGTCGTTCGTGACGTCACTTCTCGTACGAATCGCTCTGATTGGTGTTCAATGCAACATCCGTCATATTGGACGCAAGTCCTATCCTTTCAGAAGGGAAGCGTGGTAAAAAACTTTGGGAGCCCCTGCTTTAGCGTAAGCGATCGTAGAAATGGCGACACCTTTGTAATATGTCAAGGGCGGCTGACGGTATGAAGATGCGACATAAGGGTACCTCGCTGTACCGCGATGTATCGCAATGAGGTATCCTTCGACATGTTCGCGCTCGTCTGTTTGCATACATTTGTTTTAAATGGAGGTGACATCGAGGTAGCGAGCTAAACCGAGACCGCGAGGTATCGCAGTGAGACATCTTTGGCATGTTTTACCCTATGACTGTTATACAATGTTCGGTGTTCTGCTGCACCCAGGTGCTGCAGCTGAAGACGATGGGCATCAACGACCTGCTGCACTTCGACTTCATGGACGCGCCGCCGGTGGAGTCGCTGATCATGGCGCTGGAGCAGCTGCACTCGCTGTCCGCGCTCGACTCCGAGGGGCTGCTCACCCGGCTGGGGCGACGGGTAAGATGCGTTTGTACGAATGGGCGTGACGATTTTTTTATACGACTGCCTAAAAAAAGGACTTTGTTTTCAGGGTTCATGTATGTATGTGAGTTTCTATATTCCACCGTAACTTCTATACGCCCGAACCGATTTTGATGAGAGGTATCCTTAGATTTCTTAGCTTATTCCGGGTGGCATAGGCTAGTAAAATTTTAAAAAAATTTATGAGGTGACTATGGTCCCGCATTAAAGACTAAAGTTGAAAAAAAAAGTATATAATCATCATCTAGAAAATGATGAATAGATTCCAAAAATATGCAACACTATAATTCAAAGTCCAGTGATGCACAAAAAAAATCATTTAAAAATGTGAATAAGATTCCAAAGGTAATAATAAACTGTGGTATTTAACTTTTTAGTTCGTTTTTTGGCTGGGCAGTCGCGGTTTTTTTTTTTTTTTTAAATTAAAACTTAAAAAAAAAAAGAATATTAGCCAAGCTGAAGTTGACTAATATCCTCCTATGCCCTCCAAATGAGCGGAAAGCTTGTGCTAGGAGTGGGTACGACAATAATGCAACGGGTGGGGTTTGAACCTGCGACCTTTCAATTTTCACCTTTAACCTTTGGGCTATTGAGGCATAATAAAATGCCGCAGTCAATTTTAGTCTTGCCTCTATACAATTTAATCGCAATCAAACAAAACAGTATAAATGTAATAGTGTGTTTGATTGTTGGTTTGTTGGTTTTTCCTTCAGTCTCGCAGCAACGGAGCAAAAGATCGGATTTGCGTGGGTATAGTTGAGGAACCCTGGAGAGTGACATAGGCAATTTTTTATCCCGGAAACTCGAAGAGTTCCCGCGGGATTTTTAAAACTAAATCCACGCGGACGAAGTCCCGCTTCAGCTAGCAATTTATACATTCTTTCTCTCTGCAGATGGCCGAATTTCCACTGGAACCGAATCTGTCCAAGATTTTAATAATGTCGGTAGCGCTGCAATGCTCGGACGAAATCCTCACGATAGTGTCGATGCTCAGCGTTCAGAACGTGTTCTACCGGCCCAAGGACAAGCAGGCCCTGGCCGATCAGAAGAAAGCCAAGTTCAACCAACCTGAAGGTAATTACTAACTTCCGATGGGAGTCTCTGATCATGGTAAGTAAACCTACTGTCATAGACGTGCCGCCACGCGATTTAGCGTCCTAGCACGATGGCATGGAGAAACCGAATTTACTGCCATACACCTTCCAAGTTAGCCCGCTACCATCTTAGACTGCATCGTCACTTACCATCAGGTAAGATCGCAGTCAAGGGCCATCTTGTCATCTCAACTGTCGCTACAGTCTCAATTGTGGTGATTGGCTCAATTTATCGCGTTCTTTGTTCAGCAATGCATTTTAGTTAATAGCGAATTTGGAAGCACTTTGTAAAAGTTTATTTGAATAAAATATTATTCTACTAGCTTTAACCCGCGGCTTCGCTCACGTTAGGTTCGATTTTTTAACCCCCTATTTAACCCTCTTGGGGTTGAAATTTTCCAAAATCCTTTCTTAGCGGATGTCTACGTCCTAACAGCTACCTGTATGCCAAATTTCAGCTCAATAGGTCCAGTGGTTAGAGCTGTGCGTTGATAGATCAGTCAGTCAGTCACCTTTGCCTTTTATATATTTAGATTCTTTTCACACTTTTCATTTAAGCCTCTCAATTTAGTTTAGTCCGACTATACTGGCACTAATATACGTTTTTTTACTTGGCAGGCGACCACTTGACGTTACTGGCGGTGTACAACAGTTGGAAGAACAATAAGTTCTCAAACGCGTGGTGCTATGAGAACTTCGTGCAGATTAGAACGCTGAAGCGGGCGCAGGACGTCAGGAAACAGCTGCTTGGCATCATGGACAGGTGAGGCCAAATATTAAACCTCACATGATTCATGGGTCGAAAAGTCTCATGAATCTTCTTCTCTTTTTAAGTCTTAAAAAAAAATTTTTTTTTAGGAGCAATCGGCGAGTTTCTTGACAGGGTTTTCTATTTTGACAGGGAACCTCTTAAAAACCCCTTTCTAGAAATTGCTTAACTTTATGGGAAAAACATAGCATATGCTTTGGATGTCTTTGTAGTTCAGTTGCTAATTTGATTTTTTTAAACCACAAAAAAAGTAGATTATAGATAGAATTTTCTATCTATCTCTTGAAGGTGGCGATTCAGAAAAATGGTTTCGGTTTTCGGACAAAAATCTTAATCCACGCGAAAGAAATCGCGGGCATCAACTAGTTTGTCATATACAACGTGTAATGAAACTCCGAAATAATACTGAAGGAGGTGAATGTGCTCATGAAACTGAACAACTTTCCCCAAGGAACATAAGTCGAAATGTGAAAAAAATGTGGACCTCCCATACAAAATTGACGATCAGCTGATTGATTTACTATGGGAGGTAAAAATTTTTTTTTCATATTTCGACCTAGGTTCCTTGGGGAAAGTTGTTCAGTTTCATGAGCACATTCACCTCCTTCAATATTATTTCGGAGTTTCATTACAGGTTGTATATTAATTTGAAGGCTTTAATAACTTCCAGGCACAAACTGGACGTGGTGTCAGCGGGCAAGAACACGGTGCGGATCCAGAAGACGGTGTGCTCGGGCTTCTTCCGCAACGCCGCCAAGAAGGACCCGCAGGAGGGGTACCGCACGCTCGTCGACAGCCAAGTGGTCTACATACACCCCTCCAGCGCGCTCTTCAACAGACAGCCAGAGTGGTACGGCACTTTCTTAGATTGTTTAATTTAAATTATTGTAAGAACATTATCTAAACACATCGGCAGACTATCCTTATAGAACTGTCTTAGGCCCATATTACACTATACTATTTATAGGATCCTATTTCGTACCATAGATTATCATCCTAGAAATATGATGATCTATATTGAATATATGAGATGATAATCTATGGTACGAAATAGGATCCTATAAATAGTATAGTGTAATATGGGCCTTATTCATTGGATCGCCCTGAATTTTTGAAGTGTGAAACCACAAAGAAAGAGGTGTATTAACTTAAACTGTACTTTACATCACATCAACATCAGCACGACATGAGCATCGGAATGGTGATAAAACCTAGAAATTATAATATACTTAGTGCATAGTGACAAATACAGGAGCTGCGCAGAAGTAGTGTGTGACTACCCTAATGATTGCGAAAAAAATATTTGAACATAAGGCCCACATTACACTTTACTATTTAAGGCCCAAGAGACGGGTCTGCCCGCGAAATTCAAATTTAATTTGGTTTTTCGCAATTTGTAAACTAATACGATGAAGTAGGTTTATGGTATTCAAATTGCGCCAATGGCAGTATCATCTTCACAGGTTTATATACTAATCTTAACGTGAAAGTATCCAGTTTAAGAAATTAGTCAAAATAATGAGTTTGACGTGAGCTACTCACAAATTAGTCATTATTTTGATTAATTTCTTAAACTGGATACTTTTACGTAAAGATTAGTATATAAACCTGTGAAGATGACATTGCCAATATCGCAATTTGAATACCATAAGCCTACTTTGTCGTATTCGTTTATTAATGGCGAAAAACCAAATTAAATTTGAATTTCGCGGGCAGCTCCGTGTCTTGGGCCTTAAAGGATCTTATTTCGTACCATAGATTATACTCTATATAGATCATCATATATATTTCTAGGATAGATAATCTATGGTACGAAATAGGATCCTATAAATAGTATAGTGTAATATGGGCCTAATTCAAACCATACGTCAAAATGCGTATAGTTTATTTAAATTACGTTCAAGACAATATTTTTCACTTTAGTTTTGTCGGTATGTCATGAAATATTTTTGTTTCTAGGGTTATTTACCACGAGCTGGTGCAGACCACCAAGGAGTACATGCGAGAAGTGACCACGATAGACCCTAAATGGCTAGTGGAGTTCGCGCCAGCCTTCTTCAAGTTCTCCGATCCTACCAAACTGTCTAAGTTCAAGAAGAACCAGAGATTAGAACCATTGTACAATAAATACGAGGAACCTAACGCTTGGAGAATATCCAGGGTCCGGAGACGCAGAAATTAATTTTATTTAAATGTAATAAAATGCAATTTCAGTATGTAATACAGGAATTTTATTTTAATGTATTCATAAACAGTATTCCTTGTCAGCCTCTAGAAACTCATACATGAACATTTTGTATGGAATATATTCCTGTGGGTACATGGGTATTAGTACAGTAAATTTCCTTACTACCGTACCGTACCAAATAAGGATGATTGATGAGATAGAGAGTAGGACATTGTTGCATTATGTTGTTGTGTCTGTAAAATACTTCAGCGATTAAAAATTGATTAAATGAGTAGGTAATAAACGTACTTTTAATAACAGGTTTTAATTTACTCTGTTGACCAAAGAGTATAATTCACTATTGTTACTTTAGTAATATGGTCTGTGGCTACTATTGACATTGACAGATTGACATTTAAACTCAATTTGACAGCAATTTTCCGAAATTTAAATTGGTATTTTTATTTACTCAAGTCCCAAATTATTAGATAACTTTTGAGAGGATGGCTTAGACTAATTAGAAAATTGCAACAAGAGTGGCAAAACTATAAATTGATGGTGCTGCTAATTTGAAATAACCATGGATTTCTTTTCGGAGATCATCGGTGAAACCGTTATACTCGGCATTGATTCCTTGATATTGGGGTTTTGCGTGAAACAGCTGAGCAAATGTAAACATATCCTCAATGCTTTACAGGTTCGTGACATAAACTCGTAATATTACAGGCGAACGCAGTGTTACTATAATTACAATATGATCTATCTGCATAAGGCTGGGTCTGGTTATTAGGTCTGTGATCATATGATTGGGTATTTATTTGTATCCATTCCTGTACATTAATAGACCTGCACCGGCCTCGTTTATATTGTTCTAGATGATGTCCGCGACTTCGTCCGTTTGGATTAAGGTTTTTTGATTTCCTTGGAAACTCCGTAATTTTCCGGGATAAATTGTAGCCTATAGATTAATCCTGGGTATGAGCTATATCTGTTCCAAATTTCAGCAAAATCCGTCCATTAGAATTTTCGTGAAAGAGTAACAAACATACACACACATGTTTGTACAATCTTTCGCCTTTATAATATTAGTGTGATTTACCTTTTTATGACTGTTCTTAAAATTATTTATTTAAAATATATGACGTTTGATTAAATTACAGACTATTATCAGCTATATCATTAACAAGAAATAACATTATAATATGTATAATATCATCTATCCATTATCAGCACAGCCACAATGATTGACAAGTTTGCAATTTATTTTTACAACTGTTTTCCAGTCTGCCCCAGTGCTAGATATAGACTCCACATTAAACAAGGAAATCAACAAATACCCCAGTCATGTGATCCCATATGTGGTGATCAGGGGCCTGGTGAAGCCGCTGGGTAACCCCATCACCAGTAATTACAACCACTCTGTCACAGGAGTCATTCAAAGGTAATCTTAACCTTCAAGCGGTCGCGCGGCGTCGAATCGACCGCACTTGTTACATTTTTGTTTATAATTTCAAACATATTCGTGTCAAATATTTCTCGTCTCAAGTACCCTCTTCTAAGTTCATTACAAACAAAAACAACTACATACCTTCATTCCCCGCTCGTCCCATATTTAACAAATAGCTTTTGTTTTAATCGTGGCGTAGGCGTCGAAAAGACTACACGCGCCCGTCGTCGTAAAGGTTACGCGCGACTCTATTTGCGAAAATATTTTATCTTATGTATTAAACTAAATTTGTGTTTTATTGATAGTTTTTGTAAAAAATGACTCGTAGATTCGTCAGTGAATCCGAGATAATTGCACAACTAATTGAAGAAGACACAGAGAGTGAAAAAGAGACTGATGAGGAAGAAAACTAAACGTTAATATGTACCAGATTTTTGATCTCTAATTATAGGGATTTATCTGGCAAATTGTTTTATAATCCAAAAAATATTTGCAGAATGTTCATGGGCAACGATAATCACTTAACATCAGGTGACCCGCCTGCTCTTTTGCTCGCTAAAAATATAATTTTTTTTTTTAAAGTTTTTATTATATTGTTTGTTTTCTAATGATAATACATACGATGTTAATTTGTTTTGTAAGTGTTCAAAGATATTTATTTGATTTTATTTTAATAAATGAGTAAGATTTAGGTCCTAAAATTGAGACCCAACTCAAAGAAATATATATTTCTTTTAAATATCATTTTAAAGGCAATTACTTGGATTGAAATATTTTTCTGCATCTAAATACATTCCTCACTAAAAGAAAAATGTTTTGATTATAAAACATAAATGATAATTTAATGATTTGTCATTTTAAATCCCTAAAATCTCCAATAGGTCTTTTAGGTTACGCGCGACCGCTGCCGTTATAAATGGCCACGCGCCTGCTTGAAGGTTAACAGAAACATTTTTGTTACTAATTCATGTTTAAATTTTGTAATTTTGTAAATTGTCTGTAATATCATGTCTACGATGTATGTCTTTGTTAATAACATACGAGGAGCGCGATGATCACTGCAACACAGTTTATTCTTCTGCCATATCATTGTTGTAATCTGTTCTTGCATCACTTTGTTGTACAAAGTCTTTAAATAAATAAATAAAAAAAACCCAGGAATAAACTTGCTTTTCCACATTTTATTTCATTCTGATAAAGCTGTTTTTTATTTCAGATTAACAATAAAGGAGCATGTAATAGCAAGAACCTCAGCTGGGTTTTGGTCAGATCAGACTCGCACAATACATGAAGTGTACAATTCAACACCTTTTGTTCTCAGCAATGGCAAATATACTATTGAGGTTGTGGATGCACTCTCTGCGGAATTATTAGGTTTGTCAACTTCTGGACACTCTTAACTTTTATGGACGTCACACACTAAACAATGTTGGTTGCAGAAGCTCATAGGTACTTGTGCAAGCAAAGACATGACACCAATTGATTAATTGTTAAGCACTGTGGAATATAGAAACCTATTTAACTGGTCCAAACATTAATTTTTTCTGACTTTTGTTGCCAGATTTGGATGTAATATCTGACAAATTTGAACCCATGTCTCCGGGTGTGATCGACCATGTGTGGGGCTTCTTTTCTGGAGTCAGGCAGCGCGGCCTTCAGACCATGGAGGAGATGTTACGGGACGGCTCTTACATCACTGCTGTGGGGGAGCTCAGTAGAACCAGTGCAGGGTTGAAGATACAGCCGCCTAGAGATGGGTTGCCGCTGTATTTGACGACAGCTACTAAATCTAGTTTACTGAAGAGGCTTGCTAGTTCACGTGATTTCTTAAGGTATGATTATTATAACTAATGACACAATGTTCAAGCAACTTCATCATGTTTAAGAATGGAACTGCACTATGTCTGCTTCTGAGCTACAATCAATTTTTAGTAGTAAAAATATTGAATTGATTATTTCTATTGCAATTAAACATTTTGCAGAAGGGTTCCCTGCAATTAGGAAATTAAGAATTGCTCTATCATTTTTTACAAGTAACATTTTACATTGTCAGTGTCCACACACTCAAATAGAGTCTATGCTTTCATTTTTCTTAAACTACCCTCTTTTTCGACTTAAATTCCAGAATCCTTATGGTGCTGTTCGGCACAGTAGCAGCCCTAGCGTCGGGCCGCATCGTGTACAAGTACCTCAAGAAGAGAAAACGACGCGAAGCGGAGGAGCTGATGAAGAAGCAGCTAGCCGCGGGGCGGAGGGAGCGGCGCGCGCACACCCGGGATAAGAACCTCAGCGAAGTTCAACTCTGTGTGGTGTGCACTGAAAACCCTAAGGAGGTGAGTTTTTATGACATTAGAAAGTTTTAACATTTCAGGCGCCCTCAGTGAGGGTAGTTTCATCTTTTCTAGAGTAGACAGACCGAACCTTTTCTGGTAAAATGCAATTCCACTTCAGATTTTCTTATTTATTTATTTATACTGTATGTGTTGCAGCAGCTGTGCCATTTTTAACCAACTTCAAAAAGGACTTCAATCATTTTTTTTATGGTTGGTCCCATTTTTTGATGAAGTCGGGCTAGTGTTGCGCATCAGTTTCATCGTTTCTATTTAGGCCCTCCCGAATCACGATCTTGTGCCGCCTGTATCCAGCGTAATCTATTTTCAGATAATCCTCCTCCCATGTGGTCACGTCTGTTTATGCGAGGACTGCTCGGAGAATATAAGAGACAAATGCCCCATTTGCAGAGAGAGGATCGACTCCAGGGCACCAGCTTTCATTACATAGACTGTTATATACAAACTAAATAATTATTTATTTGCACCTCATACCTTTAGAATGTATGTACAAGCACAGGCAAAGTGGAAAATAAGGGCGCTTCTGTACTTGTTTGATTGGGCTTAGGCATAGCGATATAGCAATCGTGCCCTACTTAATCTATATCCCAATATAAATCAATTGAATATGCCAATCCAGCAGGTGAAGCACCCTTAAGATACAGATCGAAACCAAGATAGCCCTAACAAACAACAACAGCTAGATGTTAATATTCAGTACAAGCAATTTCTAGTCTCATGGTGCTTCAGAATGTCAACAGAGTTACACTCAAAAGTGGCGTGCACAGGATGTACAATAGGATAAGTAGATGATATAAAATGGAAAACTCTCCAGCACGAGTTATAAAATATTTTAGGGCAGCCATTTGTACAAATTATAAAAACCTTGAATTTTTAAAACTCGTACTGGAGATTTTCTCCGTTTTATATCATCTGCCCGCTTAATGCCTTCCCTGTATGCACGCCACTGAGTTAAGGTATACATAAAGTTTTGAGTATATACTTTGATTGAGATCTTTCTGCATTAGAGCAGACAGACTATCGTTTTGCTTTTTGTAGCAGATATGTACTAATAGCCTTTTGTTCATGGAATTGCTGCCATTGACTGAATTTGTGTAACCTTTCGGTTTAACCGTATTTTAGATAGAAGTGTCATCCAATGAGGGTGTTCTGAAATGACGCCCACTAGGCGGCAGCACTGAGATGTCCGGTCCAAAGTGATATATTTTCGTCTGAATTTTTTAATAAAATTAATACAACAGTAAATATTCTCTCAGAATCGAAATGCCACAATTTTGTGCAGTTCCTATGTACATACTTATAAAATACGGGATGTCATAAGTTTCCTAAGTATAAAATACATTTAAAACAATAGCCTGTAGCCATTCGTAGAGATCGGTTTACGCCTATAAATAAGTCTTATATGCAAAGATCACTTCAGTAAAGACGATTATGAGCTGCCGAAAGACTCAGTGTTCGATAAACGTTAGTAGTTTATAGTGTTCTATGATTAAATTCAGTCTCTTTTTGATTATGTAATTTAATATAACCTAAGCTCAGATGCTAGTACATAGCACTAAACTTTTTTTAGTATTTCTTGCATTGAATGTTAATTACATTTAATTTGGTATATTTAATTGTAAAGTATGTAAATGGGATGCATTATTGGGATGGAAGACCTCTTGCCCAAGTGGCGCCAACTAGTGGCACAAATTTTCGTGAAAATCCTCATTAGAATGATTGTGATTATCGCTTTGTAACTTTTGCTACGACTGCAAAAATGGAATATTAAACTGTCATCGTAGTTTTAATCTTCTTATCTTGTACATATAGAAAATTATCATTTGTTTTTGATTGTAAGAAAGACTAGAGAACCATGTTATGCATAGGGCAAGTTTCAATGAAATACAAACTATTTTAGTAAAAATATGTATTATTTCCCTTAAAAAAATTCCAGTCATTAACCAGGGTAAAGTTATTTCTAAATTAGATATGTACAATACTTATGTACAATATGAACAGAAATTTTTATATTTACATGTACATTCTAATTTCCATAGAGATGTTGTAAACTCAGCAAATCAGAATCAAATCTGCAAATATTTATCAAACAAAACCTAATGCTTTGTATGAATGTGAACTGTGGTCATAAAACTTTGACATACTTTTTGTAGTTTATGTATTTTGGAAGATTTACTATGTATTTAAAAATTTATTTTTGAAGTTGGCAACATCCCTATTATATTTATAAATTCACTTATTTTCCTACATCATTGTCAGAATCCTATATGTAATGAATCTATCTTCCCACATCCACCTGCGCAGGTGTCATCTTCCTCCTTCAATAAACTCTCATCATTTGCATGAAGATCCACTTCAAATACTTCAACATTATTAATGTTCAAATTAGTTTCATTTACAGAATATTTTTCATGTTCATTTATTTCATTATTAGAATTATTTTTACAAGTAGTTTCTGGTATTCCATATTCCGCTAAAAGCTTTTCGGCTTTTGATTTCACCTCACTCTCTGATTTTTCATTATGTCCATTTATTTCATCATTCTGTACTGATTCACATTTAGCGTTTTCAGTACCTGTATTCACATCTCCATTCTCAAAACCCTTTTTCTTATTCCTACAAGTAGACCTGCAGACTTTACCCTTAGAAACACAATTGTTTGTCTTAAATTCTTCATTTATTTCATTTATAGCTAGTTCTAAGGGATTATTTTGTTTTGCATTGTAGTCTTCTAACATTCTCTTAGCTTTAGAACTTTTACCTATACCAAGTTTGGGCAGGCCCTTGTTTAAACCTTCTAGAAGGACACAAGCTTTGCAAACTTCTTGAGAAGATACAAAATTACACCTAGAGCACACTCTTTGTGTTGGTAGTGACACCCTTTCTTTGATGGACATTGTTTCACCTAAAAAAATTTACAATGTTAAAGTTAATCCATGCTTGGCTGTATCTCATCTGTTAGAAGAATAAGATTGCTGGTTAACTGGAAGAGTTTAAGGCAGTTCTGATATTATTTATACCTATAATGGAATAGATACATTTAGGAATTTAGAAATTGTTTGTTTTTATAACCATTTTCCTGAAAGATTACTGGGTTGATTTTACAGCAACTTTTAAGCTATGAGGCTGACATATATACCTATATGATGGTAACATATACACCTATTTATATGGGGCTTTAGTAGGTGACCTACCTACTAAAGCCCCATATAAATAATAAGAATAAAATAATTATAATTTCTGGCAAAACCCATGGTCATTACTAATCTTAGTTTGACCATTATCATTTATATATTAAGTACCTGAGTAAATAATGTCCATGATGCATGTAGGCCTAATCTTCTCCATATCTTTGAGCAGGGCTCGGGCATGCCCTCTGTAAGCGTTTGGAGCGAACACACATTCAGTTGAAAAGTATACAAGTTTCTTGTAGTGTGCATACATTACTATTTCTTTTTCATAGGTATATTTCAGTGGCTTCACTCTAGGGATTGTCCCTTCACTACCCTGGAAGGCGAAATGATAGTAGGTATATATAACTTTATATACTCCCTAACTGACTCATTTACTCCTCTGTATTCTGATAAAAATTGAATGAGCCACAAAATGTTGTAGCCTTGTAGCCATCATCACAGCATTAGGTACTAAGCAAATAATATTTTTGCAAAAAATATTTTTATTCTATATTTCACTAATCCATAACATAAATGCCATAGCCCAATGGTTAAAGGTATGGACTGAAAACTGAAAGGTCGCAGATTCGATCCCCACCCATTGCACTATTGTCGTCAACCACTCCTAACACAAGCTTTCTGCTTATTTGGAGGGGGAGAGGAGAATATTAATCAAGTTCATCTTGGCTAATATTCTTTTTAAACTAAAAAAAATTTTTGGGATAATATGTACCAACATAATCACTAAGGTTGCAAATACACAATTTTCAGGTTTCTCATTTAGTATAAAAAAATTATGTTTGTATTCAAAACTTACAGTAGAAATAGCAGTGCATCTATTCAACCTAGCGATATCACCTCTCAGCACATTCATCAGCACTGTCTCTGCTATGTCATCAGCATTATGACCAGTTGCTATGCACTTCACATTGAGCAACGCAGCCCCTCTGTCTAAGGCCTGCCTCCTAAATACTCCACAGAAGGTACAGTTATTTTTCCTTCCTATCTGAGCGACAATTTCATCCATTGTCCATCCATACAAGTCTTTGTATGATAAAATCTTTAGTGGCATAACATAGTCTGCACTGTTTTGCATCACAGTTTCAAGGCTGTCATCTCTGTAACCAGTAATACCTGTGAAAGAAAAATATCATCAAATATTTAAACACATGTACATTTAGGATGGCTTCTGAAGTGACAAATCCACCACCCACACTAAAGTTGGAAGCAATATGAAATTAAGAAAGATTTATATCATGTGAGTCTAGTTGTGGCTTTTATAGCAACACTGAAAAAATAAAGTTGATCAGTTGGTTCATGATTGACAGACAAACAAACATACTCTTTTATATTATAGTATATACTTAAGCCTCAATAGCCCAATGGTTAAAGGTGCAGACTGAAAACTGAAAGGTTGCAGGTTTGAATTCCACCTGTTGCACTATTGTCATACCCACTCCTAGCATAAGCTTCTTGTCTAATATTTTTATTAAAAAAATATTAGGGACAGCTAAGCAGCTTTCTTTGATGCAACTTTGATTGTCCAATCTATTTTTAAACTGATTAATCAAACGTGATATCACACTATTATAATAAATACTTCATCAATACCTTCATCAATGGACAAAAGCATGAGATTTAAACCATAGTCGTATCTCTCATTCAAAAGTTTGAGAACATGCGCCAGCACAGTGGAGTCCTTGCCACCAGACGCGGCGACCGCCACAGAGTCCCCTCGGTTGAATAGTTCTCCACGGCTGATGGTGAAGTGGATCTCTGTCTCAAACGCCCAGAAGAAACATTCCTTGCACAGTGCATCTCCTGTTTTTGGACGCTGAAAGTTATTTACGTACATAATTATCTCTTAAGGTTTGATAAAACTTGTATATATCACTCCAGAAAGCGATTGTGAAAGTTATAATATATGGAATTTGAAACTAAGAACAACTCTTCATGCTACAAGGAACTGTTCTCCTAAATCCTCATAAAAATTGTAATAAATGAAGTAGTATTTATTTTATTTTTGTGTAATAAATTACTTTCATCCTTAATTTTTAAACTGCTTAGAAATTACAAAAAAAAAAGTTTTACCTTCAATGATGCATTCTTCCCACATCCAGTAGTACATGGTACTGGCATTGTGTTATTGGTATTTAGTGGGTTCCTGGATAATAGTTATCAAGTCATTAATAGATGTTTACTATACTACCTATTAGATTAGTCCATAATTTCATATTCAATTGCAATAAACCCTAACATCTTTTTGTTTTTCTTTTATTGCTTTCTGGTTTAATTTCATCATAATAGTTATTGGTTGAGAGGATTGGAAGAGTTTGCCTATAGGACTAGGATGGATAATCACGGATGGAATAGGGACCAAGCATCTAGCCTTAAGAACCTCATTACAATTAGAGGGTAATTCAAGAGAAGCAACAAAGTCATCCAGATGCCAATAATAGAAACACCTCTTAAGTCCTGTTCTAGTAATGTTAAAAGTTGGAATATAAACCTTAAACTTAGACATTTCCAGGATTGGGTCATCTAAGAAGTCATTGGCCGCTATTTTATTAAGTTCTGCGTTTTTAGCCCATCGTTTAAAAAAGAGGTTATCTTGTTGGAATCGTTACATTTTCACTAAGATCCGGAGGGACTTTCACCCCACCTTCAACTTTACTTACTCCACCACCAAGCACCAACACAATCTAACAGTTAATTAACTGGTAATTCGGCAATTCTCCATACATTTCCAAAACAGAATGGTTTATTTATATTTTCTTGGACATTTGGCGTGACATTTGTGATTTGACATTTCCTACCACAGATTACTATCAGATTACTATAGCCTGAATCGGCCTGAATCTTGTTGGGAACACGGCTCTTGCTCTTGGGTTTGCAGCACCTATCTATAATGTTAGGAGTAATATTGTTCTGTGTCTATAGTAATCTGTGGTGATCTGTGGTTTGCGGTTTGACGTTTGCATTTTGCAATTTGCATTCTGGACAAGTTGAGTGTCCACAAAATCTACTTTTCTTTGCTCAATTTCTCGAGATTCGCCTGTATGATTATTCGCTGACGAAATTTTGTTAATGTTATTTTATATTTGAATCGTTTTATATAAACCGCAAACCGAAGTGTACTTAATCAAAAATGTTTGAGATATACCGAATGTTGGTGACCCGAATTGTGTAGGTTTTGTGTTGTATAGTGGGTTGTTTTTGAGTGGGCTAGGTGGTGCTTTGGAGACAGATCTCTGGTTCAGCACATGCATAATGCACGAACTCCTGAAGCACGTGTTAACTGAACGGGATCTGACGAGGGCTGGAGACATCTTTGCCATCCCAGACTCAGATATCGTTGACGATTTGAATGAAGTGGTAAGTTAGATGACTTGTTTACGATTTCCCTAGTTTCTAATAGTCAGTACTCACGTAGAAATCAAGTGAAAGCTCACATATTTATTTTTCGTACAATTTTTAAGTTTATCCCAATATATATTTTTATTTCAATACCTATGTATTTCTACTATAAGGCTTAAGTTTGATTATAACATGTCTACAACTAAATCCCTTTGCCAGTGGTTCAACATGAGCTCCAGATTGCTGTTCAGGGTGGTAGTAAATGAAATCCAATTATCTAGGACTTGGCACGAGAAGAAGAAGAAATCTTACTTATGCAGGATCACCATTGTCATCTTTTTATGTTATTATCAGATAAAACTTTTGTTCTATTAAAACTTTTTTAGTGTTTAATAGTAATTCATTAATTTGAAAAACTATTCAAAATAACAATTTCAAAATATTATTATAGATTATACATTTATAACTTAGATTATATCAGGTATTTATTAGTCTTTAAAAAGCCCTGTCATTTTAACAAAAATGCAATAGGAATTTAGTTGTTATATTTGCCTGACTGTACACACTGTACACACATGATCAAATTCTAGACAATTACACATAAGAATACTATTTTGAAAACTGAAATTTTGTTGTCTTTTCTTGTGTCCATATAACAAAAAGTCTCATAATACAAGAAAATGTTTGTTCTCTTGAAATTTACTATATAGATTGTTTACACTGTTTATATAAACACTGTGCACCCACATTACATGATATAACAATACACAACTTGTAATGACACAGCACTAAACTCTGGCTATAAATAACTATTGACACAGCTATTCAAATTGTTATTGATAGTAGTGACAAAATATATTAGTAATGATGCATCATCTAGTTAAGTTATTTACAGACTTATCATAAACTTGTTACAATAGGTTTCCACATACATTCCACTCACTTAATATACAACCAAGACCTAATTGTGAAATACTATTACTATATTTTATAGTCTTAATTTACTTTTAATACTAAGTTTGTAGTTCCTATCATAATATTATTAGTTATTGTATTGTTATGAAAAAGCAGAGGCTCCTAACATAGGTGTAGCTTATACATATATAAGAAGGCTCTAGCAACTGTTTTGTCAACGTAAATAAAAAAATTCACTTGTTCCATATTCGTATGATAACAAATAGTAAAGTTATATATAATATTATGTATTATGTATTATAAATGCAAAGTATAATTCAAACAAAAATCTATGCGAGAGAGATTTTCGAAATTTCATTTTTTTTAATGATGACAATATAGTACTGCGATCTCACCTGATGGTAAGTGATGATGAGTCTGAGATGGTAGCAGGCTAACGTGGAAGGAGTATGGCAGTGTACATTCAACCCATACCCCTAATGTTTCCGCTAAATCGCTTGGCGGCACATCTTTAACCATAGGGTAGTAACTAGCCAGACCAGACCAAACTTCACATAACTTCACTGTCAATGCAGTAACAATGTCCCATGCTCTGTGCTTGCGAGTTGCAGAAACTTTTTTTTATAAAGAATACCAGCCAAGCTGAAGTTGACTAATATTCTCTGAGTGGGTGTTCAGTCTGCACTTTTAACCATTGGGCTGCTTGTTACTTACACTATTTGTGAATATTTTTAAAACAATGTTATTTTCTTGTTTTAGCTTAAGCAGATAACAGACATCTCATCACGACCAGACTACATCAGAAACGATCGCGATCAAGCCTTGATAGAGATATGTGTAACGAGAGTGACATCCTGTATAAAGGAGACAGGGACGTTAGAGAAGTATTGTGGGGCCCTAGTGGCCTTACTGGAGTCCTGTCTCCATCACAACTTGATGCCCGTGGGGCACCTGCGGGACGATGACCCACCTCATGCCAAAATAGCATCTGATGTTATTGCTTGTATTGTATTGGTAAGCAAAAAATATTTTTACTTTTACTTTCATTATAGTATCACCACTTTTATAAATTACTAGATGATACCCGCGACTTCGTTCGTGTGGATTGAGGTTTTTTATTCGCGCGGGAACTCTCTTATTTTCCGGGATAAGCCTATGTCCTATTCCAGACTATAATCTATCTCTGTGCCAAATTTCAGCCAAATCGGTTCAGTCATTGCAACGTGATTGAGTAACAAACATACAAACATTTGCATTTATAATATTAATAAGATATCGGGAATGAAACTTATAAAAGTGGTATCACTGATTTCGTGAATATTCACTAATGCAGAAAGGACATCTAATCTAGGCTTGAAATCTAATCACGTTTTGCATCAATGTAATTAAGGTCTTGCAGCTTTATGTTAAGGTTTGAAATGCAACAACAAGAGAGACACTATCGTGCTTATAACGTACTCCGTTCGCATTAGGAAGAAACAAAAGTGGTTTGAAATATTACTGAGTAACATAGGCTATATTTTTTTTTTATCTTATGTCCACCCATGTGAAGCCGGGACGGGCTGCTAGTCGCTTATAAAATTGGTCAACCTATAAGATTGTCTTTTATGGAAGCGAAACTAGAATCGCATGCAAGGTCTAGGTTGAAATAATACATTTTATCATTGTCAATAACTTATTCTCACATCGAGATAGAGTTTTTCTCCAGTAGGTTTTTTTTTTTTATTCGATGACAAGATAGCCCTTGACTGCTATCTCACCTGATGGTAAGTGACGATGCAGTCTAAGATGGTAGCGGGCTAACTTGGAAGGGATATAGCAGTGTAAATTCAACCCATACCCCTAATCGGTTTGTACACGCCATCGTGCCGGAACGCTAAATCGCTTGGCGGCACGTCTTTGACGGTAGGGTGGTAACTAGCCACGGCCAAAGCCTCCCACCAGACCAGACAAGAGACAATTTAGAAATTATAAATTCCTTAATTGTCCCCGCCGGGAATCGAACCCGAGACCTCCTAGTTATAAGACCACAGCGCTCACCACTGCGCCAGGGAGGTCGTCAAAACAGGTGTATACAAAAAATGGAAGCCACTTTTGAACCACGTTTATTTTGTCGCTCAAATGATCACGTCTCGTTTTGACGATCGTAATACAATACGCAGGTCTCATTTCCGCTGCAGTCGGACAAGGAAACTAGCGGCAACGCGGATGTCATGGAACTGTTCCTGCCCGTCGCGGTCCAGTTCCTGCACAAAGGGAACAGGGAGATATCGCGGCACATGGCGCGGTACCTGTCCTTGGCCGCGGTGCACCACGCCGTGCTGCTGAAGCCTCATGTTCAGACGATTATGGACTCTATCATGTCAGGTATACACTCGTTTATAGCATGAAAGATATGGAACTGTTCCTATCCGTCGCAATCAAGTTCCTGTAAAAAGGAAACAGGGAGATATCGCGGTACATTCATGGTTATATTTGAGGTCCTAAAGAATGAGTTAGTCTACTTTTTATCCCATAAAAACAAAGGGATAATAAGAAACCCTAATTTCCAATCAAGATGTGGCAAGAGATAATGCAATAAAAAATTGAACTAAGATAAGTAAACTAAATTGACGTCTACATATTCTCTTCCGCGGGAACACTGGGTTTGGCAGGGATAGCACTATCCTTTAGACAGAACAGAACATGAACAGAATTATTACCAATATTTTCCTAAAGATTATATTTCCCCATATTATTTCGATCAAATATCGGAGCATGTGAAATATATGAAACATGAGTATGCAAACCAATATCCAATACATATTTCTCACTTACATATCGGGTATCGGTTGGATAATGTAGGAATGATGTTGTGTACTAAATAATGTAATAGAACCTGCAACCGCGTGTACCCGAAAGGAAAATAGAATAACCATTATCTATATATAAAAAAATGGAATAAAACAATAGAATAGAAAATGTTTAATGTAAAATAGAAAATTCTTAGCTACTTTGGTCATATTGCCCAACGCCTGCCTGGTAACCTAGAAAAACTTATAGTTGTAGGCAAAGTGGAGGGGAAAAGACCACGTGGCCGATCACCTAGCCGCTGGTCAGACCAGGTTAAATCACTCACTAGTCACTGGCCTTCCGCTTACAACCGCAATTAGAAAAGCCGAGGACCGGACAGAGTGGAAGGCTATAGTTACCAACGCCACACTTTGGCGGGAAGGCACTTTCATGTGGACACGACCTTCAGCAATGAAGTGTGCGACCAAGAAGAAGAAAATGTTTAGTTTTAAGGTTTTAAGACTTCTTCGCGTAGTTTTATTGAATTCCGGTAGATGGCGTAAAATCTGAAAGACGTTTATAATAACCGGTTTCACGTGAGCTTTGTTCTAATATATGACGATGGTTATCAAACTATACTTCTTTGCTTTATCTCTGGTATCACTATGTTTGTACTAGGTAACTACCCTCTGTGCCGCATACTGACGAACCTGTACGAGGTGTGCCCGGAGCCGCTGGAGGGCCACGTGACCGCGCTCGTGTCGCTGTTGCCACACGCCGAGCCGGTGGAAAAGAGCTCGCTTTTCGCCCTCTTCGAGCAAATTGCCGCGAGACGACCGGAGGCGCTCAAGACTGCCATACCACAGCTCTTGTCTTACTTATGCCCCAACACTGCCAGCCAGAACGATCCAGGGTGTATGTGTATTGATCTCTTACAGGTTAGTAACTATATTCACAAGTAATATAATTACTCAATTGCAATTTCTTACTCTTAAATTAAAATATTAACACACTATAACGTCAATGAAAAATAAACCTAAAAGTCCTTGTTTTAAAGTTGTTTATTTTATTAAGTTATGTCTGCCGAGGGCGCTAGTTGCAGTAGATGCACAGACGGAGTTGAACCTTAAATAAGGGAGTTTAGGTACAGTTTACCATTCTCCACTACTAACGAAATAGAATCAACGAGAGGTACAAATTCGAAGCCTGCAGAAAGTTGTTCACATACATAAAAATACATGTTTTGTCGTCGGTTGCAGGTAATAGCGAGCGTCAGTCGAAACCGCGCGTCGCTGGTGTCTGAGCACACTGCGGCCGTGAGACGCGCGTCGCGCGCACCGCACGCCACGCCGCGCGTCACGTCGCTGGTAGCCACCATCCTCGCCACACTCGGCTACACCAGCAGGGTGAGTCATTACTCGCATACGTGTGTATGTGTACGTACGTGATATAGTAGAACACACGCACGCACGTAAGGTGCGTGCGTGTGTTCTACTATCAGAGTCAAATAAACAGGGCCGCCAAATAGAAAAGCTGATTTGAGGTTACATTTTTAAGAGTTTTTTTTGTAATGTCGTAAGCAGGTAAATATTAAGTATTAGTAGTAGTTTTAGTATTACCTGGGTGGTGGTACTCTGGGTGATCATTAATAATATGTTTCATATATTTTGTTTTTACCATTTTTACTTACAAAATAATGCAAAATGCAAATACATAAACCCATTGAAAATAACCTCTCATGCGGCTGGGCTATTAAAATTATATTTCTACTATAATATTCAGGCCTTCGCAAAATACTATATCATTTAATAACTATTGTTTCAGGAGCGCGCCCAAGAAGCGTTAAACTTCGTAGTGGAGCGGCTGTCGGGTGCGGAATGGCCGGAGCAGGCCGCGCTCATACGAGAGGCCACGGCGCTGTGCTCCGCCTACCCGGCGCTCTTCACCGACCGCCTCCTGGCCGCGCTGCGAGCGAACCACAGGTGACCCCCGACGACACAGTAGCCTAGACTACTTAGCGGTCATACGAGAGGCCACGGCGCTGTGCTCCGCCTACCCGGCGCTTTTCACCGACCGCCTGCTGGCCGCGCTGCGAGCGAACCACAGGTGACCCCCGACGACACAGTAGCCTAGACTACTTAGCGGTCATACGAGAGGCCACGGCGCTGTGCTCCGCCTACCCGGCGCTCTTCACCGACCGCCTGCTGGCCGCGCTGCGAGCGAACCACAGGTGACCCCCGACGACACAGTAGCCTAGACTACTTAGCGGTCATACGAGAGGCCACGGCGCTGTGCTCCGCCTACCCGGCGCTCTTCACCGACCGCCTGCTGGCCGCGCTGCGAGCGAACCACAGGTGACCCCCGACGACACAGTAGCCTAGACTACTTAGCGGTCATACGAGAGGCCACGGCGCTGTGCTCCGCCTACCCGGCGCTCTTCACCGACCGCCTGCTGGCCGCGCTGCGAGCGAACCACAGGTGACCCCCGACGATACAGTAGCCTAGACTGCTTGCGCTCAGACGCTCGAAGGTGCTGGAATGGTGACCTCGCATAGGAAAATGCAGTGTTGACAGAACCCGGTCAGGTGGACTGAAGACACAAGCTAGGCCTCAGAGTCGCCACACCGTAAGGTGGACTATCGAGTGTTGACACCAGTCACGAGGTGCCCTAAAAATGCCGTGCCGGAACACTGAATCGCTTGGTGATACGTTTTTGACGTTAGGGTGCCAACTAGCCACGGCCAAAGCCTCCCACTAGACCAGACCAAAGACAATTATAAATATCCATTGCCTCGCCGAATCTCTCAGTTATCTCCCAGTTAAAAGACCACTGCACCAGGATTTTTTTATTAATGATCAAATAGCCCTTGACTATGATCTTACCTAGAATTTGGATTTAAACTTTTTTAATAGGAAGTCTCCATTACAGTAATCGACCAAAATCGACCCACGGCGAAGTAAATAGGACACCGGGTGGGGTCACAATCGTCAAACTTGGGGGTCAAAACACCACAACCACCGCAAACACTCCAGTATCCGTGGGGTCAACTGTGGCTCCGATTGTATCGACCGCCCCAGTCTCATTGGGGTCAGCAGTGACCCCAGTTAGCACATCGGTGGCCCCAGTGACCGGGTACACGAGACGGGCGAAATTGGGCGATTCGAGAAGTACAGGTCGATTACATCCTGGACCTAATTCCCATAGAAGCATGACACGGTTGAATGTGGCAGGTTAGTTATGTAAAAATTTATATTAAATTGCTATATTTTTAATGAAAAATTTAAATAGTTTTAAAAGCCTGTGTTTCGTGTGTATCTTTATTTATTTAAAACAACCAATTTGAAAATGTGAGGGTTGCTTTTAAACTTTGATTCGTGTACTTTAATTTTTTTTTAAATTTATAGGGGGTTCAGTTGGAGGTCTTCATAAGAGTATGACGCGGCTGTCTTCCTCGCAGCAAATCAACGCTCAGCAAAACATGACCCCACCACAGAGTGAGTATACACACCCACGCAATATAATATGGATATTATTTCCCATGCTTTAGCAGATTACGATTTGCAAAATAAATCAAAGATTAGATACGGACGTACTCTTTTTTTTTTTTTTTTTGAAAAATCTACATGGAAGTCGGTCGGAGGTTTTTCGGATTATGATGATTTCCATTTTCAAATCAAAGATGGCTGTCAATAATTTTTTAAAATGTTGTATACTAAAGAAGTTTCACTGTCTGCTGACTTTCCGACTGTTGGCCAACAACCGTCTGTATTTGTTCTCCAGTAGTGGGCAGCAAGCCGACGGTGGCGAAGGCCGGCAGCGGCGGCGCGGTCACCGTCACCACAATCTCCCCGCCGCTGGCGCCGCGCGTGGCCTCGCGCCACCACCACCACAACATCATCATCGGACCCTCCGCTGCTACGGTGAGTTACAACTACAGCATTCAAAATAACTGATTTCATGTTTTCAACGGAAAAGATAACAATTTTTTTTGGCCAATAAAATAGAATTTAAATTTAAATATCTTAATAAATTATAGAGGTTGTGACATATTGTCCAGAATCCAGCTTCATAAAAATTCAATGTAAAAGTATATTTATTATTTTAGGGTTATTGCCCAATTTTGAATATTTTTAAACAGAATGCAATGGCTGACATTACAGTCTTTTTCTTCCTAGCATTTATCCCGGTTTGCTACAGGGTTCGCTTTCGCGTTTTGCTTAGTCCTCATGGATAGTTTACTTCAAGCGAACTCTTTTTATTACAGAACTCAGGGCCCACGCTCATCCCCGGCCCGCCATCTCTCCCAACGCAGTCGATATCCGTTAACCCTCTATCCGGTAAATCCTCCGACGCCCTCGTACCGACGTCTGTTTCCATCCAACATTCCAACACCGCCCTCGGTCAAGTGTCAGTGATCACCTCCGCGCCCAGCACCGGACCGGTTTTGACACAAACCTGCGGGTCGGGTCCGATCGCGGTCGGATCCAACTCGATCCCGATCGGCCCCGTCACTGTGACCTCCCGACGAGCCAACAATACGAGTGTGACGATGATCAACTCTAGCAACTCAAATAACTCCAACTCGAACCACAGGATAAGTGTGTTTGAGCCTTATCCCATGAGGGACACGGTGCAACATTTCTGCGAAAAGCATTTGGATAAAATTAAAGCTTACATGGATAACGTTTCGTTGAGGATACCGCCGCCAGCCAAATGTACAATCGAAGGTTAGTACGTTCGATACATGTCTTTATAAATTAAACTAATATAAAAAAACAACATAAATTTTCATTTAATATTACGCTTGGATTTAGTTTTAAAATCTCGTTTAAGTTTTTGATTTTTCGGGATAAAAAGCCTATGTCACTCTTCAAGTCCTCAACTATAGTAACGCAAAAATCACATAATTGCAGGAAAATCTACATACAAACAGTATCGATTTATAATTGGTTAAAATTCGTACGTCATTTTGTTGTAGAGCGGAGATCGAAGAAGCAAGCTCGGTTATCGTTCGCGTGCGGGCGGCGCGGGCCGCACTGCCTGTACGCGCGCGCTGCGTTCTCGATGCGTACGCGCGCGCCGCGGGTGTGGATACATTTGATGTTCCTGGCGCTACAAGCACGTCACGCCGCCGCGCTGTCGTCGCGCGACCCCACCGTGGCGAGCCTCAAGCATTGCTGGGACATCCTCAAGTGCGAGAACAAGACCTTCCTCACGCTCGTCACCGGGGCGTTCCCTGGTCTAAAGGTATGTCTCTTGAATTAAAGAACTACAGAAGAAGCTAAGTTAAGTCTGCAGCAGGATAGTCTAATGATTGCTATAGTGTAACGGCCACAATTTTTTTATGGATGGAGAATCGCGGTGATTGGCTGAATTTATGACAGAACGCCATACAGACTGGCCATATTGATCCATTTTTTCTGCAACCAACCGGCTGCGAAAATGTCACTTAGGGGTAAGTACATCTCCTTAGGCAGGTTGCCGATTTTTTTATCGTTTTTATAAAAGGTTACGCGGCATCCAAAATAGAAAGTTTGTGAATTAAATCTGGTGGTGGGAGGTACTTGTCAAATGATAGAAAAGGGAAGCACGAACAAATAGGACTTCACCATTTAGGTACGTGGGTAGGTGGGTTAGGTGCGTGAGGCAGATAATTCTGGGGTGGTCTTCTGCCAACACTGCGCTTTCCGGTCTGAGGTCGCCATTCAAGCCTTCTAAGCAACCATGCTTTCTCTTTAGATCATTGTTATCATTGTTATCAACAGGAGCAAGAAATGTTAGTAAACGAGCTCCGAGCCGCCGGTTTCTTCGATGTTTTCGAAGTGAATTCCACTAGAACTGACGGGGCCAGCGTTCCCCCAACACAGGCCACCTGGGGGTGCTTCCTCTGCAACCACCCGGAGAGGGCCGTGGGCTTCCTGGCGGCGGACGGCCAGCCGGTCATTGAAGGACAACTCAAGGAGAAGAAAGGACGATGGAGGCTGTTCAGGAGATGGCGTACGAGATACTTCACGCTGTCCGGTGCCCATCTATCCTGTAAAGGGGCGGTGAGTTCATTCATTTTCATTATTATTATAAAACAGTTTCGAGGCCTAACTTTATTTTAATTATCCCACTTCATGACGTCATAATTAATGTAATAAAATGATCGCTCACTGGACAAGAGGCTAGACCAAAAGACAGTTCATACCCAACCCGTCATACATTTGTTGTGCCCATTCCTGATATATGCTTACGCTTAATTTTAAGGGGAAAATTGAATAGGCCATCCTAATATTCCCTTAGTTGAAAAAGTGCTATTATAGATTAATCTATCTGGGAGGTGCTCAGTAATGTGCAGAAGTGGCTTCCACTTTCTGGTCTGTCATTATTTTTTACAAAGAATATAAGCCATGTTCAGCCTAGCTAATATTCTTTATAAAAAAACGCTTCTATTCCCCTTTCTCCTTCAAGTAAGCATAAAACTTAAATCTATAATAGCTTTCCATTTGCTCTTCCAGAGTGGAGGCGAGAGTATAGACATTAATCAGATTCGATCAGTGAAAGTGTCCCGCGGGGCTCGCAACATCCCGAAGGCCTTCGAGATTTTCACGGGAGATCAGACCCTCATCCTCAAGCCCAAGGACGGTAAGAACGCGGAGGAGTGGGCCCAGTGCCTTAGCATCGCGGTGGCGCACTCGCAGGCCCGGGACGCCCCGGCGAAGGCGAACAGCCTGCCGGCCCGGGGACTCACGCTCAAGAGCTTCTGACGACTGCTGCCGAGGGTATAGGCCTCACGCACCTTATCAAGTCGGCGTCTACACCGTTACCCTTACGCCCGGAAGATCCAATTCCCCGTATGTCCAATATGTCTGTTACGTCCTATTCCCGGAACGTCCGATCCCTAGATGCCCCCTGCTGGACTTAGATCGCAGAACATGATCCCTTAGGGCACTTGTTTCCAGCGGCTGCCAGTGACTTGCTTGAGAGTGTCAGTCCACCTAAAATGTCCTATCTTCAAACGCTACGTGTCACCATTTACCTCAAAACGTCTAAGTCCATCGAATCGCCGATTTATGGGATGTCGTTAACTGGGTAGATTAATGGGCATTTATCGATGATAAATTAATGCTTGCTTTTCCTCGCATTTATGATTTGGAATACTTAAAGCTTCTCACAAATTCTTTAAAATAACCCCATAATCATGGCATCAGGTCCAATTTTCAGCCACTACTTTGATATAATTGGCTGTCACGTTTGGGCATAATTTGCTTGTATTTATATGTACACTAGCAATTAAAGCGGAAGGCACTGCCTGGTTGGCACTTACACTTTGTAAACTCTCACAACAAGTCCATTTCTGCACGTTTTAGTCGGATATTATTGACTTCTGCAAGAAATTGCGAATTTCTACAATGATTTTTTTTTGCGGAAAATTGCGGATTTTTGCAATAGTTTAGCGAAAAATATGTTGCTAAAGGCGTTAATTCGGTACTTTGTTTTTATTAAAAAATATCATATTGATTTTTATGTACTTAAAGGCTCGTTTGAGATGACACAAGACATTTTATGACTTACTTAATTTTTAACTAGGATAGCAAATTATATTACTGTGTATAATACTGGTTGTACTTAATATTACGATATATTTGTATATAAATGAATTATACCATATTGTTACTTTTAAATGACACTATACTAACCGAAGAGTGAGTGGTATTGCTCAAAACAGTTATGAATAACTTTATTAAATACAATAATAATAGATAGTGCAAAAGTAAAACATATTCTTATGCATATTTACTTGCCATACTGCCAATACTAATTAATGAAATAATATTGACTTATTTGCATTTGCATAAAATCTTATTCAACCTTTGAGTAAGCTTATTGCTTGCAGTAGAAAAAAAAAACTTGCTAATAATGCTAATTCTGTTGTGCACAATTTCTAAGCTAAATTGACAACTCAAAAATATGTAATGCTATCCTTTTAAGCTGGTAACATCGTAAAGAAAAGAATAGCACTACCTTTAGATATTTCAGTTATTTATCTACGTGTAGAGATTAGTGTATAATCAAATAGGCCCAGTATCACTTAACGATATTTCGAGTCGCCTTACTTTCCAGTATGATGACTCAATACGATATTTTTTGCTTTTGATCTATTTACACTTTTAATTTACTTTACCAGTAATAGCATTCATAACATGACACAGCTGTACTAAGATTGTCTAAAAATGTGCGACGATCGCAATCGCTTCTGACTGGCTGAATTTATGGCTTTCTTGAAGCAACAATGCGTTTCAAACAATAGCGAGAGAGTACAATCCAATCAAAAGTGATTGCTATCGTTATTTACACTGTAGCAGTTATTTTTAAACAATCTCGCAGTTGATTCTTAGATTATAAGATAATTAAAGATTAGTCATTATAATTGATAAATAATATAAAAAGACAAATTATACTTACCATATAAATAATATAAAACTTGTAATATAGTATAGTCTAGAATGATAGGGCGAAAAGTACAATAATTTTTATAATTGTTTTTTTTCTCGTAGGTTTTGGTATGATTTTATTGTTGGGCATATCAATTTTTAAAATTGACAGTTGTTTATTGAATAATAAATATTGATTGTTTTTATTTGTATATAAGTGATTTTATAAACGATTTTATCTACATATATTAAAGTGTTGTAAGGTCAAACACTGAGTGCTGGTCATAGATGTTTAAACTGTCATTAAAATTTATTATTATGGATAATTCAATTGTAGACAATTTTTAAACTAAATTGACAGGTCTAAATCTCGTGCTATACTTTTCATAATGCTGCGCGGAAAAGGATAGCACAAATAATCTAGTAATTAATAATTGACAAGTAAAAATCTGTCAACTTAGTTTAGAGATTGTGTATCTACAACAGAATTAGCCACATTTTCTACTTTGATTTTTTTTTTCTTCAACAAATGTGTATAACTACGAAAATTATGTTTTATTCATTTACTTCTATTTCATTCTGTTGCCAGTATTGGTGATAATTCGGAAGTTAATCTTATCGACTTAAAATGGTCAGTACTTTTAAGGGATAAAGATATAACACTACTATTAATTCATTTTGGTTTGCTTTACGTTTTGTTTTTGACCAAATTAGCACTTGATATGTAGTTGTCATGTACTTAATTTAATTTCGCCGAATTTTATTGTTGCAAAATCGAAGAAAAGGCGATATAATACGATTATGTGATTCGAAATTGACATTCCGGTTGTTGTTATGAAATTATTGTGGTCTCAAATTGAAAAAAAAAAATGGTTGTTGTTAATTATAATTTTTTTTTGTTGTACAAATATTGGTTTTAACCATGGAGTAAACGAGATTTGACATAATAGAGATGTTGCCAACTAATCAAATCAGCAAATTTTTATTAAACGTCAAAACCCGGGCATAGTATAGGAAATTGTATGAAATACTGAATTGTGACACTATGAATTTTGACACACTTTTACAGGCTTTTATTAAGTTTCACCTGTCTCGGTGTTTGTAATCAAACCTTGCAAGTTAATACAAACATTGTACGAGCATTTTACTTATTGTGGAAGATATTCTTTTAATAATAATAATTAGTAAGAAACAATATTTTTAACATTGGCAACATTCCAATTTCAGAAACAAGTTGTGGCCGATAAAACGAAATTCGATACGCCACAATGGACAATGCGCCATTTTGTGTAGTCAGTGCATGTATGAGTAGTTATGTCAGGTCTGTTACTTTGTCTGTGGTTTTTCCCCTTTTAAGTAGGATTGGTTTTATATTTGGGCCGATCTACATCGAAATGGCAGCGGCTCGACGAGCACTTTCACTTCCTTGAAAAGCTCGATAAAGTTTAAAATTATTTCACACTGAAAGCGCGCGTCACGCCGCTGCCATCCCGGTGTAGATCGGCCCTAACTGTCAAATACAGAATTTGTTGACCAATTATTATGAAAATACTATCGCAATTTTTACAAAACGTATTGTATGTTTTGCTAAATGTTTTCAAAGTTTTAATGACGTCCGCTAGACTTTATCCATGTATGTGTAAAAATAATACGATCGTTCAAAATTAAATATTGCGTTTTACAGTTTTAGATGTATAAATTAAGCTTTTGCTTTGAGTTTATACAGCAGCACTTTATAATGTTGAGATTTTATGTATCTTCGTATTATTAAAATGACAAATAGGTTAAGTTAAATTTAGTTTATAAACCAACGACTGTGCCAAGCTATACAAAAATATTATTTTCCATATTATCCGCTAATGTAGCGGACACCAATCCAAATTTAGGGTTTTACAGATGAACGCACATCGATGGTAATAATACACGTCGTCCGCGGTTACTAAGATCATTTGCGCCGGACAATCATGACGTCATTCTTAGTACTCAAAATGCGAATGACGTCATCAAGCTGCGGCCATACTACAAGCGCGATGCCACATGGGCCTGCGGGGCGCCGGAACGTAGCGTTTGATAAAATCGTGTAGCATTTTAATGTGACATCAGCATCAAACGATTTATGAAATATGCGTCATGTATTGGTGCTAATTTGGTTGTGTACAAAACTAAATTTAAAGGTTAACCTATTGTCGTTTTTGCAGGGAACATGAAAACTATTTTGAGAATTATCAATAAACTAAACTAGATTCATAGGTAGCCGAGCATATTGCTGTCTTTTTACAATTTTAATTTTTAAGATTCCTCGAGAGTAGTACTGATTTTTTTAGAGATTGTATGCAACCGAATCAGCACCATTGACTGCAATCTGGTTTAATTTCACATTTGAATTATTTGATATCTCATCTTTAACATGGATAAACGCAAAACCCACTAATTAAAAACTCGGAAATCTTTATCTCCTTTGATTGACTCTTTAGTGAAACCTTAAATCCCACCGTACACTAGCTCTGCTTATCAATATTAGTGGGCACTTGCCTTTATTCACATTAAGATAAGCTCAATTACACTCGAAATCTAGTTCTTATATTAATTAATCAATCAAAGTCAATGAAATATTGTACATACGTGTGAATAAAATACTGTCTATGGATGGTTAGGGCTCAACTTGTAGGAGCAGATCCTAGAGCCCCATATAATTTAGAAACACGAAAGATTCGTTTATATCCCGGAACGGAAAACTCCTCTTAATTTCAAATCTGTCTTTATGTTCGTGAGATTTGACTGAAGGTTGGCATTATTGTTTAGTGTATGCTATGAACATATTTTTTTTTAAATTATTAACTATTGCGCTGTTGAATTACAAATTTAATCTTCATGAAGTTCTAAAGTTGCACACATTCAGAATTTTAAGTTTTGTTTGAGAAAATCATGTATTTTACTTTACTGTAAATAAGTATCACTTACGTTTAAAAACGCTTTTACACTGATGTCTGATTTTTGCGCATTGTTTATATGTATAAAATACTAAACCTGCCAAACTCTGAATAATGACAAATACAACACCATAAATAATTTATAATTTAACTAACTACTTATGATGTTGGTGCTATTTTTAGAATGTTGCTGATTTGGTTGCACACAATCTCTAAAATAAATTGAGGGGTCCAAAGGTAGTACTTATAGGTATTTTGTATATTATTTTATCATAATAATATTGGATCTATAGTTGCTACAATCTGTTCACGTGCGTTGTAAAAAATAGTTAAAACTGCGACTTCATAAAAACATTTGACGCACTTCTAGTTTAGTCTTTATAATGGTTGTCATTTTATTTTGGATGATCCTCTATTTAATAATTAATTATTTACATAGACAACAATCCGATTGTGGCATAGGTCTGTGTCCATACATTCACTATCAGCGGATAGTTTTTTCCACCTGCATAATAAATTATTTTAACTTTATCGAATTTTAATCATCTGTGAATATTGCTCCATCCAATTAAATATAACACCCTTTGGCTTAGAACCGTCTAAAGATTCCTAAAATTTTTACACTTAGTTTCCTGATGAAAAGCATATCATTACATTATACTTGTTAATTCAATTAAGGGTTTCGTGTGCAACCTAATCGACACCAATGCGGCCGTACCTTCATAGAGCGCGAGCGCTTCCCGAGTGTTCATCGTATAGAATAGGTTTAAGATGTTATTGCAGTTTGCGTTCACGACTGAGCTCGTACTTAATGCTTTATTTATTAGAAATAAAGGTCTGTTTTACAATTCTAGTGTTTTTCTTTATTCTTCAGATTATATAGGTATATAATTTAAGTGTGAATGAAGTCCAAGACTTTACTCTATAGACCGCACTCTCACTCTGCTCAGACTCAAGACAGAATTAAAAAGAGACAGATTGATATCAGAGCATATTTGTATCTCGTTTTAAGTCTATCTTAAGTCAGAGCACGCTCTGTCTCTATAAATAGATCTCAGCATAAGTGAGCCGTTGATACCAGTGACACGATATCGTGGTACGCGGGACGGCGTCTATCGGTCAGCTACTTTACAATTTACAAATATGTTGTATCTTTTAATACTTTTCCAGGTTCCAAACATAGTAACTGCTTTCTAAACCCAGCATTTGGCTGTATTGCCGGCCGTTTAATCTTAACCATATCGTAAGCATCGGTAAAACTCATCGCCTCATACTGCATCAAATAAGCAATCGCGACCATAGATGTTCGCGACACGCCTGCGTTACAATGTACTAAAATATTCAGCTTTTTCTCTATACAATTTCGTATAAACGGTAAGCATTCAGCCAAAACTCGTGTAATATCAGTTTCCGGTAAATCCAAAACTGGTATGAACTTGTGTTCCACATTTGATATATCAACATTTACGCCTAGACTAACAACACAACTTATATTGAACTTCTCTAAAACACTTTTAACAGCACAATCTTGCGAGCCTATATACAAATAGTCTATGATTAAAGCCGGGACATCGTCCGGTTTAGTGTCTATGACAAAGCCGTAAGCATTTGGTTCTAGAAAAGTTCCAGAACCTTCTATGTATTTCAAGCCATCTGGTTGTGTAATCACTGTTTCGGTTACTTTGAGTCGATCTTTCTGTTTCTTCAACTCACTTAAGAAACTCATTTTTAAATTGTTATCAAAGTTTTTACGAAACCAATTAATATTATTAGAGAATAATATTATGAAGAACTAACACTTGTCAAATGAAATGTTTCATTTCGTCCTAATATTAGAAGCCATTTTTCAGTCCTTTAATGTTTCCAATTTTGCTAACTGTCACTTTCTTTTCAGTCTGTGATTATGCTTGTAATGATTTAAGTTATTCTTTCTGGCGCCTGTTGAGGTGACCTGTCAACGTTGCGATTCCTGTTGAGGGGATTTGTCCTAGCATCTCTAACTAACACAGGATCTCCAGTGACTTGCTAGTAGCAACTGGTTTCAAAAGGCGCAAAATCGTTTTCTTCAAAAAAGAGTGCACTGTGCACATCGTTTAGGATTAAGATAACTAATATCACTCACTTTTAGTAATCACGGAACAATTTTTCTTCTTTATTTCTTTTCACTCTCAATTTCTTCATGAACCTTTTTTATATTTTTCTCTGGATCATAAACAAGATCCTCCGGGTCATATTCCACATTGCATAGGTACAATCCATCAGGTGGACAATTCTGTATAGACGTGTGCCAGGAGTGCTTTGAAGGTATTTGAAGCATCACTCTGACATCATCAGGCTCCAGTTTCCCAATAGCAACCGATATCAAAGTACCTATCATACGACGTATCTGAAATATAAACCATAATACATCCAATTAGATTTTTGCTTTAGTGAGAATCTGAAGAAGTGAAATAAAGCACTTAATAATTTTCAATTAAAATCACAATATACAGACAACCATTATAAACTTTCTGCATCAATGACCTTTCTTTGATACTAGATTGTGCCCACAACTTCAACCATGTAAAAATAAACCTGCAGGAAACCTCTTTTTTCATTACAAGTCTTCAATTATAATTGACCATTATGATTGATTATCATGGGTATACCCATGGAAAAAATCACGTAATCTGTTGCTCCGTCGCGGCGTGATTGAAGGACAAACCACCAAACCAATAAACACTTGCATTTTACTATTAGTAAAGATAGAACTCAATACATAAGTCCTAACTTAAGTTAATGTAAAAGTTGAGGCATACCTGATTATGTACAAAAGACTTTCCTTTGATTTCAATATCCCAGTAATTGAAATAGTTCTCTCCACCAGTGCTGTAGCCAACGGTGCATGGGCGGCCAGCTGCTACAACTATAGATTTGAGCTCTCTGCGATTGTGTTTATTCTGCAGTAGCTTATCAAATTTCTTGAAGGTGGTGAAGTCGTGGTAGCCCTCTAGGTGTTTGGCACCTGCCTTGAATCTTTCAATGTCAAACTCTTGGTGTCTACCAAAAAAATTCTATATGTTAAAACTATTTTTTTTTAATAAAAATTATGTATACTTACCTAGTCATCAGTTTCTAATAAATATGAATTTAGTATAATCTGAATAAAGTACTCTTCACCAATAATAGACAGCATGATTTTATAAATCTTGTGGGAACTGTTTATTTTTTTAAGTATCATAAATTATGCCCATCCCCAAGGAAAGATAGATATAAATTAAAAAAAAAAAAAAATGTTACCATATAATTATGCAATAAAAACCAGATGCTTCAATTGTATATAATCTATGGCATAGATTCTATGCGATAGATGATCAATCTATAAAAAAAAATTGGTAGTCTAGAACAATACATGAATAATTACCTAATAAAGTGCACTCTTTTCCATTCTTCTATAGGAATGAAAGATGATATGAATGTGTTCTCTTTTAATACTAAATCAGGTTTAAGTACTGCTAATCTGAAATTCAAAATTTATGACAATTATATATTCATTTATCATATTTATTCATTTTATTACCAATTTCACTACCATTGTTTAACCAGGGAATAGAAAAAACTAAGTCAAAATTCCTTGGTGAAAAACATCATTTAACTATTACTCTTGTTTACTGGCACGTCAATAAATCTGTCATTTTACTAAACATTCAGTCTTAACTAGAATTTCTTGCTATAGAAACTATGTATGCATGCATATGTTAATGAGAAATAAAAGTAAATTATTCAGAGTTGCCAACCTAAAAGTAGGTTTACACTACATGTTTTTTTGCAGGATAAATAATCAAAAATATAGTGGCTCATATTAAATGAGCCATAAAGCAATTTGGAGTTGCTAATATATTTTTCATCATACCTATTCGAAAAACGAATATTGGCTTCAGAGGATAGCGGGAGCAAAATTTAATTTTTAGTCCCATGGGAGTTTTCATTTCTCTCTTCTGATTGGTCTGCTTTAGTGCTTTAGGTTGTGTTTATTACTACTGCGATCATTGTAGAAATTCAAAAAACTCGAAATTCAAAAATGTTTGAGCAGCTTGTTGCAGCAGTTGTCTTCGATAAGTCACGTGATCATAGAAGGTTGGTACTCCTAGCTTTTTCTCATAGGTAATGATGAAAAATAGTGTGTGTCACTTGGGGCCAAATTTTTTGTTCTCGGGTGGCATATATTAAATTCCTCGCTACGCTCAGGATTCTACTTTACAATCTCTCGCTGCGCTCGGGATTCTACTATAGAATCCTTCACTTCGCTCTGAATTCAAAATAGCGCCCTCGGGGAACAAAAATTTTCTTTGGCCCCATATAACACAAATAACTATTGGATATGGTTTACCCTGCAAAAAACCTACAAAAACTTGCAGTACAATGCCATATGAACTTGGTAAGAGTCCGAAAAGCATGCCTTTGTTGCCAGTAAGAAAAAAACAATTTTATTTACACAGTGAAGAAAAGTGAGAAGAATTGAGAACATGTTTTTATAATTATTATTGTTTAGTATTTATTATAACAGCTGTGTTTTTAGGATGCAACTTAAACATTTTTATGTTAACAAGAAGGTATTTCCAAAAGCTTAACACTTGTTTTAAAACAACATTTCCACCTACTAATACAATATAACAGAAACTAGCTTACCTATACAAATAAGTTCTTGATAGTGCATTGAACCTAGCACTGAAGTTGTCATTGACCCTCAAGCATTTCCTTACAAATATGCTGATCTCATTCTTGAAGAAGAATTTGTTCATTTCATATGTGACATAATGTGTTTCAAATATACTTTCCCCCTTTCTTTCCAAGTCAAAGTGAGCGCTTGAGTTTAATGCATGCACACCACCATCTGTGCTATAACAAATAGATGTACACTAGCCAACGTTCACTACTTTGTCTATGTAGATTTGTTTTTTAATATCCTGTGGTCTCTGATTTGCCAGGTAAAAAGCTTCTATTTTTAGTTAAGTCCATGTTAAGGGAAAATTAAGGGTGACCCTTATTTAAAGGAAAAATCACATCATGTGATCAAAAACCTAATATTGTGTTACAATTACTATTTTTTTTACCAATAATTATTACCGAAATGGTATGGTACTTACCGGCTGGAGAGTATGAGGTTAGGATAATTCAAAGGCCTGATTTTCAGTAAAGCCAGTTCCATTAAGCCTTGTACGCTTTCAGGATCAGGATAGTTGCGACCTTCTTTAAGCCATAGCTTCTCAGAGGATCTATTGCATAACAGAAAAGAAATTACATTGCATATTATGGTGTTTGAAGGAATGATAACGTGAGGTTATTATTGATACGAACCTGAATTTTGTACCTATGTAAGAAAAAAATGTTAGATATCTGGCTTTCATTATTTAATTTACCTTTTTATGTAATTTATACCATCAATATTATCATTTATGCTAACTTTTATTGAAGTAAACAAATAAGCAAAATATCAGACATATATCAGATGACAGAACCATAGACTACAAACCAGCAACAAAGAACAACAACACCACAGATTACTGTAGATAACAAGACCATAGACCACGCCATACCAAAAACAACCACAGTTACAACATGCTTACCACTACCACTACACACTGTCACTCACACTTCAGCATGTCCGTGAGCAGCTTTCAACTCTTGTTGCTTGTTCCTCGTCTGTGATTTCAGCAAGTTCAGCGTTTTCTCTTTCGCACACGTCACTCAAAGTTTTGAAAAAAACACACGAACACACGTAAAAATGGCTCAAAAGACGTGGCACGCGTTTGCAATAATAACACTAATATTTACAATTTTATCAATCGTCGGTGAGTCTACATCATCCACGGCAGCACCATGGTACGAGAACCTACCAGCAGTGACTATGGACTACAAAGTGCACATCGATCCTGGGAAAGAAGACTGTTATTACCAATACGTCCAGCCGGGTGCAACATTTTACGCAAGCTATCAAGTAATTAACCCCTTTTTCCTAATATAAATATATGCTGCAATCGAAGATATCTATTTAGAATGTAAACTGAGAATTTTGTTATGTTACTTATTCATAATTTAGATTTCTAATTCAATTTTAAAACTGCTGAAATGTCAGTCGTTTCTATACTTATTATTTCACATAAACATTTCTTTTAAGCTTTAAATCCAGCCAGTTTTTCTTATCTCATAGCATTTAGAATTATCTCATAATTAGCTTTTGCACTTGGCTTCGCTTACATTAAGTTCGATTTTTTAAATCCCTGTTTTATTCCTTAGTGGTGGAATTTTCAAAAATCCTTTTGCAGATGCCTGCATCATACTAGCTATCTGTATGCCGAATTTCAACACAATCCGTCCAGTGTATTGATATTCAGTCAGTCAAGTTTTCCTTTTACATATTTTGAAACATTACAAAGATCTTTGCTGACACAATTACTTTTTTGCCTAACTATATTGTGCAAAGTAGCTGAGGCAATGAGCTTAGTACTGATCGCTGTCTAAATTGATAGACCTCAAGCCTTGTAAGGATTATCACAGAACACTTTTTTTCTGCTCGTTTCTTAATGGATAGGCCTAACAATAAACATGAGTAAGATAATAATCATGTCTGACGCTCAAAATTTTGTCAATTCCACCCTATAATTGTGGATAATCAGTATTAAATTTGTAGCCAATTGCAATAATAAGTTAGGTTTAAAATTTTGTAGCATTGATAAGGTTTCCAATTTTGAATTTGTAGGTGTTGAAAGGTGGTGATGGCATGTGCGGATTCGGAGTCAGACATCCAAATGGTAAACTCGTGCATCCATATGAGTGGCGGCAAAGTGCAGAATACGCAGATCAGTCTAGCTCAGGGGGCTACTATGCTGTTTGTATAGATAATCAGTTCTCGAGATTTGCATCCAAACTAGTCAACTTGTATCTGTCTGTGATCAGATATGATATGTGGGAGAAATATGCAAAGGAGGTGGAAGAACTGGATATGAATATTAAGAATTTCACTGTGAGTTTAATTATTTAAATGCTATGGATTTTTTTTAGCTATGCCTAATTTGACTAATACTCCCCTCTCCCCACTGCAAAAGCATAAAACGTGTGCTAGGAGTGGGTACAACAAAGTGCAAAAAACCTGAAGAAACTTTCTTTTTATTAAACTTGTTCTATTGTAAACTAAACATAACTTAACTTTTGAAGAAAGTGCTACTCCTGCTCAAAAATATAAACATTTTAATTTATTTTACACATGTTACTAGTTTTGTAATCTATCAACAAGCTACCAATAGGTAGTTACATCCAAACACTCAGAAAATCTTTCTCTTTACTTTTTCTATATTTTTTTGAAGCTACCTATCTAACTAGGTACATAGTATAAAACTTTCTATTTGCCTAAGTAATAATGTACTTTCTAATATTACTTTCATACTGAGATACCTACTTCATTTTTTGGTTAGTGCTTTTGGTCATGCCATACAGAGATAAAGGTCTTTATTAAAAAAATGTGGGGGCGAAAAGTCCGCATTTGAATACCCAACCACAGAAAACACAGGTGCAGAAGATTCACCCCACAAAATTATTTAAATAAATAGCAACTCTTACCATCACACAATAAACTGCAATTAAACACGCCGCAAAATTACCTACAGTGATATTTATTTAGAAGTTGCCTACCTTTCTATCACGTAACTCTTATCCCATTGCACTACATTAGCCCATTGAGTTGGCCCGTCAGGACGGGACAACGCCGAGTATTCGTAGCTTAAATCTAAAATGCGGAGTGGACCCAGTCTGACCCAACATCGGTCACCCATCTAGTTACCGGCAGGGGTCTACGTTGCTTAACCAGCGTGATCGTTTGATATACGCTGTCACAACTAGACCACACATCCCTCGAATTTGAAACCCTGAATTTAATAATGTTTTATTATTTCAGCATTCCATTCAATTTGTGGAGCGTAATGTCAACGACATCCTACAGTACCAGTATCACTCAAGGGCGAGAGAATCTCGAGACTACAACTTGTTAATGGACAATAACACCTATATACTACGGTAAGTCTATTTGAATTCAGACGGCTGGTGCAGTTTTACTATCTAAATATTATGTAGCTAATATTGGGTGAAGTGGAAATGGACGTACGTGGTGGGGGTTGGGAGAGCTGACTGTCGTTGGCGTCCCAAGGTGCTGGATTGGCGACCCCCCACTAGGTGGACCGATGATATCAGTTGGGTCACATAGATCAGCTAAAATCGCAAAATCAAGGCCTGTGGAAGTCAATGCATTGTTTAATAGTGGACGTCTATCAGTTGATAAAGAAGATGCTGACGCTCGAGCTAATACTTTTAAATTTTGATAAAAATACCATCCTCTCTATACTACATTTTTTTTATTTGATGGCAAGTCAGGCTGCAATCTCACAATGTGAGTGGCTTGGAAATTGTTTAGCACTGATGGACCCACATACTTATCTAAATAATTTCTACATAAACAGCTTGGCGGCAAGTATATGCGGGTAGGTAGTAACAAAAAGTAATTGCTAAAATACCAAGCAATTATTTTGTGTAACTACCTACGCGCTTTATTAATGTGTTGAGGTTTTTTTTTTAAAGAATTATTCAATGAGATTAGATTGAACTATCTTGTCATCAGACAAATATGCTCGGAGTTCTGACATAAGTTTCGTTAACATTTTATCTCTGTCTTGAGTCTGAGCTGAGTGGGAGTGTGGTCTATAGATCCAGCCTTAGACTTATCATCAGATTAGATCGAACTATCTTGTGTCTCGTTTTAACCTCTATCTTAAGCCTGAGCTGAATTAGAGCACACTCTATAGATCTCAGCGTAAGATGACAATCTTACCCCCCCGGCCGCTACCGATACCGCGATCTAACTTGGTAGGGAACCCCTTAATTTTGGCGATTCTACTTAAGGCCCAAGACACGGAGCTACCCGCGAAATTCAAATTTAATTTGGTTTTTCGTCATTTATAAATGAATACGACAAAGTAGGCTTATGGTATTCAAATTGCGATAATGGCAGTATCATCTTCACAGGTTTATATACTAATCTTTACGTAAAAGTATCCAGTTTAAGAAATTAATCAAAATAATGACTAATTTGTGAGTAGCTCACGTCAAACTCATTATTTTGACTAATTTCTTAAACTGGATACTTTCACGTTAAGATTAGTATATAAACCTGTGAAGATGATACTGCCATTGGCGCAATTTGAATGCCATAAGCCTACTTTGTCGTATTAGTTTACAAATTGCGAAAAACCAAATTAAATTTGAATTTCGCGGGCAGACCCGTCTCTTGGGCCTTAAACCCGTACTTCTAATGTTTCTACACGCCATCTCTCATTGATAGTATCTTATTACTTTCTTCAATTTTTAGGTGGTCCTTCATTCAAATAATAGCGATAGCTGCAACGGGCACACTGCAAGTCTATTTCGTAAGGAAACTCTTCGAAGTTAAGGACAACTCCTCGAAAACAAGAATTTAATTCTTCAGTAGATAGAATGTAGCAATGAAAATGACGAGTACACATATTTTGTTAACGTTAATTCTTGACTGAACTACTCATTCCCTGTTAAATGTTTTATTGTCTTTGTTTTAAGCTGATCTCTATTTTGTTTAGCGCACGCATTTAATAATCTATGTTTCCCTAGCTGTATTTAAAAGGTTAACAAGTAGTTTCTCAAACAAAAACCAAATATCTCCTCAATAGCCCAACGGTTAAAATTGCGGACTGAAAACTGAAAGGTCGTAGTTTCGAGCCCCACCCGTTGCACTATTATCGCACCCACTAATATCATAAGCATTTCTCTAATTTATAAAGAGAGAGGAGAATATGTATAAGTCAAAAATTCAGCGTAGCTAATATTCTTTTTTTTTTTTGTAAACTTAACGTATAGAAAGTTCTTATTGTTCTGAAAATGAAACTGTGCTACAAGTAAAAAATTAAAGACGTTAGTTACAAGGTCTCTCTGAAACGTTTTCAGCAATTTATTCGCCTTTTAAAACAGCTAAGAAAAAATAGATTATAATATGTAAGTACATGGTTTATTTGAAAAATAGTAGCATGATCCTTTGTAACAAATTAGGGCAATTGTTGAAAATGTCTTTGAGCACAAAATGTATTGGAACAACTGTTAGCTTTAAACTGCGTTATTTTAATGAATCTCTATTTCACTTTTTGAAAATGCACAAATATTTAGTATTAATACAAAAATAAATAATTTAATATTTATGGTACAGCTTTTGTAGGGATTTTGGTACCATAAATATGTCAAATAAAAATTTACTCAATGAATCAATTTACTCTTGAAATTCACGAGGGCGCGTGAGCTTTACTTGTGGTTACGTCGTGTACATGCACATTGCGTAAGTGTGCGTGCCTGTAAGGAGCCTAGGTGGGAGCGGTCAGGCGCGAGCAAGCTGTCGCTCACACTTAAACAGATACGACACACACACAATCATGAGCCACGCGCCCTCGTGAATTGTAAGAACTATAAGTATATATGTATTATTATTTGCTTGAAAGAGCATGCTGGTATTTTACAAATCAGCCTGTACAATACATTTACACTCTACTTAAATCTAATTTTAAGCAATGCTTAGCATAGCTAATGTAATTGATTATATCCGCAACTAGTGATTTATCACGTCGAAAGTATTGTGTTCAAAATCTTTTTTATTTATTGAAATTTGCTATTTTTTTATGTTTTTTACTTATTTAGCTGTTGTAATATTTTCCCGGGAAATTATTTTTTGTATTAAATTTAAATATAAGTAAGGTTAACAATTTAAGAGATTATATTCCATAGTTTTATACAATTATTGAAACTGAAATAAAATTGCCTAAAAATGACTATTAAAAGTATAAAAGAAATGCTCTTTTTATTTCGTAGTTTCCTTATTACTATTCTAGAATAGAAGACTATAAAATATTAACCGGTCAAATGCTAATCGAACTAGCAGGCGAAGGGTTCCATACCAAAAACGCCGAAAAAAAAAAACACGTTTCTTGTCCCTTTAATTTTTATTTTTATTATTTGGTTTAGCGCCAATAGAAATACACATTCTTTGAAAATATCAATTCTACCTATTACGGATCATGAGAAAGGTACAGCCCGCTGACAGACGGACGCACAAAGGAGGCTAAGTAATAGGATCCCGTGGGTTAACCTTCGGGTACGGAACCCTAAAAAAGGAAAAAGAACATTTCAACAACGAAGTCATTTTATCAAAACAAAATAATTTAATTCCAAATAGATAATAATTATTGTAACATGTAATATACGATCATTATCATTTCCTAAACATGTACTTACCTATCTACTTGTTTATGATATTGCTGTGATTTTATACTGATTTCTCTATCGGTTTTCAGTTATGACAGTTACAAGGTAATGATAAGATACCTGGTACATAACGGTACGAATAATATATTCTTTAATTTTAAATAAGTAATACTTTCAGTCCATGCTACACACCTTTTATTTTGAGTTGCGTGACGACAAATTGATTATATGCAACCACGTTGCATTTATTAATAAGGCTTGACGACTGATAAAATATTGCGAACTGCAAGGTACTAAATTAATGAAAATCATTAAGGTAAGAAAACTTACAATCCGCAGCGAATGTTGTTTTTTAATCTACGAAAAGAAAGAGGTTCTCAATTCGCGTATATTTTTTTTATATCTTCCATGAAGGCATGTTGCTGAAAGTGGCTTTATGAAAACATCTCGCTTCCTTACCTACTTGCCCGCACCTACATAAGTAGGTATTAACTTCACTTAACAACATTTATGAATACCTACCAACGAAAAAACAGCATTTATAAATTGCTCTAAGCTTCATGAGATTTAGAATTAATGAGTTAATTGATTAAATACACCCTGTTGTATTGAATTCGATCACTTAAGGTATCTTTAATTGTTTCGTAAATAACTTGAGATTGATACATCCTTTACTTTGTATTTTTTTAATTGGTAAATTAAGGATAAATTTTATGCACTGGCCACTAATAATAAACATTTCAAATTCAAATTTAATCTTTTTAGGAAAGATTTTCTTTCATTTTGCAATTCGAACACTATTGAATCGAAAACATTCAAACGCGGGAAAAATTTATAAATTGCAACGTAATTAATTTTTAACAGTAAAATTAACTTTAAAGTTTTGACTAGTAAGTAAATTAGTGTTTAAGTGTATAAAAATTTTATTTTGATATGGGAGACAATCTGATAATACCATCTAAAGTTGTTGCACTTCTTAATGAAGGTTTTAATAAGTGTTATGTTGCACGGCGCTTTGGTATCACAGGTTCCAAGGTTCAAGAGTATGGAAAAGGTGCCAAGAGACTTCTTCTATTTGTAGAAGGCCTGGTTCCCGCGGAAAAAGATATACTGATCCAAGAGATCATCGATTTCTCGTCATGACAGCTCTAAGAAATTGTTATAAATTTTACAATGAGTTAAAAAATCGTCTACAAGAAGTAAGATCAGTGACTATTAGCAAATGGACTGTAAGGAAGAGACTCTTGGGCGTAGGTTTACATTCACAAATTCCCACTAAGGGCCCAAAATTGCTCCGTACTCATCGTGTAGCCAGACTCAGGCTTGCACAAAATTTGTTATGTGGACTAATGATGATTGGAATAGAGTTCTCTTTTCTGATGAGCCTTGTGTATGTTTACACGAGGAAGATAGAAGGCGTAGAGTATTAAGAAGGCAAGGTGAACATTTTTCCGATGCATGTTTCGAAGAAATCACTCCGTATCGAGGTGGTGCTATAATGTTTTGGGCCGGAATAATTTCTCAGTCTCGTACAGAGTTAGTTTCTTTGAAAATGGTTCACTAAAGGCACATCGGTATATCATGGAAATTCATGTTCAACGTGTGCAATCCGCTCTGGTTGCTATGGGTCGCAGATAATTTTTTATGGATGATATTGCGCGACCGCATGGAGCCTCTCATGTCCCCGCCTATATGGACGAGGTCGGGATCTGTTGATTTGACTGGCTAGCGAGAAGTCCCGACCTTAGCCCTACAGAACATCTATGGGACAATCTAAAAAGGAAGGTCCGAGCAGTTACGCCAGTGCCACAAAATCTCACGGAGTCAAAACCGTGATTCAAACTCAATGGGAACAGAAACCGCATAGAAATTTGATTAGGAGTATGAACAGAAGAATACAAGCTATTCTCACTTCGAGAGGAGGACATACCCAATACTTATTTTATCTAAGTTAATTATAAAACAGCATAAGAATAAAATTAATTAATCATTAACATGTCATACTTTCAACAGTAAAGTTACTAAATGCCTATGTGATTCACTTTTTTATTAAATCCGTCGCTGAATTCAAGATGTTATGATTTAAAACCTCGATAAATAATAAAAACTGATAAAAACTAAGAAACAGCTCGTTTTGAACCATTATTGACTATAAAATGTATTGATATGTGCTAAAGGCGTAAGTGATCGAATTCAATACAACAGAGTTTATATCATTCTAGGAATGTATCAGAGTACGGCAGTTACATATAAGACAGTTAAGAAAAAAATATACTTACTTATGTAATTGTTTTTTTGCTGCCCTATGTGCCCAGCAATTAGAGGATTATTAAAAAATAGCTATTAATAAGTAAAAGTTCATCTTTGAACGAGGAAGAAAAATAAAATACGCTTGATTATTATGGAAAATTATAATTGATGGTAAATTTCTTACACAGTCATAATAAAGTCTTAAGTATAGTATTATGTCTAGGTTTTTACATTCGAAATAATAATTTAATTTCTACATTCAAATTCCGACACATTCGACCAAGGTCCAATTTTTATTAAACTTCCAAAGCATAAAATTAAACTTAATAAAAATAGTTTATTTAATAAAGGGAATGTTTATGGAATAAATATTGTATTTGTTTCGAAAATGTCGTATTTTATACACACTTGCCCGCTAAATGACTAGTAATTTAAAAATAGCGGTCGAGTCTTCCAATTAAAACTTAAAGTTTTTATCTATCTACCGTCATTTATATCTGTTATTATTATAAAATTTAACTGTGATGTTGATGATTTAGAGACCATACAATAATTTATAAAATCTTTAACGCACGGTCCTCTATGTTATTTAAAAATATCAAAAAATCAGGACAATAATAATCTACATTGTTATTTTTAAATTACATCTTATTAGTAGGTATATAATATTTTGTCAAAAACAATTATTTTTCTGTACAATAAATTTCTGTGAATCTCATACGTAACTGTACATTTCACAAATAATAATACTTACATAATCATAACAGGCACCTACTCTAAATATATAATTTCAAAATATTATATATAATAGCTGTCTAGAAAATAAAAGTACACACTTGTCCAACGGACGTGTCTATTCCCGAACGCCAACAGTAGTTGGATGTCCAACTTCGAATCGCATATTAACAATTAACAGCCTAGTGTTTCACACATAGCAACTTCTACGTTAAAACCCATGCACGTACAAAAAAATACTCCCCACAATCATAAGAATACCTTCAGAATACAGATAAATATTCTTAGAAATCGGTAAACATTAACATAAAATACATTTTCACTTACAAAGATTTTCAAAAAAGCACCTTTTTTAATTCTATGTGATCGCCGGCCGGTGCAACGTCGAAAAACAAGTGAAAAGTTGTCGAGACAAAACAGTAGATACTAAAACTTTACTAAAACGATGATTTTTAATCTTACAAACTACAAAGGCAACTTTTGGACGGACACTTTCATTGAATTCTAAAATAGTTTTCCACATTTTGACTGCGTATTTAATCGTGTTATATTTGCTTCGAGGAATATTATGAGGTTCGAGAATGATGTATCTGCAGAGTTTGGGAAGAATCAGTAATTGGGAATGTGTATTAGGAATTTGTTAGTAATAATTTTCTTTCATCTCAACACATAGCCAATCAGAATGGTTTATATGCCTTTGTCAATATTACGTCATTTGAGATGGGTTTAGGCCATAGTCCACAACGCCGGCCAAATGCGGATAGGCCAATAAGTAAATAATAGCCAATCGTATCCTTCATGACTGTTACATTTTTGGAATAAAATTTAAAACTTCTGTTTATGCCACTGTCTCAATTGTGCTGTTGGCTGAATTTATGGCGTTCTTGATGCAACGATTTAAGCCATTAGTGATCGAGAATCGCCCAATCAAAGGTGATTGCGTTCCTGACATTCTAGTAATCATTTTTAGAAAGTCAGCTGTATACGTACAATACTCTAAAAATGATTGTAATCATCTCTTATTGGCCGTTACTCACTCGCATATTGGCTAAAAATCATTGTTGCGGTAAATTCAGCCAATCACCGCAACGGAGTCTGCAGCAATCGGGCTGCTGCTCTCTATGATGCGTGTTGGCTTTTCCATCGTTGACGTGGTGTTGGGAGTGTCGTCAGACCGGCTTGCGGCGCTGGCCGAGGTAGGTGGCGGAGAGCGCGAGCAGGCGGTAGCGCTGGCGCAGGTTGCGCGCGCGCACGTGCGGCGACGCGATCTCGGCCGTGTACGCGCCGGGGAACCAGCCCGCCTCGCCGTCCCGCGTGCGCTCCCCGTAGTACCAACCTGAATATCAACAAAAAAAAAAACTTGAGAGGTGTCAAGGGACACTCGGATGGAACGAAATTCAATGCGAAATAGAAATGAAAATATCTGGCTTGCTTTCTATAAGAGAGATAGAGAGACAGACAGACAGAGAAAAATGCGACGCCGCACAGCTTACAATAGCTTACTATAGCAAAAAGTGTCGTGACAACTTTTCGTAAGAATTTTTTCGTCTAGCCCCCTTTCACAACGCGCGATAAGGAACTTCGTTCCAACAAATTTTATAAAAAAAATGACCAATTATTTCGTTCCTTTTTTATTCTACAGTCCAATCGTGATAATAATCTTGTCAATGTCATAGTTTCCTGCCGAAAGTCTATGTATCAGAAACATAGAAGAGTTTAATTTTCAAGGAACTGTAAACAACGTTGTCGACTACTTCAAAATGTAGTACTTATGTATTTAGTAAAAAAAAAAAAATTGCATCGCTGAAAAAAGTTTTGCAGCTGCAGTGCATAAGTAGTTTATTTTATATATTTTGTCGGTAAACTTCTTGAGTATAAGGTGAAAGAGTGGGGACAAATTGGCGCAAGGTTTGGACACGGTGCGGGGAAGCAAGGGTCGACTGATCTACCAAACACGCGCTCGATACTATATTCCCCGCTTTCTTACCACAAATGGGACCTAAAATTCGCAGTCAAGGTCATTGCTCAAGAAGTTTGCCGGTAACTATACGAATTGACTTATTGAGACCAAGGATCATCCGACTCGAAGAAAGCCAGTTCGCCAAACTGGTCTAAATTGGTTTACCCACGTTCAGGTGAGACACCAAGTAAGGTGTTCTGTATAAAACAGACTTATTCGAGACCTAGATACGTCCAACGGTGGACGTCGATCGGTAGATGATGTGATGGTGATGAAGAGTCAAAGTCACCTTCGCTGGTCTTCCTTGTGACGTTGACGATGTCGCCCTCGGCGAGCGCGAGCTCGTCGGGCTGCGCGGGCGCGTAGGCGTACAGCGCCGCCACCTGCGGGCAGTCCCAGCCCGCGTACAGCGTCTCGCCCGCGTCGGCGGCGGGCGGCGCCAGCGCCTCCGCCCAGCGCCGCGCGTCCGTCTCCGTCGGGCACGACATCAGCTGGAAATAACAATAGTTAAATTTAAAAAATAAAAATCATTTATTTCGACCATGAGATCATATTTGTTAGTAAGGAAAACACACACTAAAACTAATGTTAGTAATCTTAAAAACTATCTAATCCGAAAACTATATTTAAGACAGGCTTGATTAGTTAGTCGTGCACCATATGACAAGGGTTCAGGTACTGACAATCAAACCTGTCAGCGAATTCCCTCAGGATGCCATTGGAACTAGCCCGCATCCTACGCATCAGGGATGTGCACCGTTTACTCATAGTGGTGTAGAAACAATCTACATGTGCATCCGCGAACATACCCGACGCGCTGCAGTAACGAGGTAGTCCCAATAGCACCCTGAAAGCTTTGTTATACTGAACACGCAGGGCATTGTACTGTTTCTGCGTGTAGTCGACTCACAGATTGCTCGTGTAAAGTGTTTAAGTTAGCATGTGGGAGACGTCTTTTCGTCCAAAATACTTCATTACCTGAAGACTGCCTATGCGATACTTGGACATGTCTTCTGGTGCAAAATGCTGAATTATCTTCCGAACCGAAGTCTTCGAACAGAGCTACCAGTGGTGACATAAATGGCCTCGATACCATACACATCTCTGCGACATCGTACTAGTCGCAGGGATGTGTATGGTTGGCCAGATAAAAGAGATATATAACTGGCAGCAGAGGATTTCAGGAAGAAAGCAAGATTTCGTGCTGTTACCGGAATCTCCATTTTCGAAAGAGATATGCAATTAAAACCTATCACGAAGCTCAGATTGGCAGGTTTCAAATAGTTATTGCCTATTGGAAATTCACCAAGTTTTTTGAGGAAGATCTTATAAGATATTTTTCGATTTAGGATTTTTTTCATAAACTAAAAATTGACATTTTGGAAGGTATAAGTATAAATGAAATATGAGCCCGTTTCAAATTTAGCGGATCCCATGATAGTATTTGAATGTCAGTTACCATCTCCACGGTGCGGCCCTCGTGGTTCTCGAGCAGCGTGAGCAGCAGCGTGTGCTTGGCGCCGGCCGCCGCGTCGCTGGAGCACACCTCCACCAGCGAGCGCGGGCAGTGGTCCACCGCCACGAAGCACTCCTCCCTGCCACAAGAGAGCACGTTACCCTCCTGTAGGCTTGAACATTACCCTCCTACAGGTCTGAAAATTACCCTCTTGCAGGCTTTAATATTAACCCTCCTGCAGTCTTAATCATGATTCTTCTACAGGCTTGCCTTCTGCAAGCTTGAACTTTACTCTTCTGCAAGCTTGAGCAGTACCCTTCTGCAGGCTTGATCATTACCCTCCTTCAGACTTGATTATTACCCCCCTGTAGGCTTGAACATGACCCTCCTGCAGACTTGAACATTACCCTCCTGCAAGCTTGAACATTACTCTACTGCAGGCTTGATCATTACATCCCCGACCTGTGTATCTAACCTGACATCCTGTTACTGTTTTCTGTTCCATCATCAGATTCTTTTCGATCCTCGATCATCATTTCTCTAACATCTACTTATTAAAACCATTCTAATGAGCCCAACCATGCTATATCTGGTGTAAGATGCTGAGGAGTTGGGTACTCACAGATTACTTGATGCTGCAGCATCAGCTCAAGGTTACCGTGCTTTGGCACTAATCCGAAGTAACAGTACACAAAATTTTAAATCAATCGTACCAGTAGAAGTGAAGTTATTGAGGAAAAACCGGAGTAAGGTCGAAAATTTTGAATTCTCACCCCTTCTTTTTGGTGATAACGAGGTGGTCGTTGAAGAGGAACAGGTGCAGCGGCAGCTTGTGGAACTTCTTGCCGAAGGTCAGCTTCAGCTCGTCGGCCTTCCACAGCAGCTGCGTCATCTCGCCCGAGCGCACCAGCCAGCGCGTCGGCCTGCGGGACGAGCACTTTTACTACTAGGGGTCGTCCATTAATAACGTCATATTTTTACTAACTTTTTAACCCCCGTTGGCGTTTTCCAGTTCAGAAATCGAGTGCTCATCGAAATAAGTGTCAATTAAAAAGTTTATTTTGAATAAACAAGCTTTTAATAGCTGACTACATCATCAGATCTTGGATATTATCTAGGACCAGAGTACCTAGTAAGAGTATTTTTGTCAAGATGGATGAAACGAGCCCGAACTCGATGGGATTATGTGGTTTTATTACAGAATTCCCAAGAACATCTACTGGCTTTATCATCAGATCAGTTCCATGTCACAATAATATTGCATTTTCGTCCGACTCACATATACCTACATGGACAATTTCAGCGCAATCGAAAACCTGGAAGTGACAAGAAGTTTAAGAGGAAAACAAAAAAAAAATCCAAAGAAATGTTGAAGATGTTACCTTCGATCTCGCCTAGAGAGCGCCGGGCCCAGGTCGGGCGCGTGGCGCAGGGCGGGCGGCACGCTGATGGCGCTGGCCACGCGCCACAGCTCCTCCACGCGCTCCGTGTTGCGCGCGCCCTCGTTGCACTGCGATACGAACTGGAAACATACATACATTTACTTGCTTCAAGAGAACCTTGGATCTGGTCCTTGCCGGCTACTGGGCAAGGATCCTTTCTTTTAATATATAGACTAGCGCTTGACTGCGATCTCACCTGATGGTAAGTGAAGATGCAGCTTAAGATGCTGCGCGAATATTAAGATTCATTCTTGATTTAAAGACATCCAAGTTATAGTTAGTTGGGAAACGGAAGCCGGAAGGGCATCCTAAATTTTTTTGGTGCGTGAGACATTTATCCACTATCCATTTGATTGCCTAGCAGCTCTATAACATCAAAATTGGACTTTTTCAGTAAAGGGCAAATCCTGGAAACATGATCAGAAGTATGTTGATGCCACAAATGTCTTACGTCGTTGAGCGTGGCGAGCGCGTGCATGCAGCCGTCGTACTCGTGGTCCTCGGCCGCCAGGTTGCGCAGCACGGCGTCCAGCAGCAGCGGCAGCCGCGTGATGCGCTGCATGGGCAGCATCAGGAACGAGTGCAGCGACAGGCTCTGGCACGCCGGGTGACTCTCTAGCCTGGACAAGACACCGCCACTTGTTAGTTCTACCTGTGCTCTGTCATCCATCATTTCGAATCACCGTCAGTCCACAACTGGCACTGGTCTACTCTCAAATGAAAGGAGCTGGCAGACTTCACACACCTTTGAGAAAATTATGGGGAATTCTCAGGCGTGCAGGTTTCCTCACGATATTTTCCTTCACCGTTAAAGCGAGTGATATTTGACTTCAAATTCAAGAGTCTGCAACCAGTAGTGGGCGGCGAACGTCGAGATGAATGAAGGAATTAGTTAATTAGTCCACGACGAAGTCGCACTCTACAGGAAGTTTGATCTCTAATGGGCTGGCTAGCTCACCTCTTGAGCGCGGCGGCGAAGGGCGCGCGCTCGCGCAGGCGCTGCAGCGTCTTGACCATGAGCGGCTGGTTCTCGCAGTACTTGACGTAGGCGTGGAAGCGCGCCTGCGCGTGCCGCTGCACGATGTCGCAGATGCCGTGCAGCAGGATGTTCTCCTGCCAGCAGCGCTCCAGCTCCGCCATCAGCTGCTGCGAGCATTTGCGCACTGGGGACGATAACAAACTGAGATTCAAATACGTGAAAAACTGCGGAACTTTTTCAGGCTTCAGGAATGAAGGATGCAGAGAATTTAGGAATTCTTATGTTGATAATGGGTTAGTTAATTCGACTTTTAATAGTATTTTACTGAGATAGGATTTCTCTAAGGTCAGGAGCTCGAACTTCATTGCTTGGAGCTTCATGAATTTTACGCCAAGTTGCGACGTTTTGATTCAGAGGGAAGGTCTGAATACCTAGTAGAATGGTTGAGAACAAGGTCCGCTTCTAGAACCCTCAGCGAGTTGAGGTTCGACTGAGATTGGAGCTTTTCAAGAATTTTATTCCGATGAGTAAAGTTTTGATTGAGAGTTTACCTGGTAGTATAGTGGAGAACAATGTCTCCCAATCCTCCCGCGGCAGCACGTGCGGGTCGCGGAAGGCGGGATGCGAGGTGAAGTGCGCTTCCAGCACGCTGAGCGAGTTGAGGTACGACGCTTCGGAGGTCAGGAGCTCAAACTTCGCTTCTTGGAGCTTCTTTTGAGCTGGTGCCAGGGAACCTGAAAACATCTTCCAGTTTTTATTCAAAACACCATAAAAATACAGAACGGCATTGTAATGAACAATAAATCAATAATTTTTTTATTGCTTTATTTATTTCTTTTGTAGTTAAGTTAATTGGCAAATGAAAGAAATCAATTGGGCAACATTTTCCATCTCCTCGCCTCTACCTATCAAAGCTTATTACAGGGCGCAGGTCTCCTCTCGAACGACAAGACTTTAGGCCACAGGCAGTCCACCAGGCTAGTCGAGTGTGGAGTGGCAGACTTCACACACCTCTGAGAACATTATGGAATACTTTCCGGCATGCAGATATTCTTCAAGATGTTTTCCTTCACCATTAAAACAAGTTATATTTAGTTTCTTAAAACGCACATCTACTTTTAGCCTCAATTGCCCGACGGTTAAAGGTGCGGACTGAAAACTGAAAGGTCGCAGGTTCGAATCCCACCCGTTGCACTATTGTCGTACCCACTCACAAGTTTTCAATTAATTGGAGGGGAAAGGAGAGTCAAGTTCAGCTTGGCTGATATTCTTTAAAAAAAAAACTACGTAAAGGAAGATAAAAGGTAGGTAAAGAGGTAACGCTACTGCTAAAGTTATTATAGGGTTATGATAAGGAAGATCTCACTGAGCACGGAGGAGTTGACGACCTCGGGCACCTCGCACCACAGCGTGCGTGCGGGCCCGCGCGGCGCCACCAGCGCCATGGCGGACGGGCGCGACGACGTGGTGCTGCCGCCGCCGACGGAGCCGCCGCCGACGGAGCCGCCGCCCACCTCGTACGCGTCCGAGTCCGAGTCGCCTGTCTCGCGACACGCCGACTGCGACATACAACCAATATTTTTTATTCGATGTAGTCATCAAAGGACTAGAGGTCCTTGACTGCGATCTCATGTGGTCAGGTGAGCTTGATGGTAAGTGACGATGCAGTCTAATTGATGATAATTGATGAATTAATGAAAATTTTAGCGTCGAATTATGGTCACGTAGTAAGGCATGTTTACGACTGGCGACCATTTTCCATTTCGCCAAACACACAATTAGGCCTATAATTTTTTTATTTAGAGAGAAAATCCAATATTTCCTACACTATTGCATCGTATTTTGTTTATATTTCATTTTATACTCATAGGAAGGTACATAAAAAAAATATGTAGCTTACAGATATTTGATTGAAATCGACAAAAGAAAAATTGTGCATTAACAATGACATGCGGCGTTCTACTTTATTATTTCAAACATAATAAAAGTTAATAGGAAAAAATTCCAACCAAAATTAGCACTTTAATGGCATCCTTGGCATCCCACGTTTAGAATTAGTTTGGGCAATTGATAAAAACAAACAGTTTTATCTGCGCCACTAATTGTTCGGTTAATTACACCTGATAATTGGCGAGGCCTTGCCGGCGCCTGTTAAACTTGACCTTACTATATTTGTGGTGTTATTGTGGGTAGCTATGAAATTATTTACTTACTAGCTGATGCCCGCAACTTTGCGCGGATTTAGTTTTTAAAATCCAGCGGGAACTCTTTGATTTTCCAGATAAAAAGTAGCCTATGTCACTCTCCAGGTCCTCAAGTGTAAGCATGAAAAAAATCACGTCCGTAGCTTTTTTGTAGCGTGATTGAAAGACAAACCAACAAATACTCGTATTAGTAAGGATTTATTTTGAAGACACCCGGGAAGACATTTTCAACTAATTCAACAATCTTATTACAATGTAAAAGATTATTTTAATGACCAAAAAATCTTGGGAATGAATTAGGGTATGGGTTAAATTTACACTACCACGCCCCTTCCAAGTTAGCCCATTACCATCTTAGACCGCATCCTTACGTATCATCAGATGAGATCGCAGTCATGTGCCTTATCACCGAATATAAAATATAAATAATATATTATAATACAAAAAATTGTTATTTTTCAAGTATGATTTATTAGGCAACTAAATGCATACCAACGCAGTCACACAGTAATCAGTAAGAAATTAATATTTGTTTACGCGTCAAGATATGTATTAAAACACGTGTATAGGTAGTACATAATAAGTATGGCTCATAGATGTCGTCGCGAAATTCTTGAGTGACGCGTAAAATCCCTTGACTTTTACCGTTTCAAAGTAAATTCTTCCTGTAACCTATATTTTTAAGTTTCGAATAGTAAATGTAAAGTTAACGCCAGCAGGAAGCATTGGAGTTAACTTCACCTTTACTATTCGAAAGTTAAAATGTTCGTGGTTAGGCTACTGATATAATCTACTAGTCAACGAGAATTGGTAGTTTACTTATTTTTAATCGGATACGGGCTTTACGGCCTTTACGTACTTTTTTGTATCTATCGCTAAACTCAGGTCAGGGGCTATTCTGTTGTGTTTAGCTCGCTCTATCAAGGTTTTAATACCGGGAAAGTAGTTTCTAGCTCGGTCTAATGTCGGTCACCCAGATTATATTGTTGTACCTAATAGAAATACAGTCGCAATAGTTAAAAAAGTGATGAATTTTTTTTTTCATATCTAATTTTATTCACTATGTAAGACTCGAAATCTTAGATAATTAACTCTATCGGGAAAAATTAATAAATAAATTCTAAGCGTTTTTCTAGTACCTACCAAAGACTACACTTTTACGAAGTCTCCCTACAGAGCACTTATACACTGGAGGTTTGGTTCTTATTTTGCCAGCGACTTTTGAAAGTTACTAAGTTAGGTTTCTAAAAAACCCGCGGAAACCTTCTGGTTTTCCAGGATGAAAGTTAGGCCTAGGTATATTACTCTCCAAGTCCTCAACTATACATAATCCTAGGTTCCTAGATGATTCCGTCAGTAGGTGCGGCAAGGTTACCTCAACTTTGGCGGCGTTGTAGAACTGGTAGAGCGGCTCGTGCGTGAACAGCGAGTGCGGCAGCGGCGAGGCGGGGTGCGAGCCCGACGACGCGCCCGACGACGACGAGATGTTCCCCGCCTGGTACAGCCCGGCCTCCGCGTACCTGTCAGAATACACCACCAATTTATATAAGTACTGAATGTACCCTTATTGTTACGGTTCTTATATCTTTATGTTGAGGATATTGCAATTTATAAAAGACGAACGAAATATTAATCTAGGAGAAAAAAAAAAATTTTAATCTACGAGAAAAAAGGTAACACAAATATTCTATGGCAGTGGAACTGTAAAGCACACATTTACATTTGCATTTGTTAAGTAGCGAGTTAACTTACAAAACGGGGGAGTTAAGAAAAGGGGACTTTATTTAACTGTGATAGATATATAATTACTAGCTGCAACCTAAATATTGTTAGAAACCGAGAATAGACTCATCATCATCATCATCATCTAAACCTTTCGACGGCTCTGCAAGAGTTTCTTTTCACCTTTCAGGATGAGAAAGGATTGGACACACCTATGAAGAACATTGTAGAGAAGATAAAACATATAACTCCGAGACGTTACAGATGCACTCTTGGGATCCCCCCCCCCCTTCCGCCCCCCTCTCCCCTTCATGAGCCCCCTGAAATGGTCACTTGTTGATCCATTAAAGGCGTTTGCTGGCATCTGTAGGTAACTGTCGTCAGTCACTGGATGAGTAAATGCCTTTTCACCACAAAATTTTACGTAACATGGTCAAAGATTATTATTATCGAATTTATGTGCGTTCCGGAAACTGATCTCACACCGCATACGTTGCCGGTGCGTTTGATTTATGCGTTTATTGTGGTAATGCCACATCCCGGTGTGGGTCAAAGAAAGTCACGTGAAAGTTGAAGCATCAACGACATGTCCTTTACAATTCCTGATAAGGGGCTTCATGTCAGAATAATATTACATGAGGATGAGATTAAAGTAGAAGAAATACTACATGGCAAACCCGTTTTGTGAATCCTGTACTTTTTTTAATATACTACAATATACATTGTACAGTATACAATAGTTGTCATTGGTTATGACTGGCTTTAGTTTGCGATTTCGTCCTTGTAGAAAAAAGGTGCGTTATCTCTGAAGGTGAGTGGAACGGGCACGTTACAGAAAAAGCCGATTTTATTTTATAAATTACGTGATAATTTTATTACGTTATCTGTCAAGGATGATAGATACAATAAGTGATCTATATCCCGGAAAACAAATAGTAGGTACCTACCTAAGTGTGGATGAAAGAAAAGCTGCACCCACGTGGTTAGAATTACAGGCATCAGTAGAAAGATAAGGTTGGACAAGGGTCAAAAGTTAAGAAGGATGGTTTGGATAGTATACTGAGTAGGTTCTGGTAATCAGGTTTCAATCTCTTAAATTGAATGTTTATTTTTCGTGTTTTTATTAATTGAATCTTCTTATATAATTAGGGTACATAGGTAAAGCTCTTTCATGTGTAAAACGTGGTAAAATGTTTCTCTTTCCCAATAATTTTATATTCACAATACCTTTTTTGAAAAAACACGTTTTAAAATATCTTGTTCAACATTATTTCACGCAGCACGCAACGGTTTCGACAAAACCAGTCCCTTCGAATTGATTATTAAGAATAAGAAATTATGTAATACCATGCTTATTTACGGTAAAATGTAGTTAAGTAATAAATCATAAAGCTATTTTAATAACATATGTGCTGAATATGGTTTGAAAGATGTTCAAAAAGTGAAAGAATAATGAAAGTCCGAAAGTTTTATGATAGGGAGTGCATTGAGGCATTAAGTAATAGGATTGGAAATTTTAAAATGTTTTCAGTAAGTATATTGAAATCATAAGTTCTTGGGATCAAATCAAATATTCTTTTTGCAAAGGCTATTAATATACCGAATTGAAAATATTTGAACACCTAAAAATTCGATATTCGTAAAGCATGCATCATTACATTTAGATAAAAACAAATCGTTAGGATTTATAGGCAACTTTTCAACCACAAAATTAGAACAATCTTAACAAAGTAACTAATATAGGATAGAAGAAAAACCGTACTTAATGTTGCTTAGATAACAAAACAATAATAATTATGTTCTGACCTTGTGTCCCTCGTAATCTCTCGTAATACTGAGCAAAAACGTGGCCCATAAAACCAAACTAACTGCAAGTCGTCGAAGAAAACTGAATTTTAAATCTTCAACAGCAGGTAACTTTATGTTTTTCACACTTTTAAGTTTGGTTAATGTTTTTAGGACACCTAATCTGAGGTTAACCACAGAAAACCTTCCAGTCGAGTTGTTATCTGGAACTGCACAGTGTACGAAACTCAACCGACGAATATTACTGAGAGGATTCGTAACCGGCTGATGACCATTCGAGCATGTAGGTATAGGTAGTAGGTATACTTTAATGTACAAGTTGAATCGGTTGATGCTCCAAGTTATAAGAGCTTAGAAGCAATTTGTACCAACTATATGCTTAAAAATAATAGATTTTTTCTTGCTTTTCTACAGTCATATATATAGTATAGTATATATATGGTCGCGCCGAAGCGCGAATAGTTTTCGTTTAACCGCTCGAATCCGACCATCCTGTCAAAATTTCCTACCTAATACCGACCCCCCCTGGCCTGAAGAAGTGTCAGTGCATCGATGACCGTCAATTAACGTAAACGCGCCGCTAAAGCTGGTGCATCGCCGCGCCGCTCCTAGTGATTCAGTGTTGATCTGGACTTGCCAACAAACTTGCCTTCTTGGTTTTCGTCAGTCGAAGAAGTGAGAAAGGAAGAGTGAAGCATCGAAAAGTATCCATGAATGTACGCGCGGCTCGCTGAAGTATCGCGGCGCCGCTCCTAAGGATTCAGGTCAGTGCCTTTACCCTTTTCCTATAGACACTCCCATAACTCCGCGGCCCAAACCCAACCCAGTCGGATTTGAGCAAACCCCGCGAAAATTATACAGTCCACATCGAAACCAAACAATCTAGTTTCTAGCCGTCCCCGCGCCGCCATATTTTTTTGGTTCCAATCGAACCGGATTTTACCGCTAATTTTCTCGATAGTTTTACAATTTCCAAGTAGGTAATTGTTTTCCCGCGTCCTAAAATCTTGTTCCCTAAGCGAATTATTATCGTTCGTCCCGCATTGCTTAGGAAATAGGGTTCATTTAGGTATTAACTAGGTACCTACATATAGCTCATATAGGTGATAGATAGGTCATACGTTACTTATTTATCGTAATCCTAATCGTATATCGCATCCCGATCTATCCCAGTATAGATATTAATCGAAATATTAGTTTATTAGTAGTTATTTTAAGTAATTATTTTGTGTAATTACCTACGCGTCATAAACGTATTCGCTTGGCCATCGGTGCATAGTTGCAAGTACTTGTATCTTAGATTACAGCGGTGTGCGTGACCTTCATCGCGGCCGTGACCGCCCGCTCGCTCCCTTTCACTTTTTGCTGAAATTCATAACTTTAAATACTTATACGCCGAATCGAAGTTTCATTCGTGTATTAGGAACTTAGTCTCGACATTTTTGAATCTAGTTTATATTCAAAATGACGAAGACTGAAGATACCGCAGATATACAATTAATTCTATTAGAACAGAGACGCAATTCGATATTTGAGTATCTACAAGAAACATTCGATTTATCGAAAAACATAGGCGTTAACCCGTCGGTCCGGGAAGAATTTCTCGACGCAAGTAGTAATGTCGATACGTTACGCTCTGAATTCAGTAAAATAGTGGAGGATTATAATAATCGTTTATTAGCACTGAACCCGAAAGCGAAGCCGGAGTTCAAATGTTTGTTATCGTTCGAACGCCTATACGGTCGTATCAAGCGCTTAGTCTCGCAGTACGCCGATGATAATAAGGTTGAGAATGAGAATGAGCCGCGAAGACTTAAACCTTATTTGCCCCCGATTCAATTAGTGTCTTTTGATGGATACGATTTAAAATCGTGGAGTCTCTTCTACGCTAACTTTAAAACTGTTATACACGAAAATAAGTCCCTTACGGATGCCGAAAAACTTTATTATCTCTTAGGTAAGCTGTCGGGAAAGGCGAAATTAGCTTGTGCCGGTATTACACCGTGCGCAGAAAACTACGAATTAATTTTTAAAACGTTAGTAGATAAATTTGAAGATAAACGCTATTTGGCTACGTCGTATATGGATCAAATTTATAACATTAAGGCGATGTCAAACGCGACTCCGACCAACCTTGAAAATTTTTTGGACACTTTTGCATCGTCGATCGCCGCGCTTAAAAATTTAAATTTGAGTAATCTGGCTGACTTCATATTTTTATACCTCGCTCAAAAGAAGTTAGATCCGGAGACTGTTCGCCTGTTCGAGTTGAATAAACATAGTTGTGAGATACCCTTGTATGACGATTTCGTTGCTTTCATTCGCGAACATATTAAGGTACTGCAACGCACTTCCGGGAAACAAGAAGTTCCGAAAAGTGCTGAGCGGAAGGTGGATACGGCATCTAAGCCTCACAAACCACCCAAGCCGACGCATACCTATACTAGTACCGCGACTACGTCTGCACAGTCTTTGTGTTCTCTTTGTAACTCACAACACGAACATTTATATAATTGTTCCGCCTTTCATAAGATGTCCGTTGAAGATCGTTTCAAGTTTGTTAAGGCGAATAATCTTTGTATAAATTGCACTGGAAACCACCGGTTGGCCACTTGTTCTAGCAAGTCAAGGTGCCGCTGGTGCTCGTTACCTCATCATAGTATGCTCCACAGGCATTCCGCAACCGCAAATTCCGCAACTTCGAGTGCGGCTTCTAGTGATGCTTCTTCGCAGAAGATGCCCGGTGTTGTTGAGCAGCCTCCTGCTTCTATCAGCACTACCGGCACTAGTAACTCGAAACCTTCAGGTTCACCCGCGCACTTCAAGGAAGTATCGCTTTGTTCCTTATCGAGTTGTAATGTTTCTCGTGCACCGACTACGGTGCTGCTCGCTACCGCACGCGTTATAGTTTTCGACGCCAAAGGCAAGGAGTACTCTGCGCGCGCATTATTGGACAGTGCTTCACAGAGTAACTTCGTCAGTCGGGATTTATGTCAACGCTTAGGTTTAAAGACAAACCAGAATCCAAACTGTTCTGTAGTTAAAGGGATTGGAGGTACAACCAAACCGATCCAAGGCGCAGTTTCTATTAGATTTTTCTCTAGGTTTGATCTCAGCGTTTGTTTTAACATGGACTCGCTCGTGGTAGACAAGGTAACGGAACTCTTGCCCACAGTCCCGATAGATATTTCGAGTTTGATAAATTTCAATAACTTACCTTTGGCTGACGACACTTACTCCACTCCAGGAGACATTGATCTGCTGATTGGAGCTTCAATCTTTCCGCATCTCCTATTATCTCGCAAGGTTCAAGGTCAATCGAATTGTACCTCACCGCTAGCCCTAGAAACGGTGTTGGGCTATGTTATCGTTGGTTCTGCTCCTGTACGTGTTAACAGCTTCGCCACGGTATCATATTGTTGTGCTACAGATCCGCTAGATGATGCTGTGCGAAAATTCTGGCAAATAGAAGAGGTGAACGCACCGAAACAATTAAGTCCAGATGACACGGCGTGTGAAGAAATTTATAGCAGCACGACTACCCGTGAGGCAGACGGACGATATGTAGTCGCACTTCCATTTAAGGGTGATGTATTGTCGTTAGGCGATTCTTTTAAAAAGGCTAAAACTCGCTTCCTTTGCTTAGAGCGTAAAATGTTAGCGTCACCTAAGCTTAAGGAGGCCTACGACAACGTCATTACCGAATACCTAGACAAAGGTTATATCTCTCCCGCACCCCCGGACACGGAGGCAACGCAGAGCTTGCCCTCGTATACGATTTCGCACCATGGGGTCATACGAGATGACAAGTTGACTTCTAAGTTGCGCGTTGTCCTGGACGCCAGTTCCAAGACAACCACTCAAGTTTCCCTCAATGACCTTCTGTATGGCGGTCAGAATCTACAAGGGAATCTATTCAATATTATTGTTAATTTTCGCTTATATCGTACCGCTCTTTCAGCTGACATTCGTCAGATGTTTCTTTGTATTGGAGTTCGTCCATGTGATCGCAGATTCCAACGCATTTTATACCGCTTTTCTCCGCAAGAACCCTTAAGGGTCTATGAATTTAACCGCGTTTGTTTCGGGCTTAAGTCAAGTCCATTTCATGCTCTTCGTACAGTGAAGCAGCTTCTTTCAGACGAAGGTGCTTCTTACCCGCGCGCTAAAGAAACTTTAGATATAGGGCTATACATGGATGACTTTGTCTATAGCATTGACAATGAAGACGATGCTATCTCCACCGCTGCCGAAGTGATTGCTCTGATGAAAGCTGGTCAGTTCGACCTGGTGAAATGGACAAGCAACTCACAAAAGGTGTTAAATTCGATTCCGCTGTCGCATCGACTTTCCGCGATTAAAGAGTTTGAGGACTCTGAGCCACATAAGGTGCTCGGCCTATGTTGGTCTCCCGCAACAGACTATTTCGGTCTCAAAATTAGTGTTCCCGCTGAATCTTGTACAAAACGTACCATTTTGTCATGTGTCGCTAGGATATGGGACGTCATGGGTTTCGTTGCTCCCGTCGTCTTATATGCAAAGCTTCTCATTAAACAACTCTGGTTGTGTGAATGTGATTGGGACGATGTGCCCCCTGGTCACATTGCTGATCAGTGGTCTTGTTTCAAAAGAGAACTACCTTTGCTCAGCGAATTGAAAATTCCACGGCACGTAGGCATCTCGACCGGCGATATCATTACGATCGTGGGGTTTGCAGATGCGAGCGAAAAGGCTTACGGAGGAGTAATTTACTTCCACGTGAAAGACAGCAGAGGTATTCGCAAAAACGCAGTCTTTTAATAACAGCTAAATCCAAAGTCTCGCCTCGCAAGACTATAACGCTTGCGAGGTTGGAGCTTTGTGCCATTCTGTTGCTGAGCAGCTTAATGACCAAGGTCATTGAAGCCTGCCATAACCGCCTTGTTATTGACCGAGTTCTCGCCTTTTCAGACTCAACGGTGGCGTTGTGTTGGGTATACTCCTCACCTCATCGTTGGGACACTTTTGTGGCCAATCGGGTCACCAAAATTCAAAATGAATTTCCCGCTCAAACTTTTTTCCATGTGCAAGGCACGGAAAATCCCGCTGATTGTTTGTCGCGAGGTCTTACCCCCGCACAAATAACTGATCACCCGCTTTGGTTCTCTGGTCCTAAATGGCTTGAGTTAGATTCAAATCTTTGGCCTGTTACCGCTTTCAATCCTTCCACCGTGTCACAGCCTCCAGAGGAAAAGAAACACGTTTTGCTCACTGCAGAAAGCAGTGAAAGAAATTTAATAATTTCGCTAGCTGATCGCTTTTCGTCATGGTCGAAATTCATACGTTGTGTGGTTTTCGTTTGCCGCTTCGCTAAGCTACTACCGCGTCGTGATACGGTGATTGCATCGGATCTGGATTACGCTGAAAGTTTAATATTGCGTGAACTTCAGCGCTTTCACTTCGCGAACGAGATTGTTAATTTACAAGCAGGTAAACGTTGTAGTCCAATGTTTCAACGTCTCAAACCTTTCCTTCAGGACGGCATCATTAGAGTCGGAGGTCGTCTGAGAAACGCCGATATAAGTTTCGATACAAAACATCCGATTATACTTCCTCGAAAGGATCATATATTAAATCTTTTAGTTGACTATCATCATAAAGTCAATTGTCATGCAGGTCCAGATTTATTGATGTCCATACTCCGTCAGAGGTATTGGATTCTTTCCGCTCGTAATTTAATTCGAAGCCGGGTACACAAATGTCTACCCTGCTTTAGACTCCGCGCTAAACCAAACTTTCCAGAAATGGCAGATCACCGCTCCTGTCGAGTTACGCCGGCCGTGAAACCGTTTATACACACTGGCACTGATTACGCAGGGCCTTTTAAGGTGACTGTTTCTCGCGGTCGTGGAATTCGATCAATGAAGGCATACGTTTGTCTTTTCGTGTGCTTAACCACTCGCGCTGTACACATAGAAGTTGCCAGCGACTTAAGTACAGATAGTTTCCTCGGGGCGTTTAAGCGTTTTTTATCCCGCCGCGGTTTTGTCGCTCGCGTTCATTCCGACAATGCGTCAAATTATGTTTGCGCCAAGCGCACGCTTTCGGAATTGCACGAATTTTTAGCGTCCAAACACTTCAGGTCTGAATTTGGTCACATACTAGCCGAAAATCGCATCGAGTGGTCACTTAATGTTCCAACTGCTTGCCATTTTGGCGGTAATTGGGAGGCCAACATTAAGAGCCTCAAAACTCATCTATATCGCGTGATAGGCGACCAAATTCTTTCCTTGGAAGAGTTCAATACTGTGCTTGCTCAGATCGAGGCAGTAATGAACTCCCGTCCATTGTGCCGCACGCTATCTAATGATCCATCGGAACCTCTCGCGTTGACACCGGCTCATTTTCTCACTCTCACCCCCTTAAAATATCTTCCGGCTAGGGAGATAGAAGATGGTCCGTTACATTTGCTCTCGCGTCAAGAACTTATTGATAAACTTGTTCAGTCATTCTGGAAACGATGGAAGGCTGATTATTTACATACGCTACAGACTCGAAACAAATGGAACACGCCAACCAATCCGATCGCTAAGGGAGATGTGGTAATAATTACCGTCGATAATGCACCGCCTCTTCACTGGCCGTTAGGGCTAGTCGAGGAAGTTTTTCCTGGATCGAATGGTGTCACGCGTGTTGTCCGCGTTCGTACTGCTACAGGTACCTATCTACGTCCTGTAGTGCGTCTTTGTCCCTTACCTAAACAGTAATTAGTTTAACTTCAACTCATCTGCTTAGGTTAGGATTCTTATTTAGTTAGGTTAGCTTATTATACTTAAGTCAATAAATAATTTCGTTTAAACTCTCCGCGTCGTAGTTTCTTTGAAGGTAGCCCTTCAAGCCCGGGGACATGGTCGCGCCGAAGCGCGAATAGTTTTCGTTTAACCGCTCGAATCCGACCATCCTGTCAAAATTTCCTACCTAATACCGACCCCCCCTGGCCTGAAGAAGTGTCAGTGCATCGATGACCGTCAATTAACGTAAACGCGCCGCTAAAGCTGGTGCATCGCCGCGCCGCTCCTAGTGATTCAGTGTTGATCTGGACTTGCCAACAAACTTGCCTTCTTGGTTTTCGTCAGTCGAAGAAGTGAGAAAGGAAGAGTGAAGCATCGAAAAGTATCCATGAATGTACGCGCGGCTCGCTGAAGTATCGCGGCGCCGCTCCTAAGGATTCAGGTCAGTGCCTTTACCCTTTTCCTATAGACACTCCCATAACTCCGCGGCCCAAACCCAACCCAGTCGGATTTGAGCAAACCCCGCGAAAATTATACAGTCCACATCGAAACCAAACAATCTAGTTTCTAGCCGTCCCCGCGCCGCCAATATATATGTAGTAGTAGTAGTCATATGTATAGTTTATGAAAAATGAATCTTTATTTATTACTTATTTTAGTTATTTAAATGTCACTATGTACCTACTTTCTGTTATTTGGTTATGAAAATCGTGACATCTACTTTATAGCAGCAAGAAGTACAGGAAATATTTATACACAAAAGGTGACCTTATCATCAAGAGAATCCAGGCAATTTTTACTTGTCTTATATATCTAATGAAAACATATTAATAAACGTCTAAACAGATCCGATCAAAGCCAAGCTAAAGGATGTCAACACAATCGTCGTAGATATTGTGACGTCACTTTTCTTGGCAATTTTAAACGCCATCGCTTGTAAGTTACGGCAAGTCATAACGGTGGTACAGAACAGGTCCATGAGTCAGACCCGCTTCACTAGCTCCCAACGCCAGATAAATATCATTTGCAATTAGTTCACCCAGTTCAATGAGAATTTTTCAGCCTTGTTTTTTTTTAATTAGTTTATTAAAGCAAATAGACGAGCAACAGTTCCGACTGCTGGGACTTCACACTTTTTGAGCCCTTTTTGTCGGAACTTAGTAAAGCTTCACACGTTATTTGCGGGAGGTTTTCTTTTAATACAGCAAAAAGACGTGTGACACTCCCGCCTGTTGTGTCTTCACTTTTTTCTCGGCAGCTACAGTCCTAACTGCAGCAACTTAACACTTTTCCAACACTTTTATCGGCTTATCGTCACTTATTAAAGTTTTTGTGACGTCACTGTTCGAACTGCTCTCCCGGCACTTGCAACCGCTTTCGCTCGTGAGTTGCGCCAAGTCGTAACGGTGGTACAGAACAGGCTCGTGAGTCAGCCCCGCGTCACTGGTTCGCAGCGTCCCGATAACAATCCTCAATCAACTCACATCCTTTGCAGTAATTAGTTCACTCTAGACTTCAATGAGGATCTGGGAGACTCGCAATCGTGATTTTTACCCACGACGTAGCTATACTACGGTAGGTACAATTATTGGTAAATCACTACCAGGCTACCTTAGTAGGCATACCCTCCCCGTACTCGTATTACCTACAAATATCATATGTTTTTGTTTCCATTTTCCTTTCCTCAAAACGAATGGAGCGATGGAAGTTAACCTTGATTAGGTATTATGAGGAAAAATTTATTGGCGTATTATTTAGGTTGGCCTTAAGATAGTAATATCAAGGCTTTTGTAGGTAGGTAAGGAATTATTTTACTATCAAAACCTGAATAATATTCAAAATCCTTGACAGTCAGGGAGTCAATTCGGTTTGATATAATCATGACTTAGGTTTTCATTATAAATGAAAATCTGACAAAACTTATACTGGCGGGCATAGAACATGATCTTGAGTCACTCAGCGGTGATTTTTTCATCGGTTTTTTCGTGATTTTGCCATTTTTTTTTTTATGTATTACAACATGGAATCGTGTATGTAACCTATCTCAATTTGATTTTATTGGAACAACGAGAAAGGACAATAATATTCAACGATATAATAATAATAGCGATCAGCTGTTTATCAAAAGTTCGAAGCAAGTGTATCTACCTATTGCGGCTGTAGGTATCGGCGCTCGTTGTTCGCGATACATTGCGTGCTATAACATTACAATATTGGTAACCCATTATTTCCGAGATGTCTGGTATTTATAATTACATTAAGTGTAACCTATTCACAAAGTTTTCGTTAGGCTGTCCTTACTCTGTACATTTGCGACGTCGCAACGCACCTTTTGTAGTGTATTAAGTGCTACGAATAAATAATAAGTAAGGAAGTCTAACTGCGTTAAAAAAATGACCCCAACAGAAATTGCGCCGAAGTGGATGGAGATTAAAATTAAAGCCGTTAGAGGAGGCGATTAAAAACAAAAATAGCACGTCAACAGTTCGTCATTTTTCTTGCACGTCAAATTTTCATAACATCGTCCAATGACTCAGCTGTCATAGCAAACACAGCAGCACGCTCGCGAACCAATCATTGCTTTCGTTCTGAATTTGAACCGATCACCAAGCATGTCTATCTGTAACCTCGGAAGTGATTCGTATTTTGAATCATATGTCGTTTTGGTTTGAAGTAGGGCCATTTTTTGAGTGGTTTTTGTTCTGAATTAGACTTTCTTACTTATTATTTATTCGTAGATTAAGTGAAATAAACTCACCAGGACGAGGTGGAGGTGTGTGGGGGCGCCGCGTCGGCGCCGCACTCTGCGTACCACGACGTGCGCGTGCGCGCGCCCTTGTCCTTGCGCGAGAGCGTCGGCAGCAGCCGCTTCAGTTCTGTGCGTTACCACACTTCTATTAGGAGGCGTACACAGGATTGTCGTATACAGAAACACCCAGGGTCCATTCTGTCTCACCACAAAAATATGCCAGGACGTATAGCGACTTACGTCTGTTTTCTGCATCCAACTAACCTTACTATCCTATTATTTTAATATTATAAATGCGAAAGTTTGTGTGTTTGTTACTCAATCATGTCGCAACGACTGAACCGATTTGGCTGAAATTTGGCACAGAGATAGATTATAGTCTGGAATAGCACATAGGCTACTTTTATCTCGAAAAATAAGAGATTCCCGCGGGAATTAGAAAATCTCAATCCACGCGTACGAAGTAGCGGGCATCAACTAGTTTGACCTAAATTAGCAGCAAAAATAAGTTGTAAGTACATAAAACAAACACTACTGCGAAATAATGAAACCATAAGTAAGTTTCTTGTACAGTCAAACTAACGACATACTGTGTACAGTACATACATTGTGTACATTACTGTGTACAGTGAATGACAAAATATTTCCGAATAAAAACCGCATTTCTTCAATACTTGGAAATTTTTGTCATAAAGACCTAATAAATACCCTACCTACGTAGTCAATGATCGAATCACGACCTACATTCGAAGTCATTCAGTGTACACAAAGTAAACAAAACGATGTGTGGGTGCAACATTTGTTCATTGTGCTCCGTGCACGCTTCCGTGCACAGATTGTATCATCATGCATACTTTGAATAATCATCATTACCCACAAGTTGCTATTAAGTCATGCGGTGACATAGATGTAAGTATCTACTCAAGGGCGTGGAAAGAAAACCTGTACTTGATATTATATACCTATAGTTTCACAGCTCATTAAACTCAAATCAATTTTTTTTTATTCGATGACAAGATAGCCCTTGACTGCGATCTCACCTGATGGTAAGTAACGATGCAGTCTAAGATGGTAGCGGACTAACTAGGAAGCATGGCAGTGTAAAATAAACCCATATCAGTATTATGTTTTGGGTTTAATGGACTGTGAAAATGTACTTATCTCAAATCAACGTTATTACAGTCTCAATGGATTAACAGTTAAAAGTGCGGACTGAAAACTGAAAGCTCGATGATTCTTTTCGATTTTTCGTAATAAAAGGTATCTATGTCGCTCTCCAGTAGGGCTTACATGCGCGCCACGAGAAAATTTTGTCTACACGTTTACTCGCAAACTCTATGTAAATCTCTATAGAGATTCACGAGTAAACGAGTAGACAACATTTTTTCGTGGCGCGCATTTTAGTCTTACTGGTCCCCAAACTATACCCATACATATACGTTGATCCGTAGCTCTTTTATGGTGTAACTGAGGGACAATTAAACAAACACACTTTCGCATTCATAATATTAGTACAGATATAGATAATAACATCAGAAAAACAGGTAACTTACGTCCCATTTAAAGGCGTTTGAAATACAAGGAAGTTGTGAGCGCAAACCACTTATAATAACACCACATTTGCGTGAAGGATACAAAAGAATAAACGTGTTTCGCGTATAAACCGCGAAGTATGACTGAGAATCGGTTAGCAGTGAAGAAACCTCGTCGGAATAGTGACTGCCTACACGCGGATTGCACAAATGACGCGAAGTAAGGACGCTGCAATTATCTGCCGCGGAAAATTATTATTATTGCTCTATTATCATCTTTGCTAATGCCTCGTTGGTGTAGTGACTAATTTCGGGTGCGGATCGTGAGATGGCGGGTTCGAGACCCGAAGAAATTTTCAGTAGATGTTCGGGATTGGGACATCAGCGGTGTAACATTCTAGTGAATCGGAATTGGAAATAGCACTTGCCCAAAACTTTTCGAACATGGTCAAAATATAGAGATTTTCATATGACTTTTATATATTATACTAGGTTTCGCGCGACTATGTCCGCGTGAATTAAAGTTTTTAATTCCTGCGGGAACTCTTATTTTTTCCGGGATAAAATGTAGCCTATATGTTTACCAAGATACCAAGATTAATATCTTAGGTATGAGCTATTTCTATTCCAAATTTCTGCCGAATCAATTCAATCGTTATGGCGTGAAGGAGTAACAAACATACACTCACACAGAGTGACACACACATACACATCACTTTTTTTTTTTTTTGAATCTTTAATTGGAAGGCTTTTACGTTAAGACGTATGTCAGCCTTATCGTACCCTAAAAACTAAAAACTATTTACAAAATATTAAACTAAAATACTATTTACACATGAAAAGACTGAACAAACTGCACGCTCCGTTAGAATTTGGGTTTGCCAATAAATTGTGAAAGACACCAACGTGCAGTCTGTTCAGTCTTAAATCTTCCATCAACCGGACTCTATCAGACTGATACCGAACACATTCCACCAACAAATGGTGCACATCGTCCAGGACGCCACAAACATCACAATTAGGGGAAGATGTTTTTCCCATAAGGTAACCGAATTTGTTGGTTGGAATGATACACATCACTTGTGATATGAAATTATAAACGGATATAACATCATGACATCTTTGTACTTATACCTAAGGTTTATGCACTCACCTATTTTAGTTTTTTTTTATTCTCACAGATCCACGAAAATTGTATCTATCTGTTTTCTTAATGATCACTACAAAACAATAATAACCTAGCAATTTTATGAAATAGCCGCGTTTATTCCGGTCTATTAAAAGTGCTAATGTTCACCTTCAAAGTAGTAAAGTTTATAGTTAATTTTAGTTGGTAAAATAAAATTACAAACTCGTCCGCCCGCTACACTCTGTAACATTTAATATTTTAATTGGAGACGATGGCCAAAATGGGTGTCGTAAATTGGAAAGGCAATTACAAGGTCAATTAGGTAAAACGAAAATATTGTAAAAATGAATAATTTGGGGCTTAACCAATAAACTAACGGCCCAATACGGTTGAGATCTATAGAGGACTCAAGATAAGAATTAAAACGAGACACAGATAGGCTCCAATATAAATCTGTCTCGTTTTATCTGTCTTGAGTCTGAGTAGAGCGAGAGTGCGGTCTTTAGATTTCAGCCTAAGACTATCTTAGACACCAAGAGCGACCAAAAATGCTGATGCCCATTTTCATCGAAAATCCCTGGGAGCACCTGAACTAAATTAAGTATCGCTTAAATCAATTTGGATTCACAAATTTTTAACGGATACCTACTTAAACGTTACGGATGATGTCTAGATTAAGGCAACATCTTTCGCCGCGTTCAGACATCCATGAAATTATATTTTTTTATGCTAGCGTTTTGAAAATCCCGCAAGAATCCTTCGTTTTTTCGGGAACCCATGAATAAAATTACGCCCATCTGTTGCTCCGTCACTGCTTGATTGAAGGAAAAATCAACAAATCAATCAACCCACAAACGCATTTATTAGCTTTTGTCCGGACTACATCTACGTCGAGTTGATTTGTACGACGGCGAATAGTAATCTACTTCAAGTGGCTAGTGAATTACACTACAGACGTATAAATTAAAAAAAAAAGTATACAGAACCAGCTTAAGAAGGACGTTCAGCATTTAAATTACTTATTTTCAAATGATGCAACCTGGCTCATAGAAAGCATAAAGAAGGAGAAAGAATACGGGTAATAATATTAATTAAGTTACACGAAAACCTAATAAAATCAAGTGATTTTCGAAAGCCGGTTCTGGTAAAGTTACACCGCAACCCAGAAGTAAAGAAAAACATGTAAAAGGTGCTATGCTAGGTGCTACAGCAGGGCTATATTTGGTAGGTATATTATATGCGTACACAATAAATTGAGACTATGGATTATCTGTAATTTTTCATGTTTAAAAACATTTCACCCGAGTTGCGTTGAATACCATACGGTGTGGCATATAATCCGACAAAGCTCTCAAGTTATCGTGCACGCTAAACTTACATTACTACCCGTTCACTGCAAGTTGGCCGCTACCTCGCGTCGCGCTTCCCCGCACCGCAAGTCAGACCCGTTTAGTACAGATACCATACGTATTGCGTATGTCACTACCGAGTTTTTTCAAACTTTTGTTATTGTTACGTTTAAAATGTATTTGTTAAGTTTTAATTAGTTATTTATTGTTGTTTGATTAATTATTTTTCGCGTGTCGTTTTCTACGATGAGTTAAAAAGGAAGAGTTTGCGTAGCGCAGAGTATTAATTACTTTAATGTAATTAAAAATCACACTCTTCGTCATTCAAGTCGTCATTGCGATGAAAGGCATTGCCAGAAAAGAAAACTTCCGTGACAGTTGCGGTTATAGTACAAAACACAATTATTATTTTATTGTCAACGGTACTATATGACGTCATTTTGTTACGGTCGATGACGGCCAACTTGGAGTGAACAGGTAGTATAGGCAAATAAGTATAGAACAAAGACAGTGCAAACGTATAATGAAGACATTCACGAAGCCGTGAGGTGTTCCCACAACCATACCTCATGTCGCTGAAAATAACTAATATTTATTAATTTATTAATATTTAAAAATAATAATTAGAAACTGAGAGTACCTTGCAAAAAGGGCGAAAATGTTTGTGCAATTTTCAGGTAGTAACTTCATATTTTAAATACACAATATGAAAAATCGAGATCAATCCCACATCTCTACAGAATCTAGCCCCGAGTGTTCTGATCATTACACTACAGCCATGATCCAATTACGCGTCAGCGGCGATCCTAGTGATATGTACTTGTCTACATTAAATCAGTTTAAGTAACTTGTTGTTAGAGATATATTGTAGAGATATTGTTATCGATCTCATTGAAAAAAATATTTCCTTACAGTGTGTGAATGTAACCCTAATAAAAATGGAACCTTCATATTTATACTTATTACTTATTTAAAAATTCGACCTAAAATATGCATGCTTGCTCTTTATACTGTACAAAATTTCTCATATCTCTTAATTTAAAAATAAAAGAAAACAGAGAACGTACATTTTTATTTATATATGTAACAGGCAGACTATACATATAGACATATTTTATTATGACTTTTTAAAATATCGAATATTGCTTTCAATGTTCAAATGCCAATGATAGGAATTTCGCCCTTTCTACATCCAATATTAGGCTAGGGACTAAACCAGCCGAATTCCGCGTGTGAAATTTTACCAAACTCCACATTTTCAGCATTTTATCCGCGCATTTAATCATGGGGCGAATGTCAAATATTTATATCAACATGTCACATCGTAAAGAGAATTTGTGCGCGGACTTTCGACCGATTTGTCTCGAGCCTAAGTCTGCTAAAAATTATTTAAATTTTAGGTAATGCTTACTGTATTGGATAAAGTTAAATTAAATATAATTTACTGGAATATATTAGTTATTTACAGGACAGAGGTTCTGACCTCTGTTTAGCGCTGTCTTCGTTTCCGATATCAAGTTCCTTTTAATTGGAAATAATTTATAATATTATGTGTCAACAATTGGAGAGACGTCAACTGAAACTGACATTATCCTGCAATTAAATCAGCCTTTTAGTATATACCAGCCAAAAATATCTACAGTACTTTTCTTTTATGAAAGAACATATAGACGTTGGGATTCCAAGGTGCTCGTTTGGCAATCCTACACCTATTATGATATTCTAGAAGGGATGAGTTGTATACTCACAAAACAAGCGAAAAACTTGTTCCGAATGACGAAGAGTATAATAGAGTACTTCATTGTTAAATGACATGACAAATTACGACAAATATCTGCCATTACGCGCTTCATTTACCGCACGCTTGTTATCCACCTCTTTTTATACATATACTATATCATAGCTCCTACACTTGTAAACACAGCTTTGAAAGATCTCCAACTATGGTGGACAAAACATCTCAAGTGCGTCACTAGCAGACTTTGGAAACAAGTGGCATTACACCATGTTCTGTGGCGATCCTTGCATGACACCTATATCCAGAAGACATTTCATTTTTTCTAGTACGTTTCATAATTTCATTCAATACAACAGATTGTTCTAGTGAAAGTTACTGAGTCCACAAATTCAGTACAATGCACGAGAATCAGAACTTTTTGCATCTATTTTAGAATAATTGGACAAAACAAAAAAAAAATACAAAAAAGGGCTTTTCGCCATAACCTACTCTGGAACTTATGCTGAGATGTATAGAGCATGCTCTGACTCTGCTCAGACTCAAGATAGAGGTTAAAACGAGGCACAAACATGCTCTGACATAAATCTGCCTCATTTAAACCCTGTCTTGAGTCTGAGCTGAGTGCGAGTGTGGTCTATAGATTTCAGCCTTAGAAGACCTAGCAATTTTTGTATCAAAATTCAGTCGACGTCCGTCTCCGAACACCCCTCAAGCCAAAAGCAATGAACCCCGACCTTCGTTCACAGCGCTAAGGTCAGTGTGCATGGGCGGCGGCGGCGGCGGCAGCGTGGGCCGCTCCAGCGCCAGGCACGGGGACGACTCGGACCATGCCCGGAGCGTACCGTCGCGGCGCCGGTTCGACGGCGACAGCGGCTCCGCTGCGCCGTTGTCGCTGCTGGAACAATATTCTGGTTGAGTCTTCGAGAATTAAGGCTTGGTTTAAGTTAAGCTGACATACCTCAACTCATAATAAACATCACTAGGTGAGGTCGAAGTCGAGGGCTATTATTTTTATCTAGTCTTCTAAATGTATAAAACACACACACACACGCACAAACACACACGCACACACACACACACACAGTCATGCACCCAGTGTTAGTAAAATTTCATATAATACCTATTTTAAGATAACTTTAGCTACTTAATAAATAAGGAATTTTGTATCTTGTATCTGGAAGGAACTATCTATCCTCTGCAACACAGGTTTTCCTAGCGCAAAAGATAGGGACTAATAAAATTTTATACGTCAATAAATAAATTCTTATACTTATTCTTAAATTCTTATCCATATCTGTGAAGATTGGCCGCCGTGGCCGGATTCGGTCGAGAGGACTTTTTTATTACATAGCCATCTGAGATTATTATTTCGTTATCGCGATGTAGTAGATCGCCTGTTGTAGTGCAGTTGTGCTTTGGATATTATTGTGGATGGCAAAGCGCCATCTAGTTTCATCGTTATGAGTTGCTTGAATGTGGATTGGCCACAAAGGCGTTAGTGAGGAATAATCTTACCAGTTGCTAAAACCGGAATCTCCATCCATGGAGTCAGTCAAGTAGAAGGTGGAATTGGTGATCTTCAGCGCGCTGGGCACGTCCGAGTTGATGTCCACCGCCATGGAGGTGGCTCGCCGGAACCTCGATTTGAAGGAGAAGTACGCCTTGCGGGACAGCGTCTCACCGCTCTTGGTATCACTAGTGGGAGTGGTGGGCTTTTCTGGCGGAGGCTTGTCTGGGAGAGGCGGTGGCACTTCGCCATTGCTATTCCTTTTCTCACCAATACTAGACCTGTTAATTAATTATTACTATTATTGACGTAAGTGTATGAAATTGATACTTTCCTTGGTGAGTTATTTTTCTTTTTTAACCAATCCAAGTGAATTCTTTTTTTTCGTAAATAAACCAAAAAAACCCATGAAATTAGGGCCAGTTTCTGTCAGGCTGTTATCCACCCCAAAGAAAGAGATAGATGTATTATGAAATGTCTACGCTAAAAAGCAATTACCAAATGGTATCTGAACAAGTAGGCTGTTCTAAAGTAAACATTCGATTGTGCATCTATCTCCTTTGTTTTCAAAGCCCTGAATTTAAAATTAAAATAGATACTTAAGTGAATTGAATTTAAAATAATTTTAAAATTTAACTTAAAATAAGCAGCTTATTTTATACATGTTATAATATTTTATTATTATTACCTATTGACTCCTCTTTCCGGTACAGTCTTATTCGTATATTTTTCTACCCCAGATTTGTCCACTATCCCAGTCTTGTTTACCCCCTTTTCCCCTATCACAGTTTTTAGCTCCTCCTTAAAAGTACCAGTGATCTTTGCCAAGGGATTCTCAGTCTTATTCAGTGCATTTTTAGTGTCGTTAAAGTTGACATTTGAATAAACATGTTGGATTTCAGGTTTTTCACAGTTCTCGTAGATATTGGATGACTTGGTTTTAGTCTGATTCTTCGGGACGTCATAGGTTCCGTTTTGATTATTCGATGATTTTGTAAATGGTTTACCGTCCATTGCAACTGAAAAGGAAAAACACATTATATAATATTTTTAAAATTACAATTATTCGTGATACAAATAAAAAAATTATTTGAAAATAAACGTTACATTATAAGTTTAGTAATATCTATGTCGTTATTTTTAGCGAATCACAGAGATCCGATATGGTCTAGTGGCTAGGATACCTGGCTCTCACCCAGGAGGCTCGGGTTCGATTCCCGGTATCGGAATACAATTTTTTTAATTTTTAAGAATTCGTAGTATATCAATTTCTTTGGACTAGTGTATAATTTTGTCCAGTCCGTCTGTTCGTCCTAAAACTTCAGAAACCGATTCTAATTAAAAAAAAGGTATTCTTTTCATTGAACTTTTATTTTACAAACTCAAAATTTTCATTTTTTGTGAATTAATGTGAATTAAACAACACATTCATGTATACTTATAGTTAATAACTAGTAGGGCGCGTGGGTGCGCGGCTCGCTAAAGCGAACCGCGGTTTTTCTGTTCACCAAATAGATCTTCGGGATTGGTCATCTTTTTAGAAATTTGTATGGCCGCCATCTTGAATCCGCCATTTTGAATTTTTTTTCAGCTCTCTGCCAATTGAATGAGGTTTCTGGTGATTTTTGTTTGAGCACCCCCCACCTTACTTCAATCCCCTGGCCGTGGTCCTCACCCGTCTCCGAAATCCTCAATCATCAGCTCTCTCCATATTTTTCCCCGAACCATCAGAAATTTTGAAAACGAACATATGAAAATTCCCAATTCGCTATATATTTTTATGAAAAAAAAAAATCCGCCATCTTTAATTTTTTTCTATTCATCAAGTAGACCATCGAGTCCTGATTATCTTTTTCTAAGAAACTACTCTTCCATCTTTTATAGTCTCCGAGATAGACACCGACGAAATTTGTATGGCAGCCATCTTGAATCCGCCATTTTGAAGTTTTTTTCAACTCCCTGCCAATTGGATGAGGTTTCGAGTGACTTTTGTTTGAACACTCCCCACCTATCTTCTATACCCTGGCCGTGATCCTCGCCCGTCTCCGAAATCCTCAACCATCAGTCTCTCCATATTTTTCCTTCAAATAAATTTTTATCCTCTATACGAAACCATCAGAAATTTTGAAAAGGAACCTATTAAAGTCGTGCATATATTTTGTATGGAAAAAAATAAATTCCGCCATCTTGAATTTTTTTTCTATTCATCAAGTGGACCTTCGGATCCTGATCATCTTTTGTCAAGAAACCACTCTTCCATCTCTTATACTCTCCGAGATAGACACAAACAAAATTTGTATGGCCGCCATCTTGAATTCGCCATTTTGGAGTTTTTGTTCGGCTCTCTGCCAATTGGATGAGGTTTCGAGTGACATTTGGTTGAACACCCCCCACCTATCATCGATACCCTGGCCGGTGCTCCTCACCCGTCTCCGAAATCCTCAATCATCAGCTCTCTCCATATTTTTCCTCCGAATGAATTTTTGTCTTCTATACGAAACCGTGAGTGAAAAAAAATTTTTCCATACAAAATTTTACAGGAGAGGTGATCAATGAGTCAGTCAGTGAATCAGCACGAGTAGCTATATATATATTAATAGAGATTTTTGTTCATAAATATCACCAAGTTTTTAGTATGACTACGGAATCCTCTATTACTCGTAGTGTAATGAATACAATAAATAATAATAAAAAAAATATATAGAGTTTTCGTTTTATCCTCCATGTTAACATTAGATACTATGAAGCTTACCGGAGTACCGCTTGGTGAGATTCCGTTTGATCTGGCGCATCTTGCGCTGCGCGGCGTTGGCGATCTTCGTGAGCGTGTAGGGTCCCCCAGCGGTGGGCGGCGTGGGCAAACGCGACGCGGGCAGAGCGGGAGGCGACTGCGGCTGTAGAGTCTGGAAACAATTCAGTCATTTTTCAAAACTGAACTACTAAGGTACACGGAGAGCATTGAACTTGTTTAATTCATTCAAGTTTCCTTTTTTTCCCCCTTTTTTTGTTTCGTATAATTAGTGTAAGTCTGGTGTAAGTGGCACTGCTGTGCTAATTGGACAATAAAATAGATAAATAAATAAATCAACCAAATTTAAACTTATAAGTCGCTCTCTATCAAGTTTGTCGTCAAGTTCGCATAATGCTTAGGGATTAGAAAAAATCAGATCGGTACCTGAGTAGTATCGATACGATTTAAAAGCATATAGCAACAAGGACTGTATAGGTAATATTGCAAATGGCGCACCGACCTCTAAAATTAATCTATGATTTCTTTGTTGTTGTTGTATGATTTCATAGATTAATTACAGAGGTCGGTGCACCATTTGCAATATTATTAGTTCCAGAATACTCGTACATTTATGTCAAAAGTGGCGCTTCAAATTAATCCATAATTTAGGCTTTCATTTGTTTACTTAGGAACAGCGAGTTCAGTGTTATTCATAGATTAAACATAGCGGTCAGTGAAGGAAGCAAGGGTCGTTAGCGTCAAAAGCTATTGGATTGACGACATCGCACCGGAAAGCGCGGTTTTGGCAGGTACCTCATATAAGTGATTGAGTAGCAGGGGGCGGCGCGAAACCACACCATGTGGAAGTCTATACAACAGACCTAGCAGTGAACATCTATCGGTCAATAAAGAAAACCTTATTGCCGTGGGAATGTGGCGCACGGTTCAGAATATTAACCTTATCGTGTTCATCGAAGTCGCTGTCGCTGTCGAAGGAGTCGAAGTCATCCTCTATGGGCGCGGGGGGCGCGGGCGGCGGCGGCAGCTGCGGGGCCGCGGGCTCCAGGGACTCGTAGAAGTGACCCGAGTCGCTGCTGTCGCATTCTGGAAAGATGGGGCAAATTATACATATAGATAATATGGAACTGATGTTTTGTCTGGTGGGATGCTTTGGCCGTGGCTAGTCACTACCCTACCGTCAAAGACGTGCCGCCAAGCGATTTATAGCGTTCCGACACGATGGCGAGTAGAAACTGACTGGGGGTATAGGTTGAATTTACACTGCCATACCAAGTTAGTCCGCTACCTTCTTAGACTGCATCGTCACTCACCATTAGGTGAGACTGCAGTCAAGGACTATCTTGTCCTTGACTGCGGTTGGACTTACTTGCTAGTTGACACTTTGGCACCCAATTTGGGACACCACTTTTAAAGTTTTTAAACTTTTTTATTTTGTGCAGGGCCCTATTTATAAAATCGAAAATTCTGATAGATCAGGATACCACGCTCACCTAATCTGCTTGGTGAGTACGTTTAAAACTTACCTCGGTTTTTTTAATGAACATGAACTCTATCAGACCCACGGAAAAAGTTTAGAATCCCTATAAGAAGTGTACGAATACTGGTTATCGAGGAGCATAATACTCTATTTTTTTTATAAAAAAAAAAAACAGAAAGGACATGGCAACAAACAACGTGTAATGATAATGAAATTCCGAAGTAATACTGGAGGAGGTGAATGTGCTCATGAAACTGAACAACTTTCCCCAAGGAACCTAGGTCGAAATATGAAAAAACAATTTTTACCTCCCATAGTAAATCAATCAGCTGATCGTCAATTTTGTATGGGAGGTCCACATTTTTTTTCACATTTCGACCTATGTTCCTTGGGAAAAGTTGTTCAGTTTCATGAGCACATTCACCTCCTTCAGTATTATTTCGGAGTTTCATTGCACGTTGTATATTAAACGTCCCTCAATCTAAAATTGTTTCAAGCAAATCTCACGAAAATTCACAAACTGGCGCAATAAATGACGAATGTAAACGTTTAATTTTACAAGCAGAGGCTATTGTGGAGTCGGCACTCGTGTTGCGAAAATCTGCCAGACGTGCATGTTCTAGGTTGCTTCACGGAACGGCCGGGTTATGTAAGAGGGGACATTCCGAACTGCAAGACTGCGCACGAGCCTTGACATTTTGTCAATGCATTTTGTGACAGGTAATAGTTTTAGGGCGAAACCTTTAGAACTGTCTTACTAAAACCTATTGCTAATATCTCTTCTTCTTTTTTATCAACCGATAGACGCCACTGTCGAACAAGTTTCTTGCGTGGACTTCCACAGGCCTCATTCTTCCTCAGGCTTGCATCCAGCTGCTCCCTGGAATTCCTTTAATGTCGTTGGTCCACCACTATGGGGAACTGCATACACTTCCCTCTTTGCTAACATATTCACAAAAAAAAGTCCCATTTGATTCCAAACAAAGGTAGATAAATTAGAAATGAAGAGAAATCATCATTTTCAAACCATTTGTTGGCGGATTACAGCAAAATAATTCTAAAATTTTTTGTTAATCATGAACTTCCGCAAAGTAACGCCTGATTCTATCCAATAAACCAATTATTATTAAAAGTAAAACTACTTAAAAACTAATTAACGTAATAGCATCGTTATATCACACAAAACTGATAAAGACACTGAATTAGTATAGATGATCATAAAGATACTAATTAAAGTCAATAGGCTACACTTACAATTTGGCAATATTGGTTAGCCATAATTACATGCTACGTTTATTCTTGTTTACCATAGTAATTATGAATCGACAATATTCAAAGGTAAAATAGCAGCGAGTACGATACAAATTATTAGATGACTACGAAAGTTTTATGTTTTGAACATTTTTCGAATTGAAAATTCTGCGTGTAGATTTGTAGACAGATTTTATAATGTCTTGCTTGGTTCAATATACGTAATTATAGGGTTACTCATTGTACATGTTCAACGCCTTACACTCTACAGTGTATTCTCCACTATACCAGATACTGTACCATCTTTCATTCTCCACAACGAGTAATGTCTTATAATGTGAAGTAGCATTTACTATATTATTATTGACATGTTGTTTATGACGGTTTTGCAAAAATAGCATAGCATAATGCCATAATAGAAAAAAGCTCATTTCGAATCCGGTTGTGGCCACAAATAGCAGAAATGACATAATCAAACTTTATAACCTGCTTTTGTCTTTCTTTTTATCAAACGATAACCAAATAAGCGCAATAGCATGAAGTTTTGGGCTAGTATTGTTCCCCGTAGCAATCGAACTTATACATTCCCGTAACTCTACCTAGTAACAATAGATCTTATAATTCGCGATTAAGCTAAGGCATTCAGAAAACCTCAAATAATAATAAACTATTACAGCTCCAAAATAGCCAGGCATTTAACACTAAAAATGAAAACACCTATTTTCTAATAAGGATTTAAATAAGTATAGGTCTGAGTGAAAGTGATTTTCCTAGCCATTAGAATAAAACCCACACTACCATGCACCATAAACTAGATACAGAACTAGTAACATTTGTATTTATGGTTATTAGATCTAGTTATACTTTACTTTTTCTTCTTATGAAGAAAAATGACCTGAACCCTGTTTAAGTTATTATGGACATAATTCATAGAACGGATAGCTCCAAATTTGATGAAATATTTCAGGAAGCAGAGTGTTGGACAGAACCACACTAGGTGGACCGAAGACATCAGACGAGTTGTAGGGAGCTGCTGGATACAAGAGATATTAAGTAATTGAAGTCAGTACAAAATGTATTAATTTTTTAATTAATAATTAAATCAGTGCATACCAATAAATGCAACGAGATCCTGTATCTCGAATTCGCCATCGCGCAAAATAGTTCTCACGCTCAACCACCAAGTCTCTTCGAGCACTTCAATTAACTTCACTTTATTCTCGACGGCTTTACGAACTTTTTTGTTAGATGTCTCGTCATTCTCACTGTAGTACGTGCACTTTGCGTTTGTATTTATGTAAACCTTTGATGGTGACGTCACAGACACTAAAAGAACGGTCAAGGTGATTTAGACATTGATTCCGCTTTGATTAAAAATATAAATTGAGCGAGAAATGGAACATGATCGCGGCATTTGACTCGGTTCATTGTGATGGGTAAAGACAATTTTGAGCACAAGGATTTAAGATGCCTTTGAAGATTTAAATGAAAGGCTCATAGACACTGTATTAGAATGTCGTTTGCCACGAAATTGCTCTAACAACAAAGGCAACTGTAGGTTCAATTAGCACGTGTGGTTTGTGAGTGAAATCGGAATGGGCATGGGCATATTTTACTGGTTGTCACAATAACTGAGTCATTTGGGACCCAATACCGGTCTCGCGTCATGTTTGCCGTATATGTTTATGCTAATGATTAATATCGATAAAGCGGATCGAAAAGTCTATAGCACCTTGATCGCCACAATTCCTTCGAAAAGTCCTCGGCCTCGGCGTCGTACCGCCGTTTAGCGGGGATCTGTCCGATACCATTTTTCAACATTTTCCACTACATCTCTTTAACACTTCACTGTAAACTGATGCACTCGCGCTTCTATTTGTCGAAATCGTCAGTATTTGCCACTCGTTACAAGATCTTATTCAAAAGACATGTCCGAATGGTTCGCAATGATTTCAGATACTAGTTAGGTACTCGATGTAGGGAAAAAATTATATGAGACACCGGCAGCTGTTGTCCGGTTTCAGGGTCAACCGGTGCCGATCGACTTCAGATCGTGTGCTGATTTTCTTCATTTTATATTCGTAATATTGCTGTGTTATTAAAAACTTTGCGTATTATTGTGTTTTAGTAACGTGTAGTCTTAGATCATTATCTGTTTATGATGGTTTCATGTTGGCATTGTTTTTAAACCTTGAATTCGGATTAGCGAAATATTTCTTTAAAGATCACTTCAGTTGCGAGTCTTAAGTTTCAGATTACTATGGTTTCGCAATGAGATACACGTCGATATGCTCCACTTAGTTTCAAGTTTAAAAATAAATCTAACTATCGTACCTTGCCTTTTGTAAACCTTTGTTCTTTATTGGTTTATAATTAATCATTTACACGTAGAATGTTTTTATTATAGCCACCTTAATTAGTTTTAGCATTGGTATTGACACGTTACTATATTTTGCCAATTTGAGCTAAATAACTTTGCAATGTGCTTTGATAAATTCAAGTGCAATACTAAAACTACAAACATTATTAACTCAAAGGATACGTTTGAAATTGAATGTGTCCAAGCCGGTTACCAAAACTACATTGTCTAAATTGACGCAAGTTACGAAATCAAATAGCTACGTTATCCCTCTGTATTCAGTGTTTGGCGCTGCATAATATTATGGCGATGTTTGCAATCAGAGCATTAAATTGCAACACAATGAGCCTAGCGAGTAATCTGTTTTGTTCAAAAACCGGTGAACCAATGTCTTGCTGCTTTTCAATTCAGTTATACGACAATTTATTCTCCAAATCTTTGATTTATGTGATTTATGTCTTGTTACAATGCTTCAATTAGGGTTTCTGTCCTGATTTGATTGGATGAAATTAGTTGTTTTGTTTCTCAAGTGTAAGACCAACCATTACTATGGCTAGATCGTTTAGTTAAAAAAAAAGGAACTGAAAAAAGAAGCTGTTACTTTATAAAGATTTTGCTCATAATCTAAACGGTGAATTACACAATTGATTTGCACGGTACTGGAATGCTGGTTAGTTGCTCAAAATATTTGAATTCATAATGAATCAATATCAGCAATTGTATTGTTAATGTAAGAAATATTTTGAACAGTAACTCGACTGCTTCGTTGTAAATTGGAATGTGTAGCTGGATAATCAAAAACAACTCATTTTGTATGTCAATCAAATACATAATTCTACAATTTAATCAGCATTAACCTTGGCATTAACGGTTTGAGTTGTAAGCTAATGCGTAATTGGTTAAAATGGAAAACTTGTAAATGACATCTAAACCTTTGTTTCTATTTATGTGCTTCTGTCTCTGCTTCTTCATTTTAAGAATTAGAAATATCATAAAATTGGTAGAGTAATATTCTACACTTGCCCAGATAGATCTCGTACTTTGTAGTACATTTTGAGGTTCTGGTTTTTGAAGTGTCTTTTCATATTACTAATCTATTCTGGACTGCCGACGCACACAGTTATAGTTGGTTATAATTAAGATGTTTAAATATAACTGAAAATATTCAAACTAATTAGGGCTCTATGAACACTAATGTCTCTATCGTATGTTGTACAATGATCTAGCTTCACTACTATTTCAATCGTGATATTTATCTAGCGTTCGACATGCAATGCACTTTCTAAGTGGCAGCGATGGAAAATGCAGACAATACTCGCTTTGTTCCACTCTACTGTACGAGATTATTGAAACCACCCTGGTTTGTTTGTTCACTCAGTAGAAAACAATTATTACCAACAACCTCGAGAGTCAAGAATGCAAACAGTTTCTTTGTCTTAGCATATTTCCCGTATTTAACCAGGTTCTAAATTACAACATGGGGTTATTCAAGGGGCGGACCAACAAATTCCTAAAAAGCCGGCAACGCATTGGTGGTGCCTCTGATGCTACAAATGTTCATGGGCGGCGATAATCACTTAACATCAGGTGACCCGCCTGCTCGTTTGCTCGCTAAAAATATATAAAAAAAGAAAGGTTTTGCCCATTACTCCTAACAGTTTTGAAGGGCTAATTAGTTTTTATGTAAGAAAGTTCAAACTTAAACTTCTTTGGAATTACGCACATTTGCTTATATTTCATATTCGTAACCTTAACTAAGTTGATGTAACATCTCTAAATGTTTTATTTATGCTCTGTTTACATTAATATAAATAATAAACATCGTATGTTGGTCAAAAGATTTTGTCTGTGCGATTCAACTAACACTTACTTTTTTTAATTATTCATTTCAACAACGTGATCGACTATTTTTTGATATGTAATTAAACAGACTTCTATTTAACTAGCTTTTGCCCCCCCGACTTCGTCCGCGTGGAATTAGGTATTGGGGTGGAATTTTCAAAAACTGTGACACACGTACTTCTTTATTTTTAACTGAAAGCTCTAATACCAACTTTGATGGAAACAGCTTGAAAAATGACGGAGTTTCATATAAACTTCCATCCCCTATTTAAACCCCTTACGGGTGGAATTTCCAATAATCCTTTCTTAGTGTGCGCCTACGTCATAAAAGGAACCAACTGTAAAAATTTCAAGTTTCTAACTTCAGTAGTTTAGGCTGTGCGTTGATATCTCAATCAGTCAGTCAGTCAGTAAGGACTTTGAATTTTATATATATAGATAGCATTATTCGCCTCTAAAAATTTACAGTCGTAAGTATTAATTTCGAAGTTATCCAACGAGCTGGAAAGGCTGTTTTTTATTCATGTTTGCTTTAGGAAGAATGTGGTATCATATGATCTTAACCAGATCTTTATGTAATTAATACACTCTTATGTCAGACTCTTGAACACACCTAGCTTTACATTAAATATGCTACGACGCAATTCCATCGTTCCGGCCAATTGGAGGCTAGCGGGTCGAGACCGATAGCCGGATGCAAGTCAATCCACCCTAGATGTTTATTAGCTGTCCTCCTTGTATCTTCTTTTATAGACTTTATGGGTTTAAGTAACCTTTCAAAGACATTACTAGAATTTGAAAATTTCATATTTAACTATCTACCGGTGTTAATTATAATAGCTAAGTTTTATAATGAACTGTATAATTAGACACAAAAATAGTTATTTGTTCAACAAGATGACAAGGTTCACCGTTGTTGCGAGTGCCTAGTTTGAACCCCGAGCGAGCGAAGGATTCTAAGTTAGAATCCTGAGTGTAGTGAGGGATTCAATTAAGGTACGAGAAACAAAAACTTTGCTATCGTGTGATACTTACAACTTTTCACCAGCAAAAGTGTTGAACTTTTTTTGAGACAACACTTTTTCTCATTGAGTGAACAAAAACGACTTGCCCTCTGGTTTTAGACAGCAAAGGCGCCCTTTTTGAGCTAGTGTGATGAAAATGTAAAATAACACACAAATATCTATTTTCATTTGCCGTGTGTCTTTTATGTCTTTTTATGTAATGTTTGTCCGACTTGTTTCTAATTTGTGTAATTTGTTATTCATCCTTTCAGTAATATTTTAATGTTATGTCACAGTAAGCTGTTGATGTAATGGTTTAATTATGTAGAATTTCGCCTTTTATGTGAATCAAATCGTTTGTGAAAGTATAAAAACAGTTTTACATTTTTTGTCGCTTCCAGCTGTTGGGCTACTGATAAATCTTTGTTCTAAGAATCGGAATGTAGTGTGTATTCTATAAATCCGGTCGTGTATGTTATGATGTAATTGTTTCAAGCTGATATAATATCTCCAGATCGATGACAAGAGTTAAGCTCTTTGACAAATCAATCTTTATGGATTGGTTTAGGTTAACTTTCACAGGTGAGGGAGTGCGTAACATTGTGTGTTATTTTCTCATAGGGTTATAAGCTAGTATCATAATCAGCTAATCTAGTATCATAATCTAAAGGAACTGTCTGCAAAAACAATATCCCAAAGTCATCTGAAAAGCTGATTGAGATTCACCGTCGTTCAAGTTATTCTGAATCGGTGGAGTTAATCTGTTGATTTCAATAGATAGTACAAAAGTATACAATTGCTTTTGAATCATTAGGTCTGCAAGGAAAAACACTGTTTACTTTTAATTGGTAATCTTATTAGCATAAACATCACCGGTAATTATGTTGAATAACAAGTTTTTATTTAAAAACTTTATTTTAATGGTCTCAAATGAGAAAAATATACGTTAGAAATCAAATTATTACGAAATCAAGTGTTAAATAACCATCTGATAAATGATACCTAACCAAAAATGCAAAAGGCCATAATGAATGTATAATTTTACGACCAGTATTGTCTTACTTCGGCATTCGCACTTCGAAGCTAAACAACATAATCTTGGCCTTAAGCCGAAGTAAGCAATTACACTACATTCTAATTAAATTTCGTGTTCTCATTTACGAAGGTGTTAAAGATAAGTAGGATGAAGCAAGAGCAAACATAACTTTAATGGACCGAAACGAAGCGTGACGAAAAGTAAAGCGCAATTTTTGTTAAAAGATAAAGAAAATACATACGTTGTATTTCAGAGGCATATGGGCTGAAGTACCCATTTTCCAATACTGTTAACGGTATACCGCTATCGGTATACCGTTTCAAAGATATGATGATGCTAAATGATCGACATAGTGATGTTACTCATATCATCAAATGCGGTCTATTTGCTTCTGTTTATTTTCCACTAGTTGATGCTCGCGCGGGAAAAAGTAGCCTATGTGTTATTCTAGACTATAATCTATCTCTGTGTCTTTCAGTTGCTTTCAGCCAAATCGGTGCAGTCGTTACGGTGAGAATGAGTAACAAAAATCCATCCACCCATCTATAAATCCACACTTTCGCAGTTATAATATAAAAAATTGGATTCCCCTTTCGAAATGACGTAAAACGTTTAAATTTTAAACCAACGTATAACAGATGCAAACGGAAGCCTTCGTCCAGGTACTAGTAACTACATACATAAATAAACCGTAAAGTGTTTTAATTGGTATTTATATTTGGTCCCCCTTATTCAGAACCATATAAAAGACGTTTATACTGATTTGTTATGTTTATTGTAAATTCAGAACAATATAATAAACGTTCTCCTGCAAACTTGGAAGTAACGACATCGGTCCAAATGCTTCTACATATATTTTACTTCTTAAACGTAGAATGTAATAAAAATAAGTTTGTAAATAGTAATGCAACGTTGTTTTACGAAGATTCTCAAGTTTCTTCACACCGATGTACAAATAAACGGAACCGGTTTTTAAGCGGTCCGTAGGAAACTAAACAAATACTGACGTTTTCTACAAATAAGCACACACAATTAATCCAAAATGTACGTGTGATTTTACGATTGCACTAGTTTTTAAACACTTTCACTGCGAAACGCGCGGCGCGTCCGCTGATCGCGCAATCGGAGGGCAAACTCGCGCGCGCTCCCCTCTCCGAACGAGCGTAGGCTGCGGTCGCCGGCTGCACACCTGAGTAATCATTTACGTAGCACCCCTGTAAGCCTCTACACACGGAACCGACCGTCTTCTCCAACTTACTTTTCAACCTGGTAAGTAATAATGCCCTCCTCCTGACCTAATTTCGGCCATGGTGGCAGATCACAAAGAAGATTAGTCTTCATCATTATAACAACCCATCGCCAACCACTATTGGGCATAGGTCTCCTCTCAGGATGAAAATGGTTTAGGCCATAGTGATCACACTAACCAAGTGGGGATTTACAGACATCATACCGCATTGAGAACATTATAGAAAACTCTAGACATGCAAGTTTTCTCACGATATTTTCCTTCTACATTGTCACTTTAGTTTCGCGACGAGTTGGAGTGATCCGGCGGGGAGCCGTATCAGCGGAATCATGCAAATCGAGCGGCTAAACGGGAGACAATTCCCAGGAAGATGAAGATGAAGTGCTGTATCATTTACTCAGGCAGCACAAACTTACAATTAAGTTGCTTAGCCTAACTTGCACTCTGCGCATCCTAATATCGAAGGACCAAACTTAAAACAAACGTTTTACACACGAAGTTAGTACATAAATTGGAAACCAAGTCGGATAAGTGTGTGAGGTCTCACAACTTGTTCATGTTTCATATTAGCGAGAATGCTTGGACAAAGGCATTTGGCTACGTCATCATAAACACCGTGTTTGGTATCTTGAATTATAACTTGAGATTATTTTAAGAGATACCTGTACTCTGTAGGCTATAATTTGAATATTATGCTCAACGATAGCTGTGTTTGCTTTGCTATGATCTAAGCAATTTGATACATATAAATTAATGGAGTAGATGCATAGACAAGTTTATCAAGCACAAGATTAACTCACGGAGTGTAATTATTTGCAGTTAACTCGTTACTGTTGAGAAGTTAGAGAAAATTTTGTTTTCAAGAGAGTAGACTCTAGACATGCATCGGTTCAGACGATTTAAAAAAATCCTTTATAACATCAGAATTCAGCAAAAGAAATAGAAAACACTCAAAGAATATAATATAAATCTAAAGTCTAAAGAGCAATATTTTTGAAGAGAAAAGTAAAGTATTTAATAACAGTAAACGAAACTCCGTAAAAGGATTTAGTTACATAGCATTCAGTTCAATAAGTCGAACTGAATCTGAAAATGATATTCAAGTAGAGCCAGATTTTAGCGAACTGGTTTCTGACGGTTAACACAATCTAGAGCAATATATCTACGGTGTAGGTATAATAAATTGTGATTTCGACAGCTGACATGGTTGAACGTCTTTGGTGATACAATCGTAGAAATAGTCTCGCAGTCTCGTTTTAAGCTAAGCCAATTCTTAGTTATTTAAACTCTTGTGTGTAAGAGAATGTAAGATATCATAGATCGAGGTTATTGGAAAACTGATAATAATTAAAACATTATTGTTTGATAAAACTATGAAGAAATCAATACAGACCTAAAAAAAAAGCAACATCTATGCTAATAATATTTCTGATCAGGACCTGATCAGAAATATTATTTAAATGATAGTGTTAGAGCCCAGTAATAGCAGGAAAGTGAAAACAACAAATAAGCCAATTTAACGTAAGATAGAGAGAAACAAGTTTCTCGGCTGCAAACGGCACCTTCAAATTGGACCATTCAACATTACAATAGAAATGGAATACGGGAGATTATGATTCACAATTCAGATCTGTCAATTATTAAGTATTGCAATTTGCAATGCTCTTACTTTTCCTTGCTGCTTTGTTGAGCTGAAAAGTCTAGGTCTTACGCAATCACTAATGTTGCTATTAGTCTCAATAAACGCAAAAGTAAAAAACTGGAATGCCTATGACATAACCGAAAAGTGGAGCAGCACAGGTAAATTGTAATGATCTCACGTTTCAATTTCTTATTGGGCTGATTTGTGGTGCATTGAAATTCGTGAAATGCATTTAGATGTGACAAGGTGTAAACGTGATTTGGGATGATTGTGATAAAGTAGAAAGATTAAGATTTTTCAATAGCATTATTACGGAATCCTTGTTTATACTTATTCCGACTTATTTCGACCAGTAATTTAAACCACTTTCGTCAGTCGTGTTCAGGCTGTGGTGAGTGGCGGAATTTCCGTATTGCCCAAGGAAGGTTAGCGAATCGATGACTTTACATTTCCTGTTCGACAAGTTGGGATAACCGTATGAGTCTAACTTGATTTGGAAACTGTAACCGGGATGTCCACATCGCTATAAACTTATTCCAATTAAACAGCGGTATGACTAGATAATGACAACGCTACCAATTTATTCCAATTAAATAGATATACTACGCGAAATACTTTATTTTCCGGGATAAAAGTAGCCTAAAGTTTGAAGTTACGATAACTTGAAACCTTGAAGCATGCACAGAAAATAGCTTCATTTACCCTAACTTATAATTAATAGGGAAAGTATGATCTAACCGTTAGTAGGTAGGTACTAGGTATTGCATTCTACTTAAAATGGGTAGCTTGGTGTGTTCATATCGCAATCCAACGACCAACCACAATACAACGGTAGTCTTGTTACAGTTCATTAGTATGAACGAAGCTATCTCCTCTTTAGATCCAGATATTGACTAATCTTCTACCGAAATAGATACTAATGAATAGATCTGTGCAACACCGTGTACAGTTTCAATTTTGGTAGCATATTTCCTTATTATAGAGCGAATGAATTAATAAATACATTACATATAAATTACATTTACTTACTCGTGAGTATGCTACCATAATGTGTGGCGTAAGGTTTTTAGAAATTGGTCAAGAAAGGAAAAGGGAAAAGTACTGGTAAAGGGAAAGGAAAAAACGCCAATGAGACACATGATAATCTTGGTGGCGATCCTTGCGACCTACATAATGTCCAGATGTGAATTGTTAACCAGTGTCAGTACTTTAGTAGAGAGGACGACATGGTTTCTTTAAAAGAAAAGTTAACATGATCAATGAATAGCAGTGAAATTATTGCAAAAGAAGTGTTCCAATATAGGTATATAACTTCGAGACGAGAGCTAAACGTGAGACATTAAACGAAGAAATCACAGAACTTTTATTGTTATACAATAACACTTAACAGTGGGCAAGTACTTTCATTTTCACCAAGGTGATACTGCGCGTAGAGTTAATGGAATACGTAGTGGATGCAAGTAATGAACTGAAAGTTTGAAGGCTGCCTGAACCATTAATTGTAGAATCCAATGTTAGGTTACGCATTCAAAGCGCAGTGATATAACTTCTTTCCATTTCTTTTAATGAGTTACTCGGTGCTAATTCTATCATTCAATCTCAAAATAAAAATAAATTAGAAAGTAATGCTCATCTTTCTCCGCAGGAAACTTTGTTAACAAGATTTCAGACATGTCAACTAATTTAGTCTGTTTATTTTTTAGTTAATGATAACTTTATAGGAGTATGATGCAGTTTTAGCGGCAGAAGCACATTTGGCATTAATGATCTTACTTAGTAAATTCGTAAATCAATGAATGATGGATCTTATTTTATAAATATGTACTTTGATATACTTAATTAATTATTAACAAAAAATGTTAGATTTATTTTGCTGTAATCCGCCAACAGAAAAAATCTGTATGGTCAAACATGCAATTATAAGCTAAGCACCGCTTACCTCCCCAACCAAGCAATAAAGCAAAGTTCCCAAGCAAGCAATGCCACCACCACTCACATGCACCACCACACAAGACTTTTATACTACTCTCGACGCACGTTTCGCCCCGACACCGGAGCATCCTCAAGAGATATCGACTTTACAATGCTGTATTGTCATTGATCTTGTATTAATTATTATTATTAATACAAGATCAATGTTATCATAGCAATACGTTTTTACATCACAAAAAACACTACCAAATGTACACAATACAATAAAATATTTCACTTCTTAAACCAAAATTCCTTTTGCAAGAATTCGTTTCCTAAACAAAAAATAGTTCCCACGCTATTTCAAGAGATCAAACAAGTATGATTTTAAACGATAACAAACATACTGACTGCTTATTATTACCAACGTTTGAGGCTTAAGCAACTTCAAGACTTGTGGAATTTGATCATCGGATAGTCTAAAGTCATTGAAGCTATTAAACCGCCAGTTTAGTTTGACCTCACTGCCCAAAGAACTATCAACGATCTGCGATTCAATGTAAAATTTGTTTGCATAACGTGGCCATATTTTTTACGGTCAAGGATGAAGCATAGCATAGGTTACGTGTGAAGACAGTTGGAACGACGATGAATATTGTTTTTTATTTCCTTTGTTTGGTAGAATGTCGCAGGGGCCTTGAAATATGCATATATATGGTAGAAACAAACCCCAACTTGAGTTCATGTTTGCGTTTCCAAGAACTAAGAATTTATTGTCGTACTTACAGGATCTAACGATTTTTAAAAGATTGATGCAGGTTCAAGATAAACACAGCACATAGCTCGAAGATCCTATAGTCGTTGAGAAGCCTGTTGCTTGAATAGGGACCTATCATCGGGGAACACAACGTTAGAAGACCCCCCAATAGGTGCAAGGAAGATCTCACTCCAGTCTCTTGACACAAGTGGCACAAGATGGTGTTCTATGGCGATCCTTGTAATAGCGGACTTCTTTCGGTTGAGACGATTACGCGATGAAGAAATTATACCCTTTTGCCCAAGTTATTTTAGTTGAGATCGCTAAGATTTTTGCTTTCGTCATGAAAGAGACATTGAAAATCTGAGGTTTTATTTTTATTTTTACAAGTCCAGTCATACTTCGAACGGCTTGACCATTTTTAAGGCCAGTGATGAAGCAATAAGGTTATGTGACCTTTCACTGATCACTTTAGTGGGCGAGACATCTAGGTATTGATTTGGATTGAAAAGATATATATTTATTGTTGTATTTTGTCATTTTTTGTATTTGAAATAGGCGTTGCAATAGAAAAGGAAAACGAAGGATGAAGGAATATTTTTTTTGGGCATAATTTTTTCATATTGCAAAATAGGCTTGCGCTTGACAATTAATGATGGAAAGCACTGATGAGGTCTAGGTTGGAGCGCGCTTGCCCAGAAATGCCTATTCACTCTTGCCTTGAAGGTACTTAAATTATAGGTGGCAGGAAACACGGATGCTGGGAAAGAGTTCCAAACCAGATTTTGACTACGTAAGGATGCCAATGATACCTTTAAATTTAAGTTTACAAAACGATAACTTTTTTTAACCTTGTAAAGTCTGTGGAATGTCACATCGACCTTGGAAGGCGGATGGCGGCATGAAGGGTAGATCCATATCGTGCGCTTCACGCTTACAATACCATTTGTTATGGTATATTTTATCGTCAATACTGTAAATAATGGAGCGAATTGTGAGTGGATTGAAGGAAATAATGTTTCCTTTTGAGTGAGGAACATTTTTTGTTGCAATCGTACGAAAATAAATATTAGCGTGGCTTTGGGAACAATAATTAAAACTAAACTATTTTATTTATAGTCATTCGAGAGCGCTACCAGTAGGGCTAATATGAATCTCTATAGAGATTCATAGATATTACACGTAAACGCGTAGACAAAATTTTCTCGTGACGCGCATGCTAGCCCTACTGGCCACTAATAACCAATAATAACCTACTTTTATTTGGAAATAAAAATCTGTTGCGTTGTTTAGACAACAGACAAACACGGATAGCGACTTTGTTTTATGTTATTTAGAATAGAGAAGTTCATGGACCTCTAGTTAAGGGTCCCACAGACACCGCACCGGCTCGGCGGATTCAGAACGTCGCTTGCCGGAACAAAACCGTTTTAAAATAAACACGATGGCCTTGGTATGTAGAGCACTTTTGACTAGGCTTTGAGATTATGGACAATCCGATTGAGATATTTCAATATCATCAGTCATCAATTATCGCGCAGACCTAACTCGCAGCTATGACCACTGCCTCAGATGAACCGCTAGATACGTGTGATCCTAATACGAATAACGGATCAGCTAATTTCCCGGCCGGTGCAGCGGCTTTGATGTACTGCTATGTGAACTGCCGATTGAGGACTGTCGACTTAAAACTAACAGTTTGTAGAGATTGTCCATTTATTCATCGGTAAGTATGTGATGCTAGGGCTAGTAGGTACTGAGAATTTCTTGACAGAAAACCCCAATACATTTTATGACCCGTTCCGGGAATCGAATCTGCTACCTCGTTATCTGCAGTTGAACTTGCTAACCTTTAAACCAACGAGGCAATTAAGAATGACGAAGGATAAATAGAACTTGTATAAAGTCATCACACCCAAACGTCTCAGAAATATTGGTCGGCCAAAACTTCACTGGTTGGATGGGGTTAGCCAAGATGCATAGCGTCGTGGTGTGAGAAATTGGAAGACGAAAGTGACAGAGATAGATGGAGGAAGCTTTTGAAGCAAGCCCGGGCTCACAGAGGGCTGTAGTGCCGCTGATGATGATGAAATAGAACTTGTCCGGCAGGTCGCCCGCTCAGATAGACCGCTACAGGGACGGCTGTTCGTCTGAGGGACCCTTTAAGCTCGCAGAGCTTGTAATATGCTCAGGCGCACGCACCGACAGGCGGTGGGCGGCGGTTTATGTGATTGATGCCGGATTCCTGCGCCCGCGCCACCACTCCACTGTTACAGAACGGTCAAGATCTATGCCCAGATTATATCAATTGTTTAAAGTACTTTTGGCTTGTTCGTTACTTGGATTGTTTAATATTTTAAACTTACGTGGGTGTCGCTATCCAGGAGGTATATCTACAGTGAGCTTAAGATATCTACATTTTCAAGGGCTGTATGCATATCTACATTTTTTATTACTAGAAAAAATCTTAAAGCAAAACTATAGAATTTAAATATTCAATGTTATTGTATTGGAAAGTTTTGAAATTCGATATATTACTACTTATAATATTATCTAACTAAATGATCGCTATTACCTGGCAAAAGAAATAGAAGTTGGTCCTAAATGTCCTAATCACAATGAGATAGCAGCTCTCGCTATCGCTCATTGATACCCTGAGCCTTATGAGGTCCGTTGTTATTTAGTAGCGACCTGTCAATTTCGTTTAGAATCTTTATGCAGCCGAATCAATGCCAAACTACCAATCCGTTATCAACAACACAGGTTTTAAACATCGTACACGGTCTTATGCAACTAGACAGGCAACTTTTATAATTATATCTTATTTGTTTAATTTCCGATAAGTTTTAAACTCTAATAAATATGTATAATTAAAAAACATCTGAATATTCATGACCATGAGTTACGTGAATTGCAAATACAGTTCTCGTTCAGCGGAGGCAGTTTTATGATGAATTTATTATGTACATATAATATGCCTCAATTTTTTTTTATTCGATGACAAGATAGCCCTTGACTGCGATCTCACCTGATGGTAAGTGACGATGCAGTCTAAGATGGTAGCGGGCTAACTCAGAAGGGGTATAGCAGTGTAAATTCAACCCATACCCCTAATCGGTTTCTACACGCCACCGTGCCGGAACGCTAAATCGCTTGGCGGCACGTCTTTGACGGTAGGGTGGTAACTAGCCACGGCCAAAGCTTCCGACCAGACCAGACCAGAGACAATTTAGAAATTATAAATTCCTAAATTGCCCCCGCGGGGAATCGAACCAGAGACCTCCCAGTTATAAGACCACAGCGCTCACCACTGCGCCAGGGAGGTCGTCAAAACATAAATATTTAACCTTAATAATTAAAGTACCTAACGGTTTATTTATCGTGTAACATATTATTAAGTATTCTTCATTGAAACGGAGTGATGGCGTAGAAGATAAACATGCTAATTATAAGATTGGTATTTTTTTTAGGAAACAGTTGCCATGTGGTTGCCATAAATCTCGGCAAATTCTAGGTTTTGTATTTTTTACTTCATACATACTTGTTAAATAGTAGTTAATTATTTACGTAACAATCACGGATTAAGAAGTAACTAATCCATAACGTAACTTAACTACTAATTTAAAAGTTGAAATTAAAAATACGACAACCTTTGAAAATTGAAATTATGTAAAATGATATTTTTGAAAGTTATGGAATGAAACGCCATCTTTTGGAGCTTCACTGAACTTCATCGCGATACATAGGTTCAGAGAGCGTAATTGGTCTCAGTTCATAGATGGCGCCTATAGTTGTTAAGTATTTAAAAATGTCAAACGGTTATCGATTTAAATCCTTTATGGTTGTCACTAAAATTAAATAAAAGTAATTAATAATTATTATTCAATTAGTTTCTTACCTTCATCTTTGTCCCCGCTTTGTTTCGGCGAATTCTGCCACTGATGCCTCACTTTCTGCGACCAGCTGACCGGACTTTTTCGACTTCTCTCGCGCACTCTGAAAATTAACATATTTATTAAATTAATTCGCACAACTGTAACGAATTATGTGATGATAGTGTTGAACTTTCCCCTAACTTTTCTACACTGGTAATATCGGTGTTAGATAACGCTGTTTACTCAACTCTCTGGAAAAATGTTATTCGTTGATAGGTAAGTAGGTAGGTACTTATATCAATGGTTAATTTATAGGTCGCCAGAATGTTCATAGTAGAGATGATATGATAGTGAAAGCATGTGTATGCCATGGTACGTACTACGTTATTAGAAATGGGTAATAAAGTAAAATTTATTGAGAAATGTGATGTGTGATCATTATCACGTTGATTGAAAGGAGGTGGGTTGATAAGGCCCAAAATCCGCCCCTCATACACTCGAAAAAAAAAGTTTCAGATTCCGACAAATTGTAAATGTATTTATATACTTGAAGATATAAACTTTATATTAATATAAAGTTTAGGTGATAAAAAAAATAGTAAGTTACAGAAAATATTACCCAAAAAGAGAGTGTTTCTTTTACTTTTCTTACATTTTCATACATTTTAGTCGTTTTTTAAGCTTTGATTTAATATTTTAGAATGAGGCGCTCCTTGAACCATGGTAAACGTAACTGATAATGATGCTCCTTTTTATAAGCTTTTATATGAGTATTAATTTATTTTGGTTCATGGAGCGCCTCATTCTAAAATATTAAATCAAAGCTTAAAAAACGACTAAAATGTATGAAAATGTAAGAAAAGTAAAAGAAACACTCTCTTTTTGGGTAATATTTTCTGTAACTTACTATTTTTTTTATCACCTAAACTTTATATTAAAATAAAGTTTATATCTTCAAGTATATAAATACATTTACAATTTGTCGAAATCTGGAACTTTTTTTTTCGAGTGTCTGAGGGGCGGATTTTGTTGCCTTATCAACCCACCTCCTTTGCTCGGGTCGGGAGAGTTAATTATAATTTATGTAGTAGATGACTCAAGCAACTATCACGAAAACTTTTATTTCATATAAGTTGCCTATCTGGTCCGGCCCGGTCATTACATTGGTAATGCAAACTATGATGGTAAAATACTATCGATATTTACCAAAATAACGTCCGAATATTTATAAGGAAGTTAATCTCTACAATATTACAAAGAGAGCTGTACCTACTCTGTGTTTCTCTACGAGATCAAATGACAAGATCGGTAGAAGATACAGTGTCCGACATAGCTGCTATGTAGGCTTATATAGTGTGAAGAATCGATGGATTTTCCGGTCACAAGTTACTGGAAGGCAACTTCGCACCAGAAACACACATTGGCACATCACCCATTAAATGGACAGTCGAAAATGTTGGCCGTTAAATGGACATACGAAGCAAATGGAACTGTGTATCTGTCTCTATTGGAGGGCTAAGTCCAGCAGAGGATGTTTACCGGCTAACGACAAAGACGACAACCATCTAAAAAATTTAAAGAATATCAACTTACATGATAATTTTCTTTTCTTCAGTCTTTTCTTCGTCGGATACATCAACCCAATCGTCACTCCTGTCACTTCGATCGCTCACACTTGTCTCGCTACTCGGTACTTGAAACGCTATTTCTTGTCCATTGTAACTTATCACAGACCTTTGCCCATAAATGCTGTTGGTTTTCTGCTCACTGGATAGTGTCGATTGGCTTATGTTCGAAACATTATCGAAGGATAACCGTTTTTGGACAGCGGACGCCAACTGCTTTTTCAAATTAGTCCTCAATTTTACCATGCTTGGACTGTTAGGTATACTCTCGTAACAATGGGATAATGACGTGCCATCGCCATGTTTAATAGTGTCATAGATATTCTCATTATCATTGTAGCCTGTATAATCTGAAGACACGATAGAATGTCGATTATAATTCGGACTGCTTTCTTTTGATTTTGGCGGCCTCGGTGGAATTTTCTCGTAAATTCTATCTGAGCCTACTTTTTCGTAACTAACTGTGGATGTTCCGCTGATAGATTTTGAAATTGAATAGTTTTTGTTATTAATATCCGGACTGTAAGGATTGTAGTGTTCAGCAATTTGTATACCAGAGCTGGAGGTAAGGCAGTACGGTTTGATCGGTGACCTGCAATATTCATAACCATCGTCACTGTCGCCGTCACCTCTCGTTCTTTCCTCGAGTTGACCGCACGGCTCATAGTTATGAAGACTACTTTCGTCTCCTTCAGGATGTGACCTCATTTCTAAAAGACACTGATAAATGTTTTCTTTAGGATTTAATTTCACTTGATCAACTTCTTTAGGAATTTCTGGTAAGGGGCAGTTAATTTTTGAAGTCCTGTCACTCTTCACAGATATAACAACAACATTATCAATGTCCCGAGGTTCTAAAGGTTCATAATCATCTTCAATAGCCGGGATGACTTTTGCTTTTGAAGTATACCCAATAAGAACTTCCTTATTGCAAGCTTCTATTAAATTACTTTCAAAATCTGAGTTTTGATCCACGTCAACTATGGGGGTTTCACTTTTATATTGAGATTCATCCGTTTCTTTTTCATGAGATTGCTCAATTTGAGTAGATTTATTAGTATCACTATCAGTACAGGTTACAGTCATCTCGTTCATTATCACAGTAACAAATCCATAAGTACTTTCAGAAGTAGATCTATCGTTTTCACCATAAATCTGTGAACTTTTCCTTCGCCATAAAAATGAATCGTTGGGAGTCACTGGCGTGTCTAGGTCCTGGTATAAGTTATCTTCTAAGCTTTTCACAACTACAGATTCAGAAGTTATTCGCTCTGCAGAATTAGTATTAGAATGTTCATTCACATCTTCTTGTATAATTTCAACAACATGTAATGGAAGTTTTTCAGAATGAATGTAATTCGTTTTAAATTTATTCCGTACATAAATTGGCTCTTTCTTTTTAGGACTTTCTGGTTCTTTGCTCATGCTCTCTTCTTGTTTTATTGGGTTGGAATTAGTGTCACTAGAAACGCTTTTAATACTCTTAATTTTAGGGACACCGTCTTTTAAAACTAAATTTTTTGTTAACACTAATGAAGATTTCTTTTCAGGTACTTTTGGTTTTTCTTTTATCGGTAATATATTTGAAGGTTGATTGTTAAGTCTTTTAGCAATAACACTACTCGCTTGGGCACTAATTTCATTTTCAAACTTTTTGATAGCGTCTTTAACAGCATTTGTTTCCGCTGGAATGTCCATTGCACTGTGCCCAGGAGATTCATTTGTTTTTGGTTTTGCCGGACTGCCATCAACGGAATCAGAGCCGCTCTGTTGTTCACTCGAGTCTTGGTATTTTAAACGTTTTTTAGGTGACTTAGGAATTTTAGTACCATCGGATTTTGAACGTATTATTCGAAGTTTGGCCGCAGACCCCTCGGATAAAATTAATTTATCTATAGAATCTACACTTGAACACCTTTTTTTATGCCCACGTTTTTTGGAACTTCTTCTGTGACGTAAAACTATTTTAATATTGGGACTGGAACTAAGTGTGGATGAAGGCGTGGAACTGTTGCTGGTAGTGCATCGGGAGGCTGTTTGTAGATTTTCTATCGTTTTTGCTAACTTTGATGGCTTCATTGATACGTTTGATCCTTCACTCATTAAATTATTAAACTTTTTTGTTAATTCTGATACTTTACTACCGGTTATTGTCATTGTTGTTTTTGTAACTAATGGCGGTCGTCGATACAATGCTGAGGCGTTTTTTATTTTGAAACTCACTTTTCTTTGTTGTTGCTCAACCCTTCTCTTGTTATTTTTTGGGATGTCTATTGGAAGTGTGGATGATTTAGTTTTAATTTTCTCTGTTGTTTGTGATTCCTTTCCTCCACCAGTGCTTCTTGTATCATCACTTTCAGTAACTGTCGCTATTTGTGCGTAATGCAATATAGGTTCTTTCATTGTTTCCTTCGCATGTAAAATTGTAGAGTCGACAGTGGCGTTTAAGAAAGCATGTTTAGCCTCGTTGATTGTTTGTTTTCTTTCACTTGCAGGTGATAGGGAAGGTTTCATCGGAGCGGAGTAAATGCATCTGTCGTTTAAGCTTTGTTTCTGTTTTATAGCCATGTCTGTGTCGGGTAGAATAAAGTTCTTTAGGAGAGCTTTTATAGCGCCGTGCTCTCTTTCATCAGAGTTAAACTTTTTGATTGTGGATAAAAAGGTTTTCGTGGTCACCGACTCGCCTTCCATTAGATTGTCTAATAGCATTTGTGCTGGATATCTCCGACCGGTTTTCTACGCCATCTGAAACAATCAAAGCGGGACAGTGAGCGTAGGCAGTAGTAACGCGTACGCAATCATCAAATATCGGTATTATTTCGAATCGAATGGATGTAGTTATAGTATTATATCACGAATTTTTTCAAACTTATCAAACACATAAATTATTAGAGCGGGTCGTGATAAATTATTCAAAGGCGAAAGTAGTTTGAATGTTAGAATATACCTAATATTATGTCGTGCTTGTATTTAATTAATAACAGCATCTTCAAATTTATCAACAAGTCAGGTGTTGACGATTTAACCAAGTCAAACCCTTTTCACAATGCACCGCAAGACATCGAGAAGGCTAAATGCCCTCTTGATGTCCTTTCGCCCCCATCTATGTGCACTATGCGATTTTCATTTCTCTCTTCCTTCCTAGATATTTTTTACCGACACTCACGATCCGGGATGTTTATAACAAGAGGTACCACTTTACTGGTAAACGAGTTCCGTCTTAGGTCACATCAACACTTTCCATCAGGTGTTGTTGTATATATATTATAATAGAAAAAGAAACAAAAATCAAGTCTGAAGCTAAGTCAGGCCGACTCGCCAATTAACAAACGTACATCAAACGTACGATACCGACCTCAAAATTGGAGTTTGAAATTGGCATGTAGATATTTATTGCGTGTTCCAAATAAGATTCAATGTTAGTGTAGGTTTTTTTATGGTTCCATAGTAAAACGAATTGGAACACATATCGTTTTGCAAAGTCCGTACTCTGTTTATTTTTTTTTCTGTGATCGAAGTCTGTTTGTATTTCCGTCTGTCCGCAGATTGTATTGGTAATAATAGATATTGGTAATTTGAAATTTCGCATAGTTGTTATACTTTATTAATCAGGTCCATAAAGATGAAAAATAAAATCTTAAAAAGTGCAAATCTTTTGGGTAGGTACTTCCCCAGCACATGAAGCGGGGATGGTTTTTGTACTTGTCTTTTTCACTGTGTGGGGTGTTGTTGGATAGGTTTTTCAATAGTGGGGTATGTTATATAGTACATTGTTACCTTAGGGATGAAAGTAACTTATTTAGTCCCGAGACGGGGTTTGGCGCCCGAGCGTAGCGAGGGGGCCTATAGTTCGAGGGACTAAATAAGTCTTTATCCCGAGGTAAACACTGTGCTTTTCATTACGAATATAAGGAAAGTCAAAATAAAAATAGAAATTAGCTAAAGAAAATTGAGTGAACTTTACCGCCTTTTTTTTTCTTTGGCCTAGCCGGCGGGCTATGCATTTAGCTTTTTAATAGTCAAGTATTGTCTATGATTGTCTATGAATGTCTATGAATCAGTTGTCTTTACTTTATGAATAAAGTCTATCTTTCTTCTTGTCTATGGATGCACTCGGGTATGTCGTGTTTCATTTGAATTCCAATAAAAATGTGACAACTAGTTTTTTTTAATTATTTGACAGCTGTCAGTTGAAAACGATTCTCCCTAGGGCTGAAAAGTATTACTTTCAACCCGCTTCTCAGGCAACTTCAGACCTACTTTCCGTGTATGAGTAATGAAAAAGATTTTTATATATTCCCTACTCTACTAAGTAGGAACGCATATTGTGACGGGCAATTACGGAACCTTACTCTGTGCGTAGTTCGACACTTGGCCGTTCATTCTTTACAAAGTAACAAGACAACCCATTTATCTTCACAACAGGTTATTAGTGTCATTGCTCCAACCATGAAAGCAAAAGTACGATCAAGAATGTGTATGAAAGTGTTCACATTTGCAATACATTTCCACTGTTTTCCTGACATTTCTGCAATGAATTGCTCATTGTTGTTATTAACTATTTCCCACGAGATTGCATCTAAGTCCTAAAAACTGGGTTGGCTAATATATCGCTTACTACTTTTTGCCGGTAGAGTAAGTACCATGTAGAGTTAGGTTTTTAAAATACCCCGCGCGAACTCTTTGTTTTTCCGGGATTAAAAATAGCACTAGTTCTTAAAACTATATCCATGCAAAAGTCACATCGATTGCTTCGATACTACGTGATTGCAGGACAAACCAACTAACAAGCTTTCGCATTTATATACATGTCGGAAACACCAGCAGGGCAGGCAACGACAGGTATCACTCTGGGGCCGAGCATCAAAAGTGGAGCGGGAGAAGCTAAACTAACTAACCTTACGAAATCTCTGACAAACACATACCTATTAGGGCTAAATGTAATATTAGTGCTAATTAATTATTATCATTGTGATAATAATAGAGTTTGTTAGCTTCCATCAATAAAAAAACCATAATATAATTACAGAAATCCTCAAGTACTTATGTTATTAGACCACTGCTTTCATGTATCTCGAATACGAACTTACACATATGCGATTTAATGGATAAAACCTGTATCAAACTTTATTCTATTTTTTTTTATAAAGTGGCTTGCTTGTTTGGGCTTGTTTGTTCACCCACTGCTATTTAAATGAGGTTTGATGGCCAAAACTGGTAAAGTTCAACGACCGCATTGAACTATAGATATATTATGTATCCATACATACATATGCATACATATTAGAGTGGTCCTTATTCCTAAGAAAAAAATTTTAAGCTATTGCATAGCTTCTATCGCGGGCCAGCGTGGAGACCGAATCCAGAAATTCCGTAACGAAAATAACCTGACACGGGACTCCTCTACGGTGAGCCGCTAGATGGCGTTGATAAAAAATGCTATGCAATAGCTTTACCGCGGCAGTCCCCGAGTGCCACACGTCTTTTTTTTTACTGGTGCACTATAATATCTTTCGCGCAATCTGAGGAGGTTGGCCGCCGTGATCGGATTCGGTCGAGAGGAGATTATTTCTATTATATCTACTAAGTATTTAAGGAGGGGACGTCTGCCAACGCCAGGCGGGTGATCAGTCCTATGTCAGGTCAAATCCTTTCAATACCCCGTGTGTGGACACAGCTTACTGGTAACCTACTATGTAGCTCGACCACAAAGGATCTCGGGCCCTTAATCAAGAGGGAGTAATGTTTTGTAGTAATTTTAGTTGCAACACCAGACCGTCTCTATATTGCCCCCTCACGTTCATACCTTACTCTTATATGTTTGTGGTTCATACACTCGCATTGAACGTGTGTCGGCAATAAAGACGCGTCTGTTCGCAAGTGGGACAAATTAGCAGTGCTCAAGCGTTAAGTGTTCATTGCAAGTTTCAGCGCAGAGCATTGTGCTTGATACGTGCTGTACGCGTTAAATCCATTCCTTGGAGTCGGAAAATTGCTCTTTTTTAACCCCCAATGAAAAAAGAGGGGCGTTATAAGTTTGACGTGTGTATCTATGTTTCTGTTGTCCCCTCGTAGCTCCCTAACGAATGGACCGATTTTGATGCGGTTTTCTCTATTTGAAAGCTGTTATGATCGAGGTAGATTTTAGCGGTAATTTGTGAAGATCTGCTCAGGCTTTTGAAGATCATCAGCTCATTTCTTACTTGATTAAAGGGTTTTACACCCTTTCACTTTCACAACTGCCGAAGGAGGGTAATATTTTTCCAGCGTATGTAGATAGTTATGTAGATAATAATATGTCTATTATTTTTGGCTTCTGTAATTTAAACGTATTACAGCTCTTACCTCTAGCTAGGTGTATTTGTTTCATTAAAAGTGATAATCGATGAAGTTTTCCCAGGGCTCAGCGAAAGCCGGTCTCAGCACGTTTGCGCGCTGACCCTTCAGGTCAACAACCCTAAGCATCTAAGGTACCTAATGCTGTAATGACAATAGAACACCTATAATTTTAAGATCGTTCATATGTTTACGTCGTAACGTAAACATTGGCATTGACATTGAGTGTCCTTTGGACGTATCCAAAGGACACTCAAGAGGCCTTTTACCCGCCCCATTTTCTCTTAAATAGGTTACAGAGGATTATTATCGACGATTGTATGAGATTCTTCATTTGTGTCACAAAATCAATTAAGACCATTCACAAAATTCAAATTGAAGCCAGTTTTCGACGCCGCCGAACAATAACACTAGCCGATGCCCGCGATTTCTTTCGCGTGGATTGAGATTTTTTAAATCCTGCGGGAACTCCCTTATTTTCCGGGACATAAAGTAGCTTATGTATTATTTTTTTTTTAATTTTTATTTAGAATTCAAAAATTATTTATTTCTTTAAAGTCCATTCCAGAATTGAATGTTATTTATTACTGATAGGTACTATTGCCACATTTCGGCCAAATCTGTTCAGTCATTGTGGCGTGATTAAGTAACAAGCATCCATCCGTCCATACAACCAAACTTTCGCATTTATAATATTAGAAGGATGAAAGGCAGGCACTAAGGGCACTGTTTCCTCCGGAAGGTTGCAGAACGATCTCAGGCGAATTGCACAATGCAGTGGCGCGTGCGCCGATGCCAATTACGAATCTGACATGCGCACAAAGCTCATAGAAAGCGGATACGTGATAGAAACGTCCATTACATTTCTAATAGGTCACTTTCGTTACACAATTTGCTGTTTATTGACGCTGTTTGGCAGACCTATCATTGTGGTAGGTACTGAATTACTGATACTGATATCGGTATTGATAAAGTGATGAATAATTTTTTTTAATGTTATTGACAGCTGCGATAAATATAATTATAATGTATTATATGTAGTTCTTGCAATTCACGAGGGCGCGTGGCTCATGGTTGTGTGTCGTATTTATATAAGTGGGAGTGACAGCTTGCTCCCCCTCCTGAGGTCCCTCCTGAGTCCTGACAGGCACACACACTTACGCTAGGTGCATGTACACGACGTAACCACAAGTAAAGCTCACGCGCCCTCATGGATTGAAAGAACATAATGTTTTAGTTGGAACTGACCAAGAAGGCGGACACATGTCAGCTTCAACTTGACTTGAAAGAATTTCAATCAAATTCAAAATCAATTTATTTCATGTATGCCAACTCGTAGCTCTTATGACACGGCATGACTCTACCACCGGTTCGGATAGAAGTTCGAAAAAAATTGTCAATACGATCTCAGCGAGCCATGTGGGACTAATCCTGTGGCCGTACCACACATGAGCGCACTCGTAACTGTATTGATAACGGCTCTCGTGCGCTCGATGAACCAAAAATAACCGAACGCGCTGAACAAGTAAAAATCACTAATTCGCAGTTCGCTGTTACTACCGTCGTGTCGTGTGGTGCGGGTTGTTACGTTCCCTCAAATATGGTTGAGCGAAGCAATGGCTGGATCATGCGTCGTGCTCGTGAACGGGTGCCACAAACGGGAATGGGTCTGCTTTGACTTCCCATGTTTATGACATGTGTTAGATTATATGTATTGTATTTTTGAAGCTTCATGGTGGAAGCACTGTATACTTAGCTTAGTTTTGTTACTTATTGTAAAATTAGTTTATTTTAATTTTTGAAAAGAGCAACTGCTGAGTTTCTTGCCGGTTCTTCTCAGCAGAATCTGCATTCCGAACCGGTGGTAGATTTATGACGTGTCATAAGTGCTACATGAAATAAATAAATTTTGAATTTGAATTTCAATTACCCGTTCATGTCAAGTTGGCCGCTACCTCGCGTCACGCTTCTTCGCACTGCACCTTTAATCAGACCCCGCTTAGATTGCTATCTAACGTATTAGAATAGTAACACAAGTTAGTAAGTCCAAAGGCCTGTCGTACCACGGCTTAAAATGCATTCATTTGGTACATCAATATGGTATCTTATGACAGTCGACTCCGACGATAGTCACTAATTTAGCAAAAAACAATAACATATTACTTTATTACAATCCTAGGGATCCCTATGATCACGTATTATCTGAGATCATTCTACCTAACAGATTATAGCGATTATCTCTACAAAGAAACTCTTATCTGACTTTTATGCAATAATACGAGTCATGATATCATATTTAATTTTAATCTACACTTTAGTCTTGTAGAACCTTATCATTATCACGTCTGTCGTCATTATAATTTAATGAGGTAAGTACAAAAAATTTGATTCCTCCATGGGTAAGTATGGTTTTTGTCGTAGACCGAATTTTATTTATTTCGTCATGGTGAGACATACATCATAATTTACTGTTAGCTTAGTTAATTTACTATTTTGTATTTGATTTGGTAAGACGTCTTAAAGGAGTGGCCCAAGAATGTCATATTCTTGTCATATTCAATGATAATATATAATCAACTGTCTGTCTGTTGGCTGTCTTTACCCAAATAAGCGTTTTATTTGAAAACTGACAGTAACATTATATGTTACAACGATAGAATATACTTACAATTATTTACCACACTACGATCTCACTGGATTACTGATCAAGACCAATCCTCTCTTACCAAAAAAAAAAAAAACAAAGATCTACACAAAAGGCTAAAAATATTGTATCCACATCTGACTACTGAAATATGTAAATGTAAATACTTCTATTATTTTCTCTGTAAGTGAATTTTTAATTCTTTGAGGAAATAAAATTTTTTAACCTGAAATATTTCTCGCGGATCCACAAATCTGACTACAAATTACCATTTCTTTAAAGACGTGTTCTATGATTTTGTCTCGACTTAAGTTTTATTATCGAAGGCATCATATTCTTGTACCTACATAGATTTATACGGTGGAAACGGTGAAAATAATGCCCAGACCTGAATAATGAATTAAGTTAATTTTAACTTTGTTGTCGATCATTAAATATACTAAGTAATAATTAAGTTTTCAAAACATTACGATTATCTTGTGTTGGGTAAGAAAAACTATCGCAAATAGCATGTATTAACTAGTAATGTCTATTTCACGCTCTGATACTCCGCGTAAAATATTCCGCGGGTGATTGTTGCGTCTACCTTGAATCTAATGCAATTTAAATGGGGGTACTTCGATTTGAATTCTTCTTATATGTTGGCCTCTTCTTTTACTTATAGTATGCCCCATGTATTAGCAGCATAAACTGCACTCACAAAATCAAGAATGTGGAAGTTCTGCGACGCACAATCAAAACGCAAACATACTAAACAAACCGTTAAGATGAGAAAAGTAGCATACTGCAGCATGTAGGTACTCACTGCTCAGGTACGAAAGAAACGATCTCGTACCATTCAAGATTTTGGGAAAAATTACTGGGAAAAGACATGTTGGTCGCAGAAGAAAGTCTTGGCTTCGTAATCTCCAAGAGGCGAAAGGATATAGCTGTGTTCGCGAGTGGTTTTGTTCATCGGTATCTAATTTTTGATTTTTTGATTGATGCCCTTTGCATCTTCATTGATGCATCAATGAAGCTAACGTCGCAAATACCCTTATTTTTTCCATTTTGGTTTAAATTAACGATAGCGCCATATTTTCATCAATTTAAAGTAAAATTTTGTTTTAAAGTTTAGACCGGTTTATAATTGAGTACAACTATTTCAATAGAATTCCATGTCACACAGATTGAAACAAAAGATACGACACCCGCTAATGACGACACAGCTATTATTATTGGTATAATAACATAATATGGGCTCATTGTTTAACTAACTTGGTCTGCGCCCATATACGTTGTTAATGTAGCAACTGAGTCTGACTATTTTGGCTCAAAGTCGAAACACACTTGTGTGATTATAATTGCTGTAATGCACGGTATTTAACTTAGATAGTGGTCAATACTGGTAAGGCCTTCAGATGATAGTGTGTAGTGGACTGAAACGATAATGATAATAAATGGATCTCTAGAAAAGAAAACGGTTACTTTTAGATTTTAGTAAAGAATGAGAAGAGTAAGTTGCAATCTTGGTTGTAAGAAGAAATAAAATAAAAGGGAGGAGTACAAGTATGATAGTTATAGCTGAAGTTCTGAAGAATCTTATGAGGATGCTTCGATGGAACATCTACTAAAAACAATGTAGAATTTCTAAATATAAACTCTTTGAAATGATTGCAAAGTACTCAAATCATACAATCTGTATTTTTAGGAACGATTAGATGCATATAATGTCTGAATAGCAAAAAATTCAAATGGCTCTTAGGATAGGTCAAGACTCTACCAGCAGCTCGCAAAGCAGATTCTTTCAAAATGTGACAATATTAATATTATATTTCAATGTAACGTTATCTCGTGGGCAGCTGAATGCAAAGCCGATTGCTTTTAACAAGTTATGATTGCACTGTCCCTAATCTATCCTTTTCATTGTTAATTGTTGATTTGAGGCCAGTCTTAACTCTCTCAAATGAGGTAGGAGGCACGTTCAAGGATGTACAAAACTAATGACGTAGGCCCTTCGCGTTACGTAGCATCACGCAGTTACGCACCCTGCACTTTATTTTTATGGTAAAACAATGTGGACCGGTCTCCGATCGTACTAAATTTGGCCAATCACTTTCTCTCAACGCCGCAGAGCAGTCACATAAGTCGTGACCAGCCCCCGGAATCTGAATAACATTTTTATCTGGCCATAAAGAAATGGCAGATTCTTGAAAGTAAAGCCAAAAATCAGTCCAAGGTAGTATCGGAACCTTATACAGAGAAATTACTAAGCCAGCAATGATTAGTTCTGTCAACTTAGTTAAGTTTAGAGATTGTGTGCAACAGAATTAACCACATTATTCCTTGCATCTTTGTCTATTAAAAGAAGCCTTTACGCGATAGGTAGGTAGAAAATCCCAAGTCTTAACATGGATACTTCAAGGCTGTTGTAACGGCCGGACGTGTCCGTTTGTATAATAAGTATTGTGTGGCGAAACAATGCCGCGCACTCCGACAAACTTCAACGTGTAAGGGAAGGAACATACGATGATAAAAATTCGGGTATCGATGGCTCTTTTTATACGTATTGTTGCCTAATTGGTCTTCGCATTGTATTGATTATCTCGGTTAATCCGGTTTTACCATCTAATATCTCATCACTCACTTATAATAATACTTATATTATATTCTTCTTTTTATATTACTATATTCTTCTTCTTTATCAACCGACAGACATACACAGCTGGACTAAGATCTTTGATCTAGATTTCCACAGGCTTCGGTCTTCCGCTGCCTGAATCCAGCGATAGTCGCTGGATAACAATATACCAAATATCAAAACAATGAAATTGAAAAAATGCACGGGAGATAGTACTACAATAATAATTGGTAAAAATTTTGCAAGATTGAGAATATTAAAATTTTGCAAGAAAACATTGTGAAAAAAATCGCGTAACTTATAGTTGTAGATCTCAATAAATTCTCACAAGCCAAAAATCATGACATACTCGTACATGGAATTTTGTTTGTCTTTCTATTAAACCATGTAAGCACTCTCTTATATCTACTATATAAAAATAAGTCGGGTTTTCCTTCCTGACGCTATAACTCCAGAACGCACGAACCGATTTCCACGGTTTTGCATTCGTTGGAAAGGTCTCGGGCTCCGTGAGGTTTATAGCAAAGAATATTCAGGAAAAATTTCAACAATTAAGAACGCGGACGAAGTCGCGGGCGTCCGCTAGTGTATGTATATCTGAAACGTAATAAAGTTTTATTAGTCTTGAAATAGACGTAACATCTAAATAAAATATTAGATCACGTATGCAAAGCTTGATTGCCTAATTAAATCGGTACATATGCATTCGGTACAGTTCACTTGAGTGTAATAAGTTGTAATAAGATTTACGATTATGCGTTTATTATTCACATTATGGCATCAAATAATTTTTAACGTTTAATTGTAAGAAGGTAAAACAAACCTGTTTTTGTGATTGATTCAGCAAAAGCAAAAGTTTCGAATCGTTAGAGCCCCAGAAACCAGTTTTAGGAGCGAACAAGCCCTTGAAAAGTTAACACATGTGCCGATCTAGAGAAGATAACGCAATAAAAATAAACCAAAAGAGACCGTTAGAAATAGCAAATGTATAATTTAGAATTAATATTACTTTATGTATATGTAAATTATTAGTTAATAAATTAATAGTTACATATGGTTACCCCATTTGAAAAGAAAAACAGTTGTTAGAAGAAAGTACGAAAAAGACAGCTCATTAACTGATTAGTTATTTATTTCTTCAAATATTTGAACTGTGATCATCCCACAAAGTACTAGATGATCACTATTCCGATGGGCTGATGACCATAAGGACAGAAGGGCGTGTTTTCACATTCAAAAGCAATTTTTAAAAGCTCAATTTTCAAAAACATGCTCTTAAATACAATACACCATCATATTTTTGAAAAGGCATAGGCATCGGTAAATGATAAATAGCATAATAAGAAACAGATTTTTTGTTATTACCTTCACGGCGAAAAGTCATTACCATCGGTCAAGCAATTGAGCCGCGAAAAGTTAACGAACAGACAGGTATGTTTCTAATCCTATTATCCTATTAATATTATAAATGTGAAAACTTGGATGGATGGATGAATGGATGTACGGATGTTTGCTACTCAATCACTCTGCAAAGACTGAACCAATTTTGCTGAGGCACAGATATAGGTTATAGACTGGAGTAGTACATAATAATATGTAGGCTTTTTATCCCGCAAAATAAGAGAGTTCCCATGGGAATCCACGCAAACGAAGTCGCGGGCACCAACTAGTCTTTAATATTGGTATGAAGAATGGAAAAGGGTACAAAATGTGATAGGTACTGTGTCAATTTAGAAGTTTTGAAACCGACGGATAACGAAACATCCTATTAAAGTCCCACATAAGAACAAGAGATTAGAGGAAGGATTGCATCGATTGACGCACACCTTACCTCACAGTAAATAGCTTAGCGAACCGCTTGCGTGAAACACTGACCTCATTGCGAGTTGCATGACCGAGAGGAATTCCAATTATCGCTAGAAATTAAAAAAATAAATAACAAATGTCTGATTGATGAGGAAGAGCCAAGGATGCGTGTTATGTTCAATACGCAGTTGATTTTGATTCAGGTCCAGATTTATATCTTCTAAATGATAACTTACCATCAATGATACGAGATTAAGTTATTCAACAAGCAAACCAAACTTGCCGTTAGTGTAAAATGGTTTAAATAATATTCGGAGTCTTAGATAAAAGCAGTGGTAGCTTTCGGGTCAAGGCTTCGGAGTCTCTTTCGGAGAGTCCGGTATTCAAATCTGAGACACCTCTAAATTTTCAGAGCTATGTGCGTTTTTCAGCAATTAAATATCTCTTGATTTAATGGTAAATCAAAATAACGTAAGGAAACCTGCATGCCTGAGCATCCTCCATACAGACCATAAAGATTCTCAAAGGTGTATGAAGTCTTCCAATCCGCACTTGGCCATCATGGTGGACTATGGCCCTTCTAATTCGAATGGAGACTTGTGAATAGTAGTGAGCTGGCGGTGGGTTGAGATGATGAATTATATTCGGAATCTGGAGCAGGCAGCATTCATTGAAACTTTTTCTACCATGGCTAAGAATAACTAAGCTGTGAAATAGAGATACCCTTAAGATACTTATGGGTTTCGCAGCACTGTATAATGTACATATAGTCTTCATGGAAATTGGAAAACTACCTGAACACCACCTGACTATGGAAAATCCATTCTAGGGAAAACAATTATTTTATATATTTCATATAATAAAGCAAATGTTTTGTGCAATCAATGTTAGCAATCGGTATAATATTCTTCATGTTGCAATAAAATAATACTAGCGTAACTGATGCAATAATACACATTGTTTTAGAAGGCCATCGATGCTTGGTGTGGCCACTGATGATTTGATACGCTGAGGAATTTATTTGGATTTAATAATCCTGTAAGGTTTATGATTTCACTGAGTCGCTCGCCGTTTACGGATACCGTAGTTTATTGATTAGATTGGAACAGGCAGGGAGGGAGGCTTTCGCCAATGTTATTCAACATTTTAGCAATAAAATTAACGATTTCATAATGGTAAACTTGAAGTACCAACGTGATTTTCTTCATCTGCTAATATTTCTCTGACTTAACCCTTTACCAAAAACTCATTTGATTTTACCAATTGGAAACTTCATTATCAACTTGAGCCGGTAAAATTGCAAGCGCCTCGTATTAATCTGAGGCTCCACATACGCTTTACCTGGTCCAGGTTAAAGTTTTCCATTTTAAATAAGCAACAAAATCAAAACCTTCTCTTTTTTTAAAGTTATAATATCTTGAGCAACTTATCTATTTGATTCCTGAGCTTCTGAAAATACGTTTAAATATAAAATACTACCTGATACAGAATTAAATTTTTTAGAAATTCCGCAGGAATTCTTTGATTATCCGGGACGAAAAGCCTATGCCCTTCCTCAAGATGCTAGCTATCTCCTTCCCACATTTTGTTGAAATCGGTAGAGCGGATAAGGCATGAAAAAACAAGCAGACAGACAGGCAGAGTTACTTTCGCATTTATAACATAAGTTGGATATGTTGCAAACATGAACACTATAAATCTCACAACTAGTCCAAAGTAATAACTAATAACATAATTAGTTTATAGCTAATCCTCATAACGCAATAGATACACATTTCACAGCTGTAATACAACGCAATAGGATATCCCTTTCCGTTCCTAATCGTACTTGTTCTCAATTATTTCATATTCCTTTTTCAATGGCAGTCGGAATTCCTCTTACGTCGAGGCACATGCAACTCATATCGGGTATAATATTGGTATAATGGACCACACGAATGCGCACGAATAGTGTGATAAACTCGATAATTTTCTACCAAAAGGATTGGGATAAAGCGGTGATAGTCTGGTTTGGCTTTAGATTTCGGCTTCCTTTTCGGATGTACTTCAATCTAGTGGGCCCCCTCAGAATAGATTGATGGAATAAGATGTAACCGGTGGAAACTCGTAGAGGTTTCAATATATCTTATGAATTTAATGATTAGATCCAATAAAATCCTCCACCTCAAAAATCGGCGTCAATGCAGCGGGGCCCTTTTTTGTTATGAGGTTGGTAGATTTGAGATATTTACCAAAAGACAGGGCTTTGCTATGTATGTTCCTTCAGAATTATGTATTCAAATTATAAATTCTTGATAGGACCGGAGAAATTCGGTCCGAAAGTTTTTTCAAGCCAGCGGGGCCCTTTTTATCCGATTGCTCGACGGAGGGTAATCTATTTGTCGTGTCAGAAAGTATTTTATTGTATTTTCTTTGGCGTATAAAATCAAAAACAAATGAAAATTTTGTAAAAACAAAATAAGCAACTAGGAAAGCACTCTGGCGGCATTTTCATTTTGGTCCAACCTGTGCTTAAAGTTTAGTATTTCAAGTACTTTGCTAAAGTTGCAGGACTGTTTAAAGTATATCAGGAACAGATGTTTTTCAAGCATTCATTGAACTCTTGAACCAAGATTACTGTCTGCCTGGCGCCTTGTACAATGTACACTGCACAGTGAATAATGTGACCACTAAAAATAAGTACCTATAGATCTCAATGCAACTGCAATAATAACTAATTTTAATCAATTACCAGTTCATGATTCATATTTGTCACTTGGTGTATTTACCGTTGCAATAATTCATTTTGTTCATTTGAATTATTGTGATATGATTATAATACTGCAACAATTTGTTGAAAATATCTATAACAAGCAACATGAGATATAATACGTCTACCGGTTTGGCTTGTTCTAGAAATCTAATCTAATTTTAAGTATGCCTAAAGATATCAACGTATGGCATTTCCGATGACATAACAAATTAATAAAATCTAAGATAACGTTAAGTAGTTTCGGATATGGCGACCAATAGACACGCTAATGGACGTTTTAGATATTGAGATGAAGCGGACAAAGATCTAAAAGTCATTTGAATAGCCTCTTACAACTATGTCATTGGCACAAAATAGATATAAGTTGTAGCCTCAGTAATATTCTCTTTGGTACGCTGAGTCGGTTTAGCAAGAACATAACATAGCGTTATATACGGCTTATATTCATTCGCTGCAGATGACAAGATTTTTTCCAGTTGAATTCAGGGGGAAACAGTCATATTCCTCAAGGGTCAGGACGAGGTGAGGCAATGCTATTTGGATTACGTTAGGTAGTCTAGAAAACCCTGCGAAGATTGCTTGTCTAAGAAAATCAGACTTTCTAACTACAGGATGGCAATAATTCCAAAAGGGATTATGTTGGATGGATGGATTATTTTGATCTGGATAGATACTAGATAGGCAAGTATATTAACAAAATAATGCAGCATACGCTACTCAAAGTGGTTAAGAAAGATAGCGTTATTAGTTACGAAAGAAATACAATTCCATGTGTAACAAGTAATAAATGTTCCACGGTTCACGGAGTACGTGTAAAATGTGTGCATAGAGTAAATGAAATTCTTAGCGGCTAATTGAGCAGAATTTTAATATGCAAAATAAAAATCAGTATTGTAATTCTACAATACTTTTTATAGTGAAAATTATTTAGTCTCAAGGAAAGTAGAAAATTATAAAAATGCAGATGAAGTTATGGGCATCAGCTAGTTTACGATAAATAATAATCGTTATCACGCGGGAAAAATTGTATATTGCATTTGTTCCCGCGTGAAATTACACACTCTGATAACATACACTAAGACGCAATACATAGAGAAAGATCAAATAACAGCATATTTTTGGTAAAATTTACTTATTGAAAGAAGTTTTTTAACATCCGAAGGTAAAATAGTTTTTTAACTTATGGTACTGTTTTATCCTTGGATATTTTTGCGGATGCCAGAAACAGATGGCAAATCTCTGTATCAAAGTTTGAATGAAGAACTAGATGAAGAAAGAACATAATATTATGTAAGAAACCTTTGTTTCTACTTTCAAGTACAAACTTTTATTTTCAGGACTTGCAAATAAAAAATGCAATCGTTCGAAGTCATGAATACAACTGATAAAGAAGAACATAGGTATCTAAATACAAAAAGGATATAAAATAAGTATCATCAAAACAAAACAAAAGAAGGATTTCGAAACTTCTTAGAAGCGATATTATGGGAGTTAATGAATGAACATTCAAGTTAAATGACATTTAGGTAACTAGTTTATAAGTAATGATAAGTACTTTAACTCAGGTAATGTCAGAGTAATCGTGGAAGTACCAGTCGGTAAAACCCTCAAAAATAAGAAAGGCTCAAATGTTCGATCTTCATAATATTTTTATTAGAACTGCTAGTAACTAATATTCTTTAAAATATTGAATAATCCCTTATATCGATATAAATCCATAACTTTCCCCGTTTCAAAAAAGGGACTGGTTCAAGGAGTGGCATAGCATGACTTGTGCTAAGTGATTATGGTTCCTTTAATCTTAATGTAAATCAACGTGGGTTTTGAAGTAATTAAGGAGACATGAAGCTACGATGAAAAAAAAAAAAGATTATAAAAAACGTATAGTGTACTAGTATAACAGTAATTTGCACTTTCAAATTCTATAAAATAAAGAAAACTACATTATAAATCAAGCAAACAAATACAGTTGAACGACACTTGTGAGACAATTTCTTTGATCCATAAAACAAAGCAATAAATGTCGTAATAAGAAAAACTGTTAACAATAAACTTACCGGTAGAACAAAATCCATTTGAACGCACTACACATTCACTTAGTAACAAATCATTGGAAACAATCACTAGTCACTGAAGAAAGTCATCATTCCGGTACTCTGATGATATATCTTGTTATTAATAGAATCTTCTTAGCGGGGGATTTTATAACGCGAATAAATCGATCGTAACTGTACACATGTTGTCTTCACAACGGTCGACGTAAATGTGTAGCGTCAAAACACGCTCGCTGGCTATCATGACCCAGTCCAAACTGGGTGAAATGTACGGCATATTATACCTGAATTCTTTAAAGCCTTCGTCGATGTTAATTACCTAACTGTATAGAAATTTAAACTTTGTAACTTGAGCAGTAAGAGCGATAATTCTTTTCAATTTGGTAGTATTGTACGTGAGATATAAAAGAATGGGAAACACGCAAACTTAGAAGCTAAAAGGATTATGGATAACAATGCGGTTTCGCAAAAATATCTCATTACTGTTACAATTAGGTAGGTCGTTGGATTAGTAAAAATAGTAAAAGTAAATCCAATATCCTAATTACTCTATTCTACTGACGTTAATTTAATTCCATGAGAACCAACGATGTTGTATAATATGATGTCGGCAAAAGAATAAAGACTTCTTAAATGATAATCATGGACACAATCTGAATACGTTTAGTCAATGGTTCAATCCACTATCCAATGACCAGAAGACCTACATTTCTTGAATTGAGACGAGTCAGCCACTTAGTCTAGGAATGCATGTCAATAGCACTCTAGCTCGCGTTTAACTTGTATTGAAGATTACACCGTCGATTCCTTTAGAAGTTTCCTTCCTGTTATTATAACAGATTCTGAACAGTTTAAGGAAACATCAAGCAAATGACCATGACATTAAAGCCACGATGATGAGAATGCATATAATGTACTGGAAATGCCTTTATAAACGACTTTTCGCTTTATAGTTCTTTGCTTTCTGCCGGTCTCTGGAATGCATCCAATAAAAATTCCAAAATTGTTTTTGTGCGGATTCTTCTTGACACAAACAACACATAGATAAAATTTATTGAACTAATTCATTTACATACTTATACAATATACCTACATAAAGATGCTCACATAATTAATATGCTTTGTGGGCTTATGTCACAAATATTTGCAATATAAAATAAATATGTCCAAGAGAAGGGCTAGAACCTTGCTAGAACACTGCTTTTTAAGTGATGCAGAGTTTTTCACTTTGTTATCTAGCTCTGAAGACAATTAATGTCAGAACCACTTTGTTGATACCTAGTTGACTAAATGACCCAGTTGGCTTTTTTCTTATATCTGGAAGTATATTTCTAGAAAGGAAAGCAGGAAATGGAATCAGTTACGCTGGGAGTTAAACTTTAGATGTAACATCATAACAGAGATGAATGATCTTCCTTAAATGGATGCCAGTTGCGAGTATATCAATGCACCTTCCTGGACCAAAGAGAAAGGTTATAAGTCAGTCGTGCGTGACAAACAAATGTAATATAACTGTAATAGCCATTTACCTAGACGACGCTAACTAATCGATTATGATTGAATCGATAAACGCGGTTTTATCCATTATTACTGCACAAACCCTATTATGATTAATATGTAACATGCTTCATGCATGAAATAAGAATTAGGAAAGTTAATTTCGAGTGATTTTCATGCATCTCTAAATAGGTTTATCACGCACGAATAAGAAAGTAAAGTATTTTCAAAAAAGTCTCGTAAAAATATAACTAAATTATTTTCCATAAATCTAAATGTATTCTCATTCATTTCAACTAATTTCTACATTCACAAGTCACAGATCCTCTCACTGTGAGAAGGCCATACTTTACCATGCTGTTAAAGAGCAGCTTCGCAGACATCACACACTTTTGAGAAAGTTATACAGAACTCTCAAGCATTCTGGTTTTCCTTCACCGTTAAAGCAAGTTTTTTTTTTTTTTTTCTATCCTCTCTGTTCTATCTGCGATCAGTCCGTGAACTATGGGCAGATCTGGGTTAAAGCAAGTAATATTAATTGTTTAAAACTCACATAACTCCGTTAAGTCAGAGATGTGTGCCTGTGACCGAACTTTGGAGGTCAGTTTTAACCACTATGCAATTACCGCGTATCCTAATCCGACCCTTTCTCTACCTAAGGAAATAAACGAACTTGATAAAATAAAAATAAATAATACATTTCATTTTATCTAGTTCAGTCCTTTTTAGTCATATCCTTCAATATTACCTACTGTTACCTTTGTGTTGTATTGTCGTCATCAATTTTCCAAGTGTTTCTGTATTTTATTTACTTTTTCTATTCTCTGTTGGTTTACTTAACTCTCACGTATGTAATATGTATGCACTATAATTTCTTAAGGTTTTGCTATGATTCTATTGATTCTTCGCCTATTTTATCCGAAATGCAGACACTTCACACTACCAATATCATATCACAAAAGAGAAAGGTACTCAATCAGTCGTGCTTATCGAATCATCACTTTCAGGTATAATCCAGCTTTTAGTTTATGTTACACGTCTAAGTTTACGAGGAAGCCCCGGAAACACTTGCTAAGGTTTCCTTCCTTGGAATCGATGATTGTATAATCGTTAAACACGTCTCGATCATATTTGAAAATCTCCATAACTTAGACATCCGATTTTCAGAGATCCATAATATGTTAGATAGATAAATTGTTTGATCAAAAACGTTTGGCATAGTTTTTAATGTTCTTATAAAGGGTTTGTTACAAAACATCTTTTTGTGGTTTTCAAATAACCTTAACGAGAATAGACGTGATTTCTTGAGAAGCGCCTTCCACTTTAGGCTGCATCATTACAATCATGAAGGAATAGAATAGAAAAACTTTTAGCCAATAAACTTTTACTGAGTACTTTCGAATCGTAAAAAAATCTACGAGGTGTTGTTAAAGGTAATTGCAAGCTTATGGTTTAGTTGTATCTAACATGGAATATACGGAACCTCACAGTTACAAAGTTGCAATATAACATAACATTATGATTTTATGTGCTATTAACGAACAGTCTGTTATGACGATTCACGCAACAGCTATAATATAAAATCACTGTGAAGTGGAAGATAGAGGTTCCTAATACTGTGAACGGTACCAAATAGTTCAGATTGCTGTATCGCTAGCACAGTTATTTAACATTCATGTACTGTGCGTTTCTAGTCAAATGATAATAATAATAAATCATTTTTGACCGAATTTGGATTATGTTAAGTGAGTTTACAATCCGAATCCAAGAAAATACGTTACGGCTATGTTGAAAAGTAAAGTTTCTTAGGGTTTCTTTTGAAAATGGTACCATCGACTCATTGAAAAGATGCTGCAAATGTAACGTACACGGAATAAAAGATGATGTTTTATTAGTGGTATGCTAAGGTGGCTTTATCAGAATAGTCTGATGTAACGGATTTTTAATGCGTTATAAACAAAGCAATTTAGATATTAACATTATATGTGAGACTGTAGTTATAGACATTATGTTACTGGGTGACCTTGGCACTGACTAGTTAGTGGCTAGCAGAATTTTATTCTCAGGCTTAATCTGTGAAGAATGCCAACCAGTCACAGGAGGTAAAACTAGTTTCATCGCTGATATCACAATCAAATATACGAGACGCATCTGTGTTACACTAATCAGTACATACCTACCTACTCAAGTGATATGGTTTTAATGTTTTTACAAATTACAAAACCAATAATAATAAAAAAAAAAAAAAATAGAGAAAACCAAGGCGGGCCCAACAAATGACGTTGACTAAACGGACGATCGCCCAATCTTAAATGTTTGATTTGATTCTAGTTATCTATTACTTATCTTAATTTGATAACTGGTAAGTTTTGATATTAAAACAATATTGTTTTTGTTTAATCTAAATTGGTTAAATGATTATTTATTTATATTTGATTTGAGTCAGTGTAGTCAGTGTAAAAACCTTTAATGAAAACTTAGGTATAAATTAATAGATAGTTAGATATTGTGATTCACTGATAGATAGATACTTCTAAATCTAAATAACTGGATCTTTATAGAAATTTAAAAATATAAAAGTCTTTAGTTTCAAATAAACTTTTAAATAAATAGGATCTTTTTGAAATTCCACTCCCAAAGGAGAATTTAAAAACCCTAAATCTTCGTGGACGAAGATTTAAGTAAGATAAGTGCTGGATAGAGTGTTTCATGCCAGGAATTATTCGTCATTTGTTAAATAACTTTCCCTATCTCGGGGTTTACTAGAGGAAAAGGACGATGGACAGTTATATTAATTTTATATACTGTCTATAAATTAAAGTCATCTGAAGATCTAGGGTAACGTTTCAAGTTTACGTTAAATGTGCGTAATTTTTGAAGGAAAAAGGGTTAGAAAAGTTCTTCGTCCCTTTCCCGTTGAAAAGTTGTAATAGACCCGATGGGACGTTCAAGTTTAGTCTATACACGAAGTAATACGATGTAATCAGATTGAGTGTACATTGAACTATATCGCGTTTCGTTCGTCGGATTGAGCAACACTTGATAGGTTTACTGTGGAAACGCTGCAACTTGCAAAATGCTGCCTACTTTTGCTGTAGTCTAACGAGACAATCCGATTTAATTGTATTGGTCGCATGCGATTTTTATAATTGTTTTGTTATCATACACTATGCATTGCATAGCAATCGTATATTTTTATTTAGAGTACACCCTTCCCTGTGTTTTGATTAAAATATCTTCTCTTACCATGGGTTGCCTGGAAGCTGGAAGAGATCGCTTTTTAGCGATAAGGCGTCAAAGGCCGCGTATTGTACTCGGTGTCTTTTACTTGTGTATTAGTTATATAAGTTTTTATTCTTTGGTGTACAATAAAGAATATTTTCATTTCATCTCATTTTCGGACCAGTGAATTGTTGTAATTAAGAAAAATCTGAAAGCTAACGGAGAGAGAGACAGATAGAGATGTTATAGGCATCTCTCTGTTTCACCGCTATATGATTAGCCTGTTTTTGTTTTTCATGATTTGTATAAGTTTGTATTAGATCCATCCATGACAGTAAATGCACGCTATTTGGAAAAAGCCTTCGTTAATCCTGACGTCAGAGAACGAGTAAGTGATTAATTTAATATTCCAAACTTTTTGCATTCGCTTCTCTTCTTAGGAGACTATGAGGAAAATGCATTTATTCAATCGGTGACTCACCGATGAACTCTGATAAAGCTGAATGGAAAGTATAGACATTGATGTATGTGCTTAATGGGAGGTTTCTTCATGTTAAATGTATAATATGTACTTCTTTCTATTTGTCTATGGAATACATATTAAATCTTCTTTCTTTTTGTGTGGCATAGATCTCAAGTTGGCAGCGTTTTTTGAGTCGGGGTAATTATATTTATTGCGGCTCATATCCCTTCTAATTTACAAGCATTCGTGATACGGCACTTCTCCCTGCTTGGTTTGCCTTGGTGCTGCTGCATTTCGTTCACTGCAGTTGCCGGTGTCAGTTCGCTCAATATCAATCGGTTCTGCGGGCTGCGTGCCCCCTCCATTACCACTTCAGCTTCGCATCTCGATGAACTTTGTCGGTGACTTTGATTCTTCTTCTTTGATTTGATTTGAGATTTGAGCACGCAGGGAAATCTGAGCATAGCTCTCTCCACCTCCCATACGCCGTAGTTAACGAACATGTTTTAGATCCATAAGTTACTTATTATTGTCAACGCTCTATTCAAAGCCTGTTGTCTCCAGGCACTGAGAAATTTTGGACAAAAAGAAATCTGTATATTTAGAAGTAGCAGAGGTAAAATTTATTTGAATAGGGGATTATAACGTACGTCTTTCCACTTTTGAAATGGAAGTCCCAGAAAAATGTATATCAACTACCTTTTGCCCGCAGCTTCGCTTACGTTAAGTTAGATTTTTCAAACCACTATTTTACCTCTTTAGTGGCTTAATTTTCAAAAATCCTTTCTTAGCGGACGCCATTTATATGCTCTTCAGCCCAATCCGTCCAGTGGTTTGAGCTGTGCGTTGATAGATTAGTGAGTCAGTCACCTTTTCCTTTTATACCTTTTATATATTTAGATAAATACCAGCTTTATGCTCAGGCGGGATAAGTTATTCATGAAAACGAGAGTACCTAATGGATGCTAAGTACAAGTGGCTCAACAGGTTCCCTCAACTGTTTAAGTGCGTTCACCCCACTTTCCCTTCTTCCTGGCTAACCTTCCACGTCGTCAGGTGGGTTTCCTTTACTGGTTATGATTATGCCTGTTCGGTTTTTGTAGTATGAAGGGGTTTGGCCGTGATCGTGTGATAGTGGTAGCATTTTGTTTACGTTTTAAAACGATCTTCCTTGATCTGTGGCTTGCACTATAATATATAAAAATAACAAAATAGAAAATCCTATTAATCCTATTAATATTATAAATGCGAAAGTTTGTATGTTTGTTACTCAATCAAGCGTTACGCAACGACTGGACCGATTTGGCTGAAATTTGGCACAGAGATAGATTATAGTCTGGAATAGGACATAAGCTACTTTTTATCCCGGGAAATAAGAGAGTTCCCGCGGGAATGAAAAAGCCTCAATCCACGCGAACGAAGTCGCGGGTGTCAGCTAGTATCTCATATTTTGATTAGCTAATGTACCTGATTATATTTAATTTAATGGGTGGCTTACAGCACTAGTGTTAAGTCGTAAAGTTGTTTAACTGCTCATGAATAAAAGATTTCTTCAAACATTTTATGTATTTCTTTGATGTTTTCTAATAGCATAATATAAAGCATATACCTACTTATTTATGCTTTCTCATTGCATTTTCTAATGAAGATAGAAAATGCGTTTATTACTGGTGTAAAATACAAATGTTTTATTTTTGTTTAGTATCATACATGATGGCGTGTAGAAACCGATTAGGGGTATGAGTACACTGCATACCCTTCCAAGATAGTCCGCTATCATCTTAGACTGCATCGTCACTTACCATCAGGTGAAATTGCAGTCAAGGACTATCTTGTCATCGAATAAAAAAATGTACATACTAATCATCGGCCGGATACTAAAGTGGAGATTTGTTCGGAGGACTAATAACATTTGACCACTGGTGGGAGAAGCAAGGGGTTCCACGGGGCATCGGCCGCTTTATTTACATACCTAATTCCACTTTAAACATGTTTATGTCGCTTGTAGAAACGTCTTTGCGCAAACAATTTTCGCCCAAACCTGTCTAATTACCGTGTCAGGGGAAATTCGGTGACAATACCTACCTACGAGTAAGAGCGAAAATCGAGAGTCCAATGAATCACGATTAGTCAGTCGGTTATGTAAGCTTTTTTAACGCATGCACATTATGAAACTTATTCTTCTTCTCTTTTATCAACCGATAGACGTCCACAGCTGGACACAGGTCTCTTTCATGGATTTCCACAGGCCTCGGTCTTGCACCGCCTGAATCCAGCGGCTACCTGCGATTCGAATTATGTCGTCGGTCCACCTAGTGGGGGGTCTGCCAACACTGCGCTTTCCGGTGCGGGGTCGCCACTCCGGCACCTTGGGACCCCAACGACCATCAGCTCTACGAATTATGCGCCCCGCCCAGTTCCACTTTAGTTTCACGACTGAGCTATGCCGGTGACTTTGATTCTCCAACGGATCTCATGTCTGAGAAATGGGATCTCCATCGTCGGCTGAGTAATCCTGAGCCTTCTTATGAGGCCCATAGTTAGCTCTTTTTTTTTATTCGATGACAAGATAGCCCTTGACTGCGATCTCACCTGATGGTTAGTGCCGATGCAGTCTAAGATGGTAGCGGGCTAACTTGGAAGGGGTATACCCCTAATCGGTTTCTACACGCCATCGTGCCGGAACGCTAAATCGCTTGGCGGCATGTCTTTCACTGTAGGGTGGTAACAAGCGACGGCCAAAGCCTCCCACCAGACCAGACCAGAGACAATTTAGAAATTATAAATTCCTAAATTGCCTCCGCCGGGAATCGAACCCGAGACCTCCCAGTTATAAGACCACGGCGCGACGCTCCCACTTTTAGAGCTATGAAAGTTGTTTTGGTTACCTATTCACCATTAGCAATCCTATCAACGCTCATTATACTAAGCGCAGGTCTTTTAGAGAAGGGACATGGGCCATAGTACATTGCGCTGGCCAAGTGTAGAGTGGCAGTATTTACCTAGGTTTAACAATCGATGGAATCGATAATGTTATCTACTTATTATTGGCTTATAATCGGGTTCATTGTACAGCCTGTCCGTATTTTACGCCATCGAAACTGAGAAAAAGCTAGTCTATACAGTCCTTCGTGGCACGCGGAGACATAAAACTGTAGACTACAAGCCATAGTAAAAAAAACGTATGAAAGTAGCGCGATACGAACAGCATAATGCACTTTACAATAATAATTATGTTTGACATTTACGGTTCACGAAAATCCGAGACGCGGTGTCTGTTTTGCACCTTGCCTTTGCAATGATGGCACCGCTTTCCGGACAGCTTGGTTACACAATGCTGGTTACATATTGCTACCATCGAAATATGTATAATTATTATGAACTTCAACTAGCTTATGTCTGCGTGGAGTTAGGTCTTAAAATCCCGTGAGAACCCTGTTTTTCCGAGATAAAAGGTCATGTCACCCGCCAAGTCTTCAATTACAATTTACATCCATCCAAAAATCATGTCTAGCCGTTGCTCCGATTTATTATACCGGTAAAGAATAGGTACTTATAATCTACAGGTTTCTTCATTTTGGTATTGATCACGTAGAGAACTTTCTGATCTTGCTCACAATCACGAATTTGTGTATCAAATATTTGTAATTTCAATTATATACGTGATCAAATATAAACATGATCAGAATAATTCATATAATTCATTCATAATTTTAGCAATAATGTTACTAATGTACAATCACTAAACTGAATTGACAGCTGTGCGATTCTATTACTTTTTCTCTCGCTCTCGATTGCTGCAGTGCATGTGACGAGGCAGCTTCTACAATTCTACATAATCGGCCTGCTGGTCTAAAACTAGTGCTATCCTTTTCCGTCACGATCATTATGAAAGGGATAATAACAAGAAAATACCCGTCAATTTCGCTTAGAAATTGCAGCCAGCGTTTTGGTCACATTGGTGGCTAATTGGCCATTCCAGTGGTTTAGACTTTAGATGATATTCTTTATATTTAGTTTTTAATTTTTAATATTTACTTACCTATTGTTTTAAACTAAATAACTTCAATAAATATAATTTTCTTGCACTCTACTCTTTATGGTTTAATTACTTGGCCGTTTTTGTTTTAAATGAATACAAAGCATGCATACCATATGCGGGAGCGATGTGGTTGGAATCTGAAACAATAACACAATGTCTATATCAGCAAGTGCTAGACATTACAATACATTTCACATGCTATTACGTCAATCGGTGTATTTCTTTGCGCAGTGGGGAAGCACTATTACAAATACATACCTAGTTGAAAGTAGCTCAGTTTCATAAAAATTCACAACTATTTTTTATTTATTTACTTACTTAATAATTAGTAAAGTAGAGTTACTGAGAATTACAAATAGAATTGAAAGTAGTTTCATAAAAATATTTAATTAGTTGGTACAGTTAATTATATCTCTAGAGTCTAGATAGACATCCGAAATTATAGTGCAATGTGCGAAGAAAAGTGTTTAATCCAGGAACGAAATGTTGAATGTATATACATATGTTCAAATAAGTAGGTATAATATACGTAAAAATTATTCCGGTAACGCAGATGTGTGTTTAAAAATGGCGAGGTTAAATGGAGATGGTTAAAGGTGTAAATTAATATTTTAATTTAATTAAGTATAATGGAACCTTAACAATCGATTCAGTGCGTAACAACTTTCGCTCTAAACAGGAACAATACAAGTTGCAACAATAGATGTCTTCCACACTTCCTTGCGACGAACAACATGATAATATTCCATTCCATGTTATGATTCCATGTCAAAAACAATAATAATTCTTCTTGTTCTGTTCTTCTTCTTGAGGGTTCTTTAGCTCTTTGGGCCCTTTTACTAACCCTCCGTTTTGTCTATATCTCTCTCGAATGTCTCAAATCCATATTACAGTATATCATTATCCATCCATCCATTCATACATCCAAACTTTCGCATTTATAATATTAGTAGGAGTAGGATAATACTACAGAACCCTTTTGCGTAATTCCGATTCACACTTGTCAAAATTATCATGCTTATTATATTAGGTATTTCCGTCAGTATGTTTTCTATTTTATTTCTAAGTAGGTACATAACTATCTGATTACGTTTGGTTATTTGCATATCGGCCTTTTTAATGCAAAACCATTTTGGCTGTAAACATACGTACGCCTTTCTATTTATAATAATCAATATATATTGCGCAATGCACTTTCAATCAGTACTTTCATTATCAGAAAAATGTTATCTCTATCCAATCTCTGTACCTACAATATCATTTTCGAAAAACAAAGCAGTCACTTTTATATCGGTAATTTTGTGAAGAATAAGAATCAACTTTCCGAACCGGTGGTAGATTCTCGACTTGTCGTCATAATATCTTCTCATATAAATACATACCTACCATATAGGTCTACATACATAAACGGCAAAGGAGGCTGACTGACTGATCTGTCAAGTTATCAACGTATAGCTCAAATCATTGGGATTGGGCTGAAAGGCATACAAATAGCTATTATGACGTAGGCATGTACTAAAAAAGGATTTTTGAAAATTCAACCCCTAAGGGGGTAAAATAGGGGTTTAAAAAATCGAACTTAACGTGAGCGAAGCCGCGGGCAAAAGCTAGTCTTTAATAAATGTACTCGTAAGTAACTCCCATTCTTATAATTATATTTAGGTAGGTACATCTATAAAGTAGGTGTTCGAACTTTGTAGGCAGAATATTTATTTCATGGAAGTTAATCGTTCAAATTATATTAAAACAAGGGCCCAGTCAGTGTATTTTTAGCAGATAAGCGCAGCTGTGCACACCAGCTCTTTATTACTCACTGCGCGCATTTTTTTAATATCTCAATTATGGAGCTTATAACCACAACTAGTAATCACAATATAAGTAATATATTAATCCCTATCCCTGCTCATAATCCGCTGTTCCAGATCATTTTCCCACGCACTACCAAACTGTGGAACCAACTCGGCGGTGTTCCCACTTAATTACAACATGGGGTTATTCAAGAGGCGGACCAACCAATTCCTGAAAAGCCAGCAACGCATTGGCGGTACCTCAGGTGCTACAAATGTTCATGGAGGTTCATGGGCGGCGATGATCACTCCCGCCTGCTCGGTTGCTCGCTATTCATATAAACAAAAATATTATTAATTAATGCGAAAGCCTGTTCGTTTGTTAGTTTACCAGCAAACATGATATGCATGGGTATAGTTGAGATCGATCCCCCATGGATCGTGGGGCTCTACACACTTGCCTAGACTGGCCAATGAGAAAAGGAGCCGCGTGGTCGGTCGGATTTATCTTACTTTTGGATGGAAAACAATTCCAAATAAAATGCACTAATGTACTTAATTAATTCGAAATACTAAATTAATTTTTATGTAATACTAGATTATTTATTATGCCATTCTTTATCGCGATACTTTAGAGCTCAAAAAGAACACAAAGCATATAGCTATAACTTATCACCAAAAGAGTCGAAAGTAGTACTTACAACAAAGTCAAATATCGATACTTGCGTGATAAGTCTTGCATGTCATCAAAACAGTTTCGACTTCATACATTGACCTACTAACCTGCAAGCTTGGAGCTATTTTATGAATCACGCTAAGAGGCTCCTATGTATTAATGTATCGACAAAATGACACCATGTATATATTTATATAACATTATTCTAGATAGATACAAGGTTCAAATTACAATAAATAATTAATAAATAGGCGTCATTACTATCATTCACGACTGTGCTAAAGAAAAATGAGTCATTATGATTGGATTGGTTAGGTATGTGGTTTTCTTAACATTCTTTAGATAAATGTCGCTACAGCCTGCTCACTCACTCAAGTTTTGGCAAAGTATGCAACTATGTAGGCAAAGTTATAAATGTCTTCAGATCACGGCAATCTTGAAAACCGACGGTTCCCAAAAACTACATCTGCGCAAATGTCAATCATTTATTTAGAAAAGCATGTCATTAAACATAGTAGTAGCATGACATTTCTGCATACTTTATTTTAAAATGTTAAATATAAACAAGCTCAGAGAAGTCGCATAATAAAAATGCTTAGATTATAACAATGATTATTATGAGCATAATAAAACAGTTTACATAGTAGATAGTTGTCAAAATAGTAAATTACTTCAGAACATCGACAAGACACGCATATAGCTGATGCTATCTGCGCGGGCGCGCGATATCATCGATCAAAAACAATGATAGTGGTGGGCTTCTCGAGCTTCCGGTATCTTATCGATTCATCGATGTACCGATTATTCGATTTCCTAACAGTAATATCCTTTGATACAAAAATTTTGTAATTCATTTTTACTATTCTAGAACAAAAAATGTATATGTATTGTGATTAAGGCCAGTCAGTCTAATGCAACTAACTTAATATATTTTTTTATTGATATTGGCCCTAATGGCTTCGTTCCACATTAGATTGGGTTTTAGATTTTTACAGATAGTAGAGTTAAACATACTTAAATATAGTGTAGGTATAAAAAACCCAATAGCTCAACGGGCAAAATCCTGAGGTCTGAAAGCCGACGATTCATATCCCACCCATTACACTATCATTGTCGTCGTCAACTAATGGATAGACATCGACTTATTTTTTTATAGGAATTTCTACACACCCTTATGACTCTTATATCCAGCGGTTATGATGTTCGCTTATAATATGCTATCTGCTAATATTGCGCTTTCCTGTGCAAATTCGCCATTCCAGCACGGGATTTCTATTGTCGTACACACTCTTAACACACCATGCTTTACAGATAATTCAGAAGGAAAATTGAAATACGAATAATTGAAGATTAGCTTGGCAACTGCTATTTGAAATTAACCATATTTTAGAAAAGTGAGTACAAATGAAATGATGAAGTGAGTACGATGAGTGAGTACGAGTATGAAACAACCCAGAAAATCGATTCCTTTTCAAGTTAGCCCATCACTAAATAGTTTTACAAGGAAAGTGAATGTGCTTCCGCTTGAAATAGCTTACAAGTAAAATCGTGCGAATAATTATTATGAACCTGCCTAAAGATTTTATCGATTTTTGATATCGATTGTTAATAGGAACCTGTGTGTTCTCCTGGTTATAATCTAAGTACTTAAAATCGAAGGAAAGTGATTATTATTTATTATAGGTAACAGACTAAACAGATATTTTTTAATATTATTCGTCTAAAAGGTAAAGTGAAAAGTTTTGGGTTTTACTATTTCTGAAAATTAATCTTCGATCTGATTTGTGAGATACTTTGGTCGTAGTTAGTAACCATTTACCTCCCTACCACCAACGATGCGACGTGTCGCCAAGCGATTTAGCATTCCGGCATGATGGCGTGTAGAAGCCAATTAGGGGTATGGGTTTAATTAAAACTGTCGTACTCCCTTCCAAGTTAGCCCGCTACCATCTTAGACTACATTGTCACTTACCATCAGGTGAGATCGCAGACATACTTGAGATCAAGTAAAAAAACTGTCTTTGCGTGGTAATCGCGTGTAAAATTGTAGACAATAAAAAAGTTAATTAATGTAAGCCAATGCTAAGAAATGTTGCAAGGAATGCCGAGGTTCACTAGACACCGAGGTATCCACACATACTCGTGTATACTCGTGTATGCTACAGGCTCTGCAACCAATCCTGTGGCTGCAACCGGCCGTTCACTCGTGACTGGCATAATACAATAATATCTTACTAGCAAAGGCCTGTGACTCTACATACCATATCCTTACGAATAATTAATGCATTGCAAATTGCAATGTTTGACGGTTTGTTGATTAGTCTTTCTATCACGTAGCGAAGTAGCAACGGATCGACGGGATTTTTTGCATGTTTCCTTTTATTCCGAAAAAAACAGAGGGTTTCTGCGGGTTCTTAAAACCTAATGACACCCAGACGAAGCCGTGGGCAAAAGCTAGTAATGTATAATTATGAGACTGAATTCGCTCATTGTGAGAAAAATCTGTTCAGAACGTCATTAAACAACGCGAAATTCGTGCTATGGCACTTGAAAAACGGCCACATTGCGTTCTGGCAAAATGACCAGTAGGTAGGACTTGTGGAGGACTACATTCCTCCGATTTGATGATGTGATGATGATGATGAATAAATGAAATAATAATTCTTTATTGTGCACCAAAAAAAAAACCCATCATCTGAAAAGAAAACAAAACAGAGAGTTCCAGGCAACCAACGAGAAAATGAAATTAAAACAAAAATCGGGTTAGAGTGTGCACTTAGCTAATGAAAGGGGAAGGAATAAACGTCATAATAATAACAATATAATTATGTAATACGTATTATTATAAACATGTAACAAAGTCTAAATATACGCAATGATGATCATGGTGCCATAACGCTGATGCGGCGTTGTGCGCTTCCATACAAACAAAAAAGCGTTATGGTGACGCAGCGCACCATGTAGCTTAAATACAACGTGATTGTTCTAAAGGCATAGGATGCAGCAGACGCACTACAATGACACCGCAACGCAATACAGTGCCGCCGCAGGCCAGGCAGCAATGGCGCTCCGCGAGCCATTGCTTTTAAGGCGCTAATGGCCGCCGGTAGGTCTCTCAAACGAATACATCTTAAAAACCATTGTTCCAATGCGACCTCCCCAGCTGCAGCAACAGGTCAAGGCATTTTATTGTCATCAAACAATAAGCTAAAGGAAGCCATTTATTTACGATTGCCAATACCTAAAGCCTATCCCAGATCCATCGAAATACATCAACCATATGATTGATAGCAACTCAACTATAGTCTGTTAAAGCATGAGTTTCGAGAGTCAAGAGTTTTGCCATTTATTCCACCTTTTCACATTGATATGTGCATAGTTTAGTTTTAATAAAATCGGGTTTATTTTTATGTTAATTTATCAAACTCACTCATTTTATTCATCGATGACTCTTTCACAATAGGTGCAACCTATTTTTCAATTTACCCATGTCAAATATTGGTATGTATGTATGTTTACATAATTTAATACTATGACATAGTAAAACCATGTCGTCTTTGCAAAGTTCTTTTTGAGGTTGAGTGTACTCGAACGAATTATAAAAATCTTTTCAGAAATTTCGTCTTCGTAATGGAGAGAAAAGAAATACCTTTGGAATATGTACTAGGGGCACATAAACATAAGTACATTGCTAAATTTAACAATCTACCACGCCACCAAGAAATCGGCTGAGTAAATAAAGAGTAAATATTATAATTAGTCATTGCCTTCGTTATTAGGCAATAATAATGTATTCTACTATTAATTATTTTTCAATACACTTGCTGTTTATATAGTAAAGAGACAACACTTATAACAGAACAGAGCTAAGTTAAGCGAATCCACTGAAATATGGATCAGCTACTTGGTTATATGTGACGATTCCAACTAAGCTACGATAACTTACTATACTTACCCTTCTGCCATGCAGTCCTAATCGATCGGCTGCCCGTCATACCTATTACTTTTCGATCTGAAACGACCATGGAACGACACATTTTAGCTCGCATAGCTTCGCTTAACTTGCATAATTAGCGTGCTAAGCTAAGTTACTATAGTTCGCGAAAAACAATTTACTAGGACAAACAACATTCTCCAGTGAGCGAAAATAGTTAAAAATTTAAATTAGTTGATATAACATCTTTTAGATTACGTATATTATCACGATTAATTATGCATAACATTTAACCAAAATCCTTAATTACGATTTGCAGCAATCAAGTTTCACTTTTTTTATAAGTGTTATTTAATATGTGTTGAAATTAGTTGATGCGCCCTGTTTGAAATCTATACAAATGAATAAAGTTAAAGGGTCTGACTTTCTGATTGTTATCTTTTCACGCCACAACCTCTTTTTGTATTATTAATCTGTGGGCGTAGCTATAACCGAAGCGATCTTAGTAACATTTGGCTTTGAGATAATTGCATCCTCGCGACGATCATAAGATACTTTTCATCCCGCAGAAAAAAAGAAATCTCATGGGGTTGTTTTCAACCTTTGTCCACACGCATTGCATTTATTATAATTGTCATGTCATAAGGCTTACCAGTTAGCCTACTAGATATCAGATAAATCGTTAAGTTTTTTATCGATGTTTGTAATCTCATTCGATTTCTATCGGTAAGTGACTGATGATTTCAGATTAATTAAATCTACATCAGCAACCTATCAACGGTTTATACTATTGAGCGCAAGTCTTCTGTCAAAGGAGGGTTATAAGGCCATTCTATCACGCAGGCATGCAGGTGTCCTCATGATGTTTTCGTTCAACGTTGAAACATTCGATCCTGGCACGCACATCTGGCTTTTCAGAGTTACATGCGTTTAAACAATTATTTACCGCGACTAGAAACTATAGCTATAGAAAAGCTCACAACAAGCTCAGGCAGGATATTTTTAATATCACGTTCTCACAATATCACAAAATTACAAGAAGAACTATTCAAATAGAGCAATTCAACCCTAAGTTTTGGTCTTTAAAAAGTCTTTTCAATGTAATTAATAAGATTTTTCAATAAGCCTACGATGTATTCAAACTTTTAACTTGCCATCTCCAAAATGTCTAAATATGATGTCTAAGTTGCAATTCAGTGACCTGGATAGACAGCTACAGGCCGAATTATATCCTAGATGATGTCTACGTGGACAGATTTACAAAAAAGATTGGTTCATATAACCGATAGAGCCTATAACCAGATTGACAAATCTGTGTCAATTTACAAAAGGTTTCCTTGACCGAACCGGGAAACGAACCATGGGCCTATTGTCATTTGTTTACAAGACGGACATTTTTTCAACAATACTCAAAGTAACTACGTATCTATTAATTGCATTCCGTTCATTGCAACAAATGTAGCTTACATAGAGATCATTGATTCCTTGCGTTTTTTTAAAAATGGAAAACGTTTGAATACTTCATACATAAACATGAGTCGAAACGTTCGTTAAATAAAAAACACGAAGCCTCTACCAATAAAATATTGACGTAATTTAGCTAACAGACGACCTAGCAGAACCTGATTGGAAACGTGCAAACACGGCGACAAATATCTCATGATACTTAACTATTTTGATTCCTCCACTTACCGAAGAAAGCCGGGGAAAAATCCAACAGTCTGAAAAGCCATCAATCCCTGTATCGTAAGGTATACAGGGTTGATAACATTCACATTGACACTACACTATCACTATAGGTTACGGGAGTCTGTTTGTGCGCGTGAGACGATGCGACTGAGCAACGGATCGCGGTAGACTGGCTACTGGCGAGACCAAGAGAGGCTTCGAAGGCGATTTTCAGATTATTAGCGTAACCGAGAAATTGTAATTAGACGATAATGAGTTTGAAAACATCTGAAAACCTTGCCATACCCATGTTCCAATGCCGATATGATTTAATGGTTTGTTACTTTTTATGCAAAATTTTAGTACTTATAGTTTGAAGTTAATTTATGATTTTACTAGCTGATTCCCGCAAGTTTTTCCGCTTGGATTTAGTTTTCAAAAATCCCACAGGAACTCTTTGATCACTCTCCAGGTCCTCAACTATACCCATGCAAAAAAATACGTCAATCCGTTGCTGCGTGATTGACAAACCAACAAACTAACACACTTTTGCATTTATAACATTAGCAGAAATGACGAGTAGATAACGGTGATACATATTTCAAGACCATTCACCGACTCATTAAAAGTTTTTTTTGTATTATTTTGCCCAAAAACTATGAATATGGCAGTTGTGGAAACTGATATTGAATAGGTACGGTTACAGCTAGGATTACCACTTTCAAAACACCTGATATTAGGTAATGTGATCCGCATAGTATTTGTAGGTGTCTCAATACTAATACTGGATCAAACTTGAATAAAGTAACTGAGGGAATGATAATAATTTATCATATCATTTTTCTTTCGCTACCCTATGCTATGCTATGCCCTAGGATATCGGAATGCTATTGTATTGTTATGATCTTTTTCTACTTCACTTCTGGCTCATTAACTCTAACATCGAACTCTATGACTTTATGAGACTATGATTTTATGCCGTATAATTTTATTGGACCTTTAACTATAAATCAACGTTTACATTTAAATTCAGAATTATTTATTTCATGTAGGCCAACTTGTGGCTCTTATGACACAACTCTACCATTGGTTCGGTAAGTAATATATAAAGGACCAAAGAACCAATTTTCATCTTAAGATAACGTAATAGACTCTGTTACATTTCCCTAAGAGTTCTATTAAACAGAGGCTACATTAACATCAAACGACTGGCGCCCTATAATCTGATAGCACGACCCAACTATTGCCATAATAGACACTAAAAAGAGAAAGTTTCCAATTCAACCCATTTGCACAACCCGGTAAGGTGTTAAAGCGAATATTAATGGGATAACAGTGTTTACTAGCTTATATGCACGTGAGGTAGCTGCAAAGTGCCAAGTTTGGCCATTTGTATGCTATGGGGGACGGTGTTAAATAATACCATGGACGTTTGCGTTATAAGTGACACTTGGTAAACAGTGAATTGGGTGCGAAAATTGCATTGACATGGTTCAGGTTCTGAGCAACCGAAGCATTTAGTTCGATATGCTCTTTATTAATAAAGCTTTATTAACGGGTCACGAAGAGCTGAAGTGGCAACTCCGAAGTGTTGGCAGACCACTATAGCTTCAATGGCCCAACTGTCACAGGTGCGGACTGAAAATTGAAAGGTCGCAGGTTCGATCCCCACCCGTTGCACTATTGTCGTATCCACTCCTAACACAGTGTTTGGAGGTGAAAGGAGAATAGGCAATTTCACCTTGGCTCTTTAAAAAAAAAAAAGAACAAATAAAAACCACTAGATGCAATGACTATTATGCGAGTCGCAGGGAATCACTGGATAAAGGCGGCTCAAGACCGAGGCATGTTGAAGTCTATACCTACAAGAGACTGATGCCCGTATTGATATCTATAAAGAACATCTATTTGTGGAAGTTTATAAAGAGGAAGAAGAAAGACACTTATCAGTAAGTAGAAAAATAACTAAATAATGAATGCCTGAGTAGTCATGCTCTCTTTAAAAATTTCTGTGGTGGTGTCGTGTGGTGCGGGTTGTTACGTTCCCTCAAATATGGTTGAGCGAAGCAATGGCTGGATCATGCGTCATGCTCGTGAACGGGTGCCACCAACGGGAATGGGTCTGCTTTGACTGCCCATCTTGACATGCGTTGGATTGGTGTACCTACGTATGCATTTTTGCATTTTTGAAGCTTTATTGTGGAAGCACTGTATACATAGCATAGCTTTGTAAAAAAAAAATTTTTGAAAAGAGCAACTGCTGAGTTTCTTGCCGGCTCTTCTCAGCAGAATCTGCATTCCGAACCGGTGGTAGATTTATGACGTGTCATAAGAGCTACAAGTTAGCCTACATGAAATAAATAAATTTTGAATTTGAATGGATTTTGAGTAAGTGACAAGCTTTTGAAAGATATATGATATAGATTTTTCCAAAGCATGAGGTGCTGTAAATTCTAGTTTTGCAACCTATTTGAAAACAAAAAAACATCGTAACGTACCTGTTGTACCATGTGTTCGATTAAGTTCCCAAAATGGAGATGGAAACAATAAAGATGAATTACGTAGCACTTTTACATGGAAAGCGAGAAGAAATGTTCCCAGGCGTCATGAGTAGAGTTATCTAATTTCGGTAGTATGGAGACAATGAGTGATAGCACAATAGGTGACAATGTAACAGGTGATGCAACCTTCTGGGAACTCGTTGACGAGTTGATGAAGAAGGTATTTAAATGGAAATGAAAGATTAAAACCTTATATAGGGATTGATATGAAAAATGATAAACAAAAACGATAAGACTCTGCTATAAATTGCAACTGAAAATCAGAAAGCGCTGTATAATGTGATTTAGCACTGCCTGCCTTGCAATATATAACAAATGCGATAAAAATAAGGAAAACGTAATGACTTGTAGCGACTATTAACATTTTGAATATCAAAAGGTCTAAAGCCTAAATGGGCCTCTCACGTTACGGGCAGAAGCTAGTATAGTTCTTGCAATTTACGAGGGCACGTGGCTCATGGTTGTGTGTGTGTCGTATCTGTATAAGTGTGAGCGAAAGCGACTGACCGCTCCCATATAGGCTCCTGGCAGCACGCACACTTACGCAATGTACATGTAAACGACGTAACCACAAGTAAAGCTCACGCGGCCCTCGTGAACTGCAATAAGTATACTTATTGTAAAGAAATGATTAACAGCCTTAGGATTTACTAAAATTGATTGCTACAGGTCAATGTGATGATTGGCTAAAATGCATTGTTGCAACCACAACGCCATTAATTCAGCCAATCAACACAGTTGGCACAGTAGCGATGATTGAGCAGCTAACAACTCAAAATAGCGAGTAAGAGAGAGTTATTTTTATCTATTGATTGATGTGGTACATTATTGTAGTAAATGTAGGGTACGAGATTATAATAACCTGCAGCCTGCAGTAGGTACATTTGAATGAACGTTTATCAACTGATTACCTATCAGTCTTATGTAACTTTTTGTATGAACCAAAAAAAGTTGTTACGAGGTTTAAACGGGCGTGGTCTTTATGTTATCGTAAATATCTACGCATATATTTTATTTATTACATCATACATGATCGAAGATATAACGAGGCGAACGAGTATGCAATGAATTTTTCCATGCACTCATTAGTAATTATAGAACGATCATTCTGAACCAGCACTAGTTCTAGCATTTTAGCAAGATAGTTGATTTTCATTTCAGAATAATTTATGAAGGTTGTGAAGTAATTCTTCCATTGAATCATCTCGTCTCAACACATCACCGGCCCACTACTTAGCACAGGTGTAACAGGGTAAAAATTACATTAAATAACATTTAGGGGATGATTTAATTCTGAACCAGCACTAGTTCTAGCATTTTAGCAAGATAGTTGATTTTCATTTCAGAATAATTTATGAAGGTTGTGAAGTAATTCTTCCATTGAATCATCTCGTCTCAACACATCACCGGCCCACTATTTAGCACAGGTGTAACAGGGTAAAAATTACATTAAATAACATTTAGGGGATGATTTAGGTATGGTTAGTGAAAACGGGCATGAACAAAGCATATTTTGTTCAGAATATTTTTACTCTAATTTTACTAAGGTAGATAAGATGCAGGTAATCAGAAATATATATTGGACACCTGCCAATACTTTATGGTAACAAACAACAATGGAACATAGCTTCTTTCCTCATAAGAAGGCCGCATAACTTTCCTCTGCACGATACCTAAATACAGTTAAGAGGAAGAGTATTAGTACCTAATGACAAAAAGTGCATCAATAATGTAACAGCATTTGTACGACTGCTGGCGGAAATTACGCTATGTAGACTATTCAAACCTATTTCCTGAGAAAATAGGAACATAACAAAGCTAATATCACAAGCACAGCACAAATCACTGGTCAAATCGGCCTGTTTGGCATACAAATAGGTATGATGACGTACAGGCATTCGATTAGGATTTTTGAAAATTCAACCCCTAAGGGAGTAAAATAGGAAAAAAAAAGAAAAATGAAACTTAACGTGAGCAAAACCACGGGCAAAAGCTAGTCACTTTTAAGGCCCATCATCTCAAGTAATAGACAACCTGAAAGTAAAACCGAATCCGAAAGTAGAGCCGAAGCTGCCAACAAGATTTACATAAATTTCAAATAAGTATTAAGCGAAGATCTCAAGATTGCACTCTCACTCTGCTCGGACTCAAGATAAAGAGAGACTTATTTATCTTACGACATATTTGTGAGATCAAATCTGAAATGAGGAGATTCATAGGAAAACCAAAGTTACTGACATAGCTCATCAAATCATGAAACTGAAGTGGAAATGGACGGGGCACATGGTTCGAAGAACTGATGGTTGTGGGGGTCTCAAGATTAGGGACCCTACTCCAGAAAGCGCAGTGTTAGTGGACCGACGACATCAGACAACTGACAGCAGGGAACTGCTAGATCCAAGCAGTGCATGCAAGAGACCTTTGTCCAGCTGTCTATCGGTCGATAACAAGAAGAAGAGGATATATCTTCATTTTAAATGTCTAAAGCCAAGCAAGTGTACATTATATAGATGCCAGCCTTAGTTTCAATAGGAAGTTATAAATCTATGAGGGCTTCTAGAAGTAATCTCTTAGAAATAAGCTCTAAGAGCTTTTGCACGTCTTTTGTGATGTTTATGGTTTAGTTTAAGTTTTTGGTACAAAATAAATCAATTCACTCTTCATAGACTAGAGAACCTTCGAGCCTCGAGGCCCCGATGCGATGGTTTTATGGCAAACATGTTGCTTGAGACGTGCTCGCGAAAAACATTATGCGGTTAAACACCTCAAGGTTTGTTGACTCTGTTCCAATCAGGGCTGCCTGCAGGATAACGGTTTTCAAAACGAGGATTCTAAGAAGCGCAAAAGAAATCATTAAAATCGGAAATGGGTTTCATTAAACATTACTCACTCACTCGATTTTGTTGAACACAATTTCTGAACTAACCTAAATTGACAGCTTGATATTTAATGCTATCCTTTTCCGCAGAATACAGACAAGGCGTTAGCGTTGTGCTATACGTTAATCGAGCTGGATGAGGACAAAGTTACAATATGTTTGACGAATGGGATTGAGTGAGCTTCTTTAGGCAGATACACTACCCGACACTAAGCACACATTGATTATTTTAAAGAGAAAATAAGCTAGCCTCGGATTCATAGAGCGTCGTCTCGGTCACTATAAGATGAAGTCGAAGCCATTCAACTATTCCTTCCGTTCGCTTCTTTTTGAAAGCATAAGCATAATTTAAGATTTTGCACACACTGTGCATGTATATAATGTATTAGATTATAAGCCTTTGTAAAAATCACTAGTAAACCTAATAAATAAAATAAAATAAAAAATAAAATAAATAATCATAATCATCATAATCTTGATTATGATTGTAATTCAAAATCGCAAAAAAGTGAGTTACGATGTTTTTCCTTGCAGGTGTCGTTATGTTTAATCTTGTACGATGATACGGAACCTTCTTGTACGAATCCTTCTCGCACTTGGCCGATTTTTTTAATCCGAACACTGTCAAGGAAAGGTGAGCAGTGAAGATGGACGATAAGCAATTCCTAAACAGCATAACGATATCCAGACCGAATACAGCGGGTTACAAGCGGTGCTCTACCGAGAAAAATACCATAAAGAAAGTTGAAAGTTGTCCCTTTCATCTAATTAATAATCTAAGTTGGAAAGGTATCGTAAGAAAGTTCAATTAAAATGTCAACAGGCACCAACGCGTTGACATGACAACCTGTTGGACTCGCGTTCGACATCATTATTCCTCAAACGCGTCTTACTAGTGTGTCTTGCACAATAATCCTAAACATTAGCTTTCGACTCTCGCGCAAGGCCATTTCAAAGTGATCGATTTACGATTCCAGCGGCGTCTGTACCACCGTAGTAGCTAGTAGGTACACAACTGGACAGAGACGAAGTTACATTTTACCCTGTTGTGTAGTTATAAGATTAAAAAAGCCTCAATAGCCCAACGGTTAAAGGTGCGGACTGAAAACTGAAAGGTCGCAGGTTCAAACCCCACCCGTTGCACTACTGTCGTACCCACTTCTAGCACAAGCTTTCCGCTTATTTGGAGGAGATAGGAGTATATTAGTCAACTTCAGCTTGACTAATATTCTTAAAAAAAAATCGTGATAGAGCCGGTAAAGTACTAAATGTATAACAGATAACCTGTGTGTGTGTGTGTGTGTGATGACTGGTAAATCATCAGTTCGCCGTGAGAAACGTCAGTGTTTTTGAATGAAACATACATATTAATTACCACCTTTCGAGTATCATTTGCGATGTCTGATGCCTATCACTTTTCATAGAGGCTTTCCAAATTCCGATATTGCTATATATATGTTATTCGAGATGCCAAGGTTTTTGTAGGAGCTGAAAACTTAGTTTATTCTGAATTGTTTTAATATTTCTGGCACAGTGCATTGACCCCGTCTATGAACAATACCTTCGCATGTGCCGAATTTTGTGTATGAACGAAGATTGGTTCATTTAATCGAAATATATAAAAGGAAAAGGGGGCTGATTGATTCACTGATCTGTCAAATCACAACTCAAACCATTGGACGGATCGGGCTGAAAGCCATACATTAATGATCTAGGCATCCACTAAGGAAATATTTATTTTTTGAAGATTTTAAAGAGGCACGATAGGGGCTTGAAAAGTCGAACTTAACGAATGTGAGCGAAGCCGCGGGCAAAAGTAAATGAAATTGAATTTCAGGATATTGGGTATTTCCCAAAGAAATCTATGTCAACTAACGCTTCGTTTTTATCCTAGTTCCTATTTTTGTCTGGCTTTAATGAAATTAGTATGCCCAAACGGTTCCAAAATACTAGAACGTTTGCTAATCTAGTTTGCGATCACACGCACGTCGTGCTGGGAGGTGCCAGGGGCGGACAGAAAAAAAACATGGTCCCATTGTGCGTGAATCATAAAAAGAACCGGTATGCACAACGATCATTGATCATCTTGAGGAAGAGATATCGACTTTTCAACAAAAGATAACTACGTTGCTTAAATAAGTTTTTCTTCTTTACGTGATAATACTTTAAGTTTCAGCCACACAGTACAATTTAATTAATTCATTACTATAAGTTTTTTTTAATCGATGACAAGATAGTCCTTGACTGCGATCTCACCTGGTAGTAAGTGACGATGCAGTCTAAGACGGTAGCGGGATAACTTGGAAGGGGTATGGCAGTGTAGATATACCCTTACCCATACCCTTAATCGGTTTCTATACGCCAGCGTGCCGAAACGCTAAATCGCTTGGCGGCAAATCTTTGACGGTAGGCTGGTAACTAGCCGCGGCCAAAGCCTCCTACCAGACAGACTAATTAAGAAATTGATCATGATACCTGAAATCTAAAATTAAGATACTTATTGAAAGTATACAGCAAAGAGGAGACAACAAACACGGTGGTCGTTAGCCCACAAGTGCAGATAACAAAGACTAATTCAGCTCATTAGGCAGACGCGTCAGATTGCAGTTAATTATTGTACCCTATAAATAACTGGTGCACTTTCCATTATCAATTATAAAGGGAAAACACGTAAAATATAGAGTACAACATTGCATTCTGATATAAACAAACGAACTGGAGAAATATATTAGTATCTATGATACAGAAATATTCCTGCACTGGTAGCATGGGCGGGAGAAATTTTATCCCCGGGAAAAGGATAAAACGTTTATCCCCTCGCTTAGCTTTATCCACCCGTCAAGCATGGGCACAGCGGTGGAAATAACACTCAGTTGATATACTTATAGAAATATACATCGCCTCCTCCTCTGTCGCCATGCTTTAGCGTAGGGAAAAGATAATTTTATCCCCTGTCAGTGGATAAAATCGAGGGATACAACTTTTATCTCCTGCCCATGCTACCAGTGCAGAAGTATGATGGAAAGAAAGCGCTATTTGGACGTGATTAGTACAGTACCTATGTATCAATAAAGAAAATGATTCATTTTTTTTTAAAGATAGTAATAATTTGTCAAAAAAGAAAATACTTTATCGTGCAAAATCAAAGAGGATTTTAAGAAAACTAAATCCGCGCTGATGACGTTGCGGCTATAAAATATCAACTAGCCGATAAATAATTTTGACGACCACCCTGGCGTAGTGGTGAGCGCTGTGGTTTTATAACTGGGAGGTCTCAGGTCCGACTCCTGACGGGGGCAATTCGGGAATTTATAATTTCTGAATTGTCTCCGGTCTGGTCTGGTGGGAGGCTTTGGCCATGGCTCGCCATGGCTAGTTACCACCCTTAGTTTCGGCACGATGGCGTGTAGACACCGATTCACTGCCATACCCCTTTCAAGTTAACCTGATACTATCTTAAACTGCATCGTCACTTACGATTTTCAAGTCAAGGATTTTCTTGTCATCAAATAAAAAAGACGTGTGGCAGTCGGGGACTGCCGCGGTAAAGCTATTGCATAGCATTTTTTATCAACGCCATCTAGCGGTGAGAGGAGTCCCGTGTCAGGTTATTTTCGTTACGGAATTTCTGGATTCGGTCTCCACGCTCAAGGCCCGCGATAGAAGCTATGCAATAGCTTAAAAACAATTAAGTCGTGAGAATATAATCTGCTCATTACGGATTGGCGTATCTATTATAATTCGCAGGTTCAGATATTGGGAATTGCGATGCCGTGCCGCCGTCCGACGCAGCCGAGTCCAATTTAATGCACGATTGCGAGAGATGATCACTTCAAAGGCGGTTCTCCTTCAACATTCTCGCAGCCCGCGAAGCTTGCGCCTATAACAGTGCATTTCTATTCGAGCGAACCGACAGTGTAAACTGAAAATGGGCTTATATTGCGATTATTAATATTAGCTGAGGCCCGCGACTTCGTACGCGTGGGTTGAGGTAAGGTTGAGGTTTATTAATTCCCGCGGGAACTCTATTTCCGGGATAAAAGTAGCCTATGTGTTACTTCAGACTATCTCTATGCCAAACAGCCAAATCGGTGCAGTCGCTGCGGCGTGATTGAGTAACAAACATCCATCTATTCATCCATCCATACATCCAAACGAACAACAAAGATTAATTATTTGAACGGTGTACTATTGTTTTTACAAGCGCAAGTTTTAAAAACTTTTGTCTATCTTTTTGTCAAGTCTTATCTTTGAAACTGAAGCTGAAATCTCTTGACTGGGGGAACTTGAAATGCGTTTCAAATAGGTCGAATATATTCCTAGCACCCTGATTTTACACGTCTACTGCATCCCTAGGGTAAGTATCTACTCGAACTTTGTTCCGTTAGAGAGGTCGGCGAATTAACGTAGATTATATACCTACGAGTTAATATAATATCTAGTGAGTCTAGCAGTCTAGTCATACATACGGTCGTACCAGCTTATGTGAATTTTACAGGTTTCGCCATAATGCGATTCGCAGTCAGTACCAGATTATATAATTCAATCAAGAAAAAAAGATTTCGCACAGCAGTAAAGTAAGTAAGTCCTGAAAAACATTATAACTAGGAGAATGTTACCTGTTTATTAAACCTGGGTTCTGAAATGGACTGAGAATTTTAGACTTATTTATTTATTTTATTAGGGTTCAAAAACTACGTCACAATTGTATTACTAAAAATTATAAACTAATAATATTATTAGTTGTGGCGTCAACCACGTAAACCACAGGTTACATTTAAAGACTTTAGTGGTTTAACGACTGTTGTCAGATTCAGTGATGAAAATAATCAGGACAGTCAATCCTTCAGCTGTTAGTCACTTTACATAGTATGGTAATTATTAGGTCATTCGCCAATATGTTATCGTTATTATACAGGAAACGTTTCGCGGATGCGCGCGATAGCTGAAAATATGAAAACGCAAGGCTGCGATAAGAGATCTTTACAGTGGCTGTGTTTGTGTAGCGTTATCGTTTAATGGACTTATCTGAACACATAATACATGTAAGACTCGTGTATCATGCTGCTAATAACATGTTACAATAATAGCCTTTCTGACAAGCTTCGTCGTCAACAAATAAACGTCCACTCTGGATACAGAAGAGGTCTTTTAAGGGACTTTGACACTTGCTTTCCAATACCTGCGAGAACTTCTTTGTAGTAACTCCTAGGTTTCTAGTTTCTGAACGGTTTTCTTGTTTGAGTTCACTTCTTCTTTTTTATTTATCAACTGATAGACGTCTCTAGACGTCTTTTGCATGGATTTCTACTGCCTTGCGCTGTCTGTATCCAACTGCTCCGTACGACTCATTTGATGTCGTCAGTCCACCTAGATTGTCCTTCTTTGTTCGCCTTTGTCTGGTGGGAGGTTTTGGCCCTAGTTAGTTACCACCCTACTGTCAACAACGTGCAGCCAAGCGATTTAGCGTTCTGGTGCGATGGCGTGTAGAAACAGATTAGGGCTATTGGTTGGTATCACTGCGCTTTCCGGTGCAAGGTCGCCACTACTTGGACCCCAATGACTATTGGTTGTTCGAACTATGTGCCTTGCCCATTTTCACTTTAGCTTCGCGACTCGCTGAGCTATGTCGGTAACTTTTCCGATGGATCTCCTCATTTCTGATTTGATCTTGCTCCCTGCATATTCCGAGCATAACTATCTCTCATCATGAGCCTTCTTACCGTTAGCGATCATGTTTATTCCTTCAGATTTGGTCCAATCCGAACACTGGAGTTTGCTTTTTCGGTAATACATTCGTTCGATCTTAAGCAGACATCGTTTAAAGGCTTGCATGTTAAAAATTAGCAATAGGCGAGTGCAAATTTATGTGTTTTCTGAGCAACATTGCCTTGGCCGCGTTAGTGGTTGTTTGATTAGTTTAGTGCGATTTCTTATCACGATGCTGCCTGTTTAGTAGGTAAGTATCGGAGTTAATTGCCGGGAAACGCAGGTAAGTATTAAGTTATTTTTTGTTGCATTTTTATTTTTGCTGCTATTTCTGTGGTTGTTAGATTTTTTATTGACAACCTCCCTGGTGAAGTGGTTATCGCTGTAGTCTAATAACTGTGAGGTTTCGGGTTTGATTCGCGGTGGGTGCAATTTGGGAATTATAATTTGTGAATTGTCTATGGTCTGATCGTGTGGGAGGCTTTGGCCGACGCTAGTTACCACCCTACCATCAAAGACGTGCCGCCAAGCGATTTAGCGTTCCGGCACGATGACGAGTAGAAACCGATTAGGGGTATAGCTTGAATGTACACTGCCATACCCCTTCCAAGTTAGCCCGCTACTATCTTAGACTGCATCGTCACTTACCATCAGGTGAGATCGCAGTCAAGGACTATCTTGTATAAACTACAAAGAAAAACGCTTAAACCCTACCTAAAGCCGTCTCCAACCGCCCCTATAACGGCCCCTGTCCTCACATCTAACCTATTTAACCACAACACGTCAGACAAACCACCATCTGTACGTGAGGGTAACTATCAAACATATCTAAGTAGGTATTTAATCAAATACACTCATCTAAACCTACGGGTAATATATATTCGACTAGGGCGTGATTGCTATCACCACCCGTCAATCAAATACAACGACCTAGACGCGGGAGCATCCAATAGCCGTATGAGTCTCTGGAAGAGACTGAATTAATAATGTCTAAAGCGCTGTATTTATACTAACGGCGCGGCACCAGACCGGCGCCTACGTCGTCAACAAAATCAAACTACCTACTACTAATTTTATCAAACCACCTTCAATACCTACATTAATCTTTACTATTTCAATATATCGCTAACACGGCCATCCTACATGGTGACCGCCCCGGGCACACCACGAGTCTCATCAATCATTCTACACTCATTGGAATATTTCATCATGCGACCCCAGAATTCAATCAACATGACCATCCCACCTAAGGGAACTAGCCAAACTTAGGAGACAGATGTGTCATCGTTGAAAGTTGGTGAAAACTGTCCATCATGCGACCCCGGAACTCATTCAAAATGACCATCCCACCTAAGGGAACTTGCCAAACTTAGGAGACAGATGTGTCATATTGAAAACCACTTGCACTTAAAGAACATTTAGCTCACTTCAGTGTTCGTTCTCAAGCTCGGGCGCTCGCAATCCAATGTGACGTTCTTCATTCAAATTCATTTATTCATTACTTAAACTGTGCAACACAAAATGTCAATGTCCATGATGCAATATTCCTCATCAACCCTTTTCTTTTTTTTTTATTATCACTGCTCGGTCTAACCTGACTTTATCTAATGATCCAAATAAGCAATTTCTCACGTTTTAATTTGACTGATTTTAAACTGACAAAAACTTTATTTGGACAATAATAATTGAACTGTGAACGCGGGCATACCACTTCTGATATAAACTACAAAGAAAAACGTTGAAACCCTACCTAAAGCCGTCTCCAACCGCCCCTATAACGGCCCCTGTCCTCACATCTAACCTATTTAACCACAACACGTCAGACAAACCACCATCTGTACGTGAGGGTAACTATCAAACATATCTAAGTAGGTATTTAATCAAATACACTCATCTAAACCTACGGGTAATATATATTCGACTAGGGCGTGATTGCTATCACCACCCGTCAATCAAATACAACGACCTAGACGCGGGAGCATCCAATAGCCGTATGAGTCTCTGGAAGAGACTGAATTAATAATGTCTTAAGGTGGCGGTTCGCGCCCCGACAGAGACAGGAGACCACGACCGGAGACCGCGACCGGCGACCGCGACAAGTGTCTCGGTCTCTTCTGCATGTACTGTAGGTCGAGACCGAGACTGGAGACCGTGAAAAGTATCTCGGTCTCTTCAGTATCGGAGAGTGTGTCGATGGAGTCAGTTGTGTTCTGTGTCATGATGGAAAACCAAGTTGTAGAACTTCTATTGGAGGAAGAAGAAGAAGATTTATTTATGCTTTCAGCTATGCTCATCCAAATTTTGTCCTTCAAATTTTCGTCTCTGTAGGAGTCTAGTCGTGCATCGTATATCGGAGGGTGCTGTCTGATCAGTTCAATCAGCGTTTCACAGTCTTCGTCAGAAAAAGTATTCATTTTTAAACACTAAACACACGTCCTTTTCGAACGCGACACGAGACACTACTGGTCCGAGGCAGCGACCGTCTCGCTGTCTCCTGTCTCGCGTCTCTGTCTCCTGTCTCTGTCTCGCTCGCGAACTGTCGCTTATACATTTCCTAACGTCAAGTAACGGTCGCGGTCGCCGGTCGCGGTCTCCGGTCGTGGTCTCCTGTCTCTGTCGCGGCGCGAACCGCCACCTTAAAGCGCTGTATTTATACTAACGGCGCGGCACCAGACCGGCGCCTACGTCGTCAACAAAGTCAAACTACCTACTACTAATTTTATCAAACCACCTTCAATACCTACATTAATCTTTACTATTTCAATATATCGCTAACACTTGTCATCGAATAAAAAAAATATTTATTTGATACACATTTTGCTACTTCACGCATGATACTTGTTGGCACTTGCCATTTTTTCCTTTCCCATTTGAATTTGCTCAATTACCAAACCATTAAAGTTTGAATAAATACCTACCTATTAAAATTTCGCAACCTAATGAACAGTTTGAATAAATATACCTAATTTCACTTAATAACTTACGTAATTATCTAGTGAGTATTTAATAAGTTAACTGATTACTCAATCAGGATTTTAAATTGCATATTATCATGTCCACGGTCAGATAACATCAGCAATTGGAAGTAAACATATACCTACCAATAGATACCTAAGTAGGTATACATGAATATTAATTAGCGATAGGATTTGGCACTCTTCCAACCAGTCAGGTGATGCAACTTTACGGACACTAAGGTATGCCCAAACCTCAAGAGAATGTCCGAATTCCGAAACCAATTGAATACTAGAAATAAAAAAGGGTCTAAGTGCCAAAAATTTCGTTTCGGTTTTTATTACTTTATCATTTAGTATGTTCCCTCGCCAATAACCTAAAATAAGAACTAAACGACTAGCGTTGTAAAGAATTTTATTGTAATAATAACCATGTGAAGATTAAAATAAAAGAAATATGTTTAAATGATTTATTAATTATTTGAAACACAAAGTCCTGCTCTTTTTTGTTTTGGCACTTAGACCCTTTTTTATTTCTGGTATTCAATTTGTCTTTGCCGATGGCAAGCGGTACCGTGAACCATGACGTGCAGGTACTTTTTTTTTTTTTTTAAATATAATATAGACTAGCGCTTGACTGCGATCACACCTGATGGTAAGTGAAGATGCGGCCTAAGATGGAACGCGCTTGCCTAGAAGATGCCTATTCACTCTTGATTTGAAGGTACCCAAATTATAGTTAGAGGGAAAAACGCAAGCCGGAAGGGCATTCCAAATCCTAGCGGTGCGTATCAGGAACGAAGAAGCAAAGCGCTTAGTGCGCGTTCTTGGAATTTCAACTACTAAATTAATAAATAAACAATTAATTATGAGTTTATTTCAGGAATTTGCCCGTATAAAAATATCAATAAGCTACAATGAATTTAGTTAAAGACCGCTTGTATCAAACCTCCCTGTCACTTGTCTGACATCGTCGTAAACTTGAACAAGAAAACTGAAACTTTTTAGGATTTTTTTTTTATTGTAATCTTCAGTCATATAAATACCTACTCTTAGGTTACATTTATTACAATGAAAAGAAGTAGGTATGTTAGTATTTTCAATCCTACTATCCTACTTCCTACTAATATTATAAATGCGAAAGTTTGGACGTATGGATGGGTGGATGTTTGTTACTCAATCACGCCGCAACGACTGAACCGATTTGGCTGAAATTTGGCACAGAGATAGATTTGGCAAAGAGGGAATCAAAAACTCTTAATAAGCGCGTACGAAGTTCCGGGGATCAGTTTCTATTTCATCACTACATAGTATAAAACAAAGTCGCTTTTTCTGTCCCTATTTCCCCTTGGTCGCTTAAATCTTTAAAACTACGCAACGGATTTTGATGCGGTTTTTTTTAATAGATAGAGTGATTTAAGAGGAAGGTTTATATGTATAATAACATCCTTTAAATAGCGGAGAAATACTGTTATTTTTGAGGTTTCTAAAGTGATGTCGTAAATAATTACATTTATTCCGCTTACATTGCAAACGCAGGCTGAACCCTACGAGATTTATCAAAATAATGTACTAAGTATTGTACACATTAAAAAGGTCTACAGAAAACTCCGCGATGGTATATGTGTATCTCTTATGGATATCCCACAATAACATTTTTTTGTCATTTACTTTTTACGACAAATAATGGCTAATTTTCGAAGCGATTTTAACCAATACAGCATTAATCCTTATCTAATTAAATACCTTAAATACATTGTTGATTTAATTTATTTTTGTTACTTTGTTTGTTTGCTTTTTTAGTTGATTTTTATATATAAACGATTTGCCTAACGTTACCCAGCATAAATGTTTATTGTTCGCCGATGACACTTCCTTAATTATTCAATGTAAAAATGAAAAATTATTTGAATCTGATATTAATCATACTTTTACTGAAGTAGTGCACTGGTTGGAAATAATAATTTACAAATTAACATTGAAAAAACTAAATTTGTTGCGTTTAAAACTATACAGGCTCGTAATATACCTTTAAAAATTCAATATAATAATGCTATTATTGAAGAGGTCAACACAATTAAATTCTTAGGTATTACATTGGATTCCCATTGCAATTGGAAACAACACATTAATGATCTATGCAATCGGTTGGAAAAGTTTGTATATGCATTGAAAAGACTTAGGCAAGTGGCTAGAAAAGAGGCAGTACTTTGTGCATATTATGGATATGTGTCGTCTGTACTCAGTTACGGCATAGTTATCTGGGGAAACTCAGTAGATGCAGATAAAGTATTTAAAGTCCAGAAAAAATGCATACGTGCTATATGTAAAGCACACTTCTTAGATAGTTGTAAGCCCCTGTTTAAAGATCTCAAAATATTACCCTTACCTTGTATCTACATTAAGGAAATTTGCATATTCGTAAAAAAGAATCCAGAATACTTTGAAACCTACAGCCAGGCTCGTCAGAGGGTTACAAGACATAAAGATAGACTACTTGTACCTAGTATAAAACTATCTTTATATCGTAAAAACGCATTTTGTATGGCAATTCAAATATTTAATAAGCTTCCAATGGTGATACAAGAAATGACTATGCCTAAATTTAAACGCAAATTACACGAGTGGCTATTGTCCCATTGTTTTTATTCAGTAAATGAATTCCTTAACTTTACTGAATGGAAATATGGCGGATAGAATGTTTTTACAAATTTTAATTTTAAATTTTAATTTTTCTCTTCCTGTGACATTTAGCTTATTATTTTATTCTCAATTTAATCATTTATCACAATTTGTTTTGACGAAATTTTATTAACATTGCACGCCAAGAATGGCAGATTGTGACATGTACCTAGACTAATGACATAACTGTAACATCTTAACTGTAACTCACAATCACGCAATAAATGAATTATGAATTATGAATTATGAAAAAATATAGATCTATATGGCCCTTTACAGCATATGATTTAAATGAATATTTTCGAAGATATTACAGATTTAAAAATTGCGGGACGTAGCGTTTGCGGCGGTTCCGGCCGGCCGGGGGCGGCGAGAGCGTGCCTATAAAATAATATTGTCTAATGACAAGAATATACATATAAAGACATTCTGTAATATATTAATTGTTGTAAAAATAGAATAAATAGGTAAAAATGCAAAAAGTAAATAGGTAAAAATGTAGTGTATGAATTTAGATATTCCAAAGACAGCAGGAAATCTTCATGGTTTAGGGAAAGAAGAATTGTTTTACTCTAAATTTATCGAGTGCGGGACACGGGCAGTAATGAATAAATCAAAACTACTGGATCGATTTTAATCATTTTATCAGTGAATGACATAGGCTATATATTTGATACCCGTGCGAAGCCGGGGCGGGCCGCTAGTATATCATAGAGCAATTTTGTAGATGCAATGTAGATTGTAGGTATCGCTTGGAAGTTGGAACGGTAATAAGCGTGAGATCGCGTTGGTCTCGGACCTCGATAGTCCGTCGCGAATCTGAGGAACGCGGAGTCACGTGAAATGATGTTTACTTTAAATGACCTGGCTTGAAGATTATGCTCCTTCCGTGCTACGGAGAACGCCGAAGTTAAGTAGGTACTATTACTAACTAGGTACAACTGTTTGGTTCCTTGACAGCTTTTTACAATTTTTTTCTATAAATTATGCACCTAAATCTTCCTAACCAAATCAGGCTACCATAGGTAGGTAATAGTCAAATGAAAATCAGTTTTTAGATACGCGTACAGGACGTAAACATGCCGAGGGACAGAGAGATGTAAATGACTTTTTTATCTGTACATTTTAAAAAGCTAAAGATAAATAAGCTCACTATAATAGGATAAGGAAATTTTATCCCGGAAAAAGTACCCGTGTAATCTTTAAAAATTGAACTCCGCTCAGCCATGGGTTTTGTAGTTCTTAGCTTTTCTACGGATAGCGCAAAACTGGTTTGTGACTCAAATGGGGCAAAACAGTTTCATCGGCAGCGGCTGGACTTCAGAGACAAAAAATAAAATAAAAGCTCACTAGCAAAACTGCTTCGCTTAGGTGGCTACATTACTTGCCTTTCCACTGGTGAGTCATCACAGAAGTATTGTAATTACTTTTACATTGAAATTCCTTCATCCTGATATCCCAATACATTGTCGATTTCCAAAGATATGGTATCTAAATATATAAAAGGAAAAGGTGACTAACTGATTGACTGACTGACTGATCTATCAGCGCACAGCTCAAACCACTGGATGGATCAGGTTGAAATTTGGCATGAAGATAGCTATTATAACGTAGGGATCCGTTTGAAAAATCGAACTTAGCGTGAGCAAAGCCGCGGGAATAAGCTCGTGGACGATATAATGGATAATTTATGGACAGAAAAATTGTACATGCTTGGTAAGACCAATGTGCAATGGATAAGTGCACATCAGGCTATTAAACTAAACGCGCGCGTGTACGCTATAGTTTAGTAGGTAACAGAAGAAACTGTATTAGCACATCATACTGTAGAATTCAGAGCCAAGGCGCAAACTGCAACATCTGCGCACGCTGTGTAGTGTGGAGCTGAACACCATTTGTAGTGATATACTTCCTTACATTACAGTGTCTATGAGTTGCGGATCCGTTACGCCGGGCAGGCTAAAAGCTCAAGCAGTTCGTAGGTAGGTAGTTAGTTACTTAGTTTAGTACAACACAAGCCTGTATTATATATTTCTACAATTGGACAGAGACCTAATGAGCCCCACCACATCCGATCCTCAATCTTCTTCATCCAGCCACTTGCCGCCACAATCTGTTTCGTCGGTCTAACATGCTGCCGCGCTATATGATATCCTACTATTCTACTAATATCTATACCTATCTATACTTATAATAAAACTGTAACGGGACGAATTCTGTACATTAAATATATTTTGAAAATTTTAATCGGAGGATTCTTTACTATAGATTCTGAGCCCAAAACAATTTTTTTTTGAATTTTTTGTCTCTCTGTCAACAAACATGTTTCGCATCACACGAAAATAACTGAACAGATTTGAATGAAATTTAGTATAGTGGTAGCTGATACTCCGGGTCAATATAGGATACTTTTTATCCTGATAAACAATAAGGTTTATCCGGGATAGGGGATGAAAGTTTTTGTTCATTTTGTTGCTCCATAACTTCGTCAAATCTAAACCGAATTTGATAATTCTTTTTTTATTATAAATTGTGTACTATTAAAAATATTTTCTCTAATTTCGGTGAAGATTTACTAAATATTATCGGAGCTACAGGACTTCTCGCGGATAGTAGAAAGTCACTCTAAACTTTTCCACGCGGACGAAGTCGCGGGCATCAGCTAGTTTGTTATGAATAGCAGTAAGAGAAGATCTACTGAGTACAGCAGCACTTGAATTAGAACGTGGATGGCTTATTATAAATTGGCAATAATCTAAATTAAGCACTTACCTACTTATTCGTTCTTTTTTATTAGGTAAATAAATGTCTAGTCTCGTAATAATTTTATTTAAACATGACAATAAATAAACGGTAAGTAGGTTAAGAGTAACTCACCGATTTAAAATATTCCACATTACTGAGAAAATCCTGTTTGACTCCGACTTTATTATCATACACAAAACATCCTTTTTGAACGAGTTTACACAGCTGATATGAGCTGATATAGAGTGTGTTCATTGAAAGTAGAATCACCGATTTACACAGTAGATTTCTTTGTTCGATTTTCGAATTCTTTCACAAGTTCAATCACAAAATATTATAGGTAATCACAACAATCATGATCACAACACTTCACAAAACAACACGACTGACGTGACGACAACCACCATTCGACATCGCATTGGTCAGATTAGCTGTCAAATTGACGTAAAGTGTTTTTGACATTTTGCATCCCATGTTATCAGTTAAAGAAATTTACCCTATTTTAAGGAGTACGCAAAGAAGATTAAGTTGTGTGCTGGGAAAACTTCTAAATACGAAATCGCTTAATAAGTTTAAACTTATTAAGCGATCCATTTATTTTTGATTCATTTAAATGAATGATAAATAAATGGATCAAATTCATAGAAGTAAATAGCTGTAGGCTGTCCCATCCGAACAAAAATGTTTATAGTTCTATGAACAATTAAAAGACAGCCATTGCCAGCCAGACCGCATTCACGTTCCAAGCCGAGTAAATGAAGCACTATAAGAACGATGCACTGCGAGCACTATATGAACTATATTCTATAAGCAAACGGAATAGTTCGTCCTTGCACAGTGTCGGCAATTCCTTAATAGAACTTTTTAGTATACTGATTAAATGCAGCGACTGCTTTGTTACGCTAGTGCAATCGTAGCCTAGAGTCATGCTGGTGCAACCCTAATGCAGTGTCAAAGACAAGAAAACGTAAGCGAAGCAACGACCCAAATGTATTGACGTCAATGTGATGTCAATCGAAGACTGCCTTCGAAGTACTGGGACAAGCTACGAGCACTATTTGATCTAACATCGATCGGTAATCACGAGTTATATAATTATAATTAATTGTAATTTTTTTAAATTAATAAATTAAGTTAAATTTTGCATTTCTTTGCTGCCCCCCCTGGCTGCCCTCAACATAACTCACTTGATTTGTTGTCATCTGTATTTTAATGGTAAAAAAAATATTTTCAAATGGATCAAAATTATGTTGAGAAAGAAATTAAAGGAAATTATTCAGTTTCTGTGGGTATATTTTAGTAGGTTTTGGTTTAAATTGTTTGTAGGAAAATCTTGTTTATAAAATGGTAACACAATCTCCTTGTCAAGACCGAAATGAAAACTTGAAAGTGAAAACTTAAATGTCAAATTGTTGTCATGTGAACAAAATGTAAACAAACAATACAAACATTAAACTATAATTTTTTAATATTTCGTTTTTAATAAAATGTATAGTGACTAATATTCGGTGTTAATTCTAGCCAAAATGGGAGGAATGAGCAGATGGTTAGACGTAGAGGTGGGAAATGACGACATTGACATCAATACGTTGCCTTCCAACATAGCTCTTGTGGATTTACAAAACGACAATGAATTCAAACTTGTGGTCGGCGACTTGGGACGAGGCGAAGAGGGACCTAGATTAAAGGTACGTTTGTTATAATTGATGAAAACCTGCTTAAGTCTCTATAATTGATTATAATTATGATTACCACTAGTCCTCGGCAACCGATTAACGTCCACTGTAGGACATATAAACCTTTTGTGTTTTAGAAACGCAAGATAAACTACTACGCCCTCTACTGAGTATTGTTGTATATCCTTAAAATGCCTAATGCTTTCACGCGTAAACTGTATGTTGCAGAAACCCACATCAAGAATGCTCCAGTAATTATACAGAATGTTAGCCACACGAAAAAATTAAAAACCGAACATGTGGCCCCACCGTCTTGCCTATAATCGTATAATATATTATCTAAATATATAAAAGGCAAAGGTGACTGACTGACTGACTGACTCACTGACTGATCTATCAACGCAGAGCTCAAACCACTGGGCGGATCAGGCTGAAATTTTGCATGTAGATAGCTATTATAACGTAGGTGTCCGCTAAGAAAGTATTTTTGAAAATTCAACCCCTAAGAGGATAAAATAGGGGGATGAAAAATCGAATTTAACGTGAGCGAAGCCACGGGGAAAAGCTAGTCTTTCAATGGATTTAATTAGATGATTTTTGGGTTTACAGATATTCAAGGGTGCAATGCAGGTATCTGATATAGGGTTGCCAGATCTGCCGTTGGGTGTGGTGAGCCTGTACACAAGTGAGACGTCACCGCGGAGCACTCCACTGATAGCTGTGGCATTCAGCACTTGTGTGTATATCTATAGAAATTTGAAGTTGTTCTATAAATATTACTTGCCCACGGTTGAGTTGAACGCCAGTGAGATGGAAGTTTGGAAACAGGTAATTTTTTTTATTCAGTTTATTGCACACCATAGTTGAATGGTAGGCATTATCTCCCAGTCTACCTTTGGACATGCGATATCACCTGTAGATGTGAAAGTGCACAACAATATTGCTTAATGTTAAAAAGAATACTTAATATATTAATTGGCAACAATGATTGGCTCTTCAGACTATGTGCCTCACCCATTTCTATTTGTTTTGTAACTTGCTGATTCTGTGACTTTGGTTCTCCTATGGATCTCTTCATTCCTGATTTGATCTCACTGGGATACTCTGAGCATAGACTCCTTCATCGCCCGCTGAGTCAGCCTTCTTATGAGGCCCATAGTTAATGAATGGAACCCAATAACAGAGAAACATGCTCTTGATGAATTCTCTTGAGAATAATTAGAGGTTCTTTTAAAGCATTTTGAGTGTGAAATACAGATCTTTGCTTCTATCGAGTCTTCCCAAATCCTCAGGACGTTTTGCATCGTCATTTTCTTTATCTAGTTAATAATAATATTATTCTGCTTTTTCAGTTAAATAACCCAGTAAACCACAAAGAAGGAACAATACTAACACTCACAGAAACTCTGCACAATATGCCGCAAAAGATTCTCAGCATACAATCTCGCGACTTTCTCTCTCTAACTCTAGAACAGCAGATGGACTTTCTGGAGAATTCCACAGATCTGCCAAAGAAACGAAACAGAGAGGTTGCGTGTATTATAACTTTGAGGATGAGCTCTGTTGATAAGTACTCTGTGAGCTGCTTGGTAGTAGGAACTGAAGATGGGGAAATTATAATATTGGATCCACAGACTTTTACACATATTTGTTTGGTGAGTTTAATTACATTTTTAGTAATATTTATTAACCAACTTTAAAAAAATTAAGAAAAAGATATGCTCTTTGGCAACTTTATGCACTTGGATTGCATTGCAATAAATAAAAATTTATTAATTATTAACAATCATATTTTTCTTACGAGACTGAACAAAAGTACTGTAACTACTGTATGTAATTTTTATATTTGACTATCAGTTTGTACACACACACACACACACACACATGGGTGGGGCACACCCATTTTTCAAAAGAAAAGAAAACTGTTGATCTGAGAGATAATATACAAAAGAATTAATACATTTTCGCAGCTTAAACCGTGAAGAAATGTTGCCGAAATTTAGCACGGAGATAGCTTGCATTCCAAAGATGTGAATCCTAACACTAAATGAACATGAACAATTTGTGGCCATCAGGTATAGTTCTTTCAATTCACAGGGCGCGTGAGCTTTACTTGTGGTTACGTCGTGTACATTGCGTAAGTATGCGTGCGTGTCAGGAGCCTAGGTGGGAGTGGTCAGGCGCGAGCAAGCTCTCGCTCCCACTTATACAGATACGACACACACACAACCATGAGCCACGCGCCCTCGTGAATTGCAAGAACTATACTTATTGATTCAATACTTCAATAAGATATCATTTAATCCAGGTCAAACTGTGTACAGTAAAAAGGACGCCATACCAAATGGTAGCAACAGGACTTTATAATGTAGACTACAGAATAACTGTAGCAACAAGGTGAACTCAGTATTGTTTCTCAGTGTTCTATTGCACTCAAGCACATATTGCCACACTGTATGCCCTGTAAACATTCCAAAGAAGCTTATTATGATTATTCACCTATCACTGTATTTTTTTTTAATGGCGAGCTAACGAGCAGGCGGGTCACCTGATGTTAAGTGGTTACCGCCGCCCATGAACGATTAGAGCACCAGAGACAGCAGCAATGTGTTGTCGGTTTTTTTAGGAATTTGATGGCCCTTGAATAACCCCATGTAATTAAGTGGGGTTACTGATACACTGTTTTGTTAGTAAATAATATTATTATATAGTAAACAGTTAATTTATATATATAGTATACTGCAATTTATTTTAAAAAATAACTTAAAAATGGCTATTGCGCACAGTCAAAGGCTTCTTACAATACTCAATTTTTTGCTTTTGTAAAATGCTGTGTTTTATGTTTTGGTTTTTTGTGTTTGAAATAGATTGTTGGACCAAAAGTGACATATTATGTTTTCTTTGTCTAAGTTAAGTGAAGTTTAATTTTTAACCGACTTCCAAAAAAAGAGGAGGTTCTCAATTCGGCGGAATCCTTTTTTTAAATGTATGTTCCTCGATTACTCTAAGACGCCTGGACCGATTTGGAAAATTCTTTTTTTTGTTTGAAAGGGTATACTTCCCAGGTGGTCCCCCCATTGTCATCCATTGTCATCAGGTCCGGATCTAATGATGGGATCCTGGAAATAGTGGCGTTTGAAATCGGTTTTGTAGAAAGAATTGTTACGTTTATATTATTTTAATTGTTTTCAGAGAGAAAAGCGTTTGTCTTTTAAAGAGGGACTGGAAGGAAGGTCGCCAGTTGTTCAATACGGAGGAACACATAGTTGCCATTGAAGTGTTGACTTCAGACAGCAGCATTATGGTCATATGCGCAGATAACACCCTCGCTTGCTATAACAAGAAGGTAAGTTTAAATGATTATGGGAGCAACTGTATAGTGCTGTATATTCGCTGGTGTAGTGTTCGTATATTTAAGCAGCAAAAGCAGCAGCAGCAAAAGTAGCAGTAAAAGGAAAGGATTTACGTGATTTACACGATGCGCAAATGAGAAATCTAAATAGGCTCGAGATTCGAAAGTTAATGGGAATGGGCGTGACGTCCTATAATGAAATTCTACAATCTGCCTTTAAGTTTAAGAAATCTTTTAAAAGTGTGCTATAATATGATATGGTAAAGCACTGAGGGTACATAAAAAATACTTCAGGATACTTTTGCTGCTTAGTGTTGTTTTGTGCGATGTTACACGGAAGCGAATCTTTTAATGCTCTAAACTAAAGAGCAAATAGACAACTTTGTGCCCATGTTTGTGCCGTCATTTTTTTATCAATGCTGCGCTTGAACTTAAACAGTATCCTGAATAAGTTCGATTAAACCATGTTCAAGCAGCATTCGAGCTTGTCATCGAATAAAAAAAACTGGGATTGTCTTATTCAGGGTCGAAGGTCAAGTTTGTTTTTTTCTTCAAGGTCGAAGTCAAGTTTGTTCTTTTCTTCAGGGTCGAAGGTCAAGTTTGTTCTTTTATCTGTTGTCATAGGGCAAAAGGCAATGGTTGATCAGCTTGGAGCATCGTCCGGTCGCGATGACTTTGGTGCCGATCCTGCATCTGGGCGTGACGCTGGTCGCCGTCGCTGTCGCGTCTGGACACTTGCACCTCTACGATGGAAAAGCTAGACGAGACTCTATGTTTATAAGAGGTTGTAAAGTTAGGTTTAAAATTTCTAGAGTGTTTCGGACCTGATCTGGTGGAAGACTTTGGTCGTGGCTTGTTACCACTTTACCGTCAAAGACCGTAAAGGGATTTAGAGTTCCGGCACGATGACGTGTACAAACCGATCTGTACGGTTAATATAAGATTTAATTCGACATTATATTGATATTAGCGTAGATATTATTTAAGATTTACTCTAGTTTTCTCACCAAGGGTGTTGGGTTTGACAATAGTTATGTCATGTGAATATCAAGGAAAAACTTATCAGTAAACTTTGTGTAACTCAATGAATAAATGTACTTGCTACCTAAAGTTAATATCATAAATAGTTTAATTCCAAAACAAAGCAAAAACTTCCTAATTTCGCTTGGTTAAAAAAAATAAAATTGCGCTCGCTACGCTGTTCTGTGTTCACTATTTGGCAATTATTTACTGTTAGATGCTCTTTTGTGTTCACTTATTGGCATTTATTTATTCTTAGATGCTCTCTTGTGTTCACTAATTGGCATTTATTTATTTTCAGATGTGGTGTCAGTGATGAAGTTTGGACAACTCGGTCAAGAGGAGCATGTTTTTATCGTCGTCGCAGCTAGTGAGTAATGTTTGAATTTTCTTTCTAATTGTATATTTCATTTCAGGCTTTAATTGGACGCACATATGCAATAAAGAGTCAACCTACACAACTTATCAATTGAGAAGTTAAATTTATTCCTTTACATTATGTATGTATTTAATTTGACAAAGATTTGTGGGTTGAAACGTTATTACGTATGTGTGTCCAATTATATTGACTAGCTTTTGCCGCGACTTCGTCCGCGTAACGGGAACCCGAGATTATTCTTCGAGATAGAGGGTAGTCTATGTCACTCTCCAGGTCCTCAACTATACCTATGCAAAAAATCACGTCAATCCGTTGTTGCTGCGTTATAGTAGAAAAACTAACAAGCCAACAAATATGGAAAAGAACACACTATCACATTTAAATTGTAAGTACTAGATTATGCTCGCGACTTCGTCCGCGTGGATTAAGATTTTTTGGTTCCCGCGGGAACTCCTTATTTTCCGGAATAAAATGTAGCCTATGTGTTAATCCAGCGTTAAATCTGTCTGTCCATTCCAAATTTCAACCAAATCCATCCAGGAGTTTTTGCGTGAAGGAATAACAAACAACAAACAAACACACACACACATACATACATATAAAGTTTCGCCTTTATAATATTAGTGTGATAAAACTTCTAGAAACTCTTGGTTTCTCGGGATAAAAAGCTAAGTGACAATTAGCGTAGCTGCAACAGAGATTCCTCTTATAAAATTAATTCTGTACTAACCATTTCTAGATGGTAATCTGATGCTGAAGATCCTCAAAAGGACGGCTGACTTCAACGCGCACGCGGCGGGCGTCGAACCCACTGGCTCCACGGTCGCGCAGAAGCCTTGGCTCATTCCTAAGAAGTCTAAGCTGTTCCTGGAACAGTCTGTTAGGGAACGGGAGAATGCTATAGGTTGGTATAGATAGTTCAACTCATCTTGGCGCGCGGCGTTATGTGTGCGTGTGCTTGTAAACATGCAGTTTTAATTTGTGTGGCAATGACGCGGCGGCCGCCTATTCGTCCTTCTGTCACGCACACACAGTAGGTATAAATAAAGGGATATAATAAGTCGAGCCGCAGAATTTTTTGTCCACAAAACCTAATTTATAATTTTATAACTTATCCACGGGAAAATGATGAAGCTTCTAATAAGCTAACTCGCCTTTTTCACAATAGCAACAAAATATTCCAAAGTGGTGGTAATATTGCGTATAAAATGGACTGTAAAATTGAAAATGCGAATTAAAAAGTGAAAGGAATTGCGAGAACAGGAAATAAAGAAATTTAAACTCACTAATTTCTGCTTAAGATTTCTTCGTATATATATCCCTTTCAATAGCTTGTGTGGTACCACATTGTCTTCAAAAAATGGCGGATCCTTTTCCTTCTAATAAAGGCTTTTTTGGAGCTCCAATACACGTCCAAACTGAACTCTTAGTTGACATAAAGTGAGGTAGTGACGTTTGACGTTTCTATTAGTTCCAATCAAAAAGGTTGGGACGTGGAAATAGACAGTAGAATTTGGAAAAGGTAGGTCATACGCGTACGGTACGCGTCATAGAATCAGGAGGATCGTGGAAATGGATTATTTTTAAACCCACCACAAAGAAAGCGTCAAATAAAGAACCACAATTATTATTACTTGTCCAACAGATTTATACATCGCCATCTAATTTGCACTATTGGCGTACACACTCCTAGCACAAGCTTTTCGCTTATTTGGAGGGGAGAGGAGAACATAAGTCAAGTTCAGCTTGGCTAATATTTTTTTTAATAAAAAAAAAATTACAGAGGTCAGTGTTCTTGCTAATCTCTGCTTGGTTTAACTTTGCCACGTTACTTCCAGCGATGCACGAAAGCTTCCAACACGAATTGAACCGATTGCGGCTTGTCGTCGCTAGAACCCTTCTGGAAGCGCACACCAAGTCGGATAACTTCATAGGCGCGGGCACCATGGAGCCTATAAGACTATCTGCTGAGGTAAGCAGCCCTACTAATTGTTAAAATAGGTTGTATCAAATACTAATATACTGTACTGGCCATTACTGGCAGGCTAGTTTTATCGTTGTCTATTGACAAGTCAACCTACTTGTCATGTGTAAACAAAGAATTATTGTTTCGTAAGATGATGTCTACAAATATACTTTTATCTGGTCATCATCATTGTTTCTATTCTTCATAGCTCTGCTGCTCCAACAACTTCTATCAGGTTATGGGCTGGCCCGCCCGCCCGCCTAAATGGAGAATAGTAACGGAAAATGTAACACTACGTGTAATATACAGAAGCTAGTCGGTGAATCGAATTATGGTTCATGGGCATTTGCTATAGAGTTGCTGCTCGTAGATCTTGATCTGTGGGACTGCGTGAGTAGCAAATATGATACTACTAAAAATGAGAACAAGAAGCGAGACAATAAAGCTCGTGCAAAAATTTGTTTATCGATATCGGAGCATATTTATCCGATAGTGCAAACCACGAAGACAGCTTGGGAGGCATGGTCTGCATTAAAAAAGGCTTATGCGGATTCAGGGCTAATCAGAAGGCTAAGTTTGCTTAGAAAATTATTTTCAATGAAGTTAGAAAACTTTTCAAACATGGAATTGTATGTAACTGAAATAAAATCTACACAACAAGCTCTTCAAACCATACAAGCTGGTCTTGATGATGAATTCGTCGGCATCATAATGTTGGCTGGGCTAACAGAAGCCTACAATCCTCTTGTTATGGCCATGGAACATTCTGGGACGAGAATATCTTCCGAGAACGTCACATCCGCCTTGTTAAGAGAAGGACAAAGGCAGAAAGAAACAGGCAGCAACAGCAGTGTTGTTAAGGACAATTCGGTGCTGGTTTCACGTACTAGTAGTAATAGTAATCGTAGTAAGAACATTATTTGTCATTTATGTAAGAAAAAGGGGCATTATAAATGGCAATGCAAAAAGCCGAAAGACGACGTTAAGAAAGATGCTAACATGCTAGTAGCTAGGGATTTTGTTACTTTAGTTGCTAGTGGTAGTAGTGATAGTTGGGTAATAGATAGTGGAGCGACTTCCCACATGACTTCTAATAAAGCTATTTTAGCACCTACCAAACCTTGTGCAAAGGTTATTACTTGTGCTAATAATGAAAAAATTGTGTCAACTTCAGAAGGTAGTTTACAGTTAAAGGTAAGTCATGAGGGTCGTACTCAAGGATTGACTATGAACAATGTATTAGTTATTCCTGAATTAGTTACCAACTTAATGTCTGTTGGCAGGATTGCAGATGATGACAAGATAGTTGTTTTCGATAAGTATAGCTGTAAGGTATTTGATAACAATATATCTGTGATGGAAAGCCCTTTATTCAGCGCACCGCGCGTTGGTGGTCTTTATGTTCTGGGTTCCATTGATAACACGAGGACGGTACTTATAGGTCAAGGTCAGAACGACTTTGAGTTGTGGCATCGGCGATTGGGACATCTATCTCGACCGGAAATGATAAAGTTGAAGGGTATCGTAAAGGGCTTGTGTTATAACCCAAGGGATTACAAGGTTCCGTGTATTCCTTGTAGTCAAGGAAAACTTAGTTCAAAGAAGTTTCCGAAAAGAAAGTTTAAAAGGGCTTCACATGTATTAGAGTTAGTACATAGTGACATTGCTGGTCCCATGGAAGTGGAGACATGGGGTAGCAAGAGATATATGTTGATATTTGTAGATGACTACAGCAGAAAAGTATTTGGATACTTTTTAAAGTGCAAGTCGGAGACATTTGAATGTTTCCGAGAATTTCGAGCACTTGTTGAGAAACAAACGGGTAAGCAAATAAAAAAGTTAAGATCTGATAATGGTGGTGAGTATACAAGTAAAGAATTTCAAAATTATTTGAAAAAGCACGGGATTATTCACCAAACTAGTGTACCACATACTCCGCAACAAAATGGTATTGCAGAGAGAACTATAAGGACGCTTACTGAGAAGGCTAGATGTATGCTATCAGAAAGTAAGCTACATAAAAAGTTTTGGGGAGAGGCGATGCGTACAGCGATTTATTTGAAAAATCGATCACCCACAATGGCTCTTCAGGGTAAAGTACCGGAGCAGGCTTGGACTGGAGAAGACATAGACGTCTCTCATTTGAAAATATTTGGTTCAAAAGCTCAAGTCCTTATTAAAGATGGTAGTCGCAAGAAATTAGATCCGAAGACAAGAGAGTTAACCTTCATCGGTTATACTGAGCTTCAAAAGGGGTATAGGTTTTGTGATGTGATAAACAGTCCTAAGCATTGCATTATAGCTCGGGATGCTGTTTTTGATGAGAATTTTCCGACCTCTTGTAATAAGCCCGTTGAAAATATATCTTCAATTCAAAGTGCAACTATTGAGTTTGAAGTACCAGAAGAAAATAATATAGAGTTGTCAAGTCAAAGAAGCGAAGTAATACAAGTTGAGTCTGCTATACCAGATAGTGACTTTGAAGAATTTCATGATTCAGTTGATTCTAATATTGCTGAATTTGAAAATAATCAACTTGAAGGAGAAGCTGTTGATGAGCGTCGATATCCTCTTAGAAATAGAGTCAAAAATAGACGGGAGGATTTTGACTATAGCTTTGCGATATCAAACGATCCAGTATCAGTTAAAGATGTTATGGAGCGTAGTGATAAAAAACTTTGGCTTGATGCAATGCAACAAGAGTATGATTCTCTTATTAGTAATAAAACTTGGGAGCTGGTAGATCGCCCAAAGGGGGCAAATGTTGTAAAATGCAAATGGATATATAAACTTAAAACTGGTGCTGATGGGAGTGTACAACGGCATAAGGCAAGACTGGTCGCAAAGGGGTATTCTCAAAAGTGGGGAGAAGACTATTCTGAGACATTTGCACCAGTGGTAAAGCTATCATCAATACGATTATTATTGGCTTTATCAGTTGAGATAAATTTAGTAGTCCATCACATAGATGTTACAACAGCTTTCCTACATGGCGATTTACAGGAAGATATATATATGGAGCAACCAGAGGCTTTTATTGCCAATGGAAATGAAAACAAAGTATGTAAGCTACAAAAGGCTATTTATGGTCTTAAACAAGCTGCATTTTGCTGGAATGTGAAAATTCATGCTCATATAATTAAAATAGGATTTACAAGGTGTAAATATGATCCATGCGTTTATGTGAAGAGGGTGAATAACAGAATTATTGTTACAGCTCTATATGTAGACGACTTCTATATTTTAGGTAATTCTGTCAAAGATATAGAAGTTGTGAAGAGGGAAATAGGAGAAGTTTTTAAAATAAAAGATTTGGGTGAGGCAAAAGATTGTTTGGGCATAGAATTGTCTCACAAAAAGGGGGAAATTCACTTGAATCAAACAAATTTTGTGAATAAAGTTCTCCGTAAGTACGGCATGGAAGACTGCAAGCCAGTTAAAACTCCTATGGAACTTAATTTGAAATTAGAAAAGGGTGATAAAACTCAAGATATGACTTATCAGGAGATTTTGGGTTCACTAATGTATTTGTCCTGTGGTACTCGACCAGATCTGACTTACGCTGTGAGTTATTTAAGCCAATTTAATTCTTGCTGGAATTCAACTCACATGAGCGCTCTCAAAAGAGTTCTAAGATATCTGAAGGGTACAAGAGATTATAAGTTAATCTACAAGAAAACAGGCAAGCCTCTGACTGCGTATGCCGATGCAGATTGGGGAAATAATCTTGACGGACATTCCTTTACTGGGTACGTGGTTATGTTTGGAGGTGCAGCAGTTTCTTGGCAGGCTCGCAAACAACATTGTGTTGCTTTAAGTACTGCGGAAGCTGAATATATTGCACTTTGTGAAGTTTCAAAAGAGATTGTTTATATTAAAGGGCTTTTCAAAGAAATAACAGGAAATACATATAGTGTCGACATAAATAGCGATAGTCAAAGCGCTATTAAATTAGTCTATACTCCTGCAGTAGGTAGGAGATCAAAGCACATAAATATACGTTATCATTATGTTAGAGAGTTAGCTCAAGCAAAGGAAATTTGTATCAAATATTGTGAGACAAAATTTATGCCAGCTGATTTTCTAACAAAGAGTTTATGTAAACTGAAATTTGAATTTTGTGTGCAGTATATTGGTATTGATTCAGTGGGGGTGTTAAAATAGGTTGTATCAAATACTAATATACTGTACTGGCCATTACTGGCAGGCTAGTTTTATCGTTGTCTATTGACAAGTCAACCTACTTGTCATGTGTAAACAAAGAATTATTGTTTCGTAAGATGATGTCTACAAATATACTTTTATCTGGTCATCATCATTGTTTCTATTCTTCATAGCTCTGCTGCTCCAACAACTTCTATCACTAATGTCATAAATAAAGTGTGTTTGTTTGTTGGTTTGTCCTTCAATCATGCAAAAACGGAGTAATTAATCGACACACCACATCACCGATCACAGTCCTAACCACTTGGCTATCACAGCTTATCTGCCCTCCTCAAGCTATAATTTCGTAGACTAACATTTGGCCAAATACGGTTTTTAATGCTATCTTACTTAGAAAAAATTCTCTATCGATGGTGTGCTATAGCGTTCAAGCAAAATGTCTTGTCGTTGTATTACAAAGGCTCACTCAGAGGGCGATGGAGAGAGCTATGCTCGGAGTATCCCTGCGAGATCAAATCAGAAATGAGGAGATCCGTAGGAGAAACAAAGTCACTGACATAGCTTAGCGAGTCGCGAAACTGAAGTGGAAATGGGCGGGGCACATAGTTCGAAGAGCTGATGATCGATATGGTCCCAAGGTGCTGGAGTGGCGACCCCGCACCGGGAAGCGCAGTGTTGGCAGACCCCCTAATAGGAACGACAACATCAAACGAGTCGCAGGGAGTCGCTGGATTCAGGCGGCGCAAGACCGAGACCTGTGGAGGTCCATGTAAGAGGCTTATGTCCAGCAGCGGACGTCTATAACTTGAAAAAGAAGAAGAAGAAGATTACAAAGGCCTTTAGAATGCCGGGAAATCATAGACACGAAATCGCTGACGCATCTGACTAATCCTCACTAATTGAACGAGCGAAGCGAAGTTCTCTGAGTCAACTAGGGCGCTTGCCTACTAGACGGAGAAGTGTGTTCGTCTAAATGTCTGTCAGAGCCCTATAACTTCTGAATTACTGAACGTAATTACTTCAAATTTAAATATAATATGTAAACTGATGGCCTTCAGCCGAACATTGTATAAAAAAATATAAAAAGCTTTATTTCAGGGGGGCTCTCATAGAAGCGTATTTGAAGTAAAATCTTGTTTGTTGCTCTACATAGACTTGCGATATATCTTTTTAAAGACGACTTTGAACAGAGTACAAAAATATATTTTTTTTAATTTTTCCCTAAAAATTGACCAAATGGGGGGGTTTCAAAGTGGAGATTTTAATTTGAGCCATATGTCAAGAATTACTGAATATTAGAACGTGAAACTTGGTTGAAAATTCAGTTATATCCTGTACTTGAACAACAAATACTAAAATTAGATAAATGTTATAAAGAAACGGAATTATTTAATTTTAATGCGCCATCTATTAGCATTATTGTGAAGCTAATAGCTTCACTATAATGCTTCACTATAGATGGCGCTGTGTCAGTAAAACAGTTTTATGTCAACTATTATTTTTTTTATTGCGTCTAACGTTAAAAGTTAATTATTACAATATATAATTAAAATTTTTGGGAATTATGGGATATCGCGAGGTCTCAGTTCGGGGCGAACCACTAGTATTATAAATGAGTTTGTTGATTGGTTTGTCCTTCAATCATGCAGCAACAAAGCAACAGATCGACCTTTTATACCGGAAAACCAGGCCTAACTCAAGTTTAATTTCTTTCTAGGTGGAAGGTCTAGGGCCAGTCTTCCGCGTGACCCTGGCGGTGGAAAACACGTCCACAGAAAAGGCGGTGATCGGTCTGTCCATACTGTTTCACGTCCATGCTACCAATTACAAGGTCTACAATCCATATATAAAAGTACGTATTTTTTTAACTTTTTAAAACTAACTCAGTTTCTGTCCAGGATGTATCTGTTTTCATGAATCTCAAATTCTGTCTATGATTTATCTATTTTTTTCTTTTTTTCCCTCTGTATAGTGATTGTCGCTGATAGAGAGCTGTTATAGAGATGTATTTCTTTGTCCATTGTCTTTTATTTTTTCTTGTAATAGCAAACAATGCTACAAAAATAAATAAATGCATAAATAAAGTTCTGTTACGAGTAGGAACGTCGAGAAGTTATTGTAGCTTACAATAAAAACGCCTTCAGCTAAAATTATAAAGTAAAGCTGAAAATCTCTTTTCTAGGTACCGCTTCTCGGCCCGGGCAATCAAATAAAATTCCCCACCAAAATCGAGGAGGTTTTCAATGAGAACTTAAACCCGGATATATTTTTCCGCAACGTCACAGGCCAAGCCGGGGAAGGCTCGCTGATCAAAGTGCTGCTCTTGAAGGAGGGGAAATCGAACCCCGTACTAGCGGCGACCGTCACCATGCCGTCCACTGATCCTATGATGATACCGTATGATAAGATACAAACGGCGGGTTTTGGGCAAAATGATCAATAAATAAGTTTTTAGCTAGAAGTATATAGTTTTATTTACCGGCTTCAAGTGTGTGCGTGAGTATACGGGTGCGCGCACGCGTGCAGGCGCTTGCGTGTGTGCGTATGTACGTGTGTGTATGTTTATCTACGCATTTCTCGGAAACTATTAATCGAATCACACTATATAATATTATAAAGGCGAAAGTTTGTATGTGTGTGTGTGTGTATGTTTGTTACTCCTTTACGCCACAACGCATGAACCGATATGGCTCAAATTTGGAATGGAGATAGCTCATTCCCAGGATTAAAACATAGGCTACTTTTTATCCCGGAAAATTAAAGAGTTCCCGCGGGAATCAAAAAACCTTGATCCACGCAGACGAAGTCGCGGGCATCAACTAGTCTAATATAAATATCACGAGCCCTTCTAGGCTCACTACGTTGTCCGTCTGTCTGTCAGTGTGTCAAGACCTGTTTTTTTTTTTTACATTTACTTTACATACCTATTTAGTGCCTATTTATAAAATACATTCAGCAACATTCTCGTAGATAATGTTGCTAAATGCATTTTGCAAACTTGCGAAGTGATAAGAGGCCCTCCTTCGATATCATAATCTTTTAATCCAATATCCATCACTCTTATCAGTTGCACCGGTAGATTTGCTAACTGTAAGCAAAAGATACTGGGATCGATACCCTCTTGGTTCCTATATTTCGTATGGCTATTACTACCTACTTACTTTGATAGAAAATTGGAACGAGTCTATTTCATACAACTGTTTAAGTATACCCACAATGGTTTGGCTAAATTAAGGGCCGGTTGCCCGAATTGGCCGGCAAAGTTAGGTTACGGCTAAGTTACGGTTAAAGCTAAATGTGACAGCCGAAACAAGCAAATCGACTGGCACGAGTCTTCACGAGTCACGTTACGTTATCTTTTGACTTTAACTTGATGTTTTTTGGAATTTTTATCCAATTGGCATGCCAACATTATCGATGATCACTAATTAGTAAACTAACAATAACTTGACTACTAAAAAGAGTAGTAAAGTAACTATTATTAATGTAGGTACACAGGATAATCTTTATAGAACTGTCTGCAAATAGGTGTGACAGTCTACCAGGGGTGGGCCCAGCGAAATATTCCATAAGATAAGTTCTATAGCGATAAGCACACTTAAGATGACCTATTTTTAACCGAGTTCTAAAAAAAATGAGATTTTCAATATGACTGGCAATATTTAGGGTTCAACCCCAAAGATCACCTTTTGTGTTACACTGTTTATTTGCTTATTATATATTTAATTCTTCTTTTTCATGCAATAAAGTTGTATAAATAAATAAATAATATTTTTGATTTCGTGCGTGTAGTAAAATCTTTAGCGGTAACCAAACTTTAACCATCTAATGTGTTACTGGCCTTTTGTATCTACTACTCCCTATTTTTCATGATTGACAAGCTATTTAGTTATTTAAAACCCAGTTAGGTATTTATTACATCCGAAATTACTGATATTTTTAGTAATTAGATAAGTTAATGAAAAATGGGCCAAGTGCGAGTTAGCCTCGCGAGTCAATGGTTCTGTACCTTTGAACGAAAGGTATCCTATTATATAATCAAGTTAATAATCAAGTTGAAAATCAAACCCTTTTTATATGGGACGACGTAACGTAAGTTTCAAGGATTATTGCAGTTTTCGCTTTTTATATGACTTCAGTCATATGAACCGATGGAACGGTACAGAACCCTAAAAAAATTACAAGATATCAATAAGTTTTATAAATCTTCCATTATTTGTGACATTTTTATTATCCACCTGTATTTGGTACTTAGTAGGTACCTATTGGAAATGCCAGTATAAAATTAGGGCTGTCATTAAAATTTCGTCAAAATGAAAATTCAAAAATTCAAAGCTTTTATTTAAAAATGCAAAAAATTCAGCCTGTGATTTCAAAGTAACTGCCTTTTATTCAATACTAGTTGATGCCCGCGACTTCGTTCGCTTGGACTAAAATTTCTTGATTCCCGCGGGATCTCTTATTTTCCGGAATAAAAAGTAGCCTATGTGTTATTCCAAACTATAATATATCTCTGTTTCTAAATTTTAACCAAATCGGTTCAATCCTTGCGACATGATTGAGTAACAAACAACTTTTGCGTTTATAATATTAATAAGATAAATAAGATTAATAGGATTATAAGAACGTAGAATTAGCATAGCCATAAGAATCCAAATTTTGTTAAATTTTTTTGTGACTGTGTGCCTGTTTTACAGACTAATCTGTGAAACGGTGCAACCGATTTTGAAATGGTTTTCATAGACCAGTAGAGATACAGAAAAGTTTGACTGACAAACCAGTTTCCGTAGTTACCATAGTTATTGTATTTCATATATTATTCAAGTTCAATAAAACTTTTTTTTGTGACCTCAATTCTATCTCGATGTGGTTAACAATCATTTTCGAAAAAAAATATAGTACGTTTATCTTACGAAGTTACGGGCGCTTTACTTGTGGTTACGTCGTGTACATTCACATTGCGTAAGTGTGCGTGCCTGTCTCTCGCTCACACTTATACAGATACGACACACACACAACCATGAGTTGCGAGCCATCGTGAAATGCAAGAACTATATTTACTATTATGCCAACTTTGACAACCCTAATGCAATCGGGCAATCTGATAAGGAACGCCGAATCGTGAAAATTTAATGTGGGGGCGCTTTCAAAATAAGTCACTTTGGTGCTTGATATTGTACTACTTCCACCTTACGGTAAGTTTTTTTAAAGATTTTTTTTAAAGAAAATTAGTAATGCTATGAATTACTTACATATTTCCAGTTTCCCTCCACTAATATAAGGTATAAAGCGGTGATATAGGCAGGCATTTTTTCTTGACTTTCTGAATTATTTTCGTTTAAAGTACTTCATTAAATACTAGCTTTAACCCGGGGCTTCGCTCACGTTAATTTCAATTTTTAAACTCCTATTTAACCCCTTTAGGGGTTGAATTTTCAAAAATCCTTTCTTAGCGGATGCCTACGTCATAACAGCTATCTCTATGCCAAACAGCTTGATCCATCCAGTGGTTTGAGCTGTGCGTTGATAGATCAGTCAGTCAGTCAGTCACCTTTGGCTTTTATACATTCAGAAGATGTATCCCTTATTTTAACGGTGAAGGAAAACATAATGAGAAAACCTAGACACCTGAGAGCTCCATAGGTTCTCCACAATGCTTTCAAAGGTGTGGTGAAGTATCCCAATCCGCACTTGTGCATAGCGTTCTGATTTAAGTATAGGTATTTTTAAATCCATAAGTCAAGTAAATTGGTTGATGTTTGGTGCTTTGGTCCGAGTTTAAATATTATAGTGGCAATGCTGGAATTTGGGTGCCGATAATTTCGAGAAAATCTCCTTGTGTAACTAAATAATTACAGGACTGTAATTTTGTACTTAACGCATACGAGTGGAGCCGTGGCGCAGCGTCTTTTTATGATAATGTCTTAAAACTCAGCTTCATCAACTCCGATATATTTCATATATTATAGGTAAGGCGCGCAGCTTTAAAAGTCCGCCGCTACGAGCATGTAAACAGTATAACCATTGTATATAGCTGATTTTGAGTTGCTGTCTATGAAAGACGCTGCGCCTCTCAATTTTACTCCATTGGTGAGCGTTGCGCTTAAGACTTTAGCGCGACAGTTTTACATAAAATTAGGTACGAATTCTAGCACGCGCCTAATAACCCACTTTCCATTTTACAGATCTCATTTCACTCTCCAAAATGTCTCTCGACGAGGTAAGTGTGGAATTCCATTCCAACGAATTAGTTAATTTTGACAATAATACCTACTTACTGACTCTATATTTAATCTATGACTAACACTGGACTGGCTACTGCGATTTCTATTTTGCACAGTACTTGATTGACGCCATTTTGGCGCTGTAAGCCCATACTTGTCGACACGAGTGTCTCCGGAATTAATAATATTGCAAATGACGCGACCTCATAGTAATCTGTGACGCGACCTTTACGCGACTTACATACATATGAAAGTTATAAGGAACATGAATCTCTGGGAGCTTTTCAAAGTAAAATCATTCAAGCATATTAATAACTTTTGAAGTCCTCAATCAATTTACTCAACTGTTGGGAAAATTGGATTGGGACTTTAATGATTTACCTGTTAGTTTTGACGTCATTATCCTATTATTAGATATTATTGGTAGGAACCATGTGAGAACTGGGAATAATTAATTTTTCATTGACACTTCACTGACCGACAAGTATTTACCTATATCAAATAGGTACCTAAGTAGGTATACCTACGGTCTACATTATTGATCAAAGACTGAAAGCATCCGTTATAGTGAAAGAGCTTATCTTATAATATAGATACGATTTAAAAGATTTTCATCAAACGGCTACGAAAAACCAAAGCTGACTAAACCAAAAAGCCGCATTGAAATCGATCCATCCATTCGAGACTCGATTACGACTTCCTACTTTCATGTGTGAGTGCTACATGTCACAGACTATAAAGTCTAGTCTCTATGCTAATATGACTATGCTACAGACCAAGTACCGTCAGTATGCAAAGTAGGTAGGTGAACCTACAAAAGTATGTATAAAGTTTTGTTCTCCAAAAAATCTTTGTACTTATTTAGTTTACTAATTCTTATAATTATATTTCACCATATTTATTTTTAACTGACTTCAAAAAAAGGAGGTTATTAATTCGACACTTATGTATTGTAATTAGGTATGTATGTAATATTATGGGAACTGCAAAATAGCGACATATAATAATAATAATATTTATTTCAGATATAAATCCATAAAATTTAAATAATGTTATTGTTAGTCAAATCAATTTAACTTAAAAAACTATGTTAGTACATTAAATCATTTCATATATCGTCCCTCTCTGAAACACTGAGAATGCATGTGCATGCCAACCCAGTGTCTCAGAAATGGACTGTCCATTTTTCCCGCCAGAATCTTCAGGATACCATTGGAGCTTGGACATATGATAATCTAGGGCTTCAAATAAATATATAGAATTCAAATAAATTTTATAGATAGGTGTATGTATATATGCTTGTCTACGCATTTCTTCGAAACTGTTATTCCGATTGCGTTTTTTCTTAAATTGTAGTTTGTTTCTTGTTTTGGGTTCGTAATATGTAATATTTTGATTTAATCATAACTACTAAGTACCTATAGTTAATTGTAGGTACATAATGATTTCGTTGTCTACTCAAGATTGATGACTTGCTCAATGACGTTTCTTATTTACTTATACTGTTTTTAATAGTGACTCTCATAAAAAGGAAGGTTAATATTAACTGGCTGAAGGTCTATCACATAATAAGTATTTTCACAATTTGTACCTGGTCTCTGCTTGTTTCTGCAATAAGAATAAAAAGTAAAAAATGTAAATACTTAGCAAAAATATTTTTTATATAAAATGATAAGCTGTAATTCAAGGTAACATTCGGTTATGCGGTTTAGCGAAATATTTTTGAAATGCTTATGACTTACTTACTTATGCATGTTTTCATGAATAAATTATTTATTAATCTAGCTTTTGCTCGCGAATTTGTCCGCGTGGAGATAGGTTTTTCAAAAATTCAGCGGGAAGTTTTTAAGCAAAAAATTATATCAATTCCTCGGTCGCTGCGTTATTGAGTGACTGAAAGATAAAGGATGAGTTACATGCTTTCGCATTTAAATAATAGTTTAGGTTTTTAAATAAACTTCAGCAATGTAATTTTGAAAATATATATACCTACATTTATATTTCCTATATATTTAATATACCTACCTATATACATACATTCCTTTACGACAACAATTTGAATTAGTGAAAATATTATGATTTTATATTTTTATAAATATATAGAAGGCTCATAGATATTATTGCTTATCCAAAAATAAAGGAGGTGGGTTGATAAGGCAACAAAATCCGCCCCTCATACACTCGAAAAAAAAAGTTCCAGATTTCGACAAATTGTAAATGTATTTATATACTTGAAGATATAAACTTTATTTTAATATAAAGTTTAGGTGATAAAAAAAATAGTAAGTTACAGAAAATATTACCCAAAAAGAGAGTGTTTCTTTTACTTTTCTTACATTTTCATACATTTTAGTCGTTTTTTAAGCTTTGATTTAATATTTTAGAATGAGGCGCTCCATGAACCATGGTAAACGTAACTGATAATGATGCTCCTTTTTATAAGCTTTTATATGAGTATTAATTTATTTTGGTTCATGGAGCGCCTCATTCTAAAATATTAAATCAAAGCTTAAAAAACTACTAAAATGTATGAAAATGTAAGAAAAGTAAAAGAAACACTCTCTTTTTGGGTAATATTTTCTGTAACATACTATTTTTTTTATCACCTAAACTTTATATTAAAATAAAGTTTATATCTTCAAGTATATAAATACATTTACAATTTGTCGGAATCTGGAACTTTTTTTTTCGAGTGTATGAGGGGCGGATTTTGGGCCTTATCAACCCACCTCCTTTTAATAAGCCCATATTTAAATGATAAAATGAAATATCATAGATTACCTATACCATAAAATTACTGCGGTAGATATTGATGAAGAGTGGAATCGATCAATTTTCCGCTAATTATGTGTTAAGTCGATAAGATTGGATAAAGACATGTTCTTTATCAAGTATTTATTGATAATACGTATGAAAAATAAAATTAAATCTATTTTTAAATTTTTAAGCTATTCACTAATATTTCTTTTGCACGCGACTTTGTCTACATGGAGTTAGGTTATTAAAAATCCCGTCACTCAATATGTCACTCGCCATGTCTTCAACTTTAGTCATGCAAAAAATCATGTCAATCCGTTGCTCCATTGTTGGGAAAGATAAACCAACAAACAAACTAACAAGCAATCGCACTTTCGCAGTTATAATATTAGTAGGTAAAGCTTCTTAGCATTACCAGACTGAAATATTGATTATGCTCATTCGGCAGAAGAGAAATAACTAATTTAACGACTTTCTTTATGTTTCAGCAATTCACAAAAGTCGCCGAATCTGTGAGGAACTGGAAAAAGAAACCAAGCGACAACGAAAATCTCGCGCTCTACTCTCTATACAAACAGGCCACTCTTGGTGATGTTAACATTGGTGAGCACAATGACACGATTTAAATGCATTAAGTATAATCTATTTTCCTCTAATTTTCTTAAAAGGTAAACTAATCATAGAAAACTTTTCGAAGAAAGGCGTAACCGACGAACGTAGCCGTGTGCTTACGACGTTCTTAAGTTTGGATTTTTCCATTTCTAGCACGGTTTCATTGTCAGTATGGTAATAACGTTCTAGACACCTGTGCTAAGCGCGTCACTTACGCCTTTCTGAGAGAAACGACTAGTTTACCTTTTAAAATAGCTAAGGAAAAATGGATTATAGTGTTACGTTCATTCTTCATTTAACAACTGAGACGTCCGCTGCTGGATATAGGTCTTTTGTTTAGATTACCACATGTCTCGGTCTTGCGCCGCCTGTAGCCAGTGGCTTCCTGCGACTCGTCCAATTTTGTTGGTCCGCCTAGCATTACCTATATTCACCCAAGTAGATTCGGAAAAGTTTCTCTTGTTCCAATAGCGTTAGGCAATTGAAAAATATGACTTATTAAATATTCAATCTCTTTTCAGCTGAACCAAGCGATATAGTCGGCAAGGCGAAGTTTAAGGCATGGACCGGTCGCAAGGGCATCTCTCAAGATGATGCAAAGAAGCAGTACATCGAGTTATCAGAAACATTAAAATCCAAATACGCATAAGCCTGATTTAGTATTAAGTTAGTTAAGTTAAAAATGGTAATTTAATTGGAATCAAAATTTCGGAATATGTTTTCCTTTCTCAACTTAATGTACTTACTTATGTTCTGGCAAAATATGTTTTGTAAGTTTATAAATTATAAATTTATAATAGCCTAAAATTGGGTTTTAATTTAAATGCTATACAGTGGTTAGCTAAACTCTAAAAAGTTACGATCAAGATTTGGAGAGTGTGCTCAAGAACTAAATATTTAATTTAGTTCCCCATCAGCTATCTACCAGTGCACTGCAGGGCATTCGCATGGATCTGCACCGCTACGTGGTTGAAATTCCTCTACCACATACTAATCACTTATTCCCAATATGCACCGCTAAATTTGGATTTTTATGGTTTTTCCAACTAACTAGAATGAATAGACAAACGCGCTCTATCTTCGCCTAACATCAGATGTAATCGCATCCAAGCACTATTGATTCAAATTATATCTATTATATATTATATATTATTATATCGCCTTCGCACGATGCCGCCACGACAATTTTCAGTGGTTGCATAATGCTCAACTGCGCAAGATCCCTTAATAACTGCTAATTAAACCCCTGAATTGATTGTGAGATGAACATTTTTCGCACTATTGTCAGCTAGGTAATAATGCAGAGGTTGCACATGCAAAGATACTGATATATTTCAGGACACGAGCACTTAAGAGTACTTAGGTAATAATAATTCTACTTCTTACTAATATACTCCACTATTCTACTTTTTACTAATACTGAATAACATGGGGTTATTCAAGGGGCGGACCAACAAATTCCTGAAAAGCCGGCAACGCATTGGTGGTTCCTCTGGTGATACAAATGTTCATGGGCGGCGGTAATCACTTAACATCAGGTGACCCACTTGCTTGTTTGCTCGCTCTTCATATAAAAAAAATATTACATGCGGAAGTTTGTGAGGATGGATGAATGGTTGGTTGTTAGGTAATTAGGTACTTACCTACTCTTTCACACTGTAATAGTTTTATAGTATAGTTTATGGCTATAATACTGTAGAAGGCATAGAATATTTTATCCCGGAAAAAAAAAGAATTTGCGGGAATCAAAAACCCTTAATCCGCGCGATGTGGTGGGCATCAGCTAGTAAAAATATTTTAAGTAAGGTCAGGGGGAGTAAGAGAAACGGTGGGGTAAGAGAAACACAAAGCCATATCTAACAAACTATGCAGTTTATCGATATTTGCTCTCAGTCGATAAAAGAGTATTGACGAAATGGTATCAATTTTTTAACATAGATGTTGCTGCGATAATTCTACAAGGTAATATTTAGGAAAGAAATTTGACATTTTTCAAAACTCAAAACACGAGTTAGACGCGGTTATATTTATTGCTTGTTTTAAAGTGATTTTATAGAGTTTTCAAAAGTTTTTTGCCGTAAGTACCTTGAATAAGGTATAGATTTAATGTTCCAATTGTATTTTTTGTCTAAAACGTTCAGATTATTAATTTAAGACATGGTAAAGATTCTAGTCACTAAAAGTTTCGAGTGGGAAAGTGAAACAGAGATGAGCGGGGTAAGAGAAACATATGTTTCACTTACCCCATGTCAGAGATTACCAACCTTTTTAAAAATAATCTATATATATAAAATTCAAAGTCCTGACTGACTGATTGACTGACTGAGATATCAACGCACAGCCTAAACTACTGAAGTTAGAAATTTGAATTTTTTACAGTTGGTTCCTTTTATGACGTAAGCGCACACTAAGAAAGGATTATTGGAAATTCCACCCCTAAGGGGTTTAAATAGGGGATGGAAGTTTATATGAAACTCCGTCATTTTTCAAGCTGTTTCCATCAAAGTTGGTATTTGAGCTTTCAGTTAAAAATAAAAAAGTACGTGTTTCACAGTTTTTGAAAATTCCACCCCAAAATCTAATTCCACGCGGACGAAGTCGCGGGGGCAAAAGCTAGTCTTATTTAAAAAAAACTAATATTTGATTATAGGCCGTCTTGTGTCTGACACACCAGTCATTCTGTTTGTTCGAGCATCAATCAAAAACTACTCGACTGATTTTGATGAAACTTATCACACATATAGAATCATCTGTACATAATATTATATTCGTTGTATAGAATAAATTTATGTTTTTATTGACAGTAAGACTTAGTATATTTAATTTTATTCCCATAATTATTTTGATAAAATTTGAGGGAGCTGCTAGTTATAAAAAAGTTAATCTATTAAATATATATAAGGAAAAGGTGACTGACACTGGCTGACTGATCTATCAACGCACAGCTCAAACTACTGTACGGATCGGGTTGAAATTTTGCCAACAGATAGCTATTATGACGCAGGCATCCACTAAGAAAGCAAGAATAGAAGAAGACGTAAAAATATTGTAAACATGGTGTTAGCTAACTAATAAAAATTTATAACGTACCAATTTTTGTTTTGGTTTACTACCCCTGACTGCTTGACTATGTTTCTCTTACCCCATTTTCAGTTTTTTCCTTTTATTTAAGAAACTAGACCACGTAGCCATGCACTGAGACTCGTATTCGATTGAAGCAATTAAAGGTGTCATTTTAGTCCTTGAAATAGTTCTGTAGACCTTATTTTAGCAGCGTACTGATCATTGTTTCACTTACCCCATTTTGAGGGTAAGTGAAACGAAACCATGGTCTACTTTTACTTAGTAATTTTATCGTTATTTGCACTAATAGAGGACCTAAAGATCATGTCATAGAAAGCCCATTTAAGGAAGAGTACTTTGCATTGATCGTTATTTAAATTGACATTTTTTTTATTGATTTAGAGGTCATTTTGTAGAAAAAACAGAAAAGTATGTTTCACTTACTCCCCCTGACCTTAATTATTTTCCTTCAAACATTATTTATTTTAATGTTTAAAACATACAACAGTCGGTAGGTACCTCCCAACCTATCTCGTTCAATATGTATGAATATTATGGTGCTCATAGCCCATGAAGATGATTTGGGTTAATTTATTTATAACATTAAAATTTCAAAATCTTTTTTGCACCTTGTACCTACTTTTAGTTTTTGACTTTTAGTTTTGACAGGTACGTCAGTCACAAAAAGTGACATTTGAAAATTGAATTTGATGATAAAATACATAAAAAAAATACCTATTTTATTTGAGTAACTAGGTTACTACAATTTACTTGATAAAATTCAGTTCGATTACAGCTTGATTACAGTGATTGGCCGTTGTTAGCACACCAAATGTGTTGAATCATGCTATAGACCACGTACCTAAACGGCGAGAAGTTGGAAACTTGGTATTCAGTCAGTCCGCCTCGGGCCTATTCAGTTTGTGTGAGACTCTTGTTGTGAGAGGTTGATCTGTGACTAATTATTTTGAAGTAAGTTTTATGATTATACATTTGCTAATTATATCCTCGTATTGTTAAAAAACTAATCATTTAAACAATTAAGTAAAGTCTAGTTACTTTGGTCAGTATCTAGCTAGAATTTTTATGTATTCGATCTAAATAAAAGTAGCTTGTTTGTTGGCTAAAACTATTTAGATTAGCCGGTCACGTAGATTTCTTTTTGAATAACTGCTTTATAATACTATTTATAAGTATTTTGTTTTACCAGTACTTAATGTAGGTACTGTACACTTTGGTATTTTCTTTTTTAGGTTACCTAATTGCTGAATCATTCGATCATGTCTCTACAGGAGGTAAGTTTTAAAGGTCATTTAGATGATTTTTAAGTAGTAACTAAGTACCTAACTTACAAATGATAGTGCATTTTCATACTCGGTGAAGATAATATGTGTGTACCTACTGTATTAATTATTATACATAATATAGATTAATAGTTTATTGACATTGGAAAGGTAATAAGTACTTTATTTAAATACAGGAATTATTTTAATGTATTCACATTATTTATCATGGGATTATACTATTAAGGATTAAGCTAATGTTATTCAGTTTATAAGACTTGCAGTAAAGGCTAAAAAAGTTGATGTAATTGTGACTTAAGTCTTGTGCATTCTTACAACATTTATACCTACATTTTTTTTAAACCGTACAGCACAAGGTTACCATACATACTTACACTTTATTATCTTAGGTGTGAAACTTCATTTTATGCAGTTTTTCATGTTTTGAATTTGGATAGGTCACCTACTTCTAGGTACTTTTTCTTTTGTTTAATGGCTTTTACTGCCAAGCCAGCACAATGACACACAGTGTCAAATAGCTTAAAAGACTCAATAGGCCTGTAAAAATGTGCAGATTTTTTGTGCTCTGTAATACAAGGGTTAGAATAACTATCGTTAGTTAACTACACTACATATTACAGCAAGTTTTAAATATACATACACAAATATTTAAAAACTGCTGGACAAAGGTCTCCTACATGGACTTCCACAGGCCACGGTCTTGCGCAATGAATCCAGGCTCCCTGCGACCCATTTATGTCATAGGTCCGGGTAGTGGGTGCTGACACTGATGAGCTGATGAAATCAAAATCAAAATTTATTTATTTCATGTAGGCCAACTTGTAGCTCTTATGAAAGGTCACAATTCTACCACCGTTTCGGAATGCAGATTCTGCTGAGAAGAGCCGGCAAGAAACTCAGCAGTTGCTCTTTTCAAAAAAAAAATTTTTTTTTTTACAATTGTTAAAAAAACTAGGATGAGCTTAATAAAAGACAGTTATTTCAAATAACCAACAGATTCTTCAATTTCATTTATTTGTGTAGATAGGTATTAGTCATTTGTGTTAAAGATTATATAGAGAAAGTTAGCATACTAGGTTAATAACCAGTCAACTGTAAACAGAGAATCAAACTGGATCAGTATGGCACCACACATTATACTAATTGTTTTTGCCTGCCACTTTGCTCAGTTAAGTTCGATTTTTCAAACTCCTATCTTACCCCCTTAGTATATAGGTTTATGTAATATAGGTTAAACAAATAGGTACCTAATAAATTTAAGTATAAATAATAAATATACATTGTACATTGGTACTACAATAAAGTGGAATATTTATTTTATCATATTGTATCTAATACGATTATATTTTTTTATCACTGATTTTTTTTAAAGATAATAATTGTGATACCACAACTAAACTTAGTACCTACCTAAGTTATAACTTACATGATAATCTACATGATATCAGGTGGTAAACATGTTTATGCTCTGCATAAATATAATAATAATATCTTTATTAAAAGGTAAAAACTCAATACAATATAATTATAAGTACATAAAAATTAAAATATATAAAAATTACCAGTGGTAATAATAAACGTCAATATTAAAATAGTCTGTTAAATGTGGTATGTAATTTACAGTGCAGTGTGTAAATTCACACCTTCAATCTGAAGTCCGAATATATCTCTGCTCTAGTGGAAATGCTTCTTAATAATATTCCACAGAACATAATATCTCCATTCCATTCCACTCCGCGTGGAATGGAAAGGAGTACTACCATTGAAGCGGAGTGGAATGGAATGGATCCATTCCACTCCGCTTCAATGGTAACGTAGAATAAGAGCTAGCACGCACTGCGAAAAATGTCCGCGCGGTTTTTACTCTTGCGATTTATATTTCACGTAAGAATTCACCTTACACGTACTGCAAATAAAACCATAACGGGATTCGTTACAGCTCAATTTCGTGCATGCATTATTATAGGTAAAGTATAAGATACGCTCTAAGTTGTACTGAATTTGTGCCTTTAAATCAATACAGTTAAGGTTCATTTTACTTTGACGCTAATGTCATCGAATACGAGTACGATCAATCGAATTAAATCTTATACCTTAGTATAAGGTACTTACTAATGTGAAAGCGCACTAACGGCGGGGATTCAAAGCGATTCTTTGAGTGTTATCTTGGTCTAAATCGAAACTGTTACCCTTCCAGCAATTTGACAAGGCCGCTGCCAACGTTAAGAACCTGAAGTCACTCCCCAGTGACGCTGACTTGCTGGAGCTGTACGCTTACTTCAAGCAGGCCACGGTTGGCGACGCCGACGCTGCTAGTGAGTGTCATTTGTATATCGATTTTATTTTTATTCATTTACTAGCTGATGCCTGCGACTTCGTTTTAGTTGTTAAAATCCCGCAGGAACTCTTTGATCTTCCGAGATAAAAAGTAGCCTATGTCGCTCTCCAGGTCCTCAACTATACCTATGAAAAAAGTCACGTCAGTCTGTAGCTCTGTTCCAGCGTTATTGAAGGCCAAACCCCAAACCAACGGTAGGGTCGAACCTGCAACTTTTCTGTTTTCAGTCCGCATCTTTAACCGTTGGGCTATTGAGGCTTATAAATTATATTCTTCCTTAAGCCAAGTCTTTCCTGTTTGTATGTTAGTTTAAATTATTTATACTTACAGGGAAATCCATGTTTACGTACGCAGTCGTCATTGCAATTGAATACAGCATTATTCATAGCATTGCAAAAGCACTCAGATCCATTGTCATGTAATTTATTTTTGTACTCAGATTTTTAGGGTTCCGTGGTAAAACTACAAGGTGAAATCTTATAGATTCATTAAGTCTATAAGGGTTTCGCCAAGTCCGTCCGTCTGTCCGTATAAAATGTAGACTATGTCACCCGGAGCGTTCATCCTTATTAATATTATAAATACGAAAGTGTGTTTGTTCGTTGGTTTGTCCTTCAATCATTCTGCAACAGAGCTACGGATCGACGTGATTTTTTATATGGATATAGTCGAGGACCTTGAGAGTGACATAGGCTACTTTTTATCCCGGAAAATCAAAGTGTTCCCACGGGAATGAAAAGGCTAAATCCACGCGGACGAAGTCGCGGGAATCAGCTAGTAAGTCATAACGAATCGACTGATACCCCATTCATCAAAATCTGCTCAGTAATTCGCTACGGTAGAACATTCGTAAATAGTCACATACTTACATATATAAACTTCTAAAATCATAACCCTTTCTTTTGTAGCAGTCGGGTAAAAATGTTTACAAGTAGGTTTTTTGTCATATCGGTACTTTCACGAGCATTAGGCTCGTGATAGCCGAATTATGATAAGGGTTTAATCTACTTTGTTTGTAGTTATCTATTTTTGTTACATGTACTTGATTTTTGATTATTATTTGTGGCCCTTGCTGTAGAAATAATTTAGCTTAGGTAAAAAGGTTAGGTAGGTTATGTAAGTGGGTAAAATAATTTAGCTTAGGTCACTGAGGCTGAAATCTATAGACCGCACTCTCACTCAGCTCAGACTCAAGACAGAGTCAAAACGAGACAGATTTATGTCAGAGCATATTTCGCTCATTTGCGTAATTCAAAATTTACCAATTTTAGTGTCGAAAATTTATACTTTTTGATATAAAAACAACATTACGCTAAGCACAAAAAAATAAGAGCGAGAGAGATTGTGACTTAATGCTTTGTCGCTTTGTTGGCCGCTGTGTTGTTTCAAGACCGTAACATCCACAAAACATTATTCTCTAACGAGAGAATTCTCTCATCGTCGATTTTGAATTATGTCACCCTTGTCGCAAATGAGCGATTTGTGTCTCGTTTTAACCTCTATCTTGAGTCTGGTCTGAGTCAGAGCATGCTCTATAGATCTCAGCATTAGCTCCTCAATTAATCTACGATTAACTTTAACACTGTAGAGGCTGACCTCATATTTTGGACCTACTCGTACTTGGTTGACGCCATTTTGGAAGTAATTGATGCCATTTTGGAATTGATTGACGACATTTTGGAACTGATTGATGCCATTTTGGAATTGATTGACGCCATTTTGGAACTGATTGACAATATTGCAAATGGCGCACCGACCTCTATAATTTTATTAATCTATGAATTCAACGTTGCATAGAGACAGCAAGTCCAGTTTTGATAATAGATTAATTATAGAGATCAGTGGCTTAGACAGAGTTTGCACTATTATCACACAAACCACTCTGTTTGACATCTCTTCAATCCGTATTATAGACCTTATTACCTACGAATTACAAGCTTTTATTTTATGTAAGACATACGCACGGTTCCTTACCTAATTCGCGTCTGGAGCGTTAGTTATAAAAACCTTCAATGTATCATTTAACTAAGGTGTACAAAGAAATACCTATTAAGTAATCATTTAATTAAATTGTTATGCAAATCTTATCTAAGGTCTTGCGATTGTGTCCCAAGTAGGTACTGAATTACAGTAGGTAATTATTATGATGTGATAAAATCATTCTTATCCATAAAAAGTTTAAAATAATAAAATGTTTAGGTAATTACATTTTATTATTGCTAGCTGCGGAGAGTTTAATATTTACTTCATAATATTTACAAAATGCTTGTAATATGTATAATATTACACAGTTCAATGTTAACACTAAAATTAATTAATGTTTAGTTAAATGTTAAGTTCACACTTAACTTTTGGGATACTAGGTATTGTGAGTCGGGTAGTCTACTTTCGACGGCGCATATAACACACTAGCTGATATCCGCGACTTCGTGCGCGTGGAATGAGGTTTTTTTGAAGTCCCACGGGAACTATAACTTTTTTCGGGATAAAAAGTAGCCTATGTTTTAATCCAAAGTATAGTCTATCTCCATTTTAAATTTCAGCCAAATCGGTCCAGTCCTTTTTGAGCCAATTCGTTACAAACATACAAATCTTTCCTCTTCATAATATTAGTATAGATTTAAACGACGCAACGGCGCATTTAAGCAACGTTGACCAAAGTCGATAACTTGATGGGTGACCAATAAGGGTCGATTAAGGTAATCTCGTAATATGTAGTTGCTAAAATGCAATTCCCTCGTTCTACGATGATGACGAATATTTGTTAAAATTCATTTTCCCTTTTTTCAGGCAAACCTGGCTTGTTAGACTTTAGAGGCAAGGCGAAGTTCGAAGCGTGGAGCGGCAAGAAGGGCGTGTCAAAGGAGGAAGCACAGAAGGCATACATCGCGAAAGCTGACAGTCTTGTCGCATCCATCGGTCTTCAATAAATTAGATTAAGGTTACAGGATAACACTACCAAAATGTTGAGTTGAAAAAAATGTCATGACTTCGAACATCCCTTAAGAAGTCATGACACAGAATTTTTCTGGCGACACAGTCATTTTGTTATTGTAAGTGATATTTTTATGTCAAGTTATGTCATGACTTACAAGTTTTTTGGCGACACAGTTACTTATTTTTAGGAGGGAATTTATTTATATCATGTTATTTATGAGTTATGGCACAAAAAATTACTAGCCACATTAGCGAGTTTGATTTATGTCAACTATTGACAGAATGATATTTCTGGCATTTAGGCCAATAATAATTTGTAGTGGAGAATTAATCAAACTAAATTAAGGGTTTATCATTGGTAATTGATGTGTTGCTAGTATAATTTTACAACCGACATAATAGTGTTATCAAAAGTTTATAAGTTATTTTTCAGTCTTTTTTGTTATTATTTTTTGATTTATAAGAGGAAATCAGTATACTTCCTATGATAGATAATACAAATAAGCGCATTTTCTATAAAGTTTATAAATTAAGTGATTTTTTTTACATATTACATTCATAGCTATTTACGATGTGGCAATGTCTTTGACATAAAGAAATTGTGTCAGAAAGTATCCTAAAAAGACACTTATAAATAAACAAATAATCATACTTACTTATACACATACATATAATATTTTGAAACTAATTTTTTAAATGTCAGAAACACTCGTAGACGTTGTCCCTTCGGAATTTTTTGTGTATTTAAGTAAATGTCAGACTTTTATGACTACCTCTGTCAAAAAAATTCGCACAAATGACACCAACTAGTTCGCAAATATTTTTGTATTTTTTTAACGTCGACTAACACCTTAAAAGACTTGTTACTAAATTATAAAGCTATTTAATATATTTATTTACTTTTACGGTAGGTTATGGTAATTTACATCACAATGTTCCTTCAGAATGAAAGTGACCTAACAATCAATTTTCGTTTCTGAGAAATCAAGAATATCCGGGAGGATTTCTAGTGCCTTTTTGATATTTTACTTTTCTCATTATTTTTATTAGAAGAAATAAAAATATTTGTCCATATTTTTTATGTCTTGTCGTTTGAATTAGGTCACTTTTGTTCAATTAGTGCGACATAGAAACTACAATTGAAGTAAAAACGGTGCTCTCAGATATTTCCTTTGTTACTCTTATGGATGGGTCGTGCATATTTTGTTAACTTTTTTTAACATTGCCGTGAAATAAATCGTGTGGAGAATATATTTTTGTCTTTATTCTATTTTGTAAAATATGAGCCCAAATTTTCAACATCTTAAATTAGCAGCCAAACAGCTGAATACTGACACTATCTTAACTCTTTGTAATTTTCATCTTTATCAATCGATAGAAGTCCACTGTTGTTGTCTCTTGCATGGACTTCCGCAGGTCTCGGCCTTGCGGCTTCTGTATCAATTTTCATCTCGCTACTGAGTGCCGTCTACTAGAGAAGGATTATTATTATTATTATAGAGCATAGTACTCTTGACTGTTTTGACAGTGTTATTAATAATTATCAATCACTTTAGAAATTATATTTATTTTTAAATCGTATAATATTTTCTCAGGTGGCTATAATGTCTTCCCACAGCCACAGTACCGTTAAGGGCGTGGTTGCTTTTTGCGGCAAACGCAGCGGAAAACGCATTGCGATTTGACGCATTTTAATACATATAAAGCAATTTCGGTGCATTGATTTTTACGTTTGACGCAGCGGCGATCGTTGCGTGAAACGGAATGCATTTACCGCACAATAAAAAATAATTTATCTTCCCATCTCTTCTTTAGGTACCCACTCCTAGCACAAGCTTTTCGCTTATTTGGAGGGGAGAGGAGAATATAAGTCAAGTTCACCTTGGCTAATATTCTTTAAAAGAAAAAAAAGGAAAAAGTTTTAATGCTAAAAACAATATAATGCGCTTCACGCAGCGTAACGAACGCTAAAAAGAATGTCGTCTATTCGTTACGCACACGCGGAAAATGGATTGCGCTCGCCGCGTGCCGCAGCGTATGGGTAAAAACATGCCGAAGATGCCTCACTATACCGCGATGTATCGCAGTGAGGTATCCCTTCGACATGTTCGCGCTCGTCTGTTTGCATACATTTGTTTTAAATGGAGGTGACATCGAGGTAGCGAGCTAAACCGCGTCCGCGAGGTATCGCAGTGAGGCATCTTTGGCATGTTTTTACCCTATGTATGCCGCAAAAAGCAACCGCGCGTTTTATTCATTTAATGCAAATATCCTATAACACCACAGGCGATGGCCGGACCCGCCGTGCCGGTGAGGGCGCTGTCCTCGGTACCCGCTCTGCCGTAGTCATCCTCGCTCTTCGTGATAGCTATAGACCGCCCCACTATCGACCTGGAAGGAACAAGAAATAAGGGAGGGATTTTGTCTGGTGGGAGGCTTTAGCCGTGGCTAGTTACCACCCTACCGTCAAAGACGTGCCGCCAAGCGATTTAGCTTTCCGGCACGATGACATGTAGAAACCGACTAGGGGGTATGGGTTGAATCTACACTGCCATACGCCTTTCAAGTTAGCCCGCTACCATCTTAGACTGCATCGTCACTTACCATCATGTGAGATCGCAGTCATGGACTATCTTGTCAACGAATACAAAAAATTATAGACTGGCTATTTTTAAACTGAGCGAGGGTTGAATAAAACTGAGCGAGGGGATAAAAATTTTAGCCTTTCCCCGTGGATAATATGTCCTGCCAATGCTCACCCTGCTGGGCACTCCTTCCATCAGGTCATCAAAACAATGCTAGTAAAGTAGGTAATGTACCTGGGACCAGTCAAAGAGATGAGGTGGTCGAAGATTTTGACCTTAAGCGGGGTATCTTCTTCAGCTTTGATGTTGCCCAAATCGCCCACGTGGCGAATATGATCCCGCGGGCCTCCGTGTCGACCCTGAAAATATACATTTTAATTAATAAATGCTTATTGCTCCAAGCAAACATACAGTAAAATTCTGTTATTTACAATGAAAAATCTTAATATGCTAGTTTTAATTCCCGCAGGAATTCTTCTATTTTCCGGGATAAAATATACCTTATGTGTTAATCCTGGGCATGAGCTTTCTCCGTTCTCAATTAGATTCGATTCGTTTGTTGTGGGGTGAAGGAGTAACAAGCATATGCACAGGCACACACACATATACAAACTTTCGCCTTTATAATATTAGTGTGATAAGCGAGAATAAGCATCCAGAAAACCAACTGCTCCTAAGATATCTATAGACCTGTGTTATAGGCAAAGGGTGTTCTCCATAAATAAAAGTCTCATTAAAACTTCATAGATGGATGGTCTTTGGGTGATTCTTTCATATAAAAAAACCCGTCCGCAAAAAATGCTGTCGCAACTGGACTTTAAAACGTCAATTTTGATCAAAAAATTCAACATGGATGCATTGAATTGTGTGTGACGGAATCACCCTTCCCCTTCGCCACCGTTCTACTTACGTAATAAGCTATGAAGTGAGGACCGATCTCCAAACAATTGCCCTTGATATCGCCACTCTGGTGAACGTGCAGGCCGTGGAGACCAGCAGGCAGGCCCGTCACGTTGCCCTCAATCGTCACCGGACCATTGGGGACGATTTGCGTGAAGATCAGGTCGCCCTCTACCCCAGATTCTTGGTCCGCTTCTAGGTGGACTATTGCTTTGAGACCTGGGCCAGGGTGGTGTGGTGGCTGAAACAAAACGTATTTACCTCTTAATACTTGCTATTCATTGGTTTTGTTGAATAATAATGTTACACTTATCTAAATATATAAAAGCCAAGGTGACAGACTGACTGACTGACTGACTGACTGACTGACTGACTGACTGACTGACTGACTGACTGACTGACTGACTGACTGACTGACTGACTGACTGACTGACTGACTGACTGACTGACTGACTGACTGACTGACTGATCTATCAACGCACAGCTCTAACACTGGACCGATCGAGCTGAAATTTGGTGTACAGGTAGCTGTTAGAACGTAGACATCCGCTAAGGAAGGATTTTGGAAAATTTCAACCCCAAGAGGGTTAAATAGGGGGTTAAAAAATCGAACCTAACGTGAGCGAAGCCGCGGGTTAAAGCTAGTAATTTATATTATTTAATCTGTCATATTGTGATTATCTATGTCTGGTCTTTAGTCTCTGGTTCCGTCCTTTTGTTAAAAAAACTCTCGGCGCTGCATGTGTGGCTCTAACAAAAATTATTAGTTCCTTGCCAAGTACATTACATACATAAATTATCCGTGCTGTTTTACTTCCCCACGGATCCCTAACAACAGGTTTCGTGCTAGCCCTGTAGGGTTAAACAAGATTTAATTAGATTGATCGCATTCGTATTCGATGATATTGAAGACAATAACCATCTAATAATGGAAGCCAGATATTATTAGGCGTACCTATCAAAATGACCTTTTCGCTGAAAGACAATTCACGTTGGATGACATGAAAGCAGGCAGTCCTTGACACAATGCTAAGAGGAAGGAGCAGCAATTACACACACGCAATGCCTATGTCTCTGTACTTATCTACAGCTATAGAACTCAGATCTCATGATGGATGACATCATTGACTGCGATCGTACGATGTGCGATCGCAGTCAATGACTATCTTGTAATTGAATTAAAAAAAAGCAATCGCGTAATCGCGGCTTCCGTATTATGGAGATGTGAGATATGATCACATGGGTTAATTGTTCAGCAATTACTGCTCAGATGCTAGGTAGTACCAATATAGAAACAGGAAACCGCGAACAATTAAAATGCCCCACAGTTTTAATTGATTTCGTAATCCTCGATTAAAAATTTAAAAAAAATTAGGTAACATAACTTGTTTTTTTTTTTTTTTTTTTAATAAAGCTTGCGTTAGAAGTGGGTACTACGACAAAAGCGCAATGGGGGGTTCGAACCTGAGACCTCTCAGTTTTTCAGTACCTTTAATCGCTGGGGTATTTTATTTTTTATTTAAATAATTTTGCAGAGTGAATCTTCTGTACCTCTACTGTTATGTATGCCGTGTGTATCACTCAGTGGTGATATCCTGCCTAGTGATTTAGTTTCTAATTTCAGCATGTGGTGAATGTCAATCCAATGTTTTTATATCCTACTAGCGGACCCGACAGACGTTGTCCTGTCTTAAGTTTTTTTACATCCTCTTTGACGAAATTGGCAGCACGCATTCTGTCAATGTTATGTCAAACGCCATAAGGTTACATCAAAAAAGTTTGAATTGTAAAAGCGGTTACATTAGAAATAATTTAATATGGTGGTTAATATTTCTTAAATTTTCTAATTTTCCGCGCAATTTTCTTAATTTTTTCTTTCATAAGAACCTTCTCCTAACAATAACAAACACAATAAAAAAAGAATTAGCGAAATCGGTCCAGCCGTTCACGCGTGATGAGCTTACCAACACATTAAGCGATTCATTTTTATATATTAGATCAGTGCGATATTACCTATCGCTATCAGAGCGATATGACCTAAGTAATTTGAAATAAATGAATATTATAGAAAAACTAAGCTAATTTTATGTCTACCTTTTCTAAAGACGCCCTGTTACGCCTAGCCGTGATTTCCGAAAATCCGATTAGCTACATGTAACGAACATATAGCTTAGCCAACATAATTAAATAACGAGTTTCTGCTAATTAAAAGCCTATTTAAGGCAGCGAAGCCTCCTAACTTCTAACTTTGAAATCCAGAAACTACGGCTGTAACTACTTGCACTACTCTGCAGGTCAAACACAGGCAAACTTAGCGAAAATGAATATCTAGTAGACATAAGGCTAACCTGCCTACTAAAAAAACTCGCAAGAACTTTTTCACAACTTGAAAAATAGTTTAGAAAGCGAGTATAATCTTTTTATGCCCCTTTTTAACCGACTTCCTTTTTTTTAATGTATGTTCCTTGATTACTCGAAGACGCCTGGACCGATTTGGAAAATTCTTTTTTGTTTGAATAGGTAGTATACCCTACTTCCCAGGTGGTCCTATTGTTATCAAGTCAGGATCTGATCTGGCGTTTGAAATAGATTTCGTAAAAAGAATTTTGAAGTTTATATTTTAATAAAATATAGATTGAAAACATCCTCTTTTTTATTTGGTCCAAAAGTTATAAATAAACATCAAATGATAGAGCACACAATTCAAAATTATGTAAATCGGTAATAATAATTGGTACAAGGTACCTATGAACCTTGAAAATTAAAGCAATTAGCCGTAATTATAATGGTTTTTATGGCCGCACTTTAATTTTGGAAGATTTTCTCGATTTGTGGAATGGCAATGAAAATAACAATAAAAGCCATTAAAATTACGCATACCTACGTATTAACTAGTTACGTTTATTTTTGTTTTGGATTTATTCTTTTTTAGCTTGGTTGCTGCTATAAAAAATGATGTATTTGGCTTTTCTTAATCAGGTGCGAAATAAAAAAATAAATTTAATAAAATCCCCTGCGAAATTGCGATATTATTAGATATCGCAATTTCACACAGTGCTACGATAACAAATGTTTGAAACAGATTTAAATCTCTGGTGTGGAAGGATATGTTTGAAAATCCACCTATGCAGTGGAGTGGCTGTTGTGGGGGAGGCTTTAACCTCTTAACCTAGAAGCACGTCTGGGGCAATTTTTTTATATTTTACCTAAGGGAGTTTGATAATAATAATCTACCTCTATAAAACAGCGCTGTAATATACTGACACCACAACCACCACATTCAATGCACAGCCTGAACTGGTGGACCGAGAGACCTTGGACCGAGGAAATATTCTTTGAGTAGGTTACACATTACGCAGTAAGGAGGGTATTTTTGGAATCACTGAAAAGTGGTAAGATTTGTAAGAACAAACATTTTTTTAAACTGAATCTACGCTGAAGATGTCTTGAATATCCGCTAAAGTACGGTCGCCGAACAGAAAGAATTTCGTACATTGACCTCTTTGCCTACTGACAGTGGTCACAAACATTTTTCTATTAAGTGCGGTTTACATAAAATATTTGAAGGAGAAAAAAAAATTAGTAGCTTATTAAATAAATTATTTATTTTTAAACAGTTATTATAGTCGAGTTATATTAACTTATTACATAGAAATAAAAAAATGAAAATTCAAAAATCAAAGTCCGATTTCTCTGTATCGGAGTAACTACTTTCCGACGACGTCTCGCCTGTCACAGTTATAACGAAATAATGTACAGTTTTGTCTACATTATGATCTAGACTCCCTAAATTCAATTCACAAGCAAACAAAAACAAACCTTAGGTTTGCAAGTAAAAGGTTTACAATCCCCGAGGACGGCGGTCATTGCATTTGTGCGAGCGTGACGCATTATTTTAAAGCGGGAGTGACAGAGACAGGTAGTAACAGGTTAATGTACGAAATTCTTTCTGTTCCGCGACCGCACTATAGTAGATTATATTCTTTGAAATAAAATAAAAATCCGTTCTCTTCGCTCGCGTTTTTTAGTTATTCTATAACTCAAAAACTTACCTCAGCTAATTCCATTTGCTTTTGTGATCGATCACCTACAGGATAACCTGTACCGAGTTCCTGTAAAGGGATACTTTTTATTAAATAATTATCCTTTTAGCTGAATTCAGTACCTCTGTGAGGATGAATCTTATTGAGGATCGATTTATTAAGAGAAAAGAAAAGGTACGCGGACAACGTTATACTATGTGCACGAAATAGCCATAGAATAGAATAGAATATAATTTGATGTCTACATAAATTGAAAAGATTTTTTAGAGTTGACACCTTAAGGGTACGGAACCATCTTAGTAGATGAGTTTCCGCTGTCCGTCGGTCCATCTGTCTGTCAGCAGTATCTCGTGAACCTTAATAGGTAGATACTTGAAATTTTCACAGAACGTGGTGAACGTTAGTTGATGTTAAATCACGATGGTACGGAACTCTTCGTGTACGGGTCCGACTCGCACTTGGCCAGATTTATTTAAATAACTACAACTTATATGTAGAGATACTTTTGATAACATATTTTTAGCTTTCAATAGAGTTGGATAATAAATCGTATACTTACGTAGAAATAAGGCTCCATAAACACTTCGTAAACATTGCTTTGGTAATCTTCGACGGCCGGTATTGCCTTAATTACCAGGTTTCTGCCGTACCCGGGTATGCCTTGCAAGTTTTTACCGTTCAATACCGATATTAGCCAAATGAACTGACCGAAAAATATTTGCAGTCGAAAATTCATCGTAGGAAACTGTTTTTTTTTTTATAAACTTTAGAGGCACTTACAACTTGATTTAAAATGCAACGGAAACTCGATTGTTTAACAGACCAATATTTCACAGGTAATTTGGATGGTCGAAAATCTGTCACTGAATGTTAACTGTACAAAAGTAAAATATGTACGTAGTTGGTGTATTGATAGTTAAGATTACCAAATCTGTTTTTTCATTCAACAAAAAAATAAACAATTTGTGTACGAATCCTAACAAGTGCCTTACAAATGTGTGAAAAAACGTGAAAAATCTCGGAAAAACAATTTGTTTGCTAAGATACGTGTTAATTAGCTCGAATCAATATTGAGTAAAAGAAAATAACAAAAAGCACAGTGTTTGATACGCGGAAAATTCGTATATGATCCAAATAACCGAGTTTCTACTTTAATTAGTAACTTTTTGTTTACATACACGTTGTCTTAGCAAAGGTCTTGTGAACAATGAATTGTTATTTAGGTGCGAGGTGGTTTAAGCTTTTTTTTTCTTAGCTCGTGTAATGAATCCGTGAGGATGGTTGTCATTAGATCTTCGTGAGTTGCCAAGGCTTTATGATTGAGAGGCGTAACGTCATCCCGGGCCACGACTTTTGGCTACGCGATAAGCGCCTTGCTTAGATTTCATTTTTTTATATGATATATTCTACTAGGATGAGTTATATACTCACAAAACAAGTGAAAACATTGTTCCGAATGACGAAGAGTATAATAGAGTACTTTATTGTTAAATGACATGACAAATTAAGACAAACATCTCCCATTACGCGCTTCATTTACCGCACGCTTGTAACATATCCACCTCTTTTTATATATGTATTAAGTATATCATTTATCAAAGTTTAAAATACTCTTGTAAAAATTTTTTTATAGAAATATCATGTTTTTGTCGATTCCCTCTTAGACTCCCGTCGATGTATATATTATTATTCTTCCTACTTAACTTGAGATTCGTTTCCGAAAGTAGATGATGTCCGCCAGTTCAGTTCGATTTTGTCGCTTGTGCAACTGAATTTGGCTACAACAGTCGTAAATCATTCAATAGTTTGAGCAAAGAGCTAGTCCGCTCGGTAAGTAAAAGTATCTAGTTGTGCGGTGGTTACTCATTTCAGTTAAGTCGCTAGTTATTTAGGTGGTTAGTCACTTCAGTCAAGGTATGTATTTGTTAAGGCGCTCAAGCGACTACTGCTTTAGCGATAACTACTAATGCGTGGCCAGCGGGTGTGAAAAAGTCGTGGCCCAGGAAGAAGGCCGTTTAGATACGCTTGTCGAAATGGAAGTTGGCAGTTATGTTGTGCAGGTGCTTTAACTCTTAACATAGCAAATAATAGCTTTGCAATTAATCTCAGTCAATTGTATTACTTATATATGTACTTGATAATTAGGAGGTAGGTACTTGAATATTAAGTTTGCCGGAAGACCTCAAGAGACTTCAAGAGAGCATCAAATACTATAAAGAAAAATATAATCATTGACATAAATGGCTCAAAATGTCATCCGACGTCAAAATTGTGTAGTGTCAAAGAATTTGATAAATAATAAAAACAACTTACAAAAATAATTAATCCATCTTCTGTCTTCATACAATCCATTCCTATCTACGTATCTACTATAATGGCTATCGACTAATTAGCGAGTAACTAAAAACCACTTCAAGATAGGACTTTTAGATGGAGAGTTTCTGTACAAGTGAAGCATGGTTATAAGATGGTTGTGACGTAATGAATCGCGACTTCGTGTTCGACAATGAGGACAGGCCGACCGCTTGGTCCAGGGCGGGCAGCACCATCAACAAGTGGCTGTGGGGGGCGCTGTGCTGCGGCATGCCGGGCATGCCGTGCTACTTCTGCACGTGCTGCGACAAGATGGATGACGCTGCAGACAGGGAGCGACCGAGAGTTAACCGTATGTTTCATTTTACGCCCGCGAATCACTAGTTGTACTTGTAGCTAGTTGTAATCTAGGCGTGTCAATACAATTTTTTTTTCTTTTTGACTTCAAAAAAGGAGGAGATTCTCAATTCGAAGCGTATATTTTTATTGAGCTTAATTGATTGACGCCATTTTGGATTTGATTGACGCCATCTTGGCGCTGTAAGCATTGATATGGTTGTCTCTGGATCTAATAATATTGCAAATGGCGCACCAACCTCTATAATTTATTAATATAAAATAATGTAATGATTTCATTATCAATTTCTTTATTTAAATAATAAATAATTATAGAAGTTGGTGCGCCATTTGCAATATTATTAGATCCAGAGACACTCGTATGTCAAATGCGGCACTTCAAATTGATCCATAGGTAATTAAGTGGTAATGGTAAGTCCAGTGTTCATCATAGATGTTAGTGATTGTATCTCATTGTTATTAGAAGCGACGGCGACAGCAGAGAGGATGTCGCGGCAACATCGCCCGCACGCGCCCCGCGGGAGGAAGTCCACGCCAGAGATGCTGTCGGCCGTGCGCTGCGCTCTCTCCCAGCTCCAGGGCGAACCCGCGCCCGTCGCACCTGCAGCCTCGCGATCTGCTCCCAACTCGCCTGAACCAGGTTAACACCCCTATGAGAAGATAGAACCATTATTAAGCCTTTGAAACACAGAAGTGGTAGAACTATACTCCTTACTTACTTAATAAGTAAAAGCTACCAGAAAGCGAATTTAACCATTGAAGTACGAAGAACTAATCTTCCTTTCGTGATTTCTTGTCGTAGAGAATAGTCGTAAATATGCGAATTTTTTTCGTCGTCTGGGGTTTGTCCATACCAGAACTGTAAGCTGTACGTTGCTCTCTCTTAACTCCAGGGCGAATCTGCCTCGTCTAAAGACTGGCAATCTGCACCCAACGCGCCCGAACCAGTTTAAAAAGAGCAGATAGAACTACTTGAAGTGCAGAGGTGGTAGAACTACAGTTTACTAAGTAAAGGCTGCTTTAGAGCGAACTCAACCATTGACTATGCGTAAAACTTTCTACGTTTGCATTAAAGAACAAAATGGCTGTGCATCACCAGTTCAATCAATGAAGTTCTTACACCAGGCATTTTGGACGTAGAGTATAGGTACTCTACGTCCAAAATGCCTGGTGCTGGCCTATCTGATGTCAAGAAATGTTAGCTCAATTTTGTTTTCTTTTTCAAACAATCATTGTACAGTTGCAGTGTTATGTATTTCATATATTTTATTAAAGTTATTTTCCTAGAACTCTATTAATTTAATGAAATCCCTTTACGTTTTTGAAAAGACTTTATTGCTTCCTACTTGTTGTTTAATGTACGTTTTTATTGCTAGTAACAGCGGGTTTTGAGTGAAATATGCCAATGCATGCTTATTTTCGCCTGCTTTGGTAAGCTTTGGCCTAGCTCTTTCTCATTCTGAGTAGAGGCTGGTGATGCGTTGAGACGTTATTAAGAATATATTGCTACATCAAAACCAATAAAAGTACCTACATCTTGGAAAATAATTCACACTTTTCTTAGATCTGTGACTTAGATCTTGTATCTCGTACGAAATTATGCAGATTTCGATGTAGAGTTGCTGAGTTTAGGTTTTAACCGTGGTACTACTGGTAGTCCTACTATTAGTAGATACCACGGGACCAGAAATTTCAGTCGCAGAAGGGCGTTAATGAAGCGTAACCGACGATCGTAGTCGACTACGATCGTCGGTTACGCGTTTTTCCGAAACGTTTTCCTCTGCCGTTTTCACTATATTAGGTATACATTATTATTTTAAGGTAATTTTCATCGTAAAATGTATTTTTTGACTTTTTAATAAATGCGCCTAGTTTAAATTAATAGCAAAAACGTAAAAATTTTGTATGGAAATACGCTTTGAGAAGCTGTAGTTTTACACTCAAGTTAAACAAGAAACTTGAAATTTTCCTTTGTATTCAGTATTTTTAACTTAGTAGGTACTCAAGCTGTTTCTGAAAAAAAGGGTAAGTATTTTTTTCAGAAACAGTTTGAGTATCACGTTTTTTTCAGAACCCTAAAAATACTACCACACCCCCACTAATATTACAAAAGCGAAATTTTGTGAGAGTCCTTGTGTGTGTGTTTGTTACTCCTTCACGTCACAACGAATGAACCGATTTGGCTAAAATTTGGAATGGAGATAGTTACCATCCAGGATTAACACATAGGCTACATTAAAATGAAGCATATGTGTTAAGTATATCCCGCTAGGATCGAAAAACTTTAATCCAATCGGACGAAGTCGCGGGCATCGTCTAGTAGATTACATATAACAATAGATAAGTTTTGGTGGTGCGCTACTTTCTCAAAGCAATCTGTCGCGGTTGCGAAGGTTTTTTCTTATCAACGGCTTCCCACTGTACAACCTGTGAGTCAGTGTTTCGCGCAGGCTTGTTCTTAGCGAGCGATGCCAAGTTGTTTCTAATTTATTTTGGTGTTATTTGCGACTGAAAAACATTGATATTTTTGAGTAGTACCTAGTGAAAAGTGTGGAGTTACAACAGTGTCGTGAATCGTGATTGAGTGAACTTCGCTAGTTTTCGGAAAATTATGTAAGTTTCACTTCATTATACACGAGTAAATAAATAAAACGATAAAGAATAGTTTCTAAGTTTTAAGTAAGAGTCAACTGACGTGACCTAATTCTGACGTCTTCTAATTCCGACAGAGCTCTAACTTTTCGCAGTTATGTGTCTTTATAAGCAATTAATTATCACCTGCTATAACGGCGAACGAAACCATATACCTGAGAGTCCGCCGTAATATTTTTTAAGGTGTGTGAAGTCTGTCGATCCGCACTTGGCCAGTGTGGTGGGCTACAACGGTGAAAGAAACCATCGTGAAGAAACCTGCATGCCTGAGAGTCCGCCGTAATATTCTTTAAGTGTGTGAAGTGTGTAGATCCGCACTTGGCCAGCGTCGTGGGCTATGACAGTGAAAGAAACCATCGTAAGGATACCTGCATGCCTGAGAGTCCGCCGTAATATTCTTTAAGTGTGTGAAGTGTGTCGATCCGCACTTGGCCATCGTAGTGGGCTACAACGTGAAAGCCACCGTCGTAAGGAAACCTGCATGCCTGAGAGTCTGTCGCAATGCTCTTAAAGGTGTGTGACTGTATGAAGTCTGTCAGTCCGCACTTGACCATCAGCGTTGTTGGCTGTGGTCTAAACCCTTCTCATTCGTTGAGCCCAGTAAAGGGCCGATAATAGGTTGATGATGTCAATAACTTGTTGATATACTTACCCATATTATGCGTGTGAATAGAACCTCTAAGGTTACATGTACGTAGCATGTAAAGGAAGTACCTAGGTACATGTTTATGGTGCAACCAAGGTGATTTTGTACGTGCTCAGGGTAATAATTCTCTAAAAAATGTTGTGTCTCTGAATGATTTATCAACTAATTATTTCACAGATTTTTCAGTAAACGAGCGGGAATCTATCCAAATTTTTATAGAAACAATACATAAATAGTAAGAGAGCTTCGATTTCTAGGTCTCAAAGTTCAGGTCTAATAGGTGCGCCTGGCGGTTTTCTACTCATGACAGAATTGTTTCAAAAATCCCTGAGCCTGGGCCTTTCTTGCCATTGCCATGATCATCACGCGTAGGTATACCAATTATAACTGTTTGATATAGCTGTATGTTCGCTCGCAATATCCTATGGTCACTGCTAATCACGTTCTATTAGGACGAGGCCTTAGGCCAATCGTTCGTTGAAAACTGGTCTGTTTTCTATTACCGTTGCGTTTGAACTTTGAAAGTAATTAGATCAAGGCGTTCGAGTCATATTGATACATTTTTCAAAACATGCAATGTTTACTACTTACTAGCCATAATAATTGCTATCGTTTCAATGCAATTAGTGTGGTTCCCATCTTGGTAGACTCATTTTCAAATATCCCTGAAGCCTCCATGACTATCGCGCAAATGCCAACGATTAGATTTTCACCTTTGCTTAGGGTTGTTTACCGTAGTTGTTTATAATATACCTACTAGCTGATACCCGCGACTTCGTACGCGTAGATTGATTTTTTTCTGGAGTCCCGCGGGAACTCTCTTATTTTCGGGGACAAAAAGTAGCCTATGTGCTATTCCACTCTTTAATCTATTTCCATTTTAAATTTCAGCCAAATCGGTCCAGTCGTTTTTGCGTGAAAGAGTAACAAACATACACACACACACACAAACTTTTGCCTTTATAATATTAGTAGGATTAGTAGGATTGCTAGGTAGGTGCCTACCAGAAGCAAAAGTATAATATTAATAGGTTTACAAGCTGATCCCCGCTACTTCGTTCGCGTGGATTGAGGTTTTTTTTAATTCCCGCGGAAAATTATTTTTCGGGATAAAAAGTAGCCTATGTGTTATTCCAGATTATAATGATCTATCTCAGTGCCTTTCAGCCAAATCGGTTTAGTCGTTACGACGTGATTGAGTAACAAACATCCATTCATCCATCCATACATCCAAACTTTTGCATTTTTAATATTAGTAGGATTAATAGGAGGATAATATGAAAAGTCAAGTTTTCATACTTAGTTTCCAACCAGGTATGTATGGATTAAAATCCATAATTGACAATTATCAATTTTTGAATTTAGATTTTTAGTATACCTACTTCATTAGACTATACATAATATTATAAATAAAAATACAAAGCTGAGATTCTCTTCGGTAAAACTGCGTCGATATAACTTATTCCGCATATTTCCTAATATGTAATCGTAAATGGAAAAATAATTCACTTGTCGCGTGTAAGGAGGTTCGATAAATATTTGTTTGCTGCAAAAGGAATGCGTGCCTACTTTAAAACAATCTCATTTCCATGTGGTTCCATACATAGGTTTTTTCTATCCTATTCTTACCTACCCGTAAAGTACTAGGTAGGTGCTTAATTTTTAATCCCCGACGCAAAAACGACAGGTATAGTGTATGTTTGCGTGTGTGTGTCTCTGTTTGTGGCATCGTAACTCTTGAACGGATGAGCCGATTTTGATTGTTTTATTGTTTGAAAGGTGAATTAGTCGGGAGTGTTCTTAGCAATGTTTGTTGAAAATCGGTCTAAAATGGCCGCCGCCACAAAATGGCGGGTTTCATATTTTTTCATAACTCCCTCAATATCAAATGGAAGGGCTTGACTAATAAAATACTAGTAGAATACTATAATACTACACTAACACTATGATAAATTTCAAATCCAAGATGGCCGCCACCACAAAATGGCGAATTACATTTTTTTTTAATTTCACATGTCGGGGGTGTTTTAAATTTTCAATTTACACTTGTTGATTAGTGCATAAAAATCAATCAAAAATTTAGTATTAAAATCAATCAAATATCAGATGATTATACATAGCGGGGGGTAAAAATATATTTGAGTAGCTTTTACCCGCGGCTTCGCTCACCCTAAGTCGATAGACGAATAAAATACAACTTTTGTAATGTGTTTTGTTAGAATTTTCCTGTAGGTAGGTAGGTAGTGTACGCCTGACTAGAACCAGATCATTATTAGGCCTACAGTGATTTTTAGACAAAACATAAAACAACACACAGTATATTTGTAATATAATATATAGGTAATGTAAGGAGTAAAAAGTGTCCCAACGACATTCTTACGCCATGCAAAGGGCATCGGAACATGCTAATGTAGTTCTTACATTATATTGTGCAACAATTTACTTACACTTGCCTTACAAACTGGTTTGGATTCACTCTTCATTTTGTTTCGATCTTTCGAATGTTTTTCTTTGTTAAGTATTTATTTATCACATACATATTAGCATACGAGATAAGCTGGGTACCTTTAGGTATATCGCATTAAGTCTTCGTTTACTCTAGGGATGTGCGTCGGAACCTACGATACGTTATCGATAGGTAAGTTATTTTTTATTGAGTTGATTTTTTTTAATTCTTTACTTATGTGGTGATAATGCGGATGCTAATCAGTACAAGTATCCACAGTAACCGAAATAGCTCAACCAGGCCCAAAGCTGAAGTGGTAATATGCGAGTTCGGAGTATACTGGTATACTTTGGATCTTCAAGGTGCCAGAATTGAGACTCCGCACCGAAAATCGCAGCATTGGGAGACCCGTCACTAGACGTACAGAAGATCTCAAGCCGCTCAAGACAACAATTTGAGACAGCCGTCTCAAGACACAAGCGGCTCAAGGTCGTCGTCATCCTTTGGCGATCCCTGAGAAACGTCTTGAGACGTCGATTCCAACTCTATATACTTTTCAATACGCCCTTACTTAAAAAAATTAATTTTGTTTTCTAAATTGCATTTATTAGGTACACAATTCCACGGCCCTTTTAAGTGATCCTTAGAATAAGATTTGATTGTTTTTCATTAGGGGGATGTAAAATATAGCATAATATAAGCCAATTAAGCTGATGAAAAAAATTTTCATTTTTCAGTTTCGATAATCTACGTAGATCTCTATTTGATCTCTGAATTTAATGGCATCCATTATGTAACATTGCGTAATTAATACTATATAAATATATATTATGTACGTCAATTTAAAATCGAGATCGTTTGTGACAGTCCACACCTCTGACAAACTTATTGATAGAGCGGTGAGATGACTTAAAATCTAGTTCTTAAGTAACATTTAATCCTTAAAACACAATATAATTGTTAGTGGCTATAGTTTGCTAATTGTAAGTTAGCCAAGTTGCTTTATGAGATAAATTCTAGCATCTATATCTTTCATATTGCCGTACCTAAGGCTGAAATCTATAAACCGCACTCTCACTCAGCTCAGTCTCTCAAGATAGAGAACACGAGACACATTTATGTCAGAGCATAATATTTGTGTCTCGTTTTAACCTCTATCTTGAGTTTGAGCTGAGTCACAGCATGCTCTATAGATCTCAGCATAAGACTTGAATTTTTATTGAAATTTATTTTATCGCTGTCGATATTTTGAAAATAAATTAATGACACATTTAATTGATTCCACAAATTTTCCATTAAGATCATTTATTTTCTGTTGAGTTGAGAAAACCTAACTAGCTAACTACACTATTGCACATCCCTTTTGCGCTCGAAGTTTTTGCCACTTACTTGTATAGATCTGTTAAACCGGTCCATAAAACCATAATACTATGACCTCTACAACTAGCCCCCCGATCTCGTATCATATTCTGCATCTGTTATGCGGTGGAGCAAAATAGATCAAGTTATAATGGTCAGTTACACGCAATAAATGAGTATGTCTTTAGATTTCATTGAGACACTTAAGATCGGACCCGGCGAAGGTAAGTCGTGTTCTTGTACTGAGATAAATATTATATTTTATCAAGATTATTTTGATAACTGTTGTCGATCTTCTGGGAAATGTTCTTATTTATAGATATCTCCTATATCATGTCTTAAATACGAACATCAGCTGACTTTTGAGTTTCTTTACGTGTATAAAAAAGTGTGAAATCAATATCAAGCAAAAAGTTTTGCAGTAGATAGGTACCTACCTACCTACCGCTTTTTGTGTTGTTTAAAGTATATCTATAAGTCTTTTTTTACATAATTAATGTGCCTTTACCCCTTCTACTATGCGAAAAGTTTACGTAAGTTAGGAGTAGGTACCTACTAGGTAGGTACCTACGACAATAGTGAAACGGGTGGGGTTTTAACTGTGTCGTATCGGCTTCCTCCTGTTATTATTTTATTGAACATTCTTAAGTTTATCACCATTCAGTGCTTAGATTATATTCTTAGATTCAGTGTTATTTTTTTTCAAATCACGTATGTATCATCGTTATCATTCAAGATTTAGCTAACAGCAGAATTGTCATTTATCACGTATCTACCTACCTACTGAGTTTGCCTAGTATTTACGTGGAGCAAATCAGCCGCTAAGTTTTTAAGTAACTCTACTTATTTTTCCTTAGTTATTTATTTTGAAATATTGTTGTTGTATTATAATAACTGTTTAAATTGCTCAGTTATAGTAATAAAGTAAGAAGATAAACTAAAAATAAAAAAGAAATATTTAGCTTGAACAATCTCGTTTTTTGACTCATTTTTAACGATATTCGTATGTATCTAGAACGTTATTCAAGATGCGCGAATCTGTAAATTGTAATAAAATTCTGTAAGTTATTTCTGAGATTAGCGATTAATGAGATGTAATAGGTAGGTACTTACTTACTCTTGCAAGAGTAAATAATATTCTTATCTGTCGATAAAGGGTCAAACTCTGGTATCACTATCAAAATAATAAACAAAAACAACAGGTAGGTAATACAAACAATGTAACACATAGATTCACTAGTTCACAGTTCACACACGTGCCTAAGTAGCTAGATAACGTAGGTACCATACTAATACAAACTAATCTAATATTGTACCATACTAGTACTAACCTAATATTATTTAAAAATTTTAACCACTATAGATCGATCTCTACTCTTTCGATTTTATTGTTCTAAAAAATATTTCATGGAAAACTAGCTGATGTCCGTGACTTCGTTCGCGTGGATTGAGGCTATTCAATGTCCGCGAGAAGTCTTATTTTCCGGGACAAAAAGTATTTATTTGTTACTCCAGACTATAATCTATCTTTGTGCCAAATTTCAGCCAAATCGGTTCAGTTGTTGCGGCGTGAGTGAGTAACAAACATCCATCCATCCATACATTCAAACTTTAGCATTTATAATATTAGTAGGATAGTAGGATTAGTAGGATTTATTTGTATTTTTTTCATACAGGAATTTAAATAGCACGTAAACAAGATATAAGAGAACAAGAAGAATAATAGTGCTGACTCATACACAAGGCTGTAGGTACAGTCCGTTTATTTTTCCTGTCGATTTACGAGAGCTTGGAGGAGGGACCTGTCCCTCCCAACACTTAAAAAAAAAAACAGCCTTTGAAATTAACCACACGCAAAATTTGATCGAGCCTTTACTCATAAAGTCAAGTAGGGAATCTTTTGGCCTCCACTTCTCATAGTGCATTGCACTGGATAGTTTCAATGTGGTATCAAAGGTCGTAAGTAGTACTTGCATATTTCATAACTGCGTTCACTGACCTCTACAATAATACTCGTTAATTCCTTCATATTTATTAATTATTAATTATGTATTCAATCCACATTCTTAAAAAATAGCTATGCGCATTTTTTAAATTTCACTCTACACTTAAAGCGGAACTAATATTGCTATATTCGGTATATTCCCTCTTAAACTATTTGTTTTTCCGGGATAAAAAATTGCTTATGTCACTCTCTAGGTCCTCAACTATAGCCATGCAAAAAATCACGTCGATCCGTAGCTCTGTTGTGGCGTGATTCAAGGACGAACGAAAGAGTAAAATCATTATTCTTCACACATTGCCATAATTTCATACACATAAATATTTAAATATACATTGGCAGTGGCTTATATTGTAACAGTAACTGGAGTAGGTACCTACTGGACTATTTTAGATTATTTGAAAAATTGAGTTTGTGAAAACGTGTATATCATGTAACGTGTAGTACATACTTATAATGTACATTGTAAAATTAAAAAAAATAAAAAACCCGACTGCGTAAATATTGAATTTAAAATACAAACTAAAAAAAAGACAGAACAAATCCAGTAATCTAGAATTCTGTTAAATTATATTGACTTACAACAGTCGAGAGTCGGGGTTGGGAAGATTTGAAGCAATCTAGATTTCTAATAATTTAATTACATCATAGGTAATTTTCCTTTATTAGGTGATTCCTCGTAGTGTTAATTTATTACAGCATTTTTTTTTTCAAAACAAAATTATACTAAGAAAAATGTATAATAGGTACACGGGTATAATCGTAATCGTGATGCGTTGTAATTTAAAGAATCTTGTTATTTCCTTAATGTAATTTATTGCACACTCGTACGATACAATAGGAATATACTTAAACCTCCTTATGAGATCAGGAAATTAAAATCAGTTGTCATTGCAATATCGATGTGATTATTGCATGATTGTACCTAATATGTTATGCATTATAGAAAAGATGTTCAGAATAACTTGTACTATTATGTACATCACTACAAGCTGATGCCCGCGACTTCATCCGCGATTTTCCAGGATAAAAAGTAGCCTATGTCGTTCTCCCGGTCCTCCACTATACCCATGCAAAAAGTCACGTCGATCCGTTGCGTTTTTGCGGCGTGATTGAAGGACAAACCAACACACACACTTTTGCATTTACAATATTAGTAAGGATTCTGTGCTTTAGGTTACTTAGTAGGTACCTAGGTACATGTAGCCTTTACCCAAGGCCTATCACAATAAATTACTTGCAAGATTAGTTAACTACATCTTGTGATAAATTGGTCATTAATAGTTGAACGGGCTGTGTAGCGTACATAATAATATTTTTAATTGATCGTTACCTAATTGACTATGTAATTGGTAATTAAACCTATTTATTTGCATGCAAGTGTGTATTGAACGATTAGTATACTAATCTATGTTAATACAGGCAAGCTTAAACTGCGTCGATACTTAGTAATTATACTAAGAAAGAACTCGTTAATTTCTATTTAATTTTCTTTATTATAGTTAAGCCGCATTAGTTTTCAATAGGATTTATAAAGCCATTTAAGTTGCCGATAGCACAGAATAGTTGATAATCATCTATTCTGTGCTATACGTGTATCTATTGCGTGTGTCCATTTCAAATGAGAGGCATATGGCACGCATATAATTCCATGTTACGTGACCATAACATATCTTTCTTTCCGTAATTATAAATTAATTTCAACAAACTTTTTATTTAGATCAGCGATGTTTCCACGTAGGATTTAGTTAACAACAGCTATACCCCACTACTTTAGCATGTTACTAATGTAAATTGTAAATATATCGCCACTTATTATCACTCCACTGTCACATTCAGTATATTGTATTAATGAGAACTCGCCATCCTCAACATAAACGCAAAGTTTGTTGAAGGATGGTAGATAAAATAATTGAAAAATGTATTGTTGTATAGATCTTGAACAATAAAAAATAAAAAAAATTAACAGTATACAACAAGCCTGTGTTTCTCTACTCTACTTTAACGCCCCTCTACAATAGCACTCAGTTATACTGCAGCCGCCATATAACGCAACAAGGCACCTCATGAGAAACTAGAACGAAGTCCTCCCTCATCCTCACATAAAATACAAGTACGAGTTACCCCTAACTATTTGTATTGATGTATTTCATGTATGTTATGATGTTTTGTTTACAGATAGCATATAAATAAAGATGATGTATCAGTTGTTATTCCTGGCCTCAGCGGCGCTTCTCGCGGCCGGACACAGCGGCCATGTAAGTATTCTTTTTTACAATGTTAATTAATTTAATTCATAAAACTTTCTACATTCGTCTAAGTATATACCCTCTAATGTATTTTTTTTATTAGGCATCAGTTACACAAGAAGAGTTTCTCGAATGCGAGCGCCAAGAAATAGTTTGCGATTATCCTATGTGAAAACTTTGCATACAATTTTCGCCCGCGATTATACTTTATATTACATCACATTAAATTATTATACATTATGACAAAAACTATAATGATATGAGTGCCGAATATTTCGCTCGCATTCGAGAAACTCTCCTTGTGTAACTGAGTCATTATTCTACAAATCAGCCTTAGACTACGACCTTACCTAATAGTATATTTGCCAATGTTGTCGGGGTATTGCAGTTTTTATTAAACTGGTAGGTATAGGTATAAACCCAAACCAGCATAGCTAGTATTTATCCACTGATAGGGGATAAAATTATCTTTTCCCTATGATAAAGCATGGCGACAGAGGAGAAGGCGATGTATATTCCTATAAGTATATCCACTGAGTGTTATTTCCACCGCTGTGCCCATGCTCGACGGGTGGATAAAACTAAGCGAGGGGATAAACATTTTATCCTTTTCCCGGGGATAAAATTTCTCCCGCCTATGCTAGCCCTGCAGTACCCATACCGCGAAGAAACTGATAACAGTTTCTCAGCAATTAGGTAACAATTAATGACGGTTGGGAGTATTTTGTGGTCACCAACGATTTTGACGATTACTATACTGCCCTCGTAATTGAAAACATAGTAACTTAAATGTAATTTCTATTTAACTTACCTACTGTATTTTCAATTACGAGGTCAGTATATTATTTAGGTGATCAAGAAATTGATTAAGTATCATAGCTGAAAACTATTTTACTTAAGTAATATAGTTTTAACTTGATAATACCCGCGACTTCGTCCGCGCGGATTGAGGTTTTTAATTCCTGCTATATATATAATAGTTTAAAAAAAAACCGAGTTTGCAGGGCAGCCATTTTAATATTAATTTTATATCTTTACATTTAAATATTCTTAGGACACACACGTAGCCAGTATCAGTACGGGGGGCGCCCCCCTGCGCGCAGTGGTTCGCCTGGCCAGCCCGGACGGTCTGGACATCCACGGCAATGTGACCTTCACGCAAGAGGGAGACAGGGTCCACATCCTTGGGCACATCTACGGCATGCCCAAGGGAGAGTACGGGTTCCATGTCCACGAAACTGGGGACATCACTGGAGGGTGTCTGTCTACTGGAGGTCATTTCAACCCTGAAAATGTAATTTATTTTTTACATTTTAGTATGTAAGCATGCTTGTGACAAACAACAAACACGGAACATAAGCAAATTCAGACAAGACAAAGTTCGACTATTTACACGATTTCGAGTAACACCAAAATTCGTGAAACACTAAACATGGCGGATGTTGAAGTAAGTAAGAATCCAATCAGATCGGCTAAAATCCGCCGAACCAGAAAAATCTGTATGATAACACGCGCCACCCGCACCGCACACTGTCGTTTCAACAACACAGCAACACGTAGCGCCACACAAACTCCTTCAAAACACACTCGACGTAGTTACATCCTAATGATGCTCCGACACCGGAGTTTCATATGGCGTGCAAATTTCCTCACGAGGTTTTCCTGTACCGTTGAAGCTTGTGATATTTAATTGATTAAGCTCACAAAATTCCAAAAAGTCAGAGGTGGATGCTTGAGACCGAATCCGCGATCCCCAAATAGGAAACCACAGACCTAACCACTGAGCTGATAGCAAATGGTTAGGTCTGCTTAGACTCTTATCTTTTTAAAGACCCTTACATTTGTCATAATCGCAGAAACTACACGGCCATCCCGAAGACGAAAACCGACACGTCGGCGATCTCGGGAACATCGCGTTCGACGACGAAAGCCTCAGCCATATCGACTTCTACGACAAAATGATCGCTCTGCACGGATCCCACAACATCATCGGCAGGGCCATCGTCCTCCACGCAATGGCCGACGACTTCGGAAGATCAGAGCACCCTGACTCCAAGAAGACTGGCAACGCCGGTGGTCGCAAAGCTTGCGGTGTCATTGGCATCCTGTAATTTCCTATTTTTACTTATGACTCAGTTACACAAGGAGGGTTTCTCGGATGCGTGCGAAATTTTCGGCACTCATATTCGAGCATTGCTTTACTAATACGAGTTTTTTTTCATATGTAATGTATAATCGCGAGCGAAAATTTTATGTTTTCGCATAGGATAATGGCAAACTATTTCATGCCGCTCGCATTCGAGAAACTTCTTGTGTAACTGATGCCTTTAAAATCCTAATGTAGATACATTCTCGATGAGCAAGTTTGGAGGTCCTGTCCACTGGGTTGGAGTGGAGATGTGTCCAGTGGATTAATAAGATTATTGTGAGATAACGTATGAAAACTATCAAGTGATATTTAATAATAATTAATCTTTGGTCTACGCTCCGCTTCGCTCTGCTTCAATGGACAGCTGCCCTTATACAACGCTAATTCTGTTATTAAGAAACCTGAATAGTTTGTTGTAACCTGAATTGTTTCCTAATCGATTGTTATAATTTTTAAACTGTTCTAAATTATTTTTTGTACAACAATTGGGAATCAAATTTTTTTTAGGTTTTTCTTCTTTCTTATTAACAAACAATTACGTTGTACAGAGGGACAGGGACGTTCCGTAACAAACACGTGGATAACTAGCTTAACTTCCGAATACTGAAACACTTCCTAAATATTTTTCCTTATCTAATTGATGATAATTTTGACAAAATATTATTAATTTTAAGATGATATCAATAAATTATTAAGTGGCGTTTTATTATTCGGTCATAAATCTCTGTTCAAACTTTAAAAGCATTTTTAAGTTCTATGACATTGAGCTTAGAAATAGTTTTTTTACAATTTTTTGCAACCTGTTTCATTAAGGAAAAAATTTGGATGCTATTTTTTAAAGCGTAGATGCAACTTCGATAACGTATTTTGATCGTCTTTTTCATAATGAAACAAGTTCTTAATTAGGTAGAAGCAGCTAATTTTTTTATGATATAAGGATAAATATTTTTTATTAATCAAGTTTGTTTTTCTCTCCCCCCTGTCCGTAATAAACACTACAAGAATAACGAATAACATAAAACTCAAATTGGAATTCTTGAAGAAGTTTATACTTACCTATATTTAGTACTGTGGACAAAAGCAAGACAGTTAAAATAAAGAAATACGTCATAAAATAATATGTAAGGACTCCAAGGAACTATTTTAATGAAATAATGATCTAATATAGAACTTTTCTTGAAGACAAACATGCTAACCGTTAATTAGTAAGTAGTAACCATAACTTGTTTTTCTTCTGTGATCGAAGCCATAACTTATCTTTTAAATTAATTATTAAGTACATAGATAACTGACAGCTATTGTGCCTGATCCGTTCAGTGGTTAGAGCTGTGTGTAGATAGAATAGGTTACACTAAGGTTGCTGAATCATCGTCATCAAATATCCAGATTAAATACAAAAAATATACCTGGTTAATATCTAGTTTTTTTAATACAAGGAAATGTCATTGTAATGTGTTGAACCTTGTGACCAAAAAAGTAAAATAATGACCATAATAAATAATTAATAATTGGACTACCTACTACAATTTTGGAGAAGTCAGGTTTTTTATGTAGTTTTATCAATGATCATTGAATAAATATTTATACGAGAATATACTTACACAATGTAGCGAAAAAGGCATTATGCAGGCATTACAGATTATTTAGTGATTACAGAATAATAATCAACCCATGAGAATAATGAGCAAAGAAAGCAAGAATGTGCGACCATATATTAAGTTTTATGCTCTTCATCAGGTGGTTGCTTTTCCAACATGCGGATAGAGTTTTCACAAGTAAGCGCTTTTCTTATAAGACGCTTTTTATTATAGCAGTGTTAGATTTTCAACGCTCGGCCTTAGATTTCTACAACAGGTAGCAACAAAACGACTACATATTTACGTATGATTTGACTACGTACTGATTTCCTTCATTTCCAACAAAACCCTGTTGTTGTTGTTTTGGCTTTCTGGCTTTAGCTAGTGCCAGTTCAGCACAATGCACTTCGCCAATGTCACGTTGAATAGAAGAGCCACAGAGGGGAGGTTCAAAAGTTGGCGAAAAGAAAAAAAAAAAAAAAATATACTTGCAGTAGCAGGAGAATCTAGTTAGTCACAATATCTACAACAGAACAAAAAAAAAACACAGATAAATACAGAATTATATACAAATATATAAAACCTATTGCATATTAAATCTATTCGACGTTATTTAATTTTTTCTGTCAATTAGTATTTACGCTGATATATGATATGATATATGTAGTAGTCTATGATGGAAATGCCATGAACTGTAATAAAGTATTCTGTGGCCATTACACATTCAAGCATGCAAAAACTCACAACGATGACACTAGATGGCGTTTAACGATTCACAACAATGTCCAAAGCACGACCACTCTACAACAGGCGATCCTACATCGCGACAGCGAAATTTGTGTTTCACAGCCATTTTGGGTTGTTTAGCCTATAACTATTGCACGGTCTAAACAATTTAATAGCCACCTCTCTGATGCTAAACAATACATAGGCGTAAAATACTCTGTCTTTGCTATAGCAATTGGGTCATGTTAATATTTCTTTATCCTGCTGTGGGATCGTCTAAAAATGATCGCTACAATGTAACGATCGCAACCATTGATTAGCTGAATTTCTGGCGTTCTTGCTGCATCAAATCAATTGCTGATCAAAGGTAATTGCGATCGTCACAATGTAGCAATCATTTTTAAACAATCTCACAGCAATCCCATCACGTTTTTTTACAGGAGCCTCGTACTTTTGGTCCTGTGTTTTGATCGTGTTTTTTAATACTAATTCAATATACATATCGCTGATGTTATTTTTTTTTTGCAGGAGTCCTGTATACGGCTGGGACAGCAATGCTGCGTCTCCTAGCAAGTACTGGGTCACTTCAATCATGTTCATTGTTTTGTCTACTATGACACTGTTACTGCAGTGAACGTCTCCCCTTCAGTATGTTAAGTTAATGTTAACCTCAAAAGTAATTTACTCCAGTGTTTTTCTGTTTATTTATTTGATTCATAAAAAAAATGTTTTCGAAATTTTGCTCTCGATTATTTCGGATATATTATTACTATACAAGTTAGGTACATTTCTACTTATATACCTATTAGTTTCGTAAGGACTGTTTTTAATATTATCCTAATTAGTTGATTTATAGTTCTGGGTACTTAATACATATTTTTAAGAGTTAAATATATGTATAGTATTAAAAATAAAGTTATACAATCATTAAACAAATATTTTATTGGCCCGATCAATGGAATGCCCCTTTCGCGAATAAACTTTGTCTACGTCACTGTTGCCACGACGCCATACAAAATCTTAGCGATGATATGGCTAAATGATATTATGTATACCAGATCTATCTCTCTAATGTAATATTAATAAATGTAAAGGTAATAGTGATTTGAACTTAGAATTTTCCGTATTTTATTGATTGATGATACCCGAGGCTGAACGATTGCTAAATCTAATTCCAACAAATAAAATCAATATTTCTTTGATGGGTGCTTTGAAACAAAGACAGTTCACAATCGATGAGAAAATGACACATGTTTTCCCACGCTCTACATTTTCTTGTTGCATTCCAAAGAAAAAGATATCTTAAGCGGAGTGAAAAGTAGCATTGCATCAATAGTGTATGCAAATACAACAATGGTGATAATACTGTTATCATAAACTTAGTATTAGGTTATACATAAATTAAATAGACAGGCTCAAAATAGTGCCACATTAATCCAATTATAAAATTTGAAGAAGCACATATCTGTTGCACTATTGCTAAAGTAAGGTTAACGTTAAAGATAGACTAATATTTCTAAATGGGCAAAAGTTAATCACAGGATGTTCAACAAGCACTTTGTATAAACCAGGTATAAACCAATAGAGAACAACTTCTTATGAAGAAAACCAGAACGAATTTAAATTTGTTGACATATTCAAATCAACCCAACAACAAATAAATGCTTTCACACATTTCCGAATAGCAAGCAACGCCTTAATAATAGGAAGCAAAAATTACCCATGACTAAACCCCGCGATTTAAAAACAAAACAAAGCTATAAAAGCACGCTCCGCTTATCAGTCCATCGCGGCCAGTAATGACCAGCGGGCGAATGCAATGATCGATACCATACCTACCACCAGCCACCTCATTCTACGCCCCCACGTCAGCGCCACCGGACATCTCGAGCGATCATCGTGGTAAGAATTCGAAAAGCGTGAGTGGTAGATGTAATAATTATTTATGACTAGCTGATGCCCGCGAATTCGTCCGGGTCATCGATGTAAATGTACTACGTGTACGAAGTGGCGTACCGAACTTTGACTTTGTTCAACTGACGTGCACTGTCGATTGTGCGCAAGTTGTCATCATTCTTTTTCTTTTTAAATATACAGAGTCTAGCGCTTGACAGTGATTTCATGTGATGGTAAGTGAAGATGCAGCCTGAGATGGTGCGCCCTTGCCTAGAAGAGGCATTCCTTACATAGGTACTGTATGACATACCATTGCCGATCGTGCCCGCGCGATGTCGGTACAAGTTTTGTGTTCAGGGGCCCAAGTCTGCTATTGCAATGCTATTCTTATTGTAGTTCAATTGTCTATCAATGACATCCCAATTGCTACTTTTAGCAATTTGACTTGGGGCCCAGGGGTTCAATTGTCTATCAATGACATTAGAATTGCTAAAAATAACAATTGTCATGTCATTGATAGACAATAAAACTACAATTGCAATAGCAGACTTGGGCCCCTGATGTGATGTTTCTATGTATGTTTTTTTCGATGGTCCGCGAGGATTTAGTTTTTAAAATCCCGCGGGAATTCTCAAACTTTCTGGGATAAAAAGTAGCCTAGATTGCAGTAGCCTCTCCAGGTATTCAAGTACACCTACGCAAAAAACACACATGGATCCGTAGCTCTATTGCAGCGTGATTAAAGGACAAACCCACAAAAAGCACACTTTGCATTTATAATATTAGCAAGGATTACTAATCCTAAGATCAATACGATACAGATAGGTGTTATATTCAAAAATAGAAGGACCGAAAATTCGTTAATCAAGGTAGAAGGTATACTTTTACCAGACCGAAGAATTTATTAGCTAGTTTCGGCTTTCTTAACATAAAATCGATGTGTAATTTGAAACTGGCTGCAATCACGTCTCCTTCGTCCATCTTCTCCATTTCGAAACAGATCATTATACATGACCATACGTCAGGATTGCCAATACCATTTCCTTCTAAGTTGTTCTTCTACTGTCCTAAATGAGTAGTTGTCTGCAAGTTGCCAATGACTATTTTTGGCTGTTGTGGTAGACCCAAAACCCATGGTGGATTATCCACCCATAGTATAGTTCTTTCAATTCACGTGAGCTTTACTGTGTGGTCGTGTACATGCACATTGCGTAAGCGTGCGTGCTTGTCGGAGCCTAGGTGGGAGTGGTCAGTTACGAGCAAGCTCTCGCTCACACTTATACAGATAAGACACACACACAACCATGAGCCACGTACCCTCGTGAGTTGCAAGAACTATAATGATATTAACAGTAAATGGAAGGACCACGTATGGTGAGCTAAAAAATTTCGACCAACAATGTGAGGAGAATTGTCGACAGGATAAATTCCCATCCAAAACGATACCAAACTCTTTCTGGCACACTTTTTTTGGACGTACACGTTGGTCCTTATAGAAAAAATCTCAAAACTAGTAGAGCAAACTCGATAAAGTTTTAAGTTAAGCCAGTTTCATATACTTTGTTGTTTTTTGCTTATTTACAGTCAGCCACCAACAGAAGAGTTAAGAGTGAAAAAGATTGACATATCACATCAAAGTTTTGCAATAGGGGAGCAGAATAATGAAGCCTAGAAGCATTCGTTGTATGAAGTTTTTCCTTGCTCTATTCAACATCGCTTTCATAGTGAGTTATCGAGCGGCCCTCTTTTAATGGTCTCTAATCACGAGGTTCACTTAATTTGCACATATTTTAATTAATCAGCTTTCAGCTTTTAACTGGTCTTATTTTAAACTCTATATAACCTCTCAGATCAGGCACTTCATCACGTTTTCTTTTATTATCCTTCCATCTCAAGTTGGCCGGCGTTGACCGTTACAAAATGACGTCATACCGTACCGTTGACAAGAAAATTGTAATTGTATTTTTTACTGTAACCACAACTATGAGGGAAGTTTTCTTCTCTGGCAATGCTTTTCATGGCAATGACATATTTGGGAGCCCTTATCATACAAACGTGTCGAAATGATAGCCTTCCTTTTTTAAGTCGTTTAAAAAAAGATGTTACTATTCTATTTTTTCCACACAGTTGTTTGGGCTGGTGCTGACGGCGATATGCGTGATAAACATGCGCGAGCGCAAGTCCCGCCCGGAACAGCAGTCAGCCTTGTCCCGAGGAGTGCTGGCCTTTCTCATCACCCTGGCCCTTGGACTGGTGGTGACCGCCATACTGGGTTGTATTGGAGCTTTGAGGGAGAACGTCAAAGTTCTTTACGTGGTATGCAAAGGTTTCTTAATTGTGCACCAAGTAAACAAGATAATCGTTTACATGTCTTATTAACTTGGATTAGAAAATTTTCTTTGCATTTAAACCTTTTAGGACTATCTTTATAATGCGATTTTTTAATCCCCGACGAAAAACGTCGGGATGTTATAAGTTTGACGTGTCTATGTGTGTGTATGTGTGTCTGTCTGTGGCATCGTAGCAGCCGAACGAATGAACCGATTTTGATTTTGTTTTTTTTTTGTTTGAAAGGTGAATAAGTCGGGAGTCTTCTTAGCTATGTTTGATAAAAATCGGTCCAAGATGGCGGATTAAAATGGCGGATTAAATATTTTTTCACAACTCACTGATATGGGTATCAAATGAAAGGGCTGGACTAGTAGAATACTATACACCATGATAAATTTCAAATCCAAGATGGTCGTCACCAAAAAATGACCAATCACATAATTTTTTTTAATTTCATATGTCGGGGTGGTTTTAAATTTTCAATTTACACTCGTCTAACTTTTGGTTTCGCGAGCCATATTCGTTCCCCTAACCAGTTCTGACGGACCCTCAAGGACCGCTGTTGACGGACAGACTTCGGACACGTCAAGAGGGCGTTGTCGTCGTCAGTCGTCACAGCAAGTTATTGTGTTGATGATATGTTCCAAATAGGTACCAAAACGCTCTAACCGATATTTCCGGACAAAGAGAATTCCGTATGGCATGAAAATCAATATTAATCGAGTGTCTATTGCTTATAAAATATTCACAGATGTTGTAGCCCTCATTGATCCGTTGCGCGGTGCTGTTAATTTGTTCCACTTTCGCGAGACTTATATATCTTTTTTAGAATAGATAAGAAATTCAGACGAGTTACAGAGAGTCGCTGGATACAGGCGGCGCAAGACCGACCCTGTGGAAGTCCATGCAAGGGACCTTTGTTCACCTGTTCAACAATGGACGTCAATATCTATTGATAAAGAAGAAGCAGAAAATATTTTATAGAAATCTCTCCCTAATCTTAGAAAAATATAGTCAAAAGAAACCGTTTTCTAAGAAAAAAAAAATATTAAATCTCTTTTCTCATAACTAATAATTTTTTTAATTTCAGCTTGTTTAATCTACTTAAACCAATTTTTCTGGTATGAATCACATACATTTGATATTCGATTTTTGTTCCAGCACGCCTGCTTCTTGATATTCCTGGTATCTATAGAAGTAGTCGTGGGAGTGGGGGGAGCTGTGCTGAGCGCCTGGGTCGGCGCGGCCAGTGAACTCAGAGTGGAGTTCTATAGGAATGCTACGGTGGATGATGACGGCCCTAACCAAACGGTGTACTGGGATAATCTGCAGTCTGAGGTAAGATTTTCATCATCATCATCACCATCACTATTTTCATCACCATCACCATTTTCATCACCATCACAATTTTCATCGCCATCACAATTTTCATCACATCACCATTTTCATCACCATCACAATTTTCATCACCATTTACATCATCATCATCACCATCATCATAATCTGAATCCAGCACCATCCCTCTACTGCACATAGGTCTCTTCTCGGAGAGAAGGGTTTTAGGGTTGTAGCAGCTCTACCATGATGGCCAAGTGCGGATTAGCAAACTTCACATACCTTTGAGAACATTAAATGAAGAACTCTCAGGCATGCAGATTTCCTTACAATGTTGTTAAAAACCTTCATCGTTAGATAAATCAAAGGATATTTAATTAATTCATCAGTTTGCTAATAATTTATTCTGTGTCAGTAATTTTAAAGATACACTAATTACTTGTTGCAGGATTAAGCTTATATAAATATTCTCAGAGGGTATAATATTTTACAGGAACCAATGCTAAATTACAGGAAATTGAAATGTAGGCTTGAGAAAATCAACAGCTGCAAACCATGCATTTTTAAACCTGTAAAACTTCTACTTCATGGTAGTAAATAAATGATGAACTCCGTGTATTACCATATTGTCTAGTTTTTATAGTGAAGGATTTAAAATTTTATAACAATTGGAAAATAAAATAAAGCTGAACTTGACTTATGTCAAAGCTTTATTTTAAAGCTTTATTTTATTAGAATATTTTATAAGAATCTTTAAAAACAAATCAGTATCAGCATTGACTTATATATACATGGTAAATGGTTATCAGTAATACGTTATACGAGTATTATCGTCAAAAAGAACGAAGCGTATAGATTTAAAATACATGCTCGTAACTTAATTTTTTTTTCATTGGTCTTGAGTGTAAAATATATATTATATAGTAAATGTTTTATTAATTTTCCTTGGTCGTTTTTAAACATTTTGTTAAACAACATATACATACTTTGCACGAAATAAACGTAAACTGCAAGTGCCTAAGTCTAGAACATAAATTTTTACTGAAAAGTCATTTTTGAATTTAAAAAAAAACTTGTAGAACTTTGTAGAATGTATTTTCAAAATACTTTTTTTATTTATTTTTATTCAATGACTTGTGTCCAGGAATAAGTCTTGATTAAAACGGAGTGATTTTATTCTCTTGGGTCTTGATATTATTAGGAGTCCTAGGAGTCAGGAGAATGTAGTTATTCCGCTTTAGTCAACATTGTTGTTTCCTTATAATTGTACATTTTATATTAATTTTACAGCTTTATGTTCTCTATATATGTGAGCAAAGTTGTTCTTTGAGAATTTTATTAAATCTAAAGAACCGAAATATAAACGAACTTAAGCAATGAACAAGTGATCGTACATGGTTCGTCCACTCTTCACAGAACCAATGCTGCGGCGTGGACGGTCCCCAGGACTACGCCATCCTCCAGCGCGATATCCCCACGTCATGCTGCGCGCGCGCACACCCGCTGCGCGAGGGGGACGCGCGCCGTCACTTCCACTCCACCTGCCTCAGCACCAAGTCCTACTACATGAGGGGATGCGAGGAGGTCCTGAGGCAGAAGAAAGCGCTGAAGGGCAACATCTTCATATCCACTGGTGTGATCTTTACTTTGGCAGAGGTGAGGTTGTTTTTGAAATTAACATTCTTACTATAAGTCACACTTATTATAAAGGCGAAAGTGTGTTTGTTTGTTGGTTAATGGGCAACGGATCGACGTGATTTTTTGGCATGGGTATAGTCGAGGACTTGGAGAGAGATATGTCTCTATCTTTTGTCTCGGAGAAATAGAGAAGAAAGATTTCAAAAACCTTACTCCAAACGGTAAAGAGATTTTACCGTTTAGTAGAGAGTTTTTTTGCCTATTAAATACATAAGTGGAAAATTCCTCCTTTTCCCCTAACGCGCATCGCACAAGGAACCGGTGCGTTCTTAAAACTCTCTTCCAATGTCCATTGAAGGGGGTTTAAGTGGATAAGAATCCCACGAAAGTACGGTATTATAAGCGAATTAAGATGAATTGGTGTTCTAACAATAACGATTCTTGACTGGTTCTATTTTGTTCTTGCATAGTTTTATCATCTGCAGAATGTATTCTATCTATTTCAGATTGTCTGCATTATTCTTGCTCTATGGATGGCAAGAACTGTGAGGAATGAACGCCGAAAGCTCCAGCAAAACCTACAAGCGCATTTCGAGACCTAATGACAGTTAGATTTGAAAATTGTTAAAGAAAACAGCTGGAGTCACACTCTAATCAATGTAAACCTTACTAGTGTTGAACCCATTTGGGTATCGTAGCTATGACATGACTGAAACGCATCCCATACCCTTCGACAATTCAGCCGGGACGCGGCAAGCGCACGCATTCCCCTCTGTCAAAGTACATGTACAAACGTACGGTTCAGCTTGTAAGTGTGACTGCTTTTGAGTTAGTGTGCGTTCATAGAGACATTAAGTATTTACAAGAGTGTGCGGAAGTGAGTAAATGTGTGCTGTACGTGATTACCCCACCTCACCGCAGAAAGTGGCAGAATATGTTCAGTACTAAATCTGCGTAAAGGCACGTCCCGGCTGAATTGTCGAAGCCCATACCAAACAGAAGGCTACGGAATCTAAATGTGTTCAGATCTTTCAGATTTATTATTACGATACTGTATGGCACGTATGCCCCATTCATAATAGTTTATATTCTAAGATAGATTTTATAAGTCAATGTTATTGATAATTTTCGAAAATTTTAAAAGGAATTTCACTTTTCGATGTCGGAGTTTTTATATGGCATATTCACTGTCTAAATATTCACCTACTGTGTTCAAACTCACGAGAAAATTGTTCTCAATAATCGTAAAACTTATTTAATGTACTCACTTAGAATAGTACTTTACTGTGTATTTATAAGTACCCATCGTAACGTTTTAGAGCCTTATTCTTATGCTTCGAATATTGTTAATGTTTATCAATATTATAAATAATATTAATAATGCAACTATCTAAGCCACAATAACTCAACGGGCAAGGAAATGAAATGAACACGAAATTGTTAATAATGTATCTATGCCACAATAACTCAACGGGCAAGGAAATGAAATGAACACGAAATTATTAATAATGTATCAAAGCCACAATAACTCAACGGGCAAGGAAATGAAATGAACACGAAATTATTAATAATGTATCAAAGCCACAATAACTCAACGGGCAAGGAAATGAAATGAACACGAAATTATTAATAATGTATCAAATCCACAACAACTCAACGGGCAAGGAAATGAAATGAACACGAAATTGTTAATAATGTATCTAGATTCCAGGCCACAATAATTCAACGGACAAGGAAATGAAATGAACAGGAAATGAAATGATTTTTATTTGCAGGAACATTGCATACATTGCAGACAGATGATATAATATTAATTAATGTATATTCAAATATGTGTAGATATGGACTGAAATCAGAAAGATGGTTGAGACTTCACCCCTTGCACTATAATATTGTCGTTCCCACTTCGAGCACGTGATTACGCTTAGCTGAGCTGGGGTCATATTGAGAAATCATCATCATTTTGATTCATCTTTGTTTAAAAAAATATTAAAAGGTTTTTATGTAACAATTTGATATTTTTAGAATAATAATTAATTATTTTAATTTTAAGTTTAGAATAAGTAAACTCGCTATTCTTCACATAAACGCTTAAGTTTCATGAGGATGGCTTAAACTGTTTAGTAGTTTGTGTTTGTGAACAAAAAATTAAAAAAAAAAATGAAATGAATTGAACGGAGTTAACTAATAGTTAACTCCGTTCCGCATGGATTTAGGTTACTACAACTACACTAAATTATTATAGATTATGACAAAAACTCGTATCAGTTAAGCAATGCTCGAATATGAGTGAAGAAAATTTCACTCGCATTCGAGAAATCGGAGAAACTGTCCTTGTGTAAGTGAACCATACGGCTACTTTCGATGTATGTATTTTTAATAGGTTTATACACTCACGATAAAACCTTGTAACGTGATTGTACTATTTTTAAGTCTTTATGCACTTAATTTATTATTGAATAAAAAATCTATAAATGTAAAGTAGTAGCTGGTAACTGTGATAAAAAGTAGTGAACACAAAGATGTGTGTAAAATAAATATTAAGTTGTGTACATTGAACAATACTTTTCTTTTACTCTGACTAGTAGCTAGTGGTCCCTGTTTGGTGGAAACCAATTATTATTGTACCTTTGGTGTACAAGCTATCTCGGTGCCTTTCATCAAGATCGGTTCAGTGGTTGAGACTTGTAAAGGTTACAGACAAACATACACATTAGACGAACTTTCGGATTAATAAAATGAAATTAATTATTAGGCTATTGTATAGCTTCTATCGCGGGCTAGCGTGGAGACCGAATCCAGTAATTCCGTAACGAAAATAACCTGACACGGGACTCCTCTTCGGTGAGCCGCTAGATGGCGTTGATAAAAAATGCTATGCAATAGCTTTACCGCGGCAGTCCCCGAGTGCCACACGTCTTTTTATTTATTATATATCCCTGTATTAAGTTTTATAAATATTAAGGCAAATACACATGTTTAACACGTCTTGAAAAATATGTATTTCCGCTCCTGTGGTTTTATTATCTACTACCTAGTACACAGAATAACTGATAGTACCTAAAGGTAAAATAATTCAAAGTCACTATTTTGAACACTGATATTTTATTTAAGAAGATATATCAACACACTAATAAAAATATCTTTTAAAAAAGGAAGTTTTACTTACATTAAATTTTTAAATTTAGAATTAAATATATAATAATGACCCGGACGATTAAGTTCCAAGGTTTAGGTTTATCTCAATGTATTAAAATTATATTGAATAGGGAAACATAATTAAAAACTAATTATGAAAGCATAAATTCTTAAATTAAAAATGTATAAAAAATTAAGTATTAAGGAAGGAATTCAGATTTAAGGAAGGAATATAGTTACGATAAATTAACTTTCAAAACAGCACAAAAATGGAAAATTCTGACAACTTGGTACCTACAATACTTTATGAAGTATCAAGGGAAACAGATATATCAAACAGATACAGAATTACAGATTTCTATAGCGTTTTTTACATTTAAGAACTTTCAACAATCAAATACGAGTATTTTTTCTATGGGATGACTCTGGTTAATACTAACACGTAAAGTACGTCAGTGATTTGTAAGGAAAGCATTTACAAAAATTAATACCGAATAATTACAAATTAAAAACAAAATTGTGTAAAAATCGCACGAAAATGGAATATCTACTTTCTACATTGAACTTAGTCTAAAAATTAGGTACATAACTTTAATGTTTAAAACACACTTTTGGTTGCTTATTTGACTAGTAAATGCTTAGTAGACACACATTTATACTATGTTAACTTAGTCTTATTTCCTTTTCAAATGCAACTTAGTACACAAAACCATTCATTCCTTACTCATTCGATTCTTTACAAAATGGAGCTACCAATACCTTCTAGGTAAAAAGCAGATTGTTTTTCATTGAGACAGTTTTTGCTTGTTGATTTTCACAATAATAAATTCCCATTCTCTCACAATATAACATCGATTATTATATTTCACTAAATAAAAGTTTAATCAGTAATATAATTATTTAACTAGGATATGCAAGTAAATACAAAGAGATTTCAATGACAAAGTAATTAATTGTAAATAACTAAATGATTATAGCACCAATAACAAATTCAGTGCGTCATTATGTACCAACTGGTTTATGTTGATTAAAATATTTATGTCGACTAATAATTATAAAAAAAGAAATTTTATGTTTTAGCCCAGTCATTAAAGCCAAAACCCGAAAGTAATTAGTAACTTGATAAAAATTTTAGGGGGTTTTTAAAGAAGGTAAAATAACTCACCGTGTGATTTTGCAGTGTTGTGGGGTGTACGGAAAGGGTTGAAAAGGGGTGAAAAGGGTTTTTTGTTAATAACATTGCCAAAAAAATTAGTAACACGCTGCAAATTTATAATAAGGTTGTTCTTACCGTTTTGTAACGTTTATTAAATTTGCAGCGTTTTGCAACATACGGAACATTGTTTATTATTAAAAAACAATGAAATTTGTTATTAACAAGGGTAAAAAAAATAGTAACACGCTGCAAATTTATAATTAGGTTGTTCTTACCGTTTTGTAACGTGTATTAAATTTGCAGCGTTTTGCAACATACGGAACATTGTTTATTATTAAAAAAACAATGAAATTTGTTAATAACAGGGGTAAAAAAAATTAGTAACTCGGTGTAAATTTATAATGACGTTGTTCTTACCGTTTTCAAACGTTTATTAAATTTGCAGCGTTTTGCAACATACGGAACATTGTTAATTACTAAAACGCTGCAAATTTAATATACGTTACAAAAGAGTAAAAACAGCTTAATTATAAATTTGCAGCGTGTTACTACTTTTTTTACCCCTGTTATTAACAAATTTCATTGTTTTTTAATAATAAACAATGTTCCGTATGTTGCAAAACGCTGCAAATTTAATACACGTTACAAAACGGTAAGAACAATCTAATTATAAATTTGCAGCGTGTTACTATTTTTTTTACCCTTGTTAATAACAAATTTCATTGTTTTTTAATAATAAACAATGTTCCGTATGTTGCAAAACGCTGCAAATTTAATAAACGTTACAAAACGGTAAGAACAACCTTATTATAAATTTGCAGCGTGTTACTAATTTTTTTGGCAATGTTATTAACAAAAAACCCTTTTCACCCCTTTTCAACCCTTTCCGTACACCCCACAACACTGCAAAATCACACGGTAAGTTATTTTACCTTCTTTAAAAACCCCCTAAAATTTTTATCAAGTTACTAATTACTTTCGGGTTTTGGCTTTAATGACTGGGCTATTTAGGTAATTTCGTCATTTGATTTGACAGTAACATTTCTTACCGACGCGACATAATATTATAATTATCGTAAAAAATAAAAAATCTCACACACCTAACACGTCATTTTAACTTACTATATAATTGGTAAAAAATACAGCGAATGCTTACAATTCAACTTCTACTAGGTAGCTACTTTATGGGCTCAAAATAATTATTATAATCAATAACAATACCTACAACTTTATATAAAGTTTACAAAATCATTACACAATAACTTATTGCTTTTAATTTAAGAGCTTAAAATATTTGAAATTTTATATGTAGTATGTCAAAAAGTACTTAATTGAGTTGTAACGTAGTAATTAATTCAATAGCAACTATTATGTCTATTCTAAAATAAATAATAGTAACTACGACTATAGTGATGCTATAATTTACGTAGAAGGTACCGTTATATTTTACAGCTTTGTGTAAATATAAATCTCTTAAACGGTGCTTCTTAATGGTAAAATAGTTTTTTTAATAATAATCTCTTTAAAGCGCTTTTTTAGTTTTAAGCGGTTTCCCGTCCCTTGTCTTCTGTTTTGATGGTGTGCGCCAACCATAGGGCAAGAACGATTCCAGCAACCTAGAATATAAAACAATTGGTAAGAATTAAATAAAACCATCATGACGTGCTTTAATCTGAAAAAAAATTAACTAATTTATTCTTTTTATCATTTATTATCTACATAGTACAGTAAAGGGCCATCCCCTTTGTCAGAGTGATTCACAATTAAACCTGATAACTAAATTGACTAAAGCATTCACTAACAGTCACCAAGAAACAAAAAAGGATGCTTTAGATAATGATGATCATATCACTAATTCCTGTGCTTCATTTTTGTACGTAGTATTTGGAGCCAAAAATGAAGCGAAGCAGCCAAAAACCTTAAAATGTAAAAAAGTAGCTTACCTCCAAAAAGCAGAAAAGGATGCCACAGACGATAACAGTCATGCCAGCGCTATGCACTGTGCTAAGTACTTTATCCTCGCAACCTTCTTGGTAGTATTTGGTGAGGGAGATACAGTCGGAGCGTTTGGTTTCCATCGTGTGATCCGAGTCGTCAGGGGGGCAGCAGCTGTAGGCGGGGTTGAGGCGAGGCTCGGAGGCAATGTAGTTGTCAGGACCTGTGACACCGCAGCATTCCAGCTGAGGACCAAAATTGTTATGAAAATGATTTTTTTTGCTACTTCGTCTGCGTGGATTAAAGCTTTTTAATTTCCGGCATAAAATGTAGCCTATGTGCCAATCTTGGGTATGAGAGCTATCTCCACTTCCAGCCAAATCGGTTCATTGATTGCGGCGTGAAGGAGTAACAAACATACACACACACACACACATGCAAATATTAGCCTTTATAATAATATTAGTGTGAAGTGTGAAGTAATAGAAGCGGTCCGAAAATTTTGTTTAAAAGTCACTTGAATATTTTTAAAATGGAAAACATAAATTAAATTAACAGATTTGTTTTCATCATCGGAATGCAGTGACGGTGTATTGTTATTGAACATTAAAAAGAACCCGTTGAATGATTTTTTCATAATAATAATATTACAGCAAAAGTTAAGACAAATGATTTTGCTATGTCAAATAATGCTTGCGATATAGATCGTAATCATAGAATTTCAAACTTACTTTAGTTTGGATACCGTCCCAGAAATCTTTATACGTGGAATCCTCCTCGCGACTAGACTTGTTCTTGATGAAAGATGCTCGGAGTTGGGTCTTCATGGTGCCTTCAATCTGTGGTCGTAAAGCTGCCGCAGCAATGCCAACAGACAGCTCCAGAAGAATGATTAAGATGAGACAACCGACGAACTGCAAGAGGATAATGACACTTCAACTACAAAAACAAAAAACAAATTCAAAATTCAATATGAATTATTTCAACTTGAGGTTCTTAAAAGATTCAAGACCAGATCAGATAGCAGATTCTGCTGAGAAGGGAACAATTATGTTTTTCGAAATGGTCTTATTCTCTGGAACAAACTACTGTCGGCAATGTATAATTGTATATGTAACTATGTATGACTGTCTAGTAGGTTATTTAGTAGCTTGTTCGGCTACAGTTAATGCTTTTACAGTTAATGCAGTTGTTGCTTAAGATTCTGGATACGGAGTGAGGCCAAAAAAAAGTAAGTGATTTTCTCTGTCAAGAAATTCTTAGTAGCAATCCAGAATTGGCAAGAATCTTTTGATACTGAGAGAAAAGAGTGTCTCTGTCTTTGTGCACGCACTTGAGGACTATAATATCTTCAGCATAGTTGACTGGTTTAAGTCGGTATTGGCTGCCGTGGCCAAAATCCGGTCAAGAGTTAAAAATAATAAAAGTGCGGGAAGCGCAGTGTTGGCAGACCCCCCACTAGGTGGACCGACGACATCAAACGAGTCACAAGGTGCCGCTGGATTCAGGCAGCGCAAAACCGAGGCCTGTGGAAGTTCATGCAAGAGACTTCAGTCCAGCAGTGGACGTCTATCGGTTGATAAAGAGAAGAAGAAGAATGGAAGTATTGATGAAACTTACAACATAAAGCAGTTTCGGGCTCTCCTTCCAAGCACCGAAGCACCCGAAAGCGGCAACGATGAGGATCAGCACGCCCACCACGATGAGGACGATGTCGGTCTCATGCCCCGTCGTCTCCATCCCAGCGAACCCCTTGATCATGCCCAGGTCCACGCATGCTGCTGCGATTATCACTATGCCAAAGATCTGGAACAAGAAGGTAAAATTTGTAGTAGGTTTTACTTCCGTAGCAGGACCAAAGGGAGGATGGTTAAGAGTGGACCCAGACACAAAGTTAATAGGCATGATGACAGTAACCGTGGATCAATGAAATTATGAATTTTTCTCATGCAATAGGATTCATGGATTATAAGAAACGTATTTATCTTTCTATTTTGAGCGAGATTGATGTTTATTTTGATTAAAATCCATAAAATATAGAAATCCGCCATATTGGATTGAACAGCAATTAGAGTGATACGTCACATCTATTTTCGAACTTTAACAAACTACTATGAATCTGGGTACGGCAGGGAGCCCATACAAAATTACCCATTATCCTTTACCGACCTAGCTCATCTTGGCCAGCTTGGTGGACTGTTCCCATACTGAACCCTTCTCATTCGTGGACCGTTGATGAATTAAATGGTTTGGTGGGAGGTATTGGCAGTGGCTATTTAACACTCTACTGTCAAAGGCGTGCCTCCAAGCGAATTAAGTGTTCGGGCACGACGGCACGGGATTAAGGGTATGGGATGAATTTACACTGCCATACCCCTTCCAAGCTAGCCCACTACCATCTTAGACTGCATCGTCACTAACCATCAGGTGAGATCGCAGTCTAGAACTAGGTATCCTGTTATCGAAAAAAAAAGAATGGAGTATATTCCACCCCGTAAAGGATTTTTGTACTTTGCGTACCTTGACGTAGACAAGATGACGATAAAGTGATTCTTCACGGTTCCAACGTTACATTGTGATTAACGATACCCTAAATAAAACAATAGTACAATAGAAGTTTTTATTTTTACTCCTTATAAAACACAATGCTACTTTCCTTTAGTTGACATACTTTTTTGTGATATATGGTTTAACCTTCTTTATTTGCGTGTTTTGTATGAGTTAAGACTTCGCAGTTTAGGTACCTACCTGCTTGTAAATTATAATTCAACACGATATTCCTTTTAGAAAGAATTAGTTCATAAATTAGCAAAAAAAGCTCTTTTTTTATACGCGTTGTTCCAAAAATCTTACAATATTAAGCCTTCGCAGAAACTGTGTTATAAAAATGAAGAAAAACTTGGAATTAGCTTTTAGCACGAAAAGTAGGTAATGGATCGAAGAGTCTCCTAATTTTCACAGCGCGATTTTTCCCTCGAAATTCTATGACGTATGAAAAATGTATACACACGTGATTCTTAGAGCGAATTTTATATGCACGATGAAGTTATACGCCGCTATGCGGAAACTTTGAAACATCCTTACTAGTATTATAAATGCGAAAGTGTTTGTTTGTTGGTTTGTCCTTCAATCACGCCGCGACAAAGCAACGGATCGACGTGATTTTTTGCATGAGTAAGGTGAGGGCATGGGTATAGGAGAGTGATATAGGCTTCTTTTTTATCCCGGAAAATTAGAGTTCGCGCGGGATTTCAAAAATTAAATCCACGCGAGCGAAGCCGCGGGCATCAGCTAGTTTAATGAAATCAAATGAGCTGAATACACCGAGTTTGCGTTGATACTAGCTGAAATCAAAAGCTTCGATCGGAAACTAATGATTTGCAAGAATAATAATCCACACAATCTATTGTGACACTTACTTTTTTAATGTATTCTTAAAAAAAACATCAATGGCGTCAGTGTGTTACCAACAATGCAATTGAGTGATGAGTCTAAATGAACGCCTGTTACCATTGTAACGACGCGGCTACTGCAAGGACGAATCGTTTTAATTGAACCATTACATTGGACAAGTGTTTACAACTAATACCTTGAGTTACAATTAATATGTAGCTACAAACAAACACATTTTTTAGTACGTGTAACGCAGAGAATGCACTGATAAAGACAAAAAATCATAATCATTTTAAAATAAACTATGTTAAATAAGTGTAAATTATGAAAATTTAAAACACCCCCGTCATATTGTGAATCTATAGCAGGATTATGTGTGATATACCTGACATTCTTGACGTTTAAACACCTTTTTGGATTTTGCAATTGTGCATTTGGAGTCAACATCTCCTGAATTGATGGCAATTGCGCACATGACTGGGTGCAATGAGTGCCCAACAACCTGCACGAACGAGGAGCTGCATGAGGCTACCGTCCGAGCTATTGCGGTTGCAGCTTTTTTGTATTTGAGGTGACCCTCGACTCGAGAAGAAGAAGAAGAAGATCTCCTGATGATGATCCCGTGTCGGAGCGAGTCAAAACATACCTCGAGTGTGTTTTGAAGGAGTTTTTGTGGCGCTAAGTGTTGATGCGTTGTTCCTGTGTTTCTTCTACTCTGGAGAAACGACGCGATGGCGGTGTAAGGCGCGCGGCGCGTGTTGCGATACAGTTTTTTTCTGGATTCTTCTGCTTCTTCTTCATAAACCGAGAGACGTCCTCTGCTGGACATAGGTCTCTTGCATGGACCTCCAAAAGCTTCGGTCTTGCGCCGCCTGAATCCAGCGGCTCCCTGCGACTCGTTTCATGTCGTCGGTACACCTAGTGGGGGGTCTGCCAACACTGCGCTTATCGGTCCGAGGTCGCCACTCCAACACCCATCGACTATCAGCTCTTCGAGCTACGTACCCCGCCCACTTCCACTTCACTTTCGCAACTCGCTGAGCTATGTCGGTGACTTTGTTTCTCCTCATTTGATCTCGCAGGGATACTTCGAGCAAAGTTCTCTCCATCGCCCGCTGAGTGATTCTGAACCTTCTTATGAGGCCTATGATTTAGTGGATAAATCAAAATATTACTTTTTATTTTATATAATAGCTTTTGCTCGCGGCTTCGCTCACATTAAATTTGATTTTTCAAACCTCTTTTTTATGCCCTTACGGGTTAAATTTTCAAACATCCTTTCTTAGCGAATGATAATAGCTACCTGTATACCATATTTCAGCCTTATCGGTCTAGTGGTTTGAACTGTGCGTTGATAGATCAGTCAGTCAGTCAGTCATCTTTGCCTTTTATATATTCAGATTATCATAAAATTTCGTAAAGTAACGCCTGCTTCTAAAACCTTTTAAAAGACCTTGGTATCCCAAAGTTTACAGTTCCCAGCCCACGATCTGATGTTCCGCGCCAACGCTTTCGCATCCGATGTACCCATTATTTATTGGTTAATCCATCCCATGGCTGCATTCACACATGAGCGAAATGTGTTGGCGTGTTAGCTATGCGGCAATGTGTGGAACTGATTGTTTGAACTGTAGGTTTGGGCGTTATGTTTGTATGTACATACATATAACCTGTACATTGCACAAGTCTTCTCCAAATAAATTAGGCGATGAAGCAATCAGTGTCAGCAATCGGAATCTGTGTGCTTATTCTTAGTGGATTTGTTGTGATTATGAATCTCTTCATTGAGGTTGAGCTAAGAAGTTAAAATAAATCAAAACAGGAAAATGGAATAAGGTCTTCCCGAAAAACTTACCTTACTTACGTATCTCTTTTTCATTGTTTGATTGATTTCATTGTTGTATGATTTCATAGATTATAGAAGCCGGTGCGCTATTTGCAAATAATTGTTAGTTCCAGGGACACTCGAATGTCAAAAGTGGCGCTTCAAATTGATCCATTATTTAGGCTGTCATTTGTTTAGGGACTGCAAGTCCAGTGTTAATCATGGATTAAATATTGAGGTTAGTGGTTTTTACAGATACTCGTATGAGTATCTACTCACGAGACAATAAGTTATTCTGCGTCTGTCTATAGACTTTCGTAACTTTATGGCGGTGTGCAGGGATATAGTTCATCCTCCATGTTGACCTCATTTCCTGCGACCTCGTTCAGCGACAGCTGATGGTGGCCTGAACTTTATTGCCCTGTAGCCACAGACTAAAGAAAAATGTAGATGTGGCCATGATTTATTAAACATGAAAGGTTATGCTCGCAGGCTTAGCTGTTTCAATTTTAGTGTTTTTCAGCCCCGACGGAGTAAAGGGGTGTTATTAATAAGTTTAATGTGTGTATCTGTGCATCATTTAGACATCTAGTTTTCTCGTTGTGTGTGTTCGTAGTGCGCTATCTCGTCTTATATAAAACTAGCTTTAGCCCCCGCGACTTCGTCCGCGTGGAATTTTTCCTAAATTTTCTTTGCTATAAACCTCAAGGAGCCCGAGACCTTTCCAACGAATGCAAAACTGTGGAAATCGGTTCGTGCGTTCTGGAGTTATAGCGTCAGGAAGGAAAACCCGACTTATTTTTATATAGTAGATAATATGGAAACCTCCGCAATAACTTGTCATTCCATTTCGATACTGTTTGTTTAAAATCAAGAAAGGTCGATTTCGCAGTTCTTTCTTTTCCTTTAGTCTATGGCTTAATCGAGTTATGGGTAGGTTAATAGGAGCAGTGGTTAAAAATGGCTACCACTAGTGATGTAAGAAATTATGATGAATAGTCACAAATAGTTATCTCAAAGTTAGTTAACTCAAATATTAAACGTTTCCAAAGAATTATGAAGTAATTTTAATTTTTATAGCTAATCTATTTCCCTTCCGAATGAGCGTAAATCTTGTCTTTGGAGTGGGTAGGTACGATATTAGTTGAACAGGTGAGTTCAGTTTCAGGTTTAAAATCAAAATTATTCTATTCTACATTGGTATTACAGGTCAATAAGTCGCAACAAAGGTCATAAATGGGACAAAGTCAATGATACAAGTACCTACTACTAGTAAGTCAGATCATGCCATGAAATCATTCCCACTTTAGACTTGAATTGCGTCAATTAGTCAATTTACTAAAAGACACAATATGACGATAGCGCGTCCTATTAAGTCCAGTTCTCAATGACAAAAATTCACGGACTCGAGGTTAATTGCGTAAAACAATCATCATAGTCTCTTTCAATCGCGATCACATTCAAGAATTGCTTGAAACCTTTGAGTAGAGGAGAAGGGAAAAGAGTTAAATACGCTACAAAGCATTTTAATTTAACGCATTATGTTTGAAATTTGAATACATTCTATCCTCACCTACTTCCTTATTTATACCTATCTTAATTTTATAATATATTAATTGTGAAAGTTAATCGGTGTGTTGGTTTGTCCTTCAATCTTACAGATCGATTGACGGGACCACCCATGCAAAAAATCACGTGGATCTGTCGCTGCGTTGCGTGATTGAAGGACTACTACTAACAAACAAACAATCTTTCGCAAGTACAAACAAGTAGTTTATTTCTTAAAGATCCTCATTGCTATATTGTATTTTTCTTTGTGATCGATATTTAATACGCGACCTATTTTCCTGACCCTACTGACACGGTAATGTCATTTTGTTTAATTTATTAAAGAAAACTACGTAACGTTATATACTATCGTGTACTCCTCAAAATTATAAAAAGGTATCTTACCTAACAGTTAGGCTTCATATAAGATATAATCTATTTTATTTTCACGAGAAATGTCTCCCGTCGGAGCCTCATTTTCATGAACTTTGATTCTTAATCGAATATTAACCAGTTAAAGACTTGGTTGTTGCTGCGAGAATATGCATCCTTTTTCCATGCCACTGCATTGGCGCAAGTTGTTAAGCCTATATAGTGTCCAGTGCCCATTTTCACCAACATTTCCTAACTTCTATGGGCTAACTAAGCTAAGTTAGGTGAAGTTAGGTTGATTTCGTTTTCACGAACCTTTAGAAAACACCTAATGACATTGGGCAAGGGATTGTATTTAGGAGCTACCTACGTAAAGGGACTGCTATTTTTTTGTTGAAAACGGACATAAGGACTTTTCTGTGGTCAGGTGGTCTGCTCTGATTATTTTTCCTTGAATTATGAGCTGTAGGAGGTCTCATAAAAATAACTGCATGGAAATAGGTCTATAGGTTAGATCATTAAGGATCGAAAGCACTTTGTAAAAGTTTATTTGAATAAAAAAAAAATTCTATTTCGATACGAAAACAGATAGACTGATGGAATTCCACCCCTGTTTACATCGGTGGTTAGTGGTTACAAACAAAGTATATATACAGGGTGTCCCACGGCTATGCCACATGGAGGGGAAGTATCTTAAATATTGTAGATGGAACATTTTACGAAAAGAAGACTTCATTTTAATTTAAAAAACAATTTAAACTGCATTCATAGTTTTTTAAATAATTGCCTGGTTGAACCGGGACTCGAACCCGCTATACGAGAAAAAAAATTAAAATGTATCTTTATCATACCGATCGGAAGGCTTCATCATAAGGATTATTTTTTGTTAAATAACATAGCATGAGAAATAAAAGGAAGACCATGAATTTTAGCCTTTGATGTAAAATTTTGTTCAGAAAAATGAAAAGCTGACATTGGCGTATCGACATAAAACTGACATGAACTATTACTAATGAGTACCTACCCACTTGAGAAGTACGTTTTTTTCGTCGTTCGTTAAAAACACTATAAGATTCGAATATGCTAACCAGGTCATCGATTAACCATCAACCGATTGGGTACAATACCTTCCACGTCGAACGGTGAACGTACGGGGTGCTACGTAGGGCGGACCAAGTTGTAAATAATAGATGTAGCTATCAGTCAAATGTGACACTTCGATTTGTGTTTCCGGAAAATTCCACCGCTTTTAATGGAAACTTTCACGTTGTTAATGGTTTTTTGGGGTTTCAGTTATTACGGTGAAATAGTGGATGCGCTGGTGTAATTTCATCCATATAATTATGTTTGTAACTAATAACAAAAACAAAGGCAGTCACGAATGCGTCCCATATAACCAATTTATTTCGTAGCTTTAATAGCTTAACGGTTAAAGTTGAGGGCTGAAAACTGAAAGCTGCACCAATGTGCAACAATTTGCAAATATTCATTAAAACACGTCGTTTTCTTTTCACGTTATTTTTCCGTTGCAAAGTGATTGAAGGACAAACCAGCCAACAATACGTTGATGAGAATCACATTTCTCAATTAAAATATTAATGATAAGTAGTTATTACTTATTACAGACTATGTCCAAAAGAAATGTTTAAAATTGACAGTTCAAGCCTCAATAGCCCAATGGTAAAAGATGCGGACTGAAATCTGAAAACTGAAAGGTCACAGGTTCGAACCCCACCCGTTGCACTATTGTCGTCCCCACTCCTAGCACAAGCTTTCCGCTTATTTGGAGGGGATAGGAGAATATTAGTCAACTTCAGCTTGGCTAATATTCTTAAAAAAAAAATAACTGGATTATCTACATCGGTATCTACTTATAATTTTCAATAAAAAAAAAGACGTGTGGCACTCGGGGACTGCCGCGGTAAAGCTATTGCATAGCATTTTTTATCAACGCCATCTAGCGGTGAGAGGAGTCCCGTGTCAGGTTAATTTCGTTACGGAATTTCTGGATTCGGTCTCCACGCTCAAGGCCCGCGATAGAAGCTATGCAATTAGGGTTGCCAGGTCTTCAAACCGAAAAGTCGGACAGGCCAGCCAGTTTAGCCGGACATTTGGGTACAAAGGCCGGACACCCTTATTTTTTAGACCTAACACAAAATGGCATTTTTTTTAAAAGCTCGTTTGTGCAAGCGTAGCGATACTCTTGTTTCCGCTCCGCTCGCCTCATCTTTGAGGCGAGCGGAGCGGAAACCAACACATGACAAATATGTAAAAAAAATGGTTATACTTAAAAAGCTTAGCAAAAGTCGGATAGGCCGGACACCGTCTAATTTGGCCGGACACTCAACCAAAAAGCCTGACTGTGTCCGGCTTTATCCGGACGCCTGGCAACGCTATATGCAATAGCTTAAAAATCTCTTCTGTTCTTCGCGTTTTAAGCTGCAATACCTCTATAACTTTTATAATGTATGTAGATTGTAGGTATGTGTTAAGGTTACACCCACGTTACAGGTTTAAACAACCTCACATAATCAATGTTATTCAATTTCATCGTACCATTAACACGACACTATTGAAGAGATAAGTTACGCTTCATTGATGAATAGTGATGGCGACTTTTTAATTTTGTCGCGTAATAGATGACTCACTACTCACTAGGCATAGTAAAGGCGCCTATGTCATGCATAATGTATGGATTAATATAAATAGACTATAGAGAGTCAAGTGCGAATCAAACGATTCCAGTAGGTTCCGTACGCTTATTAAATGAATGTTGGTTAATTGACTATAGGATTGATGGACGTATACGAGCCCGTGAATACCTAGTAGTGACGCCGAGGCGCAGCGTTTTCATGCGATAATATCATAAGCAACTTTATTAACGTATTTTATTAAGATAAATGATCCCGAAACCTCGTGTGAAACGCAACAGACAGATGCTAGCGTAGTAAGGGCCAAATAAATCATGCATGTATTCTAATAACTCGTAAGGTTTGAAATTTTTGAAAGTCTGTTAAAAGCTTTGATCACATGATTATAATATAATTCTCTGCCTGACTGTAAAAGCTTCGTCAAAGTCTGTCCAGCCGTTCCGAAGATTAACGCGTACAAACAGAAACACAGAATTTAAAAAAAAAGACGTGTGGCACTCGGGGACTGCCGCGGTAAACCTATTGCATAGCATTTTTTATTAACGCCATCTAGCGGCTCACCGTAGAGGAGTCCCGTGTCAGGTTTTTTTCGTTACGGAATTTCTGGATTCGGTCTCCACGCTGGCCCGCGATAGAAGCTATGCAATAGCTTAAAAATACTTATGATATTGTTCAAACAAATGCTTATGAGCTTAATGGAAGCAAGTTATTGAATTTTTTAAGGAAGCTATCGATTCTCCATCAATTGTTATTTTAAACAAACATAAAATAGGTAGGTATTTATCCGGGAAAGTAAACACACTATCTTTAATCGTAGGTTAAATATTTAATGAAAATAAACTGAAATAGCCCACAGCATACGGAGAGAATCGGGGACATAAAATAAATAAACAATGTAAAGAGCCGCGCACATAATTACATTTGTCGGTCGCTCCGAAACGTTAAAATACTCTAGCATGAATTGCGTATATTTTACTAGCTTTTTCCCTCGATTTCTAACGTGTAAGTTAGGTTTTTATGTCCCGTCGGTACCTTCTGTTTTTTCGGGATGAAAGATATTCCAAGTTCTCAATTGCAGCAAACAAAACACGCAAAAGATCACGTCGATCCGTTACTCCGTTGTTGCGTGATTGAAGGACAAACCAACAAACAAACTTCGCATTTATAGTATTTGTAAGGATTAGGATCGTTTGACTCACTATCCAACACTGACACGGATATGCCACTCTCCAAGTCCTCAACTCATGCAACATGCAAAAAACTACGTCGATTCGTTGCTCCGGTGTTGCGTGATTGAAGGACAAACAGCTTATAAACCTTAGTAGTATTTATAATATTAGTAAGGTACTGACGGATTTTTTCTCTCTTAGACTCTTAGGCTGAAATCTATAGACCGCAATTTCACTCTACTCAGACTCAAGACGGAGTTAAAACGAGACAGATTTATGTCAAACCATATTTATGTCTCGTTTTAACTCTATCTTAAGTCTGAGCTAAGTCAGAGCACGCTCTATAGATCTCAGCATAAGACTTTAGGCGCTGGAGAACCTGATATGCTTCGATGCAGTGAATGTTTAGATTTTGGGCTAACAGCAAATGCGATGCACCAATGCAGCACGTCACAAGTGTACCTAATGTTCGCGAGCCTTTATCGAGTTCATGACGTCATATTACGTCATTTTATAGTCGATACTACGTTACATCATCGTATAAATATGATAAAGCATGACTAGTTATGAATAATTCATTGATAGTTGATGGCCGTGACTTCGTCTGCGTGAATTTAGTTTTTAAAAATCCCGTGGGAACTCCTGGTCCTCAACTTATGCACATGCAAAAATACAGTTCGATCAATCACACAAACAAACATTTGCGTAAGTATATATTATTTTATTAGTAAGTATTTGCTAGAGAAAAGACAGGTAAGGTTGTTCGTTCGTTTAACCGATCGCATACCGTCTCTGCTGTACATTAGATTTCCAGCGGCTTCTAGTTGTTTCAGCTACGAGAGGTCTTCCAACGCTGTGTTTCCAAGTTAAGTGAGGATTAGTATTCTCGCAGATAAAATTTTACTAGGTACATACAATATTAGTGGGTATCTACTTGCATAAAAAAAGGCTTACAAAAAACTCTTCAATTCTTTCTTTGCATGATCGAATTACCATCTAACCACATTAAATTATAAGTAGATTTTTTTCACTATTATTTAGAGTGGTATTGAGAAATTCGATATATCATTGAGGCAGAGTTGACTAAACAATTTAACAGGACTTTGAAATACTTCCGCATTGTTGAAGAATTAATATGATGATAAAATATTTATAATGTAGAGTTCGGCAGATTCTCATAAATGTTTTCTACAACAGTTAGAATAGAGCTTCCTAGTAATTAGAAAGGATGATATTATGTGGTTTTGTTCCTCTGAGAATCAGACAGGATAGTAGGTAGGCCTATAGGGACAAATCGTGATTACGTGTAGCGTATTAATTAGACTATGTAAGTGTAAGTACCGTATAGCCTATAGGGTACCTTATACAGGTAGACTTTGCAGGTGGTCGTGTATCGTATTTAGGGTTTTTATTCACAGCTATGAGCTAAACCTTTTTAAAGGATTAACCCCCTTTTAGCTTTAGCGTATAGCTTGCGTAGGTACCTAGTACAGTAAAAGCTCTTTATTCGCGGGGGATACGTTCCGTAAATATGCCGCGAATACAGAATCCGTGAATATGGAATGATCATTTATATGGGATTGTAGGGGATACGTTCCTAGGTAACAAAATAAAAACAAATATATATAAAAAAAAAAAATTAGTTTAAGTTTTTGACCATATTTGATTAATTATTAGTTTCAGGTTTAGGCAATGGTTTAAAGAATTTTGTAATTTTTTCTTGCTTGACGCTTTTTAAAAGCCCCTTCAATTCAGACTGATATTCAGCAGTGGCATTAGCAATTTACCTCTTAAAAATAAGACTTTGTTCTATAAACGGATCAGTTTTCATAAAAAAATCACAAAGCTCATTTGCCATTCTTAAACCTTCACTGAGATTTTTCAAATATTAGTCCTTTTGATGACACGTTTACAAAGGATATTTGGGCTTCATACCTATTGGAATCCTTCTTATGTATGTACCGATTAGAATTTAGATCCGCGAATAGAGAAATCTAGCCACGAATATAGGAATTGGGTCGCATTTTTTTAATCCGCGAATAGTGAAAACGCGAATGAAGGAAGCGCGAATAAGGAGATTTTACTGTACATAATACCTACCAGATAATATTATTATGTTCTTTGATATATTATTTATAATACTGCTTGAAGTTTTATTATTTTGCAATATATATTTATTATAATAGCGGTCTAGTTAAACACAATCTTCAGTTTAACTTTCTTTAAAAAATCTATTTTTTTACAATGTTTCTTCCGGAAAAGGATAATAATTATTATTCTTAGCCATAGATTTAGGATTATGTAGCCTACGATTGTAGCATTATACGAAGCGTTAACCTGTCAATTGCTTAGGTCAATTGAGTTTAGAGTTTAGCTTATCAAATTATTCAAATACTAACATGCACATTCACCTTCTGCTTATTTCACAGATAAAAATGCATTTAGTATTGGCAACATAAAAAAATTGCGGGTGAAGTTAGCAGGAGGCCCGCAGCCATTAACATTTGAATTCGGTAATGGAGATAGTTGTATAACTAAACAAGTATCATTATAGCCTATACCAAGCTAAATCTGGCTAAAATATTAGCATTCAAGAAAGGACTTATGTACAGGTTAACCTCGTGCAAGTACACGATTTTAGACTAGTGTTAGGCATAGTCTAATAGAAGAGTCTATAAAATCCTATTTCTAAAATATAGTTAGGTAAATAAAACAGGAATTATGAGGAACAGGGGAAGACCTAAGTCACAAGTTTCATTTTTTTTTGCCAAAGATCAACAACCGATAGACGTCCACAGCTGGACAAAGGTCTTTTGCATGGATTTTTGCAGACCTCGGACTTGCTCCGCCTGTATCCAGCTGTTCTCAGCGATCGGTCTGATGTCGTCGGTCTACTCTGTGCGTCGGTCTGCCAACATTGCGCTTACCGGTACGGGGTCACTTTGGGACCCTAACGACCATCAGTTCTTCATACTATGTGCCCCATATGCCCCATAGGTGCACGCAATGACCTTTGGAAGATCATTGGGTACACGGATAAAATGCCAACCCTAACCAATAGAACTTAACCCGTATTGTGATAAAAAATGGATCAACCTTCACGCGCCGCTTGGTCTAAAACAAAACACATCAGGCATTGTGCTAGAAACAATATCCTTTGTATGGGATAAAGTCTAGAATAAATAATATTAAACCTATTCATTCACCGATGCCTGTGGATTTACTAGATTCATTGATAACATTATTTTTCCTCCATCCGTTCATTCATTCATTTCAAAGAAATACCCGTGTCAGTTTTGTGAAATGACTCTTGCGATTAGAGTTTTTTTTTTTTTGAGACAGCGGAGGCTTAGTATTAATAGGGTCCCGTTGGATAACCTTCGGGTACGGAACCCTAAAAAAGAACCGAAGGAATTTTTGGCCTCAAGGTGTTGAAGTGGCGGCTTTGCACCCTGAGCGCAGTGTTGGTAGACTTTCCATTGCATTTACCGGCATCATTCGTATCGCAGGGAGCCGTTGGATACATGCGGCTCAAGAACGCGATCAGTGGACGTCCCTGGACCTGTGCCCAGCTGTGAACATTTGTAGCTTGACGACCACGAAGATAAAACATGTTTCCGATAATCGTATCTAAAGTCTATACTTTCAGGTGAATTTATTTTGCAGTGTGGGAAACCTGAAAATGGACTTTGAATAAATTAGCCATGATTGTGCTATCGCGTGACTCCATCGTGGTCCGCACCTTGATACTTTATTTATTTCTTACATGAATTTTGCACAACAGGATTTTCCTATTTCATTGTGTTAATTAACTAATTGATGCCCTAATTCTTAGCAAACAACGGGATGACATTTCAGTTTGAATGTTGGTATGTTAATCCATTTCTAGGTCTCTGCGTTGCATCCCTCATCAATTTGGCTTGTGACCCTTTCACATAATTATATGCCTTTTTGTTTGCTCAAGGCACGAGAGATACGAGCGGTAGAAGCTCTCTGGGAAAAGTTATTGTAAGATGCGTTGGTCGCTGAAAAAAGCCGTAAAATCCGGGATTCGACGATAATCGCGAATGCAGCCGAACTCTTTCGTCTAGCAAAGTACAAGCACCTATAAAAAACTGATTGCTAACTTTTAAAGTGGTAAAAAGTAATGGTAAGTTTCTTTAGTAAGTTTGTATAAAGAAACAGCGAAAATGTGCTCGTTTGTAGGTTTATCCTTCAATCACACCGAAGAAAGTAGGTAACGGACGTATACTTTTTATCCCGGAAAATGAAAGAGATCCGATGAGACTTTTAAATCCACGCGGACGAAGTCGCAAGCATCAGCTAAGTAGTAGTAAATAAATAAAACATCATTCAGGGTCGTCATCCCAATCACATTATGCAAGTAGCTAGAATTTTTTTTCCTCCGAGGCAAGTAGGTATAGATACGCCATATATTGTAGGTAGGTATAGCATTAATGACGCATAGCTACTTAACTAGGTACTGAATGAGCGTGAACGTGCTCAGTTCCTCTGATCGAAGATATGGCTCCGCAGGTGCATGGGTTTACTCATCGGTGTTTACCTCCCAGTATGGTGTTATTGTTACGAGTAGATTGCTTTTAAACAGTTTTTTCCATAATCTAACTGCAATTACATGAAGCTGTCATTAAACTAGAAACACCATCATGTCGCCTGCACAAAGTTCAGAAATCCTTTAAGGGGTTGAGCGTATTATTCTCATTGTAGTTTATATAAAATACTTGACTTCGTAGTTCGTCCATATGGCTTAAGGTTTTTTATCCCAGAGGAAACTCTTTACTTTTCCGGGATAAAATGTAGCCTATGAGTAAATCCTGGTTATGAGCTATGTCCATTCCTCAGCCAAAACGGTATAAAATTTGAAGAGTTCCCTCGATTTCTCCAGGTTAGCATCATGAGATCCTGACCTGATGATTATAGGACCACCTGGGAAGTATACCTTTTCAAACAAAAAAAGAATTTTTCAAATCGGTCCAGGCGTCTTTGAGTAATCGGGGAACATACATAAAAAAAATTTAGATTCCGACGAATTGAGAACCTCCTCCTTTTGTGAAGTCGGTTAAAAAATGTTTATGACGCCACAGACCACTATTTCATACAAGATGCCATACTTTGCGAGAGTTTTGACGCTTGATAGAGTTGCCGGTTTTATTGCCGGTTGGCAACATCCATAATTACGTTTAATTATGCAAAATATAATATTTGTCGTGACATAAACAAGAAACAACAATATTTACTGACCTATACTTATTCACCTTAATCTTAGGTCATCGATGCGCAAGCAAACCAATATATCTATGAATAATATAACATTGAAATTGTTTAACACACCATAGTTTAATGGCAAAGCAAGTATGAATCACTCACAAGTTATATTTTCTGCAAACTGTAAGTTGTATCTTCTCTATGTGAATTATTGTTTGATCAGCTTAATTGCCGGAAGATCCTTTTAACCCTATAAAGGCTAAATGCCTAGCTTACAGCTAACATTAAAACGAACTTAATAAAGCTTCCATTTGGAAAAGGGACGTTGCACTAATTCCTCGTGAAAATAAATATTGCTCGTCATTTTTGATAGACATACAAGTTAATTATTTTCCATCGTAGGATGAACAGAGAAATTATTTATTATTGAGTAGGTAGTCGAATTCCGTTGAAGGTTACGAAATATTTTTCATTGTTGGCTTTTCTAAAAGTTTTACTATGTACTAGTTGCTGCCCGCGGCTTCGCTTGCGTTGATTTAATTTTTTTTAAATCCCGCGGTGTCTCACTTATTTTCCGGGATAAAAAGTAAAAAAATCAGGTCGATCCGTTGCTTTGTTGCCACGAGGTTGAAGGACAAACCAACGAAAAACACTCTCGCATTTATAATATTAGTAATTCAAGACGTATAAGTAGGTAGGTACATAAAACTTTAAGAACTGTTTACAACTTCCAAATTTACGTGCGCTTGCTTGGCTTCTCATCAAAAATATTCGATATCGTAGTTAACCGAATCGAAATAAATAATTTCCTATTTGAAGCCCAATATTTGAGTAAATATAAAAAGAAGAAAAACTGCGAATTTCATAGTAATTTGTTGCGTTTACTAACAAGCTAATTAACATACAAATCATGTCCACGTGGAATAGTTCCAAGGATGTTTCGTGGAATAGATTTCCGTGATTGTCCGCTACGACGGTTCTTTGCCCAAAATAAGACTGGCCTTCATTTAAAAAAACGTGACAATTGGGTAAGCGTATTGGCGTATTGATATGTCGCTTTATTTTAAAATTTAACTTGAATACTAAATTAAATAAGTATTTAATTTTTTTATTCTAAGTGTCTACACCATAAAGGTATGTACATATTAGGTACTTTTAGGTAATAGCTATCTCAGCACGATCCGTCCAGTGGTTTGTCCCGCGGGAACTCTTTGATTTTCCGGGATAAAAAGTATCCTATGTCACTTTCCCGGTCCTCAATTATACCTATGCAAAAAATCAAGTCGATCCGTTGCCTTGTGCGGCGCGATTGAAGGACAAACCAACAAACAAACACACTTTCGCATTTATAATATTAGTAAGGAAGTAAGGATATAGTAAAGGCATGCTGTCTGGCGTATGGTAAAGTATTTTAACAGCATAGGTAACAGCTAGGATATAAGGTGCCCATGGGTTTTTAGGGTTTTTAAGGAGTGTTTCATTTGGGTCTAGGAGTAAAGACTACAATAAAATCTAGTTAAGGCAAAAAGTAATAGACGCTTATAGATATATATAGCTATAGATGGTCTCGTAGAGGTACTGTATGCCTTATTTAGTTCCTGGTGCTCCTAAACTAGAATTTTATAAGGCAATCTACTTTTATATTATGAGTGTAGGTCTCGATTTCCGATATGGTTCTGTTACTAATGAAGTAAATCGGAAAGAGGTTGTCACAATAAACATTATTAACCGATGAAAAAGAATTTTTTTAAAATAATAGAAATTTTCCTTTCGTTCATCCATCCGTGAAAATGTGATAGAAAGCTGAACATAATGGTGATTGTATTTACTGCGACTAATAGATTTGGTGAGATTTTTTTTTTCTTTAATATTTCTTACTTTTTTGCCATAAATAATTACACAATAAATTGAAAGTAGGTAGGTATGTCTCGAAAGCGCTTGATTCCAAACCCTTCAATTAAATTTAAAAAAAAAATTAAAAAGTACTGACCGATTAACTCAAAAAATAATGATGGTTCAACAATCATAGGATATAATTTATTTGATTGTTTAATTTTATTTAATATTTGCATTAAAAAAAACATTGAAAAAAATATTAGGTGTTTGAAAAAGGTATCGTTGCATTGTTTAATTTTTTTTCCAAGTCAGTTAATCTTAGTATTGGTAGGGAAATTTTTATCACAAATGTTCGTAAAACACAGTGCAATAAAAAAGAAATCACTATTTGCAGCTGGTCGTGAAATATAAATAAGATCGAGCACTACTAGGGCAGTATGTTATTATTTTCATCTGTGACTAGGGCACGCTTTTCTCGCCGGTACAAAAATAAACCACGAAAATACAACTGAAATGTCCATTGAAAAGAGACAGCAATGTTGATAACTAAAGAAAACAGATACAAAACTTACCATAAACAACGCGTTAAACACAACCAGAAGGAATTTTATACAATTCATCCCGCAGCCCTCCATGTTCGAAATTCAAACAACCACTCAACAGATTAAAAATTAAAAACAAATGAAAACACTGTTCGAAATTTGAATGTTATTTTTTTAAACGCGTTCGCGCGCTCTACCGGCTCAAGAACTTATGGCTGTTTCGACCATGCGTCTAATGTAGTTATTGTCGGATGTCGGCGTTTTGTCGGCTGTCGGCCACTTCGGAGTTGGATTATCGCGTGAGGGGGTTAAAACACGCACTGAAATCACCCCCAAAATTACTTTGACCTCTAATTGTACTGTCGTAAAGTAGAGATAGGGATCTGATTAATTGGTATTTAGTACCGAAACAAGCAATATATTTTGGATCTTAGGTTATCAGGATTTTTAATAAATTATTATTTAGTCGTTAATGAAAATTCATCAGTGTTTAAAAATCTTTAACCTTTTTCAAGCCTAGTAACGTTCAAAAAATGAGGTACTTACCTACATAGTTATGTAAATAAAAAGCGATTGTTTTCTTATCGTGGGTACCTTTTTGGGATCAGATGATGATTATATACTTACAGCCTAACCTGAGCAGAATTTTTTTTAGGGTTCCGTACCGTAGGATAACCAATAGGACCCTATTATTAAGCCCCCGCTGTCCATCTGTCTGTTAGCGAGCTGTATCTCATGATCCTGAATAGGTAGAGCTGAAATTTTCAGAGAATGTGTATTTCTGTTGCCACTCTAAAAACAAATAATTAAAAAAATTAGCGTTTTTTTGGTACAGAACCCTTCGTATACGAGTCCGACTGACACTTGACCGTTTATTTAAGATTTACTATAGTTTTGTCAGTGACATCTATCGCATAATCCCGTACGAATCCTTTGTATTTTTAGCATAGAAAGCATTCTATATGTCAACTCCCAACAAATAAGTTTCGAAAAATATACTGACAAAAAATTTTAAGGCGTGTATAATATTTTGATGCGTACACTACAATTCGACAGATTTCCTAATTATAAAAACTATCAAACGCATTTTACCCAATTTTTGATAATAGTAAAAAATTCTTTGTTTGGGTTTGATAATATGCAAAATGCATTCTCGAGATCAACAAAAGTTACTTAGTAAACAGTTGGTACACAACCAGACACCTTAATTCTATTTATTTTTATGAATAAAAATTTAATGCTAATCGCACATTACAAGTTGAGAATTAGCTATGGAAAATTCGAGAAAGAAACGGATAACGCTTCAGTACTGAAAATATGTACAGTTATATACGTACTGAAATGTGCGAGTATACCATATAACTAAATCAACGAATTCTATTGATAATCTCTCAAGGTCACACGACAGTCAAATTTAATAAATCTTTGACCCCTAACATCATGAAATCCGGTAACACCTTCCCAATCACTTGAAAACAAAAATTATTACAAGAATTTCCATATATTTTTTCTATCATAGGCAAACTACTTATAGTATAATAATAGGAAAACTCGATGACAATAAAAAAGTTATATCTAGGATTTTCTGATTCGATAATCGAGGATAGCTTAAAACTTGGCTACGGAATCGAATAACTCTAGGTTTTCCGGGAAAATTAATACTTAACCCAAACTCCCACAAACAGTTCCCTAAAGAAGGATATTTATTAGGACTTAGCGCAAAACGTCACCTAAATCTAGACTTCATGCGGAGTGTTTAGGTAAACGTGGATGAAAGTGAAACCGTAATTAGGTGCCACCTAATTGGGTTTAGATGTTCCCTAAAATTAAGGGTATGTCAGTGAAAACGGGCTACTGAAATTTTCTTTATCTATATATATAAAATTCAAAGTCCTGACTGACTGATTGACTGACTGAGATATCAACACACAGCCTAAACTACTGAAGTGAGAAACTTGAAATTTTTACAGTTGGTTCCTTTTATGACGTAGGCGCACACTAAGAAAGGATTATTGAAAATTCCACCTCTAAGGGGTTTAAATAGGGGATGGAAGTTTATATGAAACTGCGTCATTTTTCAAGCTGTTTCCATCAAAGTTGGTATTAGAGCTTTCAGTTAAAAATAAAGAAGTACGTGTGTTACAGTTTTTGAAAATTCCACCCCAATACCTAATTCCACGCGGACGAAGTCGCGGGGGCAAAAGCTAGTAATTTATACGTCACATAAAACTAACTTAAGTAAGTTAGTAATTTTTAACCGACTTCAATTTCTCCTGAAGCTCTAATTGAATTATGATCTTTTCTCTTTTCATTTGCTTTCATTTCAATATTTTAAGTTGAAGTAAATTAAAAGAGTTACTTACTTAAGATTTCATCGAAATTGGTTCAGTATGATATGGACCCATTTCCCTTTTCAGTTATTCATTAACTCGGTATAATGAAGTCGGTGTAATTTTTTTTAAATGATAGCTTATTTTTATAATTAGGACGTCCCACGTTTCCCGGGACGTTTGGCAACCCTTTTTCTAGCAAGTGCTACGACAAATCGCTATGGCAACGGATTCTAACCACTATAGAGTGCTCTCACCCTGAGGTCAACAGCTCACTACTCGCCTTAACACTTTCTTTGATCTACGTTCGATGACTTATTAAAATACCTATGAAATTTTGTTGTACCTGGCTTATTACAGATTAATAACAAGCTATGGTAAAATATAACAGAGTGTGTCGAACCCAGCAACAGCCAGACTGTTGAGGTCTCCCCACATAGGTGTGATGTTGGCGTCTTTGCCTCATTATACACCCGCGTCCCTTAGATCTTGCGATATTATTGCAAATTGTAATCCCAAAGCAAAATTTTGGACGTTTAGGATGTTTGGTACTCAACCACATCGCAAGGACTGAACCGATTTGACTGAAATTTGGCACAGAGGTAGGTTGTAGTCTAGAATAACACACAGGGTACTTTTTATCCCGGAAAATAAGAGAATTCCCGCGGGAATTAAAAACCTTAATTCAAGTGAACGAAGTCGCGGCCGTCAGCTGGTATATATTTTATAAGTACATTTTGTATTAGGACGCATGCGATTGTACGCTGCTCAGTTATAGCTTTTGCCCAAGACTTGGTCTGAATCCTTTTTTAAAAATCCTGCGGGAACCATTGTTATTCCAGGATAAAAAGCCTCCTTTGTCCTCAAGGGACCAAATCAACAAACGAACACACTTTCACACATTTATAGTATTAGTACAGATCAGAGGGCAGGTAAGAGGTCCCCGAAATTCGTGTTAAATTGAAGTGCGACGGCGCATAATACGTCTCCTGGCTAATTGCACTAAAAGTTAAAACAAAAGGAGCAGCTTTTATATGTTTATTGTAATGTTATTGTTTGTATTATAGAGGAATTTTATGCAACAACCTAATAAAAGCCATATCGCGCCCATAGTTTTTGGCTATGTGGCGTCGCTCGTTTTGAAATCACACGGAAAACTTTGATTTCCCGGCAAACAAATACACTTTCGCGTTTAAATACCTATATTAGCAGGTTATCGCAATAACGCTTTGCGATTTAATTTCCGATTTAAACACAACCAGTGTGGTGGAGGCTTTATACGTAATAATTAAAATTAGTAGTTAGCTTCATTTTTACGAAAATGAAGCTAACTACTAATAAAATATATTTCATTTATCCTCCTGCCTACCAGAGACACTTTTTTTAGAATATGTTTTTGAAACTTTAGTATAATATTGCTAATAGATTACGATATACTGGAAAAATAGTAAAAAAAATCCTACATTAGGAAAATCTGTTTTTCACTATGTCCTATACGTAGGACAAAAGTACGATATTACTATGTGATTTGTATAGGACATAGAATAGTTTCAGGAAATTAAATGCAATTATAATTGGATAAGAATCAAAATATAATAAACATTTATTGCCTTATGTTATATACATAAAAAAATTCCAGAAAAAATACAAAAATAAAACGTTGCTCCAAACAAAGTTATCAAGATAAGAAAAATATTTAAAAACTGTAACCAGACTATGGAAAATTGGATATAAAATCCGCCATATTGAATAATATGTGACTAATATCATCCCGAATATAAGAAAGAATTGATTGACCCCTGATTTATCCAAATTGGCTCAGTAATTTAGGCGCTACACCGTAGCATACGTAAATATACCACATACATACATACGATTATACATATAAACATACATAAATAGACTGCTAAAATCATAATCCTTCCTTTTGCCTTTGCTGTAGTCGTGTAATAATATATTTCTTGTAATAACAAAACAAAACTGAGCATATAATAAACATTATGTAGTGATCAGTCAGTAATTTTGGAGATCAATAAGTTTAGAATAGTACATTTACATTGATGATTTAGAAAAGATTGCCCTCTACTGTTTCTGTAACCTGTCGATAAGTTACTTAGCCAAGTTTGTGTTTGTCAGAAAAGAAACATGACGGTTTCTGACAAATAATATTGTTTTTAAGAATTTATCGATAGATAACACATAGATTGTTATTAATTAAAATTACTATAAATATTGATGAAAATTGGAATAATAATTCCTGTTAGGCGTAAAATATACTTACCTAACAATTATTCTGGCTGCGTCAAATCATTAATTTCAGGTATCTTTCGTCCATGTATCTTGAAAGTAGCCGTTGTTTTGGCGATTCCTGTTTGCAATCTATCGAGTAAATTAGGACAAAGATTGCGTTCATTGAAGTTGCTTGCCAAGACCAGAACCATGTCTACGTTCATGCCCACGTCCACGTCCACGCAAAACACTTCTTCCACATCCTCTTGAGCGAAACAATGATGAAGATGCTAATTCCAAATTACTGGAGATCCTCTTGGTTTGAAATGCTGTCTGAATCTCTAGTCTAGTGGTCATTGGATCTTCGACTAGGCTCTGAAGGGATAAACTCTAGATTACGATCTGAATTTTCGCCCGAAAAGTCAAACACTGAGTCTTCTAATGCTTCTAGTAATACATCATTATCTGTAAAAGCTAGAAAATAGATAAATAATTGACAAAAACTTACAATGTACTATACAAAGTACAAAGGTAGTTAAACTATCAAAACTTTATTGCCTACTTTTGTCCTCTGCATAAGACATAGAAAATGACAACAAGCCTGTGAAAATTCTATTTATTATTATGCGAAGATAAAACTGTATATCAACATTTCATAGTTTTAATTACTTACTAATTATGATAAATCTAATCATTTCGATGATTTGAATAAGATTTCATTCGATTAACTTACCCCTGTGCGAGCACACTTCCACTTGTCTGCCTTCCGTCGCCATTTTTACAAAATTGACAAGGAGAATTGATACTTTTATTTTTTATTTACAAGCCTAGATAGTCGAAAGATGTAACTAGTAAAATGTTTTGGGGATACCATTTAAGAAACTGGCAATAGATTTTTTTAAATGTTATGTTCTTTGTGTAGGACAAATGTAGGTAGGAGGATATCATATTACTTGTTATTGAATATTTGAGATCTTTCGACGGATTTTCATTTTAAAAATTTCTTCAGAACCGGTTCTTTTGATACTTCGCACATCAAATTAGTTTTCAAGACAATGAAACATTAACTCAGCTTTCAACACCCTGCAATCAGTTATCCGATAATCAACGATATCCGATTTTATCCGAAAGAAACTGCATCAACCTATCGTCTGATGGACTCCTTACATTTCCGACGAGCAATTTTGTCTTTAGAAGAGTCTATTTATGTTTTAGAATATCATTCCATAAATCAGCATCTTTTACGAATAAGCGCATTAACAAGTTATTACATCTAAGCGGTGATAGAGACTTCAGTCTTCTTTTCTGGAGGTTTCTGGTTCTATCCCGGGCACTCATCACTTTACACAGAGTGAATGTGAATGTGAAGTGAAGTGAAGCAATGCAACCAGAAACTTATGATGATGGATGAGATGAGACTTATGAGATGGGTGATTTTTGAGTCTGTTGAATAATTTAGCCTAACTTTTTATAGATTTCCTTCCATAGTACGGAACCTTAACACCTGGCGTTTGTTCGTTTTTTTATTATTTTCGCTTGCTCTACCTATTTATGGGCATTCCAAAAGAGGTTATAAAAAGTTCTTTAGATGTCTATCTATATATCGAATAAATTAAAGTAAACCGTGTCAATGAAGGTGATCCAGATTTTGAGAAATTAATGTTCGTTGTTTTGGTGAATTATAACACTATTTTTATAAATGTACCTACATAAGTAGGACTTTCGTGTATGATTATTTCCCTCCTCTCTTGAAGTACATGCACCTATATAATATGTACAAACTTTTGCCCGCGACTTCATTCGCGTGGAGTTAGATTTTTAAAAATCCCTGGGGAATCCTCTGTTTTTCCGAGATAATAGGTAGCCCTGTGAGGTAGCCTTTGTCACTCTCCAAGTTTCTACGTGATTGTAGGACAAAACAACAAACAAACATGTTGTCACATTCCCGCGGGATTTCTAAAAAACTTAACTCTACACGGACAAAGTCGCGAGTAAAATTATGTTAATACTAGCCGATGCCCGCGACTTCACCCGCGTGGATTTATTTTTTACAATCCCGCGGAAACTCTTTAATTTTCCGCCATAAAAAGTAGCCTATGTCACTCTCCCGGTCCTCAACTATACCCATGCAAAAAATTACGTCGATTGCTCCGTTGCGGCGTGATTGAAGGACAAATAAACAAACACACTTTCACATTTATAATATTAACAAGGATTAGCAAGGATTAGTCAACATTTTTGTACAATGTTCCTCGCAAATAAACAATTTATGTACTTATGTATTTATTAATTTAAAAGGTACATAGTAGTTGTCTATAATTTACTTACTGAAATTCATTGAATCGATCTGAAAATTACGGGTGAAGTAGCAGTTTTGTGGTCCCAGAATAGGTAAGCGCAAATTTCGCGTCCTTGGGCGACGGCCTTGAAGGTGGAGGCTAGGTGGTATCGGTGGTGGTGGTTGGTACCTTTCAATTGTGCGTAGTGTTTGTGCTTCAGTTGCCATGACAACGCCGATGAGTCGCGGTAACTAATGTAAGCCTTTACAAGCATGAAGGAAGGCTATGGTCTTCGATCACAAACTGTGGTAGATTCACTTCTTTTTTTATTCGATGACAAGATAGTCTGCGATCACACCTGATGGTATGTGACGATGCAGCCTAAGATGGTAGCGAGCTAACCTAGAAGAGTTATGGCGGTGTACATTCAACTCATACCACTTATCGGTTTCTATAGTATATTGGTAGGTTGGTAACCACCACTAGACCAGACCATAGACAATTCAGAAATTATAAATTCCCAAATTGCCCCCGCCGGGAATCGAACCCGAGACCTCCCAGTTATAAGACCACAGTGCTCACCACTGCACCAGGGAGGTCTCAAACTAGATACTACTGATTCAAAAGTACTTTGTAAAAATTTATTTGAATAGAAGATTTTTCTCTTCTACTCGATTCTAGTCTTAATTTTTTTTTTTTTGTTATTATTATACAAAAAAATAACATAAATTACTTCTTACATCTCCAGCTACCACATACGGTTTATTTGCTGGCGTTAAATTGGATAGTTCATAAAAGAAACCTAATTTTTTCGGCTTTTTGTTTGGCCTTAACAATCGCTGTTAAATGTTACAATGGTACGGAACACTTTGTGTGCGAGTCCAACCCGCACTTGGCCGGTTTTTTCATTACTGAATAATGAATTTGTAAATTATTCCGCAAAATTTTTGTCAAACAGGCATAAGTTTGGTGCGGTATTTTACGATAGCAATAACACGGTTATAAAGATTTTATGTTACAGAACGAAAATCATTTTGTTTGAGCTATGGATTTTCCTGAAACGCGTTAAAAGTATTTATAAAAAAATGTTTTCCGTAAAAATAGACTCATGAAGTTATGAAATACGACGTCACCACCTGCAAAAATTGTTTATTCAAACAATAAACAGATGATAACCGCCACATAAAATAAACTCGCGAATTTTAAGTAATGTTATTATAATACTATAAATCCGCCATTGTAACGTAATATGAAGTTATCTTATTATTTAGCGCACATATTGACGCAAAACACACATTACAAGTGTTAATATATCTTGAGCGAATAGCTATTGTCGCGTATCGTTGAAGAACCTAGTATCATCACATACTTACCTATTATAAGAAGTGCACATTAAAAAGAACCTATTAAAAATAATTTTAAAAAAATGTCGAATTTTTACGGATTATTTTTTTCGTGTAGGTAGTAGAGTCATAGAGTTAAGTGATTTTTAAAAACGTAGAAATAGGTACCACAGGTACTAAAAATGCGAGAACTCTTTGTACATAGCACTGAAAATAATAAAGTTTTGATTCATAATGTACGCAGTAAGTTAATTTTATTTTACTTAATTTGATTTATTTAAGAACTACCAATTAAAACTTTCCAGGCTTATTTTTTACCAACTGGGATATTGTTTTTAGTAAATCCTACGATTGATATCATATCTTTAAAAATCAATACTAATATTATAAAGGCGAAAGTGTGTTTGTTTGGTGGTTTATCCTTCAATCAGCAACGGAGCAATGAATTGATGTGATTTTTGCATATATACACACATACATAGATATTCTCTATTCGATAAGTCAGTTGCCTTACATGAGTTACTTTTTACCGTTTATTCTACCTTACCACATTAACGTGTGCATCATTTATTTTTAATTTAAATCAGATTTATTTTTAACCGACTTCTTAGGTTTTATCAAACTGTTCGATTCATTAAAGACTCTTTCACAATGTTGCTACCACCTATTTTTCCAGTCATCCTGGATGTCAACTAACCTATTGAACAGATTTTACAAATAGTTGAGGACTTGGAGAGTGACATAATATGTTTTAACCTAAGTTTAACCTCTCTTGAGTCAGAGCTCAGCAATAGACCAATTTCCACACCGGAAAAACAAAGAGTTTCAGCGGGATTTTTCAAAAACCTAATGCCACGCAGATGAAATCGTGTGCAAATCTCTCTAGCTAGTGTATTTAAAAAATAAAAATCCTCAATCACTTGAGAACGGCTCTACCGATATGGCTGATGTTTTTTTGTGTTCGTAATTATCAGGACAAGTTTGTACGAAAGAAAATTTTTGAAAAGTCCAACGGAAACGGAAAGAATGGTAGGTATTTTTGTATGAAAATCTCATTAGTAAAATGCACCCGTGCGAAACCGGAGCGGGTCCATAGTTATAGGTAATTATATCGTTCATCAGCAGCTGCTCTTAAACACCAAGTTACGAGTGCAACCTACTCAGGTACAAGCGCTGCGATAAACGCAAGTATGTGTTACACAAGATGTAATTATTACCTATATACATATCGTATTTCTTTAATGAATAGACAAATAGAGATTTAACTGATATAAGCGGCTATATAATATTATATTTGTTGGTTTGTCATTCAATCATGTAACAAAGGAGTTGTTCAATGACGTGATTGTTGTCTATGTAAAGGTGAGGGTATGAGGATCTGGCGAGTGACGTAGGTTACTATTTTTTTTTATTCGATGACAAGATAGCCCTTGACTGCGATCTTACCTGATGGTAAGTGACGATGCAGTCTAAGATGGTAGCGGGCTAACTTGGAAGGGGTATAGCAGTGTAAATTCAACCCATACCCCTAATCGGTTTCTACACGCCATCGTGCCGGAACGCTAAATACTTGGCGGCACGTCTTTGACTGTAGGACAAAAACAAAGGGTTCCCGCGGAAGTAAACTGATGATCGGTCAAATCCGAGTCGGACTCGCATACGAAGGGTTCCGTACCAAAAAATGCCGAAAAAACACGTTTCTAGTAGGGTAGACGCTTTAATTTTTAATTTATGTCGGACTAGATGATGCCCGCGACTTCGTCCGCGTGGATTAAGGTTTTTAAAGCCCGTATGGACTCTTTAATTTTCCGGGATAAAATGTAGCCTATGTTTTAATCCTGGATGTGAGCTGCCTCCATTTCAAATTTTAGCCAAATTGCTTAATTCGTTGTGGCGTGAAGGAGTAACGAACACACAAACATACACACACACACACGCATACACATACAAACTTTCGCCTTTATAATATTATATTAGGATATTAGGATGTTCTACAGTATTTTTATAGGGCTATTGTTATGAAAGATAATAGAATTTAAAATTAATAAATCAATGTCCATGAATGCGGTAGCGGCGTACCTACCTGAAACCACAAGCTCAACAGAACTATGCCATTTTTTAAAAGATAGTACCACAATCTTTACAAATATCAAAGTCTCTAAATTATATTAAGCCTCAATAGCCCAACGGTTAAAGGTGCAGACTGAAAACTGAAAGGTCGCAGGTTCGAGCCCCAGCCCGTTGCACTATTGTCGTACCCACTCCTAGCACAAGCTTTTCGCTTATTTGGAGGGAGAGGAGAATATAAGTCAAGTTCAGCTCGGCTAACATTCTTTTTTTTTTAAGTAGGTATACCTTAATTTAAAAAAAAAATCAATTTGGGTAAAAATGTCGCTTACGATCAGTTGGCTCAACTCAATGCTGACTCGATGTCATATTTTGACAGCGTCGACTGTAGGTATATTCGACTTGTACCTATTGCGTATTGAAAGTGAGTTGATCTCTGAAGTACCTACTTCGATATCAATATACCTAAATTCCGATTCGATTGAAACGCAAACCACATGAATAACTTCATAGCCCATTATATTCAGCCAAGCATTGGTCCATGGCCATGACAATTGTTCAAACATAGTATGCAGTGTATTCTCCATATAAATACAGGGTCCGATGATGCGCTCGCAGTCCCAGCGTATTGGCCAGCCATGGGAAACGCGACGGCTCCAGGTATGTTCCTTATATTTACCACAATAATATTATATGCCCATTAAAACATCATACTTGCAAAGAAATAATTTAAAAAAAATCTGCTGGCCCTAAAATATGACGAAGTTGGAACTTTTTTTTATATAAATAGCGGGCAAACGAGCTGGCGGGTCACCTCATGTAAAGTGATTACCGCCGCCCATGAACACTTGTAGTACTAGAGGCAATGCGTTGCCGGCTTTTCAGGAACTTATTGGTTCACCCCTTGAATAACCCCATATTGTAATTAAGTGGGAACACTGTCGAAGGGAGATGATTAAAACAAAATATGTAAAAATTTTTTTTAAAGAAATTAAAGTAAGCACACAAACAAAAATACATAAGCACACACACACACACGCACACACACCACATGCAGGCAGAAACGCATGCATCGTATTAAGTAAGTACTAATTATTATTTATATTGTCCTAAGTTTATATAATTAATTATTATGTTATTATTGCTATGGAAAAGCGAAGTCTTAAAAGAAGACTCCAGCGATTGCAATAATTTTAACTTATTTGGTAAAGAAGCTTAGGGAGTCAGCACATATATCAACTCGGAAAAGGATCGTCTTCGTATCGCCTTTCGCCTCGCCGTCAACCAGGCGTCAACCTAATGTAAAAGCAGATCAGCAGCTCCGGTAGGTTGACCCGGCTACGGCTAGGCGACGCCGCGCTTACAGTTCGCCGACAGCAGGTTGACGGCTAAGCGGCACCAGTTCAACCAAGAGACGTGCTTGGATATCGAGAGATGTAAGCGCGGAGACGACAAGCTGGACGCGCGGGAACTGCAAGTTGACCATGCAGTCCCACCGCATCGCGGTTCGTGAGCTTTTCACGAGGCGAGGCGATTACGATACGGTTCCGATTAATGTGCGTTGCAGTAAGGAGTTTCATAAAAATACTCGACCATTACTGAACCGTTTGAGTTGATATGGTGACGATCCCTTTCCGATTTGATAATATGTGTGCTGTGACGTTTATTTGTATTTGTATAGTAAAGGGGCAGGTCTTGGACCCCCAACCTTCGCAGCAGCACTCCGAGGGCCTGGGCAAACTGTTCGGCTCCGCGCCGACTACGTCACACACCACGCAGACAGAAAATGCGGAGGTCACCAAGAAGAAGAGATGCAGTTTGATCCTCAAAATAATATACTTGGTGCTAGCTGTTATTAATATCGTGAGTAAATTCTTGATTTCTTTGAGTATTATTCCAACAGAATTTGGAATTATGTGCCCACATAAGGAAGTTCATATGTACAGTCTGTTAGATTATTTTTGCTGTCATTTTCTACCGTTACTGCCCAAGACTATATATATACTGCGTGTACAGTATACAATAATGCGTTCAGGATGCTGTTGGCACTGCCCCGATTCTGCAGTGTGTCAGGGATGTTCGCCGACGCGCGTGTATACTACTTCTAAACCACCACTTGAGATGGTTATGAACCGTTTTAATATAACTATCGCCTGGTATATATTCCTAAGGATATAACTAAATATAAATCCTTGCAGGTGAAGTCAATAGCTCTGATAGCGGTAGCAGTGACAACGGCGATCGCCATCAAGGTGTTCACGGATGAGCAGTCGGGGCGGCGGGTTGCGATGATCATCATCGCCATCTCTGCGGCCATCACCCTGTCCATAGCCATCTACGCCATCGTTGCTGTGCTCACGAACAAGACGCAGCAGCTCATGATTGTGAGTATTTTACCCAAATGGAGAACATGACCGTACCGGGAAGCGTAGCATTGGCAGACCCCCCACTAGGTGAATCGACGGCATCAAACGAGTCAACAAACAGACAGAGCCATAGGTTACATTCGCATTAATTACATTGGCACTGAGTGATAAAAGAAGCTTGACTTTGATAACAATCTCAAATGGCTACTTATGAAGTCTTGTCTATTTGTAAAAGAGGTAAGGCTAATATCTATAGACCGCACTCTCACTCTACTCAGACTCAAGACAGAGTTAAAACGATTTATGTCAGAACGAACATATTTGTGTCTCGTTTTAACATCTATCTTGAGTCTAACCTGAGTCACAGCACTCTCTATAGATCTCAGAATAAAGACGTTACAAATTCAGTCTCTTCCAGAGACTCATTCGGTTATTAGATGCTCCCGCGTCTAGGTCGTTGAATTTGTTTGAGGGATTGCGATAGCAATCGCGCCCTAATCGAATAAATATTGCCCGGAGGTTTAGATGAGTGTAGTTGATTAAATATAATAATAATACTTGGATGTTTGATAATTACCCTCACGTTCAGATGGTGGTTTGTCTGACGTGTTGTGGTTAAATTGATTAGATGTGATGTCAGGGGCCGTTATAAGGGGATCGTGGAGACGGCTTTAGGTAGGGTTTCAGCGTTTGAGTTGTCGTAAGTTAGGTAACAATGGGGCTGGCGTGCCCGTGTCGGACGATATACCCCTAATTAACTTAAGATAATAAATTTAAAAAAAAACAAAACCAATTTTCGGGTTACAGATTTCAAACTTTTTTCTTGTTAAGTTTAGATTAATTTACAAGCGGAGTGCCGTTTATATGGTGGTGGTGGTGAGTGGTGGTGAGCCACACGCCACCACTCGCGTGATATGCCACTGCCTTCCCCATACCGTGGTTTCACTGAACTTGAATATATTAGTTCCCAAGGTGAAGTGTTAAGTGTTATTTGCCTTGATTTTACTTGGAAATTCTGAGATAAGAGAGGAATAAAACTGGAGGTTTGAATCGATACAAAAGGTAACTGCTATGAAATTAAAAAAAACTTTGAAATTTCCTTGACGGTAGTTTTATATTTGGGCTTTTAGGGGTGGAGAACCTGAGGTCGAGAGGCCTGGGGACTCGAGCTCTTTTTGAAGAGCTTTCAAAAATTTCATCGAGTCTACCGGGGATCCAAGAGCTGGCAGCTATTTATGTATTTATTTATTTATTTGGTCTACTAACGGACACTTACAATACATACACTTAAATTAAAACATTCTAAAATTAAAGCTTGCTAATATAAATAGTGACCACTTAAAAGTAAACACAACATTTCCAGAAGTTCGTTACATATAAAACAAGAAAAAATTAAAAGAATTAAAAAAAAAATCTAATACAAGAAGTGTCTAAGTATATAATTTATTAAAAATTATAATTTAGAATTATAACTATTATTATCAGATTATTATTAAATGTGGGCCAACTTAAACGAGGACAATGTATTTAGTTTTTAATTGTTCTTACTCCAAAATGATAATATTTTTTCCCGAAACTTGTACAGTGAATCTGAAAAAATATCGATGACAGTGCTGTCTGTGATGATTAAGAGTTTAACACAACCTTGGGATGGGAGAATTTACGGGTAACATATTATATTCACATATATTCACATGTCAGGGGTATTTTAATTGTTTTTAATACCTACTTACAGGCTTCCGTGGTGCTGCTAATACTCGCGATCATTCAGGCGGTACTGATAGGGATCGCCTCTCAGCTGAACGAAGAGGACGAGGTCAACCTGAGTCGAGCTCTGTCGGACTCCTTCCGGCTGTCTCGAGATGACTCTCCGCGTCACGTCAGACTGTGGAACCATATACAGCATGATGTAAGTTTTTTTAATTGGATGACAAGATAGTATTTGCGATTTCACCTGATGTTAAGTGACGATGCTGTCTAAGATGTTAGCGGGCTAACTTGGAATGGGTATGGCAGTGCACATTATATCGAATGACACAATCATATAATGAGCGCTTTAATAAAATAGATATTTTTTCCACGCGTGTAGGCACATTTAAGAAGTTGCCCAAGTAGCACAGATAGCTGTATAAATACTCACTTTTAGACCTATTTGAAACTCTATGCGTATTAAGACTCTTTTAAGAGTACACTGGTGATCCTACAGCTGCATAATAGCTGTCAGTGATATTTAAACAGCTTAGGCTGAATAAGGGCTGTTTAGTGGATAAAATTACGCCAAATGCTGTATAAGAAGGTATTTGTGAACTCTTATTACACTGACTTATTAAGGGGGCACGTGTGAACTATTATGAAGCTTATTGCTGAATATCAGAGTTTTAACTATTCACGTCGCTGTTTAACATGAATCCACCATTTTGTTGCATAACCTCATAACCTATATAAATATACTGATTCATTTTTCAACTTTTATGATGTTTTGTGTATGAATTAGGAATGGATTGCATTAGTTTTTACTTCTCGATATCATAATAACAACTTTTTATCTTATAATTCTTTTCAAAGCACTAAAAATTGTTTATTCAAGTTTTCATCACGGCTTATTTATATCACGAAACTAATTAAAAACCGAATATTTTCGTGGCGCACTAAAATTTTCTTAGGTAATATATATGTATAATGTCAGTAAAATTACATTCCCAATCATTTTTCTTTTATAAATATGAAAACAATGCACTTAACTTTGAATATATAACCACACGTATTCAATCAAATTCAATTCACTCCACGAAGTATATTAATTTGCTAGATTTGTATTATCTATGGTTTGCTACTTCACTTTTACGTCACGTGACATATTTGCTGAATAAAGAGTAACTTGTAATCTTTTACTCAACTTAAGGCTGTATAATTTGTGCCCATTTAAGAGGTATAAGAGCTGTATACGGCCGTATACAGCCCTTATGCAGCTTTTTTATACAGCTTTAAGCGTGACGGGAATTCGTTATTCAGCTGCTAAGCAGCCTTCGTGTGCTACTTGGGTGGTTGTGGATACATTGAAGCTTGAAACTTAGTCATTCTATGTTTTGTAATTATAAATATCGATTTCCTTTCTTTTTTTTTTCTTTCTTCATTCATTGTTTTCCCCTATTTTATGATAATTGTCCATAATGTCCACTTATGCTTACTATATTAAATGTAACTTGTGGTTTGCGTGGTTGACGCCACAATTAATAATATTAGTTTATAATTTTTTTAGTAATAATATAATATTGTGATGTTGTTTGTAAACCCAAATAAAATAAATAAATAAATAAACATTCAACCCAACCTATTAAAATTGCTTGGCGGTATGTCTTTGACAGTAGGGTGGTAACTACAGCTACGGCCAAAGCCTCCCACCAGGCCAGACCAAATTTAGAAATTATAAATTCCCAAAGTGCTCCCGCCGGGAATCGAACCCAAGACCTCTCAGTTATAGCGCTAACTGCTATAGGCTATAGCGCTGACCACTGCGCCAAGGGGGTCGTCAGAGGTTGTGATCCCATCTACTTGCAGAAGACTGCATGGTGGAAGGTGCAGTCACTTGACAGTTTAATGCATGAGTGTATGAGTCTATGATTTTTGCCCTATTTTGATTTGCCCTTTTTTGATCTTGTCTTGCCCGTCAAAGTTTTCTGATTTTGAGAGCATACTAAAAGATTTGCTAGACACAAAACAGGTTCATCTTTTTAAGTTGTTTTTGATTAATTGAGATTTTCGTATTATGAGTAATTTAAATATTTGCATGATATTTAGTAGAATTTTAATACATTTTAATTTTTATATAACCAAAATGAACGCGGACAAAGTGGCGGGCGTCAGCTAGTGTACTCATATTCATCAAAAAAAAAAAAACATATTTACATCTTCTAGTTAACTTGCTGTGGAGTTTACGGTCCGGACGACTACCGCAACCCGAGCGTCCCGGGATTCTTCTCGCCGGACGTGACCGTCTCCTGCTGCCCCGGATACGACCCGGACCGCTCCAGCCTCGTGCAGGAGCGAGAGAGAGAGTCCTGCAAGGCCAAGAAAGAGCACTACGATGTTGGGTGCAGGGACTCCATCATTGAACTGTATCGGGACACCTCGAAGACTGTACTAGGAGTTACTATTGGACTGATTGTGTTTATGGTGAGTTATAAGATTAGATTACTCGTCTAATAGGTATACCTTAGTTCAAGTCAACGTTGAAACAATTATAATTGGGTGGTTGCCAATATTTAAATCAATTCGCTCGCGTGGATTTAGTTTTTAAAATCTCTTTGATTTTCCAGGATAAAATTTAGCCTATGTCACTCTCCCGGTCCTCAACTAAACCCAAGCAAAAATCACGTCGATCCGTTGCTTTGTTGTGGCGTGATTGAAGGACAAATCAACAAACAAACACACTTTCGCATTTATAATATTGGTATGGATGACCCTTTTTGAGTATACCTATTATCACAGATCTAGCTTTTGCCCACGACTTCGTACGATTTTTGTAACCCCTATTTTACCCCCTTAGAGGTTGAAGTTTCGTAAATCGTAATAGCCAAATATACCAAACATTTATGCCAAACAGCCCGATCCGTCAGCAGTTTGAGCTTTGCGTTGATAGATTAGTCAGTCAGTCACCTTTTCCTTATACACACGGTGAAATTTTATTCCCCGTAAACCCTGAAGGAGGTGAATGTGCTCATGAAACTGAACAACTTTCCCCAAGGAACATAGGTCGAAATATGAAAAAAAAAAATTGGACCCTCCTTACAAAATTGACGATTAGCTGATTGATTTACTATGGGAGGTCCAAAATACAGATACAGTACAGTACAATACAGATACAGTACAGGTAAAGTCTTATGCAAAATATCAATATTTCAGGTATCGCTTTCAGTAGTGGGCTTTATCATATCGAGGACATGCAAACCAGAAGATATCGCGCCTGCGCCCCCGCCACCAAAGAAAGCACCGCCAAAACCGCCCAAAATATAACACAAACCATGCCTGCGAAATGCCTTTGTTTTCGATCTAAAACAAAAAACAAGAATAAAAAACCCACTGCTCTCAAGAATATTCAACTGAAAGAAAAAAAAAAGATACCGGCCGAATTGCTAACCTCCTCCTTTTTGGAAGTCGGTTAAAAATCGCCAAAAGGAATTTATCGATATCCCATACATTCAAATCTGTTGAGGCATTTAAAAGTTATGGTGGAATAAAGATTATAAAGACCTACTTAAACTCTGAAAAAATTAAACCCATTTTTTGGGAGGTCGTGGAAAAAGTACGGGCATTTCAAAGGACAGAACAAAATTAGACATCTGCGAAGATATAGACTTCGATATGGATCTCAACGAACAAAGATGGCTGACAAAATAAACGTGATTGATAGTTTACTATGTTGTTAATTATTTAAGTGAAGCATGTTTTGTAGGAATCGTAATTTAAGTTAATAAGTAAACAACTATGAGACTATAATTGTTTTATTTTGGTTTCAATCGTATTTGTTCACTAGCTTTAACCCGCGGCTTCGCTCACGTTAGGTTTGATTTTTTAAACCCCTATTTAACCCACTTGGGGTTGAAATTTTCCAAAATCCTTTCTTAGCGGATGTTTACGTCCTAACAGCTAACTGTATGCCAAATTTCAGCTCGATTGATCCATTGGTTAGAGCTGTGCGTTGATAGATCAGTCAGTCAGTCAGTCAGTCAGTCAGTCAGTCAGTCAGTCAGTCAGTCAGTCAGTCAGTCAGTCAGTCACCTTTGCCTTTTATATATTTAGATAATAGTAGGTATGGTATTGATAAGTTATTGATTTTTTTTTTTGCTGATTAGGTTTTAAATCGGCAGATTAGCTGAATTCACGTAATATAATAAAAACCAATAAAAAGTAACAAGCAAGGGATAACCGAGTTTTAATATGTCTATAAAATATGAAAATACTAAAAAAATGGTCGTAAAAATCGTCGTTGTACCGAAAAGTTTTTTGAACGCCATCTATTTTTTATTTCATAAACTTTTATGTTAAGTGCCATCTATGTTACTTAGCAGGAATTACGTCTTAAGACGGTGTCGTTGAACAACGGGCAAGCAAGACGGTTACGTTGAAGTTCGGTAAAATTATAACAGGTGGCGCTTGAACCAGAATGCAACATTGATTTAATTTTAAATTTTTCTTACAATTTATATTATGTGAGAAAAATCCATCTCTGTTTTTCTGTCCGTCTGTTACCTTTTTTTTACGCCTAAGCTACTTTTTTCGACATTTGATAATAAGATCAAGCCTCCTGAGAAAGGACCTATTTTATCTTTTTAATTTTATTTAGGAATTATTTTACATTTTATCAAATCTACATAAAATATAAAATAATTTAAATAAATAGCTTCATTTTACCATTTATAACACCAGCATCGATGGTTCAGTGGTAGAATGCTCGCCTGCCACGCGGGCGGCCCGGGTTCGATTCCCGGTCGATGCAGCACTTTTTATACTTTTTTAATTAGGCTCCAGAGACAAGAGAATAAAACCTCTTCTATCATCTGTGTTAGGCTCTTAATCATCTTTTATTTCAATTTTGAAATAAAATGGTAATGACACAAAATATTGTTGCAATCGATTAATTCACTGATTCTGAAATAAGTGTAGGTATCTTTAGCTTTTTATCTTGTATTGAGTTATTACCCACAGGCTCTTTACGATTGTTTTGATGGCGTCTCTATAGTCGTAGATATCCTTCGTTATACGCAGGACATCATTAAAGGATTAAGATTTACTACCTCCTAGGGTCTAAGGAGAGATAGTACAGATTTATAGTCATTACCAGTGGTTAGAGGCAAACAGATAAATAGATCTAGGGTTTTACTATTATTCTGTCAATTATCGATAAGCCGATCGAGATAGTGCCGATAGTATCGATTTATCAATATTATCGGCTTGAAGATTGTGTTTAGTTCCTATTAAACGGATTCTTATAGATGATAGTTATATACCTATTATTTCATAATAAAAAAGTCCCTACGCCATCGAACTATAACGCGCAGAACAGGAGTTTTTAACAAAGTTCCGCTCCAAACGAAGGCGTAAAACAACCAATGAATGCGTGAGTGCTATGTAATTATTTTCTGTACATGATAATTACGTTTTTGATTGGTTTTTATTGTGTTGAATAATGACATTCTTTCACAGCACAGTACGACATTTTTTTGTAATTTTCTGCGAGCTCGTCGTACTAACGCCACGATCCTGCGTGGTCGGCCTTTAAAGGCTTACTAAAATGCCTTATAACTGCATTGACTATTGCGCTTCTAAGCATTATAGTTCCATGCCCTGCGCTGTTTCTCCCTTTGGAGCGTTAATCTCTAAAAACTCCTGTAAGCATTTTCATACCGACAGATTTCACCAGCTGCAAACAGTGTAAGTATAATATTTTTAAATATACCTAGTTTAATCCCGTGGTTTGAGCTGTGCGTTGATAGAGCTGTCAGTCAGTCATCTTTTCCTTTCATATATTTGTTTAGATCAGATCAGATATCATGCGGAGGCAGCTATGTACCGTGCAGTGGTTGCATTATATTCTAGTTATGAAAGCGTGACGTGTGCACATACCGTAATGCATATTGGTCTGACGAACATTTAGCTCATAGTTAAGTCTACAATCTAGATTATCTAGATACACTGAGAGCGATGTCACACGTCCCGTTGCGGCGCTAACATCAAAATTTATTTATTTAATGTAGGCCAACTTGTAGCTCTTATGACACGTCATAAATCTACCACCGGTTCGGAATGCAGATTCTGCTGAGAAGAGCCGGTAAGAAACTCAGCAGTTGCTCTTTTCAAAAAAATAAATTTTTTACAATAGGTAACAAAACTATGCTATGTAGTGCTTCCACAATGAAGCTTCAAAAATGCATACGTAGGTACACACAATAAGCAGACCCATTCCCGTTGGTGGCACCTGTTCACGAGCATGACGCATGATCCAGCCGTTGCTTCGCTCAACCATTATTGACTACACTTATTATAACCTACACTAATTTGGTATTCAGACAGTAACATAATAAATAAAAAAAATCCGAATTGTCTCTGGTTTGGTCTGGTGAGAGGCTTTAGCCGTGGCTAGTAAAGTAGTAACCACTCTACCGTCAAAGACGTGCCGCCAAGCGATTTAGCATTCCGGCATGATGGCGTGTAGAAACAGATTAGGGGTATGGGTTGAACACTGCCATACTCCTTCCAAGTTAGTCCTCTACCATCTTAGACTGCACTTACCATCAGGTGAGATCGCAGTCAAGGACTATGTTGTCATTGAATAAAAAAATATCATTGTGGCGTGATGGAGTATCAAACCATCCCATATCATCCTCACAAACTTTTGCATTTCCGTTGTTGATACCCGCGACTTCGTTCGTGTGGATTGAGGCTTTTTAATTTCCCCGGGAACTCCCTAATTTTCCGGAATAAAAAGTAACCTATGTGTTATTCCAGACTATAATATATCTCTTTGCCTTTCAGCCAAATCGGTGCAGTCGTTACAGCGTGATTGAGTAACAAATTGACAATCATCCATCCATTCATCCATCTATCCAAACTTTCGCATTAATAATATTAATAGGATTAGTAGGAGTATGACTCTCAGGATTCCTCATGATGTTTTTCTATAAGTAGTATGCTATCGTTAATAAAGCTTGAAGGGAAACAAAGATAAAATAAATTATCTTTGTTTTCCTAAAAAAAGTATCCTATGCCATTCTATACATTTTTATCTACATCCATGCAAATAAAGTGGATAGATTTTTTGCTGCGTGATTGAATGACTAACCTACAAACAAACACACTTAGGCAATTAGCTCGAAAATGTATGTTGTAACTGGTATCAGTGTAGCTCCCAGGTATTAAGTAAACGTTGTAAGGTTTGTAACCAAACCTTTGGCATGGCATTTGCGGCTTTTCGCAACATTTGGTTTCCTTGTACAAAACGATTTATTACCTACCAATTTGCGCACTTTCTATAAAACCCTAATGTAATAAGTAATTACTATTATGTACTAGCTGATGCCCGCGACTTGGTTCGCGTGGATTTAGGGTGGAATCATATTTGTGCGCATCGATTTCCATAATATAAGAGTACCATTTTGTATGGTACGTCACGTACGACAAGTCGCGTACGCATCAATTCGGCCTTTCGCATCTATTCGGGTTTCGCATTTTTTGTACCTCAAATCCTTATAAGTGATAAGTGCAACTCTCTATACGGATGCGTACGCATGCAAACGGATCCGTAGCTCTGTTGCAGCGTGATTGAAGGACAAATCAACAAACCAACAGACAACAAACGAATAGACCAAGAAACAAACGCACTTTCGTATTTATAATATTAGTAAGGATAAGGTTATCAAAACGGTGATGTACGTCGGTACTTTCGCTGCGAATAAAATCTTCAATCTGTGAACCATGAAATTGTCATTCTAAAGCCGAATTTACACGTATTAACTTTTTACATCACGATGCATGCATCATGATATTAGAAGTTAGTTTACGCATGAAATTGTTGATGAAATTTATGTCATGAAACTAATTTCGCAATGTAAATTCGGCTTTAACCGTGTGTGTTTTGTTTTCTTAGTGAACTATCTGTGAACTATCAAAATACATTACAAATTACAAATGTATTTTGAATCAACAGATTGACGATTTTTTCGCAACGATTTTTTACTTACACAGTGCGCGCTTAGACATTCACGAAATTGGCAATAATTATATTTCCCATAATTGTACCCACTAAATACCTAGTACCTAGTTAATTCTATATAACAAAATCAAATAAGAGCTTTGATATTCGCTATTCCCTAGCTAACGATGTTATCAAGGGCAACCCTTTATATCACCCAGCCAAGGTCACGGTTAATGGCCGACCCTTGTCGAGAGGGTGCGAAATCAATAAGTAAATATTCACTGTTGTTTTAATATTATGTTCAAGTATTTCTCGGCAGAATCTGGTTTCCTACCGGTGGTAGAACCTTGACTTGTCATAAGAGCCAATAGGTAGCACACGTGGCCTATATGAAATTAATATTTTTGAATCGGAAATTGAATTTGATAAAAAGCCTAGCAGTATACAATAGTTATTTGTGTTACATGGGGCCAAAGTGATATTTTGTTCCTCGAGGGCGTTGTTTTGAATTCAGAGCGAAGCGAAGGATTCTATAGTAGAATCCTCCTAGAAATCCTGACTGCGCTCGGGATTCTAAATTAGAATCCTAAGCGTAGAGGTAGCGAGATATATGCCGCTCGTGAACAGAGTATTTTGACCCCTTGTGACACTCACTATTTTCATCACTACTTATGTGAAAAAAAAAACTCCCTACCTAGTCGAAACTCATTTTTGAATATTATTTGCCATAACTTCCCAACTAGATGACTAGAGTGAAAAATTTTTGAGAAAATAAATGTAAATAAAAAGATGAATGCACACTGCACATTTTTTTCGCCAAAACTTAACCGGCTAATAGCTTCTTCATACATCATGCGTTCGACTTCTTTGATGACTTTCTCTTTTTCTATTCATATAGTGACGTATAATTTTTTTATTTATAAAATATTTCGTGATATGCCTGCAAGCATCGGTGGTTCAGTGGTAGAATGCTCGCCTGCCACGCGGGCGGCCCGGGTTCGATTCCCGGCCGATGCATCATTTCTTTTTAATTTTTTAAATTTTTATTAATTTTAAAAGTACCTACTAATAGGTTGCATATTTATTTGAAAAACTACAATCATCAGCAGCCCATCAACTTAGGTCTATTCGAGAAAAGACCTACCTTAGTCTGCCCGTCTTAACATGTGTTGGATATGTACCTACGTATGCATTTTTGAAGCTTCATTGTGGAAGTACTGTATACTTAGCATAGTTTTGGTACCTATTGTAAAAAAAAAATTTTTTTTGAAAAGAGCAACTGCTGAGTTTCTTGCCGGCTCTTCTCAGCAGAAACTGCAATAAACGGTGGTAGATTTATGACGTGTCATAAGAGCTAAAAGTTGGCCTACATGAAATAAATAAATTTTGAATTTGAATTTGAAGGGTTATATTCCGTAGACCAATACCCTGGCGTGATGCAATTAAAAAAAAACTACAATAGAATTTTCCAAATAGTTCAAGAGTTAATGACCTCTGTATTGAAACAATCTTAATAGTAAAATGCATCTGAGCCAACAGTAGGTATATACTGGGCATTGTTTCCCGTGGGCCACATTACGTTCTGTAGGCGTTTGTTCTCGCATTGCTACGCTGATCTATCAAAAAGATATGACATCTGTTTAAATACATATAACCTACTTTAGTAGTAACTAGCGGCCCGTCCCGGCTTCGCACGGGTGGACATAAGATTTTTTATATATTTTTAACTTTAATTATTGTGACATAACGATAATAGTTGGACATATAGTATAGCGAAGTTTTTTTGTAGATATTGATAATATTGTAGAACATACTTTTGTTCTATCATCAATAGGTTCCGCAGTGCATGCGACGAAATACATTTTAGGGCACTTTTTTCACCTTGGATTACGTTAGTTAAGTTTTAGTAAGGATCCCTAATCTTTTCTAGCAATAAATGTAGCCTATGTTACTCAGGGTGAATGTAGCTTTCCTATGGTGAAAGATTTTTTGAAATACTTAGGCACAAAAATACAAATCTTTCCTCTTTATAATAATAATAGTGTAGATGAAATTTCTAGCTCCGTGATAGTGAAGAAAAGTACAGATTGCAATAAAGGGCACCATTACGTTTTTCTCACGAAGTTACGGGCGCTTTACTTGTGGTTACATCGTGTATACGTGCACATTGCGTAAGTGTGCGTGCTTGTCAGGAGCATAATTAGATATGATTAGATACGACACGCACACAACCATGAGCCATGTGCCTTCGTGAGTTGAAGGAATTACTATTTACAAGATTTAACACAAGCTATTATTAAGATTAAAAAACAAAGTTAATTGTGAAGTGTGTTAACAATCTTTAATTGTTAACTTTATTTTTATTTCATTACTAGCTGATGTCCGCGACTTCGTCCGCGTGACTTAGGTTACTATTTTTCCGGGGTAAAAGGTCACTTTCCTTGCCATCAAAAAACTCGTTCAATACAAAATGTGAGAGAAAATGAAATTTTTTCATATTTTTTTTTCGTGAATTTTTCCGATACTTTAATAGTTATTCAGCTATTCGGGACGGAGACAAATACGTAGGTCACTACGAAAGTTTTGAGACTCATGCATTACATACGCAGTACATAAATAATATTGTTAGCACGTAGAGCACTACTCTTTAGTAACGTATCGTAGTGGACAAAAACAAGATATCTACCCTCAGTTATTTTTAATTAATTTTAGAAACCAATACTATGGCAGAGTTGACGCGTCGTGATTATCGTGCAATTATTTTGTATAATTTCAAGCGAGGTTTGAGTGCCGATGATTGTGTGAATGAAATAAAATCTGTATTCCATGAGAAAGCACCTAGCGGTAGCAGTGTTTATCGATGGTACAAACAATTCGAAAGAGGAAATTTTGCCTTATCTGATGATCCTCGTCCTGGAAGGCCACTTGAAGCAGTTACTCCAGAAAATATCGCGGCAGTTCGAAGTCTACTGGAAATAGACAGGCGAATTACATATAAGCAAATCGAAGAGATTCTTAAGATTGGTGCACCTGCAATTCACTGCATTTTACACAATCATCTTCGAGTAAAAAAAGTTTGTGCGCTCTGGGTGCCCCATAATTTAACTGATGCTCAAAGGGAGTGCCGTGTTAAGTGGTGTAAAAAAATGCTGAAAATGTTCGATAATGGCAAATCACCAAAAATTAATTCAATAGTAACAGGTGATGAATCCTGGATATATCATTTTTATGTAAGATCTAAATCGAAGAATAAGTTATGGGTGTTTGAAGAAGAGGACATTCCAACAATGGTCAAACAGTCAAGATCAGTTAAGAAGAAAATGATTGTAGTTTTTTTTGGAAAACGAGGTATCATTCAAAGAATTTCTTTAGATGATCAGAAGACTATAAATGCTAAATGGTACACACAAGTTTGCTTGCCTCAGCTTATCTTAGAGTTACAAAACCTTCGTCCGAATTCTCGCCTAGACACTTGGTTGTTACACCACGACAATGCCCCGGCACATCGGGCAGGTCTGACACAAGAGTTTCTCAGTGAAACTGGCCTGGGTTTGCTTGATCACCCACCCTATAGTCCAGACCTAGCACCCTGTGACTTTGGATTGTTTCCTATGATTAAGGATAAGCTAAAAGGTCAACGATTTCCTAACGATACTGAATTAATTCACGCATGGGATGCAGCTTGTGAAGAAGTGCAATCAGAAACATGGGAGGCAATCTTTAATGACTGGTTTCGACGCATGGAGAAGTGTATTGCCTGTGATGGAAAATATTTTGAAAAAATGTAAAGCGAAGGTATAAAATCTCAAAACTTTCGTAGTGACCTACGTACTTACAACAAATCAAAAACCATGAAAATCGGTCCAGCCGTTCTAGAGTTAGTAGAGTTATAAGTGTTCGAACAAACCCTACTTGAAATACATATTCTGTGAAAATTTCTTGTACCTATCTACGGTTCATGCTGTATCTCATGAACCATAGTAATAGCCTAATAAAAAAAAATAGGGTCCCGTCGGCACCCTTTGCTATAAAGTAGTTTACAGCAATGAGAAAAAAGAATTGAATTGTAATCACATCTTAATTCAAGGCCTGTTGAATATAATTGGCCGTATTTTCTTCTAGTAGTAGCCAGAATAGCTAGCTACCTATCAGACCGATAAATGTATGAGACAATATCCCGTGCTCTGGTGCCAATGACTTGCTAATATGGGCAGCTGCCGTTTATTAAAATTTTATTACAAATTAATTCAGAAACTAGGCAATTATGCGGCCAAGAGAATTTTATTAATGAAAGTTTTATTATAATTAGGTAGGTACTACCCGTTCATTTCAAGTTGGCCGTCTTCGACCGTTACACAATGACGTCATACCGTACCGTTGACAAGAAAATAATAATTATATTTTTTCGTTTTCTTCTCTGGAAATGCTTTTTTTATACTTAGATATCTTGAATGTCGAAAGTCGTGATTTTCAATTTCTTATTTTTTCCGCTTGAAAGAAAGTCATTAATTAAAATAATAAGTAGTCTGCCTTATGTAAAACTTTTCCTTTTTTACTCACCGCAGAAAACGACATACGAACATTAGTAACCAAACAAAAATAAATAGAAAACTGAAAAAAATTTGGTAGTGACAATCACTAGTGGTACGTTGCTATCTGTAATACCGCGTCCGCATGCTTGTGGCAAACGGCAAACGCCAAACCTCTACAAACGTTTGCCTTGAATTTGGGAATCATCCGCACGCTTGCGAGGGCGTTTGTATGTTCTGAACAGGCAAGCATGACGGACGTCGAACTTGTGTCGGCTTTATTATTTGGCTTAAGTTATTTTTACAAATGTTTTAAGCTCAGTATCGATCAATAATCCTGCTAAAATGGAATATGGATGGATGGATGGATGGATGTTTGTTACTCTTTCAGCCACAACTAATGAACCGATTTGAATGAAATGTGGAATAGCGATAGCTCATACCTACATTTTAGCCCGGAAAATTAAGGACTTTCCGCGGGAATTAAAAAACCTTAATCCGCGAGGACGAAGTCGTGGACGTCATCTAGTTGATAGTAAAGCGTCTTCTAAAATTAAAATTTTCAAAACATATTTCATGTGCACAATTTGTCCAGTTACAGTTTTAGTATAATATTATAGATTAGTAGTAGTAGCTAGTAGTATGTTCGAAAACACTTGGTACCTACCTAGTTTATTTATTTGAATAAAAAAATATTCTACTCTATTCTAGTATGTATGTAGATGTGTTATTGTATTACGATTTACGTATCGCACCTTTAGAAATCTTCATTTTGTGAGTGGGTAAAAACGTAAAATGAATGACTGGTCGACTGAAGACTTTTGAAGACGATTTGTTTATATAATTTAATTAATTAATTAGTTTTATATATTAATAATAATAAGTGGCGACTCCGCACCGGAAAATGGTATATAATGGTATGGTAATAGGTGGACCGACACCATCAGGCGACCCTCAGGGAGCCACTGGGTACAGGTGGCGCAAGACCGAAGCCTGTGGAAGTCCATGCAATAAACAGTCCAGCAGTGGACGTCTATCGGTTGATAAAGAAAAAAAACAAAATATCTATTGAGTAGGTACATACTAGAATAGAGTAGAATATTTTTTTATTCAAATAAATAAACTAGGTAGGTACCAAGTCTTTTCGAACATACTACTAGCTACTACTACTAATCTATAATATTATACTAAAACTGTAACTGGACAAATTGTGCACATGAAATATGTTTTGAAAATTTTAATTAGAGGACGCTTTACTATCAACTAGATGACGTCCGCGACTTCGTCCTCGCAGATTAAGGTTTTTTAATTCCCGCGGAAAGTCCTTAATTTTCCGGGCTAAAATGTAGGTATGAGCTATCGCTATTCCACATTTCATTCAAATCGGTTCATTAGTTGTGGCTGAAAGAGTAACAAACATCCATCCATCCATCCATCCATCCATCCATCCATATTCCATTTTAGTAGGATTATTGATCGATACTGAGCTTAAAACATTTGTAAAAATAACTTAAGCCAAATAATAACGCCGACACAAGTTCGACGTCCGTCATGCTTGCCTGTTCAGAACATACAAACGCCCTCGCAAGCGTGCGGATGATTCCCAAATTCAAGGCAAACGTTTGTAGAGGTTTGGCGTTTGCCGTTTGCCACAAGCATGCGGACGCGGTATAATAAGCGGGTCTGACTTGAGGTACGGTGCGGGGAAGTGCCACGCGATGTAGCGGCCAACTTGACGTGAACGGGTAGTACCTACTTAAATTCTGTTGTAAATTACATTTATTTTTGATATAACTGTACATTAATTTAAGGATCTTTCAAATATTGTATCACTGGGACTGGACCAAATAATAGACTTCAATTAATTTTAGACATAGCTCATCAAGTCGCCATTCTGAAGAGACTATGGGAAAACGCAGTGTTGGCAGACCGTGGGGGCAGATAGACCGACGATGTCAAACGAATCGCAGGGTTCCGCTGGATACAGGTGGCACAAGACCGATACACGTCGAAGTCGATACAAGAAACTTATGCCCACGTCACGGACATCTATCGGTTGATAATGATAAAAAGAAATAATAATGTGATAACATTTTGTTTTACAGAAGAAAACTGGTTCAAAGGAAACTTACTTAGGAAAAGCTGTCTTTAGCTAGCTATTCCTACCAGGAAAATATAGGTAAGTACCTAACTATTGAGCCATTTTTACCTTTTTTACACTTTTGAAACTGAAAAAGGCTCTCGTGGCAGTAGGTATGCCTCAGACCAAATTTTGTCTGAGCTGCAAACAATTCTATTATTATATAATGACTTCGGACTAATTTTATTGGAATGTTCTAAACGTTCAAGGTCACCACTAGATGGCAACTGCTCGAAAAGGCGCCAAACGAACAGCTGATCGACTGCCGCATCCGTTTCCGAACACCTGAAAGCCAAGAGCCAACTGATCAAACAACAAATCGAGCAACTGTGTGGAAAACTCGAAGATAAACCTCGATTTTTCCCTCGATCTGCGCGATGCCTTTTCAGTTACTAGTCAGTCAATCCACAGTCCGGTCGCGACGCTTATAAAGAGCGTATGTGTTAGTATACGGTCTCAAATGCAATTCTACAAATCGATTACAAACAATTGATCGATTAAGACTTAACTATTGTTAATTGAATGATTAACTAAGAGTGGATTATTATGTAGCTGCAAGCTTAATTTTTGGGTTCGGTCCTATAATGTTATCGATTATGCTATCACTGATAGGAAGGTATTGTCTAGGTCACTAGGGTGTTTTCGTATGACCTAGGTATAAGGTGCGAGGATAAATAGGTTTAAGAGACAAAGGTGCAATTATTTGTTGTGATTTGTATCAGTAAGAGTCAATGACATAGATATTTAGGTATTGAGTGTTAGTAAACTGGGTATTGCGTTGTGAGTGGGTGTTTGAGTTTGTGTGAAGTGGTATCTATTTGTTTTCGGATCTCAGTTTCGTAATATCGCCGATATGTTTGGAGTTTTGATGAAGAAATGGAAACCTAAAAGGTGAGCTATGATTTTATGGCAATGGCTTAGTCGAGCAATATCCAAAAGTTGTAGAGTTCGAGATATGTTGTTACTCTACTTTTTTAACGTACCCTATATGTAGTTTATACTATCCTACTATATACATACATTTTACATATCCTATCAATATTATAAATGCGAAAGTTTGGATGTATGGATGGATGGACGTTTGTTACTCAATCGAACCGATTTGACTGAAAGGCTTAGAGATAGATTATATTATAGTTTGGAATAACACATAGGCTCGCCACCGAACACAATTTCACCCTCACCACCTGGGTGCCTGGAGCACTTCGACCATCCGTTGTGTAAGATCTTTTTTCCACGTACTTTGAAACTGTGGAACGAACTTCCTGCGACGGTGTTCCTACTTAATTATAACATGGGGTTATTCAAGGGGCGGACCAACAAATTCCTGAAAAGCCGGCAACGCATTGGTGGTGCCTCAGGTGCTATAAGTGTTCATGGGCGTTCAAGGCTACATTTTATCCCAGAAAAGAATAGAGTTCCCGCGGGAACTCCACTCGAACGAAGTCGCTGGCATCAACTAGTAATATTATAAATGCGAAAGTTTATGAGTATGTATGGATGGACGGATGGATGTTACTCTTTCACGCCACAATGATTGAACCGATTTGGCTGAAATTTGGAATTAAACAGTACCCGCGGGAATAAAATAATCCTAATCCACCCGGACGAAGTCGCGGGCATCATCTAATATGTAATAAGCTAATAAAATAAACAAGTTCGATAGTTTACCGCCTCCCTAACAAGTTGCAATTAGATAATAGAGCAGGTGTTGTTCTAGAGAACCAACCGAAGGTATTCCAACAGCTGTACCGAGCTAGGCAGGTGATCGCTACATTTAGATCGATGCTTACATTTCTTCTAATCCACTAACACCTGCCTAGTAATGGGCAAATAATAACAATCCCTAATCCGAAATAGTATCGCGATGTCATCAACTTCTGAGAAATATTTTCATATACCTTCGATTGTACGTGATACCTCTCGTTTACCTATATATAGTGCACCCCATATATACGATGCAATTTAAGAGGATGCCAGCAATCTTAAAATAACGCACGCACGCAAGCACGCACGCACGCACGCACGCAAGCACGCACGTAAGCACGCACGCAGGCACGCACGCACACACGCAAGCACGCACGCATGCACGCACGCCTGCACACACACGCTCACGCACGCACGCCCGCTCGCACACACACACACACACACACCCATTTTATAATATTAGTGTGATGTGATAAAAACTATGACTTCGTTTCTCTCCCAAATCAGGAAGAATAACTAATGTGTTCATTGATCAGGTTTCACTGATGAACAGTTACTGTGTAGACACCATATGCTTCCACAGCTGCTTCTGGAATGCTTATACTCTTAATTGTTTTGGTGTCTTTTGTTGTGGTTCCCTTAGGGAGTTGTCAGTACTAAAAATTTAGTAACGTAACCTTTACTAAATATTTAGTACTCGTAGTACTTTAGCGACTATGCGTTAGCAGAACGAGCTTGGAGAAATTTAAAAAAAAATGACGTACTGTGAAAGGGTGTCATAAGTCATAACTCATCACAAATCGTAATTATCAGTACCAGTACAGAAAATAATTACATTACTCTCATACATTTTTTGGTGGGAGGCTTTAGCCGCGGCTAGTTACCACCCTCGCGTCAAAGACGTGGCGCCAAGCGATTTAGCGTTCTGGCACGATGGCGTTATGAAACCGATTAGGGGTTATCCGTGGGGGTTATGGATTGAATCTACAATGCCATACACGTTCCAAGTTAGCCCGCTACCATCTTAGACTGCATCGTCAATTATCATCAGGTGAGATCGCAGTCAATGGCTATCTTGTCAACGAACAAAAAAAACATTCATTGGTTGTTTTGAGCCTACATTTGGAGCAAAACTTTGTAAGAAACTGCCATTCTAAGCGTAATTAATAATTTCTATGAAAAATAGCTTAAAATATAAGAATTGTTTATTGAATTCACGCAACCGGTAGCAGCATATCATAATATCATATTTCAAGCTACGTTGCAAATTGTAATACTTAATTGTAAGTAGGTTGTTTTTATAATATAAACATTTTTGCTTACTTTCAGTTGATTCAGCTAATGTTATCCAATTTCAACAAATGCTGATGCACCTTGTTTATATTATAGTACCTACCTGCGTACATATTATTAGCTACTAGTGGACGCCCGCGACTTCGTCCGCGTTCCTAATTCCCACAGTTTAGGTGGGCAGAAACCCTGCAGCATCAGGATTGAGGAGTTGGGTCCTGGAATTCAACGATGTAGTCTTTACTTGGTACCTAATATAACTATTCATAATCGGCAGTTCCTAAATCCCCACAGTTTAGGTGGGCAGTACCCCTGCAGCATCAGGATTGAAGAGTTGGAACCCGAAATTTTTATGGGAGCATCTTGCAAAGTTTTTGTTTACTCTACACTCTAAACATTTTGTTTTTTTAGCATTTAAAAGCAAGTAAATAGAAACAGAGATTGTAATATGTAATTGTAAAGTGGGGTACCTTATTTTTCCATGGCCGCTTAGGTATATTTTCTTGTACTTTTTTAGATTTACTTACTTGGTAAGCGAATTTCTGTAATTGTTTCATGGGAAAATAAAAGACATTATCTATCTATCTAATAATTTATAGTCTTTTAGCTTATAGTAGCTGAATTGTTTGAGACAGGTTTCTCATTTAGGTATAAAGTTTGTAGATAATTCGTAAAAAATATTCCAATTTTATTTAAATCACAAACATTTATTTTATTTAACGAGATATTAACGCGGTTAATTACCTCACTGTCTCTTATTTCCCGGATACTACGGAACTCTATCTTATTTACCCGGATAAAAAGTAGCCTATATGTATTCAAAACTATAATCTTTGTACCAAACAGCCAAATTAGTTCAGTCGTTGTGGCGTCATTGAGTAACATCCATCCATCCATCCATAATACATATATCCAAACTTTCGCATTTATAATGATCCTGCTCTAACGTATAAGTATATAAAAGTTCTACGGTTAAAAGTACATAATATTAAGTTTTTAATACATTCTGTTAATTTTATTAATTTAAATAAAATTAATTAATATTCCACATGCAAATATTAAAATGTTTCATGCATTACTTCCAGGTTTTTGTAAATTAATATGATACGATGCCTTCAAGCTTAAGGAAAACACAAGCGCGTGTATTAATAATTTCAAAATTTCAAAATGGATTTATGAATGGATTATAAGATTTTTATCAAAGTTATAAAAAGTCCGTTAGTCGTAATTAATGAAACTCATAGTCATAATTCACTAGTAGTAGTGCTGTAAAACAAAGGTGGGAAATTTTAATTAGCTGGTAGGTACTAAAAAGTGGTCGAAATTCTTATTTCTAGTTCGAATTTTTACGTAGAGTTCTCAAATTATTGCGTGAGAAGAATACTTTACGTACAGAGACTTAAAAGAAAAACGAAATTAGCCTAGATTTTAGTTAATTACGTAGGTACATGGACCTATAAGCACTTTAGGTCCAATGGTTTATAATCATACTTATTATTGAATAGACGCAAGCGTTACCTACCTCACGGAATTCTATGATACTCAAGGAAAAATAAGATGCCTTTGCTATAATGCGCCAAACCTAAACAAATCTGTATGGTATCTGTTGTCCTTCAATCATAAATCATAGTATTCCTTACTATTCAATACTACACTAATACTACCCTGTCTACATTCTTACTAGTTCCATCGGAATATGAAAGTAATTTTCCGATTAAATCCTATGGGAAAGCAATCCCACAAAATCGGAGAAAGATAAAAACTCCCTTCGACGGTGTTCCCACTTAATACACCTACAATATTCAAGGGGCGGACCAGTAAGTTCCTGAAAAGCCGGCAACGCATTGTTGATGCCTCTGGTACATACGTGTTAAAGTGTTGATGGGCAGCGGTAATCACTTAAGGGGGGGGTAAGGTTAATTCGCTAAAAAAAAGGCATGTTTTCAAGATTTTTTTTTGGCAATACAGATGGTGTTAGTTTATTCAGTCAATCCATACATGATAATGTAACAATAGAACAATATTCTCCTAAATTTTCATTGCAAAATATTAAAAATTGAGCGAGTGACAGTGAATTTCCGGAGGCGCCTCGAGAAAAAGTTGTTTTGCGGTGTCCATCATAACTCGCAACCAAATCATCTGAAACAAAAAAATCAAAATGCATTCGTTAAAGGAGATGTTTGTTGAGGTATTCACGAGAGGATTTTTTTTTATTTCGATTTTTCGATTTTTCGTAGCACTTGGAAGCCAAAAACCAGATTTTCACTAAAAAAAACGGCTAATTAGCTGTTGTAAAAAAATTGATAATTACTGAAAAAAAAAAAGCTCTCGACAATACCTGGGGAATTATGTGAAGAAACACTGTGCAAAATTTCAAAATGATTGGTCCAGTAGATTTTTAGTTATGGTGGACACGGACTTCAAAAATGACAAGTCTCAGAAAAACGCTTTAAAGTTCGCGTACTGAAGTATTCAAGATAAAATTCGACAATTTTTTTATACTCACACAGAGTCGTCGATGCCAGGTCCGTCACTTGTTACTGCTCAGCACAGCATACAGCGTTTAACTGATGCATAGATCATGCCTCGAATATACTTGACTTTACCTGAACAGACCCGTTTGGGGCGGGTGGGGCTGTAAAACCTCAGGCTGGCAACGGACGCTGAAATACTCATAACTTCGTCAATTTTGCCCCGATCGACTTGAAATTTTAACACAATCTTCTTGAGATATTATGCATTCAATTAGAAAAATAAAAAAAAAATCGAAAAAAATAAATTTTAATACCTAACCCCCCCCTTAACACCAGGTGACCCGATTGCTCGTTTGCCCGCTATTCATATTAGAAAAAAAAGACATGTGGCACTCTGCCGCGGTAAAGCTATTGCAAAGCATTTTTTATCAACGCCATCTAGCGGTGAGAGGAGTCCCGTGTCAGGTTATTTTCGTTACGGAATTTCTGGATTCGGTCTCCACGCTCAAGGCCCGCGATAGAAGCTATGCAATAGCTTAAAAACTCGGTACCGAGTACAGACGGCTTTACGTGCTGTTCGAGGCACGGGGAGTCACGGCACCGACAAACACAGGCAAGTAGGTAATTATTTATCAATCGATGAGAAAGTGTGTGGCGATTGTCTTATGAGCGCTCATTGCTTAACCTCAAAACAAAACAATGCGCGGAAGATTTGCGACACGAAAAACATGAACAATGAATGAATGAAAGCCGTGAAACAAAGCAATGAATATTAAAGTGTGAGGCTGGCCGCGAACCGTCATCACTTACTACTTGTCATAAGCATAACATTTACATTACACACTGCGAGTTTTCAAATAAAATGTAAAGGCAAAATGCTGAAGTGAAGCCGCTAGATTTCTCCTTAGCCTTTTTAACAGTACTGTGCAAAGCCAAATGGAGCCTCAATAGTTCTACGGTTAAAGGTGCGGATTTAAAAAATAAAGGTCGCAGGTTTGATCCCCACCCGTTGCACTCACGTTGCATTATTGTCGTACCCAATCCTAACACAAGCTTTCCGGTTTTCCGCTTAAAAAAAGGGTTACGACTTTAGCAGTCTATCTATACGTATGTTCCACTGTAGCGCCTAAACTACTGAGCTGACTTTGATGAATACGGTGTCAATTGATCCCAGGTGACATAAGCTATATTTTATGCTTAAACAAAATCAATATGACGGATTTTATCCTATCAATAATATTGTTAAATGCGAAAGTTTGGATGTAGGGATTTGACGACTTCCCTGGCGCAGTGGTGAGCGCTGTGGTCTTATAACTGGGAGGTCTCGGGTTCGATTCCCGGCGGGGGCAATTTAGGAATTTATTTATAATTTCTAAATTGTCTCTGGTCTGGTCTGGTGGGAGGCTTTGCTAGTTACCACCCTACCATCAAAGACGTGCCGCCAAGCGATTTAGCGTTCCGGCACGATGGCGTGTAGAAACCGATTAGGGGTATGGGTTGAAATTACACTGCTATACCCCTTCCAAGCTAGCCCGCTACCATCTTAGACTGCATCGTCACTTACCATCAGGTGAAATCGCAGTCAAGGGCTATCTTGTCATCGAATAAAAAAAAAATAAAAAAAAAAAGGATCTATATTCGTTACTCAATCACGCCGCAACGACTAAACCGATTTGGCTGAAAGTCACAGAGATAGATTATAGTCTGGAACAACACATAGGCTACTTTTTATTTCGGAAAATAAGAGAGTTCACGCGGAAATCCAAAAAACCTCAATCCACGGAACGAAATCGCGGGCGGTTTTCAATCTTTTTCCTTGTTATAATAGAAGTAATAGATATAATTGGTAAAACCTGCTATCTACTGAACTTTAGTTTGTTTAAGTGTCTGTCACTATCCCATTTTAAATAGGTTACTCCAGCTTCGTTATCTGTCGCTATCTTTCATCATGGAGCTAGTCACACGTGAAACTCTACTATCCATTGTTATCAGTTGTTATCAAACAATGTACCTACTTAGGTGTTGTTACTTGTTTTATTTCAATGGTCAAGGCTAGTACATAATAGCTTAAGTCTTAGTAATTTAGGGTCCGGCACCCTGATTACGAAAAAATTTGCAGTAGCAAGAGCAATAGCAATGCGACAGCAATCACTACGCTGTTTTAATGACATTTTGTGATGTGATTGCTGGGCAAGCCCGCGGATTTTCAGTTTTAATACCTGGCAACCCTAGCTGTAGGTACAACACAAAGGGCAGCCACGCAAGGTATTTTCTCGTTAATTCCCCACGCCTGTGTACCTAGGTTTTTACACACGGAAAGGACAATAGACCATTGCAACATTGAAGACAAGTTTTTCTAGAGCCAGTCAGCACCTTGTTTGTATTGCGTAAGAAAGTTGCATTACCTATTGACGTACGCAGTAGGTATAGGGGAATACGTACGTAACCTTAGCAACTTTTTTCACAGAACCTGATAAGGAATCTTGTCTCAATTGGCATTCAGGCACCAAGCAACCTACTCTTACCTTGTTTCCTAGCTTGTTTCAAATCAACGTTAGAATAACGTTAATGGAAGCAACGTCAGTGGTGACAAATCTGAGAAAACCTGCCAAGTTAACCCGCTCCCTAAGATGTACCTATGGCAGTTTTGGTTAAAGCACTGCATCCTCACTTACCATCAGGCGAGACGTCGTCTAAAAACAAGTATGAAAAAAACTGTAACCTCGACCACGAAAAATTGGATTTAAAATATTGATTTTATTCGTATTTAATTGTCATCACACTAATATTATGAAGGTGAAAACTTGTATGTGTATGTGTGTGTATGTTTGTTACTACTTTACGCCTCAACGAAAGCACAATCTGTGGTGTCGGTCCATAGCTCAGCATGTGTGTACTTACTGTTCGGTAATGCAGCCAAGTTTTGTATTCGCAGAAGGGTATGGGAGCGATTGGTTCCGGACCCACCACCTTCAGCGTTGAGGTTCGCCGTGCTAGTTCGTAGGTTCGTCGTTACCAATGTTGTCATACATACATATTACATATACAATATGTAACAAAAACCCTGTCGTTACAGTGAGCTACGAAATGTGCTTATGAAACTCAACAACATTCCCCAAGAAACATAGGTCGACATGCGAAAAAAAAAATGTGGACCTCCCATACAAAATTGATCCGCTGATTGATTTACTATGGGAGGTCCACATTTTTTTTTCATATTTTGACCTATGTTTCTTGGGGAAAGTTGTTCAGTTTTTGTTACATATTGTATAGACTGCTAAAATCATAACCCTTCCTTTTGGCCTTGCCGTGGTCTATAATACTCGTAATATAATAAACAATGGGGGACTACCTAGCACTTGTACCTCTAGGCGGTATTAATTCTCTTTCCATAATGAATACTTAGGCTAAGCTGTCCCCCGTATGCAGAGGCGAACTATTTCATTACTAGTGCTGCCCTCTAGCGGGCCACCTGCCGAGATTTTAATTGGCAATTGGCCCTCTACTCGTGATTCTCTGAAACCTTGGAGGGATTCACGCTGTGTGGCCACCCCACTAATTTTTAGAGTTCCTTATCACTGCAGGCAAAACGGCGGGACGATTCTGTAAAAGCTGCATCAATCATTGTTACAATCATCGATAGATACTAGTCTAGATACTAGATATGGCGTTTCAAACACTCACTTTGTTCCACTGAACTGAACTTCAACAACAGAATCCACATTTTTGACAACAGTCAAATACCCAATTTGGCTGTCAAAATATGAATATACATACATGTAAAAATAACATTTGTAAAAACAGAAAGTAAATCGGTCAAAAAACAAATTAGTTATAAGCTGTTTTACAGCTTCGTTTTACAGCGACTCTTTCTCCGTAGGTATCTCTTTCTTTCTAAAACGATATTTTGTATGGAGAGCGTATGGAGTTACTGAATCGTGACGTCATATTACAATAGCGCTCTCTTTTTATAACAGGAAACTTAAAAGCTCTATATCTTCTTCGAGACTAGTCGTGTGTGTGTATGCGTGTGTGTGTGTGTGTGTGTGTGTGCGCGCGCGCGTGTGCGTGTCTGTGTCTGTGTGCGTGTGTGTGTCTGTGTGCGTGTGTATGTGTGTGTGTGTGTGTCTGTGGCATCGTAGTAGCCATCGGTCGATCGGATGAAATCGATGATGACGATTTCAAATTTCCAATTTACACTTAGAATAACAATTCTAAAGTACAGAACACCCGCTCAACAGAAGGTTATGCCTTCACTTTTCCGATTAGTTTTTTTTTTTTTGGGAATAATCATCAACGTCCAAGTCCAGGGCCTCTTTGGGCCAAAGGACATGGTTATTAAAATTGTTTTCTCCATCATTATAATACAATGTCGTGGTCGTAGATTTGTGTGTTACCATCAATTTCTTTATTATACACGCTTATCGTTTTTTATTACATAATGATAATATTATTCAATTAAGTAGAGTCGGGTATTTTTTGTGTGTTAATTTTATTACTTTTATCTTCAGTTTATAAACTTGTTACATTATTACTGTGATATGTGAGATTTACCTGTTTTATCCGTACATTCACCAATTTATTTAAATAATTTTTTTTAAATAATTTCCGAAAAATCAGGATGTTGGATGATTATTATCCTACAAATTAGAGACAAAAAGGTTTTTTACAAGATTTTATTGAGTTGCAATGTATTTTGTTTGTTTAGGTCAAGTCTTGCTGAATTAGAACCACTTCCCTAATTTTTAAAATAGTTTTCATTAGTGTTATTGCAAAGGTTATTGCCTATCTAAATGGATAACATACAAGGAATAACAACAAACAAGGATTACAACAACTTCTTTAGCTAAGCATGTATTTAAAACAATAAAAGAATTATTGTAAGCAAATTTTAACGCCGTGCGCAGTTAATACATGCTTATTGAATCTTTAAATAATATACACGATTAGAGAGGCCTTCGACATTATATTGATTGCTTAAGTAAACACTGGTAAAAAGCAAAGTTCAAGGCGCTACACTGCTTTATCAAGTTTGTGATTTTGTCTCTCAAGTCTCACCTAGGGTTACGTCAGAATTCATTTATAAGGTTTATATGCGTGGGACATAAAACTCTAAGAGCTATTAGGATATATCTTTTAAGTGTTGGTTAAAAACTTTTAATAAAAAAAAAAATCTAAGAGCTAGCGATCGTGTCACGGACGCTGCTAGCTATAAGCTATTACATGCTAAGCCTCAATAGTTCAACGGTTAAAGGTGCGGACTGAAAACGAAAAGCTCGCAGGTTCGAGCCCCACCCGTTGCATTATTATCGTATCCTCTCCTAGCACAACCTCCCACTCACGCAGCGACGGAGCAATGGGCCTAGATTATTTTCAGTCTGTGTATAGTTTTTGACTTGGGGAGTGACAAAGTCACATTTTTATCTCGTAAATACTTGTACAAAGGGTTATAAGCCTAACTCCATATGACCAAGTCATGGGCAAAAAGTTTTTGGAGCTTATAATGCGCGTGGCTCATGGTTATTAGTGTGTCGTATATGTCTTTTTTTTTTAATTCGATGACAAGATAGCCCTTGACTGCGATCTCACCTGATGGTAAGTGATGACGCAGTCTAAGATGGTAGCGGGCTAACTTGGAAGGGGTATAGCAGTGTAAATTCAACCCATACCCCTAATCGGTTTCTACACGCCATCGTGCCGGAACGCACGATCTTGTCGTAGTGTGGGCGAGAGCTAGCTCGCGCCTGACCGCTCTCACCTAGGCTGCTGACAGGCACCATACTTACGCAATGTGCATGTACACGACGTAACCACAAGTAAAGCTCACGCGCCCTCTTGAAATGCAACGATACCTTCCTACAATTTTTTTTGTTTTATCAGTTTTAGCTGGTTCAGTTTACACTTAAGCCCACCAGCTCATAGCCTATTACAGACGTAGTGTTCGAAATGACTCGATAACTTCGTTTTGAATCTAATCAACTTTAAATAGCCCAATATTACGGCAGTCACGGCTCGGATTCTTGAAATAGTTCTGAGTGTTTCTAATAACTCTGGCGTGAACTAAGCACGGCATTATAAGTTAGATTGCTTTTTACTATTATTACTATTATTATCAGTGCTCAGTATAATTATTATGGCTAGAAGATTTATACTAGAACAAAGAACATAGGCCATCCAAAGAATACATAACCGTCTAACTAGGGTTGCCAGCCTGCCTTAAGAATGTCTTCCTGCGAAATTCGGCCGAAGTAGCTAATCTCCACAGAGATTACGATCAGTTAACTGCGCAGATGGTTCATTCTCTATTTCTTCACTCTCATAGTGCGATATATAATTATCCAGAGATATTAGGTGCAGTGCAGAACCCGCAGTTTTACGTACATACGTACGTGCAAGTAGGTACCTACTGAGAATATCTTAACAGAAAATCTCAATGCCTAGCTAATTTTGGCCCAACCCGGTAATCGAACCTATGATTTCGTCATGTGCAGTCGAAAATAATAATCACTAGACCATTCAGAAATCCAGAAATTAGCCATCTGCTACGGAGATATTATAGTGTACTTGAGTGTGTACGCAAACACAATAAAAAAATCGGATGAATCTGGTCGGGAGACATTATTATTAATTAGCAATAACAAGTTAAGTATCTATCTATGTATGGTATTGATAAGGTTGGTCTAAAAAACACTCACTTTTATTAATTAACTGACATAATATCTAAAAATCAAAACAAACTTCTTGCAATTGCAAGAAGTTTGTTTTGCACAAGTAAAGCTCACGCGCTTTACTTGTGCTTACGTCGTGTACCTACATGCACATTGCGTAAGTGTGCGGGCCTGCCAGTAGCCTAGGTGGGAGCGGTCAGGCGCGAGCAAGCTCTCGCTCATACTTATACAGATATACGACACACACACACACAACCATGAGTCTGCGCCCTCGTGAATTGAAAAACTTTATACCTATGTTTGGAAAATCTTATCTACATTATATTATGGACGGTTTCTAAGCGCGTTGCACATGTATTAACTAGGCAGACATCTACCGTCATTTATATGCAAATAGGAAAGCAATTCTCTTCATAATGGCAGAATCTCATGCGATTGGTGCAGAACAATAACCCTCATTAGTATGTTATAAAGAGATAAAAGCATAATTAGTGCTGTTTCACTTTATGAATTCTTCACTATAACGATGCTTAAATTAGCCGTGTTAAATATAGACCCACAATTACTAGTGAAAATCACAGTGAAAATTAAATTATATTTTATAATTGATTAATTAAGCGGCGAAAGGTTAGTGGTTAAGACTTATATGTCTCCTTATCGGGGGATCCAGGGTTCGGTTCCGGGCACGCAGGCCAGACAAGAGACAATTCTGAAATTATAAATTCCCGAATTGCCCCGGTGGGGAATCGAACCCGAGACCATACAGTTATAAGACCATATGCCACAGCGCTCACCACTGGGTCTGGGAGGTCGTCATATTATGATCTAATATATAAAAATAAGTCGGGTTTTCCTTCCTGACGCTATAACTCCAGAACGCACGAACCGATTTCCACGGTTTTGCATTCGTTGGAAAGGTCTCGGGCTCCGTGAGGTTTTTAGCAAAGAAAATTCAGGAAAAACTTCAACAATTTAAGAACGCGGACGAAGTCGCGGGCGTCCGCTAGTTATGATCTAAATGCTTAGTAGTATATGCGTACTGAAAAAGATTTTTAAGTCATTTACTAAGGACCTATTTCACCATCCTCGAGTTATTATTCCTTCTGACAGAAAGCCAATACAAAGACTGTCAAAACGTAAAAATCAGCCGGTTAAAGTTTACATGGTGAAATCGGCCCTTGTCTAACAAAAATCCTACCCAGTATTACGTAACGATTGATACCTACTTACGTATCGCGATCGTTGCATTTGTATGCCGTTAAATGCTAGTCGATAGCGTGACTCAGGTATTCACCGATAAGGTAAGTAATAGATAACAAGTGGGGTCAATCACTTTTCTATCATGAGGTTCTAATGGATTTCTTTGCGCTCTTTATGAATACGTTGAGAATTAAAACGAGATATAGGTATTATTATATTTACCTAGGCACTGATTATAAGCCTGAACCGACCGGCGTTTTTTGCTCGACCTTAACAATCGCTGTTACGATTGTACGGAACTCTTCGTGTGGGCGTCCAACTCGCATTTGGCCGATTGGATTTTTTAATTTAATTCGGGATAAAAAGTAGCCTAGGTCACACTCCAGCACTGGTAGCATGGGCAGGAGATAAAAGTTTTATCCCCGATTTTATCCACTGACAGGGGATAAAATTATCTTTTTCCTAATGCTAAAGCATGGCGACAGAGGAGAAGGCGATGTATATTCTATAAGTATATCCACTGAGTGTTATTTCCACCGCTTTGCCCATGCTCGACGGGTGGATAAAGCTAAGCGTGGGGATAAACGTTTTATCCTTTTCCCGGGAGATAAAATTTCTCCCGCCCATGCTACCAGTGCTGGTCCTGAATAGCTAGGCACCGCTGCAAAAATCACGTCGATCCGTAGTTCCATTCTGTCGTGATTATAAGACAAACTAACAAATAAAGTTTGTTTGTTTCTTGGTTGGTTGGTTCACTGCCACGCACACATCTTTCGCATCTAAAATACTGAAGGGCGTGGTTGCTTTTTGCAGCAACAGAAGACGCACGCGATAAGCGCAATCTTTTAGCCGCATGTGCGTCACGAAGAGACATTATTTTTGGCATTAAAACTATATGGAACAACTAAGGAGCAACCATGTTTCATGCGGAAAACATTGCGCTACGCGTGTGCGTAAACCAAAAAAATTTCAATCCACGGTAATAGCTTTATATGTATTAAAGTAGTACGTTTCAATGGCAATGCGTTTTCCGCTACGTTTGCCGCAAAATGCAACCGCGCCCTTAAACAAGGATAAATAAAACAAATGTATTGAAAATCTAAATTGTAAAGACGTATCACTTATTACTTACACTTAGGTATATTGTTTTCTTAACAAGTTAGCTTGTTAGCATATAGCCATGAAGTTTCAATCAAAACAATGCAAATACGCTAGTTCATTAACTTAAACCAAGTAGGTATAGGATACATTATAATAAAATTAGAATAGAACAGGTTAACGAGTGGGTATAGGGTTGCCAATATTTTTTCTGCTATTAATTATTTAATAATGTAGTCTTTTTCAAAATAAACTAAGTATTAAAATACTCCACCGGATGAAGTCTTGGACAAAAGATAGTTAAGTATGAAGTATAGTTAAGCCTCAATAGCCCAATGGTTAAAGGTGCGGACTGAAAACAGAAGGGTCGCAGGTTCGAATCCCACCCGTTGCACTATTATCGTACCCACTCCTAGCACAAGCTTTCCGCTCATTTGGAGGGGATAGGAGGATATTAGTCAACCTCAGCATAGCTAAGCCCCGGGGTAAGGATAAAATGTTTATCCCCTCGCTCAGTTTTATCCACCTGTCGAGCATGAGCAAAATGGTGGAAATAATATATATAGCATAGGGAGAAGATAATTTTATCCCTTGTCATTGGATAAAATCGGGGGATAAAACTTTTATCTCCTGCCCATGCTACCAGTGCAGCTTGGCTAATGTTCTTTAAAAAAAAAAAGTAAGTTAAGTAGATAGGTATAATAAATAATTTATACATGAAGGGGAAGCGATGCGAGTCTTGGTTGAGTTGTTACTGTTACCACGGTTCGCTTCTCATCGCTGCACTGCAGGAAGCATAGTAACATTAGTAACACTGTAACTGACCTATCTTAACATCAGCAAACTTAGTAAGAGTCAGTCGGCCCATCTCGATAACGTTGATAGTATAGGTAGTGATGTACATTTTTGACCAATACCACTCTATAATTTCACCTTAGGTACTCACTTTCAAGGGAAGCTAGAAGAAATTTCTTTTTTTTTAGAGATAAGCTTCACCTATATCTACTTCGTCTCATATATTATGTTGTCTTGTAAATCCTTATATGTAGTACATAAGATTAAAAATTAATAAATAGTACGTTGCCCAGTATCGACATTAAAATTCGTACTACATAATAATGTAAATAAGAAAGTATGACAGTTTTTTGGATTTTTGGTTTGGACGTGATTTTTGCATGAGCAGGTATAGTTGAGAATCTGGAGAGGGATGTAGAACTACTCCCGGAAAAACAAAGGTCCCAGCGAAATTTTTATAAACCTAACTCCACGCCGATCGAGTCGCAGGGAAAAGCAAAAAGTATAAATGTGATAAATTGAATAGGTCTGTATTGGTACGTAAAGAAAACATAATAACGAATTTAATTTGGGAGTAAGAAGTAAGTCGAACCAATATAGTTACGTATTATTATAATATTAGTTACGTATTTAAAATTACAAAGTTCTCAAGACGAATGAATGACTAAATATCAGTTTACAAGAATGTATGAACTATAATTTTGAAATACGTCTGTTTAGGTCAATTTTACTTTAAGTATGTTTATTTGCCATTCGAAATCTATCAACTTTGTCGAGATATGCGAACTCTTACTAAGCCTATAACGGTGCGGGTTTTGGTTACGTGTTTATTGAATTACGTCGTAGGGGAATGTTCATAATGGGCCCTAATTTACGAGTACAATTAAATCTTATGTTAAGTACCTAACTTCAAGTTATTTTTAATCTGTGACGTCAAAAAAATTTAATACAAAGTTAAGTTTGTCTTTTGATTTCATAAAAGTGAATTCAAAAATTTTTAAATAGTCTGGAAGTCGAATTCGTTCTCCAGACTAATTCGGGATGAAATAAAAAATTAAAAAATGAATACAAGAAATTTCCGATACCGGGAATCGAACCCGAGCCTCCTGGGTGAGAGCCAGGTATCCTAGCCACTAGACCATATCGGATGTTGACAACTGTATCAAAAATATCGGTCAGTTTCTTATGAACAATGAACAAGGTAGCTTTATTTTTAACTTAGAGCATATTTTATTCTAAAGTATGTTAAAGTATTGTTGCTCACGATGTTTTCCTATAGTATAGTATATTTAATTAACACTTTATTAACGCTACATCAATCATTGCTACAATCTCAAGAGCAATGTTGCCCACCGCTATTCTAACCAGCAAATCATAGGCATAGTATGAGAACTTGTATGAAACGTTGTACCTACTGGGACGTCATAAACATCTAACTATCGTCATACTACAATCATTTTATAGAACCCCGCGGCTGGTTTCTTTATCGCGTATCTATCACAGAAAATCCATAATTTTTAGGGTTCCGTATACAAAGGGACCCTATTACTAAGACTCCACTGTCCGTCTGTCTGTCAGTGGGCTGTATCTCGTTAACCGTAATAGGTAACTTAGATACTTGAATTTTTCACAGAATTTGTATTTATTACTATTGCTGCTATAGCAACTAATAATCCTATTAATATTATAAATGCGAAAGTTTGGTTGGATGATGGATGGATGGATGATAGATGATGGCTGGATTGATGGATGGATGTTTGTTACTCCTTCACGCCACAACGAATGAACCGACTTGGCTGTGGAGATAGCTCATACCCAGAATTAGGCTACATTTCATCCCGGAAAATTTAAGAGTTCCCGCGGGAATTCAAAAATCTACGCGGATGAAGTCGCGGACATCAATTACTTAAAAAAAAAAGTTCAAAAGTAAAGAGGGTCTCCAATGCTCGATACAATAAACTTTTTGTTTTTGGTTCGATCTTAGTAATAGCTGGTGTTAAATCATTTACGATTGGTACGAAACCCTTAGTAGGCGAGTCCGACTCGCACTTGACCGGTTTTTTATATCTGGTCTAATATGATGCGGAGGCGTTCTAAAGGAATTGTATTTAGTTCGCACATACTAAATAGATCATCTGTCCCCATTTGTTATCTGTTTACTAATATTTTTTTATTTTATATTTTCGTGTTAGAAAAAATAATTTTTTTTGTTATTCATTATGTCACTTAGTTGAAGAGATATGAATAGGCAATAAGTGGGTTAGTTTATTTTAACCGCCCTGTTTACTGCGCCCCGAATGATGTCGTCGCTATTTTAACTTTGACTGGGCGATCGAGTGCACAAAATATGTGCTAAATATTGCTATAATATTATTCTCATGCGCTTATAAAAAGTCTCAATAGCCCAAGGGTTGAAGGTGCAGACTGAAAACGGAAAGGTCGCATGTTTGAACCCCACCCGTTACACTATTGTCGTAATCACTTTTAAGCTATTGCATAGCTGCTATCGCGGGCCACTGTGGAGACCGAATCCAGAAATTCCGTAACGAAAATAACCTGACACGGGACTCCTCTACGGTGAGCCGCTAGATGGCGCATTTTTTATCAACGCCATCTAACGGTGAGCCGCTAGATGGCGTTGATAAAAAATGCTATGCGGCTTGCATGCTAATGCTTTACTGCGGCAGTCCCCGAGTGCCACACGTCTTTTTTTTTAACGTTGGGAAATGCATTTACGCATCCCGCCCATCTATAATAACAAGCTTTTCGCTTATTTGGAGGGGATAGGAAGGAGGATATTGGTTAACTTCACCTTGGCTAATATTCTTAAAAAAAACATTTATTGGAATTATGGTAAGCAAGTAAATGTTTGTGTTTATTTATTTTTCGTATACATTTAGACTCTCACACCCGCGTACAAAATAAATTCATATAAAGAAAAAGCGAAATAAGTATAAAAATACTTGAAAAAGTAAAAATGATTTGCATCAGGCAGGAATCGAACCCGGGCCGCCCGCGTGGCAGACGAGCATTCTACTACTGAACCTCCCATGTGCAATATGTACTGTACGACTAGAATCTTATTTTTTTTATTTCTTCTTACTAAAAAACTGGATTTTTGAAGGTAGGTATGTAAATAAAGAGCTTTCAACTTTACGATTTTGTGAGCCTTTCATCAAGCTCCCAGCCCTAGGGCGTAAATAAATAGTCTAGTATTTACATTTCACCGCAATACAAAGTTTGAAGCGACGCCACACGGCGCTCTGCGGCGTCGCTGCGGTGCTTCTGCGGGGCCGCTGCGGTTTTCTATATAGAAAAATCTGTAGCGTGCTACTTGGTGCATTGCGCCATCCTGATGACTTGCACCGTCAGCGCTGCCGCAGCGTGATGAGTTGTGACGTAACTGTGATGCTTCTGCGGCGCCGCTGCGGCCCCGTACTTAGAAAATCCGTAGTGCGCTGCACAGTGATCTAACTATACCTAGTGCATTGTGGTAGCGTGATGAGTTGCGCTGTTATTGCGGAGCCGCTGCGGCCTCGTACATAGCAAATCCGTGGTGCGGCACATGGTCTAGTATTTACAATTCAATACCTAGGTTATGCGGCGTCGCTGCGGTGCTTCTGCGGCGCCGCTGCGGCCTCGCAACACGCGTGTGTAAACTCCATGCACTGCGCGGCGTGACGGTCGCAGGTTCGACGCTCCGCTGGTCACGAGGCCTCGTTTATAGCAATTGAGAATGATTACAGCTAAAGGCTATTTCATAAAGTCGAAATTCGAAGACTTTCAAACATCGACTTCGACAATACGCATTACGTCATAATGAAATGGAGATTTACATTTGCATGGAAACCAATTTTTTCGTGAATTCGATCTTTGGTACCATAATAATATGAACAGAATATGGGGTACAGAATACCCCATTCTTGTTCTGTATCCAAAGGGTAAAGTGTGATATAGCTTAAAGTATGATAATAAAATAGAAATAGGTGCTAAGGTCTAGCTAAAACTTAGCGATTCTTACGTAGGTATAGTACGTTTATCTCACGAAGTGACGGGCGCTTTACTTGTGGTTACGTCGTGTACATGCACATTGCGTAAGTGTGCGTGCCTGTCAGGAGCCTAGGTGGGAGCGGTCAGGCGCGAGCAAGCTCTCGCTCACACTTATAGAGATACGACACACACACACAACCATGAGCCACGCGCCGTCGTCAATTGCAAGAACTATAGCAATTATTTGTAACCAAGTGTGCATAACTCTTTACATAATCTTGCATGTTTGCATTGCGTTTATTATAGTTTACCCCATATTGAACAAAAGCGGTGCATTGAACTTTGTTTTACTGTGTCGGAAGCCGGAACTCATTAGCAACGCATAAAAGTATTTTTTTTTTTAATTTTTATTTTTAGCGAGCAAACGAGCAGGCCTGGGTATTAATACTCTTTTGGGTTATAGTCAAAAAATTTGCTTAACTAAATTGCGGTTTTTTAATCGACTTCAAAACAAGAAGGAGATTATCAATTTGTCGGAATCTTTTCTTTTTAATTTTTTTTTTTAACGTATGTTCCCCGATTACTCGGAGACGCCTGGAGCAATTTGGAAAACTCTTTATTTGTTTGAAAGGGTAAACTTCCCAGGTGGTCCCATTATTATCATTAGTTCAGGATTTGATATGATATTTTCAGAGTTGTGTGCGTTTAACCAATTAAATATCAATTAGAAAAAAAATGTACTTAAGGCAAAAAGGCGACATAGCGTAGTTGCAAAAAAAACTTTGCCTTTATTTGCGGATGGCATACATTTCTTGACGGCTAATAAAGTTTGCAAGTTTGCAACAGTGTAGGTAGGTTTTTTTTATTCAATGACAAGATAGTGCTTGTCTGCGATCTCACCTGATGGTAAGAGACGATGCAGTCTAAGCTGGTAGCGGGCTAACTTGTAACGGGTATGGCAGTGTACTTCAATCCATACTACATACCCCTAATTGGTTTCTAGTTTCTACACGCCATCGTGCCGGAACGCGAACTCGCTTGGCGGCACGTCTTTGACGGTAGGGTGGTAACTAGCCACGGCAAAAGCCTCCCACCAGACAAATTCAATTAATAATATAATTAGTCGCAATTAGCAACCACTGTGCCGCGCGTCCGGCGTCATGCATTTCTATGCAGCGCGGCTGCAGCTTTGTGGGCGCGCGTCATGAATTTGTATGAATTTTCAAAGCGGCGCGACTAATTTGAATCGATCGAAGCCTCGCCTCGTAAATAACCAAAAGGAAGCAGACACTGCTAGTATAATTTAGCTTTAATTTAGGCCCCACGCCTTGGCGAATGCAATTGGTGGTAACCAATACAATGCCTTAATAGCGCAAGACTTTTTTTTCTTCGGGGGAGGAAAAAATCCCTTCGGACTTCTGCCTGCTGACAGGGCGTGTCCGACTTGCACTGACTAAAGCAACCTCCCCGTGTCTCCCAGATTTCTTCATGACGACCGCTCTATGTTTTTTTTTAAATATGAATAGCGGGCAAACGAGCTGGCGGGTCACCTGATGTAAAGTGATTACCGCCGCCTATGAAAACTTTTAGTAGGTACCAGAGGCACCACCAATACGTTGCCGGCTTTTCTGGAACTTATTGGTTCGCCCCTTGAATAACCCCGTATTGTAATTAAGTGGGCACACTGTCGAAGAGAGATGGTTTAACTCTTTTCTCTTCCTCTTTTCTTCATTTTCTTTCTTTTCTCTCCTCATCATAATGTAGTGCAGCATTTTGGTATATCTCTCCTACTGTTCTTCGTTCGAGAGCATGATTTTGGGCCTCTAAATTGCTATATATAAATAGCACAAAACTGAAAACCCGAAAGGTCGCCGGTTCAAACTCTGTTGCAGTATTGACTTACCCAATTCAAAGACAAGCTGGAGGGGAACTTTATTGCCATAGATCGTAAATGGTCATGCGATATGAGAAGTGATAAGAGAAACCTAAAAATGATTTTCAAGTACTATAAAATGATACCCCACTTAACATAGTTCATCGACTTTCATTTTTTCTTTTTGACAATATGGCGTCTGGTGGTCGCCATATTGAATTTTGATTACTGTCATGCCTTTAGTGACACTCAAAAGATTAGCACAAATCGATCGACGCAAGGATCGTCAAAATCGGCGCACGCGTTTGGTCTCCAGAGCGTCACGAACTCATACATACATACATACAAAGGCTAAGTGCCATCCTATGCGTCGTGCAGTCGGATAATAAAACAAAACGGGTCAAGGAAGTAGGCACATCCAAATGCTACACAGTTACCATATAAGCTTATTCTCCAACGAAGTCAGCTATGTACCTACTACATTCTTGTATGGTAGTTATGAATTAAATAAGGTTTTATAATGCTGCTGCGGAAAATGCAGCCAGCGCCGTCTGAGGCTTTCCTTCAGAGGTTGCATTACCGTAATAGCCAAGCGAAACCACTCCAAAATTTATAGGGTTGCCGCCTTGATCACATATATCTTATCAATAGGTTTACCTAGTATAGTTTTTTCAATTCACGAGGGCATGTGACCTTTACTTGTGGTTACGTCGTGTATACATGGGCATTGCGTACACACACAATCATGAGCCACGTGCCCTCGTGAATTGCAAGAACTATACCTAGTTTCCTGTTTTTACGTTTTATAGATATTAAATTATCCATCAGTATTTAATTTCATTTTATTTGGTCCAGCAAATATCCACTGATTTTGAATGACTAGTTCGAACAATGTATTACATAGTATTATGTGATATACTATAGGTAACTATTTAAAGTACCGGTAAAAATGGTTAAATAGGTACTTAATTGGTTAAAGGTAGGTTTTGTAAATTGCGCAAGTTTCAGCAAGTTTGCAAAAAAAAGGAAACTATCATGATGTCAACATTACACACTGAAAATCGATAGCGATTAGCAATTCGTTTCTGAAACGATGAAGCGTTTCGTATGAGTGGGTTGGATTTCAACTACGTAAGGATGTCATCGCTCACGATTTCTCGAAGTTCTGTCATAGAACGGTGGAGGGGCACAAGGTTGTGAAGTTCCTGAGTGCACTCTTGAAAGCATATCCGATAGAAGACCCATAGACAAGCGTCATTGCGTCGGTGCTGGAGACAGCATTTTCGTCTGCGTTAGTGACTGGTCGCCTATAATTAGACAGGCACGGCGATCCACTGAGTCTAATGCATCAATTTGGTACTTGACAGAGCCATCCCAGAGGTGGCAGCAGTACTCCATGGTTGAGCATTAATTATTTAAAAGCATATTAAGTTAAATAGGTGCACGTGGCAGCCCTACACTCTTGACATTTCCCAAGAGGGGTGGCCAACGGTGCGACCCAGTTTCGAGACCGTTTGAGCATTTTTTTAATATCAGCTTTTCAACTTTGTCTTTAGAATAACGGTAACCTTCGTGATAAGCGCTGATATAAGACTTTTCTTAATATGAAGTTTATATACGACACGACCTTTGGCACATCGGATGCCAATCTCGTCGGATTTTGAGTATTAACACAAACTCGAATTATTACTGGATCTTTTGGAAGTTTTTTTATGTCTACACGAGTATCAACTAAATGACCCCTTAAAATATCTACGCTGCCTGATGAACGTGAATTCTTTCACGTGATTTTAGGTTTTTAAAAAAACTAAATTTTTTTTTTTTTTTTTTTTATTCGATGACAAGGTAAGTGACGATGCAGTCTAAGATGATAGCGGGCTAACTTGGAAGGGATATAGCAGTGTAAACTCAACCCATACCCCTAATCGGTTTCTACACGCCACCGTGCCGGAACGCTAAATCGCTTGGCGGCACGTCTTTGACGGTCTAAATATAAAAAGTTTGTAATCGTCCCCAAGGTGAAAGGTACTTCTGTACCAAACTTTGTCAAGATTGGTTGAATGGTTGAGTCGTGAAAAGATAATAGACAAATGGATAGGATTGCGACTTTGTCCAAGCGGATTCAGAATTTTTTAAAAACCCTTAGAAATTCTGTGGTTTTCTAGGTTAAAAAGTACCCCATGGCATTTCCTTCAGGATGCAAGTTACGGGTATGTCCTTGTAAATCTTTGCCTTATCGGTTCAGCGGAATATGCGTGAAAAGGTAGAGATTACATTTATATAAATAATGTTAGACGTGTATAGTATGTATGAATATTATGAAGTCTGGCACAAGTATAGTATTTACATTGTATACAAGTAGTGATATTTCAATAAAATATTCATTTGCCAACACCATTGTACCGTTCGGTTTCTATTGTGCAAAATACACAATGCCTCTTGTATTGTTTCTTGATTTGAATTGCTCCTATAACTCCCAGTTTTTCCTCTATTACAAAAATGGCTTCGGGCTGGGAAAGTATTGAGGTCGAAAAAACCCGAGAAAATGCGGCGTGAGAGTAATTCGTGTAGATATACCCGTGGAACCATCCGCGAAATTAGGTCACCTAGTTCATCACTTTCTTACAAGATATCGATTTTTCTTACAACTACTGCATCATCCATATTAGATGTAACTACTTCATGTTCTTCGTCAATTTATTAAGCATCAGGTAGAGTGGATAGAGAGTACCTACTCTATTTGAAGATTTTCTTTTGTTTTTATTCCTGTTCAGGAATAGTTTAGTGTTTGTAAACCTCGATTCAGTTATGGGCATGAATTATATTTTCATTCCTCTTCGATTTTATATTCCTGGATATTGCATAGATTCATATCGAGTGCATTTGTATACAGTTATAGAGCTTACGTTTTAAAGTCCATTGAACTTTTTTGATGATTTTCGCTTGTTTTTATTTTAGTTAGTAAAAATTACGACCCGGTTCAGTTATATTTGCATTTTTAGAACTGTTAGGATTTTATTTATGGACATTCTCCACGTAATCCGAAGCCATTGTCGAAATTCCTAATAAATCTAACGATTAAAACATGATAAACTGTTCGCATGGTGTAATAAATGCCCCGTAACAAATCAAAGAACGCGATGCCGTTCCATTCAGCCTAAACTAGCTTCGTAAGCGGTTGACATCTAAAATTTATTAATACAAAGCCACTGGGGTATACCAGCTGCATGCTGCAAGTGAACTGAGCTGTGAGCCAGTCAGTCGCCTTGCATCCGTCGCGAGCGAGACTCGTGTGCCAAGCGTCTGAACACGTTTCAATTTCTGACGTTCACCAATGTCAACCGAATTAAAAACATTCGATAAACCGATATCATCAAATCAATCTACACGTTCCGCAACCCTAGGTGTTCCGGTCACGAATCTTATCGGTTGTTTGTAAACAGTGATGGGGTGATTAAAATTAGAACCGTTTTGAACGTGCTTGATTCATAGGAGAGTTTTATTTTTCGAAAACGCATTCTCGTTGCTATTTTCGTTTTCAGTGGTAACTATTGTGTTTGTGATTTGAGTGGTAGTGATGTGAATAACTGAGTCTTGGATTAGTTCGTCAACATGTTCGGCGTGTTCATCAAAAGGTGGAATAAAAGGTATATGTGCCCTAGTTATGGGAACAATGCCCACTATTGATTTGCGTTATCGATACAGAATATTAAATGCGAAATGAGTTCTTGTATTAAATGACGGGCTTATTGAGGAACATGGTTCGCTTTGTGTTTATTCGTTTCAATTATAGAATGCAGATTTTTATTATGTTGACCTATTACGCTGTTAGCTGATACTAAAGTTAAGTCACTTCCGAGTTCTTGATTTACGATACTTTTTTTAGCTCTAGTTTCCTAATTTATGGACGCAGAATGGATAATGTAACATTTCAGTTAATTTTTTATCATTTTCAAATTAAATGCATCATGTTCCAGTACGAATCTGACCTGTATTAACATTTGTTTAGACTCCACCTTTTATATTATCAGTTTCTTTTTTTTTATTTCACTGAATCAATGCATCATGTATCATTTTAAATTGGATCCTGGATTATCGCTATCCTGGATTTTTCGCACCTAGTTCCACCTTCACGTATCAGTCTACCCTTCTCATATCACCGTCTACAGATTCTCTTATCCAATAATATTTAATAATAATAATATTCTCAACTTTCAACGCCAATTTCAACGGCGTGTAGTCAACTATGCAGGATTTAACTATGAAGACAACATTATAGTTTAGTGCAGAAGTCATTATAGTTTACAAGTGTGTTCGCAAACATAGGTGGACTCTCTATAACCTCTTTCACAGTTCCACGGGACAGCTATTACTGTGAACAAGGAACAAGGTTTTTACGTGTTTCTAAGGCTCGGAGAAATGAGAATTTACTGACTAAGAAATCCAATAACTTTTTGATTTGACTTAGAGAACTCGATTAGCTGCCACTAGATCAACAAACTGGTAAAATCTACTTACTTAAATGATTAAATTAAACAAGTAGCTCAAAGAAACCATCAAAGGGTTGTTCTTCTTGCTTGTTGCAGCGAAACGAAGCGGGTTAGATCCTCAAAGTACGATTTTCATGAACCATCACAAGGTGGTGTTTACTGAAGACTACGAAATTAAATAATTTCGTGATGATTTTTATGTGATACATTTTGAGATGATGACTACAAATTGAATTATGTATCAAGCAATTGTTTAGGGTTGTCTCTCTTTCTATACCGTCCATCTGGAATATTTTCGTTTTATTCATAAATGCCGATCAGTTTTACTTATTGCTAATTCGCTTCCATCTTGGGGTCTTGTTTTAAATATTTTTTTCTTGCAAATCAAGGAAATACAGTTTTTCTGTAAAAATATTTTTTGTTGGCTAATTGCAATCATTTATTGTAATTACTAAGCAACCTTCAATGAACTTTGTAGAACCTTGGATTGCCTTGTTGGAATGACTGACCATAATTTTAACATTGTGAAAGCATTTAATTGAACTACGCATTTGACAGTTGTTTGATCGGTCGATAGGAAGACGTGAATTATCTTGATAATAGCATATCAAAATGTCTATTAATACAGTTTCTCTATGGGTGGTCTGTGATCTTTTTGCTTTTCTTCCTATTGTATATTTTCATTGTAAAAAAATTCGTCGGCTGTAGATCTAATTAACCCTTTAGGATGGTAATTGCGTAAAGCAACAACAAAGCTAACATTTACATAATAACGAGTAGTAGAGTAGTATATTCCGAATTCTGATGATGGCTTTGAAAACGAAATTATTTTGGTTTCTTCAACAATTATTACATAATTTTCAAATTCAAATAAGATTATTTCTACCTCGTACATGCTAATTACAAACTCTAAATGGAATTCAACTTCCATTGACGGTGTTTCCTCAAAAATACAATATGGGGTTACTCAAAGGGCGGATATACGAATTCCAAAAACCAGCAACATATTTCCTTTGGTGTTGCCAATTTGGTGAGAATCGTCTTCTCGTTTCCTCTACATTTAATCTATTTCTTTTTCTTCACAAATCTCGGAAATACGTCACAGACAATCTGCTCTTATAAAGTAAATAAAGTAATCTTATCCTAAATTCTGGTGCGAAACTTTATTTGTTGTGATAATAATATGATTCGATAGATACTATTCGGTATACTTCATGTTTTTCCATGCTAGACGGGGTAAGTAAAGTTATAGTGTATAGCAAGTTTTTATCGACCTTAGACATCGACAAGTGCGAACTTACGGTAATGTTGCTTTGCTTCTGTATACGTTCATCTGGTAGAATTCTGTGTAATTCCACGAAAAAGGAAGAAGTCGTGAGCGTTGGCATCCTTATGTGGTAGAAATCCAACCTAATCGTACGAAACGCTTTAATTCAACGTTTCTGATAAGAACCGCTAAGGTGTGGAACACTCTTCCAGCATCTGTGTTTCCTGCCACCTATAACTTGAGTACCTACCTTAAAGGCAAGAGTGAATAGGCATCTTCTAGGCAAGCGCGCCCTACCTCAGACCTAAGCAAGCGCGCAACCTAGACCTCATCAGTGCTATCCAGTACTGATTGTCGTCAAGTGCAAGCCTATTTCGGATAAAAAAAGGAACTCTAACAATACAAACATAAAAACCAATCACGTAAACGACAGCCCTGATAGACTATTTATCGTACAATTAGTGCGTGGGTCGTACTAACTCAGGGGTCACATTGGAAACAACTTGTCTATTAAGTGTTAATGATCTTTTACGACTACCTACAAGAGGCCTTGTACTGCTACTCAATATATTTAAAATCCCGGAATAGACTAAATAGCTTTTTAATAATAATGTATAAGAGATATCGACTGTCTTATCGTAACCCTACGACGAAACAGAATTTTTAATAATTTTGCTCATAAAATTGATAAGATCCATTTTATGACCGAAATTATTATAATATGATTAATTATACGGTTAAAATGTAAAGTAGGTAGACTTTTATGAGGTCTTTAAAATGTAATTCTGTCATGTTATATTATAGCATAAAAAATTATTTCAGAACTGGTTGAGAAAATTTAGAATGTCTTAAATATTGAAAAAAAAAATGCAAGCGTTACTTTGGGGACCTGCATGTAATTGTAAGCATTTTAAATATTATTTTTACGAATTATGTACTTATATATAAATATTATTTTTACGAATTATGTACATAGTACATACAATGGCGGAATATGTTTGAAATGACATCATAAATGAAATCTATTTTTGTATCCGTATTTGAACAAATAAAACTGGTTTCTTTATTTTTATCGCAAAAAGCATGTGCTTCAGATTTTTTTAATTTGGCGGAATACCTAGCACAGAGTAAGAAAGGTTCATATAATATATCTATTAAAAGTTTGTTGTTTGCTTTTTATGGATGTATTTTAATCCAACGTAAGAAAATATGTTGTCTTATTGTAAGTGATGTGTTGTGAGTTGTGACTGTATAGGCAGAAAATAGTACTGTGATGTAGTGAAGTACTTATGTGTAATTTCTCAAGTGCTTTGAATGCTCGTCAAAGCGCATTATAAAAACATTACGAGGGTCCTGATTACATACTGCACGTAAGAAATATAAGAGTTGCTACTTTTAAGAATTTTATACCTAGTTTAGTGTTTAGTGTAGTGTACGGTTTAGTCACTAGGTATGCTACACTAAACACTTAACTAGATAAAATAGTTATAGCTTTGTGGATAATTTTTCGCGGATTTGGGAGTTTCCGTGGTGGGAGGTAAAAAAAATAGGATTCCACAATACTATTAATATTATAAATGCGAAAGTTAGGATTTATGGGTGGATGGACGGATGGATGGATGGATGGATGTTTGTTACTCCGATTTGGCTGTTTGGCACCGAGATAGATTATAGTCTGGAATAACACATAGGCTACTTTTTATCCCGGAAAATAAGGCAATTCCCGCGGAAATTAAAAAAGAACCTTAATAAACGAAATCGCGGGCATCAACTAGTAATAAATAATTAATATCTGTTACAGTGTTACGCGCACAAAATCGCGGGTATTCGTTAGTCGTAAATATGCAATGCGGTCCGTTTTGGCTTCCGCCCAACTATGTAAATATATTCATTCACAATCCTCAATTAAATCCTTCATGATTCAAAATTTTGGCACAATGTTATTCTGATAGCGCGATTTACGGCTCGCTAACTGAATTTTGACGTAATTGACGAATTATTGACGAAAGCTAGTTAAGCACTTGCAACTTGCAGAAATCAGTTCTGGCAAGTCACTTGTACTGTGTAAATATTTTTCTTTCGTCACTTGGACATAAAGGCGGCTCTCCACCGGAATTGTTGGCAAATTCTGTGTTTCCAACAATTAGCAACTCTACAAAAATTAGTAACTCAAGCCGTTTCTTACTGATTCGTTGGTACTGAATATATCGCTCATTTGACAGGTGACATAATTCAAAATTCACTCAATTCAATTTTAGTGTCGATAATTTATACTTTTTGCTATATAAACAACATTACGCTAAGCACAAAAAAATAAGAGCGAGAGAGATTGTGACTTAATGCCCTGTCGCTTTGATGGGCGCTGTGTTGTTTTGAGACCGCAGCATCCACAAAACATTACTCTCTAACGAGAGAATTCTCTCGTCGTCGATTTTGAATTATGTCACCCTTGTCGCAAATGAGCGATAAGTCTCCTGTAGTGAAAACAACTTAGGCAACTATTCATTCTACGGTTTTGTTATTCTAGGTTCCATATAGAGATTTAGAATTTTATTTTTGTAAAGTTTATGCTGACTGATATAAAATCAACATAACGAGATAATTAAAGCCTAGCAACTTAAAAAACTTGTCAGAAAGGCCAACATTCGTAACAAATAGTTCAATTTCAGGGCACGCTAGAAACCTGCAGCTACGGCCAAAACTTCGGCCTATTTTGGCCTAAGCCGATGGTTCGGTCGGATTTTTTAGCATTGCCCTCTTGTTCAGTGAAACAAATACAACACGTCCTGATAGAAGGGGAAAACGAAAATAATTAATATGGTAAATACTCTTTAAAAAAAACTCTTCATCTAGACGGCCTATACAGTATTTTACCTGTCAAAATATCACTTTCTTCACTTTCGAGAATGCATGGGATAAGATCAGGTGCTCACGCGTTGAGACGCGTATATCATTCCCTTTGAAAGCTGTCATTATACTTTTTTCATGCATTATGTTCAAAAAAATTCATTCAAAAGGTCGTTGCTCCTGCACTAATGCCTGATGTGAATCCATAATTGTACTCAGCCATAGCGCTCTATGGAGTCAATGTTATCTTTTATCTTTTGTTTAATGTTTGAATAGGTGTTGCATTTATTCGTTATAAGATAGTTTTATCAAATTTTTCTTTCTTTACTTTTTGTTAAAGTTTTTTAGTATCTAAATCATAAAAGTAATATTTACTTTGAGAATTTAATAGATTATGATCTAAATTTTGACGAAACTGCCATAAGTGCTAACGAGCGCAGCCCATACGAATGAAGTTCGGTTTACTTATTTATTCTTTACTTGAACTAAAACATAAACATCACAAGAATGGCTTATCTCTAATGAAGAAATTTCCAGAATAATAAATAAAGAAATTCTTATTTGATAAAATGCAGAGTTAAGCGTGTCTAAAAAATTTCATCGTGATAAGAAAGAAACTTCATACATATTATGGTGCGGTTAAACGGCGCGCTATAACACGAGCCGCGCCGCGCCGCACCATCCGTGTAGGCGCGGCTCGGCTTAATGCGGACGCAAGCCTGCTCGTTTATCGGGCAAAGTTTGCCGAGCCGCACCGAGCGTAGTTGTTTACACGGCGCGTGGCGCGCCGAGCCACGCGCCGAGCTAGGCTCGGCTCGTGTTATAGCGCGCCGTTTAATCGCGTCTTTATAATACTAAACTTATTCTAAGATTGTTGCTTACCAAACGTATTGACAAGTAAACAAAACATTTCCAAAAGTTTGTTACATAACAAACAAAAAAAAATTAAAGAAGTTCAGCAAAGAAAAATCTGCTACAATTTAGGTACACGTTTCACCGCAAATATCTTTCAAATATTGATGGGTAAATAAATAAAGACTTTTAAGCTAACTTAATAAATTGCATTTAGTGTAATGCCCGTGTGCTCGTGACCCATATACTTGCGTTTTCGAATTTTACAACACAAACTTGTTGCGAACTCGCTAAATTAATTAAGTCCCGTTAGGGCGTCGCGCCGTTCCGAGAATAAAACAACAATATTAAGGTAAAGAATCTTAATATCATCTTCTTAATTACAAACATCATCTCAGGATTTAAAAATCCTTACTTAAATTATAAACTAGCTTTTGTCCGCGACTTCATCCGCATAGAGTTATGTTTTTAAAAATCTTGTGAGAACTCTCTGTTTTTCCGCGGGTAGTCTATTGCTGAGATCTATAGAGCGTGCTCTGACTTAGCTCAGTTAAAACGAGACACAAATATGCTCTGACATAAATCTGTCTCGTTTTAACTCTGTTTTGAGTCTGAACAGAGTGAGAGTGCGGTCTATAGATTTCAGCCTAAGTCACTCTCTAGAGTATACCCATGCAAAACATCAGATCGCTCCGTTGCTGCGTGATTGAAAGACAAACCAACACGCCAACACACTTATTTACTGTTCGCATAATATTAGTAAAAATATATGACGAGTGGTGACTTTAAAAATACTGCGAGTCATGCTTTTAATATGCTTTTAAAAAAGTAAAACGTACATTAGTTAAAAAAGTAAAACTTACATTAGTTTAGGAGCCTAGTTAGTAAGACTAAACAGATTTATATTTTATTTTTCCCTTTTTAGTTGCTTCTATCATCGGTTCGAATTTTTTGTAAAAAGCAATTATTCAACATGTGAAAAAGTGAAGTACACGCTTTTGTGTTTTTCTCAGTTTACTTTAGACTGACACGGTTGGTTTTGTTTGGTTTCTCAGGAAGGACGCGGTAGACCTGAACGACCTTGAAGCTGTTAATTTGCATAGATTGTTAATAGGTACCTTAACTGTCCATTTATGTTAATATTTTTTTCAAGGTACCTAACGACTTGAATCATTTAAGATTGTTGTCGTGATGGTTTTACTGCTGGGGCTTAGGTTTTCACACTTTTTCAGATATTGGTACCGAGTACAGTACCCACTATTAATTTTATTTACATTTTAAATCAAGCGATGCGCGATTTCGCAATGTTTTTTATCGATTGCTCGAACAATGCGCCGTTTCTCGATAACTTTCTAATGCTTTCGATTGTTTAAATCATTGGACTTGTATTTTATAATACGGCATCTTTCACATCTCCTTCTAGTACCATCTCCTAGTTTAAAATATTACCGATTTTGCTTAATCTCGCCTTCTCCTCTCTAGATTGTATGCAACTGTCTCAATTCGTGTCTATGTGTTTATTTATTTCGTTATTTTAATGAAATTTTACCATCGTTTTAGTATGTTTCTTTAGAACAAATCACAAAAAAGTTGTATATAAGTATGTAAGATATATACATAATTGTATATATGATGTTCGCGTTAATTCAGGTATTAAAATTCGACGGGAAAGGATAAAAAGTATCATATTTTGTCCGTCTCAATGTAATATAGGTATCTGCGCAAATTTTATCAAGATCGGTGGCTGAACTGTGAAAAGGTAGCGAACAGACAGATAGAAACACTAACATTTATAATATTAATAGATTTAAGTCATCTATTAATGGTTAGGTACTGTCATTATTACTTCGTGACCCGTCATCGTTATTGTTTGCAGTTTTTTGTTTTTTAATTTCAAAAACGCCTTTCCATTAGATACCGTACCTTGCTCATCGTACTCTAAAATTGACAGTAAAACAAAATCATTTGAACCCATTTAGTAGAAAATCTGTTGACCCAAAAGATAATTTTTTATTCACTCCCATGTTCCATTAGTGCTAAAACCTGTGATGAATCATTGTATTTTTTTACCTCCTCGTTTTTGCATCCAAAGTGTGGGCTACAATGATTTTTGCAGTTACTTAAATTTCATCTATAGCCATATATGATAGAGTCCATATTTCTCTTTAATTTTGACGGAAGTAAAAATATAGGTTAGTTGTGGTGCCAATATGAATGGTGGATTTTTTGCTCCAGTCATTAACTTATTATATCGATATTTACGAATTGTATTCAAAAGGTTTTTTGCGAACACCTTTTAAGATAAAGCGTTCATCAAAGTTTCTTATTGTACAAAGTGTTCATCAATAAAACGATTGAAATTAATAGATTCCTGTCTTTATAAGTGTTATTAATAAACTACTTACAGAAAGCAGACACTGTATTCTAATAATAATTTCTTATATTGAATGTTTATATTCATATTCAACGGTGAAAAAAGAAATTGTGAGGAAACCTGCACGTCTGAGAGTTCTCCATAATGTTCTCAAAGGCGCGTAATTGACAATTTGCTTTGGGCCAGCGTTGTGAATTATGGCTTGACTATAATCCTTGTTTGACTTGCACTCAGTTGATGAGTTGATGTGATGTGTGATAAAAATTTAAAATCTGTAACGATTTAGGTCTTTGTCTTTTTTATTTTGCAGTTTACAGTTGCGTTATTTGACGGCATTGGATGTTAACAAAGTGACACATCAATTCGATTCATTTGAATGACGTTGTTGCGAAAATTGTTGACATTTTAATTTTGTGTCATAACTGTCTATATGATAAAAATTGCGTGTCTTTTTAACCGTCTTAAAAAAAAGAGGAGGTTCTCAATTCGACGCGTATGTTTTTTTTTTTATTTTTATTTTTATTATTTTTTGGCGATGTTAATCCATAACTCCGTCAAATCTGAACCGATTTTAATAATTTTTTTTTTATTTGAAAGGATGTATTGTCAGCTTGGTTCCATTTAAATTTGGTGAAGATCTGATGAATATCTTCGGAGATGGAGGACGGAACTCCTCAATGAATAAGAGCAAATCGCTCGTGATCAGAGTGTGTGTCGGATTTTAACCATGCATTCTTCATAGCATACATACATAATGTTTTTCTATTCGGCATTTCAATATAATTTTTTTACTAATTTATGAAGAGTATGACTCTTGTCTGTAAGAGTGTGACTATCGTGAGTCGTGACGTCAAAAGACTTCCAACATGGCCAACAAAAAAAAACACGACAAAACGTATCCAGTTTATATACTTATAGCTTAAAGATTATTGTGTGCAATCTGATAATAACTGTGCCTATATGTAGGTATTCGTGTTATAGAGCTATTGCTTTAAATAATGAGTTCCATCATAGTTGAAAATCAGTAAGTATATTTTTCTTTCCTTAAAATATTTATAATTTTAAACATGTGACAGTAAAACATAATATAAGTAGATGATAATTGAGTTCCGATTTTATGAATGTAAATTACACTAAAACATTGTAAAACACGTTAAGTAAGTACATTTATAATATTACACCCGACGTTCGTAAAACGTAACATTATATTAATAAAGATTACACAAATATTATGGCGTTCGTCCGCCATTTTGGAAATGCGCCAAACTGATGTAAAACTGAGTGCTGCTGTCAATTTTATGAAGACCCTTCATTTTCACCCCTCTTCCCTGCGATGGCCTATTTTGAGTAATATTGGCAGGGGCAGGGAAGATCTATTTAAATGGTCATGTACTTTTAAATGAAATGCATGCACGCGTGGTGTAGTGTAGGTAATATTATGTTCAAGCAGAGGTTGGTATGCGGTGATTAAAAATATCAAATATACTTAATATGTTGGATCAATCGTCCTGACTCGTGAGATTTTTGATGGAGTTTTAAAAGATACACTAGTATATTTTAACCCATTCCTAACACAAGCTTTATGCTCGTTTGGAGGGGATAGGGGCAAAATACCCGTGGGACATAACTAGTCAAGAGTGAGATGCGTGATTTTATGCGTGTTTTTATAACGCAGATTAGCGTTTGTTATTAACTATTTTATTATTATAGAACCACTTAATCGACGCGTTAAAAACACCAAAACGACAACACAAATGACGGCACAATATTCGTTATTAAAAAAACCATTATGAATGAATTATGTTTATATGTATATATAAAATTCAAAGTCCTGACTGACTGATTGACTGACTGACTGAGATATCAACGCACAGCCTAAACTACTGAAGTTAGAAACTTGAAATTTTTACAGTTGGTTCCTTTTATGACGTAGGCGCACACTAAGAAAGGATTATTGGAAATTCCACCCCTAAGGGGTTTAAATAGGGGATGGAAGTTTATATGAAACTCCGTCATTTTTCAAGCTGTTTCCATCAAAGTTGGTATTTGAGCTTTCAATTAAAAATAAAAAAGTACGTGTGTCACAGTTTTTGAAAATTCCACCCCAATATCTAATTCCACGCGGACGAAGTCGCGGGGGCAAAAGCTAGTTATGTTTATAAAAATAGTGCTCTAAATGCTTATGAATAAATAATATGCTTGCATAATAATATATACTTAATTTATCAATAACTGGAACGATTTCTGTCCAAGCTAAGTGCTTCGATAGATTCTATTAAATACGTGGGTGGTTGGACTAGATAAGCGTTTCACACGTAGCTTGCTTTATCTCGAGCGTGACAATATCCGTTAGACGCCATACCTGACACCCGCACTATAATATAATAATTGCAAGAGTGTGTGTCGGTTTGTTACATTTTAATAAAGCACTGGATCGCTCTGGACGATACTACTTGGCAGTTGGCACAGATAAAATACAGTCCTTTTTTTTTTTTTTTAACTTTGGGAAAAGTCCTTCCTTATCCTCCTGCCCACCAGAGACACTTTTTTTGGAATATGTTTTTGAAACTTTAGTATTGTAATAATGCTAATAGATTAAGATACTGGAAAAATAGTAAAAAAATCTTACTTAAGATTTGTATAAGATTGCCCTTAACTTAGCCCTGTGTGAGCGCACCTCACTTGTCTGCCTTCAATCGCCATTTTGACAAAATTGACAAGTAGAATTGACACTTTTATTTATTTTTTACAAGTCTAGATAGTCGAAATTATAGTAAAATATTTTGGGGATACTACCTATTTAAGAAACCGTCACTAGATTTTTTTTTAATTTTATGTTCTTTGTGTTAGACAAATGTAGGTATAGGAGGTTAAAGATAAGTTGTCCTTGAGCATGTTCTTTATATGCTTATGTTTTAATTAAAGCCTCAATAGCCTAAACTGTCAAAGTTGCAGGCTGAAAACTGAAAGGTCATAAGTAGGCACGGCCATAAAGGATGGCGATAGAACCTGCCTGTGACCTTTCAGTCCACTCCTAACACATCAAATCACTTCTATCACTCGTGGCATTTGGAGGGGAGAGGAGAATATTAGTCAAGCTTGGTTGATATTCTTTAAAAAAAATTAAGTTTTCTTACAAAATAAATAAATAAATAAAGTTCGCATTCTGGTGAAAATTGGCATAAGTTAACCTCGTATAGACGAGTCTAAAACTCTGCTCGTGCTCGTCTGGCGAGACAGCCACAGTAAAAGTAAATCTTAGCAAACTATGATTGCAAAATACGGCTAATATCAGCTATAAACTTTGTACATAAAACAGTTTAGTTGGGCTATAAAACTAAATTTCTTTATATCAAGTTATCACTTCGTCACTAAAAATGATTTATTTTACAGCCGCTAAAGTAGTACATAAAGTATTTCTTATGATTGAACGACAAATAATTTTAAATAGCTGTTAATATTGCCAATAACACTTTATACTGCAGTTGTATAAAATGAAAGCTTGTTTTTAATACTATGTAGTTACTAGTTCTGCTCTATGGCAGTGCAATCTGCTGCTGCTGTGGTATTGTCAGGCCTGGCGCACTCCGCAGTAAACTGCGGAGCGTTTTAGAGAAATCCAGAGAGTGCGAAGGAATAAGAGTTACGTGATAGAAAGGGAAAAGTCTAGATGAATATGACGGTAGGTAAGTAGCGCTGTGTCAACCTGAATTGCATTTTATTATGTGGTAACAAGAGTCTTTATTTATTTAAATCATTTTGCGGAGTGAATCTTCTGTACCTTTAGGTACTATTAGGTATTCTCTGGTATTGTCTAAAAATGATTGTTATAGTGCAACGATCGCAATTTCCTCTGATTGGCCGACATTCTCTTATTATTTGTTAAGCCGCACTCACTCTTATTATTTGTTGTGATGCACGAAGTGCGAAGGCCATATCTATATTCAACCAATCAGAAATGATTGGGATCGTTACATTGTTACAACACCTTTTTAGACAATACCACAGCTGATGCAGGTTTCCTCATGAAACTCTTTTAATCTTAGAGCATAATGTATAACTAGACTAGATAGCCGTGATTTCGTCTGCGTGTATTAAAGTTTTTTAATTCCTGCGAAAACTTCAATTTTCTGGCATAAAATAGGCTCGGTATGAGCTATCTTCATTATAAATTTCAGCCAAATCAGTTCATTCTTTGAACTGTAACAAACATCTGTCTATCCATCCATCCTCATACACATTCGTATTTATAGGATTAGTAGGAAATAGGATTGTAGGATTTTAATAAATTAGCAGTTAAGTAGTAATACAGCTGTACCAAGATCAGAATTACTGTAGCGCTCATACTGAATACTGATGGCGATTATATCGAGACGATTACCTAACGAGGCAGCATGAAGCAATGGACGCTGGACATAATCTAGCCTAGATATTAACCTCGTTTACATACGCCCGGTGCGCTAGGCCGGCGCGATTGTAAAATACAACGAGAATCGGCTTCAGACCTTGAATTGCCTGAATGAACAATTAGAATAACCCTTTTGGCGTAGTGGTGCGTTATCTTCTGGTAAATAAAAATGTTTTTTTTTTAATGTTAGCCATTCTGAACTTGACTAATATTCCCCTCTCCCCTCCAAATAAGTGTACTTAAAGTTTGTGTTAGGAGTGGTTATAACAGTAGTGCAACGGGTGGGGATTGCACAGTCGACCTTTCAGTTTTCATTTTTCAAATATTGTATAGAAACAGGCGTTGCTTTGCGGTATTCTATGAAAATACTAAAAGACAAAGTAATATTTTGCTCTAATCCACTAAACCAGAAAAATCTGTAGGGGGAAGTCCCCTAGTGGCGGACACTTAAGGTTTTTATGAAAAATAAAAAAAATCTGTTTAGAAAAATATTACTTTATTTACGTCTTATATTAGTCAACAAAACTTAAAATCAATATCAATTATCAAAAATGCAACTTCTGCATACATATATTCAAAAACATAAATTAAACTTTGGTGAAAAAAAACGCAGTCTCTGGAAGTGGCACCTAGTATCGGACAGACTTCACTTCGAACCCCTAGCAAACCCCTGTAAACTTGTTTGGTCCCATAAACCCATTTCAAAATTCTCAAAAACTTTTATTGATTACTTACTAACAACAATGAACACTACTTTATTAAAAACAAATATAGTAAACAACTTATAACAGAGACACCTGTAACACTCACCTAAATCTTACGTGACGCAATGTCGTCCGGCCAAAAACAGTAACCAATTACTCCCACTGTTGTCGCGCGCGTCACGGGCAAACCGGGTCCCGTGACTCAGTTTTGCTGCATCCCCCCGCGCCCCTCTAACTCGTTTTTGAATCGCTCGCTTGCTTAGTCGCCGAGATGTACGAGTGTCCGGTACTAGGTGCCGTCCGGCGTTACGGGACTTCCCCCTATATTTGGCAACACGCACCGCCCGCGTCGTACACCGTCGTTTCTCCAGAATAGAAGAAACATAGGAACAACACAACACCAACACGTAGCGCCACACAAACTCAATTTTTGCAATTGTGCATTGTAGAGTCAACATCTCCTAATGATGCTTCAGATGCTCTGATGTGTCGGAGCAAAACGTACGTCGAGTGTGTTTTGAAGGAGTTTGTGTGACGCTACATGTTTGTTGTGTTGCTCCTATGTTTCTTGTATTCTGGAGAAACGACGGTGTACGACGCGGGCGCCGCGTGTTATCATACAGATTTTTTCTGGTTTGGCGGATTACAGCAAAATGTTACTTTTTCTTTTAGTCTTAATTTTATTGTTACTTACATTATACTTAACTTTCCTTTCGTATTATCTCAGTCGGTTAGGTTAGAGATGCGTACTGAAAAGGTCGCAGATTCGAACCGCACCCGTTACACTATCGTTATATCCTCCTAGCACAAGCTTTCTGCTTATTTGGAAGGGATAGGAGGATATTAGTCAAATTCAGCTTGGCTGATATTCTATTAAAAAAAAAAAAGGAAATCGATCACGATTGTTCTAATCACAATCGTACCGAGACAACTGCAATGGACGACTTCCACAGCTCGTTAACTTTGGCATCGCAACACTAATTAAACGTTCTAGCAACCGTTCGTGACTCTGTCTCTAGTCCTTTTTAACCCTAATTAGAGTAAAGTACGTTAAAGCATAAACAAACGTTTAAGTAGTGCATAAGTAGAGTAGGAACCAGTAGGTAATGATAACCTTGTTTCTAAAAACCCAACTTTACTTCTGGCCAAAAACTGGGCGTCTTTAGCAATAATTTATTATCAATGCAATAGCAAAAATGGCTTGATAACAAAGTTATAAGATGAACTGATAGGTAATACAACTCACTTTATATGCTAAAATCCGTTAAGCCGCTTAGACAGAGTTCCAAATCGGCGACCTCGTCTTACCTAGAATTAGGTTTATTATAAATCCTGAGGGAACTCCTTATTTTTCGGGTTCAATAATACTAATTATCCTATGTCACTCTGTCGTAAAAGTTTTTTGAACCAAAAAATTTCCTATTAATCTATGAATGAATGAAATATTCTTTATTGTAAATGAAAGAAAAAACAATATATATTACAAAAAAAATTGACAAAACAGAGTACCTACAATAGGCGGCCCTGTCCCCAAGAAGCGATCTCTTCCAGGCACCAATGGTTAAAGAATCATGTCTGATGCCGTTCAACAAACAAACACACTTTCGCATTAGGACTTCCTCAAAATGTACGGAAGCAATCGGTTCGCGGAAATTGTCAATACACCGGTGTTCAAGCGTCGTATATCATGAGGCTTTAGCACCGCGGAGCCCTGCCGCTCGACATTAAGTGGTGTTGAGATAAATAATAAATTTCGCCGCATCGCTACGAACTGACATAAATTAAAAAGTTGTAAAACGAAACGGCACGTGGACGAAAACTTTTTGTCATGTCTCCATTGCATTGGTACGATACGTTGCGAAACGTGTCTACGAATGTACTAATCTGTACTAATCGTCTGCATAAAAACTGATGTCGTTTTATTATTTATCTTGAATTCAATTTTTAGGGACTACCTAAGCTAAATTATGTAACCTTACTGAGAATTTTTACCAATAATTTATAAGGAACATAAAAAGGTAATTTTAAATTTCCCAAAATTCAAGTTCATAATTATATTTTATTTTATGTATGGTCTACATAAAATAAAATATAATTATGAACTTGAATTTTGCATGTGGCCACCACACCCACGATGTTAGAATTTTGTTTTTTCACAAGAGTGAAAAAACAAAATTCTACCATCGTGGGTTCGGAAAGTAGAAGATAATGACTTAAGGGGCTACATTTGTGGTCTACGTTTAGAGCTCAGAGTGTAGTAGCTTTGATGTTCTGACACTTTTTGCATTGAAGTAATGTACCTATAATACAAAATATTTCGTATTGTAATCTGATAAAATAATATCAACATTATTCATCGGAGAATTGACACTAAATCGCATATTACTGTAGTAGGTATATACTTTAGCAATATTGTCATACCCTGTCGGAATTGGCACTTTGTTTGTATTCGTAACGTTAAATGACAATGGAGCCGCGCACCCGTCGTCCTAAAATACCATCAGCTACCTACACAAGGTGATTTACTGGCAATAAACAGAACATCAGAGAGCAGACGAGTGTGTTTGCCCATGTTACGTCATTATGCACTACACTTCGTCGAACAATATGGCGCGGCGCCTTGCCTAATGGAAACAGACTATGATTGGAAATATTTACTTAAAATTTTAATACCAATTTTGACGAAAATAGTATTTGTTGGACGATTCCCGTCTTCGTCCTCTGGTCGCAAGCGATTTAGCTTTCCGGTACGATGACGTGTAGAAATCGTTTACGCCCAACTAACATTTTGGCCTCAATTAGAGCTTATTTAGAACTTATCGAGGTATAAAAGCTCTACAAGACAAGCAATACTTGTCTTGTAGAGCTATATTTTCACTTATAGCTTTACTACAACTACTATACCACTCATGGAGTTAGTATTCACTTATTTACAGCTTACTTTAAGTTTAATTTACACTTCCATACACCTTCCGCCCATCAAACAGGGTGTGGAAGGTCGCCTTTACACTTGGCCGAATTAAGTCTGCTAAGGAAAGGCTACCAGGCTGAAGGAAGACGGCCAGAAAAGAGAAGCTGCGAATGCTCTTGATGCGAATCACATCTGCCGAGACGTCACTTCGTAATGTTCACCTTGTTAACCACTTGAAAACAAAATCGTCAGTCCCTGGTACAAAATCTACTAAAAGTAGGTATTCCAGGACTATAGTTTTTTTTTTAATTTTAGCAGTTTATGTATGTATACATCTCCTACCAATATTATAAATTCGAAAGTGTGTGAGGAAGGATGTAATATGTATGGATGTTTGTTACACCTTCACGCCACAACAGCATGTTTTTTTTCTATATCCAATTTTCTGTTCAATAATTTTTAAACTTTTTTCTTGTTCAAACGTTCTTTCTTTGGATAAATGCGCACATATGTAGGTATATTAAATAGAATGTACCTATTATTAAAATGGTATTTATAATGACCACTTTATCAGCTTCAAGACATTCGGACGTAAACAGAGTCATCTACGTCGCTGATTTATTGCCACGACGAATGTGATTACGACTGCACTTGCAGGGTCAAGGCCAATTATTACATGCTTGTCAGTTATTCTCTACGTACTTGAGCGGATATTTCCGTCTTATCGAACCATGAGAGTGAGGGAATAGAGAGAGTACCTGTGTTTGCGCACACCCTTGTGCACTATAATATCTCCCGCGCAGATGGCCAATCTATCTGCCTGATCTCTCTCTACTATGAGAGCGAAGGAATAGAGAGTGCACCTGTTTTTGCGCACACACTTGAGCACTATAATATCTCCAGCGCAGATGGCTAATCAGCGAAAGGTTGGCGATGGGTTGAATGAATGAATTAAGTCTCTGAGTCAGATTACCTCTCCTCTTTCTTTCTCATCAACAAAATATATCGTTGTAGACATGTTGTAGATAACTAAGACTCTGTTATCATTCTATTCCCATAGTAAACATGTCCCACTTTCTCTCATACGATGACATTTAAACTAAAAGTAGTTAAGTATATTATTAGCATATTTATAATTACCTGGCTCTTATCGCTGTGGCTGTGTTCAAACAATAGTGTCGCAGCCGTGCCACTGCCACTCGCGTAAGCATTAAGGCCGTTAACACACGAGCGAAATAACCGCACCACGAAACGTAACTGCGGTCTGCAACAATCTTTATCGTGATCGTAAAAAAGAACACACGAGCGAAATAACCGCACCACGAAACGTAACTGCGGTCTGCAACAATCTTTATCGTGATCGTAAAAAAGTCAAAAAATTCGTGGTTATTCTTTTATACATAATCTCTGAACTGACGTTGTTGGAAGAAAATCCTCATGCGGACTAAAAACCTCCTCTATTATACTGGCACTAAGCATTTTATCAGGAGGAAGTTGTGTCTGCTTTTTTCTTGCTTCTAATCGCTCTTCGGTCGAATAGTATTACGAAAGACATCAGACTATGAGAGTGAGGAAATAGTGCATCTATATTTGTACACACATGTATCAGTTGAGATTTTGTAAGCCGAATATTATTATAAAGCTGAGATGAAAGTTAGCAAAAATCTCGTAAGTGTGCATACATAACAATTTAAAATAGTAATCTCACAAAACAATTTCAAGAATAATTGCTTTCTTCAACAAAAGAGAACAGAGTGTACTGTGTACCTAATATCAGATCAACTACCTTGAAACTTATTTAAAGTTCGAGATAAATATTTGCACACAAATACTTCGAAAGTGGGTGACGCTGCGTTATTGTCACCACGTGAGAAACTGGGACAAAACTATGCATAAATTGAGCGGCACAAGGACAACAATACATGCTGTATAAATACTGCTAGGCATACTTCTACTGAGACTAATGCTGAGATCTATAGACGTGCTCTGACTCAGCTCAGACTCAAGATAGAGTTTAAACGAGACATAAATATGCTCTGACACAAGTCTGGCTCATTTTAATTCTGTCTTGAGTCTGAGCTAAGTTAGAGCACGCTCTATAGATTTCAGTATAAATGTCGAATACGTAACCAAAATACAAAATCCGATACCGTTGGCGGTGAAGATATGTTCTTGTATGTAGAACTCCAGAGGTGGAACCTCTGGGATGTCTTTACCAAGAACCAACTCGAAGCATTAGATCGCCGTACCTACCCGTAGAATTATTATTACGCGATCAATCACTAACGCGAAAAAGCTCGATCTACAATTCTACGAAGACGCAATGTCGCCTGTCTATTTTCTTCTAGCGATAACCAAATTTTATAACCACTTTTAATACTCAAAGACTCACCAATGCAAGATTGTCAAGCGTAAGCATAACACACAATAAAATAAAGAATAAAATGGCAGTGGGAAATAAAAGTAAAACAATAAATTGTCCGCCCAATAAAACTGAATTGGGCATAAATCACTCGATTTCGCCTTTGGCCTTGGCGATAAAGATTAATTTAATTATTTATTACGCGTTTGACCTACTGGCATTGTTCGAAATGCCTATAAAAACTCGACCGTAGCCCACGATACATCTAAAGATCTAACATATCTACCCACACTAATTTCATTAATCATACACACACAATAACTATATAACGATATCAAGTTACGTCCATGTAATGGTTTATTTAGACAAAAACGAACGAAGATTTAATTTAAAAAAGAAATCATTTCTGGGTGATTGATTTTATGATAAAAAAAAGTAATATTTTGCTGTAATTCTCAAAACCAGAAAGAATCTGTAAAGCAACACTTGTCGCCCGCACCGTCTACTGTCGTTTCTCTAGAATAGAAGAAATATAGGAACAACACAACACCAACACGTAGCGCCCACAAACTCTTTCAAAACATGATGTTGACTCCACAGTACACTATTGCAAAGTCTTCTTTTTTTAGTATTATAATGAAATTCCGCAAAGTAACGCCTGGTTCTAACCGATTTATGAATAAAAATGCAGAGGGTCCTCCGATATACGAAAAGTTATATTTTACAAAGATTTACTAAATTTTAAACTCTCGTTGCTTAATTTTCAACATCTCGCTGCCATCATTTTACTTAATTACTTTGCTTTTAAACTTTGCTTTTAAAAAAGTTTGTCGCAGACTCAAAATTAGTTAGATTACTTCAGCAGTTTAGTTTTTAAAATTAAGCTCTTATCGTCGGTTTAATTTTATGTTTAAAATATTATTGTTATTGTAATACTCTTGTTTTATTGTTCGCAGGTATTGCAGATATGAAATATGGTGAATACGGTAGGATATAAAACAGCAAGAGTCTTGAACCCGAAATTAATGAGGTTTGTCTCCTGGAAATAATCATAAATGAGGTGACAGTAGCACCAGAAGGAGTAAAAGTAGAACCGGTCTAGGGCCGCAAAGCTGAAGTACTTTGGAAACCGAATGACTTTGAAGCCCTAATGGTGAACCCACGCTGGACAGCGCAGCTTTGAAAGAGTACCTAGTGGACGGTCAAATCGCTGAAAAGGCGATACAGGCGCTGTTCCTTTTTGGTGTTGTCCAACTGAGGATATTATATAATATCGCTCATTTGCGACAAGGGTGACATAATTCAAAATCGACGATGAGAGAATTCTCTCGTTAGAGAGTAATGTTTTGTGGATGCTGCGGTCTCGAAACAACACAGCGGCCAACAATGCGACAGACCATTAAGTCACAATCTTTCTCGCTCTTATTTTTTTGTGCTTAGCGTAATGTTGTTTTTATAGCAAAAAGTATAAATTCTCGACACTAAAATTGGTGAATTTTGAATTATGTCACCCTTGTCGCAAATGAGCGATATATTGGTTGAGACGAAGTCGATAATGACAAATAGATTCTTGCTGCAGTAGAATTACTTAGTGCAGCGGTAGATTCACTTGACGATTCAAAAGCAATTTGTAAACAGAGTTCGTTTGAATAAAAAGCTAAAATCTATTCCAAACTTGATTTCTAGACAGCACGCGGCAAACCAATCGAAACGGAACAAGCTAAAATCATATTCGACGTCGGATCCAGTCTTGTAGGTTTGCAGATTGGATTCTGATGCCGGGTAATTGAATCCGACCAATCCAATCCGAGTTTCACGAAAATTGTTTTACAGAAAATCTGTCGAAATTGTTTCAACTGAGCCCTCGTTTTAAAACTTAAAGCTTTGTTTTTAATATTAGGACTACATATTTTTTTATTCGATAAGATAGTCGTTGACTGCGATTTTATCTGATGGTAAGTGACAATGCAGTCTAAGATGGTAACTTCGAAGGGGTATGGCAGTGTACATTTGTTTGTCCCTAATCTGTTTCTACACGCCATCGTGCCAGAACGCCAAATCGCTTGGCAGCACGTCTTTGACGTTAACTAGCCACGGCCAAGCCTCACATCAGACCAGACCAGGGATAATTCAGAAATTATACATTCCCAAATTGCACCCGCTGGGAATCGAAGTCGAGACCTCCCAGTTATATGACCACTGCGCCAAGGAGGTCATCAATATATTAAAGAACTCAATGATGATACGACTTTCATGGAGAGCAAAAATGGTAAAAAAACACTTCCCTGCAGGAAGGAGGCAGGAAGTCTAATTATATGGCTAAAGTGCTCCAACTTCCGTACTTTTATATATTGACTTTATATGCTCTGTACCATGTATATGTTTATGTTCTGTATATTGATCAGTTAAGGGTAAAACCTTTTTAGTATTCAAAGATGGATCTTCTTTTGCTTGTATAGATAGGTTGCATTCAGGAGGGTGACTTACCTAAAAACGGCTCTACAATAGACAAAAAATAGGAATTAGAATGTTTATATAGATAGATAGATAAAAACTTTATTGCACACAAGAAAGAAACAAAATTGAATCTTAAAACTATGCATGCAAAGGCGGCCTTATTGCTTCAGAGCAATATCTACCAGGCAACCATTGGTGATAGGAGTGAAATTAGGTGTGAGGTTAGTATGGTGCAACATAAAGGATTAATTTTAGGCAATAAACATATTTATACTTCATAATAAATATGTACTATAATATTTACTTAAACAAATATATACATACACATACCTATTGTATAAAATAGCATATAGTGTCCACACTCGATTGTTAAGGAAGATTAAAACCGCGGTTTCACCCACGCTACAAAACAAACGAATGCGAAAGTGAAAATGAGTTAAAAGCGGATTTTATAACTTGAAAACAAGTATGAATTACACAGTCATCATGCTTAACTACTTGAGTATACAGTAAGTAGCTACTTATTTGTTTTGCACATTTTCTCTTTTTAACCGACTTCGGGAGGAGGTTGTCTTTTCAACCCGTGGATTTATGTAGTTATATCGATTGAAATGAGATTTCTGTACTTTTACAATCTATGGGCAGAGATTATATAAAGATAAAGATTCTATGGTGTACATTTGTATTTCCCATAAGAAAAATCTGAAATAAACTTTTAATGTCACGCTAGATTATAAATATACTAATTAAAGCGGAAGAGTTTGTTTGTTTGAATGCGCTAATCTCTGAAACTATCAGTCGTATTAGAAAAGTTATTTTTGGATTAGATAGTCTTAATGCTTGAGGAAGGCTGATGACGTTCTTTTTCATTTTCATCGGCCGTGCCGGGGTACGACCCTTAGAAGCCGAGCAAAAAGAAAGAAAGTAAGACGCTAAGCGAAAACGAAGTAATAACGCGGGCTGGTAATGCGATGCGGTGAGTCGGTGGCGGAACCGAGCAATAGCTGAACTGAAAACTACTTTTTATTCTGGTAAATCAAAGAGTTCCCACGGAAAAACTAAATCGACACGGACTAAGTCACGGGTATCAGCTAGTCTTATACATATTATAATAAAGGAAGGTTTGAAAAATCTAACTCCGCGTGGACGAAGTCGCGACCAAAAACTAGTCGCTTATATATTTGAATGCGATTTTCACTATGCCGCATTCAGAAAATGTATGCCGAGAACACATTTATCTCAATGTGACATTCAACAAAGTTGCGGGAAACAGCTAGTAAATAAAACAAAAATAAAGTGATTTATAAAAGTCAAACGAGTTATACCACACCCGAATAATCTTGATATTTGCTAACTTTTAAGTGTGTGTTGATGATTAAGGTATTCGTATAAACATGCTGCACGGATAGGACCGTAATACCAAACGTTTCGTATCAACACCCACGCTTCATGTATTAAGCAACCGATACTTCTAGACTGTGTGGCGCGAGCGTTATACCGTGCTTTATGTATCTTGATGCTTTTATATTTCATCACAATATAAGCTAAAGTAAAAGTGTGCCAGGATTACGTTTGTAAATGAAAGATGTTGTACGAGTAAAAAATATTTAGAACTTCTGAACCAAAACATTTTTGTTTGTTCTATCTCTGTTTTTCTGTTTATTAAGCTATTGCATAGCTTCTATCGCGGGCCCGCGTGGAGACCGAATCCAGAAATTCCGTAACAAAAATAACCTGACACGGGACTCCTCTCACCGCTAGATGGCGTTGATAAAAAATGCTATGCCGCGGCAGTCCCCGAGTGCCACACGTCTTTTTTTAAGTTATGTGATGCGAATACTTTATACTTGCACACTTTTAATGTTTATCAAAATTGGTTGAGTCAGTCTTAGCTATGCGTAAAATAACTATTCTTATCTTAATCTAAAAACACGAATGCAACCGCGGATAACATCCCAATTTAATAAATTAACATACATAAAGTATCTAATACTAACAATAATGGCATACATAATGGCGCAGTATCATGACATGAGTAATAGTTATGTTTACAGTTCATTACCAATCAGTATGCACATACGTATTATGTGACGAACGACGATTGACGGTTGACCTTTATTGACCTGTGATAGTCGAACACGTTTTATTGAAGTACGTTTGTACTCGTAGCTAATAGTCTATTAATTGGTATTAGGTTTGAGGTTTGTTCCTTCAGAGTAAAATATTGTCTTAAAACTTAACGAGCAAACGGGAGGAAGGAGTTCAAGGAAGACGTAGTGTACTATATTATTTTTAGTTCAGTTGAACATTTGTTCATTCGTTAATTATGTTCACTAATTCTTTTATGAAAATGCAATGCATTACAAGCTTTTTATTTTTTCTTTCTTTGTAGTAACCGCATAATATCAAAGGTTATTAGTAAAATCGACGCATAAAGAAGGTGGTATTACTTATTAACGTGACGATTTGACAAGTAATCGAAAAGAATCAGAAGGAATCTTGTGACCGCATCGCAAGCGATTTAGGACAAGAGAAAAGGAGAGCTATATTTTTCCTTGACGGTTTTCCTGAAACAAAAAGCTGTTAATGTTATCAATAATTACAGAATATTTTACTTTACAATTTTAAAAAGTTCTATGTCTTAACCTACTTCATTAATGTAAATTGTACGCAAAAGTGTTATCTCTCCTTAAGTAACCATGTAACAGGAAGCGTTTAAAAATTTTCATTACAATAGCTACTTATTCAGATAAAAGAAATAATGCGGGTGGCTTTTATGGTTACCCACCAAAGATATCTGTAACCAAAACAATACAATGAAATAAGTCTACCTTTTGTGATTCATGTTAAAGCCCGCATGGCGTTTTTAGATACAAAGATATTTTTGTTCAACAATTTTATGCTCGAGTAAGTACAACTTCCTATTATATTTTGATAGGAGTAACTATTCTTCATTAATATTATTAATAAGAAATAGTAGAATATTGATAAATAGAAAAAATACGGATCAAGTATTTCGACAAGATTCTGTTTATTATTAAATTGGTACAGTATCTGACTGACTTCAGAAGTAATCCATTTATTGTGTAATTTTTGGTTTGATACTCTATGCCATTGAAAAACCGATTTTGATATTCGTATTTTTTCAAAAATACTAGAAGTTAGTCATTAGTTTGATCCGATTTAAATGTGGTGAAAATCATGTGGTCAGCAGTCTAACGCTCTCAATCAATTTATCTTAGTATCTGCACAGCAAATTAAAGTGAGTTTTTTTAAACCTATTACAGTTTTATAATAGAGCATAATTATCTTATATCTAACTCTATTGCCCTTAGAGACATAATCGTACTTAGACTTACAGATACTGGTCTACTGCATAATAGTCCTTGAGAAACCTGTTTAATCCTATGTTGAGATTTCCCCAAACCAGATATCTGATGAATTTTATTCAAGTATCAAAATCTGTCAAATTGCGTACATCCAGCGTGATTGCGACAGTCCATTGAGAGCACGCGTGGGTGTTCAGCAGTTAGTTGATAGTAAATATTTATTTCACATGCCAAAATAAACCCTACGTTAGTCAAAAAAGGTTTAAAATTAAATGCTCTATTTGTGCTATTTTCCGGGATATGCTATAGGTGTGTAATTGCTGTTGCTGCAGGGAGTGTATGGTCTGAGAACTGATGGGCTGTTTTGAAAAGATGCTTGATAAAACCTGCAACAGACAACCCGCGATGGCACTGTAGAAGTTTTAATAATAGTGCTTTTAGAGGAATAGCGCTGTTACAGCCTTCACACATATTTAATAACTTTTCTTGTCTTACATGTTCTAGAAGCAAATACTTCTAAATAAAGAAAATCAGACTGCTGCTACTACCATTCTGACTGAAGTTCTACTATTGTATTAACATCGTGTATACTCTACTCTTATATAACTACTAGCTTTTGCCCGTGACTTTGCTCATGTTAACGGCAGGATCTCCGAAAACAGCCTGTTTTAGATTCAATGGTAAACAATCAAATATTCATTGTTTTGATAGGTTAAAAATATATGTTGTAGATTAATACAGGTTCTAATTTATTTTGCCGTTCAAAAGACCTAATTTTGAACTTCACTCGATGAAATAATATTCCGAAAACAGTGTAGTTTTCAATTGGGTTCCGGTTGTATGTGTAGTATATCAAAGTTAAACTAAAAAAAAAAATGACAAAAAATAGGCAAAAGCTTTTAGAACAATATTTTGCCGTTAATTTTTCTCTAAAAAGTTTTCTTTTTTTTTAATCATGACTGGTTTACTTTCTTTATAACAAAGTGGCTCGCGCGCCTCATTTCAGTAGCTCGCAAGGTATCATCGAGGTAGGACGTATCGCTCTAGCTGGCTCACTGCGATCCCCGCTGATCAGACGAACTATTGCAGTAGTGTTCACTTATCATAGATAATCAAAATAAAATTAGTGTGTAAATATTATTACCTATTATCTTCTAGTGTGTAAATCTTCTTATCTATTATTAAATCTGCAAATATTAATGTAAGTTAGGTACTCTTATAGTAAATTAATTAATTAAGAATACAATAAAGAGAAAATATGGGGGCTAACAATAAACAAAAGAAAAAAATATCCAGATTTAAATTACGAAAGCTTAGACAAAATTTAAGGTAAGTTTGATCCTTCTAATACAAATGTTGTACCTATTCTGTACCTTACCTACTTTATTTTTTTTAATTCTTGTGAATCTTTGGACAGACTTTCGAAATCGATCTGTAGGGCTAACATGCGCGCCACGAGAAAGTTTTGTCTACACGTTTACTCGTAGTCTCTATGTGAATCTCTACAGAGATTCACGAGTAAAGTGTAGACAAAATTTTCTCGTGGCGCGCATGTTAGCCCTACGAATTCCCTGCACTTGAGAACCATTGCCAAAATCAAAAAAAAAATGGCAGCCATTTTCTTTTTTCTCGTTATGGGACCGATTCCTTTCAAAATCGATATCTGGAGATCCCTAGTCTCATAAATGAGGTGACCAATGCCAAAATTATAAAAAGTGGCGGCCATTTTCTTTTTTCTCGTTATGGGACCGATTTCTTTCAAAATCGATATCTGGGGATCCCTGTGCTCATAAAAGAGATAACCACTGCCAAAATTAGAAAAAGTGGCGGCCATTTTCTTTTTTCTCGTTATGGGACCGATTTCTTTCAAAATCGATATCTGGGGATCCCTGTGCTCATAAAAGAGATAACCACTGCCAAAATTAGAAAAAGTGGCGGCCATTTTCTTTTTTCTCGTTATGGGACCGATTTCTTTCAAAATCGATATCTGGGGATCCCTGTGCTCATAAAAGAGATAACCACTGCCAAAATTAGAAAAAGTGGCGGCCATTTTCTTTTTTCTCGTTATGGGACCGATTTCTTTCAAAATCGATATCTGGGGATCCCTGTGCTCATAAAAGAGATAACCACTGCCAAAATTAGAAAAAGTGGCGGCCATTTTCTTTTTTCTCGTTATGGGACCGATTTCTTTCAAAATCGATATCTGGGGATCCCTGTGCTCATAAAAGAGATAACCACTGCCAAAATTAGAAAAAGTGGCGGCCATTTTCTTTTTTCTCGTTATGGGACCGATTTCTTTCAAAATCGATATCTGGGGATCCCTGTGCTCATAAAAGAGATAACCACTGCCAAAATTAGAAAAAGTGGCGGCCATTTTCTTTTTTCTCGTTATGGGACCGATTTCTTTCAAAATCAATATCTAGGGGTCCCTGTGCTCATAAAAGAGATAACCACTGCCAAAATTAGAAAAAGTGGCGGCCATTTTCTTTTTTTTTCGTTATGGGGCCGATTTCTTTCAAAATCGATATCTGGGGATCCCTGTGCTCATAAGAGATTACCACTGCCAAAATCAAAAAAAGTGGCGGCCATTTTCTTTTTTCTCGTTATGGGACCGATTTCTTTCAAAATCGATATCTGGGGATCCCTGTGCTCATAAAAGAGATAACCACTGCCAAAATTAGAAAAAGTGGCGGCCATTTTCTTTTTTCTCGTTATGGGACCGATTTCTTTCAAAATCGATATCTGGGGATCCCTGTGCTCATAAAAGAGATAACCACTGCCAAAATTAGAAAAAGTGGCGGCCATTTTCTTTTTTCTCGTTATGGGACCGATTTCTTTCAAAATCAATATCTAGGGATCTCTGTGCTCATAAAAGAGATAACCACTGCCGAAATTATAAAAAGTGGCGGCCATTTTCTTTTTTCTCGTTATGGGACCGATTTCTTTCAAAATCGATATCTGGGGATCCCTGTGCTCATAAAAGAGATAACCACTGCCAAAATTATAAAAAGTGGCGGCCATTTTCTTTTTTCTCGTTATGGGACCGATTTCTTTCAAAATCGATATCTGGGGATCCCTGTGCTCATAAGAGATTACCACTGCCAAAATCAAAAAAAGTGGCGGCCATTTTCTTTTTTCTCGTTATGGGACCGATTTCTTTCAAAATCGATATCTGGGGATCCCTGTGCTCATAAAAGAGATAACCACTGCCAAAATTAGAAAAAGTGGCGGCCATTTTCTTTTTTCTCGTTATGGGACCGATTTCTTTCAAAATCGATATCTGGGGATCCCTGTGCTCATAAAAGAGATAACCACTGCCAAAATTAGAAAAAGTGGCGGCCATTTTCTTTTTTCTCGTTATGGGACCGATTTCTTTCAAAATCGATATCTGGGGATCCCTGTGCTCATAAAAGAGATAACCACTGCCAAAATTAGAAAAAGTGGCGGCCATTTTCTTTTTTCTCGTTATGGGACCGATTTCTTTCAAAATCGATAACTGGGGATCCCTGTGCTCATAAAAGAGATAACCACTGCCAAAATTAGAAAAAGTGGCGGCCATTTTCTTTTTTCTCGTTATGGGACCGATTTCTTTCAAAATCAATATCTAGGGGTCCCTGTGCTCATAAAAGAGATAACCACTGCCAAAATTAGAAAAAGTGGCGGCCATTTTCTTTTTTTTTCGTTATTGGGCCGATTTCTTTCAAAATCGATATCTGGGGATCCCTGTGCTCATAAAAGAGATTACCACTGCCAAAATCAAAAAAAGTGGCGGCCATTTTCTTTTTTCTCGTTATGGGACCGATTTCTTTCAAAATCAATATCTAGGGGTCCCTGTGCTCATAAAAGAGATAACCACTGCCAAAATTAGAAAAAGTGGCGGCCATTTTCTTTTTTTTTCGTTATGGGGCCGATTTCTTTCAAAATCGATATCTGGGGATCCCTGTGCTCATAAAAGAGATTACCACTGCCAAAATCAAAAAAAGTGGCGGCCATTTTCTTTTTTCTCGTTATGGGACCGATTTCTTTCAAAATCGATATCTGGGGATCCCTGTGCTCATAAAAGAGATAACCACTGCCAAAATTAGAAAAAGTGGCGGCCATTTTCTTTTTTTTTCGTTATGGGGCCGATTTCTTTCAAAATCGATATCTGGGGATCCCTGTGCTCATAAAAGAGATTACCACTGCCAAAATCAAAAAAAGTGGCGGCCATTTTCTTTTTTCTCGTTATGGGACCGATTTCTTTCAAAATCGATATCTGGGGATCCCTGTGCTCATAAAAGAGATAACCACTGCCAAAATTAGAAAAAGTGGCGGCCATTTTCTTTTTTCTCGTTATGGGACCGATTTCTTTCAAAATCGATATCTGGGGATCCCTGTGCTCATAAAAGAGATAACCACTGCCAAAATTAGAAAAAGTGGCGGCCATTTTCTTTTTTCTCGTTATGGGACCGATTTCTTTCAAAATCAATATCTAGGGATCTCTGTGCTCATAAAAGAGATAACCACTGCCGAAATTAGAAAAAGTGGCGGCTATTTTCTTTTTTCTCGTTATGGGACCGATTTCTTTCAAAATCGATATCTGGGGATTCCTGTGTTTATAAAAGAGGTAACCACTGCCAGAATGGGAAAAAGTGACAGCTATTTTCTTTTTTCTCGTTAAGGGACCAATTTCTTTCAAAATTGATCCCTGTGCTCATTATAGAGGTAACCATTGTCAAAACTAGAAAAAGTGGTGGCCATTTGCTTTATTCTTGTTATGGAACTTATTTGTTACGTTCCCTTATTGGTTGAGCGAAGCAACGGCTGGATCATCATGCTCGTGAACGGGTGTCACCAACGGGAATGTTTGTCTACTTTCTGGTTAGTACAGTAATGTGGAGTGGAGATATCGAATTTGAAAGAATTTTATCACACACACACAGGGATCCCTAGATATCGATTTTGAAAGAAGTCGGTCCCATAACGAGAAAAAAGAAAATGGCCGCCACTTTTTTTGATTTTGGCAGTGGTTATCTCTTTTATGAGCACAGGGATCCCCAGATATCGATTTTGAAAGAAGTCGGTCCCATAACGAGAAAAAAGAAAATGGCCGCCACTTTTTTTGATTTTGGCAGTGGTTATCTCTTCTATGAGCACAGGGATCCCCAGATATCGATTTTGAAAGAAATCGGTCCCATAACGAGAAAAAATAAAATGTCCGCCACTTTTTCTAATTTTGGTAGTGGTTATCTCTTTTATGAGCACAGGGATCCCCAGATATCGATTTTGAAAGAAATCGGTCCCATAACGAGAAAAAATAAAATGGCCGCCACTTTTTCTAATTTTGGCAGTGGTTATCTCTTTTATGAGCACAGGGATCCCCAGTTATCGATTTTGAAAGAAATCGGTCCCATAACGAGAAAAAATAAAATGGCCGCCACTTTTTCTAATTTTGGTAGTGGTTATCTCTTTTATGAGTACAGGGATCCCCAGATATCGATTTTGAAAGAAATCGGTCCCATAACAAGAAAAAATATAATGGCCGCCACTTTTTCTAATTTTGGCAGTGGCTATCTCTTTTATGAGCACAGGGATCCCCAGATATCGATTTTGAAAGAAATCGGTCCCATAACGAGAAAAAAGAAAATGGCCGCCACTTTTTTTGATTTTGGCAGTGGTAATCTCTTTTATGAGCACAGGGATCCCCAGATATCGATTTTGAAAGAAATCGGCCCCATAACGAAAAAAAAAGAAAATGGCCGCCACTTTTTCTAATTTTGGCAGTGGTTATCTCTTTTATGAGCACAGGGACCCCTAGATATTGATTTTGAAAGAAATCGGTCCCATAACGAGAAAAAAGAAAATGGCCGCCACTTTTTCTAATTTTGGCAGTGGTTATCTCTTTTATGAGCACAGGGACCCCTAGATATTGATTTTGAAAGAAATCGGTCCCATAACGAGAAAAAAGAAAATGTCCGCCACTTTTTCTAATTTTGGTAGTGGTTATCTCTTTTATGAGCACAGGGATCCCCAGATATCGATTTTGAAAGAAATCGGTCCCATAACGAGAAAAAATAAAATGGCCGCCACTTTTTCTAATTTTGGCAGTGGTTATCTCTTTTATGAGCACAGGGATCCCCAGTTATCGATTTTGAAAGAAATCGGTCCCATAACGAGAAAAAATAAAATGGCCGCCACTTTTTCTAATTTTGGTAGTGGTTATCTCTTTTATGAGTACAGGGATCCCCAGATATCGATTTTGAAAGAAATCGGTCCCATAACAAGAAAAAATATAATGGCCGCCACTTTTTCTAATTTTGGCAGTGGCTATCTCTTTTATGAGCACAGGGATCCCCAGATATCGATTTTGAAAGAAATCGGTCCCATAACGAGAAAAAAGAAAATGGCCGCCACTTTTTTTGATTTTGGCAGTGGTAATCTCTTTTATGAGCACAGGGATCCCCAGATATCGATTTTGAAAGAAATCGGCCCCATAACGAAAAAAAAAGAAAATGGCCGCCACTTTTTCTAATTTTGGCAGTGGTTATCTCTTTTATGAGCACAGGGACCCCTAGATATTGATTTTGAAAGAAATCGGTCCCATAACGAGAAAAAAGAAAATGGCCGCCACTTTTTCTAATTTTGGCAGTGGTTATCTCTTTTATGAGCACAGGGACCCCTAGATATTGATTTTGAAAGAAATCGGTCCCATAACGAGAAAAAAGAAAATGGCCGCCACTTTTTCTAATTTTGGCAGTGGTTATCTCTTTTATGAGCACAGGGACCCCTAGATATTGATTTTGAAAGAAATCGGTCCCATAACGAGAAAAAAGAAAATGGCCGCCACTTTTTCTAATTTTGGCAGTGGTTATCTCTTTTATGAGCACAGGGATCCCCAGTTATCGATTTTGAAAGAAATCGGTCCCATAACGAGAAAAAAGAAAATGGCCGCCACTTTTTCTAATTTTGGCAGTGGTTATCTCTTTTATGAGCACAGGGATCCCCAGATATCGATTTTGAAAGAAATCGGTCTAATAACAAAAAAAAACTGAACAAAATATGTAGTAAGTGTACCTAATAAGTAAAATATTAATCGAACTTACTTAATACCTTGTTTGAGCTTTAGCAGTTTAAAACTGCATGTTTTGTTCTTTCTTCAATATAAATATTTCATAAACCTTAGAACTGCCCTACTGTTAGGCATCATAAGGTTATTTAATCTATGACGTAAAATGTTCGCTGCGGCGGGGTTAGCGAGTTCATTTGATGAGCGCGAGCGAGACCTCACCGTGCGAGGAACGAAGTGGCTCTAAAATACCTACTGCGGCCGAAGATCGTGCCCTTAAGTTCGATTTTTTAAACCCTATTTTACCTCCATAATGGTACAAACATCCTTTCTTAGCGGATACCTACGTCATAACAGCAAATGCTCGATTCATACAGTGATTTGAGCTGTGTATTGGTAGATCATTTAGTCAGTCAGTCACCTTTTTCTTTCATATGTAAAGAAGATAAAGGCTCAACTTTATTGATCGCCAGCTCTCGGGCCAGTAGAAAATGTTGTCGGCATAATTATATGTAACGGTTTATTCTATTGAATGAGTGAATGGTTTATCGCTGCACTTCTCTCGTTGTTATTTATATGCAAGGACTGCGGAATTGCATTTAGATTTTATCATTCATACACTCACGACACGGCTCGATGCCGTGTAGAAACAGATTAGGGTTATGGGTTAAACACTGCCATACCCCTTCCAAGTTCCACCACCACCACCACTTCCATCTACCACATCATCGCTACCATCTTAGACTGCATTGCCACTTACTATCACGTGCGATCGCAGCCAAGGACTAAAAACACATTACATTGACAAAACACTCGCTACATATTGTTCCTACGGAATCGTTTATGTGAACCTCTCTAATATTTACTAATAAATACAATCCCCACCCTTTGCACTATTGTCGTACTCACTTCTAAGTCCTAACACAAGTATTAGGGAAGAGGGAATATGAGTCAAGCCAAGCATGGCTAATATATTTAAAAAAATAAATAATGTTTCATGATAATCTATATTATTGAGTATTTAATAGTGGAACAATTGAGATATTTTAATCCTCCGGGCAAAAATAAATCCAATGCAATACATACAGTGAAGACATTCTGCTTACGTTATTTTTTGGACAACAAAAGGTTCAAACTTTATTAATCGCTCTACATTATGTTTGTGTTAAAATTCGTTCCAGTCTTTTTAGTGATTAGTTGATTATACAAGAGATTCTTAATTCAATTTATAATCATCATAATTTATTAATTTAATCCGTGCAAGAGTTTAATTTTTTGCATGCGTTTAGTTGAAAACTTGAAGAGATATAGGTACATAGGCTTCCTTTTATTAAAAAAAAAAAATAGATAATTTCCGCGGTATTTTTAAAAATCGAACTGAATGAACTAACGCGGGCAAAAACTTGTGATTTATGAATTTTGTTTGAACCTGAGACTTTTTCTAGCAATGCCGTCGACTCACGCAAGTAGCTACGCTTGAGTGATCGCCAGCTTATCACCCGACCAATATAAAAGTTCAACAACCTCTCAAGTGAGAAACAGGAATCATAATAACAGATAACACTAATGTCACCTATAAAACTCTACGCAACATAGGATACGCGACTTAAAAATTGTGCAAGGAAAACCAGCCTGTATTCCTCGGGTTTAGTGGTGAAAACACCGTAATATTTTTTTTGACGATAGAGCGTGCTGAAACCTGTATAATATAATCTATATGGGACCTTTATGACAGCGTAAGTTGAGTAAACTGGAGTACAGCAGGGGTATTGTATTATGAGGACATTGTGAGTACAGAGTTGGATCTTCATAGATAAGTCATGTAGACTAGTCTGTGTGTTTTTTTTATCGTGATAGGGCCTTGACTGCAATATCATCTGATGGTAAGTGACGATGTACTAAGATGGTAGCGGGCTAACTTGGAAGGGAGTAGACCGCAAACAGAATGGGAGCGGGGCGGCAAGCGGAATCCGCTAGCGGGAACCACTAACGCATAGTTTTGATTATGCACGGAGTGCAAGCGGGTCGGGTGTCGCGAGCGAGGCATTCGCGTGGTTGTTTGCAAGTCTGTTTGTTTTTTCTGCTCGACCCGCCACCCGCTACCGTTGCCCGCCCCACGGCACTCTGTTTGCGGCCGTAGATATGCCTTTAAAAGGCATATGCCTTTAAATATGGTATGGTAGAGTCATGACGTGTCATAAGAGCTACAAGCTGGCCTACGTCCACCATCTACCACTACCATCCAGTCGTAACGCTTAACCGCTCAGTGGCACGACTTCATGATAGGGTAACTAGCCAAGGCCAAAGTTGAGACAGAAGATAATTTAGAAATTATTATAAATTTTGTTATCACGAACCTTTAGGGGACTCCTAAAGGTGAAAATGATATTGGGCAAGGTATTAAACTTAGGAGCTACTTACATAAACAGATTCCTAATTGGGGGATGATTTAGGATGCTTGGTGATGATGTCCATTTTCTAATGGACATTAGTGTCTTCTTCTTGTTGCTATCGGCGTGTTGCTAGCGTCGCTTTTCTTTCCCGTCACACTATTTGTCTGACCATGCCCTAATTTGTACCTCTTATTATAAGCCCTGTTGATGAATATCTATCCCCGATGATTCCTGACAAAAGAATCTATACAATGGGCTTGTATACTAATATCCATGAAGTGGTCTTCACATTGGGGTGGTCGGAGATTAGAGAGGGATGCTGCATTGTTGTGCTCTAGTGTGCACGTGGGCTTACAGATGTTCGGTAAAAATAATTTAGCCCAGGTTTTTGCTACATTGTTCGGTTAATTGGTACATCCTTCTTTGCGAAAATCTGATATAGGGGCTGCGAATTGGTATATTACCGACTGAGATTTTCTCTTATTACATTTTATCTTCTACTAGCTTTTGCCCCCGCGACTTCGTCCGCGTGGAATTAGATTTTGGGGTGGAATTTTCAAAAACTGTGACACACGTACTTTTTTTTTTAACTGAAAGCTCAAATACCAACTTTGATGGAAACAGCTTGAAAAATGACGGAGTTTCATATAAACTTCCAACCCCTATTTAAACCCCTTAGGGGTGGAATTTCCAATAATCCTTTCTTAGTGTGCGCCTACGTCATAAAAGGAACCAACTGTAAAAATTTCAAGTTTCTAACTTCAGTAGTTTAGGCTGTGCGTTGATATCTCAGTCAGTCAGTCAGTCAGTCAGTCTGATGTTTCGATGATTTACGTAGGGGCCTTTGAAATGTAACTCTATTAATTATTATACCTTATAAATTAATAATATTTTCATTGAAGCCAAATAAAAGCATAGTTAAGCTTAACACTTACTTGTAGTATTTCATTTATTTTCTAAAGTCAGTTAAAATTAAGATTTTAACTAAGGTTAAAATGCATTCAGATTTCAGAGGCAGTGTCATCTCATTATTTTTCCCCCACCACAAAGCAGAGCTCAGTCAGTTCTTTTATTTGAATATCAAACGTACGCTCCGACCTCTGATATTGTATAATATGTATATATAATAAACCCTCCGAACGAATGTCTGTAATGAAGGTCTGTTTTAACTAAGCCCACAGAAAACCTTATAGTTAAGATCTAGCTAGGTCGTAAGTCTAGGTCGTATGATGAATGAAAATCTTATAAAAGCGAACATGTATTTATAAATTTATATTCATTATTCTCGAGTTTTTGCCTGCAACTTCGTCGCATGGACTTAGGTTTTTTTTAGCCTATATTAGTCTCCATCTCATCAAATACCTTGAGTAAAAAAATTACGTCAATCCGTAGGCTCTGTTGCAGCGTGCTTGAGGGATAAATAAAAAAGACGTGTGGCACTCGGGGACTGCCGCGGTAAAGCTATTGCATAGCATTTTTTATCAACGCCATCTAGTGGCTCACCGTAGAGGAGTCCCGTGTCAGGAATTTCTGGATTTGGTCTCCACGCTGGCCCGCGATAGAAGCTATGCAATAGCTTAAAAATATCTTATGTTGACCAGGCAGTCTTGCTTCCATTATACAAAAATGTAACTTCAGTAGGTAGTTTTGCTATATTTTCGCAGTGCAGATCTAATAAACAGGTCGAATAAAGGTTGTGACGTCAACGGTGATAACTCCACTCTTTGAACTTCTTCTTTAGCAACCGATAGATGTCCACCGCTGAACAAAGGTCTCTTGCATGGACCTTCACAGGTATCGGCCTTACGCCGCTTGTATCAAGTGGGTCCACCTAGTGGGGGGTTACCAACACTGCGCTTCCTGGTGTACGACTCTTCCAACTATGTATATGTCCCGCCTAGTTTCATTCTAGCTTCGCGACTTGCTGAGCTATGTTGGGCACTTTGCTTCTTCTACGGATCTCCTCACTCTACAATTCTGTAGTAGATACCTAATTCAGCCATAAGGCCGCCTTTGCATGCATAGTTTTAAGATGTATTCATTTTTGTTTCTTTCTTGGGTGCAATAAAGTTTTTATCTATCTATCTATCTAATTCTAGCATAAGCTTCACGGTTACTTGGATAGGAAAAGGCATAATTAGTCAATTTATCTTGTCCATTATATCCTTTTGAGAAATTCCTTACAATTAAAGGGAAGTTTCTGGGGCAATTTATAACCTCACCTGGCGTACATCTTCGTAATTCCATTAGCAGTAAATCAATTTGGACTATAAAGGCAATTACAATTATCTAGCGGGCTGCATCTCGAAGAGGTGTCTCACCGAGTATTTATAGGGAAATCAATCAAAAAATAGAACTGAGGGCTGGTGTAGACAATTAAAACTAAGCTAAGGTATTTTTTTTATTCGATGACAAGATAATCCTTGACTGTGATCTCATCTGGTGGTAAGTGACGATGTAGTCTAAGATGGTAGCGGGCTAACTTGGAAGGGGTATGGCAATGTAACCTCTAATCGGCTTCTACATTCCAGCGTGCCATAATACCTCGAAAAAATAATCGAATAAATATTCAGATAATTTATGGAGAACTGTCACCCATGTAAGTTTCCTTCCGAGACTGAAGTAAAAATATAATTCTTTTGCTATAATTCGCCAAACAAGAAAAATCTGGGTGGCAAAAACGCGCCGTTCGCGCTGTATACCGTTGTTTCTCAGGTACAACACAACACCACGCAAACTCTCTCTCTCTTTCTCTCTCTCTCTCTAAAAATACTCTACGTACGTTTCGCTCCAATACCGGGGCATCCTCAGCAGATGTTAACTCAACAATGCAATGCAATGCAAAAAGAGATCTTCATATTTTTCCTTCAGTGTCACGGAATTTTGCAAAGCAATTACTTATATCCAATTTCTCCTTCAAGTGAATTATAAACAGAAAAAAAAAACAAACAAAAGAATCAAAAAAACCGTAATACATGCCAGAAATATTTCATAAGAAGTTATAATAATTACATTTATCGCAACGAGAATTTATATCTACGCGTTGCTAAAATGAGCTGTCATTTCAAAATTTTCAAGCATAATTTTCCCATTAGTGTACACCTTGCCTTCGCGCACAGTGCGGCGAATTGGTAATTTCGCTTCATAATGCCAGTACCTAGGCTCCAGGATGGCAGTCATTTCTTAGGTTTTGTTTTAAATGATATAACGGATTCTATAATGGGAAGCTCGGCGCGTTAAAGTCGAAGTACGCGCACTGTATATTATGGAGTATGGTAATTTTCTATGACATGTATGATGTATGGTTATCTGGAATGGATTTTTTGCTTGACAAGTTTGAGCTTTATTAGGCTTTATTATGATTTCGTCGTTGCTTCATCTCGGTTGATACACGCCTACGGTGCCATGTACACTGAAACCTAAGCTAAGCTAAGTTATTTTAGCTAAGCTAAGCTAAGTTTTTTAAATTTTTAAAAAGGGAGTCCTCTTTCATAGAAAGAGATTTTATTGTTTCACAATGCCAGTACCTAGACTCTAGGATGGCAGTCATTTCTTCGGTTTTGTTTTAAATGATATAACGGATTCTATAATGGGAAGCTCGGCGCGTTAAAGTCGAAGTATGCGCACCGTATATTATGGAGTATGGTAATTTTCTATGACATGTATGATGTATGGTTATCTGGAATGGATTTTTTGCTTGACAAGTTGAGCTTTATTAAGATTTCGTCGTTGCTTCATCTCGGCTGATATACGTCTACGGTGCCATGCACACTGAAAACTAAGCTAACCTAAGTTATTTTAGCTAAGCTAAGCTAAGTTTTTTAAACTTTTAAACAGGGCGTCCTCTTTCATAGAAATAGATTTTATTGTTTTACAATGCCAGTACCTAGACTCTAGGATAGCAGTCATTTCTTAGGTTTTGTTTTAAATGATATAACGGATCCTATAATTAAGGATAAGCTACCTTTCATCCCGTTAAAAAAGAGGATATCCGCGGGATTTTTTAAAACCTAAGTCCTATTTATAGTACTTTTTAACTTTAAGACGTCTTCACATAATATTATACTAGCTACTTACCTATTGAATACACACATAATTTCTAAAACTTTTGATGAAAAATCCTTCGTCATCCACGAGTTTTACTTGTAGCATCACTAGTAACGTTCAAACGACGATTTTTAAGACACGATAAAAGATTTATTGGAAGCTGCTATAAAAGATGCCTGTCTCATCTCAAGGAATGCCTTATTTCGGACACTTTAGTACGGCTGTACACCTTTCAATAGCCCATAAATACGAAGGCATCGAAACGCTCGTAAAATTGAAAGTTAAGGCTTGGTCATACACTGTACACATAATGAAATGTCAGCTAGAATTCGTCCACGTCCCTTGAAAATTTTCCGGGATAAAAAGTATCCTCTAGGTCTGCCGGATGCTAAATTTGTCTGTGACTCGTGGAAATCCTTTCAGTACTTTAGCTATGAAAAGGTATAAAAGTGAGATATATGGAAGAAAAGATTCAGTTTCGCATTTATACATGTACTATCCGTAAAATTAAAGAATGGTTTTAGAAATGGCGGCTCATTATGCCGGTACTGTCAGCATACACGGGATCTATAGCGAGCGACAATCTGCTAATAATCAATAAATTATAATATACTAGTAAATAATATATATATTTTTTAATTCAAATAATGTAATCATTTTTGGTTTTATTTAAGAACTAGATGATGCCCGCGACTTCGTCCGCGCGGATAAAGGTTTTTTGATTCCCGCGGGAACTCTTTAATTTTCCGGGATAAAAAGTAGCATATGTTTTAATCCTGGGAATGAGCTATCTCCATTCCAAACTTCAGCCAAATCGGTTCATGCGTTGTGGCGCAAAGGAGTAACAAACATACACACGTACACACACACATACACGTACAAACTTTCACCTTTATAATATTAGTGTGTTGTGATTAAAATAATCTTGTAAAATTATGTTGTACACGCTGTTGATTACCAATAAATAAATAAATAAAGACGGTAATTTTATCAGTTTATTGTTGTTGTCCGTACCGGCGAGTGTGAGTATAGATAGCGACAGTGTGCGAGTGAGAGGTGAACAGAAGCGACGCCATTTTCAAAACCATTCTTTAATTGTACGAGTAGTAGTATTAATAATAATTAGTATGCTTATGAAAATGTTAGAATCTAACTCAAACAGGGCCTATACTACCAACGCTTAATAAAGCAGTATGTCAAAATTGTTTTGACATATAATACAAAGTTAAAATACCACTACCAATGCCTATACTCGTACTACCAACGTTTAAAGCAGTATTTCAAAATTGTTTTAATATGTCGTACAATATCATAATAGCCCAGTCATTAAAGCCAAAACCCGAAAGTAATTAGTAACTTGATAAAAATTTTAGGGGGTTTTTAAAGAAGGTAAAATAACTTACCGTGTGATTTTGCAGTGTTGTGGGGTGTACGGAAAGGGTTGAAAAGTGGTGAAAAGGGTTTTTTGTTAATAACATTGCCAAAAAAATTAGTAACACGCTGCAAATTTATAATAAGGTTGTTCTTACCGTTTTGTAACGTTTATTAAATTTGCAGCGTTTTGCAACATACGGAACATTGTTTATTATTAAAAAACAATGAAATTTGTTATTAACAAGGGTAAAAAAAATAGTAACACGCTGCAAATTTATAATTAGGTTGTTCTTACCGTTTTGTAACGTGTATTAAATTTGCAGCGTTTTGCAACATACGGAACATTGTTTATTATTAAAAAACAATGAAATTTGTTAATAACAGGGGTAAAAAAAGTAGTAACACGCTGCAAATTTATAATTAAGCTGTTTTTACTCTTTTGTAACGTATATTAAATTTGCAGCGTTTTAGTAATTAACAATGTTCCGTATGTTGCAAAACGCTGCAAATTTAATAAACGTTTGAAAACGGTAAGAACAACGTCATTATAAATTTACACCGAGTTACTAATTTTTTTTACCCCTGTTATTAATAAATTTCATTGTTTTTTTAATAATAAACAATGTTCCGTATGTTGCAAAACGCTGCAAATTTAATACACGTTACAAAACGGTAAGAACAACCTAATTATAAATTTGCAGCGTGTTACTATTTTTTTACCCTTGTTAATAACAAATTTCATTGTTTTTTAATAATAAACAATGTTCCGTATGTTGCAAAACGCTGCAAATTTAATAAACGTTACAAAACGGTAAGAACAACCTTATTATAAATTTGCAGCGTGTTACTAATTTTTTTGGCAATGTTATTAACAAAAAACCCTTTTCACCCCTTTTCAACCCTTTCCGTACACCCCACAACACTGCAAAATCACACGGTAAGTTATTTTACCTTCTTTAAAAACCCCCTAAAATTTTTATCAAGTTACTAATTACTTTCGGGTTTTGGCTTTAATGACTGGGCTATAAGTTGTCATTATAACGACATCTCAAAACATAACTTATATAATACGTTGATAGGTATAGGCTCTGCAGTTTTCCACTAAAATCTATGACGTATGCACAGATTTTAGTGAAAAATAGATAAATTCTCTGAAAAATAGATAAAAAGATCTTGAAATAGATAAATTATGATAGGCAGTGCCTATTCTGTGTCCACACAGAGTTCAACGCTGATGGAACGAGGATGTACTCGGAACAGGCTTTATATTACGCAGTAGCCTTCCCTTTTACTTTAGACTACTTTTTGTTGCCACGGCTATGAGACCAAGACATTTCCCTGAAGATCAGACCGGCTTTTGTCTAAGGCTTAGGATGTAATCTACACAACACCCTTGACACTCTACTTAGACTAAAGACAGAGTTAAAACGAGACAGATTTATATTAGCGCATATTTGTGTTTCCTTTTAACTCTATCTTAAGTCCTAGCAAAATCAAAGCACGCTCTGATCAGACTCTAATGGTGAGATCTATAGAGCGTACTCTGACTTAGCTCTGACTTGAGATAAGAGTTAAAACGGAATACAAATATGCTTTACAGATTTCAGTCTAAGTATTTGTTTAGGCATTCATTGGCCTTTTCACCGGAGAGATATTTTATTTTCAGAACCAAAGTGTGATTTTAAGTAGGTACCTAGCTCATCTGAGAATCTACGCTTAGAAAAAATACTGCTATCTACGCTTTCGACATACAACACGTATGACAGTATGTTGGAAATTAAGAGTTGGCGCTACAGAGACAAGTAACCAAATGGCCTCTTTTTCTACACCAACGATTTGTCGATTTGTCCCATCTGTAACTAAATCAACTTTAAAATATCTTTGTTACGCGAGGAATCATGGCGTTTCACATCTCGGCAAAAGAAACTGCTTTAGATAGGTACGTGATGTTTCATGAGAAAGTCTTATTTATGCGCGGTGTAAGTCATAAGCGATCGCGATTAAGTTTATAAAATCCAAAGTGTCACACAAGTTAACTCAGGAAAATCACTATTTGCACTATAAAAAGTTACACTGCAAGGAATTGCGGATATAGCTAGTGGAATTTTTATTTTAAGAGAAGCATTCTAACAAAACATCTAAAACGTTACATTAAATTAAAAACATTCATTTAAAAACGATTTTAACTGTAAGACAAGTTCTAGATTAAAACCCCGGTATTCACCAAAGCGTTGCGCTTCGTGCACCTCTAGAAAATTAGAAAAATATTGCCTCCAAACAAATATCTAGAACTGCGTGGGCTTATTTCATCGCTGCATTGCCAAGTAAATTACCGACGAATTTTGACATTTCTGGACACTCAGCTTTTGTACATCAAAATTATTCGTAGTTTACAGTTTAATTGGATACAGTCATGGAACGTTAGTAAAAAGATATAAAGAACGCGGACGAAGTTGTGTGCATCATGCACACAACTTCGTCCGCGTGGATTAAGGTTTTTTGATTCCCGCGGGAACTCGTTAATTTTCCGCAATAAAAAGTAGCCTATGTGTTAATTCAAGTTATAATCTATCTCCATCTCAAATTTCAGCTAAATCTGTCATGTAGTTTTTGCGTGAAACAGTAACAAACATACACACACATATTAACTTTCACCTTTATAATGTAGTAATTGTAATTTAGTATGTATCGCTACCTCTTGTACATTAAAATTCGTATATGATAATAATATGACAGTAACGTGATGCGTGAGATTATGTGAAGGTATGATATCTAAGCGAGTATACCTATAGGCGCTTACGTTGCCCCGTAACATGGTAAAACAACGTGACACGTCACAATGGACTTTTGGACGTCGCTTGCATCGCAATAAGGTCGTATTACGAGAAGCTATGTATATGTGAAGCTGAAGTGTCAATGGGCGGGGCACATATAGTTTGAAGAAACTATGGTCTTTCTGGTGACAAGATTCTAGAGTGATAACTTCTCACTGTTGGCAGACCAAGAAACAGGTGGACCGACGACGCCAGACGCGTCACAGGAGTCGCTGCATACAGGTGGTGCAAGACCGGGGCATGTAGAAGTTTATACAAGACCTGTGTATGTATGGAGCAGAAGAAGGTAACTTATAGGCGATCGATGTCTACTATATCGATTCGAGTCAATTGAATTCAAGGAATTCAAGCCATAGAGCGATACCAAACTACAGGGGCCCAAGTCTGCTATTGCAATAGTAGTTCAATTGTCTATCAATGACATCCCAATTGCTACTTTTAGCAATTTTGGTAGTCTACTAATTCAATGGCGTCACAATTGTTTTCTGATGGTTTGCCACTGACACATCTAGCTTAAATAAACGTTTTTAATATGTAGTTTTTTTTGAAACTCATTTCGGCAAACGCTTTTTAAGCTAATGGCAATACCCTCGTATCATTGAATTACAATCCAATTATAAGAAATCGAACGACCATTATGAATTTAGTAGACTACGAAATTTTGGACCAATGATAATTGCATTGTAATTGTATTGCGGTTCAATGACAATGACATGTAAAATAGCAGACTTGGGGCCCAGGTGTGGTGTTGTTGGTGGTTGATATGTGTCGCAACATCACACACACAGACACACAAATTGCGCAGACACACGATGCGCTGCGATATCGTCGTGCTACTTGTTTGTACACAAGCCTAGCCGCGTGGGATACTATTCTACGAAATCACTCTATTGTGTGCTAGGGCACCCGTGCGAAGCTGAGCCCGCTGAAACAGTGTACTACCTGTTCATTTGGCTCAAGTTGGCCGTCGTCGACCGTTACAAAATGACGTCATACCGTACCGTTGGCAAGAAAATATTAATTGTATTTTTTACTGTAACCATCACTGTGACGGAAGTTTTCTTTTCTGGCAATGCTTTTCATGGCAATTTTTGATTTTTAATTACTTATTTTTTCCGCTTGAAGGGAACATTATTTAAAGAAATAAATAGTCTGCGCTATGCAAAACCTTTCCTTTACTATTCACCCAACAGGCGAGCAATAATAAATAACCAAACAAAAATAAATGACTAATTTGAAGTTAGCAAAAACATTCACAACGTATCATTAACAAAACTTTGAAAAAATTTGGTAGTGACAATAGCGAGCGGTACGTTGCTATCTGTACTAAGCGGGTCTGACTTGAGGTGCGGTGCGGAGAAGCGCGACGCGAGGTAGCGGCCAACTTGATGTGAACGGGTAGTAGGTTATCTATTGAATTTCTCATCACACAGTAGGTACGTGAGTTTTTATACCCAGGTCGCGTAGATCGTATATCACTTTTTCTCCCAGAAGCCTACTGATTAATGGTTGCAGGCTTTGATTATGGGAAATTCTTGTGGAGACCCGTTCACTACACTATTATGTCCTCCCTTTCTTTGATCATCGATCTCAAGAGACGCTTGGCAATCCCTTGGTTGATTGCTTCAAACACATGTGGAAAAAATGAATACCTATTAGTTTTCTTTCAAAAATGTATATTTGTACAAAAAAAAAAAACAACAATGTTACTGATATAGTTCTTTCATTTCACGAGGGCTCGTGGCTCATGGTTGTGTGTGTGTCGTATTTGTATAAGTGTGACTTGTGAGCGAGAGTTAGAGAGTTTACTTGTGGTTACGTCGTGTACATGCACATTGCGAAAGTGTGCGTGTCTGTCTGGAGCCTAGGTGGGAGCGGTTAAGCGCGAGCAAGCTCTCGCTCACACTTATATAAACACGACACACACACAACCATAAGCGACGCGCTCTCGTGAATTGCAAGAACTATGCCATAAATTCCCATGTCGGGAGTATTTTAAATTTTCAATTTACACTTGTTCCTGCCTTATCATAAGCCTTTTCTAACAGAAGCCACATACGATCCAGTTTGTCCACAAGTCTGCATGATGTCGCGTTAGGGCCGCGGCACACTTGACGGTGTGTGGCTATCAATTTGCATGAAAAGTCTGCTTGTTATGTAAAGTTACAGTTACAGTTACCCTATGGCCCTGTCACCATGTTAAATTCTTGAGGACATGTTTATGTATCTACATTGGAACATAAATAGTTGAAGTAGATACATATTTCAGGTAACCCAAGCCCGCTAGAAAACTGGGCTTATTTGAATAAAAATGACATGTTTGTGTGTACTCAAAGGTAGGAATAGCTTTCCTATGCCCTTGTTGCTTGGAAATTATGATTCTGTGCCAAGCTGACAAAGGTTTGCATGACACAGAATCATAATTTGTACTAGTTTCCGACATAGGACGTATATTCAAAATCAAAATATTGCTTATTCAAATAGTAAGTTCTTTATTACTGGCTGACTCTAGTGCAGCTTTCAATTCTGTCAACTTTGTATCAATGGTTTTGAGTACCTTCTGACACGAATTTGGTATTTATCTATTTTGTACTCTACCTCTACATACAGATAGCATACTATCTGGCTACATACATATACAATACATACAGAATATAAGCGAAATATTTTTATTAATTCCACTGTAACAAACTGTTTTCAAAACGCTAAGATATTTGAGTATCATTTCTATATCCAATAGTTTATTAAAATGTATTACGTTTTATATTATTATTTTCTTCTCAAAATCAGTATCACATTCTACGGCTAACAGTGTTAAAAAATTTTATTAATTAGTTTAGTCATTTGATAATTTTTTTTTGAAAGTTTTTCGGGATTTTTAAAAGTTGTTCTTTTAAAGAAAATATCACAAAAACGGATTATTAGTAAAAAGTGTGTTAAGTAATTAAGAACCTTGCTTTCACGCTCAAATAACTTCAGACGTGGTATAGCGGTATATCTAATACCTATGTAACCGTTGTGTTAATATTTAAAAATCCAAGCTTTGTTTAGTAATTTTGTGTTTTATTCAAATTTCATCCAAAGTAACGTGATCTGCTCCGAATGAGCAAGCCGCTAGGGTTGTCAATCGTTATCGTTACATTTTTTGTTGCTATTTGACTGACAAGCTTTATGTTAAGCTTAATAAAACTGTTGAAAATAAAAAAGTTGAATCTTTATCAATATGTTATGTAACCTGACCATATCTATTATTTTTCCCTTACGTCTTCTCCCACTGCCTAGATTCACTGTGGTGGAATAAGAGTAAATAAATGAATAAACGTATACTTACGTAATATTGAATGTTCGTAAAAATGTATTTCTCTTGAGCAGGAAACAGGAAAGAATAAGGATAGAAGATAGACATGCAACGTGTTTGCATTTTTGAGCAATTGCAAAATTCTCTTTATATGTACTTCAGGGTTTAAAATACAAAAAATACCTAATTAAAAGCTAGCACAATAAATATTTCATAGTAACTGAATTACAACAGCTGACATATTCTATTTTGTCGTTTTTTTTTCTTAGAATATATTATGTATTATTTTAATTTTAATTAAATAAATGATTTGGCAACCCTATTATATGCAGCACACGCAAGGTTCTAATTACATTGGTTGTTGACGCAATTGTAATTTGAAACGTTTCTTAAGCTTACTATACACTTGTCGAATTCTGCAATCGAGATACGTTATCTCACGATCGAAGAAATTAAATACTTTAAAGGACAACGGTCGGGGTCAAAGACCTTTGACATATAAAGTTTTATCTTTGTAAACATAAATTTATTGTACAGGAAAACTTATGGACTTAAGTGTATCTGGTGTTGAATTGTTAATTTAAAATAACATCGTTAATACATTTAAAAGGGACTTGGATTTTTTCATCGGAAAGAATTTTCTCTTTAGTTAGGCTGCCGTCTTTTTTTTTAATATGGATAGGTTCCGGGGTCCATTTAAATTCTCATGCAAATAATAATGTTTTTACAGGAAATGCTATTGGTTCTTTCTCGTTACGGAAATGACACTTATTAAAAAAAAATTGGGCCGCCAACTTTGATTGAGTCTGAAACTGAGAAGTGAGTATTATTTTAATATTCAGTCTTCCAAGGAACTTCGAAAACAACATTAAGATAATTCAGCCATATTTGGTTTATGAATTGACGTCCGTATGTCCGTATGTATGTGTATAATTATTTAAAATAGAAGAATTCTCAATCTGAGAGGAGCCTCGTATTTAGTTGTGAATCGGCGATCGGTTGAGATATTTAAAAAATAAATCCCTTCTAATTTTCTAAAGCTGCACAATCTATATTATCCAAACTTAAACCTACTTATTATTACGAGCATAAATGAGTAATTGGGTGACTATACTTGCTTTTCATAAAAAAATATCTTGATGAAATAAGAGTTAAATAAAGTTATTTTAACTTCAATTAACTCTATGTAAAAGTAGCTTTACCATCGAGTGTCTCGTCACAGGCTAAAAACATACAGTATGTTTACTTTTAATTTTGTGGCTGACAGTTTGAAATAGTCCTCAAATATGCCTCTGTAAATTCTAAAGCGACGTTGGTAAATTGTTTACTTCATACAAGATAAACAAAGTGGGTATACTGTAGGCTGTAAGGGCACACAAGTAGGTTAGTAGTTGTCACAAGGCGAAAATGACAAATAAGTGTCAATATGTAACAAATTGTACTCTACAAAGATCCTTGAATTGTTAGAAGTTACATTGGTGAGGTTAAATATGTGTATAGATATAGAAACATTGAATAATTATTATGTACTAACTGAAACTATACTGTATATAGAAATCCTTGTATATAGAAAACCTTTTAGTAATGTATCGAATGTTGGGATTATCACAATCGCCAATGCGAATCTGAATGTCAAATAATACGCCAATATTCACGAATGTGAATGCGAATATTCGTATCTACTAGTGATGTGACTGGCGAATCGAATGCGAAAACTTAACTCCAACATTTGCGAATGCGAATGTGAATTGGGATGTCAAATAATACGCGAATATTCGCGAATGCAAATGCGGATATTCGTTACATCACTACTATCTAAGTATAATCTATATGTTTTAGTTTTTTGTACAAAATAAATAAATTTCATCGAGAAAATTTGCGTTTGCTCAAGCCTTAAGCCTTCTGCGTGAAATACCAAATTGGATTTTTAATTGAACAATATAAAACGCAATTATTTAAAAAGTATGTTCGGACGTGTATCGGTGGCAACACGTAGGGTTTAATAAAAACGTTTTTTTACGCCTTGAATGCCCTTGTAAAGGTTGTTATTCAATTGCATTGAAAGGTTTTAATTAATTTATATTAATGGTTGGAATTCCTTTATTGCTTGTCATATTTCCAGTACAAATTGCAAGAATTTCGAATAATACAGGGTGTATTTTTTCATTACAAGAGACGGACTTCGTCCAAAAAAGAAGGCTTTTTTAGGAATTTTTTAGGCTTTTATGGTAAGTCAAGACTTAGGAGTGGCGTTGCCAGACGTCCCGTATTTCCCGGGACATCCCGTATTTTAGGCATAGTTTAAAATGTCTCGGCGGGACTGACTCTGTCCCGTATTTGAACCGTACTTCGTTTTTCATTATGAAATCGATCTACGTATTCACACACGCAACGTTTGTAAAACGTACTCGTTTCGCACTCGCAGCCCGCATCGACCAATGACAGTGTTAGTGTCAGAATGACAATGTTAAAACTGACTCGATCCTCGGAAAAATATAAAAAATAATAAAAAATTACACTAAATAATTTTGTTTTTCATTTGTCCCGGGTAAAAAACTGAAATCCCGTATTTTTTTGCCCATTTAACCATTTGTCCCTTATAGGCTGAAAAAAAAATCTGGCAACCCTACTTAGGAAGCCAAGAGTCCGCGAGGATTTAGGCCTTTTTTAATTTACACCCAAATTATTTAATTTTCATTTACATATAATAAATTCTATTCTGAGTGTACCTTAAAGGTATATAGATAGATATTTAAGAAATATTTCATCCCCTATTCCAAATCTTTAATGGGGACGTTATTTTTGGGTTAAATTCTCGTATAGATATAGAAAAGCTGAAACAGTTTAATAACTGTACTTAATTTAACGTCCTAAAGGAGTGTTACTGTGTAAAAAAGACCTACTTCAATCCAGAGTTATTTCCAACCAAGCGTGGAAATCGGTGAACTTAAAAAAATTGTGCAAAAAAGCCGTATTAAATTCACTTTTTATAGCGAACACTCACATAAATCTTCACACTATTTATCTTGGCTAAAAAAAGCTTCGCAACAGCAGCAATAAATCAAGCTAAAATCAAGTAACGATAATGCATTGGAAATGCCTTCGACCGCGACCTTCACTGATCTAACTACTTCTTAATACTTTTGTATAACCTATCTGTAACACATCCACGTAAATTTAGCCTCTAATCAAACTTATCAAAAGGGTCAAAATCCCTTAAAAATAGTAACTAAAACACGGGGTGCGTTGTACGTTTAAGTTCAAAATGTCAAAGTATCGTGTTACAAAGTAGTACATTGCTGGTTTCGCACTTGTTACGCTGTCGCACATTTGTTGTGGGCTGTCGATGTCTCTACATCCGTGTAACCCGTCAATCTCGCCGCGGTGGTGTGCCCGCAGGATGTTCGCGACAGGCGCCGGTAATAACAAATTAGCTAGGGGTGTGTGACTCAAGAAAGGGTGGCCATAAAAATTATGAAAAGCCTAGACTATAGAGTTTTATAATAGAAGTTGGCAAGCAAAGCGACTCACTATATTTTTAGTAGCCTTAGATTGCCACATTTTTTTCTGATGACCATTAATAATTGTAATCCTGTTAATTATAATATTATAAATGCGAAAGTTGATGTATGATTGTTAATCAATCACGCCGCAACGCCTGAACCGATTTGGCTGAAATTTGGCACTTAGATAGATTATAGATTGAATTAGCACATAGGCTATCCCGTAAAATAAGAGAGTTCCCGCTGGAATCCAAAAAAAACTCAATCCACGCGAACGAAGTCGCGGATATCATCTAGTAGATGATACTGGGGAACTTAACTCTTAAATCACTGTGTTGAAAATCATTTACAGTTTGGCTACAAATTATTAAAGCAACAAGGAAATTGATCGCTTTAATTTAATTATTTTTATTTATTAATCTCAGAGAATTAGAAAAAAATATTATGAAAATAATTTTCACCCTGGTGGATTAACGGCATGTGTACGTGAGCCTTAATAACGGTACGCATCATTCGTCGATCTTTACAATCATGCGTCGAGTGTAATAAACCATAAATAAATCCGATTTGACATTAACTCAATAACACTTAATGAACATATAATGATATGGAACTAATCATGCATTAACAAACCCGTCCACCATCGTGTGACGAGTTGTCACAACAGCTAACCCGTCTCTTACACATATTCCGGTTACATATTTACATTAATTTAATCACATTGATATTTTTTTTATGTAGTATAACTGAAGACTCCTCGGGAAAAACAATGAATGTCACTTTTTTCGTGAAACTGACCCTTTAATGTCATCTTTTACTAAAATATAGAACTAAACTATATTTTTTGATAAAGTCAAGTAAAAAGTTTAAATAGTAATATGTTATTTCAATATTTATACAAAATGAGCATAAACTGAAAGAAATATAGACTTTGAAACTATAAAAACTTGTTCTTCTCTTTTTAATCATCTTTTGACATTCATTGTTTTTCCCGAGGAGTCTTCAACTTATATGCGTACTTATTTTTTGGAATTTGGTGAGCCGTGCAAAATGAGCAAAGCAATGTTTTTTCACTGCTTTTTCATGTCATTCACATTGACAAAGCGTTGCTAAACAAAAAATGATATACCTACTTAGATGAATGTTTCGCACTGGGGTGTTCTAGTGCTGCTGTAGATGTCAAATTGTCTGGTGGAAGGCTTTGGCCGTGGCTGGTATAGAAACCGATTAGGGGTATGGGTTGAAGCTACACCGCCATACCCTTTCCAATTTAGCCCGCATCGTCACTTATCATTAGGTGAGATCACAGTCAAGGACTCTCTTGTCATCGAGTAAAAAAAATTGTCATTACTCAGTCGGGCTTTTAATTGCATGCAGTAAACTTATCGCACCTTGAAAACAAAAGTGGCGTTTTACAAATATTGTAATTTTTCAGTATGACCATTTAGAGTTTTGACGCAGCATTTTTGTTCAATATCTTAGCAAATAACTGGAAGAAAAGAATGAAATTAATTTAATTTATTAGTTTGACTATCTAATTTAAGTTGTGTACTGAAAACGTGCCAGTAAATTATGGAGTTAATTTAGAAAACATGGTTTTAAAAAAAAGTTCCACACAGTGCCACTTTTGTTTTCAAGTTGCGTTATGTTTACTGCATGTAATTAAATGTTATATATGTGAAAGTGCGTTTGTTGATTTTTCCTTCTATAACGCCACAACAGATTGTCCGCGATCCGACGTGACGTATTGTCACAGTAATTAACCCGTCTCGTACACGTATTCCGGTTTCGGTACATTAATCTCATCGGTATTTTTTATTATTTTCAATCAACGCCGGTGGCGCCAATGCGACCAGTTCTCGGTTCCGACAGTTCCTTTTTACACTTCACACTCGACCTCGACAAACTTGAACAATTTGCATACGAGTACGTACATATTTTAATGTAGCTGCCTCCTCAATCACGTATTTACGCTAATTTTATAATGGAGCCTTATTACCCGACTGCGCGGCGCAAAGGAGGGCAATGTGTTTATCAGTCTGTGTGTGTATATGTGTGCGCTCTGGAGTACAAACGCGTGGGCCAATTTTGATGATTCTTACGTAAATCGATTCGTGTTAATCTTGGGAGTTTCACTGAAGACATGACAGCAATCAAAATTCAATATGGCGACCACCAGATGCCACATTATTTAACAGAATTTTAGATTACTGGATTGTTTTTCCCTTTCCAGTTTTTATTTATGCTGTCGGGTGTTTGATATTTTCAATTTAATATTTTATTCCATCTTAGACTGCATCGCCACTTACCATCAGGTGAGATCGCAGTCAAGGGCTATCTTGTCATCGAATAAAAAAAAAATAAAAAAAAAGTTATTATGTAGCAGATTTGGGTAGGATTTCAACAATCTGGAAAGGGATTAACCCTAAGGTATTGTTTCTACACGACATCGTTCCTGAACGCTAAACGCTTGGGCAAAAGCCTCTTGAATTACTGCCGTTGTGTTCGTCCAAGCCTTCGTTAATTATTCTGCACGTAACTTGATTAGTTGTGAGTCACCGCTGACAGGCTCCAAGGGTAATAAGAGCTACACAGGAAGAGTGGCGCGCCTTGTAGGGCGACCCGTGTGACGAGAATAACTTCACTCTCGCGTAGGTCAGTGCAACGTTGTTTATACAAGTACCAAGAATATACGATCGCTTTACACTATGTTATACAACCAATATATATTTTTTTTAAATATTAGCCAAGCTGAAGTTGACTAATTACTCTTATCCCCTCCAAATAAGCGGAAAACTTTTGCTGTGCGACAATAGTGCAACGGGTGGGATTCGAACCTGCGAACTTTCAGTTTTGAGTCCACACCTTTAACCGTTGGGCTATTGAGGCTTAAATAATAATTATAACTTGATTCCGAAAGAATTTGTAGATTTTACCATTACCCAATTTTATTAGTGTGTGAAGAAACATAATAAGTAAAGGCTATTACAAACTTAATGAATTCTTTAATGACAAAGTTGGAACTGTTCGTAGCAATCTGTCTGCTTCAGCTGACCACAAGATACATAAGTTACTTAAAGTAATATCTGTTTTAAAAAGAGCAACTGCTGAGTTTCTTGCCGCTTCTTCTCAGTAGAATCAACTTTCCGAACCGGTGGTACTTAGATTCTCGACATATGTCATAAGGGCTACAAGTTGGGCTACATGAAATAAATAATTTTGAATTTGAATCGAATATCTTTAAGGATCTGTCAACCCCACTCTCAGGCTGAAATCTATAGACCGCTTCCTCACTCAGCTCAGACTCAAGACAGAGTTAAAATGAGACAGATTTATGTCAGAGCATATTTGTGTCTCATTTTAACCTCTTAAGTCTGACTTAAGTCAGAGCACGCTCTATAGCTCTCAGCAATAGAGTCCACTGGTGACCGGAGGGCTGGAAGTTACCTCGGCCATATACATATAACAATTTAATCCTAGCGGAGGAATTCGCTGCCGTATAAAAAGCCACTGTGAAATTAGTGGCATGAAATTAGTTTCACAGTGTAAATTCGGCTTAAAAGAGGTAGGTAGTCAAAATGAACATACCACATGTACCTATAACGTATCTCTTGAATGTAGGTAACAGTAGTTTCTCTTGATGAAATCGATAATGCAGCAAATCACATTCGTATGTTAGAGTCAGATTAACACCCGTGAGAGCGCATCCATGGGAAACTCGATCGACTCATTCCTTTCACATGGGCGTTGCATGTACCTACATTACAATGTACATATAACTAGTATACTAATGTATAGTGACTAATGTGTGCCATATTTTTACTAATACTAGCTGATTCCCGCGAGTCGTCTGCGTAGAAAAAGTTCAGAGTGACTTGCTACTAATCGCGATAAGTTATGTCCTCTATCTCCGATAATATTTAGTAGATCTTCACCAAAATTGGAGAAAATATTTGTTATAGTACACATTTTACAATAAAAAAAGAATTATTAAATTCGGTTAAGATTTGACAAAGTTATGGAGCAAAATCAACAAAAGTTTTCATCCCCTATCACAGATAAATCTTAAAACTATCGGACTATGAGCGTTGATATGAGGGCACCTGTGTTTGCGCACACACTTGTGTACTATAATATCTCCCGCTCAGATGGCTAACCTCTGTTGAGATTGGCCGCCGGGGCCGAATTCGGTTAGGAGAACATTACTATTACACCATTATAACTTACACCATTGTTCAGAAATAAGATTTCAGTGATCCTATAATAACACTGAAAGCTGTTTTAAGCGAGTGATAGCAGCTACTATACAGCTTTAATGATGAAATTAGATTGAAGTGTTACAAAATACTTATAGCTGTATAGTAGAGTTTTCATATTCTGATATAGAACCCTAAACTTATTTAGAACCCATAATACAGACTTTATACAGCTTGAGCTGTATAGAGAACTCATAAAACACTCTTATAAGAATGCAACCTCTTTGCGACACTCTTATACAGCTCTACAAGCACTCTAAGTTCTATATAGGCTGTATTATTGATGTTCATTACGCTTATTTGCTGCTTGGGACCTATACCTAAATGCAGAAGGAATACACTTTTTGCCACCAAACCGCTAAATTAATTTGGGTAGCTTTCATACTGAGAAATTATGTACATTTATCTACGTTTAAGTGAGTGAAGACAAAACTAGCTAGTTACAAATAACACACGTGTCTATTTCAAATAGGTAGGTATATTCGCTGGTATCAGACTATCAGAGCTTCGCGAATGACCCAAATAGCTCTGTAATTTAACGCGATTTAGCGGAGTATCATTCTGTGGAGATCGCGCAGTGAAATGTTCTCGCAAATACTACGTTGATCAATCCGATCTGCGCCCCAGATATTGGAATTGAGACTGCTATTTTGTGCCAATATTTTTTTTTTCGATGCCAAGTTACTTCTTGGTATCTCACTTGGTGGTGAGTGACAATGCAGTCATGGAAGTGGTCAAACTTGAAAGGGGGATTCGTCAAATCAGCTATCGTCCAGAAGCGAGCTCTAATCCACTTATAAGATAAGTCCATCGCACTGTTTAAATGAACTGATAGACTGATTAAATAAAATTCGTCTACTTTCTATATATATGTATTTGAACTTGGAAGGGTATAAAGAATGCCAAATACTTGGATAGGCATGAAAAACATAACACTATAATCAATCGCGAAGTAGTTTAGAAGCGGGAAAAATCCATGGGGTTTATAGTTTTTAAGTACATAAATCAATTTGTTACACAACTGACTTTTGTAAACTTATGCCATTTTAAGCCAAATAATGAAAAGATCTAAGCTATCTGTCAGGCATCGGAAGAGTGAGTGAGTTGCAATTTCAAGTTGGACACCTAAATCGCAGATTATAGGTACCTACTATAGGCATAGTAACTTAATTGGTTCAGATGTGCAGGCTACTATAAGTCACTATGTCTATTGGTATACTTAGCGATTTAGTCGTCAAACTTGAAATTGTGAGTCTGCGGGTTTACTTACAAGTAATGGCGCTAAAGAATTTCCCAAAATTGTTCACTCAGAAATCGAACTTTAAACAGCGACTCGACACCACAGATCGGAAGAGGTTTGAATTCAGCCGATATCTTGATTTAACGTGATTTAACATAGAATCAATTGCGTTCGTCGACTGTGCCGTTAGTTCTTGCAAATTCTACACAGCATAGATCAATCCGATCGCTGGCCTAGATCACAGCCTAGATGCAGTAATTGACAATTTGTGCTAAGAGTGCAAAATAGCGTGGGATACTTTGTAAACGGTAACAACCTATTAATTAGGGAATGCAATCTCGAAATTGACGAGATCTCGCAGTATTGTTATTCGTAAACTCGCGAGATCTCGCTTGAGCCCCAATCTCGCGAGATTTGCATTCCCTACTATTAATGTCACACTTGGTGTCTTAATGTGTGATAGAGAATCTGAGTATTAACTTAATAGTTCAGCGATTTAAAGGTCATCTTCTTCGTGACACTCTTGGCAGACTGGAGTGGCTGTTTTTTTTATTCGATGACAAGATAGCGCTTGATTGCGATTTCACCTGATGGTAATTGACGATGCAGTCTAAGATGGTAGCGGCCTAAGTTGGATGGGTGGCGGTAATCACTTAACATCGGGTGACCCGCCTGTTCGTTTGCTCGCTAAAAATATAAAAAAAAAGAAAAATGCACTTAGGTATGTGTATAATAAATGGTAAGATCATTTAAACATCTTTGCCCCCCGTTATGACAAAATAATCGACCACCATGTTTAAACTTTAAACCTAATCATTACTATGTAATGAACCGCCGCATGCCACGGCTCCCTCGCTACAATTTATCATTCCGAGTAAGACATTTCAACGAGAGATCGTATTGCCCTCCGACACCGCTGTAATGTTTGTGTCGTGCCTTTGAATTTGAAATTAGGCAATTCGAAGCGGGACTCGCAAGTGCTCAACTACAGAACTTGTATATGGTGCTCACATCACTGTATCACGCTCGTATTCAGTGGAAGATTTACACATTTTTAAGCTATTGCATAGCTTCTATCGCGGGCCTTGAGCGTGGAGACCGAATCCAGAAATTCCGTAACGAAAACAACCTAAGGCTGGACGGGAACACGGACTCCTCTCACCGCTAGATGGCGTTGATAAAAAATGCTATGCAATAGCTTTACCGCGGCAGTCCCCGAGTGCCACACGTCTTTTTTTTTAAAGAATATTAACCAACTTGAAGTTGACTAATCCTCTATCCTCTACAAATAAGAGGAAAGCTTGTTAGGATTGGGTACGACATAGTGCAACGGGTGGGATTCGAACCTGCGACCTTCAGTTTTCAGTCAGCACCTTGGACTATTGAGCCTTGTTTGAGAAAGAAATGAAATAAATAGAATTTCATGTCTCATACACCATATTATGTTACTAACTAAATAAAAAATCGAAGAAGGTAAAGGACACAATATGAAACTTAATGCGAAGGTCAATTTGACCTTCAAAGGATCGGGAGTATCAAATAACGGTCTACTCAGAAAAATAGGCAAAAAATGACCTACAAAATTTTCGTTTCTATTTTCTTTAGCGCAGGTTAACTGTTTTTTTTTTCTTTTTTTATGGATTTTTTGCACAGTTATGATAGTCAAACGGTCAAGCTACGGTCTTCTTTTGGTCAAGTGTGTTTTAAGCTCAGAAGGAAAACGCCATGAAGTAACCTGCCTGCCTGGGAATTCAATTACAAATGACCTCCAAAATTTTCGTTTCTATTTTCTTTAGCACAGGTTATCTGTTTTTTTTTTATGGATTTTTTGCACAGTTATGGTAGTCAAGCGGTTAAACTACGGTCTTCTTTTGGTCAAGTGCGTTTTAAGCTAAGAAGGAATGTCATCAAGCAGCATGCCTGCCTGGAAATTCTACATAATATTCTCAAAGGTGTGTGAAGTCTGCCAATACGCACTTGGTCAGCGTGGTGGATTATGGCCCAAGCTCTTCCTATTCTGATAGGAGACTTGGCCGACCCACTTCTGGCACTGATGATTTTTTTTTTCTCATTTTTCAGTAGGGTGTCCCCATTCATAGAGAGAGTCATTGTTTACTAATTTTTGATTTATCTGTAATTTTTGGTATGTTTATTCGAGTTTTATTTTAGTCTTCTTCTTCTTCTTCAACTAATGGACGTCCACTGCTGGACATAAGTCTCCTGCATGGACCTCCACAAGCCTCGGTCTTGCGCCGCCTGAATCCAGCGGCTCCCTGCGACTCGCTTGATGTCGTCTGTCCACCTAGTGGGGGGTCTGTCAACACTGCGCTTCCCGGTGCGGGATCGCCACTCCAACACCTTGGGACCCCATCGACCATCAGCTCTTCGTACTATGTGCCCCGCCCATTTCCACTTCAGATTCGCAACTCGCAGAGCTATGTCTGTGACTTTGGTTCTCCTACGGATCTCCTCATTTCTGATTTGATCTCGCAGGGATTTTAGTCATCATTATTTAATTATCTTTTCCGTATTTCCATTTTATTATTCACTAGTTGATGCCCGCGACTTCGTTACCTTGGATTAGGTAAGGCTTTTTGATTCCCGCAGGAAGTCTTTAATTTTTAGGGATTAAATGTAGCCTATGCGTTAATCCTGATGATGATTGTATATAATATTATGTTTTGCTATCCATTCATTATAAAATGTAGGCTTCTTTGGTTTCTGTAGTCGGCTAAGATGTAACGATAGGGTCAACAAAACAAAGCTTAAGAAAGATAGCTTGGGCCGCTTACGAAACAAGGTACAAACTACAAACAAATGAAAAAAAAAAAGAAAATACTGAAAGCACGGCTCACGTGCGGTCTCGCGTATCGGGTGATGACCTTAGCAATGATGTACGCTCATATTCCCATATCTAGGGTTGCCAAAATTATTCAAAATTTCAAAAAAATAAATTATTTTTTAACTAAAAATTGACTGTGGAATTGCTTCATTAAAATACAGTCTGTTCTTGTGTTATTATTTTTGGTATCAATGACCGAACTTGCTCGGAGTGTTAAAAAAAAAACGCTCATAACGCGGTTATCAGGAATTTATTAGTCATTTGAAGGCGCTGGTCTAATTCTTCACTAACAAGGCCCACTCTGAGGCCTTAGCGTTCAGTAAGAACAACCTTTGTATTTTAGTGTGAATTGTAACGGAACACTGTGAACTGAATAAGTGCTTGTGCCTATGTTCCTCGCTTTGCGATTATAATTCTGCGCGGGAATATTAAACTTTGTACGGAAATCTGTATGATGGAAATATTAAATGGACTTATTATTATCAGACAGATTCCTAAAATTATTTTACTGATGCTCCCAATGGCTATCAGAATTAACATTTTCGTTGAAAGACAATTCATCATGGATGACATGAAAATAGGGTACCTAGTACCTACCTAGTAGGTACCTACCTTTATTTGCTTTACAAAAGTTACCCATTTTTCCTGAAAAATTCATAACTCTTTCTAAAAAGTTTTTTTTTTTAATTGTGGAGTTTTGCCAACCCTAAGCAAGTTATTGCAGTTTATGTGACAGGCAGACAAAGGGCTTTTTCTGCTCAACAAGCATAATAAAAAATGCCTTTTTAACCTGTCTTCGATTAAGTGGTTAAACAGTTTATCTTCTCGATGCGATGCGCTTTTAATTATTGTTTATTCATTGGTTTGATACAAGACAATAGCAATTAATTGATTAAAGACTAAAACGAGAAATTCTATCCGTTATCCTCTTTTTTCTTTTTACTCCCGTTCCCTACCCCTAATCGGGTTTTTACAAAAAACTTTTACATAGATAAGGTTTTTTATCATTATTTATTTTATAGGACATTTATACAAGAGGTATATGACAGCCCCAGCTTAATCTATAGTATAGATTCTATACTAATATATAAAGCTGAAGAGTTTGTTTGTTTGAACGCGCTAATCTCAGGAACTACTGGTTCGAATTGAAAAATTCTTTTTGTGTTGGATAGTCCATTTATCGAGGAAGGCTTTAGGCTATATAACATCACGCTGCAACCAATAGGAGCGAAGCATCAGTGAAAAGTGTTGCAAAAACGGGGAACATTATCCATATTTAAAAATCATAATAACAGAAATTGACGCGGACGAATTTGCAGGCAACAGCTAGTTTTATCATATACTTTCAAATCAACAATAGTTATGCTTAATTATTTATCTATTTTTTAAACTTGTTTGTTATTTTAATAAATTAAAATGTTATTTATTTGTTGCAGGTACTAATGCTAACTAGAGAATCAAGATTTGGAGACTTGTTTTACTGAACTTACTTTAGTAGGTACTCTTTCTGCGGTAAGCATTATCAGTGTTTATTCGCTTATAATGTACACAAATCACAAAGAAAACTACAGAAGAGTTTTTTTAATAGATAGAGCAAAAAACGCCGAAAAAAACACATTTCTTGTATGGGGACCCCCCTTTATTTTTTATTTTATTTTTATTATTTGTTGCTATAACGGCAGTAGATATAGATATTACCAATTGTATGAAAATTTAAAGTATCTCCCTATTACGGTTCATGAGATACAGCCCGCTGACAGACAGACACACGAACTGACGGACGGATGAAAAGACATACAGCGGAGGCTTTGTAATAGGGTCCCGTTGGCACCGTTTGGGTACGGAACCCTAAAAAAACTTTTTATAATGTGAACAAGGCCTCTGCTCTGCGATAAGCAAAATCTGCATTAGCGAAAATCACTCACCTAAATATAACTTACATTAGCTGTGCAATGCAGACGGGTGTATCGCTACATACGGACAGACCGATTGACTTGTTTAGTCTAATATAGCAATTTCTTAATGACGTCATACCTACAGGTCGGATTACTACTAGCTTAGTAGTTGCACGCGAATTCGTCTGGATAAAACTTCTTATTTACCTCGTATTTTCAAGTGGAAGTCTATAGGTACAAGAAATATAGGTACATATAATTAAGTATAATATGATGAATAAGAAGACTTTTCTACATCCGCGGGATTTTTCCCATACCGAGATCTGTACGAATTTCCCGACATTTTTAACCGACTCTGACTGGTTCTCAATTCGTCGGAATCTTTTTTTTTATGTATGTTCCCCGATCACTTGAAGACGCCTGGATCGATTTGGAAAATTCTTTTTTGTTTGAAAGGTATACTTCCCAGGTAGTCCCATTCTCATCAGGTAGGACCTGATGGTGGGAACCTGGAGAAATCGAGGGAATTCTTCAAATTTTATAGGTCAAAGAAATATTGGTAGTATGAGGTTAACCAAAATGCAAAGCGTCTTGGTGTGAAAAATTGAAAGACGAAAGGGAATGACAGAGATGGATGGAGAAAGATTCTGGGGCAGGCTTCCATAAGGGGATGTAGAACCGCTGTTGATGATGAAAGGTCATTTTGATTTTCAGGGAATACTTTCAACAAGTTGCCTCTTCTCATAAATATACTGTTTTACTTTTGTAACTTGTAGGTATGTCATAGAAGCAAGGGGGACAAGAATTCCTGACAACCTTTATTATGAAAATACGACAAATCTCTGCCATAAAAGGACTTCATCGTTAGAGAAGAGCTAAAATTAGCGTTACAACAACCTCGCAGCCCGTGTTAGGTACTTGTTATTATTCCGGTGGTCGAACCCGCGTACCGTGAAATGACAATAACATATTAATTGCGTATGCACGCGAGCTCCGTTTCCATGGTATTCTCTAAAGTTTGTACGCATAGTTATGCTTTTAATTTATTTTTTATTTACACCTTTATTAATTCTGTTGGCAACAATAGAATTTGGTCGCGATAAAAGTCTCCTTCCACCTGTAATGAAAATCACCTTTTCAGCAATGACACGATTTTATTCACTTTATAATCACCTACTTCAGCAGTAACACAACTTTAATTATTATTTTAATTTTTTATTTTTAATCACTCATAAAATACTTTCGGATACAACCTCTCCGTTTCAATCCTCAACTAGAACTAACTTAAAAACTAGCGGAGGCTCCAACATCAAGATTTCCGTTCTCATTCGTTCCAATCTATTGTAGTCAAATGAGATCCTCTTTTGATAATATGTATTTGATTTGACTCAAACGATAAGTTATCTAAACGATAATTTAGAAATCATGACACACCGAAGAGTTTAATTCGTGAATTGACTGGTACTCTCTCGGTAAGAATGCATTGAAGTAGCAAGAGCGTCATGAATTCAGCCAATTAGAGCTGATTTTGATTCTCACACTCATCATTTTTAGTCAATCCCACGACGCATATAAAACATTGCCGTGACTGACTGACGGACAGCGTAAGGTGGAAATATTGCTTGAAGTAAGGTATTCACATTTGGAAATTCCATCCTGAAAGAGATAAAAAGCGGTAGTCACTTTTGTATGTAGACAGTATGAAGACATTTATAAAACCCGAATCGTAAGGTAACAGTAAGATAAGGTAAGGTAAGGTAACAGATAAATGATAGCTGTTTCGTTTTTCTTCCACTCAAAGTAATAAGTTAAGCTGTATAAAACACAACGGATGTCCATCCTACTGAATAAAATAACAAAAATATTAATCCAAAAACTGTTAATCATTTCATTGAAAAATATTTATTCCACATCGCGTCGCTGGGAATGAAATGCCGCTTACCCGGTTGGATGTAAGACATGCCAAACAAAACCAATCTCAGGGCCACGACATCTGGTATTGGGCGACAAAAAAGTATGTTAGGCCCGTCACATAAAGGGCCAATTTAATTTTTTGATAGGCGCACGGATGGTAGGTGTATAAATTGGTGAAAAAACAAGCAAATTGGGTTGCACAAATCAGTATTTGTGTCAATAGCTTTTGGTTAAAATGTAAAGAATCCTGACTTGAATCTAAAGTGGCTTGTTTTAGTGGTTAAATTTAACTTATGCGGTTACATAAAACACGGAATGAGCAAAGACTTAAGCCCTGTCCTGTCAAAAAATTGGGCGGCTTACAGCTTTTTTAAGATTTGAAAGCTGCTAGAGTGGTAAAACGGTCAAGCTATAATAGGCAATAAGAGACCAGCCTATGGTTATTTTACTGCAAGTGCGAGCGGCAGCGAATGGTAGTGGTAATTTTAAGGTTTCGTAGGATCACCATTACCTCAATTGTGAAATAGTAAATTATTTCTTGTCAAATTGTTGATATTCAAAAATTGTACACTGTACCAACTTAATGAATATAAAGGATTTTTTTGACTTTGACTGACTTTGAATCAAATATAATGACTGTCGCGCCACTGGAGCCGTTCTCATCGCTATATTTCGCTTATATTTCGCCTCTCATTATTTTCCGCGCCCCGCCCCGCACTACATTTGTATTAAAGTTGTGGACAAGCGGCAGCGATAAGGGCCGTGGCCCCGCGGCCACTGTGATTAAAAAACCTTATGAATAGTATTAAGAAAGTTGTTAAGCCGGGCGTAAGTCATTTCACTGCGCGAACAATAAAAACAATTTTAGCGCAGACTAATGTGCGTGTAGAGAGAAATTGCAGCATTTGTTTAAATTTTTTTACGTAGAGTTAATATTTTTCGCTACTTGTCGTAGAGGTATGACGTATTTTAACGCAGAGCACTGCTATATTTTGAGGCGCGACTGCATCGCGTCGCGCGACCTCGACACGCGACACTTTTGAGGTGACACTTGCATTACTTGAACATTCGCAGGTTACTGAAATGTATGGAGAGCATTCGACGAGAGCGATAACGTCGCGCGACATTTACCCTTACGGCATTTAATGTATTTACGCAATGCATTTAATGATAATAGTCGATCACGCGACACTTAGTCACAGATTAGGTAGATATATCTGTCGCAGTCACGCGTCCACGTCCTGTAGGAGTAGGTTTTTACCTCAAAGAAAAAAGACCAAAAAGTAGCACGTCCGAATTTCTTAGGTACTACATCAAACTCTATCTTTAGTTTTTCTTTTCTTGACATAAGTTAGATAGACGATAGAATTTAAGTAGTTATTATAAATCAATAGATTTCATCTTGATATCATTTAGCGAGCGAATAGCAATGAACTTCTCATTACTCGAAAAGAAAGATAAAACAAACAAAACGCCTCATCATAACATCGTTAGGTATAAATTAGTGTGTCTCTGGGAAGTTTGGCACGTAGCCTAGGTCAGGAAGAGGACGCGGCGTATATTTACCAGCTAATAGATTTTCGTTCTGAATTCCAAGACACGCCTTGTTTTATAACGATTTTCATTTTGAGACACAAAAATATGTATAACATTTGCTTAGAAGATGCTTAGAACATTATTAAGCCCTTTGTTAGAAATTAATAAGATGTCATCGTTAATGTAGCGTTATCTTTGAGTTATCGTCACATTGAGTGATTTTTAAACAGCCGCTGAACCGATTTCGACAGAATTTAGGAAGGTAGGTATTAGCTTGTATTCTGAGAATGGGAGTAGGCTCTTTTTTGTTCCGGGAGATCCCAAAGAGTAGCTAAAATCCCACGGAAACTTTTATTTGAGTACCTACGAGTACATATGGGCTTATTTTAATAAGCCTCAATAACCCAACGGTTAAAGGTGCGAACTGAAAAAAAAAACTTTCTGCTTATTTGGAGGGCAGAGGATAATATAATTCAACTTGACTAATATACTTTTTTTTTTATATGAATAGCGGGTACCGGGCTGATGGGTTACCTGATGTAAAGTGATTACCGCCGCCCATGAACACTTTTTTTTGGCTTTTCAGGAACTTATTGGTTCGCCCCTTGAATAACCCCATATTGTAATTAAGTGGGAACACTGTCGAAGGGAGATGATTCCACAATTATTAAAAAAAAAATTAATCGTCATGACATCAATTGAATAAGAACCATCTGTGTGTAATTACACTGTGGATGAAGATCCAGGAAATGCCATAAGAATAAAAAGCATCGAACAGGAAGTGCCTTGCAGGTGCGGCCTGTCCGTCCGTCCGTCCGAAACCCGAGACATTCCGTCCATGTACCTGTACCCTGTACCCGGTACCCGGTACATCAAAGACCTGCCCGCGTCTGTGTTTTGTGCGAATTGCGATTATATCTTTTGTTTTGCGCATGTGCATGTGTTTTGACGACCTCTATGGTGCAGTGATGCGCGCTGTGGTCTTATAACTGGGAGGTCTCGGGTTCGATTCCCGGCGGAGGTAATTTATAATTTCTGAATTGTCTCTGGTCTGGTCTGGTGGAGGGCTTTGGGCGCGGCTAGTTACCACCCTACCGTCAAAGACGTGCCGCCAAGCGATTTAGCATTCCGGCATGATGGCGTGTAGAAACCGATTAGGGGGTATGGATTGAATCTGCACTGCCATACCCGTTCCAAGTTAGCCCGCTACCATCTTAGACTGCATCGTCACTTACCATCAGTTGAGATCGTAGTCGAGGACTATCTTAGTCATCGAATATCAATTCGCAAATTGCAAGAACTATACCAATTTTCATAATAATTAAGATACTATTAATTATTATCTATGTTTAAATAATAACGGGATTAAGTTTTTCGAGCCAAACCTTTGATGGCATCAACAATATCAAGCGGCGATAAAAAAATTCAGTCCACCGGTAATGGGTGAAATTTTATTTTTGCGCTTTCAGAAACACTTTCCTCTCGCTCACAGATAAAATATGTGTAGCTATAAAAATAAGAGTGGCGCATAAACATTTCTTTGGAATGTGTTTCGATTCTGCATTACCACATAAAAATGGAAAACGAACTATAAAAATTAGTAACGACTTTTTAAATAGGAACATTTCACATAAAAAATACAAACTTTGTTGTCAAGAAATAAAATTTCAATGTAAGAAAAATGAAATGGGATTGCAAGCAATTTATAAAATGGTTCGTACTAAATTTACTTATTATACAATATTGCAAGGAGATGCTTTTATTCGATTAGGCGATTTGACCTGGATTCACTCGGCTGGGCTTTTTAATACTTATGTAAACATTATGTGAAAAGTACATCTTTTTTTTTAATTCGTTGTCGCTTTTTTTAGATCGCAGTCAAGGACTATCTTAGTCCTTGACTGCGATCTCTCCTGATGGTAAGTGACAATGCAGTCTGGTAGCGGGCTAACTTGGAACGGGTATGGCAGCGTAGATTCAATCCATACCCCCTAATCGGTTTCTACACGACATCATGCCGGAACGCTAAATCGCTTGGTGGCACGTCTTTGACGATAAGGTGGCTAAATCCTCCCACCAGACCAGAGACAATTTAGAAATTATAAATTCCCAAATTGCCTCCGCCAGGAATCAAACCTGAGACCTCCCAGTAATAAAGCCACAATACTTACCACTGCGCCAGGGAGGTCTGCACAAATAAGTTAGTCTGGTAGGAGGCTTTGGTCGTAGCTAGTTACCACCTTATCATCAACACTCTACCACGTTATACGTGTCGTCAAGCGATTAAGCGTTCCGGCACGCAGGCAAGCATGGAGAGCAATTATCTTATCCTGCAAAACTTTAATGGAAAAGAAGTAGGCTTTATGAAATGTGGATTATAAGTGTCGGATGGGGTATGGGGGTATGTCGACAAAAACTATTAATTTATCCAAACAATGCCTGCAGGTGAGAGACACGTCTGCTCATCAGGATAATTGCACACATACTGCGTCAGACGGTCGATTTATTTCGAATATGGAACAAAAAGCCGACCAATCAGCGAACAGATGGTACCGGCTCGTGCGCCAGCACATGCCTAACGGAGTGTGTTTTTTTTACATCCTTCCCATTTTAAAATTATACGTCCATTACTGCTTTTCAATTGCTCGATCTCGTTTTTTGTTTTATAAATGTACGTTGGATAGGAAAGTCGGGTGTAGATAGGGTTATCACAATAAGAGAATTTTCCTGATAAGTGCATGATTATATATCAGTAGGAAGAATTATTTTAGTACTAATAAGATCAAGGATTTCGTACTTAGTTTCGGTTTCCTTGCGGGATCAATTGATCAGAAATATTGGCGAAAAATTAAATCCACGAGGAGCAAGTCGCTGGTTTCATCTCAGACCCAAAAATTAGACTTCGTTTGTATGGTGGGCGACGAAAACAACACCGCCCAAAACGGACTTTCTGATTACATTCCAATTCCATTTAAAATAAAGCTTTATTTAGAGGTATATATTCACTTGTGCGTTTGTTATTGGATCTGTTAACTGTGTTCGACAGCGGATGACGAGGTCTCAAGTTCGATTCCCGGGTCGGGTCAATAAATGTATTGGATTTTTCTGGCAAGAAATTTTCAATACTAGCCCGTAGTTAGGAAGTTGGCGGTATGTCACCCTATGTGCCTCGGAGAGCACGTAAGCCGTCGGTCCTGCATCTGATTTTTGTCCGTTCGTGTCGGATTTCCGTTCCACCGGATTATGAGAGTGAAGGAATAGAGAATGCACTTGTGCACTATAATATCTCCCGCGCAGATGGTTAATTTCTAAGGAGGTTGGCAGCCGTGACCGGATTCGGTCAGCAGGACATTATTATCTGATCTGGTAACCCTAGTGAGCAGTTAGTTGTGGATTCCATTTTCTTACGACTTTAACGTGAATTGGAATTATGGCACTCATGTTCCCGACAGGTGTATGTAGCGGAACAATATATTAACCGATGTTTAATATTAACTAGCGATTAAGTCTTTTAGTTGCCAGTTAATTAAAATTGAATGAGAGATGTTTTATTCAACCGCGCTTTTTATTGAGTTGGATAAATTGATCCCCAAGGAAGTCGTGAAGATGGTATCGTTCTTGATTGCAGAAAAAGAAAATTATAAAAGTTAAGGCCTATATCAATAACATTAATCAACAATCGTAATTATTCAGACGTTAATCAACAATCGTAGCATATACAAGAAAATAATTTAAAAAAACCCTGATAAACAATAAGGTTTATCCGGGATAGGGGATGAAAGTTTTTGTTGATTTTGCTCCATAACTTCGTCAAACTGAATTTGATCATTCTTTTTTATATTAATAACATGATAATAACATGTAAATTGTAATGATTAATGAATTACTATTCTTTTTTTATTTATTACCTATATTGTGTACTGTTATAAATATTGTGTCTAATTTTGTTGAAGTTCTACTAAATACTATCTCAACTCTAAACTTTTTTCAAGCGGATGAAGTCGCGGGAATCAACTAGTATTTATTATTTTCTCACTTCTCACTTTAACCTTTTCAAGTAATTGAGCAATCCCCTAGGACACTCAAAAGTGGGTTATTTTGAAAAAATTTCCAGTCATAAATTCAAGACGTGCCATACCTACTCATTTTTTTACTGCAGCCTAGGGATACCAGCTAATAAATTTTACTGGGATACGTCCCACTCCCACGAATAGTAGGTATCTTTGGCATAGTACCTACTATAATCTACACTGGAGACGGAGTACGGACAAAGGTTAATTTTTTATCCGAAAAAATCATAGAGTTCCTACATAAAACCTAACCTAAATAGTCGCAGATATTTACCTACACAATATATTCTGGTTTTGAACATTAAATATTTCACACTAGCTGATGCTCGGGACTTCGTCCACGTGGACATAAAAATCCCGCGAGAATTCCAATATTTCTCGGTTTAACAAAGTAGCTCATGTCACTTTCGAGGTCCTCTACTATACCTATGTAAAAATCACGTCGATCCGTTGCTCCGGTGCAGCTTGATTGTGGGACAAATCAACGAACAAATAAATACTTTGCATTTATAAGTATAAGCGCACCTTGTCTTAGTTACTTACTTCGCTGTGTCAGTGAAATTCGGGTGTATTTGAGGGCTTGCAGGTTAAGACCTGCAGACAGGAGAACAGATATCGCTGTTGGACGAAGCGACTAACGAAGCTGGGTCGTCCAACGGGGCGTTTTCCTATTCGGCAACCCAAGTATGCTCTATACCTATTTTAAGTTTATTTTCCATGTTATCCTGTAAAATATTTCAACGTGGTCCCACCATTTGAATCGAAATCGACGTTTCACTTTAAACACGAACTCGAATCACGTTCCTTATTCGCTCCAAAATGCCAAATGAGAGATAAAATCGCGACTTCCTTCAATAAAATATTTTAATGGGAAGTCAATTTTATAACGCCGCGCTCGTTCTTATTTGTACGATCTTCCATGGAAGAGATTGTATCCTGAAGATCCGACTGTAAGATGAACGCCAAGTCGGGTTGTAACACCTTTCGAAACATGAAATACCTATTTATTTTATTTCTCTCTCAAAGAAGCTTCAATAGCCCAACGGTTAAAAGTGCGGACTGAAAACTGAAAGGGCGCAGGTTCGAATTCCACCCGTTGCACTATTGGCCTACCCACTTCTAGCACAAGCTTTCCGCTTATTTAGAGGTCAGGAGGTTTAGGAGTCAATAATATATATACTTAATTAAAAAAACATATAACATAATTAATATTATAAAGGCGAAAGTTTGTATGTGTTTGTGTGTGTATGTTTGTTACTCCTTTACGCCAAAACGAATGAAATATTTTTTTTAAATTTGGCTAAAATTTTAAACAGAGATAGCGTCACACCTAGGATTGACATACAGGTTTCATTTTATCCCGGAAAATAAGGGACTTCCCGCGGGAATCCAAAAAAACCTCAATCCACGCGAACGAAGTTGCAGGCATCATCTAGTGTTTATATAATTTTTCGCAGACTCTACGTAGGGTGTTCAATAATTATTGTCGTGTAGTGTTGTACAATTATATTTTGTCAAACTAATGTCATTAACTATTACTACATTTCATCATATCCTTAAACCAATCATCAATCCAGTCCTCCCACTTTTATTTAGAAATTAAATATAATTTTTTTTCGAAGAGGTTGAGTTGGTTGCTCCTCACAATCAATTACCAATATCTTGCTTTGTGTTTTTAGTAGGTACCTCGTAATAATACATCTAAGTTTCGTCGCCATTCACAATCGAAGCTATGTCCTTAGATTTGCCATTGGCAAAAAATAACACGATTTTACACCATTCAACGTGACGTTGCTCTTGCTGCTCGTTTAGCGTAAGGGATACCCAAAGCGTACAAGGCTTTTTTACATGTAAATGTTCAGTCCCAATTTTGTGTAACGTAGCTACAGAAATGTTTAAAAGCTGCTCTAATTGCCGGTAGGTTATATGACTGTTTTTTCATACTGCTTTTTCCAGACGAGCTGCCGTTTCTGGCACTGTCACTTCGAAGCGTCCGCCTAGACGAGAATCATCGTCGAGTCCAAATTCGCCACGCTTGAATTGCAGATACCAGTTTTCTATAGTCCTTGAGGATGGTGCTTCTTGACCAAATACGGAAATCATCTCATCCGTACATTCTTGTTTGCTTAAACCACGTTTGAAATTGTACTACGGAATTACGCGATAATCAAAGACGCCATAGTTAAATTAATTAAAAAAATACTGCAACCAAGTTATACTTCGTAGAGTAAAAAAACAAAATGGTAATGTTTTGTTGAAAATAACACTTTAAAAACATACAATTAGTTTTACTGCTACCCTTAAAAATAAGTGGTACGACAAGATTTACTGAACACCCTAAGTACTTCCAGTTGACATAATTAATTTAAACTATAAAGTAGACTACACTTGTAATAATTACATTAATAGGTAAAAGGGAATAATGTGCCTATTGCACGAAAAGGAGTGTCTGTGTTGACCCAAAAACGACCGTATCCCGGGAGGATCTTATAAATACAGCGAGACATGCATAGAAACATGCAACATATATACTATAATGTTATGTATAATATATAAATATTAACGGTTACCCGCGACTTCGTCCGCGTAGAATTTCTAATTTTCTATGAGATTATAGTAAGACTAGCTTTTGCCTGTGATTTTTCTGTTTCATATAGAACACACTAATTATTGGTGTCTCACCTGAACGTCGGTAAACCAATTTAAACCAGCTTGGAGAACTGGCTTCCTTCGAGCCGGATGATCCCTTAGCCTGTGATATAGCCTGTGATATAGCCTGTGATTTAGCCTGTGATTTAGTCTGTGATTTTCCTGATAGTCTCTGAACCTTTTTTTATTCTATTAGAAACCAAACGCGTGGGCCGATTTTAATGATTTTTCAGGTCAGTCGAATTGTGTTAATCTTGCGAGTGTCACTAAAGATATATGACAGTAATCATATATGTCAAGTGGGGTATCGTTGAATAGGTATTTGAAAATCATTGTTAGGTTTCTCTTATCATTTTTCATTTACGATCAATTCAAAGTTATACATTTTCAGTTGATATTCTTTTTTAAGCAGTCGGGTTTTTTATTCTCCTTTAATGGCTTGTTTATATTTGTACTCGTATGATGTTTTCTTATTTTATCGTCAATTTTATTTTTCCACTCTGTACCTATCCGCTAACGAGCGGGGTTGGTCAAATTAAACCACAATTTAAATAAATAGTCGTATAACAAGTTAATTAGCACATGACACGAAATAAAACTACTAAATAAACTCAACACAGGTAGTTAAAGAGATAAACGCATTTTTCTGAGTTCATTCTCGTCTTGATTTATTTTTAGAATGGCTTTGTTTTGTTTGTTTTCTCGTGTGATCTCGTATTGAAAGTAACGATTTATATGTTAACGTGAACATTATTATCTTCTGGCAATGAAGTACTCTATTATACTCTTCGTCGTTCGGCACAATTTTTTCGCTTGTTTTGTGAGTATATATAACTCATCCCTAGCAGAAATCATTGTCTTCTGTTTAATAAAATACAGTTTGATTTCATTCTTCAAGGCAAATTCTCGTTTCTAATACGCACTGACAAAATTTGGAATGCCCTTCCGGCTTCCGTTTTCCCAACTAACTATAATGTCTTCAAATCAAGATTGAATAGGCATCTTCTAGGCAAGCGCGCAGTATCCTAGACTGTACCTTCACTTACCATCAAGTTAGATCGCCGTCAAGTGTTTTTCTATATATTGAAAAAAAGGCAAGGTTGAATTGGTATCTTCTAGGCAAGCGCGCTCCAACCTAGACCTTGTGCTTTTCAGTATTACTGTAGTAAAGAAAACATAGGTTGGGACAAAGGCCAGTAAATCGACAGTTGCGATGTATTCCTGAACGTACATTAGTTGCTTTACGATCATCTTGAAAAGCGTGCCCATTTGCAATATCTCTGTTTAACCCTAAGACGCCATTACGGGCCGCCATACTTTATATCCGAGTTTAAGTACCAGATAAAAGGTACTTCAATATTGTATTTAATGTATCCAGATCTGAAGGGTTGAGATTATATCGATAAACGAATATTATATAAGCAATTTTGTAAGCAGTGATATCGTAGTACTGGTCGTTGGGGTCTCAAAATGCTGGAATGGCGACCCCGCACCGAAAAGTGTTGGCAGACCCCACAGTAGGCGGACTGACAATATCAAAATTGCAGGGAGCCACTAGATACAAGCGGTACAAGATCGAGACCTGTGGAAGTTCATGAGCGCAGAAAATTATTTAAAAAAACTTATTTACTATAACAACGAAAAAGATAAGTATTGTATTTGCTCCTCTAAAACTGCCATCTTTCTGCCATAGAAGAAAAAAAAATCAGAATCATCATTACAAAAGTAGTAACTCTTTTTTGCCTAACACACACACACAGTCTAAACAGCGCTGTACACTGTCAAACTGTACCTAACATTATACTCGCATATAAACTGTTTTGATTTCGTATTCGGTCTGTGAAACGCTGATTGGAAAGTGTTTGGTTTGAAACGGAATTAGTTCCACACACAGAGTGAACTGGTAAACAGAAGTGCATCGGCGTTTGTAGTAATTGAGGCAACCGGCAACTGGCGCGGCGAATTTACATTTCACACACACTCTTGAAATATTGTGTATTGAAAAGTAAACTGTAAACTATTTTGGGTTGATTGCTCCTTTAGGTAAAACTAGGCTCATGGAAATGAAATTATTGTTTTAACCAAGTGGTTAAGTTGTTGTGTAATAATGTTTTGTCACAATTATTCGTTTTCGTGTTTCAACAAATAAATTGATTGCAATTTAGATGTTATAATTCCCTAAAAAGGTTATTTATATAATTTCCGTTTTCAAAGTAAACTCGTAATATACGATTTTATTTCTTGGCATTGGAAAATTAAGTTAGAGTCCATGAAGTTACTTCAGTGTGGGTTGCTATTTTAATATAATTTATAGTGAGTTTTATAATGAGTTTTATGGTGCATTAATGTAGAGAAAAAGGGCCTTGACAAACGGACAGACAGACGAACAACGCGAGCCTATAAAGGTTCCGTTGGTTTTTTCAGAATCCTAAAAATATGTGTGTTTGTGTTAATGGTTCTGTTTTGATAATAATCTTTGGCTTATTGACAAGCATTGCGTGGCAATTTACAGGGCATGCACTCCGTGTCACGTGTAGGTCAGGACTTTTCTAGGGCTGTCTCATGTCTGCTTGTGTGAAAATATTTTATTACGGAAGTTTAATAATTTTTCTTAGCTCATTGTATTTATTACCCACGTTGCTTAATCAGCGTTAGATCCAATTAGTTATTACGTAGATGACCGAGTCAGGACTCTACAGGTCCGAACTTCAATAGTTTTCATATTCGTTGTGCTTCAGAGTACAATGTGGTTGAGAATATTATATAATCTAATATGTTTATAATAACCGTTAAATCTTAGAGTCAAAATCTCGTATCTACATCTAGTCAATTCGTATGCAGAAGGAATTGGGAGTCCATCGCATTGGCCTCAATCCTCAGAAATGAAGAATATGACGAAAACGATAGCGCAAAGATGTAGTAATTCTTCGTAAAATATGAGATACCAGCTTTAGCCCGCGGTTTCGCTCACGTTGAGTTCGATTATTCAAAACCCTATTTAACCCCCTGGTGTTTGAATTATCAAAAATCCTTTAATATATAATAGCTATCTGTATACCAAACAGCCCGATCCGACCTGCGATTTGAGTTGGGCGTTGACAGATCAGTCAGTCAGTCACCTTTTCCATTTATATATTATTTAGATGAACAAAGTAAAATAACTATAAGGTATACTTTAAGATTTATAGAAAAAAAAGACGTGTGGCACTCGGGGACTGCCGCGGTAAAGCTATTGCATAGCATTTTTTATCAACGCCATCTAGCGGCTCACCGTAGAGGAGTCTCGTGCCAGGTTATTTTCGTTACGGAATTTCTGGATTCGGTCTCCACGCTGGCCCGCGATAGAAGCTATGCAATAGCTTAAAAACTGATAAATCCTACTCTAGATTAAGTAGACAACCCTACAAGTCAGGTCGTCGTGTCGGGTGTCTCAATAGAATTACCGCGCTCTCTTGTTCCGCATTTTTGATTGTGGGAACTTAGATTTGCATTGAATGGTGCATCTGTTTTATTGTCCTTTGACACAATAATCTAGGATGATTATGATATATCATTTGTAGGTGTAACTGCTATAAATATTTAAATTAAATTTCTATTCAGTATTATACGTATTATAATTACCACGTTCCTACGTTCGTACTTTCACCTACTCAATTAAATGTCGCTTGCTTCATCGATGATAGAGAAACCCTGAGCAATCCTGTAGGAACATGCATACTTGAGAGTTCTCTATTATGTTCTCAAAGGTGTGGGAAGTCCGTCAATCCACACTTGGCTAGTGTGATGAACTATAATTTGAGAGAGACAAAAGTGAATAGGCATTTTCTAGGCAAGCGCGCTCAAACCTAAAGCGCAAGCCATCATGATTAAAAAAAAACTTTAAACCCTTTTTATTCGTGAGGAGATAGATCTATGCTCTCTAATTAATTTTATCATTTACTAGACGATGCCCGCGTCTTGGTCCGCGCGGATAAGGGTTTTTTAGATTCTCGTGGGAACTCTTTAACTTTCCGGAATAAAATGTAGCCTAGGTGTTAATCCAGGGTATGAGCTATCTCCATGCCAAATTTAGGCCAATCGGTTCATTCGTTGTGGCATGAAAGAGTAACAAACACTTTGGCCTTTATAATATTAGTGTGATTGCCTGCTAAAAAAAAAAAATTATGACAAATTGAAATATTGGGAGGGCGTTTCAATTCGGCGTAATTTTTATTGAAGTCAGTCTAAAAGGTGATTCGTTGTGTCTTATGACAACCTAAATTTTTGAAATCGGTAATGTAGATTTCCCATCTCTTAATTTGAATGTTGCCATAAAAATAAAGGAGCCCCTTTTCAATGTTTGTTACAAAAACAATGCAAAAACTTGACACTTGAATAGTCCTCTTATCTTTGATCAGGAGTTGGAGCGTCCGACAAATAAAATAAATAAATGGAAGCGTCCTGAAGCGTCCGATTCCCACGGTGCCGCGACTTCGGCGATCGAACGTGACAACACCGTGACATGAGCGTGACAAGGGCGTGAACGTTCTGACAATTCCTTCAATTACACACCTCAAATGACTTTCCAATTTATTTAAGTGATTATTATTTATTAGGGGTCTATAACCGAGGCGATGGACTTCGGGGTCCCAAGGTCATCGAATGGTGACTACCTATGCGCGGGAAACACGGCAATGAAAGATTCCTTCTAGGTGGACCCCCCACTAGGTGGACAGACGACATCAAACGAGTCGCAGGGAGCCGCTGGATTCAGGCGGCGCAAGACCGAGGCTTGTGGAGGTCCATGCAGGAGACTTATGTCCAGCAGTGGACGTCCATTAGTTGATGAAGAAGAAGAAGAAGTACGGATGGATCTCTACTTCTCAAGAGAGTCATTGGTAGAGTATTATTACTCTACCAATGACTCTCTGATGAAAAGAACCTAAATAATAACCTATTTTTTTATGAAGTAATTAACAAGTATTATGTACCTAATTTACAAAAATAACTATATAAGTAACTAATAAAATAATATGAATGTGATTTTTTTTTTTTGTTTTTACTTTATTAGTGTTTTAATATGTTTAGTTTATATAATATATATACCCTAGTGCAGGGGTCATCAAAAGGCTTTGGTGACCCCTACACTAGGGTATAAATATACATATTATATCTCTTTACGATACGAAATCGGCATTCCAGCATCTAGGCATCACAACCGCCCATTGCTACTACTTTCCGACTCTTTGTATTTTGAGTGATATCTTAAAAAGAAAAAAACAGATTGTATGAAAATTTTATACCCATGTGAAAATTTTGTAAATCGATAACAATATATTCATAACAGTTCCTCCACCCGCGTTTCGGATAAGTCACCCAAACAAAGCACGCCTGCCCATATAAAGATTAAGATGAACTGAACCCTCGTTACCGGGCTATATATAGCGGTAATTACATAATAAACGTCAGCGGTGAGATATCAACCGGCCGAGCTCTTACAACTCAATAAAAATAACGCAAACGCACACCTCTGTGCGCGAAGTGCACTGAACTGCGTAATGTTGCGAGCAATTACGTACGTAAATATTTGTGACCACAATTTAAGGTACACAAATCATAGATTTTGGGCTTTTGACTAGGTAAGAGTGGTTCGGGTGTAACGGTCAACATCACTCAGGGCGTGATTCCTAAAGAGCTCTGGGCAGCGGCGATGAAACATTTGTCGCTACGAATAAATAATAAGTAAGGAAGTCTAACTGCATTAAAAAAATGACCCCAACAAAAATTGCGTCTAAGTGGGTGTAGATTAAAATTAAGCCGTTAGAGGCGGGGATTAAAAACAAAAATAGCACGTCAACAGTTGGTAATTTTAATCGTCCAATGACTCAGCCGTCATAGCAAACATAGCAACGCGTGCGAACCAATCATTGCTTTCGTTGTGAATTTGAACCGATCACCAAGCATGTCTACCTGTAACCCCGGAAGTAATTCGTATGATTCGTATTTTGAATCATACGTCGTTTTGGTTTGAAGTAGGGTAATTTTTTGAGTGGATTTTGTTCTGAATTAGACTTCCTTACTTATTATTTATTCGAAGATTTACCGCCAACAGGCTATTCAAATGGCCGCCTCTACCGACGAACCAAAAACGAAACTCGACTACGAAAATTGTACAAAAATTATTATCTAAGTGGTAAAAGCTTAATTAATAATATGAATCTTTCTAATTTCTGTAAAATTAGCCCCAAAGCCGCCCTTAAAATCTGCCGCTCTAGGCTCCAGCCGACTTAGCCTGCTGGTAAATCCACCACTGGCACTCTGGAACTGGAACTCTCTATATCTCCAGACTATAATCTATCTCTGCGCCAAATTTCAGCCAAATCGGTTCAGTCGTTGAGACGTGATTGAGAAACAAACATACAAACTTTCTCATTTATAATATTAAATAGGATAACATAGGATAATAATAATAATAGGAAATAGGATTATCAACGTTATCAATTCAATATTAAAAATGTTCCATTATTTTTGGTCACCCTATTCGTTCTACCGTCAAAGCTTTTCCGACTAAATACAAAATACTTGTAGCAAGTTCGGTATGGAAATATGCTATTATCAGCTCAGAGTATATAAAACAAAACATCTAAGTACATCCCACCTAACAAGCTATTTTGGATATAATATGTAAGTTTGAACTTTTACCATTTACCAATCTACATGCATTATACTTCTCGATACAAGCATCGCATTATATTGTCTTGTATTACTTCTTTCTGCTTGTTTCTCTACCTTTGGATTCGTAGAGCATCTTCCCTGTCAAAAGTAGGTACTGACAGAAATGATGCTCTATTAAGAGCTAGCGGCAACTTGTTACTTTCTTATTTATTACCGGTTATTCTTCACGAACTTCACAAATGGGTAAAGTGCTGAAACCGTCTTTATGAGTTACAGAAATAGCAAATACATAGTTAGTTAATGCGATTCAAATGAGAATAGGACTGTCAAACAGCCATTTTATATTTCTGTCCTGCTCATATGCGGTTTACACTGAGTGAGATGGAAAGAGAAAATGGCGGCTTCTCATTCTTGTTGTCATTTGAATCGCATTATATTTACTTCTTTTGTATTGGAAAACTGAAGGATTGTAAAAATATATGAATCTAACTAAATAAAAAATTTTCTAAAAGAAGCTTTTGGGAATATTAATAATGTTTAACATAACAAATTAATTAATTGTTATTCTTTAGAAAAATGTATGCACTCAGAGGAAAATCGTTAGCGACGGCTTGTTTGTATCGAGAAGTATAATTAGGGGTATTAATATAAATAGGTATTTTATTGCAATAATTACTGTGGGATTATTTCGAAGGTTTACGACGTAAGCGCAGTATTTATTGGCACTTCAAAAGCTAACACTACGGTTAGGGCAGCCATAAACCTAAAATAGGTAACCTAGATTATGATTTGTGATTCATACATCTCGTTCGGCTAAAATTAGGGAGAGGAACCAATATCTTTCTTCCTACTGACGTGTTCATAGTATTTTAACCGGGAACTGCCTTGTTGGACTAGTGGTTAGTTCGACTGCGGATGAGGAGGTCCCGGATTCGATTCCCGGGTCGGGCCAAAAATGTATTGGGGTTTTCTGTCAAGAAATTTTCAGTACTATAGCCCGGAGTTAGGAAGTTAGCGGCGAGTCACTCCCGTGCCTCGGAGAGCACGTAAAGTAGTGGGTCCTGCGCCTGATTTCTTATATTATAGTCCTGCCATATTATATTCTCACAGCGGGGATTTGTCAAATTTTCAATTTAGACGTCATTTAGTCCGTTTTTACACGCCATCATGCCGAAATGCTAAATGTCTTGACAGTAAATTTTTAACCGACTTCAAAAAAGGAGGAGGTTCTCGATTTGTCAGATTCCTTTTTTTTTATAATTTTTATGTATGTTCCCCGATTACTCGAAGACGCCTGGACCGATTTGGAAAATTCTTTTTTTGTTTGAAAAGATATACTTCTAACTTGTGGTCCCATAGTCATAAAGTTAGGATCTGATGAAAGGATCCCATCCTGGAGAAATCGAGGGAACTCTTCAAATTGTATAGGCACAATTGATATGTATTATTAAAAAAAAAAACATGTCAAAGCTGAAAAGGCTACTTACTGCCTTGAAGCTGATTTTTTAGGCATATTGGTTACGCGCGACTCGACTGGCGCGTAAATCGCTTTATCAGGACATGCTCTTATTCGTCCCTTACAGGTAGGTACTTTGGCCTTTTAAATAGTAACTACAAAAGAACACATACAAAAAAAAGTTAATGACAACAAACCAATATCAAAACTAATAAATACGGTGCGAGTTGAGTCATATCAAACACAAGGCAATACAAGGCGGCAATCAGCGGTAAATAGACGTCAATCAAACCGCCACAATGGTGTTTCGTTACCAGGGTCTGGCACAATCCAAAGGAATGTACCTTATTACTATTTATCTATCTACTTAGAACAGTATTCTTGCGTTGCACAATGCTTACCTTACTACAGGCTTTTCCCTTCATAGAACCTTCATGAGCCTTTTTCCGAAGAAAACCGGCTAAGTGTGAGTTGTACCCGCACAAAAAGGGTTCCGTACAATCATACAAGATTTTACATCAGCTATGAAAAATCGAGCAAAATCTAAATTTTAAGCTACTGTATACCGACCGTGGAGACCGAATCCAGAAATTCCGTAACGAAAATAACCTGACACGGGACTTCTCTACGGTGAGCCGCTAGATGGCGCATTTTTTATCAACGCCATCTAGCGGCTCACCGCAGGGAAAAGGTATCTTTTCCCTTCATAGAACCTTTATGAGCCTTTTTCCGAATAAAACTGCGTTCAGGCTCGCACTTGACCGGAACTGAAGTCCAAAATGGGTTCCGTACAATCACACAAGATGTGACACCAGCAATTATTAAGATCGGGACAAATAAAAAGTTTATTTATTGTAGGGATACCCTCTTTACTACTTATTATTACTTATTTACTTTATACTTTTTTTAAAATTATTATTTGTTGTTATAGCGGCATTCGAAGTAGATACGCTATACATACATTCTGTGATTTAAGTATCTACCTACTACGGTTTATGAGATACGCTGAAAGACAGAAGTACGGACGGTTAGACAGCGGTAGTTGTAATAGCGTCCCATTGGCACCCTATGGGTACGGAACCCCAAAAAAAGGATCAGTTAATGCTGAATAATGTTTAAGTAAAATTAATAACTTATTAATAAAAAACAATCTTAACTAAATCTTTATCTATTCCTAATAAATTCTTACGTATTTAAAAAATGTTCTTGTTTGTTTTATCACAAACGCTGATCATATCATTGCAGTCGTAAGAATAAGATGTTATCTTCATAATTACGCTCGGGCGCCGGCCACCAGTCGATTTTATTTATTTTCCGACTCCGCTTAAAGGCATGGGTAGACACGCAGCGCCGCGAATTATTATATAGCTGTGAGATTTTCTACAAAGTATGACGATTATACCTCATTTGATTGACTAGAACGCTGAATTCAGCCAATCAGAGGGGACTGCAGTCATTTTTAGCCACATCTCACAGCTGTTTATTATGGGAGCGGAAAGACTGGCTACTTTTAAAGGCAGCGATCTACGCTTTTATGGCTTTTTTAGGTCTGCATCGTGTTTTCACGATTTTTGAATGCTGATTTGTAAGATTTTCGGTTGCTGATTTCTGCGTTTATGGTGTGTCCACGTTAGCGTTTAAAGCCATAAAAACTTAAAAACCAGGAAAGTAAGATGCACGCAATGGCATTAAGTATCTACAGACATCTATGATTCATGAGAATGAACTGCCTTAGCCAGAGACTTTCGGCACGATGACGTGCACAAACAGATTAGGGTTATTGGTTGAATGTACGCTATACCCCTTATAAGTCAGCACTGCATCGTCACTTACAGATGAGATCGCAGTCAAGGACTATAGCCATCGAATAAAAAAAAATCTCTTGACGTCGCGCGTTCTGTCTGTCCAATCCTTAAAACAAGTAGCATACCAGTTACTAACCACTTGTGTATAACTGACTCATCAAGTACTAAAGAGATTATCCTGTGGTTTAATTTGCTATGCTCTTTATTAGCATTATTGGATTGTGGAAGAGAGCTTTAAGTTTTTACTCCGAAATCAGTTCCCACACGTTCACCAGAGCAGTTTAAAGCTACATTACATTAGGGTGCGTGAATTTGGTCGGTACTACTAATATTATAAACTAGACAATACTAATATTATAAACCCATATAAACCAGACTTCGTTCGCGTGGATTAAGGATTTTTAATTTTCCGGGATAAAATGTATCCTATGTGCTATTCTTGGGTATGAGCTATCACCATTCCCAGCCTAATCGATACATTCGTTGTAGCATGAAGGAGTAACGAACACACACACACACACACCACACACACACACACACACAAATTTTTGCCTTTATAATAGTGTGATGTGGTGTGATAAAACAAAATATGAAGTATGTTAAGTGTGGCCAAAACGTGCGAATCGATATTGTCAAATGTGATTTTTACCCATATTGGACTCTCTCTCTGCATCGTGTTCCCCACTACTGAGGGTCGTGACCCCTTCTTCATATTGGACAAGTAGACACAATTAATTGCATGGAGTGTTACATTGGGCGCGACTGTACTTCGAAACTAATTATGTAATTCCCTTATTGCGTGACAATATCGCATATTATTTGTTTAACATACAAATACAATTACCTCGATATTAATAAGTACTCTAAAAATCCCGGAAAATTAAAGAATTCTCGCGGTAATTAAAAAACCTTTGCGGAAGTTGTGGGCATCGTCTAGTTTAATATTTTGATGACTACACTTCCTAAATAATATTAATAACTAGCTACAACTTAATACCTAATAGGTACAAAGTTAACACATAATTTAAATAATTGCAAAGTACACAATATGGGTAAGTATAGTTCTTTCAGTTCACGATGGCGCGTGAGCTTTACTTGTGGTTACGTCGTGTACATGCACATTGCGTAAGTGTGTGTACCTGTGCAAGCTCTCGCTCCCACTTATATACATACGACACACACACAACCATGAGCCACGCGCCCTCGTGAATTGCAAGAACTATACATAATATACATTCTAAAACGACCGGTGGAAAGATAGCCCTATACCCCATTACTCTCAAGCCACACTCCATATAACGTCCTTACCTTCCTTTGAACATATCACATGGGTATATGTAGTAATCTGAATGAATAGATACACAGGGCATGTCTGCGCATCCCTCTTTAAAATGTTCACGTGTAAGGGTGCTTAGTATCCGCCGGCTCAGCGCGTTCACCCTGTATAATGTAGGTACACCCGGTTATACAGGGGGCGCCTTTTGTTTTTATAATTAGCTAAGCTTGCAATATGATGTCGAGCGACGTGCAAAGTAAATCTTTCAGATAGAGTTTTCTAGGAATTACGGAGTAGATGTCACCTAAAATTGCCACTTTTTTACCCGATAACAGCAATTTTTTTTTTTTTAATTTTTTTTAATTCTAGCGCTTGACTGCGATCTCACCTGATGGCAAATGAAGATGCAGTCTAAGATGGTGCGAGCATGCCTAGAAGATGCCTATTCCTAATTTAAAGACACCCACATTATAGTATGCAAAACGTCTCTCTCTCTGCGTCATGTTTCCCATTACTCTGAGGGTCGTGACCCCTTTCCACCAAGGACTCTTCAAGCAAAACGATAGATAATACAGTAAAAATGTTTTGGATTATGCGGAATAAAAGCTAAAAACATCAAGAAGCGCCTCATCAACCATCGTTTGTTCGCAGTCAGTCTATTTAGTCCATTTCTAAATATGTCCCTGGGAACGGGAAGGAAGCACCTTCTCCTTCCACTAAACATCATAAATCCATCATCATTACATGTCAAAATCGACCTAATTGCTTTAACAATAGGTGCTGTATTGGTTTAGAAGAATTTAGCGGTTAGAATGTGAACTCTTTTGCGGTAATATTTTCGTCACCTCACGTCACTTTATTTTTTTTGACATGTCGTTTGCCAACACTAAATGTATGAACTTCAGTACAAAAAAAAGAAATGGAAAGATTTTTTTTCTTAAAACAAGCTTTTAAAGAACGCTGACAAAAAGACTATGACTACGTACTACCTATCTAATAATATAAATATAAAAATTCTTTTAAAAAAATAGGCTTCAGACTGGGGGCTACCTAGAAAGTATGACAGCAACCTTTCAAACAAAAAAAGAATTTTCCAAAACCGTCCAGGCGCCTTCGAATAAACGAGAAAAAGTAGATTCTGACGAATTAAGAACCTCCTCCTTTTTTTGAAATCGGTTAAAATTCAAAATTATTTATTTCATGTAGGCCAACTTGTAGCTCTTATGACAAGGCAAGACTACCACCGGTACGGAATGTAGATTTAAAAAAAAATACATGATGATGATGTTAAGTTCTCAGTGCCAGTGGGTGTTGCGTGACGCGGTTGACAGATAAAGTAGTCAGCAGAGACATCAAAGAGCCAAATCGAGGAGCGGCTCGAGTTCGGCACTTGTTGAAAGGCTTGCCGTGGCCAAAGTAGTCTGTACAGTCTTCTGCGACTCGAATTGCAATTCCTTTCCTTTGAGAGAAGCTCTGATGATTACACGTGATTTAGGTATCTATGATTAGAATAGAAAGCCGCGATGTCGCCACAAAATTATCAATAAGAACTTATTTAAAACATTTTTTTTTTTTTTCACTTTGCGCAATTTCACAGGAGAGCTCAAGAACGGCGAAAATATCACCTTTACCAAAGCCTTTACCAGTTTTATTATTTTATGTGAAAAAAAAAAAACATTTTTTTAAAGTTTTTAGTAGATAGGTATTTTTATTTATAGTATGCTCGGAGTATCCCTGTGAGATCAAATCAGAAATGAGGAGATCCGTAGGAGAACCAAAGTCACCGACGTAGCTCTGCGAGTTGCGAAGCTGAAGTGGAAATGGGTGGGGCACGTAGTTCGAAGAGCTGATGGTCGATGGGGTCCCAACTTCCCAAGGTGCTGAAGTGGCGATCCCGCACCGGGAAGCGCAGTGTTGGCAGACCCCCCACTAGGTGGACCGACGACATCAAACGAGTCGCAGGGAGCCTCTAGATTCAGGGTGCGCATGACCGAGGCCTGTGGAGGTCCATGCAAGAGACCTATGTCCAGCACTGGACGTCTATCAGTTGATTAAGAAGAAGAGTTTTTAGTAGATACGTTCAAACAGAAACAGAAGAGATCTAGCTGTGATCCACGTGGATTTATTTTTTAAAAATGTCGCGAGAATTCTTTGATTTTCTGGGATAAAAAGTAGCCTATGCCACTCTCTAGGTCGTCAACTACATATCACGTCGATCCATAGATCTGTTCAGGCGTGATTGAAGGACAAACCACCAAACTAACAAGCTAACAAACAAAAACTTTCGCATTAATAACATTAGTAAGGACGATGCCTAAAGACAAAAATTCACTACCGGTAAAAACTGTCTACCGGTAGATAAACTTCAAAAGAGAATTTAATCCTAAAATTCCCACATTTTATTTGGGGCCACTGTGTAAGCAAACAACAAAAACTGTCACCTGAATCCACAAAAATGTAATCCCAGGTAGCCTCATTCAAAAGCCAGGTTGACACATTTATCTAGGCTACTGGTGTTTCAGTTTTAACTTATCTTGTGTCAACACTTGCCACTGTTTTCGTGAGATTTAAAAACCAGGTTAGTTTAAGGTTAAATTTTTTGTTTCATGGCTTTGCTCTGCTTTGTTCCGCACCTAAAATAAAATTATTTCGCTATGTATTCTTTATGTAAGTATACCCACAGAATATACACAATAGTATGTTCCCAGCGTAGTTGGACATATTATATAGATCTGCCGATTTATTATGTTTTTAAACATAAATACTTTTATTTAGTAGGACCTATTGGTTTGTGAACATAAGATGCTAAAAAGAAAAAAGGTTGTAATTTTTTTTTTTTTTTATAAAAGAGCAACCGCCGAGTTTATTTCTGGGTCTTCTCGGCAGGAAGGGCATTCTGCATTCCGAACCAGTGGTAGATTCATCGACGATTCAAAAGTACTTGTAAAAGTTTATTTGAATAAAAAATATTCCTATTCTATTCTTTTCTATGCCCCTAAGAGTCAAAAGAATATTATGAAGGTTCCTAATGATGTGCTTAATAATTAAAAATAATTAACCAGTCAAATGCGAGTCGGATTCGCATACGAAAGATTCAGTGCCGAAAAACGCCGAAAAAAAAAACACTTTTCTGGTAGAAAATTAAAGGGGGCTCCCTTTAATTTTTAATTTATTTTTATTATTTGTTGTTATAGCGGCAACAGAAATACACATTCTTAAAATTTCAACTCTCTACCTGATACGGATCATGAGATACAGCCCGCTGACAGACAGACGAATGTAATAGGGTTCCGTTGGTTACCGGTACGGAACCTCTAAAAAGGAGATCGCTCTAATATTTGAAAACTGGCGCATTGACCCTTGGCAGGTATAATTGCGGAATGTGCGGCGCCGGGCCTGCTTGCAATTATTATTTTTTCTTGCCATCAAACGACATTATTACGCCCTTCATCAAGCAATTCCACTATTAATATCCACTCGTATATATGGCACTGATTGCAATCAATTATTATAAATTGGTTACTTATATTAACGCCATTCATACGAATAAAGTCCTTATTTTCTATAGACTTAAGAGATATTTTTGTGGTGTCGGGGAAGTGTGTTTCAATAAAGCAATCGTGTTTGATATGAACACTGACAGTTGTAAATAAATGGCCTTTACAATAATAATAATTTGACTTGTTTTGTGCGAATGTGTTCCTACATTTGTTATTATGATTGTAAATTAAGACATAAGTAACATCCTGAATATTTACTTGGGCGCCTATTTTGTTAGATAATTAATTATTCAAAAAACTAAATAAATAAATAAAAAATAGCAAATAAATTTTTTATTCGATGACAAGATAGTCATTGACTGCGATATCACCTGATGGTAAGTAACGATGCAGTCTAAGATGGTAGCGGACTAACTTGGAAGGGGTATGGTAGTGTAGATTCAACCCAAAGCCCTAATCGGTTTCTACATGCCATCGTGCCGGAACGCCTAATCACTTGGCGGCACGTCTTTGACAGTAGGGTGGTAACTAGCCACGGCCAAAGCCTCCCACCAGACAAACTAAATTAAAATAGCATTAATAAAAAGTCGATGTGCCGTCATAACTCTTATCATTGAAACATAGTAAAAAGTAGAGATTTTTTTTGTCTATTTTATTCAAAAAACTGGCAATCGAGTGTGTTCTCGCCGCCACAGTATAGAAGTGCTCGAATATTAAACCGGAGCTAAGCTAACGAGTTAACTAAAACCGCGTAAGGTTTATAGAGGCTGCCCAAGGAAAGTGCGCCGCTGGGCCGTCGCAGCCGCGCGGGCGATCGTCTGCAGCGCACGTTACAAGTAGCGTCGCCTGAATACGAGCGCGTGACGTCACGTGCTATAGACCTTCTAACTAGCGCTAGTGATCTAAACAGTAGTGTCGTCACACTAAAGAATACACTTCCAACAGTAAAGCTGACTTGCTTACCTATATACCTCAAGAGGCTGAAAATTCCACAAGCGCGAGTTAGGATTTTCACGAAATTAACAATAGTATTTATAAATTGTTCTATTTTTAAACGAATTCACTTTATTCTTACTTATTTAAGAAAGAAATACAACTTTTTTGTTTTTTCAGACATTTATTTATAAAAATATAAAATAAAAACGTTAATGAAATATTTGACGCTAACAGCGCCATCTAGAATCAACTTTGGCATAAATTTTTGTAAGGGGTGCAATGTTATCTTGTATTGATTTTTCCTTATAACTTTATTTTTGGAAAACGTCTTTAGTTATGGTTTATTTTAAAATTTAATTTGAATTTTTATTTTGTTTCAGAATAACGAACAATGAAAGAAATGAAAGCCCCATTACTGATGACAGCATCTCTCCAGAACCGCCCGATCGGCCTCCCGGGAAGGCGAGGCAAATTCATCCCGAACAAAAAACACAAGTTCTAGCCTATGATTCCACGTATCGAAAGAAAAACAAACCAAAGTCGCTCCCTCTAGAAGACAACCAAATGTACAATCACTTGGCGAACGCGAATGTCGCGATGTCGCCAATGTATCCTTTGACACCCAATATTTGTATGGAGGGTGGGAAGATTGAGTTCATAAAGTCGCCGTCTGGGAGCGCGAGGAACAGCGTGGCGCTAGTGTCGCCGCCGCAAACTCCGTTGTTGATGCGACGTGGTTCTAAGGAGAGACGCGAACTGAGGGCGTGTAGCGATGAACCGGAGAAGTTCGACGGCGATAAGGTAGGTGGCGCTAGCTTTTTTTAGAATCTCCAGAAATAATCTTCAGCTTCCATTAAACTTTAATTTAGAAACTAAGATAAGATAATTAAGGTATTAGTAAGATTGTTGCTGTTGAAAAACTAAAAAAAAGCAAGTTAGGAGGAGCAAGGAGGAGGAACTTCAATAGCGTGTTTCATATTCTGACTCCACTATATGCGCAAAGTATCAATACGTAGGTATCAATCTGAAATGAAAGCAAAATTACATTTTGTATGGAAACTCGAGCTTACCGACGACACGAAGTATTTTGATTGTAAACAACAGAAATATGTAGTGACAAGTTAGAAAAAGAGAAAATCCATACGAAAATATTAGTGAGTATAAAGATAGCATTGCTTACTTTACGGTAGTAACAAATACTATGTTTGTGGTAGTGACACTACAAAAACTGGCACTTATTCCATCCGTTCAAAATCGAATAAATCAGTATCACGAAGATTAACTCATACAAACAAACAGAAGTAAGTCAAAATATTTAAAACTAACTGATGCCCGTGACTTCCTCCGCGTGGAAAATTTTAAAATCCCGCGGTAATTCTTTGATTTCCTGGGATAAAAAGTAACCTATGTCACTCTCCAGCTGCTCAACTATACTCATGCAGAAAATCGCGTCGATTGGTAGCTCTGTTGCAGCGTTATTGAAGGACAAACCAGCAAACCAACAAACAAACACACTTTCGCATTTGTATATTAATATTAGTATAAGGAAATGATATTAGTAAGGATAAGAATATAAATGATTAGGTCTTAAGAGCGTTCTAACAATCATATCATGAGATGATTATGATAATCTAGTTATTTAGAAGTCACAGACACATACTTTCACCATTGTAATGCGTCAAAAGACCGTTCTCTAAAAAGATGATCTATAAAAAGTTTTTCAAATATAATAAGCTACTGATGAATTTTTTTACGTTCTCAAAGTGAAAGATCAAGTTTCCTATTCTTTTTCAAATGAAGATAGAACTTTTAAACAATTACTTGGCCCTCAAAAGTTAAGGGTAGCATCAATTTCAATAAAACGCGCCTCGTCTTTTCATCCCTCGTCAAAAAAGGTTCCAAACTTCTCCAATTTGTTTGTCCAAGATATTTGGACCTTTTCCTGTATAATGTGACATGAAACCCGGTAGCTTTTATAATTTTTATCATAGATCGCTTTCAGAAATACGTCAAGCTTGCCAATAACAGTTAGAACCTACCCGGATTCTTTCTCGTTTCATCCAAGTACCTAATTGTTCCTTCTCTTTTAGTTCCTTAATTTTTTTCTTTTTTGTTTTTTAATGACGTTAATAAGTTCATTTAGAAAATAAGTGCTATGCCGCCATTCGATTTAGCGTTTAGATACGATGGCGAAAATTTTCAATCGTGTGCGCATCATCACTAAGAAAAAGCTTAAGTTAATATAAAATGATAAAATTTATGTAGTTGAATAAATCGTTGACATTTGCATGTAACATTGAAACTATTATAATGTTTGATTAATTAATATTGCACACCATTATATTGGTAATACACTAGTCACTAAGAATCTATTGTACCAAATATAAAAAAAAAAAACAAAAAAAAAATATTTCCTATGGCAAATGTTTCTTTAAAATATTTTCCTCTATCCCTGATCACAACGAGCGAGGGTTGGATATAATTGCCCCTATATGCCCTTAATACGTATTTAGTCGCACCAAAATTGTTTTCCAAAGCCTCTATCAAGGTTGTGTTCGTAAGATTATGCCTGAGATTACATCACGAAAAGGGGATTTATTTATTGATAGAAACTGTTTAGTAAAGCTTCAGTTTTGAAGAAAAATGATGAACTTGTTTGTTTCCCATGTTGTGATTTGGCAAAATTGGGGTAGCTTTCTAAGTAGGTAGTAATATATATACTTACATACAAGTAAATAAAATTGAAGTTTCTTTTTTATTTTAAATCATTTTCATTTTTGTTCATAATATTATGAACTTAATATGAATCTAAAGTATGACCCAAACACGCTTTTTAAATTTTTTCTGCCTCTGTTGTTTCAGTTTTTAATGTTTTGTTTAATAAAGAGTTTCAAATTATTCTTTTTATTGATAAGATATTTATATTGAAAGAAAGGATTTATCGCAAATCAGTCTAAAGTTCATTAGACATCTGCATTAGACGTTAGAGTCGTTTCATTTAAATTAATGCAAATCTCTGCAAATGCGTCTAGAGGAAATGCAAAGGAGATTGAACGTAAAATGAATTAATTGTGGCCCTAAAACTGAATTACAGTGAGCGTAAACGCCCAGAGAATTCTCTTGTAACTATCAGTACCTAGCGGTAGTAACAGTGTCTATACACTTGGTATATCCTTAAGCCTAGTGGTTTAAACTCCGGTCTACTGATGACATGCTAAAAAAAACAAAGCTGCTCATTCTCGTCCAACAGAGCAAGGCAAACAATAATAAAAAAAAGCAAGCCATGTCAGCTATAAAAGGTCTCCGAATATCATGTCGGAGGACGAATAGAGGACACACAATTAAAAAAAAAAAAGTCCATTCTATTATTCAGGAGGTGTCCGGGTTAGATCCCAAACACGCAACTCTGACTATTTGGAGTTACATGTGTTTTAATAAGTTTTAAGCAATTAAAATATATGCTTTAACAGTGAAGGAAAATATCGGATTTATGTCGATAGTCTGTTTTATTTTAACACAAAAAGACAGTCTGAGTTTAATAAAAATATACTATAGATCTCTTAGCCGTAGACTCTTCCAGAGCTTGAAATGTTTTAATATTTAGGGACTTAGCTAGCTGCTAGAGCAGGAAGGAAATCCCTGAAGTTTATAAGTAGCAGGTGGAACTTTTTACTAAAACATCTTCATAATAACACCAAGGGATTTCAGCGTTAGATCGCAGATAAGCAAAGCAAATGGCTTCCCAATACGAGCGTCTTCTTGCTATCATGTTACAAGCATAATTCCAGTATTAATATTAATGGTATGTGCACTTTGGACGTGATTTTACTCTCACATGGCTGGGAAATTGCAGACAAAATGTAGACGACGTATCTAGCGAGCACTTTTATTATGCACATCATTTTGTTTCTTTTGTAACTTTGAGTCAGGAGTTTAATATTAAATTCTTGTCAATCTAATTTATTTTTTGAGTACTTCATAAGAGAGGACTGGTCGCATAATGTTATTATTTTTTTAAGAACATTAGCCATGCTGAATTTTATTTAAATTTTCCTCTTCCCTCTAATAAACGTAAAAACCGTCCACCACAGTTTTCACTACGCAAAAACGTTGTGCTATTGCAATTTCATTACTGCCGTCTAGAATATTCTTAGCCTTAGCACAAGAAAAGCTTCCCACCAATGTTTTGTAGTAGTTTTCCATTAAAAACTTCAGTTATTCGGGCCTATATCTTGTCGAATAGCGGTAGCCATAAGTAACAACTTTTCAGTATATAACCTTATTTAGTTTAAGGCCAGTGTGTTACATCTAATCCATGGCATATCTGTGTTTATAATCCCTAATCTTACGTTATCTGTGTAGTGTATGACATCAGTCAAACATCAACCAACCTCCATAATCAGTGTCAGTCCAAGATAATGTAATTGTCAGTTAGATTTCAAGCTAAAAACAGGCAAAAAAACTGCAAAGAAAAGTATAATTTTGACTAAATCTAAAAAATGGCAAAAAAAAATTTACGAAGATCTAGGAACTGAAACTACTAAAAATATTACTTATTAAAAAAACAATTACAACGCTAGAATTCACTAAAGGGTTTGATAAAGGTTCAAGAGAACACGCTGAACATCAAAGTTCTATAAAACAAGAATCCAAAATTCCAGAAGAATCAAAAGGAAGGCTGAGGTTCCATGAAACAGGATAATGAAAATTACCTATAGCAAGTGATTATATTCTTTTGGCTTATATCAAAAACCGGTATCCGAAGCAGATAATGAATTTTGTGTCATATATTGTGGAGACTTTAGAAGAGAACTGTTATGTGATTTGGACAATTCTATTGGTCATATTTTTAATACTAATAGTTGTAGACAGAAGAGAACAGAAAGTTCTGTGTGTGAAACCTTCAATGTGTCTTAGCCGAGAAACCAGTACGGTAACTCTGTATGTTAGGAAAAGCGAAAAAAGTGACTGATTGATTGTGAGTAATTGAAGATTGTACTGACAATAATGCTATTAAGATAATCAATGATAATAATGATTGATTTTGTACAATATTATTTTTTTGTCATAGTGGTTGTGTTTAGCCATTATTAAATTTAAGCTAAGACTTAGTTAAAGAGTTTTTTTAAATTATTTTTAGCGAGCAAACTAGCAGGCGGGTCACCTGATGTTAAGTGATTACCGCCGCCAATGAACATTTGTAGCACCTGAGCCACCACCAATGCGTTGCCGGCTTTTTAGGAATTTGTTGGTCCACCCCTTGAATAACCATGTTGTAAAAGGTAACCAACGGGACCCTATTAATAAACCTCCGTTGTCCGTCCGTCCGTCTATCCGTCCGTCTGTCTGTCAGCGGGCTGTCATCCCTACTAATATTATAAATGCGAAAGTGTGTTTGTTGGTTTGTTGGTTTGTTGGTTTGTTGGTTTGTCCTTCAATCACGCAGCAACAGAGCAACGGCTTGCTGTGATTTTTTGCATAGGGGTAATTTACGGGCCGGAGAGTGACATAGGCTACTTTTTATCCCGAAAAATCAAAGAGTTCCCGCAGGATTTAAAAAACTAAATCTACGCGGACGAAGTCGCGGGTATCAGCTAGTGATCCATAATAGTTAGCCGCTATACCAAAAAATAAATAAAAATTAAAGGGGGCTCCCGGCTCCCCTACCAGAAACGTGTTTTTCGGCGTTTTTTTTTTCATCGACTTTCATTTTTTCTTTTTCGTAATATGTCGTCTGTTGGTCACCATATTGAACTTTGATAACTGCCATGTCTTTAGTGGCACTCGCAAGATTATCACAATTTAACTGACGTAAGAATAAATACAATCGGCCTACGCGTTTGGTCTCTAGAACGCCACATACACATATACATATAATAATATAAACACATTACCCTTCTTTGCGTCGCGAAGTTGGGTAAAAAGATGGCTCTTGGTAGGTCGAATATCTGAGAGTGCATGAAAGTGCGACACCCCAATGGCTATGTACCAAAATACAATGGTACACATAACCATAACATGGGTAATGACTGCTCCCCATTTGTTGCTTGTCTATCTGCCGCTATTCAGGGGGGCATTAGCTAAAGTGGCCCATACGTTACGTGCCCTCTGCGTTTGATGCAGTAATGTACCGTGAAGATTCAGAGCTCTAAGAGTACCTATAATACGTAGGAGTAATGGCCCGGTTAAGATGATTGCTGTTAATTGCTACTTTCAGTTTTTGTTACTCAAAGGCTCGATAGCTTAGGTGAAAGTATAAAAATAAAGCGTAAAACTTTTACTGAAAAGGGATAACTGTATGTACTAGAGTTGGAGAAAGTGACAAATAACGGACAACCATTTTGAATGTTGTTCCAAACATGCAAATTCTGGCGCGCAGGGAAAAAATCTTCTGCTGTGATAATGCCAGAAAAAAACTGGCAAAACGCGCCATTCGCGCTGTAGGTACACCGTCGTTCTTCAAGAGATTTTTTCTAATTATACGGATTATAGTAAAAAAGAACGCCGGCTTCCATCCAGAACATGATCATTCATGGGATGAAGAAGATGATGATGATGAAGGGATTAATAAATTTTACACAAGAGACGAAAGATCTTGTTGATTATAACCGACCGACGGACCAACTGATCTATCAACGAACAGCTCAAACCACTTGATGATCCATCCATGTAATTTGGCATACAGATTAAATTTCAGTTATAGCGAATTTCAACCCAACCAGTCGTCGGTATGACGTAGGCATAAGAAAAGATTTTGAAAATACAACCCCTAAGGGAGTAAAATAGGGGTTTGAAATTTCTCCAGTCGATGCTTAATTCAACTGTGTCATTTGAAAGTTATTTCAATTTTCTTGTGGTAATATCCTATGCTGAAATCTATACACCGCACTCTCACTCTGCTCATACTCAAGACAGAGATAAAACGAGACAGATTTATGTCGGAGCACATTTCTGTCTCGTTTTAACTCTTATCTTGAGTCCAAGCTAACTCAGAGCACGCTCTAAAGATCTCAGCATAAGATATTACCACAAGAAAATTCAAATAACTTTCAAATACCACAGTTGGATTAAGCACCGACTGGAGGAATCGTGTTCCTTACAGCTCCATAATGGCCGATTGCCAAAGCGACCCGCAGAGGAACACTGAGCGGTTACAAAACTTTTAACAAATCCCCCTAGAGCTAGACGCGCGCCACAGCCGAGTGTTCCAACTATGCGCTGCAAACCGCGTAAGCCGATGTTTCACTGAATTTTATTACTTTGCAGAGAAGAATTAATTCAAAATGCCCACGAATTTCCGCTACTAAATGTACAAAATTTAATCTACTCAATTGTTAAATCTCAAAGGAGGATGAATTGATCGGAAAATTCACAAATTCATAATGCCTACAAATCTGGTGACGGGAAGCGCAGTGTTGGCAGGCCCCCCACTAGGTGGACCGATGACATCAAACGAGTCGGAGGGAGCCGCTGGATTTAGGCGGTGCAAAACCGAGATCTGTGGAGGTCCATGCAAGAGACCTATGTCCAGCAGTGGATATCTATAAGTTGAAAAAGAAGAAGAAGAAATCTGATATTTAGTACATCCATCTGGCACAATTCGTAGACAACATAAGGAATAAGACTGGAGTTACCAATATGTAACCCGTAAAAGCATATCGTTCACAAGAGTCTTTGGTGGAACGTGTCACGACCCTCAGTAATGGGCAACACGACGCAGAGAGAGATAGAAGACACTACTTACAAATAATGCTTGTCTCTGCTCTGTCCTTTTCATGTTTTCGCAGATTCTATCACACTGTTATTCTATGGATGGGATATTTTAAAATATCTACTAGATGGAACAAGAGAAGGTTAAAGTTGCGAACTACGCAGCAAAGATTCGAGAAGTTAGTTTTCTACTACAAAAAGGTTTTCTAAACTTTGAGCCGGTAGTCTTTGTTTTCGTCTTTTTCATATTCTTACTTAAAATTAAAATTAGAGATAGGATAGACTTTTAATTCCTAACTCTCTTCAGGGACTTTGGCAGACACTAAATGAAGATTAGTCTAGCAGACTACATTATTACAGATTTCGATCTCGTCTCTGGGGTGCCTTACCTTATAATTTGAATATATTTCCTTACAGTCTGGTCCATCGTTTGAATTAACTATTGTAACTTTGAATATTCTCTCGCAACAAGGTATGACACTTTTGACCACTAATCTGGGGAATCGTCTAACTATTGTCTAATATTCTGTAGTTTTAGCAGCGTGGCTATAAAGTTACTTCGAATTACAGCTCTGCAAAAGGTTTGATTCCCGGTTCAGTCAAAAAATTACAAATTCTTTTCATCTAAATTACTTGTTTTACTACTTTTCCATCATGGAGATCAAGGTTTTATTCCTTATTGGATAAGTTAGGGAAAGAGATAGGATACTTGTGTTTAGAGTAGTTCTTTTGATGCTTTTTGCTGTATAGGTTTTGCAAGAATCATCACAAAACGCTTTACTTCTATACCTTACTTATTCTGAAATCTGTACCTACTTCTGCCAACTCTACCCGAGTTTCCTGTCTCGTTGTTTCGTTGGTCTAGTGGTTAGTAAGTTTGAATGTGGATAACGAGGACACAGGTTCGAGTCCCGGGTCGGACCAAAAAGGGGTTTTCTGTCAAGAAATTCTCAGTACTACTACTCGAAGTTAGGAAGTTGGCAATGAGTCCCCCTTGTCTCGGAGAGTACGTAAAATTGTCGGTCCTTCACCTGATCTCTCTCTGGTCGTGTCAGATTTCCGTCCCATCGAATTATGAGAGTTAGGGAATATAGAGAGTGCACTTGTGTTTGCACACGCACTTGTGCACTATAATATCTTCCGCGCAGATGACTGATCTCAGTGGAGATTGGCCGCCGCGGCCGGATTAGGTCGAGAGGATATTAGAACCCGACTTAAGTATTAACAATACTTTTATGACGCGGACGAATTCACAGGCAAAAGCCAGTCAATATAAACTACGTGACAGTTCCAGCCGCGTTTTTACATACTCTCGCAATCAATCATGCAGATAACTGTCGTTTAATAGATGGCCTCAGCTGATGTTTGTGCACATTGTTCGTTCTGAATTCAGATTAAAATATCGATTTGGGTGCGCATGCTAAATTGCTTAGGGGGGCTGCTGTTATGACTAATTGGATTTGGAAGTTTGAACTTCGGTATCCTGCGTAAATACTGGGCCTGATAATGTTGGCACATTTTTGAACCGTGAAAGGTTCATCAGGTATTATTTATTTCATTGTAAAAGTAGATCGACAACTGTAATGTGTCGCTACTAGATGTCGCTAACAGTTGCTATAAAACTGATTGAAAAAGTAGATACATATCACTAATTTCGTGGCTGACGTGTGGTTCGCCGTGGTGTAACGGTTAACACACTCGGACGCGATTCCCAGAGAGATATGGGTTCGAATCCCGCCGGCCTCGGAATTTTTGATATGTATCTATTTATAAATCTATCATGCTGTGTCAATGAAACTTCATAAAGGAAGTGTTTCAATAGTGAAAATTTTTACTTCAAAATTATTTATCTATTTATACAAAAGGAAAAGGATAGACTGACTGATTAACTGACTGATTTATCAAGGCACAGCTTAAACCACTGGACGGATATCGGGCTATTTGGCGTACAGATACGAGTGGATTTCAGAAAACCGAACCAGTCGTCAGTATGACGTAGGCATCTACTAAAAAAGAATTTTTGAAAATTCAACCCCTAAAGGGGTAAAATAGGGATTAGAAGAACGTAAGCGAAGCCGAGGGTAAAAGATAGCTTCTATGTATAAAAAGGTGTCAAACTGTATAAAGGTGGTTGAATTACCAAAATCAAAAAGATTTTATTAAATAGATAGCACACAATATATTTTTTGTAAAATTTTCACTAGGCTGCTGATTTTAGTTAAGATAATAAATATCTAAAATTCGATCCTGAACTGGATTTTATTCAACAAATTTTTGAAGCACTTTCAAAGGAATTTCATCAAATTTTAGTAGTAATAACCGTACTAAAGTTACTGTAGGTATTTCGTATGCATATTCTAAAGCAAAATCTATAGCAATTTAGGTTTTGCGCTTCAAACTCTATATTCATAGGCAAAAGCTGGTTTTGATAGCTTGCGGCACCTGCACAGCGGCATCTGGTGACGTAGTAATTAATACTATGTCCGTTGGCCCCTAGCCAACACTAGCCAACGGCCAACGTGCGTTTTTTAGTTCGGCCGGTAAAGGAATGTGTAATAAAGGACATGCGTGGGGTGATCAGTCTTGATTTATGGTGATTTTTTTTATGGGTATAAATTGATTTTTCGATGACAATGTGCGTTTAGTATTTTGAATGGAGTCCGAATTCAAACGCCACTACAAAGAATATCAATTGTGCCTGTCAAAGAAGATTTCCCTCGATTTTGACCTGATAACAATGGGACCACTAGGAACCTTTCAAACAAAAAAAGAATTTTTCAAATCGCTCCAGGCGTCTTCGAGTAATCGGGGAACATGCAGAAAAAATAAAAAAAAAGATTCCAACGAATTGAGAACTTCCTCCTTTTTTGAAGTCGGTTAAAAAAACAATGCGCAAAAAATACTAATCTCTAGTTCTCTAATCAAGTACGATTTTTAAGAGACGTGATTTTTGTAAGGATATACTTACGTAATATACAAATATACGAAATATTGATAGTTGAGGTCCTGGAGAGTTACACAGGCTACTTACTATATTAATTTATTTTGGAATATTATACATATACTTCAGTTAAACAAACCCTTGGATGAAGTCACGACTACGAGCAGTCACGAGCAAAAGCTAGGTAGTTATTGATATTAAAATTAATACCTATACAATGTGTACCTATGTACATAAATAAGCACAGAATATCGTCTAATCCACAAGGAATAGACGATATTCTGTGTTTATTTATGTACAGTAAATAATGATGTTTGGTTCATCTACATTAGGAAATCATTAACTTTCGTTTTCGGTTTCACAAAGGTGATTATAATAGAGACATGCGAATTGCAAAGTCGTCACTCACATCCAAAAGTCACGAGAACCAATTTGAGTAATGGAAAAACAAATTTCGCAAATGGATCCCTTTGATGCCCGTCTTGTGGATAATCCGTTTGTATTTAACACTGGTGTAACAACGCGCGCAGTAATTGGATCTCCGATGCGCTTTTTAATCTCTGTACATCTCTTTATGGGACGCTAATTTTGCTTTCGGAATTTGGGGAGTTCTGTTTTGGTTGGCGGCTCTACATCGGACATTTCTATGATATGTATTCAAAATGGAGTAAGATTTCCTCAAGCACTTTAGGTACTTGGATATCGTCCTTAAGACAAAAGGTTTATGATCTTCAAACGGTCAAACTTCTTCGAGCTATCTTCTTCTCCCAAATCTTTTCGTTGCATATTACATAAGTAACTACTACGTATTGCATACCTTCTGTTATATTTCCGTCTTCATTCCCCAATTTAGATTTAGTAAGTTCATGGAATCTGAGTTCATGGCAATACTAAATGATCGAAATAAGCGATTTGTTTGGCCTAAATTCTGAAGTTCAGCTATCATTGGTAGCGATGTTTTGTATGAATAAATCGTTGTTATACGAGCAGTCCACAATAGCCCACTTATTTCTCGAGTGCTTCAACGAGACATTATGTTAATTCAACTACGTACAGACTACTGTTGCATAGAGCCATCGTCGTCATCGACCAACAGACGTCCACAGTTGGACAGATCTCTCTTGAAGCCCCTTCTATACTCAGTCGTCTTGTGTATCCAGCGGCTCCCTGCGACTCATGTCGTCGCTCCACCTAGTAAGAGGTCTGCCAATGCTTCTTTTTTCGGTATGAGGTAGCCATTAGCACTTTGGGAATCTAAAGACATACCTACTGTTTTTTCAAACTATATCGGTCGCCTATTGCTACTTCATCTTCACTACATGCTATGTCGGTAGCTCTACAAGTAGTTTTTAGACAGTTTTCCTTACGGAATGATTCAAACATAGATTTCTATTCACCTATATCAAAGCAAAAAAAATCACACACAAGTAATTGTGCGTGATTTTTCGTAAGTAGTGACGGAGGCCTGAAGTCTATCTACGTAGAAAAAACTTGTGATCGAATAAAAAATAGATAGACAAGCTTTCGGTATATTCCCACGAATAAGTCATTGGTGATTGGTGGTGATCTGTTCCTCTTGAAACTCTGTCTTTTACTGCTCTGTATTTTATAAATGAAGAAAGATGACCAGTCCATGTTGTGATACGTCGCGAGCGTAGCGTTTAAACAATAAATATTATGGCTTCTCCAAACAGTTATTGTTCTATTCATTATATTTTTATATCGATTGTATCGTCCATTTTAATAGATTGATAGTGCTTGTAGAGTTCAGTGCCGTTTAAGATTGTAAGCCAACCATATCAATGGTAGTTACAGTCTTGGTGGAGTTTTAACATAAATCTTGTCTCTATATCGTGGACATACTAATATTACTAGTATCTCTAAGTTGTAATACAAAGTATTATTGTGTTGATATATTTGATGGAACCATACAGAAGTATGGTTCGATCAACTATCCTGCTAAATGAAAATTGCAAGAGTAATATTCACTTCAATTTTTTTCAAAATAAAACTCACTCAAAAATGACTATACTTTTCGGAAAATCTATTGTTATAAGGTTTATAAAGTTGGTTTTAAGTGTGTTAAGAATTAAGATAGTGGTGTAAGACATGTTTAACAGACATCCGTATCATTATAAGGATGACAGAAATTCATTCTATGCAAAGGTAAGGGTAGTTTTAACTCAAGCAAAAATTTTGTATCTTGCATTTTTAATTACCTAAGTAAATAACACATACCCAACCCAGTTAGTCCTTAGAGTATATAACCAACCCAGTCAGACATTATACATAATATATACATTATACGTACTTAACTGCACCTGTAAAAGTCAACAAGCTAAGATGTAGCGCGCTTGCCTAGAAGATGCCTAATCACTTTTGATTTAAAGGTACCCAAGTTAATCTGTTTATTTATTGTTGTAAGTTTTAGGATTGAATATTAACACTGTAACTTTGCAGGATATACTTATTTGGACTTTCGCAGATTTAAAAGGCCTATGTTCATGCACCTAAAAGCAAAATTGCCTTTGAAATTTTTGCTGGACTCTCGTTTACATGTTAATGTGCTGTTGACCTTGTTTTCATAACAACTAAATTGCTGACTACTAAACAAGCCCACTACATTCTTCACAACAAGCTAAGTCTAGTCCAAGCGAAAAAGAGTTTTAATTTTTCATGTGTTAAGGTTGAGTTTTGTTTATGAAGATTTATTTTGCATATCCTTACGCTGCCTGCAGGGCATGGACTCAATTATACTAATACTAGCGTACTAGCATTACTATATTATGCTTATGGCTTATCATCCACCTAATAGTTGAATACAACAATTCAAAAATATTTCTTGTACTGTAGACGTTTAAATGCTTTATAGCGGCTTAATTTTTTTACCTCATTATGCCTTTTTTTATTCGACGACGAGATAGCCCTTGACTGCGATTCCACGTAATGGTAAGTGACGATACAGTCTAAGATGGCAGCGGGCTATCTTTTTACGGTTCCGCCGCTGATACGATCTTGATGAGATTTTGGTACAGAGACTAACAAGATTTACTTAACCGACGAATAAATTTTACTTTTTAACTTTTATTTTTTTTTAATAGAATTCTCAAAATGTCAAATTTATTCATCGGTTACGGTTGGCGATAAATTTTTCGTATGCTCAGCTCAGCTTTAAAAATGAAAATTATTTATTTGATGTCGGCCAAATTGTGGCTCTTATAACAAGTAGAGACTACCACCGGTTCGGAAAGCAGATTCTGTTGAGAACAACCGGCAATAAACTACTTTATGCCTGCTTTTGGCTGCAATTTCCACAGTATCTTAAAACAAATGCCGTGTCTACATCACTCTATTCCATCGTTTGCTACCGTCAGATTGAGATACATTCGCTGAAAATCCACCTGTGCTAAGACAAATGATGCTGTTCAAACCACTGCTCTAAGCTTACAATGAATTATCACCCCTATTAGTTTTGAAATAAGGACTAGGTACACGGTTTTCATGATCTTTTACGAGATTCCTAGTGAGATATACCTTCTCGTAAGTCACAGGTACGCGTATGTAGCGATTAAATACGAAAATATCTGCTTTGACTTTTAAAATTAAAAAAGACGTGTGGCACTCGGGAACTGCCGCGGTAACGCTATTGCATAGCATTTTTTATCAACGCCATCTAGCGGTGACAGGAGTCCCGTGTCAGGTTATTTTCGTTACGGAATTTCTGGATTCGGTCTCCACGCTCAAGGCCCGCGATAGAAGCTATGCAATAGCTTAAAATTCCATTCATCTTGTCGTCCCATTCCACAGAAGGAGAAGGAGGCTGAACTCGTAACCACTAGACTTACAGCATAAACAATATTTAATTAAATATCAAAAAACATATATTTATTGCGATCTCCGTCTCTCACTTACATTAAGTTCTCTTGTACAGGTTGCCTGGAAGAGATCACTCTTGGTGATAAGGTCACCTTTTGTGTTACACTGTTTATTTACTTATGTATTTTGTTCTTGTTTTTTTATGCAATAAAGTTGTATAAATAAATAAATAAATAAACATTTCGAATTCAAGAACTCTATAACTACGAGTAAAATAAAATGTTATGTATCAATAGAGGTATCATTATATCCCTTTAAACCTTATTTTGCTATTAACAACGATCGAGCCAGAGCCCTGAAGAGCCATCGAAAGGGTTGGAAAACACATCAATCAGACCCCGATACGCCTAGTGGCCAAATGGAAAATAAGGGACAGAGGGATTGCTTACAAAGAAATAAATGGAAAAAACTTTTGTTGCCATTCAAATTTACTAAGTGAAATTTCCGGATTTTTATTAGTAACTCTCCATTAATCCATAGCACAGGCTGTATATTATCTCGTTAACATAAAAATACTTTTTAAATTACCGACTTCAAAGTATGCCTATGAAAGGTGTGCCTATATTTGAAGAGTTTCCTCGATTTATCCAGGATTTAATCATCAATCCTGACCTGATGACCGTGGGACCACCTGACAAGTATACCCTTTCAAACAAAAGACGAATTTTCCAAATCGATCCCGGCGTCTTTGAGTAACCGAGAAACATACATAAAGATTCCGACGAATTGAGAACCTCTTCAAAAAAAGGAAGAGGAAGAAAGAAGGACCTCTTCCTTTCAAGTCGGTTAAAAATAGTTCTTCGTGAAGACCAATTTTGCAACTCCAGTCGAGCAAACGTTGAAAAGGTCTGTAAAAAAGTCTACGATGACATATTACTCGTATCTATAAGCACTTTTTAGAATTTATTTGAACAAAAACCTTTTCTTTTTCCATTCTATTCAATGGCTAAAATGAAAATTATTTTTAATTTGTCGGGGGTAAATAAACTAGTACAGTATAAAGTGCAAAGTTTCAAATTCAATTAGCTTTTCTTAGTTCAGATTTGTAGCGAAATTAATTAACAGTAAAACCACAGGCATTCTGCCATTGGCGGCTTCCGACGACGCGAGAAGCTTTTTAAATCAATTTTACTATAAAACTGAATATTTGTACTAAGATGGCTTCCTGCTTTATCGTGCAGTAAGTACATTACAAAATACGACAGAAGAATAAGTATTGAGCCCAAGGGCGACCTTAACAGTTACTTATTACTTACATAATAAAGATTTCAAAAACAACTTAATTTGGATTTTTAAATGTTCTCTCGTAAAGTCATGACCATCAGTTCTTCGAACTATGTGCCCTCCTATTTCCTCCCACTTTAGTTTCGCGATTCGTTGAGCTATCTTCTCCAACGGATGTCCTCATTTCTAATTTGATTTCGCTGGGATACTCCAAGCATAGCTTATGAGTCTGATTATTATCAAATAATCAAATAATCAAATATTTCAAACAAAATATCCCCATTACTTGCGATAGGTGGGTATATTCCTGAGAGTAGTAATCTCGCGTTAATTATCGTGCCGATCTCCGGTGATGAAGTGCTCTCCACGTTAGATTAGCCTTTGTCCGCTAATGATGGATGAAAGAGGGTGACTTCGAATTTGTTTTAATTTAAATTGTAGGCGAAAGCGGATGAACACATGGGTCAGGGATGTTGCCATTGATAAAAAATAAATTATTTCTTACTGATTTCATTAAATGGGGGTTCTTCCAAAATTTATCAAATCCACATCATCCATTGGATAACAATTTCAAATTATCGATTAAACCACAAACATCAGACGTCATAATTGGTAATGTTTATTCATACAAGCTCCCATACGAAGCACGTGATTTATAATTAGATCAGTTTTATGGTTTTTTTTCTACACACGCGATTTCGGTAAAGTTCCAAGGGGCTTATGCTTGTGTTGACTTGAGTACTACAAGGCTTTGTGAGGCATTTATTTATTTTAGGCAAGCCAAACAGATTACAATAATTTCTATTCTAGTCTTATTTAAATTACTTTTAAATCTTATTGCAATTCTACAGAGTCGCACAGCATGAATAAGGTTTTAGAAAAGACAAACAAAAAATTAATCGCGCGAAGTATTATATCATACAAATATACATAGGTAAACTATAAAATATTTAATCTACTTAATTATTTTACTTGTTTTATTAAAGAATAACGAAATGCTCGAATCGAAGCATTCATAAGATCGTGATGTGGGATGCTTTTGTATATTTTATAAGCTATTAAATAATTCGGCCATGTTAATTACATCGGACATTTGTTATTGACATTCGTTGCCTTTAAATGCAGCCTTCTGCCCATATCCGCTGTCAGTTCATGACCAGTTCCACACAACATTTCGGTAAGGTTTCACGGGGCCTCCGTTTAATTCGTCCGGGTTAATCTTGCTCGCAGTTGGAGTGTGGTCAGGTACCGTGGGGCATTGTCAGGCATTCATGGGACGGTGACGTGGGACGAGTGCTTTTAATTCGTACACGGCAAGTAATTAGCGAGTATTTGAGATGTTTGATTGTTTGGCTATGTGATATTTATGAGCGTGTGTGTGTGTATCTGCCATCGATGTATATGGATAGGCCTCTAGAGGAAAAAACGCCCTCAAAAAGACAACAGAATTTGCAAAATTCTCTTGTCGTAAAAGGACTTAAAAGAAGTTTAAAAAACTGTACTAATGTCGCTTCATTCCATTTTTTGAATTGGTTAATAAGGATTGGCTACTCCTCGAACGTGATTGGTTGACACTCGCTTCAAAGCGAACCGTGGGGAACGCGCGGTGTTCATTGAGGTAATATTCGCAGCGCATTTTCGTAGACCCAATTATATGGGACAGGCATATCCATATACATCGACGGTATCTACATATCGGCAAGGCAGGTTAGGCTCATTGAATATTAAAGGTAATTAATGCAAAGAGGGTTAGATTGTACTCTACCCTAGAACACAACTAAATCTTCAAGTTAACACAATAAACTCGGATACTCTCTGGAGCATTATAAGTTGTTACCATTTAAGGTCGGTGTGTACGGAAAATTGAGGACTGGCTATCAGTTTTAGACTTGTTTTGTTCCGGTTTCAGTTTTCAGTTCATACCCTTAACTGTTGGGCTATTGAGACTATATGCCCTTGGAACTCCGCAGGGGATATCAGAACCAGTCTTCAGGCTATAATTGACACATTGAAACCGTAGCCAATTTGTCAAGGAGGAACAATAGGCAGCCTTCGCCAGGGAGAAAGACAAATGGATAGGCTGACAGATACACCACAAATATATAAAATTGTTGTTTGTAACGGAGGTATGGAGCTGGCTACAGTGAGCTTTTGTTTAAGGAAGTATTTGCACAAAGAATAGGTATTAAATCACACTTTTATACATGCACAAAATGAGTTAATCAACTTGTTTTGATACTTCGATATAAATTTTTTATTATACGTAAAAAGGAGTATATTGTTTTCGGGGTTCATGTATGTATGAGGTGGCATAGGCTAATAAAATTTAAAAAAAATTGATGGAGTGACCATGGTCAGACCACCGCATTAAAGACTAAAGTAAAAAAATAATCTTCTTCTTTTTCTCCTTCTTCTTCCGAAGTTACATGGATTTCAGATAGGTCACTATTATTCTAAAGGTGCGATGTATAAGTAGGAAATAAATAAAAAATAGAGTTGTACGGGAACTTTTTTGTATTATATGCTTAGAAGCAATCTTTAGAAATATGACAAAGGGAAGTGGGAATATCTCGTATATCAATTTCCAATAAGTATGGCCATTAATTTGGCGATATTTCCAAAAGATTTCACTCCCTCTGCACCACGGCTACTATTTATGACGCATGCGTCCTGCGCCGCCGGAGTTCGCTCAACATCGTGGCAAAGAATAAAGTGATGTTGTAATCCACTCGTAATATTTCTTTTTTAACTCCAACCTACTCGTATGAAAGGTTCAATGTTTCTGAAACTACGGTTACTTTCAGAAACATTAAGGTGTGGAACGCGTTTCCAGCGTCTATGTTTCCGTATAATAGGAGTACCTTCAAGACAAGAATGTATAGGCATTTTCTGGGCAAGCGCTCTCCATCCCTAAACCTCACGCTTCCTAGACCTCGTCAGTGGTTTCTATCATTGATTGTCGCCAAGAGCATATCTTGTAAAAAAAAAAATTATTCCGACGAGGTCTAGGAACCTTGTGCGAGCTTTAGAATTCCGGATAACTCATGTTGAACAGAAATACATACTTTAAAGATATTTTTCGCGCAATGGTCGGTATAACCGACTATTAGCTGATACCTTTCTATCAGCTATGGCATAATAATATGGAGAAAATAAATAATAAAATTTCTACTGATATGTGCCTACAAAACTGGTGCATCTATAATAATAAACTCTTTGCCTAATATTTATCGCGTCTCTCTTTTGTCTTTATCCAAACATTATGAGAACAGTCTAGCTTCCGCATCTCTGTTACAACGACATAGGGTTCAAAATACCCTGTTTTTTTCTCATATAAAGATATTTAAGAGAAAATCTAGCCATTGTTCGAAACAGGCGATTTGGAATCGTCGCCCTTTGGTAATGAGTCGTTAAGAAGTAGGGCCAACAATTATTATTTATGTGGCATCATTTGTATGGTAATGAGGATTTCAAAATTTATAGGATTTATAATTCGGATCATAACTTTGTGTTAAAATGTTTGTACTTAATTACAAGTAACTTTCATTTTCCACAGCATTAAACCAAAAAGTAACTTGAAAGTGTTTACAGTTTGTACCACTAAAGAAATCTTAAAAGCGGTTTCCATTATGTTACAAGAGATCTAATTCAAAAGTCATTGCCTAGTCTTGTTAGGATTTTGGTCTTCTTTTCGGGGATCCGGGATACTATACCCTAATATAATAATATACCCTATAACCGGATAACTATACCCTATTTATATTGAGACTAGCTTTTGTCCGCGGCTTTGCTCACATTATGTTGGATTTTTCAAATCCCTATTTCCCCCTTAGTGGTTGAATTTTTAAAATCCTTTCTTAGCGGATGCCTACGATTACGTATTCGTGCTGAAATTCCAATATCCGTCCAGTGGTTTGAGTCGTGAGTAGATAGATCAGTAGGTCAATCAGTCTTTTTCTTTTCTATCTTTAGGTTAAGAAGATTATGACAGATTTAAGACATTAGATTTTAAATCCAGCGATTTTAGCTTAGCTGTTGGCATAAGATTGGCACTCATTCAATCCATTTGTATGACAATGATATTTTTGTATAAATAAATGATATTTGATTTAATTTGGGAGATTAGGATATCAAAAGTTTAACAAGTTGAACTATTAGAGGTTAAAAATTATCTAATATCCGAAACAGTCCGGGTAAAGGGGAGCATTTCCGGCGAATGTCGCTGGATAAATGACGTCACATCCGGAATGCTCTGATCAAACAATTTCCACAGTATATTAGCTTTGACAAGTTAAATGATGGTTATTTTGTTTCAGGTTTAATTTATATAAATGAAAGTTAACTCGATACAATTTAAACAAATGTCTTGTAAAAATTAATTTTTGGGATTTAGCTGTACAACTGAGTTTTGTGGGCTCTTCTCAGACCGCGTTTGGAGTCTTAATAGCTTTAGTTTTTATTTTGTCAATAACTTTTAACTAAGTTTCCTCGTTGGATTCCTGGTTGTAAAAGATTTTCTATGTGGCTTATAACTGCGATACAACTGTGGTAAAATTATTAGCAATGAAGACATTATTCTATTATTCAATTTAACTGATTACGTTCTGTTCCAGGAACTTCTAGAAAAGCGCATCAAGCAGCTAGAAGATCAATTAGAAGAGGAAAAGCGACGAACGCAGCGTGAGCGTATGGCCGTCACCAAACTGCAGAATAAGCTTATTAAGGTAAGAAGTTTTAATAAATAAATAAAATAAAATATTTATTTTCGACCAACTAGGATCATGTTGTGTGTTGACTATAAATGAAAAACATAAAACTTAAACCTAGTTTAGTTAGTAAAAATACTAAAACCTAAGATGGGACCGATTTGTCAGCGTATGAACCATGTTATAGTGGTTCAAATACTGACAATATCAAATCTGTCCGCAAAAGCCCTATTGGCACTGGCTCTGTATGTACTGTCTTTTAAGCTTTTACCTAATTTTTTCTGCGGGAATGCAGTTTCGTTGCGTTCTCTTCTATAGATCATATCTATTAAAAAAATAAAAGGCAAATAGGCAGACAAAAGTCAATTATAATTTTTTTTGTGAGTTTCATAATTTGTATGTGTAAGCACGTGTAAGCAAATAAACTTATTTTCTTTTACGTAGAATAGAAATCTGGGTTAAAAACTTTGTTACTTGTTGTATAAAATCATATATGTATGTTGTTCAATATCATTTAATCTAACATTTTGTATCTAGGTACAGTACATATTGGATTTTTTAACAAAATTTTTAATTTACTATCGTGTCGCTATTTGTTTAAAAGAATTATACAGCATTACATGCCATTATTTTTTATGCGTAGGTACATATAAATAATTAAAAAAAATATTAAAAGAAGTGGACATTGAAGCTTATTTTTCAAAAAAAAAGAAATTTCTTCAGCTTCCCTTGAAGGTGAGTAAGGTATCAAATTCAAATTCAAAATTATATATAGAGTGGTATTTAGCAATAAAATGTTATCTAACAAATATAACAAGATTACTGTGTGAGAGCACCATAATAGTATAGATCATAAAAATAAACTTTTGTATCCATTCTTCTTTCACGATTTCGTTGAAAAATCACAATGATATAAAATCCGAAGCGAAAAGCCCCGCAAACTAATTTCCTACCACCAATTTATTAATCCGAAGATTTGAAAGGGATCCAGTGTCTGTATTAAAATTGTTTGCTTTAGGTATAGGATTTTCGACGGAGATATTTCAAAGTATGAGAGCTTGATTGATTCTTTGTTTACCGAAATCAGGGAGGTACTTTGGGGTAGGAAAAGTGAGATTGGGAGGGGTAGGTATAATTCTTGCCCCATTGTTTAATATTTCCTTTCAAATTGAAACAATTACAGAGCGCTGTGTTTACCGACTTGATAGATGATATAATGTAGGTATCTATTATACAAAGCATACAGCATTTTGCTGAGTTGGGACCTTTTTTCCGGGCTGTGCCACACATGACTTAGTTGTTCCGGCGCTTCTTCTGTTTGACGACTTTTGTCTGGTGGAGGCGCCCGGGACAACCTAATCTACGTATACCTATTGGGTGATGTGTGGCACAATTCATAAAATAAACGTTTCTTTCTTTCTTTCTTTCTTTCTTTCTTTCTATCATCATTATTATTATTGGTAGCTGACGTTGCTCAGCAGCTGCTGAACAGCGTCTATCAATGATGTTCAATGAATTCTGTCAATGAATTTCACAAAACATTGATCAAAAAAATATATATCACTAATGAATTTTAAAGCTTTCCATGCGTTTCTCCCAACAAGTTGATTTCCAAAAGCGTCTATTTATTTGTGCATAGCGTTCGCAACAGTGTTGAATCGAAAATAAGCCGCAGCAATAAAAAATTTAAAACATCGCGAATTGTTTTTATCCGCCAACTCGTCTGGCTGATCAAACCCGATGGGAGAAGGCTGTGGCGCAAAATTGATTGGATGCGTTTTCATTGTATTGCATATAGAATGTCTGCTGATTAGCTGAATGACACCTTTTTGTAATTTTCACAATAATTATGAATATTCTTACTTATATTATACCTAAATGCGAAAGAATGTTTGTTTGTTAGTTTGTTGGTTTGTCCTTCAATCACGCCGCAACAAAGCAACGGACTGACGTGATTTTTTGCATAGATATAGTTGAGTATAAGGATGTGCATAACTCATGGCTAATTAACAAATACGTGAGAATAGATTGTATTGTCTACTAAAAACATTCACACAGACTAACCGACTAATTTAGTTCACAATCTTACAAACAGTTTAGTTTGGACGGGACAGGCAACACGGAACTCAAACAGCCAGCCGTCTGCGGCCCTCTGTTGAGGGCAGAGTGTTGTTTGTCGAGACGCTTGCGCCTCGGGCTGAGGGTCCGAGCAAATACTTCATGACAGACGGTTCAACAACAATATACTGGCGTTAGCTTCGAGTTGGATGAGGCTTGCATGCTACCCACGCCGTTGTATCACGCCACGACAGAGCGATGTGATTTTTTGCATGGGTAGAGTGATAAGTGATATAGGCCACTTCTAATTCCCAAAAAATAACCAATTTCCAATAGAAGCGATGAAACCGATGCACGAGGCTCGCCTTCTGTTCTGTTGGTACATGAGAGATACGTTTGTTGAAGTCGGGCGAGCATCGCGTTTCGGTTCCATCGTTTCTTTTTAAACGCACCCGATTTCAATAAACGTGTACAAACTAAAATTATTTTCATACTTTGTAGTAGCGTTAGAAGTCGGTTTTTTTAAAAGAATTTTTTTAGATCTTTGATGATGTGCCCTAACAAGCCTTTTCTTGCTATAATTCGCTAAACCAGATAAATCAAGTAGCTATAAAAAAAGCATCTGTATCTACTAAAGAGCATTAGATCCACCTATTCCCAGCGCCACGTTTCCTCAATTCATTGTCCAAGTATTTATACCCAACATAATTATTTAAGGTGTTCTCAAACTAATTAAGATTCCGATCTCCCTCTGTCTAGACGTACTTTGTCCTTCAATAAGAAAATGTGAAGTGGGAATGCGAAAAATGGTGGACCAGCATGCATAGCGCGCCGGGTCATTATCAGCTCCTTAACGGTTTAATTTTAAGTCCTTTTGGTTTTGTTTAGATTTTAGGAGCATAGATTGAATAATCCGCTTTGTGTATTTTTCTAGGGTTCCGTAGTAAAACTACTTGGAACCCTTGTAGTTTCTGTCCGTTTGTCTGTTTGTCCGTCTGTCCGCAGAGTAACGCAGAGACTATTGGTACTAAAGAGCTGTAATTTAGCAAGGTAATATATATTATTAATTACAAGGTGGTACATATATTAATTACTTCGACAAAGGTATAAAATAAAATTTTGAAAAAAGCTATTATAGTATAAAATTATTTTGAAGTTAGGCGGGCCTAAAACAGAAAGGATGCGCGACGCTAATCCGACTTCAACATACGTATATAAACTAAAATTATTTATTTTATACCTACTTTATAGAGAAGTTGTAGAGTCACTACAGTGGCGTTTAAAGTCGGTTCTATTAAAATTATTTTTATTCATTTTTATTTTAAGCTTTTTAGTGTAGCTGCATAGGATCAATCTATACTTTCTCTGACCGCAAGTGATTTGGTCTTATTCATTGAGAAGTTTGGTCATATTCATCAGATCTTCACCAAATGGGACCAACCTAAAGATACGTCTTTTTAAACAAAAAAAATAAAAAATTAAATCGGTTCAGATTTAATCGGCAAGTTTTGGCCTTAACACCCTAACGGTTAAAGGTCGCCACTGAAAACTGAAAGGTCGATGGTACCTAATACAATAGTGTACGACAAAGTACACGACAACGGTGATTGAATCGTTGACATTTCAGTTTTCATTTCTCACTCTTAACCTATTGCTATTGGCTATTGAGGCTTCAAATTGCATCTAGTAAATGATCATTCACTATACAACATAATACAAAGACTCTCAGTACCATAAACAAACACGGAAGACGGCACCATTACACGGATATTATTACCCTTTGATATCGCAAATATCCGTAACAAATACCAGTGGAAATGAATCAATCCCTCTCTCTAATTACCCGCGGTATGCGTCAAAGGCGGCGCGCGCGCAGGAATCCGCATGACGAATGCGATTAGATGGTCCTTCGAGCCGGATGTTTTGCGGCTCTCTTACTTTCACTCTTACTTACCTTAAGGCTTAAATACGGTTAAATCCTTTATTGTACTTCGAGCGTTACGATTTAATTCATAAGGTTTAATTTAGATTGTTTAGTCGCAACTTTAAATGAGTGGACTATGATACGCAAGTTACCATATTGAAATAAGTACAAGTCCATCTTTTGAAGTAAAATCAGCCTTATACGTTAAATTTTAAGGTGTATTTTTATCTTTCAAGATCTAATTTGAAAATGATAAGATTGGTCATTGGTGGTATTAAGCGAGTTTATGCCTTATGTGTTCGGTCGTAAAGTATGTTTTTGGTCGCGGGTTCAGAAATAGTGCAGTTGGATGACGTCCAGATTGTCGCTCCTCACCTAAATATTTATCTGATTTGTTTTGATTGCAGCAATGTCACACCTGTGTCGGTTAATTGGATGTTTTGCTAAGTTTACGTTAACTGTTATAATCATTGGCTAAAAGTTATTTCTTTGCTTTCCTGCAGCATACCATTCGAGAATTCTTTAACGCTTTTTTTAGGGTTCCGTACCCAAAGGGTGCCAAAGGGCCCCTATTACTAAGCCTCCGTTGTCCGCCCGTCCATCTGTCTGTCAGCAAGCTGTATCTCATGAACCGTTAATACGTAGATACTTTAAATTTTCACAAAATATGATGTACTAGTAGGTAGGTAACAAAGTAAAATAGAAATTTGAGAGTTTTTCGACATTTTTTGCTCAACCTTAAAAATCGCTGTTGCGATGGCACGGAACCCTTCGTGTACGATTTCAACTCGCACAAGGCTGGTTTTTATATAAGTACCTACTTAGAATTGAATGCTTGCCTGCATGCCTCGAGTTCTCCATAATATTCTCAAAAGTATGTGACGTCTGCCAATGTGGAATTGGCCACGATCGTTTAGTATGACCATAACCCTTCTTTTAAACAAATGCTTTTTTCTTTCTTTTTATTTTAAAAAAGAACATTAATCAAACTGAAGTTGACTAATATCCTCTTATCCCCTCGAAATAAGCGGAAAGCTTGTGCTAGGAGTGGGTATGACAATAGTGCAACGGGTGGGATTCGAACCTGCGACCTTTCAGTTTTCAGTCCGCAAACCGTTGGGCTATTGAGGCTTCTCGTTCGAGACTATCAGTCCCAATATCGGGAGAACGATGTTTTGAGATTTTCTTTTTTTTACCTAATTGACTTCTCAAAGAAAAGTTTTCAACAGTTAGGAGTTAAACTTAATTTGACTGGGTCATTAGTACGGGAACTATCTGACTAAAGCAATCAAACGCGGTAATAATCGTTACATCCCTTCCTAATCAAACTTGGGAGATTCAATTAGTAAGCGAGATGACCCGTCCCTGTTTGTGACAAGATCTTTATGCTTGTCCCTAGTTTAAGTACGCACTTGCTTAAATAAACGCCGCGTTTTTTGTCTATATTCTTAAACCTATAAATAATAATTAATTGTTTAAGTAGTGTATGTACTCGGACCTAATTCTTTACTTACTTTACTTGCATATAATTTTAAGCCTCAATAAAGCTGACTGAAAGGCAAAGGCACGATGGTTAAACCCTGGTTAAACCCTCGTTAAGCTGCTACCAGTTACACTATTGTCGAAGCCAGTCCTAGTACAAGATTTCCGCTTAATCTAAGAGGAAAGGAACACATTCCACTACGATGGCCAAGTGAGGATTTTTGAATTCTGTACACATGTAACTCTAAAAAGTTACAGTTTGCAGATTAGTGCCTCCGATAAACCCCCCCACCGCGAAAAAAAGAAAGCCAAAGTCTAGTCCGCTCGGTTATCATTAACTTTAGTAACCCCTTAAAATACGACAAAACTTGATTGTCTATAGTTTGAAAATCTGAGCGTTAAAGAGAGCCCGTGCGTAAAACTTAAGAAGTATGCCTCTCTTTGGTCGTCTTGAATCTTCAATCTCCATGTTTTGCCTTATAATTGCTCTTCCGAAGTCTAATGAGTTATTTAAGATACAACCAATATCATTATCATCCCAACCTATCCCCGGATCTATACGACTGAATCGTCACTTACCATTAGGTGAGATGGCAGTCAAGGACCATCTTGTTATCGAATAAAAAAAATCTATTAAACATAAAAAAGCAAAAACAAGTCTTTTTGAAATGGTGTACTGAATATTCACAGCTGCTTTACAGTGCGACTTGCGAGCAGAAATAAACAACATTTATTAGTAGAGAACCCGCGGAAAGAATGCGCTTGCATTTATTCCGACGCTGCATTCAGAGCTACAGAGGTGAGAAATGCAAATCATGAGCAGCAAGCACCCTCTCGTCTGCATAATATATCAGTTTGTTCAATGAAGGTTTAATATTGTTTACTCGTAGTTTGCACCAGCAGTGATAGCTTAGTGGTTAGGACTGTGATCTCCACATTCGTGGGGCAGCGCGTTCGGTTCTAGGCTCGCACCAACTTTTCGGAGTTCTGTGCGTTGCAATTTTTTCCCATTGCCAAAAGAAGGATCACTCAGCGGGCGATGGAGAGAGCTATGCTCGGAGTATCCCTGCAAGATCAAATCAGAAATGAGGAGATCCGTAGGAGAACCAAAGTCACCGACATAGCTCTGCGAGTTGCGAAACTGAAGTGGAAATGGGCGGGGCACATAGTTCGAAGAGCTGATAGTCGATGGGGTCCCAAGGTGCTGGAGTGGCGACCCCGCACCGGGAAGCGCAGTGTTGGGAGACCCCCCACTAGATGGACAGACGACATCAAACGAGTCGCAGGGAGCCGCTGGATTCAGGCAGCGCAAGACCGAGGCCTGTGGTGGTCCATGTAAGAGACTTGTGTCCAGCAGTGGACGTCCATTAGTTGATAAAGAAGAAGAAAAGAAGCTCAATATCACAGTGGTAAAGTGGTGACCCCGTGGAATAACATACATCCTGCACTAGCTCTTCCATCGCTTTTTCAAAACAACCTCGCCACCCAAAAACTAGTTTTTAAATAAGTTTCGTAGAAAGCTCGTCACAGCAGGTGCGTCCGACGCTCTCTTTATTGTTCTACAGCGCCACAGCTTTGATGTCACGAATAAGCGCTGAATTTTATTGTCCGCGGTCACTTACACAACATGGGATGTTGGGATAACAGGGTGTCTGCTTGTTGTGAAATCTTTAAAATAGGAGACGTAATCAATCTTTTGATTTCCTCTTTTTTACCCGATTACCTACGGCAAAGGAAATAGAAGGGTTTTGATTTTAGCAGTGATGTGTGTATGACGTATGTGACTATTTTTTTCTTTTTTTTAATTCTATGACAAGATAGTCCTTGACTGTCATCTCACCTGATGGTAGGCAAGTGCGCACCATCTTAGGCTGCATCTTCACTTACCATCAGGTGAGATCGCAGTCAAGCGCTAGTCTATATATTTGAAAAAAAAGTGATGATGCAGTCTAAGATGGTAGCGGACTAACTTGGAAAGGGTATGGCAGTGTACATTCAACGCATACCCGTAATCGGTTTCTGCAGGTCATCGTGCCGGAACGCTAAAATGCTTGGCGGCACGTCTTTGACAATAGGGTGGTGACTAGAGACGGCCAAAGCCTCCTATCAGACAAGACCAGAGAAAATTTAGAAATTATAAATTCCCAAATTTCCCCCGCCGGGAATCGAACCCAAGACCTCCCAATTAAGACCACAGCTCTCACCACTGCGCTAGGGAGGTTGTCAAACAAAACAAACTAAATTCCATGGAACAAATGCATTGGCATCAGCTTATAAAGAATCACCACTTCTAAACCTCTTCACCACTTATTACATACACATAATAATAAGTCAGTATATGTATATGAATATAGGGTGCACCTATGTGTATATGAATATGGTAGTTATAATATACGGTATTCCATATTCGGCGGGCGATTCACTTCCGGAAAATAATGGCGGACATTTTTCAAAGTGATTATTGCTCCTTACCGGACATACGTTAGCGAAGATCGTTTTATGCGAGGGCATCCACGTTTATGAGATAGGGTGAGGTGGAAAGGTGCTATACAGTATTAATTCATTCATTCATCATAACATTCATAACCCATCGTTGGTACACTACTGGGCAAAGATGTCCTCTCGAATGAAAAAGGTTTGTTTGTTCATGATGTTTTCTTTCAAAATCAAAAATTTTATTTATTTCATGGCATGGCATGGATGGCTTTATTTCATGGCTTCAACCCACGGCTCTTATGTTAATGTATTTTTTTTAATTCCTAAAATAAAGGGTTTTAATATTATAACATAATGTCATTTTTCTTTTTTTAATATCTTAAATAGTCTCAAAAATATATAGCTTTTAAGTTCCCTGTTAAAAAAAGAGAGCGCTATTGCAACATGACGTCACGATTCAGTAGCTTCATACAATGTCCACACAAAATTTCGTTTTAGAAAGAGAGGATACAGTCGCAGTAAAACAGCTTATAACTTATTTGTTTGTTGACCAATTTATTTTCTGTTTTCACAAATGTTAATAAAAAAAATAGATTCAAAAAAAAAAATGTTATTCTTACATGTTACATTTTCGATTGTAATTGATGAATATCCACATTTTGACCATGACACTCAAATACCTACCTTTTAACCCTTTGATTTAACCTTACTGACTTATGAATTTGAAATAAGGTCGCTAACTATATAGGTCGCTTCAGAAGGTTAAGGGTCACTCAGCAGGTGATAGAAGGGACAAATGTAGGAGTCACAAGAAAAATCTTGCATTCTATTTTTTGGTGGATGTTCTGTAGAAGATTGGGATTGCTAAAATATAGTATTAAATATGCAAACAAATAAGCCGACAAAGCCGGCAGCCTGGGCGCCCGGCATGCAAATTGGTGCATTGTCTTGAATTAAAATGCATGCGAAAGTATTATGTTGTTGACAAACTTATTCTTTTTTTTTTCATGTTGATCCCAAACTCATTTTTCGTTCCGCGTCTTCGTCTTATTATGTTCTTGAGCAGACTACTTAACGAGTTGAACTTTGTGAAAAAGTAGAAAAACTTAAGAACCACCGATCAAATATTTCTTTACGTTAAAAATAGAAGTGAATACTTAAAGAAATTAAATTGATACTTGGACGGCAAAAGGGGCGAAAACTTTTGTGAAATTAAGTTAAGTAGATACCATTGGAATCTCTGCTTATTTGATGATAAGATGACTTTTGTGTCGCTTAAGCCAAAGTAAATAATTAAAGGTAGATTAATTAAGACATCGATTGAGTTTTAGAAGTTTAGAAGAATTTTGTCACTTAGAGAACTCTCTCAACAATTTCTACGGTTATAACAATTGCAGGATATACGAGTACTCGTATGTAATTAATATTAATTAAAGTTAATTAATATTTTTTTTTATTTATGTGTTAAAGAACTTTAAATTATTCCCTTAAATACCTTTAACAGTAATGGAAAAACATATTCATTATAATTAAAATGACGAAATAATTAATAAACATTTCAATTTACATTTCCTCCCGAGGCGACGTCAAAGAACTTTACTATTTAAACAACTCAGAAATACCTTTAATGGCATATTTTACCATGCAAAGTATACTTTGCATCGCTTTAAACCTTAACAAAAAATATTAAAGCTCAAAATAGTAAGTTTAAAAGCAAGCGAATTTGTAATTAAAGGGTTTTCACCAAAATATTAAACATGTCCCGTCATTTGAAATCAAAACATGCGAAAGTTTGTCAAAATGTTTTGATTTCAACTGACTGACTAAGAAACAAAAGAAGGCTCACAATTATTACGAAATTGATTATTTTGCATTGGACTACATTAATTAAATCGAATGTATTGAAGCTAACTTGAGAGCTATAAAGTTTTAGTTGATACTTGTGTCGCAAGAAAAAGAGTCTCTCTTTTTCTGACCTTTTTTCTTCCTTCTTTCTTTATCAATAGACATCCACTGAAGGGCAGAGATCTCTTAAAAGGACTTCCAAAATTACAAAAGCTTACATTTGTATTATGTAATACAAAATCTTACATTAATTAATTACTTTATTCAAATTATTTATAAACTAGAGTATTTTTACGGTATTTTCAAAGACAATGTAGAGTCGGTCCAGTGAAAACAATTTTTTACAGTCGTATTTTCATACTTGACTAATACTCCTAGCAAACTACGATATAAACTTCGTGTATAAAGGTACATTTGCCTAGAGGTTGTTTAATTGAAGTATAAATCCACGCATTAAGCAACCACGCCTCTGCGTATGTTGTGTCATTTAATTTATAACTTGTCAAAGAATAATAATATCCTTGAAGTGTAAATAGGCACAATATAATACCTATTTAATTTTTTGTTTTAGTTATAACCTTGGACTATTCTTAGAAAAACCAGAGTAACCTATGTCGCTATAGATTTGCTAAGACAATGAGACGCTAAGATGAGGTCACAAGTAGCACAAGATTGTGTCCTAGTCATACTGAGATGATAAGTATATTTGTCATTTTTATTATTCGGGCATTTATGCAAAAATTACTGGTCCGATTGAGACGAAACTATTGCTGGTCAGGCTCAAATGATCATGAAAAAAAATTGTAACCTAGTACTACTGTAACCTTTTATTCAACTATCTTCTTAAAACAACAGCTTAAGGCACATTTCACGCGTGTAAAATAAAGTAAAGCTTACTAAGTTACTACCACTTGAAATATGTATTGCTAATAGAAGGAAAAAAGGGCGCTCAGTTTTAAATCACAAATTACTTTGATAGAAGAAGCGCATCTTTTATTTGTCTACTCTATGATACATTTTCAAATAAAACACAGGTGTAGCGTCCGTCAAGGGTTCAAAACAAAACAAAACAAATTGCTCGGTTTACACGCACATATATTTTGTCATTTAGCCCAAATCTGGAATTAATTTTGCACACGAAACCCGGCGGTCGTTATGGTCGAGTTAATTTGACGTTTCTGACCCGCTATGTTAGTCTGTGGTGTGCGGCTTTGTAGTAATATATTAAAATGCTGTGGTTGAAATCTGGACTGATGAGTCCTATGAAAATGTGATAATAATACTAATATTATCCTTACTAATATTATAAATGCGATTGTGTTTGTTTGTCCTTCAATCTCGCGGCAATAAAGTAACGGGTCGACCAGATTTTTTGTATGGGTATAGTTGAGGACCAGGAGGCATAGGCTTTTAATCCCGGAAAATCAATGAGATCCCGCGGGCTTCTTAAAAAACGAAATCCACGTGAGCGAAGCCGCGGGCATCAACTAGTAATATATATTCTTGGACTAACCTATTAAAATATAGATTTGTAGACTTTAAAAAGAATATGAAGCTCTACCTATTTCATTTTCTCTTTTATTGCAGTCTTTATTGTATCCGTTGCTCCGTTACTGCATGATTGGAGGATAAACAGACATATTTTTGCACCTTTACTAGTATTATAAATGCGAAAGTGTGTAAGTTTGTTCTTCAATCACACAGCAACGGAGCTGCGACGGATTGACGTGGTTTTTTGCAGAAATATAGTTGAGGACCTGGAGAGTATGTCACAGGCTACTTTATATTATGAAAATTAAAGAATTCCCGCGGAATTTTTAAAAACTAACTCTATGCGGACGATGTCGCGGCCAAAAGCTAAAGCTTATATTAAACGATGTCTTCAGCTGACCTCTCTCTATTGCAGTATGAGTCCCCAAACCCTCCATTACGTTTGGTGTGGCCAGCTACACAGTAATACCAGACTAATTGATTACAACCATTTCGGTAGATTCTTATTTTGATAAATTACTATCCTCCTAATTTATTCTCAACTCGATTTCTAACATATTTCCAATAAAACCATGACACTTATTCCTAATGTTAGTAAGATATTAGTGGATTTGAGATTGTTTAAATACCCGACGTGTTTAAGCCATTACCCTATGTCAGGCAGAGGTCACACGTGGAATATCTTTTATTCCCCTCCCCTGTCGATTGCTTTAATTAAGGGAGGGAGGTATGGCTTTGCTTTGTGTCTAACGTTAAGCCATCATTACGTGTCGACTTGCGCGCGTATTAATTAACGTTAAAATGGGAAAATTATAAATACGACACGAGCTACCCGTGCGTAGAGATTTTGTTTGATCCCGTGAGTGTCTGTTTTGATAAAACTTGAAAAATAGTGCTAATTCAGTAGCCCATTTAATTTAGTTTAGAGATTGTTTAAGTACTACCGAATCAGCACCAATATAAGGCACGCCTAGATAAAGAGCACTTGCAACTACAAACCTGCAAGAATAACATCTGGAAAGTATCCACCGCTGTAATTAATAGAAGTAGAATAAATAGAAGAAAGAAGTAGAATTATTAGAAGTAGTTGAGTATGAATAATGACTAAAATTATCAACGATTATATAACAATACTAGTTTTTGTATGCGGCTTCGCTCACGATAATTCGATTATTTTACCTCAGAGGTTTTTCAAAAATCCTTTCTTAGCGGATGCCAATGTCTAACTATTTGTATGTCTTTCAGCCCGATCCGTCCATTGGTTTTAGCTGTGCGTTGATTGATAGAACAGTCAATCAGTCAGTCAGACAGTCATCTTTCTAAATATTTAGAAGAAAAGATATGATGATCATTATCATAATGATTATCTATAAGTATATATAAAATTCAAAGTCCTGACTGACTGACTGAGATATCAACGCACAGCCTAAACTACTGAAGTTAGAAACTTGAAATTTTTACAGTTGGTTCCTTTTATGACAATTTGTTTTTGAATTGAGTTGGATTTTTGAAAATTCAACCCCTATGGGGGTAAAATAGGGGTTTGAAAAATCGAACTTAACGTGAGCAAAGCCGCGAGCAAAAGCTAGTTTTATACTTAAGGAATGAGTTATTATGGCAATGATGTCACGTACATGATGATTCATCTCTGGGAGTGAATTAAATGGCTAAGAATTAGTTTTTGCTTTCTCACAGCCCTCACGCTAAACTATGATTCAGTGACCCTTAGGAGGAAGGGAAAATTGTTTTTCTTGATTTACAGCCCTTTTGCCTCTGATTCACTTTTTAACCGACCTCCAAAAAAGGAGGAGGTTCTCAATTCGTCGGAATCTTTTTTTTATGTAGGTATGTTCCCCGATTACTCGAAGACGCCTGGACCACTTTGGAAAATTATTTTTTGTTTGAAATGGTATACTTCCCAGGTGGTCCCATTGTTATTAGGTCAGGATCTGATGATTGGATCCTGGAGAAATCGAGGGAACTCTTCAAATTTTATAGGCACAATTTATATACTTAGTGATGGCGTTTGAAGTCGGGTTTGTAAAAAGATTTTTTACATTTTTACTTGTTAAAATGATGAAATTGGAGTTACTTGAGAAAAAAAGATGAAAAATAATTTTTGAGAGCAAAAAATTCGCTTGTTCGCTTTAGGACAGATTCGCTTTACGGCAGATTCGCTTTACGGCAGATTCGCTTTACGGCAGAAGTACAGTGAACTCGAATATATATAAATAGATTTTTGTTTAAAATTAATAATACATTAAACAAGTTTAATTCCCTAAAGATAGTTTTAACTTTTAATTATAATTTATAATTGGCATGTAATTAAACAAGCTTCTATTTAATACCATTATTGGCCTCTAAATTACTAAGTCAGCCACAACCAATAAGCCTCTAAAAATACTAGTGGTTCGCCCCGAACTGAGACCTCGCGATATCCCATAATTCCCAAAAGTTTTAATTATATATTGTAATAATTAACTTTTAACATTAGACGCAATAAAAAAAATAATAGTTGACATGAAACTGTTTTACTGACACAGCGCCATCTATAGTGAAGCATTATAGTGAAGCTATTAGCTTCACAATAATGCTAATAGATGGCGCATTAAAATTAAATAATTTCGTTTCTTTATAACATTTATCTAATTTTAGTATTTGTTGTTCAAGTACAGGATATAACTGAATTTTCAACCAAGTTTCACGTTCTAATATTCAGTAATTCTTGACATATGGCTCAAATTAAAATCTCCACTTTGAAACCCCCCCATTTGGTCAATTTTTAGGGAAAAATTAAAAAAAATATATTTTTGTACTCTGTTCAAAGTCGTCTTTAAAAAGATATATCGCAAGTCTATGTAGAGCAACAAACAAGATTTTACTTCAAATACGCTTCTATGAGAGCTCCCCTGAAATAAAGCTTTTTATATTTTTTTATACAATGTTCGGCTGAAGGCCATCAGTTTACATATTATATTTAAATTTGAAGTAATTACGTTCAGTAATTCAGAATTTATAGGGCTCTGACAGACATTTAGACGAACACACTTCTCTGTCTAGTAGGCAAGCGCCCTAGTTGACTCAGAGAACTTCGCTTCGCTCGTTCAACTATTTTAGCCACTATATATTTTGAATATAAGCTTCTAATTTCATAACTCGGCACCTTTAAAATTTAGTGAAGCATTAATAATTATTAATGCTTCACTAAATTTTAAAGGTGCCGAGTAGAACAATATAGGATGTGTTATAAATTATAATTATAATTATACAATAACAATATAGGATGTGTTATAAATTATAATTATAATTATAATTTATAACACATCCTATATTGTTCTTTCATCAAAATGTACCTAATATTAGCATTAAAAAAAAAATCAATTTTTTTTTACTTACTTTTTTTTTGTAAGCTTTAGGTAGGTTTACGATCCCAACAGAACCTAAGTGCCCGGCCTTCGGCCGGGCACCTGAATATTCATGTATAACCCTAACCTAACCTAACTTTAGTTTAAAGAAAAAATTCAAATGACGGACAAGTGCAAATTCACTCAAGTAGACTCGGAGACCTCGCTTCGCTCGGACAATAATAATTATATAAAGGAAAGTTTTCCTTGGAGTGGAGACCATATTTTATCTCTACCTGTACAATTTTTGCCGTAAAGCGAATCTGCCGTAAAGCGAATCTGCCGTAAAGCGAATCTGTCGTAAAGCGAATCTGTCCTAAAGCGAACAAGCCAAAAAATTCACGGCATAAAAATTTTACAACAAAAAAATAAACTTTACTTCGGAAAAGTTTTGAATACAGCCTGTGTCACCCAGACCATAATGTCGATTCGATCGACTCCTTATCATCGAAATCGGCTCAGCAGTTTAGGCGCTATGGTGGAACTTGAAACATATGTCAATAGACACAAACACACATGCATACATAGCCTGCTATAAGCATAATCCTTCTTTTAGCTTAGCGATAGTTGGGTATTAAAATACTGTTTAACTTGACTACGCCGTAATAATTCAAATTGAAAGATAGAGTATAGGAATTATAGTATCGCAATACCCTGAAACAAACAAGTATTAAAGTACGGGCAACCAGTTGGGGACTAGTTACCAGTTAGACGCTAATGCACAAGTTGGGAGCTGTCATCTAATCCGACGGCCGACAACTTTAAGCTTGCCTCGTATTGACACCGGCTGCTGTTTATTGGGATTTAGATTTAAATCCGTTCAAGGGGAGTTTCTAAGATTTCTGGATAGATAGATAGATAGTGTAGTATACTCAAACACTCACGTATATAGTAGTCAAGTATATAGTCCGTATATACCAATGCACACTCCAGGCACACATAATGTGTGTTACACAACCGACGTGCTATCCGACCCGAGGTCCTAGCACGACTGACTAATGACTCTAATGGCGCCAGTATTTATAACATGTTTACTCCAATATTCACAGACTACCCTCTGTATGCTACAGATAGATATGTCTTTTATTTTTCCACGAAACAATTACAGAAGTTCGTTTACCAAGTAAGTAAATCTGAAAGACTCAAAAAATGTAAGTGGCCATGGAAAAATAAGGCACCCCACTCAGCACAACGCTACAGCATGCTGCAGCGCTGGTTTTCAGGCGGAACCCAAGTGTCCACAGACGTGATTCAGTAACCTAATTAAATAAACTGCATTAAATAAACTATAACTACAGCTACCTACCACAAAACTTGACAAATACACAAATTAGCCTACAAAAAATATTAATAATGATTAAAAAATACTTTTATAAAAAAAATTCGATACTATGTTACTTGATTAGTAAATGATAAATCTGCACCTACTTTGCAGTATTCGATAATATTGACGACCTCCCTAGCGCAATGGTGAACGCTGTGGTCTTATAGCTGGGGGGTCAGGGGGTCTTGAGTTCGATTCCCGACGGGGCAATTTGGGAATATATAATTTCTAAATTGTTTCTGGTCTGTGTGTTTCAGACTTTATCTAAACTAATACAATAAAGTGCAAGAGTTTGTTTGTTTGAACGCGCTAATCTCTGGAACTTCCAGTCGGATTTGAAAAATTCTTTTTGTATCTTATAACTCAATTCTTGAAAAAGGTTATAGGCTATTCAACACCTCGGTACGACTCTTAGAAACCGAGCAAAAAGAAAGAATAGCGCGGGCGAACATGCGATGCGGTGAGTAGGTGGTCGAGGGCTGTCACCCGACGACAACCGAACAACAACCGAACCGAAGGCTATTTATTAATCCGGAGGATCAAAGCGCTCCCACGGGATTTTTAAAAACTAAATCCACGGGGACGAGGTCGCGGGCAACAGCTAGTTTCAGATAAAACGCTGTCGTTTTATGACTTGTGCCACACACCACCCTTAACTGCACGTATATACGCTAACACAAATGTTCTTTTGCAGTAACGATCGTGTAATTAGCACTGAAATATGTAACCGTTGCGTTTCAAGCGTTGCTCTAAACGGGTATAAGTGAGGTTTAAGCGTGGGTACAACTGTGTGTAAGGCAAGCTTTAACTGGGTATAATGAGGCATGGCTTATCCCCACAAAATACGAGTTTTACATATAATCTGATCTGATACCTAGTAGTAATCTAAAGTAACTTAGATTTGCTAACGTTTTAAGGCTGAAATCTATAGACCGCACTCTGCTCAGACTTAAGACAGTGTTAAAACGAGACAGATTAATGTCAAAGCATATTTGTGTCTCCTTTTAACTCTATCTTAAGGCCGAACTAAGTCAGAGCACGCTCTATAGATCTCAGCGTTAAAGCCTTTTTAGCTCATAGGATTTGTATTACTTGACTTATTTATTTATTTATACAACTTTATTGTAAGAAAAAAAAAAGACGTGTGGCACTCGGGGACTGCCGCGGTAAAGCTATTGAATTGCATTTTATATCAACGCCATCTAGCGGCGAGAAGAGTCCGTGTCCGTGGGGTGTCAGGTTATTTTCGTTGCGGAATTTCTGGATTCGGTCTCCACGCTCAAGGCCCGCGATAGAAGCTATGTATTGCATAGCTAATATCACGGGCCTTGAAAACAAAAACAAAATATATAAGTAAATAAACAGTGTAACACAAAAGGTGACCTTATCACTAATAGTGATCTCTTCCAAGCAAACTATACGAGAGAACTTAATGTAAGTGAGAGACAGGGATCACAATAAATACATAGGATATAGGATTTCAAAACTTTAAAATTTAATTTTTGCATAAAATGGCGCTCGTCCTATCCCTCGCTTGTCATATCAGACGGGAGGGTCATTTGTAAAGCATTATTCGCACCTGGGGCTGGACACGCCGCAAGCAAGGTGGACAATATAAATTAATTTAGGGATAACGGATCCCAGACGAGGCTTCTAAAATATACGTAACTAAAGATTTCAGACTTGTTTCGTGGTCAAATTAATATCTATGACTACGCTCCATGCAACAATATCGTGGTACGTACTAGTATAATAAATTATAATTTCACTTAACTAAAAGTGTAGCATTAATGCATCAATATTCAGATTCGAAATAATTTACTTATTTAATTTGATACTTATAAAGTAGCTCATTTAACAAAGAATAAAATTAAATCTAAATTGCAATTAAAGAATTATGAACTACTTAACTAAATAATTATAATATACATGATTTATACATATAATATACATTGTAAAATTTATCTCAAGAATGCCATGCAAAAAATCGCATCAATCCGCTCCGTTGTTGCGTGATTGGATAAGAATAAATCAGCGAAAAGACACCCTATGTATCAAACCAATTGTTATTTACGTTACACACATTCGTGATGGTTTTCTTTGACATTTTGTTCTGTAACGCAATGTTTAACGGTTACATGTCTATTAAAATTTACTGAAGCAAACGTGCCTTACAAAAGTAGGGATAGCCAGGCCGTACTAGTATCATAGAGGGCAGTGGGTGCAGTATTTTAGCGGCCCGCGACCGCCCTATGCGCTTGATCGGTCAGTGACCGGTCCTCAGATGACCGGTCACAGCCGCAACTAGGGTTGCCAGCTCTTTGAACCAAAAAGCCGGGCAGGCCAGCCAGTTTAGCCGGACATTTGTGTAAAAAGGCCGGACACCCTTAATTTTTTAGACTTAGTACAAAACGGCAGATTTTTTTAAAAGCTCGCTTGCGCTAGCGTAGCGATACAAAGTGAAGCGAACGGAGCGGAAACCAACACATGACAAATATGTAAAAAATGGTCAAACTCGAACGGCCGGACACCGTTGATTTGGCCGGACACGCAACCAAAAAGCCTGACTGTGTCCGGCTTTATCCGGACGCCTGGCAACGCTAGCCGCACCTCAGCGAAAGCCTATGACGGCTTTGACTTACAAATTACCCTCATTTCGCATTTTATGAATTAATTTAGAATTACTTTTACGCATTTTTAACCGACTTCCAAAAAGGAGGAGGTTATCAATTCGGCCGGTATATATATTTTTTTTTTTTTTTTTTCTATGTATGTCCACCGATTACTCCGAGGTTTCTGGACCGATTCACGAGATTTTTTTTTTAATCGACAGAGGAAGCTCGCGAAATGGTCCCATAAAAATTTTTACCTTCAACTCCTCAAGCCTGATGCTGCAGGGGTATTTCCCCCTAAATTATGGGACTTTAGGAACCGTCATTTACGAATTGGTATGCTTGGCCTAAGCATATACTAGATCATAGAGCTCCAGGTCCTACTCTTCAATCCTGATGCTGCAGGGTACTGCCCACTTAAATTATAGGGATATAGGAACTGCTAATCATGAATTGTTATTGTATGTAATAAGCATATACTACACCATCAAGTTCTAGGTTCTAGCTCCTCAATCCTGATGCTGCAGGGTACTGCCCACCTAAATTGTAGAGATTTAGGAACTGCTAACCATGAATTGTTATTGTATGTAATAAGCATATACTACTCCATCGAAGTCTAGGTTCTAGCTCCTCAATCCTGATGCTGCAGGGTACTGCCCACTTAAACTGTGAGGATTCAGGAACTTTCGCTTGCGAATTGATATTGTTAGTATCAAGCATATTCTACATCGTGGAACTCAAGGTCCTCGCTCTTCAATACTGATGCTGCAGGGGTACTGCCTACCTAAACTGTGAGGATTTAGGAACTGTCGTTTACGAATTGATATTGTTGGTACCAAACATATACTACATCATAATGCTCAAGGTTCTAGCTCCTCACACCTGATGCTGCAGAGTTGGAGGAATTACGAACTGACGCTTTCGAATTGATATTGTTGGTACCAACCATGGACCACATCATGGAGCTCCTAGTCCTAGCTCTTGTGTATTGTTAATAAGTACTGTAGGTACCAAGTGTAGAACTACATTAGTACCGTAGCGTTTGAGGGAGGGGAGAAAGAGTGCAGGAACAAGCTACACTAAAAAGCTTAAAATAAAAATTCTTTTCAAAAAACCGACTTCAAACGCCACTACAAAGTATAAAAATAATTTTATTTTGTACACGTTTGTTGAAGTCGGGCGGGCTTAACTAGAAACGATGAAATCGATGCGCGACGCTTATCTTATGGTGATATATAAGAGACACGTTTATTGAAATCGGGCGAGCATCGCGTACCGGTTTCATCGTTTCTATTTAAGCCGCCCGACTTCAACAAACGTGTACAAAATAAAATTATTTTTATACTTTGTAGTGGCGTTTGAAGTCGGTTTTTTGAAAAGAATTTTTATTAAATTACGTATTTTAGAATTCCAGTAAAATTTTGATAACTTTTCTGACTATCGAAGCAGGCGTAAACACATATTTCTTGTTCAATCCAAGTTGGCCATCGTGAGCGTTACAAAATGACATACTGGTATCATTGTCAATACAATAATAATTGTATTTTTACTGTCAAAAACATTCAAAATGATTTATTTCATGTAGGCCGACTTGTAGCTCTTATGACACTTCATGACTCTACCACCGGTTCGGAACTGTAACCAAGACTGCCAACTAGCGTCGCACATAGATTTCATCGTTGCCATTTAGGCCCACCCGACTTTAACATAATGTACAAACTAAAAATATTTCATAAGTACTTTAAAGTGGCGCTTGAAGTCGGTTTTTTAAAATAATTTAAGAGAGAAAAGGACATAATATGCATAGGTACCTGAAATTATATTGATAGATACATAATTAGACCTACGAAAGTATCGGTGAACCCTGGGCATTATTAAATATGCTATACCTACTTAACATTTGTTAAGTGCCATCTTTGCCAGTAGGAACAAAATATTTCAACTGTTGGAAACAAATCGGTTAGTTTCAAAAGATGGATTTAGTTTTCTGAAAGCAAACCTGTAGCGATATTTAACTTGTATGTTGAACCGCGAACCGCGAGACAAATGTCTGAGACGTGTAGCGACTCTGTGTACATTTGCTATTCAAATACGAAACTTTTATCGTCTCTGTGATATTCTAACCTTTCCAGCGCTTTCAATCTTTATGTAAGCTTTCAAGATAATGTTGAAATTCATCTTGGAAATAAGTTATATCTCTGCCGTTGTTGAGGAATAAGAATCGTTTTATTTTACAATCATGTATTACTTTTTATTTCTTGAATTTTGAAAATTATTCTATTCGTCGTGTTATGTCGTAAATATTTTATCCTTTTCCCGTGGATAATAATATGTCTCCTGCCGATGCTCACCCTGCTGAAAGGATAGCACGTGTGATAAAAAACTTAGGGAGCCTCTGCTTTAGCGATCATGGAAAGAGAATCGATACGATACGTTTGTAATATGGCTAGGGCGGCTGAACACGGATCCCCACTGAGAATGGGAAAACTATCATTATTCCAAAAATTTGGAGGTCCTTAAATAAATTGTCTATATTCTAAGTTTTTGTCATTGTTTTACAAAAGTAATGCATGTTTAGTTAATATCGTTTTATGATTGTACTGAAGTTTATCACTGTTATCTTTTTAAGCTTTCATCTCTTCTTGACATTTTTTATTTATTTAAAGTAGTGCACGTTGATAATTTTCTTTCTTTTACGCCTGTTACTGACAACCATAGTGATATATAATGGGCTTTTTTTGACTTTTTTGTATCGATGTTGTTGGTCTAAATAAAAATAAAAAAGATTCGACCTTCCGATTTCCGAAAACGAAACTGTAGTCTTAATCGCTACCGTACCAATAAGTAAAGAGTAATAGATCGATTGCCTTAAAGTTACTCTTCCTTTTAGGTTAGCTTGATATAAAACCGAATTGGGTCACCAGAATAAGGCCAACCGGACGCCAACCCGACTGGCATTTAGTTAGCTCAACTCCGTAACTGCGATGTGTCATCCGTGTCGCTGACTGACTTTTAAAAGTTGTCCAAAGCATACCGAATGTCGTAATAAAAGTTTCCAGGTTTCCATATATTCAGGCGTTGGAAAAATAAAAGTTTTTATCTATATGCGCACAGTGGTGTGATTTATGTTTGGATAGTGCAAAGTTACTGTTCACAGATAAAGAAATCCGTACTTTTCAAATTTTGACCATTTTATATTTAACACGTTCACTGCGGCAAGTAAAATCATAATCTTTCATCTGGTGCGGCAACGGGTCGAAATGCGCCCCCAATGATATTTCCGCCAGTGCGTAACAGGTCTTTCTAAACCCACCAGCACTAGGATAGATTAAATTGCTATAACTTTGTGAAAACATAATATATACAATTTTTTTTCATACTGTTGGAATGACCTTGAACCCAACTTCCTTAGGTTTGATTCGCCCCGGGATCTGCCAAACAGGAAATGAGAAATAAAGCAGGAAAAGCGCCAGGCCGATATCGACCTGTACCGCACTAGAAAGTATTTTTAGTAGTGATGGGACAGAGAAAAATAAGGAGATATCGAAAATAAAACAAAATTATAATAAAACAACTGAAAAATATTTTTATTTATGTTTTCCTTCAAAACAGTTTCTACATAGGTTTTGGTTACATTTTCTGCAAATTGTTTTTATTTTTTTGACTTTGTTTTTTGTTGCTGCACTACTTAATGATTTTCTTAGTTGCTCATAGCACCCTGCACAATTTCGGCGTCTGGTGCTCGTCTCGAGGGCATGGCCATTGCCGTTAGGTTTTACTTCATTTTCTGAAATGAAAATTTTTTTCTTAATTCCGTGTGATTTATTAACCATACTTATGAGTTTTACCACAGAACTCACTGTTGGGAACTAATATATAGGTTCTCAAATAAAATTTAAAAGATAAGATTGAACTAGCTATAAAGCTATAGTGATAGCTTTGAGCTATATTAATTTTTTGTTTCAATGAATAAATAATTTGAATATAAATAAAGTTTTATTTCATCATATTTCGTGATTATTTTGTAAATACTATTTAATAAACGCGTAAGTCGGGCGATAGGGTAGTAACCTCAGCTTGCTTAAGCTGAGGTGGAACCTTCCGCCCGTTAAGTGATTTAGTTCTCGAGTGTACCATGCGCAAGATAGCAAAGCTAACTTCACGCAGACGCATTTAAGTTTGAATCGTACTGTACTTATTACAACAATTACGTCAGATCGTGCCTCTTTATCGCTTGTTTCACGCTCTCGCTTGCACACTCAGCTCAGACGAAACGTGAAAATGTGTTTTTTCGTATGAGTTTTTTTGTATAAGACAATATCACGTCAAAAATCATATTGCAAAAACTATTCACTGTAGAAGGCTAGTTTTTAAGAATAATCATTTTCATAAATGTGTAGATAATAAACAAAACTTACCACTTGTGCTTTTTTTTATAGGGGAAAATATGTCATCGCTGCTGTCACTATCATTGTTGTCATTACCGTTATTGGCAAGGCGAATTATATTGTTTTGCAGAATTTGAATCTTTCTTTTTTTATTTTCCATCGTGGATAATAACGTATCGAACGTTAGGTCACTTAGAACGCACAACACTAACTGGCGGGGCGCACGCTCTGTGCGGTACCGGGTCGCCGGCAGCCTGTTAGCACGGTGGGCCGAAATAGGCCCACTGCCGCACTGAGCGGATGTTTTTCACCGTCAGTGCGTCGATAGGTCGATAAAGGCCCACCGTTATGTTTTGATGGGGAACACCTACAATTTTGACCGCAAGATATAATATATATTTGTCTCTGTCAAATTTTTACAAACACCTGAGATAATCGTTCCGCACTAGCGAGAGGGACATAGTTTTGTTCGTCCGCACCAGCTGAAATACCGCGACGGGCCGAAATCGGCCCGTTACGCAGTGAGCGTGTTAAGAAGAATGCTTGAAAACTCGCTTCTTGCCAATAAGGCCGCCTATTGTGCTCTGTTTTTTATTTACTTTTTATGTTTTGTATGTTGTTTTTATCCTTCTTCGGTGTAGAATAAAGAATATTTAATTCATTCATTAATTTATTTATTTTTTTCTGATTTATCCCTAGCATCCTCTTGTCACTTTTTTCTTCGAATAAAATGCATCGATGTAGTTATGCCTCTAGACGAATACGCTTTCTGTTTGTCTTCTCGACCATCATTTTGCTTTAAAATTTTCAACTTTGATCTTTTGTCAATTCACGTATAGCAAAAATGTCTGCACTGATGTATTAGTTTATCTATCTTTATATATATATACTAAGGAATCAACACCAAAAGCTCTGTTTTTTTTTTTTTACTCGATGACAAGATAGCCCTTGACTGCGATCTCACCTGATGGTAAGTGACGATGCAGTCTAAGATGGTAGCGGGCTAACTTGGAAGAGCTATAGCAGTGTAAATTCAACCCACACCCCTAATCGGTTTCTACACGCCATCGTGCCGGAACGCTAAATCGCTTTGCGGCACGTCTTTGACGGTAGGGTGGTAACTAGCCACGGCCAAAGCCTCCCACCAGACAAAAGTTGTTGTTTAGTTTAACTTATTGCTGATGTAATTAGGGACGTGTAGAACGTTACACTGAATGAGGGTGTTTCAGGCTTCAAGCTTTGAAACAAACGTGTACAAACAGCACGAGTATGGTAAAATTAGATATTTATAGATGACTAAACCGTAATTGGATTGGCCCGCCCAACAGTAATTAAAACGACACGTTTGATGAAAGATACAGCACTACATTTAAAATGTACCCCTCACTTACCACTTTACCAGTTACCTGTACTACCGAAATGGGGGTAGACCGTACGATTTTTTGATACGCGGGGTGCACAGAGTAAAATTTCACAGACTATTAAAACAACCTTTTTAAGCAAGCGCGGGTAAACAAAAAATGTTCGCATTTTGGATGTCGTTTCTATATAGTGAAGTTAATGTATTAAAAAATTAAGCCTCAATAGCCCAACGACGGTTAAAGATGCGGACTGAAAACTGAAAGGTCGCAGGTTCGAGCCCCATCCGTTGCACGTCGTACCCACTCCTAGCACAAGCTTTTCGCTTATTAGGAGGGGAGAGGAGAATGTAAGTCAAGGTCAGCTTGACTGATATTCTTTAAAAAAAATGTAAATTCGTTAATATTGGGGGTAAATCAAAAATCAAAAATGGAGCTGATTTTCTCAAGCAAAAATTTGCTATTAGCTAGCGATTAATTTTATGTGGTTTGTCATTTACCAATGGAGTACTTTTAAAAGCAAGCTAAATAAACTTAGCAATCAGGCATCAACCTTGACTTTCCATCATGCATATTTTTATTTCACCCTGATAAAAGGTAGCCCATGTCATTCTCTAGAAACCCACGTTTATTCGTTGCTCTATTGCCACAAATCATGTTGATACATTGCTTCGTTGCCGTGTGATTAAACGATAAATCAACGACTAATAAACAAACACACTGTCATATTTATAATAATAGTGTGATTTTTATACGACTGCCTGAAAAAAGGAGTATATTGTTTTCAGGGTTCATGTATGTATGTATGCGAGTTTCTATATTCCACCATAACTTCTATAAGCCTGAACCGATTTTGATGAATGAAGTATCGTTGGAATTTTTAATTTATTCCGGGTGGCATAGGCTAGTAGAATTTAAAAAAAAAATTATAGGGTGACCGTGGTTCCGCATTAAAGTTCCGTATATAATCATCATCTAGAAAATGATAAGTAAAGTATATATCACACTGTAATTCAATATCCAGTGATTTACCAAAAATGATTGTCATTTAAAAATGTGAATAAGTTTCCAAAGATAATTTGGCTGGGCAGTCGTGTTTTTAATTGTTTTAATTATCGCTTGTTAACAGCTCTGTATATCAAATACCCTGTGTTCCTGTGTATTGTACACGTAACTTCAATTTCGTCGCCGCGTCACATTACAAATAAATGCGTACCCTTGGCGGGCGTTAATACGCGCACCTTGCTTTAATCGCGTTTCGGTTTGTTAATAAACAATGACGGGGACTCGTCAAACAGGCAGAGTGGGGGTAAACACTCATTTACGCCAACAAATAATTAATAGTGATACAATTTCTACGTGAAAATCTGATTTCACCACTCAATTATTACGATGTACTTAAGCTCGTTTTGATTGATGTTTATTATTTGTATACAATTTTTTTTCTCGCGACTTCGTCCGCGTGAAGTAAGGTTTGTTTGTTAATAAACAATGACAGGGACTCGTCACATATGGGGGAAATGGCGGAAAAGTGGGATTAACACTCATTTAAGTCAAAAAATAATTAATAGAGGAAAATTTTTACGTGAAAATCTGATTTCCAAACTCAATTATTACGATTGTAGTTGATATACGTAATTTGAATACTATTAGTTCTTTATTTATGCTAGCTTTTCGCGGCACAGAAAATGAAAGTTAAACCATTAAAAGTATAAAAAAATGCGTGTGTGAAGTTAAATTTTGGTTAAAAAAAATTAAAATTATTTAGGTATTTCATGTATGCCACTTTGTAGCTCTTATGACACGTCATGACTCTACTACCGGTGTGGAATGCAGATTCTGCTGACAAGAGCCGGCAAGAAACTCAGCAGTTGCTCTTTTCACATCAAAATACCACAATAATTATGTATAGCTACATAATATTACAATGTAACACCTTATTACACTATCTTGTGGGTAGCTGGATGCCAAGCCGATTGATTCCATGCAACTTTGTCATTAAGAAAGTCACTAACTTTGTAATAACCAAACTTAAAAAACGTTGTTAAAGTAAAAATGTGAACGGTAACACAATCAATCTTATTTACAGGCAGCTGCCAATCACAAACGTATCCCCAAAGTTGCCCACAACTTTGAAACAATGCATTTCAACTCTTTAGGTATTATTCTGCATACTCATTCGCGCACGAAGCCGTCCGGTCCCTCGTCAAAAAGTAAACCTGCGTGAAACGGATCCGTTTAAATTTTGACATGTGAATGACGGAGGTAAAAGCGCTGTTTAATATTTAATTAATATAATATTTTTACTAATATGTACAGATATATTTTATCCATGTAGAGTGAAAAAGGGAGTAGGGCACGCGTGCCACGAATTTGTAAAAGAGAGCAACAGTTTTAAAATAAAAGCTTAGAAGATTAAATATTATAGAAACAGGGGCCATTTCCATTTTATTAAGCTATTGCATAGCTTCTATCGCGGGCCAGCGTAGAGACCGAATCCAGAAATTCCGTAACGAAAATAACCTGACACGGGACTCCTCTACGGTGAGCCGCTAGATGGCGTTGATAAAAAATGCTATGCAATAGCTTTACCGCGGCAGTCCCCGAGTGCCACACGTCTTTTTTATTTTTTTCTATGACTTGATTTTTTTGCAAGGATATTATTAATACCTGGAGAGTGATATACGTTTTTAATATTCCGAAATAGCGTAAGGTTTCCGTAGCAATTAGCATATTTAACTAGGAGTCATGTTATAGTTTTATGCATGGTTTGGATGTACCTATGACGTTGATGACTCACTACTAAAAGCCCCTGAATAGTGTAAATGTAAAAGTGGTGGCGGAAACGAAAAACAATGCGAGTGCAAAACCCCATAAAGCGCAGGTAAACCCATTATTATCAGCGCGCCACGTGCGCCGGAAGTGCAGCCATTTTTCATTGCACCGGATGTGACGTGCACATCGCTCATTTTATCTGTCTGCATTGGTCTGCATTTATTTTATCCAGTTGTTCTTAACATGGTTTTTCAACCCACTCATTGTGTTAGTTTTCTAGATCCATGATGATAGCGGATGATAAGATGAAATAGAAAGGCAAGTAGCATTGCACTGATATATTTTTGACTGGTTGATGCCCGCGACTTCGTTCGCATGGATTCAGGTTTTTTATACCCGCGGGAACTCTCTTATTTTCGGGAATAAAACGTAGCCTATGTGTTATTCCAGTCTATAATCTATCTCTGCGCCAAACAGCCAAATCGGTTCAGTCGTTGCGGCGTGATTGAGTAACAAACATCTATACAAACATGCAAACTTCCGCATTTTTAAACTTGAAAATCATTGACCGTGTAGTGGGTATAAACATTTTTTTCTTCTGTTTACCGTTCGATTAAAATGAAAATCAGTGAATTCTTGCAGATATTACAGATATTATGAACAAACTAACGCCAATAAAGAGATTTTGTTTAATCTATATTCTTTGAATAAGTTTTACATCATATGCGTAATGCGTATGTTTTATGGAAATTATAAGCTATACGGAACTGAACTTCGATGTAACTTACCTATATTTCGCCGCACAAGTTCGAACAAATTTTGTCGCAAGCTCTCGTAGGCGCCTATATGGCGTCACAATTTTTATGCACCCCCTGACAGATTGATCTCATTGACTCGAATAAAATACTTTTCCTGAAATATTATGAAGGTGCTATCAAATGTTATCAATATTATCGCAACGCTCATAGGCCCGTAGCCGTTATGGTTTATGTATCTTCTGCTGTGGAAAATCACAGTAAAAGAAAAATTAATAAAAAAGAAGACATTGAACAGAAACATGAAATTGTGTTTTGGAAATAGAGAGTCCAAGAACTCTTCTGCTTAGTTGTCAAGATTTTTCTTTCACTCTGATTAATTTCAAATTTTAGCCTGAGGAAATGGGAAATCCATCATTTTTCAGGCGCGCCGCTCTCTCTAGCGTCAGTATAAATTTTGTAGTCTGTCATCAGAAGATTATACCGGGTATCGGAAGTGGCGGTCGGGTATCAATAACTCATACATCCACTCCTTTAGATTAAACGAGGCGCCGATGGGGCGGAAGCTTGTTTATCGACTATCTATCGGCGGTGTTGTGTATCCTGCCTCGCAAATATATACGACATTGTCTTATGACTGTTTTGGTGTTATCTTAAATGAGGGGCTTAACCGAAAACTCTTCAAGAAATTCAGCGTTTTAAGTGGAAAGTTTACACGTCTTATCACTCGCTAGTACGAAACTAATAAATTTCGACACAGTCCTACTCGTAGAATCACTATTTAAGACGAAACGCCGCCAATAAGAAGTTCAGAATAGGTTTTAACAAGTGCAAAAGTTTCCGACCTGAAATATAAAATGAAGGATAAATGTCAAAAAACTATTGTTATTTATCAGTATAATCTTCCTTTATTTCAATAAACTTACATCAGCGCTTTACTAACATTTTTATGTCCTTAAAAAAATTTTGATTTTTTTGTCCTCAAAATGTAACTGACTTCACCCTTAAATTTTTTCCTGACAAGTCGGATTCCAATTTTGAAAATAAGCAATGGTCACTTGGGGTCAAGTCGAATCTAGAATTTTCCTGGCAAGTCGGATTTCAATTAAGAGCATAAAGCATGATCACTTCCAAGTCTAATCTATAAGGTGGATGGTCGAGCTTAGTTAAACTGCATTCCTAAAAGATATAGCCATGGAGCTGATGTTTGCATTTTTTGAAGTCGGTTAAAAACCTAACTTCACGCCGATGAAATACTTGGCAAAATTTAGCAAAGTAATAAGGTAGGTCGTCCTCTTCAAACACAAAATTTCCTTTCGCCATCCAAAGTCGAAGCTGCGCGTTAGCTACCCAGCAATTTTGCAAAATCCTTTCACAGCTTTCACATTTCTAAAAGGCCATTATAACCTAATTGTCCATTGAGTTGGCCTTTTAAGACGGCCACAGCCTGAAAGGGCAACAAAGGGACACATGCAGGCACGGCCGGGTCATTTGCATATGCATGCGATATGACGGTTGGCAATTTGTCCACGTTTTGCCGGATTATGCTAATGTGGGATAAATTTTGTTGGACATATCAATTAGGAAGGCTTTTTGGGTTCCCTTGGGTGTTTTTTTAATATTTTAACACGATACTTGACGCTTTGAGATCATTGAGCATTGTATTGAGGTCTCTCAGAGACTGCGAGATTAAATCAGAAATGAGGAGATCTTTAGGAGAATTGAACTCTACTGTTTGCTCATTTGCTGGGTCATTAAATGAATACTAGCTTTTCAAAATTTTAATGTACAACTTTTTTAGCGTAATTAATATGCATAAACTTGCCTAAACAGATGGACAGACAGCCAGACGGACAGACGAACAGACGGACGGACTAGTGAAACTAAAAAGTTCTTTGTAGTTTTACTAGAAAAACCAAAAAAAAACGAACAAATAAATAAACTGTCGCATTTATAATACTCGTATTAGTATGATAAGAATCAGTTACAGAATACTATTATTATACATTCTGTTTTGAAGTAATACTAACATCTTGGTTTAAGTAATCGATGTATCTAAGTTAAGCTTAAGAGGAATGGATCGATCAGGAAAATGTCAAAACACTGTAAGTGTTAATACGCTTGTAACTTTAGCGCTGAACAAAAGCTGGGAGGAAGCGGCTCAAAGAATACATAATAAATTGATGTCTGTCGCGGGCAACCATCTGTAAGAGATATGGCGTTAAATGGCTTAAACATGACTTATACTGTTTCGTCGCCTGTTTCGAACACATTGTCTAGCCTTATCAGTCCTTAATTACGTCTTTTTGATATACCTCGTTGATTAAGTGGCTAGCTTATACGGCTGTGCATTATAACGTCCAGGATACAACCTCTCTGGCGCAGTGATGAGCGCTGTGGTTTTATAACTGAGAGGTCTCGGGTTTTATTCCCGGCGGGAGCAATTTGGGAATTTATAATTTCTAAATTGTCTCTGGTCCGGTCTGGTGGGAGGCTTTGGCCCTTAAAAATAACGTATGATGAAACGTCGAGTGTAAACTTACTAACGATAAAAAAGGAAAGGTCACTGGCCAGGAAATCCAATGCCAGCCAACGACCTCCTCATAACACATGTATGTAGACAAGTTAAACCGCACACTTGCGATTAATTGCACCAGCCAGGACGGTATAAATTTTCCCAGGCTCAGACGGTCGCAGTGGATTCGTTCTTTGTTGCCGCTAGATTGCCTGGCTACTAACAAAAGATGTCCTTTGCGTTGTAGCATAAATAATTGACATTAAAAATCCTATCCTATTTCATGATAGGTATAACTAGTTGATACACGCGGCTCGCTCGCGTGGATTTAGTTTTTAAAAATCCCGCGGGACCTCTTTGATTTTCCAGGATAAAAGTAGCCTATGTCACTCTCCCGGCCCTCAACTATACCCATGCAAAATATCATGTCGATCCGTTGCTTCGTTGCGGCGTGATCGAAGGACAAACCAACAAACACACTTTCGCATTTATAATATTAGTAAGGATTAGTAAGTATATTATAAATGCGAAAGTTTATATGTATGGATGGATGGATGTTTGCTTGTTACTCCGATCACGCTGCAACGACTGAACCGATTTGGGTTTTGGCACCCACGGGAATTAATAAACCTCAATCCTCGCGAACGAAGTCGCGGGCATCAGCTGGTTAGGCTATAAAACATTGTAATCTATTATTCTTTCACTTATAATCAGATAAACAAATATATGTAATTCATACCTATAAAAACAGAGCTTACAATAAGCTGAGATAATTTAGAATAGACAATAACTTTCCAAATTGAAATAATAAGATTCTCGGGAATTTTAGGCAAGAGTGGGATCGTCGAACCCATAAATATTATTCTAAATGGTCTAATGAATACGAAGTCGATTAGTGGAAAAGGAAAAGTGCCACCATTAATTTTCCTTATGGAAAAATAAAGTGACATCGGCGCCAGCAAGGCTGTGACATGGATAAATAACATCAATTCAAGGTCAAAGAAAATATCAGCACGTCCTTGGCAGTGAAAGCGTGTTCACATTTACACACACACACACACAAAGCGTATATTATGCCGTTTCGTAAATGCGCGCACGCTTTTTTACCCAGCTGCCAAAATGAACAAAATAAGCTTGGTATGCGCGTATTTAAAAAACCGAAAAAATGTAATTTTTTTTAAATGCAAAAATGATATTTACCGTCTTGCGAATATTGATTACTAGATGATGCCCGCGACTTCATCCGCGTGGATTAAGGTTTTTCAATTCCCGGTAAAAGTAACATAAATGGTAAAAACAAAATTTTTTTTCAAAATACTTAATTTTTGCCATTTATTTTACCGCCTCTCAATATTACCACATCTATATCGCAAACAGACTATGAAACGAGATACAAACTCACAACCCGGCGTCGCTTTGTTCCCATGACACTTGTTAGAGAGCCCGCCCTTCGTGTTTGTCGACAGTCGATAACTTTGCACACACATTGTTGAAAACTTGTTATTAACACTGGTACGTATTGTGATTTTAAATAATATTCTGCTATCGATCAACTAATAATTTTTCTTCGTCTTTCTTTTTTTGAAAGACAAATAGGTCTCTTACATAGATTTCCACATGTTTCGGTCTTGCGCCGCCTGTATACAGTGGCTCCGTGCAACTCGTCTGATATCGCTTCATGGTGTGAGTTTGAGTGTAGAGGTAGACCCTCTTAACGCACTGCGCAACTGAAAGCTGAGCGAAATATACCTACTCCTTAGTCCTTTAATAGTACATTATGGTACAAGTGTAAAAGTTGGTGATTGCCGCTGAGGCGCTATTGAGACGCGAGCCGTCAGGTGAGGGTCTTAAGGTAGCCGAGGACGGTAATCATCAATATACACGTGTATCATACGACGTTTTTCAACACACTTGTGAAGAAAACAATACTAAAATAGTACATCATGGTACAAAACAGTGAAAACGAGTTGTGAAAATTTTTTCACAATGGCGGAAAAAATTAATGTTGTTATTTTGTTCGCCCTCTTGAGATGCTCTTGAGGGCAGGCAAAGATCGACGACCATACAGCCTATTCAGGTGTTCATTTGATTTAATAAGTTTTCCGGAATGCGCGCGCACCTTTAATGGCCATAGACTAAAAGAATGTGGTTTCTTTTTTTTTTTTTGGCTTTTTTCTTATAGCCACGTACAAAATGGGGAATTTCCAGTTTTCTTTATTACAGAAAAAACAAAAGTTATATTTGAGTGACAGTTTTATTTATTAAAGGCATGTAATTAAACGAGCTTCTATTTAATACCATTATTGGCTTCTAAATTACTAAGTCAGCTTCAACTAGTGAGCCTCTAAAAAATATAATTTTAGCATCTATATTTATAACTTAGCTTCAAACCGTGAACTCCTAAAATACTTAAATATTAGCATCAAATAATACACCAAATCTTCAACCACATTTTTTTTGTGAGAAAAATGAAATAAAAAAATGTTTCTAACTAAATAAAAAAACGTTTTTTTTTTGATAAAATGAAATTAAAAAAATGATTGTTTTTAAATTTAACTCAAGATAAATACCTACACATAACATTATAACATTTTTGAAAAAAAAAATCAATTTTTTTTTCAACTTTTTTTTTAGTTTTAGGTAGGTTTACGATCCCAACAGAACCTAAGTGCCCGGCCTTCGGCCGGGCACCTGAATATTCATGTATAACCCTAACCTAACCTAACTTTAGTTTAAAGAAAAAAATATACAAAAATAATTGCAATATTAACACACTAACAACAGAACAACAAAAAAAACAAATGCATGTTTTGAATGGCGCTCTCTGATTGGTGCAAATAGCCATAACCAACGAGATCGTGCAAATTGCCAGTCGCATCCGTCTCACTCGCACCAAATCGTGCAGTGGCAGTGGACAATAATAAAAATAGTGGCTCTTTATTTGATGCTTTCTTTGGAATATTTTGTGGCCATTGTGAAGAAGCCGAGTTAGTATATTAGAAGCTTCATCATTTTCCCGTTGCTGAGTTATTAAATTAGAAGCTAGGTTTTGATGCCAAAAAATAAATTTTGTTGGTCGACTTATTATATTCCTTTATTAAACACGTACAAGTTGAAATTATCTATTTAAATACGAAGTTGTATGAAATCAGCAAGCAATAGGTATCTTGGCAATAGGTAGGATCTTTTTTGTAATAGAAACTTTTTTAAGAACAAAGCAACTCAACCAATAAAATTAAAAAAAATAATTCTATAACTCACATTGTGAATAATAGTAATCAAAAGTCACAGTTTGAGTTAAAGGTGTCATTGTGTGCCTAATTGCGGTGAACAGGGAGCCATTTTATGAGCAAGTGTGTTGAAAAATATTAAACCCACCCATTGCTACTTCGTTAACCCAGTCTACAAAGTCAAAAAGTGTGGGTTAATTTGATTCTTCCAGCAAAAAATTTTGAAAAGTAGATACAAATCGGATTTTAGTATTGATCTTAAACTATCAAAATTATCTGTTAGTTAAAAAAAAACTTTTGCTTTCTACGACTAAAAACTTGACTTACACTACGTTCCTTTTTCATTTTATTTGCTGTTTTTAAGGGTCTTCCCAACATTGTTCTATGCTGGAATTAAACACTTGTATACCACCCTGTATAAACACTTGTATACCACCTGTATAGGTACGTTTATGGCTGAAACATGGGCACAAAACTGCCGTTTCCATTAATTCTCACATCGACTCCGGATACATTGATGGACGTGAGATACAAGCGCGCCACCCGGCGTTCGCATTGTTCTGTCAACATTTATGAGATCGCCCGCACTGCACCATGCCCGCGCTACCAATCAATAGTACCTACCTACTTACTCTATTTTAAAGCGTTTATAGTTTATACTAGCTTTTGCCCGCGGTTTCGCTCACGTTAAGTTCCTTTTTTCGAACCCCTTAGGGATTAAATCTTCAAAAATCCTGACTTAGCGGATGACTAAGTCCTTATAGCTCTGTGTGCTAAACAGCCCGATCCGTCCAGTCCAGTTATATTTGATAGATCAGTCAGTCAGTCAGTTATCTTTTCCTTTTATATATTTAGATATTACACTTGTGGGGTAGAACCGCGCTGAGCGTGAATCTTCAAGGCAAGCGCGCTCTATCTTAGGTTGCATTTTCACTTACCATCAGGTGAGAATAAAACTTTAATGATGACGATTTAGCTTCTCTAAAACACCTGCAAAACTGCGCAATTTACATACTTAGAGTTCTTACAGATGTGCCACAATTACGATCGTACAACAAGCGGTGCGAGCGGCAAGAATGTCCCTGGACACCATACATGCGCAGACTGCTCCGGCTTTTCTCGGCAGGATCTGCTTTCCGAACCGGTGCACGGTGGTAGAATCTTAACTTGTCTTATAACAAGAGAGTAGCGAGATAAAGCCGGGCTTATTGATTGCGTGTGCGGCCAAATTAGACGGTGTCCGGCCTGTCCGGTTTTTATTAGGCTTTTTAAATTTGACCATTTTGTTTTCCATTTGTCATGTGCTGATTTCCACTCCGCCCACTTTACTTTGTATCGCTGGCGCAAGCAAGCTTTTCATTAGAATTTAAGAAGATTTTATATAAGTAAACGATAAAAAAGCCTTATTTTACTTTAAAAAAAATGTCGCGTACTAGGATTAAAAAATTAAGGGTGTCCAACCTTTTTATTCAAGTTTCCGGCTAAACTGGGTAGTTTTGTATTTTGAATTTGATGTACAAAAGAAGTAGGTACAACAGTGCGAGTGCCACAAAACCATGACTATCGACGTTGACATTTATGCCACTGTGGTGTGGTCCGCCTAAATAGACACTAAGGGGTTTTACCAAAATTTTCACTTTATCTAAACATACGTGACACTTGAAAGAAATATTATCACACAAAAACCTTAAACTGTCTATATCAGTCTCGTGTAAAACGATAACTTTCCTCAATTTACTATCTATAACTAAATCTATGAAGGAAAAAGGTGACTGGCCGAGTGATTGACTAATCTATCAACGTACAGCTCAAACCACTGAACGAACCAGGCAGATAGCTATTATGACGTAGACGATCCATCCAATCTCCAAGTCTTCTGCGGTATTTTTTAAAAGCAAAAAAATTTTTTTTCAAACTAAAGTGAACCCAACAGACTGATTCAGAATCCGATTAAACCGGTTTTGTTAAGAAAGTAGTGCAATAAAAAAAAGGGGACCTCAACGAAACTCATGCAAAAAATTACGAAAGACAAACCATCAAACACACTGTCTCATTTTTATCTCATTTTTTGTCTCATTTTACGGATTTTTCAATAAACATAAAGAAAGTTTCCCTCAGTTTTCGCGCTGACGTCGCTGAAAACAAAATTATTACACACTGTTTCTGCCATTTTTATCTGCCTCAAACAAACTGGAGGGAGTATGATTTAGTGGTGCGCTACCTCGCGAGCCTGATATGGGCACTTACGACCGCGAACGCTTTGTTTTCTTAAACTGGAAAATATTTCACTGTACATTCATGGAAAGTGACAGCAGTGAGCTAAGTTCTGAAATAACTAAATCATTTAAAAGTTAAGACAATACCGTTTAAATAGAAAATATTCCATTGTACATTCATGGTAGGTATCACTGTTAAGTTCTGAAATAACTAAATCATTTAAAAGGTAAAACAATAATCTAAGCTAAATACCTACTTACAGCTTGAACACTTTTTGTGTTATGCGTCCATCCAAACAAGGCAAGAGTAAAAAGACATCTTCCCGTTTTCAATCTCTCTCTCTACATCTTTTTCGTAATTTTAATTCCCAGAACAAAACAGTTTGACAGTTTTTTCCCAAGAATCCTGAATTCCATCGGTTTAAAAGCTCATTAAAGTCAATTCTACACACGACCACATAATTTTACACATACCATGTACAGAGTAGACTATGTACAGATTGACATGATTTACCTAAACCTCTACAAGCGCACTTTCTTTAAATTTTAGCATAATATTTTTCCAACTCCACCAGATAATAAATCGAGCTCTTAAAATTCAACTCTATATGCACATAATTTTACAAGTACAATATACGTATTTACCGAAGGTATTTACTGCTCTTTTAAGGCCAAAAGCCCGCGTCCATATAATAATTTTGACAAGTTATACACGAGTGCTCGTTTGCTTCGTCTAGACGTTGATTTTTGGCAAAGTCAAGGCTACTACGAGTACTGTCGCGTACAAAGTAGTTTTGCGTTGCGTAATAGTAACGATGCAGTTGGCATCAGTTCGCGACTTCGTCTGGGTCAAATAAGTACTGTCGACAGACAGCATTTTTTTCGCATCGACAGACATGGGTCATAACTCAAAAATTAAAACCCTGTTAACAGGGTTACCTTAAGGTAGTCCTTACTAATCCTTCCTTCCTGTTAACATTAGTAATATTATAAATGCGAAAGTTTGTTTGTTTGTCCTTCAACCACGCAACAATCTGTTGCAACAGAGCAATATGTAGGAGCGGCCATATCGGTATGGGAAGATGGCATCGAGACAAAAACAATTAAGCTGAAACTCGAAACATTTTGTACGGTCTTTCAGGCGGAATTGTATGCATTGGACAGAGCAACCCGATTAATAAAGGATAAAAACATCAGGAAAGCTAGTATACTCAGTGATTCGAAATCTTCGCTCGATTTAATAAAGAGACATACCACCTCACATCCACTAGCATACTCGATAAGAAAAAACCTGTTAGAAATACAAAAACAAGGGAAAATCGTACAGATATTCTGGGTAAAGGCCCATGTGGGTGTTGAAGGTAACGAGAGGGCTGATCAGCTAGCGAAGGAAGCAGCATTACATAAAAGGACAAAGGCAGACTATGATGCGTGCCCGATATCCTACATCAAACGATCCATCAGAAGTGGAACGCTTGAAGTATGGCAAAGTAGATATGCCTCTGGCACAACTGCGGGAACAACAAAAATATTTTTTCCAGATGTTAAACAGGCCTATAAAATCCTAAGACAAACTAAAATAAACCCGACAATAGTGCAGATCTTCACAGGGCATGGCGGGTTCTCATATTACTTGCACAGGTTCAAATGTAAGGACAACCCGTCATGCAAATGTGACCCAGATAATGTGGAAGACATAATACACTTAATATCTGAATGTCCGAGATTTGGTAAACAGAGAAATGACATTGAAATAGAGACTGGAAAAATTATAAGACGGGATAAGCTCAGTGAATTCATGAATAATAATGAAACTAGACAAAAATTTCTAAATTACTGTGAAAAAATAGCAAAAATCATAATAAAAGAAAATAAAACTAATTAAATAATAACACACACACACACACACACACACACACACACTCACACACTCACACACACTCTCACACACACACACTCTCACACACACACACTCACACATACACCACACACATCCAGAGAAAATGATATGTGTATATACAATCTAAAAATATGCGTGATGGGACATTTGTGTTACTATGATATTATACAGTGTTAAATTGTTACAATAAGGAGAAAGAAAAAAAAGGAAAAAAAAAAGAAGGAAAAAAAAAAAGAAAAAATATATATATGTACATAAAATATATGAGAATATAAAAAAAAAAAAAAAAAAAAAAAAAAAAAAACACTAAAAGATTGAACTTACTTTATAAATCTGCACTAATACATAACATATATTGAGATAAATTCTTTAAATAACAACATATAATATGTACAATAGTAGTGACATTATAATATGTATAATAGTTGTATAAAATGTAATGTTATGATGATATGAACTCTGCATAGTGAAATGTAGGAGTTGCAAAATTAAAAGAGTAAACAAATAAGTACCGACCTAGAATAGTCTTCGACCCCCATGTCGAAGGAAAAAAGGGAGGAACACATATAAAAAAAAAAAAAAAAAACAGAGCAATATGGATCGACGTGTTTTTTGCATGGGTAATAAGAAATATCCTTACTTACTATCATTACTTATACTATACATGCGAAAGTGTGTTTGTTTGTTGGTTTGTCCTTCAATAACGCTGCAACAGAGCTACGGGTCGATGTGATTTTCTGTATGGGTAGATATAGTTGGGGATCTGGAGTGTGGCAGAGGCTACTTTTTATCCTGGAAAATTAAAGAGTTTCCGCGGGATTTTAAAAACTAAATCAAGTCGCGGGCATTAGTTAATATTACTTACCAATTTTCGTGTCGCCAGTACCAATGAGCAGAAAGGTCCCGTACTGGCACACTCGGGGTTGGTCCGCGTCCAAATCACAAATCAAACCCCAAACTAGAGTCGCGACGGAGGAGTGAAATAACTGTACTATATCGAATGAATTCCCACAGGGTAACAACCTTTATGTGATAGAGTCTGTTCATAAAATATTTAAAAAAAAAATCAAAAACCCTACTGCGTATTGAACCTCGTATATAACCCGATCGCCATATTGAATTTTGGTTACTGTAATGTCTTAAGTGACACTCCCAAGATTAACACGATTGACGTAAGAATCATCAAAATCGGCCCATGCTTTTGGTCTCCAGAGCGCCACATACATACACAGACTGATAAACACATTACCCTCTTTGCGTGCCGCAATCGGGTAAAGAGAGATCCATCGTGGGATTGGAGAGCGCAACTGAGCTTAATTACCTTTTTTTTTAGTAAGCCTTTAGCCTTTTTTAGTAGCATTAGTTCACTGTTTTTTAGCCTCAATAGCCCAACGGTTAAAGGTGCGGACTGAAAACTCGATCGCAGATTCGATCCCCACCCGTTTCACTATTGCCACCACATGCACCCACTCCTAGCACAAGCTCTACGCTTATTTGGAGGGGATAGAAAAATATTAGTTAACTTCACCTTGGCTAATAATATTCTTTTGTCAAAAAAATAAAATAAAAAAAACTGTTTGGCCACGACAGTTCTATTTTCGAATAGTAGACTCTTGGTTTTTTTTAAATTCCTGACAAGTTAGCCCTTACTCACTGATTAGGTATTCTGTGCTGATTGATGGTATAGACTTAGTTTTTTTTTTAAATTCCTGACAAGATAGCCCTTAGTCCTTACTCACTGATTAAATATTCTGTGCTGATGGTAAGTGACGATTTAGAGTAAGGCTGAAAATAGACCGCACTTTCACTCAGCTCAGACTCAAGACAGAGTTAAAACGAGACAGATTTATGTCAGAGCATATTTAAACTATAAAAAATCTGTTGGTAGCACTGAAATTAATTACGACGAAAGATTAATTTCGGCGATTTCCAAAGAAAACAGACTAAGAACGTCAAGAAAATCCACCAAGACGTAATAATTCTTTATCTCAAATAAGTTCAACGATAGACGGAATACCCGGGTCGCTTCATACACTTTACGACTGTATCCCGGATAAGCCGGGCCGGGATCTCGGCGCGCATCAACTCTCTGATTACGCATTACGTAGAATTGAATCGGATGCCATTTTATTTTTCCCATGGACTCGTAAAGTTAAACGCTTGATGAATGTGATTCACATAACAATAATTCGTTTTATAATAATAATAATCTCTCTGTCAGTCTTACAACTTTACTTTACTATCAACATGCAAAAATTTAAGCAACTAGTTGATGCCCGAAGCTCACGCTAATAGTATAGTAGTTTTTGCGTGAAAGAAAACTTTCGCTTTTATAATATTAGTGAGAAGTGAGATATCTCAGGAACCCCATATATTGCTCAGAAATAAAAAATACACCAAAAACTTAAGAAAAAAAATAAAATCCAATGAACCTTTCGTCGCTGTACGTTTTCATCTTGTTTTGGTACCAATTCTCTATAGAAAGTGTCGGTTGTCATTTCCTTGAAGTCCATGAAGAAAACCAAAAAAAGTTGGGATAGCCATCACTTTTTAAGCTTGCAGTCATTTAAAATATCAGTCATCATCATACCATCACGATAAAAGTGAACTCCATAAACATTTCACATGTAATTAAAATCAATACCATATTGACTACGAGCGGCCATTAATCAATGTGTAAATGTAACCCTTTTCCAATAACCGTGGTGCTTTCGGCCCACCGCACACCGCTTACGAAACAAATACCGTATTAATTCCTCGGTTATTATTGGCGTAGGAATTATCCCCGGGCCTGACGTAGACGGCTCAATTAATCGTAGATATATAATATGAGCTACGGTCTATAATGTATGAAAATCTTTACGACGACATGGTTTACATTTTGTACAAAAAAATCAATTTTGCAAAAAATCTTAAATTCTTCGAAAAGATTGCAGACAGACGATTAAATTCGGTCTAAGGTTTGATTTTTCGTGCTATGGATCTTAAATTAATTTGAATTTTTATTTTTTCAGGTACTTTCCGTTAAGTTAATCCGTTTAAGTTATCTTGGTAAGTTGGAACTGACTAGCATGACTTTTAAACATTTGCACCAAATTGCACTTATACTTGCTCGTAAATAAATTAAAAAGCAAAGTACTTAGTAAAAAAACGACGGAAAAGCTTACTTTACTTAATAAGGAATTCAAATATTTTTATTTTATTGAAAAAATAGTATTGATTAATTTTAAAAATAATAGCGTTTGTTAAGCGATAACGTATCTCACTCGTGAGAATCTTTCATCCTTAAATGTTAATTGAAATAGCATTCTCTCAGGCACGATCACGTGATAATGAATAGAACATTCTGAAGTAAGAAACTGCAAACAATAGCCTGAAACTATTTAGTAGGTATTGCCACCTATTACTCTTGGATACCTCCCCATAAGGCATTGTCTTTGTCACTCAATTTCGTCCCAAAACTTTCAAATAGCAACGGATTCAAGGCACGGCTTTATCCTGAATGGTTTCTAATTCCTCTATATATCAAATAAGATAATAGTTCACGCAACTCGGTCTTAGCAACGCCCTCCCGCAGTCAAAGGGTTAAACGCCGACAATATTGTACTGAATATTATGTAAATAACTACCTACTTGTATTAACAACTACCATTAGAGTATACGGTTAGTATTATGACGATTATGTAATGTCGATTTGTAAATAGCATAGATATTTCGAATTGATAGGTTGTTTCTACACTACAAAAACTATAATATATATTACAAAAAATGCTATGAGCTACGGATCGACGTGATTTTTTTCATGGGTATAGAGACCTAAAGACCTGGAGAGTGATATAGGCTATTTTTTATACCGGAAAAATCAAAGAGTCAGCCAGTCTTGGGAATTTCAAAAACTAAATCCACGCTGACAAAATCACGTATATCAACAATTAGCTAGCAGAAAAAATTTTTAGATACCTTGACTTCATATAGTTAATTACCCATAGTACACTATATAATTAAGAAGCAATTGGGGCTTTTCTTTTTAGTTTTAATTTTAGAAGTAATTTAAATAAATGAAAATAATAAACAGATATTAGGGCTTGTAAGATATGGTGAGGTTTTCCAAACATGAAACCTGCGTCGCTGGAAACCCAAACTTTTTAAGCAAACATCACCTCGCCTCCTAATTACTTCTCAACGTATGTGTTTCGCAAACACTGTCCAAACTGTGCCGTAGTTTTTGTTTAAACCCTATCAACTAAAAAGTCTCATATACTGGCTTTGCCACGTAACTCGCCACGAATTTCATTCTGCCGTGAAAACTCTTTAAACAAAGCAATAAGGTCGATTTTTGCTAGATTTTCTGCATTTTTAAAGTTTTCCTCTGTAATGCCTCGGCCATATGCACGGCCACGCTCTCCTTCATCACCCTTATCTACAGCTCTCGGGGTCGAACCCACTGCCCTATCACACAAACACAGCCAACGTCGATATTATCAAGACATATTGCTACATGTGTGAGGAATTAAAAATATTTTCTCGTACGATTTCCTTGTGGTCTTTTTTTATTTATTTTTTGTAATAAATACTTTTACATATAGATTCATTGCGTCTTATGAACAAGGTACAGATAGAGAACAGCAGCGCTATGCAGTAAAATACAAACTCACTTTGCCAATCACAGAATAGATAAAGAATATTCTTCGACCTCAAGATTACTCAACATCAGTCAAAGTTACCAACATAGAGAAAATAGTACGGGCAGTGTAAACTCGAGCAAGTTTGGCCTTCGAGATGTTACATTCTCGTAAGTACCTGATTAAATTATTATGCAGTTATAATTCATTTGAGCAAATATTTAAAGGCAGTAGCTGCCAAATGTTGGAAATGATAAGCTAAAAGGAAGATAAATCTTCATCTTTTTATCATATGATAAGTTTAAACTAACGATGATAATGACTTGAACATCGACGTTGGAGATTATGTCTCAGTTTCTCCCTACAAATTTCTAAATAGCACGTGTTATGACGTTAGATAACACGAAACAAAGTGGTCGAATAGTTCGACAAAAAGTTAAAAAAACATTCAAAAAAGTATGCAGTGTAAAATCGGCGAAGAAAAGATTACCAATAATAGAATGGCTTCCAAAGTACAATGGTACTTTATTTATTCAAGACTTAATAGCAGGAATCACAGTTGGATTGACAGCTATACCTCAAGGCATAGCCTACGCTATTGTTGCCGGGCTATCTCCTGAATATGGGCTTTACGCTGGCCTGATGGGAGGGTTCGTGTACCTGTTCGTTGGGAGCTGCAAAGATATAACAGTTGGACCTACAGCGATTATGGCAGCTATGACGTCGAAATACGTACAAAACTACTCATCAGACTTTGCCGTATTAGTGACATTTCTCTCAGGAATACTTATACTAGCGATGGGTATATTCAACCTTGGATTTTTAGTGGAATTCATATCGCAACCTGTAATCAGTGGATTCACCACAGCAGCCGCTCTACAAATAGCAGCAGCACAGCTTAAAGGTTTGTTTGGTCTTACGGGATCTGGAGGGAACTATTTTGCCCAATCCATGTACAATTTCTTTAATAATTTCCTAACTATTAAACTATGGGACACGCTGCTAGGATTTACTACCATATTAATCCTACTGTTGTTAAAACGCCTCGGTGAAGGTTGCGGACGAACAGATGCACTTATTAAACAAACAAGATGGTTTATATCTCTCGGTAGGAATGCCGTTGTTGTCATCTTTGGCATCGTAGTTGCTTACATTTTGAAACTCGTAACGGATTCCGAACCTCTATTGTTAATAGGAGAAATTGGTAGCGGCCTACCTAAATTTCAACCGCCACCATTTAGCACAACAGTTGGAAATGAAACGTACAGTTTTACTGACATGGCGAAAACATTGGGACCTGAAGCTATTATTCTACCATTGGTTGCAATTCTAGAGTTAATTGCCATCGCTAAAGCCTTTGCGGGAGGTGTACCAATAAATGCTACTCAAGAAATGATTGCCCTTGGTTTGTGTAATATTTTTGGATCATTTGTAAGAAGTATGCCAGTTACTGGATCATTTACACGTACAGCTCTAAATTATTCTTCAGGAGTACAAACTCAAGCTGGAGGTATTTTTACAGGACTACTTATAATTTTGGCACTGAGTCTATTGACCTCAACATTCTATTTTATACCAAAAGCATCCCTTGCCGCTTTGATTATAACGGCCATGTTTAACATGATCGATGTTATGATAATTAAAAGACTTTGGATTAGTAGTAAGAAAGAACTATTCATATTAGTTGCAACAATATTGATATGTTTGTTCAAAGGTCTAGAGTATGGAATAGTAGCAGGAATTTTGATCGACGCCGTTATATTGTTATACACCACTGCTAAACCAACTATAGAAGTAAACATCTTAAGGGAGGCTAAAGGAATTATGGTTGTTCTTATTTTGCCCGAAAGTTTACCTTATTGTGCTGCAGATCATACAAGACGAACGATACTGAAAGCTTCTCTTGAAGGCGAATTAGATACTTTGATGATTATCGATGGGACGAACCTTAGGGATATGGATACAACTGTGGCATCGAATATCATAACAGCTATCAAAGACTTAGACAAGAAGTCACGAAGAATTGCACTTCTTAACTTCAACAGTATGTTAAAAAATATGTGCATGGATATTAATCCTAGTATAAGTGACAAATTTATGAATGCAGGCAGTGCTGATAGTTTATTGGAAGTGTCCACAAGAAGTGTTTAGTTGAAAAAAATGAGGAAAAGAAGGTGACTTTATATCGTAACAACTAATATTGGTAATCGATAAATATTTGTATGACTTTGAAATTCATATTTAATATTATGTTATTATCTCATGAACATGGTTCTTATCTACATTTTGAATATCAAGTTGATTTTTTAATAAAATTCTATTATTTTATAGTTTAAAAAATTACAATTGTTGCATTTATTTTAAATTTAAAAGATTTAAAATTCTACTACAGTAAAAATCAATAATTTCGTAGGTAAAAGGGCAATTGGCGACAAATCTCGCCTACACGTAAAACGTCCAATATAATCGATTCAGCCCAAAAGACTGGGGATAGGCTTATCGTAAATTCGTGATCCCCTCAATATTTCTATTGCCCCGTTGAACGCGTCAAAGAGGGGTGTCATTCGGTTTCCTGAAATTTATTAACGTGATTCAGCACTTCTGAAGGTGGCAGAACCGGCAGATTTATGTTCTTATCGCATCAACTAAGTGCGTGTATAGATTTTCGTTTAGCGACACCTCTCTGATAATTCTGTCAAGAGACAGATCTATTAGGTGAAAAAAAAATATTTTCATATCATATTTTATAGACTTAGATAAAATATTAAGTATTTATCTTTGAATCCTCGTACGTTACACGCACTTGACGCTTTCAAAGTGGAATCGTTTAAAAAAAGTGACGATCAGACATATCAAGCACAAGTTCCCGACTGCCAAGATCATCTTCAATACCCAAAAGGAGATTTTTTAGGAGTTAATAAACATAGGACTACGCGAAAACTATAATATTAATTATTACATGATATGAATATAATATTAGCAGATAACTTGAAGATGCTCCCTGGACTAGTCCGATACTCCTAGTAGTCTGGAGTGATAAATGGAACTTAAAAGCCTGTTCTCAGTTACTGGTATAACTTGTCAGGGAAATACTAAAAGTACTCTTTCAAATATTTATGATTGTCAATATATTTCTAGGATTAAGATAGTAGTGAGTTACTTAAAATTGTACGATATTTAAGGAGTTTTTTTAATAACTGTCGGCATTAGTTCTAGCCTGCTAAGCCAATTCAAGTTCAAAATGTCGTCTACACTTTTTTTATTTGTGTTTGAAATATTCGCTACTCTGTTTTATTTTGTCTGATTTGCTATCAAATGCATATATTGTGGGTTTTCAGATCTCTTATTTGCTGCTGCTGGATTAAAATATTTTACAAGTTTATTCATGACCAAAGCACAAAAACATTGTCATATTCATTATCATGAGTTGCGCATTTGGATGGGATTAAATTAAAAATCTTATCTGAAGACTATTTACTCGTACAGGAGTGTTTTTATTGTATTATGTGCATAACATAGACGAAGTTTTATTATTATTTTGAATTTTTTTATTGGTTAGATACAGTGCGCGTAGAGAAAGCAATAAAATTTGGTTTTGACCATAAAGATAACAGTGCTTATTTACATTTACTTTATAGTTTTGACTGGCATTAAATATATTTGCTGTTAATTTTAATCTTGGTTGTTATGTTTATTGCTATAAATATTGTAAGTTGATTTAATTTTTGCGTGCTTTGTCATGGCACCACTGTAAATACTCGTAATTTTATGTAACTGAACATTTTATACTACGCATATCCGCAAATAAAGTATCTATTCTATTTTAAATGTATTTCTTTTGTTTCTCTTACTTGTTTCGTATTGACACATACCTGAAAGCCTACTTTTGATTTTATACACTTGATTCGTTTTCAACTTTATCTGTCCTGCCAAGGTATGGCAATGACACGTCAAATCACGCGGAAATAATGGTTGAATGAACACGCCGTTATTGTCCCTAAACCAGCTAATCGTGACCTTCCCACCCCATAACCTCTTCCTTATTTCCAAAGCCGTTATTTTCAATTTGTAAAACGTCGGAGTTTTCGCTTTATTGGTCATCGAGGACACGAGTGGAGACACCTCCCTGGACCGTTTTTTGTGTAAAATTTCAGGATCTGAATAGGGAATAGTTTCCAGATGATTACCTTTGGCGTTATGTACTGATTTGTTGTATGGGAATATGTCATCTGTTAGCAGAAAATATTGTTTATCGGTCCTACATACCCATTTTAAGGTTATTTCTTTCGGAAATTCTGTGAACATGATCAAAACAATTTTATGGGATGAAAAATATTTTTCAATTGCTTGGCATTTTCTTTTAGTTCACCATTTGGAATTATCACAACCAAGATATTGTGTCTATATGTTTATAGCCTTGTATTTTTGTACATTTGGCGTAAGGAAGATAAAACATTCATTTTATCAATGACGTCAACGTGTTTGATGTTAAAACTCCATCTTTAGTTTTATCTCATTGATCTTTAGATAAATACACTTAAACAAGGAAGATATTTGAAAATAGGTATTATACATAATCATATGTAAATTGTTATGTTTATAAACGCCAACATACCTTTATATACACCAACTTTTGCAAAATTATCATTTTGTCAAATTTCTATGATAACAATTTAATTGTAACCATTTAGAACTTCTATAACTAAATATTAGAAACAACAATCAACAATCATTAATCTCGGCTTAACGTTAAACAGCTGCATAATAGCGGTCACATCTACAACAAATACCTGTTATCTATCAAGCAGATCCGTTCACTTTTAATATTCCTTCCAAATAACCATTATTTCACTACCATTAAAATTTAAATTGGCATGTTCAAGAGGTACATTTAATTTGTAAATCTCAGACTCGTTTCGCAAACTTATATCTTCATCTTCATCAATGTCTATGGCATTTGATTTAGGGCTTAGATTACAATGGCTTGAACTTAAAATGTCGTGGCAAAGTTTAGGGTCACTTGGCCCTTTTCAAATTAGTCTTGCAACAGACAAAAGTATTGAAATACTGAACAAATGAGGCGTATATAGAGGCGCTTTTTAAAAAAAAATTATTTATTTTTATTGCATAGGTATATTAGATCAGAATAACTAATCGATTGACCTTATTCATCAAAATCGGCTCAGTAGTTTAGACGCTGCGATCTCAACTATGTCCATGCAAAAAATCTGCACCGGAGTAACGCCACAACACTTCATGGTGCAAACTGCAGCTTACCAAACATTTTCTATGTAAGACACTCCACACCGTGGCACCTCTCAAACATGGAAGTACAGTGGATACAAGAAAAAAAACAGCATAAAATATTCATGGGACAATAAGTGGTATTTTATGGGAGGCAGTTTAATGGCGAGAACATTAAACTCAGTTTTACTATGAGTGCCTGCAAGACTGCTTTTATTTGATCGAGATCCCGGCAAATTGCTTTTTCATTGCGACCAATTTCCCTACTAATAAGTATTATAAATATTAAAAGAAACAATAACTTGTAATGAGTTTTTTGTGGAGGGCGTTTTTGGATTTCACGTAAAGTGCGTTTCACAATATAGCAGAGACATTAGACCTTCCTTTCCATCAACTTCTGAAGTTGCTAACTATACCACTACCACTAAATTGTTACCATTTTGTTACCCCGCGCTTAAACCTGTAACTTTTATTGGATAGTAGCAGGCGTAATGCCTGCTACAATTTATTCCGGAAAATTAAAGATTTTCCGCGGGAATCAAAAAACCTTTATCCACGCGGACAAAGTAGCGTGTATCACCTAGTAGAATATACGATTCATACAGTACATTATACTGGTAGCACGCCGCGTCCCGTGAAACGACGGTTAGCCAAAAAAATAACACCCATAAACTACACCCATCAATAATGGCGTTTTGTTTACTGAGTATGCCATTTTTTGCACGTTTTTTACAATTTATGTAGACATTTTTAACCTTTGACAAGGAGCCAAGCGGGCATCGCTTGCCCGGATGGGGGTAGCAATGGAAATTTTATGGTGTTTTTATATCTCGCAGGGGTTTGTAGGGAAACGTTTCTTATCCCTTTTGTTTTGAATTACAATCATATAGTTCGAGGAACCGATGGTCGTTGGAGTCTTGGTATGGCGACTTCACAGCGGAGAGTGAGCGAGTTTTCGCGATGTGATACAGCCCTGCGTGCCAATTCTCTCAAAATGATTGCTTCAGTGTAGCGATCGCAATGGCCCTCTGATTGGCTGAATTTACGGCGTTCTTGCTGCATCAATGCATTTGAACCAATAGCGGGAGGGTACCAGCCAATCAGAGATCATTGCGATGCGACACAATGGTCATCAATTTACTAAAATTCAAGATTAATTTAACAAAAAGTCAGAGTTCAGTAGGAAAGCTAACCGATATACGGTTCGGCCACAACTGGTAAAATAAAAACCGACCAAGGGTGAGTTGTACCCGCACATGAAGGGTTCCATACCATCATATAAAATTTACCACCAGCTCTTATTAAGATTTTAGTAATTTTTTTTATTTGTTGTTATATCGGCAATGGATTTCCATACATTAGACATTCTGTGAAAATTCTGTGAGAATCTGCATTCCGAACCGGTGGTAGATTTGTGACGTATCATAAGTGCTACAGGGTAGCCTACATGAAATAAATAAATTTTGAATTTTGAAAATTTCAAGCATCTACCTATTATGGTTCATGAGATAGAGCCCGCTGACAGATGGATAGACGGACTTACGGACCGACAGCGGAGGCTTAGTAATAGGGTCTCGTTGGCACCTTTTAGATACTCTACACGGACAAACAGATACACTTTTTAATAGAATTATCGACGTGGATATCAGTCGAATTTCAGGTTGTCTGAAAGTAAAAGCTACGTATATTAGCTGCTTACGTACTCTTCTTACAAGCTTCCTACACAAAATAAACATCTTCCTCTAATGTACTATTACGAGGTGAAAGCACCTGTAAAGATTTATGTGTCTCGATTTAAATTGTCTAGCTCCATAGGTAGAGCTTAATAAAAATATTAGACACTACATTTTGTTCTTGTTGAGTTACGGTTTTTAAAAATCCCACGGCGCCTCTTTGTTTTTTCGAGATAAAAAATTGCCTATGTCACTCTGTAGATCCACAAACATACCCATGAACTGCGATCTTTTGCTTCGTGGCTGCGTGATTGAAGGAAAATCCAACAAATAAACAGAATTTCGCATTTATAATATTAGTAGGATTAAAGGTATCTACTACTAGTTTAGAGTATATAACTATACACTCGTTACTCAATGTATTGAGTCTGTGTGTGATTAAAAAAGCCTCAATAGCCCAACGGTTAAAGGAGCGGACTGAAAACTGACAAGGTCGCAGGTTCGATCCCCGCCCGTTGCAATATTGTCGTACCCACTCCTAACACAAGATTTCCGCTTACTTAGAGGGGAGAGGAGTATGTTAGTCAAGTTCATCTTAGCTCATGTTCTTAAAAAAGAATGTTTGAGCTTGCGATATTTATTGCGAGGTGTACCTACATACAAACGAAGATTGATTTCTATTTATTTAATGAAAATCACTGAAATTTGTACACGCGCTTTATGAAACTGAACTGAACTTTGCAAAGAAAAGTTACATAGACTTAAGATTCGTGTATATGTATTATAATTTTTCGCTAGTAAAAGTTATATACGAATCGTATGTAACTTTTACTTGCGAAAAATTATATACGAATCGTATATAACTTTTACTTGCGAAAAATTATAATATGTAATACGAAAGCTCAATATTTCCCAACGAAGCGTGCAGTTTTCAAGTAGGTATTTCGTAGTTGAACGGCTCTTGTATAGAATATCATGAACCCCGCGGCCGTTGCCCGTCTACCCTCCTAATGGAGATATATAATAGGGATGTTTTTCAATCTATGCGGAACCCTTGTTTAACATTCCTGTCTGTCTGTGCCTAGTCTAGACGTAGCGGTTATATTAGTTAGGTTTTGATTATTTTTCTTCACTTCTTCTTAGTGGTTCTTTGATGCATTTTTAAGTTTTTAATACACTGAAAGGTTTGCCGAATGATAATAATTTGCTGCTTCTTTGTACGAAAGGCTTTCCGAACTAGCGGTAGATTCACTTGATTGTTCAAAAGCATTTTTTATAATTTTAAATGAATAAAAAACTTTTCTATTCTGTTCAATGGCTGGATAAGGTTCCATACCCAAAGGATGCCTCCGCTGTCCTCGGTCCGTCCGTTCGTCTGTTTGTCAGCGGGCTGTAACCTATGAACCAGATAGCTATTACAGAATGTGTACATATTTCTATTTGCCGCTATTATAATCCTTACTAATATTATAAATACGAAAGTGTGTTTGTTTGTCTGTTTGTCCTTCAATAACGCTGCAACCGAGCTACGGATTGACGTGATTTTTTGCATTGGTATAGTTGAGGACCTGGTGAGTGTCATAGGCTACTTTTTATCCCGGAAAATCAAAGAGTTCCCGTGGTTTTTTAAAAACTAAATACACGCGGACAAAGTCGCAGGCATCAGCTAGTAAAAAAATAAAATTAAAAATTAAAGACGATCTCCATACTTTTATCTTGGCTCTATCTTAATAATAGATCTCTAGCTCCGACTCGCACTTGGCCTTTTTTTTTATTTTATATCCTTACGGCCTTATGAAGTGTGGACTAACATTTAATAGATGTCAAAATAGTGTTAATATATATTTTCTGTGTTCCACGTAATTACATTGTCTGCTGCCTTTGTGCAATCTTGGCACTCAAAATTAGCTAACGAACTTCACTTACTCAATAGAGCACGTTTCGAGGTGGAAGTGATTCGCATTAAAGTAACAAAGTAAGTAAATAAAATTAGTAAGACGTGGGTACTAAATAACGGTGAGAACTAAGAACGATAGCGATTTTAGTAGTCAAATAAGTAGGCTCTAGTCTGCAATCTGACTTCATAAAGTATGTGTTTTTAACCGACTTCAAAAAAGGAAGTTATCAATTCGACACGTACCTATTTATATATGTATGTATGCTTGTATGTATGTTTGTACACGCGTTTCTCCGAAACTATTATCGATCAATGTAAAAGATTAAGTAAATTTTAATATCTGCAGGTATAAACATGAAATAAATGTAGGTATACCCATAAACAAGTCCAGTAGTCCAATATTTTTACTAATACAGCGATTTAGCTCTTGTTACATAACAATGAAGGGTGAAATTGGTATAAAGTAAGGGTTTTCCAAGGCTGTCGCCCACCTTTCGCAGTTGAGAGAAATTCTCGTGCTAGCATAAATACTTCGCGTCACTTTGGACAGATATTTGATACTTGACAGTCCCTACCACTTCACATACATTTTGCTTTGATGTACACATATATATGATACTGTATATTATTATATATATTAGGTATATGAGTTATAGGTACATCGTATTGCGTGTGATATAAATGTTTGCCAACATCCGTTTTAGGTTACTGTCTTGTTGGTCTAGTGGTTAGCCTATTCGACCGCGGAAGATGAGGTCTCGGGTTCGATTCCCAGGTTGAGCCAAATAAATAATAATTAATATTTTTTCTCATTACTAGCCTGGAGTTAGGAAGTGTCGGTGTGTCACCGTGCCTTGAAGAGCACGTTAATCCTTCGGTCCTACGCCTGATCTTTCTCCATCATCGTGTCAGAATTCTGTCTCACCGGACTATGAGAGTGAGGGAATAGAGAGTGCATATGTGTTTGAGCACACTCTTGTGCAGTTTAATTTATTCCGCGCTTCGACAGTGAAAGTTACGTTCTATAGCTCCAAAATCTTTTTCTTTTTAATCGATGTCAAATTAGTTCTTGACTGCGATTTCACTTGATGGTTAGTGACAATGCAGTCCAAAATAGTTGCAGGCTAGAAGAGGCATGCCCATAATTGGTTTCTACACACCATCATACCGGCAAGCTAAATCGCTTCTCCTTTTTCTTCTTTATCAATCGATAGGCATCCACTCTTGAACAAAGGTTTCTTCCACAGGCGTCGGTCTTACGCCTGCGGCTCTAAATTAAACTAGCCATGACCAAAATCTCCCACCAGAATAATCCCACCACTTTTAAGAAATAACAAGAGTACCTATCAAAGTATGTAGGTAGGTACTTATCGTTAACACTTTTAGTGTTAAATTTCGAGCCGCGTGAAGAGCTGTCGAGAAATAAGAGTGACATGTGTTAAGCTCGCAGTCATGGTGTAAATCGAGCCCCCACAAGATACGCACCACTTGCTTAGAAAGTTCATGTATATCTACTTACACATACCTGTAACTATATTTACTGTCAAAAAACAGGCACTCCACTGACAGTTAAATCAACTCAACAGCAGAAATGGCTTGGCAATACAAAGTTGTTTTTGTTGCTATGCAAATTACACAATGTATACAGTGTGAGTAGGTAAATATAGTGTTTTTGACAGCAAATGAAGTAGTAATCATATGTAAAACGAGGCATAGAAAGGACATTGTCTGGTTGGAGGCTTTGGCCGTGGCTAGTTACCACCCTACCTTTTAGATTTAGCGTTCCGGCACGATGGCGTGTAGAAACCAATTGGGGATATGGGTTGAATTTACACTGCTATATCCCTTCCAAGTTAGCTCGCTACCATCGTCACTTACCATCAGGTGAGATCGCAGTCAAGGGCTATCTTGTCATCGAATAAAAAAAAAACATACAAACTATGTAACTGACTGCCTTATAGGGGTAGTTGAGCTATAGTTTGATGTTTTGAGGATCACTTGATTTTGGGTTCGACCCTTCGTTCGACCTGAATCCCAGATGGGTTGATATTTTGCATGGATATGGAGGACTTGAAGCGTGAGATATGCTACTTTTTATCTAAGAAAAACTTCAGAAAAAGAAAGGATTTCCGCATAATGTATTAGTCATTTAGATGAAGTCGCGGCAGAAGCTAGTTTTATTGTTATACGAGAGCTACGTCATTAACGTTATAGTTCTTAACGGAAAATTTCCAATTTATGTGTAGTGAAAAAGAGTTTTTTTTTTTTTCAATTGAATTCAATTTATTTGCATAAAACATGTGAGATACAGGTGTTACATTTCGTTATAAATTAGAACAATGTTTTGCCTAATAATCGGCATGCAAATATTTAAAATTTCATCTAATACTATACAATGTTATACTATTATTATTTATATTATTAAAAATGTCAATATAAAATTACAAATTATCCGCTAAAAATTCTTTAATTGAGTAGTAGCACTTTTTCAGTAAAATATCTTTGACTTTTTTTTTAAATAATATAATATTTAGATTTTTGTCAGCCAATGACGCTGGTAGTTTGTTGTATATTTCTGGAGCCAAAATATTTCTGGAGTGAAAAGTAATACTCATTACCTAAACACTGATTAGTTTACAGACACTGTGACAGCGTCGCTATAGTCTGATTTTTAATTCCGTGGAATTCTGACGTATCTTAATGTTACCAGAGATTAAAAAAATCCCACAAAAAAGATAATAAATTGAAACTTATACAAATAAAAATCAATGGCCGCACATAGATAAATATGACAAATGCCTGACAGATAGTTTGGGGTAAAATCGAACTACAGGTGGTAATACTGTTTTTCATACAAATAACTCGCTCTATTTACAAAATGACATCTGTCAGAATTCCACCGAATTAAAAATCAGACTATAGTTGATCCGCGCGATCGATCGAGCCCGGATGCTAGATAACGCGATTAACGAGAACCGGCGCAAGCCATACCGCGACGTAAGCTAACTTAGCTTAGCTTTAGTTCATTCTAGTTCTAGTAGTAGCTTTTGAAATCACATACATACACTTGTTGATGTGCAGAACTTCGTACGCGTGGATCGAGGTTTTTAATTCCCGCCGAAACTCTCTTTATTTTCCGGTATAAAAAGTAACCTGTGTTATTCCAGACTATAATCTATCTCTGTACGATTCAGCCAAATGGGTTCAGCCGTTGCGGCGTGATCAACAAACATCCATACATCCATATACATCCAAACTTTCGCATTTGTAATACTCGTATTAATAGGTTAATAGGATTGATTAGCAAGAAAAAATCTGTATGGTTAAACATGCAGTTACAAGCTAAGCATCGCTTACCTCCCCAACCAAGCAAGAAAGCAAAGGAGGTAAGCGGTGCTTAGCTTGTAACTGCATGTTTGATCATAATATAGATTTTTTCCGTTTGCGGATTATAGCAAAATAATTCTAACCTTTTCTTGCTAATCATGAACTTCCGCAAAGTAACGGCTGATTATATCCAATATTTAATAGGATTGACTTTAGCTTTGAAGATTCTAAGTAGGTAAGTACGGCGCAGTAATATCATTACTCTCACTCCATTCAAATAGAGCATCGACGTCGGAGCGTTCACGGAATCAGGCTGTTTTTTCGTCAGGAAGGCAGGCGGTTTGATGGATCACCGGGTTTACTGCCCCCCGTAATGAGGCCGGTAATCGGGCCGGGTTTTATCTTGCATGCTTGACGGATGCCGCCTCTAAATGTATACCTAAATTGGCTAGATGCGGACGGCTTTATGAACCCGTCCGTCAGTGCTTCACTCATATTTTTTCATTCATTCATTTATCTGGTGGGAGGCTTTGGCCGTGGCTAGTTACCACCAAAGATGTGTCGCCAAGCGAGGCAGCGTTCCGGCACGATGGCGTGTAGGAAACCGATTAGGGGGTGCAGGTTGAATGTACACTGCCATACCCCTTCCAAGTAGACTGCATCGCTACTTACCATCAGCACTGGTAGCATGGGCGGGAGAAATTTTATCCCCGGGGAAAGGATAAAATGTTTATCCGCTCGCTCTCTTTTATCCACCTGTCGAGCATGAGCAAAACGGTGGATATAATATTCACAGAGGATATTCTTATAGGAATATACTTCTCCTTTCCCCTGTCGCCATGCTTTAGCATAGGAAAAGATAATTTTATCCCCTGTCAGTGGATAAAATCAGGGGATAAAATTTTTATCTCCTGCCCATGCTACCAGTGCAGGTGAGATCGCAGTAAAGGACTATCTTGTCATCGAATTAAAAAAAAACCTTTTTTAGGGATCCGTGCACGAAGTGTAACCAACGGGACTCTATTACTAAGCCTTCGCTGTCCATCCGCCCGTCTGTCTGTCTGTATGTCTGTCAGCGAGCTGTATCTCATGCTGATAGGTAGAGTTGAAATTTTCAGAGAATATGTTCGTCAGCTTTTCGAACTATGTGTCCCACCCATTTCCACCTCAGTTTCGCAACTCGCTGAGCTATGTCGGACGTCGGTGGCTATGTAAGTATGTATGTGGGAATTTACATGTTCGTGTACGATTTTGACGAATGATGTGTCAATGGATTCGTTATTATTATTATTCTGTAAGTTGCATCTATCATTGCTACAGACTCAATTGGGGTGAATGGCTGAGTTTATCGCGTTATTTCTGTAGATACTATTTTACATCGATGTTCTGCAACAATGCATTTTAACCAATAGCAACATCGATGTAAAATAGTTATACATCAAGGAATAGCAACCAAAGAAGCAAAGTATCGACGTAATTATTTGTATGAGTAGTAAAGTTGAGGACCTGTAGGGCTAAGATGCGCGCCACGAGAAAATCTTGTCAACACGTTTACTCGTAATCTCTATGTGAATATCTATAAGGATAATCATGCGCGTCACGAGTAAATGTGTAGATAAATTTACTCGTGCCACGCATGATAGCCCTAGTATCAGAATATTTTAGAGAGTTTCCTAGGCTACTTTTTATCCAAAACCGACACGTTCCCGCGGGTTTTATAAAAACCTAACTCCACAAAGATGAAACCGTAGGACTATAAATATAAAAAATATTCCCTCTCTCAGTTCAGTTTTCACACGAGGTTTCTATTTATCTTATGACATTCGAACTTATCTCATTGTCATAGTAGTTTTGTTTCTTACCGAAATGTAACAAATGCTCGTGTATATGTAAGCACTACGCGGTGGTCCCAACTCCCAAGCATGGTGTACACTTCTCATTAATGTCATGTATACTTACCAAATTTGTGGCATTCAAAAATAGCTGCTATTACCTTCGGCTTAGCGGACGTTTTCGTATGCTTGAAATGCAATTAGCTTTGTTTAAGCTTCGGAATAAAATTATCTTAGATCTATTTTCGTCCGTTGCATTTTGTCCACAGCTGTTAGTTGTAATTAAGTTCATTCATGAAAGCTTTCTAATACTACAAGATAGTTTCTAATAGCCGATTTTCTGTACATACACCTGCCAAGGTTAGTTAATAACAATGTGCTCCCAACCGAATCTCCACAGATGTTAGACGTCTGCGCGGTAGTTATTATAGTGCACCAGTGTTTGGACTAACATAGGTGCACTTACTATTCCCTCACTCTCATAGTCCGATGGGACGGAAATCCAGTATAATCGAATGGAGATCAGGTGCAGGACCGAAGGCTTTACGTGCTCGACAAGGCACGGCAAGGCGTGCTCGACGCGGGACTCCCCTTGGAATGACATGGGTTTAGGCCATAATAATTAGGTATAGTCCACCATTATAGTTAATTCTTAGGCATGCAGGTTTCAGGTATGCACGGCAAAATATAAATATTACCCGCTTCTTGCAGCACCCCTAAATCTCTATCAAATTAAACAACTATTTATTTGGGGCCTGCCCACCGATTACGAGCGTTTAAGGAAAATTCAATATTTTAACGGTCAGTAAAATGCGTTATCCTTTCGATTATTTAGTGCACCGTTCTATTATGTTATCGCAAAACCGTAATAATTTACCCCTCTTAGATACAACAAAGAGGCCAAATAAGTTGCGCCCTCTGAGCGCCGAAAATAAGGGTGAGAGTGGGCTAGAGAAGTCAGTGCGAGGTCGGCAGCCGTGCGGAGCGGACGTGTCGGAGTGAGGCGGAACAGTGCTGGCTCGATCGTGTGTGGAACGCTAATAAACAATCATACAATCACATGAAACAATAGCACAATTCCCATTAGTGATATCAAGGACCTTGACGATACTAAAAAGGTCAAAGAACTAAGTGTTTATATGCGGCAATAATTCGGAAAGGACTACGAAATAATATGTTTGGTGATTTATAATATTGCGTGCTTTTTGTATTAAAAAGAAATCACGTGTTTCGTCGTGAAAAAGGACCGATAAGGAATAAAAATTATTTTGTATCAGTTTTTCAAGGTGAATTTCTTTTCCTTTACCCGTATTTGTATTTCTTTCATTTCTCTTTTAAGTTGTAATAATAATTTCCTTTCATTTAGAATAACATAAAAGATAGTTACTCTAGTTTTATGTTACAATACATGAGTCCCGCATGAATTGAAATGATAATAATATAATTAGTCCGTTAATAGAGTACGTAATGAAAATCGGGAGTATGGTAGAATAATTAAATCCAGGGTGTAACTGATTCAATGTGGCCGGTGGGCAAATGAGATCGTAATGCTTAATCGGAACACATTAAACTCGATCAGACCTCGGTCATTGCACAGATAAATCAATTTGTTTTTATAATGCAGAATTGAATAAAATTTAATAAAAACAGTAACGAAACTAAGATTTTAGTTAAATCTACTGCAAAAACAAACTATTTTAATAATAAAAATAAAGAATCTTTAATAAATATATCATTTGTAACAAGAATTTAGGTGTTTAGGTGATACTTTAATCGTGTCCAAGAATCTGTTTCAAAAATATTTTTTCATTCCTTTAATCTCAGTCTTTATTTATACCTGTATACTCTTAATTTTCTTTTGAAATATTTAGAGTAACAGTTTTGTAAAAGGACGTTAAAATTGTGCCTTTTCAAACATGTAGCTCGTAACAAGTAAATAATCTACGTACCAATCGCTGTATTTGTATTTGTGGGGTCCACAACCCTTCGCTTAACGCATTCAAAACTATCGGTATCGATCCAGTGCACCGCATTATAAATAAGATTCACTCCACTGCTACATGTGGCTTGTAATAAAATTAATAGAATTTGAACTTTTAATATACATAATACATATGTAGTTACATTGTAGATAAGGCTAGACTTTTTAAGATCTAATGCAGTTTTTGTTCCTGCACTAGAATACAAAATATGATGTTTTGGTCTAAAATTGATAAACTTAAAACTTTAGATTTAGATTAAATTCAAATAAAATATGAGTACAATTTTAAGTCTAGATTCTTGGCGTTAAATCAGATGTTTCTAATTGTTATCAAGTAATTTTCAATTACAGATTTAAAATCTTACTGATTATAAAGCTGCAATTAGTTATATGGTAATAAAAGTAAATTCATAGCGAAATATTTTCAAAACTGCAAAAATTGCAAAAATTCGTTGCAACCTCGTGCTATTCTATCGATTGCACGAAGAATTCAAATGTAACAGCTATGAATGCCAAGCACTGCAACGGTTACCTTGATGACTCACTGGTTTTACTGGACTCCCCATTGATTGTAGATAGTGATGTTAATTAGGGTGTAATTCATGTTTCTTCCTTATTTATTGCAGAGGTTAACATAAATCCTCCAGATAATATCGAATCTGTACGTGAATGTAATCGTTTTACTGTAAAATGTAATTATAATGAATTATTCGTACAAACCCGAACTTCTATAGAATAATGCAATTTAAAAACTAGTTAGCGATTAGTGTTGATAGTATTAGTTGATTAATATGAAAGTAGATTAGATTAAATGAACAAAATCGATACTAATCAAAGTAGCGATAAGGATATTGAAAACGGTTTAAGAGTAGTTGTTTTGAAAGTCAAACAGCGTTCATTGATACAATTGCATTGATTCATTTACTCGTTCGCCCACGTTTACGTAGGCGGTTGAGACCTGAATGAAAGCAAGATCGTCTGCTTTGCCCTTTTTAGGACGCTTTCGTAAGCGTAGAATAAACATATTTGCTGATCTCGATTTCTCGACATCAATGGTGATTACACAATGGCTTTCTGCACTTGAAAATTGAAATGTTCTCTCACAAATTATTGTCATTTACTAAGATATTACAATTACTTTTATTGATTTGGTTTTATTGAGTTAATTTTGATTTATATCAGCAATTTTATCCACATTGTCAGTTTATGAATACGATTAAAGTTGCACAATTTTTTTTTTTTCAGCTCTACTCCTTACGAACAATTCTTACGAATAAAGTGACATTTTGAAAATTGTGTTCATTATCTAATCTTAAGGAAGACAATGCTGTGATAGTGAAAGTAACAGTCCAAGCAAATGTGTCCTTAGATGTGCCAAATATTTGTTCAAACTTTTGTAAGATTTGTGTAATTTTCGACTCTATGTGAACGTTTTAAAAGCCTTCGTTTGGATAGACGTTGTTGAAAAGGACTGTCATTAATGGCTACGGATGGGCACCAACTTATCTAAATTGAACAAGACCAGGGTCTCCGGTGTCAACCATGTTAGTATAATTTTTTCAAAATTTACATTCTAATGCTTCCGCTATATATTTTTTATTTGGCTTAGCTTTTAATCTACTATTCGATAAATATAATTAGATGGTTCAATAACTGTGTTATAAATGATTGTATTTATTTAAGGTTTTTCTAGCTTTATAGCAAATTTGGTTGGAGTGGAACACATTAAATCTACCAGATTTTAACTAATATATTAGCTTCTTAATATGCGATCGTATAAATATAAACTGTAGCCACTTAACGTTTCAAAAATCCATTTGAAGATATAAATCCAAGTTTTATTGCAAGAGTTTCCGCCATGATACATACGCCATTAAAAAAAAAGCGTTATTTTTGTCGCGAAAACGCTTGTAAATCAATGTTATTTGTCGAGGAAAATATTTTTTGCCTCCAAACTGCTTATTCGGTGATATATTTGAGGATGTGACAATGTTATGGACGAAATTTTTTTTCTCTTGAAGAAGGGACGACATTTTTGACATTACTATGATTCTATACTTTGGGTTTTTTTAAAGTAAAACTGGTGATAGTTCAGTGGTTAAGACTTCTGTCTCCTATATATACGATACGGTTCGATATGCAATTTTTTTCAATATTACTTGCTATAATGGTAAAAGAAAACATCGAGAGGAAACCTGCATGATTAATCTCGATAATGTTTTTAAAGACGCGTGAAGTCTGCCAATCTGCGCTGGGTCAGCGTTGTGGACTATGGCCTAAAACCTTCTCAATCGAGAAAAGACCCTTGGCCGTAGTGAGATTTAATTAATGTAAATACATACCGGTTTCTCTGATTTTCAGTTGAGTAAATAATAGCAGCATTGAATTAACGAGAAAATCAACGAGAGACTAATTATGGCTCAGTTAAGTACAAACTGGCTTAAAATAAAAATATGATCTGCTAATTAATTATTTTTATTTAGTAAAGTCTATTTGTACGTCATTTTATTAATTAATCACTCAGTAGATAATATAAAAATTCATATAAAAACTGACAGATAGTTCATTAAAGAGTCCAGAAAGGAAATACGTAAAAAATGTATATTTGTTCAGACTTCTCATGAAGCTGATCCAGTTCAATCAATATTTTATCAGTGGCACAAAGTGTTTTCTATAACCATGTTAAAATACTATAATGAAACATTACCATTTAAGTATTTACAAGCCTTCCATTACAATAGAGTAAAATAGAACAGAAATGTTCTTTATTCAAAAAAACTTTTACAAAGTGCTTTTGAATCGTCAAATGAATCTACCACTGGTTCAATACCAGCCAAAAATTCGGCGGTTGCTCTTTCTTTTTCAGTTTACAAGCAAAGTTTTAACTATTCCCTACGCAATAAGCACATATGGCATCCCTAAAACTAATACAGATAATCTTATAACAAATTCATCTCCCTAACGCGTTACCTATCACGCGTTACGCAATCATTCATAATCACTATCAGCGTTCACTCTGGTAAATTGTGCGTCGTCACAATGATCATTCATCACTGCGGATATTACGAGACAATCACGATCACGATCGATCAGGCACGTGTCTGATGTAGATCTAGTACCTACCAACAAAAAGTAATTAACAAGTGTAAATTAAAATTAAATTTTTAAAAAACAAGCTTTTACTAGTTTTTAATAAAGAGCTCAAATGTTAAAAAAAACTCGATGGGGTTGGGTCGTTTGACTGGCTACATCATCAGACCCTGGATATCATTGAAATTCCCGTAACCACCTTCGAGCTCCATGCATCATTAGATCACGATATAATTATCTTTACACTTAATAAAAGAGCCCCTTCAAAATCTATGCCTAAGTCACTAAAAACGGAAATAATTACCATATTCTCTGATTATCGTTGGAATAAAAAAATATCTCTGTATCACCTAATCAATAACAAATTACAAACATTTTAAGGCAGCTGATACGAATGAAAATAACTTACCACTCCATACATCAGCAAATAACATCTAAGCGAGGCAGTTAAAGAAAATATAGTTTGTTTACACTAACGCGAACAAGATAAAAAGACCGGCGCCGTCACGTCGACCAATCGTAAGAGGCCGCCGCGACTTCCGGATTGAGCGCGGGAAAATTCAATATCCGCTTCAATACGAGATATTCGATTACTCCATCATAGTGCCCCGCTTGCCCCAACCTCCCCTAAACTCGATTTAAAACATCTTATTAGTTTATTACAGTCGATTTCATTATTTGTTTAGTATTCATTTATTTCATTCATAACTGAGCACGAACATAGTAAAAATAAGTCGGATAAGCAACGTCGACCACGTCAACAACTGGGTGGGAGACCGAAAGTTCTCTTGAGCGTTATAGTATCTATAATATCGATTTATTGGCAATTATGGTAATAGAAAAGACTGCATTGGTTTAGCAAGATCTAACCTACAACAAACTTTATTAATCAGCCCTTCGGGTCTCTTTTTTCTCTTTTCTTCTTATTAATTTTTCTTTTATCATATTTAGACTAAGCTACGTTACGTCACACAATACCTAATAGTACCTAAGGTGCAGAAGATTTACTCCGCAAAATGATTTAATTAAATATCGGCTCTTGATACCACACAATAACTTTGTAATTTTATTTTTAAAATGTAAAAAATAACATTTTTTGATGAAAATTCCATATGTAGGTACTTACTTTCTTACATATAGTGATGGGCAACTACGGAATCCTACATTGCGCGTGGCCTGACTCGTATTTGATTTGATTCTACCGCTCTAAGATTTTCACATGTGCATCAGTATAATATCTGTACTCCTGTCTTCCACATGAAACCTAATATTTTTTCGCATTCACACAAAGGGGCTTAAATATTTAATCCCGATCAAAATCGACAGCCCTAAGCAACACGGGCGCACCTAATTGGCGATATCACACACGAAGCGGCAAGATCAAAGTATTCCGTGTCCAATAAAACGTCACAGGCTATCAGGGATGTCACTTGCAGATTACTAGTGTCAAACGCATTTAATTGCATTACCGCCCGCCTTCTACGCTGGCGGCTTTTATGATCAATGGGCTAATAAATTAGTGTTTAAGTGGAATTGGATTAGCTATTTGTAAATTAGATTTTGTCTGGACTAACATAGCACCTATATCTAGGTTTTTGATTTGTTCAGGTATAGTTGTACTTAGAGTTATAATAAAATTTCATGAAATTATCATTAAAGTACAAATAATAAGAAAATTTTAAAAATGGAAGAAAAGTTAACACTGATATAGTCTGTTAACTTATTTTTTTTTCAACTAAATTGATGGGATTTCTAGTAGCAGATAGAAAACTTATCGTCTTTATGCAGAAATCCTTGAAATGCCTCCTTGAAATCCTTATTCGGCTGCAAATCATGAGGTCACAAGTCTCGGATCTGGCCAAAATGTTTATTGAATTTCATGTCAATAAACTCTCCATATAGGAGTCAGGACGTGAGAATTTGTCTCATCAGACTATTAAAATGAGGGAATATAAAGTGCCCCTGTTTTTGCGCAGACAATTTTGCACAACAATATCTCCTGCGCTGATGCCTAGTCTCGATTGAAGTTGACCGCTGGTTTCAAAGTTCAGCGTGGAGAACTTTAAGTGGCTAAAATAAACAATTTTAAAGATACTATCGTAAATTCAGCTTGCAGCAGTTGCGATCATTTGCTGAATTCACAGAGCATATTTTATGCTAACTATAAATAAAACATGGGGGTATTTTCGCTTAAGTCATGTGCAAACCAAGGGACATTCGGTCGTTGGCGATCGAAAATCGCTTCTATTGACTTTACTAGCACATGCATCATGTATATGTACAACAGTTAGTTAGCAGAAGGGTGCTTTTAGTAATATCAAATATTGATTTATCTTCATTAGATTTATTGCCGGTATTATATTAATACGACTAGCTGATGTCAACGACTTGATCTGACTTTACCACCCCAATACTCCTTTTAGAATTGTAGGTAGGTCTGAAATATTTTATGTCATAGTAGTATATTATACTATAATTTAAAATAATCTCAGAAATACATATTACAGTATAAAACTGTATAATCTAAATATATAAAAGGCAAAAGTGACTGACTGACTGATCTATCAACGCACAGCTCAAACCACACTGGCCGGATCGGGCTGTTTGACATACAGATAGCTACTATGACGTAGGCATCTATGATAATTATAGTATATGTAGGCATCCGCTAAAAAAGGTTTTTTGAAAATGCAACCCCTAAGGGTAAGAAAACAGAAAATAGGGGGCAAAAACTAATATAAAATAATTTCAAAACTAGATACATTCTTAGTGTATCACTAAACTTTTTCTCTAGTTTTCAAATCTCTACAATCTCAGTATAGGCTGTGTTGCCTTTTAGTCAATGTATGTCAGGAGGTTTAAGTCAAGATAAAATTAATAATACCTGGCTGAACAGTTAAAAAACCTGACTCGATTAGAATAAAATGTAAATTTTTTGAGTGGTCGTTTTTAACTATAACGAATCGATCATAAAGTACGACAATAATACCGTTGACGAAATCAAAATCGATAAGATTGTAAATCAATTTCAGGACTTTGTGCCTATCACAAAGGCCAGTATTTATTTAACTTATGAACTGTGTGAAGGTTGACAGTCAAGTCAGTCAGCTGGATATATCCAAAGGAATAGGAAAATGAGTAGGAAAAGTGACGTTTTTTTTTTGTCCATTGTAATCGAATCAAACGTCGCCGCTTCCCCCGCAAGTGTCGCAATAACAATACGCTTTCATAACAATACCATTAGGAAACGTCCCGAAAACAGAGCCGACGCCATTTCTGTGTCCGGCTAGGTGTGTTTTTTATTTAATTCTGCAAATCCACCCTTGCGTTGTTTTTGTGGGGTAGCTTTGACGCGTGGCACAAGCTACGACCGTTTGACGACTTTAAGGCTGAAATCTATAGACTGTACTCTCGGCTCAGACTCAAGACAGAGTTAAAACGACGCAAATTTATGTAACGGCATATTTTGTGTCTCGTTTTAATTCTAACTTAAGTCTGAGCTGAGTCAGAGCACGCTCTATAGATCTCAGCATTAGAATAGAATAATGATATTCATTTATTCATTGACATTACATTATGCACAAAAAATTACACTTAGACTTACCCACATACTTCACTTAAAATCTAAGCTAACTAGTGTCTGCTATGTGTCATGCCAATGAAAGGGTTCTAGCTCAGCTCAATGTTGTGGATATAGATGTAACAACAACGCTATTATTCTGGTTTTTTTTCTCACGACTAATATTAGCATTGTTTTGTTTAAATAATATAAACGAGAATTCATATAATATGTAACTGACATCAAATACTTATGTTTAACTTTTTTAAATTAAAATGTTAGAGTAATTGTTAGGGCTAAATTAATCTAATTACTATATTATATTATATGCTTGCGTTTGCCACGCAGGCCCAGAATAAGTAGGTGTACTTATACTGGCTACATTAACGCGCTGAACAACCAGGCTGATTCTTGGCGCAAAAAATGAGTCCGCTCTTCTGCCACCAGATGAGGCGATTGGCCGCGGTGAAATGTTCATTTTGTAAAGATATTTCTAGAATAGAACACTCAAAGTAATTCACTTTCTAGAGTATTCACATAGGTCTACTCACCCGCTATCAGTTTTTCTCTTATACCAAGCTCGCCTCGCGGGCAGTGGAAATCAATACTTGACAGCAATTGAAATGTTTATGCTTTGAATTATTTGATCTTATTAAAATAAAAATATGGTAGGCATGCAATAGACTATAAACAGGCACACCATACGATAAAGTTGTAAAAAGCTAGGCTAAAGGTTTTTTATTGTACTTCTTTTTTAGATCAAAATACGTTAGATTAGTTTAGTTCTTGGAACTTGAACTTCAAAGAATACTTGCCCTAAGCATTCATATAAAAAATGGCTACTTTACAGGTTCTTCAGTCACGTTTGTGAGTTGCTAGGAACTCTACTACCAGTTCGGAATTCTGCCAAAAAAAGGTCAGAGAGTTTTATCGTTAATCAAGTTACATTAAGGCAGATTAAAATGTAGGAAAAAAAGCATTAAATGATCCGTTATTTCTGCCATAACAAAATATTAATGCAGAACGCATAATATATCTCTCAGCAGCACATTACGCAGATACATCGGCGACAGTTTTATTATCTGTATTGCCCTATGTTGAGATTTATTGGAGTTTGACGTCATGCGTGAGATGGAAGAGTTGAGGCGAATGATTTTAAAATATTCGTTCTTTTGAAAATGAAAAGGTCACATGTGAAACGTAAAAATTCTTTTTACAAAACCGACTGCAAACGCCACTACAAAGTATTGTGCCTATAAAATTTGAAGAGTTCGTCTCCAGGATCTCATCATCAGATCCTGACCTGATGACAATGGGACCACCTGGGAAGTATACCCTTTCAAACAAAAAAGAATTTCCCAAATCGGTCCAGCTGTGTTCGAGTAATCGGGGAACATATATAAAAAAAAAGATTCCGACGAACTGAGAACCTCCTCTTTTTTGGAAGTCGCTTAAAAAGTGACCCAATTCTTAAGAGTTTTCATAGCAAAAATGAAGTTGGAAAAAGTTTTTAGTTTTATTTTACCCCTAATTATTAACATGGTAAGTTTGAGATATTGGCTAATTTATTTTCCACTAGCTTTAACCGGCGATTTCATCCGCGTGAAGTTAGGTTTCTAAAATCCCTCGAGAACCCTTAGTTTTTCCAGTATAAAAAGTAACCGATATCACGCTCCAGGTCCTATGAAATATACCCATGGAAAAAACTCCGTACCTCTGTTGCTGCGTGATTGAAAGACTAACAAACAAAAAAACACACTTTCGCAAAACAAGTTTAGAAATTATAAATTCCGAAACCGCCCCCTCCGGAAATCGAACCCGGGACTTCCTGTTTATTTTATTTAAAACTGTACTGAACAGTTGACGAAAATCAAATAAAACGTAATAAAACACTGCAAGCGCGAGACAGGTAAAAAACTCGTTGGCGAAATTCTGAAATAACAATCGTAATAAAGTAAACATTTTCGCTGTTTGCGAACATTTTATCAAGAAAAACATTATTTGCCCGTTTAATTAGATAGCTCGTATTGTCTCTGTCGATCAGAACAGGAGGTTGGTACACTCGTTAAAAACACGCAGCGGACCGTGCGAGCTGTGACTATCCAAACTTGCTTGGTTTTAAGCCACGAGCGGTTCGGATATTGTAGCGTCAGCATAACAAGGCGAGAAATTAATTGGACGATAGGACAATAGCGTGAAACACTTTTTATGATCTAATACTTTTTTTATTTTATTTTATTTGGGTTTACAAACAACATCACAATATTATATTATTACTTAAAATTATAAACTAATATTATTAATTGTGGCGTCAACCACGCAAACCACAGGTTACATTTAATATAGTAAGCATAAGTGGACATTATGGACAATTATTATAAAATAGGGGAAAACAATGAAAGAAGAAAGAAAGAAAAAAAAAAGGAAAGGAAATCGACATTTATAATTACAAAACATAGAATGACTAAGTTTCAAGCTTCAATGTATTTTTTATTCATTCATCTCAATCCATTGTTGGCCGACCTGCTATTAATGGTACAGTTCTCCTGAGTAATAACTTGAGGGTCTGAGGCCCTGTATGTGACTAGTTGATGGTTGCGACGTCGGTTTCTTGGTTGAAAGTATTTTATTCCCGCAGAAATTCTTTAATTTCCCGGGATAAAATGTCTACTATGTGCTATTTTGAAGTATAAACTATTACATTGTGAAATTTCATTAAAATCCGTCCAGTAGTTTTTTCGTGAAAGAATAACAAATATCCATACTCTCTCATCAATTTTCATATTTAGAATATTCAGTAGAATTTTATGAATCTACTAGCTTTAACCCGCGGCTTCGCTCACGTTAGGTTCGATTTTTTTAACCCCCTATTTAACCCTCTTGGGGTTGAAATTTTCCAAAATCCTATCTTAGCGGATGTCTACGTCCTAATTACAGCTACCTGTATGCCAAATTTCAGCTCAATCGGTCCAGTGGTTGGAGCTGTGCGTTGATAGATCAGTCAGTCAGTTAGTCAGTCACCTTTGCCTTTTATATATTTAGATTCCCAAGAAAAACAAAAATCTATAAGAGACAGTGTAAACTGCGTCGTTATTTCACATTGTAAACGCGTAGATTCGCCTGAAATATTGTCCAAGCACAACAACATAATCATACCAAAATTAGCATACGTTGCATAGAATAGGATAACTATTACTTATGCACGTGCCAGGAATTCTGAAAGTTCATGCATTACGCGGTGTATGCGGTTATGGCGTTTGCATAATGCAGTTTCCATGTTCTCCCACCGGATTTACGGCGTTACACCCTGATGTATAGGCTTCAACCAAATTTTACCAATTCCATTGCGCCAGAGATTTACTCGTATTTTCATACGTTCTCTGGGATAATCTATTAATTAAATCAGGGGGCTGACTCTGTAACTCAATGCCTATCAACGGCGATAGGCATTTTTATCCATTGAAGGTTTGAAGAGAAAAGTCATTTACAATTTCATAGTAAACCTTCATTGGATAAAAAATATATGTGACTTTCATTTTTTTATATGCACTGAGTTACAGAATCAGAGGGCAGAGCCTATCTTTCACTTAGATCAGAACCTACAAAAAAGTAAATAATAAGTCCTTCATTTTGTAAGTTTCGGATTCTGCAGAGAATAATTATGCTTTTTTTATTTGTTGAAGAGTAAGTGATATCTCTATCCTTATTCCCATTAATTATGCTACTATACTTTATTGACAGACATTTTTGTCTGCGACTTCGTCCGCGTAGAATTGGTTTTTAATAAAATTTCGCGGGAACCCTATCTTTTCCGAGATAAAAAATTCTAAATCACTCTCCAAAAACACACTTTTGCACTTAGCCACTGTCTTAGCCACCAAATCACATAGACTAATAAGAACTTATATTAAAAATTGCATAATTAATCACTCATAGCAAATTAATCGCTCTCTATCTACTCACTTTGATATTTTATCAAAGTTTAGAACAAAACCAGGCGTACCCATATACATAACTTATTACGATTCCCGTCAATACACACCGCTAGCATAATAAATGTGACTCGTAAAAGCGAACCATTATTTACGGCAATTTTTTGCTGACAGTACACTCTCCCTTGGGATTATAGCCCTCGCGAATCTTAGTAAATAGTGTTTTTCCTGTCCTCTCTACTAAAACCTTTGGTATTCACTATTCAACTTAAAGAGGATTCCGTTCGGTTTTAGTTAAATGAATAAATTATGGGGTAACTTGAATTTGGTTTGTTGAAATAAACAAGTGCAATAAACTATTAAATATGAGCTATACCTAATAATACAAATACTCGTACATAAAAATAATGAAAACCGTTTTAAAAATATTAAAAAAACACGAACCATAGACTTTGGAAAACATGGATGGGTGCCCCAAATGCTACACTACAACCAAACTATCCCCATAACTTTTTTTTTAAAGAATATTAGTCAAGCTGAACTTGACTTACATCCTCCTCTCCCCTCCAAATAAGCGACAAGCTTGTGCTAGGAGTGGGTACGACAATAGTGCACCGGTGAGGCTCGAACCTGCAACCTTTCAGGTTTTAGTCCGCACCTTTAGCCGTTGATATTGAGGCATAAACTTGTTGAGGCATAACTTGGGCATGCTTGAGCTTCTGATGGAATGAAACACTATTATAGATGTAGGTGGATACCAATTAATTGGAAAGCTTAGTATGAAAGTTATAATCTTGATAGGTATTAAAATAAATGCAACGATTCCCACTGTCTTCTACGGTTTCTAATCCCTCTTCACCACAAAGTAGAATGCTCACAGATACCTACGCTGGCACTATTGAATTACAATAAGCAGATTACGCCGGAGTACTAGTTCAAATCTGTTAGTAACGTACATAATTGTTTATTGAATTATTTATAGAATAATCCTTGAGGGAATATGGGATTTGTTGTGCGCAGAGTTATGCTTTTGGGGTAGAAAGTTGGGACCAAGTTTTGTACCAAGATTGGTGTACCTATTAAAATCAGTTGGTAGTAATACTAATTACATGAAATTAGGATTAATCCTCACTGATATTATGAATACAAAATGGTTTTTCCTTGAATTTTGAATTTATGTATTTTGCACGGTTATAATTGTCAGCATGGTAAGTGACATAGCCTAATTTTTCTATGAAAAGCAAAGAATTTCAAAAAATAAACTCCACGTGGATGAATCGCAGCCAAAAGCTAGTAAATCCTACTAATATTATAAATGCGAAAGTGTGGATGTTTGTTACTCAATCACGTCGCAACGACTGAACCGATTTGGCTGAAATTTGCCACAGAGATAGATTATAGTCTGGAATAGGACATAGGCTACTTTTTATCCCGGGAAATAAGAGAGTTCCCGCGGGAATAAAAAACCTCAATCAACGCGAACGAAGTCGCGGGTATCAGCTAGTAGGTAATATTTTTATACTACACATTGTTATTTTTAGACTCTACATCTAAGTGCAGTTTAAATATCTTATCACGTTGGAAGTTTGGTGTCCAACCATTTGCCAAATGTATTCCAATGTTGGCACCTAAACAGCAATGCGTATTGGGGTATTATACAAAGTTTGATCCACAGGGGGTGTGTAGATGACTCACATTTTTTGCTTTCAATACCAGGGGGCGAGGATTAAGGAGATAGTGAATTTAATTTAGAATTTGTCGGCGAAATTAGATTTTTTTTGCCTACCAAGTTTATTAAGTAGGTAACGTACGAAATAAATTGAAATGTAATAAAAAAAAGGTGTGGTTTTTCTTTAATATCACCTCCATTAAAATACCTAAAGGTATTGACAATGTTACAAAATTATGTTACGTACAAAAAAAAAAAATGTTCTCAATCATTATGAAGAAAAAACAACGAGGTAGCTCTAGATTTGATCTAGTAATACTTTATAACGTAGCCTAGATATAACTGTGAATAATAGCAGTAGATCATCACGGCTGGGTGTTTACTTTAAATGCATGATACTGGGTACCTATTCAAAAAATTTAAAATACCTATTACCTATTATTATACCTGATTTATTAATCATTACAGATACTTGACAATATAGTAACTTAGATATTTATTAAGTGTGTACATATTATTTTTTATTCATTTATGAAGGTACTAGCTGATCCCCGCCACTTCGGCCTGGATTTAGTTTTTAAAATAAAGATAAAAAGTAGCTTATGTCACTGTCCAAGTTTTCAACTATACCCATGCAAGAAATCACGTCGATCCGTAGCTTTGCTGCGGCGTGATTGAAGGTCAAACCAACAAACCACCAAACAAACACACTTTCGCTTTATAATATTAGTAGGATTTTAATATTAGGTATGTAAGAGCCCTCTATTCACATCTCAATCATGCCTGCAGGTCACACACAAATGCTAAATTGCACATGTAATAGTCGCGAATCCTTTGATTACACACAATTAACATGTGCATTCTATTCGCACATTATGTAAATTTCCCTTTTTTGTCCGTTATAAAGGACCCCTATCTAATTTGACGGCTAAAGATGGCGCGTGCCAGTCACGTGTCAACGTTTCGGCCAATCGCGAGTCATTGTTTAGACTATGACGTCATCATATTGCAGTACCCTTGCAGTAGAGGCAATGATGGATTGAATAGCTAGCACGTTAGAAGATGTATCAGCTTTTAACTTAATTTTAGGGATGGAAAGGGAACTCTCAAGAGAAAAAGTGGAAGCCATACTCCCATTAGATAAAGTTAGTTGTATTTTTTAAATCGCATTCGAACAATAATCTACTACCTGCAAAGCTGGTGAGCCAACCTTCCAAATAGTTACATGTGCCATATCAGAGCTAGAAGCTTTCCAAAATAGTTCAAATAACAATTTGAACAAATATCGCTATTCAGTCGTGTACAGTGTATTCATGAACATCCGGAGTGCACGCGTCCTAAGCAAGATTTACAATATTTGGCAACTCGTTGTTTGCTTTCTCACTTTGCCCCTTGAGGGGGACATTTCGACCTATACGCAGAATAGAGTTACTTCTGCAAAATCCCTACTTTACAGGAGAGCGATTTGAAGTTTGTCTTGCCTGTAACTTTTTTCGTTATTTTTATAGAGAATTGATTCTCATAGTATACTTTTGGAACATTATTATGCATTGATTACTATTAATAAACTCAATGCAAAACCCATAATTTGGAATTTAGGAGGTTCTATATGCATATGTGACGATTTTTTGCGGATGTCTCCATTTTCTATATGTATATGTAACCTTATACTTGGGAAAAGTGTTCGTACTATGTCTGTATATAACTTTTTTTTATGGAAATACTAATCTTCAAACGGTCTTATTTGCTGTAAAGGATGAAATATAAATACAAAATAAACAGTGTTTCTTATTTCATAATAACACATTTATTAGTAAAAAAAATTCAACATAATTTGACTATTTTTTTTAATTACTAAGCATGTACCTGCTATAAAATTGTCTTACAAAAAAATGTTAAAATTAATAATAAAATAACTGAAAGTACTTTGTATTTTATATAGGTAATACTAGCTTTTGCCTGCAACTTTGCTCACATTAAGTTCGATTTTTCAATCCCCTATTTTACCCCCTTAGGGGTTGAATTTTCAAAAATTCTTTCTTAGCGGATGCCTACGTCATAATAGCTATCTGTATGTCTTTCAGCCCAATCCATCCAGTGTTTTGAGCAATGTGATGATGATGATTCAGTCAGTCAATTAGTCACCTTATCCTTTTATATATTTAGGAAATTAAATTTAGGAACTATTATGTAAATATGTAAGTAGAATGTATTAATAATCCTACTATAGAAACCTCAAAATGAAACTTATAAATAATTAACATAAAACATAAACATAAATAACGTATTAGGAACTATTATTTAGCATTAATAATAATCCTATTATAGAAAACTCGAATAAAACCAAAGAAATAAAATTGCTACAAGGACAATATAATATAAGTTCTTTCAGGAGTTTTAAAAATAGTACAACCGAATATTGGCAAACAAAAAGATTTAAAAACATTTTCTCTATTTTCCACAATTTTTCTGTGCGATTTATTATTGTCAATCAATAAGAAATCAATCATATCTAAGTTCTTCTTCGACTGAGCGTTATCCCACTAGGTGGGGTCCGCTTTCCGGCATGCTTTTGCCCACTTTGCCCGGTCTTGTGCATCCAATTTTCTTAATTTATTGGCTCTCATATCGGCGCCTACGAGGTCCAGCCAGCGCTTTCTTGGACGGTCGCGAGATTTAGCTCCAGGGACGGCGATGTTAAGACATCTATTACCGACGTAGCTTTGTAGTTTCCGTGCTACATGACCATACCATCTTAGACGGGCTTCTTGCAGCTTATCTCCGATGTCACGGACACTGAGCCTGCCGCGGATGTGATCGTTGCGTTGCCGAACGCAACGTGTAACATATCTAAGTTATTTATGTCCATATTATTAATATTTTAATTGAATAGATATTTTAAATCACGAAGGAAATAATATTGTGGTGGCAGAGATCCACTGGGTACCGCGCAAAATGAAAATTTTAAATCAATCAAAATAATGAATTTGTAAAGAAGATGCGGCACATCATCATCTCTAGAGTCGTTAGGCGCACTGTAAGAGTTAGTTGTAGATGGTGATTGCGTCCAGTGATCATCATAGTGGTTAGAATAAAAGGCATCACGACAATTTATGCGTATTTAACGGAGAAGGCAGGGAGTCGGTACACATTTTGGTGATGATATTCAAGACAAATTCCCAAAGCTAACAGCAGGGGAATTTTCAAAATTGGACCGAGTTAAAAGGGTTAGGTCTAGTTGTTGCAATTGCAGGCGACGGTAGATATTATTTATTATCTTTTATAGAATTTTCAGCAACATGGTGCAGCCTTATGGCTAGTTTTGTCAGTAGCAAAAACTGGTATTTATCATTATATGCCGGCTGCAGTATAGATAATCGACTGTCTCTTACAGTTCCATCTGATATATCAATCTATGGGAAGATTGATATATCATCTGATATATCAGGGACCTCTTGCCTAATTTTTTCAGCTCCCTGTGGTAGTGCTGATATTGTACAAGCTCCACTATTGACACTGCCATTTTCTGAAAACAAAAATTAACATCATTAAAACGTTAAAGCAATTAACTACAGAAAACAGGTCTAAATAGTTTTATGTAGTTTTTTTATAAATACTTAACATAAAAAAATTTATTAATTTTAGACTTTTATGGTAGTTTTCAGTTGAAAAAGGATATATATCTCAATGTCAAACCAAGAATAAAAGAACATTTACACATATACCTCATAATTTCAAAATAATTTCCCTCAAACAAAGTAACTTGTGCACATTGTCCCGATATATTTTACATGATTTCCGAATAATAAAGTAGCATGGTAAAATAATTAATATTATTGATTACTTATTAAAATGTATGAATTAATGTTTAATAGGTGTAATGAATTGATATTTCTTTTTTTGATTGGTTTTTGTAGTAAAATCTAACATTCCGAGGTATAATGTTCTATATGAATGTGGAACCGCTTAACTTAATTATTTAGCTTTAAAAATATATATATGTAAAAATTATTTTATACAACTATCTAAGAGCAATCTATGTATTAAAATTACAAAGCTGAAGAAAGAAAATTCCATTCACTTACCTGGAACATCCATTTTTCCATTTTTTTTATCTCCACGGCATTTGTCGTATTACTATATTCAATTTTTTTTGGCTTTAACGAAGGGAAGATCATATGTTTTGAGCGTGTATTTTTAATTTTGAGCACATATAGTAAAAAATAATAACAAAATTAACACGAAAATAGCAGATAAAAGTGCGAGCGTGTGCACACTATCATTTCGGAGAACATGAATACAACTGCAGATGTGACCCTCCGTTCGCGCTGATCAGGACAGTGAATACTGACACTTGTGCTGTCGGGCCCTTCTTCTTTGGGGAAAATAAACTACATGTACCTTTATTCGACTGGTATCTTTGGATCTACATAACTTTTTAAAATTTTGATTTCACTAGTAAATATTAGAGATCTTTTTAGGCTTAAAAATGCAATAAAAAATTTTTGTGCCATAATCATATATAACTCTATTCTACGTATAGGTCGATTTAATACGTAACGCCTAAACAAACTACGACTTTAAGTTAGGCTGTCAATAAAATGTATTTGGTTAAGAATTTACAAGGGGTGAGGTGCTTTGTGAAATGAGAGTGACTGACAAAGCATCAAAGGACTTTGAAAAAACAAACTCTTTAAAATAAACATGACGTGAACTACTGATTTGTTGTGGATTCTTCTCAAACTTGGAAGCGATTGATTTTGAATTTTAGGTTTCCGCAAATAATTATTATTACCTCAGTTATTTAAATCTGTAAAATTAGTTGATACTTAAAAGTTAACAGCGTAGAAATTTTGAAAAGTAAATGGCTTTAATTCTGATTGATTTGTTGCTAAAATCTAAATGCAAACAGCAAATAGTCCTAGATTTAATTCAGAACTGAGACAGTATCCCAGAATTAAGAATATATATTACGTAGTAGGTACCTAGCTGCAGGTACATCTACTGGGATAGGCAGACCTGCTTTTCGGACGCCTGTAATTTTTTACCATTAGGGGTTGAATGAGTACTCTGTTTCCTAAGCTTCAAAGTTTTCGGTACATACTGAGCTAGTAACTTTGTGATACAGTTTTTAAACCGACAAAAAAAAAGGAGGAGGTTCTCAATTCGTCGCGTATTTTTTTTTATATAAAGCTATAATTTTGTTTTAATGTTTGGCAAAAAAAAACATAATATTATAATAGTTTTTCTTCCGAAGTAAGGTATTTATAAAAAGTTTTTAAATCGTAACTGTCATCAGAAAATACCACACGAAGCGTAACCGGATTTTAAATGAATCGTATTTTTTGTTTTGTTTATTTTATTATTCATTCCATTCAGGATGATTTCTTTTACTACTGAGTTGTGAGAACATTAACTGTAATATAAGAGAAAATAAATCATCTCGAACGTAAAGAGGAGCGTAATTTCTGACTTTATAAATCGTTTTGTTTATTAAAAGAGCGTTTTTTTCGACGAGATGAGGTGATCAATCAACGGGATGACGTCGCTGGACTTTGTGAATGTTTCAACGCTATTTTTACCGTATACAAGTTAAACTCATTCCAAAATGAAAACATTCCTTCAGAGTTCCAAAAAGAACAATGATATAATAGGTAACTACTAAAATTGTACCGTAAAAATAATATTTTTGAAATAACTATCAAATATCAATCCAAAAAATAATATTATTTTAGGTAAATGGTTAAAATAGCTCTACATTCTTCTAATAGTTTCAATACAAGATCTTTAAAAGAGAAAAATAGAAGACTCCTGGTCATGGTCCCCCCCCACACAGAGACAACACAACTACCACAGTTGTGTTGGCAGTTGGCAGACCCCCCACTAGGTGTACCGATGACATCAAACCAGTCGCAGGAACACCCTGGATTCAGGCGACGCAAGATCGAGATTTGTGGAAGTCCTTGCAAGAGATCTTTGTCCAGCACTGGTCTATCGGTTGATAGAGAAGAAGATTACCAAGATGAGCGATGATATTTTGGCAGTTGTACAAGCATTGAGATATCCGCAAAATCAAGCATAACATATCAAAATCCTATATTGATATGCGACCAAATAGTGTCCAAGAAATAACATCATTCGTTAACGCTTGATGCGCATCTAATACCTACCGGTCTTTACGAGGTGCGGAGGCGGTACCCCCTGTCAACGTCAACTTGACATCTGACAGTTTGACAGGTGTGAAACATTGGGTAATATTCGATGGAGCGCTTCATTAGGCTTCCGTTAGAAAAAACATTTCTATTATGTCTCCCCTTTTAGGCAAACGTTCGAAGGAACAGTGTTATTTGACGTTGACATGTATTTTTGTACCTGTTACTTTAGTATCTATTGTATTTTATTCTTGAGTAATTTTTTGTTGAAGAACTTGAGAGAAGAATAATATCATGACTATCGCTAGGGTCAGAAATGTAGAATAAATAAAAGCTTGTAAAATAATAATGAATTGTAATTTGTAAAAAAGCTAATAGCTAAGTAAAGATAAAACACCTACAAATATGAAGGTTTGAATTATGTAACTCCTTTTCTTTTGGCATAATTTTACATTAAAACTTGCTATTATCATCCCCGCGGCATTAACAGTTATGTTTTTTTAACATTAACGATGTTCAAAATGGAGTAGAACTTTCCATAAAGCGCCGTCTCATCAGCTATCCTTAATTGCTTACCTTCTTAATAAGTTGAGGCCAAAATAATATTTAATTTCCCGGCCTACTGGGGCCAAATGAACTGAAGCCAAGATACGGCCAAGACTAATTTTCAATTAAAACTTCATCAAACTTTAAGCTAGGATCCCACTTAAGTAGATGTTTAATAATTTATAAGCGGTAGCGGGGCAAACTAGTAAACATTTTTGTAAAATAAAATTGTATATTTGATGTGGAGCTGGCGAGTAAAGACGAAATATAGCAAAATAAAAGACTGTTCACAACTCTATCCTTTTGTATTGCGTGTTAACTCTGGTTATTCCATTGATGCAACAATATTTATATATATTTTTTACCACTCTTATCTTATGGTAAATCTTGAAGAAACCTGGACAAATAATGTCGAATTTCTTATCAGCAATTAAGGTAGAAACTCTTCATTAAGCAATTAATGGGGGAGGATTTTCTTATGATAATTATGTGGACTCAACTACGAATACAAGATTTCGACTCTGAGGTTTAACGATTTTATTATTAGTTATTAGTTGCTAGCAATCCTGTCAAGCCGTCGCGTCGGCACCAATTTTTTTTTCATCTGCAATTATTTTATATTACGTTAAAACTAAGGCTAAAATCTATAGACCGAACTCTTACTCAGCTCAGACTCAAGACAGAGGTAAAACGAGACAGATTTATGAGAGCATATTTGTGTCTCGTTTTAACCTTTATCTTGAGTCTGAGCTGAGTCGGAGCACGTTCTATAGATCTCACAATAAGAGTTGAAAATCCGCATTCTTAGATCTCTTCTACATATTATCTTGAAAATGTCGAATGTTCATAAAGCAAAATTTAAAAGTTAACATCTTTCCGCTTATAACTAGGACCCCAATATGAGATAAAATCTTCGCTAAACCAAGTAAACTGCAGGTAAGTTTGCGATAGGGCTCGTAGCGAATGTAAACGTTTATTTCGCCCATTAATCGAGGACATTAGTGCGAATGATAATTATGTTCAACTCGTGCTTTTAATGGCAATTACCGCTAAACACCGTACGAAACTTATTACATGGAACTCATGGAAGTTTATCCCGTAAGATATAAACTGCGACTTTGGATACCTATTTTTTTACGTCGTTGTTAACCCAAACCTAACTATAAATACTTGATTTTTTTCTGAAAGCGACGATTTCCGAAAACTATAGTTTATAATATACATCGTTCATTTGATGTAACAATGTTAGGTACCTATACCTCGAAAAAGTAAGTGTTTTTAAATAGTATGTAATGTAGAAAAAAACCATCAAAGATCGATCATGATAAATATCTTTAAACTTACCTATTATTCAATTACGATCGTGTTAATATTCACGGAAGATAGAATACAATAAGTCCTTTTCGAATGGAACCATCAAATCGTGACGTCGGCAGTTGGTGTCACGTGTGACGTCACAAGTGGGCGGCGGCGACGCGACGTGGCGAAATTGGATTTTTATCGGATACGCTGATAAAATACAGCTTTGCCCGGATGCCGACCCGGAGATGGCGGTCTTTGATCATTGTGTACTGTCATAGCGATTTCAGATAGGTACTGCTCCTGATAGGTATTGGCTTCCATAAAATTGAATATTGAATAATACTCTGGATAATAGATTCACATTAATGCGAGATACAAATGTGCTCCGACATAAATCTGTCTCTGTCTTGGTGCTGTCTTGAGTCTGAGCAGAGGGAGAATGCTGGCTATAGATTTTAGCCATGGGTAAAAACGTGCCGATGCCTCACTGCGATATCTCGCGGTCGCGGCTTAGCTCGCTACCTCGACGTCACCTCTATTTAAAACAAATGTAAACAGACAAGCACGACCACGTCGAAGATGCCCCACTGTACCGCGATGTATCGCAGTGAGGTATCCTTCGACATGTTTTTACCCTTAGTCTCTGCTAGAGACCGCGTTGGATTGCATGCATCGCATGGTGCGTATGTGTCACAGTTATGAATGAAAGTGTTTTCGTTTGGTGCAGCGCGAGGGTGCGGCGCGCAACGATGCGGAGCGCGAGCGTCGCGCGCGCGGCGACTGGGAGGCGCGGGCGCGCGCTGCAGAGGCCGACGCGGCGCGGCTCGCCGGCAAGCTGCACGCTGCACAGCGGGAGATTGCCAGGTAACTACCCCTCGAACACTCACCTCTATATTTAATCTATGAGCGCGTGTAGTGGTAAATCTTCAGGTTTTATTTTTACAGCAGTGGATCTAGTGTTAACTATTCGAAAAAAAAAACAGGCAAAAATTACATCGTAATTTCCAAGGGGCGATAATGTTTGTTCGACAAAACAAAATCGCGAAGCTATACGGATTCGAGGTACCTAGGTACAAAAAATGCGAACGCCGAAAAAGGCTGAATCGATGCGTACACAACTCCATATAAAATAGCACTAGATGGGCACAGATGTAATTTCAGCCTATTAGTAAAATTATATCGTAATCATAGTAGTATCAGTTATTTAAGATTTGTATTGGACAGCTTTGGTTTCGGATTTGATTCGTATTTTAACTCACCACTTATATCATGCAAAATATTAGAATAGAATAGAATATTTTTTTAATCAAATAAACTTTTACAAAGTGCTTTCGAATCGTCGTGATCTACCAATTTGAAGATAGCCTGCATAAAAATCCCGTATATATATCTGGTTGATTTCTCACCTTCAGACGGGTGGTGCATAGCGACACAATATTTTGGTTTGACAATGCAATAGCTTGCAACATTGCTTCTTTTTAATATTTTTATTTGATCCCTCTACTGTTTCCAGTCAATTTCATCGTAAACCGCATAAACTGAACGATACATCACACTCGCCATCAAACGGCATCATTTTTTATCGTGACGCGGCGCATACAAATAATGCGAGGTACGAAATATAGCCCAACTGGGAATAGAACCCGGGCCTACCGCACGCTACGTGAGCGTACTCCGAATTGCGTATTTTCATCATATCTTGTAAGTTTGCTTTTGTTTATTATTATGTAAAGAATATGAACGTTGGAATCTACTTCACTTTAAGATGGGTAAATTTTTTTTTCGCTTTAATAGCCCCGATTTCGTATGATGAAAATTAGGTAGTTGGGTACATGTAGTACGTAACTACATATGTAAAACTAGGTTTAAATAATGATTCAAAAAAAAAAACTAAATTCTAAAACATAAAATAGAGATAAGTATAATACTTTCTGTAACTTACTCGTTGTCTTGTAACTTACGCGAGTGTGACATTTTGAAATCGTCCTCAATTTTAACCCCCGACTCAAAAACGACGGGGTGTTATAAGTTTGACGTGTCTGTGTGTGTGTGTCTGTCTGTCTGTGGCATCGTAGCAGCCGAACGGATGAACCTATTTTGATTTTGTTTTTTTTTATCTATCTAAGATGGCCGCCGCCACAAAATGGCGGATTACATATTTTTTTACAACTCCCTCAATATGGGTATCAAATGAAAGTTCTTGACTAGTAGAATACTATACACTTTTATAAATTTCAAATCCAAGATGGCCGCCACCACAAAATGGCGAATTACATATTTTTTTTAATGTCACATGTCGGGGGTGTTTTTCAATTTACACTTGTTACCAACCTACAAAAAGCTTACTACCTTCACAGAGGCGTGCAAAAACAGAGGTGCCACTGCTATCAATGTTTTTTAGACCGTAATAATCGTTTTATCTCGCCCGGGGAGATGTTTTGACGGATTGAATTTGTTTTCCTCTTTTGCGACCGTCGCAGATGTGCCGGTTCCCAGCCTGAGTGACACTAAACCCATTTTGATTGGTGGTCACGGTTCATGGTTCAACGATAAGCAATAAATTCATCCTTATATTGTCACTAGTGCCCCGCCCCTTTCTTTGCCCGGAAAGCATATTATTATTTACTAGCTGATGCCCGCGATTTCGCCCCGTGGGAACTCTTCGAATTTTTTAACTAAAAAGTAACCTTCGTTTTTTTGTTCTTTGGCTTCAAGGGAAGTACCATGATGTTCAATAGCCTATAACCGTCTTCAAGAAGTGGGCTATCAAATACAAAAAGAGCTAGCCACATAGACAAACATAATTTTGCCCCAGGCAAAAAAAAAATAGTGAATCTGCATGTTCTATGGGCGAATGCAGGCAAAGGCTAAAACTCAAAAACGGCTTGACAGGCTTGAATATTTTTTTTGTTTTGTTCGTTCTAACACAGGGCTGGTTTAAAAAAATTTAGAAAACACAAAAGAACGCCTGAAAAATCGAAAAAATTAAAATTTGTAATTTTGTAAGAATAGGACTCACCACTTCGAATTACTTATAATAATGTAAATGGCGGGAGCGAAGCCGTGAGAAAAAAAACAAATTAATATTAATAATAATTAATAGCTCGGGATTACACTACTTATTCCAGCCTACGATCATTAGCCATTGAGAACGCAAGCACCTTACCTTTTATAAAAATAAAAAAGCGTGTTCGTTCACGTGCATAATATGAACACTCCTTTATTACATGTCAAGCATTAATAACATCCCTCGCGTTAATGTATCGATAAAGTGCGATATCGATACGTGATCGGAATAATCGAGTGTGTTCACTTTAATTTAATACGCCGTAAAATCGACTAGCAATCCGTTTAAATGGTGTGTAATTGCGTTATCGAAGGTTTTGTCTCCTATCTACGCTTGTTAATTTTTTCAGTTTTTTTTTTAAGTTTGTTGTTTTGCAATTTGACTAAACTCGACTGTAGGATGACATAGTTCCTAGGATAAATATAGATAGGTTGCCAATAAAGTCCACACAGTTTTTGACTAATAACAATGTTGCTAGGTAACTAATCGACAGATAACAGATAGATTGAAGGTAAGAACCGGATGTAGTGTGGACAGATTGTGGTAGTTAGTCGTCCTTTCTATTTTAGATAAAAATAAAAATTCTTTCAGTATTATTTTCGAACATTTATATTGTAAACGAGTTTAAATTCGATTAGATCGTCTGCCGTGCGATATCAGAACACTTTCTCAATACTGTAATTAACGAAGTTTGGTTCCATTTTCAAATTTACGGTGCCGGTAATCAGCCCGGTGTCATTGGATAGCGATAAGCGTTCCTCCGATTGGTCGATGGGCCGTAACTGTTCGAAATTCGAACTTTGGGATTTACGGTTCGGGAACCGTTATACATCTGACCCAATTTGCTGGGGCCCTTGGAGTTCGGAAATTGAATTTTTTCGCCTATTTTCACATCTATTTAGTTAAGTGATTCGGTATTAAGAGACTATAACGAAGTAACTACGTCACGGTAGTACCAGTAACTGGAGAATATTTCAGTTACGTGACCAAAAGCTTGAGAGTTTTGTACCTACCTATTAGATAGCAAGGTCATGTTTTTGCCGAATCATAATTTGAAAATAAATTTCTTGGAATCCAGAAAATTTGTAGAGTGCGAGAGTATTGTCGTTTATAAGAAAGAGCCACATACTTCATCAAAGCTCGTCGCACCTTCAACTTAGCTAAAGCAAAGCTAGAGTTTTTTTTAAAATATTTTTAGCGAGCAAACGAGCAGACATACCTGATGCTAAGTGATTTATGAACATACCACCGTGAACATTTGTAGCACCTGAGGCACCACCAATGCGTTGTCGGCTTTTCAGGAATTTGGTGGTCCGCCCCTTGAATAACTCGACCGTTCCATAGAACAAAGTCTCATCTGTTAAATTTACAACTTGAAATTTGAGCCTTAAAAGTCACATCTGCAAGGCTCAAATCTCAAGTTATGAATTTAGCAGATGAGACTTTGTTCTACGGAACGGTCGAACTAGTTGTAATTGAATGGGAACAGCGAAAACTTTCCATACAATTTTCGCCCGCGGTTATACATTAAATTACATTATTATACATTATGACAACAACTCTCATCACTTACACAAGCAATGCTCGAATGTGAGTGCCGAAAATTTCGCTCGCATTCGACAAACTCCTTGCGTAACTGAGCCATAAGTCTCGTATCTCAACCATGAACTTCGGCACTCGATTCCGACCTAATCCACGGTTTCTATTTACAGGGTGCCCCTCTTCATCGTAAAACTTATAAATAATATACGGCCGATGCTAAGAACAGACCAGACGATGTTCAAACCGATCACTCTAATTCCTACCTTATTGTTTCTCGAATGAAAGTTCAAAATATTTTGTATTTTTAATTTAATAAACATAAATTATGCCATGTAAATTGTACTCTATCACTGGTAAATATGGTTGAAAATTGACGGAGAGGGGCATGTTCAAGAGAAGCATATGCGTTATCAGTCACATTTGATGCAAGATAATTTAATATAGTTCAGTGTACTCGAAAATAATAATGTACATCATATCATGTAAACGCATCGGGATAGAGTGATTAATCAATTTAACCATTTCTGTACCTATATAAAAGACTTAATCATTTAAAAGTTATATTTTTAATGAATTCTACTGATTATCGCATTTTCTATTACCTATAACAATCTTTATTTAAAAATAAAGAAATAAAATAAAAACACATTCACACACACTAATAGGGATGTTAACACTAATCACAAATTAATGTTTAGTGTTAATTTTATGATAGTTTGTAATATTAGAACATCGAAAATCACATTTTTTTAATTTAATATAATATTAAAAATGATTTTAAATGCTATATTTATAATCTGATGTCACGTGACTGCAAACACCAAAAAGAGCTTGTGACGTCACTAATCGCGAAACAAGCTGACGACTGTATGTATGCCATGAATCGCGACCAATGTTTGTTTGACGCATGACGTCGTGTCAGTCACGTGACAGTTGTGGAGTGTTTTAGCGGGTACATTCAAAATTACTCTATTTTTGTATATTTTCTCATTGAAAATACAAACATTTTTAAATAAAATATATTTTTTAATTGGTCACACTAAGAGGTCACATACCTACTTAATGAAGTATTGAGTGAAGTTAGCAGAAAACGCTTCATGCTTCATCGTATTCCACGTACCTAACTAGACGTTATAATATTATGAAGTCATTTTATAATTTTTTAACGAAAATACAAGATAGAATCTATTAATTATGATAAAGTTTTCTTTCGTTTTATGGTTTTAGCGTGTGTTACCTTAAAAATAATAAGACACCCGATAGCTCTGTTCACCCCAGCAACTTTCCAAGTGGGGTGACGGAATTTAATACTTTCCAGCGACAGAGAAAATCACTACTTATAATTTGTTAGTACCTACCTCTTTGCGGTGTTCAAATTTCAAAGAATGGCAAAAAATTTACAAACTGCGTTCGTTAACGATTTTTACAAGTTGTTTTATATACTCTTAAAATATCTGCAAACCTGTTGACAGGGATGCTGCCACTTCGCAACATCCCGTGTGATATGGAGTTTCTAGTTTGATTAAACTAATAGTCTAATATAAATAAAGGATCTCTACCTAGGTTTAGATCTATCAATTTAGTTTAGTTATAGATGATTATGTACAAAAAAGTAAAACAGTACTAGTATCTATACATATATGACACGCACGCACACACACATAACTTCAATTGGTGTGAGAAATCTAAAGAAAATTTATTGACGTCACTAGTTGGACCACCCTGTATAATAAAATTGCAATAATTACTTACCTGCTTTTTTTGATCGGTTAGATAATAATCCTTAAATGGAAAATTAACAATACGATGCCATCTGACGGAACATGTTTTGACCTATTATAGTGTTTTATCTGTTTTATGTACAATTTTTCTCGTAAAGTAAACAATTTATTTTATTTATAAAGGTGATTGCGACTGTCACATTTTTAGTTATCATTTTTAGACAATCCTGTTACAGAATGCGTGGCGTACCTTCATTTGCCATCTTTCCATCTCTGTACATAGAACCAATTTTTAAGTAAATAAAATTAAGATGTCACAGCCACCCGATCCTCTCGCGCAATAAAGCTTCCCCCAAATAATTGTCTGTTTTGTCTGTAAGTCGAAACTAAGCATTTCGTCCCCTTGTTTTTATTTTACGGCCTGAACTGAAATTATTTCTGTAACTCGACCCAGGCCCGGCCTTGAAGTGGAGTGGAACGAACGCGGCTGTTATGTCACACCCTGTATTGGCGACTGGGAAAAGGAGCTTTCCTATATATTTTTTTTATTTAAAAACGCTGAAATTCTGAACGGATATCAGCATAATTCGGAAATTAGATAGCTTAGGAAGAACATCCTTACCATATTATTATAAATTTGAAAGTGTGTTTGCCTTTTGGTTTCTTGTTTTGTTGGTTGTTTGGCGTTCTGGAGACCAAACGCGTGGGTCGATTTTGATGATTCTTGCGTTAATCGCTTTGTGTTAATCTTGGGAGTGTCACTGAAGACATGACAGTAGTTAAAATTCAATATGGCGACCACCAGGTGCCATATTGTGAAAAATAAGAAAATGAAAGTCGATGAACTATGGTAAGTGGGAAAGTGGGGTAGGTGGGGTGAATAGGTATTTGAAAATCATTGTTGAGTTTTTCTTATCATTTTTCAGTTTGAATGACCGTTTACGATTTACAACAATTTAAAGTTGTTTTAAGATCCCGACCGTCTTATAATCGTAACTAATCAGTTTTTATTTAGACAGTCGGGTTTTTGATTTTTTTAATTTAAAATTTTATTTCAATCACATCTTATTATTTTATGTGCCGTTGTCACTTTTAGACAAAATTAATATACTCTCTTGTACCTACTTACGAACAGAAGCGGGGGTTGTCTATTTTTAAAATCATTTGTTCGTTCGTGCCCATTAAAAGCTCTTCCTATTAACTTGCTCATTATTCTACCATAATTGAAACCACTTGGTAACCAATCTGTTTTTAGTTCGTGTAGGTACATTTACGAGTATTGAAAAATTTATACTTCACAGCTGTACAAATTTTATGAGGATTTTATGTGCGTGTAAGAAATGCTGAGGCCGAGAATGACTTGAAGGAACTTTATACTCTCCCTATTAATTATATAGTACGTTTAACTCACGAAGTTTCGGGCGCTTTACTTGTGGTTACGTCGTGTACATGTACATTGTATAAGTGTGCATGCTTATCGGAGCCTAGGTGGGAGCAAGCAAGCTCACACTTATACAGATACGACACACACACAACCATGAGCCACGTATCCTCGTGAGTTGCAAGAACTATACTTATGTTTGATTTTTCTCATGGCTTTGTATAAAAGTCGCAATACACCATCTTTGCGATTATTCATAGTAGATGTTGACATCTAAAGATGTTCGATGTCAGTACTAAATATTCAAAATAATAATTAATCGATAGCGGCACCCCTTATTTTTTTTAATAGAATGTTAGCCATGCTGAACTTGACTAATATTCCCCACTCTCCTCTAAACAATACGCTACGATGTTCAGATTGTGCTGTATAAAACCTATTATTTATTAAGCGACTTCTTACAAGGAGGAGGTTAACAATTTAGTCAGTATCTTTTTTTCTATATACCTACATAGAAGAAAATTCGATTTGTTGAAAAGAATTTTTATTTATACGAACCTACAATATACCTAAAATAAACACCATATACTTATGATTGATTGAAAAAAACAAATGCTGAGTTTCTTGCCAGTTTCTTTCAGCAGAATCTGTTTCCCGAACTAGTGGTCTACCACTCTAGACTCGTCTTAACTAGCTATAAGAGCTACAAATTGCCACGATGAAATATAAATAATTTCGAATTTGAATTATTATAATAGGTATTAAGTACAAGCTCTAAATCTGTGGTACAAGGTATTTTAAATCATTTTTTTAGTATAAAATACATTTCTCTTTTTTATAAGATTTTTCTTTTCTATTTTTTTTCTGTAAGTATCTAATTTTCTTTTTGTATCGATTAAAAACTACACTTCACAAGGCAACACGTTCTATTTACATACTACTCACATGATATAGGTTGATACCATGATGTTATTATCAATGTATGAGCAAATATTTAATTTCAGTTCAAGGCCTAGTCGATCATAACTTTTTTTTTATTTTACTTTCACCACAAAATACCTATAACCATTTCAATTGTACACTTAAACAAAGAAACAAAGGGTCTCCCGTTCTAAATTTGAATTACCAAAACCGACAGATAATAATAAATAAATATCACAATATAAACAGTCCTTAGACTGGCGACACTTGTCAATGAAAATTAAACGGAACGCGTCCCCTCATCTTTGTCACATCTCTCCACCATCTTACCATTGCGTTCCAATTCGAAGCTACCTTAGAATTCTCGCCCTTACCGTTATAAAAATAGTGTTCATTTATCCTGAAATTTCAGTTTAGCATCTGTAAGAATTAAGCTTGTCGAGACGACTCCTTGTAGTCCTTTCATTTGACTGTTTGCTCTAATATGGATCGCAATTAGCTACGTGAAAAGGAACGCTTGAATGTTTTATATATTATCTGTGTACGGGAATGCGTTTTAATTATCTTTGCGTTATAATTAAGATGCTATGGACCATAGACAAATGCGGGGGAAAGTTGTTTTTCACAAAAAAGGTGTAGAAATGTTTCTTAATTAAGGAGGTCATTAAAGTATTGCATGGAATAAGTGGAGTGATTACTTACTTAATACCCACTTCTAACATTAACAAGCTTAAATATTAATATTAATTTGGAGAGGAGAATATTAGTCAAGTCATGTATAGCTAATATTCTTTTTTACCCAATTACCGAAAGGAAGTATACCCTTTCAAACAAAAAAAAGAATTTTCCAAATCGGTCCAGGCGTCTTCGAGGAATCGGGGAACATGGGGACATCCATAAAAAAAAAATATTCCGACGAATTGAGAACCTCCTACTTTTTTGGAAGTCGGTTAAAAATAGAGAATATATTTAAACTGGAAGTTACATAATATATCAAGTTGGGTAAACAAACAGTCCCCAATCCACCAAACTGCAGGGGTCCCGCGCATTTGCATGCAATGTAATTTCACATTTTACATTTAAACAGAGGTAGCCCTAAGTGGCATAAATCACTGCTGTGTCTTTGGTCTACCCCCAGATTTATAGGAGTTAACCTTCCACTACTACGTAGGATATGTTGCTATAAAGAATCTATTTCTAACCCCCGACGCAATACTGTCTGTCTATGGCATTGTAGCTCCCGAACTGATTTTGATTTTGTTTCTTTTTTTGTTTTAAAGATGAATTAATCGGGAGTTTTCTTAGGTATGTTTGATGAAAATCGGTCCAAGATGGCCGCCGATTACATATTTATATTTTAACGATGACTGACAAGCTTTTCAAATTTTTTATTTAGACTTGTACCTGCAGGTTTTTAAACCATCTGAAAAATGGTATTTTGTACTACTAGTTACTACTACTACCACCTGGAAGAGCTCTATAAAATATTAACTTTAACTTGAGTTTAAATAGTTCATCCCCTTGAGGGCCTCACCTTGAGTTCCAAAGGTTCCACCATCTGACAACAAAAGAAAAAGTTTGGTACCTTCAGCTGATCAGAAAGATGGTAAGATCGCATGGTTCTAAAGCAAAAGCACCATAAATAAATATCGCAATATCCCAGGGTGCAAATAACTATGTGGGGAAGATTTAAAAACGAAAACAAGGTTTAAAACCCTGCCTTGTTTTGAACTTGTTTTGAAAACAAGTTGTGAGAACCTACGCGCCTCCTACGAGGTGCTACGAGTAAGAGAATACATAAATAAATCATACTCGTAGATACCTATCACAAGGTTCATTTATATTCACCGCTCGTACACCGCGACCTACGCTTCTTATAGCTGAAAGCTTATCGATTCCTGAGGATGACCTTGTGTAGGGCGGATGTATACTTTTGTATTGGGGATAAAAATAACTCAACTTCTTCTACTTATGTGCTCCTAGTACATTTAACCAGTTTCTGTTGTATATTACAAATGAATTTTTTTTTTGGTGATGCTCCATACTCCATAACTCCGTCGAACCACATTCAATATTTTTTTTGAAACCCAAAAATCAATATTTCATGACTTCGGCGAACTTGTATGGATGTTGAGCGTTACCTATATTTACTATTTAAAAACCTCCTAATGTTATAATGTTATGTACCCTTTCGGATTAAAAATATTTTAATCACTTTCAGAATTAATTGTGACTGAATAGAAAAATATATATCTCCTGGCGAATTGAGAAACTTCCATAGTATATTTTTATAAAAAAATTAGCAGAAATATTGATTCTGCAAGATATAAGATCGATGGCAAACCGTCTGTGAGCATATACTTACAATTTTTCTGCATCTGTCTTTCATCTGCGATAATTTTCCAGTGTAAGAACATTTTCGTGATAACTTCTAAGAGGATTAGGGCGGCAGATGTTTCTTTATTAACTGACATATTTTGTGAAGACTTATTGAGCCAACTCTCCCTTGCGTGGAATTATTTCTTTTGAAACAAAATTATTATCCGAATGTTAGCCCAGACGGAAAGCAAAGGGATCAAAATATTAGATCATCTGTTTGTGACCACCTCCCAGGAACAGTGAAGAATGCTATGGTTGTATTAATGGAAAGTCTCAGGTTCAATTCCAGGTTGGCCAATTTCCAAATTGTCTCAGATCAGTCCAGGCGGGACTTGGTGTTATACTAGAATACAAACTCAAGTAATTCTGAGTGAACTTACAGATGCTTTTTTTAACTGTCTTTAAAAAAGGAGGACGACCTCAATTTGACGCGTATTTTTTTTGCGATGTTACTCCATAACTCCGTCAAATCTGAACCACTTTCAATTTTTTTTTATTTGAAAGGACAGGTCGTCAGGTTGGTCCCATTTTTTGGTAAAGATCTGATAAATATCTTTGGTGATGGAGGACGGAATTCGTCAATGAATAAGAGCATATCGCTCGCGATCAGAGAATAATCTAGGGCTAGCGTCGGACATCGGTTTCGTCGTTGCTATTTAGGCCCGCCCGACTTCAACATACGTATACAAACTAAAATTATTTTATACTTTATAGTTTGTAGTGGCGTTTGAAGTCGGTTTTTAATAAGAATTTTTATTTATACCGTTGTATTTACGGGTGCCTGTCCATTAAAACGAAGCGAAGCGGAGACGAGTTCGACGGATCAATCACATTATTGAGAGACGATGACACACACTACTGACCACAATTTTCTACTCAACTCGGCTTTAATCAACAGATTAGATTAGTTATGTGAATTAGTTTGATAATATCTTGAAAATGTTTACATTTCCTTCAATTAAGTGTAGTTATTTGAAGGCAACAAAGCTGTTCATCCAAATTTTGTTTAATTAATGATAGAATCTCAGATAGACGCAGATGTTACGAAAATTCACGTCAAGTTAGAAGTCGTAATTAACTGCGCGCGTTAATCACATATCGCGTCACAAAATGGCGTCGCTCGTTAGGCAGCGACCAGACGAATGAAACTTGCTAGACTAGACTTGAAAATCACAAAATTGTTTTATGATTTTTATGTGTGCTTTATGAGAATTATCAATATTTATGAGAAGAAACTTATTTTGTTATAAATACGCCAGATTAGAAATATTTATGTAATACAACCTATACCACGAGCATTGTATCGCCTGCAATTCGTAGAAACGCATTGAAAAACAAGCAAGCGAGTAACTGCATTTTGTAATTTATTTTTTAATCTTATATGCTGAGATCTATGCAGCGTGCTCTGACTTAGCTCGCACTTAAGATAGAGTTAAAATGGGACACAAATCTATCTCGTTTTAACTCTGTCTTAAGATTGAGCAGAGTGAGAGTGTGGTCTGTAGATTTCAACCTTACACTTTGGTCACTTCGTCTACGTCATACTGTACAATGCGGATTACAGCACATTTTTGTTAATTACCCGACTGAGCGACGCGAGGGCAATGTGTTTTTATATATTACTGGTTTAAGTAACATAAAGTCTAATGTTCCTATTTGTAGATTTTAAGATACTATATAATATGTACTATTGAAATCAAGTATCATGCATCTCTTTGAATTATTCTAAAATATGTATATGGAAGACGTTCTCCACAACGTCGCACGCGTTTTCGCACTTATTCTTGTGGTTTAGAGGATTATGGAAAAATAAAATTGTTATTCCAGCCCCCTGATTCTGAATCTCCGTGCCTATCAACGACGATAGGCATTTTTTATCCATTGAAGATTCGAAGAGAATAATGTCATATACTATCATAGTAAACCGTCAATGGATAAAAAATATATGTCAGTGGCTTTCATTTTTTGATAGGTACTGAGTTACAGAATCAGCCCCCTGGTGTACACTTATCTGGTTCAAGCCTTAATTTTGTGTAGAGCTAGCCTAAGACGCCGGGCACCACAGAGTGACAAGTCTCTATTAGTGCAACGCTGCCATGCTGCAGTGGTTTCTTAATAAATGTCGGAGGATATTAGTCTTTGAGAGGCGCAGCCTGATGGTAATAGCATTTTCCTTAATGCCTCATGGCTAATAATATTATCGCCTAGAGCTTGTGTTCTGTTATATAATAGCTATCTATATACCTTTCAGCTCGATTCCTCCAGTAATTTGAGCTGTGCGTCGGGGTGAAAGTCCGTCGTTTTTCAAGTTATATTCATGAAACTTTGTATTTAGGCTTTCAAAAGGCATCATCTAAAAATATAAAAGGCAAAGACTGACTGACTGACTGACTGATTGATCTATAACGCACAGCTCAAACCACTTTACATACAGTTTTGCGTACATATAGCTATGATGACGTAGTCATCCGCTAAGAAAGGATTTTTCAAAATTCAACCCCGAAGGAGGTAAAATTTGAAAAATCGAACCTAACGTGAGCGAAGCCGCGGGTAAAAGCTCAGTAAGGATTGACTGATAACATACAGTCCTACAATTTTAACTAGGCAAAGAGCAAAAGCATCCAGCAACATTTAACGAGTACGTCCCATCCTCATAAGGCAGGGAGAGTTTCATCTCGGCGCAGATTGCAGTGCTCCCGTGCCGTCTGTCACTCAGAATATTTTCCTTTCTTATGAAAAAGGACGAAAATTCTCGTCGGAGACGTTTTGAAATTCGCCTGGATGGCACAAATTGCGTAGGTACTTGCGCGCGGAGTTATTCCAGCCATGTTTTGCACGTTTAGTTGGGAGTACCTACTTTGAAGTAAATTGTATGTCACCAACGGCCGATCACTGAAATGAATTTTTGTAGAAACCGATCAGGGGTATGAGTACACTGCCATATCCCTTCCAAGTTAGCCGGCTACCATCTTAGACTGCATCGTCACTTACCATCAGGTGAGATCATCTTGTCATCGAATAGAAAAAATGTCTCTGGGAGATTCTTATTTCAATATTCGGTGCCTAAAATATGCTGCATGGATTAAGATCAGTTGATAGAAGACGGGAAATAAAACAAGACTCGTTATTTCTTTTAAAATAATATTTTTTTAAATATTATATAATATTTTTTTAAATATTATTTTTAGGCAGATGATTTATTTTAATACTTTAAAGACTCGGCATCAGGCTGCATCTTCACTTACCATCAGGTGAGATCACAGTCAAGCGCTAGTCTATTGTTATATATTAAAAAAAAACTAACTGATTCAAAATAAATAATTAAAATGACGAAATTGTGAGACTTTCAGTAAAGTTCTATTCGGCACAGGTGTACTTAACGAATCGTTCTAGCGCTTAATTCTGTTTATTGAACAACAGATCAAACGGGCAAATAAAAGAAATTCTGCAAGCCGAGAGGGCCCGTTTGAATACATGCATCAAGAGGGTCCTACAAATGAAATAGCTAGGGACAATTTCTCAAGACAGCCTCTAAGGGACACTCGAAAGAATCTACCGGTCCCTTCTTAAAGTAATCTTGGCGATTATTAAAATCATATATCTTATGGGCAATGTGGGGTATGTATCCTGATTTCTGAAGGGTGCATTCTGTTTAGTTGCGATTTTTTGGATTGTTTCGTACATTCGCCTAGGTATAAATAATATTCTGGTTTTTCTAAAACATTTACGCGTGTCTTATTTGGGCTTAGGTATGGTGGGAGGCTTTGGCCGTGGCTAGTTACCACCCTACCGTTAAATACGTGCCGCCAAGCGATTTAGCGTTCCGACAAGATGGCGTGTAGAAACAGATAAGGGGTATAGGCTGAAAACTGCCATACCCCTTCTAAGTTAGTCCGCTACCATCTTAGACTGCATCATCACTTACCATCAGGTGAGATCGCAGTCAAGGACTATCTTGTCATTGAATGAAAAAAGGTATTGAAAATGGAGCAAAAAGCATCTTAGATCTTGAATATCAGTATCAGGTATATCGTACAAGGATCGGCCATAGATTACAGGGTGTTTCCAATTTACACTTGTGTCACACTAGAAGATTGCAGTAAGAAATATAACAATATCTCTTGTGGGCATAAACAACATTATCTTTTGAAATGTGACCGGTCGCAAAGCCGTGCAGTGTTATGACTTTATGAAATTAGCGCGTAGAAGGGAACAGACAGACGGATAAATTGGTTTAGCGGCGTCTGCTGTACTTTACTACTGCAGCGAGCATGTGATGTAATTACCCTTGTGTAAATCTTGGAGCATGCTGGATTTACGGGATTTTATTATTATAGAAAACAAAATTAATTTTCAGAGAGCAAAGAGTTTGTTTTTTTTTTTTTTTGTTTTTCATTTCATTAATCAATTTTTTTTTCGCCAAAGTAAATATAATCTTTGAAGCACCGTTCATACAAATTATTACACAGATATGTGTCGATGAATTTATGAAAAGGTGTAATAAATACTAACACAATTACAATTATATTAATACATATTACTATTAGGAATAAAGTTAAATTAAAGGTAGAATTATGCAAACCAGAAAAACCTCGTATAGCACCTTTAAAAAGTGATGTTATTAGCGTTTTTTGCCGAACTTTAAATGACGTTCCTCCGAAAAGATCAAGAAGGCGGGTAGATAGATTCTACCAATGAAAGCTTCAACTTGACGTCTCGCAACACCGCAGTCTCATTGTGACCACGGTTCATGCAATTGGATCGAAATATCGACAATCCCAACTAAAATAATTACCGTGGTACGTATTCGTATTATTTTATAACAATTATAACAATTTAATTAAGACTCTTGCTTCTTTTCTCCTCCGAAAAGAACCTCCTGGGACCTCAAAATTTGACAGAAAATATTATTCGAAAGATCAGTGACACAGTGACGCCTCTGTTTACTGTTATTTAAAGATTTCAAGCTTTAAATGAACTCAACTAACTCTGTTCCATAACTTACTTGAATGAGATAAAATCTCCAATACCTTATTAACTTCTATTATTCCTTCAACTTTAAAAATTGGGGCTGCTGGATGGCTCGATCTCAGTCGTTTATTGCGTCTCAGTCGTTGTCGAATGCAAATCAGCAGCAGGGGCGGCCCGCCCTGAAATATTAGGGCTATAATCAGCAGGGCCCTGACTTTTCAAAACACCTGACGCTATGGTCACCCCCTAATTTCATCCATTTTCAGTAATACGAGTGAGTATGAGTATCTAGAAGGATATTTATATCTTATCTAAATATATATAAAAGGAAAAGTATGTCAATGACTGACTGATCTATTAACACAGAGCTCAAACCACCTAACGGATCGAGCTGAAAGGCATACAGAAAAATTAAAAACATAAACCCATTTATTAAGATTAGATACTTTTGCAACTACCTTATCTTTTGATAAAAATATTTAAAACCAATTGTATGTCAATTCGACGAATTTCAGGACAATCCAAATAAACTTCTCAGTCTGTTTTTCAATTGTCAGTCTTACCAAGTCCCAAACTCTTTTATCTATTTCACCATTACACGGACTTTCGACATTTGAGCGGACTCATTTTCCATTTTCCTTCGATCCCGCTAAAAAGAAAGCTTCAATGGTAAATGACAATTTTTAATCTGTCGTCGGCCATGATTCATTTGACAGTTAATTGCGCACCGGCAGCCATTACTGAAAAATGGAATTTTGAAAAAGGAACGCTAATTGGAAGCATTTTTCAACCTTTGTAGATGTCGCCCTTGGCTATTCCGATCCGTGTGTCGTGATGAATTTCGCAATTAAGCTCCTGAGGGCATACTTTGATAGATTTTTCTAGATTGGACAGGGTTTAAACCTTTTTGGTTTTATTACGCGCGGGAGTTTATTAATCTATATTGTCCTCCCTTGTTATCATTCTATTTGGTTTTCAATAGCTTTGTATTAATAGCTTAGAGACTTTAGGATTGATGACTTCAGTTTGTTATCTCTAACCGATGAGAATCACAGTGATATTAGCAGACCTACAGTGATTTTATAAGGGCCCGTAATTTTTTTCTTAGTAAAAATATTAGGCATTCTAACCTTGGCTCAAATTCCCTTCTTTTCTTCAAATGCTCAATATAAAGCTTGTGTTAGATTAGCAATATTGCAACAGGTGGGCACAGAACCGTCGATCTTTAGGTTTTCAATCCACCCGTTTGACCATTAGGCTACTTAGTATTTAAATTGGCCTATTAGGTATGGGGAACCCTAAAAAACAACAATTAATTCCAAAAGTATCGTTGAAAACTCGCAAACAAGTATTTAAACCGGATTAATTATGTAAAAGTTTCATCATTGTACAAGTTACAGTCGTTTTAATTTAATTGTGATCCGAGACGCGAGGGGGGGAGGGGGGGGGGGGTTTAGACTAAGCATCCCTTATTAATTCAGACATTTGCATGACAATTGCATTGAAACAAACCGGACGTCCGTTCTGAGAATTTACGCATCCGAAACTCTGTGCCCACGGGTGGATATTTGTCACTGAGGTAGATGTATTTAATATTTATTTAGATTAATTTTATTTTCCATAATACTCTAAGATCTGGCGCAAAATTTCAAAATATTTATTACAGTTTTTTTTTAATTTGTATTTATTATTTACTTCAAACTCTCAACAACTTCAAAGTTTATATCAAACGCAAACATGTTAACATTCAAAACGGATCGACGGATACGATACATATTAGAATCGGTTATACTGAATTTGTGACTTTAAATTAACACAGTTAAGGTTTATTTTACTTTGACGTTAATGTCATCGAATACGATTACGATCAATCGAATTACATCTTAAACTAACCCTACAAGTAGGTTATGCTGTGACTTCGTCTCTCTGTCCATCTCACCGTCAGCCGTTCACAACAGATTATTTTACCATCACTATAATCAACTCGTCTGGTGGGAGGCTACCGTCAAAGACGTGCCGCCAAGTGATTTAGCGTTCCGGCACGATGGCGTGCAGAAACCAAGTTATTCCGCTACCATTTTAGACTGCACCGTCACTTACCATCAGGTGAGATCGCAGTCAAGGGCTATCTTGTCAAAAAAAAAAAAATGACAGCAAGTAGATATTGAAATCCACATTCTTACTAGGCCGTTGCCGCCAACCGTCGTAGTAAAGAGAAAAGTAAGCAGAACAAGACACTCCCAGTAATGACACACTTCTAACGTCCGCAGCCGAGTGCACTGCACGGGTACTCGGCGCAATACGCAATGATGCTTTGAGCAGTCTGCTGAGTTCACGCAACGACCACTTTCCGCAGCAGTAGCTTTACATTTCTATGCGGTTTTTTCCGCATTGGCAAATCGCAAAGTTAAGCAGTTTAATACAAACGAGTTCTGCGAAACGAGAAATTTTTGCATAATTTTACGCAAAAATATAGCGATCGTGTTGCTTAGATTTAAAATGATTTAAGTAAAAAAATTTTTTCTTTACGTCGAACAGTACTTACCAGTTGATGCCCGGGACATTAAGGTTTTTTAATTTCCGCGGGAAATCTTTTTTTTTCTGGAAGAAAAAGGCTACAATTAGGCTTCTTGTTATCCCGGACTAAATATTTGTTTTTGAAGTTCAATAACTATGAGACATGTTTGTGTAACTTAAAAACAGAATAAGAATTTGTGTTGCTCTTCTTTTCAGTAATAAAAAGCTTATTTATTTATTTATTTATTTTATATTTTTGTCGTGAGTTAGTTTAATCGTTGCGGCGTGACATCCAAACTTTCGCATTTATTAATATTAATAGGAAATAGAATGAATTGAATTCCTATTCTAAATAATGTAACTCATAATAATTCGGTGCTTATCGAGTGTGAGTCGTTAGGGGACACTCATCGACCACCCATGGGTATCAATTGACCACTTAACCGCTCATTGACTGATCATCCCTTTCCTGTAGGCCGCCGCCAAGCTTCCTGTCTCAATTATCCAACTCGGTTCGGTGCTTGCAAAAATTTTGCGTTAAACTCTTAGTCTATAACTCCTATCTTAAAATCTTTCTAAAAATAATATGGTTAAATCAGTGACGTGTCGACGTGCAGACTAGTTTTGACAGGGAAAATCAAAAGATCACGCTGGTTAAGCAACTATAACCGCAGTCGATAACTGGAAGGGTGACCGATTCTGGAAATACGAATTGCTTCTTGTTGCTTCTTTAATGATTCAGAGAGCACTTTAAACTTGATTGCGGAATTATCACTTCTGATAAGTTTAATCTTTCACAGAATATACATTCTATAAGTTATATTATCTTCTTTATACATAGACTAGATGATGCCCGCGACTTCGTCCGCGTGGATTAAGTTTTTTAATTTCCGTAGGGACTCTTTATTTTTCCGGGATTTTAATCATGGATGTGAGCTGCCCCCATTCCATATTTCAGCCAAATTGGTTAATTCGTTGTGGCGAGAAGGAGTAACAAACACACACACACACACACACACACACACACACACACACACACACACACACACACACACACACACACACACACACACATACACACATGCAAACATACACAAACAAACTTTCGCCTTTATAATATTATTAGGATACGCTGTCCATCCATACGACTGCAAAATCTTGGAATGCCCTTCCGGCTTCCGTTTTTCCAACTAACTATACCTTGGGTGTCTTTAAATCAAGAGTGAATAGGCATCTTCTAGGCAAGCGCGCACCATCTTAGGCTGCATCTTCACTTACCATCAGGGGAGATCGCAATCAAGCGCTAGTCTATACATTTAAAAAAATACATAAGTTTTAAGTTTTATGCATAAAAAGAAAAGCGACGAAAATAACTTGTAACGTCTTTTTCATTGCCAATGTCATTTAAAAGGAAAATGCAAGTTCTTTTATATTTACAATGAAAAACCTTGAAACTTTTGCTTTGTAAATTTTTTTTGCTAACGATACTTTTATCTTTACAGGTAAAAAATTCATTAAGTGAAGTTACAGCGAAACGTGAGTAAGTTTTGCTATCGGTTCACATCATTCTAGTAGCATGCCAGTCCAGCTATCTAATACAGTGCAGTACTGCTATTCGAACAAGGTGAACAACGCAATGAAGCGAAGTGTAAATAAAATCAACAAACAATTACCATTATCGTCATCATCATGAGAGTCTTACTACTGAGCGAAGGTCTCCTGGTAGAGGAAAGTTATAGGCCATTGCCCACCACGCTGGCCCAATAGACTTTATACACTTTTGAGGACTTTTGGGGACATTATGGAGAATTCTAAGGCGTGCAGGTTTCCTCGCGATGTTTTCCTCCTATTTTTATTTCCTTCTAATTTCTAAAACGTACATAATTACGATAAATCAGAATTGCGTGCTCGGAATCGAACCTGCGACCCCTCGAATGTGCTGCATCGGATCAGCCGAGTGATTAGACCAGCAAAAACAATAGTTTGAAGCCAATTCAAACCCATTCCAGTTACTAATAAATGTTTGAAAAATCTTAATCGTCGCGATTAATTCTAGTCTAAATACTTAAAAGGAAAAGGTGACTGACTGATCTATCAAAGCACAGCTCAAGCCACTGGACGGATCGGGCTGTTTGGTATATATCTATATACCAAACAACCCGATCCGTCCGGTGGCTTAGCTATCACGACGTTGGCATCCGCTAAGGAAGGATTTTTGAAAATTCAACCCCTAAGGGGATAAAATAGGGGTTTGAAAAATCGAATATAACGTGAGCAAAGCCGCGGGCAAGAGCTAGTATAGGCAAGGTTGTTACGTTCCCTCAAATATGGTTGAGCGAAGCAATGGCTGGATCATGCGTCGTGCTCGTGAACGGGTGCCACCCACGGGAATGGATCTGCTTTGTCTTCCCATGTTGACATGTGTTAGATTATATGTATTGCATTTTTGAAGCTTCACTGTGGAAGCACTGTATACTTAGCTTAGTTTTGTTACTTATTGTAAAATTAGTTTATTTTATTTTTTGAAAAGAGCAACTGCTGAGTTTCTAGCCGGATCTTCTCAGCAGAATCTGCATTCCGAACCGGTCGCGGTGGTAGTTTTATGACGTGTCATAAGTGCTACAAGGTAGCCTACAGGAAATAAATAAAATTTGAATTTGAATTTGAATAGTATAGCAATATGAATGTGTATGCATGCTGGGATAATGTGAATCGGCTGTAATGAACTCCGTCATTTTAATTGAATGCTTTGTTACTTTGTAACAAATAACGAGCACTTTAAAAGTTATATCTCTGTGCCTCACTCTCTGTCTAGACTCCAAACCGTTTGCAGGTGTCCTGAGGTCTGAACTTTTGCTCCTCAAACTTTTAAAGAGTCCACTTAGCGTACTGTTCAAAACGTTCTACGCACTTTAGCGTCTAGAAACTTAACAAAAAGGGATGTAACTTATTTAATTTTCAAGTTAAAGTTATTTAAGTGTATTCGTTTGGCATATGAAAGTTTAAGTTCAACCTGTCCAACTTTAAAATCGATCTTTTCATAACTTCGCAAAGTAAACATACACATTTGATAGAAAACTAACAAGGATTTCAAAGTCGAAGTCCAAGATTCTAATCCACTCTGATAAGGAGAAAATATTATCTGTTCGTTATATGAATCCGCAGCTACATTCCTGGGGTAAGAGATCAAGTCTTTATTAACACTATTATTTCAGGACATAATATCTTAATAAATGAATGAAATACTCTTTATTTTTACCAAAATAAACAAAAAACAACATATAAAATAAATATAGTTTTTAAGGCCTCGAAAGTTAGTATGTATTTAAAGTCAGACCAAAGTAAAAAGTACGGTAAGTATACATTCATTACATTATTATTCATATACATTATTATAATATACATTAGATTTCATCTAAGTCCTATAGATGCCTACTAACTTGTTTATTTTTATACTCACTACATTTTTTAATATTATTTTTTGTTGAATGTAAATAAAGTCTTACGAGAATTTCAGAAGTAGCAACGTTTAGCAACTCCATTGAATTTCAGAAAGTTTACTTAACTGTTATTGCTTCCTTAACCAGTTTTGTTTCGTTTTAAATGACGGTATTATTTGAAAGTAACTTAACTATTACTTCTTATTTCAACTTTATCTAAAACCAAATTAAGGCATAGATTTTTTATGTAATACATAATGCAAACTGAACGTATGGAAGTGCTCGTGAATTATCTATTTATAATATATTCAGTACGTATGTGTAGGGACGCATAATTTTTCCTTCAGGGTACATATTTTTAATTGCTAAAGGGGGCGGTGAAAAATCTCAGAATTTGTGTGAAAGTATTTCTCGCTTATCTATATCCGAATATCGATTTTTTTAAGACGCACAGCTACACCATGCTTACTCTATGGTCAAAGCCATCGAAATCGTGTCGATTATTATAATTAAATACTAAATGTTCGCGTGGTTTAAGGTTTTTTGATTCCCGTGGGAACTCTTTAATTGTCCGGGATAAAATGTAGCCTATGTGTTAATCCTGGGTATGAACTGTCTCCATACCCAGACAAATCCGTTCAGTAGTTTTAGCGTGAAAGAGTAACAAACATACACACACATATAAAAACTTTCGCCTTATTATAATATCAGTCTGATGATGTGATTCATACCCATATTTCTATTATAATCAACGCTTATAGTCTCAATTTTTGCCATACGATTAAATAAATTTCTATTATGTTTTTTTTTAAATATTTTTAACAATCAGGCGGGTCACTTGATGTTAAGTGTTTACCGCCGCCCATGAGGATTTCTAGCACCAGAGGCACCACCAATGCGTTGCCGGCTTCTTAGGAATTTGTTGGTCCGCCCCTCAAATAACCCCATGTTATTCTTAGCCCATGTTGTAATTTAGTGGGAATACCGTCGCAGAAAGTTGGTTCCACAGTTTAGTTATGTAACTAATAGTAGGTATTTATCTAGACTTAATATTATAAAGCTGAAGAGTTTGTTTGTTTGAACGCGCTTATCTCAGGAACTACTGGTTCGAATTGAAAAATTCTTTTTGTGTTGGATAGTCCATTTATCGAGGAAGGTTTAAGGCTATATAACATCACGCTGCGACCAATAGGAGCGAAGCATCGGTGAAAAATGTTGCAAAAACGGGGAAAATTATCCATATTTAAAATATATTCTTTTAAAAACTTCTTAATCGCGATCGTAATAACAAAAATTGACGCGGACGAATTCGCAGGCAACAGCTAGTTTGAATATAAACATTGAAAATACCACGTGCCAGATCCTGATTTATTCGAACTAGGTAAATATAAAAATTTAATATAAACCAGAGCTGCACCTTGCAGCTTGTTGCCATTTGCACCCTTCCCTTTGTTTGCGTAACTCACTAAAACGCACCCCACTAATGAAAACCTGAGGGAAAATTCGGGAAAACTCATAATAATGGGGGGACTGCACCTCGTTTGCCTAGAGGGTGTACTTTATTTAGTTTAATTTTAAAATTGTTCGATGTGTCCTTTTACATTTAGATTCATGCATGTGTTTAAATTATGGTTTCAACCAACAATAAAGAAGGAGTTTCTCAATTAGACTGTTTTTTAACCTCCGACGAAAAAAGAGGATTATTATAAGTTTGACGTGTGTATTTGTATCTATCTGTTTCCTCGTAGCTCCCTAACGAATGGGCCGATTTTGATGCGGTTTTCTCTGTTTGAAAGCTGACATGATCGGTGTGGATCTTAGCTATAATTTGTGAAGATCTGCTTAGAATCAGTTCATTTTCTGCTTGATTAAATGGTTTTACACACTTTCACTGGTGCGATTGATTTGAATTTTGGTGTAGGGTTACTTCGAATTATTCCAGGGCATGGTAGCCATGATCTGATGCTGCAGTATCAAGTAATCTGCGGGATATGCATTGCCTGCCTGGGATTTCAATCCACGATTTTAGCTCTTATATGCTGTAGAGGTTTTAAATTCAAGCCTCAATAGCCCAACGGTTAAAAGTGCGGACTGAAAACTGAAAGGTCGCAGGTTCGAGCCTCACCCGTTGCACTATTGTCGTACCCACTCCTAGCACAAGCTTTTCACTTATTTGGAGAGGAGAGTATGAATCAAGTTCAGCTTGGCTAATTCTTTCTCGTTCTCAGTATGGCCGCCGTAAAAAAATATATAAAATGGCTAAAAATGGCACATCCTGTATGCAACGGTGAGAATTTATATAAATTCAAAGGCCGGCGCGTCTCAAATTGTGCGAAATTCAAACTTATGCAGATTGCGCCCAGATGTCGCCCCCTACCCTTCGATTATCGTATGGAGATTAAAATGGAAAAGCCGATGTTTATACCGTAACTAGGTTGCACCCCACTCGAACTGTACCTACCTGACAAATATATTATTCTAAATATTCTGTAACATATTTTTTTCCCGAATAGATTTATAAACACATCGAAAATTCTGACGCTGGCGGGATTCGTACCCACATCTTTCGGAAAACGCGCCCTGAGTGTGTGAACCGTTACACTACAGCCAAATTGAACCACAGGTCAATCCTACGTTGAAAAAAAAAATTTTTTTTTTCAACGAGGAAATACGTTTTACTATGATCTTGCGATCGTAGAACGACTTTTCTGGTTAAATATAGATACAGTTCAAGAATTTTGAAAAAATTATTATATCCTCAAAAAAATAAAAATAATAGAAAAATTTGTTATTTTCGTAACAAAAGTAAGTTAGTAAGTGATTAGAAGATTTTAATAGAAATAACAAACGGTAGCTTTTGCCCAGTCCAGGGCAGGTTACATCGGTATATACCTATAAAACTTTTTGTGAGTATTTAAAGTAAAAAATCCTAATTAAAAATTTTCTCCGCAACCAAAATCCCTCATCAAACGTAACCACGCAACACATAGTAATATCCGAAAATGTTTCAAATATCAGACCGTATACAGCCTTTAATATTTGAATAGCGGATTCCCTTCGCAAATAATTACCCAAATTAGGGGAGAGTTTACCGTACACGTAAATAAATGATGAATAGGCGCTTTTCACCTGGTCCTGAGCCAGTAAAATTCACCCGAATCTAACCCCTAAGATTAAGATGAATATAGACTAAAATCCCGCGCAAACAACGGTGTGTTAAGAACTGAATTATTCGAAAACACATAACTTGTAAGATAGAAGTTTAGATTATGCGTCAAATATTCATAAAGGATAATAATAATGTTTGCTCAATACCTTTATAGGACGTGGTGGTAAATTAATTTGACATTGTGTTAAGAAGCTCTTCTATCAACTTTCATTGACTCTCTACTGTGGGATTTGGTCATGTCTTGGTCATGTTTTAAACGTAAGAGACAGAATTATGAACCTAACTCTTTTCTCATAGAGCTGATTTTAATAAAGTATCAAAATTTTGAGGATGGCCTAAATGTACACTTGACAGAGTAGGAGTGAGGGAATTTATGGATCCGAATTTGACCTTTACCATTCTCCTTATCTCAGAGAGGCACGTATTTCTCTGGTTAACCAATGTATCTACAGAGAATCATATATGAACTACTTACTTTTACGCACTACAAAAATACACTGCAAATTCTCATTAAACTTCAAAATTGATTATTTAAAAAAACTCACGCCTATCAAAATTAACCCTTTCTCGAAAATCACTTATGTAAAGGGCTAACACCAAAATGCAAACATGCCGACCCAAGGGTGTTAATTGTCAAAGCCTTTTTGGTGAAAACAATTTCGCTCTAAACTCTATAAAATAAACATTGGGTTTGCATAAAAACGAAATGGCCACTTCAATAGCCCATGTGCGACACATTATATTACTTTCAACGAAGCATCGTTTTATTACTGTTTGGACAAACAACTTTTAATAGTAATTCCCGACAGGATGTAAGGGCACGTAAGTAAATCCCAGGCAGGTAGTTGGTCACATTTAATTTATTTTATTAGTTACTAGATGACGCCCGCGACTTCCGTGGATCCATCCATCCATCCGCGTGGATTAATTTTTGATTACCGGAGGAACTCTTTAATTTTTTGGGATAAAATGTAGCATTTGTGTTAACCCACACACACCAACACACACACACACACACACACACACGCACACACACACACACACACACAAACGCGCGCGGTGAAGAGCAGCGGCATCAGACAAGTTGCTGGATACAGGCGGCGCAAGATCGTAGCCTTTGGAAATGCATGCAAGAGGCCTTTTCTCAATATAAGACCTCTATCTTCTGATAAAGAAGAACTATTACAACTGTTTAAAATTAACTAAAGTAGATTATAATGGATCGTAGGTATTTTAATATAACTCAAATAATCATAATTAATTATACTCCCTAAATTAAGCATAAAACATTTTATAAATACATCTATAATCCTTACGCTTCTTAGACTCTAAATAATTGTAAATTTTCTTTGAATATAGGTACGCCATAATCTCTTCCTTAACGCACACCTGAACAAACTAAATATGACGCTATACGCGTTATTCATCGCGGGTCTCCTATCCCATTAGCATTTAAAGGGTTATAGCCTTTTGTAGGCCTTAACTTAATCGGTATCGGGTTGTATTTGAAGCATGAATTTGAGACCACGTGCCATCAATTCTATCTAAAGGTAATGTTGCAGGACAATTGATAAGCGAAAGCGTTTTTAGTATATTTTTTACTTTAAGGTATCCATAAAATACTACGTTTGAGTTATTAATTATTTTATTATATTTTATAATATACGTACATAGTAAAAGTTATGAAACAGAAACAGCACGTGTCATGGCTTGGCTAAGATATTCCAGCGAGCAGATTAGACTTTCGAGGAATTGGACCTTCCGGGCAAGGCTGTCCATAAGGCATTTAAATTATGTATTGGATTTATAAAAAACAGAGTGTTTCATTTCTAGACTTATTAAAAAGTTCTATATAAAAAGTCTCCTTTCTGTATAGTATTTGCAATTCACTGTATAAGTGTGAGCGAGCGCAATGCTCTCGCCTGACCGCTCCCACCGGCACGCACAGTAACACAATGTGCATGTACACGACATAACCACAAGTAAAGCACACGCGCGCTCGTAAATTGCAAGAACTAACCTATGATAAAGATCTAAGCTTATAAACTGCACCACACATTACCGCTTTTTATTACACGACTACGCATTTCTGGAACAATAGAATGAACACTATATATTGAAGTTATAGTGACGGCTACGGTTAAAAGATGGCGTTTTCTATAGAGTATTGTTCTGTCCGACTTTTGTTCGTTATTGACGCCTCCATCTTGAAATATCGCACCGCAAAGTGCTTGACAGTTTACCGTTGCATAAAAGGTGTTATGGGTGACTTTCCTTCAATTTTATAGTTATTTTATATGTTCCCTACTATTGATTCATAAAAAATCCCGGATTTGATAAATTTCGATCAATCCAGTTTTTGGATACATTAACTAAATTTTAAAATCTCAATCAAGAATATTTAGTATTCGATTGGGTTTTGTGAAAATATTAGTTTTAGTAAAAAGTCATAGCATAGGTGTAACAGGTTTCGAGATGATATTTTGAGAGTCACAATATTTATATGGTTCAGAGGAAACTGAATACCTATTTTGGAGGTGTAATTGTCGGAATAAGATGTATTTTAGCTTGTACAATATGTTATTTTATGGCAAATTAATACAGTAGCTGTACAGTGTACAAGGCACTTTACACCCCTCCGGTCTGTATCCCCCTAGGTATAAATCTTAGATCAGGTGTTCTTTTTATATACTTTGTTGTTGAGATGGATTATTGTATAGTACCAGTACCAACTCAAAAAGAAAGATTTAACTTAAATAATAAGAACAATATTTTGACCGGACCCACCGGTTGAAAATATTTTTTTTTACACATTTTAAAAGTGTTAAATATAAATAATTAAAATAGGTAAATTAAGCTCAACATTTAACGAAAAATTAAAAAATTCTATTTTTACAACACAAAATATACGGATAAAAAAATGTAGCACCCGAGTTGAATTCATTTCTAAAAGTGTAGAGATGGTGATGAGAAAAATGACAAATTTAATTTAATTCTCATGCCAGTTTTACCTTAAATTCAAATGCTAATGCCTCTAAACATTGAATAAAGTTTAAGTCATAATACTCGTCGTTGAATTAAGTTGTGTTACCAAAAAAAGTTATAATACTCGTTGTACCCAAAAAATCCCACTGTAACGGAATTCCATGTTTGTTTTCTCTATTCTTGGCGCGCATAAAATCTAACTCGGGCCGTGTTAATGGGCGCGGTGAAGTCTGGAGGGTTCCAGGATTTATAGACCGCTTGTGTCCAAATTCAAGTCAAAAGAAGAAGCGAGAGCGATGAAGAAGTTTGGTATTCACTTTTGAAACTCATGACATGCACTTTGAATTTTTCTTGTATACATTTTATTCATTTTTAAAAGAAGAAAATAATGAAATTTTTTTCTAAAAAAGATTGGCCTTATTATACAAAAGAGAATGGAATAATTCATAGTACCTGATGCTTTTCAAGAGTTATGAAAAAGTTTTGCCACATATACATTAAGGTTGCTTAAGGTAAATTGGATATTTAAGCTAAAAAAGCAATCGAAGCACCGGGGAAACATTATATCAATATCATAATATAAATATTAGTAGTATAGTTACTCTGCTTATTTAGGCACCCGCCCATATTACGATATCTTGAATTTTGGAGTGGTTCTTAAAAATCAATCAATACAGTACATTACAATTAAAAGTATATCCAAAGCAAAGATTTTCATATTTAACGATGACTGGATTCACGGCGTACTTATAAAACGCTACAGCTTATTACTCGGACTACGCAAAAACTATGGTACAACGGCTCCATAGGCGGCGGTATAAAATGCACCTGTTATATAGAGGCGATGTGATTGCCGCGTATAATTGAATTACACACAGAGAGATATACGGTCTCATTTGGGACCCGTTTTATGGCGCGGACTCATTTACTTCGAATACTGATGAATGTGGCCCGCCCACGTAAACACTAATGTGATGAAAGACGGAAATACCTTTTTTGAACAAGTGCCCTCAATATAAACAAGACATTAAAATAAAAAAAATAAAAAAGTCGCATCAAAATCGGTTCAGCACTTTTTCAGAATTATGATAACAGAATAAAAAATTGTAATTGCAAAGCTTCCATAATGGCTTATATTATATCTAGAAGTAATTCTTACTCAGGGCCAATTTGACCAACATAAAAAAGTCTTATCCGAGCTTAAATTAGATATTTGGGCAGATTTCAATACAAAAACTATCAAAACCCCACTTATTTATACCTTGGTTAAACGTCACTCAAAGTTAGTGAGATCAGAACTTTACAGTTTTACTGACTTATTTGACTGGATAATCTAAATATATAAAAGGCAAAGGTGACTGACTGACTGACTGACTGACTGACTGACTGACTGACTGACTGACTGACTGATCTATCAACGCACAGCTCTAAAAACTGGACCGATCGAGCTGAAATTTGGCATACAGGTAGCTGTTAGGGCGTAGGCATCCGCTAAGAAAGGATTTTGGAAAATTTCAACCCCAAGAGGGTTAAATAGGGGGTTAAAAAATCGAACCTAACGTGAGCGAAGCCGCGGGTTAAAGCTAGTACTTAAATAAGATTCATACTACGTCTGAATGGGGCGGCTACCAATAAATAAATAAGTAAATAGTAGTTATTCTACCCCCACTTATATAAATTATTATTTACATAAATCTCGGAATTAATCCACCCCTGAATAAACAGGAGACAGGGTATGTTAATACCAGCTAACTAACCTTACCTATCTACAAATCCCCGATGTTTGCCAAGTTACAATGGAGATTGCTATACTGTATAAACCAACCAATATTAGATGCAACCCGTGTGTATTCCAGTCTCAAGACTCAATGAACGCGCTATTGTATCACTGACGCCTTTTCTTTTTTTTTTTTTCATTAAATGACAAGATAGCCCTTGACTTTGAAAAAGCCTATGTCTAGGTAATGTCAACTTTACGCGTGTTTGAAGGACGACCCAACAAATCAACACATCAATAGTTACTGGTTTTTAACCGACTTAAAAAAAAAGAGAAGGTTCTCAATACGACGCGTATTTTTTTTTTTGGCGATGTTACGCCATAACTCCGTCAAATCTGAACCGATTTCAATCATTTTTCTTTATTTGAAAGTCAACAGGGCCAGCGTCGCGCATCGGTTTCATCGTTTCTATTTAGGCCCGTCACTTCAATACACGTGTACAAACTAAAATTATTTCATACTTTTAAGTGGCGTTTGAAGTCGGTTTTTTAAAAAAAAAATTCGATATTGATTATAATAATCAAACACTCCTTCGCGTTTATAATATTGGTTAGAAAAACACTAACTTTTTTTAGTTTTAAAAGGAAAAGGTAAGAAACTTAATTAAGTATTCTTTATTGATGTAGTAACAAAAATTGAAGTTACGAGTCGGTGAAATTCACTTCAAACAATGCGACCGTTGTAACATCAAAGTCCGCCGCTTTGATCCGACTAGTCAGCAGAAATGCAAGCAAATATTTGCTGCCTGAATTAACCTTTGCAAACCTGGGGAATTCTGTAATTGGATTATTGTTATAATCCTTTAACATTGTTTAACTTAACATTCTTTAACTTAACATTCTTTCTTGTTTTATGTTAACGATTTCTGTTAACTTTACAACTTTTTACAATCCATTTTTTAGGATTCCGTACCCGAAGGGTAACCAACGGAACCCTATTACTGAGCTTTCACTGTCCGTCCATACGTCCGTCTGTCCGTCAGTCTGCTGTATCTCATGATCCGTAACAGGTAGATCGTTGAAATTTTCAGAGAATGTGTATTTTGTAGCCCCCTTCAATTTTTAAAAATAAATTGAAGGGGGCTACGCTGCTAGAAACGTATCTTTTTCGGCGTTTTTTGGTACGGAACCCTTCGTATGCGAGTCCGACTCGCATTTGACCGGTTATTTTAATTATTTTTTTTAGTATTAATATTATTTTTAGTACTAATACAGGTGTGTACATCTAAAGGCTGATAAATAAAAAGAAAGTGATGCCAGTACCTTAGTTGTTTGGAACATAAAAACCTAAAAACCTATCGAATTAGCAAACAAAAGTCAGCAAAAATCAACGCAAACATTTACCTGTTAACATCACAAGACCAGGGTAAGGTAACATCTACGCCTCATTAAAATTAACCCTTACGCTGGATAATTGGCTCTCCCTTGTTAACCTGCAGTTCTAACGAATGCCATTTTCTGCGTTTTACATAAAGTGGCATTTGGCACGTTTTATTTTATTTAACTTTTCCTTTTCACTTTGGATTATATTTGAGCGCAATTTGGATTTTTTTGTCATTACATTTTTTTTTAATTTTCTAAGAGGATTTATCTACAGCTTAACCCTTGCCTGCAGTCTCACCTGCCTAATGTTAAGTCTAATGCTGAGATCTATACAGCGTGCTCTCACTCAGCTCAGACTCAAGACAGAGTTAAAACGAGACAGACTTATGTCAGAGCATATTTGTGTCTCGTTTTAACCTCTATCTTAAGTCTGAGATGAGTCAGAGCACGCTCTATAGATCTCGGCGTAAATAGAAGTGGGCCAACTTGGAAGGAGTATAGTAGTTTTTATTAAACCCATAATACTTCTAATCATTTTCTACGCGATATCGTACTGTAACGCTTAATCGCTTAGCGGCATGGCTTTTGACTGGAAGCCTCTTCCGACCAAACCAGAGACAATTACGAAATTTTAAATTCCCAAACTTCTCTACCGGGAATCAATCCGTAACCTCCTAGTTTTAAGACTAAAGCGCTAATCATTACTTAATACTAAGCATTCTCTACGAGTCAACTATTAGCTGTTACGAAAAAATTCCATTTTTTCTTAAAACACATTTTTTTAATTTTTTAAAAAAAGCCTGTGCGTTTTTGACACTTCATTCACCTTAATTCAGTCTCTCCATCAGAAAGCAAACGGCGAGAACTATGACTGAAAATTTTTAAAAATATGCTTGCACTTTAGCACAATCTCGTGCATCGCTAGATGTCCTTTACATTTTACGTGAAAAACGTATTTTCGAATCGAGAAGCACTTCCTTTTATGAAGCTTGTCAAAATTTTACAGTAAACTTTACGCGAAAAATACCGGGTGCTTTCTAATAAAATTACACCTTCGTCAGCAGTCGTCAGTCGCAAAATGCACTAGGATTTTAGGGTTAGCCTGCATCAAGTGCTGACGGGCTAACGAGCGGAGTGGAGTCGTCAAATTGGCTCGCGCGACGTTAAGCGAATTTAGCCCTAATTGTGTTTGGCGGACCGCGTCGGCAAAGTGGAGTGTCGTGTGACGTTTTGCGCCATGGAAAAGTTACGGGAACTCAGTTTTGTTTCACTGTGCGATTTGCTTATTTTGCAGCGGGTACCTTTGTTCAAAAGCAGCCACTGTTATACTGTTGGTATGTCGAAGCATTGTTCAGTTACTAAACAATTAGTAAGGTTACTAACTTTCGATAAAGAATATATCAACAGGTAGCAAAAGAAAATCTTGTTTTAGTGACCTTTAAACTACGTTTAAGTAAAAGATCGATCATTCCTAACTGGCATAAAAGTTAGAGATACTTTTGTAAATGTGTATTATGCTTTCAGATACCTATTTACCACATTGATCTTATTCTATCTTGTTTTACCAAAATAAGTTAAATATAATGAATACATTTCACTCATAAAAAATTATATGTATAACTTCATAACCAACGGTCGACGTGTATCTATTGAAACTTTCTTTTTAATGATCATATTGTAATCGATGCGTAATAATCGCGTTTAGAGTGTCTTATATCTATAACTTCATTGGATGACTGGTTCATAATTAAATCAAATGAGATTCTTTAGTTTGTATGGGGTGCGCTCGAGATATTTTCCCTTAATAAGAAAAATGTGGTCTGAAAACTTCTACAATGAGTACATAGCTTCGTCCTTATTCCCCTACAAGGTAGAACCTTAAACGAGTTTGTATTCAAGGCACGCGCGCCGATTGTACTGACGCCGGGGTAAATAACACTTCCTAAACAATCACTTAAAACGACCCGCCGATTGTTTGCGGTTAGATTTTTGGGGTAATCGATTACTTGGAAACGTTCGTAAACTACTTTATTACTTACTTTCTTTGCAAAGATTTAGATGTTTACAACAGACTACAAAAGCCTCGCAGACGCAGTTGGATATCGGAACGCGAGGCATTTCGATCCAGACTGCTACTACGAGGATTTTTTCTATCACCTTCAGATCTGCAGCAGCACGAAAAATCTGTAGAACCTTCAGGAAGACAACTACCAAAGCCTTCTCCATAGCACATTGAGTGACTTTTTTATGTGGCGGCCATTATGAGAATGGGAAGGCAGTTTCTTTTTCTTAAAAGAATATTAGCTATAAGCTGAACTTGACTTATATTCTCCTCTCCTCTCCAAATAAGCGTAAAGCTTGCGCTAGGAGTGGGTACGACAATAGTGCAACGGGTGGGGCTCGAACCTGCGACCTTTCAGTTTTCAGTCCGCATCTTTAACCGTTGAGCTATTGAGGCTTAGTTAGATACGGTGAGGCGTGTTTTCATCCGCTTTTTGTGTGCGGACGAATTTTTGCACGCACTGTAGGTATCTTATTTAATGTGTTGCGTTCTTTACTTTCCAAACGCAAGGTAGGTAGTCTACGGAAACCGAATATCTCTTTTACGCACTCCAAGTACTTAAAGCTCCGAGCTATGGTATTTTCGCTTGTCAATATGATCAGATTACCCTACAATTTACTCGTATATTGTATACTAAAGCGTGCAGGGAAACGCTGTAGAAGTGTAGTATTACAGTGTTACAGTATTACAGCCCGCAGCCGTAATGTAGGTAATCCATAGCTTACTCCGCTGTCGTGAGTCCGTCCAGCAAATAGACAGGCAGCTTGTTTCAGTAATTGGCTTGTTAGAACAGATACCTTGCTTTATTTCCGTGTACTAAATAATTATACACTAGAGGTTCGCCACGAACTAGGACCTCGCGTCCTAAGATTGAGTACGTAAAGTTTTTATTAAAGTTTTGGCGTAAAAAGTTTTTGAAAGAAAAAAGTTGTTAGTTCTTTTTTCGCTTAACAGGTGCCAGATATTATTATTTATTGTTTTATACTATAAAATATGATTGAAATTATACAATTTTATTAGTTCCAGCTTTTGACGTTAAGTCTTTTTTGAGGAATACCCCCTAAATATATAGCCCCTAACCTAAATATATGGGGCTGGAAAGTGGCTGTTTAATTTTACTTTTTTTTGCCGCTTATGTGCTTCTATGGATCTTTGAATAAAGTTTTTTGAATTTTATATATTTGGCGTTGGGTCATTTTAGATATTATTTGTGAATTTGAAGTAATTCTGTTTATTCATTCAAAAGTTATAAGAACCTGATAGACGTGGACATAGTTTAACAAGATTCCTTAACGCTGAATGTTCAACGCATTAAATATACAATTTTTCTTAATATATGTATATTATTTTGTCATGTACAGCCTGCTTCCGAACCCATTTAAATACAAGAAGGGTTCGAGTAGGGGGTAGTTATTTATAAATTAAAAGTCGTGAACATCCATTTTTGCCGTGATACGTTTATTAAGTCGGGTCACGTGGTGGAAACCAATTCGGTGCGGATCACGCACGAATTGCCACTTTAGTTTGAATCTTGTGGAAGGCCTGTGATCTATAAGGTGCAAAATTTCAGGTGATAATGACTTTTGAAATAAAAAAACTTTTTTACTTTTTTGATTGAGTTGAAATCTATCAACTGGTCCAATGTTGAGCGCTGTGGACTTAGAAGTAACATATCTCAAGTTTGATTCCTGATAGGGGCTATGGGGAGTTTATAATTACTGAATTTGCGAACTAAAGGCTTTCGAGCATTATTTTATATTTGGAAATGCTCAAACGCCTCTAGTTCGCAAGGTTTCCGCTTGGGACGCTGGCTTAGATGTATTGAGGATCTCACATTCGTAGATTTGATGTAGAAAACTATAGAAACTAATCGTTTAAGCATCACTATCATCACACTAATATTATAACAGCGAAAATTTGTATGTGTGTGTGTTACTCCTTCAAGCCATAAAAAATTAATCGATTTGGCGGGCGAAGTCGCCGGCATCGTGTACTTTTTACCTAAACAAGTAGGTACAGCAAAATAATCATTGTTTTTAAAAAAAAACATAGATTAATAATAATAATTAAAATATTAACACGAAATAACGAAATGTAATTTTCTTATGAAATATATGCATTTCCCCCAAAATGAAGTGAACGTTCATCACCTGCTATGACGTTTATGGCCTGAGGGCGAAGTTTTCCAAAATCGTTAACTTTTGTACACCCGAGTATCGCGGCCATCTTAATTAGGTGCCCGTGTAATTATGAAATGTTTTAGAGGTCGCGATGATTATCCGAATAATACGTTGCCGAGGTTTTACTTGGGGTAAAGAATATTGTAAAAGGGAATGTTATTGAAATGTTCGAACAACTCTATTTCTAGGAAAAGAAGAATTTTTCTAATAAAGATCGAGAAAACACATCGAAAGTACTTTGTAAAAGTTTATTTGAATAAAGAATTATTCTATTCTATTCTATTTAACGCTTTAGTTCAACGTTTCTGAAGCGAACCGCTAAGGTGTGGAACGCACTTCCAGCTTCCGTTTCCGGTCACGTATAATTTGAGTAACCTTCAAGACAAGAGTGAATAGGCATTTTCTAGACAAGCGCTCTCCAACCTAGACCTCAACAATGCTTTCCATCATTGATTGTCGTCAAACGCAATATCATAATAAAAAAGAAAGATCTCAGAAATCTTCAGAATTAAATTCAAACCAAACACAATTAAAAACTGCAACTTTTAATCAAGGTTGTAGTGTATACACTATACACTGTCTCGTGTGTTCATGAGCAATGTTGCAACGTCAGTATTACGCGAACCGCCGGTGCGAGTAGACGTGCGACAGGTGCTCGTGTGCATTGCCGAGCCAGTGTCGGGGCGGCGCTATTGGAGATACTACATTGGCGACGAGAAAAAAGGTAAGTGGAAAAAATATTTTTTATAAGGAAGGAGGGAAGGATATGGCAGGCGTTATTGGTTATAAATTAGTTGATATTTCAGACGGTTAGTTTCGAGAATTGTTATTATAACAACGCAACGAAACAGAATATAAAATTACAAAGGGAGTAAAGGCAAATCGGTTAGAAAATGTCTTTATTATAAAATAATCTGAGTTAAATTTTTATTTTTCACAATACCCATATATTTTATTAATCATAGATAATGGATAATTTTTTAAATGGTCAGAGCTAATGACGTAGAGATAATAAATATCGTTGTTATTACATGATGTGATTTGTATTTCGGGCTATGGTTGACTTAATATGATATCATAGGTAAAATCCTTGTAATAGGAAGTGGGTCAGGTTGGTTAAATAAATAACTTCGTATTTCACTTTAATTTGGTGTATTTAAAAAGCGTGTACTCGCGCCAAGTTTTACAATAGATCTGCTGGTGCCGGTCAGGAATATAGGAACCCCGGCCTCAAGTAACAATAATCAATTGATCATATTTTAATACAAACAAAAGTTACCTTAAGTGACGCCGGAAAAGTCACAAAGGAAATTATTATTTATCAAGCTCCATATTGTTAATACGATCCCCTAACGTTTAAAATAAACAATCTGTAGCTATGCGAGTCGCATGAACAAAGGCCGTTGGTAGGTACCTAATAACTATTCAAAATATCAAAACTAAAACGCACAGTCAGGGCATTCATGAGGCTCAGCAATAAGTTACATTAACAAATTCTGTTACACCTTGCAAGTAACCTAATATAAGCCTGTTCTTCGCCTTCGCCAGTTCAGTGGAGAAAATATTAAATTATTTTTCTTATCCCAACAAAACAGTTAAGGTAACAGTTTAACAGTTAGTTAGTACTTTTATGCTTTATACTTGTTTGTGGAAGAACATTTTAAAGATCATGGATGTTAATATGGAAGTAAAACTAAATAAGTATATTTTAGTTAGTATGGAATCAGTTTTGCCAAGAGTTGCCCTTAGACAACCAATCATGGAAATGTTGGGTTCTGTGTTTATTACGCAATGGTTACGATATAACCTTACTGCGGGTAGTTATTTTTATCGAGATAGTTGGTGATTTCTTTTATAAGTTGCTCGGTGAGGTGTATCGTCTCCTTCATGAGATAATCACGTTTAATAATGCTCAGTTATAGTCGTATGGTTGTTAGTTTAATTTTTTCCGTTTTGCTTCTGATGTTCGGCCAGAGGTGCCTTTGTCGTCATCAAAAGTGAGATGGTAATTTCATACCCACAGATGTAGCTTCATGTCACGTTAGAATTTTATACCCACATGACTTCATCCCATGGGATATGATTTTATGACCACATTAGTTTCGTTAGCTAGAAACCTCTTCCTAACCTCTTATGAGAAGGGTAACATAGAATCATTGTTGATTATTAAGGTAAATGGGAAATTAAGATTTCTGTGGGGTCAGCTTACGTTCCAGTAGTTTCGTGGAAACTAGGGGTGGTGTGCGATCCCGTGTGTGGATGCACAGTGAATAGTGGCGATTCATTTATTATTTATTGCACCACAACAGAAAAAAAGTAAACTTAACAAGATATATTATGTCGATTGTTGATATAAAAAGGCAGCCTTATCGCTAAAAGGCGAACTCTTCCAAACAACCTTATAGCTAAGGAAAATAAAAAATAAACAAACAGCAGGAGGTGTTGTAATAATAAAAAGATAAACTTACATGCTAATATTTAAATAAACTAAACCAATATAATATTATGTTTACGTGGATGCATGGATCAGAGAGATCCTTTGAGGATGATCGATGCCATGGCGATTCCATAGCCATTTAGGGTGTAAGATATTTCACGGTTTTACAAGTTACACAAGAATTAAGACGTTGATAAATATTAAAACCCGTTTTACTAAATAAAGCAACCATTTAATTAATTCACAGAACACAGCAGTGTAATAATAACAATTGATATTGACAACAGACTACAGACTGCAGACAAATATGTATGCACATGGAATATAATAGGAGAGGGTTGCAATTAGGAAAAAGGGGGTTAAGAAGGCACAGCTATTGCGACATTTGTGGAGTCATTCAACAGTAATGTATATCAATGCTATGATTCTTTAAGGGGTTCCGTGTTTATTATTCTTTGTTCAATGATCTTTGAGACTTTTTAGTTAATGAAGTTGAGATTAATGCTGAGTTAAAATGAGATCAAAGTGGGACTGTAACTTGGTTGAGGGCAACATGCTCAGACTAAATGTATTGCGTTGATTATTAGTAGCCGCAGTTGTCATTATAGAAGGTAGTGATCTTAACTAGAGGATATTGCGTTGATGTTCACTGCGAGAACGTATAAATAAAAGAGTAATGCCTAATTTTGTAAGTTGTCGAGAAAACTTATTTCATTGCTAAATTTGTTACTGTTTTGTTGTTTTGCGTTCCCGCTCTGTGAGAACGCCAAATAGAGGTGTTTGGTTTGGTTAAGTCGATGACCAGATGGAGGTTATGAATTGCAGTAACCGGATAGAGGTTACGTGTATTAGTAACTGGATGGAAATTGTATATGTGTTTTGTGACGGAACAGACGTCGCAATAAAGAGTTTACCAAAATAATAAACCTTAATTTGTTTGTTTGGGTTACGCTACGAGTGATTATGTTGAGTACCGTTGACAATAGAGTCCATTAGTTTGAGCTGATGAGATTTAAGTTTTCATTTTTAAATGAAGTTTCCATTTTAAGTTAGATCCAAAGTTTAAAGGTTCTTTAAATTAACAGAAATCTTAGATGAAGACTGACATGTTCTGAAGTCATTGATTAATAAGCGTACTTACAAGTACACTCACGATAGATTTCGAAGGTAGCCTGGATGTGAAGTTCCCTTAAAGTTAGATAACGATAGTGACAATCATGTTGATAAAGATGCTTAAACGTACGCATTGGCGGGACGTATCTGCAGACATCGGACGTATCGCTTCCACTTTGTGTTGGTGTAATGAGCGTCCGACCATGCTTTGAAACTCGAGTCTTGAGGAAACTACAGTTTTGGCCTAGGGTGGTTCGGGTTCTGAGAAGACTACAATTGGCAATTTGATGCAACCCGAATACCTGTGGGTATACAAGTGTATTTGATTTTGTTTGGTTAACTTGCGTGACCGATGGTCGCTGTTGTAGTTACGCGCTACAGGTGGCAGTCGGTCCTAAAATTGTACGACTAAGCAGTTACTGGTCCCTTTAATGGATTCTGTATTGATGTGTGACTGAGATATTGATCAATTTAAATTAGTGGGAACTTTTCATTCGGATAGTTATGATTTCAATTAATTAATGGGTTACAGTTAAATTGAGTTATTTGATTTTAAATAACATGTCAGGTAGTCCGAACCTTATAAGTAGTATATCTCAAATGTTTCCTTTCCCTGTCAACAAGTGCATTGCCACACGGGAACGTGTGATTGTCAGTTCTGGCCGTGTCGGAGATTAAAATTAAAGTGATTATTATTTAAAGTGCCATCTAGTAACGGTAGTCTTATAACGTTGGTATTACTATTCATTGAGCATTACACCATTGCTCCTCGCTCGTTCGGTCCATTAAAATGAGACTCGCAACGTGTGTATTGTCAACCGTCAATCGGTATTTCTTGTTTCTATTTGATTTTCTGGTGTAGTGTTGTCAGTTTAAGATTACTTTGGTAATGTGACGATTAAGTTATTGGTTGGACAGTGTTGCGCGATTTTATGATCTGACAAAGCCAGGTAATTCATTCCAGGAGATGAGTTCATAAAATTAATTACAATTAAATCAATATAGGTCGATTTTCTTTTGGTTTCTGTATATAGAAAAAGGTTATAATTTGTTAAAATGGACACATTGAGTGTGATTTTAGTATTTTTATATTGAAGCACTTGTTGAAGATTATTTCCATTAAAATGGGAATTTCAGATATAACAACTTTTATGTTATTGGTAATGTGACCACCAATAAATTGGAAACATCTAGTGGTATTGGAAAAAACTTCCATTAAATTGGGAATTTCAGGTATGAAAATATTTGTATTATTGGTCATGCAACCACCATTAAATTGGAAATATAAAGTGGTGTTGGAAATAAACCTCCATTAAATTGGGAATTTCAAAACCAGAATATTGGTATTACGGGTCACGTGACCACCATTAAATTGGAAACATCTAGTGGTATTGGAAAACCCTCCATTAAATTGGGAATTTCAAGTATAAGAATATTTGTATTATTGGTCATGCAACCACCATTAAATTGGAAATATAAAGTGGTTTTGGAAATAAGCCTCCATTAAATCGGAAATTTTAAATATTGGAAAAATTATATTATTGGTCATGCGACCACCACTAAACTGGAAAATGAATTTATGAGCGCAACCAGGATGAATTCGTAAAGAATAACAAATTTTTTGAGATCGAACTATGCTTTATATTGCTCAGAGGTAACCGGATGGTGATACCTCAGAAGTCGCATAAGAATGTTATAGATGCCATACGCAAAGGCCATTCCGGGATCGTAAGGAAGGGTCGATTATTTTCTAAGGTAAAGTGGCCGCGGAAAAATAGATGACAAAAATTTAGTGAAATCCTGCAAAAAAAAAAAAAAAATATTTTAAACAATTGTGGATAAAATAGATTGATTAGGAATAGACAATGAAGTGAGAAACAGAGATATCATTCAGAAAGAGAAAGGGAAAGAGTACGGAGAGGAACTACAGAATCGACGGGATATCACTCAGAAAGAGAAAGGAAAAGAGTGCGGAGAGGAACTACAGAATCGACACTAAATGAAGGTGACTAAGTTAGTTAAGGAATGTAGTTCATCTTAAAAAGATTGAAGGCCAGTGAACAACAGTACCGGAGAAAGATCAGGATGAGAAGAATAGACAAAGTAATGGAATCAGTAAATAAACGGTAACTGAGGGAAGATTGAATAAGTGATTAGAAAATATTATTATTATTCCGAACCGGTGGTAGATTCTTGACTTGTCATAGGAGCTACAAGTTGGCCTACATGAAATAAGTAATTATGAATTTGAATTTGAGATTTATTATATATGTGCTGATATTCTAAAGCTGTATCGTGCAGATAACTATACCAAAACTTTGGAATAGTCTAACTCATGTCACTACTATGATTTGAGGATTTAGTGATGCCGAAAATTATTATATAGAAGTGAACTCTTGAAATTATCTTAGTTGTTTATTTATTTAACGTGGAAGGGATGTAGTGTATACACTATACACTGTCTCGTGTGTTCATGAGCAATGTTGCAACGTCAGTATTACGCGAACCGCCGGTGCGAGTAGACGTGCGACAGGTGCTCGTGTGCATTGCCGAGCCAGTGTCGGGGCGGCGCTATTGGAGATACTACAAAGGTGATCACTTTTTTCTGAGACTTCGTCTGCGTAGAGTTTTTATTAAATCCCTCTGGTTTTCGGGAACAAAAAGTAGCTTATGTAACTTTCTGTACGTAAAAAATCACGCGTTCACTTCACTTTTTATGCGAATGGTTAAAAACGTGCAAAAAACACAAATAAAATTATAATAAATAATATAAAATTATAATAGTATTTTACTTACGTCAATGTGACATTTCGTGACAGATCACACCACAGGTAAACTATAGAGCGAGGAGATAACCATAAACAAACTTAACATTAGTTAACACAGAAGTTAAAGCAAAGAATCCAGAAGTTTGATCCGGCAATACACTTGCACTGTGTACTCGCAGTAGGTCAACTTCTGCAAGACTCTCAACTTGATTTCTGCAAGTAATTGCAGAAGTTTAATGACCGTAGTTTACAAAGATTACATTGATTTGTGTTCACTTATTACTTAACTTAAATTTCCTCCCTTAATTTATTATCTAGCTCTATTTCTAGTTCCCGACACTTCGCGTGACGATTTTAATATAACTTTAACAAACCGTTGACTTCGTATGGCGATTAATCATTCGGTATCATTCCTATCCTCAATTAGTTTAGGGAACAAAGACAATCCCTGTTTTTTGTTTAAATTATTTCTTCATTACCTTAATGTATCCACGATACAATTTTTGATTTAAAACCAGTCAGTGGCTCTCTGCTTCACTTAGTGGGGGGTCTGACAATACTGCGCTTTCCGGTGCGAGGTCGCCGCTCCAACTCGTTGGGACCCCAACGCCCATCATCAGTTCATATGACCAACGCGCCTGCCCAGCGCGGTCAGTATGGGCAAAAACTTGCATGAGAACGAGACCTTATCATCCATACAAGCCTTAAATTGAAACCTTATAGAGAAAGTAACAAACAGACTAGTAGACTTACTTTCGAATTTATACTTTCAGTATAATTTAAATACGTACCTAATATCAAACCAATACAATATCCCAGCAGTATTCCACAATACTAAACATTAATAAACAGAATAGGTGGTGTGGTGCGCCTTTGAAACATTAGTCTGTCTAGACATTCATTAAGATATCTAGCAATTAATACCTCAGACGAAAGGTTCTATCTAAAATCAAAGATAATAATGTTTTGTTAGACATTATCTTTGATCTATCTATCTGGGATAACATATTATCTCAACAAAGATTGCTGAAATAATATGTTAGGAGAAAATCTAACACCAGTTGTGTCGTCTTGGAAAAATTTTACTAATTATAACAAAAATAACTCTTTGGAGATGACTTTTTGGGGATATTTTTCAGAAGAGGTGGTTGACAAAATTCATTGTTTCTTTATCTTTCATTCTATATTTTTTCTTTACGGCTTAAATCAAAAGCTATGTTGATATTTTGAATTAAATGTCCAAGAATTTAGGCATTTCACACCTCTTAGCGCCTTAAATACCAAATTTCCATAGTAATACCGTAATCTAGTATCAGTTAACGTTAATCAGAGCTGGTAACGTACGCCTCTAGACGTTACACAGTCTAGACGTGCGTCGATTACTATACAGACTTAATGGGAACATACTATAGGTGTGTGAAGAAGGTTCTAGGAAAGAAGGCGTTATAACCACCTTCGTAATGCAGCCGGCAGCGAGACGAAAACTTGAAATAGGGCTTGTATTTTTTATTGCTGTTAAAATGTGTAACAAATAAGTGTAAAATAAAATAACCGGCCAATTTCTAGTCATAAATATTATAATATTGAAATAATACAACTTTAAGCGTTTTTGATAGGCCCCCAGGGTCCCGTAGCAGTATATTAGTTGCTGGAGGTATTGCACATCGCAATAAAGTGTAGACTTTGCCTTGTGCAAGGCTGCCGCACTTATTTGGGTCCAGCTAGTTTAGGAAAAATAGTAAAACAAAGAAAAATATCAGTTCAGAAGCGCAGCGTGCCAAACATGGCCGGCGCAATTATGTAGAAATTCCTTTGCCTTTTAATGCTCGGTAATTATGGCAATTATTCAGCAAAAGCCGCCGCATCAATTTGTTTAGCTCAAGCCTTTGTGAAAAACAATTAGAAAAGTATCGCGACTCGCTCCATCAATCTTCTAGTTTATACGAGCTTTATATATAGAGTTTATATAAAGTTATTTTACAGGAGAGCCAAAAAATCATAACAATGATCCATTTTCTTTACTATTTACACCTGATTAATGTTGTATATGTATTTGTTGCATGTACGAGTACTAAGTTCACAATATAGACAGCTTTTTTTTATTCAATAACAAGATAGTCCTTGACTGCGATCTCACCTTTTAGTAAGTGACGATGCAGTCTAAGATGGTAGCGGGCTAACTTGAAAGGGGTATGGCAGTGTACATTTAACCCATACACCTAATTGGTTTCTACACGCTATCGTGCTGAAACGTTAAATCGCTTCGCGGCATGTTTTTGACGGTAGGGTATTAACAAGCCACGGCCAAAGCCTCCCACCAGACACTAGCTTAATGGTGATGAATAAAATTAATATATTCATAGAAATTCTAGCATCATGCGATACACAGTGGAATCTAAAAGATTTATAATATATCTTTCCTTCATTAATAGGTATTTAATTTTAACGGTTTAATTTTAATGCTAAATCTAAGAAAAATCGCGGGCAAAATCTAGTTAATAGTTAAGGTTTGAGATGGATACCTACTTATAAAATTTTAAGTAAGCATCTGATAGAGTAGATTAGAATTTGTGAATTAAAATTGTGTTTACATTTCTTTGAATAAACAAAAATCCCAGAGCCAACTTGGAAATCGAGAAAACATATCACTGTATTATTATTTACCCTAAATAATCACTATTTGTTCTATCCCGAATAAACGAGTCGCAGAGGTCATTTATAACAAGTTTTTCGAGAAAGCTTTTAACAAACCCAATTAGTGGAAAATGGGTCCTTTTGCTCTGGTGCTTGAGATTAGAAAAAAGGACAATTTATTTTTTCTCTCTCTCTCTCTCTACTATTTTTGTTCTTTATTGCTTTTTCGTGAAAGCAACGAACGCCCTGTAGGGACTGTGAAACTAACGACTGCTTCTTACGTAATGGTTTTTCGGAGAAACAAGCTACTTTACAAGAATCTTTATACCTCTATGTACCTACTACTCTTATGGATCGATCTAGCACTAAGAGCTTCCTCGTTCCTGATACTATAAAAATTTGGAATGCTCTTTCGGCTTCCGTTTTTCCATCTAACTATAATGTGAGTGTCTTTAAATCAAGAGTGAATAGGCTTCTTCGAGGCAAGCGCGCACCATCTAAGGCTGCATATTCACTTGCCATCAGGTGAGATCGCAGTCAAGCGCTAGTCTTTATATTAAAAAGTTTCCTTATTCTCTTGGGATATTCATTTGACCAATTATACCTACCATTCCTAGAATCATTGATGAATAGAGATATTGTATATTTTGATATAACAAAATTAAAAAAATATATATTATATTGTTAATGACTTCCTTATCATCATTAATGTTAAGTGTTATATACCAATGTTATAGTTATCAATTTAATACGTAAGAGCCTGATTTTTTTTAACTTGATTACGAAACATCGCCTATAATTTTCTACCTTCTGCTTAGTTGTGTAAAATATGTAATAGGGATGTAATATTGAAATCCGGATGAAATTCTCCAATTTTGAAAACGTATCAAAATACATTGCGTAGTTTAAAAGGACTTATCTCATAAACATAGAGACGTGGATAGCGACATCATTTTGTACTATTTAGAGATTAGACCCACTTTGTGTGGCACATAAATTATATAATTTTATGAGGTAACCTAAGTATAGTAATAGATATCAATTTCATAGTGACAAAGTGGTTTACATTGCCGCTTTCCCGTAAATGATACCAATTATTGTAACATCCGTTGTACTCGGAAACTCGGAATATGCGGGTTTAATAAAAATACTTCATGGCAATAACATCTAATTTCTAGTTAATTTTGTGTCAATGGGGACACTTTTATTATATTACTCATATGAATTCTTGGAAATAATTAAATGTTTTTTTTTTTTTTATTATAGAACTACGATTATTTATAACCATACGACATTCGATGTAAATATATACATACTCAACGTTTATACTTATCTCCATACCTCCTACGTAAATTGTGGTATCCCACAAAATTGGCATTTTAGGATTGTTGCACTATATAATTTTTTTTATCTCTTTTATGTGTTCGTTTAAAAAAAATTAAAAACAGCATTCTTTAACATACTTTCAAGATAAATAAAGTGGTATCGTTATTAAAATGACGGCCTAAACCATTTTATTGACCTTCACAACAATTAACGCGTCACGTAAGCGTTTTGGGGATACAACAACTTACGTGGGAGGTATCGATCTGTTATTTTTTTTTATTATTACTAGCGGCCCGCTCCGGCTTCGCACGGGTATAAAATATATAGCCTATGTCATTCACTGATAAAATGATTAAAATCAATCAAAACAATTTGATTTTATTCATTACTGCCCGTGGCCTGCACGCGTTTTTAGAGTAAAACAATTCTTCTTTCCCTAAACCATGAAGATTTCCTGCTATTTTTTAATATCTAAATTCATACACTACATTCTTACTTATTTACTTTTTACATTTTTACCTATTTATTCTATTTTTACAACAATTAATATATTACAGAATGTCTTTATATACAACGTTCACAGCTTTCTTGTCATCTATACAAATAAATAAAATTGAAGTGTCTGCTTGTACTATCAAAAGAACAGCTTTTTACTAATTGCATACGAAAGTAAATACGATACTTATACCAAGAAAATAATTTTTAAAATTTTTGTCTCTCTGTCTGTCCGTCTGTTTGTCTGTCTGTCTGTTTGTTACCGCTAATCTCGGGAACGGCTGGACCGATTTTGACGGGACTTTCACTGGTAGATAGCTGATATTATCGGGCAACGAATACTTTTTTAACGGACTTTCGAAAAAGGAGGAGAAGGAGTTGTGTTTTTCTACCTCTGCATATCAATGTCTCCGTGATTTCTTAACCGATTTGCGTGAATCTTTTTTTAATCGACATAAAAACTGTGCGAGATGGTCCCATAAAAAGTTCGGGTTCAATCCTGATGCTGCAGGGCTACTGCTCCCCTAAACTGTGGGGATTTAGAAACTGTTGATTATGAATAGTTATTGTAGGGACCAAATAAAGACTACATCGTTAAATTCCAGGACCCAACTCCTCAATCCTGATGCTGAAGGGGTTCTGCCAACCTAAACTGTGGTGATGTAGGAACGCGGACGAAGTCGCGGGCGTCCGCTAGTTAGACAATATATTTTATAGGCACACTCCCGCCGCCCGGGCCAGCCGGAACCGCCGCAAGCGCTACGTCCCGCAATTTTTAAATCTGTAATATCTTCGAAAATATTCATTTAAATCATATGCTGTAAAGGGCCATATAGATCTATATTAAATCAACAATTTATTTAAGGTATTTAATTAGATAAGGATTAATGCTGTATTGGTTAAAATCGCTTCGAAAATTAGCCATTATTTGTCGTAAAAAGTAAATGACAAAAAAACGTTATTGTGGGATATCCATAAGAGGTAGACATATACCATCGTGGAGTTTTCTGTAGACTTTTTCAATGTGTACAATACTTAGTACATTATTTTGATAAATCTCGTAGGGTTCAGCCTGCGTTTGCAATGTAAGCGGAAAAAATGTAATTATTTACGACATCACTTTAGAAAACTCAAAAAAAACAGTATTTCTCCACTATTTAAAGGATGTTATTATACATATAAACCTTCCTCTTAAATCACTCTATCTATTAAAAAAAACCGCATCAAAATCCGTTGCGTAGTTTTAAAGATTTAAGCGACCAAGGGGAAATAGGGACAGAAAAAGCGACTTTGTTTTATACTATGTAGTGATGAAATAGGCTTGCGCTTGACGATAATCAATAATGAAAAGCATTGATGAGGTCTAACTAAATATTGAAATAATTATTTTTTTAATTATTATGAATAGAGTACAAAGCATTTTGAGAGATGACTTCTTTTTAACCGACTTCAAAAAAAAGAGGAGGTTCTCAATTCGACGCGTATGTTTTTTTTTTTATTTTTATTATTTTTTGGCGATGTTACTCCATAACTCCGTCAAATCTGAACCGATTTTAATAATTTTTTTTATATTTGAAAGGACGTATTGTCAGGTTGGTCCCATTTAAATTTGGTGAAGATCTGATGAATATCTTCGGAGATGGAGGACGGAACTCCTCAATGAATAAGAGCAAATCGCTCGTGATCAGAGTGTGTGTCGGATTTTAACCATGCATTCTTCATAGCATCCATACATATGCTAAATTTCTATTTGGAATAATATATTTCAATACTTTTTTTAAGGAGCAAAACAAATTGTCTAGTGAATTGGTCCCATGAAGCTACACTAAAAAGCTTAAAATAATAATATAAATTTTTTTTTAAAAAACCAACTTCAAATGCCACTTAAAAGTATAAAATAATTTTAGTTTGTACACGTACGGTCGGGGACTAAATATGTTTACCACTTTTCAAATTAGATTCTTCGTAACCCTGCGTTCAGTAAGGTCTATAATGCTATATCAAGGCATTTGTTACATTATAAAAATTTCATGCATCGTTTTATCAAAAAAAGTATTAATGACTTTTCTGTGCAAATATTAGTAATAAAACTCATTTCCTAAATTCAAGTTTGACACATTAGATCATTGCACTTGTAAAAGTGACAATTAATTATCAAAAATATTAGATTTGTTATTTGAAATTTAAATATACAAAATAAATACAAACTGGAAGCTTAATCATAATTCTAATGGTGAAGTTCATATTGTGCATTGAATCATAATGATGCTGATAGCATCCACAGTCAAAAACAGTCAAAAGGAGGTGGATGAGCTACGGTGATGCGTGGTGTTTCTGCAGCATTTTACATTGATGTTCTGCAGCAAAATTCCGACAACCTAAGTTCAAGATAATGCGCTGAGCTACTATTCCATGGTTCAATCTGCACCGTGGCAGTCATCTCGTTCAATAGCCAGCTCGATCTGCTGATTTGAAACTGAAAATTTATGATTCAAAGGTGGGACTGTCAGAATCAAAGAAATCCTCAAAGTCTTTGATCACATTGCACTGGGGTATGGGATGATATGAACTGACTTATCGCCTTGTCGCGTCTATGCGAGAGAGTCTACGTGTTGTCATAGCAGCGAATGGAAACTAATTAAGCTAATTATTTATTTATACTAATATTGTTTAGTTTCTCAATAATAAAATTAAGAAATAAAGATTCTTTGAAATTTCATTAGATTATTACTTCCGTTTTCTCATTTTGGTAACTCGTGTCCTGTGCTCGTGTCTATATGAGATGATATCTATTTATTAAAATTACTAGCTTTTGCCCGTGACTTCGTCCGCGTGAAGTTAGGATTCTAAAAGTTCCATGGGAACCCTCTATTTTTCCGGGATAAATGTCGCTATCCAAATCCTCAACTATATCCATGCAAAAAATCATGTGGATCTATTGCTCCGTAGCTGTGTGATGGAAGGACAAACCAACATACTAATACTATTAGGCCGGTATACTTGTTGAATTAGCCCGTGAGACGGATGGGCCTAAATAGAAACGATGAAACCGGTACGCGACGCTGGCCCGACTTCAACATACGTGTACAAACTAAAATTATTTTATACTTTTAAGTGGCGTTTGAAGTCGGTTTTTTTAAAATATTTATTTATATTATTATTTCGCATAACTTCGCTGGCAATATTTTTTAACAACAAGCAATAAGTCCGTTCAAATTTTATAAACAACCAGCACGCCGGTAACCTTACAAACATAAAAATATAATGACATAGGTACATAGCCGTACACGCGAAGCCTTTAAAAATTCTAATAAAATTTAATATTGCAGCAGTCATTTGACACGGCTAGCCTGCGGCGCGCTGCCGTGACCGCGCATCGAGACCGCGTTTTGTTTCACTTCACTTTTATTTCACTTTTTATTCACTTCATTTTTATTTCACTTCACTTTTATGCCCATTGTTCAGAATGCATCAAAGCGAACGCGTGATTTACTGACCCATAAATCAACTTTCATTCATAAATCACTTTTTGCTACCAATATATTTTAGAAGGAAACTTTTTGAGGCGAATATCGAAAATGTAGTTTACGCTATGAATACTTTTGGGATTTATGCAAGAGAATTGATAGAAAATGTGCTAGAAAAACCGCTAAATATTTTCAAAAGTGCCTCTACGTGATTTTTTACGTGGATTTAAAGTAGATTTAAAGTGTTCTGTGTGACCTAATTTATAGAATAGATAAGTTGCAGCTATGAGAAGAAGTTGTTTATAAAAACCAAGCTTTTAGTTAACAAAACTATGGTTCTAAAGTTTGTGTTTAAAGTTCGTTAATCAAACGAAGTTCTCAACATTTTCTAGTAGTTACATTGTTTATTTTTCTATGTAGATACTTCAACTACAAATTCAAACTCTAGTTGTTTTTCCTATGACTGTAGCCTTGTGATTTAAGCAGTCTGTTGCTATAATAGTCTGTAGTCTTTATCTGTGATATCCTAGAGTTGATGTGATGAGGAGTTACGGTGGCCGCAAGCTATCAAAAATTGTCAGTCAGATCAGATAACTCTCTTGTCCCCTCCAAATAAACGGAAAGCTTGTGTTAGGAGTGGGTACGACAATAGTGCAACGGGTGGGATTCGAACCTGCGACCTTCCAGTTTTAAGTTCACACCTAACCGTTGGGCTATTGAGGCTTCAAACCTTTGTTTCATGCAACAGGTTTCACTCTGTTAGAAGTACTTACTATCTGGCAAAATTCCGTTGTTGTTGACTCCACGTGAACCAAGTCGCGGGCATAGTTAGTTATTTGTATTTGATATTTAATGGCAATACGAAGTGCTTAGTAGTCGAGCTTCGCGGCGGCTTCGTGAAAGAGACCAATTAAAGCGAAATTGCGGACTCCATTCGAGGCTGCAAAAACATTTTCTTTGTGTTACAAAGAGAACTGCCTTCGTAACATAGCTGTGTGGAGAATATATTTTTGTTGCTATTTTATTACGATGATTTTATCTATATATATAAAATTCAAAGTCCTGACTGACTGACTGACTGACTGAGATATCAACGCACAGCCTAAACTACTGAAGTTAGAAATTTGAAATTTTTACAGTTGCTTCCTTTTGTGACGTAGGCGCACACTAAGAAAGGATTATTGGAAATTCCACCCCTAGGGGTTTAAATTGGGGATGGAAGTTTATATGAAACTCCGTCATTTTTCAAGCTGTTTCCATCAAAGTTGGTATTTGAGCTTTCAGTTAAAAATAAAGAAGTACGTGTGTCACAGTTTTTGAAAATTCCACCCCAACACCTAATTCCACGCGGACGAAGTCGCGGGGGCAAAAGCTAGTCTAAATATATAAAAGTAAAAGGAGTGACTGACTGAATTATTTGTCAATGCACCGCTTAGTGATTATAAGCTAGGTATTATGACGTAGGCATCCTCTAAGAAAGGATTTTTGGAAATTCGACCACTAGAGGGGGAAAAATAGAGGTTTGAAAAATTGAACTTAACGTGAGCAAAACCGCGAGCAAAAGCTAGTTTTAGGTATAATTCTAAAGAAATTTTGACTATTAAAGTCATCATAATAAATTATCATCATTAGAAAGGAAGAAATAAAGAAAATACATTTATTTACCTTCTTCATTACATAATATAGGATACAAATTATTATAAAGAAGAGGAAACATAAAAATAAACAATTTATATCTTCTAGAAGATAATTATTAGGAAAAAAGCAGACAAGTAAGCCTTCGCTCGCAATAGAAAACTACGCCTAGCAGTATTACATATAGCGTAGTCCTTGTTCCGCTCGATTTACGTATAGTGTTGTCCTTGTCACAAGTATTAGGCAAATAAATCAGTCCGCTTGGCAGGGTGTACTACAAGTAAGTATATATTCTTAAAAACTTCACTACTACTAGACAGTATTGCAAGTAAAATGATTATAAACTTTTCCGAAGTTTATCTATCGACAATCCGTTCAATATCAGAAAATCACCATGAATTTCAGCAGTTGCCAATCACGGGCGTCGATTTCGTCAAACTTTCCGAGCGCAAAGTTACACGTTAACTGCATTTAAACTAGCAAATTGGCTTCCCAACTAGATTGCACGTTTGATTGTAGGTACGAGTATATATCTAGCTGAGGATACAAACAGCTTTCTGATACGTACGTTATGTCTGTGTTATTCGGGTTCAACTGCGTCGTTGATCTAGTGGTTAGCAAGACTACAAATGACGAGGTCCCGGGTTTCATTCCCGGGTCGGGCTAAAAAATGTATTGGGGATTTCTGTCAAGAAATTCTCAGTAGTAGCCCGGAGTTAGGAAGTTGGCGGTGAGTCTCAAGGCGCTCAGGCGCAAGACCCCGTGTCTCGGAGAGCTTTACGTGCTCTCCGAGACACGGGGTCTTGCGCCTGATCTCTCTCCGGTCATGTCGGATTTCCGTCCTATTGGACTATGAGAGTAAGGGAATAGAGAGTGAACCGATTTGGCTGAAAGGCACTGAGATAGACTGAATATTTATAGTCTACATTAACACATAGGCTACTTTTTAACCCGGAAAATAAGAAATTTTCCGCGAGAATTAAAAAACCTCAATCCGCGCTTACGAAGTCGCAGGCATCAGCTAGTTGTAAATATATATTACAATACATAATAAACTCGAACTCTAGACCTTCGGCAGTGGAATAAAAGCTTAAAAATCTACACCGATCACCCGTGAAATATAGATAGCGCATATTAAATCGTACAATAATTTAAAGCCATTTAAATCCATTGTACACAAATATTTTCATATCCCCTGCCGAAAGCAAATGATCGATGCATCGAATGAATCCACCATCCACATGAATCCAACGATTATGGGTGCATGCCTGCGAATAATTCGGCGACACCGACGAATAAATTAATAATGTAAAGCTGCGGTCAAACTGTGGCGAATTCCGCGCATCATGCGGGATGCGAATTAGTGCGGATGGAAAATGTATGTAATACGCTTTCCAACGCGACCTATCTGGAGGTGCCGTTGTAGATTAAATGTTTGGAGACGCAAAGAATAGTTTCAGTCCAATTTGGAGGTCCCCCGCCACTCACATTATATTATAACTTACATGGAGTAAAAAGTATTCACACGTAAAATATGGCATGAGTAATGAGTATGTACTCATAGATGTATTTTGATTTTTATTCGTCAATTTACACAAGGAATACTCGTAACAAGCTTATTTTGCTAAATCACTAAAACAGCAAATTATATATCTGAGACATCCAACTACAGGCCGATTTCACTTGCTGCGGTTGTCGCGAAGGTGCTTGACGGTTTGCTCAACGTTCAGCTTGATAAACATATATTCTTACATAACAATCAGTTTGGCTTTAGACCGGGTTTGTCAACTGAGTCAGCAATATTATGTTTAAAGCAAACTGTGAAGTACTATTCGGATAGGCGTACGCCTATTTATGCGTGTTTTCTGGACCTTAGCAAGGCATTTGACCTGGTAAGTTATGATATCCTATGGCAGAAACTGAAAAATATCGGACTGCCCGAAGAAATTACTAGGATTTTCAAATATTGGTATAGCAACCAGGTCAATGTCGTGCGATGGTCTGAAACTTATTCGCAGCCATATAGGTTGGAATGCGGGGTACGACAGGGAGGTTTAACTTCTCCTAAGCTCTTTAATTTGTATGTCAATGCACTGATAGAGGCGCTCAGCACTACTCATGTCGGTTGTCATATTGACGGTGTCTGCCTCAATAACATTAGTTACGCAGATGACATGGTGTTGCTGAGTGCTTCTGTTTGTGGCTTAGCGAAACTGTTAAGTATATGTGAAAACTACGCCAAAAGTCACGGATTGACGTACAATGTCAAAAAGAGCGAATGCATGGTCTTTCAGGCCAAGGGAAAACCCTTGCCCTCATCTGTACCACCCATTAAGTTATACGGTACCCCGTTAAAGAGGGTGTGTCAGTTTAAATACCTGGGTCATGTGGTATCCTTTGACCTGAAGGACGATGCTGATATAGAGAGAGAACGCAGGGCATTGTCTGTTAGGGCAAACATGATCGCTCGCAGGTTTGCTCGTTGTTCGACCTCTGTAAAAGTAACGCTCTTTAGAGCTTACTGCATGTCTTTTTACACAAGCAGTCTGTGGGTCGACTACACGCAGAAACAGTACAATGCCCTGCGTGTTCAGTATAACAATGCTTTCAGGATGCTATTGGGACTGCCTCGTTACTGCAGCGCGTCGGGTATGTTCGCGAATGCACATGTGGATTGTTTTTACACCACCATGCGCAAACGATGTGCATCCCTGGTGCGCAGGGTGCGGGCTAGTTCCAATGGCATCCTGAGGGCATTTGCCGACAGGTTTGATTGTCAGTACCTGAACCATTGTCTTATGGTGCACGTGCTGACTAATCAAGCCTGTCTTAGATATAGTTTTAGGATAAAATAGTTTAATGAATACTAACATTAGCTTAAGTGTGTGTTTACTAACAATTATGATCTTCATGGTCGAAATAAAAGATTTTTATTTTATTTTATTATTTATATAACGTGCAATAAATGCTGTATAGTGTATACGGGCGGAAGTATACCTACCGCTTGCCCTCGAGCTATATTTTCATCGTCTTCAAGAAATATACGTCTAAAGCTGGACTTAGATGTCTTAGAGGGACTTCCATACGCCGCAGTATTATGCCGCTTGTATTCTGTGGTTCCTTCAATTTTTCATTATACTTCATCAAGAAGACAGTCGATCGATTTCCACATCCCGTGCGGAATCTTCCTCAGTCTGGCCGAAGCTTATATTAATAATTTAAAACCTACTAGAGCGTGCTCGTGTATTGGACATTGGGATTCGACATTGCACCTCTTAATTACGCATCGATGCGTTTTGCTTTTCACGGAAACGCATTTCACAGCGATTCATAGCTGATGATTTATGAAAAACGTAATTTGCAATTTCAGAATTTAATAGAAGCATTTTTACCGACTACGACATAAGGAAATGAAAGAGTTACATACATACATACATACATACATATTATATACGTATAAAATCGTTGTTTCCTTCCGATACTTTGTAGAAGACAAAAATAAAGGTTTAACCTATACCTGTCATTAAATAGATCTCTTCCCCACACATGCATACTATTTCACCACTGGGCCGTTGCCAAACACAAATAAAATGGACAAAACAAACTCAGGTCTGGTCCAAAATTAAATGATTTATGTCACTTGATGATAAACAAATGATAACTTTCTATGTTTATTTCACCCATAGGGCTATAGTTTTACGGATGTCAGCACCCATAAATCACCCAGTATCGCGCGACAACCGCACGTCCCCGTTCAGTCCTATTTATGAAATCCATGGTGTGTGACGGGGCATAAAACAGAAATGGTTGCCATTGATTTTATAGCGTTTGTATTGCCATGTGATCCTAACATGTGACTTCATTGTGATTCCGTTTGAAACCTGTAATTACATCTTTTGTCGTAAACCTTTGGAATGTTCGGATGGATGACAATTAAATAACTTGACGACCGCTATGGTAAAATATTAAGTGTAAAAATTCAAAAAAATCTAAATTCTAAATTATATTTATTTCGCGTAGCCAACGTGTCTTATGCCACGTTGAGACTCCCACCGTAGAGTAGTAGTAAGTTATGTGGATATTCCTGGTTTAATTCCCGGTTGGAGAAAGAAGAAATATGACTCAAAAAGTTGTAAATGACATTAGTATATACCTATTCAATATTGTAGGAACATTAAATTTCATTACAACTGTCTTCCTTTTCTTTTTTTAAATTGGAATAAATATTATTTAAGTTAATTTGCAACATAAATTATATCAATTTATTTATACTAACTATACCATTTTTAACATAAATTAATTCGTTATTTGTTATTGTTACAGGTACATTAATCAGATTCGTACTCGTAATAAGCTCAAAAATGAAAAAGGCACTTTATCAGGTAACATTAAAAATCTACAGAAGCAATTGCAAATTGAAGTATCCTATGCTAGTAATCCTACTAATATACCTACTAACCTTCTAATATATAAAAGTCAAAATTTTTATTTAAAAGTAAAAGTGTATTTTTTGATGTGTTGCTTTGTCTGTCAATCACGCCGCGACAGAGTGGCTTGATATTTTTAGAACCGGTTTCATCAACGTAATATTAGTCTTTTCCAACCGGGAATTCGACATTATTGCTGATTTTTACAAACACGGTCAAAATATCAAATTTAAGCTCGGATAAGACTTGTTCTATGTTTGGTGAAATCGGTCCTTGGTTATTTACATCATTTTATCCGGTTCAATTTATCCATTTCATTATATTAGTAATTCTTAAATGGACAGAGTTTAAATTTTGATCTGTTACTCCTCGCATAAGTATTTATCGCTAGGTTTATTTTTATACTTAAGTCAGCTGAAAGCCCACAAATCTCATCTTACTGGGAGGCATGTCAGAAGCGAGAGGCACTTGGGGTAAGATTAATGCGCCATTAAGGCGGCAAAATAAATATTTGATATACAACAACCGTGCTCAACTCCGCGCGAATTTAAAAAGTTAATAATGGTATTTATATATTTTTATTTATTTTTTCTTTCTTAAAAGCTGACAGTTGTATGGCTAATGACGGTTTTGTTTAAATATACGAGAAGTATCTGTTTAATTATTTCCATTCTATGTAGATTTACAGAAAAAGCAAAAAAACTTATTATTACTGTACTCTGATGAAATTATTGGCTTTTGATCTTTCGACTTGAAGGGGCTTCTTATTATATAAATATTGATTTTTGAAACAAATATTCATCAGCTCTTCGCCTTTAAATGGGACCAACCTGGCGATACGTCTTTTCAAATAAAAAAAAAAATATTGGAATCGCTCCAGGTTTAGTTCTGGGTTACCATCGCCAAAAAAAAATACACGTCGAATTGAGAACCTTCTCCTTTTCAAGTCGATGAAAAAATTATTCTTTTTTTTAGAAAATTGACCTGTGCGTCCATAACCTAGAGAACACAGAATATTTTTATGCCGGGGAAAAAAGGGTTCCCGCGGGGTTCTTAGAAACCTAACTTCACGCCAACAAAGTCGTGGGTAAAATTAATTAACTTAACAAAACAATCCAAAGTAAACTTTGTTTATTTCTTGACAACAGAATAAAAATGCAAATGTCAGAATATACTCGTTATATTGTTATCTGTGTTGGTACAAGGACGCAGATATAGTCTGCTCTGTATTTAAATCAGTTAAGCCGAGTTTCGTGAGCCGTAGTGATGTACCCTCTCGTAACAAGTTGAGTGGTTCAACTCATTTAATCCGTGCTTAGTTCGATTTTCCGCAACTCGTTTCAACTCTGTGTTAAACTTCTCTACATTATTTTACGTACGAGTTAAATAATTTGAATGTCAAACGTCTGTTGTCTTTTTGTTCCGATGCCGTAAGCTTATTTTGTAATAATAAATCGAAAATGGAAGAAATTATTTGCATACCAACTTTTACAAGATATAAAGTTTTATTTTAACTGCTTTAAATATGTAGTTTGCTAAATTATTTTAAAGGTGTCATACTTCTCCAATACTCTTTCTATATTGGAAGTTCTTTCACAGCCTTGATTTGATCATAATCATTATCAGCCTATTTCTGACTTTAGCTGGACACATCCTTCGCTTTCTTATCCAGGCACTTCCTACAACCTTTTTAAAATTGTCAATCAAAATCAAATGAAAAATAAAAATTAAAGGGGGCTAATAAAAAACGTGTTTTTTCCGGCATTTTTTGGTATGGAACCCATCGTATCATCCGACTCACTTTTGACCCGTTCTTGTTACTTTGATTAATTTGTATTAAACAAGATTTATAAAAAAAAAAAAAGAAATTCCTCATCCCGCCGTCGAGTTACTTTAGACTATGGAACTCACTAAAATCTCAAATGTTCATCCCTCAACATCACTAGGCCGGGTTTTGGCGCCATCTACATGCAAATTGTCCCGGGAACTTCGCAGCGATATTTGGGAGGGAATGACATTTGATGTGCCCGCGTGGCTCCGTGATATTTTCACATGACCTTATATGAATTTATACAGTTTATGTTTACTAAAATGCGTGTGTGTAGGTCTTGTGTAGGTACAATATCTATGTGGGTATATTTAAAGTATAGTTAAGACATAATGTTATAACGTACGTATTTAAATCACTATCATAAAATTCACAACCGCAAAAACACAGCATTTATTGTGGTACCCGATTATAGTTTTTCATTTCATTTTCATCTTCTCCTGGGAATTCCAAGCTCCCTCCAAAATCCGAACAGGCCACCCAGGTCGGCGAGGACTTCAAGAAGTGTTGCTGGAGAGCCAATGTATATCGGATACAACCCTGCAATGAAGCAGTACGTGTTCCGGTGTCTCGTCTCTTCCGATTATAGTTATTGATATATTAATCACGAAATATTATGTACAAAATCTATAAATTATCTATCTAATCTATTGCTACGAGGATATAACGAATGTAATATACAAGGCGTAGAAAACTACGCATTTGGTAGAGCTGCAGAAGAGTTATTTTACACCTATATATTTATTACTTTGATTTATATTTCTATGACTTCTAATTCTTTTCTAATTTAAACGAAACGCGCTTAAATAATTCGTCATATTTGTTGCCAAGAAATTTTTACCTAATCCGACCTTTATATGGTCGGATTAACTTATGAAATATAAAAAATTTAATGATGTAAAAGAAGCCTACATAATTTTCGAGGGGAATGCGTTTTTAATTACTTAGATGAACCGTGAAATCCTTTATTTCCATGTTGGTGACAACTTATAAATCAAACTTAGTCACGCCGTGGTTTCATGCGACATTTGGTGTTTACGTCAAAAACAGAAGCAAACATCACTAAAAGCCGGACAAACATCCGATACGCGGCTCGCCCCAACCTCCCCTTATTTATTTTTAATGTTCCTTCTTAGATTTATACTCAAATCTCTGCTGTCACAAGCAGCAACGGCAAATAATTATGAGTATTTTCCTTTTTTGTCCCTTTTAGCTGTCGCGCTTATGTTTCCGATCAATTTTCGGGGATTTCATGTTGATTGGATGTCGAAAATTTTGATCCAAGTGATCCAAAGGATCCAAGGCGACTTTAATGTCAAAAGCATTCTCTTGCCTTTGATGGTTGACTTGACTTTTTTTTTTGTATATTTTAGTTACGTTTATATTTATTCCAACACGCTGTTTTTTATACGGATTTGTATACCAATTTATTCTATTCGATTACTCCTGTATACAGGAGACGGCAATGAAGATCTTTTGCACTGTTTTTTTTATTCGATGACAAGATAGTCCTTGGCTGCGATCTCACCTGATGGTAAGTGACGATGCAGTCTACGATGGTAGCGGGATAACTTGGAAGGGGTATGGCAGTGTAGATTTAACCCATACCCCTAATCGGTTTCTACTTTCTACACGCCAACGTGCCGGAACGCTAAATCGCTTGGAGGCACATTTTGACGGTAGGGTGGTAACTAGCCACGGCCAAAGCCTTCCACCAGACAAGACCAGAGACAATTTAGAAATTATAAATTCCCAAATTGTCCTCGCTGGGAATCGAATCCGAGACCTCCCGGTCATAAGACCACAGCGCTCACCACTGCACCAGGGAGGTCGTCAATACATTTTATTTGTACATAACTCACTAATAATATTAGCACCATGAAACTTCTTTTTACCGTCGGTCGGCGTCAATAAACTCGCGATCATTCCACAAGTTGGACTTTCGTTGGGTCCAACGTTTGGACCAAACTTAATGCCAACGTGAGGAGCTGTCCATAAGCATGAAGGCACATTCCTTGCTCATGGACATTACGCAATGATCACGTTAAGCAGCTTAATTGTGTAAACAATACTCCCATTGTGTGACGTAATAAGCTTAACTTACTAAGTAGAGGGAATTATGATAAGACAGGGCGTATTGATATTAAGTAGGTGTAAAACCAGGCTCCAAGCAGGTTAAATAGACACCATAAAAAAAGAACTTCCATTGCATTACTTACTTACATTGAACTAGAGCCTTTTGTGCGAGTAGATTAGATTTCAACCATGTATGGGTTCCAACGCTTACGATTCTTGAAGTTCTATGAGATATGTCGTTAGGATTCTCTTAACAGTAGGTATAGTATTGGCCTCGATAAAAATATCCCCTAAGTAGGTATATGAAAAGAGTCAGTCAGTAAACCGAGTCAACAAACTCATAAGTCCAACATAATAGGATCAGCGTAAACGTCTTACAGTATTGAAGTATTGAGGGCAGGTGTGAAGCACTTTGCGCCTTTCTTATTGTTAATTATTTATTGGTGTGTGTGACGTTTTGTTTTTCTTTTATTTGTTACTAGTTGATGTCCCGCGGCTTCATTCGCGTGGATTTAGTTTTTAAAAATCCCGCGGGATCTCTTTGATTTTCCGGGATAAAAAGTATGTCACTCTCCCGGTCCTCAATAGCTCAACGGTTAAGGACTCAACTCGCGGACTCAAAACACAAGAGTCGCAGGTTCGAACCCCGCCGTTGCACTATTGTGATGTAAGTCAACTTCAGCTTGGCTAATATTCTTAAAAAAATCTACACCCATGCTAAAAATCTCGTGGATCCGTTGCGGCATGATTGAAGGACAAACCAACAAACACACTTTCGCATTTATAATATTAGTAAGAATAGTGAGGATTATCTTTTTTTTCTGCAAGTATTACATTTTACTATAGTATACCTTCAGTGCTTAGTAACAAATTAATCAATTTATATACAGCTATATCGTGCAAATTAAGAAAGTCGTACACCGAGGATAATTCTCCAATTAATCCGTTAATTATTTAGCGTCTAACAATATGCGGCTCCCACAGACACTGAGTTTGCACTGGGTTCGCACAGCAAACAAGGCAGGTGCGTGTTAATGACATGTTAGATTGCAATGATAATCGAGAGGACATTGTTTGTCCAGCCGCCTAGTGTGGGGGAGGCTGTAGTCTATATAAATCCTATAATATTATGGTATTGACACACTCTAGGTATAATAGTGCCGTAACGATGTACCGGGCTAATTTTATTTGTAACTAGATGATGCCCGCCACTTCCCGCGGAAATTCTTTAATTTTCCAGGATAAAAAGTAGCCTATGTCACTCTCAAGGTCCTCAACTATATCCATACCAAAAATCATATCGATCCGTAGCTCTGTTGCAGCGTGATTGAGGGACAAACCGACAAACAAACACTTTCGCATTTATAATATTAAGTAAGGATGGAATATAATGAATTTTAGAAAAAAAGTAGACAAATATTTTTAGACAAATGCTATGCTATAGCTGATAGCAGAACAAATATAAATTCAATCGGGCGTGAGAATCAAGTAAATAATTTTATTAAAGTACTCGTATAAAATAAAATAATAATCTAAAATCACATTTTATACTTGTGATAAAAACCTATTTATTATGAAGTTTCTTAAAAAAATAACTATTTTGGATTATTATAGTTTATCAGAAAAACCCCGACCAAAATTGTGATATTTTCTATTCACTTGGATACTTATAAATAACTTAAATTCTACGATTATCTTAGATGAGGTAAACAAAAGGCACCCTGAGCTAACTCTGAACAAATTATTAAAAGTCTGAAACTAATCCGCGTTCATAAAGAGATTCCATCATCCAATTCCGACCCGCGCGATATGAAACAGACTTCAAAAGAACTCGTCTGAAACGACTACCGACTGGCAGGAATCAAAAGGACATAATCTCGATAAAATTCCCTTTATATTCTAGCACGCTGTTTCAGGAAGTTGGATTTGATATTTTTTAAGTAGATTCAGGAATATTTGTATCTAATCGACTTTACATTGAATCAGATCCTTTTGTCTCTTTTTGTTTTTTTTTCTGTAGTAGAAAATCTACTACAGTAGATTCTCTACTACAGAAAAAAACAAAAAGAAAATGAATAGAGATGTATCTCTATTCATATTTGGATGAATCTAAAGTTGAAGAAAGCTAAAATTATGTTTTTTTTTGTTCCTACGATGAAATAACATTAGAATACTTACGTTGATTACCATCTAGAAGTAACTGAAATCAGTAACAAACAAACACACAAACAAACACGTCTGTGTTTGTTTGTCTGTTTTTTTACACACATAATATACAAACTTTCGCCTTTAGAGTGTGATGTTGCTATGATAACTTAACATTATATAAAGTAACAGCCATTATAAAGGTTTCTGTAGTAATATGCGAGAGGCGCGAAACGTGTCAGCGCATGGATTGAACATTTGTAAAGTTCAGACTTTGCATATTCGTTAATTGTTCTGTCAGCATTTTCACCTGTTTAACTTTTCACCTTTTGAAAATGTAAGCTTATTTTCTGTTTTAGGAGTTTGTGCGGTGAATGTTTAAAAAACATTTTTGGCTTAGTAAGGATCTTTTTACTATGCAAGGGTGTCAGTTTATCTGACTTCAAAAGAAAAAAAAAAAAAATATACCGGCCGAATTGATAACCTCCTCCTTTTTGGAAGTCGGTTAAAAAAGGAGCGATTTTTTTTGACGATATTACTCCATTAATCCGTCAATTTACAATTTTTCAACACCAATTTCAATATTTTTTTTTTTTACTTGAAAAGACGTATCGTCAGTTTGGCCCCGATTAAATTTAGTGAAGGTTTGATGATCATCTTCGCAGATGGAGGACGGAATTCCTCAATGAATAGGGGAAAACGCTCGCGGTCAGAGTATGTGTAGGTTAGCGTCGCACATCGGTTTCATCGTTTCTATTCAGATTCATGCGTGGCATGGTTCATTTCCAAATATATTTTCAACTAGCTTTTGCCCCCGCGACTTCGTCCGCGTGGAATTAGATTTTGGGGTGGAATTTTCAAAAACTGTGACACACGTACTTTTTTATTTTTAACTGAAAGCTCAAATACCAACTTTGATGGAAACAGCTTGAAAAATGACGGAGTTTCATATAAACTTCCATCCCCTATTTAAACCCCTTAGGGATTGAATTTCCAATAATCCTTTCTTAGTGTGCGCCTACGTCATAAAAGGAACAAACTGTAAAAATTTCAAGTTTCTAACTTCAGTAGTTTAAGCTGTGCGTTGATATCTCAGTCAGTCAGTCAGTCAGTCAGTCAGTCAGGACTTTGAATTTTATATATATAGATGTACAGGCACAATGCAATCATTATAGTTAGTATAGATGATAGATTTTCTTATATTCCGTAACAAAATAGCAGCGGAACTAAAGTTAAATCAAAGACTTCAAACAAATTGAAACCCGCTAGCTAACCGCAAAGGCCATGTATTTCACAAGTAAGCCAAACAAATGTTATCTATAACATTTCACCACTAGCTTAGCATAAAAAACGCACGCGGTATGTACCATTCAATAACCATAAACACAAATTTTGCTTACACACCATCCAGGGGAAAAGGACGTGCGACAAAGACAACAATTTCTTATTCCCTAAAGAGCGAAAGGAACAAAAAACACATAATTTTCACGAGTCTTCCGCGAAAGTTATTTAGTGCGACCTTCGCGGTTCCATCGACAAATATTTTTAAGAGTTTTCAACATTTGGTTGAGTTTTTGTTCTTCTTTATTTCGTTTTGGATTATTATCGCCCTATTATAGTCACGCAGGGTGTTTTCAGCTCAGACTTAAGGTAAAACGAGACACAAAATATACTCTGACATAAATCTGTTTCGTTTTAACTCTGTCTTGAGTCTGAGTAGAGACAGAGTGCGTTCTATAGAGTTTCGCCTAAGAGTTATGACTAAAATACCCTGCGTATACTCCAGGAACTAGATTTTCATACTCGTAGGCGTATTATGATTGTGATTAATGAAGGTTTAAGTATATTTTATTAGCTAATACAGTTGCATATTATTTTTTGTCGCCAAAATACCAAAAGTATCTCATTTTCACAAAAAAGCCGTTGGTCGTTTTTTGCTTAACGACGCTTAGTTATGACTAAGATTATAAGAGTTTTATTATGACTGATGAGCATTAATTGATGGGTACATCAGTACTCCACCAACCAGATCAGACCAGAGACAGAGACAATTCAGAAATTATATGTATCTATATATATAAAATTCAAAGTCCTGACTGACTGATTGACTGACTGAGATATCAACGCACAGCCTAAACTACTGAAGTGAGAAACTTGAAATTTTTACAGTTGGTTCCTTTTATGACGTAGGCGCACACTAAGAAAGGATTATTGGAAATTCCACTCCTAAGGGGTTTATATGAAACTCCGTCATTTTTCAATCTGTTTCCATCAAAGTTGGTATTTGAGCTATCAGTTAAAAATAGGGAAGTACGTGTGTCACAGTTTTTGAAAATTCCACCCCAATTCCTAATTCCACGCGGACGAAGTCGCGGGGGCAAAAGCTAGTACAATATATGCCAGAAACCGAACCCGAGACTCTCATAAGACCACAGTGTTTACCACTCTGCCAGGGAGTTCGCCAAGTCGTATGAGTTGTGAACGACAAAGATTCAACTTTTATTTTCTGTCTAGGTCTAGCTGAGCTGGCAATCCATTGGGAAATCTAGATTTACACCGGGAACATCTATGACTTCTCTTCTAAGCTCTACGTAATATTGAATGTATTTTCAAGGATGGTGGATATTTTATGAGCTGCTCATAAAAGGATATTTATTTTAAATCCTTAATACCAGTTCAACGTCTATCCTATACGAACATTTTCCATACAATTTTCATCCGCGATTATACATTACATTACATTATTATACATTATGACAAAAACTCGTATCAGTTAAGCAATGCTCGAATGTGAGTGCCGAAAATTTCGCTCGCATTCGAGAAACTCTCCTTGTATAGGTAACTGAACCAGAAAATACTTTTATACCTATTTTTTTTTTCTAGACACTCTTTGTTTTTTGATACCAATAAACAAGCTGTAGGAAGTCCATTTTTGGGTAATATTATCTCTAATAATAGAGAGACATAATTTTACATACTGACTGATTCAAATACGTGTTCAATATGATGATGAGATGATGAGACCTGCAAGACAAGAGTGAATAGGCATCTTCTAGGCAAGCTCGCTACAACCTCATCATTGCTTTCTGGCTTGCTATTGTCTGTCTATATGTCTCCCACTAGGTGGAACTACATCAGTCGAGACGCAGGGAGACGTTGGATATTGGCGGCTCAAGACCGAGACCGGTGGAAGTCTATATAGAAGTCATTTGTCCAGCAGTGGACGTCTATTGATAGGTGTAAATAAAGATGATTGTTGTCAAGCGCAAACCTATCTTTTTTTTTTATTCGATGACAAGATAGCCCTTGACTGCGATCTTACCTGATGGTAAATGACGATGCAGTCTAAGATGGTAGCGGCCTAACTTGGAAGGGGTATAGCAGTGTAAATTCAACCCATACCCCTAATCGGTTTCTACACGCCATCGTGCCGGAACGCTAAATCGCTTGGCGGCACGTCTTTGACGGTAGGGTGGTAACTAGCCACGGCCAAAGCCTCCCACCAGACCAGACCAGAGATAATTTAGAAATTATAAATTCCTAAATTGCCCCCGCCGGGAATCGAACCCGAGACCTCCCAGTTATAAGACCACAGCGCTAACCACTGCGCCAGGGAGGTCGTCAAAATGTTGTTTATGTTTACCTTATAAAACTGGTATGCAGTCTATTATTTTAAAATGAACCTTTGTCATTCTGAAAACAATGGGCCAGCGTAGCAGTTGACATTCGGCGAACAAAGCGACCAATGGGCCGTCGGAGGCCGAGCGGCGAATTTACGATTCAGCTTATACCCCGCAGTAATTCGACAACTGCGATTTTATGGATTTTATTGCCAAAGCTTCTGGCGCCAAATGAAATCGACTTCTATTTCCGGTGACGGTTCCCGCAGGCGTTAGGCGCAATTGGCTAATGTGTAAGAGGTATTTATTAAAAATATAATATTATTGAATGAACATTAGGTACCGACAGCGTAAGGTGGTAAGTTCGAAATTTGGTGCATCTTCGTAATAATTGCAGACGAAATGCAACGAAAAACTTTTCTAAAAACATGACTAAGTACATAATTTTACATCCAATTATCTGGTGACAAAAATTTTTGTTTGGTGGTATGCTTGTTACCACCCTACTGTCAAAGACGTGCCTCCAAGCGATTTAGTGTTCTGGCACGATGGTGTGTAGAAACCGACTAGGGGGTATGGATTGAGTGTACCCTGCTAGACCCCTTCCAAATTAGTCCGCTACCATCTTAGACTGCATCGTCACTTACCATCAGGTGAGATCGCAGTCAAGGGATATCTTGTCATCGAATAAAAAAAAATTATCCGTGGTCGAGTTACAGTTTTGAAAATTTTTATTTTTATTTATACTGAGTGACTGAGGCAACTGTCAAAATATGCTCAAAACCTGTATTTTTCAACTAAAAATAAAGACCTAAACCCGTCTAGACAGAGTGGTCGAAAGATACGAAACATATTGGCACATGGTTCCATTCGACGAGGCAGTGAGCTGGCACACGCCAAGATACAATTCCGATTGACTGACTCTCAACGGGTAGTGCTGATTGGGCCATTAGGCGAGCGTGCAAATTGTCTCATATTTTGAAAAAATCTGTTTAAACGTGTCTTCCGTCGTGACGGAAAACACTAAATATAGTACCATTATTTAAAGCACCAAGCTGGCATAAGCCACCTCTATAATTATGACATTGTACAATTATAAAGTGCTTTTGAATATAGTATTTAATACTATTCTTTTTTGACACACTTGCACACATGCACGTGAAATTGCATGTCCAAAGTTAAACGGTAAAGATATTTGTGAGAATATGCTTCAAAGCTATGTAGTGCACTTATTAGTAAATATCAACCACATAATCATAATCATATATCACATTCCTATGAGTATTGTTGATCTGTCAGTGAATGAGTCCCTTCCTTAAGTTTCTTCTAAAGGCCTCCCTCACTAACCTCAATGGTGAATTATGTCGGTATTAAAAAAATTATCACAGCACGAGAGATAGAAAAGATCATTTTATTAAAACGCTGTGGGTGCATTAAAGATTCAATACGAAAAACGATACGACCAGATCTCTAAATCTCTAATCTGGATTTGTCCATTAAACGAACGTGCCGATTGTTTTGTATTTTTTGAATGAAAACCTCAAAGCCCTTAAACCAGTCTAAAGTCTAGACAGAGAGTGCAAAAGATAGAAAATATACTCGTAATAGCAAATGAGTCCATTCGATCAAGCAGTCATGTGTGTGAAAGCGAAGATACAATTCGAATCGACCGATACTCCGTAGTGTTGATGGGCCATTAAAAGAACGTTTAAAACCGTTTTATAGGTGGATACTGAAAGATTGAAAATCACTTGGTAAATGGATATCGATTCTCGCGCCGCACCGATAAAACGACTTCTACCGGTTTAAAAATACGTTTATGATTACAATTAAAGGATTAATGACTGGTTGTTATTTTACTTTACAAAGAATTGTAGATTTACCATTAGGTGTGTTAAATACTCAAAGATCATTAGGTACACTTTAACCAATGTGTAAAGAAACATTTAATAAGTATAGGCTTCTAGATGATGCCCGCGACTTTGTCCGTGTGGTTTAAGGTTTTTTGATCCCGCGGGAACTCTTTAATTTTCCGGGATAAAAAGTAGCCTGTGTGTTATTCCAGATTATAATCTATCTCTGGGATGGCTTGGTATTCACAGATATCCTTTCAAGAAATTTTGGCCAGCAATCGTCGAATGCAGTACGTCCTGAAACCATTTTAAATGATTAAGGATGGTGGGTCGTCTCCTCATGCCGAAGGCCTGAGGGGGGACGGGCTTCGAGGCCTAGCCTCATTACCCGGGCGGGGCGCGGGGGAGAACACTCCCCCGGTGATTGATTTCGGCCTTGAATGGCCGAGGCTCACTGGCGTGGGCCAGGAGCCTGTGGGTCGTCATGTCCGTGGGTGCTCCGCACCGCGGGCGGGTAAACCGCCGCCGCGTGCGAAGCGATGTCGTGTCCGGTGGAGGGCTCCGCGCTACGGGCGAGTGAATCGCCGCCGTGCGCGGAGCGGGTGTCAATCCGGGAGCTCTGCACCGCGGGCGGATAGTCCGCCGCCGCGTGCAGAGCGATGTCACGTCCGGTATGGGGTTCCGCGCTATGGGCGAGTGAGTCGCCGCCATGCGCGGAATCGGTGTCTGGTCCGGTGGTTCTCGCGTCGTCTTCTTCGTCGCTGGGGTCGCCTGCGTGCCTCCTCGGTGTTGGCGATCGCAGGAGCTCTCGAGGTACGGGACGCCCGGTCGTAGGTCGGCTGGTTAGCGGGGCGATGCCGTGGAGGTGCTCGTACGGTCCGCAGTCGGCGCGCGCGAACATGCGCCGCGCAAGTGTGCGGACGTACTCCTCCACGGTGGGCGTCTTGAGGTCGCGATGGATGACGTCGTTCCTCACGTACCTCGGAGCTCCAACGATCAGGCGGAGGCACTTGTTTTGGAGGACCTGTAGGCGGCTCCTCTGGGTTGCCGAGCAGAGCGCATACCAGGCGGGAGCCGCGTACGTCAGTCTGGAGCGGACATAGGCTCCGTAGATGAGGAGCTTGGTCTTCGGTGATAAGCTTGAGGTGAAGACTTGGTGAAGCATCGACCGTGCCGCCTTGGCCCGGCTCACAACATGGTTGACCATGGGAACCAGGTTTAGGCTGAAATGATTAAGGTGGTTTGATCCGGTCAGCGGTCACATCAGCGCCAATAGATGGCGTAGATTTTGTAATTAGACTTATTTTTTTTTTTATGAATGAAAATGTGAATATTTTTTTATAATAATATGGTTCCCGGTTGTAGCGGTATATTTGTAATATATCCAACTACGTTTCAGATGTATTTTAATTTTCAAAATACTTTCATTTGTCCCGATATAAATAAAGTATATTGAGCAGCAGTGCTGCTACCACCGCGTGATTATCAGTACAAATGAAAGTATTTTGAAAATTAAAAATACATCTGAAACGTAGTTGGATATATTACAAATATACCGCTACAACCGGGAACCATATTATTATAAAAAAATATTCACATTTTCATTCATAAAAAAAAAAAATAAGTCTAATTACAAAATCTACGCCATCTATTGGCGCTGATGTGCTTAGCTGACCGGATCAAACCACCTTAACGGTTCACCTTTACTGAGGCCACTAAAAATGTACGTAAGCCAATATCATATACTACTAAAGTTGCACAATGATTTGTTTGAAAGTTAAAGCAAAATCCATCAACGACAACCTCTTTTGTTAAGAGTGAACACGTTAACATGACGTCTAAAGCTCGTAAGATCCTGGAATCGTCTAGGTCTAGCCAGACTGACTGGAAGTTACAAAATCGATGGGCGGGTAATCTCGCTCGCCAACATTGCGCTGGGCTGGTAAAAGCCCGCGAGCTACAATTCCGATCTACGGCAGGGCTATCGGCTAAAAATATATCAATCCTTAAAGGACAGCATCAATGTCAAAATATGGCTTTTGGCGAATCCCATTGGCTAAAAACCATATTTTGACATTGATGCTGTCCTTTAAGGATTGATATATTTTTAGCCGATAGCCCTGCTGGTTTTCAATAGCGGCGTCTGGCCACTGAGAATGCGTTTTGTTTTACTTTTATGTGAAAAACATTAGATTTCTGTAATGGAATATTAACTTATTTTCATGTACGTAATTAAATTAATGAAGAAAGGAGTTTCTCAGATCCTTTGGCATACGACTCGACTAAGAGCACAAGATTTAGACTCTTAGTTATATAACAAACATCTGGTTAGTATCAGATGTTTGTTATATAACTGGGACTGACTGCGACCGATTAACGTGCTTTCAGAGGAGAGGAAGCGAAAAGGACAAAAAACACTCAACGTCTATCAACCATCCAGTTACCGACGAGGCTCTATGTTGCTTAACCAGGGTGATTGTTTGATAATGCGCCGTCACAACTAGGCCACATGGCCCCTTAATATCATAAACTAGCTTTTGCCCGTGGCTTTGCTGCTTAGGGGTTTTTAACCCCTGATTGACTACCAGTCAACCAGTGACTATTGATTATATTGTTTGTTTTTTAGTTTACTTGTTTAGTTTTACTTTTCTTTACACTTCTTTTTCCAAATTTGTAATTAGGTGCATTAGGTTTTGATTTCGTGTAGCCAGCGCCAGCTCGCCCTCAAAGTTTGGATAGATATTAATTTTAAGCTTATTTGTGGTTTTTTTTTGTTATCTAAATCTAACAATAAATAAAATAATAAATAAAAAAAAGTAAGTCCTCTTTTCCTTTTATTTATTTAGATTTTTCCGAGTCGTTGGTTTAATGACCGTAACCGCAGAAGCAGAGTTGCATAAGCACTAGATATGAGAGCTGTTCGGTGTTTCCACGCGACTTGAGAGAGGACTCGAGAGTGGTCCAAAGCCAGAGTGTTTTGCCATTCAAGTTTTTTATTCTACGGTGCAGTCGATACGTTTGGACCTGTTATCTCCCTAAAAACTTGTCATTTAATGGAAGTATAATCACAGATTATGTCCCTAAAAACTGTTGATTTGACGGAAGTCTAATCACACTGATAAAGGTGAACATTTACAACACATACAAATCACCTTTACACACACATATGTGTGTATGTTTGTTACTCCTTCAGGCCACAACGGATGACACGATTTGGCCACAATTTATATTTTATCCCGGAAAATTTAAGAGTTTCTGCGGGAATTAAAAAACCTTAATCCACGCGGACGAAGTCGCGGGCATTATCTCTCATCATCATCATCGTCGTTTAAAATTAATTGCTTGAAAGGAGCACAAAGACAAGTTACAATGCAGTAACCTTGAATGCATTCCATCAAAGCTTTATAATGGTATAGGTACTTAGGTCATCATCATGAGCAACCGATCAATGGCTCACTACTGAGCGCAGGTCTCCTTTCAGAAATAGAAATATGTTTTATTCAAATAAACTCTTACAAGCACTTTTGAATCATCAATGAATCTACCACTGGTTCGGAATGACTTTCCCGCCGAGAAGAGCCAGCAAGAAACTCGGCGGTTGCTCTTTTAAAAAAAAAAAAATTTTTACAATAGTTAATGAAACTATGGTATGTACACAGTGCTTCCACGATGAATTTTCCTAAGTCCAATACAATACAAATACAAAAAAATACAATAGAAATACAAATAAATACAATCCAATACATGTTAAGACAGGTAGGCAAAAGCAGACCCATTCCCCTTGGTGGCACCCGTTCACGAGCATGACGCATGATCCAGCCGTTGCTTCGCTCAACCATATTTGAGGGAACGTAACAAGGTCAGAGAAGGGTTATAGGCCGTAGTCCACAACAATCTCAATGCGTATTTGTAGACTTCATACACCTTTTGTTTCCTCTGCTCCTTCTAGCAACGCTGCGCCTCCCTTTTCGAAGTCACTATTCCAGCACCTGGAGACCCCAACTTCCATCGCTTCTTTCAGCCATGTGCCCCGCCCATTCTCGCCTCAGCTTTACAACTCGATAACCTTTGTCTCTAACTCTGTCGCAAATAAATAAGTTCATTACATTTCCAAGCTCATTTGTAGCTAAGTGTAACTCAAAATTTACATACAGGTAAATCCCGTTTGTGAATTAACGTCGCGAATAAGTCCGTGGCATCTCGAGCGTTCACGCCGCGCCAGCATTGACTCCAGATCTGAGCGGTCCTTTGTGTTTTGCGAAAAAGACAAAAAAGACTACGCGGAAACACGACCCACGCCGCAGCTACAAGCGAAACTGAAAAAGGAAGTTAGAAAATAAGTTGCGAGAGTTAAATACATTTATAATGAGTTAATTCCATTGGATATTTTTTTTTATTTTTAATTCCCAAACGAAAACAGGGCCTGTTGTAAGTTTGTCGTGTGTGTCTGTGTGTGTCTGTCTGTTCTCTTGTAGGTCCCTAACGAATGGACCGATTTTGATGTATAAATTGAATACGCCTGAGAAAATCTTCATAAATTACAGCTAAGATCCACCTCGATTACGTTAGCTTTCAAACAAAAAAAATCGGTCCATTCGTAAGGAAGCTACAACGGAACAGACAGACACACAAAAACACACATCAAACTTATAACACCCCTCATTTTCCACCGGGGGTTAAAACAGAAAATCTACAGTAAGTACACATCAGATCAACAACAATATCCTGGCTAACATTATAAATGCGAAAATGTGTTCGTTGGTTTATTTGTGTGTTGGTTTGTCCTTCAATCACGCTGCAATAGAGCTACGGATCGGCGTGATTTTTTGTATGGATATAGTTGAGGACTTTGAGAGTGACATAGGCTAGTTTTATCCCGGAAAATCAAAGAGTCCCAGCGGGAATTAAAAAACTAAATCCACATGGAAGAAGTCGCGGGCATCAGCTAGTCATCAATAAAATAAAATGATAATATCAGTAATATCATCTTTAGTGAACCTACAAGTAGTATGTAGTAGATAATATTCTGGCAACGTAAACTCTGCTTCAGTCACCGTTCTATCACAGTTTGAAAGCGTATCTACAGTGTCGGTGTTCAATTGTTTCGGTAATTGCACTCCGTTCTAAGCACAACTCAGCGGCGAATGGCGTCTATACGTCAGTCTGTCTGTCGCCAATATCGCGGAGGTTAAATATTTGCTCGAGTTCAACCTTCCGTACCTACTCGTAAGTTAGAGAAACTTGATAACAATTCTTCAACTTGATAAAATGTTGGAGAACGGTTGTGCGTCAGATTAAATATAAAATATTAGTCCCAATATACAATATATCCGAATCCGTTAGTCCAAGAGTACCTACTTATCGATTAAAATTTTTGGCATAGATTTTACAGATAGATTATATCATTCCGATCGAATATGTATGTATGTATGTGTCCAATATATACTAATATTGAATTAATGTTATCCGGCCTTACTTACTCAATATAGGGTAAAGATGCCGAATATGAGATACCATTTACATATTCTGCCATAAAAAATAAATTATTGCACTAATGACAATGAAAATTATTTATATTCGATAAGTATTTAATGAAGTTTATCCTTGAAAGACCGTTTAGTGCTAAATATAATAGATTTTTTGCAATATCAGATAATATTAGAAAAGTCAGAAATTACGTCTCAGGGAAATGGTCTCCTATTATGAGATACCAAGGGTTTTTAATATGAGATAGTATAGATTCAGAGAAAAAGGAAAGAAATCAATTCAAAAAACTTTTTATTGGCGATATTTATTAATCTACAACATCGTACTACTAAATAAAAAGGTTTTAGTAACAACTTAATAATATATTATCATGTGCTTGTGCCAAGTGCTTGATGTTCTTCAGATGTAGATGTAACCCATAAAATCGTTAGTTCAACTTTACAATATTTTTCTATTTTTGCTTCTAAATAGTCAGAAAAAGCTGGAGGTCATCCCATGAACCTTGACAAATACTTCTGCATTAGCATCTTTTTTGACATAACGTTCTAGGATACTCTTAAGAACATCGAAAGTTTTGACGCTATTAGGTAACATATTTGTTTGTTTCGCACTGCACTCACGGCCCGTATTATGGCATCGTGGTGTTTAGGACTTCTATGATCGACGGCATCTAGAAAAAGAGGTTTTTAAATAGTCGTATTTCTATACATCCTAATATGGGATATCTCGTTTAAGGAGCCCCCACGTGTCTCATATTAGGAAAACACCCACATTTAAAAACTAGGCTGCCTATTATTTCTTGACGAAGAAAATACAACTAAACTGCAAATGCATTGTAAAATTAATCATGTAACTGATACAATGACTGTAAATTTAAATCATTTAGTGTGACTATAAAGTTGTAACATACCTCGTTAATATTTGGTGTCAAAAATCGGGTTTTGTGGTTTCGTAAAAATCCGCACGTACACAACCTGACTTCGCCTCGAACTGGGAAACACCAACACATGTTTCGGTCTGTTGCCACGCGGCTTCTGGTGACAGTATCGCCAAATAGCTGCGGCGATTAGTTTCGCCAAAACCTAACTATCTCATATTTGGCAACTATCTCATATTCGGCATCCTTACCCTATATACGAAAAATGCGAAAGTGTATTCAACTGCTGAACAGTTCTTGATGAAAGGCACCGTGATAACTTGCGTCCGGAGTTATTTTAGGGTGTTTTTCTCTATGTTTAATGTGTATGGTGTCGTTCATTTATTCATTGCCTTGGTTAGCCACACTTGTGGCTTGCCTACACAACACATAGCAATTTGTAGGCTGACGTACGAAATCCCTAACCGCGTCTGAGCAAACTCTGTTTGCTGGGGCGTAATACCACAGCCACATAAAGCATTAATTTATGCCTAAGAACCTACGTCATCCTCGTCAAGTAATAAAAATAGTTTTATCTGATAGATAATACAAAATCGTTCACGACTTCCGCTGCATTTAAGCTTCAATTGCCTAACGGTTTGAGTGTGAAAACTGAAAACTGAAAGGTCGCAAGTTCGAACCCCACCCGTTGCATTTTTGTCGTACCCACTCCTAACACAAGCATTCCGCTTATTTGGAGGGGATAGGAGGATATTAGTCAACTTCAGCTAGGCTAATATTCTTTAAAAAAAATTATGTCATGCTATTCTGTCGAGGGAGGAGCTCAAGTTAATTATTAATTGCCCAAATTGTGGCCAAAATCACGAATAAATGGATTCAGATGTTTTTACGTAATGCGTATAAATAAATAGACAAACTAGGCTAAAAAAATAATATTAAGTATGCAACAAATTTCAATAATTTCTGTTACATAAGTTGGTCTTAAAATATAAAATATATCTACCAAGCTACCTGAGGCTAAACCTAAGTTTCAGTTTGGCTTTACTTTTTAAAAACCACTTTAATCTAATTGGCCATTTTAGTAGAATGCTGGTAGTTCGTACATAAACATAGGGGATTACTTATCTATCCCGAGATACGGGGAACGGCCACGTACGACGGATTTACGGGGCGTCCCGCACCCGTGACCCCGTAACTCTCGTCCCGATGCGGTACGGGAATCTTTTGATACGAGTTGCGATGTATTTTACGAGTTGTTTGGTGAAATGTACTCTGATAACTGATAAACTGTGAGTTATCAGTGTAAATAAAATTATCACGATAAACATTGCAATATTTCAAGACTCTCATAAAATTCAAAATTTTCATTGTGAGATCGCTATTCGAGTACTCGTACATTGGGACCTTGGTATTGGTTTTTTTTTTAATACATTATAGGCACACTATCACACCTGATTGTAAGTGATGATGCGGTCTAAGGTGTAACGCGTTTGCCTAGAAGATGTCTATTCACTCTTGTTTTAAAGATACCCAAATTGTACGTGTTAGGAAACACAGATCTTGGAAGAGCATTCCAGACCCTAGCGGTGCGAATCAGGAATGAAGTCTTAAAGCGCTTGGTGCGCGTAGATGAATCAACGACGTAGGGATGGAAGCTCTCCCTATGTCTTGCAGTGCGGTGGTAAAAAGGTGAAGGCGGGACAAGATCGGTTCATATACTATGTTTCCATCTCCTTAGCACTTTATTTTTGCGAATCGTTGAGATATGTCGGTAACTCTGGTTGTCCTAACAACCTTTTTTGTGAGACCCATTGTTAGCAAACATGTTTCGGGTCGTTGGGAGATTCTTAACGCTCCCTGACACGATATTATTTCGTAGGTATACTACATAATAATACGCAAAATGCCGTAGTGAAAACTGACAAACATAAAACAATCAATATTCAACAAATATCGCGAATAATTGTGTAGCGAACGCGGAATATCGAAAACTGCTGCCGAATCACAATGGATGAAAAATAATGGAACGTTCACAGCTCGCTGCACCGCGTAGTTATGGAAACCAAACGATCTCCTATGACGTGCTGCCTTCCTGGTACTGACAGCTTCAGAATTATGTTGGCTTTCCTTTGTTTCCGCAATTTGTCTCCCGAAAATCTATTAAATGTTTTCCACAGAAGCGTGCTTTGTGCGCGTTGAGTTAGATTTTTAAAATCCGCCGGAAATCTTCTGTTCTTTCGGGACAAAATGTAGCTTATGACACTTTCCAGGTTCTCAATTATGCCAATACATAAGAATCACTGTATAACCGATCCGTAGCTGTGTTGCGGCGTGATTGAAGGAAAAACCAACACTTTCGAATTTATAATATTAGTAGTAGGGATTTTTTTGTGGCATAAGTGATTGTGGTGAAAGATAACCACTTATCTCATGAAGATAATACATGTTCCAGAAAATTATTTTAAGAATATAACAGGGTTCTAGGACATTTTAATAGAATAATATGATTAAAGGTGGGAACGAAAACGGAACGTTAGAACACTATTGTCGTACCCATAACACACACACAAGCTTTGCGCTTCATTGGAGAGGAAATGTGAACATTGGATCTGTTAAACGTGGCCTAGTATTTCTTTCTGACTGCCTCGTTAGTCTAATTATTAGATTCCCATAAAATGTTAGGAAGTTGTTGGTGCGTCACTCCCGTGCCTCGTAAGTCGAGTAAAACCGGCGAAGGACCGGTCCTTCCTTGATCTCTCTCCAGTCGTGTCGGATTTCCGTCCCATCGGACTTTGAGAGTAAGGGAATGGAGACTGCACCTGTATTTGCGCACACACTTGTGCACGGCACTATCTCCCGCGCATATAGCTACTCTCTGTAGAGGTTGACTGCTGTAACCGGATTCGGTCGGGAGGACATTATTATTTATTTAAGTCCTTCCAAAGCGCGACCTACTTACAATTTTTGGTACAATATATATGTATATTGTGACTATAAAGCTATAGCCACTATATAGCAACGGCCTACGGTACTCGTTCGTTTACGGCAGAACTTTTTATTGTTCCCGTTTAAAAGTGCCTATAAACTGCCTCCTCGTAAATCTGGCTTTGAGACTGATGGTTACAAATGTAATAGACTTCAATCTTTTTGCTATTTACACGAAATGGGACAGTGTAATTGGATATATTTTCGTTATTAGATGTTACCTTAAATCGTTGGTTCAGGAAATGAACTTGGTAGGTAATAGTTATGATGACCGATTTTGAAAAACTGTTGGATAATATTTGGAAGTACTGCTAGTACTACTTCTACTATTATGAAAAATATCGTATTTTTATTGTATATCCAAGTAATTAACAAAAAAGTATTAAAAGTAAAAAGGATTTTGTAAATAATTAGATAACGAGATCAAAGCGCGATGTACAAGTTTAATTCTGATGTTCGTCTAAGTTTTGTTCTATGTATCACATGTACATAACATTTTCAAACTCTTCTACTAGAAAATACCAACGAAATAGCCTCAAGAGCTGAAAAACTTAAGAATGTATTCAAAAATTGCATGCTCTCTTATATCTAACAAATAACAAGAAAAGAATGTATCGTACAGAATTTTTTCAAGTGTCTTCAAATCACACAATAGCAGTCAAGACGGTAAAACATTTTGGTTTCTTTTTCAATATTCAAGACCCCATGTATTTATGGTAGGCGCTTTTCATATTGACTGGATAACCGCAGGACTTCTGAGCGCTATAATTGTGTCTTTTTGCAGTAAGACATTTTATTGTTATGGTGTTATAAGCGTACATTCACCGTGAAATTGCAATTGTGTGCAAAACTATTGTGGAACTATAGTGAATTTTTACATGGAGCGATTCACTTAAACGATTTTCTCAGACGCTTTAGAGAACACTTCGAAGTACGTAAACTAAAATCAGGTTAGTGGCGAAGTGAGCCACAAGGCGCGATTGAAAATATGTAAAGGTCAAGGAAAATTACAATTTGGTTTCAGCAGCCCTAGCACATTCAGTGAGAAAAGTCTCCTTTCGCGATTTTTTTTCGCTTTGTCCATGCTAAGACACGGGAAAGCAGTTGCATCGATTGTTCTTATTCTTGCAGGTTTATGTGCGTACACCTCTTTCAGGATCAGCCGACACGTACGCACAGCATGTTCGAGGGAAATGAATTAATACGATCACCGCACTGGATGGTGCGGATTTATATTGCCACTGTGATACCACTGCATTGTACGCTTTTATCGGTTTTTTTTTTATATTTTTTTTCAATGTCCTACTACCAAATTGCTTGTTAGAGATCAGTAATAAGGGCGCCCTTGCAACCAGCACTTCTTTCTGTTCTTCTGGTCTTTCTGTTCTGTGTCTTTGTAATGAAAAAAAATGATTTAACCTTAGTCACTTTCGAGGGAAGCCATTTCATTCAATTTATGCTCTCTGGTCTTTTTTTTTTTTGAAAAAATATAATAAAAATAAATAAATAAAATGTTTTGTTTCTTTGTGTTTTGGTATAATAAACTTACTATTACTACTTACTAATACCGGAGCGGGCTGTTTTATTTGTTTTCAAGCTCCTATTTGACCCCTTTAGGGTTTAAATTTTGAAAAACCCTTTCTTAGCGGTTGCTATCTGGAGGGATATCTAAAAGGAGTGCGGGCTAAGAAGGTGTGGAATGTATGGTAGTTTTATTAAAACTTGAATCAGGGTAACGATAAATCGCTTGGCAGCACATCTCTACCTTAAAGCACACTCCTAAATTACACCTACGAGTAATCTAACCCAGAAACTTCCAATTATAATACCATAGCAATGACGCTTGTGCTATAAGGCCGCTTATCAATACTAAGCTTGTACCTATATCAGACGAACCGTTTAATTAGACAATAACCGCAGGCCAGTTAGTGTATACAGCGTGTTGTATTGATTCAATTCCTAGACGCACACTGCAGGTGACACACTCACTGAACAGTGATTAACAGTGTACACTCCGACTTGCTAAGTTGACAGGGGAACTAAATTCAAACTATGTTGGTACCAGTATACTCGTATAACTTGAATAAACAGTAGGTACTTAGGGCATCGAGTTGCGAATCAGAAGTGGCAATGGGCGGGACAGATAGCTCGGACTATTTATGTACTTTAACTAGCTTTTGCCCGCGGCTTCACTCACGTTAAGTTCGATTTTTCAAACCCCTGTTTTACCCCTAACTTTCAAATATCTTTTCTAAGCGGATGCCTACATCATAATAACTATCTGTATGCCAAAATTCAGCCCGATCTGTCCAGTGGTTTGAGCCTGTACGTTGATAGATCAGTCAGTCGCCTCTACCTATATATTTAGAAAAAGGATCGATTTAAGTACGTCTATTTTTCTACACTCCGAAAACCCTCCTTAGTATATACCCTCTACAAGAAAATCCTTACACTTGATACCACATCCCCCAAACGACTATCGTAAGCTCGATCGTTAAGAGCATCCAATTTATGTCAGTGTGTATGTCAGAGTGCGCTAAGACGGGAACTGCGGTCAAGGCGCGCCCTTCCAAGCTCCACAAGAACCATTCAAACCAGACCCCACTCTTACTGCCAACCCTTTCTACTCCCATCAAAAAACAACGAACGCAAAGTGCAAGAGCAGCTCACGTTACATTGGCTGAGCCGTCAGACATGACCACTCCAAGGCCTTATTTGATGCTCAAGTGAAACCTCTTAGAAATCCTTCAAGGGGCTTAAATTAACTGGGAGGGAATATCTTTGCATAGCACTCATTTGGCCAATTATGAATGGTCCCGGCTTTACACTAATTTGTATGGGCGAAAGGATCAATTTAAGCGGATGCTTGTAACGGATTAGAGTCGATAAATAAGAAGCATTAGAACCGCTCTCGAATGATGTTTCAGCCGATTTCAGCTGTCATTTTGAGCCGATTTCGGTGGAATTTCGGTAACGTAGAAATTAATTATACTTCTCTTGGCGAATGCAATTGGTTGTGTAATTAAATCCGTTGTTTAATTAATATTATTTTACACGGTATTCACAAGTATGCAATATTGTTTTACTCGTAATTTCCGTACTCAAATTGAAACAGGATTCAACAATGTAGGCATGCACCTTGCACTATTGAATTATTATGTAGCACATGCAATTAACTCTCAATAGAACTTCATTTACCGATGTAATTATAAAATTTTTCGGTGCCTGATGATATACTTAAATTTTTTTATGATTTACAATATTTTTTTGTTTTAGTTGAAGTATTCGTTAGCAATGTATCTTCACAATACGGGATATTTTATTTATTTCTTATTATATCAAGTTATCGTAGTATATACATAATAGTCGTAGGTACACTTACAGTCTAACTAAAACTATCTAAAACGTGTGCATGCTAAGCTTTAAATCTTACCACACAATTACACTTAAATTCCAATTAAAACTCAATGCAATTAAGTTAAATGCCTACATAAACATACATTTAGCTATAGCTTTAGTTCTACAGTAGCTTTTATAGAACTGAAAATAGAAATACGTCAGTTTCGTATACTTGACTTATCATCTGTAACAACCTTCTCCCTTCTTTATATACGAGTACCTATGTCTTTGTAAGTAGCGATATAAAACTTCTTAATAAGTACCAAAGTACCACTCAGTCCGTATGATCATCCCTGATCCCCATTTTTCCCCAAATATCTAACTAAATACCACGCCTTTTCCGTGTATCTCCGTTGCGACGTTAATACAGGCCGGGTTTGCGGTATTAGGTAGCGGGAACTTTTCCTAACCACATACAGTGTTAGAATTAAATGTACAAGATGTACATAATTTCCTATTATAAACTTATTCTTATCAGTTTTTGGCCGCAACTTTGTCCTCATTGAGTTTTTTTTAATCCCCCAGGGACACAATGGTTTTCCGGAATAAAAATTACTTATGTCATTTTCCATGCAAAAATCAAGTCGATCGAATACTCCTTTGCTGCGTGATTGAAGTAGAAACAAACGCTTTGGAGTTAATACTTCTGCTAATGTAGTACATAATTATTATTTTCTATCATTTATTTATATACACATTTATCCTATTGTTTTTAAAAATGCTTACAAATATACATTTTACAAATATAAATATAAAAAACATCATTAAAAACAATAAAACAAATGGGTCCCACTTGCTGCGGGATAGGGACCCAAGCAGTCAGTGGTCAGGGCTCCAGAGCCCTCCTCATTGTGAGGAACCTCCTCACAATGCGTGCCGTCTCAAGGAGTACCTACCGCCTTCTGTATCCTGCTCTTGATCCAAGTATTAAGCGAAAGTTTCTTAAGATGTTGATCGAAACTTTTCGCTATGAGACCATAATATTATTACAAATGCTATATACCTACATACTCGTATATAAAAATATATATATATATATTTAAACATAGGTACAACATCTCCCTATAGCTATACTGTCTCTCATTTTAAGGAAAAATAAAAGATATAAGGGCAATTAGTAACTTGAAAGACAAATTCAGTGTTCTCGAAAATTCTAAGCTTTTTAGAGCACGAAAGTATCACGTCACTCCCAGAACTCCAGCCACATTAATTACTCTTGCCAGAGCATTTTGTTCCCCACACTTTGTTCCCGCCACTCTTCATTAATTTTATACCAGAAAATTGGTGGAGCCGTATTATTATTAGAGAAGATGTCACTTCGAAGTAAAAATGTAGGTAATTTAAAGGATAATAAATAATACAGTAAAATTAATGACGAAACTTTAATTCCTAAATACAACAACGAAAAATCCGCTATGTTGATTTATTCGTTTAAAATGTCACCCTGTTCATCAAAATCTTTTTAGTAGAATGCATACGTAAATACAAACATACATACATACTAGACTGCTAAAATCATAACCTCTTTGGCTTTACCGTGGTCGGTTAAAAGCAAAAGCAAGTCTCTTCGACAAAGTATACAAAATCGTTGAACATTTTCGTTTTCCAACTTGCACAATATAAAGTTAAACCGTAAACGTCCTTTGAATAAATTCTTCGCAACGGCGGGTACTTTCAGGGCATTCTGAAACAATGTTCATACATTTTTGCTGAAAGGCCAGACTTGCTCCCACATGTTTAAGCTTGTTAAACGGGACAAAAATGTTACTTTATGAGCACTTTGAAAGTAATTAATTATTTATTTTTAAGGGTCTTTTACTCATATAATAATGGGCGTTTATCTAAATATATAGAAGGAAAAGGTGACTAATAGAGTGACTGACTGATTCGCACAGCTTAAACTACTGGACTAGCTATTATGACGTAGGCATCCGCTAAGAAAGAATTTTTGAAAATTCAATCCGTAAGGGGATAAAATAGGCATTTGAAAATCGAATTTAACGTGAGCGAAGCGAAAAATTATTCCCTTTCCTTGGAAAGCATGTAAAGCACTCAGTTGAACTCTTTCCGGTCGGATCGCCATCCCATCAAACTATGAAAGTGTTGGAATAGAAAGCGCAGTTACGTCTGGAAACATATATATTTGTAGTTAAAATTGGCTGCCATGACGGAAATTCGGTCGAAAGTCGAAAGGGTGCATCGTGAAACTCGGGAGAGACTCGCGTCCGAACGACGAACCATGATCTGCTTTAGATTACATGGCTTCAAGGGAAGCTAAACCCCTATGCAGTATGCAATAATAGCCAATATAAGTCCACAATATGTACATCGATAACACGATTCTGAGAAATTGAAAAACGGTTATAATAACCGCATTTTCGCATAAACCGAACGAAATAAGCATACTTAAGGGACGTTGTGTTATCACGAACATTCCATGGCCTCGAGCCATGAATTCAGAATTCCATAAAACAAGCATTCCAAGGAAATCGGCAGAAAAACATCGGCATGGGAGTTGTGGACCATTATGCGCCCTATCGGAGAAGTTTGACATGTAACGCGTATTATGGGATAACGTATCTATCTACGTATTTTTGAAGCCCTTAACTTAAGTAAGGGTTGTCACTCGTATAGTACGTTTATCTGACGAAGTTACGGGCGCTTTACTTGTGGTTACGTCGTGTACATGCACATTGCGTAAGTGTGCGTGCCTGTCAGGAGCTAAATGGGAGCGGTCAGGCGCTAGCAAGCTCTCGCTCACACTTATACAGATACGACACACACACAACCATGAGTCGCTTACCTTCGTGAATTGAAAGAACTATACCTAGCAGAGATCAAAGATATGTATCGGTAAATACTTGTTCTGTCGGTCGATCCTATTTTACACATTTTACACTTTTTAACCGACTTCCAAAAAGGAGGAGGTTATCAATTCGGCCGGTATCTTTTTTTTTTTTTTTTTTTCTATGTATGTCCACCGATTACTCCGGGGTTTCTGGACCGATTCACGAGATTTTTTTTTTAATCGACAGAGGAAGCTCGCGAAATGGTCCCATAAAAATTTTTACCTTCAACTCCTCAAGCCTGATGCTGCAGGGGTAATTCCCCCCTAAATTATGGGATTTTAGGAACCGTCATTTATGAATTAGTATGCTTGGCCTAAGCATATACTATATCATAGAGCTCCAGGTCCTACTCCTCAATCCTGATGCTGTAGGGTACTGCCCACCTAAACTATAGGGATTTAGGAACTGCTAATCATGAATTGTTATTGTATGTAATAAGCATATACTACACTATTGAGGTCTAGGTTCTAGCTCCTGAATCCTGATGCTGCAGGGTACTGCCCACTTAAACTGTGAGGATTTAGGAACTTTCGCTTGCGAATTGATATTGTTAGTATCAAGCATATTCTACATCGTGGAACTCAAGGTCCTAGCTCTTCAATACTGATGCTGCAGGGGTACTGCTTACCTAAACTGAGGATTTAGGAACTGTCGTTTACGAATTGATATTGTTATTACCGAGCATTTACTACATCATAATGCTCAAGGTTCTAGCTCCTCAATCCTGATGCTGCAGAGTTGGAGGAATTACGAATTGATATTTAGTTTCGAATTGATATTGTTGGTACCAACCATGGACTACATCATGGAGCTCCTAGTCCTAGCTCTTGTGTATTGTTAATAAGTACTGTAGGTACCAAGTATTGAACTACATTAGTACCGTAGCGTTGGAGGGAGGGGAGAAAGAGAGCAGGAACAAGCTACACTAAAAAGCTTAAAATAAAAATTCTTTTCAAAAAACCGACTTCAAACGCCACTACAAAGTATAAAAATAATTTTATTTTGTACACGTTTGTTGAAGTCGGGCGGGCTTAACTAGAAACGATGAAATCGATGCGCGACGCTTACCTTATGATGACATATAAAAGACACGCTTATTGAAATCGGGCGAGTATCGCGTATCGGATTCATCGTTTCTATTTAGGCCCGCCCGACTTCAACAAACGTGTACAAAATAAAATTATTTTTATACTTTGTAGTGGCGTTTGAAGTCGGTTTTTTGAAAAGAATTTTTATTGAGGTAATCTGTTGTTATACGATTAGTGTTAATTTTCATCAAGTTTTATAGCAATGTTAGAATGATTCCATCTTGTTTTTAGTAAGTAGGTAAATATATTATATTAAACATACTTTTCATTTCTTTTTTTTGAACCACTATAATATAAATAATAATGAGTATGTAATTATGTTTTGGCTGAGTTATAGACGTAATAGCGATTCTACCCTGAATATTATTTTGTTCCGTCAAAGCAAATAAACAATAGGAATTAAGGAAAGAACAATGAATGACCTGTTTGAAAAATAAATAATTAAAGTGTAAATTATATTTCTAAGTCCTTTTGTGAAATTGTATTTCTAAAAATGAGCCTAAATAGGTATTCTTTTTAAGAATTTCCTCGAAAAAGCGATGTGCCAGCCCTACCCTCAAGTTGCAGAGCTTCCGTTTTTTTTTATTTTGTTACATTTTTATCTACTTTCTTCATGTTTAAACAGGAACCGCCTGAGGACTTTGTTTGTTTGTTATCTTTAATTGAGGAAAAAGTATGAAAAAGAATATTTTTGATTCTCCCTTTTTATGATACTTATATTATTATGACGTATTTTAACGATACAAGTTTTTTTTAAGTCTTAAAAAACACGATAGTTAATTTTCTTAAGTATTAAGAATGCTACACTAATTGACTAATATTCCTCTTCCTTCAAATAAGCGTAAAGCTTATTTTAGGAGTGGGTACGACAATAGTGTAACGGATGGGGATTGAACTGGCAACCCTTGAGTATTCAGTCCTTTCCTTTAACAGTTTGGTTATTGTGTCACTGATAAAAGTGCTCTATTTTCTTCGATATGCCATTAAGGCTGTTAGCATATCTCTACCTCAAAACCAACACTTCTTGTCCTAACATAGACATGTTGACTATACATATAAACATAGTATTATATACATCTATCCCTTATGTATCTATCCCAATTAAAATTTATAAGAAAACTATAATAATTTAGCTCAGCAAGTTGTGAAACTGAAGTGGAAATGGGCGGGGCACATAGTTCGAAGAGGTCGATGGGGTCCCAAGGTGCTGGAGAAGCACATTGTTGGCAGACCCCCCACTAGGTGGACCGACGACATCAAACGAGTGGCTGGGAGTCGCTGGATTCAGGCGGCGCAAGACCGAGGCCTGTGGAGGTCCATGCAAGAGACCTATGTCCAGCAGTGGACGTATATCGGTTGATAAAGAAGCAAGAAGAAGAAGATAATAAATTATTTTATATTTTGTTCCGCTGCTGCGGTTTAGCGGCGGAAATGTGTTCGCAGCCTTAAAATGTAAATGCTTTACCTATATTTTTCTCCTCTCTAAAGTTTGTATTTTTATTTGATTGCAGGTAAGAAAAGCAGTTATTGTATCCGTTGAAGAAAACAGTAAGCTATTTATATATTCGTTCTTTTGCCTATAATAGACGTAGCTACGTACATTACAGATATTTTGTAGCTGAAAATAAAACCTCCGAACAAAACTTTATAACTTTCATTACCACTCCACTGTGCAATTAACCCAAAAATACGTAATTTGGTCAATCAAGGGTGCAGCCGACAATTACAAAACTAATTTGCATTTTTACCGCTTCTGCGTGTTTTAATAATATTTATATCGACTTCTGAATTTTGAGTCGTCGTCAAAAAGCAGAATAGCATAACTCCGTAAAATCTCCACAGAGGTTAGCCATTTGCGCATGAGATATTATAGTGCGCAAACGCAAGTGCACTCTCTATTCCCTCACTCTTATAGTCCGATGGGACGGAAAATCCGACACGACCGGAGAGAGATTAGGCGCATGACAGACGGCTTTAGGTACGTGCTCTCCGAGGCACGGGGGTGACTCACCGGCAGCTTCCTAACTCCGGGCTAGTACCTACTGAAAATTTGAAAAAAAACGACTATGCTGCAGAGACTAGGCAAAGGTCTTGAAACCCTTAAGACCATAAAAGTATGGAAGCTGGAATACTTTGGCCACATCCCTAGGAATAACAAATACGACCTCCTGCAGCTCAATATTCAAGGAAAAATTCCAATTTCATGGCAGCAAACCAAAAGCATGCAGCATGATTTATATGAAAATTCATACAGCTGTTGTAAACGCAGATCGCATGTCGTTTTCAGGAGGTACGTATTGCCTCCGGTAAGCAATTAGTGGATATTGCGCAAGTTGGGGCAATAAAATACTTTCTTCATCAAGGTAATGGGCGCGATAAGTGTTCGTCATCGCCACTGCTAGTTGCTACGTCACTGTTGTTGTAGAGTAGGTACTCCATTCATGTTAAAACTCCTGTAATATTTTTTTTAATATTAGGCATTCATATATTGCGTTCGACAGTATTTGTCTGGTGGGAGGCTTTGGTCGTGGCTAGTTGCTACCCTAACGTCAAAAGACGAGCCGCCAAGCGTTTTAGCGTTCCGGCACAATGGCGTGTAGAAACTGATTAGGGGTATGGGTTGAACGGACACTGCCGTACCCCTTCCAAGTTAGCCCGCTACCATCTTAGACTGCATCGTCACTTACCATCAGGGGAGATCGGAGTCAAGGACTAACTTGTTATCGAATAAAAAAAACAACAAAGGCGATTCGAAGTATGTAATTACATATATTCGGTCATCTCTATATATTCGATTTTGCTTCCGGCTTTGCCGATTAATGCCGACCGAATAATGACCAATTTGGATATTTGGCACAGAGATAGATTATAGTGTGGAATAACACATAGGCTACTTTTTATCCAGAGAAATAAGAGAGTTCACGCGGGAATTAAAAAACCTCAATCCATGCGTAGGTACGATATAAATATAATTAATTAGAGCCTGTTTCACAATCGCCGAATAGTGTCTAAACAACAGATTAAGTTGACAGTTTTTTATCGACTATCTGTCAAGACGTTTATTCATTCGTCGGTTACAAGGCGATAAGGAAAAAAAACATTTTTTTGAATGCTAGGCTACCACAATATCCGCACAAAAACAACTCTAATTGATCACAGTAAAAATCATTTTGTTTCCAACTAAGATATTTTGCTGGAGATTTTTCCCAAAAACACATTAATTTGCGCGGCAACGGAGTGTTAGAATTGACGATTATCTTCAGCGGGGGTTAATGGGGCAAACGTCGGGGAAGTTTAGATAAAGACGCGTGAGAGACGGCGCTTACAGGTTAGGAAGGAAAAATATGAAATATCATTGGAACATGAAAAAGAAACAGTAGTATTGTGGCAACGATCTCTAAAAATTTATTCAATGCTTCTAATGGTGCCCAAGCAAAGGGGAGGTTTTTCTGGTGGGAGGCTTTAGCCGTGGCTAGTTACCACCCTACCGTCAAAGATGTGCCGCCAAACGATTTAGCGTTCCGGCACGATGCAATGGCGTGAAGAAACCGATTAAGGTTATGGGTTGAATTTACACTGCTATACCCTTTCAAAGTTAGCCCGCTACCAACTTAGACTGCATTGTCACTTACCAGCAGGTGAGATCGCAGTCAAGGGCTATCTTGTCACCGACTAAAAAAAACAATAAATTCTAAATTGTTGTGTAACAAAATATTGAAAATTGTTTAAAAATTGTTTTTAGCAATAAAAAACATATAAATTCAAATTATAACTTTTTAATGGATCCAACAGTTACATAATATTTTACGATGTTATATGTACAACACCTTAGAAATAAATATTAATAGTAAATGATACATTATATAGTACACACGTGGGTGCGTAAATAATATCTTACAAGTAGTAGCTACAAAATTTCATACTAATTTAGAAAGGAATTTAAATAACATAATAACAAATTGTAGCAAAATATAGCGTAGAATGTTCAATCAATCGTCATATATTACTACTGTAAAAGCACCATTAGGTATATCCTCGCACTTTGCAATGAAATTACAAATAAATAACACGCATTATCATTAAGCGTTCACTGGGTTGTTATTTCTATACCTAGAATTGAAATGATTGTCAATAATAATCATCAGATGTAAGTGCAATTTACTGAAAATGTGTATTCAAAATCAATTTCGGTCTCCGATTTAGCAAAATGGCGACGGGAAATCGCTGATCGGAAACGGGAGGGCTGCTATTGTCTCCCGGAAGTGAGGCTGCGCAGCCGTGCCCCCGGAAATGGCTTGTGGCGTGCTGGTACGTACATTGACCACTGGGTGGGTAATATGGGTAACGGGGATGTCGGATGTAGAGGGGAGTTTTACATGCGTAAGTGGAACATCATGTTTGTCGCGAAATTCTGTTCGTCAAAAGGACATGTCCCAGTTTAGTATGGAGGGTGGTTTTTTATTCTGAGTGTCTATTAACCAGAACCAAACTGCTATCACAAGAGAAAAAAATATAAAATTAAACGCCATTTAAATAATAATTTTAGAAACCCCCATTTTTTTTTAATTAATAAAGAAAAATATTGTTTGTAGAAAATATTTTTCGATGGATGGCAACATTAAAAACATTTTCTTATCTAGAAATAATTGAATCTGACACCTGTTACTGTCACTTTAATGTCATTTAAATGTCATTTAAATGCCAAAAATTCAAAAACGTCATTACAATTGTCACTTTTGACAGTCCTGACAATCACCTGACATTGACAAGTTACCTAGACAAATAATATTTTTGAAGTTTTTTTTTTAATCGGTGCGTAATCACAAGCAAAGGTCCATAAATGCATCAAAACAAAAATAGTTATTTGTTCAACAAGATAGCAAAGTTCATTTTTGTTGCGAGTGCCTAGTTTGAATCCCGAGCGAGCGAAGGATTCTAATATAGAATCACGAGCGTAGCGAGTGATTCTAAGTTAGAATCCTGAGAGAAGTGAGGGATTCAAAGGCACAAGAAGCAAAAACTTTGCTATCGTGTGATACATACAATTTTTCACCTCAATAGCGAAAAAGTACAAGATGTAAGAGAAATATTTATTAAAACATAAAGGATATTTTAAAATTTTAAAAATTAGGTTTATTTATTTAAAAACTTTTCAATATCATGAGCGGTGAAAACTTTAGATTTTTTGGATTTGTGCCCCTCCGACTGTCTTTTCAAAAATACAATAAGTTTAGGATAAGTTTCAATGTGAACGTCGCATTTCGATTTGATTGTAGCTTTTAACATGGAGTAAATACTCCATAATGTAGATGGTTACCTTGTTTTAGACAATTCCATGAAATATGATAAAATCACAGTCTCTGAATAGGACTTCGCATCCTTAGAAAGTCTCCAATCATTAAATAATTCATAGGCTTTCAAGTATTTTTCACGAGACTATTCCGGAAGAAAGTTTAATTCGCGTTAGACACTAATTCTTTTAATTCTGAATTATAAGTAGATTCACTCATTTTGTTATTTTAAAATTCTTACAACAAATAACTTCTAAGAAATTAGTACCTAATTAAGATATAGAATAGAGTTAATTTTTTTTTTTTTTGCCGCCATTTTATATTACTCTTTTGTCTGCGTTCGGAATTGTGTCATTCATAAAATAAAATATATTAATTAATTAATTTTAATTTTCTTTTATGTTTCATGTGTGTTACAGAATTATAAAGTCTAAAACACATTTACGAAAAGTAAATAGTTTAAATAATAAAATAGAGAGTTAAAAAATTTTGTCGAAATAAAATGTATGGGGTATGCAATATTATATACAAAATTTCTGAACGTTTCTTGAGACGGTGAGTTGAAGAAACGCCAATCCAATGCGTTCTATATTCAAAACACTTTTTCTCACTGAGTGAGCAAAAACGACTTTTGCTCACTGGTTTTGGGCAGCAAAGGCGCCCTTTTTGAGCTAGAGAGGTGAAAAAAATATTTTCTCCAAATCGGGGTCTTTAAAAAATCGGTAAATTATTTAGATAGAAGCCTTTTTGGATCTCTATCGAACTATATTAAAATCATTCTGGTTAATTACACTCAATAATAAAAAACCATTTTGGGACAACTCCTTTAGGAGTAAAATTAATATAACCTTAATACCATACAGATGACACAAACTGTATACTTAAATCCTACAGTTTTTTTATTTTAATTTTAGATGTTATGACAGTACACTTCGTATTGAATCTATCTTAAAACAGAGTTTCCTGTGTTCATCATTTAGTAAAAATAATGCTTGTTCAAAATTTTTGTCAGTGCTAATACTTTGCCAAAAACGAATGAAGACCTTCAACAAAAATATGCATGTATTTATATTTTCCACTAATATGTTCTAATTATATAATATGATCTATAATAGTACATCGAGCCGTGATCGCTGACATATCGCAAGCGACAATATTACCTAAATTGAGTTTTTTATTAAAACGATATTTTAAACTTTAAAGGACTAGGGCACGTCGACATTTCCCAGAAATATAACATATTAATTCAAAAATATTATGTTATTTTCCTAGAAAAGGTCGACGTGGCGTTTATAGTTTAAGATATCGTTTGTAATAAAAAAAACTCAATTTAGGTAACAATGTCGCTTACGATACGGTAGCGGCTCGACATGTTTATAATTCCTTTTCTTGAATAAGTGTAAAAACGGTCAAGAACTGAAGTTAGGGTCTAATTTTAAAATTAACAGGGTCAAGATTCAACAATTTAATCTGGGAATGGTGACTTTCATGGCACTTCGCGTAGCAACAGCCTCTGAAGGAGAAAATCGCTTCGTTTAAAATGCAGAGAGCGGGTGCCCTCTACAATGGCTGAACCAGCTCTTTGACGCAGAGTTACTTGAGTATTAATTTGAGATGCCCTCGCAGAATAAATTAGTGACCAGGCGTCTTGATATTATGTCAAGTTTATGGGAAATTGGAACGTCAAGTTATCATGATGATAACTTGACGATATTTTTTAAAATCCTATTCTAAATATATAAAAGGAAAAGGTGACTGACTGACTGACTGATTTATTAAAGCATAGCTACAACCACTGGACGCATCAGACTGAAATTTGGCATAGCGATAACTATTATGACATAGGTATCCGCTAAGAAAGAATTTTTGAAAATACAACCCCTAAGGGGGTAAAATACCGGTTTGAAAAATTGAACTTAAAGTGAGCAAAGCCGCGGGCAAAAGCTAGTCATATTATAAATGTGAAAGTTTGGATGTGTGGATGTTTGTTACTCAATCACGTCGGCTGAATTGAAACCGATTTGGCTGAAAGGCACAAAGATAGATTATAGTCTAGAATAGCACATGGGCTACTTCTTAACCCGGGAAATAAGAGAGATCCCGCGCGACTCCAAAAAAACCTCAATCCACGAGAACGAAGTCGCGGGTATCAGCTAGTGGTACCATAAAACTTAGTTTGGAATGGCGCGAAGAATACTGGCTGCGTTTCCGCAATAAACAGCCAGACTGATCCTTTGCGCAAAAAAACAGCCCACTGTCACCATGAGGATGAGGCTTGGATGAGGCAATTAACCGCGGTGAAATGCCTCGTAAATTTTTCTGCACTTGACGTTCCATATTCATATTATTTTTTACTTTATTTCGTAGTAGAGGGGGAACGTAGCTTGTTTTTCTGCGTAAATTAAATATTCCATTTGCGTAATCATTAAATCAGAGACAGTGTTTGATTTTCCTTGATATAAAAATATTTTAGGGAAGACAATCAAAAAATCTTTTGTTCAGAGACAGTTATTTTGAAATTATAGACAGACACTTCAATTTTATTTATTTGTTAAGATTTCTAGAACTGATTATGATGTCATAATATATTCACGCCGCAAATTCTAACATTTTTGACGCATGCAATCTGAACATCAACAGGAACGAAAATTGGAAAATTTGGCAACACTTTTGTGAACTCGGCTTTAGATTTATCTTTAGATAAAGCCGAGTAATCTTTTCGGGTAAGTATACACTGTATGCCAGACAGGCATTTTAATAGAGTTTTCACTGCACAATGTGCTTTAAAAAGACATCTTTGCAGATGCGGAAAAACCAACTAAACTGCGCAACTACAAGGCAACTGGCAAACAAGTTTAATAGCGATCCGATATATATATCGTATATATATATCGCGCATACATTCGTCGGAGCCAACTCGTCTGGCACAGTGTGCAACTTGGAGAATTTTCGCTAGTCAAACGTTTTTATTATAGGAAAATTTTTGTAACATTGCACGGACTAATTTAAACTTATGCTGCTATTTAAGCTTTTCTATAAGGACTAATGAGATGGTGATTGATGCTCGAGTGTAAAATTGTTGCATTCTGATCCTGTGATAGATTCATTTGACGATTCGGAAGCCTTTTGTAAAAGTTTGTTATTTGAATAAAATATTCTATTTCTATCGACCGAAAGACCGAAAGAATTTCGTCTGAATGGCCGATTTGCCCTCTGCAATTTCACCCATTTTTTGATACCCAACTCTACCGGCTGAAATTTTAATGGTTGTACTCCCTGAAAGAGGTGAATGTGCTCATGAAACTGAACAACTTTCCCCAGGGAACATAGGTCAAAATATGAAAAAAAAAATTGGACCTTCCATACAAACTTGACGATCAGCTGATTGATTTACTATGGGAGGTCCAAATATTTTTTTTCATATTTCGACCTATGTTCCTTGGGGAAAGTTGTTCAGTTTCATGAGCACATTCACCTCTTTCAGGGAGTACAACCAATGAAATTTCACCGTGTATATGCCATTCCATCGAAGATAAAAATTTTAGTAATATTTTGTTAAACACAGTATAGTACAACGGGGGAAAAAATTGCGAATAAAATCTTAGTAACATTTTGTTACACTGTAAGTGAAATGTAATCACACTGCTTTGTATGCGATGTGCAGTCGTAAATAATATCGCGCCCGTAAAACACAAGTGCTTTTAAAGTTAGTACGTCCAAGATCTGATCTAGTGCGGTGCGGTGAGATAGGATGGAGGCAGCAATATCCAACAAAGTCTGCCCAGATCGAGTAGGAATCGCAACGTTTCAAGTTTAAGTCCGCTCATGCGGATATTCCGCCACTTGTACATGGCTGTATTGCACAGCACATCCAAATTAGCACTTACAACTTGCATTTAGCATTTTTGTGTTCTAGATCATAGAAATGATAGTATGAATGCGTGTGACTTAAGTGTCTACTTAAGTCACCATAAGTATTACTTTTATGTAGGAAAATTTTCTATAGTGTGAAGTAGGTTTTTTTTGCACAATCAGTAGTTTGACTAAAACTATCAGCTCTTGGTGATTAACCATCGTTAGGTATCGTGACCGCACGCGCATCCACGCGGACAAACGTTGTGAATATCTTGTTTTTGTTTTTACTTTCACTTCTGAAAACTAAAATAAATAAAAATTTAGTATCAAATAGTATAAAATGCAATTGTTTTGCCATTGGTCTTCACACTAGTAAAACCAGTATTGTGAAGACCTTGTTGCGGTTACCTTACCGAGTTAACCAAAGGACCTAAATAAATTAGCATATGTAACCTAAATCGCTCCAAACTAACGCTTCATTACTACATAGTATAAAACTAAGTCGCTTTCTCTGTCCCTATGTACGCTTAAATCTTTAAAACTACGCAACGGATTTTGATGCGGTTTTTTTTAATAGATAGAGTGATTGAAGAGGAAGGTTTATATGTATAATAACATCCATTAAAGGTGAATGATATAGGCTATATATTTTATACCCGTGCGAAGCCGGAGCGGGCCGCTAGTATCCCTATAAAATGCCTCGTCCATTACACATAGCTGCAAGTAGAGTACACAGTATTAAAGTTTAGTAAGGCGTCGCGTCGACTGACTCGACTCGCTACAGTCCGCCGTCCCAGCCACGCTCGCTTCTCTTTAATGAGATTGTTACTTCAAACGTATTTATTTGCGGCTACTTTGATTTTCTACTCCCAAATAACTTTTTAATACTTACCCAAAAATATTATATAAAACTAGCTGTTGCCTGCGACTTCGTCCGCGTCAATTTCTGTTATTATGATCAGCGTGATCTTATATAGCCTAAAGCCTTCCTCGATAAATGGACTTTCGAACACAAAAATAATTTTTCAATTCGAACCAGTCGTTCCTGAAATTAGCGCGTTCAAACAAACAAACTCTTCAGCTTTATAATATTAGTATAGAAATAAAACTGAAAGGTCGCAGGTTCAAACTCCACCCGTTGCACTATTGTCGTACCCACTCCTAGCACAAGCTTTCCGCTTATTTGGAGGGAATAGGAGGATATTAGTCAACTTTAGATAGGCTAATATTCTTTAAAAAAAAAAGTCAAGCTGAACTTGACTATTAATCTCCTCTCCCCTGCAAATAAGCGTAAAGCTTGTGTTAGGAGTGGGTACGACAATAGTGCAACGGGTGAGGATTGAACCGTCACCGTTTAAGGGCACGATCTTCGGCCGCAGTAGGTATTTTAGAGCCACTTCGTTCCTCGCACGGTGAGGTCTCGCTCACGCTCATCAAATGAACTCGCTAACCCCGCCGCAGCGCAAATTTTACGTCATAGATTAAATAACCTTATGATACCTAACAGGGCAGTTCTAAGGTTTATGAAATATTTATATTGAAGAAAGAACAAAACATGCAGTTTTAAACTGCTAAAGCTCAAACAAGGTATTAAGTAAGTTCGATTAATATTTTACTTACTACATATTTTGTTCAGTTTTTTTTTTTGTTATTAGACCGATTTCTTTCAAAATCGATATCTGGGGATCCCTGTGCTCATAAAAGAGATAACCACTGCCAAAATTAGAAAAAGTGGCGGCCATTTTCTTTTTTCTCGTTATGGGACCGATTTCTTTCAAAATCGATATCTGGTGATCCCTGTGCTCATAAAAGAGAACCACTGCCAAAATCAAAAAAAGTGGCGGCCATTTTCTTTTTTCTCGTTATGGGACCGATTTCTTTCAAAATCGATATCTGGGGATCCCTGTGCTCATAAAAGAGATAACTACTGCCAAAATCAAAAAAAGTGGCGGCCATTTTCTTTTTTCTCGTTATGGGACCGACTTCTTTCAAAATCGATATCTGGGGATCCCTGTGCTCATAAAAGAGATAACCACTGCCAAAATTAGAAAAAGTGGCGGCCATTTTCTTTTTTTTCGATATGTGACCGATTTCTTTCAAAATCGATATCTGGGGATCCCTGTGCTCATAAAAGAGATAACCACTGCCAAAATCAAAAAAAGTGGCGTCCATTTTCTTTTTTCTCGTTATGGGACCGACTTCTTTCAAAATCGATATCTGGGGATCCCTGCGCTCATAAAAGAGATAACCACTGCCAAAATTAGAAAAAGTGGCGGCCATTTTATTTTTTCTCGTTATGGGACCGATTTCTTTCAAAATCGATATCTGGGGATCCCTGTGCTCATAAAAGAGATAACCACTGCCAAAATCAAAAAAAGTGGCGTCCATTTTCTTTTTTCTCGTTATGGGACCGACTTCTTTCAAAATCGATATCTGGGGATCCCTGTGCTCATAAAAGAGATAACCACTGCCAAAATTAGAAAAAGTGGCGGCCATTTTCTTTTTTTTCGATATGTGACCGATTTCTTTCAAAATCGATATCTGGGGATCCCTGTGCTCATAAAAGAGATAACCACTGCCAAAATCAAAAAAAGTGGCGTCCATTTTCTTTTTTCTCGTTATGGGACCGACTTCTTTCAAAATCGATATCTGGGGATCCCTGCGCTCATAAAAGAGATAACCACTGCCAAAATTAGAAAAAGTGGCGGCCATTTTATTTTTTCTCGTTATGGGACCGATTTCTTTCAAAATCGATATCTGGGGATCCCTGTGCTCATAAAAGAGATAACCACTGCCAAAATCAAAAAAAGTGGCGTCCATTTTCTTTTTTCTCGTTATGGGACCGACTTCTTTCAAAATCGATATCTGGGGATCCCTGTGCTCATAAAAGAGGTAACCACTGCCAAAATTAAAAAAAGTTGCAGTCATTTTCGTTTTTCTCGTTATGGGGCCAATTTATTTCAAAATCGATATCTGGGGATACCTGTGCTCGTAAAAAAGGTAACCACTGCCAAAATTAGAAAAAATGGCGGCCATTTTCTTTTTTCTCGTTAATTGACCAATTTCTTTCAAAATCGATATCTGGGGTTCCTTAGGTTCATAAATGAGGTAACCATGGCCAAAATTAGAAAAAGTGGTGGCCATTTTCTTTTTTCTCGTTATGGGACCGATTTCTTTCAAAATCGATATCTGGGAATCTCTGTGCTCATAAAAGAGATAAACACTGCCAAAATTAGAAAAAGTGGCAGTAATTTTTTTTTTTGCTATAGTTAAACATTAGTCAAATATTAAAAAGGCGTTCTTATCATTATTTACTATTGGATAAAATTCTTTCAAATTCGATATCTCCGCTCCACATTACTGTACTAACCAGAAAGTAGACAAACATTCCCGTTGGTGACACCCGTTCACGAGCATGACGATCCAGCCGTTGCTTCGCTCAACCAATAAGGGAACGTAACAAATAAATTCCATAACAAGAATAAAGAAAATGGCCACCACTTTTTCTAGTTTTGACAATGGTTACCTCTATAATGAGCACAGGGATCAATTTTGAAAGAAATTGGTCCCTTAACGAGAAAAAAGAAAATGGCTGTCACTTTTTCCCATTCTGGCAGTGGTTACCTCTTTTATAAACACAGGAATCCCCAGATATCGATTTTGAAAGAAATCGGTCCCATAACGAGAAAAAAGAAAATGGCCGCCAATTTTCTAATTTCGGCAGTGGATATCTCTTTTATGAGCACAGAGATCCCTAGATATTGATTTTGAAAGAAATCGGTCCCATAACGAGAAAAAAGAAAATGGCCGCCACTTTTTCTAATTTTGGCAGTGGTTATCTCTTTTATGAGCACAGGGATCCCCAGATATCGATTTTGAAAGAAATCGGTCCCATAACGAGAAAAAAGAAAATGGCCGCCACTTTTTTTGATTTTGGCAGTGGTAATCTCTTTTATGAGCACAGGGATCCCCTGATATCGATTTTGAAAGAAATCGGTCCCATAACGAGAAAAAAGAAAATGGCCGCCACTTTTTTTTATTTTGGCAGTGGTAATCTCTTTTATGAGCACAGGGATCCCCAGATATCGATTTTGAAAGAAATCGGTCCCATAACGAGAAAAAAGAAAATGGCCGCCACTTTTTCTAATTTTGGTAGTGGTTATCTCTTTTATGAGCACAGGGACCCCTAGATATTGATTTTGAAAGAAATCGGTCCCATAACGAGAAAAAAGAAAATGGCCGCCACTTTTTTTGATTTTGGCAGTGGTTCTCCTTTATGAGCACAGGGATCTCCAGATATCGATTTTGAAAGGAATTGGTCCCATAACGAGAAAAAAGAAAATGGCTGCCACTTTTTTCTGATTTTGGCAATGGTTCTCAAGTGCAGGGAATTCGAGAGTCCAGATCGATTTCGAAAGTCTGTCCAAAGATTCACAAGAATTAAAAAAAATAAAGTAGGTAAGGTACAGAATAGGTACAACATTTGTATTAGAAGGATCAAACTTACCTTATATTTTGTCTAAGCTTTCGTAATTTAAATCTGGATATTTTGTTCTTTTGTTTATTTTTAGTCCCCATATTTTCACTTTATTATATTCTTAATTAATTAATTTACTATAAGAGTACCTAACTTACATTAATATTTACAGATTTAATAATACATAACAAGATTTACACACTAGAAGATAATAGGTAATAATATTTACACACTAATTTTATTTTGATTATCTATGATAAGTGAACACAAATAAATAATACTCCAATAGTTCGTCTGATCAGCGGGGATCGCAGTGAGCCAGCTAGAGCGATACGTCCTCCCTCGATGATACCTTGCGAGCTACTGAAATGAGGCGCCCGAGCCACTTTGTTATAAAGAAAGTAAACCAGTCATGATTAAAAAAAAAGAAAGCTTTTTAGAGAAAAATTAACGGCAAAATATTATTCTAGAAGCTTTTGCCTATTTTTTGTAATTTTTTTTTTTAGTTTAACTTTGATATACTACACATACAACCGAAACCCAATTGAAAACTACACTGTTTTCGGAATATTATTTCATCGAGTGAAGTTCAAAATATGGACTTTTGAACGGCAAAATAAATTAGAACGTGTATTAATCTACAACATATATTTTTAACCTATCAAAACAATGAATATTTGATTGTTTACTATTGAATCCAAAACAGGCTGTTTTCGGAGATCCTGCCGAGGGCACGATCTTCGGCCGCAGTAGGTATTTTAGAGCCACTTCGTTCCTCGCACGGTGAGGTCTCGCTCACGCTCATCAAATGAACTCGCTAACCCCGCCGCAGCGCAAATTTTACGTCATAGATTAAATAACCTTATGATACCTAACAGGGCAGTTCTAAGGTTTATGAAATATTTATATTGAAGAAAGAACAAAACATGCAGTTTTAAACTGCTAAAGCTCAAACAAGGTATTAAGTAAGTTCGATTAATATTTTACTTACTACATATTTTGTTCAGTTTTTTTTTTTGTTATTAGACCGATTTCTTTCAAAATCGATATCTGGGGATCCCTGTGCTCATAAAAGAGATAACCACTGCCAAAATTAGAAAAAGTGGCGGCCATTTTCTTTTTTCTCGTTATGGGACCGATTTCTTTCAAAATTGATATCTGGTGATCCCTGTGCTCATAAAAGAGAACCACTGCCAAAATCAAAAAAAGTGGCGGCCATTTTCTTTTTTCTCGTTATGGGACCGATTTCTTTCAAAATCGATATCTGGGGATCCCTGTGCTCATAAAAGAGATAACTACTGCCAAAATCAAAAAAAGTGGCGGCCATTTTCTTTTTTCTCGTTATGGGACCGACTTCTTTCAAAATCGATATCTGGGGATCCCTGTGCTCATAAAAGAGATAACCACTGCCAAAATTAGAAAAAGTGGCGGCCATTTTCTTTTTTTTCGATATGTGACCGATTTCTTTCAAAATCGATATCTGGGGATCCCTGTGCTCATAAAAGAGATAACCACTGCCAAAATCAAAAAAAGTGGCGTCCATTTTCTTTTTTCTCGTTATGGGACCGACTTCTTTCAAAATCGATATCTGGGGATCCCTGCGCTCATAAAAGAGATAACCACTGCCAAAATTAGAAAAAGTGGCGGCCATTTTATTTTTTCTCGTTATGGGACCGATTTCTTTCAAAATCGATATCTGGGGATCCCTGTGCTCATAAAAGAGATAACCACTGCCAAAATCAAAAAAAGTGGCGTCCATTTTCTTTTTTCTCGTTATGGGACCGACTTCTTTCAAAATCGATATCTGGGGATCCCTGTGCTCATAAAAGAGATAACCACTGCCAAAATTAGAAAAAGTGGCGGCCATTTTCTTTTTTTTCGATATGTGACCGATTTCTTTCAAAATCGATATCTGGGGATCCCTGTGCTCATAAAAGAGATAACCACTGCCAAAATCAAAAAAAGTGGCGTCCATTTTCTTTTTTCTCGTTATGGGACCGACTTCTTTCAAAATCGATATCTGGGGATCCCTGCGCTCATAAAAGAGATAACCACTGCCAAAATTAGAAAAAGTGGCGGCCATTTTATTTTTTCTCGTTATGGGACCGATTTCTTTCAAAATCGATATCTGGGGATCCCTGTGCTCATAAAAGAGATAACCACTGCCAAAATCAAAAAAAGTGGCGTCCATTTTCTTTTTTCTCGTTATGGGACCGACTTCTTTCAAAATCGATATCTGGGGATCCCTGTGCTCATAAAAGAGGTAACCACTGCCAAAATTAAAAAAAGTTGCAGTCATTTTCGTTTTTCTCGTTATGGGGCCAATTTATTTCAAAATCGATATCTGGGGATACCTGTGCTCGTAAAAAAGGTAACCACTGCCAAAATTAGAAAAAATGGCGGCCATTTTCTTTTTTCTCGTTAATTGACCAATTTCTTTCAAAATCGATATCTGGGGTTCCTTAGGTTCATAAATGAGGTAACCATGGCCAAAATTAGAAAAAGTGGTGGCCATTTTCTTTTTTCTCGTTATGGGACCGATTTCTTTCAAAATCGATATCTGGGAATCTCTGTGCTCATAAAAGAGATAAACACTGCCAAAATTAGAAAAAGTGGCAGTAATTTTTTTTTTGCTATAGTTAAACATTAGTCAAATATTAAAAAGGCGTTCTTATCATTATTTACTATTGGATAAAATTCTTTCAAATTCGATATCTCCGCTCCACATTACTGTACTAACCAGAAAGTAGACAAACATTCCCGTTGGTGACACCCGTTCACGAGCATGACGATCCAGCCGTTGCTTCGCTCAACCAATAAGGGAACGTAACAAATAAATTCCATAACAAGAATAAAGAAAATGGCCACCACTTTTTCTAGTTTTGACAATGGTTACCTCTATAATGAGCACAGGGATCAATTTTGAAAGAAATTGGTCCCTTAACGAGAAAAAAGAAAATGGCTGTCACTTTTTCCCATTCTGGCAGTGGTTACCTCTTTTATAAACACAGGAATCCCCAGATATCGATTTTGAAAGAAATCGGTCCCATAACGAGAAAAAAGAAAATGGCCGCCAATTTTCTAATTTCGGCAGTGGATATCTCTTTTATGAGCACAGAGATCCCTAGATATTGATTTTGAAAGAAATCGGTCCCATAACGAGAAAAAAGAAAATGGCCGCCACTTTTTCTAATTTTGGCAGTGGTTATCTCTTTTATGAGCACAGGGATCCCCAGATATCGATTTTGAAAGAAATCGGTCCCATAACGAGAAAAAAGAAAATGGCCGCAACTTTTTCTAATTTTGGCAGTGGTTATCTCTTTTATGAGCACAGGGATCCCCAGATATCGATTTTGAAAGAAATCGGTCCCATAACGAGAAAAACGAAAATGGCCGCCACTTTTTCTAATTTTGGCAGTGGTTATCTCTTTTATGAGCACAGGGATCCCCAGATATCGATTTTGAAAGAAATCGGTCCCATAACGAAAAAAAGAAAATGGCCGCCACTTTTTCTAATTTTGGCAGTGGTTATCTCTTTTATGAGCACAGGGATCCCCAGATATCGATTTTGAAAGAAATCGGTCCCATAACGAAAAAAAGAAAATGGCCGCCACTTTTTCTAATTTTGGCAGTGGTTATCTCTTTTATGAGCACAGGGATCCCCAGATATCGATTTTGAAAGAAATCGGTCCCATAACGAGAAAAAAGAAAATGGCCGCCACTTTTTCTAATTTTGGCAGTGGTTATCTCTTTTATGAGCACAGGGATCCCCAGATATCGATTTTGAAAGAAATCGGTCCCGTAACGAAAAAAAAGAAAATGGCCGCCACTTTTTCTAATTTTGGCAGTGGTTATCTCTTTTATGAGCACAGGGATCCCCAGATATCGATTTTGAAAGAAATCGGTCACATAACGAGAAAAAAGAAAATGGCCGCCACTTTTTCTAATTTTGGCAGTGGTTATCTCTTTTATGAGCACAGGGATCCCCAGATATCGATTTTGAAAGAAATCGGTCCCATAACGAGAAAAAAGAAAATGGCTGCCCCTTTTTCTAATTTTGGCAGTGGTTATCTCTTTTATGAGCACAGGGATCCCCAGATATCGATTTTGAAAGAAATCGGTCCCATAACGAGAAAAAAGAAAATGGCCGCCACTTTTTTTGATTTTGGCAGTGGTAATCTCTTTTATGAGCACAGGGATCCCCTGATATCGATTTTGAAAGAAATCGGTCCCATAACGAGAAAAAAGAAAATGGCCGCCACTTTTTTTTATTTTGGCAGTGGTAATCTCTTTTATGAGCACAGGGATCCCCAGATATCGATTTTGAAAGAAATCGGTCCCATAACGAGAAAAAAGAAAATGGCCGCCACTTTTTCTAATTTTGGTAGTGGTTATCTCTTTTATGAGCACAGGGACCCCTAGATATTGATTTTGAAAGAAATCGGTCCCATAACGAGAAAAAAGAAAATGGCCGCCACTTTTTTTGATTTTGGCAGTGGTTCTCCTTTATGAGCACAGGGATCTCCAGATATCGATTTTGAAAGGAATTGGTCCCATAACGAGAAAAAAGAAAATGGCTGCCACTTTTTTCTGATTTTGGCAATGGTTCTCAAGTGCAGGGAATTCGAGAGTCCAGATCGATTTCGAAAGTCTGTCCAAAGATTCACAAGAATTAAAAAAAATAAAGTAGGTAAGGTACAGAATAGGTACAACATTTGTATTAGAAGGATCAAACTTACCTTATATTTTGTCTAAGCTTTCGTAATTTAAATCTGGATATTTTGTTCTTTTGTTTATTTTTAGTCCCCATATTTTCACTTTATTATATTCTTAATTAATTAATTTACTATAAGAGTACCTAACTTACATTAATATTTACAGATTTAATAATACATAACAAGATTTACACACTAGAAGATAATCTATAATATAAAAATGAATCGCAAAATGTGTTGGTAAGCGCATAACTCAACAACGCCTGGACCAATTTGGCCAAATCTTTTTTTAAAATGTTCGTTGAAGTTCAAGGATGGTTTTTACGGCGAGAAAAATTAGAATTATTGCTTGAAAAACCCTAAAAATAGCCCTTTTCTTTTTCCCATACAAATGATTTGAAACTAAAACGTAGTCAATTTGAGCTTTATTGCTATGGTATAAAGTTCATATTAAATTACAAGCACTCACTGTTGTCTAAGCAATGTAGGTGTGTTCCTAACGTCAAAGATCATATCTATCAAAACAATGTGCGTGTGTGCGTTGGAGCACAGAATACATAGTTGGAGGAGTTTAATGTCGCGTTCCGAAACTCGCGTTTCTTTTGTATTAGTTTCGGCACGCGAGATGAAATGCATCAGTTTCCACGTCATTACATCAGTCAAATCAGTCAATTTGCGTGAATCTTTTTTTAATCGACACAAAAACTTTGCGAGATGGTCCCATAAAAACTTCGGGTTCCAACTCCTCAATCCTGATGTTGAAGGGGTTCTGCCAACCTAAACTATGGTGATTTATGAACGCGGACGAAGTCGCGGGCGTCCGCTAGTAGGTAATAATATTTACACACTAATTTTATTTTGATTATCTATGATAAGTGAACACAAATAAATAATACTCCAATAGTTCGTCTGATCAGCGGGGATCGCAGTGAGCCAGCTAGAGCGATACGTCCTCCCTCGATGATACCTTGCGAGCTACTGAAATGAGGCGCCCGAGCCACTTTGTTATAAAGAAAGTAAACCAGTCATGATTAAAAAAAAAGAAAGCTTTTTAGAGAAAAATTAACGGCAAAATATTATTCTAGAAGCTTTTGCCTATTTTTTGTAATTTTTTTTTTTAGTTTAACTTTGATATACTACACATACAACCGAAACCCAATTGAAAACTACACTGTTTTCGGAATATTATTTCATCGAGTGAAGTTCAAAATATGGACTTTTGAACGGCAAAATAAATTAGAACGTGTATTAATCTACAACATATATTTTTAACCTATCAAAACAATGAATATTTGATTGTTTACTATTGAATCCAAAACAGGCTGTTTTCGGAGATCCTGCCGAGGGCACGATCTTCGGCCGCAGTAGGTATTTTAGAGCCACTTCGTTCCTCGCACGGTGAGGTCTCGCTCACGCTCATCAAATGAACTCGCTAACCCCGCCGCAGCGCAAATTTTACGTCATAGATTAAATAACCTTATGATACCTAACAGGGCAGTTCTAAGGTTTATGAAATATTTATATTGAAGAAAGAACAAAACATGCAGTTTTAAACTGCTAAAGCTCAAACAAGGTATTAAGTAAGTTCGATTAATATTTTACTTACTACATATTTTGTTCAGTTTTTTTTTTTGTTATTAGACCGATTTCTTTCAAAATCGATATCTGGGGATCCCTGTGCTCATAAAAGAGATAACCACTGCCAAAATTAGAAAAAGTGGCGGCCATTTTCTTTTTTCTCGTTATGGGACCGATTTCTTTCAAAATCGATATCTGGTGATCCCTGTGCTCATAAAAGAGAACCACTGCCAAAATCAAAAAAAGTGGCGGCCATTTTCTTTTTTCTCGTTATGGGACCGATTTCTTTCAAAATCGATATCTGGGGATCCCTGTGCTCATAAAAGAGATAACTACTGCCAAAATCAAAAAAAGTGGCGGCCATTTTCTTTTTTCTCGTTATGGGACCGACTTCTTTCAAAATCGATATCTGGGGATCCCTGTGCTCATAAAAGAGATAACCACTGCCAAAATTAGAAAAAGTGGCGGCCATTTTCTTTTTTTTCGATATGTGACCGATTTCTTTCAAAATCGATATCTGGGGATCCCTGTGCTCATAAAAGAGATAACCACTGCCAAAATCAAAAAAAGTGGCGTCCATTTTCTTTTTTCTCGTTATGGGACCGACTTCTTTCAAAATCGATATCTGGGGATCCCTGCGCTCATAAAAGAGATAACCACTGCCAAAATTAGAAAAAGTGGCGGCCATTTTATTTTTTCTCGTTATGGGACCGATTTCTTTCAAAATCGATATCTGGGGATCCCTGTGCTCATAAAAGAGATAACCACTGCCAAAATCAAAAAAAGTGGCGTCCATTTTCTTTTTTCTCGTTATGGGACCGACTTCTTTCAAAATCGATATCTGGGGATCCCTGTGCTCATAAAAGAGATAACCACTGCCAAAATTAGAAAAAGTGGCGGCCATTTTCTTTTTTTTCGATATGTGACCGATTTCTTTCAAAATCGATATCTGGGGATCCCTGTGCTCATAAAAGAGATAACCACTGCCAAAATCAAAAAAAGTGGCGTCCATTTTCTTTTTTCTCGTTATGGGACCGACTTCTTTCAAAATCGATATCTGGGGATCCCTGCGCTCATAAAAGAGATAACCACTGCCAAAATTAGAAAAAGTGGCGGCCATTTTATTTTTTCTCGTTATGGGACCGATTTCTTTCAAAATCGATATCTGGGGATCCCTGTGCTCATAAAAGAGATAACCACTGCCAAAATCAAAAAAAGTGGCGTCCATTTTCTTTTTTCTCGTTATGGGACCGACTTCTTTCAAAATCGATATCTGGGGATCCCTGTGCTCATAAAAGAGGTAACCACTGCCAAAATTAAAAAAAGTTGCAGTCATTTTCGTTTTTCTCGTTATGGGGCCAATTTATTTCAAAATCGATATCTGGGGATACCTGTGCTCGTAAAAAAGGTAACCACTGCCAAAATTAGAAAAAATGGCGGCCATTTTCTTTTTTCTCGTTAATTGACCAATTTCTTTCAAAATCGATATCTGGGGTTCCTTAGGTTCATAAATGAGGTAACCATGGCCAAAATTAGAAAAAGTGGTGGCCATTTTCTTTTTTCTCGTTATGGGACCGATTTCTTTCAAAATCGATATCTGGGAATCTCTGTGCTCATAAAAGAGATAAACACTGCCAAAATTAGAAAAAGTGGCAGTAATTTTTTTTTTTGCTATAGTTAAACATTAGTCAAATATTAAAAAGGCGTTCTTATCATTATTTACTATTGGATAAAATTCTTTCAAATTCGATATCTCCGCTCCACATTACTGTACTAACCAGAAAGTAGACAAACATTCCCGTTGGTGACACCCGTTCACGAGCATGACGATCCAGCCGTTGCTTCGCTCAACCAATAAGGGAACGTAACAAATAAATTCCATAACAAGAATAAAGAAAATGGCCACCACTTTTTCTAGTTTTGACAATGGTTACCTCTATAATGAGCACAGGGATCAATTTTGAAAGAAATTGGTCCCTTAACGAGAAAAAAGAAAATGGCTGTCACTTTTTCCCATTCTGGCAGTGGTTACCTCTTTTATAAACACAGGAATCCCCAGATATCGATTTTGAAAGAAATCGGTCCCATAACGAGAAAAAAGAAAATGGCCGCCAATTTTCTAATTTCGGCAGTGGATATCTCTTTTATGAGCACAGAGATCCCTAGATATTGATTTTGAAAGAAATCGGTCCCATAACGAGAAAAAAGAAAATGGCCGCCACTTTTTCTAATTTTGGCAGTGGTTATCTCTTTTATGAGCACAGGGATCCCCAGATATCGATTTTGAAAGAAATCGGTCCCATAACGAGAAAAAAGAAAATGGCCGCAACTTTTTCTAATTTTGGCAGTGGTTATCTCTTTTATGAGCACAGGGATCCCCAGATATCGATTTTGAAAGAAATCGGTCCCATAACGAGAAAAACGAAAATGGCCGCCACTTTTTCTAATTTTGGCAGTGGTTATCTCTTTTATGAGCACAGGGATCCCCAGATATCGATTTTGAAAGAAATCGGTCCCATAACGAAAAAAAGAAAATGGCCGCCACTTTTTCTAATTTTGGCAGTGGTTATCTCTTTTATGAGCACAGGGATCCCCAGATATCGATTTTGAAAGAAATCGGTCCCATAACGAAAAAAAGAAAATGGCCGCCACTTTTTCTAATTTTGGCAGTGGTTATCTCTTTTATGAGCACAGGGATCCCCAGATATCGATTTTGAAAGAAATCGGTCCCATAACGAGAAAAAAGAAAATGGCCGCCACTTTTTCTAATTTTGGCAGTGGTTATCTCTTTTATGAGCACAGGGATCCCCAGATATCGATTTTGAAAGAAATCGGTCCCGTAACGAAAAAAAAGAAAATGGCCGCCACTTTTTCTAATTTTGGCAGTGGTTATCTCTTTTATGAGCACAGGGATCCCCAGATATCGATTTTGAAAGAAATCGGTCACATAACGAGAAAAAAGAAAATGGCCGCCACTTTTTCTAATTTTGGCAGTGGTTATCTCTTTTATGAGCACAGGGATCCCCAGATATCGATTTTGAAAGAAATCGGTCCCATAACGAGAAAAAAGAAAATGGCTGCCCCTTTTTCTAATTTTGGCAGTGGTTATCTCTTTTATGAGCACAGGGATCCCCAGATATCGATTTTGAAAGAAATCGGTCCCATAACGAGAAAAAAGAAAATGGCCGCCACTTTTTTTGATTTTGGCAGTGGTAATCTCTTTTATGAGCACAGGGATCCCCTGATATCGATTTTGAAAGAAATCGGTCCCATAACGAGAAAAAAGAAAATGGCCGCCACTTTTTTTTATTTTGGCAGTGGTAATCTCTTTTATGAGCACAGGGATCCCCAGATATCGATTTTGAAAGAAATCGGTCCCATAACGAGAAAAAAGAAAATGGCCGCCACTTTTTCTAATTTTGGTAGTGGTTATCTCTTTTATGAGCACAGGGACCCCTAGATATTGATTTTGAAAGAAATCGGTCCCATAACGAGAAAAAAGAAAATGGCCGCCACTTTTTTTGATTTTGGCAGTGGTTCTCCTTTATGAGCACAGGGATCTCCAGATATCGATTTTGAAAGGAATTGGTCCCATAACGAGAAAAAAGAAAATGGCTGCCACTTTTTTCTGATTTTGGCAATGGTTCTCAAGTGCAGGGAATTCGAGAGTCCAGATCGATTTCGAAAGTCTGTCCAAAGATTCACAAGAATTAAAAAAAATAAAGTAGGTAAGGTACAGAATAGGTACAACATTTGTATTAGAAGGATCAAACTTACCTTATATTTTGTCTAAGCTTTCGTAATTTAAATCTGGATATTTTGTTCTTTTGTTTATTTTTAGTCCCCATATTTTCACTTTATTATATTCTTAATTAATTAATTTACTATAAGAGTACCTAACTTACATTAATATTTACAGATTTAATAATACATAACAAGATTTACACACTAGAAGATAATAGGTAATAATATTTACACACTAATTTTATTTTGATTATCTATGATAAGTGAACACAAATAAATAATACTCCAATAGTTCGTCTGATCAGCGGGGATCGCAGTGAGCCAGCTAGAGCGATACGTCCTCCCTCGATGATACCTTGCGAGCTACTGAAATGAGGCGCCCGAGCCACTTTGTTATAAAGAAAGTAAACCAGTCATGATTAAAAAAAAAGAAAGCTTTTTAGAGAAAAATTAACGGCAAAATATTATTCTAGAAGCTTTTGCCTATTTTTTGTAATTTTTTTTTTTAGTTTAACTTTGATATACTACACATACAACCGAAACCCAATTGAAAACTACACTGTTTTCGGAATATTATTTCATCGAGTGAAGTTCAAAATATGGACTTTTGAACGGCAAAATAAATTAGAACGTGTATTAATCTACAACATATATTTTTAACCTATCAAAACAATGAATATTTGATTGTTTACTATTGAATCCAAAACAGGCTGTTTTCGGAGATCCTGCCGAGGGCACGATCTTCGGCCGCAGTAGGTATTTTAGAGCCACTTCGTTCCTCGCACGGTGAGGTCTCGCTCACGCTCATCAAATGAACTCGCTAACCCCGCCGCAGCGCAAATTTTACGTCATAGATTAAATAACCTTATGATACCTAACAGGGCAGTTCTAAGGTTTATGAAATATTTATATTGAAGAAAGAACAAAACATGCAGTTTTAAACTGCTAAAGCTCAAACAAGGTATTAAGTAAGTTCGATTAATATTTTACTTACTACATATTTTGTTCAGTTTTTTTTTTTGTTATTAGACCGATTTCTTTCAAAATCGATATCTGGGGATCCCTGTGCTCATAAAAGAGATAACCACTGCCAAAATTAGAAAAAGTGGCGGCCATTTTCTTTTTTCTCGTTATGGGACCGATTTCTTTCAAAATTGATATCTGGTGATCCCTGTGCTCATAAAAGAGAACCACTGCCAAAATCAAAAAAAGTGGCGGCCATTTTCTTTTTTCTCGTTATGGGACCGATTTCTTTCAAAATCGATATCTGGGGATCCCTGTGCTCATAAAAGAGATAACTACTGCCAAAATCAAAAAAAGTGGCGGCCATTTTCTTTTTTCTCGTTATGGGACCGACTTCTTTCAAAATCGATATCTGGGGATCCCTGTGCTCATAAAAGAGATAACCACTGCCAAAATTAGAAAAAGTGGCGGCCATTTTCTTTTTTTTCGATATGTGACCGATTTCTTTCAAAATCGATATCTGGGGATCCCTGTGCTCATAAAAGAGATAACCACTGCCAAAATCAAAAAAAGTGGCGTCCATTTTCTTTTTTCTCGTTATGGGACCGACTTCTTTCAAAATCGATATCTGGGGATCCCTGCGCTCATAAAAGAGATAACCACTGCCAAAATTAGAAAAAGTGGCGGCCATTTTATTTTTTCTCGTTATGGGACCGATTTCTTTCAAAATCGATATCTGGGGATCCCTGTGCTCATAAAAGAGATAACCACTGCCAAAATCAAAAAAAGTGGCGTCCATTTTCTTTTTTCTCGTTATGGGACCGACTTCTTTCAAAATCGATATCTGGGGATCCCTGTGCTCATAAAAGAGATAACCACTGCCAAAATTAGAAAAAGTGGCGGCCATTTTCTTTTTTTTCGATATGTGACCGATTTCTTTCAAAATCGATATCTGGGGATCCCTGTGCTCATAAAAGAGATAACCACTGCCAAAATCAAAAAAAGTGGCGTCCATTTTCTTTTTTCTCGTTATGGGACCGACTTCTTTCAAAATCGATATCTGGGGATCCCTGCGCTCATAAAAGAGATAACCACTGCCAAAATTAGAAAAAGTGGCGGCCATTTTATTTTTTCTCGTTATGGGACCGATTTCTTTCAAAATCGATATCTGGGGATCCCTGTGCTCATAAAAGAGATAACCACTGCCAAAATCAAAAAAAGTGGCGTCCATTTTCTTTTTTCTCGTTATGGGACCGACTTCTTTCAAAATCGATATCTGGGGATCCCTGTGCTCATAAAAGAGGTAACCACTGCCAAAATTAAAAAAAGTTGCAGTCATTTTCGTTTTTCTCGTTATGGGGCCAATTTATTTCAAAATCGATATCTGGGGATACCTGTGCTCGTAAAAAAGGTAACCACTGCCAAAATTAGAAAAAATGGCGGCCATTTTCTTTTTTCTCGTTAATTGACCAATTTCTTTCAAAATCGATATCTGGGGTTCCTTAGGTTCATAAATGAGGTAACCATGGCCAAAATTAGAAAAAGTGGTGGCCATTTTCTTTTTTCTCGTTATGGGACCGATTTCTTTCAAAATCGATATCTGGGAATCTCTGTGCTCATAAAAGAGATAAACACTGCCAAAATTAGAAAAAGTGGCAGTAATTTTTTTTTTGCTATAGTTAAACATTAGTCAAATATTAAAAAGGCGTTCTTATCATTATTTACTATTGGATAAAATTCTTTCAAATTCGATATCTCCGCTCCACATTACTGTACTAACCAGAAAGTAGACAAACATTCCCGTTGGTGACACCCGTTCACGAGCATGACGATCCAGCCGTTGCTTCGCTCAACCAATAAGGGAACGTAACAAATAAATTCCATAACAAGAATAAAGAAAATGGCCACCACTTTTTCTAGTTTTGACAATGGTTACCTCTATAATGAGCACAGGGATCAATTTTGAAAGAAATTGGTCCCTTAACGAGAAAAAAGAAAATGGCTGTCACTTTTTCCCATTCTGGCAGTGGTTACCTCTTTTATAAACACAGGAATCCCCAGATATCGATTTTGAAAGAAATCGGTCCCATAACGAGAAAAAAGAAAATGGCCGCCAATTTTCTAATTTCGGCAGTGGATATCTCTTTTATGAGCACAGAGATCCCTAGATATTGATTTTGAAAGAAATCGGTCCCATAACGAGAAAAAAGAAAATGGCCGCCACTTTTTCTAATTTTGGCAGTGGTTATCTCTTTTATGAGCACAGGGATCCCCAGATATCGATTTTGAAAGAAATCGGTCCCATAACGAGAAAAAAGAAAATGGCCGCAACTTTTTCTAATTTTGGCAGTGGTTATCTCTTTTATGAGCACAGGGATCCCCAGATATCGATTTTGAAAGAAATCGGTCCCATAACGAGAAAAACGAAAATGGCCGCCACTTTTTCTAATTTTGGCAGTGGTTATCTCTTTTATGAGCACAGGGATCCCCAGATATCGATTTTGAAAGAAATCGGTCCCATAACGAAAAAAAGAAAATGGCCGCCACTTTTTCTAATTTTGGCAGTGGTTATCTCTTTTATGAGCACAGGGATCCCCAGATATCGATTTTGAAAGAAATCGGTCCCATAACGAAAAAAAGAAAATGGCCGCCACTTTTTCTAATTTTGGCAGTGGTTATCTCTTTTATGAGCACAGGGATCCCCAGATATCGATTTTGAAAGAAATCGGTCCCATAACGAGAAAAAAGAAAATGGCCGCCACTTTTTCTAATTTTGGCAGTGGTTATCTCTTTTATGAGCACAGGGATCCCCAGATATCGATTTTGAAAGAAATCGGTCCCGTAACGAAAAAAAAGAAAATGGCCGCCACTTTTTCTAATTTTGGCAGTGGTTATCTCTTTTATGAGCACAGGGATCCCCAGATATCGATTTTGAAAGAAATCGGTCACATAACGAGAAAAAAGAAAATGGCCGCCACTTTTTCTAATTTTGGCAGTGGTTATCTCTTTTATGAGCACAGGGATCCCCAGATATCGATTTTGAAAGAAATCGGTCCCATAACGAGAAAAAAGAAAATGGCTGCCCCTTTTTCTAATTTTGGCAGTGGTTATCTCTTTTATGAGCACAGGGATCCCCAGATATCGATTTTGAAAGAAATCGGTCCCATAACGAGAAAAAAGAAAATGGCCGCCACTTTTTTTGATTTTGGCAGTGGTAATCTCTTTTATGAGCACAGGGATCCCCTGATATCGATTTTGAAAGAAATCGGTCCCATAACGAGAAAAAAGAAAATGGCCGCCACTTTTTTTTATTTTGGCAGTGGTAATCTCTTTTATGAGCACAGGGATCCCCAGATATCGATTTTGAAAGAAATCGGTCCCATAACGAGAAAAAAGAAAATGGCCGCCACTTTTTCTAATTTTGGTAGTGGTTATCTCTTTTATGAGCACAGGGACCCCTAGATATTGATTTTGAAAGAAATCGGTCCCATAACGAGAAAAAAGAAAATGGCCGCCACTTTTTTTGATTTTGGCAGTGGTTCTCCTTTATGAGCACAGGGATCTCCAGATATCGATTTTGAAAGGAATTGGTCCCATAACGAGAAAAAAGAAAATGGCTGCCACTTTTTTCTGATTTTGGCAATGGTTCTCAAGTGCAGGGAATTCGAGAGTCCAGATCGATTTCGAAAGTCTGTCCAAAGATTCACAAGAATTAAAAAAAATAAAGTAGGTAAGGTACAGAATAGGTACAACATTTGTATTAGAAGGATCAAACTTACCTTATATTTTGTCTAAGCTTTCGTAATTTAAATCTGGATATTTTGTTCTTTTGTTTATTTTTAGTCCCCATATTTTCACTTTATTATATTCTTAATTAATTAATTTACTATAAGAGTACCTAACTTACATTAATATTTACAGATTTAATAATACATAACAAGATTTACACACTAGAAGATAATAGGTAATAATATTTACACACTAATTTTATTTTGATTATCTATGATAAGTGAACACAAATAAATAATACTCCAATAGTTCGTCTGATCAGCGGGGATCGCAGTGAGCCAGCTAGAGCGATACGTCCTCCCTCGATGATACCTTGCGAGCTACTGAAATGAGGCGCCCGAGCCACTTTGTTATAAAGAAAGTAAACCAGTCATGATTAAAAAAAAAGAAAGCTTTTTAGAGAAAAATTAACGGCAAAATATTATTCTAGAAGCTTTTGCCTATTTTTTGTAATTTTTTTTTTTAGTTTAACTTTGATATACTACACATACAACCGAAACCCAATTGAAAACTACACTGTTTTCGGAATATTATTTCATCGAGTGAAGTTCAAAATATGGACTTTTGAACGGCAAAATAAATTAGAACGTGTATTAATCTACAACATATATTTTTAACCTATCAAAACAATGAATATTTGATTGTTTACTATTGAATCCAAAACAGGCTGTTTTCGGAGATCCTGCCGTTAAGCCTCAATAGCCCAACGGTTAAAGGTGCGGACTGAAAACTAAAAGGTCGCAGGTTCGAATCCCACCGTTGCACTATTGTCGTACCCACTCCTAACACAAGTTTTCACTTATTTGGAGGGGAGAGGAGAACATCAGTCAAGTTCAGCTTGGCTGATATTCTTTTTAAAAAAAAAAAAAACAAAAAACCATGCCCATGTCCATAACCCAATAGTTAAAGATAACTGAAAACTGGTCGAATCACATATAACTTCGAAGAATCAGAAATCCGAATAGAACCCTAGACCCTCCGAAAAGGAGGCAAGAGTCTTGATCATTAGGCTATCACCACTAACTGGAACATCTTATCTCAAATTGTAAACTAGATGATGCTCACGACATCATCCGCGTGGATTAAGATTTTCTAATCCGCGAGGAAACTCTTTAATTTTCCGGGGTAATATAAAGCCTATGTGTTAATCCTGGGGATGAACTATTTCCATTCCATTTTTCATCCAAATCAGTCGAGTAGTGAAGGAGTAACAAATATTCATCCATTCATCCTCACAAACCTCACATCACACTAATATTATAAAGGCGAAAGTTTGTATGTGTATGTGTGTGTGTGTATGTATGTTTGTTACTCCTTCACGCCACAACGAATGAACCGATTTGGCTGAAATTTGGAATATTCATCCATTCATCCTCACAAACCTCACATTTCTAATATTAATAGGATCGTAGTTCGTAGGTACGTAGAGACAGCGATAAACTACGGTTCATTAATTAAACATAATTTAATTAACCCAAAAAAGTGCCTCGATAACAAATAATTAACAAAAACAAACAATTGCACTATGCGGCTTAATACACACTTTATGACGCCACCATAAAGGCGGGTGCACACGTAACGCTTCGACGCCAGAAGTCATTTACCCGCGCAGTCTATAAAGTTTACTCGCATGATCATTCGTAAGATAAATTCGTAAATTAAATTCCACAACGCAAGCCAAATTACACTCTAAACTGAAGCTATAAGGTTGAAATTTAGCGTGCAGTTTATGTCACAGGCGCGCCTTAAAATAATGTTAGCTTATTCAGAGGTCATTGCGCTTCGGGAAATGGGTCAGATAGTGACAATTCTGGGTCAGCTTTGGATTTTGGGAATGTTTTTCCTACAAATGAATTATGTGGGAGTCCACACTAAGGTTACGTTTACCTAAGTTTAGTAATAAGTCCTTTTATTATTTACGGCCGCCATTACTCATAATTGCTTTGGAAGAATGATAGCTTTATAAGTAGCATTAATTAAATGGTTATTGTTTAAGTAAGCGTTAGGTAAACAGTGCGTTATGAAATTCCGTGAGTTGGTTTTATTACCGTTGTAAATTGTTATGGTGTGTGGGGCATAAGAATGCTATAATAATATAAAAATGTAGTTTTTAGTAATTGTACAAAAGTATTTATTAGTGACTAGACGATGCCCGCGACTTCGTCCGCGTAGATCAAGGTTTTTCAATTCCCATGGGAACTTTGTAATTTTCCGGGATCAAATGTAGCCTATGTTTGAGCTATCTCCATTCCAAATTTCAGCCAAATCGGTTCATTCGTTGTGGCGTGAAGGAGTAACAAACTAACAAACACACACACACACACACACACACACACACACACACACACACACACACACACACACACACACATACACATACAAACTTTCGGCTTTATACTATTGAATTCAATCAAAATCAAAATTTTGTTTTTTCAATTTATGAATATTGAATAGGTACCTACACATAATTTCATCCGAGCTGAAACTTGCCTCAGAGATATATATCCTCAAGAATAATTCTCCTAGGGACGAAGTCAGAGACATCAGCTAGTGGAAAATAAAAAGACATTTCGAAACAAGCACATCCTAAAATAACCGGTCAAGTGCGAGTCATACTCGCGCACTGAGGGTTCCGAAACTATTGACCAATTAGGTACCTACTAATGACCTTCTAAACGTCAAAAAGAATCAAACGAGTCGAAACTCGATGGGGTTACGTCGTTTCATTACAGAGTTCCCATAAACGCCTTTCGGCTTCATCATCAGAACCTGCATATCATTTAGGACTAGAGAATTTGTCAAGACAAATTAAAAAGCCCAAACTCGATGGGGTTGTGTAGTTTTCTCACAGAGTCCCCAATCTCCATCTTTCATCACATTATTTGTCTCGTTGGTCTAGTGGATGTTCTACTGCAGATGACAAGGTTCCATTATATCTGTACCTCAGAGAGCATATAAAGACGTTGGCTTTACACCTATTCTCTCTCTCTGATTTCCGTATCATTGAACTATGAATTGCCTATTACTACTATATTATTTTGGGGTTGATACAGTATTTTGATAATACAAAATTATAAAAACAATTTAATTTATTCATTAAGTTTATCTTACCTATAAAAAATGTGAGTAGGAGATACAAACTTTGGAATTAAAGTGACCTAACTCAAAAATTGCAATTTGTGGGAAATGAGCAAGACTTCAAAAAAGTAGTGTTGAGTAAAATTGAATGTATCTCTGCCAATAAAACTATTAAAAAAGTTAATTATCTTAATACTTAATCATCTTATACGTATGGATTGGTAATACATATTATATTAAATGTTAAATACATTTTACAACAACAGAAGTTACAGGAATTTTGAGTTAAATCACATTAATTCTAAAGGTGATATATAAACATAGCAAAGGTTGACATTGAGCTTACCACACAGTGATTTGAAAATAATGCCTCAGCATATCAGTTTAATAACATTTCTTTGACTGCAATTGGCACCAATAGGCATTCAACATTTTATCCTAAAAATATATAATGTCTCAAGGTAAACACAGATTGTATATGAGCTTGTGACACAATCCTAAAAGTTGTAGGTTCTCTGGGTTGTGTGGAGGTACAGATATATGTATGGATTCTTCATAATCAATATTATCCATACTCAAGGAACCAAATATCAACAACAAAAAATTGACATTGTGCTGCATTTACTTCTGAATATATTATCTCTTCTAGCAGCAATCCAACATGCAGTGCAAACTCTAGTAATAGTCTGGTATTCTGGTAACCTGAAATAAAAATAATTATTGTTAAAATAATATAAGTAACTGGTAAATTGGCAAGCTAAGATTAAACTCTTAACAAATCCTACATCAAACCTTTCAACGAGACAAGTCAGGACATGTTAACTTGTCATCGTACTAAAGTCTCCTATAAGTGTGGGGAGCGCACTTGCAATTAGCTGGCAGCAAAAGTAGAATGTGCTTCTATTTTTTCTATTGTCAAATGATTATTTAACTGGCCTGTCCAAAAAATTATAATGCACGCCAGTTTTGCAAGTTACTTAACAAATGCCTTTGCATAAATTATGCTTATCTCTGATTATATTATTATATATTGTTGTACAACACATAAATTATCTATACTTCTATATAATATTGACATGAAGAATACTTATTTAAATAAACTTGTTGAAGGAATTATTATAATGGTATGGGACAAAATTTAGGTTAGCATTATTAATAATTAAAACAGTAACAATAATAAGCTAGTTTTAACTCGGTCTTAAGTCTGAGACTGTCTTCTATAGATAGGCATTTCTATAGTTAGATAACTGCATGAATTTGGGAGTTGTAGTTTGAGTTTCCCTTTCTAATGCTTCTTTGCGAGAGATTAAAATAAATAAGTAATAGGTACTCACCGACATTGGTGATGACGTATTATCCATTGGCGATGGAGTATTGTCCATTTTGATAATGGGTTTAATTCACAAAGTTAAGTATATGCATTAAGTCTCTGTCTCGAATACGAAGTTCACCTCCATACAAAGTTAAAAGAAAACACTGATTCAGTACTAATATTGTAAAATGTAATGTAACTATCCCACATATAAAACAAGAAATCAAATGTTATTTGTCTCCAAGAGAATACAAACCATTTAGTATGCTTATTTGTGCAAACTACTATTGAACTTTTGTTTACTAGTATATAGTGATCTGTGTTTTGTTTGTTTGAATTTGGCTTTGAAAGTTTGAATTTTGAACCAACTTTGAACACCGTAGACAGCTGTCTACGCCTCTATGAAATCTATGCTATGATTAATACCTACTGGACTGGCTGTCTCTGCAGGTACCTACCTACCTACCTAGACCTACCTACCAATGATTAGATACCTTAATAGTTATGAATCAATTTGAAGCACCACATTTGACATACGAGTGTCTCTGGAACTAATAATATTGCAAATGGTGCACCGACCGCCATAATTTTATTAACTAATATAAATAGTGAATAAATAAAAATGAATAAGTAATAGTGGAGAAATAAATTAAAAGTAATTGCATTTATCAATGCAGTGTCGCTAACTTTGTTATACCTATACAAAAGTTAGCAACAAATCAATACTTTCATAGATTAATTCTAGAGGTCAGTGTAAAAAAGTTGTAATAATAATCTGTAGTAGAAAAAAAATTCTATTAGTGTTCTGTGAAATTGTAGTTGTGACAAGTGACATGTGGACGTGACGCGTAAAAAGTTAAGCTTTGAACAAACTAACGGACACGTAAGCCGCGGCTGGATAGTAAATTCCATTGAACTGTAGACACTATATCGGGCGTAGTCGCGAACGTAACCTTTGACGATCCTTGAGCGTTCGGATGTCCGATAGAAATATGGGCCTGCTGATCTCAAACGACTGTGCACACTTATCAGTCGCAGCTATAGTCGCGGCATCCGATAGTTTGTTTTAGCCTTAGCGTTGCAATTAATTTAAAAGCCATAGTAAGTTATCGTTTTTTTTTTTGTTTTTTTTACTGTTTTAGGTACTATTATATGGTTTAGAGGTATCAAAATCTCCGTAATTTGCAAGATTTTAATACTGGTGTTTGTAAAATATAACGGGACTTACTATGAAACTAAGAATTAGGTGTGGAAAGAAACGATTTTTGGAAGATGTCCCTTAATTTGTTTTAATAGTGAGAAAGCCGTGGTTTTCAAGCTGTAACTTTTTACTGAGTTAAGCTATAAGCTTGATATTCTTAAAACACTACGAGACCATTGAACTTTACATTCAGTATAAATTTCGACTTCAGATCATAAGCCGTTTTCGAGAAAAACGGTGGTGACACACTGACAGACAGACGGACAACGGAGTGATCCTATAAGGGTTCCGAAGTTTTTTTCGGAACCCTAAAAAGAACATCGAAAAAGAAATTCCCAAATAAGGGAAAAGTAGAAACAACGGGAAAAAACCTTCTCAATAAGTGAATGTTCGCATTTAGTCTCCTTTAATGAGAATCCAGCCCTTCATAAATTGTCGCCCTTTCCGACACAGCGGCCGAGCGATTGTGACCCGACAATCGGGATCGAAATCGCACAGTCGATTCCGACTCAATGTAAAAACTTTCTTCTTGTTCGGTAGATGATTTAGTTATAGATAAGTAAAGTAGTACAACTAAAGCTGTTGAATTCCGTGGCGTCACCCGAATCAGGTCCTGGCTGAAAATCAGCGCTGTATGCTCTTGTGCAGGTATTGAATTAGCATCGTTGGGTTCAACAACATTTTATGTTGGGTTGGATTAATGAAAAACCTATACTATCCACTCCGTAAGACTCTAGAGTTGCTTCATGTATTAGTGGTGGATGGACATTAAAGTAAACTAGACGATGCCCGCGACTTCGTCTGAATGGATTAAGGTTTTTTACTCTTTAATTTTCCGGGATAAAACGTAGCCTGTATTAATGCTGGGTGGGAAGGTATAACAAACACACACACAAATTTTCGCCTTTTGAGTGTGATTAGTATTATCTACAACTGGGATCGAAATCGAGTTTTCTTTGAATTTATTCTAAACTTGAAGAGACGAAATAAAAAAATCGAAATATTTTTATTCCACGATTTGGAATAAAAACTTACTTTATGTATTATCTTAATAACTTAGAAAATTTAACCAACTGTAGTTACTCTAACGCGGCACTGGAAAGCAAAATCTAAATATATAAAAGGCAAACGTGACTGACTGACTGACTGACTGACTGACTGATCTATCAACGCACAGCTCTAACCACTGGACCGATCGAGCTGAAATTTGGCATACAGGTAGCTGTTAGGACGTAGACATCCGCTAAGAAAGGATTTTGGAAAATTTCAACCCCAAGAGGGTTAAATAGGGGGTTAAAAAATCGAGCCTAACGTGAGCGAAGCCGCGGGTTAAAGCTAGTTTTTCTATAAAATTACCAGCTTGAAACTCAGCACTTGGGTAGTTACTGGTCAACACGCATATAAAATCCAAGAAATCCAAATAACTAATTCAGAACTAAAAGTAAACAAGCAAAGCGGACTGAAAAGCGGGATCGGAATGGATTCCTCCATAAATTGTCCCCATTTCCGACAGTCACAAAAATCGGCCTCCAGGCCATTGTTATACGACAATCGCAATCGATAACAATCGCTAAATCACATTGTCACTGTCTCTAAGGAACAGAAAGGAGATTCGATCCGTTACGAAGTCGTCTGATATTCCGATGAGCCATAAGGATAGGTTGAAACTATGTCTTGGTTACGAACCAAGACATAGTTTCAACCTATGGTATTTCAACTGGTCTTTTAGCGGAGGCTGTGAAACTTGAATATTATACAATGTTTGTCATATACTAACTTGAATATTTTACAGTATTTGACTGTTGTCAAAATATGGATATTCGTGAATTACAATCGCAAAAGTTACATGTAAGGATAACATTTGTAAAAAGAGAAAATAAATCAGCCAAAAAACATTATAAGTTACGAGTGTAAACTATTTTACTGTGACTGTATCTGTCTCTTTCTAAACCTGACACGGGACTCCTCTCACCACTAGATGGCGTTGATAAAAAATGCTATGCAATAGCTTTACCGCGGCAGTCCCCGAGTGCCACACGTCTTTTTTTTGAGTGTATGGAGCTTGTGATAGGTATATTTGAGGGTCCGGAGACACTATGTCCGTCTTCACTCAGTGGAAAATTCTATAGCAAATGCTATGGCATTTGGCCTAGTAGTTGACAAATTGTGTAGTTCTTTCAACTCACAAGGGCGTGTGGCTCATTGTTGTGTGTGTGTTGTATCGGTATAAGTGTGAGCGAGAATTTGCTCGCGCCTGACCGCTCCCACCTAGGCTCCTGACAGGCACGCACACTTATGCAATGTGCATGCACGACGTAACCACATGTAAAGCTCAAGAGTCTTCGTGTAGAACAAGAAATATGCTATACAGTAAGTAGGTAACGTTCGCCCTTACTTTCAGCGAATGAGCGGAAATACTGTGTGAAAATACCTACTCCACCATACATTTTGTTTGCATCATTTTAATAATTCCATTATTATAATTAAAGTAAACACCGCGAGACGCGTGGCGGTCGTCTGCCCAGTTTTACATAATAAATCACTTCAGTTGGTGGAACAATGAATATTCATAGCGAATGTTTTCCGCTGGTACCTACCTACTCCAAGTGTTCAGATTCTTAATGGTCCATCTTTTATTTGCGGACGCTGAGTGGTTTTATTATATTTCAAATAAATGGGAGAGTTTCTCATTTCTATTGCTTGTAACATAACTTCCGCTTACGACCGGTTCGCTTATACCGATTCTTTCGTTCAGTCGCTGCGACGTGATTGAATAACAAACATCCATCCATCCATCCATCCATCCATACATCAAAACTTTCGCATTTATAATATAGTAGGAAGTAGGATAATAGTAGGATAGTAGGATTTGTGATATATTTCGATTAAATATCCATGCTCGGCGCATCCCTGTGTGATTAAATCAGAATCAGAGCTAAAGTGGCAATGGGCAGGGCACAATAGATAGGCGGGATGCGTAAAGGCATTTCCCAACGATAAAAAAAAAAAGGGGGCACATAATTTAACGAACCTATTAGGCGTTGGGATTCTCAAGTGATCAAATGGTGACCTCACACCAGGAAACGTAGTATTGGCAGACCTTCCACTAGATGGTCCGATGAAATCATATAAGTGACAGGGACCCACTAGATATAGACGGTACGAGAACGAGGCGTGTCGAATGGTACAAGAGACCTACGTCCAGTAGTGAACGTCCATCGTTTGACACAGAAAAAGAAGAAGAACCTTCTATAGATGAAGTTGGGAGCAAAAGCTAGTTTATATTAGGAACTATTAATAGAAATCGGACGTCGTGTCACTATCGTTGCTTCGAATCAAATCAGAAAAATTCGAAGTGTCGGAATCTCCACAACCCTTTACTCCACGCTGTGAGTATCTCACACACATGCATACTCTATACACACATTCTCAACACCCATACTCGTACAATACGGTCGTATAAATGTGGTATAAGAGCGAAATCACTTATTACAGCTTTCATCTCCCTTCGTTATATTTAAATCGGCTGCTGCAGCCAAATCCTGGCCTGACCCACTTCCTTTCAATCTGCCTAATGCTACGCATTTTCACAAAAGTGGTGGCCTTAGTGACAGCGAATGTAAGGTTTATTATAAAAATAAATATTTAGAAGGATTCTCCTTTTAACAATGCGCTATTCAGTAGGACTAATCAGTAATCATCCAAATTCATTGACTGAATAGTTCTTTTTTTATTTCAAGACAAGGTGGCGCTTTACTTATCTTGCCTGGTGTTAAGACATGATTCAGTCTAAGATGGTAGCAGACTTACTAGGTAGTGGAATCACAATGATATTATATGAATAAACAACTAAACATGTGACAATAAAGCTATAAAGCAAATGGGTACATTTGATACTCTAAACTGGTGGCAGTTTTAAGAGTATCAGAGACATTCATTAGATTATATTTAATGAATCATTATTGAATATCTAAATGCGCTGTGGTTTCTATGTACTAAGAAGTGTACAAATACTCTGAGAGTGAAATTTTCTAAATCTATGAAGGAAATCCTTGACGAACGATAAGTGACACTTTGCAGTAGTGTGGCGTGGAAGAATGATTATAAACCCTTTCACATTGGGCTACCTTTTAAGGATAGTGCCTGGAGGCGAATAAATTAAAAAAAATACGTATGAACAAAACCGCTATTAGTCGCACCGCATATCAAATCCGCCCAACTCCACATCCGCTCTGAAACGCCTTAGCGACCGCGCCTTGGAAAAATAATAACACTTTGAATAAGCATTTTTTGTCGCCTCCGGAGCCTTCGCATTTTACATTCAAATTTTACTTTCGCCAGAATAACGTCGCAAAAATAAAGTTACATATTTTTTTAAGACGAAACAGTTTAGGAGAGTAGGAATTTCAAACTGATTTCAAAATAAAAATGTAATATTGGGCCAAAATCCTTCAATCGAGAGATCTCTGTGCTGCGAGAGAGAGAGATCTCTGCCCAGTAACTACTCAACTAGCAAAGTAGTCCTATAAAAAAAAATACTATAAGTCTATCAATACTAATAAAATTCCTAGTATTACACTCTTTTACTTATAATAGCATTCACTAACATAACTAGACTATTGGTAGAATATAAGATCATTATAGAAATAAATGCTCCTGTAACTACTATATACCTACTTTATAGTATGCTACAAGTGTTTTTAAGTGAAAAAAAAGAAAGAGAAAGAAAAAAGAACATTTTGCTAGTTGGGTAAACACCGATCTCCCCTCAAATGAGGAGTGTACTGTTACTATTGTAGTGAGCCAGGGATAGACGAAATAAATAGATCGGATCTGTAGTTGAAATATTTTAGGCCTTTACGACACATCGGCTATTGTGGATATAATATTTTTTTACTCGATGACAAGATAGTCCTTGACTGCGATCTCATCTAATGGTAAGTGACGATGCAGTCTAAGATGGTAACGGGCTAAATTGGAAATGCAGTGTACTTCAATCCATACCCCTAATTGTTTTCTACATGCCATCCCGAAACTTCTAAATCGCTTGGCAGCACGTCTTTGACGGTAGGATGGTAACTAGCCACGGCCAAAACCTCCCACCAGACCAGACCAGAGACAACTCAGAAATTATAAATTCACAAATTGCCCCCGCCGCGAATCGAACCCGAGACCTCCCAGTTATAAGACCGCAGCGCTCACCACTGCGCCAGGGAGGTCGTCAAAACATACCTTTAACCCTGAACATTACCTACACTTGTAACGCGAGTGTAAGCTGGAAGTAAACAAAGACTCGCTTTCGGTAGATGAGGCGTTTCATGAATAAACATAATAAAACAGCGGAGGTTGCTCGCGGCTCTGATTTACAGCCTTCTGTGTACAGTGCGCCGCAAATTTTCCTCAAGCTGCGAACAAAGTCTACGCTGAAATTTAATAATAAGCGCCTTAGGTTTTAGCAATAATCACTACGCCTTCTATCTGTGTAGTTATTCCGAAACAAAAATAGTTTTTCATCATACCTATTCGAAAAACGAATATCGGCTTCAGAGGATAGCGGGAGCAAAATTTAATTTTTAGTCCCATGGGAGTTTTCGTTTCTCTCTACTGATTGGTCCGCGTTCGTGCTTTAGTATGTGTTTGTTACTACTGCGATCGTTGCAGAAATTCAAAAAACTCGAAATTCAAAAATGTTTGAGCAGCTGTTGTCTTCGATAAGTCACGTGATCATAGAAGGTTGATACTCCTAGCTTTTTCTCATAGGTAATGACGAAAAGTAGTGTGTGTCACTCGGGGCAAAATTTTTTGTTCTCGGGCGGCGTATACTGAATTCCTCGCTACGCTCAGGATTCAAAATAACGCCCTCGGGGAACAAAAATTTTCTTTGGCCCCATATAACACATATAACTATAAAATGTCTTCAGCATGCAATTTTTATGCCCCAAATTTTGACATCCACTCTAGCGTATTATGTAGTGGACGCACAGACATGCATTGATATATCTTCTAACCATACCTGAAAGCGCAAGTGTTGGCAGATCCGCTAACTCTGCGCTTATAATGTTACTAACTTTTGCCTATGCCTTCGCTCTCGTTAATGTAAATTTTTCAAACCCCTTTATTACCCCTTGGGGGTTGAATTTTCAAAAATCCTTTCTTAGCGAAAGCCTACGTCATTACAGCTATCCAGCCAAACAGTCCAATCCGCTCAGTGATTTAAGCTGTGCGTTGATAGATCAGTCAGTCAGTCACCTTTTCCTTTTACAAAGTCAGAGAAAGGATACATCTAATCCTCAGCGGACTGTACAAACCGTTCCAACTGATGTATGTCACAGAGCGTAGACTACACTAACGCTACGTACACTCTTGCGTACACTACGTAAATGCATGTACGCGCCTCGAATTTGGGTTAAGCGTATGCCACTCAACATTTAAATAAGTGGCGCACTTAGGGCCTTTTTCGCGTGGAAATCGTGGGTATAATGAAATTAAAACGGATCTACTTCTATAATGCAAGGATATTATGAAGTTAATGTGGCATTTTATGTACCGAACAAGTTGGTGTTCTTTATCGACGCACAGTCATAAACAAATTAGCTTTTGCCCGCAACTTCGTCCGCGTTTGTTATTCCGGGATATAGAGACATATCACTCTCGTCCTTAACTATACCCATGCAAGAATCACGTTGATACGTTGATCTGTTGATCCGTTGCTTAAGACAAATTACTAATAATAATTGGTTGATTAGTTTGACTATAATCTAGATTGTAATTTTATCGAGAACCAACGTCTATGTTACTCAGTAAAAGAAAAAAAAAATTGGTCAAAAATGAACCATTGAAGTAATTTTTAACTTTCATATGTTACGGTAGGTATTGCACTACACAGTTGTTTTTGTTTGGAACACTTGTGGAGCGCTCAATTCTTATAACTTGGAATATCCCTAACTATATTACGAAAACTCTCGTTTGTAATTGCATAAAACTCAATAAAACTCCAAACCGGCTAATTCCCGACTCCCCGTGCAACTCCTGATTGAATTTGAGTCTTATAAAATATTCATGCGATATGATAATCTCCCCAGTACACAGATTATATTTGACAGACGCTGTAGTTTACGCAAATTGGCGAGTATACCAAATAAGGGGGTCTCCTGTTACCTAGATAATGGTAAGTAAAGGGATTGTTGGTAAAATATTACCAACTATCTTTTTCCCGTGGCTTAGCTCACGTTAAGTTCGATTTTTCCAACCCCTATTTTATCCCCTTAGGGGTTGAATTTTCAAAAATCCTTTCTTAGCGGACGCATATGTCATAATAGCTTTCTGTATGCCAAATTTCAGCCCGATCCGTCCAGTGGTTTGAGCTGTGGGTTGATAGATCAGTCAGTCAGTCAGTCACCTTTGCCTTTTATATATTTACTAGCTTTTGCCCGCGGCTTCGCTCACATTAAGTTCGATTTTCCAACCCCTATTTTATCCCCTTAGGGGTTGAATTTTCAAAAATCCTTTCTTAGCGGATGCATACGTCATAATAGCTTTCTGTATGCCAAATTTCAGCCCGATCCGTCCAGTGGTTTGAGCTGTGCGTTGATAGATTAGTCAGTCAGTCAGTCAATCAGTCAGTCAGTCATCTTTGCCTTTTATATATTTAGAAGAAGATTATATATTTAGATTTGATTTATCTACAAGATTAGGTAATCCTTAGCGCTTAGATTTCTTTCCACTATATTATCGTCTAAAACGTTCACAATTAATTTATTTCGAACTAGCTTTTATCCTGGACATAGCTAGTCAGCATGAAGATAGATTTTTAAGAAACCCGTGGAAACCCTCTCTTTTTCCGGGATAAAATACTTCTTATACCGGAAAAAATGGAATGCCCTCCCGGCTTCCGTTTTTCCAACTAATTTTAATGTCTTTAAATCAAGAGTGAGTGGGCATGTTCTAATCTGCTCGCACCATCTTAGGCTGCATCTTCACTTTCCATCAGGTGAGATCGTAGTCAAGCGCTAGTCTATATAAATAAAAGAGAGAGCCGGAAGTTGCCTATGTCACTTTCCAGTAGGGCTAGCGCCTAGCACGCACACCACGAGAAAATTTTTCTACCCATTTTCTCGTAATAGGTATCTGTTTCAGATAGATTAAACAGTAAAATAACAGTAAAGTAATGAGTAGCCTTACAAACCCTCAAATATGCAAAAATCACACCAATCCGTTGCTCTACGTGATTCAAAGACAAACCATGAAGCAAACCACTTTTGAATTTGTAATATTAGTACATTATTAGTATCTCTATAGGTCCATATTTCAGATCCCCGATGTCAGTAATAGGATTCCATAAATAGTCATGCCAAAAGCATTAAGGCTATTTGTATATCAATCTCAAGAATCGTAGGAACTTGCTGAAACTTAACAAAACGAAACCCAAAAGCTAAGCTAATTTCATAAAGTAAGATACAAATGAAACCCAACAAAACTAACAGTAAGTATTCAAACGGCGTACAGTAATCCTTGTAAGAGTGCACACAGGCTTTGTTGCCGACGAGCTACCCGCAATTGTACTGAATAATTGTTGAATCTACAAAGAACCCGCTACCAGGGCCCCATTAAAACAAGAAACATTAATAAATTCCCATAGACTAATGGAAATTTATAGACAGAACATCAAAATATTAATCCGATCTGATTTGAATAAAGATAGTAAATTAAATGTCGGGTCCAAAAGTTTCGTTGAAAATTGCAAAACATTTTCAAAATCCAAAGTATTTCAGCTTCCCAGGATGTATTCAATGTATTCTCAATTTCAATTTTGAATTTTTCTCATTACTTTTTCGCTTTACAGTTATGCATAGATATAATTATGCATATATTATGTATTATACATTCATCACATCGATGACCGCGTGCCTTTTACACATTAATATAGACGTTGTCTACTTCAAATATAAATTAATACGTGATACCTTATTAGAACCTTTAGATCTACCAAAAAAAAAAGTAATATCCACGTCTTATGTTTGAGATTTAAGTTTTATAATCATTTTTAATAAATGACGTGCACAGTTACATACATATACCTACATACTATTTCGTAGAAGCTCTACTACTCATATTTACCGCGCATTTTAACAATAAGATAGAGTCGTTGATTTGTTGTTCGCTAAGATTTCTAGCTCCATCTAAATTTTTGTTTTAGTCTGCGATTCGCTACCATCCGCATTGAAACGGCTCCTTTTCTTTTAATTCCTGTTCCTTTTGACTTTATGAAATAAGTTTTTCTGTAACAAGATTACGCTTTACGAGGGAAAAATTGGGGGATAACGAATTTGGCAGCGCACCCTGACGAGAGTTGAGACGTACTTCTGAGCGAAATTGTTTTAGAGTACATAGAGTAGGAGGAAGTAGGTACCTATGAATTCATTTCTCAAACTGAAGGAAGGAATCGATGTTAAATTGTTCTTATTTTGTTTAAATTAATAGTAATGTTAATTGAAGCAGTGATAGCCTAGTGGTTAGTGTTGCGGTCTCCTACTCTGGGGTCGCAGGTTCGATTCCGGGCACGCACCTCTAACTTTTCGGAGTTATGTACGTTTAGGCAATTAAATATCTCATGTTCAAAAAAAAAGAAATTTTTGAAATCGGTCCAGACGTCTTCGAGTAATCAGGAACATACCTACATATAAAATATTAAAAAAAAAAAGATTCCGACGAATTGAGAACCTCCTTCTTTTTTGGAATTCGGTTAATAAACATAAAAATAGAAGTTATTGTCACGATTCAAAACAATTTTTTGTTTTTGTTTTCTATTTGTTCCTCAGCATAGTATTCTTCTAGCTACAGCAACGCATCTATAAAGAAGATAATTAAATACCTATATATGCTAATGACACAGTTCATATTTTACAATATGCGTTTCCAACAAAAAAAGCCCTCCTTTCTTCATTCCCTTTTTGCTCATTCGAAATAGAAAAAGAAATTACATATTACATACATTATCCGTTGGATAGCAAAAAGTCTATGAAATTGACGTATTACTTTCTAAAGAACTTTTCTCTGTTACATCAAAGCCTGTTCTGCTCGCTGTGCGTTTGTTGGGATCCTTTCTATTCCCTCTTTGTGATTATCTTCATTCTGGATCATGGCGGTAGTTAATGAAAGTCAGTCACTGTGTCAGCGCGAAGCCATTCAGTGTGTCAGCCATTCACTCCGCTCTTCATTCAAACGAGTTCGTTTGAATGAAGTTCGTTTGAAAATAGTTATTCAAACTTATCAGCACATTGGTATAAAGAACCGTACAGAGGCAAAAATCTCTAAAGACTAAATTTTTAATAACGTTTTTATGGCTGTCTGTACATCTTTATCCTTACTATCCTTAGTCTTTGCTAATCCTATTATCCTATCTATATATATAAAATTCAAAGTCCTGACTGACTGATTGACTGACTGAGATATCAACGCACAGCCTAAACTACTGAAGTTAGAAACTTAAAATTTTTACAGTTGGTTCCTTTTATGACGTAGGCGCACACTAAGAAAGGATTATTGGAAATTCCACCCCTAAGGGGTTTAAATAGGGGATGGAAGTTTATATGAAACTCCGTCATTTTTCAAGCTGTTTCCATCAAAGTTGGTATTAGAAGCTGAAATCTCCACTTCAGGTTACTTATAACACAAGTCGGGAACGCAGCCGCGGATTAAAGCTAGTTAATATTATAAATGCGAAAGTTTGAATGTATGGATATTTGTTAATCAATCACACCGCGATGACTGAACCGATTTCGCTGAAATTTGGCACATAGTTAGATTATAGACTGGAGTAGCACATAGGCTATATATATAGACAGTTCTCGCAGGAATCCAAAAAACCTCAATCCACGCGAACGAAGTCGCGGGCATCAGCTTGTATAACATAATATGGGAATGAACTGTACTGTACTGCATCTGTATGTAATTTTTACCGACTAAGTTAGCTATCGATGGATAAAAAAAAATCGCGTGAATCGGTCCAGAAACCCCGGAGTAATCGGTGGACATATACATAGAAAAAAAAAAAACTGGCCGAATTGATAACCTCCTCCTTTTTGGAATTCGGTTAAAAGTTGATCTCACCCAAAAATCGGTCGTCTGCGTTAGGCTAACGTTAGGCTGTATAATCAAATCCGGAGCGCGAACTTTGAGAAAATTAAAAAAATATGGATCCGGATGAAAAAGGTTCTACGTCATCGCAATTTTTGTCTTCATCCATAACGTGATAAAACCGGAGAGTTGTAATATTTTTGGAGGAGCGATTACGTACATTAGCCCAAGCCAGTGGTTATAAAAATTAAAGCTCTCTGGTGCTACCATATCACGCGGGCATGATTTGTATAGTAGGTAATTAAATTAGGTGAAGAAGAATATAACAAACCAAACAAGAATCGCTTAGAACTTTTACAACATTTATGTGTGTGTTAACGTTTTAACTCACAAGTACTTGTGGAAATTGGCTTGCGTTTTTTAACTTCAAATATATCTATTTTTACCCGTCTACGACAAAGTCAACAGGAAGGGTTATGATTTTATCAGACTTTGTGTAGATCTTTGTGTCTATTTAAATATGTAAGGCGCCGTAGCGCCTAAATACTGAGCCGATTAAGATGAATGAGGTGTCAATCTATTTGTTATTATTGTCCAGGTGACATGGGCTACATTTTATATGTACAAAATTAATACGACGGATGTTATACCTATCCAATATTCCGTAATCGGGTTGCAGTTTTTAAATTTTTTCATAAAGCCAAACGCGCTCCATAAGGAACATTAACACTTTCCACCAGGTGCGATTGTAGTCAAGCGTGTGTTTATTGTAAGTTCTTTTGTAAGTCTGTTTGTTACGTTCTCTCAAATATGGTTGAGCGAAGCAATGGCTGGATCGTGCGTCATGCTCGTAAACGGGTGCCACCAACGGAAATGGGTCTGCTTTTGCCTGCCTGTCTTAACATGTATTGGATTGTTTTGCATTTTTAAAACTTCATTGTGGAAACACTGTATGCATAGCTAGTTTTGTTACGTATTGTAAAAAAAAATCTTTTTTTTTGAAAAGAGCAACTGCTGAGTTTCTTACCGGCTCTTCTCAGCAGAATCTGCATTCCGAACCGGTGGTAAATTTATGACGTGTCATAAGAGCTACAAGTTAGCCTACATGAAATAAATAAATTTTGAATTTTTAAGACTTCGCACGTTCTAGTAATACGACATCTCTAGAGAAACCAAATAAGGATGATTTTCGTAGACGCTTGCGAGTCGGTAAGAAAATTTTAAAATAATGTTGAATCTTCGTCTCTGTCTGCGAAGTTTTAGGTGAGGCGTAATGAGTAGGGAATGCAATCTCGATCTCGCGAGATCTCGTTTTCGCGAGATCTCGGCCTTTTTTAGCGAGATTGATCTCGGCCGAAAAAAGGGCGAGATCTCGCGAGATTAACGAGATTGCACTCGAGCATAAAAAAGTCTTATTCGAAGCGCGGACTGACACTGACGGAGTTGCGACCTGTCGGTTTCGTTCGGTGCGCGAATAATTTTTAAATTACTAAAAGATTTGCGTTTTATATTAGAAGAGAAGACTGGTTGTTTCTTTCATTTGTTATTTTAAATTCAAAATTTATTTATTTCATGTAGGCCAACTTGTAGCTCTTATGACATGTCATAAATCTACCACCGGTTCGGAATGCAGATTCTGCTGAGAAGAAACGGCAAGAAACTCAGCAGTTGCTTTTCAAAAAATAAAAAATAAAATTGTTTAAAATAGGTAACCAAACTGTGCTATGTAAGTATACACTGCCCTCGTAATTGAAAACACAGTAACTTAAAGGTAACTTCTATATTTTAACTTACTTTGTTTTCAATTACGAGGGCAGTATAGTGCTTCCACAGTGATTTGATTGATACGTACGTCAAAGTTTACTACTTAGAAGTTTATTAAAAAATTATAGACAATTTGATTCATAAAAGTCTATTGAAAAAATCCGTGAAAATAAATATTATCTTATAATACTTATAATTTTTATTATTTTTTTTCTAATTTATTCAAATATTGTGATTATTTGCAAAAAAAAACACACATAACTGCCAATCTCGCGAGATCTCGAAATTGGCGAGATCTCGCGAGATTGTAAATACAATCTCGCGAGATCTCGCTTGAGCCCCAATCTCGCGAGATTTGCATTCCCTAGTAATGAGCTACCTACTTATGTACGACGACTTTCCTTTTATTGTTGGAAACTTCAATTAACATTAATTATTACTTTTATCTTGCTCATACCTACTATTTTTAATGAAGTCTACATTCACGAAGCTATTAAGAAAATTTAGTAAGATAAGTTACCAAATATCTTTGAAACCATTTTGAAACCTTAATTTTATTTATCATAGTTTAACTAATTTTTTTTTACCTATGTATGTATATGGACTACCAACAACCAATGAAAATAGATATAGTCGCTTTACAAAATATTTTTTTCATTTTTTCATATGTATATAAAATCTACAAACCTTGTTTAATCACTGCTATAAATTCGTAGATAAGTATAGATATTAATAAACACATAATAAGTACATATTTCCAAAATGAATTTTTACATGGGTATACTTGAGGACCTGAAGAGTGACATAGGCTATTTTTTAATCCGGAATATCAAAAAGTTCCCGTAGGATTTTAAAAATTAAAACCACGCGGACGAAGTCATTAGCATTAGCTAGTTTATAATATATTCGAGCTATAACCACTCCATTATAGCCCAGCACTGGTAGCATGGGCAGGAGATAAAAGTTTTATCCCCCGATCTTATCCACTGACAGGGGATAAAATTATCTTTTCCCTATGCTAAAGCATGGCGACAGAGGAGAAGAAGGCGATGTATATTTCTATAAGTATATCCACTGAGTGTTATTTCCACCGCTGTGCCCATGCTCGACGGGTGGATAAAGCTAAGCGAGGGGATAAACGTTTTATCCTTTTCCCGGGGATAAAATTTCTCCCGCCCATGCTACCAGGGCAGGTATAACTCATCAGATGGATCAGAGCTATGTCGGTAACTATGGTTTTCCTACGAATATCCTTATTACTGATTTATTACTCTGATGATTTCGATGCTCGAAATCGAATAACGATTGCACATTAAGAACTCGTACTGAGAATACAGCTAGTGCCACATACTAGTGATCGCTCGGAGCGTGTTTGTGCAGCCACAGGATATTACTGGCCGCCGGACGCTCAAAGGCGTTGGAAAATTACTCACGCTTGTATTTTTTGCTCCCAGTTGCAGTGTTGACTCTGCATATTTGCTTAGGCTATCTATTACGCTCTTATTCGCAATTGTTAACCGCTTGATATTGACTCAACTTACTGTATTCTGTTTCTGTTGGATGATATACAAAATTTTAAATAAGTGATTCAAAGAGCCATAGGTTTTCTGTAAAATGACAAAAAAATTAAATTGTACAATTTAAAAAAAAACACTTGTCTAAAATTGTAGCAAGATTATAGTTTCTAGCCTCAGGATTTTTAAATAGTCTCTGGTTTCTAGTCTTGATATTATAGTACCTAATTCCCGAAAAAAAAATAATTTTTTTTCGTAGTTATTAATAGTAATACAATACATAGATATTGAATTCATATTGATTGATTGAAGTCTGCAATTGGTCAGAAAATTTCATTAAATTACTTATCATAAAATAAGCAAATTATTTAAAAAAATGCAAAAATAGAACAAACTTTACTATAACATGAAGTTTGTTATTCTTGCTCTATTAAATGCAATGCATTATAAAATACATATTATAAAATAAACCAATAAAGTATACATTCAGCGCTGTGTAAACACGTTTGGGTGATACTCACCCACTGTGAGTGTTTTCGGCTCTTTGATATCCCATGTTTATTTTATGACGGTCATAGGAATGCTGGAGCCAAATCGCCACATGTGGGTATACCTTATGTTTATGTATGTACGAAGAGTCGCTTGGGAATATGTGCTTGTATATTTTATACTAGCTGATTAGGCTGAATTTAGGTTTTTTTTAAAATCCATTTGTCTGGTGGGAGGCTTTGGCCGAGGCTACCGTCGACGTGCTTCCAAGCGATTTAGCGTTACGGCACGATGGCGTGTAGAAACCGATTAGGGGTATGGGTTGAATCTACACTACCATACCCCTTCCAAGATAGCCCGCTGCCATCTTATTAGAGTGCATAGTCACTTACCATCAGGTGAGATCGCAGTCAAGGACTATCTTGTCATCGAATTAAAAAAAACCAGTGGGAACTCTAACTAAATTTCTGACATAAAATTACTTATTTAGTACTTATACGATGTTAGTACAACAGATTTCTTGCTAAGCAAACTCTGGGCTTAAGCTCAGCAAACGCATTGGTATTCGTACAAGCGTAATCGAATGAATCGCTACTCGCTAGCCCACCGTGAGTTCCGATATCCTCAAATATTTGCCAACATGAAGCAAATATAATTTATCAATAAAGTAAGAGCCTGCAAACCAGTGGCTTGGAGGGTCGGGCAAACACGACCCATAGTAATACTTCCGACGTGCCACGTTTACACTTTGCCGTACCGATATGTTGGTAGATTCACGACTTACAACTGCCTCGTTGGTCTAGTAGTTAGCAATTTCAACTGCGGATGACGAGATCCCCGGTTCGATCCCCGGGTCAGGCCAATAAAATAATGTATTGGGTTTCTCTATCAAGAAATTCTCAGCACTAGTCCGGAGTTAGGAAGTTTGTGGTGTGTCACCCCCGTGCCTCGGAGAACATATAAAGCTGTCGATCCTGCGCCTGATCTCTCTCCAGTCGTGTCGGATTTTCCGTCTCATCGGAATAGGAAAATCCGCACGCACACTTGTGCACTATAATATCTTCCACGCAGATGTCTAATCTCTGAGGAAGTTGGCAGCCGTGACCAGATTCAGTAGGGAAAACATTATTATTATTAGATTTACGATATTCATTTCACTATTTTATTAATTTCCTGTTATAAATGATCCTTGATGCAGACTAAATAATTCATTAAACAAATTATTGATACATAAATGAAATTTGGATCAACAATCCGATTACAACTTAACTCCATCGATAACTGACAGTACAGTATGCCCGGATAGAGGAAAATAATTAATATTGAAATTAACGGAACTTTCAATAGTCATGATAGGTACTTAAAAGACTTACGTACTACGTACTATATACCTACTGAAAGGTAACATTAGAGAAATCAGAACTTGGTTTTGCTGAATTTCTTTATTCTTTCTTTTTCTTATTTTCTTATTTCTTTCTGTTTCGGATGGTGATGATTTTATCGGAAATCTTACATTACTTAACAAGGCTAAAAAATGAGGTCGTGGATATCAAAAAAATTCAGTCAAACCGTTTAAACGTAAACCAATTCACATTCAGTGAAACATACCTTTATTATTTCTACTCCTTTAATTTTGTATTGTCGTTGCGATGACATGCAAACCCGCTCCAAAAGAGTTATAGAGACACAGACAAACAGACGAACCCAATTAAATGGCTCGCAGAAGCTGTATGCATAGGACGGTCTTTGATACACGTCTTTTATATCTAGTTGGGATTATTCTACGTACTGAATAAATAGGTAAGGACCGTGTGATTGTTGAAGGGTCTAGTTATTATACGGTAACGTAACCGGAGTTAATGCGAACAGGCGGATACGTCTGTAGATCACAAACGTAGTATTAGAGTACCCGCAGATTTGCAATTTCAAGTTGGACAACTAAATCGCAGAATATATCTACTCCCAAGTAGCACACGGAGGCTGCTTAGCAGCTGAATAACAAATTCCCGTCACGCTTAAAGCTGTATAAAAAAGCTGCATAAGGGCTGTATACGGCCGTATACAGCTCTTATACCTCTTAAATGGGCACAAATTATACAGCCTTAAGTTGAAATAGCTGCTTAAGAGCTGTATAGCAGCAAAATAACAGTGTTATAAAGGGTAACGACAGTACTATGCGCTGAATAACGACTGAGTAAAAGATAACAAGTTACTCTTTATTCAGTTAAAATTACGTCATGTGACACATGACGTAAAAGTGAAATAGCAAACTTTAATCTATCAAATTATAACCTTGTAGCTTAAACACATTAACACAATTTCGTGGAGTGAATTGAATACGTGGCTATATATTCAAAGTTCCCTGATTAGTAAGAAAAATGATTGGGAATGTAATTTTACTGACATTATACATATATATTACCTAAGAAAATTTAAGTGCGCCACGAAAATATTCGGTTTTTAATTAGTTTCGTGATATAAATAAGCCGTGATGAAAACTTGAATAAACAATTTTTAGTGCTTTGAAAAGAATTATAAGATAAAAAGTTATTATTATGATATACGGAAGTAAAAACTAATGCAATCCATTCCTAATTCATACACAAAACATCATAAAAGTTGAAAAATGAATCAGTATATTTATGTGAGGTTATACAATAAAATGGTGGATTCATGTTATAGTTACAGAGCTGGTGAGCATTTACGTACGATTTTAAAAGCCTATAGCTTAGGCCTATATAAAAAAAGAGTGTTCGTCCGAAAAAAAGTAAATAAAAACGGATCTTTATAAGTTTGTCTGGTGTAAGAACTGCGTAATATTAGTACGTAAAGATGAAACCGACAAAATACATCATATACGATCTAGCAAGGATATAGAGAGATTGGTGAATCTAGCCACCACTAAATGAAGTTAGGTTATATTTACTAACAATCGACAACCCTCATAATGCACTAAATGGAATGATTTCGTGGACAACGGAGAAGTAACAAACCCTTCGGAGAAGTAACAAACAACTTGTGTACTCTGGATGTAAACATAAGTCTCAAGAACTTTAATTGGAAAACAGAATAAAGAACAGCTCGAACCAAATTCATATTGTCGTTGTTACTGAAGCTAACATAAGGGTCACAAACTCAAAATTGTTTCAAAGATGACTACAAGATGTTTTCGCAGCTACTGAATCACCGATGAAGTGATGGTCTAATCCTCTATGTGCATAAAAGTGTATTGTTCTACAGGTTAACAGTGAATACAAGCTACTCTGAATCAGTTATTGGTGAAATTGTCACAAGTTTAAATTAAGTATAAATTAAGTGTTTGTGCATTGTGCTGACCTCTGAATACTAACCAAGTATGTTTCATACAGGAACTTAAACAATTAATCTCTCAATTTTCAGGTAAAAGTAATCTTGTAATTAGTGGTGATATGAATATAAACATAATGTTAAACGATCCCAGTGTAAATTTATACTTAAATTCTATGAGTGAAGTAGGTATTGACTGTGGTATAAGGCAGTATACACGGATAGAACCTAAAGGGGATATGATAACTAAAAGTTGTATTGACCACATATTCATACGATGTGTGGACAATCCCAGCCAACATAGCTTATGTATAGGTACAAACAGCAGTTATAAACAATCCTATAGCAAACCACTATTTTACCAGTTTTATGATTATCCACAACTTGTTACAAACCTGTATAAGTAAGTATTGTACTAAAATAAATCATAAAAAATTGCTAGAAGAATTATATAATGTTGACTGGGGACAGGGGTTATATTGTAAGAAAATCCTAATGATGTCATGAAGTTTATTTCCAATAAATATAATTATTTACTAAGCAAATGTCAATATGTGGCTAAAATAAATACAGGGAGAAGGTAGGCATGTTTATGGATAAACAATAAAGCCTTTAAAATGTGTATTAGGAGAGATAAACTATTTAAAATATGGAACGATGATGAAAGTAATATGGAAAATAGAATTTTGTATGATATATATAGAAATAAAATAAACAAGTATATTAATTATTTAAAAAATATATTCAAACTCAAATAACAAGTAACTTTAAAACTCAAAAAAAGTATAGGAAATTGTGAATAAACTGTGTGGGAAGCTTAGAAAATCCATAGAAGATATTCTAACTAATAGATTAAAGATTCTGTAATAAGTTATGGGCTGAGTAGCTATGGCAGAACCTTTCAAACTTATATACAGGATATTTACAAAATACAAATAAGATTATTAAAGGTAATCGTTCCCAACCATGTTAAATTACTGTACAAAGATGATGGAGGGATTGTTTAAATATTGTAATGTTTTCAATCAATCCATCAATCAATCAATTTCTTTATTGCGAATTTGGGTAATAATTATACAGGTGTTTACAAGTAAAATAAATGGACAACCAAACTCTGCTTAAATACAGCATGCAACATTAAAAATTAGCTTAAAATCTATTTCATTACATTACTATTAATTTATTACAATACATTATTATTAATTTATTTAAGTTAGAAGCTTTGTGTTTACATTGCAATATTATTTAAATGTCTAATATAAAATTTGTTATTAAAATGTCAAAAGTTCATAATTAAAATTTTTCCATAAGGTAATCACTGGTTTTATAGTATGTCCTGTCAATCAAAAATTTAAGCCTTTTTTTAAAAAGTGGTATTTCTTGTGTTTCTATAATATGTTTAGGCAAATGTTTATATAAAAGGGGCCCAGTGCAGAAGAAACTCTTAGAAAAATGTGCACAACAACTGGGTGGTGGACGCAGTTCAATTAGGTACATGCCTTTTGCTGTGACGATTTTGAAATAAATTCAAGTTACTTTTGGCAAATATGACAGTTTCATATATATACAGACATGGCATTGTAAGAATATTATATTGTTTAAAATAGGGTTTACAACTATCAGTCGATTTTAATTTAAATATTGCCCTTAAGCATTTTTTTGTACCTTTAATACAGCCTCTTTTTAAGTGGAATTACCCCAGAATAAAATACAATATCTCAACAGCGAGGCAACATAGCCATGGTAAACAGTTAGTAACGCTGACACATTTACTGTTTTCCCCAACTTATAAAGTGTGTAGGAGAATTGATTTAACTTTGTGCAAATACGACTCAAGTGTTCTTTCCAATTTAGAGTAGAATTAATATTCAGACCTAAGAATTTTGTTACATTGACTTCATTGATAGTTTTCCATTCATAATTTACATCTAAAGCAAATGATGCATTTTCTCTGAGCTTAAAAGTCATTAAGTTCGTTTTGTCTAAGTTAATTATGAGTTGCTTTATTATTTATTTATACAATAAGATACAAAATAAAAAGAACTATCACAAACTTTATGATTAAATAAGGGTGATTTTGAAAATAATTTATATATACATATTATATTACATAATTAGAACATAATATTATATATTTAAATATATTATTTGTTAGAATTAATTTATTTGTGTTTTTTTATGTAATTAAAATGTAAAAGTATACTATGTCTGCGCAAAAACCCTGCGTGGTTTATGTGGAGGCATTCACAAGAACCTTGTAAGTAACAATTTCTCCTTTATGTTTGGATAATAAAGATTAAAAAAAGGTATCTTTTTGGCTTTTTATGATCATTTTACTTAACTTCATAAAAAATCTTTTGAAAAAACCTACTTCTTAGATTGTCCCTGCTCTCTTTCTCTCTTCCCTCCAAAACGCTACTAATGTAGTCTATACTTGGTACCTGTGGTACCTACTTATTAACAATTCACAATTCCAAAATCCCCGCAATTTATGTGAGCAATATCAGGGTTCAGGAGCTTGAACCTAGAGCTCCATGATGTAGTCTATGCTTGATACATACAATATCAATTCGAAACGGACAGTTTAGGTAGGCACTACCCAGCAGCATCAGGATTGAGGAGCCAGGACCTTGATGTAGTCTATGCTTGATACATACAATAACAGTTCGTAATCTATCATGGTGGTAGACGAGGTTCTTGATGTTTCTTAGGGTATAATTATCACTATTAATAACGTCTGCCATGTGTGCTGATCATATAGAAATTTTGCTCGCCAGCTCCCTAACTATTAAACAGCGACGTGAATAGTTAAAACTCTGATATTCTGCCAAATGCTGTCTAATAGTTCACACGTGCCCCCTTAATAAGTCAGTGTAATAGGAGTTCACAAATACCTTCTTATACAGCATTTGGCTAATTTTATCCACTAAACAGCCTTTATTGCGGTTAAGGCATTAAAAAATGTTAAAGGCTGAATAGAGTCGTAAAAAATATACCTTTATAGCACTCTTAAACAGCCTAAGCTGTTTAAATATCACTGACAGCTATTATGCAGCTGTAGGATCACCAGTGTACTCTTAAAAGAGTCTTAATACGCTTAGAGGTTCAAATAGGTCTAAAAGTGAATACTTACGCAGCTATCTGTGCTACTTGGGCTACTAGGCATAGGAAGCCTGCACGTCTTATCCAACTTGATTTAGCTGTCCAACTTGAAATTTTAAGTCATAAGTAAGTTTATTGCCGTATCACACTAGTATTATAAAGGCGAAAGTTGTATGTGTGTGTGTGTGTATGTATGTTACTCCTTCACGTCACAACGAATAAACCATACACAGACGCACGCACGCACGCACGCACGCACGCACGCACGCACGCACGCACGCACGCACTCACTCGCGCGCACACACACACACAAACTTTCGCCTTTATTATATTAGTGTGATATAGCCATAGGTATAGAAGATAAGAAGAAGATTAATTTTTACGTATCACGAATACTTTTTCGACAAATCTCTAACTCTACGATTACGTGAACAACAGAACTGTAACAAACAACTAAAACTTCCACATAATCCGAGTCCAATAACCCGATATTACGTAAGAACTGTATAATCCGTTCCACTGAGGAAGGGTTGAACGACCACTTTTATGGTTTCACAAACTACTCCACCAAGATTGTTTGTGCGGTCGCCGGCCAAAAATGGCTTACGAAGATATGAAAACTTTTACGAGCCAACTTGAGGAGCCGTTTGTCTATTGTTTCAATAATTTTATTTTATTATTTAATAGACTAGTTTTTGCCCACGACATGTTTTTTTTTTCACTAACAATCTGTTTCAATAACCTATCCAAAACCTAAAACTTGTAAAGTCAATTATTATTATAAGTATGTACAATGCATTTATTGAAACCAACAAGCAAACACACTTTCGCATTTAATTATAAGGACTAGCTTCTGCCTTTGACTTCGTTCGCGTGAAGTTAGTTGTTTATTGCGCGGAAATTATTTACCTCTTTATTAATTTCTTCCGGAGTAGGTACAAAAATAGCCTAGATACCGCTCTTTATGTTCATGCCAAAAATTACGTTGATTATAAGGAGTAATGTACTATATCCCTATATGTACCTATATAAAATCCCTGGATTTAATATGCAAAAGGAACAGATATTATTACATTAAAAGAAGCTTTTGCATATAGGGCATCAGAATACAAGCATAATTAGCCCTTAATATGATATAACAGGGATGCTTAGGGGAATCTTGAAAGGGCCTCCCAAGGGAACATTTTATAAGGGAGCGGTATAGAAGATATTTCATGCCATTTCAAAATTAAGAGATGACATGAAATACGTATTAAAGAAACATGTTTTTTGGCTCTCACTTTTAAATCTACTCGGCAATAATAAATGAAGCCTATGAACACAGTTATACATATATAGGTATTTATTTTTATTTATTTATGACACAACTAGCTGATAGTTAATGCCTGCGACTTTGTCCGCGCGGATTTCGTTTTTAAAATCCCGCGGGAATTCTTTGATTTTCCGGGATAAAAAGTAGCCTATGTCACTCTCCAGGTCCTCATGTATACCCATGCAAAAAAATCACGTCGATAGAGTAGTTCGTAGTAGTAGTATGAAGTAGTCCGTAGTTCTGTTGCTCAGTTATTGAAGGATAAACCAACAAATACTCACTCTCACTCAGCTCAAGACAGAGTTAGAGCGAGACAGATTTATGTCAGAGCATATTTGTGTCTCTTTTTAACCTCTATCATAAGTCTGAGTTGAGTTAGAGCACGCTCTATAGATCTCAGCATATAAGACTACGGCTTCCTTTTCGAATGTTCCGGAATTCGATCCCAGGCATCCATCTCTGATTTTCCATATAAACTTTAAAGCGTTAAAATAAACTACCGTAACCGCACGTAGCGGTCACGTGTATTATAAAATTATAACAAACCATCACGTTATTTGAACTATACTAGGTCACGACCTAAAAAAGTGTGAATGTAACACAAAATACACCATCATTCGAAGCCAGAAGGCTAAACACATTTACCAGATCCGGCTCAATGCTGGCAATCACGAACCCCGCACAAAACACGCTGATTGCGTATTTCAAGGAACTGTTTTCTTTTTTTTTCATCTACAGTTGGTACGAGTATATTATGAATAGCAAACACTGAAGCGAGGTTCATTTACTTGATGTTACGTATACGCTATGGAAACTTTTTATGATTTTCCAGAAAATCATTTTTCATACGTTGCAGGACTACTTTTATCTGTAGAATATAAAATACGCGAGACTGCCAATATAATATGGTCTGGACCTATAAAACCATGGAATGGAAAAAAACCAGTTGGTAGACCAAATTCAATACCTATAGATGGAAAACCATGGTTAGAGTCTACAAAGGATAGACCAAAACTGGAGGAAGCCTATATCATATTAAAGGGATCCTTAAAAAATAAGTTAGGTACATAATAATTCGTAAATTAATAATACTAACGTTAGGTTAAGCGAGAAAAATAATAATACAATTGAGAAATAAAATGCAACAATCAAATCACGTAGCCACACGTTGCACGATTAATTATTGCCTGACGTTTAAAATGTAATTAGCAACCCTTTCCGTCTGTCTGTCTGTCATAATTACAACCACGTTACAACCCTTGCCTGACGCGCACGTTGAATTTATTAGGAACATGGTTGGTTAAAACAAAAATAAAAAAATTCTATCAAAATGGTTTGGTTAATTTTATTAAGTGTGAACACTCAATCACCAAACTTAAAAGGATAGTATATAAATTGCTGCGACTTTGATTGCGATTTCGTCCACGTGGACTTAAATTTTTAAAAATCCTGCTGGTTTTCCAGTATTTGTTTCATCTGGGATAAAAATATACCTATGCTAGCTTTTGCCCGCAGTTTCGCTCACATTAAGTTCAATTTTTCAAACCCCTATTTTACACCCTAGGTACTCATGAAAACTTTAATCGAAAAGCGTCCGTGAATTATTTATTTGTGTAAGTCGTATTTAATTTTGCAAAGTCTCGTTTAAGTCCAGAGTTTAGTTTTATATTTTCTTAACGAAGCGTAATTCGCAAAGTTTTCTTAAGTAAACCATGAATATTGAAAGCCAGTTAAATAACTTAATCTTTTGGGGCGATGGAAATCTGTAGAGTGTGGTCCAAGTCAAAGGAAATTCTTTGTCATGGATACCGCCAAAGATGGATGGATATGTCTGACATCGGATACATATTGGCTGTGTATGATTAAATCACGATTAAATAATAAATATTATATCCACATTGATAATAGTTCGTTCGTATCATTTAGCCACATGAAGTAAGTTAGTATTCAAAAGTAATCTACATTGACTTCATTCAAAACGCTCAAAATGCTCCATTCTGCAATCAATATTGACTTGATCCAAACCAAACGATTCAAAATATATATATAATAAATATATATAATATCTAATAAATTGATAATATATAAAATAAATTGATTCAAAATCAAGTCAATATTGGTTGGATTATAATATTGGATCTTAACAATTTCAGCAAAAATCTTAATCTAAATGAAATATAATATAAATTTTCAGCACAACGTAGAAATATGCTCAAATGTAAATTCTAATTTCAACCTGGCATATGGTTTTATAGAAGTTATTTAATTTTAGACTGAATGAGGGTAGTACTATTATACTCGTTCTCGTAGATCTTGATATATTGAGTGCAGTGCCAAAAATTCTTGGCATACTCTTGTGCTCTTAAGCCTTATACTGCCAATCTGTTTGTGTGATGTAATTTTATACGGCTACCTCAAAGTATATTTGATATCGGAAGTACTTGCCAAAAATGAGACACAAATAAAGAGAAATTGTACCATTATTTTTATTTGTGGGATGAGAAGTATTGTACAGTTTTAGAACTAGTGTAGCGTCTTATGTTTATGTCATTAAAAGTCTGGTTTGCATTTATAGAACTAAATTCTTGCTAAGATAGAGTAACAAAGTGTTTTGTGCTTATATAAATAAAAATCAAAGTAATAGTTGCACTAAACATCAATGATTGAAAACGTTATGCGGATGGTGTTTCAAACATCTAATAATATAATTTCTAGCCTCACTAAATCAAGGTGAATATATAGCTTTTTAGGTTGAAGTAGAAAATTAACGTGCTTTAACTTTTTTATTTTTTAGTGCTAAAACATTTCTACATTAATTATAACACGTTCAATACAATACATTGTATTATTATATTACATACAGATGTAATACACAGATGTGTATGATTTAATTAATTGATTTTTATAATTTTTGTATTTTCCTTAGTAAAAGACTTACGAAATATTACATAATAATAATATTTACTAATTGTTATTTAATCGCTAAAGAGTTACTACTTGGGCCAACCCACAATAAAATCAAACACTCCTTAAGCCCACAGTAATATTTGACTAAACAAAAATTATGTATCAAACAACTTAATGACAAAATAAACTTAATTTTAAAGTAAATGGAGGGATTATTCCCTCCCGTGGGACATTAGCGGGAGGGTCGATTTTTTTTGGAGGAAAGCTTTTATACTTATAAATAGCTTCTTATGATAGGTACTTTATTAAATTTAGATAGTTAAATTTTTCTAGAGTGGTAATATTAAAAGATTAACGTTTTCACCAACGTTCCCTAACCTTAATGTTCTACATAAGCTAAGTTACGTTTTCTATCAATTTCATTTTCACGATCCTAGGGAACACCTAAACTAAGTGTGGAAATTTTATATTGGGTAAGGGATTGCATTTAGGGGCTACCTACGTAAAGAGACGCCTATTTTAGAGGATGATTTAGATATGGACACTCTATAGTAAAAAACTAAGAGATTAGAAACAATATTTGAAACTGTACAAACAATTTTAGCACTAATTTGTTTGATGGCTTTCACCGTAGTTGGTTACCACCCTAACGTCAAAGATGTGCCGCCAAGCGATTTAGCCTGGAAATACACGTCCGATTTTGTTTCCGATTGTCTGATCAGGCTACCGGATCGTATTTACTCGATACACATCCGATTTTTCCGTCAGGCTTTTTCTGAACTCAGTCGTTCCCGAGCTATCATCCCGAGTGCTTGCGTTTGGAGCAAAGCAGAAGAAAAGAAGATGGATGACGAGTTAATAGAAATAGAAATATTTTTTATTCAAATAAACTTTTACAAGTACTTTTGAATCGTCAATGAATCTACCCTACCACTGGTTCGGAATGCCGTTCCTGCCGAGAAGAGCCAGCAATAAACTCGGCGGTCGCTCTTTTCAAAAAAAAAAAAATTTTTTTACAATAGGTAACAATGCTATGCTATGTATACAGTGTTTCCACAATAAAGTTTCAAAAATGCAAAACATGTTAAGACAGGCAGGCAAAAGCAGACCCATTCCCGTTGGTGGCACCCGTTCACGAGCATGACGCAGGATCCAGCCATTGCTTCGCTCAACCATATTTGAGGGAACGTAACAACCCGCACCACACGACACCACCACAGAAATTTTAAAGAGAGGAAAGAGAAAGAAGAAAAAACGTCGCTATTGGATTCATCCAATCAATTTGACAAGACTTACTGAGAGTCATTTCTATTTAAAACATCCAAAATAATTCATAATAATAATAATTTTATTATTATGAATTATTTTATAATAATAATAATTTTATTATTATGAATTATTTTATAATAATAATAATAATTTTATTATTATGATTTTTTTTTTTTCATAATTTTCGCCCATTATTCGAACCACAACGATGCGTCCACACAGTGTCAGCGCTAGATTTTTTGGGCCCTAAAAAATCCCAATAAGCAAAATTCCGCCCTAAATTTGGGGCTAAAAGCCCTAGGTTGGGAACCCTGACTGGCAAAATCGGAAGGAGTAACCGGATGTCTATTTTGTCTCATACTAGAAGTAGGTATGTAGACCGCGCCTTCAGACAATCGGACCGACAGTAAAATCGGAAACGCCTCGCGCCCGTTTCCGACTCGGACGTCCGATCCGGCCACCGGATCGGACGTGTATTGACTGTTCATACAAAGTAATGGCTTCAACGCCTTCCGGTAGCCTGATCAGGCTACCGGATCAGACAATCGGATGAAAAAACCTGACGTGTATTGCCTGGCTAAGCCTGGCAATAGACGTCCGATTTTGTTTCCGATTGTCTGATCAGGCAACCGGATCGTATTTACTCGATACACATCCGATTTTTCCGTCAGGCTTTTTCTGAAGTCAGTCGTTCCCGAGCTATCATCCCGAGTGCTTGCGTTTGGAGCAAAGCAGAAGAAAAGAAGATGGATGACGAGTTAATAGAAATAGAAATATTTTTTATTCATATAAACTTTTACAAGTCCTTTTGAATCGTCAATGAATCTACCACTGGTTCGGAATGCCGTTCCTGCCGAGAAGAGCCAGCAATAAACTCGGCGGTCGCTCTTTTCAAAAAATTTTTTTTTTTACAATAGGTAACAAAACTATGCTATGTATACAGTGTTTCCACAATAAAGTTTCAAAAATGCAAAACAGTCCAATGCATGTTAAGACAGGCAGGCAAAAGCAGACCCATTCCCGTTGGTGGCACCCGTTCACGAGCATGACGCAGGATCCAGCCATTGCTTCGCTCAACCATATTTGAGGGAACGTAACAACTCGCACCACACGACACCACCACAGAAATTTTAAAGAGAGGAAAGAGAAAGAAGAAAAAACGTCGCTATTGGATTCATCCAATCAATTTGACAAGACTTACTGAGAGTCATTTCTATTTAAAACATCCAAAATAATTCATAATAATAATAATTTTATTATTATGAATTATTTTATTTTATTTTGTTTTTTTTTTCATAATTTTCGCCCATTATTCGAACCACAACGATGCGTCCACACAGTGTCAGCGCGATTTTTTGGGCCCTAAAAATCCCAATAAGCAAAATTCCGCCCTAAATTTGGGGCTAAAAGCCCTAAGTTGGGAACCCTGACTGGCAAAATCGGAAGGAGTAACCGGATGTCTATTTTGTCTCATACTAGAAGTATGTAGACCGCGCCTTCAGACAATCGGACCGACAGTAAAATCGGAAACGCCTCGCGCCCGTTTCCGACTCGGACGTCCGATCCGGCCACCGGATCGGACGTGTATTGACTGTTCATACAAAGTAATGGCTTCAACGCCTTCCGGTAGCCTGATCAGGCTACCGGATCAGACAATCGGATGAAAAAACCTGACGTGTATTGCCTGGCTTAGTGTTCCGGCACGACGGCGTGTAGAAACCGATTAGGGGTATGGGTTGAATGTATACTGCCGTAGCCCTTCCAAGTTAGCCCGCTACCATCTTAGACTGCATCATCACTTACCATCAGGTGAGATCGCAGTCAAGGACTATCTTGTCATTAAATAAGTGTGCTCTGACTCAGCTCAGACTCAAGATAGAGGTTAAAACGAGACACAACTATGCTCCGACATAAATCTGTCTCGTTTTAACTCTGTCTTGAGTCTGAGCTGAGTGAGAGTGCGGTCTAGAGACTTATTTAAAAGTTCTCTAAATTCACACACATAATGACGGCGAAATAAGATCCCTGTTTCTGACACGGAAAGGATTTCCCTAATCACCGCAACGCTACAAATCTTTTCAATGAACGTCACGGTTATTATAATTTCGATTGCCACCTCATCCCCCCCCCCCCCCCCGCCCCTCCCCCCACCCTCAGACTCCTCCCATCCGTTATTCAGTGTGAATTTCATGAAAGAGGAAATTAAATTTTCTATAAAGCCAAGTATAACTTGCCATCGGAAGTTAGGGTATTGATCGAGACGCTTCAGAGAGTATTACTATAAGATTTGTTGACACTTCTTCGTAGTTGGGTAACTTATAAATTTCTTTGGCGCGGGTAGAAAGAATGAATTGTTATTATCTCGAAGACATGGCAATAAACCGTTTTCGATCAAAAAGCCTTCTTTATCGACAAGCAACTATGAATAAAAGAGTCGGTTTTTAATAACTACTAACTTTTGGCCGTGACTTCTTCCAAGTGAAATTAGATATTTAAATCTCGCGAGAATGCCTTATTTTTCCAGGATAAAATACTTTTTATCCTATGCCACCTCCAGCTATACCCGTGCAAAAATCAATTATTTATGTCGTTTTTTTTTGTTTCAGGTATAAAGCTACTTTCATCTCTGAACAAACTACGAGTGTAATAAAACTACAAGAGGTACAACTTTTTAAACATCTCTATTAGCACACATACTAATACTAAGTAGGTACTCGTAATGGTTGTATTTATACAGTGCCGGATTAAGCAAGCGCGGGGCCCGTAGCAAATTATTTCAAAGAGCCATTGATCTACTATGGGTTCTTAAGTATAAATGTGGTAAAAAAACAAATCAATAGTCTATACGTTTATTTTCCATCTATAGGTTACAATTTTGTAGGTATTTAGTAAATTACTATAGGCGCTGTTAGGCTCTGACAAGTACAAAAAGCCAGAGATGAGATTTTCTGGCTATATAGAATAATTTTGATAAGAAACTAACAATTGAAAACTGATGATACTACACAAATTATTTTTTTCAATACATATATTCAAAGTTGATATTTAATGCAAAGTATATTATTTTTTTAGGAATAGCTAATGTTATATTTTATCAATGGTGTACTTTAAATAATGTTTATGTTTTATATTTATTTATTTGTTTTGTAGGCTGATTGAAATTCTACACATTTATACAAACAACTTTTTCTTAATAAGTCACTCAAAAAATTAAGCTCAGGCAGAGAATGCGGGGCCCCCGTTCGCGCGGGGCCCGTAGCAATTGCTACTCTTGCTATATGGTTAATCCGGCACTGTATTTATAGATTGTCTTTAATTCAAATAATAATAGCGTAATATGTAGAGTGAAAATTATCGGTAATAAGATATAGTTCTTTCTAGTTTTTTCAATTCACGAGGGCTCGTGGCTCATGGTTGTGTGTGTGTCGTATCTGTATAGCGCTGACGCATACATACGCGATGTGCATGTACACGACGTAACCACAAGTAAAGCTCACGCGCCCTCGCGAAATGCAAGAACTACACTTGAACTTTTACCACGAGCTATTAATAAAATGTGCAGTTCTATAAGAACACATTCTCAGTAAATGTTGAATCAAAACATGAACATCTTCAAAATAACCGACACCGAATACTACAGCAACATAAATCCTTTGAAACGGTTCAATTAATCTTTATTTCCCCGTAAAATAATTTAATCCGAGAACTTTGATGAGTCGAGCCTCATCGGGCATTCGGACGCCATGATTAGAAATCCCGCCCCTTGAAATAGCCCAAGAAATTTCCCTACCTTAGGGTGATCTCCTATCAAATTCTCGAGCTAGACAAAGCGATAAATATGGGTACATCACATAATTCATATGAAAGTTTAAAAGTTATTAAGTTGCCAACTCAAAGTGGCCATTAATCGACTTCCCTGAACATGAAACAGATAATTCAATTCGTCGAATAGAAATCGAGTCAAATTAATCATTTAATTCGTCTTTACATAAATCTGTGAACTATTTTAATAGATCGACTTGGCCCAATGACTTAAATCAACTTTCATCAATTAAAAATTTAGCTTTTGTATGGTTAGGAGACGTATCCGCACCAAAATCTTTAGAATCTATTTAAAATCGATCGAGTTTTTTTGTATCACCATCTTTAAATTGAATGTGTCAGTGATGCAGTCAGGTCATTGCATAAATAAAAAATTTCAGATACTTTAAATTTCACCCAACGACTTATCTTATTTTATCTACTTTAAAATTTCTTTATTTATAATTCTGGACCAGTACCACAGAAAAATAATGGTTTAAAAACAGCACAGTTTACTGACGTCGCAAACGAAAGCGAGTTGCTAAATATAGTTATCGCTTCCACTAGAACCTTACCTTTTCACTATACGAACTGGAAGATATCATTTCGCTAGATCTCAACCTTATAGTTACAGCTATAAAGGCTTCAAGGCCTTTACAGTAGAAGTCTTGTAATTAAACTTCTCTCTTGGAGTTCTGAAGCACAAACGTTTCGCTACAAGCAAATGTTAGCACTGTTGGTGGACTGTACATTAATTCTGTACTCATTTCTTGCATTGTGCCAAGCCTTTGTTTTGGTTTCTTTGCTCTACAATTAAAAGGAAAAACTTTCGAAGAAGTTTTCATCTTAAAACTCTGTATATTAAATTTGTAAAAGGAATTCATTTTCTTATTTTGCTTTATTTTTCTCGCAACTTTAAGTAATATATACTCAATAAGTACTTAAGCATCATAGCCCAGTAGCCACCAGTAGCCCACAGAAGAGCTATTTGAAAATAATTTGACATTTAAAAAGAATACTGATTTTTAGTGTTAATAATAGAATATATAATAAGTACCTAAAGATTATTTATTATGTAATATTAACTTAACATAGGCCGTCACGTAATACATTGAACTTACTTTTTAAATATTTTACGGCAAGTTATATTTTTTTCGTCACATATAAAGTGACCCTAAAAATCATTTATATTCATACCTCATACAGAGAGTTTTAAAAATTTCCTTACCCTCTCTAATAAATAATACGATTAATATTAAGAGGTAATAACTAAGAACATCCATTTCAACCCCTTTCCGTAGTTAAATCTTTTTTCTACCCTCCCAAACGTCACTCCTAAATCTTGGCCCGTCACGGATAAAATTAAAAATAATACTTCCCTCGTGTACCTTAAACCACTTTCTTCAGTCCTTTGCGTAGTTAATCAGTTAAAATATTTAATTACTAGGACCTGCGTTGCGGCTGTCAGTGAACGCTCAACCCTTTTGATGTGGTCTAAGTAACAAGTTTATAGCGACTTTGAATTTCTAGGGAAGAGCGATAATTTCTGATATCAGGGCCAGCTTCAAAGAACGAAAACGGAAAAAATGATTTCCAGCTTTGATAACAAAAAGCGCTGATAATTTTGTTCAATTGTCTTGCTTTTTCATGAAACCTCTCAATGTCTCTTATTTTTTATAATCCGAAGTAATGCTAATTTATGATTTTATTCTTCTATATTGGGAGGCCCTCGAGTGTAAAATTGCTTCATGTACAAAACAATAATGTATTTCATCAGCTGGAGTAACTATACCATTAGTGCTTGATAAAGGTATTCGTGTATGAATAAAAAGGTACTTAAACCGAACGAAACGTATAATTCCAATGCCAAAAACATTATTTTAAAAGTTTAAGTTAAGTTCCTAAAGCGAAATTGCTTGTTTCTTTAATTTAATCGCGAATATAATTATTTCTATTCGCTCATTTCTTGTACCACAATTAAAGATGGGGTCCCGTATATTTCATTTTCTCCCGGAAATATTCCCGGGTTCACTAGTTTCCTGATTAGACGAGTGTTACAGGTGACTTATAACCCTCTAAATTGTAATCGGTAATTAAATCAGATAACAGGTTGAGTAATACCCAGTTGAAATGTTAAAGTTAACTACAACTTTAAGATAATTAAAAGTTTACAGTAGGTAATAGAAAATGATGTTTATAGATATATTATGAAAAGCTACATTAAGCCAGTATTGCTGTTATAAATAAATATTATAACATCTCATATGAAAATTCTTAAAGAATCATTTGTAGTAAATTATATTAGTAAAGTGACGCGAGCACTTTGCCTAAAGTCTAACTTTTTCAATTTCAGATAAGGATTTATAAGTCTAGAGAGTGTACTAAAATACTAAGATGTGGATTAAACGTCTATGTTAAAAAGACAAGGAACAAGATAAGAATCCATTCATGCAAAAGCCTAAAATACATATTATATATAGAAGGTTATATAGAAGGGAAGATGAAGTTACGTTTAAACATGGTAACTTAACTTCAGCCTGTCAACCTTTAATCCCATCTACTCTCGACAGCTCCGTCTTCCTTAGAGGCAACTTAAAGGTAACTTACTTATAAGCTCAAACTAAGCACAACGTAAATGAATTACTACGCCCTGTAAAGTCTCTGGCGGTTGAAACTTAACAGGTACACAGAAGCCGCGGGCGCGGAAGCGGTTACAAACATCACTTCACGCTCAGATACCATTGCAGCTCAAAATGTACAAAAACTCCTGTGCTCACTAGCTCAGTTGTGTTAGATTTCCCAGCTCACTAATGGGCACCTTATCTCAAAATATGCTCAACTCTCAAGTACCTGTTTCCTCAATACTTTCTTCTACCGTTACGAAACGTATTTTAATTGCTAAGACTTATATTACTGTGAAAGTTAAAGGTTAGGTGACTTTAGCTTTAAACCTGGATCTTTCGGAAGGCAGCCTCGGTAGGTCTTAAGTAATTTATTAAAAATTAATTGAACCTGTTCTTCGACACCATCAAAACTTGTAATCAAACTGCGACTAAATTACAACTACAGTGATACTCGCTTCGGCTTCCGCTATCTCCTATGCAATATGATATAACCTTTACTCGTGATACATAACGTTAATTAGGAGAACTGGAGCGTCGCAATTTTTCTGCGCCCCAGAGATCGCGACGTCTTTTGTCGCTCTTTGTACTTAGGTACTTTATAAAGAGAAACGCATTAACTTAGATTGCTTCAATGAAGTTTAAATCACTTTTATAACAGCAAAGCATTAAAACAAAGGACTTAAAGGACATATTTATACTCTCAGTTTTTCAAGTCGTATTGCCTAGTGCTCAGAACTAAATCTTTAGCTTTAGAGGTCATAATCCCATTCCATTAATCACGTAACGGTAGGGATTTGTTTTTGGAATATTAATGCGCTTATCTCTTCTATTCTTCTTCATCTCGGATCTTAAGCAAAATATTGCATTAGGTTACCCACATTTTTAGAGATGAAAAATTTAAAACACATCAAAAGTCTCAGCCGTTGGCATTAGTTACACTAATTTATTAATTACTGTCTAATGCCTTTGACTTCGTTAGATCAAACAAGACACTCACAGAAGAATATTCTGAGTAACAAAGAAATAGGTTTCTAATCTAAGAAACACGACTACGGAAAATTTAATATAACATTTGTCATTTTGATTTTGTTCGTATATTTAGCCTATTTCACCCGGACCATAACAACTAATCTATATTGACATTTTATTCATCAAAATCGGCACAATAGTTTAAGACGTTACGATTGAACGCAAATAAATACAAACATTACACGGCCAAAAAATCAGAACCCTTGTTTTTACCTTTTTTTTATTCGATGACAAGATAGTCCTTGTCTGCAATCTCACCTGATGGTAAGTAACGATGCAGTCCAAGATAGTAGCGGGCTTGGAAAAGGCATGGCAGTGTAATCATACCTCTAATCGGTTTCTACACGCCATTGTGCCGTAACGCTAAATCACTTGGCGGCACGTCTTTGACGAAAGGGTTGTAACTAGCCACAGCCAAAGCCTCCCACCAGACCAGACCAGCTTTGCCATAGTTGGATAAAAACCAAATCTTACACCGTTAAATACAACAAAACACCTATTGTAATAGTACATTGTTACCTTAGGGATGAAAGTAACTTATTTAGTCCCGAGACGGGGTTTGGCGCCCGAGCGTAGCGAGGGGGCCTATAGTTCGAGGGACTAAATAAGTCTTTATCCCGAGGTAAACACTGTGCTTTTCATTACGAATATAAGGAAAGTCAAAATAAAAATAGAAATTAGCTAAAGAAAATTGAGTGAACTTTATTTTACATAAATCAACAACTTTGGTGAGATATTTATTTAAAGTTTATGTTAAAATTAGATGAATCAGGTGTCTTTACTTTATGAATAAAGTCTATCTTTCTTCTTGTCTATGGATGCACTCGGGTATGTCGTGTTTCATTTGAATTCCAATAAAAATGTGACAACTAGTTTTTTTTAATTATTTGACAGCTGTCAGTTGAAAACGATTCTCCCTAGGGCTGAAAAGTATTACTTTCAACCCGCTTCTCAGGCAACTTCAGACCTACTTTCCGTGTATGAGTAATGAAAAGTTTATTTGCACCGTACACGTAAACCAAAACGTCGGTACGTGCCGCGGCAGATTATTTTCATCAAAGTAAGTACATAAAGGAACACGTCCATAATCCTCCAATAAAAAAGAAAACAAAGGAGGCTCTGCAGGTCGTAAATAATACGCGAGGATGGCGTGCCGAAGCCTCTTAACCGACTGTAATTCAGAGGGATGCAATATCCCAAACGCGTTTTATGAGTTAATCACAGCGTTTGAAGTTTGACGAATGGGGGGCATATTTATTGGTTCCATCACGATACTAGGTGTGCCTTCCTTCGTATTTTGCAGGCTTTGTTAAGTTCTTTTACATCATTCCTCTGGGAAACTTGTTTTATTCTCAAACGGGTAATTCACTGTAACTTAGTCTACGAGCAACTTAAGTTTTTAAATTTTCGGTTTTTTTCCGCTAGACTAAAATATTTTTCTTGTCTGCCTTGTCTCTGATACAAGTTTTTGTCCCAAGTTTCGACGTTCAACACGAGACTACTTTTAGGTGTGGCACAATATTTCTATTTGAACAGTGTGTGCGCTAATTTGAATTTAGAATGATTATTTTTCTTTTAGATAAATATATTTAAGAAATAAGTAATAACCAGCTAGTATCGTCCACAAAAAGTTATTTCGCATAACTATATGTTATATAAATACATTTAGCAGCTAACTGCTTGGATGTGTGTTTGCTGTACAAAAGTCCGGTTTTTTATCGTACCTATCAAAATACAAAATCAACGTGACCATATACGTATTATTCGTAGCTCGTATCACGACGATCTTCCTACCTACATAAAATAAATCTGTTCGTACCTATAAAATCTTTGGAGATATATTTTATGTAGGTCCCCGTAGGTATAACCCTAAAAAGGGGCAGTTTAAGACAAAATGACTTACTTATTCGCCATAAAATTCAATATGACACCGAGCGTCGCGTTTCAATTTACGATCGCATTGATCGTTACGAATATCGTGACGGGTGGCGACTGCAGGCGAAGGAGGAATAAAGCGCGTAAAGGAACGCAACGCGTTGTGTGGAATCGTAAAGAATTTACATAAATGTCGGTGTTCCCTCTGACAATACGTTCGTAAAAATAATATCAAATGTCTATTACTACCGACTACGGTGGAAGTTTGTCTGCGCTACATAAGTTCGTAGGTATATTGCACCAGTCCTCATATTTATGATAGAGCTATAAAAATAGTAAGTCTCTGCGATTTTGAATTAACTACTTTTTTTTAACTTTTCAAGTGAAGAGACACGGGCTGCTTTTTAAACCGGGTAATAAAGGAGTTTACATGGCTAAAACCCTAAAACGGCGTGATTGATGATAATTTCAGGAGAAGAAAGAAAAGGAAAACCCAAAAGAACAGCTGAAAATTTTTTAAAGGAATCAATCACCACTTTAGGTTACTTATAACAGAAGTCGTGAACGAAGCCGCGGATAAAAGCTAGTATGTAATAAATATCAAATATAAGCCCGTTTACACGACTTCTAATTCAGTCAAAGAATACCTAATACATAAGATTACCTAGTACATAAGATTCACTCCGCAAAATGATTTAAATAAATAGCGACTATTGTTACCACACAATAAAGTGCAATTCAGGATGACACAGTGCTACTTGCCTACCGTCTTATTCACCTAGACTTTTCTCTCTTTCTATCACGTAACTCTTATCCCTTCACACTCTCTGAATTTAGGCTCTTCAAAGAGGTACACCATGCGCTTGTAGTTCCGCAGTTTACTGTGGAGTGCGCCAGGCCTGATTCAGTGTTAACAACAGAAAAAGTTGCAGAAGCTTGTGCTAGTATGACGTATTAAGGAAATAAACGTCACACCTGATGCGAGACGCTTTGCACAAGTTTACGAGACACCACAACGCGCGTGTATTTGTTACGCCACCCAGGATGTACTAAGCAAGAAACGGAGGATAAAGAAACTCCACACATTTTCAGTTTCAGTTATTAGTTCAAGAGGCGTTATATTTTGTATCTTCATAACCTAGACTTCGTTTAACTTGAGATTCTTTCGAGCGGGCCCCGTGCAAATGAGGTTTGATCCCTATTAGAAATGAAAATATCAAACTAAACAGTTTCCCAACTCTCTATGTCTATGGTTTGTCAGATTTCAACTCTTCTATATCTATAAAACAAGAGTGTAATGCTGAGATCTATAGATCTCACGCTCTGACTTAGCTCGGACTCAAGATAAGAGTTAAAACGAGATACAAATATGCTCTGACATAAATCTGGCTTGTTTTATCTCTGTCTTGAGTCTTAGCAGAGTGAGAGTTGCGGTCTATAGATTTCAACCTAAACCTAATGCCTGTTAAACTATATGTATTTCAAAAAAATATCAGCACTTTTATTTCCTAATGTTAACGCTAAGAAACAATTAATTACCTAACTTTCAATTATTGAAATTGGTTTAGATACAAATCTGATCTTATTTCAACTTAACCAATAACTAAATTGTTCCATAAATTCGTTGTTAAAGTTACACAGCCGAATAAAATACGGCTTTTGAAGGCAGGTAAAAATATACCGTATCCACTGAATGCTGACTCTTATTACATCTACGAGCGCTCTGTTCGCAGGTTATTGAAGGCAATGATATATTATCTCAGTCAGGCACTGAAGGGGTGGGGAGAGGGGGGAGGCAGATGTAAAGTGATGTCTCAGCATGATTGGCAAGGATTTATTGCCGGATTATTTCGCGGATGAAAAAATTACTGGCTTTTCTCCTTTGAGATTTCTTAACGATGTTTTCATTATGTTATCTTCTTCTTCTTAATATATAAAACGAAAAGGTGACTGACTAACTGACTGATTGATCTATCAACGCACAGCTCAAATCACTTTATTTATCGGGCTGAAATTTGGCTATCTTGACGTAGGCAACCGCTAAGAAAAGATTTTTGAAACTTCAACCCCTGAGGAGGTAAAATAGGGGTTCTAAAAATCGAACTTAACGTGAACGAAGCCGCAGACAAAAGCTAGTCTTTCAATAAAGATATACCTTCGGATATTACGAGAAATTCAACTTGTTAAAGTCTGCAATGCGCTCAATTCTGGCCGCGACTAACTAGTACGCAAGGTTAACCAATACATGTTCACCGCGTGTATTGGCCCAGTTATTGGGCCAATGTACCTATATCTATTAGCTTCATGTAAGTGATAGTGATAGGAACTCGATAGAGCTGTATAGGTATACCTTCATTTTATGACGGTTGATGGATACGTGATAAATGGCGTCTTCGAAGATGTTCAGAGGGAGTGGAAGGGAGTGGTAGGGAGGGATAATTTGCATAAACGACACTTAATGGCCCGCCGCAGTGCATTTACTGTTAGGTAATCCAATCTCGTTGGACGATGAGCGATGGGGTTGTAATTACTGGTGTCTTGAAAGCTTAGGACTGTTTAATTGATGTCAATTTATTGTACGAGTAACATCTTAAGTGTCTTATACTCGCAATACCAAAAGCACAGTAAAGCCTAAATTGCACTTCTCACCTGAAATGTTCTCCATACATTTCTTCACAAAGCAGTGTGCAAGAAGCATATCTATAGAAAGTAGGACCTACTATCCTTCAAGCTTGCATATTTGAAAACACCCTCCGACAAGCAAGATAATAGTTGTGTAATGAAATAGTCCTACTAGAGGTTCCAGTTTCGATCCATTGAATCTATGGGACTACTGTACCCTTTCAGTCAAAAAAAGAATTTTCCAAATCGGACCTGGCGTCTTCGAGTACCTAATCGGGGAACATACATAAAACATTAAAAATTAAGATTCCGACGAATTGAGAACGTCAAAAAAGGTTTTGGAGTCGGTTAAAAAACTTTTCCTTCTTTACAATAATGTGAAACCGCTAGATATACTGACCTTTTTTTAAAGACTTACCTTTAAGGAGTATTGATTTTTTGTCACCCAATTTAAGTAGCTAATTCTAAGTTCATAAGCACAATAAAAACTACCAATCATCGCCTGGGCTACTAACTTTTAAAAGAGCATCCTTCAAAAGATATCGCCTTATAATAAAGTCTTTTAGCGTCGACACAATAGATCGAGGTCAAAGGCTTCCTTACAATAGCACTGCGGGCTTTTGTTCGATCACTTGAAGCTGAAGGAGCGTTAACTTCGCCTGATGGTAAAAACTCACGTTCCTTGTCATTTTGAACTGAAAAGGCGGGGTAGCCGCGTAGCTTACGCTACGACGTAGACACTCTACGGACACGTGACAAAAAGCTACGTATACCGTAGTTGGCTACGATCTTATTTGATGACAAGTTGTGTTTTTTTAATCGATGACAAGATAGCCCTTGACTGCGATCTCACCTGATGGTAAGTGACGATGCAGTCGAAAATAGTAGCGGGCTAACTTGGAAGGGGTATAGCATTGTAAATTCAAGTTATACCCCTAATCGGTTTCTACACGCCATCGTGCCGGAACGCTAAATCGCTTGGCGGCACGTCTTTGTCGGTAGGGTGGTAACTAGCCACGGCCAAAGCCTCCCACCAGACCAGACCAGAGGCAATTTAGAAATTATAAATTCCTCAATTGCCCCCGCCGGGAATCGAACCCGAGACCTCCCAGTTATAGGACCACAGCGCTCACCACTGCGCCAGTGAGGTCGTCAACCGAAATTCTATTAGAGTTTGACTATAGATCTGAGAATTTAAGTTATATTAATAATGTATTACAGAGAACGTTTTCTTTTACTCTACAGAGAATAGAGCTCTGAACTTTTCAGCTCTGACCAGGAAATCATATAAATACTTTAAACAAAAAGCATGAATGCCTTAATGCAATTCAAACCGTACATTTGCAATTTCAAGGTGAATAACATTTTATGATACTTCATACAAAGGGATATGTGCCCAGTAATTTCTTTTAAAACGTCATTAAACTCATTTCAGAGTGTTTAACGAAATTGCGACGTTTCACGTGAGAGGGTATTCGTTGAATTCTTCAATTTCACTTTGAACTATGCTCTCTATACGTAGACTGACATGATCTCTATAAAAGTCAACCTGCCTTATCCAATTCTGCTGGCCATATTGATCAAGTGATCATATTCATATTATGTGAAAATTCTGTATCATGTGTGACTATAATAGCCTACTGTAGTTTAAAAACTTTGGCCTATGCGTGAATCCGGACTGTGAAGGAAAATACCGTGAGGTAACTACATGCATGAGAGTTACATTATGTTCTGAAAGGTTTGTGAAATCTGCCAAACCGCACTTGGCCACTGTATTATACTATGGCCTAAACCCTTCTGATTCCGAGCAGATACCAGTGCCTAGTAGTGAACCGAGGCGATGGGTTGAGATGTTGATGCTAATGTATGCGTAAAGTTTGATATCATCTCATACATTTCTATGTACTGTATCGTAGCGAATACATTGAAATTGATAAGCCTAGCAAGCGACTTTAAATTTTTGCAATTCTCTTGTCAAAATCGCTTCAAGGCGCCTATCCAAGTGGGTTGAACCGCCGTATTGCTCCTTAAAGCTTTAAACTGAACGCTCTGTGTAATGAAATGTTTCAAACAATCTTTACCTTAAAAGGTTCATTTGTACCCGACGACGTATGTGAGAGAATTTTCTTGGATGGGTAGGTAAGTATTTAGTTTGGATAGCGCAAACTTTAGACAGGTTATTGAGAAAGTTCAAATTTTCCAACAGGGAGTCTTGAAATATGACGAAGACATATAAACACGTTCTATATAAACCATACATGAAGAATAAGAAATCTTTAAATAAATCTCTTCTATTATACAAGTCGTGAAATAATCAATCTATTACAGTGTAAAGTAACAAAGGGACTCTTAGGCATACAGGTTTTCTTAAGATTTTTCCGTTATATTAATATTTCCGATATTTAATTGTTATATTAACTTTCTTATGATACCTAGATATTTTAAAATTGGAAACATTTCATGTAATATTCTTACTAATATCCTTACTAATATTATAAATGCGAACGTGTGTTTGTTTGTTGATTTGTCTTTCAATCACGCCGCAACAAAGCACGACACAAACGGATCGACACATTTTTTGCATGGGTATAGTGAGGACCGGGAGAGTTACATACGCTACTTTTAAAGTAAGTAGCCTATGTCAATCCGCGAAAGAGTTCCCGCGGGATTTTAAAAACTAATTCCACGCGAGCGAAGCCGCAGGCATCAACTAGTAGTTTCAATAAACAAGACAAATACAATGTTTAGGCATTGGCCTAAACATGTTTGGATCAAGAACAAGAAACTTAATTAATCCCATTGTCTTAAGACACTCTTGTCTTATGTCTGCACGTGGGAATAATCACACCATCACACGTCGCTCTCATTATGAGAATCTTCGAGAACTTTCGGGGCAAAATGGCGTCTTTGTTTTAATTCGCGTAAATAACTCTGTATTTAGTAATAAAACATATTAAGCGAAGGTGTACGAGTGACAAAATTCGCGACACAAATCTTGCTACTAATGTGTAGAATTTTAAGCAGCTCTTTGGGTTAAGTACTTACCTGCTACAGTTAAAGGTATTACAGTTTGCAGTATTACTTATCTTTATTTAGGAAACACAATTTAATATTAAATGTTTGTATATAAGAATTAAAGACCCTTAACTTTTATTCGATGACAAGATAGTCCTTGACTGCAATCTCATCTGATGGTAAGTGACGAGGCAGTCTTAGCGAGCTAACTTGGAAGAAATGTACATTCAACCCATATGCCTAATCGGTTTCTACACGCCATCGTGTCGGAACGCTTAATCGCTTGGCGGCACGTCTTTGACGGTAGGGTGGTAACTAGCCACGGCCAAAGCCTCCAACCAGACCAGACCAGAGACAATTCAGAAATTATAAATTCCCAAATTGTATCCGCCGGGAATCGAACCCGAGACCTCCCAGTTACAAGACCGCAACACTCACCTGTGCGCCAGGCAAGTCGTCAAAAGCATGCAAATAATTGAAGACTTGAAGAGTAACATAGCCTGCCTTTTATCCCGGGAAACCCGAGTATTCCTAATTCAACGCGTACGAAGTCGTGGCATAAGACGTTTCTCCATAACTTACAAAGCTTATTGCCAAATTACCACAAACCGCGTCGCAATAGTGTACATATTATACCTCGGGGATCTATAGTACCCACAACCGATCAGCAATAATGGCGCCACAATAAATTATCCCAAGCGCCGGACACGAGGCTTGCTGCAGCGATTACAGCTAATCGCAGGTAATTGAGACCAGATGGGGTAACCAGGTGGAGTTGTGACCCGAACGATATTTTTTCTTTAAGGCCGAATTAGACAGTTCTATGGTTCACTATAATAATACTATTTAATTAATCTTATTAATATCTATAGAATATATATATAAAATTCAAAGTCCTGACTGACTGACTGACTGACTGACTGAGATATCAATGCACAGCCTTAACTGCTGAAGTTAGAAACTTGGAATTTTTACAGTTGGTTCCTTTTATGACTTAGGCGCACACTAAGAAAGGATTATTGGAAATTCCACCCCTAAGGGGTTTAAATAGGGGATGGAAGTTTATATGTAACTCCGTCATTTTTCAAGTTGTTTCCATCAAAGTTGGTAATTGAGCTTTCAATTAAAAATAAAGAAGTACGTGTGTCACAATTTTTGAAAATTCCACCCCAAAATCTAATTCCACGCGGACGAAGTCGCGGGGGCAAAAGCTAGTTTATTATAAATGCGAAAGTTTGGATGTATAGATGGATGTTTGTTACTCAATCACACCGCAACGACTGTATCGATTTGACTGTTTGGCTTTTGATATTACAAACAGACACTTCAATTTTATTTATTTGTATAGATAATACATAGCTACTTTTTATCCCGGAAAATACGAGAGTTGCGAACGAAGTCGCGGGCATCTAGCTGCTAGTTTATCAAATAGACTGAATTTGCATCTCTTTACATGCAATTGTGCGAACTATGAGCAAATCGTCCCTTTGAAAAATGTCTCACAAAACACCTTTGAAGTCTTTTGCGCGACCGCACTGTCAATACGCTTAGCTAAAATAACTTAAAGACTTATCGCCTGAAGCCAGGAAGTCTGATTACGCAGGTGTCCATTTTCCTTTGAGCTCCGCCGCTCTATTCAGCGGAGTCCATTCACTTGAGTTTTCTAAGGCACCGTGTTTATAATAGGTCAAGTTTAATTGGTCTCTGGGGATTTTAATTATAAGAGTCGCATTGATTTCTGTTCGAGCACATCTGATCAAACTAATTACAGATTTCGTGAGTTAAGTATGTCGCAACTAGACAAAGTAACTACTTTTTCTAGACAAAGTAACTACTTTGTCTAGTTACGACATACTTAACTACAACTAGACATACTTAAGTTAAGTTTAAGTTAAGTATGTCTAGTTAGTCAGGCTTATGGAATGGAATTTAGTTAAACCTCTTTGAAACTGCATTCTTTTAAGCAGCCTGAAGCTCTCAAGTACTCCATGAATGAAGCCTGAATATCCTGACATAATAAGGTTAAAGGTGCGGATTGAAAACTGAAAAGTTTTAGGTTCGAACCCCACCCATTGCAGTATTGTTATACTCACTGCTAACATAACGTAAAAACCTGAGAGAAGCCGCGGGACAAAAGCTAGTCATTACTATACGTGGATGAAGTCGCGGGCAAAAACTAGTAATCAAATAAAAAGTAAAACTACGTTTGTATGGCTCACATTCTGATATGGAAGAGACTCCTGAGAGAAGAAAAAGAAAAGTTGTTCAGGTCATAAACATCTTAGCTGTCAACCGCACACTAGCTTAATAAAATACTGCCAGGGCCACACTTCACACCAGACTTACCCACACCTGCTTGCGATTGCCGCAGCAGCAATTGCCGGTACAAGGAGCTTTTCTACAGTCACTGCAGATAATTTATTGCCCGGCTTTTATTGCTAACTGATTCTCAATAGATTTCTTCAGATAACCTAGAGAGTCTAGCTTACAGCTTAAGAATAGAACGCAAGTGTAAATTGAAAATTTTAAAACACCCGACATGTGAAATTAAAAAAAAATGTAATTCGCCATTTTGTGGTGGCGGCCATCTTGGATTTGAAATTTATCATAGTGTATAGTATTCTACTACGAGCCCTTTCATTTGATACCCATATTGAGGGAGTTGTGAAAAAATATGTAAGTAATCCGGTATTTTATGGCGGCGGCCATCTTGGACCGATTTTCATCAAATATAGCTTAGAACACTTCCGACTAATTCACCTTTCAAACAAAAAACCAAAATCAAAATCGGTTCATCCGCTGCTACGATGCCACGGACACACACACAAACACGTCAAACACTCCATCATTTTTGGGTCGGGGGTTAAAAACTAAATTTAAGGGTTTTTTTTTTTTTTTTTTATATTTTTTTTTTTTATATTTTTTAGCGAGCAAACGAGCAGGCGGGTCACCTGATGTTAAGTGATTACCGCCGCCCATGAACACTTGTAGCACCAGAGGCACCACCAATGCGTTGCCGGCCTTTCAGGAATTTGTTGGTCCGCCCCTTGAATAACCCCATGTTGTAATTCAGTGGAAACACCGTCGCAGGAAGTTGGTTCCACAGTTTCAAAGTACGTGGAAAAAAGGATCTGGAACATCGGATGGTCGAAGTGCTCCAGGCACCCAGGTGGTGAGGGTGAAATTGTGTTCGGGTTAAAAGAAAGCTCGCCCGCTGAGGCATTTTGTCTGTCAACGCCTTCCCGCACTCACAGCCTGTAAAACACTTAGCCGTCACGTCAATTTTCACTAACTTTCGACTCAACCTAAGTATAGATTTAAAAGGGCAAGTTAGAAACTTTCGCGATTCTGCCTCAGTTTTATACGCAGAGTTAGAAACTTTAGACATTTCGCCTTGAATAATAAAAATTGTTAAATTTTCTAGAATTCTCTAGTGGGAAATAAGCTGTTGCAATATATAATTACCTGTACCTAATTACTGTTGTAATCAAGATTTTTTTTTAGTATAAGATAGGCTTGCGCTTGAATACAATCAATGATGAAAAGCATTGATAAGGTCTAGGTTGGAGCGAGCTTGCCTAGAAAAATGCCTATTCACTCTAGTCTAGTAGTCAATACTCAAATTAGTATACGTGACAAAAACACAGAAGTTGGAATTGCGTTCCATACCTTAGCCATTCGTTTCAGAAACGTTGAAGCGTTTCGTAAGAGTAGGTTGAATTTCAACCACGTATACCCATACGCTTAGAACTTCTTTCAAAAACTATTCGTAATCGCCAATTTTGTTATCAAACTATAAAAAAAAAAGCTTTTCAACTTGTTATTTCTCTATAAAAGCAGTTACATTACATTGCCACCTGTAGTACCTACTCATACAACAAAACTGTGCTAGTATCCAAGCTTTGTGAGAATCTCCATGAGGATATTAATTGCCAGCTGCAATCCTTACAATGTCGCTATTCAGAGAAGGGTCTCGCCGTGTTCAAGGGCCCCAGAATAGCTTGGCTAAAAGCTGCTCAAGAAAATGGGCTACGCTCCCATTGTTACACTGTAGAGCTCTCGCGATATGTGGCCGGGCATTTTAATAGCTGTTTTATGTGCTGTTTTCATAAGAATTCCTTTCTCGAGTTTGCCTTGTTCCATAGGTATACAGTAACTATGTTGCGGGACTTGCGTGGATATTTGTAAGGTCAATAAAGCTATGTTCGAAATGTAGACCTTATTACGATCGAATAATTTAGTCCTTAACATAATAATTATACGCAAGGTTGTTTTCATAAGAATTCCTTTTTCGAGTTTGCCTTGTTCCATAGGTTACAGTAACTATGTTGCGGGACTTGCGTGGATATTTGTAAGGTCAATAAAGCTATGTTCGAAATGTAGACCTAATTACGATCGAATAATTTAGTCCTAAACATAATAATTATACGCAAGGTAATTTATAAGGTGTTTTAGAATGCCACACGACACGCTACTGAACTCTTATTTTTAACTAGCTTTTGCCCGCGACTTCGCTCACGTTAAGTTAGATTTTTAGAAGCCTTATTTATCCCCTTAGTGGTTGAATTTCCAAAAATCCTTCCTTAACGGATGCCTACGTCGTAACAGTTATCCGTATGCTAAATATCAGCTCGATCCATCCAACGGTTAGAACTGTGTCGTACATTTATTTGGAGGGAAGAAGGGAATATTAGTTAAGTTCAACGTAGCTAATATTCTTTTTTATCCTTCTCTGAGGAGGCCTGCGCTCAATACTGATGGAAAAAAATATCTTATCATCCCCTAAGAGTCAAAACTCCCCGGAAATTCTCATGAAATTCCTCAAGATTAATCCCAGTTTCGCGCCCTTACACGATATCAACATAATTTGCTATGCATGCGTGTCCTTATAATCCGACCCTCAGACCTCTGACCTCTCGTTATCGCCGGCCCTCTCTAATTGGGTGAAGGAGGTACAATGTAACTCGGTTAAAACGATCCTTTATTATTAAATCTTGAGAGTCCTTTTACTAAAAGTTGAAAGTGAGCAAGCGCCATTTAGTGTTACGAGAGCTTTATTACACTGTTACCACTTGCTTATTCTTTACTTTAATACATATTATAAGAAATAATATAAGCTGCTCAAACCGGTGGTGATTTAACTTACTTTAAAAGGTGTACTTTTAAATTCTTACATAGAGACTACTATGTATTTTAAAGGCGTAAGTAAAATTAATGATTTCGATTTTTACTTTAGGGTCACTGATACTTTGAAATGTAAAATTCTTAGGACTAATTTGAGCATGACGAATATACCTCTTTTTCCTCAGAATAATCGTAAAGCTTATGTTAGGGATTGTTACTATAATTGCGCAATAGGCAGGGGTTGAACCTTCAACCTTTCACTTTTCAATCCGCGTCTTAACCATTGCGACAGATTAGAAGCTGTAACAAAATACTCAAGACGGGATACCTGAGAAGATAAGAATTTTTAAAAATTCTTTTTTAGCGAATGCCTACGTCATATCATATTAACTAATGTACAGCCTCATTCAACGTGTGATTTGAGTTGTGCGTGTACCTTTACCTTTTATATATTTAGAAGATAAAAAGCTTTCTCTGATATCAGTCCGCATTATCAAAATGATCGTACCTATCTAATATTTAATTCATCTTTACCTTGTTGTGCCTAACCGCAAGAGCTTAAAAAGTCCTACAACCTACAAAGAATCTTTTTTGAGCGTATTAGAATATTCGTACCTTACCCTTCATTTAGCTGTGAAAAGGCTTTCCAGTAGAGTGGCGCAGGTGGCCTGACCCACTTCGTTAGTATTAAAAATGTAAGCGAGAGAGAATGCCTTGTGAAATATAAAATTATACATATTTTGTCCTCGATCTTGGAAAAAACTTGACTAATACGCTCGGAGGCGCATCAACCTATGTTAACAGAAGGAAGTTAACATTAAGCGAGCAGACTATTTCCTAATAGACAACCTATGGTCACGATTAATATCGAATTAAGTAGGTAGGGTACTTTGGTGTTGCGAAGTAAGGCGCTTGGTGCAGACGGCATTGAAACCAAACCTCTGTGGTTTTTTTCAATCTTACAACAAAACTGACCTTAAGTGTGCAACGATTTGTAATTGATAACAAATTCAGATTAAATTTCAATAGATCAATCGGAGATGGTCATGGAAACGATGTGACAAAATGGTGTTTTAACAATTTTAATACGTTTTCTTCCCTGGTGTAGTGGTGAGCGCTGTGGTCTCATAAGTCCCGGGTTCGAGTACCGGCAGAGTTAATTTGGGTAATTTCTAAATTTTCGCTGGTCTGGTGGGAGCATTTGGACGTAGCTGTAGTTAGTACCCTACCCGCAAAGCTTCATCTCCAAACGATTGGACCTAATTAAAATCAGACTTACGTGACGGTTTTACCGTGAAGTTATATTTGACTTTTTACATACGAGTACAAAGCACAATTCACAAACATGTTAAGCGGTTTACGACGAGCTACGCGCGGATGTTCCTCGTGTGTGCTTACACGGTGGTTACTACATAATTCAGCGTAAAGGAAGTGGGTCAGTACCTACACAGCTGCGGCCCGTGGCCTAAGCTTTGCGGAATTTGTAAATATCTGCGGCAATTTTTACATTAACCCTGTAAATTTTCAGTGGGCCTCCTAAGAAGGCGGGGTTCACTCGGCGGGCCATTGAGCTATGTATGTACAGCTTCGACCACAAATTGTGATCGAAGATGTAATACGTTATTAGATCAGAGAGCCTACCACCAATGCTTAAAGCCTTATAAAGCAATATTATTTTGGTATTTCATACAATAAAGTTACGTAAAATCTTACAACTCCTGTTTACTGCCTTGGTTAGTGCGTTTTTCGAGCAACGGAATTGAGAATAAGGCTGAAATCTATAGAGCGCACGCTTACTCAGCTCGGACTCAAGACAGAGTTAAAACGAGACAGATTTATGTCAGAGCATATTTGTGTCTCGATTTAACCTCTATCTTGAGTCTGAGCTGAGTCAGAGCACACTCTATAGATCTCAGCATTAGTGTTAAGATTCATTCATCGTAGGTTAGAATCAGTCGTTTAATTCTAATCGTATAAAGCTTCTTACTATCCATTAGCCTCAAGTCAAAAAAGCTCAAACGGATGTATCTGCTCACCAGTTGCTAATAAACGCTCGTTTCCAACAATCGATGTTTCCAACTGAAGCTACTGTGAGTACGACAAAAATACCGACAAAATGTGGCTCGGCGAAAGACGTGGAGTGGAGACCCCTCGTCTGCCTCTAGTGGATACAAAGCTTTAGCAACCTAAAACTTTCACAACTGATTATTACTTGGCTTATAGCCCTTATAGCTGTTATTCGTGTACGGTTTCAGGTGCAATTTTCGTACAGGCTTGGCTATTAAATTGCTGGCAACAGTACATTTCCAAATTTCGGCGAACACACGCGAGTCCTTTCACGCAACTCCGTAATGACCTTTCTGCGCTTTGACAGCTCCAAATGAGCTTTCAACTTGCCGCCTGTTCGGTGTTCGGTGATTCATGGCTCGAACTTCATCGATTGAAAATCACTACATACTGGGAACAAAGTTCCTCCGCCGATTTTAGCTAATCTCAAAAAGTACTATACCTAGGCATTCCCATATTTTTTTAATCTATTTAATGACTCTACCACTAGTTAAGAAATTAAATTGTACTCAGAAGAAGACAGTAATGCGTAATGACCTTAAAATGAAAAAAATCATCTCCTTCGACGGTGTTCCCACTTAAATACAATATAGGGTTATTCAAGGGGCGGACCAATAAATTCCTGAAAAGCTGGCAACGCATTGATGGCGGTAATCACTTAACATCAGGTGACCCGCCTGCTCGTTTGCCCGCTATTCATATAAAACAATTAATGTAGTGGCGATCTCTCTATCTACTCTATCACCGGGTCGGAAAGCAGATTCTTAGTTCAGTTTTATTGTTCTTAATAACATAACTTCAAAATCGTTTCAACCAATAGAGGTCCCTACTAGACATAGCCCACATGAAAGGGTCGCCACAGCAGCGACCGCTAGAGTCTCGCTTGAGACTGCCGCCTTTCAACATAACTTATCAACCTCAGCGAATGTTTATTATACATCGATGATCAACCTGGTAAGTATTTCCCTCTTCCGTTAGATTATTTTACTTTAACTTGAAAATACAACGTAAGTTACACAATATCACGACTAAACCAAATTGCATTGTTGATGTTACTTCAAAGTACAATTACACTCCCCTAAAATATCACACTAATTGCACATGCTATTTCTCAAAAACGCCGCCCCTCGACCGTGCCTGAACGAAATGAGTAATGGATACTAAATTAAGCCTGCCTGTTTATGTCAATGAGTGCAGGTAGGATAGGTAAATAAGTTATTACATAGTAACAACAACTAAGTAAGTAAAGTAATTAAAACAAACTGAAATCTGACTGAAAAACTAACAAGAAATATATAGATAGACACTTACAACTATTAGATTGTGCAATTCTTAAACAGAGCTCTTAAATTATCTAGAAAAGTTCATCTTGATTTTTGAAGAATTTGAAAAAAGATAATCCGCTCAATATGGTACACAATAGATACTTCCTCTGTACACATTTTTTTTTCATCTCTACTGCCAAGTTACGGCCGCCATTTCAGATGCCTCAGAGTAGGTACCTAAATAGGTACAATATTTTCAAAATTACCTTTCCGGTATTGAGGACCTATCAAACCATGAGAAATTCTCTTTTGTGAAATTCTGAATCAAGCCAAAAATATTCAATTATAAGTAACAGTTCAGGGTAGACAGTTAAAGCTTCTCACCAGAGAAAACTTGCAGCCGATTTTGAAATAAAAAAAAGTAATTAAAATACCCAGAAAATCGAACCTACGACACCAAACAAGTGCACATTTGAGCCAAAGAGCTCATCATTAAGCTTTGGGGGAGTTCGATAGTAATAAATATACCTACTCAGATATTACAGTTTTACGCGGATCGATACAGGCTTATCACAGCCGATCCTAAATCCAGACTGAGGCTCAATGGAGAAGATTTACGATGCTCATCTGGTCAAGGGTGCGCGGTAATTTGTCGCAGCACAGGGGTAAAGGGGGAAGAGGTAGGAGGGAGTAAATGTGCCCGGTGTTGCCAGATTTACAATACACGTGTGGTGTGGAATTATGAATACGAATTTGGATAATTAATTCGTTTTTAAAGGTTAAGTACTTTGTAATACGTAAGAGAACCTGCTTGGACTGTAGTCTCTCTCCGGTTGTGTCGGATTTCCATCCCATCGGACTATGAGAGTGAGAGAACAGAGATTGCACCTGTACATACCTTTGAACATTATTATATCTACAATATTTTAAATGCTTTAATATGAATATACTTACAGTTCACAATTTGTATCGAGACCTATGAGAAAGAGAAAATACTACTAATATAAATATGAATAATACTATAGTATAGTAATAATTTAATTGCTATTTAATCTCCAAAAAGTCAGAGGTGCGTGCCCGGGCTCGAACCTGGGACCTCATTATAGCAGACCGCAATCCAACCGCTAGGCTATCACTGCTTATACTTTACTTCATATTAAGATTAAATTTTCGACCTTCAAACTGCATATCTTGCATTGGATAGTCTGTTAATACTGGCCGTTAGTCAATGTATTTGTAAACCTGATAACAATGTCATAAAGAAGCCAAATCGTCAAAACAAAACGCGACGCGGTCGATACCTTGCCGTGACTACGGATCGTAAAACACTGGCTGTAGAAAAAACGCTCGTAGTAAAAAAAAACATTAAATTAGGTACGTTGTAATAAGCCCCGACGCCAAACTCCGGTGATCGACCCGAAGTAGCATTTCATTCTAGATTTTCCACAAGGGAAATACGAGGTAATGTGCGAATGGATGCACGTCGCAATTCCAGGTTTCTAGAGTAAATTTTTGGGCCCGGTCTACAGTGCCGGTGCGATAGTCTACGAAGTACTTCGGGGCATTTGCCGATGTCAGTTTTAAAGTAATATCGCATTGACTGGACTCTATACTGCACTCTTGTGCAAAAGCTAGTTCAGTGAAAATTCGAATTCAAATTTGCAAACTAGTAATTATAATTTTTTTACAATCTACACATCTTCTGTCTATAGATATAGGACAGAAGATATCTATAAACTTAAATAAAATTGAACTGTCTGTTTGTAATTTTGTTGTGTTTGTATACCGATATCTCCGTCATTTCTAATCCGACTTGCGTGAATCTTTTTTTAATCGATACAAAAACTTTGCGAAGTAGTCCCATCAAAACTTCGGATTCCAACTCTTCGATCGTGATGCTGTATTATATCAATATAATAACAAAGAGAATGCATAGTAACACTATGGTAAAGCCAAGCATAATGCCCCCCCTCACTAGGATTGCCAGACGTCCCGTATTTCCCGGGACATCCCGTATTTTAGGCATAGTTTAAAATGTCCCGGCGGGACTGACTCTGTCCTGTATTTGAACCGTACGTCGTTTTTCATTATGAAATCGATCTACGTATTCACACACTCAACGTTCGTAAAACGTACTCGTCTCGCTACTAACTTGCACTCGCAGCCCGCATCGACCAATGACAGTCTTAGTGTCAGAATGACAATATTAAAACTGACTCGATCCTCGAAAAAATATAAAAAATAATAAAAAATGACACTAAACAATTTTGTTTTTTATTTGTCCCGGGTAAAAAACTGAAATCCCGTATTTTATGCCCATTTAACCATTTGTCCCTTATAGGTTGAAAAAAATCTGGCAACCCTACCCCTCACCCCTACCCCTCTGTGCTATGGGGAGGCAGTCTTTCACCAGTATATAGAATTGGTGTTGGCATTGAATATAGATAAATAATTATTTATTTACACACATTTATGCAAATTAAGAACTGGATTGAATATTTGACCGCGTCGAATTTCGTATGTAATCCTACGCCTTAGTGGTACTGCAGGGTACGACACTGACGATAAAGTTACTTGCGGGATTATTATACATCGGTTTTAACGCGTTGGTACGCTAAACCTCGACGTGTGTGATTTTCTGGTAAACTGACTTTACCTCATAAATTTTAAAGTAATTGATCTGCTCCCATCTGAAATATAACCCGTTTAGCTCATTAATATCTTCATTTCCAAGAAAACACTCAGTTATTAACTTAAACCTCATTTTATTGTGGGCTAAATTGCAATAACACTTTGAAAGCACGTCTGACCGCCATTCGAACCTCCGTTACATTTTCTTTAATACTTTAATCTCCTTTCAACGGTGTATTAATAATTAAAAAGAGGGTGGAATGATAATTCGGGCGCTTTTGTTCCAAGAAATATCTTCTTTTGTTGAATGGAGTGGAAGGCAGTAGGGTAAATTATTATGGTGAATTATGATGCAATCTATTAACAAGTATAAACTTAAAAATTCTTGTTACAAAGCCGACTTTAAACGCCACTACAAAGAACCTATATCAATAGTGCCTACAAAATTTGAAGAGTTCCCTCGATTTCTCCAGGATCCCATCATTAGAACCTGACCTGATGACAATGGGACCACCCGGGAAGTACCCTTTCAAACAAAAAAAGAATTTTCCAAATCGGTCCAGGCGTCTTCGATTAATCGGGGAGCATACAAAAAAAGATTCCGACGAATGAGAACCTCCTCCTTTTTTGAAAGTCGGTTAAAAAGAACGAGCATACTTACGATACCCGGAAAGAAAATTCACTTGACAGCCTTGAATAAATATACTATCTATGTCGATATCTAATCACGATTAAAGTTAACTTTTATTGAGCGAGAAATAAAGTCATTACGGATTTAAAAAAACCTTGTTTGTTTCCGACACAAATAACAAAGCTCTAACAAAAAAACACTTAATCGTATTATTAAGCATCTTACTTTCTCTAAGAACACTTTCCCGAACGCTCCTTCTTAGTCCAAAAGTCTGGCTGCATGCAAATCTGTTCCGGAGATTATACTTCGCGACTTGAATCCATTCGCATAATGAAGTACGCTTTAGAAGATCACCTTTTGTTTTGTTTCGAGGTGCTTACAGTTATCACTCGGGATTAACAACTTATTATGAATTTTACCTATTCACAAAGAATAACTAAAAGACACAGTAAAAAGCTTTTATTATTTGTGGTAGAAAATGGTGTTCTTTCAATTCACGAAGGCACGTGGCTCATGGCTGTGTGTGTCGTATCTGTAAGGTGTGAGCGAGTGCTTGCTCGCGCCTGACCGCTCCCACCTATGCTCCTGAAAGGCACGCACACTTACGCAAAGTGCATGTACACGACGTTACCACAAGTAAAGCGCCCGAAGCTTCGTGACATAAAAGTACTATAGCCTTGAGTCTTGGAGGATATAACCAACACTATAGCTAAAAATTTCATCTTTGCATCTTCTTAAAGCTGTAAATAATGATTTGTTAATTTGTTATGGCGTTTGTTACAGGATGGAGGATACGGTGCGCTCGCTGCTACAACACAAAAGCCGCGTGGAAACTTTGAAGCAGGAGAAAGCCTCGCTGTCCTCCGCGCTGGAGGTAGGTCTATCAACAAGAAAAAAAAACTAAAAACCCGACTACGGAAAATTGGATTTAACATCCGTCATATTTATTTCGTTGTTCAACAACCAACAAACGTAACAACCTCAACAATAACGAACCGGTTGATACCTCAACCAAACCAACCGAAAAACGGGAAAAAGGTGTTTTGAAAAGGGGTGAAAGAGATATTCGTTGGCGTAAATCATTCAAATTAAAAGATACAGGCCTTTTGTTACCCTTACCTTACCCTTATTTTATACTAGCTGACCCGTCCGGCTTCGTACGTTTTAATACAACCGTACTTGTTCATCAAAATCGGCTCAATAGTTTAGGCACTACTGTAAAACATACATACATAGACAACTGAATTTATAACCCTTCCTTCTGCTGGATCCGGGTAAAAAATTTCCACAATTGCGTCGCATACATCCTCGGACCTCGAAAACAATTTCTGGTTTCATATAGAAAAGGCCTGCAAGAAATTGCTTTTTTTGTTCTTAGAATTTCCTTTTTGTTCTAACAGTAGACCTGCTTTTACTTTTTTTTCGACTCATCTTGTTTCATCTCATCCCCTTCATTTATTGGCGTCCCGCTAACAGTCTAACTTTTCCTTTACTCAGTGCCTACCCACTTAGTTAAGCAAGCGTGTACCAGGTACTTTGTTCACGGTTGGTACACAATCCTGGCACGGGTTAAATTGAAATTGCAACTAAACTGTGCGCCCAGCACTTTTGCTCTCAGCAAAATAAAGTAATATGCCACTCCACTGTAGCGCGCTTTTTATTTATTTTTTTAAGTTTGAAAAAGTTCAAAAAGACAATCATTTCGATTCAAACGTAGAGTGGGAGGGAACGCTTAATGAATTAAATCTGTCTGGTTTAGTTCTGTCCTTAATAACTGAGTTTTTATGACCTTTTTGATGAATACTCGTAGCCCCAAATGTTTGATTCCCGACTGACCTATCTAATCCGAAATGTAAAAATTGTAAAGTTGAATATTTAATCTTAATATTTATTTAATTAATTAATTATTACTATCAATCCATTATTGACATTTTGTGCCAATTTAAACACATTACAATATACCTACTAACTTTTGCTTTCGACTTCGTTCGCGTGGTAGTTTTTAAAAATCCCGCGGGAATTATTTGTTCTTCCGGACCAAGTTCTTTAACAATACACATGTTATAAATCACGTCGATCCGTTATTCCGTTGCTGCATAATCAAAGGACAAATCAATATTTTTAATATTACCAACAATTATAATAATTCTTTCTTGCTACTGAACTTTTGTCACTTCCTACGCGTGCAGGTATCTTTAATTCACAGAATTATCATTTTATTTATAGGCCTAGGTATAAGACATCGTAATACTTAATCAGGGTTTTTCTAATTTCGGCCATTTAGCGACATTAAAGAGCATTTATCGCACTGCAAGGGGACATCCGATCTTTTTTGGATTATGGCTTATAGCTGCCCCTGCAGATAGAGGAATTAATTTACGAAAGTACCGCGCCCGGACCAGAATATCCAGACCTAAGGGAATACAAGATTCCCCTTCAATTTGTAATAGTTGAGGTACTTTGTTGAGGGGGTGAAGGGGCCTATTAAGTTTGGTTCGGTCATAAACTGGACGTTCTTTGAGGGATTATGAACGGCGGAGTGTGTTTGAAAGGGGGATGAGATGTTTTTTGCGTAATTAGTGGCGCGAGGGCCTTTCTTGCGGTAAGTGGTGCTTTGGCAATGTTTGGTTGGCGACAAAGCTGATTAATATATCTGCGGAAATTGAGTGCTCCTTTGCAAACTTTCGCTTTCATTTTGACTTTCACGTTTGTAATGGTTTATTTCCTCGTACACTTTTATGTTCAGGTTCAGATGTGTTCATTTTAAAGAAACTGCATCTAAATACATAAAAGGAAAATGTGATTGATTGACTGACTGACTGATCTATTAACGCGCAAGTCAAACCACTTGACAGATCGGGCTGAAAGGTATACAGATAGCTATTAGAACGTAAGCATCCGTTAAGGAAGGATTTTTGAAAATTCAACCCCTAAGGGGATAAAATAGGGGTTTGAAAAATCGAATTTCACGTAAGCGAAGCCGCTGGAATAAGGTAGTTGTGAATGATTTGCGTCTTTTTTATAATTTTTACCTAGTTTAGATTTTGAGATACCCTTAGATCCCCTAACTTCATGTCTGTAACTCATATCATCTACGAGCTAGAAATCCACGTAACACGACAAATAGATAGACAGAATGACATTAATCCTATACTAATACTAGCTTTTGCCCCCGCGACTTCGTCCGCGTAGAATTAGGTATTGTGGTGGAATTTTCAAAAACTGTGACACACGTACTTCTTTATTTTTAACTGAAAGCTCTAATACCAACTTTGATGGAAACAGCTTGAAAAATGACGGAGTTTCATATAAACTTCCATCCCCTATTTAAACCCCTTAGGGGTGGAATTTCCAATAATCCTTTCTTAGTGTGCACCTACGTCATAAAAGGAACCAACTGTAAAAATTTCAAGTTTCTAACTTCAGTAGTTTAGGCTGTGCGTTGATATCTCAGTCAGTCAGGACTTTGAATTTTATATATATAGATTATATGCTCCGCTATAACAAAACCGATTTGACTAAAATTTGACCAGAGGTAAATTATTAGTCTGGAATAACACGTATGCCAGAAAATAAGAAAGTTCCCGTGGGAATTAGAAAACCTCAAACCACGCGAACGAAGTCGCGGGTATCGGCTAGTAGGTTATAATATATCCATATTGCTCTTTTGGTACGGAATCCTAAAATGTAATCACTATACTTATCAAAAAAGCAAACATTCCAACATTCAAAGTACCCCCTGACATAAAATAGCTGACAATACGAAAATGTTTTGAGCTAGAGATATTAAAAATAGGGGCATCTCCGCATCTCTACACAATAAAAGGCGGAGGTAGGAACGTTTAAGTGACGGGAAATGGAAAAATCAAAATTCGCATTCACTCCGCCATTCAAATTCGCAGATAAATGTGACGTTTCGGAGGATCCGGAGAATTTGGAGAGACCGGAGTATTCGGAGAGACTCGCTCAACAACAATGACCAAAATATGCTCACTGTAACGAGACTGAAATATTGCATTTTTTTTCTTCTCTATTATACTAACGCGTTGTGGTGTGTAGGCACGATACGGTCCAAATTTTAGCAATTTTTTTTTTCATTTTGAGTATTATAACCGCACTGCGTTGATGTCATCGATGGTTGGTATCTATGAAGTTTGAGATTTAATTAGTTACGTATGTATTATTTTTATAAAAGCAAATAAAATACTATTTTATAGACATTATTATAAATATAATAAAGACAAAAAAAAACAATAATATATCACCATCACCAGCAAACCATCAACTGTAACCCTCTTCTGAACGGAGACTTGCGCTCAAAGAAAGGTTACAGTTGTTGATGGGTTGCTGGTGATCTGAAGTTGATAATATATGTCGCACATAATATGTGCTTTATGAACAACTGCAGCACGACAGCAATAGTTTTTTTCAAATATCTAATTTTCAAAAGCATTTCCTTTTAAGGAAAGCTCTCAGGCGTAAAAATTTTCTTTACGATGTTTTCCTTTAAAGTTAAAGCATGCAAGCAGTACGCCAGTTTGGCAGTACGCCTTGAAAACCGATATTTTTGCTATTACTGCAAAAAAAATATAATTTAGGGCTATTAAACTTGGAGCAAAATATTCAGATGAAAATGTCGAGATGTAAAGTTTCCGCATGCCAATCAAGCATGAGTAGCTGTGAGTAGGTGCACTGAGGGGAGGCGGGCAAACAGTCCGGTTTAATGAAATATTTTGAATATTTGTATTCGATTCCCGCTCCCGACAGCCAGTTTAACGTGAGCTTTGTAAACTTAATAGCCAATATTTTAATACTTAGCCAACCTAATAGCACTAAAATCCATAATACTACAAAATTCAAAATTTATTTATTTCATATAGGCTAACTTGTAGCTCTTATGACATGTCACAAATCTACCACCGGTTCGGAATGCAGATTCTGCTGAGAAGAGCCGGCAAGAAACTCATTTGAAACTCATTTCAAGAGAAACGCAGTTGCTCTTTTCAAAAAAAATTTTTTTTACAAAGCTATGCTATGTATACAGTGCTTCCACAATAAAGCTTCAAAAATGCAAAAATGCATACGTAGGTACACCAATACACGTGGTTCGTTTGTTTCTAGTCAATTGACAATACAACCCCAAAACTACGAAATCCCAAAAACAAGATCATTTTATAGTTTTATTTCTGGGATTCCGTAGTAAAACTACAACCCTTAAAAGCACATAACTCCAAAAAGTAAAGGATTCCTTATAGTTTCGCAAAGTCCGTCCGTTTGTCCGTATGTCCGTATATCCGCACGATGGCGTAGAGAGTATTGCTACTAAAGAGCTGTAATTTGGCAATCTTATGGCATAGTAATTACGCCGAAAAAGCTAACTTAGAACTTAGAATACCTATCCTAATTTAGTAATACCGATGTCAATTAACTTTAAACTGTTGTTTTCTTTAGAAGCTTGCATTTTTTAGGCTTATAGTTTTAAACTGTTACCTAAACCTTTAATTATTTTTTTAATAAACCGAAACTTTCAAAATAGACTTTGATAGATTAAGTTTGACAATTCAAAACCAACTTTGTAAAAACTTTTCCGTTCTATTCTTTTCCAACCCATTATTTTGTGTCTTAAAAATGTACGATCTTTCACAACTTTAAACAATGGTTTTTTTGGTTCAGAAAGTTAATATACTTATTGTTATCATATAAGCTTTTGCCCCCGGCCTCGCTCACGTTAAGTTCGATTTTCCGAAACCCATTTTACCCACTTAGGGGTTGAATTTGTTAAAAATCTCTTTCTTAGCGGATGCCTACGTCGTAATAGCTAACTGTGTGCCAAACAGCCCTATCCATCGAGTGATTTGAGCTGTGTGTTGATAAATCAGTCAGTCAGCCACCTTTTCCTTTATATATATAGTTAAATGTATATTATTAAAAACAAAGTAATACTTTCGCTTAATAAGTTTAGTAAATATTAGGTAAATATAGAGGCATTGAGGAAGTTTATTTTATACTGGACAAAATCCGCAAAGCGGGATCCTCTGTGAATTTTTAATTTGCCAGCTTAGGGAATATTTGGGGAACAATTTGAGACTTAATATTTCATAATGTTGAAGGTTCGGATTTTCAGAATGAAAAGTTTTATGAGGTATTTGAAGAGCGTTTCCTTGCAACTTGCGAGGTTTTTTTTTTTTTGTAGACAGAATATTTTCGCCTTGAATTAAGTAATATTCAGTGGCAGACAAATTGATTTCGAAGGGAGAGTGATGTTGAGAACGTTGCTTTGTTTCCATATTTTGTTGGTTACCAATTTATTAAAAAATGTTTTTACACGTGAACGTGCTTCATCGCTGGCTTCACATCGTTTGACTATTTATTTTATGTATATACTTATTAAATAAGTATGTGGATATAACTTGTGCAATTTATGTGTTTCAATGATTTTATTTATGCTTTTGTATACGGACACCTAAATTATTGATAGAATTAAAATGGTTTAAAAATTAACATTAAAAAAAATATATTTAAAAGATATTTACCTACTTCGAAAAATCTACATTCCATCTAGAAATCTGGGAGTAATTAAATGAAACAATATTTCCCCCTTGTGTGCCAACAAACAAGGACTAAGGTCCAAACAAGGACCTTAAGTGTAACTTTGAAACTTTCAAGTTAAAGTTAACTCATAACTGCCCGTTAACTCATTTTGAATGGAGTTTCTCTATTGGACAACGTTTGATGTAGCGTCTAAATTACATGTTTATGCACATTAACGTCAAAAATTTCAATTTTAAGACGAAAAATAAAAACTCATAGACGAAAACCTACAGTATATAAATTAATTCTGTGCATAGAGTGGCATAGAGTAAGATCAGAGTGAGATAGAGCAGCCGTTACCAATGTAAGGACATTAAAATGGCGGAAAGCGGGAAATCGGCTGCACAATGCCTGGGGTTTCCCGGTTTAAAAGCCCCTCCTCTAAACAATAATTCAGCTTCACCCTTCCGAAGTGCAAGGGCGCAGTTACTGAGGGCAACGCCGATAGGGATGGGAAGGCTATTTTAAAATTTTTTATCGATATCGATGTGTTTTGATTACATTTTAGAAGCGATAATTTTAGTTTCATTTAGCCAAAATATGCCAATAAAAACACTCCCGTCTTTATATGCGTAACTGTTAGACTAATTTTCGTGAGGTTTTAAAAGATGATGTGAGCGTAGGTTGGCGCAGCATAAAGGCTTTATTTCATCAAACTCGACTCACGAAAAAAAATATTCTAATTTAAAGTTTAAGTACTCATCTTACAATCCGTAAAAAAGACAAGTATGGCTTCATTAGTTGATATTTACTTCGAAGTCGAAATTTTGGGTATGTGCTTATTAATAAAGCTAATAAATCGTTTCACCTACGTTATTATATATTCGTTAAACACAATATTTAGCTGAGCTACGGACCTTTCATTGGCATAACACTTAGTTTTTCTTATTATTATTAAGCTTTATTTATCCCACATACTTGTATCTCAACAAATTAAGCCTTAGATTTGCAAGTCTAAACTAGTCCTCGGTGTGTGGTCCCCTACGGGTAAAATCCTACTCCATCTAACACTTAGTTAACACTAGTTAAATTATGTGTGAACGCTTTAATGTATTTTTTGTGCTTATCATAGTGATAGATCAATGAATTTGGAACGGCATTCCGAATCAGTGGTAGATTCGTTTGACGATTCGAAAGCACTTTGTAAAAGTTTATTTGAATAATAAACTATTGTGTTCTATTTAAATAAACGTTATTCTACTCTATTATATTCTATTTATTTTATCGATATTAAATCGTTTGCACGTAACTGTCGCACCGGACATGGGGTGCATCGTTTTGTCCGCGCTGTAACCCGCGGCGCGCTGCGCGTCTCAAATTTACACTCGCGCTCTAATTGTGTTCGCCGCATACTCGGTTATTTGTACACAAATATCTGGAGATTATATTTTATATTAACTTTTGCTCGCGGCTTCACTCACGTTAAGTTCAATTTTTCAAAACCTTATTTTACCCCCTTAGCAGTTGAATTTTCAAAAATCCTTTCTTAGCTGATGCTTACGTCTTAATAGCTATTGGTATGCCAAACAGCCCGATCTGTCCAGCGGTTTGAGCTGTGCGTTGATAGATCAGTCAGTCAGTCAGTCAGTCAGTCAGTCACCTTTGCCTTTTATATATTTTATATATTCTGTTTCGACCTTAGAAATAAAACTAACAACTACAATACTTTTGTATATTCTAATGCAAAATTATTTATTTCATGTAGGCCAATTTTTTTTTATTTCGTAGCTATCTCAATGTTCCAAGTCGTTATAGGAAGTTAGGAACATATTATGTGGTGAATACAAAGCATGCAACTTGTCAATATGGAATTTATTTTGTGCAATAACGTTGACAAAAACTATGTGCAAGTGTGTTTTTACACATTGTTTCTGTCACGGAAAACTAATAGTTCTTTCGGAATCTGGTTATAAAAGCAAGCTTATACTCGTATATAATATCTACTCAGCCCCACAAAGGCTTTCTGTAGTTCTATACTTTGTGGAGACGACGTACACAAAGTACCGCATTACCTAATTTATACTCAGAAACAATTTAGGCAGCTCAAGTGTTTAAAAAAAAAAGCACTTAACTCCTAAAGTGCTACCACTTTAAATATAAAACAAGTTTCCCCCCACTTTACAAAAGCTCGCATAGACAACTAGAACGGACTTATTGCTTGAATTTCGTTCCGTTTCGCCAAACGTTTGTGCTCGTAGAATTCCGAAATTCCCAGCGACTAGAATTCCGAATTGAAACGTCGAATGGCACATTTCAAAATGCCATCTTCCGCTAAAAACGGAATGTTGGGATTGGTTTATTTTTTGACGGATTTGAAAAATGAACTTGAGAATTGAAATGAATTTGAGAAATATGCGGATTAATATTCGAGCATAGATTAGTCGCTTCATAACGTACCGACTACCAATCTTTAATTAATGTATGTATTCGGGTTTCAACACTTCAAACAGTACGAACTGTAAATTTTTTATTATTATTTAAAGAACTAACTATATAAGTGAAATTCAAAAATTAAATCCTGCTCTGTAAAATACTTATGAAACCTGCTTTCGAATAAAAACACCTCATTCAACCCACCCGTTTGAGCGTTACCATATTTTTTTTTATTCAATGACAAGATAGCCTGATGGTAAGTGACGATGCAGTCTAAGATGGTAGCGGGCTAACTTGGAAGGGGTATAACAGTGTAAGTTCACCCCATACTCCTAATCAGTTTCTACACGCCATCGTGCCGGAACGCTAAATCGCTTGGCGGAACGTCTTTGACGATAGGGTGGTAACTAGCCACGGCCAAAGCCTCCCACCAGACAAGCAAAATATCATAAACAGACACACAAACGGACAAATTGGTCAAAGCTATAACACGAACTCTTTTTCCGTTGAGAGTGAAAAATCAATGGCAGCATTGTCTGCATTGTGAGCTGCAAAGTTGCTCAATGAGCAAGTTTTTGCGCTGCGCTTTGCGACGGGCCGAGCGCCGAGCGGCGGTGGTATCTTCATAATTGAGTTACCGCGTCGCTGCCGGGGTACGCCGGGTAGCCTGCGCTGGGTATTGCGCTAACGAAACCAATTAACGTGGCTCCATTGTACTAAACGACACGATATTCTCATTTTTTACGTAACTTCGCATTAAAGAAAAACAAGCCAAATCAAATCAATACAGGTTAGAAAATAATTGTCTATTTGACAGTTTTCGGAAACATGTACAATTATTTTTTTCTCAAAAAAGCTTTATTTATTGCAACGTGCCGGTACACGTTGCTCTATAATGGCCGCCCGCGTTTCGCCATTTGCAAGCCACAGATAGAAAAATCAAATTTATTTTTCAAATATAAAATATTTACAACCAATTTTAATGTAAAAAATAGTGACTAACTGATTGACTGACAAACTGATCAATGCTCAGCTCAAACCACTGGATGGATCGGGCTGAAATTTAGCATAGTACAGTTAGCTATAATGACGTAGGTATCCGCTAAGAAAGGATTTTTGAAAATGCAACTCCTACGTAGGTGAAATAGGGGTCTGAAAAATTTAACTTAACGTGAGCGAAGCCGCGGGTAAAAGGCAGTTATTGAAATAAATATGTAATCACACATTTTTTCTGTCAACAAATTCTGATAAACAAGTCTCAAGGAAAATTACTGTTTAAAGTTTAGTTAATATTTTATCATCGGTCCTTTTTTTTATCGGATGACAAGATATATCCAACCCGAGACCACAAGACCACAGCGCTCACCACTGCGCCAGGGAGGTCGTCAAAAATCTTGCCGAGTTTCTGGCTGGTTCTTCTCGGTTGGAACGGCATTCCGAACCAATGGTAGATACATTTGACGATTCGAAAGCGCTCTGTAAAAGTTTATTTGAATAAAAAATTATTCTATTCTATTCTAATCAACTATCGCCAGGAAGACAATGGAGCTTTGCGCAGCAGCTATTATTCAGAGTCGCCAGCTCATCCCGGCGGCGCCGATCGAATGAGATTCATGCAGCTAGTACCCTGCGCACAGTGGCCATTATTAATAATGAATCAATTAACTTATCGCTCTAATAAGACAAGCAACAACATCGAATGAATTGGAAATAAGAGTTACCTTTTCCCATGCCTTCGCATGGTCGATCGTTCGCTTCAATATGAGATCGATTGAGCTATCAATATTTAATGAATAAAAACTTTTCTGAAATATTTATAAATGATATTTTATAGTTTAGCCCTTTTGCTTGCATAACGCTGACTCAATTTATTCAAACGCGCAACTTGACGGAATTCCGCAATTAATATTTCTCAGCCAATTATTTATACTAATTAATTAAGAAACTCCAAGACGCGACGGCAACGCGATGGATGTATTATCCACCTAGTTATATCTATAGAGATGAAAATAGATTCGTTTGACTCGTTTGATGGGGAACTCATTCCGAAGCCAATTGCCAATTTAATTGCTAACTTGAACATCTGCGGTGTTGCGGTGCTTTTCATAGTAAAATGTTTATAAATAATTCAATTTCGTTTACGGTTTAAAGGTATAAAGTAACGTCACTTTGAAAACATAATTGAAATTCCGGCGAAGTATACCTAATCAACTATCGTACAGTTACATAACACTTCTTCTTCAAGTGTCTTGTTGGGACATGGGCCTAAAGAAACACTAAAAATGGTTGGATAGTTTTTTTTACTGGCTGACTGACTGACTGATTGAATGACTATCTACCAACGCACAGCTTCAACCACTAGACGGATCGGGCTGTTTGCCATACAAATAGCTGTAATGAAGCAGGCATCCGCTAACAAAGCGTTTTAGAAAATACAACCCCTAAGGCAGAACTTAATGTGAGCGAAGCCACGTTTTCAAAATATCTATTAATACTAATATTGCGGGCAATAGCTAGTTTTAAATTTTTTTTTGAATACAGCTCTAGAATGATTTTCATACTTCAAACTAAATCTGTTTTGAAACAATCTTTATTAAATAAATAATTCAAATTAGAACATTGAAGTGTCTTTCGGAAACGTCCATCTCAAACAACATCAAGGCTTTATTTTTAAAACAAAGCTCGAAAAGCACATCGACTAGAACAATCAAAAAGCAGGCCTTTTCACGGTTCACTGGCCCTGTTTGCTTATTAAAAAACAACGCAAAAGCACAAAATTACCGGGGACACGTGAAACAAAAGCTTTTCCAACGGTCCATGCACCTGAACCAAGGTTATGTCGAAATTAAATGCACGTACACATTGATACGTCGCCCTTCCGCGCCGTATCAACCGCCTGTTTTTACAGACAGACGTACAAACAGATCCATGCCCCTTTGTGACCCCCTTGATGACTAATGAAAACCTCTTGTGCCGGCTCGTTTTGACCGAATCTTTCAAACAATTTGAACCCTAACACTCACTACCGACATTCCCAATTTGACTGGTTGATTTTACACTGCATATTTACAACCAATGTGAAATGATCTCCACGGTTTAGGTGTCCGCTTTACTGTTTTAATTGGGAAGGACAAACATTGAGGTAGTTCAATTTAAAATGGTTTGTTTTAATTTTCCCCGTCCATGGATAGTCGTTCAATTAAGAGTGCGAATGATAGGCCCCTTTTGAGTATATTTTTTTTATTTAAAATAACCTAAAAATGTTTTCAAGTGAGGCGTGATGAATGACGTAACAATCTTGATAGAAATGTTAAAATTTGATACCCATCTCAGTAAAATGTGGAACAGGGGAGAAACAGAGGGAAATATACAAAGCTTTACAAAAGCGTTCAAAACGAAAACGAATGATGAAATGTTTTGTACAATCAATGCGTTTCGTATTTGTTGTTGGTATTGATTAAAAAACTCCATTTGAATACATTCTGTAGTCACGAATCTAATGAAGGTTATTATCAACTTTAATTTCGAAAGTGAATTGTCGTTCTTAATTATAATAAATCATTCTTACCTTCTTGTTCTTAGAACTTACCAGCCTGTTTCATTTTAAATAATCATAAAGAACAGCTTAGAGAAACAGTTTTCTTTGTCCTTCATGGTTGGAAAGCTTTCATCCTTGCCAGTTGCCATCTTCCCCTTGTCCTTTGCTACCCCTTTATTTCATTTATCGTGGGTGTCCTCATAATATGCCTGCCATTCCTTATGTTTTGAATGTTGTGCTAGTCTCAACCACATCCAGTTCAGGGTACTTAAAAATCTAACTTGGCACTATTCAGAAATATACAAATTGGTAAGTACTAAAAACTTTATCTTGCCATACTGGTGGGTCAATTAAAAAAGAAAAAAAAAATAGAAAGAATCATGAAAGAATTTGTTGGCAAAGTGTTCCATCAGTGTATTACACAGTACAGTTATTCTCTATCTCAGTGGCTATCGAAAGTAGCTACCTTAAATCTGTAAAACCCGCATTTTACATGATGAAAATAAATGAATGTTTGACAGTTTTTAATTAACAACTTTCCATTGTTTTCCACATCGACGCTGGAAAGCGATTTTGCTGTATGGGTATTTCTCATCGAATTCCGAAATTTGATTCCCGAGCCATTAGTGCCGAGTCATATGCATTAACTACATAAGTCTTTTTTTTTATTTGAATGTACGCTGTCTATACCGCTATTGCTTAAAAAGAAAACGTATTACCTCTAAAGAAAAAAAAGATATGACTTTGTTACCTTGAAAATCATTCCCTCACCTTGTCCCTTAGTTCAAAAATGTTACTAAAATGCCTATTTATCTGAAATATATCAATATTCTTAATAATAAAATTATGCAAATATTTAAGAAAGATGTTCGTTATTGTCTATAAAAGCTTCCATCTTACAACAACAAATTTATAAACACAATAATTCGATTTTAAATATGTCCCGCCAAATAAAATCATTCCCTCATCCTATTACGAATATTCGATTTCTGAACATGTCAAACGATATTTAGGAACGCAACCTTAAGTTTTTAGTACCTGGCAACACTCGCAAATGATTCAAAATGGCGATTTCTTCTCAACCGTAGGTGAGTTCGTGTAAAAAAATATTTTGTGAAAAATTGTTAAAAGTTAAATTTATGACGATCATTACCTCACGTTACATGAATGTATTAAGCCTGCAGTCTGGGCGCGTGAGAAGTTGCGATTGAACACCCACATTGATAATTTCTATTCACACAGACATATCATACAATATTAGTATACGCACCCTGGAAAGTAACAATCTTAACAATCTACGTTTGGCGCTTCCCTCAAGTTAAATGTACATCACGCGTTCGTCTTAGTAGGATATTAATGAATTTCACAGAAAATACGCAATGTATTAACCATTAGATTGTCGTTTTGTTTAGTTCGCGGGCGGCGACGCGCGGTAGTGAGTAGCCGGTGGCATAGGGTGGGGTCACAGTGCACGCTTTTTGTCATGTAACTTTTGCGTGAATGAATAACTTCTAAATAAGAGGTCCGATTCGAATTATTTAAAGAGGAATTTCCAAATACATAGTCAATTATAGTTACAAAAATATTTAATTGGTTAAAGATTACTAAATAATCATGATGAGAACGTCAACATTTTTCATCGTACTCATGTTTCAACAGACTAATTTGAATAAAAAAGGGGTTATAGTTGCTCAACTATAATAGTTCAATATATAGCCCCGCGGACGTGCTTGTAGGTAATTATGAGTATTGCAAACATGTATAGTACGTATATCTCACGAAGTTACGGTTAATTTTTTTTAAATAAAATATAGCTCATGTTACTTAGGAATAATAGCTTTCCATGAGTGTAAGAATTTTTAAAATCGGTTAAGTAGTAGTTTTTGAGTTTATCCATTACAAACAATTTTACAAACTTACAAATAAGCAATAATATTTCATCTTTATGATATTAGTTTAGACAAAACAAGTGTCACTAAATAATTCAAACTCAAACTCAAAATTATTTATTTCATGTAGAATGCTGATTCTGCTGAGAAGAGCCGGCAAGAAACTCGGCAGTTGCTCTTTTCAAAACAAAAAATGTTACAATATGTAGCTTATGTATCTTGTGGCAGTTGAAGCAAGCAGATTTGTTCCAAGTAACTTTGTCAAACAATTATATTTTGTTATAAATTGTAAACAATTATATTTTGCATGTTTTGTATTTCCTGAAATAGAACTCTCGTTGCTTTTTCAACATCAGTGCACGTATCATCCTTCAAGCTTTTGTTTTCCAGAATTGACACTTTGTTTCCTGAAACAATATAGTTAATAAGGTATTTATTAGAAATTAGGATGTAATTAATTAAATTAGATTTTTTGCAAACCCCAATTAGATTTTAAAGGTTTAAAAGGTAGCCTATATGTTAATCCAGGGTATAAGCTATCTGAATTCCAAAATATGTATCAGCCAAATCGGTTTAGTGTTTGTAGGGTTATAAAGACAGCTAGTCCATTTTGAAGTAATTTTTTAATACGGTTGCTCAAAGAGCTTTTTGTAGCTGTATCTCGTGCGGAAAGTTCGATTTTCCGCATTTGTATCAAAATATACTATTGGAGGTTAACAAACATTCAGCCAGAAAACATAACAATGTTTTGGGCTTCGCCACAGTCGAAGTCGAAGCTATGTCTGGGGGGAGGCTTTAGCCGCGACTAGTTACCACCCTACGTCAAAGACGTGCCGCCAAGCGATTTTGTGTTTCGGCACGATGGCGTGTAGAAACCGATTAGGCTTAGGCTGAATTTACACTACCGTACCCATTCCAAGTTAGTCCGCTACCATCTAAGACTGGCATCGTCACTTACCATCAGGTGAGATCGCAGTCAAAGACTATCTTGTCAACGATAAAAATAAAAAAGTCGGGTAAAAATATGAGTACATTATAAGTACTTACAGCTTTATGTTAAATCTTCCTTTGTTTTTTTTTTGTGTTTTTAGTAATTTCCTTTACGCTTTTTCATATCTACCTGAAATGAGAAGAAAAATAAGTTACGATATTAATGAGTACATTAGTGTTTGCTAATTAATGAAGTGTTTGATGATTAAAAAAATACATGATAAAACTCACATAGTTACTACGTACTCGAAGTATACAAAAAAAATTAGCAGTAATCTCCGACACTCGCGACCCACCCTAGTGCTCGTCAAAACCAAAATATATCGCGATCCGCGGAGCTACGGAGCTCGACGCGAAGGAGCGTACTATCACTTTGAATACTGGGACGGCACTGAATTTTTTTGTGGTTGCGTATTGTAATATAAAGCGATTTATGGGCGGCTACTGCTTCATAGTAAAATGTATGGGCAGTTGGGAAGGATTTTCGCTACGAAATTAATTATGTTTAGTCTTATATTATTGCTTTTTGGTTTGAATTAATATAAAATTTTAATGGCGAATATATTCTCTATACTTCCTTCTCATGATTTAACCAAAAATTATTCCAAATATAACATCGGAATAGCATAGATAAATTAAATAGAAAGGGTCGATTTCGATGATTTTGACGATGTTGCCGATTTTTTTTCTCAAAAACTGAGATTTATTTTAGATGTATTTTGCGGCGTACTTATAGCCTCATCTATTAAGCAATTGAGGTTTTTTTGTGGTGTCATTCTATTCAATGACTTTTTCAATTTGCGTTAAACCGTAAGTGGCTATTTGCGCATTTCTTCCAGACTTGCCTCTTAAGCATTTTAATATCTATCATTAAAATTTGTTGGTTTTATGCGTTTTTGGGAGTAAAATACATATTCAAAATGTGACAAGCAAATTGAGGTTATGTGTCGGTGTTTTTGTAGCTTAAGTTAAAAATCGTCATTCCCTCACCGTCATTCCCTCACTGCATTTAGGAGTTATCCAGTATTCTGCGGGGTTTTTTTTAGATTTTTTATTTATTTCTTGCAACTTATACTTCACGGAATTTAATTTAAAACAGGTGCATGTATGTGGAAGCCAAATGGCACGACAAAAGAAGTTGAGTGATGCAGAAAAAAAAGAAAGAGTATGATAGAAAAAGGCGAGAAAAAATGAAAAAATAATACTGAATCTTTGGAAAAACTGCGGGAAAAAGAAAGATTAAAATATTTAAAGAAAAAAGAGAAAGGTCAAGTAAAATCAGTTATTTAGGTTAATATTAATAATAATGAATGCTCAATAAATAAATATGAAGATGTTTTAATTTAAGTTTTGGAGAAGTGCTAAGTACAAAGTTTAAAAATAAATAGTAATAAGTATAAAGATAAAAACATTTGTTACCTCTATAGTAGTATAATTGTTATTTTTTTGGGTTTATATATATTTATGTTGGTCATTTTCTATAAGTACAAAAGATTGTTTATGTTCTATAAGTACAAAGTTTTGAGTTGATTTTCTTTAGAATATGATATTTCATTGTTTGATATATATTAATAAAAAATATATATATATTTTTTTCATTTGTACATGTTGTTTTTTACTATAATATAATAATATATCATTCCCTCACTCCGTTAATCATTCCCTCATTTATTTATTTTTTAAAACCTCATTTTTTATATGTTATATACAAAAATATGGAAGACCAATACCTCTGGACAGATCTCTAAAAGCAACTTTTCTGATCTCTGCAAAAAAATATCAAATTTAAAATTAAAAAAAAAAATTTCAATCATATCTCAAATTTCGGAATTTGATGAGAAATACCCGTATACTACTTATGCCACATATATAAGATACATTATATACATGGCATATATATTTCCTGCAGCGTCGATATGCTCTATTTTTGACATTTCCACTGGAATTGTCTAAAATAGAACATACGGCATCTGATCTACTTCTTCTGTAAACTCCTGGGATTTTTTTCAGCAAGTAGGCGTTAATCGCCCGTTTTGTTTGGTCCTGCTGGTACGGCTACCCGCCGGATCACTCCAGCAGGCCACCCAGGCATCGGCATCTGATATTAGTTCATGAGTTTTATACTGGATTCGTTTGTTTCAGGCTTCAGCAGCGCACTACCAAAGCCAACTGTCGGCCCTGTCGGCGGAAAACGAGAGGCTTCGCGGCGAGCTGTCGGCGTTGTCGGCTGGCGTCCACGACAGTGACCACGAGAAGAGGCTGGATGATGTCGCGCAGCAGGTGGTTCGAGCACTGCTCTCGCAGAAGGTTGCGACCGTTTTTTTTTTTTAAAGAATAATGTCCTTCTGACCAATTCCGGTCACGGCGGCCGACCTCATCAGAAATTAGCCATCCGCGCGATTGCCAGCAGCATTAAATATCGATTCAAATCTGAACCTTAAAAGTACCGCAAACTTCAATAACAACAAAAAGAAAAAAATCCAAACTTGAAAGACAAACAACAAGTAATGAAATCATCTATAGTCTGAAGAAAGCTAAACAACTATTGAAAATTACCTATGAATTTTCATAAAACCCAGAGGAGTAAAAGTTAGTCCGAATTTGGGACGGTTTTCTGACACAGATTTATGGTATTTGTTTTGAAAATAATGGAATCTCTAGACCTCTCATCGCGTGGTTTAAAAATGGCATTATATTAGAAAGTATCCAGCTAAGCGGTAAAGAAGGAGATGATTCCGAAATGTACTTTTAAAATGCCGATAAATTAATGCACCCCGCAAAAACTGCCGCTTAACGAATCTCTTAATACCGCAAAGCATTAATACCGTAAGATGGGAAACGAAAATTGTTTTCTCATAATTATGGGAATGTCGCCGGCCCGTGGATTACGCACAACACATTCGCACATAAATCGCCCGAAATGAGACACTTTAGGCTAAGCTGCACCGTAATAATTTCACCAAGGCTCCGGACCACTATAATCTTGGCATAATCTGCCCGATAATGGGAACGTTTGTGTTTAAATCCGGTCAGTACGCGTGCTGGAGATTCGGGAAAGTGAAAACTTTTCGTATAAAGTTAGCGCGGCGTGCTCTTGACAATTTTAATGTGTGCTGATTTGTGTGGGAGGATTTCGATAAACAATATAGAAATGCGTGTTCAAATTGGGTTCAGATATTTTTCTTGTAATCCTTAAATCAAATAATTTGACTAGATGTTCATTAAAAATTACTACAGGAAAAATACATATATGCAAACAGTTTTTTTATCACATAATTTAAAGACTAAAGCCCAAATTATGTGCGGGTTATTCAAAATTGCAAAACGCACACAATTGGTTAGTACGAAATAAGACTAAAGATTTTAGAAAGCGGGTAGATAGATTCTACTCATATGACAGCTCCAACTTGACGTTTCGCAACACCGCAATCCCGTCGTAACCACGATCCATACAATTGCATCCAATTGGATTGAAATATCGGCAATCCCAACTAAAATAATTACCGCGGTACGTACTTGTAATATTTTATAAAAATTACGAAATAAGACGTCAAAAATTTAGATTTTAGCGATTCAAAAATTATTTACCTAAACATTTTCATCGTAACTCTGTATAATTAGCAGTAATATCTATAATTTTGGGATAAATTCCAAAAGCTCTGAAAACACCGAGATGACGTCTCGCGTATCTTCCATCTCCCCTTAATTACCTTCCGTCAATTACTTACTCGAATTTAATTTGGCTAATGAAGCGTAATTAAAATATACGCGTTTATTTCGAAGACTGACGGGGGTGTTGCTTATAGCCCTCAGAGGCAGTGATGGAAATGACAAGCTCCTTACGTTTATAATTTTAGCCAACGTAATATTTAAGATACAAGTTATCATTTACAGCCTGATTAATTCTACGTCAACGTATACGTAAGTAGTTATATTTTTAATCTGCTTTTATCTGCATACTCACCTTGAACTGTCATAGACTAGGATGGACAACTCGTAGGCATAAATACGAATGAATGAATGAATGAATATACTTTTATTGTACACCACACATATTATAAGAACAGACAGAGACACAAAGAGCTTAATGAATAGCATACAATTTGGCGGCCTTATCGCTACAGTAAATATAGTAATATATCTACTGTCAAACGAAGAAAAAATGCCTGCCAATGCATGTTTCATATTCTCTTGGGCCAATCTTATTGCCAATCCATGCCTTATCACTGAGTACTTTTGTAAAAATGCCAATCTATCGTCCAGAAGGACGTGGTTTCAGGTGTAACTTAGATTTCAATGCTTTCATTGAACTTTCTACATTCAGCAGTACACTTTCTGCTGCAGAATTGTCTAAAAATGATTGCATCAATGTGAACATCGCAATTACCTATGATTTGTTCAATTTATAGCATATTCTTGATCCATCTATGCGTTTTTAACCACTAGCTCAACCCATTGTGCGTGGTGATTGCAATAATCATTCTATTACAATCATGTTTAGACAATCCCGCAGTCGGTGCACTTTGGGACCCCAACGACCTACATGCGCCACCCATTGCCACTTTAGCTTCGCGATTCCTCTTCCTACATTTAAGAAAGACTTCTGCTTCCATTCCAGAGTGTTCGAGAAGAGTTGGGATGCGCACGAGCCAGAATACGCGAATTGGAAGCACAGAACAGAGCGTTGAGTTCTTTGCTGGTGAGGCAGCTCCGACCACAGCCGCGACCGTCGCCTGCCACACCCCACACGCCGGTCACCCCACACACACCACGGGATCTACAAGGTAATATTTGCTACCTCTTTCTCTTTCTTCCTATCCTTCTCTCTCCTTTGATACCTCATCGCAGAGGGTCGTGACTATTGACCTAGCTTGAAGTACTGATACAAGTTTGGAAGTGTTTGACAGAGTTAGTTTAGGAAGGTTGCCACTCAATGGGCGGATGACCTAAAGCAAGTTGGCATATTTTAGGATATGCCTGAAACTTTCCATAAGTTTCAGCTTTTAATGTTAAGCAGGTTTAGATAAAACCCGGGATAAGAAGGTCTAGAAACGACCACATTGATAGCCTCTCAAATTGTCCCCATATTTATAATTCCACATTCCAAGAATTTCTACCTTGCCTTTTTTTATCTACATTTTATTTTTATATATTTTCAGTGCATCTCGTAGACGTAGGCTCCTGTGGTTCCCTTGTTTCCTTTCGAGACTCGCCACCGCCGGCACCGCCCGTTCCACAACCGCACCCTTTGAGCCAGGACGACAAGCGACGTCATCAGATCCTCGCTGACATTTGGACTGAATTAAAGGTATCGTTTTGTACTTTCAATGTCTCCAAAGTACTGCCCAATTCTCTACGCGGATTACCCTGATATTGAGTTCATAGTTTATGCTAGAAGTGTGCTTAGAAATAGAATAACGATCAATTGAGACATCGATTGGAAGCGGTTTTCAGTGGAAAAATCTTATTACCATTGAACGGATGTCTGAAAATCCTTTCAGGGTCTGGAAGTGACACCAGCAAACCTGGCGCGCGCATTATCTGCCGTAGACCCCACGCTGTGGGCACCCCCGGCACGTCCCGCTACCCTCAGCCTTAGTGTACCACAGCCCGGCCCTGATCAGGCACCTGGTAAGTTCCTTAAAGAAAAAATTTTGTACAATTTACCTCCAGTCAAACCATTGAAAATGTCTCTCTATGCTATTTCTTTAATAACTTAAAAACATTGTACCTTATTCTAGGTGCAACTAAAGAAAAAGTGTCAGAAGAAGAAAACGGTGAAGCGGGGGCAGAATCTCCAGAAAGTGGGGCCAAAGACGAAGGCTACTCCACCATGTCCAGTGATGTCCAAGCTGACGCCTCTCGACAGAGCGACCATGCGGCAGACAGGGCACTTCCAGATTTAAACGAGGCCTCTGACGAAACGGACAACCAAACAATCGTTTCCATCAATCCCAGAGAATCACGCCGCCATGCCCGACTTCTCGCTGAAGCTGATTATATATATTTTCCTATAGGTGTAGCATTCGCTGGCATTAGAGGCAGTTATCCCCCTTCAAGGCCAGTTCTACCCTTTCAGCATGTCGTAAGAAGTTTTTCCGACTCCCACCTCTGTCTAAAACTCGTAGCAAGTACAACTTGTCCAACTAGCTGTCTCGACACTCCAACGCCTAGCTCAGGGGTTCTAGTTTTAGATTTAAAACCGGCACCAGAGAGACCGTTAAGAAGACCAGCCATAGCCTCAACCACGAGTTCAGAAAGAGTTTCGTGGGGTAGTACACTTGATGACCGTGGCGAAGGCTCACAATACGATGCTGATTATGTTCAGCATTGGTTAGAATTAGACGATGCAAGGTCTGCTTTGCAACAAAGGCATAGAGATTTAGCAGATTTAGAGTACGATAGAGCCGAATTAGAAGACTGGAGCTTATCATTATCATGCGAGGATCTGCGAGATAGGCAGTCTCCTTTTGCAGAAATAACTACGCCAGGTCAAATATCCCTCTCAACATTACCTAGTATTAGAGAAGATGATGCGCTAGAATTAGAAGAAGACGTGGGTGATTGTTTATGGAACGATTGTGGTTTTGCAACCGTGGAAATTGATGAGTGTAGGATAGCAGATGATGCCGATAATTCTGAAAAAAGATGGGAGTACACTGGGACACATTCTCCTGGTGGTTCGTGGTCCAGCGCATCCGATGCCCCTGAAAAGCATTCTAGTGCTGCTTTAAGTGAAGACGGTGATTGTACGAACGTGGGTTTAGATTTTACTCGAGATTTTTATCGTCTCGTCAAATATGAAAGCACAAAAAGTTTAGCATCAAACTCATCGAAAGTAACGTCTCAGGATCCTGCTACTCACTTAAGAATTAACGATGTTCAAAATATGGCTTTACAAGATCGTGAACAGGCACTTCAGAATGTACTCCATTTTATCGCCGAACAACAAAAATACTGTCGTGATAGAGAGGAGTCAGATTCTATGTCATCCCGTCCTACATCTGAAATACGTGAACTTCCTCCTCCCTATGCTGCAGCTGATTTTGATGACGACTCAGTTGATCCACGTAGTGAAGTGTCTGAAGATAGGCAAAGACCAGACTCTTTCGGAAGCTTTTCTGAAAATGATTCTTGTGACGTCACACCACTTGAAAGACCACGAGTTCCCTATTGTGATAGTGTATCCGAGCCAAGGTCAACCCCTAGATTTATTGAAAGAGAAGATCCTTACACTGAATCTGAGGATTACTATGATTTATCGAGAGTTGAAAATGCGGAAAACGAAATAGATGACCATCATTTATTAAAAGTCCAACGAAAGAACGAAATTAATAAAAACATCGATATCAGTAATTCAACAGATTTAGAGCAACCCAGTTCGGTGAAAGATGAGAAGCCTTGTGATATTGAATCTAGTCGCAGCTTAGAACACAATTCCGCTTTGAAGGAAAATACTATGAATATTATGTTAAATATGGAAACTCCATTAGAAAGGGACACAGAAACTTGTTTAGTGAAATCTGCCAGCTTTCAATTACCCACGGAAAGTGAAATGTCTCTAATGGATGAAGTTTTAAGTGCGTGTAGAAGACCTACAGTGGCCTTAGGTACTGTTCCCGAGGAAGAAGAAAGTTCATCGCCTGAAACAAGTTCTCCTCAAATGACTGAATCAAATACAACAAGCACATCTACGGCTGAAACTGTGATAATAAGTAATAAGAATGATGGGGTTCATAAAGACGTTAGACGTAGAAGTGAAAAAAGTCGCATACCCACATTAATGGGATGTAAAAGACCGCCATCTTCACCACATAGGACGAGGTCTAAAATTCCAGTTGCGGAGAGAAGTCGGGCTGGCTCGACGCAAGTAGCTACGTCTGCAGAAGCAATAATAGTGAAACAGGAAAATACACTAAGCTTCCACGAAGCTGCTACTTCCAAAGAAGTCATCGAAGAACTGAATAGGTAAGGAAATCACGATCGAAATATATTCGTTAATATTGTCTTCTTCAATAACATAACTGACTAGTGATATCCCATTTTCAGAATGATTCGCCAAAGCGAAGGCGGAGCAGCAGTAGCGGAAGTGAAGACTGAGGATCAGCAAGAAAAGAATTGTACGCAAAAAGACAGCGCGCTATGGGCGCCGACAGGATGGGTGCATGTTGAAAAAGATATCGACTTCAGTGATCCAAAGGTAGATAATAATCAATCTAGGTTTTAGTAAGAGCAAAATTATATTATAAAACGTGATTAATGATTTCAAAATTAAAACGTTTCTTATCTTTTCTTGAATTCGCAGCAAGAATTTTTTAGAAGTTTTGCTAATATAGAAAACATCATTAATTATGTTGTACACAATAACGCTTAAATAACAGCTGTAAATTTTCCACAAATAACATTGTGATAAGCACGTTTTTGAGACCAGTCAATTTAGAGATTTGTAAAGTAGATTTAGAGTACTTACCATTTAAAATTTTATTTAGAACAGTTTTAATATTTTTTCCAACTATATTCCAGGCCCGTGCGAATCTCCTAGACGTAATGCTGGCATCCAGCGACTCTTCTCCTTCTTCGTGTGGCTCATCCCCTGCCGAGCCTCCGCCCCCCTATTCTCGCTTGCACCGGCTACATCGCTCAAGGAGACAGAAGACCGGTAAATACTGGATTTAGCTACCTACGTGTTTAGTGTGATGGGCATAGCTGGATTAGCTAAGCTGTGTGGACAGTGACGTAACTTTACATCCAACACTTGGTATAATTTCTCCAAAATAATAAGAGTTTTAACCTTAAATAACCAGAGTATTTTTTCTGGTAAATTAAGCTTTGTGCCTTTACTATCGAGAATCTTAAGCTGTATAGTTACGCCATTGAATAAAGCTCAATTTGACGGTATTTGATTAAAAGTAGCCACTCAAGGAATATTTTATCCAATACTTAAAAGCAGCCACATTTATTCGTATTTAGAATCGCGTCCATAATAATCTTAATAGTAGTTTGGCTAATATTTTGGAAATTCCTGTTGATATTTTTTCCGACTACCGCCAAATTGGCTTTTACTGTGGACTGTGAATTAAAATGGGCCTTACGATGAAGACTTGTCTTTTACTTTACTAAGTGTCTGATCCGTAAGAAACTTACTTTTAAACATTTTTTTGGTAATTTATTAAAAAGTCATTATCGTAAGCTATTTTGACCAACGTAAATATTACAACCGTCTGGAGTACCCGATCTATATAATCTAGCTGGTCCACCCCGAATATTAAGTATTGTTAAGTTCTTAATTGCAATATATCTATGTATATGCAGGTTTTAAACATTTTGAGAAAGCGCCAGTAAAATTAGAAATTTTTGCTTTCATAAATAGATGAAAAAATGGTTAGCTATTTTGATTTCTCCACGTCTTAACAGCGTACTTAAACCTTATTTTATCAAATAACCGGCCATGATCTGAAATATTTTAATTTACTGGCACAATCTCAACAAAATTTAGCCCCCTAAGTGTTGTATTTTCATTTGTCCACTATCTGTACTCATATTTGCATTAGTAAGACCTAATTGTAGGGGAACGGGATTTTTCAAACTAACGGTACCTATTTACCTACTTGTTAATTATTATGAATATTTCACCTGCGTCTTTTATCCAAATTATGAACTCGACTTAGCTACTTAGAAAACGGAAATATATCTTCTAAATTAATTCTAATGGCGTCTGTTTCCTAAATAAAACCTTTACCTTTCCTATCCCTTTATCTGACTACCCTCTTTCATCGTTGATGCATGAAAAATCGTTTTTGAAAATATTTTGATCTACTTTCACACGATTGTGCACAGTATTTGAAACTACAATTTATAATATTCAAAAAATTTTTTGAAAAAGTCATATCCTTTGCCTATTATACTATAGATTTTTGGTTTTTCTTAATATATTATAGATTTTCTTAAACCATTTACTTACCTAGTATCTACGTCCTACTTATGTGTGCATTGCAATTTCAAATTTTTAAATAATAATCAATGTTAGACAATAAAATTCATCGTTAGAACTTGAGATGTATATTTTTTCAATATATTATGAATAATGAATTGTTTGAATCTGGATCTACTCGTAGGTATTTATAAAGTAACAAGGTAGTAAGTCTTAGCCAATAGTGCTCCTGAAATCAGCTATTAAGCTGTTATTTCATTAAATATTTTTACTTCTTCTTTCTTTCTTATCTTAGGCATTTGGTTGATTCAAGTATATTCTTCTCTCTTTCAATCTCTATATTCATTTTTAGACTAGAGGTCGTATTGTTTTTTTGTAGAAGTGTGTCTATCCAATTTGTCGAACTATCCACCATCATCGTAGTAAATGCAATGGGCAACCCCTGAGTCATGGCTTTATTTGGTGGTAGACCAACTTAGAAAGTTATTAAGTATAATTACATTGATGCTTGCCTGGTAATTTTTTATGATGTCTTTTTTATCTTTTATGTGTAATATAAATATTATGAACAAGAGATTAATTTATGCTGCTCTAAGTATAAGTAATTATTGATTTGTTCACGATAAAAAAGTTTTAACAGCTGGTGTCATAATATTTATATTTTATCTGTGTCAAATATTAAATTGTTGTTGTGTCACAAGCCACGTCACTGTTTCCGCTCTCACTCTCACGCACCATCTCACTCTCGCCTCATTTCGAGTAGATGTCATACCATACGCACCGCTCCGAAGAAAATGGGAATACAAAAAATGAGTAACAAGATAATATCGCAATTGTTTAAATAACTATACAAACTCGATTTCTTTGACCATGTTTCAAATAGTATTTTAGTCCTTGGAAATCACTCTAAAAGACTTTTAACATGGTTCTACATATTATTCAAATATCAACAAAATCTCGGCAATGACGATAACAATTTTAAGCGTCGCAGAAATAAGGTCAAAGTATGGGGTGGTTCGCCGTACGGTTTCCCATGCCGTAGTCGGAGCGGTCGCGGAGTAGCGCGCGAGTGCGAGCGAGCGGCGGCTCGGCTCAGGGCTCAGGCGCGCGGTCGGTCCAGCGGGCGCGGGTGCTCCAGGCGGTCGCGTGTAGCTGTACGTGTGTTGGTGCAGCGGCGGCGCTGCGCGTGCGCGGGCTGGGCGCGCTCCGCCAGCCGCGCCACCGCCGCCCCTCCATCCTGGGCCGCGACGGCTTCTTCGTGCGCTACGCCGAGCCGGAGCGCGCCGCCGTCGCCACCTTCGACTTCCTCGACGACCTCTCCGCCGGATCCTCCCCTGACCAAGCCTCCAGGCATTCTTCCGATCGATCGTCCTAGACGCTTCGTGACGCGACTGACGCGTGATGCGACGCGACAGACGCGTGGCGAATCGCGACAAACGCGTGGAACATCGCAACAGACGCAAAACGCGACGCAACAGATTCGTTGTACCTAACAACAATCACATAGAAATATATCGATACCGCAAGGGCTTTCTAAATACAAACAGATAAAGTAAGGCCAAAATGAAGACAGACAAAATTGCCAACTTTAGAACTTTACAACACACCAATAAGTAACGCAACAGTAAAAATAACTTGGTAGTACAAAGTTTTTTTTGCTGTTGCGTTACTTTCGCGCCCATGTATTGGGTTGTTTTTGAACCGCAAATAAAGTTGGTAATTTTGTCTATATTCATTTTGGCCTTACTTTAGAATAGTCTGGTAATTTTTTTGAATACTCTGAACCGCAGCGGAATCCAACGACCAATGAAGACTTGAACTTGCGCATGATATCGTACGCGTGTGGAGAGGCTATCCCCGCTGATAATTACCTAAAAGCCTTCTGCGCATCGAAGCGCAGCTATGTTCAGAGCATTAAAAAATTTAACTCTTGAATTTATTTGAATTAAAACATCTTAACCACAGATATTAACCTCATTAAAATGTGCTTTGTCTTTCTTTGATGTGTGTCTTTTTGTTTGTAAGAGAAAGACAAATAACATTTCAGCTCTACTAGAGCGTTTTAGTTTTGTAACGAGAAATTTATTTTTGAGGTACGATAAGGTTGAATCGCGTCTTGTACTAGATTTGATAGTGTTGCACACATAGGATGAAAATTTATCGATAAAGAAAATATTTTTCTACGTCGCGCTCGCTTGTGATATCCGGTCGTTCCGCGTTCGACTCTGCTTTAGTGATGTGACGTGAGCCAAATAGTTACTAGTAACGCGGCAGTCGCGCAAGGCTGCAGCTTTTTAGTGTCCGCCCTTTCGATTAATCGATTCGATTAGATCTTAGGTGTAGTCGTAAATCGATTTTTACTAATTACGAGCACCTATTATTAAAGTTCTTCATATATTCGTGTAGTGGGAGAAGGACAGAAATAATGAGGCGTGGATGCGGTTTTATGTGTTGGCGCTCGGGTTGATTTGTTTATTCGACTTCAGACAGAAATGCGTGCTAATTTGCGGCTAAAGGGTTGCCAACTTTAAAAACTTTAAAATATTACTTTTGTTAATCTACTTTTATTCAAAACTCAAAATTAACTGAAAACTGAAATATTTTGACAAGATTTATTTCTAGCAGATATTTAATAGAAATGTACCTATTCTATTATGTACGTCGAACAAAATAGGTAATCTAAGTGCCGATTTCATCAACTTCGAATGACATTTAACCGAGGAATAAATTGGGCTTTCTGACAGTTTTTGTATTGAATATCTGCCAAAATATTAAAACGGTCGTATACGATTTCTTTATCGACCCCAAATAAGTAAGTATGTAAGCAAAGATCAAATGTAACACTTAGGGTCTATTAGGTACACCATCGCCGAGTAATATTGAACCGAGGAATTTTGACAGTTTTTGTATTGGAAATCTCTCGAAACTTTTTTATTCGTCGGTTAAAATTGACTTGGTAAGTAATTGAAAAATAGGCCACTAATATGTATAAAATAATATGAAACAAAATACCAAACACTGAATAAAAAAAATCATAACCCTTTCTTTTGACTTTGCCATAAGAATAAATAGTTTAATATAAGTAAGTATGGCAACCCTAGCTAAATGCCTAAAGCTTAAAATGGCATAAGCCTCTGCAAGACGGGATCCACATAATTATTTCGATAAACGATCACGATATACGTACTTACGCCTCACGCGAGGGTGATAAACACCAGAATAATACGACTGTGGACCCAGTCTAAAGCATTTTTACGGCCAACATCCTTCGCGCTTGATAAGCGAAAACGGCTAAAACAGCTCCAACCCGATAATGAACGGTTGATTACTTCCCGCGGTGTCTTGCTTACGCTTCGAGCCATTAACTACGAATTAGGTAGAAGAAGATGTAAAGCCAGTCACAGAGACAGCTATCAATATATTAAGTACATTACTTAATAATAGCCCATTTATCGGGGTTTTACGTATTATTTTCGTCTAAGACTAAAAATTGTTAACATCAAGTGGGATTGATATTGGAATGAGTAAAAAAACTTAAGTACTTCCCTACTTATATAAAATTTTACAAGTATATCGTTTTAATCGTCTTGCTATAATTTATATACTTATGATAGCTATGTCTGTGACGAGCTTGAGTAATGACTAAGTAAATGAAAGCTGCGGCCTCGAAGTAATGTGATATTTTTGTATATACTGTAAGTCCCACTTATTTTCATAAACATTTAAATGGATTCCTTTCTAACCGTATGGAGCGTTAACGTTGGATTTAAAGGCGTTTCCACATCATCCGATACAAACACATCCCTCATTCTAACGCGTTAAAGTTTAATTCAATCTTTACTTATGAGCGTAAAAATGTGGGTTTGTGTTTAATTTTTACCCGTTTAAAACATAGTCTACTAAATCTATGGTTATGTTTAAGGTAGACAATATACTGTCTTTCAAATCGTAGTAGGTATAAAATGAACACACAGGCGTCGCAAAAATGCGTCCTACTACTGGGCACCTCAAGTTTTTTCACACAAACAAAACAAGATAAACAAGAATGGCTCTGAATTTAATTTATATTTGATTAAAATCTTAAAATCGGAGCAGGAATCTTAATCCAATTACTTATTAAAAAAGTAAACTCCTGTAATTTACGTTACATCCACTGATCTATATATTTAATCAATGATTAACACTGCACTTGCGGTTCCTATCCAAATAACAGCCCAAATTATGGATCAATTTTAAGCGCCACTTTTGACAGACGAATGTCACAGGAACAGATGGCGCAGCGAGATTTTAACCTATGAAATCATAAAACAACAATAACAATGAAATCATAGATTAATTAAAGAGGTCGGTCCGCCATTTGCAATTTTAACTACATTTAGTTCCGTAGAGACACTCGTATCTGTTTAGTGCTTACAGCGCCAAAATGGCGTCAATCAAGTAGGTCCAAAAGACAATGAGGTCCAAAAAATAAATTACAGCAGGAAGTCCAGTGTTAATCATGGATTAAATATAGAGGTCAGTGGTTACATCGGATCAGTGGAAACGCAGTAAGAGTGAAGTTGTATTTCGTGACCCGGTCAGGCTGTTGGTTAATTAGTTTAGATCTATGTATAATGATATAATGAAAAGCAATGTTTGGCGCCCGACCGCGGCCTTTAACGGTTAGTAAAATAATTAATTAATAATATAAGGTACTTATGTAAATATTGATAAATGATAATTTACTTATCGAACTAGTGTAGTAATAACTTAATTAAGAATAGTCACTCTATAACAATCGATTAACCTTTAAAAAAATCCATAAAATCGAAGGGTACTAAACTATGTTACGAGTAGGTAAGTGTATATATTATTGTATTATGTCATAATGTCATTGAATGCTATTTATTGTGTTGTATCATTTGCGGTGTATCAATTATTATTATTTGTGTATACTTAAGTACATATCATGAATCTGTATTTCATAATGTTATGGTGGATAGGCACAAATATTGAGTGATTCGTCTACGTTTATTGATCTAATTTTGGTGGCACCTTGTTTCATCATCATAGATTATTATCAATTTGTCTTTCCTTTCTGCTTCATCATTAGACTAGAAACAACTTTAGAACAAAGCTTGCGTAAATCTAATTTTGCAGTTCTTTTAGATGTTACTTACGCCATCTGACGGACGTCTGTAGAACTATACAAAGAAATTTTAAAACACTATTTTTAAGCTATTGCATAGCTTCTATCGCGGGCCTTGAGCGTGGAGACCGAATCCAGAAATTCCGTTACGAAAATAACCTGACACGGGACTCACCACTCACCGCTAGATGGCGTTGTTAAAAAATGCTATGCAATAGCTTTACCGCGGCAGTCCCCGAGTGCCACGTACGTCTTTTTTATTTTTATAATGATTTCAAGAAGATTTTGTATTTTGATCCTAGTTATAAGTAATATCACATACCAGAACAATCAAATACGATATTTCGTAAATAAAATATAACTTGCAATCCTACACATTTACCTACCTAATGCAGATCACTCAATATTTGTGCAAACTATTTATCAAGGTAGTTTAAAATTTCGCTAATAATGTATTTTCATTGAGTACGGTTATGAACCTTATGAATTTAGTATATATTTGCGGCTTTTATTATTAACTACGTGTAGTTAACCTTATGGCAGAACCAAAGCGATTTTTACACTAAAATACAGAATTTGCCACCACTTGTTATGCTGCGACACAATTGTTTTTTTGATCAATATTATTTTAATCCGGCTTTGTTTTAATGGTAAATATTGAAGACAATAAGGAAGATTTATACCTATATTATTATTAATAAATATAAACGAATAGTAACGACTCGAATCGATATCTAAAATATGAACTTATTAGTGTTTTATATTTAAATAGAATGTTGTAGGTATGTAATAATTGGAAAATATATTGTGCATCCCTAATTAGGTTCGGATACACGCTACGAATTTGAATTGTTTTCTTTTATTTTTAACATGCCAAAGCTGTGTTATTGATATATTAACTAATTTGTAGACTCTTGTAAGATTAAATTAACATAACCTTTATATTTAAAAAAAACATAGTAATATTTCTCCACTATTTATATTTATACCTACTCTCTTGTTTATATGCATCATTGCGTGTATTCGAAATCATTGTAAGTTTTAAAATCATGTTTCTGAACGTAAGGTTTTTTTCCATGTAACATCTCTGGATTCCTTCACCTACCCACGTAAAAAGATACGACAGAAAACATTTGTTTTTCTTTTTAAACAATATACCTAGAACTGTTCCTATATCTTTCATTCCTGATCAATATTAAGGTATACATATTTTATTGAACATGGCAACTATAATTGGCACGTTATCTATCATGAAAAATTGTACCTAATGTTTATATTATATCAATCATTGTATTCATCATTATTGTAGGATCCAGAAAGTACTGTGATTTGTAACTACCGCCGAACCAAGTACAAGGGGGAAGATAACCGGAAACTACCGCTAGAAGGCGCTATATATTTTTTTAACTGACACTTAACTAAGGCAACTAAAAAAAATACTTGTTCGTAAATACCAACTTTAGCAATTATTATTATAGTTAAAAAATACACGACATTGTTCAAAAATTCTTGATTTTGTATTCTCCCATTATTAAAAATAAAAAATTGAAACAGCATAGAACAGTCATGTGGCGCCATCTCGATTGGATATGATAGTAGTTTCCCTATTTATAAAAAAAGTGTATTTCACGGTATTGGGTGCATTTGTTAGTACGTACTAACCATAAGACATAGAAATATTTGAGATAGGTAGGTACTTTCAACAGTACAAAGATATGTAGAGTAACAGTATAATTTTAATTGTCTACTATTGCAGATGGGTTGAATAAACGATTCCGTTCCCAAATGAAAACTTGTTTGATTTTTATTATCACACCTCAAAATACCTCCTCTGCCATGTAGTTCCCAGATTGAACCGACTTCATCTCTCATCTCTGATAGACCATACCTGAGAAGTTTATATAATTAATGTTATGGCATACCTGCTTATATTATTAATGAATATAAACGAATAGTAACGACTCGAATCGATATCTAAAATATGATAAATAGAATGTTGTAAGTATGTAAAAAAATTAGAAAATATATTATATCTATATAATATCAGATAGAATGCCGAGCGATGGAATGCTTTCGTCAGTAGGTAGATACTATAATATGCTGTCGAAAGTTTTCGCTCGGCATTCTATCTGATATCAACAAAATGTATAAAAAATTTAGGTAGGTACTAATTATACCTACTCATACCTTTAACAAAAAAATTAAACACGAAGTTTTTCCTGAGCGTTACTTGCAGTAGCAAGTGATAGTACCTACATTGTTGCCTGGGATTCAAACCCCGGATCCATCGAAAAAGGAAAGAAGGCGTAGTCCGCCACTTACTAGACTATTACAGCTGGTAAGTAAAAATTATTAAAAAACGTTTTTAATTAGGTAGGTTTTAATTTCTATCGAAATGCAAATAAATAAAACAAACATATTTAATCGATTAAATTTAGATGTAATTAATACCTAGACGATCAATTTGTTTTGCTAATTAAGTTTTAAATTAATTAAAAATTTACTTTAGCTTCACTGGTAAATTATAGTATTTTCGACTATTAATTATATGATGTGACAGAAAAAGATCACAGACTGGAAAATCTAAGTGACTAGAGTAAGTATAAAAGTCCATTAATGTTCACCCTTACACTTATCTTATACACTGAATTAAATCCCTAGACCTACATACGTAGTCTACTAGTGTGGTATAAAGCATTGTAGTTTGTTCTAAACCCACTTCTCACAGTTAAGAAATGCTTGTTTCTCTTCATGAGACCTGAAACCATGAAATAATTTATTTGCAATATTTGTTTCTTGCGTCTTTAAATTTTTTTATAAATAAGCAAAAAAATTTTATTTGTTAGTAGATATCTGCTAGCCAACACACACACACAAACGAAAAAATCACACCACACACAAAATAAAACACCATAAATACATGTAAACTTTCATTTTTATTAAAATTAATAAAAACATGTACGAGTATCTTGTCATGACAAACGATATACCACACAAATTCAGTGTCTCTTAACACATAAATACTATGTTTACACCACTTAAATTTCACTTAAATAAAACTAAAAATAAATACTTCTGTATATACAAATAAAAATCTTTAACAATGTACTTAATAAAAAATTAAATTAAATTTTATCAAATCGGAAAGCATGTAAATAAAAAAACCAATTGAAGTACTTAACCGAAAAAGTAATCCCATAATTTTAAGAGTATTTTTGTGACAGACATTTTAATTTCATTTAAGTAACTACATAGGTACTTTTACATGTTTTACATTTCTAAACTAACAAAATTTTATAATTATAGATGTAGAAATGATTACAAAACTTTGACTAAATCTTACATCGAAGTTTTGAGAAACAAGTTTTCATTTACAGTTTGAAAAACAAAATAGTAACGGTAGGTACAGTTTGTGACATAGAATTAGAAAAATTAAATTTATTAAGTAACTGAAGTGATAAATAGTAATACTGGTTTTTATATTATGATATTTAAAACTGAATAAAAAAACATCCTTTTATACTTAAAATAAATCTGGAAAGAAGAATAACAGAACTATCTCAGAAAAGTTAATACATTTGAAGCTCAAATGTACAGATTTAAAATGAAATCTTTTGCAAAGTACCTATTGCAAATGACTAGAAAGAAATTAAGTAATTTTTTTTAAATCCCAGTATCTAACCCGATTGATAAAGAATATGTCTATAACATTTATAGTAACAAAATAGTATTAATATTTTAAGCACATGATGGAGAAGTTTAATGAATTTTGAAATACATACATATATGCCTCAAGATGAAAATTTCAGCGCACGGAATTCGGGCTTATAACTTTTTTGTTTAGAGAGATACTGTCGTCCTACTCCAACTTCTCCATTTTGAAACAATAATATTTCTTAAATAGGACAAAGAAATAATCATAACATACACTAAAACTAAAAAATTGATAAATAAATAATTAAATATTGCAGTGAACTTTATATGTATAATTTTAATAATGAAGGCACTTTAATAAAATATATTTTAATGTACATTACGAAAGATAGTTACGTAATTAATATCTTCAATAATAATACATCTGCTAAATTATCATTTTTCGTAAAAGAGGGCGTCTATAATTTTATCTTGATATACAGTGTGTGTATTAGGTAGGTAAGAGCAGATATTATATTCATCGTTCATGTGATACCTATACCTACCTACAGCTATATAAATGTAAAGACATACATAATACCACTTACAATTTAATTTATTAATTACAATTTAAATATTTTTATAACTGACTAAAAAATCACTGGACAATTTATTTTTCTTTCTGATGGAGTTGATTTTAATTACCTACCATTCACGAAATTTTATATAATTATATCATGTACAATAAAATACCAACGTTGGCGCTACTTGAATGCCTATGTCCAACGGTGGATGCATTTGGGCTGATGATGATGAAAATAATATGCAAATACAATCGTATTTATCGTATAAATTAATCAATTGATCTCAAAAAGATCCCAAAGAATAAAATAAATGACGTGGGTGTAGATATTTTAAAAAATAAATATTATGCCATTCGCATTATGATTAGTACAAAACGATGATTATCTCGGTAAAGGTCTTTGTGACTAAAGCAATACTGCAATCGTTTGAATGTTCATTTTCTTCGACAACAATGAAAACAAAATTTCCCTACAACGTTAAAAAAGTCTAAAGAAACAGAGTTTACAATTCCAATTGGGATAATTATCCCAATACAAAACAATCACAAACATCCACAATAATTGTGGATGTTTGAAAATTGATTCAAGACACAATGTCACTACTGCAATTGTACTGATTTCATAAGTTTGATTTAAAACATTAATTATGTACACAGCCTACAATTCAATTATTAATTCGTCAAACACTTTACAACATGATGTTTAAAATAAGGACAATACTAACAGTACTTGAACTAAAAACGAAGTTCACTCTCTTATGGCTCAGTAAGGTTAGTATAAGATTTAATTCGATTGACGATATACGTATTCGATGACATTAGCGTCAAAGTAAAATGAACCTTAAGTATATTTACTTAAGTCACAAATTCAGTACAATCGATTTTATTTTGGAGCGTATCCGCATACGTAGCAAGCATGAAATTGAGCTCTAATGCTATGCAGTTATGGTTCATTTTACTTTTACGTTAACGGCATCGAATACAATCAATCTTATACTAACCCTACTGTTATATGTACAAGGAAAGTTTCTCGAACGCAAACGAAATTTTCGGCACTCATATTCAAGGATTGCTTATATGATACGAGTTTTTGTCATAATGTATGATAATGTAATGTATAATCGCGTACAGTTCTCGCATAGGACAATCGCAGGCTATTTCTTGCAGCTCGCATTCGAAAAACTTTTCTTGTATAACTGACGCCTTACTCCAGTGGTTTCTTTCTTACAAAGTAGAGGTACTCGGGGTGAGATCAATAAACCTTCCCGAACTCCAAGGGAGTTAACTCCAAATCCTTGCTTTAGAGCCTGCAGAAGAACACCGCACTTTCTTTGGGTCTACTTCTTGACTCCCACCGAAAATACTCTTCTGCGGCGTTTCTGCGTGCGAGCTGTTGGAATATTCAAAGTTTAATTGCCACATTAATATAATTTGCCCAAGCCAATGCCATGAAAATATAAACGCTAATCTAAAACTCTATCTTTATTACATATTGTCCAAATTTTTCTCTTGAATCTCCGTCAAAGCTCTTCACTAGACATCTTAAATCATTTTTTTTTTGTTATTGTACATGAAATGTAGCAATGCTCTTAGCGGACCAATTTAAATATGAAAAGTTACAGTGAAAACTTCCAAGTGAAGAAGAGAGTATCTGAAGTTTTTCCAAAACTTCTTACATCAAGATATTAAAAAGAGTCTATTCCGTCCTGTTATAAAAGTGCTATGCACGTCAGACTGTTATTAGGTGTTAACATAGTTTCATAGATTTACCTTTAAAAAATGAAAAATGTACCTACTTCTGAAAATGAAGGAAAATTATCAAGAAAGTCCTTAAAAAAATTATAGGAAAATTCTTTCATTTCATTCATTTAAAGATTATTTAAGTATATAAATGCGATTAATGAAGAGTGCAGTAAAAAAATATTAAACCTTTGATAGAGTTTTATGACATTATGACGATATCGATTAATCATGAGTTTTAGGCACTATCAGGTTTGGAACACGATAACGGTATCGTGGCATATAATAAATATAACAATTACCTAATTGCTTTCTAAGTATACACAATAATATAATCAGAATGCATGTCAGTGGTTTAGCTATAAAATTCGCATCAGAGATGCTGAGGTTATATAGTAGATACACATTACGAGTAGGTACCTACTTATCAAAAATATAATTTCTAAATAGTGCAATGGTCTGAAAAATCAAAAGATTCAATTCTCACCCATATCACTAATGCTGTAGCAACTAGGAACCCACTTCTAGAAAGAGTTTTACGCTTAGTTGGGAGATATATTCTTTTTTTTAAGGAAAGAAATAAAGTTGAAGGTCTACGTGTTATTACTGCTTCTAATTGAGCACATATTTGATTTTTTTTAATAGCACAACACAACACACGTTTTTAAAATATTTTACCGTCTGATTGTTTGTACGAGCTAATCTTCGGAACGACTTAACGAATTTGATGGGGTTTTTGGGAGGCAGGTAGATCATACAAGAAGTAACTGAGGCTACATTTAAGCCCGGGAGTATTTAGGGTCTAACTCTAACCGCTGAACAGATCTTGATGATATTTGTCGCGCAGATAACTTGTATCCCAAAGACGATATAAACATACTTAGGCTAAGTAGCCTAGTACGTTAGGAAGGAAGGAAATCAAAGACTTCATGAAGACTTCAAATAAATAAATTTGGCTGAAAGGCACAGAGATAGATTATAGACTGGAATAGCACATAGGCTACTTTTCATCCGGGAAAATAAGAGAGTTCCCGCGGGACTAAAAAACCTCAATCCACGCGAACGAAGTCGCGGGTATCAGCTAGTAATAAATAAAGAAAAATCAAAGACTTCTACGGATTTTTTTAGAAAGAAGGCAACAGTGAATAAGCGCGCTACAACCTAGACCTCATAATTGCTTTTAGGCATGATTATCGCCAAGCGCAAGCCGAAACGCAGTTAATTAATAAAAAAGTATTGTAAGCATCATTTAGAATGCCTAGTCTTTGGTAAAGGTGCCTATATGCCTGCCTACGATTCTTGTAGCACGTAGGAGTCGACAGCGGTCTGAATCATACCTTGTTTATCAATCTGTTGTAGGTATTGTTGTGCCTTCGAACTTACGTGGACTTTTGAAAACGGATGACGTAACATGTTGGTTATATACTAAAAGCGTAACATGCATCATACGTATTTGCATCATAATAAAACAATTTTCACAAGGCAGCCCTTGTAGAATGCGTTATGCGTAACTAATAATGACCGACTAAAATCGGTACGTGCGATTTGTCACATTAACATATCGCCGGCTATGCATATAATATAGGTAATGAATAAAGGGCGTAATTTAGCAAAAAATATCCAACACACAAAACTTGTAAATATATAATATTATAAACCTTCATTTTAAATCTTTTTTAAATAATTTGACAAATATTTGTGAATTAAAATGATCGATAGCTATTCTAGCTTAATAGATTCGAATTTACTAGGCCATTAGTTTTGAGTATTTAACCATCTAAATACTCAAAGGCCATTAGTAAAAATACCTATAATTATTTTTAACAAAGCGATAACAAGCAAAAAAAAATCAGCGAATGTTTATCGCGAGTTTTAAATATCCATCTATTTATAGTATTTACTGTATAGTTTAGGTATTAATTTTTTACATGTAGGTAATAAATAAAAATGAATTATTGCGATTTGAGGAAAAATTTAAAGTCGCATTTGTATGAGCTCACGTCATACAAACGAAGTTAACGATTAATATTTTCACATTTAAGCAATACTATATACTATGTATTGCAGTTTGGAGGAAAAAAATAATATTTAAGAGGAGACAACGCTTTCGCTAGTCAATCACTGAAAAGCTGTAGCTTGTAACTATCATTGCTACAGTCTTAATTGTAATTGGCTGAATTTATAGCACTCTTGCTCTAGAGATCCTAGGAGCTCTTGATCTAAGAGATTTTCTAAAGAAAATCCCGCGGCCGAGCGTTCCCTAGCACCAAAATATCATACAAATGAGAAGGTTGACTTAGGGACTGGGCAGACTGGCTTCTTTTTGGAGAGCGATCGGCGTTTTCGCGTATGAAAGACGCCGAAACGCTTACTTTCCTGTACTTCGCTAACTTTAGCGTAATGGATCGCTAATTGTTTTAACTTTTTATGATACTAAAATTAAATATTAGTCCGTTGGACTCTGTGGTAAGTAATAATCACTTTAAAAAACGACCATTAATACGCTATTTACTTAATTATATTAATAAATAGGTAGGTTAACTATATGGCTCCCGCACGTTAAAGACCTTGTACTGTTTTTTATTTATAATATTAGTAACCATTTTCTATGTGACACACCGAGCTTATTAGAATGATAAGCACCTGCATCACATTAAAATAACCATAGAATATGCATTTCTGGGGAAAAGACTAAATAAAACAGGCTAATGGTGACTCGGACTCGCACATCGAGGGTTCCGTACTCATCACTACTATTGTAACAACGATTATTATTATTAAAGTCGAGCAAAAAAACGCCGAAAAACACGTTTCTTGTATGGAGAGTGGAGACCAAATTTAATTTTTAACTTCATTATTTTTTTATTATTTGTTGCCGGCAATAGAAATACTTATTCTATGAAAATTTCAAGTACATCAACCTATTACGGGTCATGAGATACAGACCCCCCTGAAAGACGGACAGCTAGCGGAGGCTTAGTAAAAGAGTCCCATTGGCATCCTTTGAGTACGGAACCCTAAAAACATTGAATTTTAAAATAACTATTGTACCGGAAAGGTCATGAATAAAATAGAAGGTGGAATTGAATCGCATCCAAACATGCACTAAACTACAATGTTGAGTGTCTATATCGATTTAATATTATAAGTAGTTAGGCATATAGTAACTACTAACTGCAACAATCTGCACGCTCTATCTATACTAAAATTACCCATATAACTATTATATTTCCTAGTTAGTTACCTATTAAATACAGCAGGTATATTTAGCTACAGGAAAATACCTAGAACTATCAATGAATGTCATCCGTTTCAAAACAACAGCGTCATGGGTGGATAACTTACAATATAACTTATAGTAGGTATAGCTATTTTGTTTTTCGATGACGATTAGTTTGTGACTACGATTTCACTGTAGGACGATTTTCTATCTGAATGGTAATTGAAAGTCACTAACTAGGAAGTAGGAACTCTCAAACTCGCATTTTGTGTGACGAAATGCGGATTTGATGGTTCTTAGTTGGCAACTGTCCATTGTTATATAGCCGCTGGAAATATCAAAAATAGAGTATATTCTCTATTTTTGATATTTTTGCCATTTGACATATTATGGCAGCTGATACCAGTTTTTTTTAAATATCTCAATTTTTAAGGGACTTTCGTCCTGGGGAAAAGCGAATATTATACGTAAGATCAACGTAGATGGGGCGGCAAACCAGGGCGCGTTTGGAACCTTCGTAGATTTAATATTAAGTTCGTCAATGAGATATCTCCATTATCCTTTACCTCACATGCATAATGTTGTATCTACTGTAAAATAATTGTTAACAATGTCCTATACAGCATCGTACCGGAACGCTTAGAGCTAGTCCACAGCCCATTTACTTACAGTTAAAGTAAGCAGATAAAAGAAACAGCGGGATTTACTTATGAGCTCCAATTAACTCTAGGCAATCAGTTGGTTTTTACGACTAGCGATAAAAAAATCATTCGTTATCAGAAACGAACTGTTAACACCACAAAGTTCATACCTTTGACACAGTGGTTGACAAGTCCACTTTCCATGTGTTGTGGATTCGATAATCTGATATGTATTATTAAAAAAAATTAAGCCTACCTGCTACTCTTCCAGTTTCCCGAGTATATCATAAAGAGAATTAGAAAGATCTAGGTAAGTAGGTATATTAGTCAGTAAGCAACCAAAACCACTAAGTAGCAAATCAGAACATCCATAAAGTGAAAGTTAGTCAAATCAGGCAAGCGTGCACACAACCAGGCAGACTTATACATAGATTATTATGTAACATTGGGCAATGAACAATTCTAAGATGATGAAAACATCAAAGACAAAAGGCAAGATTTCAGAAAATTTTCAGCAGGGAATCTTTCAAAGATATGCCCTCACAAATATGGGTTAGCCACATAGGCAGTAGGCACATCTTCATTATCAACACATAGACATCTTTTGTTGGAGTTAGGTCTCTTGCAGACTTCCACATGTCTTGCGTCGCCTGTACCCAACAGGTCCTTAAAACTAGTCTGATATCTTTGGTCCTCATACCACAATACAAACCAGGAATTGAGCCTATTAAGCTTGAGAATGGAATATAACTGATGTAGACAGTTCAGACTATTCTGGCACAAAGAATTGCACAGTACCATAAGCATAGCCAAAACTACATAATTATAGTGTTTACTTTCCATACAAATTAATACTAAGTGTACTTTATAATATTTACTAAGTGTAGGTGTTATGGCATGATCTGAACTGCCCTTTAATATACCTTTTATATTAATCAAAATAGTGCCTTACCTAAGCATATTTCTGAAGTTCTCCAATTCTCGTATGCTATTGGACAATCTTGCAAATGCATTAAACAATGCTACTATCTCTGTCCTTTGCAATCTTTTATGAGATTTATGCTTTAACATCAATCTTCCTTGTTCAGAGTCCCCTTCAAAGCTGTCCCATTGGCCAGAAAAAAGGATTTTTAATGCTGTCCCAAGCCCTTGTGTCTGTAACTTGCCCCAAAGCTTGCATTTATCGCAGCCGACACAGTCCATTATCCGTGATATATTCCAGAAGTGGTCACGGAACTCCTGTTTCAACATTGCAGCCTGATTCCCACCAGTAAACATTGATGACTCGTTAAAATGATCAGGAAAGCTGTAAATGACTCCCAACATATTACGTATAGCATCTCTTGTTTCTTCATCTTCAACTGGATTGCCAGTGAAGTAGTCCTCTCGCTCTAAATAAGGACCAGCCTTAGCAAGCGCTCGCATTTCTAGCAAATAAACAAAGTACAGATTTTTCAACCAATTGGAACCTTCACCAAATGTTTGAGATGGATCGAACCTGCGTTGAAACTCCTCTAAATTTGGTCCCCATTCACCTTCTGGTGGTGCCGCAAAACCCAATTTCTTTTCAGACAGCAAATACTTTGAACACAAATGGATATTTATACTGGTATGTAGACCAGATATTGCTCTGTAGAATACTCTTTTTTCCAAGCACATATTACTTAAATCTGAACTTAAGACATAGGGGAATGATTCATATGGATTTGTTTTAGTACGGAAACAGTTTTCTTGATAGATGCTTCTCCATATTCTGTGAGCGGAAGGACCTTTGTAACCTGTGTATCTTTCAGGGTTTAGAGACAAATCTACATATTCTGCATCTGCATCTTTGTCGTCACATTCACAGAAATTTCCTACTGAATCATCGTAGGCTTTCCATTTAGCGATTTCATACTGACTGGCTGCACTTAAGGTCATATTTAAATAGCCCAAAGCAGGATCATGATCAGTGTCAGAGTTGCAGGGAGACTGAGCGTATTCTGTGTATTTAAGAGCAGGTGACATCTCCTCATAATCGTTTTCGTATCCTTTCTCGAAACCGGGCACACTCTCTTTCTCGCAAGTTTTTATGTGGCAATGTTTCATCGCGCACCTGCTGTCGTCTGCCCAAAACGGGCATTCCTTTTTTAAATTGACCTTGTAGAAGCGAAAATAGTCTTTTGTCACTACGCTCTGAATCCTAGGAAATATCTTAACATTATTGAAATAGTCGATCGTGTCTACGTTACAAGAGCAATCTCCCAAAGCGCCGTGGAGCTCCTCGAAGCAAGCGTTGCTATCACACGCAGCGGTTTCGTACAGTTCCGTGTCGTAACCAACAGCTTGAACTATCGCGAGAGCGAAAATTATAAACACAACACAATAATTCTTATACGACATTTTCGAAAGTTCAATACTTTTACTATGCATTTCATCAATTATACGGAAAACTCTCTCGCGGCACCTTAGCACACATTTGAAGAACTATTAGCTCTACATCAGACAACTGTAATTTAAATAAAACTCCGAAATTGGAAAGTTGATTAAAAAATTATAAAAAATATACGTGCATTCAAGAACGTCTTCACATTTCGTTTTGACCAAAGAGAATGTAATCACTCTGGTTTTGACAAATAGGTATTAGGTAGGTATAATACATATGAACCTATAGCGTGCCTATAGCGTAGACAGTATAGGTACCTACCTATCGTAGACAGAGAAGACCACAGATTACTATGATACTTATATGAATCAAGAATGACAATTTAAACGATTTTGGTCGATTGCGGAAAAGCTGCATCATGCTACAATACAATCTCATCAATCGAGTGGTGATTGGCCACTGACCTGCATTTTTAATCTATGATTAACACTGGACAGGCTGCTGTGATTTCTTTTTTTGGACCTATTGGATTTGATTGACGCCATTTTGGCGTTGTAAGCATAGATATGAGAGTCTCTGGAACTAACAATACTGCAAATAGCGCACCTAGCTCTATAATTTATCCATGGTTTCATAATCAACCTCTTTAATTAATCGATTCTTTCTCTTCGCCCGAGATTATTTCATATGAAATCATAGATTACATAAAATTGCGCCATTTGCAATATTAATAATATTATTATTAGTTCCAGACATTCAGAGACACTCGTATGTCAAAAGTGGTGTATCAAATAGAGTCAGTCAATCTGTCAATCTAGTGTTAATCATAGATTAAATAGAGATCAGTGTGATTGGCTCAATTTGTGGTAGGTAAGTACCTATTCCTGCAATATATACCCATTACCCACCTAAGTACCTTCTACCTACTTATTAAAGGGACCAAATTGTCCATGTAATCAATCAATCATAGAGGAAATGCATTCAGAATGCCGTAAATGCACAAACATATAAGAGTAAGCAGACCTAACATAATTTTCACAACTACATCTAAACGAATAAATAATATCTTCGCTTGCTTCTCTCCAACAAAAAATATATGATTCTATCTCTTTTACTTCTGTTGTTGCAACACTTACGCACTCATAGACATAATTGAGCTTGAGGCAATTCGTAAGCTACAAATAAGAGCAGTATGGTGCAATATGTCAATTTGTCAAAAACAACAACATAACCTGCGAGTTGTTTATTCTTTTAAATTTGCTTTAAAATCGAGTCTAAAGAATCAAAAATTCTGAAATAAAATGGTGAAGTGTTGTGCACCTCTGTGTGGCAATTCTCCGTATAGGAAAACACCTGCAATTACTTTTCATCGGTAAGTTTTGATGTGCTATAGACTCGTAATTTGGTTATATGCTTACTGTGTGATTATTAATAATCGTTCGGCATTTTAGAAGCAGTCCCTAATTATTATATACGCAAAACTCGTAGACAGTTATAGTAATTTTGGTTCTAGTATATTCCTGTTGCAATATTTATCAATTAATTAATATCAGGATCTTGTTTGTCGTTTCATATACTTGTACAATTTGACAGGGCCGTATTCAGGCGCAAGTTTTGTTTAGTGGGTATATTTTGATTAAATAATTAGTCTGTTTTTGCCTGCCTGTTTTAAGATGTATTGGATTGTATTAATTTTTATTTGTATTGTATTGGACTTAGGAAAATTAATCGTGGAAGCAATACATAGCATAGTTTCATTAAATATTGTAAAATTTTTACTTTTTTTTGAAAAGAGCGACCGCCGAGTTTCTTGCTGGCTCTTCTCGGCGGGAAAGGCATTCCGAACCAGTGGTAGATTCATTGACGATTCAAAAGTGCTTGTGAAAGTTTATTTGAAATAAAATATTTCTATTTCTATTTCTATAAAAGTAAGGATAAATTATAAAATTAAATCATTTTTCAGCTTTCCAAAGGATGAAAATATAAAAAATGCCTGGTTGATGCAGACGAATAAAAAAAATTGGCAGCACAAAACATCGAGTGTGCTATGTTCTGAACATTTTGAAGCACATTTAGTGGATTGCAGTGGTTTTCGTACCGTCCTTACTTCTAATGCAATCCCAATGATTTTTGATTCATTATTACAAGTAAGTTTCTAGTTGTTCTTATATTTAGGTACCAACCCAAAACATCTTGCCATTTAAACGTAAATATTGACAGCTATACCCATACATATATAGCTGTGTACCTATTTGTATTACCTATTAAATTGTTAATACTAGACAACTGATAATTTATTACTCTTGTTTTCAGCATATGTCTACATCATCAGTAAAAGGTCCAGTAGAAAGAAAAGCTGCTGGAGATCAAGTTTTGATGGACTTGCAAAATTTACAGCCTAGTAATACTATTAATAAAGAGTATAGAGTAATACTATTCCTTATTACGTTATTGAAAAGACTGAGACATATGGTTTATTTTGTTATTTTTATAAGTTTAAAATGTGTAATACTATTCTAATAAGGTTATTGAAATGAGTGATACAGGCTGAATAGAATGTAAGAGTTAATTAAACTACTGTTGATGTTATCGTATTGTCAATGTTTGTATTTCTAAAAGATATTAGAGAAAAAGTTGCTTTTTGATTTTGTTTTATTTATCTAATAGATATATCTTTTGGGTAGATTTTGTAAATCATGTTTTGTTTTGATTTTATTAAATATTATTTTGTAACATTATTACTTGTTTGATTACAAAACCGCGAAACTTAGCACATTAGAATCCATTTTCATAATTAAGAATTAATTTATAGAATTAAGTTTACAGAATGTAAAATAAGGGTTTAACCTACAATTTGATGGCAACTTTCCGTAGTTTCCATATTATTTCAAATTACAGATATTAAATACTCTCCAGTCCCTTCAACCTCGCTGAACCTCGCTTTTCGAAGTCCGGCTCTGTTTACTGTCAATGTGTGCGTGAGATTTGTATGTAGGCGTAATTGGAACGCCAATTTTTTCTTATGTTAGGTCTGCTTACTCTTATATGTTTGTGCGTAAATGCGATCGTCAGGTTCAGATCGTTATGTTGACGTTATTTTCATGACACTTGAAAGCATTTCTGAACGCGAATTAAAACAAAATATTATGATTAAACCTCGTAGAGAGAGAAGACATAGAGCCAGTGACGATTTCTTTCTCACTCACACTAAAAAGAGAGCAGAAATAAAGTTATTAATGTGATAAACAGAGACGCAGCTACCCAATTTTTTGTCCCTCATCGTGTAACCAGTTTTTTTCAAGGTCGACACACTTTTGTGCGAAACAAACTGACAGTTAATAAGAAAATTTAGTATCTATGTGTGTTGCCAGCTTTAGGTACCTATACAATGTCCCGATTTTCCCTATCCTACTAATATTATAAATGTGAAAGTTTGAATGTATGTAGGGCCATCCATACATACATCCAAATTTCAGCCATATCGGTTTAGTGTGGCGTGATTGAGTAACAAACATATGGATGTTTGTTACTCAATACGCCACACTAAACCGATATGGCTGAAATTTGGCACGGAGATAGGTTTTTTTTAGTAATGTCCTCTGACATACCGTAACGGCGGGTTACTTTGGCTACTTTTTCTATTTTTTTTTTTAATTTTTGTTGAAACAAAATAAAGTCGTGATGGAAGAAATGAATATTATGAGAAAAGAAAAGAAAGATGATGGATACTAGAATATAATATATGTCGGCGATGATTAAAGTGTATTCAGTTAGATAGTGTCGGTTACTGTTCTGAATCATCCTGAAGTTTCGTTCGAATGTCCAACAACCAGTCGAGAACTGTTGGCGATCTTAAGAATTATTTTATTTACAAAGTTCTTAATTTTTAAAGCCATTTTTAAATAGCTAGAGGCAGACTTTTAATGTTTTTTTTAAATAATTATTAACTTAAACTATGAAGAGTTGCAGTTTTATACGACTGCCTGAAAAAAGGAATATACTGTTAATTTCATTAATGATGATTTTGATGACTAAATATACAATTTTTGTTGCTTTTAATTCAATAGCATTACTCGATCGAAGGAAAATTTTAACTGTTCATTACAAATTATTTTGTGTAACATTCTTACTAGTAACGAAAAAAAATTTTCCTTTGTGTTACATACATCTTTTTTCAAAGTGACTCACATATGCTAAATTTCTATTCGGCATTTCAATATTTTTTTTAAGGAGCAAATAATTATCTAGTGAATTGGTCCTATGAAAGTACATTAAAAAACTTTAGTATAAAAAAAAATATTTTTAAAAAACCGACTTACGTGTACAAACTAAAATTATTTTATACTTTTAAGTGGTGGTTGAAGTTAATATTGTGTGCAATAAAGAATAATAAATTCTTTATTGCACACAATATTAAGATATATGTAAAAAATAGACGCTTACCCTAATAGGTATGTCTCTCCCAGACAACCTTATATGTGTAGGTATGTTATTTAAAAAATAAAACAGTTCAGCATCTGTTTTGTCGTTTTATTTAAAAATCCTGGGAAGAATTTTCCATCTAATTTGGGGTACTAGGGGAGTGCAGTTATTGTGGCAACATTAAACTCGAACTTGTCATGTGACGTCATCGTTACGTCATGTTATCTCTATTTCAGTCGCGGTTACACAGTACCTTGGTCTATTGCCTTCTCTGTCTACGTTAAACCTAAACCACACTTATATGTTTGTGCCACAAACATATAAGAGTAAGGATTAAACTTGTGGATTAAGAGTGCGTTTCCGCATATCGGGTGACTTTCGGTACATATTGTGACTAAGTTAAACCAAATAAGATGGAAATAAAAATTGCTACACATAGATTGGTCCTTAATCTCCAAATCTTGGGAGTTGATTTTGTTCAAAATCTCAATTTTTAGTACTATAAAAATTATTTCCCGTCACCTCTTCACACAAAATTCACGATTTTGGGGCGACTTTAGGTACATTTCTTGTATATAATATACCGGTTTTATGTAATTAAAAAATACTATCTGTTAGCAGATATGTTCAACTCAAAATCTTGGAGAGAAAAATATCAAAAATAGTACAAATAGTATAAAAAAAAAAATATAGCATCGCGTGTAATTTTTTCACATATTTTGGTTTAAACCGAATCTTAAAATAATGTGCAATAAGGCTTATTTTGATTTTACTCGGTCAATGGTTTGATTTCATTTCAAAATTCAAAATTCAAATATCAATCAGTCGGCGTTTGACCGCCTTTCTGAGTGGAGGCTGCGCTGGTTGCAAGCAGATGCTGGTATCGAAAAACATCGCTGTACGAACACGAAATAGTTCATAGCAAACCAAATTGATACTTTATATGTTTTGAAAAGAAAGGTAAGAAACTAAGTACTAGGTACCTATGGTACCTTCAATATAATAGCATTATTTTATTATTTGATAGAATTTCGAAATTTCTTGTGAAGTTATATTCCCCGAATGTAGTACTGACCTGCATGTATACCTCGAAAACTTCTATTGGAACTCCTAGATCTTTAGAGTTAGTTGTATCGAGTTTGGGCTCGTTTTGTAAGTTATGATGAGATCTTACCACTGGACTTGTTAGAGTGACCTGATGGTATACTTCGAAGACTACTACTGGATCTTCTAGACGGCTACAGCTAGTTATATCGAGTTTGGGCTCGTTTTGTAAGTAATGATGTGATCTTACCACTGGACTTGTTGGAGTGACTTGGTGGTATACCTCGAAGACTTCTATTGGAACTCCTAGATCTTTACAGCTAGTTATATCGAGTTTGGGCTCGTTTTGTAAGTAATGATGATATCTTACCACTGGACTTGTTGGAGTGACCTGATGGTATACTTCGAAGACTACTACTGGATCTTCTAGACGGCTACAGCTAGTTATATCGAGTTTGGGCTCGTTTTGTAAGTAATGATGAGATCTTACCACTGGACTTGTTGGAGTGACTTGGTGGTATACCTCGAAGACTTCTATTGGAACTCCTAGATCTTTACAGCTAGTTATATCGAGTTTGGGCTCGTTTTGTAAGTAATGATGATATCTTACCACTGGACTTGTTGGAGTGACTTGGTGGTATACCTCGAAGACTTCTATTGGAACTCCTAGATCTTTAGAGTTAGTTATATCGAGTTTGGGCTCGTTTTGTAAGTTATGATGAGATCTTACCACTGAACTTGTTGGAGTGACCTGATGGTATACTTCGAAGACTACTACTGGATCTTCTAGACGGCTACAGCTAGTTATATCGAGTTTGGGCTCGTTTTGTAAGTAATGATGAGATCTTACCACTGAACTTGTTGGAGTGACTTGGTGGTATACCTCGAAGACTTCTATTGGAACTCCTAGATCTTTACAGCTAGTTATATCGAATTTGGGCTCGTTTTGTAAGTTATGATGAGATCTTACCACTGGACTTGTTGGAGTGACCTGATGGTATACTTCGAAGACTACTACTGGATCTTCTAGACGGCTACAGCTAGTTATATCGAGTTTGGGCTCGTTTTGTAAGTAATGATGAGATCTTACCACTGGACTTGTTGGAGTGACTTGGTGGTATACTGCGAAGACTTCTATTGGAACTCCTAGATCTTTACAGCTAGTTATATCGAATTTGGGCTCGTTTTGTAAGTTATGATGAGATCTTACCACTGGACTTGTTGGAGTGACCTGATGGTATACTTCGAAGACTACTACTGGATCTTCTAGACGGCTACAGCTAGTTATATCGAGTTTGGGCTCGTTTTGTAAGTAATGATGAGATCTTACTACTGGACTTGTTGGAGTGACCTGATGGTATACTTCGAAGACTACTACTGGATCTTCTAGACGGCTACAGCTAGTTATAGCGAGTTTGGGCTCGTTTTGTAAGTAATGATGAGATCTTACCACTGGACTTGTTGGAGTGACCTGATGGTATACTTCGAAGACTATACTACTGGATCTTCTAGACAGCTACAGCTAGTTATATCGAGTTTGGGCTCGTTTTGTAAGTAATGATGAGATCTTACCACTGGACTTGTTGGAGTGACCTGATGGTATACTTCGAAGACTATACTACTGGATCTTCTAGACAGCTACAGCTAGTTATATCGAGTTTGGGCTCGTTTTGTAAGTTATGATGAGATCTTACCACTGGACTTGTTGGAGTGACCTGATGGTATACTTCAAAGACTACTTCTGGATCTTCTAGACGGCTGCAGCTAGTTAGCCCAAACTCAATACAACTAACTCTAAAGATCTAGGAGTTCCAATAGAAGTCTTCGAGGTATACCATCAGGTCACTCCAACAAGTCCAGTGGTAAGATCTCATCATTACTTACAAAACGAGCCCAAACTCGATATCACTAGCTGTAGCTGTCTAGAAGATCCAGTAGTAGTCTTCGAAGTATACCATCAGGTCACTCCAACAAGTCCAGTGGTAAGATCTCATCATTACTTACAAAACGAGCCCAAACTCGATATAATTAGCTGTAGCCGTCTAGAAGATCCAGTAGTAGTCTTTGAAGTATACCATCAGGTCACTCCAACAAGTCCAGTGGTAAGATCTCATCATAACTTACAAAACGAGCCCAAACTCGATATAACTAGCTGTAAAGATCTAGGAGTTCCAATAGAAGTCTTCGAGGTATACCACCAAGTCACTCCAACAAGTCCAGTGGTAAGATCTCATCATTACTTACAAAACGAGCCCAAACTCGATATAACTAGCTGTAGCTGTCTAGAAGATCCAGTAGTATAGTCTTCGAAGTATACCATCAGGTCACTCCAACAAGTCCAGTGGTAAGATCTCATCATTACTTACAAAACGAGCCCAAACTCGATATAACTAGCTGTAGCTGTCTAGAAGATCCAGTAGTAGTCTTTAAAGTATACCATCAGGTCACTCCAACAAGTCCAGTGGTAAGATCTTATCATTACTTACAAAACGAGCCCAAACTCGATATAACTAGCTGTAAAGATCTAGGAGTTCCAGTAGTAGTCTTTGAAGTATACCATCAGGTCACTCCAACAAGTCCAGTGGTAAGATCTCATCATAACTTACAAAACAAGCCCAAACTCGATATAACTAGCTGTAAAGATCTAGGAGTTCCAATAGAAGTCTTCGAGGTATACCACCAAGTCACTCCAACAAGTCCAGTGGTAAGATCTCATCATTACTTACAAAACGAGCCCAAACTCGATATAACTAGCTGTAGCTGTCTAGAAGATCCAGTAGTAGTCTTCGAAGTATACCATCAGGTCACTTCAATAAGGCCAGTGGTAAGATCTCATCATAACTTACAAAACGAGCCCAAACTCAATACAACTTACTCTAAAGATCTAGGAGTTCCAATAGAAGTTTTCGAGGTATACATGCAGGTCAGTACTACATTCGGGGAATGTAACTTTGCAAGAAATTTCGAAATTCTATCAAATAATAAAATAATGCTATTATATTGAAGGTACCATAGGTACCTAGTACTTAGTTTCTTCTTTTCAAAATATATTATCAATTTGGTTTGCTCAACTTAGACTTAGATTTAGAATTAAACTTAGACTTAGACTAAGTCTGAGTTCAAATCTAAGCCTAAGTCTAACACTAAGACTAAGTCTTAGACTAAGACTAAGTCTAAGTCTTAGTCTTAGTCTTAGTGTTAGACTTAGGTTTAGACTTAAAGAGACTTAGTCTTAGTCTAATGCATTTCCCAGTGGCTTAAAAAAAACTAAATCGAAGTCTAAGACTAAGACTAAATCTAAGTCTAACTTAGTGTACAGCAAGTCCGGACGAAAATAAAAAATAAAAAAATAAAACATAAACAATTTATATCCAAGTATCAAAACAAGTTAATTCACTCATTTTTAACGCAGCTTGCCCGCGCCTGTGTGTGCGTGTGAACGGTGCATGTGTAGAAGTGCGTTTTTATACCTACTCTTTGCGAAATCCCGTCCTTAAACCCACATTAAACCCCTCTCCCTCTCTCGCCTATTCTGATACGTAGTATCCGTAGACAGAGTCTACGGTAGTATCATAGTAATCTGTGATTTATATACTCATTACTTGCTCATTACTCTTTGATTCTGTAAGCTTTGAACACGGAGTGATTACATTCTCTTGGGCTTTGAACTTTGTGTTTGTTATCTAACATAAATATTATTATAACTTTTAAATCATAAAAAAATATCTATAAAATTTTTGCTCGCTAACATTCCATTTCAATTTTCTTGTTCTTGTTTGGTTCGTGACTGCGAGGTTTTGAACGTGCACGATGTGAACTTCATATTATTGAAAATCAAAAATTTAATAATAACACTCGAGGTAAGTACCAAAAACGGAGTGATTACTTTCTCTTGGTACGAACAAGTACATAAATCTGAATATCAAGAAATAAAACAGCATTATTTTTTGGAACTTATTTATTTTATTCATACAATGTAAATTCATTCACAAAAGCAGTATCATCGGAAATGCACAAGAGATTCAAAATACATTAAACAGACATTTGCTCCCGATAAAATAGCTATATACATTGAGTGAACGCCTAATCGATCATGTCAAAATATAATAAGTAGAAATGCATAAAATGAGGAGCTGGCGAACAAGAAGGGGTAATTGCAAGATATTAGAGGCAAAATACTAAAACACTAGGTTCTAGACCACCTATAGAGTTGTGATTTTTGGATTCATATGACTCAAGTCGTACGATGAAAAGTACAACGACTCAGCTGAAACTGCAAGCGCTGTGCAGCCAGCTGGAAGCGGTGCGCTCCGACCGCAACGAGCTCGCAGCCGCCACCGAAGACGCCAAGAAGCTCGAGGCAGCTAACATCGAACCGGATAAGAGGGACGACGCCATTACAAATCTTAAACGTGAAATGAGGAATATGGCCACCAATATCCACAGCCAACTAGCTGAGGCGAGAAACATTTTGACGAAGAAGGATAATGACCTGAAGAGTACTGCCGATGAGATAGAATCTTTGAAGAAAGCCCTCAGCAAACAGGAAGAGTTCACGAAGATCACAACAATGATCTGCTGTTCTCCAGCAGCTCGTTATAAGCTAAATTTATACATCGAAGAACTGACATCTTACAAACAACATCTCTTGGACTATGACTTTAAACTTGATAAGGTCACCTTAGAACTGAACAAAACTACTGAAGAATCTGAGAACAAGAATAAATTAATCGAAAAAATGGAAGCAGATAACGAAATACTTATCCAAACTCTCTCTGAAAATGAGAAGACTTTCAAAAGTTATAGAGACGAAGCCGAAGAAAACCGAACCTGAACCGAAGCCGAACTAAAATCACAAGCAGAAACAATAAAAGAAAAATTCTGCGAAATAGAGTTGTGACTTTTGGATTCATATGACTCAAGTTGTACGATGAAAAGTACAATGACTCTCAGCTGGAACTGCAAGCGCTGTGCAGCCAGCTGGAAGCGGCGCGCTCCGACCGCAACGAACTCGCAGCCACCACCGAAGACGCCAAAAAGCTCGAGGCAGCTAACATCGAACTGGATAAGAGGGACGACGCCATTACAAATCTTAAACGTGAAATGAGGAATATGGCCACCAATATCCACAGCCAACTAGCTGAGGCGAGAAACATTTTGACGAAGAAGGATAATGACCTGAAGAGTACTGCCGATGAGATAGAATCTTTGAAGAAAGCCCTCAGCAACCAGGAAGAGTTCACGAAGATGCAGTGCGATCGCAACAACGAGCTGCTGGAGAAGCTAGCGCTCGTCGAGGACCAGCACCAGCTAGCTGAGGCCAGCAATGATGCATGTAATAAGAAGCTAGAGGAGATGACATCTATGTGTGAGAAGCTCTAACTAGAGAGTTGGATTCAAAGAAACAGATGCTAAGCTAAAGGAGGTGGGTTGATAAGGCCCAAAATCCGCCCCTCATACACTCGAAAAAAAAAGTTCCAGATTCCGACAAATTGTAAATGTATTTATATACTTGAAGATATAAACTTTATTTTAATATAAAGTTTAGGTGATAAAAAAAATTGTAAGTTACAGAAAATATTACCCAAAAAGAGAGTGTTTCTTTTACTTTTCTTACATTTTCATACATTTTAGTCGTTTTTTAAGCTTTGATTTAATATTTTAGAATGAGGCGCTCCATGAACCAAAATAAATTAATACTCATATAAAAGCTTATAAAAAGGAGCATCATTATCAGTTACGTTTACCATGGTTCATGGAGCGCCTCAGTCTAAAATATTAAATCAAAGCTTAAAAAACGACTAAAATGTATGAAAATGTAAGAAAAGTAAAAGAAACACTCTCTTTTTGGGTAATATTTTCTGTAACTTACTATTTTTTTTATCACCTAAACTTTATATTAAAATAAAGTTTATATCTTCAAGTATATAAATACATTTACAATTTGTCGAAATCTGGAACTTTTTTTTTCGAGTGTATGGGGGGCGGATTTTGTTGCCTTATCAACCCACCTCCTTTATACGTCGAAGAACTGGCATCTTACAAACAACATCTCTTGGACTATGACTTTAAACTTGATAAGGTCACCTTAGAACTGAACAAAACTACTGAAGAATCTGAGAACAAGAATAAATTAATCGAAAAAATGGAAGCAAATAACGAAATACTTGTCCAAACTCTCTCTGAAAGTGAGAAGACGTTCAAAAGTTATAGAGACGAAGCCAAAGAAAACCGAACCTGAACCGAAGCCGAACTGAACTCGCAAGCAGAAACCATAAAAGAAAAATTCTGCGAAATAGAAATCTACACCTCTACCATCATGCAGGCGACATGCAGGTGTCGCAATTGCAAGCGGGGATGAGGGCTAAAGAAGAAGAGCACTCACGAGAAATGAAGGACTTCTTGAAAAGGAGAGCCGAAATGGAAAAGAGTGCTCTCCAAGAGGTAATAAAAGGGTTGAGGAGGAGTATTGATATTGGTATGTACTAGCAACCCAGAATCTCTACTTGGGTATAGAGTTATAGACTAAGGCGGTTCTGTTATCTTTGGCGTGATGGCGCGCGGCTTTTTACTGTGTGCTTGTTAAACTAGAAATAAAGAATTATAATTAGAAGAAAGCAGTTTCAAGAATCTGTCTCCCATTTACCCCCCTAACAAATTTTTTTTGGCGCGGAACTGGCTTCAAAGATACACAAAATAACGAACTAAAATGTTGCCATATTTAAATCGGGGATGCCAGAGTAATATAAAAGAATTTCCCCATAAAATTATGCCAATTACTTCGTTTTGATTGAAATCCATGTTCCGTAATCTTGAATAATATGAAATTTACCCCCTTTTGATTGGTATTCAAAAATATATTTGAGAGACAATTACCACGTTTTGAACGGAATCGTCAACTTTGAGACCCTTTTTATACAACTTTTAGGCCGTTTTGACGGACTTTTTTGCACGTAATAGATGGAGAGGTATGATAAGAACACGATTCCATGAAAAAAGTTGTTTGAGAAAATTACGTAATTACGCCGTTTTGTTCGCCAGCTCCTCAAATATTATTCCATTTAACAATTTATTTTAATATAAGTAATATAATTATTTTATATTGGACGTATAGCCATTACAAAGTTGGATTAAGAAAATACTTTTATTTTATATACTTAATTTCATCAGTAAATATATTATAAAACAATCGCTATTGTAATATTGTGACGAAGAGTCTCTTATCTAACTTAACAAATACTTATTTTTAATAATAAATTTCACAAAAAGACGCATAACAAAAATGATATTTATTAATTATTAAATCTAAGTAAATAATTAAAAAAGTGTAACACGTTATTATTTGCCAACGCGATGTCAAAGTTAAAATAATTAAATTTACAAAATAATTAAGCTTAACAAGTAAAATAGTACTTAATTGAATAATTAAACTGCAAATTTTACCAGGACTACTGAATCAAAAACAAATACTTTCTTAGAAAAAAGATAACTTTAAATATCAGAATCTATCCTTCAGACCCAATCCAGTACCCAACAGACAACAGCTAATAATAATAATCTTTTTCCGATATCATAAACATAGACATGCGTTATTTTTTTTTTTCACAAAATTGATTTCTTCGGAGATCTACTAAAAGATTCAAATAAATGGCCCTTATCTTCCATACAATACTACTTATCGTGTAGTAACATCGTACTTTAAAGTAAATGTTCTCATTTAATATTTAACATAATAATTATCCAGTCTTACTAAAAAAAATTAAACAAGTGATAACTATGACTTCGTTTCAGTTTTGTACAAATGACTTCTATGTAATAGAAGTCATTGGTTTTGTATTAAAATGTGTCAAATTGTAGTACATAATCGAATCATAATTAACATACATCGATGTAATTAAGGTTGACAATAAACATTTGTCTAATTTTTCGAAGTAAGACTACCTACTAATTTTCTATTGTTTTGTATATTATATAGGCACGCTTAGAAAGGACAAAAATATATAACACATCAGGTACGAAATATTAATTTTATTCCTTTGTTACCTTTATTTCAAAGATGGCTCATAAAATAACAGTAATAAGTAATAATTTATCAATCTGAAAGACAGCGGAATACGCAATTATGTTCATGTTTTGAATTATTTATTGATTCTTGTGATGTATTTATTTATGTATTTCAGTCTTTTACCTTATTCTCGTGTTGATACAAAATGCTATCAAAATTAGTGCAACCATCTCTTTTATTTACGTACTTTGAATAATTACAGGACTCTTTGTATATTTTTATGGTAACAGTTCGGAATTCGAAATGATTTGAGGTGGGGCTTGCATTTATCGACTTAACAAATAACTTAAGTTGTACATAATTAATAAAAAAAAAACAAATTGTTTATGGTATGATGTGTCGTTACTCTTCAATGGTGATTCTTTTTCGTATATATTCGTCGTTTTCGTATTAAGCGTACCTGAAATTTGATAAAAAGAAAATGAAGTAAGTATCACATTATATTTCACATTTACAGAAAATATAAAAACTCAATTAAACTTATCAAAAACCTCGAGAGGAAATACAGCAGCATCACTAGATGCGTTTTATACGCGAGTCGAGTCACGTGGTGTACCTATTAATCAACTTACGAATAAAGTTGATGTTTTGACAATTTTTCTTTCGTCATCAAAGGTGGCGCTGCTGAACAGAGTAGGCGTAAGTACCTCTTTACTGAAACGACTCTTCAAAATGATGTACTGATTCGAATCTACTAATGGATCATTTGGCTGAATTTAATCTCGTTCCTAGTCAGTCGGTACGCGTGGTCGACGCGCTCTCTGACACGAATGAAGGGAGGATGCGAAAGACACGGAAGATGCGAAGTACGCGAAATTACTATGGAATCGGAAATTATTATTTTGAATGCTTTCATGACAAACTTTAACATTATCGTGTCACGTGTTTTTTAATCATTTATTCTATTTGATAAAACTAATATTATGTATTAAATTCTTAACAAAGGTCAATTAAATGCCATAGGAGGTACCTATTTCATTTTATCGCGCAATATATAGTATAGGTACTTTCTGCTACAGCAGAACTACAACTGCTCAACTACAGTTGAGTCCAAATGGTTCAGGTGAAACGGTTCACCGATTAGAATCTTTGAACTGATTCAGATACAAATAATCCAATCTTAACGAAAATATAGTTTTTGCCACCTCTAGAAAACAGCACTCTTAAATGTTTATATTTAAATAAACTAATAGTCATGCCAATTATTTATTAGACAGTCATATTTTATCGCGTATCTTGTGTTCTATACTTATAAATTCATTAACAACTAGCGGACGCCCGCGACTTCGTCCGCGTTCTTAAATTGTTGAAATTTTTCCTGAATTTTCTTTGCTATAAACCTCACGGAGCCCGAGACCTTTCCAACGAATGCAAAACCGTGGAAATCGGTTCGTGCGTTCTGGAGTTATAGCGTCAGGAAGGAAAACCCGACTTATTTTTATATAGTAAATATCTATGTCGAAACTAATACAAAAGAAACGCGAGTTTCGGAACGCGACATTAAACTCCTCCAACTATGTATTCTGTGCTCCAACGCACACACGCACATTGTTTTGATAGATATGATCTTTGACGTTAGGAACACACCTACATTGCTTAGACAACAGTGAGTGCTTGTAATTTAATATGAACTTTATACCATAGCAATAAAGCTCAAATTGACTACGTTTTAGTTTCAAATCATTTGTATGGGAAAAAGAAAAGGGCTATTTTTAGGGTTTTTCAAGCAATAATTCTAATTTTTCTCGCCGTAAAAACCATCCTTGAACTTCAACGAACATTTTAAAAAAAGATTTGGCCAAATTGGTCCAGGCGTTGTTGAGTTATGCGCTTACCAACACATTTTGCGATTCATTTTTATATTATAGATATACACTGGTACCATTGAGAAAATATTATTGACAATTACGTACTGCATTCCTTTAACATAAAATTATGTAGAACATATTTAGTTATAAGTACCAAATCCTTATTTTTATCCCAAGTAAATTATTTTAATTGATATTCTAAGTTAATTTTTTTTATTCTATTAAAACACACAAATACAGATAAGTGGCAGATATCACAGACCAAGAGAATGTAATCACTCCGTGAACACAGATATGTAATTACGAGCCCGTACGGGTCTGTAAAAGTTGTCTATGGCAGGCATAAACAATTTATGAAAGCCTGTGTTATCTGCCACAGATACCAATACCTGAAACCAAATGATCAAAGGCGAAATACAGAAAATTTGGCTAAACACTATTTGAAATAAAATTTAGCTAGCATAAAAGCTAAACGTATGAACAATATCCACCATCCTCACTTGGTTTTTCAAGTATTTCAGCTTTCGATCATAATTAAATTTAGAATTGGCATGCTTTAGTACAAACATTAAAGAGAAAAATCAACTTACCATAGTCTGTAGCTAAACTTGTTAAATAAGCTGCAATGATTGTTAGTGAATGGTAAAAATAAATAACAAACCATTAAATATATTGTTTTATTTCAATCATTTCACGGCACATCAATTATATTATTAAGATTATTACAAATCCTTTTGTCAATTTTAAGTTAAAATCTATGTAAGTATGTACCAGCTAAAATGAGCATCTTTTGGCACTCATTATATATACATTATACATATTATCATTTAATTTAATCTTTTCCTTATATATTTTTTTGTTTCCTTTAAAGAAATACTTAGTATTCAATAGAATGATATTTTATCAAATTAAGATCAGTTCCTTTCTTTTTTCGTAGATAATAAGAATCAAAAAATTAATTAATTCAATGGCATTAACATCTATTTTACTGCCTTGCCAAAAAAAAAACTCTTAGACAAAAAAAAACTTTCGTAAGCTCAAATTTTTTATATGTAGATACAATTTTTGTGTTATATTTTATTGATTTTATTACAAAACAAGGCAAAATCAAAATTAGATTCTAACAAAATTATTTAACTTCAAAATATGAAAATCAAAAATACAATAAATCAATAAAAAAAGCAAAAATTTGCTTAAACTAGTTTTCATTGTAAAGATTTATAAAACAGTCATTTAGATTCAATAGAGTATAGACCGCAACTTTATATTTGTTTTGTTAATTCTAGGAATGCATAACACTCCAAGACATGCTTAAAGCCTAGTCTTGTACTATAACAATTTAAGTTTACCAAATTTTGAAAAAATATTTATTTATTATTTAGTTGTTAATCATTGTTATGCCGAACAATAAATTCCTACTTTTTATTATTTTTTATTTTATTGTACTCAGGTAACTATTTTTATTTTAATAAGCAAGCCCGAGTGTTATACTATACATTTTAAATGCTAAATGAAACACATATAAACATACAGAACAATTTTATCGCCATTAATTTGATGATGAGCGATGTTTTCAAAATTTATTGAAAGGGGGGTAAAAAAAATTAATAACGACAAAAACTCCGTTTAAATAATCATAGAACATCCTGTAAATCGGACGATTAAATAATTCTGTATGTTACTACCCACATAAATGTGTTATTTTGCGCCACAAATATAATTTGTTAGTAAAGCCTTACCCACACAAGCACATTTTTATCAATAAGAATTTCAGAATTGTACATTAAAGTCTAAGAGACAGTCAATGAAAATGTCACATTTTTAACAAATTAGTTTATTCTTAGGGAAAACCATTGGCATATTATCGTTATGAATTTTCGACACCTAGGAGATATCTACTAGATTTTTTTTTCATAGCGTAGTGTAACTTTTATATTGACTGCCTCCATGCATGAATACAATAAGTATTACAACATTAATAAAATTATAAAATCACTTTTAATGCAAAACATCAAAATGTAAGTAATTCTATTGAACATTTTCCATAACCACTTAAATAATGCTAAACTTGTGCAAAAAATCCTTAATTCAAAAAGTAAGCATATAATAAGCACTAAGTAGTGGAAGTATGTTCAATCTGCCAAAAAAAAGAAAAAAAAAACATACACAACGTTGTTTTTTAACTTTCATTTAGCAGTATGTTTTGCATTAAAAGCTAATGTTAAATACTTCTCCAAAAGCCACTTATTATTAATCCCAATATTCGCCACAAAATGGCGTAATATCAGCACAGTTTAAAATTCTTTAAAAATACAAACATCCAAAATATATTGCAATCAAAAAAGTGTTTAGTGAGATTCAACAGTGTTAATTTATACTTGCGCAATTTGAACCAACACGCCAAGAAAACTTTTTGTATCACTGATGTTGTATGGTCTATGTTGCTTTAATAAGAAAAAAAGAATAGTTTGTCTTTGGCAACTTTGTGTTAAGGAGATCGCACACGGTTGCAACTCAACCACAAAAACAACCGGCGCATTTTTAGTACTGAAAATGCAAGACAACATCAGAATCAGCTACGCCGTAAAGGTGGCCGCACATCCCTCGAAAAAACCGAATTTTAGAATAGGGATGTTGCAAACTAATCAAACCAGCATTTCCTTATCAAAGGTCAAAATGCATAGTATGGGAATTAACAAACAGCAACAGAGTATGTTGTACTCATTTTGGAAGAATCTCTATTTAAAATTAATCAGTAACAAATAATTTATTTTTAACATAGGCAACATCCCAATTTTTATATGAACCTCTCACCAATCCGCGCCGAATCAGATTCCCAGAAAAATTTGGAAGCTACCCAAATCCCAAACGAATTTGATGATGTCATCAGAATTGACTCTTTTTATTATCGACACTGTGTGGTCGATAACTTTGGCGCGGTCGATTCCTTTGACGCCAGTAACTAGCGAGACCTTCAAAATCGGTTCGTTAGGCGCGTTCGATTGTTTCAGTATGGACAGAACCGCCACCTTTAAACGCCACTGAGTGATTTTCAATATTGATGTGTGAAACGAGGCATTTGCAGGTTTTCCGTCGCCTATCAACAATGCAGTGCCAAAAACGTTCACAGAAGAACACCAAGATAGAACAGGAAAGATCGTCCGTCAGTGATAGGTAACGATAAAAAAGACGTATTTATGCTATTCTATAGAAAAGCAACCGTCCGAACTATCTCCTTCGCGTTTTAACAATTGGTTACAAATCGGGCATTTAAAAACGCGCGCGCAAGTATAAATTTTGATTAATATCCATAAAACCACGTGACATACATAAAATGAAAACCGCCGCCATGCAGTGAGAACACAGCCCGTCAAATAGCCATAAAAAACCAAAAAATTGTGTCATAGGTACCAGCTCTAATGTACAAAATATTAGTAGCGAGACCTTCTATCCATGTTCCTTATGGAGTTGGCCAGGCACAGCGCGAATAGGGCTCCCACGACCTGGAAAGTGAAATATCATCAATTAATTTTTGAGCACGATCCAAAATCCTCAACGTCTTAAGTCTTAAAAACGCAATAAATTTCACTAGTTATGACCACGTGATTGAATAAATCGAATAGAGACACTACCAAGTATACCCCGCTTATGTGCGTAGTCTACTTGCAACTTATCGTATACACTTAGTTCCACTTCTCGTGCAGTACATATTGACCTCGACCGAGGCACATTCTTACTGGCGTCGATGGGCGTGGAGTAGACCATTTCGTGGTCATATGAACTGTTCCAGGTAAGACACACCTCAACACAAGTGACGCTAATAGCAATGGCAGCAATGGACTAGTTCCACTTCTCGTACATACCTATCATCCACGACCGAGGCGCGTTCTCGTTGGCGTCGATCAGCGTGGAGTAGACCACGTCATGTTTGTATGAAGACTTGCAGGCAAGACTTACCTCGACACAAGCGATGCCGGCAATGGGTTTGTTCCACGTCTCGTAACAGCTCGCCCACGATTGAGACGCGTTCTCATTGGCGTCGATGAGGGTGAAGTAAGCCCGTCGTGGTCGTATGAACAGTTCCAGGCAAGACTTACCTCGACACAAGCGACGCCAATAGCGATGCCGGCAATGGGTTTGTTCCACGTCTCGTACAGCTCGCCCACGACCGCAGCGCAGCCGTTCTTGTTGGCGTCGATGACCGTGCACTGGTTGAGCGTGGAGCCGACTACGCCCATCTGTGGGCAGCACGACATGGGCGGCGCCACACCGTAGTCGTATGGTCCGTTCTTGCCGCAACAATTGAGCTGAGAAGTTCAAAATAAGTAAATGATAAGATTTTGATGAGGTAAGGTGATTTTGCAAAAAAATTTGCTTTACCTATATACAATGACTAAAAAGAAATAAAAACTTGTCATTTTCAGATGAGAAGGTATATAAAGGTTTACTTACGCTAACTAAAATAGAATTTTATAACAAGAGATCTATGAGCATAACGTTTAATGAGGCAAATTCTAAAAAGGATAGGGTAGGAATAGCGGATAGGATATTGACGACCAACGACGACCAACTTGACGTAGACGGGTAGTACAGATAAGGTAGTCGCTAACCTGTTGTTGAATGTTGTTAAAAATGGCATCCACGCTGGGGTCGGTGGCGCGCTTGTCGAACAAGGCGTTGACGGACTGCACGAGCGAGTTCTTGATCGACTCCCCGTACGTGAACATGAGCACCGCCAGCACCACCTGCGCGATGATTATCACGAGCAGGAAGATCGAGTACTGCAAACACAAAAACGTTTATTTAAGGACATCATAGTTAAACTTATTCAGTTCAGTGGGCCTCATAAGGCTCAGGGACACTCAGCGGTCGATGGAGAGACCTATGCTCGCAGTATCAGAAATCTGCGATCCGTAAGAGAACCAAAGTTACCGACACAACCCAGTGAGTAGCAAAGCTGAAGTGGAAATGGGCGGGCGGGAAAAGTTCAAAGAACTGATTGTCGTTGAGGTCCCAAAGTGCTGTAGTGGCGACCCCGCACCGGAAAGCGCAGTTTTGGCAGACACCCCACTAAATGGACGACGACTCTGGATACAAGGGGCGCAAGATCGAAACTTATGGAGGTATGTCATACAAGAGACCTCTATCCAGCAGTCGTCTATCGGTTCGTAAACAAGAACTTTCTCTAAATCCCTACTAAAGTCGATGAGCATTGACTATGGATATTTTACATTGCAAGTTTCCCCAATTTATTCAAGGGTTCTTACTTTACTGTGAAAAAATCCACCGCAGCGGTAAAGATTTCCAAACAAACCAAAGTCTAACAATCGTTTCTAACCTCACATGGAATCCGATTGTTATTCAAACAAAGGCGCACCGCTCTCTACAAAGGAAAGCCACTTTCGTTCCACTAACAGCTGACTCCCTTTCAGTTACCGCATGCTAATTTAATGGTGTCATCGTCGACACACTTCGCTTGAGGCGTCTTAGGGCCTGAACAAAGCGGTGCGACAGACCAACGCAGTTCCTTGTACAAGGAACGGTATAGCTGTAGGCCCCATAAAGTCCCATCGTGTGGCATCGCTCGTCTTCTCAACTCAACCGATTGACGTCCACAGCTGGACATAGGTCTTTTGCAAGGAATCGCCACAGAACACAATCTTGTGACGCTTTTACCCACCTAGTCTACCAATTCTGTTTTCAGGTGCGAGGTCGCCACTCCTTAGAATCACTATCTATCGATTCTTAACGAGATGTGCCCCGCCCATTGCTACTTAAGACTCGCTGAGCTACTCTTATGTCGATAAATCTGGTTGTTCTACGGATCTCCTCCTCCCATCCTAGCTCCCATCGTGTACTTCATTAAAAAAACCGACACTGATAGGCCGAGTCCCAATGTTAGAGGAATGCTAAAGCCAATGCTGTTGGTCGATCCATTTGTTCTATTGAGGCCAACGCTGGTCTTATAAGCGTTCAGTATTACGTTCTGCCGTTTTCCTATCGTCACGCTATTTTTCTCTATTTTAGTACTTGTTATAAATAGACCACTAAGCTCTTGTGAATTAGCGTGAAATGAGATTTTTAATTTAATAAACCATTCTAATAGAAATAATAATATTGTTCTCCCGACCGAATCCGGCCACGGCGATCAATCTCCACAGAGATTAGCCATCGATATTATAGTGCACAATTGTGTGCGCTCTCTATTCCCTCACTCTCTTAGTCCGATGGGACTAAACCATTCTAATAATTTTTCAAATGGTCTGCTAGCTGATGCACTATACAGTGTACCTTGTTAGGTGCTACTGACACTTCTCGATATTCTTACAGATCGCATCCTTCATGATTGCTGATAAATAAGTCGATTGATCAACGATCACTAACCGTCACAATCATACAGTGGCTCTCGCGTATCGCTCCGCAGCAGCCGAAGAAAGCGATCACAAACATGATCGCGCCGATCACGATGAACACCCACGGCGCCACGGTCAGGTGACCGCGCAGGAGGTCAGTCAACACCGACCATTTGAGCAGCACGGCCACGCCCACTCCGATCACCGCCAGGCCGAAAAGCTGGAACCAAAAAAAAATAACATAAGCAATCGTCGGTACTTAATCATCCATCAGTGTGTAGCCTAGGATTGAGGTCGGTCGGTGGGTCGATTCCGAGCACCTTTAACATTTTGGAGCTTTTTTTCCTTGAAGGAGGAAAAATGTTAATGGATACTAACAGATAGCATTCCAGACTGTGGAGTCTGGAATGCCATCTGAATGGAATGTGGAATGTCTGGAAAGTGGTTTGACGTAGGTACGGACTAAAAAAACTTCCTCCGTACATGCTCCATACTCCGCTCACAACTTCCTCGTACTGCACTAAGCAGTTCGTTAGAAGGAACTTTTTGGAGTTTTGCGTATCTTAAGAAATTAAATGTCTGTTGTTTTAAACGGTGAAGGAAAACATCACAAAGAAACCTAGAAGCGTGAGAGTTCTCCATAATGTTCTAAAAGGTGTGTGAAATCATCGTATGTATCGTCCTCAGAGTACAGAACAAATTCTGTATTCTGAGGTATATGGGTAGTCCCTTGATTACAAATAAAATTATGTAGGTAAGCACCCAAGGAATGAAATAGCTAAAAAAATATCTTTAATACAGGAATAACCTTAATTCCACTTCAGCGAAGACGTTGACATAAGCTGTACTTTGTAATATTAGCCCAGCCTGTTCCTACTGCTAATAGTAATTAATATAACAAAGAAGTGGTTATTATTTTATTTTTGTCATAAGAGCCATCTTTCACTTATTGCGCTGTACCCTACCATACCACTTTGTTATAAATCTCATTAAGTGTTCCTGGTATACAATAAAGAATAGTCATTGATTCAAACGTCTTTAAAATCAATAACTTATCAAAGGGTTTGAAAGTCTTACAGTTAACAATGCTTTATTGTTACGTGAGACCACATAAATTAGGACCACATTAATTTTATTTATTGGCTCAAGTGGCGAGCTACGACTTTCAGTCAAGTAAGTTCTTAGAAAAATATTTCATCACTAAGAAACTAGGCACTCGAAACAAATTACTAGGAGCAAAAAATATTCAAGGTTTGAATAATAGACTGTTCATGGTCGCAGACTAAACAAAAGTTAGACTGAAACTGACCGCGAGGAAACAGGTCAGGGGAAGCCGATTTAAAAAAATACGTTAATTATTTATCGTATGTAGCACATAGTTGCACAGAGCGAAGAGCAATGCAAAAATCTGGATCAACGCGTCACTACTGACCCCAATTATATAACTAAGCTGCAATGGTAGAGTCATATAATATAAAATTACATCTGACTCATTTTCCAATTCAAAAAGCCGCACCGGAGGCACATGAAGGTCCTGGAAATTGTCTAGAAATTATTGCTGTGACGATTCCAATCACTTCCGATTGGCCCATAGTCCCTCGTGATTGAAATGCATTGTTGCGGCAAGAACGCTATGAATTCAGCCAATTACCTACTACAATTAAATTATTGATGTAGCTTTCCCGCAATCTATACCAGCTTTCCAGCGTACAAGTACCTTCCATAATGGTCAATAACATGAACAGACAACTGGCTTCATTTTTAGGAACATGACTGTAAATAATAACAATCTTTTAGTTTAATATAGTCTGTGGCCACGGCATTGAAATCAAATTAACAACATCGTCATCTTGGTTGTTTAAGTTTTAAACAATGGTTTACTCACGTTGCACACGTAACTGATATGCGGGGAAAATCCCTAGTTTAATAAAGTGAATAATAATTAAGGATTTCTCTTGAAAGCTAAAACTTAATGCTTCATTGCATATAGAAATAAGCAGTTTAAAGATCTGTGCATTAGTTAATTCTCATAAATTGCTAGGTAATTTACGTTAACCTACTCAAGTTTTGAAAATGGAATTAATGGAAAAAATGGAAGAAGCATGGCGAGAAGATGTCTATCCATTTAATATTTCTCCGCAGCTTTGGGTCCTTCGTACACAAGGCTACGCAAATCTTAGATACCCGTGTTATTTTTTTTTTAACCAACTCATCCACTACTCACAGTGTTCCACTATCCAAACACACATTTTCTTGACGAAGACATAAGGAATATAAAGGTAAATAAAGTGGAACGCAAATGTGTTTTGTATTAAAACACCTGAGACTAAAATAAATTACGACCGCGATGTTGTTCCTTACACAAAAAACGCACAAATTGCGGTTATTTACATGTAGGTACTCGTATGTACATAACTATAATATATCATATACCCAACATTGGGTAAGATTCTATTGAAAACACAACCAATGTTAATACTACGGCCTATGCTTACGCTTTTGCTTTAGTAAGTACAATAGAAAGCGAACACATTAACACATGTATTCAAACACCTGCGACTAAAATGCGGGGTGTATTATTATTTTTTGGGGTTCCGTACCGAAAGGGTGTCAACTGTCAACGGGCCCCCCGGTTATGGGATCATGAAACCGGTGGGAACTCCTAATTTCAATGTACTTCATGCCGTGTATATCATCTACATCATCATCATCATACACGTGTACTACAGACGTCTTTCAAGGATCGTTACAGGACACGATCTTATGCGGCTTGTGACCAGCGACTTCCAGTGACTCAAGATCGCCCATCCTAGTGGGTGGTCCTCTAATGCTGAGTTTCCCGGTACAGGATCAGCAAGTGTTAAATAATAAATAAGCAAATATTGTAAGTAGCTAATTCTGTCATAGACAATCTCTAAACGAAACTAAATTGACAGCTCTAAATCGACTAGTGCTATTCTTTTCTGCAGGAAGCATAATGAATAGAATAGCACAAGGTGTAGACCTACATATTAAACTACGTTCTATAATAATTTAGAGCTTTAATGTCAAACCAACAAGGGTTTATTTCCTTTGTCTAAAAAAGGTGGCTTGACAACAAAGCTGCCATTTACTTGGCCTGAAAGCAAACACATCATTGTGTCATTGACATAACGCATTATCTGTGAGGGATCGCAAGCGCAGATGTTTGGAAACCATTGCATAATATGCGCGGCGTCTGGGCATCGAGGTCAAATGTTGAATCAGTTATTAGTTATGGCTTTATTAAGTACCTACTTAAAACTTTTTTATACTTCTTTGTTAATGTAACTTTCTATTTTAAATTTTTAATATTTTAACGTTAATAATTTTAAATAAGTAGGTACTTATTTATCCCTTTTACGACAATGTGACATAACATAAAGTAAATACATATTATGTAAGTAGTATTTCATTACTCAATATTGTCAGTAACTTGTACATACATATACTGTATCATAGTGTATTTATTATTTTGATTTGTGAAATATCTGTTTTTTTTTCTTCAAATAACAAAAAGATAAACGAAAGAAATGTTTCCTTGACATTCGCTATTATTTATTGATGTCAATAAAACAAGAATGGACACTGTGTTTTAACTAAATTATGAAACCAGGACTAAGGTAGTAAGGTAGGTACCTCATTAGGTATAAGATAATAACCACAGGCAGTATCTTTTTGTCTGCCCATATAGGATACGACACAGATAAATGTATTTATATCAGTCTACATGACATCCGGATAATAAATACATAATATTATGGACTCCACCTACGCGTTAACGGATTTCAATACATTCGCTGACCTAAACCCTTGATGTCATTTCTAAGTAAGCCAACTTGTTGACATCTTCGGTCTATTCGTAGAATAACAATAAAAACAACATCTAATTGGAGAAGTGTTAGTGAAAAATAATCTCTAACCCTACGAGAAATAAGCCAGAATATGAACACCTTCGTTCAAACTTCTTTAAACCTAGCAACATTAAATCTTTATTATTAGGTCAAATAGCTCTTCAGAACACTCCCCGTTATATAGCCGATAGAATACGCAAAGAGAGCTAACATCTCGGCGGTGCTACAGGCTTTCCAACGAGTTGGTTAATTTGGGATTGTCCACAAGCCGAACTGCCCGCTTTTGAATCCGGGATTCCCGCGGAATTTTTGAAAACCTAACTCCACGCGAACGAAGTCGCGATCAAAAACTAGTAAATAATAAAGTAGCCAAAATAGCCAACTCCCAAATGTGTGCAGTTCGAACCTAAAATATTTTATATTAAAGTGGAACTCTGAATTGAACTCTTCCTTTCGACACTGATATGCCGATAACCTTTATGACTTTTAAATGCAACAGTCAATTTATGGAGATAAAGCAAAGTAGCTTTTGGACATTATTTTTAAATTAACTTTTAAATGTTTTTGTTAATAAATTTGATAATTGATAATAATAATTATTATTTTATAATACAATAAAATCTCGGCATATAACATATACCAGGAGATGTTCTGAATAGTAACCCAGGCTAAAATCAATAAAGCGTGTTCCAGAGTTTAAACATTCAGAGACAACAACAACAGAGTTCCAGAGACATTTTTTTTTTAAATTCTTCATATAAAGGAGTTTTAGTAGTCCAGAGTCCAGACACAAATATGTTCTACCAGTTTTCATTATAACTCTGCCTTGAGATTCGATTAGGTATGTCGGAACAGAGCGAAAGTTTAATCTATGATCAGATCAGTGCGAGAATGAACTAAGAAAAACTCCTGTTCAGTAAGATTCCTACGTGAATCTTACCTACTTTGGCTCTCGAAATCGCGATTTTTTTTTTGCTATAAATCAATCCCTTTAGTTTACCACCCGATGGTAAATGGTAGCCTAGGATGATAGCGGGCTGACTTGCAAAGGGCTGTTTTAATTAAACCCACACCCCAAATAGGTTTCTACACGTCATCGTACCGGAACGCTAGATCACTTTGGCGGCACGTCTTTCACGGCCCATAACGAGTCATGGGCAAAGCCTCCTAAAAGACAAAAATTACTACAACACAACAATTACAACAACTAATAAGATAAGTCTCAGCAAGGTAAGAGATTGAGTTTTTCTTAGAAGATTAATAAATACTACTTATAGCTTTATTTACGCCTTCGTTAGTGCGCTGTCACTTACTGTAATTAGATAATTCATATTTATAGCTGTTTACAATTTACGTTTAACCGCTGAAAGATAATATTGTAATAACAATATCGTTCACGCGTTAACCAACAATTTTACACTTCATCATTGTCAGGCGTAAAAGCATGTAGGTATAAAGTAGTTAATGGGATTTTAGTAGGTAAATGCCTTTGAATCATATTCAATTACGGAAAGTTTTCTTTACTAAATAATAAATAAATAGCCATTTATTCCCAAATTAAATAGTCAATTACATTATTTAGTCAATTAATTATACATTTAGTCAATGATATCATAGTACATTTTATGTTAAAACTAATTAAATTTCATATTAAGAATTTCCAATGTCAGTTTGTACAAGATACATATTATTTTTTAGTACTGTTTAATGTTTGGGTACCCATCTTCCTCCTCCCTCCTTTACTAGGGTATTATAAAGGCGCAAGTGTGTTTGTTTTGTTGGTTTCTCCTTGAATCACGCATCAACGGAGCAAAGGATCGAAGTGATTTTTGCATCGCTATAGTTAAGGTTCTCCTTACATATAAAAACATAATATAAAAAAGACGTGTGGCACTCGGGGACTGCCGCGGTAAAGCTATTGCATAGCATTTTTTATCAACGCCATCTAGCGGCTCACCGTAGAGGAGTCCCGTGTCGGGTTATTTTCGTTACGGAATTTCTGGATTCGGTCTCCACGCTGGCCCGCGATAGAAGCTATGCAATAGCTTAATAACAGTGGCGAATGACTTTACATAAATGAATTTTAAATAGATACCCGATCCAAACAATAGTAAGAAAGGTGCGGGCTCAAAACGGTCGGCGCGGACGCACGGTTCTATCCTCACCCACATTATGTACCTCACCCGTTGCACTATTTGTCGTACCCACTCCTAACACAAGCTTTCCGTTTATTTGTAACTATTCAAGTGCAGCATGGCTATTGTTCTTGTAAAATAAAGTGGCCTTTCTTACACAAAAACAAAAAAAAGTCTACGGAAATTCCTTAGATAACCCTCCTCGATTCTCATACCTACTATCTGGTAAAGCGTACTTATTTAATTCGACAGGTATGGAATTGCTAGTAAATTATATTTTTTGATGGCTATTTCACAGTATGTATTTTAATAGCGCTTTGCCAGATGGAACTGTTTAGTGTTATCTAGTTACATTGATGACCAAACGGGTCAATAGCACCTGGATTCCTGCCAATATCAATACAAAGTTTTGGAGCATACATATATCTATGTACATTACCAGTGGTTTCATTTACTTTATACTCTTAATATAATTGTGTACATATAGGCTTTCTCAACTACCTTTTTGCACATGACTTCCTCCGCAAGGAGTTACATTTTTTAAATCGCAAGTGAATATAATTTTGCGCAGACCACGAGCTATCAAAATTAGCATATAATTTTATTAGTTTTCAAATTTTATTTTTAAAATCATTAATTACCTTTACTACTTACAAGACTTAGCTACTTAGCTTTTCTACTAACACGAAAAACTGATGAATTAAATAGGTAAGTGAAACTATTATTCTACGTCGAAACTCAGCAAGTCAACAAACGTGTATTTATACACGTTCTAAAGAAGTTTCGCTCACCGAATACTATTTATATATACCGCGTAGGTACGTACCTAGACCTATCTACTAAGCCGCACCCAAATTGTTTACTTAATTTGTTTCTATCCCTCAAGGCCTAATAACATTTTTTTTTTCTAATTACAAGATTGTTTTTTTTTTTTAATTTAGAGGCTTGCGCTTGACGACAATCAATGAAAAACGTTGATGAGGTCTAGGTTCGAGCGCGCTTGTCTAGAAAATTCCTATTCACTCTAGACTCGATAGTTAGCCCGTATTCGGGCACCAGATACATTTATTACACTAGTAATGAAACTAGAACATAAAAACGATGAAGCCGGACGAGATTGTTTGCCCGAATTCCATACGCAATTGATTTCGGGCGAACGACCAAGTGTAATTGCGGCGTCAGCTTTTCAAACACGTTTAATTTTGAAGTATTTTATTATCCTCATTTATAAATGCTCTAAGCTAAAATTTTCCTAGTTATTCGGTAAAGATTCTAGCATTAAAGACTATTCATATATTTAATTCAATCCTTTTAAACCCCCATTCTCTGAGCAGACGGCGGCATGCAGCGCGTTGGTATAGTAACTTTCTAACTTCTTGCAGAAGAATGCAAGCTTATTGTTTCTTACCTAGTGAGTAGTTTTTCAAACAAAAAAAAAAACAAAATCAAAATGGGTTCAACCGTTCGGCTGCTTATGCTACGATGTCACAGACAGACCACACACACAGACATATCAAACTTATAACACCCGTTTTTGCGTCGGGACCGGGAGTTAAAAAATATAATATAATGCTTTTGTGCCTTGTGCAAACTTGACATTTTGAGTGTAGATCTTGAGGGTTAAACATGGACAGGGTCCATGGTCCATGTGTTTTTAAGTTCAAATTCAAATTCAAAATTTATTTATTTCATGTAGGCTACCTTGTAGCACTTATGACACGTCAAATCTACCACCGGTTCGGAATGCAAATTCTGCTGAGAAGTACCGCAAGAAACTCAGCAGCTGTTGCTCTTTTCAAAAAATAAAATAATTTTACAATAAGTAACCAAACTAAGCTAAGTATACAATGCTTCCACAGTGAAACTTCAAAAATGCAATACATATAATCCAACACATGTCAACATGGGAAGACAAAGCAGACCCATTCCCGTTGGTGGCACCCGTTCACGAGCACGGTTCGGTTGGAAAACTGATTATGGACCAAAGTTGACGCCCCAAAAAATGCGATCGCAATTATTACAAGCATCACTATTTTTACTGCGTCCGCTAACTCGCACAATTACACTCAATAGAGCTTAATTGACTGTACTGACCCCCACGTCCACTTTTCATAATATCCCTAATCTTTTTCATACAAGCAGCCCGTAGGTGGAATTGCGTCTAGAACTCTAGAAGCCTTGAATTGAAACTTGATGCAGACAATGAAAATGGGACGTTTACTCGTTTAGTAAAACGCCGAATGAAGTTTTAGTCATACTAGCGGCCAACTTCGAATAAATCCATCGTTCCCAAGTCCTATTTTTAGCGACTTTTAGTTTTTTTGTTTCTAAAGAATATAGCAAGTCTCCTCCCTCCAAATAAGCGAAAAGCATGTGCTAGGAGTGGGTACCTACGACAAATAGTGCAACGGGTGGGGCTCGAACCTGGTACACTCCACTTTTCAATTTTCAGTCCGCGCCTTTAACAGTTGAGCTATTGAGGCTTTAATTGTTTCAAAGATCAGCTTATGTGGCTTAGGCAAACAAATATGAATAGACAAGCTTTTGCCTGCGACTTAAACCGCTTTGAGTTAGGTTTTTAAATATACTGTGAGAAACTACTGTTTTTCCGGGATAAATGTAGCCTATGTCACTCTCTGCGTGACTGAAGGACCAACCAACAAATAAGAATTATGCATAAAATTCATGGAAAATTTATAGAGAAATCGAGTCGTATTAAGTTTCTTATTTAATACGAAAATTGGTAGATAATACAAACCCGTTTTTGAGTTATTTAAATTAACCAACACGATCAATTAATAGGTATATAATCGACTTCGCTAATTTATTACTCTACTATACACTTAGCTATTCTACTGTAGGCAGGTACGTCTGCTTTATTGTGAAGCAAATGAGGCGAATTATACTCGTATGTATTCTCAGTGGCCACTGTAACCATGAAAGCAAAATACACACTTAACATTAATTAGTTACACACATTTAGTTTTCAGGGTTCCGTAGCCGAACGGTAACCAACGGGACCCCATTACTAAGCATGCGCTGTCTGTCAGCGGGCTGTAAATCCGTAATAGGTAGACAGTTGAAATTTTCAGAGAATGTGTATTTCTGTTGCAACAACAAATCCTACTTAATAATATTACAAATATGAAAGTGTGGATGTTTGGATGTTTGTTACTGAATCACGTCGCAACGACTGAACCGATTATGCTGAAAGGCACAGAAGTAGATCAAAGTCTGGAATAACATATAGGCTACTTTTTATCCCAGAAAATGAGAGAGTTCCCGCGGGAATTAAAAAACCTCAGTCCACGCGAACGAAGTCGTGGGCATCAACTAGTAATAAAAAAGACGTGTGGCACTCGGGGACTGCTGCGTGCCGCGGTAAAGCTATTGCATAGCATTTTTTATCAACGCCATCTAGCGGTGAGAGGAGTCCCGTGTCAGGTTATTTTCGTTACGGAATTTCTGGATTCGGTCTCCACGCTCAAGGCCCGCGATAGAAGCTATGCAATAGCTTAAAAATAAATTAAGAATTAAAGGGGTCCCCTACTATAGAAACGTGTTTTTTCGGCGATTTTAGTACGGAACCCTTTGTATGCGAGCCCGACTCGCATTTGACCGGTTATTGTTATTTTTCAATAAGCAAACGCTGGCTGTTCAGTAAGTTAACGCTGAAAAAATTATGTAGTTGTAAGTACGTTACAGAACCGTGTCGATATTTAACGGTCGGTTACGATTACTACGCTGATAAAATAATACTTAATATAATTGAATGTATTGTAACGAACTTGTTAGCTTGACTTGTCGTAAAGATTAACGCCCATTTCGACGGAAATTATCCAACTATGCACGAAATGTGGTAGTGTGTACGAATTTGCGTGTGTGTGCAAACACACGTGCTCTCTCTATTCCCGCACTCTCATGTGACAGAGTGGTTTAAAAAATCGAACTATGTGAGCGAAGCCTTGGGCAAAAGTTCAATTAATATTCTCTTAACATACTTCTCTTCTAGCACGCCTATACGTGTTGTCGCACATCCAAAGGTAAAGTGGCAGAAAGTGGCATTAAGTCCGCCTTTTGTAATATATTGTGCAATAAAGTGAATAAAAAAAACATGTGAAGAAAACCGAAGGAGTTGGATTAAATTTAAATTTTAAATGAAAACCAAAAAATCTAGTGATAAACTTAAAAAGCACCTTATGAATCGTACATGCAATCAAGAGTTCAAAGACATTCAAGAGGTGTAGCGAGCGAAGCGTAAAGGCGAAGTCGGGAAAAAGTAAAAAGAAACTATGGTTAATAACTTCCTCTTTGCTACTGACTGATTTTAAATAGATCAGTAATAAGAATAACTATTGACGGTACAATGAACTTTGTAATTCTAAGTCTAGATACAATTAGCATTAAAGAAGAAAGAAAAAGACAAATAACATTAATAAATAATTAATATCTAATAATAATCGAATAGACAATAGTCTGTTCAATAAGTCATGAGTTTTGAGAATCAAGATTTTTCCATTTATACCACCCTTCTACATTAATGTGTGCATTTTATTTTAAATTAAAATCAGATTTATTTTAAACCGACTTCCAAAAAAGGAAGAGGTTCTCAATTCGTCGGATTACTCGAAGACGCCTGGACAGATTTGGAAAATTCTTTTTTATTTGAAAGGGTTCACTTCTCAAGTGGTACAATTGTCATCAGGTCAGGATCTGATGATGGGTTCCTGGAGAAATCGAGGTAACTCTTCAAATTTTATAGGCACAATTGATATACTTTGTAGAGGCGTTTGAAGTCGGTTTTGTAAAAAGAATTTTTACGTTTATATTATCATGTTTTTCAAACAAATTCATTGGTGACACTTTTCACAATTTTGCTACAACCTAATTTTCAATTTACCCATGTCAACTGCCTTAATGAACAACTGACTGACTTAGAAAGGCCACATACGATCAAGTTTGCATGATGCTTAGGGATTCGAAAAAAGGATCGATACCCGAGAAGTATCGATACTTTTAGTTCGATACCTAGAAAAGCTCCCGAAAGCTGTACATCAGAAAGAAAACTATAGTCTACTTACTTAAGGTACTTTCCCAATTACTCGATACTTTTATATTAACACTAAATTTCACACGTCAGACAGCAGACTATTGTCTAATCTCTTTTTTTATGTATAACGTTATTTCTCTCGATGGAGCTATAAAATACCTTCACTATTTAATAGCTAAATATACCTTGAATGGAAAAATGGTATTAGGATTAAAATACATACAAGATCCATTAACTTTTATGTATGCACTTTCAGTATTTAATAAGTATATCAATTCTCAGTTGTATACGTGAGACGAAGTCAATTTACCACAGGTATTACCACAGGCTGCGTTCCATTGACCTTAAAACCTTCGAGTTGTGAAATAGGTATTATCGAGTATCGACTTAACATCTAAAGCTACATAGTTATTAAAACGTTGTACCTAACTGGACTATGTTAGTACTAATTATTATGATCCGTTAACTTTACGATAAATATCGAAAATCGACCTAACAATACAGATTGATTTCACTGACATTTCACTGACGTGACACAGCAGTTGGCCTCTTGACCTAATTCAATATGCCCCACTAATAATCGATATAGTAGCTCAACTACCGAATTCGCTCATTAAGTGAAAAAAACGCTAAGAAATCTTCACAACATTTACATCGTTCACTTATTGCTATTAAAAAAATAAAATCTGTTCACCCCGACTCCACGAAATCCTGTCCATCATACCCGCATGGTGCTTTTTCAAATTACGAAGCTAGTCCCAGAAGAGCCTCCTTGCATAGCCCATTTAAAGCAAAAGGATTAATGGCTTTCGACCATTACAAACTAATACGACCTGGTGACCCAATTCAGCACAAATTCAGGGAAATCCCGCGCTATACCTAAATCACTAGCTAGTAACTGAAACAATGGAACACATTGTGCAATTGTAATTAGGTATTTATTTACTCTTAATAATTGGCAACAGAACAACTCATAATGATGACTCAATGATAAATATATATAATAAATTATTTCTTAAATATCTAATAATATGTACTTACCTAAAATAAAATAAAATAAAAATAGCCTTTATTCTCTGATCTCTTAACTATATACTAATTACAACTAACATTATTACTATTCCTATGTCTAATATTAATAATAATTGGTTCATTTATCTTATATATATATCTTAGGAATCGTAACCCCAGCATTACGGATCAGGTTGTCTACCTGTAATATGTACCTACTCACTTTTAATTAATTAAAGGGGAAATTAACTGGCAGCTAAGTATATGTCCATACCTCAAAGGACACAATCTATTTATTTGAATAACTGTTACTCAGCTGGATCGTACCTATTTTTATCAACCAAGCCTACCTACGTAATACTTGTTTGACTGCGGATTTTTCCACGGATGGGAATGGGATATGGAATTTTGAGATTTCGATAGCTTTTTAGATAACCAAATATATAAATATAAAAAAGGAAAAGGTGACTGACTGATCTATCAACGCACAGCTCAAACCACTGGACGAATCGGGTTGAAAGTTATAGCTATTATGATGTAGGCATCCTCTAAGAAAGGATTTCCGAAAATGCAATTACTAAGGGGGCGAAATAGGGGTTTGAAAAATCGAACTTAATGAGAACGAAGCCGCGGGCAAAAGCTAGTATAATTACATGTATTATTATAATGACATGAGATATTATATCTTTATTCTACGAAACACACAATATGTGGAAGAATGCATAATCACTAAGGCAAGATCAAGTCACGTATGATTTTTGTTTAATTGTTGATAACAGATTTTTCTGTTGAACACGATCTCTCCAAGAGATATGAAATTGTTCATTGCTGGTACGGTGAAATATACATTAAATTATCTCAAACATGGGTGACTACAACATACTATTTATGAATGTAGTATATTTCCAAAATGGAGCCATGCAAAGTAACGAAATATAAACTAAAGTTAACTATGTAACCTGCATGCCTAGTGTTCTAGTTTACGTTAAGTATTTATATGCGTAAATATGTAATTGCATGGACGAAAAAGGGACGGCAAATTTTTCCATCCCTTTCTGATGTATGAACGATACTTACACATTCAGACAGAATTAAAAACGCACAAGATTAAAAAGTTACATTAGGGCCAGTAAAAAGTTACATTAGGGCCAGTAAAAAGTTACATTAGTTACATAATTTCGCAATGATTGGTAACTATGAGGTACCGTACCGTTAATAGTTACGACATTACGAGTAGCTAATCGCAGGTTGCTCCCGTTGGACACAGTGATAAAAACCTTTACGACGGGGGTCGGTAACCTGCTTCGACCTAGATTCTCTTAAAATAGACGAATGTTCACATTTCGATCGAAATCGCGGCTCGCCAAACTGCGATTTTTTCGTATGCGTTTGCTGATGCACCAAATAGTTAAGGATGGAGGACTCTGCCGTCTGAAAGCCAAAGTGTAGTTAACTACCAAAGCGGGAATCGAAAAAGCGGGCATTTATAAAGAAATGACGCCATTGACGCCATTTGATAACTAATAAACGTTTTGCATATTGCACATCAAAAACTGCAGCAGTGGAGAATACCGATTAGACGTATCGATAGAGAATTTTTTTCTTGTAATAAGATAGCAAGTAAAATCGTGGCTAGTTACCACCCTACCGTCAAAGACGTGTCTCCAAGCGATTTAGCGTTCTCCGGCACGTTAGCGTGTAGAAACCGATTAGGGGTATGGGTTGAATCTACACTCCCATATTCCTTCCCAGTTAGCCCGCTACCATCTTAGACTAAGTCGTCACTTAACATCTGGTGAGATCGCAGTCAAGAACTATCTTGTTGTTGTAAAAAAACTCCGGAAAGTCAGAGATCGCCTTATGCAATCTTTTTATCAAAGTCCTAATTTTCTCGATCGAGCACTTTGTAAAAGTTACCTTGAATAAAAAAAAAATATTCTGTTCTATTCTATTCTAAGCGCAACTCTATTCCACGTACTCGTAGACACACCGGTGTAACTAGCACGTGTATTGCGAGATGGGTCGACGCCCGGTTAACAATAAGCTCGTGGGAGGGGGGTCCTAGACAAAGACGAACGCTAATCCAGAGCCCTCAGACGTAAGTAAGGCGTAGGCAGCAAGTTATAAGCTCCGGTTAAATCCTATAAGCGGCGGAATGTCTTTGAAACACGCCGATGATTGCGATATTTAAGTCGTAACCTTGAAAATTCGAGTTGGGTATTATCTTAATAGCGGAAAGGAAATTAGTAACAGGAGTTGAAATATTTCCAAACTAGTAATATTCCAAGGTACAGCCACTTGTTACAGCATATGGAATATATTTTGTGGTCTAACTTTCTTTTAAAGCTACACATTGTAACACTTTTGTTTTGCAAAGAGCAACTACTGAGTTTCCGGCTCTTCTCAGAGGAATCAGCTTTCCGAAAGTGGTAGAGCCGTTATAAGAGCCACAAGTTGGCCCAGGTGAAATTAATAAAATATTTGATAGGGCAAATCTTAGCTTCAGCAAATTCTTGATTTCCATAATCAGGTAAATGTAAGCGAATAGGACTGATCCAATAAAACAGCATTTGTTACGTGCTCTTCTAAGCATGAAGGTAAAAACTGCCAAAATAAAACTCGGTCACCCATAAAGTTGTACAACTTTTTGTATCTACACAAAATGTACCTGAGTAACATACCTCGATGATATAAATCTGACTACAGTATAAAAACTGGCAATTCGTCATAGTCGGTTGGCTTCAAACGTTAAGATATCCTTGGTTGGCTTGTAAATGACTAATTTAATACCTACGAGGCACGAGGTAGTTAAAGGGTAATTTAGTACCTACCTGTTGTACTGCAATTAACCGGATAATGCTATGCGCACTAGGTATATTTTTCTATGCAAAGTGGGAAAAGAAAAGGCTCATCTTTTAAGTATCGAAAATGCTGGAAAAGAAAGAAAATTGGAGGAGAAATTGAATAGCTGTCATAAATTGCACATAAAATAAAAAATTATAAAAGAAAAGGAAGAAGAGGGAAAAGGAACATGAAAACAGACAACAGAATTCCCGTATTGTAGTCTGAAAGCCATCTACACGATAAACAGGAAAGGGAAGGAAGTCAGCAAGGAGTTTTAGCTGGGAGTTCCACTACCCAGTGGATTTTCAAGAGGATTTCTCCTAAAGATTTTAGACTTGATTCGTGGTTTACTGACATAATTGTTATTAAATATCACGAGTACGTACCACGGTAATTATTTTAGTTGGGATTGTCGATATTTCGATCCAATTGCATGGACCGTGGTCACGACGAGACTGCGGTGTTGCGAGACGTCAAGTTGAAGCTGTCATGGGTAGAATCTATCTACCCGCCTTCTTGATCTTTTCGGAGGAACGTCATTCAAAGTTCGGCAAAAAACACTAACAACGTCACTTTTTAAAGGTGCTGTACGACGCTTCTCTGGTTTGCATAATTCTACGACTGGATTCCACGTACTAGCTAGTTTAAAACCATCTTCCCGATTGAAATTCTGGTGTTTACGAATTTCAATCGCTTCGCGCACCAACCTAGGTATATAGTGGCGGTCTGTGGAGAGAACTCGTGGGTTGTGGACTCGTGGGATTTATACAACAGGATTTCTCCTGTTGTATAAATAAAAATAAAAAGATACCAACGAGCTACATTGAAAACATTTTAGGTATGAAATCGCAGGCGATATTGTAATAAAACTAATACAGACCCGGAAGTTTTAGTAAATGAATACAGATTGAGTTCTCGCAGCATTAAATAACATTGAGTCATTTCCTGCCCTTAGCAAATAGTATAAGAAATATTCAAGATCAAGTGTGACGGGCTGACGATGGATGGGAACGGTCCTTGAGCGGAGACGGCGACGCGACAGCAGAAAGGCGACATTAGTAAATAGAGTCTGGTTTTTAGCTCTAAAGATGAAATCTTTAAAAATAAAAATACATACATAATAGCTGAAGCTAAATTAAATTTAAGTAACGATTCTAACAACTTTTTGCTCCGACTAGGTAGGGTTCACTTTCCGGCACACCTTTTATGCGCGCGAAGTTTTACTAAGTTTTTAAAAAAATAAAGGAAATAGTCTAATAGAAAAACTAAATTGCGCTATGCCTACTAAGTAATTAACATGAGTGAATTAAATGTATGAACTAGTCTTATCTCTCGTTATGAAATGAACAGGTCTAGAAATGAAATGATTTAAAATAAAGGTTAGGTCTTAGGACCGGAGTTTTTATGCTATGGTGTACAATACAACAATATTGTATAATAGTGGAGATTAATACAAAGAATTGTCTATATGTTCAATCGATCGTCAGTTTGGTAACTTTAAAAGTTTAAACTTGATCCCATGCCTTATCAAAATACTTGAGTTTTAGGAAGGAAATAATAAGGACTTTCTATTGTACAAGCATGGAACAGTCGGCGATTGATTAGCCTCTTATCAATAAGTCAAATTAGGGTTCATAAGCAACGGGTTGATATGTCACAGCTCTAGCCTCTCTCTGGACAAAATTTTGCGGTAGTTTTTTTGAATTTACCAGGCCCTTATGGATGCGCTTACGATCGATGTCTCTAACCAGTGTATCGGCCGCGAGTTTTAGCTTATGGGACGGCGCCGATGTTTGACACCTGTTAATTTTGGTGTGTTTGTGTCATATTGAACGGGCTTCTTGTAACTTAGACCGATGCACGGACACCGAGCTTACCGCGAATATGCTTAATCGGCCGCAACGTGTCATTTTGCACATCCACCGGAGCATCGTCATGTCTTTAGGTCAATGTTCTTCCTATTTCCTAACCAAGGTCGGTTTGTTTGACTACAGGAGGACAAGGACAAGTCAGACTTCAGATCATCGGAAGCCCTAAGCCTTTAGGGCTTCTGATGATCTGAAGTCTGACTTAACCTACCTAAGCCTTTAGGGGAGTTCTGCGATACTACAGTTTTAGATGGCATTTCGCCCAAGCTTAAGGCGTCACATACTCTCAAACCAGTGACAATAGCAAATGGCACTTTATGTTTAACCAAATTAACATCATAGTTGCTATACAAGGCCCAAAAATTTCGCTTCTCGTCCTAGAATACGCTTATATTTAAACCACAATCGAGTCCAAGGTCACTGCAAGCATAAATAAAGGCCAATATAATGCGAACGGTAAATATTCATTTTGGGGTGGCATGGCGCCGCAGGGGCGACGTCGACGTTGCGACTTCACGATGCTTATGGAAAATTTTATATCTCCCATAGAAAACACGTTTTATTGGCGTTTCATCGGTGACAGGTTTTGCGTTGTTACCATCTCAGCAAATTATTTCGTGAAATATAATTGATGAAGTTTATTAAATGTCCTGACTCCTGCCCTAGTTTTCTTTAGAGGTTTGATCGAAAAATTAGTCATTAAAATCATTAGAAATTCTTCGTCTATTTATTTAGTTAGGTACTAAATTTTACCCGCTACTTCAAATCCGCGTTGAGTTAGATTTTTAAAAATCTCGCGGGAAACCTCGGGTTTTCCGAGCCTATGTCACTCTTCCGGACCTCAACTACTAATGCAAAAAATTACGTCGATAGTCACGTAGCAACGGAGCGTGATTGAAGGACAAATCAATAAACAAACACACTTTCGCATTTATAAATTTAGTAAGGATTCTAGCTTTTTTAAATTCTATGATAAGATAGTCCTTGAGTGCGATTTCACCTGATGGTATAGATTCAACCCATCTAATCGGTTTCTACACGCCACCGTGCCGGAACGCTAAATCGCTTGGCAGCACGTCATTGACGGTATTGTTCTGAAATCTAAGCTCATAATATTTGACAGGCTACTAGTTTTTGTAAACGATAACCATCTAACCTCCACACCGATTCGGAGGTTGTGGTTAAGGTCGAATCTGATGACGACGATAATATTCGTGCGAATATAGTAAACAATGTGAAAAAAGCATTTCGGGCAACATTTTTACGTAGTATTAAATATTGTACATATATTATACTATAAGTAGTATTTTTATGATGTAGAGTGCAAAGATTAGTCGAAAAGGTCATGATAGTTGAGACATCGTACGATGTGCCTTGGCCGAGTAAGAGCAGATAATAAGCAATGAAATTAGTTTTTTCCCTGTTATATTCGAACTAGCCTGGATTAAGAACTAAGAAGAAGTATAATATAAGTCAAAAACATCATCCCAATCAGCTGGTGATCAAAGCAAAAAAACAGGTTTTGAAGAACAATGAAATTGTTGAATGTATGTAAGTACGTAATTATGTACACTAAAAATTATGATTATTAGCAAAGGTCATACGCAACATCCGTAAATATAGTGGGTAATAGGTACGATTGTCGATTACAAAAATAGCATTGCAACAGAGAACATTAACTAGTCAGTCGAAATTAATAAGGAACTGGTTTGGCGCAAAATGATTACCGGATAGGAGGCAGTTTCGACAATTTATTTCGAAGGTATAGAATAGTATATATTAGCAGTAGCTAATAATGGCAAGTATATCACTTTGAAACATGCAACATAATATTGTCAAAGATTTCCTTACTTTAGAAGATAATTAGGATTTGCTAGGAATTGGGAATATTAAAAGAATTTTAGAGATTATGCTGGAAGTCATATTTTATCTAGCAATCACGACAAAGGGCTGTTCCTTGAACGACGTTGGAATAAAAAGACCTTGGGTTTCTTTTTATGGTAAAGCGAATAACTATAAAGTTGGTTTTGGTTATTTCATTTTTTTCCTCGTTTTGAATAAAATTGTTACGCAATAATTTCGTGTATTTTAGTTACCATCAGTTCCCTTATCCTTTTTTGAAAACGATTTTTTCATGTGTCCGTCTGTCATCGGTTTAACGCAGAGACTGAAAAGCTGCTATTTAGCATGATTCTACATATTCTCCAAGTAGTTAGTAGAAAAACGAGCGTTTTACTCATACACAGTTTTTCCAGATTGTAAGAATAAATAGCAAAAGGATTTTCTTTCTTCTTGTAAGTTACATTGGCTCGTCCTGAATAGTACCTACTACCTAACTATCTATTAGAGTAGACCGTTCAGGACATTAAAAGGACGGCGCCGTATCGACGTTGGAGTAACACCGAGGCGTCGTCGGTGATGTCATCGTCGCTGATCACGTGCAAAACTAAAGTAACTAGGCACAAGCGCTCGAACAACTTGAATAACCAGTTAATTTTATAATTTGCAGGTTTCGCAAACACCAAGGCGTAGGTATAATCGGAGAATAAATAATTGTAGCTATCTTGTAGTCCGCTCTGTTTGTACGCCCAAGGTCACATATATAAAACATCTGTTAGTTACATCATATTAGAATTTAACTGGGATCATTCTCATTCCTATGCATGATTTCTACAATTTGTTATTCAAGTTGATCGACGTATCTGATACGACTGCTGGTTTAATACGGATATACCTACAAATCTACATACAAAGATTTATTTCAAAGCCGTTCGAAATTCAAACAGTTTCAGGCTGAGATTTAGCTCAGCAAGTTGCGAAGATGAAGTGGAAATGGGCGGGGCACGTAGTTCGAAGAAATGATGGTGCTGATGGTGGATGATGACGCACCGGAAAGCGCAGTTTTGACAGACCTCCGACTAGGTAGATCCAGACCGACGATATCAAACAAGTCGCAGGATGCCGCTGGATACAGGCAGCGCTAGACCAAAACCTGTGGAATCCATGCAAGAGACTTTTGTCTACAAGTGGACATTTACGTTTGATAAAGAAGAGAAGAAAATGATGACAAGTATTACGTGTAGTAATCTAAAAGAGAAATCTCCGAAAATGAGGTAGTGTCTATCAACTTTTAATTTACCTTTTGTGTCACTAACAAAGGAAAACCCTCTCAAGTTTTCCCCAGACCTTCAAGAACTCTCGACATATTTGTTAGCGAATTCTTAATTAGTTGGGAGGAGGATAAAGTAAGGAAATATCCTGACACGTTTGATTAAGTCACGTCTCGGCCATCTTGGATTTTCCTCCTTATATAAGGAGTTTCCCTTGACCCACTTGAGCTCGTAATGTGTAGCAATAGGTGGATATTACGTATTGTACATACATAATAAAAGCAACCGTGTGCCATTCATATTTAAAACCTTTTAAAACATGTTCCTTTGAAATAAAACTTCTTGAGCTTATTATGATATTCTGAAGGGGAAGAAGCTCTGTTTTGTCTCACCATTTTTTAAACTTATTCGAGTAGTATTTTAACCAGCTTCTTTTATTATGATTTTCGTCTGCATGCAGAATACGCAAAACTTTACGCAAAAATGTTAAAACATTCAAAACGCAAATCACTCATACGCAAAACCTCTGAAAAATGAATCCACTAATAATGAATTGAGCAATAGTTATATACATAGTATGTGTCGGTGATGATGCACGACACCCGAGGACCTGATTAGCAGGTCCTCAGGTATAGCAGATGAGAAAGAAAACTGCCTTTAGTGGTGTAGTTCAGCGTAAAGTACTGGTTTTAATTTGAATTTGCTTACATTTTTGACAGGGACAACAAACGTTATTTACATAATGACGATATTACAATAAGTACATAGACAATCTGACGAATCTAGCCGTTGGCGTTACCACTATGTTCATAACATAAATGTACTTTATGTGAGATATCCCATAGTTCTGATCTGTCACTATTCTGAGAACAATACAGTACATTCATTTTCTCAGTATCACCATTGCTACCAGATTAGGAACAGCTAATGTTATAGCAGTCTGCAAATATGTTGTTTGCGGCTGTGATGATTGCAGCTTCACATGAATGTGCAGTGTGCATATTTCATGTCCCATGTATAGTGAATTGTATACTCATCATATTATACCTATGTATTTGGAAAAACATTGAGGCATCATTTGATTCGTCATTACCACCCACGTCATAGGATATTAGGTATTAACTTGGTGATGTCACATTCCAAATACCAAATACTCGTAATTTATAGCACCTCATAAGTGTGATAACCAGACTTTGTGTGCATTTTCAAGTAAATAATGGTGTCTCTATAGCTAACGTAGGTAGATCTGTAAAAATCGTACCGCTCATAAAATCTAGAGATTGTGCAGAACAAAACCCAGCGCCATATTTGCTGACCTTACTTTGAAAATCACCTGTGCATATTTGACGAGAATGATTGCGGAAGAGATAGCACTACATTTAGAGCTCTCGCTTTAATTTAGAAATTGTATTGTCATATTATATTGTTTTATTTTATGACTAACTGATACCTGCGACTTAATCCGCGTAAAAGTTACAAAAAATTAGGTACCTATATACCCACTAGTGGTTCGCCCCGAACTGAGACCTCGCGATATCCCATAATTCCCAAAAGTTTTAATTATATATTGTAATAATTAACTTTTAACATTAGACACAATAAAAAAAATAATAGTTGACATAAAACTGTTTTACTGACACAGCGCCATCTATTAGCATTATAGTGAAGCTATTAGCTTCACAATAATGCTAATAGATGGCGCATTAAAATTAAATAATTTCGTTTCTTTATAACATTTATCTAATTTTAGTATTTGTTGTTCAAGTACAGAATATAACTGAATTTTCAACCAAGTTTCACGTTCTAATATTCAGTAATTCAGAAGTTATAGGGCTCTGACAGACATTTAGACGGACACACTTCTCTGTCTAGTAGGCAAGCGCCCTAGTTGACTCAGAGAACTCGCTTCGCTCGTTCAATAAGCTTAGTCAAAAAATCACGTCCATCGGTAGCCCCGTTGTGACACGATCGAAGGACAAACCAACAAACAAATACACTTTCGCATAATTTACAATATTAGTAAAGTTAATGTGTTACTCTAACCAAGTATTTAATATGCTCGGCAACCGTGATAGAACAAAACGCAGCGCTCTACTAGTAGAGGTATTTAGTAGGTAGGTACTGCAGGTAGGAAGTTAGGAATGCAAGGCTGAAGTCAAGCAGCATATCTGCGGGGCTTTACCACCACGTAAACCATATTGAATCATTAATTATTCAATGAGACACACCTGTTGCCCGGTTTTTAGGGCGATGAGTAAAGGATAAGGGGGTTTAGACACGCAAGCCTATTGTCCTATCGATTCCCAAGCATTGTGCTGATGAAAACACCACAATTTATGTTAATCATTACTATCGGTGACAGGCAAAAAGTTTTATTTCTTGTCTAACTTTGTTATTTTACTAGCTTATCGCGCCCCGACTTCATATTATATCATTTTCTAAACGTTTAAGAAATACAAACAATAACTTTAAGAGGGTACTCTAGTGGGCATTTCTCCATACAAACGTATTCTGCTGTTTTCTTCGTGGATAATGCCTCTAGAGCAATGATTTTTTTCCAAAAAATCTAGGTCTAATTAATACGTGCCCCTATGTTTTTCTTTTTTCCAAAACATTATCATTAAAAAAAATATGACAATCCAAAAACCCGAAAAAGACCCTCGATTTTACCGCCATGTTCAAACGACTATCAGACAAATTTGATAAGTTTTTAACAAAAAAGAAAAACATAGAAGCATAGATATACTCTTCCTCTAAATTTTGATATAAGAATATTTGAGATTTGTCCAGTTTTGAAGAAGGAAACAGCAGAATACGAAACGTCTTTTGGCCAAGGTTTTTGTAGGTAAAATCAGCCCGAGCTGCAGTCGTCCCTTTCGTACTTTACGGGGGTAGGGTGGAGGTGAGGGAGGGTAAGGCTTACATGTACACTAATAGGGAAGTGACAATTGTCGATATTTTTATCGATACTCTAGTGATGTACTCTGATGTCGATATTTACACTATACAATGATTATTTTATTTATTACTAGCGGACACTCGTGACTTCGTCCGCGTTTCTAAATCACCACAGTTTAGGTTGGCAGAACCCCTTCAGCATCAGGATTGAGGAGTTGGATCCTGGAATTTAACGATGTCTTTACTTGGTCCCTACAATAACTATTCATAATGATCAACAATTCCTAAATCCCCACAGTTTAGGGAAGCAGTACCTCTGCAGCATCAGGATTGAAGAGTTGGAACCCGAAGTTTTTATGGGACCATCTCGCAAAGTTTTTGTGTCGATTAAAAAAAGATTCACGCAAATCGGTTAAGAAATCACGGAGATATCGATATACAGAGATAGAAAAACACAACTCCTCCTCCTTTTAGCCTATACGATGCCCGATAATATCTACCAGTGAAAGTCCCGTTAAAATCGGTTCAGCCATTCCCGAGATTAGTGGCAACAAACAGACAGACAGACAAAAACTTTAAAATTGTTGTCTTGGTATAAGTACCGTATTTACTTTCGTATGCAGTTAGTAAAAAGCGGCCAAGTGCGAGTCGGACTCGCCCATGAAGGGTTCCGTAGCAGCAATTGCGGTTTACGATTTATGACGTATTAAAAAAACTACTTACTAGATCTCGTTCAAACTAATTGTCGGTGGAAGTTTGCATGGTAATGTACATCATGTCATATTTTTTTTTAGTTTTATCATTCTCTTATTTTAGAAGTTACGGGGGGGGGGGACACGTTTTACCACTTTGGAAGTGTCTCTCGCGCAAACTATTCAGTTTAGAAAAAAATGATATCAGAAACTTCAATATCATTTTTGAAGACCTATCCAAAGATACTCCACACGAATAGGTTTAATGAAAAAAAATTTTTGAGTTTCTATTCTAAGTATGGGGAACCCCAAAATTTATTGTTTTTTTTTCTATTTTTGTGTGGAAATCTTAATGCGGTTAACAGAATACATCTACTTACCAAGTTTCAACAGTATAGTTCTTATAGTTTCCGAAAAAAGTGACTGTGACGTACGGACAGACGGACAGACAGACATGACGAATCTATAAGGGTTCCGTTTTTTGCTATTTGGCTACGGAACCCTAAAAAGCTGTTCTTTTGATATTACAAACAAACACTTCACTTCAACACAGACAATATTATTTATTTGTATATGTATATATATACTAGCTGATGCCCGCGACTTCGTCCGCGTACGTAAATACCTAGTTAAATCTCGCGAAAAACGTTTATATCATATACTTAAATTGTGTAATGACATAACAAGTTGATAGTAAAAGTTTTAACAGAAAAGTTTATTTTATTCTTTTTAGCGCATTTAAATAAAAGCTTGTTTAAAAAAAAAGTTTTTTACTTTTAATTTATTTATGGTTTGTAGTGGCGCTTGAAGTCGTTTTTTGAAAAGAATTTTTATTTTAAGTTTTTTAGTGTAGCTTGTTCCTGCAGCTTGCTCTCTTTCTCCCCTCCTAAATCCCTACAATTTAGGTGGGCAGTACCCTACAGGATTGAGGAGGATGACCTGGAGCTCTATGATCTAGTAGCAAGCATACCAATTCGTAAACGACAGTTCCTAAAGCTTTTAGGGAGAAAGTACCTCTGCAGCATCAGGTTTGAGGAGTTGAAGGTAAAAATTTTTAAGGGCTCATTAAAAAAATCGCGTGAATCGGTCCAGAAACCCCGGAGTAATCGGTGGACATATCTACATAGAAAAAAAAAAGATACCGACCGAAATGATAACCTCCTTTTTGAAGGTCGGTTAAAAATAGGGCTATCCATTATGGTTTACGATAGTGTGTTATGCCAGCTTAAGATGAGCCGTACATTCAAAGTTTCCTGTACGTAACGGGGTTCAAGTTATTTGGACCTATTACTGAGCATTGTGAAGTCTATAATTTCTGAACTACTAAACTGAAGACCTTGAAATAATTACAGAACAATCATTGCAGTATGTTCTTTCTAATAAAAAATGAATTAATGAAATCGGAGTACACGTTAATGAATTACAATGAAATACACATTTTGACTTTCATCCCCTCTCCCAAGGGAACCGTGCTGAATTTCAGGATAAAAAGTATCCTATATTTTACCTCGTAGTATGAACTTATATCATGTTACGTTTCATTTAAATCCGTCCAGTAGTTTCAGTGTGATGCGCGGCCAAGATACAGACAGACGAAAAATTAAAAAAAAAATTGTTTTGGGCTCAGTATCAATAGTAAAGCATCATCCGATTCAAATTTTCAAAATATATTTATTCACCCGCAGGCGGCCGGCGGGTGAATGTTACGGGCATGGGAGGGGCGAGGGCTCGCGCACACAAATACACTACTCGTACACATGGATAACTCCTGTTGGTCGGGCGCAGCGCGACGGCGATATTTTCTTCAAATACCTATTTTTCAAATTCCTTGGGACTAGAGTACCGTCTTAATAAATATATTTTTTTCGTAGTTTTGAAAGTTAAAACTTAATCTTAAAATAGTACAGATGTTAAACAGAACGGAAAGATTGCCAAACACCACGAAGGCACGTTCACAGAGCTTATACTTACAACGTTACGTTAGTACCTAATTTTTTTACACATTATTAGACACACGCTTGACTACAATCACACCTGATAGAAAGTGTTAGGCTGAAATCTATAGACCGCACTCTCACTCAGCTCAGACTCAAGACAGAGTTAAAACGAGACAGATTTATGTTAGAGTATATTTGTGTCTCGTTTTAACTCTATCTTAAGTCTGAGCTGAGTCAGAGCACGCTCTTATAGATCTCAGCGTGGAGCGCGTTTGGCTTCAAGAAAATAAAAAAGACGTGTGGCACTCGGGGACTGCCGCGGTAAAGCTATTGCATAGCATTTTTTATCAACGCCATCTAGCGGCTCACCGCTAAATGGCGTTGATAAAAAATGCGCCATCTAGCGGCTCACCGTAGAGGAGTCCCGTGTCAGGTTATTTTCATTACGGAATTTCTGGATTCGGTCTCCACGCTGGCCCGCGATAGAAGTTATGCAATAGCTTAAAAATTTAATAACAGCAACTAAATATGAAACGAAAAGAATATTGGATAGGTATAACACCTCATTCATCAAAATCGGTTCAATAGTTTAGGCGCTAATATTTCTATGTGGTACACAATCAATACTTTAAAAAAAAATTCGAGCTAAGTCTAGACATAACGCTTAGGAAGATACTAGTTCCAATATTTCACATTTTAACCTAATAGATTTATAAATACATATCAAAAATTTATCAAAAATTAACAGTTGCTATAAATCTGATTGAAAAAGTAGATACATATCACTAATTTCGTGGCTGACGTATGGTTCGGCCGCGGTGTAGCGGTTAACACACTCGGGCGCGATTCCCAGAGAGACGTGGGTTCGAATCCCGCCGGGCTCGGAATTTTTGATATGTATTTATTATAAATCTATTAGGTTATTTCCTTTAAGTTAATAAGTTCCATGTTAACATGTCTTTGGTTGCGGTAGGCGTACATTTTTGAAACTTCTGTGTGGAAACATTGTGTGCATAGCCTAGTTCTTTTTAACAATTGTAAAAAAAAAAAAAATTTTTTTTTTGAAAAGAGCAACTGCTGAGTTTCTTGCCGGCTCTTCTCAGCAGAATCTGCATTCCGAACCGGTGGTAGATTTTTGACGTTTCATAAGAGCTACAAGTTGGCCTACATGAAATAATAAAAAATTAAAAAAAAATTAATTAAAAAAATTAAGTGTAGGTTAGTGTAGTGTACTTCAATAAAACTAGTGGTTCGCCCCGAACTGAGACCTCGCGATATCCCATAATTCCCAAAAGTTTTAATTATATATTGTAATAATTAACTTTTAACATTAGACGCAATAAAAAAAATAATAGTTGACATAAAACTGTTTTACTGACACAGCGCCATCTATAGTGAAGCATTATAGTGAAGCATTATAGTGAAGCTATTAGCTTCACAATAATGCTAATAGATGGCGCATTAAAATTAAATAATTTCGTTTCTTTATAACATTTATCTAATTTTAGTATTTGTTGTTCAAGTACAGGATATAACTGAATTTTCAACCAAGTTTCACGTTCTAATATTCAGTAATTCTTGACATATGGCTCAAATTAAAATCTCCACTTTGAAACCCCCCCATTTGGTCAATTTTTAGGGAAAAATTAAAAAAAAAATATTTTTGTGCTCTGTTCAAAGTCGTCTTTAAAAAGATATATCGCAAGTCTATGTAGAGCAACAAACAAGATTTTACTTCAAATACGCTTCTATGAGAGCCCCCCTGAAATAAAGCTTTTTATATTTTTTTATACAATGTTCGGCTGAAGGCCATCAGTTTACATATTATATTTAAATTTGAAGTAATTACGTTCAGTAATTCAGAAGTTATAGGGCTCTGACAGACATTTAGACGAACACACTTCTCTGTCTAGTAGGCAAGCGCCCTAGTTGACTCAGAGAACTTCGCTTCGCTCGTTCAAAAAATTAAAAATTTCACATTTTATGCAAATGCAAATGCATTTTATGCAAAAAAAAATGCAAATCGAGGTGTGACGTGTGATCACAACAAACAACTTGCGAGAAAAATTCTTCAGACATCATGATGTCATAGCGTCACAGCGGTTGAACAGCATTGAGTCATTGCTAGTATCGTTACGATTGTATTAAAAATGTTTTTATGACTCCCGTCCTATATTTGAATTAAAACATGGCCGATGTCTGTACGCGAATTAATTGTTGAGCTCACCTCAAATATGACCTAAGTGATGATTTTAGACGCATACCTACCTCTCTGTCTAGGTCTCGTTACGATTTAGGTAGGTATATGATTTAGGTAGGTATTGTGGAAACACTGTATACATAGCATAGTTTTGTTACGAATTGTAAAAAAAATTTTTTTTTTTTGAAAAGAGCAACTGCTGAGTTTCTTACCGGCTCTTCTCAGCAGAATCTGCATTCCGAACAGGTGGTAAATTTATGACGTGTCATAAGAGCTACAAGTTAGCCTACATGAAATAAATAAATTTTGAATTGGAATTTGAATATAAAATATTCGATGCCTGAGACATCTTTATAATGTTCTCCAAGTGTTTGAAGTTTCCCATTTTTCATTGGCTGGCCCAATGGATAGTTGTAGGCCCTTGATGGATTATGACCTTAAGAAATGCGCTAAGCAGTGAGACATTGTTGGGCTTGCTGCTGCCGCTACTGCTGCTGATGATGATGATGATGATGATGATGATGATGATGATAATAATGATGATCATGACGATTAATGTTAAGTTCAATTGCCGAATTCGCATATAAACTAAAATTTTGCTTACAATATTATGTTGGCATCTTTAAAAAAGCCACAACGTGAATTTCTTGTTATGGCACTTGAACAAACGGCTGTAGCATTCCGACAAAATTCAAAACGACACGAATTTCTTGTCAAAACCTTCGTAGAAAAGCGAAGCTTCGTACGTGAATCTGAATACAGGGACGATGAAGTGTGCCTTCTGGCGTAGCCCATTTAAAGAACTTGACACCTTTACGAAGTTTTATTTTTACCTGACTACGGCAAAGTCAGAAAGCAGTCTATGTATATATATGTATATTTGTAATGTGCATTGTGACTATTTACGTATACTAAACTACTGAACCAATTTTGATGAATATTGATTTTGAAAAAAATCAATATGACGAATGTTATATCCAATTTTCAGTAGACGGGTTGTATTTCGTTTTGAAACTTTTATCCTTGTTCATTTAGATTTTAGACCATTGATAAACACCGGAAAGGATTTGATGGATTTAAATTTTAAACGATTTAAAATACGTCATGCAGTAATTGCGTCAGAGCGTTCGGAACAGGTTTTGCCTTTCCAAAATTACCACAACGCTTTGTGGTCTAATTTGATAGAGATAATATCGAATACAACCACGGTTCACAACGCTAAATCTAGGCCGTTTTAAAGCCAAATTCGTTTACGAACGAAGTCATGGCATCACCTAGTATTATTTGAGTTGTTTATATGTCTCTTTACACCTTACGATCGCAAGGTGACTTTACACAGAATTTTAATAGAGGAAAAAAGGTGTCTACGGTAGGTAGAGTTCTTATTAATTTTCTCATTATTAGATAAAAAAACGACTTTAATTTAACGGCGATATTTCCTATTTAACAATGGAAGATTATTTTTTATCGAAGTTGCTGTAATAGGTAAACATACGCAACGAATTCCTTGCCATCGAAGGATAGGCGTACCTACCTACCCTCTTGTGGGTTGGTAAGTAGCTACCTACTTGAGACTTGAGTGCAGACAGACTACGTTTAGTTACTCTAGGTATCTATAGCAAAGTCTAGCCTGAAAAGGACGTGACCTGTGACCTTTTCTCGAAGGAGCTTGTTTTTTTGTTTGAAGAAAAAGTAGTAAGTACCCTACTCCCTACGAGTAGATAGATACCTACCTTATAATTAAAAAAAACCAGTATTTTCTTTAAATTTTTATTTTCGCAAGCGTTGAGTTGGAGACTTTTACCCAATATCACGGAAAATGGTGAAATGTACCTAGGCCTAGGTAAGAAGGTATCTAGTAAGTTCTTACCTACTCTGTGGTAGGTAGGTACTTACCTACTAGGTAGGTAGGTACAGTATACATTACCTAAGTAGGTAGACATTATCGGTGCAAGTGGGCATAATTCTGTTCTATAATAATTTCGTTTGCGAATGGACACTATTATAGCAATAGGACAGACAAAAGACAAGAAGATCAGTATTTCTTTCTTAGGTTCAATTTGATCAAATGCTTATTAAATTATAATAAGTATTAACATTTAAACCAATATTTTACTGTTTACTTAATAAACTATGGCTTATGTTTAACTTACCACCAGGTATAGTAACATATAACAGACAAAAATAGTAAATGATTACCAAAATTAAACCCGCATTTTAATGTAAAATTACAACCTAAGTTTTAACATCTCGCTATCCTATTTAAGCAAAATGACTCCAAATAAATCATTGTTAACCCAAAAGTAGTAAATGATCACCAAAATTAAAACAGCATTTTAATGTAAAATTATAACCAAAGTTTTTACATCTTGCTATCCTATTTAAGCAAACTGGCTCCAAAAAACTCATTGTTAGCCCAAAAATAGTTAATGAAAACCAAATTATTAACCATATTTTCGGCAGTTGAGCGAACCGTCTCTCAGTATTATTAATCACGTATTCATTAGACCAGTCCTTGACTATATCAGAAGCAATTACTAAGAACCGCGCCAAAGGATGACGCTCACGAAGCGTGCCACCATCTTTTATTGTTTTATTGAAAGATTCCAGAGCATTGTTTGTAGCAGGAGTCCCCAGAGATGCGCCCAAATACCAGAAACGATTTAGTATTAGCCATTCATTTTCAAAGTATGTAACAAAATCTTTTTCGGCTTTCCACTTGTCCAAAAATTTTTCGCTGGCTCGATCAAATATTTCCTGAGTTGAGGCACACTGTAAAGCATCAATATCTTGTAAGATCTCTTTTTGGGATTTCTTTTGCACACTTTGCTCTACTCTTGTTTGCATCTTCTTTTTCGCATGCGCCCAGCACATTCTTATGACTGTATCTGTTCCAAATGTGCACGCAAAGGCAGTTTGTATAGCCTTCGCTGCATCACAGACCAAAACTTTACAACTTAAAGTGTATGAAAATATTGAGAAAACTGCTTTTTTTAATGCGGAAAATAAAAATATGAAGTCTTCCGTTCGTTCAGCTGTTGTCACAGCTAATCCAAATGGGTGAAAATGTTTATCTCTGTCTGTAGTTCCAATCACAAGTACTGGAAACCCTTGCCAAATGAGCTTATATGTGGCATCCGCGTGAAGAACAGAACATTGGCGTGATAGACCAATTAAATATTTCGTCGTTAACATGAACCGGAAGTTCTGATCTAAATCATCTTCAGAAATTTCATACGCCAAAACAAAAACTTCGTGACCGTCATCAGGTATTTCAGAGTTTTCTTTTAACCATAATTCAAGCTGTCCCAAGCTTATTACCGATGGCCCGTATTTTTTCTTACGTATGATTTTAAGATAATTGTTTAACTGTAACTTAGTCGGCAGAACTAGTCCATTAATTTTACTTAAGTTCTTCATAATAGATTTAGGTTTCAAACGCAGTTCGAATAGTTTTTCTATTTCCTTTTTCGTTGCCTCATTTATTCCCCTAGTCGACTGACAGTCAGAATTTTCATGGTCGTGACATGTTTCAGTACGAAATAATAATATATCATCACACGATGCGTCAAATAAAAGATAAATCGCGGCAGAACACTGAATTTCAGCCCGAAGCTTCACTTTGTTACAACGATAGTAACGTTTTACTCCTTCTTCAGTCGTATGAATTTTTTGTATTGACCAGGTCTTCTCATTTTTGATAAATTCCTCAGCGCTCCGCACAGTTATAAATTTTCTTTCAAAAACCCAAACTTTATTTTGCCTTCGACGTTTTTTCGTATGCTCTGTGATTTTATATTCGTCTTCATCTGATTCCGATGAAGTACTCAACAGCGGAGCACACGAACTCGGTCCCGCTAAGTTTTCATTCGCCATTGCAAAGAAGATAGATATCAAAACACACCCAATAAAAGCAAGTGCTCGCACGCGACTAAATTGGCGATCGTGTCCGGGCGTGCGCGGCGCTTGCGGTGTGGTGGGAGAGGATCGTAAGCCGCAGACATAACTTAATATGGCATCATAATGCTTCATTTGGTAATAAGCCTACATTTTATGTCAATCATAGTGGTTTATTTAGGCAGAAATAGCGCATTAATTTGCTCGCTAAGATTTGGTGATCATTTACTACATTTGGTGTTCGAATACAATTTGAAGTGCAGTCGTGACTAAAATAGCTAGTACTATTGTAATTTTAGACGTTATTTATCTGGTGTTAAGTATATATTTTTGGTAAAAGAACTAAGGGTATCAAAGCATTTTATGGTGATCATTATATTTAACCCCATAAACTATTTGTACCTACGTAATTTAAGTAAAAAGAAAAACCAATTGAATGTTGATACTACCTATACCTATCACTAATTTCGGCGCTGACGGGAAATTGGGCCGTGGCCGTAGTGTAAATTATACCTACACACTTAGGGCGCGATTCCCGAGAGATTTGGGATCGATCCCTGCGCGCCTTGCTATTTATGATGTAGGTAGGTACCTACCTATTTTAAAATTCTATACCGAAATCTTCGGCAAGTAAAATTGATTTTCGGGGTTCCGCTAGACCCCTCAGATCCGGGCCCCACAGAATCACAACGTCCGTTCGAGTAAGTTCGATTTATAACCAGACTCGAGGATTCAAAATCTTCACTGATACCTCAACCCTGCCTCGTCCATAAAAAAACCATGCTTGAGTTTCTGTGTAACGTAGTCAAAGCTCGTTGCAAAGAAGTTTAAAATAACTCCGGTCACAGGCCACGTTGTAGATCAAACCGTACGGGTTTCACTGTTGGCTGACCACCGCCAAAGGCTAAACCGGTTCTTCGGTCTCCCGCCCTTTACCCAACAATAATAATTATTAAACTCACCGCAACCACCAGGTTGAAGAAAAACAGCACATATTTCACAAAACCCGTTCCACACCCCATTTTTCACAAACAAAACTTCCACAAGTTATCACACACGGTTTTAATATTTGTTTACAGTTCACGGAGCAGCAGTAACCAACTCACTCGTAGTATCGAAAGCGACTAAAAGAAAAATATAAATGAGAGAATCGTGATGGCGACGCTTTACCCCTCCCGCGACCCGCATCGTTTACTCATGAATCGTGACCCCTCATTCACCTATACGCTGTTTCTTTCGCACTTGAGCAAAAGTTCATGCTGCAGGTGTTTCCATCTCGTTTTGGCTCATCTCAACGATATGGTACGGCAGAGCCAAAACTACAAAATGAATTTTGTTTTGAGATGTGAACTGTGATTAGAAATACGATCTTCGCATTTAAGTATAAAATAATCATCAAATTGTTGGAACAGATGGAAACCTTAGCTGATCACAAGTAGACTGAAAGTTTAAACTAGATTTCTCAACCATACTTACATTTGATGTAAGTACCTACCTACCTGCTAGGTAGGTTGGTACTCAATGTTCCCATAATCCTTATACTAAGAATATATTATTAATCTAAGTCCTTATATGTTCCCTCAGCCCTCTTATAAACTATCCATAACATAATAATATTATAATTAGAAATCTAGTAAGTACCTACCTACCTATTAGGTATTCAACTGCAAATCCACCAATTATTGTGTCTAAGTAGGGTAGGTAGGTACATAGGTACCTAACCGATTTTTGTTTGTCTATGAAAAGGAAAGAGCACTATATGTAGGAATGAAGTTATTATACCTATACCTACAATAGGTACTTATTTTATTATTATTATCACGTTCGAATCTTTCTCGAGGGAGACCATGCCGAGACACCCTTATGCCTATAACTATACCTAGGTACCTATAACAAGCATCGATAGGCTGTACTCTAAATATTGACTATCCATATTTGTATAATTTTATCTCAATAGGAAAGTAATGTCAAAAACGAAACGATGAATCAATATTGATTGAATTTGGCGCACTGAAAGGTCAGTCTCATATTGGCTGACATTGGCTAATTTTTTCAATCTTACAAGACATAGTTCCATAAGAAAATAGAATTTGCAGTGAATGCAGTCTTTCTGTCTAGACCACAAGTAGACAGTGCTGCTTTACCTAGGTACCTATATCGAGCGCGCTGTCTTATGTCTATCTGATGCCTTTATAGGTATAGGTCTTGTCTGTCTTGTATAGGTAGTACCTACAATAACATGTCTATAATACGATCTATATAATTATACTTGTAACCAACTAACTAGGTAGGTATCTATTGCAGCTTTTGCCTGCTACCACCGCATTAGCTTTTTATTTTTTATTTTTAGCGAGCAAAGGAGCAGGCGGGTCACCTGATGTTAAGTGATTACCGATTGAAAATCCCGCCTGAAACCTGTGTTACATCCGTGCAAATAATTTAGTCGATCCATTTTAAAATTAGAATTAGAATAATTTTTTATTCAAATAAACTTTTACAAGGTGCGTTCGAATCGTCAAATGAATCTGCTACCATCATTTCTACGCCGCTGCGTGATCGAAGGAACAAACAAACACGCTTTCGCATTACGATACTTTCTTACCACATCCAATTCACTTTCAAGCAAGTTAGCAAGCAACCGGAAAAAATAAACGAGCTTATTATTGCCGTAAACCAACTTTGTACGGGCACTTACCACAAGAGAAAGTCAAACTATACGCGTATGGTATGAAGGCTGGAATGGAATAGGTAAGTACACATGTTATTTGCCACTTTCTATTATTTAAATCCTTTACGCTATTATAAAATATTTCAACAGAAACTGATATAAATAGGTACCTATCAGGTACCTACGTAATATAGTTACAGACTTAGTTTCTTTCTTACCCTTGCCCTACCGAAAGGTTAATTTGTTAACCCATTAATTTATAGACGAGGAGCCGGTGACAGTAATTTTTTTTTTTAAATTTATAGTATATAATATGTATGTACGGTCGGGGACAGAAAATGTTTACCACTTTTCAAATTAGATTCTTCGTAACCCTGCATTCAGTAAGGTCTATAATGCTATATCAAGGCATTTGTTACGTTACAAAAATTTCATGCATCGTTTTATCAAAAAAAAAGTATTAATGACTTTTCTATACAAATATTAGTAATAAAACTCATTTCTTAAATTCAAGTTTGACACATTAGCATCATTGCCCTTGTAAAAGTGACAATTAATTATCAAAAATATTATATTTGTTATTTGAAATTTAAATATACAAAATAAATGGCAAGCTTAATCATAATTTTAATGGTGAAGTTCATATTGTGCATTGAATCATAATGATGCTGCTAGCATCCACAGTCAAAAACAGTCAAAAGGAGGTGGATGAGCTACGGTGATGCGTGGTGTTTCTGCAGCATTTTACATCGATGTTCTGAAGCAAAATTCCGACAACCTAAGTTCAAGATAATGCGCCGAGCTACTATTCCATGGTTCAATCTGCACCGTGGCAGTCATCTCGTTCAATAGCCCGCTCGATCTGCTGATTTGAAACTGAAAATTTATGGGGCTTAATGATTCAAAGCTGGGACTGTCAGAATCAAAGAAATCTTCAAACTCTTAGATCACATTGCACTGGGGTATGAGAGAGTCTACGTGTTGTCATAGCAGCGAATGGAAGCTAATTAAGCTAATTATTTATTTATACTAATATTGTTTAGTTTCTCAATAATAAAATTAAGAAATAAAGATTATTTGAAGTTTCATTAGATTATTACTCCGTTTTCATATTTTGGTAACTCGTGTCCTGTGCTCGTGTCGATATGAGATAATATCTATTTATTAAAATTACTAGCTTTTGCCTAAAATTCTAAAATTTCCATGGGAACCTTCTATTTTTTATTTTTCCGAGATAAATGTCGCTATCCAAATCCTCAACTATATCCATGCAAAAAATCATATGGATCTATTGCTCCGTAGCTGTGTGATGGAAGGACAAACCAACAACGAACAAACAAACACTCACATTATTTTATAACATTAGTAAGGATTTTTTGTTCCAAAAAAGGTTTTCTACATCTAACCTATTTAGCAGTCACCTACTAAAGAGACCGCTAAAGGAATGTCTAAGCACCACTACATGTTAAAAAGTCTATGATCTATGGCTAATCAAATCACATATCGACCTTCTGACACAGATGTGTGCATGCAATTATGAATCTTAAGGTGGTAAACATTTTTTGTCCGCGACTGTATAGTCATAAGTACAATATAAACTCGATGTCACAGGTTTTATTCTGGCAACAATATTTTAATATTATTACTAAGCAATATGTAGTATTTGTGCTGTTACACGGAAATTAATTATAAGTAGACCATTTTATTTTATCTACTTTAAGAAAAATTAGGTGTGACAGCTGCCATCGTGGCGACGAAGTCTGTCACACCTATTTAAAAAAAATACAAAAGATAAATAATAATAAGAAAGGTCAACGCTTCAATCCCCACCCGTTACACTATCGTCGTACCTCCCCAAACCTAATAAGCTACTGCTAAGTTTCTTGCCAGCTCTTCTCAGTAGAATCAGTTTTCCAAACCGGTGGTAGAGTCTTGACGTGTCATAAAAGCCATTGGTTGTCCTATGTGAAATAAATAATTTCGATTTTTCTAGAATTTTGTTATCACGGGTTTTAGAAAAAGTCTTAATCATCTTAATTAGTTCGCGGCGATTAAGTGCTATACATTACATAATATGTAATATGAAAGTATACCTACTCAGAAGTTACATAAGGAATCGTAACCGTTTTGAAACGAATGCCGAATGCAAACGTACCCTACGGTTATACTTATAGGTCCATAACTCGAAACTGGTTTTTGGTTTAAAGTCAAAGCTTATACAATCACTCACACATCATTATCAAGTATACATATGTAGAGGGATGTATGTAGTAATACACGAGGGATAAAGTGCTTTAAAGAAGCTATGATATACTAACAGTTACCCAGTACCTACACAACTTTTATCTCAAACACCTTCAAATTATTAAAAAAAAATCCCTGAACTCCATGGCTCCGCACGTCTGGTCTAACTTTTAGATTATACTGGCCTGCGACTTCGTCTATGTGGAATTAATTTTTTAAAAATCCCAAGGGACCCTTTGTTTTTTCCGGGAGAAGAAGTAACCTATGTCACCCACCAGATCCTCACCTATGTATACAAGATCTATGCAAAAATCACGTCGATCCGTAGCTCTATTGCGGCGTAATTGAAAAACAGCAAAACAAACCAATAAACAAACACACATTTTCATTTATAATAAATATTGGGATTCAAACCAGTTGTAGATGCATTTGACGATTCGAAAGCACTTTGTAAAAGTTTATTTGAATAAAAAACTATTCTATTCTGTTCTATTCAAACTCTCCCAAACTTATATATTTTACCCTGTCCTTACCTCTTAACTCTAATAGGTATCTCCATATCAGACTAGGTATAGTTTGACAAAAAAATATTAAAACCTGAAAAAAAAAATTATGGGTTTTTTACTTATACCTATTTTGCATGTTTTAATTATTCAACTTCATAATCTCGCTAAGATGGCAACGACCCGCAGCACATTCTGATGAACGATTTTGTACGCTTTGCGAGAATACTGCCATACCTTGTTTGTGATTACACTTTGTATGGGCTATTGTTATTTTAATGGTAGGCACTTAGGTATGTTTTTTCAGTTAATTACTTAACTGAAGCTTGAATCAAAAATACCTGTAGGTATCGTCAGCGACGCTCGAGCCTAGGTACCTTCATTTTTAGGTGTTTTTAATGCACGAGTTTGCCATATAATACTTACTTACCAGGTAAGTAAGTTATCTAAACTAAAGTTATCTAACTAAATTCACCAATGTTCCCTAACTTTTAAGCTAAGTTAGCTGACGCTTTCTGTCAGTTTCATTTCCACGAACCTTTAGGTAAACCTAAAAGTGGACGTGACACTGGGTAAGGGATTGTATTTAGGGGCTAGTACATACGAAAATTGTACACATAGTATCCCTACGGTAGTGTACGTACGTCGTATGTCTCATAAGTTAATATGAAACGTACATACGTAATCGTTTAAAAGAATAGAGATAGGTACAAAATGAAAGACTATAAATTAAAACTGTAGAAAAGTTTATTTATTGTTTTTAAAATTGTTCATTATGCTATAAAATAATGTATACTATAATTTTAATAAAAATTATTCGGTTTTTACATACAATAAAACCTAGAATTTTCCAAGAGGAAAAGGATTAACAAATACAAAAAAATGCAGAGTTTAAGTAAAGAGATAGATGCCTTTCTTAGTTTCAACATAAATATCGAAAATAAAGATACCTATTATCTCACTCGCAGGGTACAAAAATATTAAGCTTAGATTTATTCTTAAACCTTACCCTTTGACATCCCTTCTATTGTCGTTCAGAAACTTTTTACACGAGCACATTCTCTACGGGCTCCCAAACTATTTTAACGATAAAAGTCTTTAGAAATAAAATTAATTGTTTAATTAATTTGTCTACATCCCTTCACAATCAGATACACGTTAGCTGACCAATTTTTATAGGTAGGTACCATTACTTACATTCAATAATTATTTTTATTAATTTAATATTTTCTATCTATTCGAAATCGTTTAATATATTGCTTACTTAATACCTAGGTATACTTTTTTTTACTGCTTACAACTAATTGGACAGGGATTGCTCTAATTTACTAACATAATTATAAATTAAGCCCAACACGCCCATGAGCCACGTTTTAGACTATAGTCTATTTTTCCATAGCTGTCTTAAAAGGTAAACAAGTGATTTCTCGCAGAAAGGATTTTAAATCGCAAGTTCGTGTATCTTTATATTATGATGGCAAGAATTGCAAAAAAAAAATCGCGCGGTTTTTTTTTGCAGTGCGAGCTCACGTTATAGTCTTAACGTTGGTGGTAGGTCCTCTACTCACCCTTGTTCACAGGGTCGCATACCTCAGTCTACCTTAACATACTTACAAACTAAAGGAATTCAATACTTTGGCAAGGTGGCGGCAGGGGCAGTCGGCGAGGACAGTAGAGAGTCATCTGGGGCCGCGAAGTTTTCTCGGACTGATATCGAGTGTCGGAGGGACGCTCTTCGCCGCTCCTTGATGGCGTGGGCGAGGAAGAAGGTGCAGAATATACCCGTACTCTGAAACAAAAGAAAGAGTATTAAACCACTAGGTAGAAGGGTCAAAGTGGAAATGGGCGGGACATGTTGCTAAGTCGACAGACGATCGATGCAGATGGACTCGCTCGGTTCTTGAGTAGAGACTGGAGACCATGTACCGGCTAGAGAAATGTGGGGGAGGCAACTACGACTAGGTATAAGTATCAAAGTGGAGATGGACGGGGCATGTTGCTAGGACGACAGACGACCGATGCAGATGGACTCGCTTGGTTCTTGAGTGGAGACTGGAGACCATGTACCGGCAAGAGAAATGTGGGGGAGGCAACTATGACTAGGTATAAAGTATCAAAGTGGAGATGGACGGGAAATGTTGCTAGGACGAAAGACGACCGATGCATTATGCAAATATGGTTGAGCGAAGCAATGGCTGGATCATGCGTCATGCTCGTGAACGGGTGCCACCAACGGGAATGGGTCTGCTTTTGCCTGCCTGTGTTAACATGTATTGAATTGTATTTATTTGTATTTGTATTGTATTTATTTTTACTTGTATTGTACTCAGGAAAATTCATCGTGGAAGCACTGAATACATAGCATAGTTTCAATAACAATTGTAAATTTTTATATTTTTTTTGAAAAGAGCAACCGCCGAGTTTCTTACTGGCTCTTCTCGGCAGGAAAGGCATTCCGAACCAGTGGTAGATTCATTGACCATTCAAAAGTGCTTGTAAAAGTTTATTTGAATAAAAAATATTTCTATTTCTATTTCTATTTCTATTCTTGAGTGGAGACTGGAGACTCGAGACCATGTACCGGCAAGAGAAATGTGGGTCCCCACTGGTCCGATGATATCAAACTTGTGAGCAAGGTTAAGATGGGATTAGAGACTGGCAACATGTAATGCTGAGATCTATAGAGCGTGCTCTAACTTAGCTCGAACTTTAGATAAGTGTTAAAACGAGACACAAAAATGCTCCGACATAAATCTGTCTCGTTTTATCTCTGTCTTGAGTCTGAGTAGAGTGAGAGTGCGGTCTATAGATGCGGTCATGGAACATCTAAAGAAAGGAATAGCGTGTACAAGAGGAGGCCTATGTCCAACGATGGAAGAAATGAAAGGCCTAACAGAGAAGAAGAATAAGGTATAAGTGTGACACGGTTGCAGGTGACACTTGCAGCTTCTAAAATAGAACAAAATACATAGAGATTTTTTTATTCTTATTTGTTTTTTTTTATCCTTATATGTTTGGGAAAACAGAGCAGCAATTCTCTCTTTAGTTCAGGAAAATGTGGCCAATTATTATATGTAGCAAGTAATTATTGTTGTAAAATACAGTACCTAGTACGTACATTATATATTATTGTAGTTGATTAATATAATTAGTTTTGTTATCATTAAAAATGTCATACAAATGACCTTTTTGTATGACAATTCCTACTTATATATTTACCTCCTTAAGAATATAGGTACCTAGGTGCTATGTCGACCACGTCGACATTGGGTCAATAAAGATAATGGCTTCAACAGAAGTAAGACTTTATATTAGTACTAGCTTTTGCCCGCGGCTTCGCTCACGTTTAGTTTGATTTTCAAACCCCTATTTTACCCCCTTTCAAAAATTATTTCTTAGCGGATGCTTACGGCATAATAGCTATCTGTATGCCAAATTTCAGCCCGATCCTTCCAGTGGTTTGTGCTGTGCGTTGATAGATCAGTCAGTCAGTCAGTCACCTTTGCCTTTTATATACTTAGATAAGTAGGTAAGGTATACATATAGGTACCTCAGTATCGTGTCTTTTATATTGATTTTTATTCAAAAGTACACCAAAATCAAGTTCGCAAAAAAAAAAGCAAGTCCGCCCGCATATGGAGTACTGCTCTCACCTTTGGGCTGGATCACCCCAATACCAACTCCTTCCATTTGACCGGATTCAAAAGCGGGCAGTTCGGCTTGTGGGCAATCCCAAATTAACCAACCCGCTGGAAAGCCTGGAGCACCGCAGAGATGTTAGCTCTCTCTGCGTATTCTATCGGCTATATAATGGGGAGTGTTCTGAAGAACTATTTGACCTTATTCCACCGTCTCTCTTCTACAACCGCACCGCTCGCCACCGAAAACAATTTCACCCTCACCACCTGGGTGCCTGGAGCACTTCGACCATCCGATGTTCCAGATCCTTTTTTCCACGTACTTTGAAACTGTGGAACCAACTTCCTGCGACGGTGTTTCCACTGAATTACAACATGGGGTTATTCAAGGGGCGGACCAACAAATTCCTGAAAGGCCGGCAACGCATTGGTGGTGCCTCTGGTGCTACAAGTGTTCATGGGCGGCGGTAATCACTTAACATCAGGTGACCCGCCTGCTCGTTTGCTCGCTAAAAATATTAAAAAAAAAAAAAAAAAAAAAAAAAAAAAAAAAAAAAAAAAAAAAAATGTATGTACCTATCAGGCATCAGTCAATTTCATTCATCAAGCGTCATGGAAGACTGGTGCAGCAAAGAATTTTCTAGATTTTTGTTGTGCAAACGTGAGTTATCGTATTACTTATGATATAGGTAATTAATAGTAATTATTACGTGTATCAATCATTTACTGGAGAGGTGGTTTTCGGGTTGCTATATTTTGATTGTTACGCTTTGGGTTTCTAGATTCAAAATAAATAAGCGATAGTGGCGTCCCTAGTTTTTGTACTATTTTTTGCTAAATACCATTTTATCACAGTACAAGTGAGCACCCTAAATAACAGATTACGCTCAGAACGTTAATTTGAACTGCCAGTGTTCTTCACAGAAACTGTCGCAAAGGGGAAAACCAAATAGCATACCCAATTATTTATTTCTGACGTCATATTGCATTTCTGAAAGATTCAACAACAATATTATACATACGCATGACGCACCTTTGTTGTTATTGCGGTTTATACTGACGCTTTGAGTATACTTATTATAACCAACCACTGACGAGATGACTTTAGGGTACCTACAGAAAATGTATAAAAACTATAAACCAACTTACCTATCCCTTCCAAGTTAGCCCGCTACCATCTTAGACTGCATCGTCACTTACCATCAGGTGAGATCGCAGTCAAGGGCTATCTTGTCATAGAATTAAAAAAAAAAAAAAACATCCCCTACATCGATGCCGACTTCGGAAAATTGGATAATTATAACATTCGTCAAATTGATTTTGTTCGTATTAATACTAGATGAAGACCGCGAAGACCTAGACCTAGAAGAAGAGTAACAAACATACACACATATACAAACTTTCACTTTTATAATTCTAGTGTGACAATAGTGTGACAGTCTGTCACGCGGACCATTATAAGGAATTGATTGACAGCTCATTTACCAAAAACGGCTCAGTAGTTTAGGTGGAACATAACGTATTTATATTGGCTATATTTTAAATACATATGTAAATAGACATATACATATATAGTCAGCTATATATGTATGTAATCATAGATAAGTCTTTTTTTGACTGTCGTAGTCCGGTAACAAAAAAAGACGTTGTTCATATTTATAATCTGTATTTGTTTTTGCTGCTAGGGACCGTAGATAACTTATCATTATTAAACATCAAAGAAACCGTGTCAGTTATATTGAACGCACTATGTTAATTGCACTACGTCGAGGAAGTAATCTTCGTCGCCCAGATGAGTCACCTCCCGGTTTGGTACAATGAGGCCTTTGGGCACAATTTATTGCTAAGTGCTAACAGAGCGACTTTATAATGCGTTAAGAATTGTGACATGATGGGTGCGACTTGCGTACCTACCAAGCTAACTGTAATGTTTGATTTGTACTTGTAAAGTAAGTTAATAAATTAAAATGAATTGCCGAATGTATGAAAGAGCTTGAGAACCGCTGGGCAGATTTGGCTGATTTAAATATTTTTTGTTATGTTCGGTCAATGTAAGAATATTTTTGGGAAATCCAGCGGAAAGGTGAGATGATGAAAATCTCAATTTCCTCAGTAGTATTTTTTTTAATAAAAGGAATGAATGACCGAATGACTGACTGATCTATCAACACACAGCTTCTGGAAGGATCGGGCTGAAATTTAGCATATAGCTTTTATGATGTAGGCAATAAGGCATGCGTTAAGAAAGGATTTTAAAAAATTCTACCCCTAAGGGGTAAAATAAGGGTTTGAAAAATCGAACTTAACGTGAGCGAAGCTGCGGGAAAAAGCTAGTTGTATTATATTAGAACTGGGTTGAGCCGTTCCGAAAATGATCGTAAAATTAGACGTAATAAAAAATATTTAAAAACCTCTGTTTTGGTTTGTGGAATCGTTCAAATAATGCTGAGCCCATTTAGTAGTTAGTAGTAGGCAGCTGTTTAACTATAGAATAAGGATCTCTAGAAAAATTTCCACAGATTACTTACCGTTTATGTGCAGTAACAATATGTACGTATGTATTGAGATAAGAACCGGCACGCAACGTGAATCAGTTGCCCTGGTGGCTGGCAATCATCTCATTACAGCGAGCGACATCCGCGTGACTCTTGAGGGCAAGTCGCCGGTCAACAACTATTACCTACCTATTCGATAGCCTAAGCTATGAGGGCTATTCGCCGGTCAACAACTATCTATTACCTATACCTATTGGGTAGCCTAAGCTACGAGGGCAATTCGCCGGTCAACAACAGCCATTACCTAGGCACCTATTCGATAGCCTATGAGGACTATGTCTTTGGTATTATATGTCTTGTCTATCAAGAAGCTATAGATCTATACAGACCTATCATTTTAAGACCTCACAAGAGCACACTCAAATAGGATCAATGGTTAAAGGTGTAATGGGTAAAGCTGAAACTGAAAAGCCGATTTAATTCTGCCGTCGCGAATACCTAACGAAAAATATAGGGTGTCCCACGGCTATGCCACATGGAGGGGAAGTACCTTAAATATTGTAGATGGAACATTTTACTGAAAGAAGACTTCATTTTAATTTAAAAAACAATTTAAACTGCATTCATAGATTTTTAAATAATTGCCTGGTTGAACCGGGACTCGAACCCGCTATACGAGAAAAAAAATTAACCTGTATCTTTATCATACCGATCGGAAGGCTTCATCATGAGGATTATTTTTTGTTAAATAACATAGCATGAGAAATAAAAGGAAGACCATGAATTTTAGCCTTTGATGTAAAATTTTGTTCAGAAAAATGAAAAGCTGACATTGGCGTATCGCATCGACATACAACTGACATGAACTATTACTAATGAGTACCCACTTGAGAAGTACGCATCATTTCCCGATCCTTACTATCCTTACTAATCCTTACTTATATTACCTATAAATGCGAAAGTGTGTTTGTTTGTTGATTTATTGGTTTGTCCTTCAATCCCGCTGCAACAGTTTGCAGCGGGATTGAAGGACATGTCGATACGCCAATGTCAGCTTTTCATTTTTCTGAACAAAATTTTACATCAAAGGCTAAAATTCATGGTCTTCCTTTTATTTCTCATGCTATGTTATTTAACAAAAAATAATCCTCATGATGAAGCCTTCCGATCGGTATGCTAAAGATACAGGTTAATTTTTTTTCTCGTATAGCGGGTTCGAGTCCCGGTTCAACCAGGCAATTATTTAAAAATCTATGAATGCAGTTTAAATTGTTTTTTAAATTAAAATGAAGTCTTCTTTCAGTAAAATGTTCCATCTACAATATTTAAGGTACTTCCCCTCCATGTGGCATAGCCGTGGGACGCCCTCTATTTAGGTGCACGGACTACAGTGCAGTTTAGTGGAACAATGTGAGTGTTCGGACCCCTATATCTAGCACCTAGTACACATAAGTTGTCGATGGTTCCCACTGGATTTAAAAAAAACTAACACCACGCGAAAGCTAGTATAAATAGAATAGAAAAGTCAAGTATTACAAAGTGCTTTCGTATTGTCAATTGAATTTACCTATTGTCCAAAAAGTTGTCAGTCCTGGTACCAATGCCTGGTACCTATAACCCTTACATATCAAATACACGATCACTCGTCCTCCTAATCCCCTGCGGAGATGATCTCTCTAATCCGACATCCTCACTCATCAAGACCTCGCCGCCACAATCATTCGCCCATTATCTATATTGCTCTAATCAACCCCCGTCTCTTTCCAACACTATTAATAAGACAGAGATAACATAACAAATTGAGATTTAAACGCATTTGCTCCCACGCAGAATGTCAGGTGATATAGTTTCTAGTATGAATATAGATAACTTCCTTTGCTCTAGGTATTTACATCGATGCTACTTAGGTTTTTAATAGCTCAGTCCCCTCAATCAGAAGAAATCTAAAAAGCTAATAAGGTACCTATATTATGTACCTACTAGCTTGCTCTCGACTTCGTCCGCGTGGATATAGTTTTTAAATTGCCATGGGAACTCTTTAATTTTCTGGGATAAAAAGTAGCCTATATCGCTCTTCAGGTCGCCAGCTATACCCATGCAAAAAATCACGTCGATCCGTATTTCTGTTGCAGCATGATTGAGGTGTGAAATAAATACGAGTAATTTTGAATTTCGAGAATGCTTCCTACAGAGAAGTATGGTAACACTTGGAGTTAGGTAAGTTAGTTTAGGATTTACGAGTATCAACAGTAAAAACATACATATTGTATACCAATACGATTACTAAATTTTCCTCAACGAATTTACAATATTAATCGTCCACTTTTTGCCGATCATGTTTGTGATATTCGTGAGATCTATTTCTGCATGACTAAGTGGCAAAACCTTGCTCTGAATCGGCGCGCGCGCTGTGACCTCATCGCTTCCTCCGGTGATGTCACATTGAACCTATAACCTTTGTCCCTTATTGGGACTAAGCCTAATGAAATCTTCCATTTTCGAAGACCTTTTGGTGTGACATTATGATTATTAGTAAACGGAATTGACTCCGAGACCGATTTTTGAGTAAGATTGCTTGGGATTGTGAGGATTAAATCCTTTTTTTTATATGAATAGCGAGCAAACGAGCAGGCGGGTCACTTGATGTTAAGTGATGAACACTTGTAGCACCTGAGGCACCACCAATGCATTGCCGGCTTTTCAGGAATTTGTTGGTCCGCCCCTTGAATAACCTCATGTCGTAATTAATTGGGGAAAACCATCGCAGGAAGTTGATTGCACAATTTGGTAGTAGATACGTGGAAAAAAAATCTGGAGCAACGGATGGATTGCTTATATTATAAATGCGAAAGTGTTTGTTTATTGGTTTGTCCTTCAATCCCGCGGCAACAGAGCAACCGATAAGCGTATCGGACAATAAAACACGATATTTCGTCGATTACAACATGCAAACCTAGTAACGCCATCTAGAATAATATTTACAGCATAATTTGATTTTTACAAAGAATTATCACTCTATTTCTTAATCTCTGCTCCTCTACATAATATTATAGATATAGAAGCAAGAGCTAGCTGATTTTTCCTCTCAACTCTACTAAAACCTTATATAACCGTAAAAGTGTACGAGTTGTACGACAATACTAATAATCCAACGATTGAACCTACGAAGAGCAAGAATAACCTAGTGGTTAGGACTGCGGGTTCGCAGATTCGATCCCGGACACGCAACTCTGACTTTTCGTGGATATGTATGTATTATATGATGATGTTGTTGAACAAAAAACCCATTTATGAATCAACTAATTAACAGGAAACCTTGAGTCATATATAAACAGTGTTATCATAAAAGATACAGCTATTAACTTAATGTCATGTTTTATCAGACTTCTAAATGTCATTATAAACAAAATCTTCTTTCAATGAATGTATAAGATGATAAATTGTCTTTGAGTAGGTACTATATAACCAAGCTCAAAGTAAATTGTTGAATATCTCCACACTAGCTTATTAACCAAAGTAAAAAAAGCCTCAATAGCCCAACGGTTAAAAGGTTCGGATTGAAAACTGAAAGGTCGCAGGTTCGAACCCCACCCGTTCCACTATTGTCGTCTCCACTCCTAGCACAAGCTTTTCCGCTTATTTGGAGGGGATAGGAGGATATTAGTCAACTTCAGCTTGGCTAATATTCTTTAAAAAAAAATTAAAAAAAAAAGTGTAGCATAAGAAATAATAATAAATACGAGACAGCATTAACGTGCTGGACGGGCTTCAAAAGTTCAAATCATTGCACACACCAGTTAACCTGCCATTGTAATTTGTACCTAAGTCCTGTAAGTACATAAGCGCAAATAGTAAAGAATAGAAAGAAGTAGTTAGTCGGGTAGTAAGAGCTATAGAACAGCTAGATACAAGCCCAAAGTACCTACCTCTTATAGATCCGATGCGAAAGATCATTGATTAAATGAAACGTCTGCTATTTACCCTTGGATGACGCAGCGTAGGTGCCGAAGCAAGCCATATCATCCTCCTCACATAACCGCATCAGTGGATACTTAAAGGTCGTTTCCCGCTAAGTAATGACATTGAGGTCATGGTAGATGGTAGAGCGTCAATTTTCGCGGCTCCTTCACATAGGTATTGTATCTAGGAAGGTAGGTAAGTATCTACTTATACTATTAGCGTTTATGTTAGACTTTTTTTTAAATTCGATGACAAGATAGTCCTTGACTGCGATCTCACCTGATGGTAAGTGATGATACAGTCTTAGATGGTAGCGGACTAACTTGGACTAACAACCCACAAACCCCTAATCGGTTTCTATCGTGCCGGAACGCTTAATCGCTTGGCGGCGCGTCTTTGACGGAAAGGTGGTAACTAGCCACGGTCAAAGCCTCCCACCAGATCAGACCAGAGACAATTCAGAAATTATAAATTCCCTAATTGCCCCCGCCGGGAATCGACCTCGAGACCTCCCAGTTATAAGACCACATCGATCACCACTGCGTCAGAGACGTCGTCCTATCTACTTATATTAAGGTTTATGTTAGAGTTAGACGCTGACAAGGCTATCTAAGTAATTCTTAGATAGCCTTGTCAGTGTTCCTACTTGTAATGATAATTGCCTAATTCAGTTTTTTTTAATACTTACAACTATTGGATACCTATTTCACAAAAATTAATACAACAATGTTTTAATTAAATAACAAATCGTTATTTAAATCTTATTTTTATATTTGAAACAGAATCGATCGAATGGAAATGAAAATTGGGGAAACACTAATTTTGCAATATCCCCAATTACATTTTACACTTCATTGATTAATTCATCGGAAATTAGATTTTAATTAAAACAGGTTTAATACGTAGATCTGTACACAATAATTATTTCAACAAGTTGTAGTCAACTAATTTGGGACAAGAAAAATTTTATCATAATTTTATCATAAATTTTATCGAAAGGAGACTTGAACCCAGTAGTGGTTCAGCAATGGATTAAGATGAATGAAAATGAATGATTGATCCCGATCTATTGCAGTTTTATGAGCAAATCTATAAATACTGATACCCACTAACACTGAGCAGTGAACTCTAATATATTATATAACTAATTAATCTATGAATAACACAGGAGAGGCTGCTGCCTCTTTGGATCATTGGATCGGATTGACGCCATTTTGGCGCTGCAAGCAGATACTAGTGTCTCTGGAACTAATAATAATATTACAAATAGCGCACCGACCTTTACAATTAATTTATGAAATCATCAATGAAATCATAGATTAATTATAGAGGTCGGTGCGCCATTTGCAATATTATCAGGTAGTTCCAGAGACACTCGTAACTCCAATGTGGCGCTTCAAATTGATCCATATTAACCTGTCATTTATTTATTTAAAACAGGTACCTTAGCCTAAATCGATAGAATAAATTCAATTTGTTTAAGGTCAGCCAACCCAGTATCCTATCCTATCCTAATCCTAACATCCTAATTCTTAATTCCTAATAATATGTGTGTTTATGAGTGTATATGTGTGTATGTGTGTTACTCCTTCACGCCACAACGAATTAACCAATTTGACTGAAATTTGGAATGGAGGTAGCTCACATCCAGGATTAAAACATAGGCTAAATTTTATGCCGGGAAATTAAAGAGTCCCTACGGGAATTAAAAAAACCTTAATCCACGCGGACGAAGTCGCGGGCATCATCTAGTTTATCATAAATTAATTATAGAGATAAGGATACAGTTTAAAGAACTTCAGTTGGGAAACCTAGAAGGTTCTAGATGTTTAATATAAAATCATTACAAATCATTCTCATTAGTCATTCGCGTGGTGACGTCGAATGTCTATGTATGTAAGTACTAAACAATGAATTAGGTATAGCGTGACTACATTACTTAACATACACCCACTGCCATTGTTTGTTTATATTATGTGCTTTATAATACATAGATACAGTATTATGCGACCTTTATAATAATGATGGAATGAATGTATTTTTCTGCTGTGCATTATAATATAGGTACTTACCATCGATACTTACCTACTATATAGGGCTACTAGATGATGTCCGCGACTTCGTACGCGTGTCTCTCTCTTATTTTCCGGCCTTTAGCCTATGTCACTCTCAACTATACCCATGCAAATCATGTCGATCCGTAGCTCTGTTGCAGCGTTATTGAAGGACAAACCAACAAACAAACAAATCGCATTTATAATATTAGCAAGGATAGCAAAGTTGGAATTATGCTGTCAAGAACTAAGTACATATCGCAGACGCGTCGAGTGCAGTGAAAGCATTTCCTCCTTCGTTTATTAGAAACGTACCTATAGGCTACTAGACGAGAGAAAATATTTCTATGTCCACATACCTACCTAGATAAATAATAAATAGGTACAAACCGTTCATTTCAAGTTGGACGCTACCTTCCGTCGCACTTTCCTTCACCGCACCTCATGTCAGACCCGCTTAGTACAGATAGCAACGTACCGCTCGAAATTGTCACTACCGTGTTTTTTCAAACTTTTGTTATTGTTTCGTTTTTTTTGTGAACTATACTATGTAGCCTATGACGTCATTTTTTAACGGTCAACTCGAATTAAACGGGTAATAAAGCTCGGTACGTTCGTTGTTATAATTATATCCACTCGTACGTATGTACCTACTTACTTTAGTTCGCTTTGTGGCGAAAAAAATCTCTAGCTGATCCCAAAGATATTATCATCGTCTTTGTCTTCCCTATTGGCTCATGGCCAAATAAGTCGGAACTAACGCCGCGGTTTTTTTTTATTGCATGACAGTCCTTGACTGCGATCTCACCTGATGGTAAGTGACGTTTCAATCTAAGATGGTAGCGGGCTAACTTGGAAGGGGTATGGCAGTGTACTTTCATCCCATACCCTTAAACTGTTTCTACACGCCATCGTACATCGTAAACTTTGATAACAACGCTCTATAACATAACGTTGTACCCAGAGGCGTAACTATACCGTTTGAGGCCCGTGGCAAATTCATCGGATGGGGCCCTCCCTCCCCCAATATAAAGAAGCTCACCCAATGAGATAGTATTTTTTATTTTTTCATAAATCACTACGTGAAGTAGGTAAACGCAATTACAATTACTTGATTTTCTAATAACCTTTAAGTCGGAGCGTATTGTATTTATACTAAGTGCCGTAATGTAATATTACGGCACTTAGTAGTCCGTTCTTAGCACCTACAATAGCAACGTAAAAGCGACATTTTCGCGAGCGAAGCGAGCGCGAAATTTTTTATGATTGCATTACGGCACTTAGTAGTCCATTCTTGGCATTTACAATAGCAACATAAAAATGACATTTTCGCGAGCGAATCGAGCGTGAAATTTTTTTATGATTGCATTACGGTACTTAGTAGTCCATTCTTGGCACCTACAATAGCAACGTAAAAGCGACATTTTCGCGAGCGAAGCGAGCGCGAAATTTTTTGTGATTACATTACGGCACTTAGTAGTCTATTCTTGGCACCTACAATAGCAACATAAAAGTGACATTTTCGCGAGCGAAGCGAGCGCGAAATTTTTTATGAATACATTACGGCACTTAGTAGTTCATTCTTGGTACCTACAATAGCAACGTAAAAGCGACATTTTCGCAAGCGGAGTGGGCGCAGTTTTTTATGGTTGCATTACGGCAACTAGTATTCTATACTTGGCACCTACAATAGCAACGTAAAAGCGACATTTTCATGAACGAAGTGAGCGCGAAATTTTTTATTCTGCACTACGCCATATCTAGTCCTGTACTTTTGGCGCTTGAGACCCTACGCTTGTATGCGCCGCACACTCGGCATCGTAGGTAAAGTCGGCCCTACCAACTATTTAGTTATTGTTATTGGGGTTATTTTAAAATGTGTTTGTGGACCTAATGACATTTAGGTATTACAAATATGTATCTTTTTAATTTCTGTAAGACATAAATAAAAATTTTAGCCCCAAATTCGCCGCCCCTAAAATCTGCTGCCCTAGGCTCCAGTCAAATCAGCCATTTGGTAAATTTACCACTGTGCGTAACCTTTCTTGTCCCAAAGAGTTTAGTTTATATCAATTTTTATTTTGAAAATGATCGCTCGGCAATTGCCGTAGTCACAGGAATGGCTATAAATGTTATGATCATCTTGAGCTTCCGGCCCTCTCTGACCAGGGGCCCCTGCCGGCTAGGGGCCCGTGGCATTTTGCCGTCATGCCACCCTATAGTTACGCCTCTGGTTGTACCTATTTACTGTTAGCATGTCAATTACATCCGAGTGTCAATAGATCCATCCAAGTGACTCGAAAACGAGATAGAGTCAAAAAAACGCCAATCGCTACCGCTAAAAACTTACCGGTATCTGTTCACAAAATACAAAACATAGGTAGACAATATTGGAACTAAAGGCGCTATTTTTAAATATTATAATATTTTTTATAAAAGAATATTAGTCAAGCTGAACTTGACTTATATTCTCCTCTCCCCTCCAAATAAGCGAAAAGCTTGTGCTAGGAGTGGGTAGGACAATAGTGTAACGGGTGGGGCTCGAACCTGCGACCATTCAGTTTTCAGTCCGTACATTTAGCCGTTGGGCTTGAGGCTTTCCGTTCAATTCACGGTCTTGGCTGTTCTCAGTTCTTTCTAGTGGGAATGCAGTCCTACCGATTTTCTTATTTTATTTTCTTAAATAGCGATATTAAACTCTCAACTAGTGACCCCTTCAACTGAACAGATAAGTTGGTGGCACTGTACCGAACGCGTTATTAGTAATTACTTACATTAGTAGGTCAATAACCATCACGTCGCGTGGTCAATAGCCCACGGGACGGCGTAATATGACGCCATCGTTCATATTAAGCAATATGATATGGAGAATACTTAATAGTACATACTCCAATAGATATTACTCGACTGTGCGACGCAAAGTGGTGTAAAGTATGTATGTATGTGGTACTCTGGAGACCAAACGCGTAGGCCGATTTTGATGATTCTTACGTCAATCGATTGTGTTAATCTTGAGAGTGTCACTAAAGACTTGACAGTAATCAAAATTCAATATGGCGACCACCACGCCATATGTCATTCCAGTGTCTGTATCACCCCGCTAACTTCATAACACCGAGCTAATGCTGACTTGATTCTGGAATGGAACCATTATTCATTAGGTACTACATTCAAATAACTACTTACGAGGTAGGTAAGTATTGTGCATATAATATCTTCTATCCCCGTTCCTAATACGCACCACCAAAATTGGGAATGCCGTTCCGGCTTCTGTTTTTCCGTCTAACTAAGTACATGCTGTCGACCTGCATAAGGAAACCTGTACAGATAGACTTTTCCGAAAAACCGTGGTGTCTTTTTTTTATATATAAATAGCGGGCCAACGAGCAGGCGGGTCACCTGATGTTAAGTGATTAGTGCCACCCATGAACACTTGTAGTACCAGAGGCACCACCAATATGTATGGCCACCATTAAGCTGCATCTTCACTTATTACTATCGTGCATCGTGATCGCAGTCAAGCGCTCTAGTCTACATATTGTATAATTATTAATTAGGTATCGAAAAAAGCTACATATCATGTACCTGCAGGAGTGACGCAGCAAGTGCCACCATGGCGACCAGCAGCAGCTGCTGCTTGGCGTAGTCGTGCAGCAGGTTGCCGCAGCCTCGCTGGTACAGCGTCGTGCAGTCCGAGGTGTAGGGCCTCTGCAGCGAGTCCAGGACGCCCTGCCCGCAGCACGAGAACGGCACGTGACCCGACGAGCTGTAGTCAGTGGGGCCGCTCACGCCGCAACATTCGAACTGCAAAATATAGTAGGATATAGTATAGTGTATATATAATAGATAGGTATAGTAGATTTTATAATAAGTAAGCTTTTGCCCGGGACTTTATAATAAGTAAGCTTTTCCAATAGGAAGACCCAAATTATGTTCGCTGTTTCAGTTTGATTAGGATTAATATATTCGTAAATTATCATGTATCTACCTTATACTTAATTATTAGCTAATTACGACTTGGTCCGCGTGGAATTAGCTTTTTTAATAATAAAATTATCCCGCTGGAAAACTGATTTTCCAGGATAAAAAGCAGCCTATCTCATTTTACTATTCCTCAACTATATATCCATGCAAAAAGATCACATCGAAGCTGAAGTGGAAATGGCCGGGAAACATAGCTTGAAGAGTAGAAGAGGGAGAGATAGTGGCGACCCCGCACCGGGAAGTGGAGTGTTGGCAGACCCCTCACTAGGTGGAAAGATCAATCAGACGAGGCGCAGGGAGCCGCTGGATACAGGTGTTGCAAGACCGAGACCTGTGGAAATCCATGCAAAAGACCGTTGTTTAGCAGTGGACGTTTGGAAGAGGCGAGAAGGAAAAGACTAACACTTGACTGCAATCGCACCTGCATAGCTAGCATGGGCGGGAGATAAAAAATTTATCCCCCGATTTTATCCACTGACAGGGGATAAAATTATCTTCTCCCTATGCTAAAGCATGGCGACAGAGGAGACGGCGAGGTATATTCCTATAAGTATATCCACTGAGTGTTATTTCCACCGCTGTGCCCATGCTCGACGGGTGGATAAAACTAAGCGAGGGGATAAACATTTTATCCTTTTCCCAAGGATAAAATTTCTCCCGCCTATGCTAGCCCTGCTGCTGCTAGGTAAGTGCAGATGCAGCCTAGAATGGAGCGCGCAAACCTATCCACTCTTGATCAAACGGTATCCAAGTTAGGTAGATATTAATTAGAAAAAAGGTATCCGGAAGGGCATTTCAAATTTTGGACACAGGCGGCCCAAGACCGAGAACAGTGGAAGTCCATGCTAGCGCCCTTTGTTCAGCAGTGGTCGTCTATCAGGTGATAAATAATTAGGAAAGAAAATATTATGTACCTTCACATGTAACCTGTCCCATCTGACGGAATCAGCGTTGGCTTCCTTGTTCTCCTTGGTCAGCAGGAAGTAGGAGGCCATCGTGGTCTTGATGTCGATCTCGATGTTGTCCCACACCACCATGGCCCACACGAAGCACGAGAACTCGATCACCACTATCAGGACTATGAGCAGGCCCGCCTGAAAATTAACCAAAATATCTTTACTCGTACGAAACGCTTCAATTCAACGTTTCTGAAACGAACGGCTAAGCTATGGAACGCACTTCCAGCTTCTGTGTTTCCGCCCACGTATAATCTGAGTACCTTTAAGACAAGATTGAATAGGCATTTTCTAGGCAAGCGCGCTCCAACCTAGACCTCATCAATGTTTTTCCATCTTTGATTGTCGTCAAGCGCAAGCCTATCACATAGTAAAACCTCGACGACCTCCCTGGCGCAGGTGTGAGCGCTGTGGTCTTATAATTGGGCTTGGCTTGGTCTTATAATTGCCTCCGCCAGGAATTGAACCCAAGACTTCCGTCTTGGGTTCAATTCCTGGCGGAGGCAATTTGGTAATTTATAATTAGTGAATTATAAGTTGCGGACATCAGCTAGTTTTCAATATAGTATTTTGTTTCTTAGTTTGTCCTTCAATCAAGCAGCAACGGTGCAACGAATAATATGATTTTTTCATGTTTACAGCTTTTACATTTACAGGGATTTTTAAAAACCGTAAAGCTGAACTAGTATAAATACTAATAAAGTGAATACATAGTAGGTACTATGTATAAGTGGGTACTATGGAAGTAAAACAGAAGAACCATCAAGATCTTTTTATCTTTCTGTTTGGTTGTCCTTTTTGATACAACTTTGAAACATACCTTTTTTATATTTCAGAAGTGTGAAATAGATGGCGTTAGTAGTAACTAAATGAAATATTTTACAGTTCTAGCAATTACCTTATTCATGCTTAGTCATTAATCTCCGGTGTAATGTTTATAAATATATTACGTGACTTACAATATAGGTAGTTATTTGTATACGAATGATATATATACTTACTATTATGACATGTATTTGATGCATAGACTTTGCCGTTCTCCATCCAATCCAGGCTATAGAGCAAGTGATGATTGCCATCATTAATAGCAATATAGCTGGATATTCCACACTGACTCCAATGAAGTGTCGGTATATGAAAAGACGGTATAAAAGATAGCCACTCATGCCGAAAAGTACCACTGCTGACATCTGTCGGAAAATAAAGAAAACTATGTTGAGTTTCACAAACCATCTACAGACACTAGCGCCATGTAAAGGGAAATCGTGTCGAGGAAAAGTCTCATTGAAAACTTTACTAAAAAAATCTTCGTGAAAAGTTTCTTATGCCTTATGTTAAACAGTCAATGAATGAGAAGTTTAAATTAAGTTTAATTTTAGTAAAATTCATAAGTAATAATTTATTAGATAATAAACTTAAATAGGTAAGTCATAAAAAGTTATAATAATAATAATAATAAAGGAAAAATACTTCTCTAATCTGTGGAAAAATCATAGATTTTTAAGACTTATTAATAGTGAATTGCTACAATATATTTATAACCAGTTTATTACATCGTATACATAAATAACAGTAATTTGTATACTAGTTCGCAAGTTGTTATGACAACACAAAGACGCTTATTCAGCGTGTTTTTGTGTAACGGGACACACAAAAAGCCGGACGCGAATTTATTATTAAATAAATAAAAATATGTGAAATCGACTTACAGCGAACAAAACATTGAAGGTCAGAACCAGGTATTTCCAGCAAGTTGACGAGAGAGCCATTGTTTTGTGTTCACACCGTGTTCACATGTCAGAGATCTCGCATGCAAGCCAAAACATTAACAAAGCGTTCGCGGCCGTTCGTTCCACCTCAGAGAGTGTTTGCAAGTATGACTTCTATGTTGCTTCGCCCGCGTAACTCACGAATGACGATGCAACGACAGCGAAACAGAATTAAACCGACATTTAAACATTTAACTATAGCCGCTATCTTTGCCAATATTTTTTAAGTCAACACAATAAATATGGGACAGTCGTTCTTCGAAAATGAGTGTTTTTATCCTATGTGCAATGCCTTATCAGTTTATCGCGCTGATAAAATAGTTGTTCCGTATATACTAGGTACCACAGGGTACCTAGTAGATGTAGGTACTCTACATGGCGCAACGTACGCGTAACCTAGTTATCAGATGACAGAAGCTGCGTTCTCCGTTGGACGGGCCCGAAGATGTATTAATAGCTAATGACACTTCTATTTTAACTCACGCTTGCTGGTCGCTACTTGCTAAACTGAGCTAAGTAGGTATATATTTTTAAGATTTATCAAATTTTTTAAACAAAAAACTCGATTTATTTGTTTATCTGGACATACAGTAGATCAACAAAATAAACCATGCGTGAGTCCATCCGTGCTTACGCACAGACTTTCGCACTTCAACATCTCCTGCGTAGTTGAATATTCTCAGTTGATATTGGCTGCCGTGGCCGTAATCCAGTCAAGAGCATTTAGGAAACTAAAAAAACTACTTCCTATTCCATGACAGGTACCTACCAATTTATACACGAGTAGACGAGAATACATAACTATAGGTACATACGATAGAGCGTAAGTACAAGAAATAAAACACTTAAAATGTAAGTTTATTTAATTACTTGATCCGGCAATTGTACCCGTTTAACTAGCGTTTAACCAATTAACATTCCGACAATGTGCTCCTGTATCAATCTTAAGCCTCTACAATAGAAACTAATAGATATAGGTATATCCTTTATTTACATCATAATATTTAGGTAGGTACCTACCTACTATAGCTACAAGAATTTTCAATTGCTGTGCGCTCTGTGCAATGGACGTGCGCGGTGCGATTATGATAAAATTAGAAGATCTAGGAATCTAAAAACACTTAATCACAATACAATCACAGCACATAATATGAAAAGGTTAAACGGTCAATAAATATCGAGAATCAGGATTGCAATACAGGTCTTATTGTATACTGTACCTACTGTGTGTTTATTGTAACTATTCTCAGGGAGTCAGTCAGTCGGGGTCATAAATCTATTCCACCGCACAGTTTTATACGTATATAGAATAGATTGATATAGAATATAGATCTCACATTACACTATGGATACTTATAGCATTTGACTGTGAAATTCTGAGTAAAAAGCACTAGAGTTCATGTTCACGAGAGGTGTGGAGTTGAGAAGGCATTAACTCCTCTTCTATTTTCTGCTCCGCCCTTCTGCGGTGGTCATGGCTTCAGCGGAGAGTTTTACGCGCAATGCAGAGCTATAATAGGTAGCCCAGCAAATCAGCAAGTTAATGCCTTGACAACTCTTACACTCAAAACGTAGCGTTAGCCAGTTGGTCCCACTCACCGTCTCCGCTCCACTTACTTGCTCTGCTTTAGTGAACAGGGCTTGACCACAATGCGACCTTAAACTTGAACGGGATGTACTACAATCTAGCGGGCCCTTAGCGTAAGTGTAAGTTATTGGTGAGCTGGGTGTCCCACAGACTTATACTTGTTGCTGCAGCATCAGCTCAAGGTTACCATGTCCTGGAAATCATCCGAAATACAACAGTAACCTTTCAAATCAATCGCACCAGTGAATTTGTCATACTCTTTAATAAAGTAGGAAATGGGCTGACGATCTTCAAACGCCTGAGCAGATCTTTATAAATTATATCTAGCTAAGATCCATCTCGATCACGTTAACGTTCAAATAGAAAAACCACATCAAAATCGGTTCAGTAGTTAAGGAGCTACGAGGGAATAGACAGACACACAGATACACATGTCAGTTTTTTGTGTTTAAAATTGCCGCACATATAGCATAATTATTAGAATTAAGGAGTATCAGCACTCGGCTAACACTCGATTTTTGAAATGTTAGGAGCCTTGGACTTTCATACCTACTTAATATGTGAATAAATAATTATTTATTAACAATCAACGCAGTAGTCGAAAAGGATAGTTACTAAGTATAGTTAGTCAATAGTTGAAAAAGTTCTAATTAACTATCCGACAAGTTTATTATATCTACAATCATAAATATTAAAAATTGATCCAATTGCTTTATTTACAAAGCACATAAAAGGACAATGAAATTGAAGGAGGACAAAGAAAAAGATTGAATATAAATAACAAAGTACCTAACCTATAATTAATAATATTCACAAAGACATAAATCCTTTACCAGTGCACCTGGCAACGTCTCGATTGGGACAATTTTCATTATTTTCCTTAACTCTTCTTCTATGTCTGGACTAATCGGACCGGCTTGTTTCGCAGTGCGAAGCATCGTCCTAGCTTTATCAATATTACGATCACACATTGCTAATATTGCCAAAAAGGCCCATCCATCTGCTAGCAATGGTTCTGTCTTTACTGCTGCAGCAGCCCATCTCTCGGCTAATTTCTCCTCCCCCATTTTTGCATAAACACGACTAATAACTAGGGCTGAATGAGCTGATGGAGCCATTTTATGAGCACGTGCAGCACGTTGCAACGCCTCCGATGGATTGCTTGTAAGCACACCTAAGGCACCTCGAAATAGCAGCAACGGACAGGTTTCAGCTCCTGCACTATCAGCTTCCAAAAGCGCAGTGTTGCATTTATCATCCCACCCACGGATACATGTCAAACAAACTGCTCGCATTTGAGACATTATTGCAGATGGACCGTACTGCTTGATACCTTGCTCTGTATGTTCTAAAGCCTTTTCAAATTTACGTTGTAATACAAGGGACGCAGCTCTTACATACAAAATGTCAACGGTGAGCGTATTCTTGCATCCGAACCGAGATCCTCGGGTCACACAGCCTTCCTCGACGCATTGAAGAAGCCTCTCACTGAATTTGTAACATCTTAAGCAAAGAAAAAATGCTGAAGCGATCAACATAGGATTTTCGATGTTTATTGTAGCAGGTAACCAAAACGTTTCCTCTTCACCACTCGTTTCCACCCAACGTTGCAGGAATTTTTTCCATTCTCGTGGTAGCTCGTATGCCTTTCGCATTTTTCGAGCTGCTACAAAAGCTGCGTAAGCATTTTGATTATGATGATGTAATGCATGCAAAGCCGCCCAGCCGACTGCACCCATAGTACCATCCGAAGTATCACCCTTAACAGCAATGCGAAAAGCCGCAGTTGCAATTTCATAAGATTCTTCTTTGTCATATTCTGCGCCTCCAAATGTCCATAACAAGTATCGATTTCTAGTTTGCGCACTTAAAGCGTGTAGTAGATAATTATGGGCCTCAGCATTATCCTTTTCTTCCAGACAACGAAGAACCTTTGAAAGCAAAATCCTCGGATGATGTGAGGCAGCTGCTAAATTTTTCTTAATGTGATGATCTGCTATCCTCATATCTCCAGCTAAACGACTTCGCACGGCTGCAATGCGCGAAGAAGAGCGTGGAGGCGGCGGTTGCGGCGCAAATGAAGATGTAACCGCACGGCGGCTAGCTGCGTGTTGGGCAGTAACAGTGTCTTGCCATTCAAGTAATGAACACTCTCCCGGCGGAAATTGCTTAGCGAGAGACCGCATTCTTGAAAGAAGACGATTAGCTGCTGTTCGCTTAATGCTTTGATTCATTTGTACTTTTCCTCTACATGCTAGGCCACTTAATTCTTTATGTACAGTTAAAGCTCCACCTTCTTTTCTTATGCGTCTCACATCGAGCGGGGTTTCATCAGGCACAGGGTCTACATATAATTCATTCATAGGTGCAGCATAACCTTCTGGAGATGGAAATCCTAATACCTCGTAAAGCGACGCCATTTTGGCTTTAGCATTTAAGGGATCAAACAAATCAAATCTCATTACGATATATGCAGCATGCCCGAAATCATCGGTAATGAAATCGGTATCACGAGCGCTGACTATTTTGGCACTAGTCGGAGGTAATTCCAATAGAGCTCCAGTGCCTTCTGGCAAATTTGATTCATTGTAAAATAAAAGTCGCGCGCAGACGGTTACACCAAACTGTCCAGGTTCCAACAGCACACCTGCATCCACAAATGCCATATATCGTCCTCTTACCTCAATTTTGCCAGCTCTAGGTACGCCTGCAATTTCAATCAGAAATGGCGACGTAAGTCTCTCACGCAGATCCTCGGAGTCAACGAATACACGTGTCATAGAATTCCAATAAACCGATGTACAAGTATCAGTTACAATTGGATCTAGGTCGTCTGGTACAAATTTATCTTCACGTGGTACATTAAATGCTGTATTGGCAGCTAAACCGGCATTAGAAGCAGATGCCCATACCAACTTTATGGCGTCCGAACTACTTAAGGACGTGCCAAAAGGTACCGCTTGTGGTTTACGAATATCACTTAATCCTATTGCACTTAAATAAACTGTTCCTTCTCTCGCTACTGGAAAACAATGGCCAGATAACATAGTAAGCATTAAGGGAATTTTGTCATTTCCTATTTCTCCTTCTATTTTTGCAGAAACTTCTACTGCACATCCTGTGGTTAAGCCGGTAATGATATTAAGAATTCGAACTTTTAGAAATATTTCTTTCTCGCCGAGAACCAATGGAACCAAATCAACGGTTGCCCCGGCACGGTTGTCAACACTGAGTAGAGGATCTGGGTCTTTTGCTCCTTTACCACCAACAAGACGAACCAGAAAAATTAAAGGTTTTTCTGCTAATGAGTTCTGGTAATACAATTGTTTTAAATCCACAAGAAGACTATCAAGTTGAAGAGTTTGATTTTGGAGCCATTTCGTTTCAAGAATAATTTGGCCATTAAATATGACCAAAAACGTCCAATCCCCAGGGCCAAAACCTTCCCCCTTTAAAACTAAAGACAGGCTCACGGAACGTGGTGAATTTAAATCTTTTTGGCTTTGAACACTAGATTTATCCGCAGCAGGTGATTTATACGCTTTTTTGTCGTCTTTAGGAGGCATTTTGAGATTCTCAAGGAAAATTAATAATATCAATGAATATTAGGTACCTATATACTTGAGGTATGTATTAGGTATATTTTATAGCCCAAGAGAATATAAACACGGAGTGATTACATTCTCTTTGAATATAAAAGCCCAAGGTAAATATAAATTATAGCAATCCAAGAGAATATAATCAGTACCCACAAACATATAAGAGTAAGTCAGTACCTATATAATCACTAATATTTGACAATATTACCCAGATATTACCTACCACGTGCCTACCACACTCGACTTTGCCGTACCTACCTACCTACAAATAAAATTTAAAACGTCATCTATAATAGTTTTTTTTTTATATTTTTAGCGAGCAAAAGAGCAGGCGGGTCACCTGATGTGAAGTGATTACCGCCGCCCATGAACACTTGTAGCACTAGAGGCACCACCAGTGCGTTGCCGGCTTTTTTTTTTTTTTTTATTCGATGACAAGATAGCCCTTGACTGCGATCTCACCTGATGGTAAGTGACGATGCAGTCTAAGATGGTAGCGGCCTAACTTGGAAGGGGTATAGCAGTGTAAATTCAACCCATACCCCAGACCAGACCAGAACAGAGACAATTTAGAAATTATAAATTCCTAAATTACCCCCGCCGGGAATCGAACCCGAGACCTCCCAGTTATAAGACCACAGCGCTCACCACTGCGCCAGGGAGGTCGTCGGCTTTTAGGTACCTACCACTTTCATCTGAGGTACCTACTAACCGGTCAAGTGCAAGTGTGTTGCAAAACCTATTTACATAAGAGGGCCCATCGTAGAGAGAGAAGACATAGAGTCAGTGACGATTTCTTTCTCACTCACACTAAAAAGAGAGCAGAGATAAAGTTATTAATGTGATAAACAGAGACGCAGCTACCCAATTTTTTGTCCCTCATCGTGTAACCAGTTTTTTTCAAGGTCGACACACTTTTGTGCCCAACAAACTGACAGTTAATAAGAAAATTTAGTATCTATGTGTGTTGCCAGCTTTAGGTACCTATACAATGTCCCGATTTTCCCTATCCTACTTATATTATAAATGTGAAAGTTTGAATGTATGTAGGGCCATCCATACATACATCCAAATTTCAGCCATATCGGTTTAGTGTGGCGTGATTGAGTAACAAACATATGGATGTTTGTTACTCAATACGCCACACTAAACCGATATGGCTGAAATTTGGCACGGAGATAGGTTTTTTTTAGTAATGTCCTCTGACATACCGTAACGGCGGGTTACTTTGGCTACTTTTTCAATTTTTTTTTTAATTTTTGTTGAAACAAAATAAAGTCGTGATGGAAGAAATGAATATTATGAGAAAAGAAAAGAAAGATGATGGATACTAGAATATAATATATGTCGGCGATGATTAAAGTGTATTCAGTTAGATAGTGTCGGTTACTGTTCTGAATCATCCTGAAGTTTCGTTCGAATGTCCAACAACCAGTCGAGAACTGTTGGCGATCTTAAGAATTATTTTATTTACAAAGTTCTTAATTTTTAAAGCCATTTTTAAATAGCTAGAGGCAGACTTTTAATGTTTTTTTTAAATAATTATTAACTTAAACTATGAAGAGTTGCAGTTTTATACGACTGCCTGAAAAAAGGAATATACTGTTAATTTCATTAATGATGATTTTGATGACTAAATATACAATTTTTGTTGCTTTTAATTCAATAGCATTACTCGATCGAAGGAAAATTTTAACTGTTCATTACAAATTATTTTGTGTAACATTCTTACTAGTAACGAAAAAAAATTTTCCTTTGTGTTACATACATCTTTTTTCAAAGTGACTCACATATGCTAAATTTCTATTCGGCATTTCAATATTTTTTTTAAGGAGCAAATAATTATCTAGTGAATTGGTCCTATGAAAGTACATTAAAAAACTTTAGTATAAAAAAAAATATTTTTAAAAAACCGACTTACGTGTACAAACTAAAATTATTTTATACTTTTAAGTGGTGGTTGAAGTTAATATTGTGTGCAATAAAGAATAATAAATTCTTTATTGCACACAATATTAAGATATATGTAAAAAATAGAAGCTTACCCTAATAGGTATGTCTCTCCCAGACAACCTTATATGTGTAGGTATGTTATTTAAAAAATAAAACAGTTCAGCATCTGTTTTGTCGTTTTATTTAAAAATCCTGGGAAGAATTTTCCATCTAATTTGGGGTACTAGGGGAGTGCAGTTATTGTGGCAACATTAAACTCGAACTTGTCATGTGACGTCATCGTTACGTCATGTTATCTCTATTTCAGTCGCGGTTACACAGTACCTTGGTCTATTGCCTTCTCTGTCTACGGGGCCCATACACGGTCAAACATGTTTGTCAAACATGTATTTTTGTTACGGTTTTGTTTGAACACGGTCATCAAACACCAGCGCACCCAATTCAAACACTCCGTTTCTGTTTGTCAAACACGGAGTTTGTTCAACAAACACGACCACAGACTATCAAATACACGTAAAAATGTTACGTGTTTGACAAACACGTTTGACCGTGTATGGGCCCCCTAATGTCTCCGAGACTCAGCCTAGAATTCGTAGCCGTACAATCCGTAAAAAAAGTTGACGATAAAGAAATAGGTAGGTAGGTACCTACTCTGTGATCTACATTCTTATGCCAAAATGCCAATCAACAACATTTGGTTATCCTGCTAACTTCACTCATAAATTATTTAAAATATATTTGTAAGTGAAGTTAGCTGCAAGTGTCAACTGTACCTGTAACTGAAGTTGACAGAGTTGACAGTTTTCAGAATTCAACAATTTTATTGACATGACAAAATAGCCAATAGGTAGGGACCCTATACAAATTATAGGTAGGTAGATAATTAAGAATTCCAATATTTCTTTCAGTTTTTTTGTTATAATTGGTTGATTTCGAACAATTTTGAAGTTCAGACTTCGAGATGTAATTATATTTTATTTATTTCAGCCAAAACAAATAATTTATTTGAAGTTGGAACTTTTAACTTAGTTCAAGCCACGTTTTATCAGAAATAAAATGTTTTACGATGTATACTTTACTCCACGGCTTTTATAAATATGTTGTTCAAAAAGACGAATATTTCGTATTGATTTTAGGACTAGACAATGCAGGAAAAACGGTAACTATAAAAACATTTTAATACCTATGATCTTAATGTAAAATATTACAATACATGTAAATAGATACCATTGTAAGAAAACCAGCCCGCTTAGCCTAAATGCTAATTGTCACAAGTGAATAAGTTGCATGCCTTTTTTCTTTAAATATATTGGTGAGATTAGTGCTTTACATCTATATCATCTGATAAAATGAGTTCAGAAGAAATTTTTTGTTATGAGTGACCATCCAAACCACATTAAAACAGTGCTGAGTCTCACCTAAATTAAACCTTGTGAGTACTTGTTATATCAAGCCCTGACCGTAAGTTTAAAATATTACATATTAACTATCTATTGTTCCCAAAAATGATTGTGGAATTGTGGATTTTGCCACAATTATAAACGGGTGCTTACACTGCATATTATAATCTATCATTTATTTTTACACACATTACATTATATTATTTTTAAATATGTTAACAAAAATACATTATACAAGTATTAAAACATCATCAAAAATAATAAAATGAATGGGTCCCACTTGCTGCGGGGTGGAGACCCAAGCAGCCACTCACACTGCATATATTATTATCATATTGCTATGGTTTCTGTGGATGTGGACATTGGGTACACACTAGGAGTTCTTTACTACATCTATACTATTATGCTTACACAGCTCAACTGACACAAAGATGGACGGACTGTGGAGGTTTGGTAATAGGGTCCTGTTGGCACCCTTTGGGTATGGAACCTTAAAAACTATAACACAGAATATTAACATATGACAATGTTTGGTTTCAGACATATCTGGAGGCTGCGAAAACAAAATATGACAAAAAGTATAAAGCAATGAATCCCAGTCGAATAACAACCACTGTAGGATTGAATATAGGTAAAATAGATGTAGACGGAGTTAGACTTAATTTCTGGGACCTAGGTGGGCAGCAGGAACTGCAATCGTTGTGGGATAAAGTTAGTATAAGAATTACAGTTATAATTACAATATGGAGTTATTCAAGGGGCAGACCAATCAATTAAAAAAGCCACATGCTAAAGTCTTGTGTTTGTTATTTTCAGTACTATGCAGAATGCCATGGTGTTATATATATTGTAGACTCTTCTGATAGAGAAAGAGTGTCAGAGTCAAAAGAAACATTTGGTAAGTTGGTGTTTAAAAGCTATTATTTTTTGTGGTGGTGGTAGAGGATATAATTTTGTCAAGTGGTTGTGTACAACCAAATAGGCACCATTATAATACTCATTTTATTGGATTGGATTGGATTGGTGTACCTACGTATGCATTTTTGCATTTTTGAAGCTTTATTGTGGAAGCACTGTATACATAGCATAGCTTTGTAAAAAAAAATTTTTTTGAAAAGAGCAACTGCTGAGTTTCTTACCGGCTCTTCTTAGTAGAATCTGCATTCCGAACCGGTGGTAGATTTATGACGTGTCATAAGAGCTACAAGTTAGCCTACATGAAATAAATAAATTTTGAATTTGAATTTACTTGTGCTTATAATACTATATAATTTCGTGTGATCTGTTAAGAGAACTTTCCCTTGAGCATGCTCACAAGTAGGGAATGCAAATCTCGCGAGATTGGGGCTCAAGCGAGATCTCGCGAGATTGTAAATAACAATACTGCGAGATCTCGCCAATTTCGAGATCTCGCGAGATTGGCAGTTTTGTGTGTTTTTTTTGCAAATAATCACAATATTTGAATAAATAAGAAAAATTATAAGTATTATAAGATAACATTTATTTTCACGAATTTTTTTGCATCAAATTGTGTATAATTTTTTAATAAACTTCTATATAAGTAGTACACTTTGACGTATGTATCTATCAAATCACTGTGGAAGCACTGTATGTACCTATACATAGCACAGTTTGGTTAGCTATTGTAAAAAATTTTATTTTTTATTTTTTGAAAAGCAACTGCTGAGTTTCTTACCGTCTCTTCTCAGCAGAATCTGCATTCCGAACCGGTGGTAGATTTATGACGTGTCATAAGAGCTACAAGTTGGCCTACATGAAATAAATAAATTTTGAATTTGAATTTGAAATACCAAATGAAAAAAACGAAACGACCAGTCTTCTCTTCTAATATCAAACGAAAATCTTTTAGTAATTTAAAAATTAATTCGCCCACCGAACGAAACCGACAGTGCGCAACTCCGTCCGTGTCAGTCCGCGCTTCGAATAAGACTTTTTTATACTCGAGTGCAATCTCGTTAATCTCGCGAGATCTCGCCCTTTTTTCTTCCGAGATCAATCTCGCTAAAAAAGGCCGAGATCTCGCGAAAACGAGATCTCGCGAGATCGAGATTGCATTCCCTACTCACAAGTGAAGCAAAGGGTGGTTTTTTATTTGAATCAGACACATTTAATGAATAGCACCCGATATATTTTATCTTTGTGGTTTGACAGATTTCCTAAAAATGTATAATTTCAATTAAGTATAGTTCTATCTTCTGTACCTATAAAACAGTATAGTGATATAGACTGACAGATAGAAAACCTAAAGATTTGAAATTCAGAGAAAATGTTACTTGTACAAAGGTACATTAAACAGTGATTTTTGAAATTGCTTTCTTTATTGGTTTGAAAAGGGATAGTAAACTTTGTAGGATGAAATAATTTTTAAAAATTAATTAATCACACAAAACAACTCATAAGCATCATCTAATATTCAAAACTGAATCAAACTTCTTTGGTGAGGAGTGATTGAGAGACTTCTCTTAACAGTTTCTTTGTTGTAGACAGGATGATTGCATCAGAGCATCTGTCTGGGGTCCCGTTACTGGTGCTAGCGAATAAGCAAGACATTCCAGACTGTATGGGTGTGCATACAGTTAAACCGATCTTCAACCAGAACGCACACTTGATAGGTGCCAGAGACATTATGCTGATGGCTACATCTGCCTTGACTGGGTAACAAATTATATCTTAAGATTTTAGACTTAGGGTACAAACATACCAAAGATGCCTTGCGGTCGCGGTCGCTGCTCGATACCTCGATGTCGATATCGCGATGTTTTACATGGATGTCGGTGCGAACATGCCGGTTCATTCGCGCTGGATTCTTAGTTCAGTTGCTCTAGCGGTAAAGTGGCAGCGATAGTGTACCTTTTCACAATTTTCATGTAGAAAAAGGGCATAAAAACATGTTATCGATTGATAGTGATAGTGAGGATGAATAATTCATGTCGCCAAGCGAAAAATTCGCGAGATTTCTTTGATTTTTCGGGCTACCATCTTAGACTGCATCGTCACTTACCATCAGGTGAGATCGCAGTCAAGGGCTATCTTATCATCGAATAAAAAAAATAATAATAAATAAAATGTAGCATATATCACTCTCCAGGACTTCAACTATGCACAAGCAAAAATCACGTCAATTCGTAGCTCTGTAGCGGCGTGATTAAAGGACAAGCCAACAAACAAACACATTTTCGCATTTATAATATTACTAAGGATGTTAAAGCGTCATCGCACTGATACTTATTTACACCCATCAGAAGACGGGGTGGGTTGTTAGTTAGCAATAAATGAATTAGCAGCTTAGCTGTTGATCCACATCCTAAAGCAACTTTCTTCCATTCCTTGGCTAAAATATATCGGTTGCGGACGTTTTTATGCCGCTTATCCCATAGGGCAGGAATATTAAAGATTAAATAGATAAGCCTCTCCTTTTCCATTATTAAATAAACAATTAATTATTAAATTATTAAATAAACAATAAATAGGCACGATTTAAGCCCGTGCCCGTTTAAGTTGAGACCTTGAGAAGGCGAACCGATTCGACCAATCACAAGCCAGATCACATCGATACTTGCAGCCGCGATGTAAAAACAAAATATTTTGTTTTCGCGTAGGCATCGAGGTAAACATCGATGTGAACCGCGATGTATCGCAGTGAGGCATCTTCGGCATGTTCGCGCTCGTATGTTTGCATACATTTGTTTTAAATGGAGGTGGCATCGATGTAGCGAGCTAAACCGCGACCGCGAGGTATCGCATCTCTGGCATGTTCGTACCCTTATTTTGTGGTTTATTGAGATAATAACTAGCTGATGCCCGCGACTTCGTTCGCGTGGATTTTGTTTTTAAAATCCCGCGGGAACTCTTTGATTTTTTGAGATAAAAGGTAGCGTATGTCACTCTCCAGGTACTTAACCCTTCCAAAAAATCACGTCGAGCTCAGTTGCGGCGTTATTGAAGGACAAACCAACAAACACTTTCGCATTTATACTATTAGTAAGGATGTACCACAATAACTTTTAGTTGGAACTGTCGATATTTTGATCCAGTTACATGGACTCAACTCCATCCATTCAACTGGATCAAAATATCGTTGATTTAACTTACTTATGAATTGCGCTAGATGGCGCTACGTTACAAATACGCTTTGAAAGCTGTAACTTTTTACTGAGTTAAACTAGAAACTTGAAATTTTCAGAACTTAAAGAGACCACTGATCTTTATCTAAATATATAAAAGGCAAAGGTGACTGACTGACTGACTGACTGACTGACTGATCTATCATCACACAGCTATAACCACTGGACCGATCGAGCTGAAATTTGGCATACAGGTAGCTGTTAGGACGTAGGCATCCGCTAAGAAAGGATTTTGGAAAATTACAACCCCAAGAGGGTTAAATAGGGGGTTAAAGTTTGTATGAAAGTCCGTCATTTTTCAAGTTATATCCATGAAACTTTGTATCTAGGCTTTCGAATAAAAATGCGGGATTTTAAAACTAAATCCGCGCGTACGAAGTCGCGGGCATCGGCTAGTATTCAGTATAAAACAGTTGATAAACTTAGTACCTCAAACCATTTCAGAGAAAAAGAACCTTGACATTTGGACAGATAGACAGACAACAGAGCGAGCCTATAAGGGTTTTTTCTCTAAAAATAATTTACGTCTAGAATGTTGTTAATTCTGTGTAGAATATGTAAGTAGGTACTTATATATTATTTTTGTTATTTCTTGTAGAGATGGTGTGGACGAAGGCATACGATGGCTAGTGGACTGCATAAAGAGAAACAGTGTTGAGAGACCACCGCGAAATCACGACGATAATTTGTAAATTACCTGCGAGTTGCGACATACACCCATTATTTATTACACAGTTGCAATACCGAATGAATATTAATTAGCTTTCCTATTAAGATAATGTGGTGACTCGTCCCATTGTTTTGTACATACAGTATTGACGTTTGAAAATAAAACATACGAACAGTGCCGTTGTTTATGTATTGCTGTCCTTTTTTAGTGATAAATTGTACTTTTGATAAGAGATACGTTATTACTGGATATTTGAGGAGCACCTGTACCTGATAAAATACTGATAAGGACAGTTTGCGCCGTCGTAAACTAACGTGACACCTACTTGTGAAATGTTCTAGTGATTGTTTTGTTATTTGTGCCATTATTTAATTTATTACTATGGCCTATCCTATGTACGAAGTCGATTGGAGTGTTCTACCTCCCGAACAAAACAGAAGGTAGGTGATAATGATATCCGATCTTAAAAGCTTTGATAGGTTTTAGAGTTAAAGTTATGAGCGAAATATTCAACAATATATATTATTTTGATTAAATCTTAGATTACGTATGTAGGTAGGTAGGAAAAACTTGTGATTTTAAGAAAGGAAACATCGTCTTCCACGTCGTACTATGCGGGAACAGTGTTGCAAGTTTTACAAGTTTCAACTTGAAATAATAATATATAGGTAGCTAAATGTAGGTTTAATATGACTGCATTGTTTTTACTGATATTCATAAATCATAAGTCAATTTTATTTACGTAAACACAACTTGACTATCAATAAAAAAACTTGTGAAAAAAACCTACACACGCGTGAATTTATTCCTACTACTTTCCTACTTCCATGGTGCGATTGTGAATGAAGGACGAGCGACTGCGCGAGTCATGTCATGTCACATCGGCCATGTTGAATTTCTTGCAACGCAGGATATGTCAGCTGGCGGTTCGCCGTAAGATTTCTTAAAAAAATCATTTTTAAAAGATTAATTCACGCAGTTTTCAGTGATTTATTACAAAACTTGTTGTTAAATCTCATATATGATGTACTGGTTTAGTTTTGTTTTCGAGTGAAAATATGATATTATTGTATAAGAGGTGGCACGCGATTTCTCTTGCATTTTTATGGTTTGTGACAAGTTAAAATGATTTTAGGCCTGACTAAAGTCTCATAATTTATTGTTTGATTTCCTTACATTATCGTTTTAAGTGATTATAAGTGGTAACCTTTCGGTAAAATTGGTTTCGTGTCCTAAGTTTGTGCACCTGCCATTCGAAGAACGATTGTCCTGCCCCACAATCTCAAAGGAAGATCTGAATTTATTTTAAGTAACCTCATTCGAGAGAACAAGATGAACGGCTCTGACTCTGGGTAATTAGAACTTCCTTTCAATAATTAGATGATAAGTATTATAACTTTAGTTAACTGTGCTTACTTTGTGGATAAATAATAATTAAACCTACCTTAACCTCAATTCATACTTACTGAAACATTTAGTAGGATTTAAGCTTACACTTCAGTAAAAATGTCTTAACAATATAATTGCTAATCTTGATTATCAAAAATTTTGTTGTTTAATGTTTTACTCCAAGTTTTAACTATGATAATATAGCAGCTAATAATTCGTTCTCAGTGATATAGAATCAGATCTCAAAATGTTGTGATATCAGATAACAGTGAGGTTTTAATGTGGTATTTGTTGTGGTTTTAATAACCGAGCCTGTATTTAAATGCAACAGCATGTTGAAATTACTTGTATTGTTATTACTATGCAACCACATCATTGTTGTTCATAGATTACAAACAACAGATCTATCTGTTTGCAATGATTCTACCACTGGTACTTATTATCTTTTCATAATAAATATTTTTTTCTCAAACATGCATGGAAATATTGTCATTATTTTCGAAAAAAGAACACGCGAAGTATCGAATTGTCGGACAAAGAAAATCAAATCCATTGCAAGAGCGTTTTTTGAATTTGGAACATTACAACGATCCGCGAAACAGTCGTTTCGCGGAGCGTTTTTTTTTTTTTAAATATTGCAGGAGCTTTGTAATGTAATGCCGTTTCATACAACAGTATGAAATGGCGTGCTGGGGTTACTAAATACTCCTTGATCGGATCTCTTTTGTCATTCTTGGCATACCATAGTCTCTTTGCTTAGTACAAATTGCTTTTACGTGGCTGTATAGCCATATGTGCGTTTGCCTGTCGGCACAGATAATAAAAAAAAAAAATTGGCGGTAAAGCTGAAAATTCGTCTTGATTTGTTATTTACATACCTACTTATAATAAATATAAATTTAATAAAAATCAAAATGAGTTCCAACGGTTCAGAGAGTGAAATGGAGATTGATTGTACCTACTCCACCAGATTTAAACCAAAATGGCGGATGGATTTGGATGTATAATATAAAAAGTGTTTTATTTCCCTGCATTCTTTTGAGAAAAGCACTATATATGCCTCGGCGGGAAATGTCAATTGCCTGTCTCGTATTTAGTGAAGTCCTCGCCTACGGCTCGGCCTTCAAACTCATACTCGACCTGCAATTGCCTACTTCCCTGCCTTTGCAATAATGTACTATTTTTATGAAACAAAATGACATTACAATGAGACTCCCTTTCCCTGTCAACAAAATGTTAAAGACTCCTGCCAATGTTAAACCTTAGCCCACCCATTTCTTCAGCAGTGGCTATAACTATAGTAACTTGTTCGAGTACATACCTATTAAATATAAAGTATTTAAAAAAATTAATGTAAGCATTTAACCACTTTCAATATGATAATATATTTAATATATTATAAATGTGTGTTGACTGTGCCAACTGTGTAAATAGAGTATTATTTATTACAATAACTAGCTGATGCTTGTGACTTCGTTCACGTGGATTGAAGTTTTTTAATTCCTGCGGGAATTCTTTTCTTTTCCAGGATAAAAAGTAGCTTTTGTGTTATTCTAGATTAGTGTTTTCAAGTTGTGAGCCTTGACCAAGGCCTGGGGGGTCGCACCCCAAAGAGGGTCACCAAGCCTTGCTCAAGGCGTCGCGAAAAGAAGTCAAGTGAGTTGAAGTACGAAACAAAAATGATGAAACCGATGCGCAACCGATTGGATGAATGAAATAAATTTATTAAGGCCATCGGGGAGTCGCCAGAACTTTTTTACTTCTAAAGGGGTCACATTTTCAAGAAGGTTGAAAAACACTGTTCTTGACTATATTCAATCTCTGTGCCAAACAAGCCAAATCGGTTCTGTTGTTGCGGCTAGGGAATGCAATCTCGATCTCGCGAGATCTCGTTTTCGCGAGATCTCGGCCTTTTTTAGCGAGATTGATCTCGGCCGAAAAAAGGGCGAGATCTCGCGAGATTAACGAGATTGCACTCGAGCATAAAAAAGTCTTATTCGAAGCGCGGACTGACACTGACGGAGTTGCGATCTGTCGGTTTCGTTCGGTGCGCGAATTAATTTTTAAACTACTAAAAGATTTGCGTTTGATATTAGAAGAGAAGACTGGTTGTTTTTTTCATTTGTTATTTCAAATTCAAAATTTATTTATTTCATGTAGGCCAACTTGTAACTCTTATAAATCTACCACCGGTTCGGAATGCAGATTCTGCTGAGAAGAACCGGCAAGAAACTCAGCAGTTGCTTTTCAAAAAATAAAAAATATTTTTTTTTACAATAGGTAACCAAACTGTGCTATGTATACACTGCCCTCGTAATTGAAAACATAGTAACTTAAAGGTAACTTCTATTTAACTTACTTTGTTTTCAATTACGAAGGCAGTCCAGTGCTTCCACAGTGATTTGATTGAAACGTACCTACGTCAAAGTTTATTACTTACTTAGAAGTTTATTAAAAAATTATAGACAATTTGATTCATAAAAGTCTATTGAAAAAATTCGTGAAAATAAATGTTATCTTATAATACTTATAATTTTTATTATTTTTTTTCTAATTTATTCAAATATTGTGATTATTTGCAAAAAAAAAAAAACACTCAGAACTGCCAATCTCGCGAGATCTCGAAATTGGCGAGATCTCGCAGTATTGTTATTTACAATCTCGCGAGATCTCGCTTGAGCCCCAATCTCGCGAGATTTGCATTCCCTAGTTGCGGCGTAATTGAGAACAAACATATACCTAAAGTACCTAGTAGGATTTATTTGTCTATACTTAGTATTTGATAAGATACATACTCTATTTACAATTCATTGCACATGCTACTGTGATGAAAAACATTGTGAGAGAAATTCTATTGGTATTTATGTAGCCTACCAACTTGCACTAGAAGATTGTTGTGTGAATCTCTATATTTTTTACTTGCTGATACCTGCAACTATGTCTATGTAATTTAATTTAAGTTTTTCGAAGCCCTTTAGGAATTGTGAGTAGAAAGTCTAACTTCCTGGGATAAAAGCAGCCTAAATTAGCTCTTTGTTTGTAGAAACTATATTAAAATTATTATTCACCCTGGAAAAGTGTGGGTTGGATTCTAGAGAAAGGTCACCATTTTTTTTTTTTTTTTAAATCTTTATTTCAGAGATTATTCGACTGGCGAATATGCCTCTCTATATAGATAAACTTACAAAATAACAAAAGCAACATAAAAACAGACTTATATAAATTATATATATCTTATACCTACTAGTAGTCAGATTGGCATTGAGAATGGAACTATGTTTGTCTATTCTCAATGCCAATTCTGGCCAAGCGCACCAATTGAGCCGCTTTTACAGAGTACGGGTAGGCCAGAAGACCGTTGACTAAGCCAACGGGATTCGGTGTACCCGCACTCTCAAAAAGAATAAGGCGATAACTTTCGTTCCGGGCACATTCCATGAGTAAATGTATTACATCCTCTGGCCTATCGCAGACACTGCAGTTGGGGGAATTAACTTTTTTCATTAGGTACGCGAATTTATTTAATGGAATATGTCCAGAACGAAGGCGCATCATGAGAATCATGTCTAGTCTGTTGAGCGAGCTATTATCAATCCACGGTAATGTAGGTAGCTGTGGCTGGATGGTTTTATACCAAATACCTTTCTCTTTAGATCTTTCGTTGAAGTATTCATTCCAAGCTTCACGGCATAGTTTCCTTATGAGAAAGATGCAGTCTGAGAAGTAAGGACGAACGACCACATCAATTCCGTCGCTGCATGCTTCTTTCGCTAATCGGTCAACTATTTCATTACCTGTGATCCCTACATGTGATGGAATCCACTGTAGAATAATAGATTTAGATTTACATTTAAACTGCATTAGTGCCTTTAATATGGTGTAGGCTATCGGTGTTCCTCGAATTGTCGAGGTACACCGAGCCAGATGTTGAAGAGAACTTTTCGAGTCTGTGAAGATTACAATCCTATCGTTGTTTATAGTTTCTGCATATGATAACGCTTCAGCTATTGCGAAAAGTTCTAAATACATAATTGAAATGTTAGAATTAATTTTGAATTTGACTCCGCACCCTAATTGTTCATCATAAAAAGCAGCGCCTAAATCGTTAGAGTCCTTGGAACCGTCTGTAAAAATTTTGTAATATATCTCATAATCCTTCATAACCTCGGTACAGATTTCTCGTAATTCCAGCACGTTATATTCTCTTTTGGCTTTAGCTATCGATTTAATAAATTTAATACTATCAGAGAGGTCTATATTCGAAATCCACGTGTCAAAAGAAAACATTTCCAGCTGAGGAGTTGAATGTAAGAGCGTATCTTTTACATTAGCGTAAAGTACTGTGAGTAAAGGTTTTTTCTTTCGTCTCCAAAATGAACTATCTGAATGAGACAAATGAAATTCCTCCAGCAATTGTAAAATTGGATTATCTTTAAATGACTTGAGTTTTAAAACATATTTTCCAGCTAAATAGTACCTGCGGATATGTAGAGGTTGAAGAAACAGTTCGGATTCCATCACATGTATAGGGGTCGTTTTGATAAATCCACCTATCACTCTCATAGACTGATTCTGAACTTTATCGAGCTTATACAAATGAGACTTGCAACTGTTGTCATAAAAAAAGCTGCCGTAATCTAGTCTACTTCGTAGTATCGACAAATATAATCGTCTGAGGTGCTTGGGATGAACACCCCATCCAGGACCCGCTAAAACCTTTAAAACATTTAGAAATTTTAACACCTTTCCATTTATCTCATTGATGTGCTTCCCCCATCGCAGTGAACGATCTAGCCACAGACCCAAATACTTGACACTACCAACTAATTGTAAGTTGCTATCGTTGATTTTGAGATTAATGTTGTTAGGGGGATTTCGGCTTCTGCTAAACAGACATGTTTTACTTTTGGTTGGGGAAATCTCTAAACCTAAATCTTCCAATTGTTTAATAACAGTGTTAAACGCAGGTTGCAATTCAGACACGGCTTTGTCAATATCTTTACAAGTCACGCTCATCACAAAATCGTCTGCATATTGAGACATAAAAATAGGATCATTAATACTCTTACATATTTTCATAGTAGCCACGTTAAAAAGGAGCGGAGAAAGGGGATCACCTTGAGCAAGGCCTCGGCCTGTACTGCGACATGCTAAAATGTTATCTGTAAGAGTATTTAGACGCCTTTCCCTTAAGAAGTTCCATAAATAATTACAAATTTTCTTACCCACTCCTATGTTATCTAACGTTAGTAACAGGGCATTAATGTCGATATTGTTGTACGCATTATTAATATCAATAAAACATCCCAATGTGACAAGACCTTTAGAGAAACCTGCTTGAGTTTTTGTTATCAAATGTGCCAAACCATCTACACAAGATCGACATTTCCTAAATCCAATCATATTTTGTGAAAACATATCGTTCTTTTCCAAATACCATTCCAGACGTTTATTTATAATGGAGTGAAAAATTTTGCATAAACATGAGATTAGAGCAATAGGTCGAAGCGATGAGGGGGAGTTAGGGTCGCGATCGGGTTTTGGGATTGGGCATATGCGTATATCTCTCCACTGATTTGGAGTAAACCCGTATTCAAAAAATGAGTTATATAGAGCAAGTAGAATATACTTACCATTTTTAGGAAGCTTCCTGATCATAGAGAACGATATATCATCACAACCTGGTGCCGTGTCAGATAGCTTTATACACTGCTCCATCTCACGTAAGGAAATTGGCAACTCTAATTGTAAATTACATGAATTAAATTCAGGTTGTTTAGGTATTACATAGTCAGGAGTTAAGCTACGCAATAGTTTATATGAACGGACCGTATTAACGTGAGTATGTCCGACTTTGCGGCCTTTCACCCATTTCATTCGACGCCACATTTCACTCGTAGACGTCACTTTGTTTATCGATGAACAAAAGTTTTGCCAACATACATTTTTGGCAATTCGGCTAGCTCTTTGTGCTTCACTGATTTTTCTTTGAAGAATAGACAAATTGTCCGGAGTGGGATTACGTCTGAAATGACCAAGCGCTAAACGACGTTCAGCTACAGCTTTTGATAAACTAGAATTCCAGTAAGGCTTTGGTATGAATTTAGAGCACGGATCTTGGCTAATTTTGATATAGGGTATACACTGATCCGCAGCTTTATTAATCTCATCAACAAATAAATCGTAAGAATCTTGTAAACTATCAGACAGTACAAGATGCGAAAATTTATCTTCTAGTATTGTGTTATACTGGTCCCAATCGGCTCTCTTTAAATTTCTTTTCTTAATAAAAGAAGTTTGAGTATTTGCCTTGGTCGACAATTTTATTATAAGATGATCACTTCCTAGTGTTTCATTTAAGGTGGACCAGTTGTATTCAATTGCTACGTCAGAGGATATCATAGATATATCTGGTGATGACTGCTGTAGGATACCATTGACTGACTTGATCCGAGTCGGGCGGCCATCATTTAAGATGATGAAATTAGAATTCAATAAGGAGTCAAAGATTTGGTTGCCCCTATTGTCTGTCTTATAGGACCAGCTACAGTGATGACAATTAAGGTCTCCGAGGATTAACGTTTTTTGATTGAACATTGCAAGAATCTCCTCCCAATCTTGTTGAACAGTGGTGATGGAGGGAGGGCAGTATATCGAGACTATATTTTCTAAATACTCTGAATTTAAAATTTTAACATGGAGTATTTCAATTCCGGGGTTACGACTTGTTATGTTTTGAGTTTCGGCTTTAATAGAGCGATGGGTTATAATTGCTACTCCTCCATACCCGTCATCTCGGTCTCTACGGATTATGTTGTATCCATTAATTCTAACGTCCGTATTATAATCGAGCCACGTTTCGCTGAGTGCCGCCACATGTATTTTTTCCAGAGATAATAATTGCTCTAATGTTATTACTTTATTTTTCAAACTTTGGCAATTCCATTGGATAATATTTACAGATTCTTTTATTGATCTTCTTCTGTCCATAAACTAGTAAATATATTTTTAATAAAGTTCAGATCAGGGATGTAGATTGCTAAAATATTGGTTAACCATTTAAAAATAATCTTTGCAGCTCTTATAAGTTTTTCAGGAATTGTAATGTCTCTAATTAATATGATATCTTTTAGTTTATTTAATAGATCGTAAAATGTAGTATAGATTTTTTCCTTCCGAGAAGAGCTTTTTGAATTTGTATTCTTAGAAGTATTTTCCTCCGTAGCTTCTGCATCCGATGCATAGCTCATCTCCTCATCCCAGTTTATGTCATCATCTTTTTGTTTCCTTTTTTTCCCATTAGGTTTTTTCGCTCCATTTTTACTACTGGTTTTGTTTTTGCTATTCCCTGGAGGTTCAGAGGCCGCTGCAGAAGCGTAGGAACGTGGCATTCTTGGCGGTGCAGAATCTGTTTTTTCTCGCGTGGAATCTTCGTTTTCCGTATAAGCGTTATACTCCGTGTAATTTTCTTTAGGAGGCGGAGACGGTGGGACATACATCGTTAGGGCTCTTTTATAAGTACAGTTGAATTCTGCCATTATTTCTCTAACTCTTTTTTCTTTGGCATATACAGGACAGTCTCTGCTTAAGGACCAGTGATTACCTTTACAGTTCACACACGTAAACGCAGTGGTTTCGCAATTTTCATGATTCCCTGTGCACTTTGGGCAGACAATTTTCTTTTTAGGGCAGACTTTTTTTGGGTGACCATATCGCCAGCAATTCGTACACTGAGTAACAGGGAATGTGTAAGTATCAATCCTAGTCCGCACTCCATAAACATACACAAAAGAAGGTAAAGATGAACCCTTAAAGCAGAGCCGTATGGTTTCACTTACAACCCACCCTGTACCATTATCACCTCTGCGATTGAGACGCTTAATTGATATAAGTTCTGCAGTGCTAGTTATACTGTCCATGATGTCCTTCTCGGACAAGTCCAATTCTACATTTCTGATTAAGCCGTATGAAACACCAACTTCCAGCGTTCTTTGTATGTTCCAACCTCTGTTTATAATCTCCTCACAGTTTAATAGTTGTGACAAATCTGATTCCTTCTCGAACTGTATTAATACTTTATAGGGGTTAAGATAACGGATTTTAAGAATATTTGGGATTTTATGAAGTTTTAACAGGCGGGCAAAAGCAAATTGTTTGGGCAGCGGCTCTTTAGATGTAATGCTTATCTCGATTTTTTCTTGCGGAACTCGTTCGCTTCCATCCTCACGGGCGTATCGCTTGCGTGACCTGGTTACTTCGTGCCAAATTTCTTCTTCATCTACATATCGCGTTCTCTTCTGATTATATGTGTTTGACGCGTTAGGGGCTGAATGTTGGTTGTCATTTGTCGTAAACGAATAGTTAGATTCCTCATCATTCATGTATAGGTTTTCGTCGGTATTGTCATCCGCTGACGCGGCAAAACGCTCCATACTAGATTCGTCTTAGAGTATGGTATCGCGTACACCGCACATAGTCGGTCGGAGAGGTACCGCACACACACTAGCGCGTACGAAACCGGTCGCAGGTAAAATAGTGAGCGCCTTGCGTAGACACACGACACGTCTATCTCGGTCGCCGTAAGACTCACCACTCGAAAGGTCACCATTTAATAAATAATATGCTATTTTGAAATTCTTACTTACTAAAAAAAAACGAAAAATAATGCTTTTTCTGAAAAATACTATTAAAAATACTGAGGAAAAATTTTTTTTTTCAAATATTATTTCAGAAAGGCTAATATTTGTGGCTCTTATGATTAGTCCACTGGTGTGGAAAGTAGATACTGCTGAAATGTCACGATACTCGGTTAGTTGCTCTTGTCATAATTGTAGCTACAGCAATGTAGAAAATTATTACACTATATTATGGGCAGCTGAAAAAGATTGCTTTCATGCAATCGAATCCCACCTGTTGCACTATTGTCGTACCCACTCCTAACACAAGTTTTCACTTATTTGGAGGGGAAAAGAGAGCATCAGTCAAGTTCAGTTTGGCTATCAACCTTTTTTAAAAAAAATTTTAAAAAACCTGTTCAACTAAGGGCGCCATAAAATTAGACGCGTAAGGTATTGCTGCATTGGCGCCTACTAATACAATATCGAGTACTACACACACAATGATGTACCTATCCTTTTAAAGGTATAGAAGGACCAAGAAGTAATCTTGCTACAGCACTTCTAAATATTGTATGAAAATTAGATATTGTGCAACTACAGTGCTTCTCTATGCTTCTAATTTGAAGGCGCCCTAAGAGATGCAGAAAGATGATTTTATACTTTGCAGAAATATCTCTGGTTCATAATACATATATGTTGTCTACTGAAATGTTTTATTCAACAATAAATTCTTGTCTAGTAGTTTAATAACCTTGTAACCTTTTATGTCACCTAACAGTTTTATAAAGGCCTATTGACCATGCTTCTATTGTAATGAAAAAGCTAAATTAGGTCCATTGTACTAGTACATAAAGACCTGGCATTCAGAACCAACGACACAATATTTTATGAACTGATAATTATTAAATCACAAACCAGCTTTTGAAAAAGCTACATTAATCCTACTCATATTTTTTTATTTAACCAAAAATATTCATTTATTTTTGTACACCGTCTGACAAGCACATTAGTTAAAGCTGTTCGATACCATTTGAACTCTCTAGTGAACAGTTTTGACCTAGGTATGTGCTTTAGTCAGACGTGTATTAAAATAAATGAATATTGTTTTTTTTTTAATTCTATTACAAGATAGCCCTTGACTGCGATCTCACCTGATGGTAAGTGACGATGCAGTCTAAGATGGTAGCGGGCTAACTTGGAAGGGGTATAGCAGTGTAAATTCAACCCATACCCCTAATCGGTTTCTACACGCCATTGTGCCGGAACGCTAAATCGCTTGGCGGCACGTCTTTGACGGTAGGGTGGTAACTAGCCACCGCCAAAGCCTCCCACCAGACCAGACCAGAAACAATTTAGAAATTATAAATTCCTAAATTGCCCCCGCCGGGAATCGAACCCGAGACCTCCCAGTTATAAGACCACAGTGCTCACCACTGCGCCAGGGAGGGTTTAGTAAAAAAAATGTGAGGAGTATAGGGCGCCCCCCGGCTAGATGGAGCGATGACATCCGGAAAGTGGCAGGCATCGATTGGATGCGAAAGGCTGAGGATAGGCAACATTGGTGCTACTTAAAAGAGGCCAATGTCCAACAGTGGATGCATGTGGGCTGATGATGATGGTGATGATGACAAAGTTAAAGTTTAATTATTGTTTCAGGTTTAACCCAGCGTTCAACATTGCCACCATAAAGCAAGTGGTAAATGAGGCCATAGAGAGAGGTGAGTAGTGCTCGTTTACTTACTTATTAGAATACTTACATTCTAATTGTTCAGGTAAAGAGTAACTTGGTTTCCAAAACAATGCTTCAAGCTTGTATTACGGTTTATGATATAATATTGCAAACTACTTTACTAAAGTTCTAATGCTCTATAGAGCGTGCTTATATCTACTTAGCTCAGACTCAAAATAAGAGTTAAAATGAGACACAAATATGCTCCAACATAAATCTGTCTCGTTTCATCTCTGTCTTGAGTCTGAGTATAGTGAGAGTGCGGTCTAAAGATTTCAGCCTAAATGTGTGCCTCGAGTTCAAGGCAAAGATCTATAGATCGCATTCTCATTCTGCTCTTTTGAGCAGATCAATAAAGAGTAAAAACGAGAAACATATCTGTGTCTCGTTTTAACTCTGTGTCAAGTTAGAGCACATTCTATACTTATAGATTTAAGCTTAAATCTTCATTTTAGGAATTATGCAAGACCATGTTTTAATTATTAACTAGCTGAAGCTTGCGACTTCGTCCGCCTGGATATAGCTTTTAAAAATCCCGCAGGATCTCATTCATTTTCGGGGATAAAAAATAGCCTATGTCACTGTGCCGGTCCTCAATTAAACTCATGCAAAAAATCACGTCAACAAACACTTTCGCATTAAGGATATGGATTAGTAGGACAGATTATATCATCACATTATCTTTTTCCTACAGTTAACTTTTCTCTGGCGTTTGCATTTACACGCAAGAAATAGCTTTGATTTATCATCTTTAGCTTTTCTAAATAACTGCACTGGTAGCATGGGCGGGAGAAATTTTATCCTCGGGAAAAGGATAAAACGTTTATCCCCTCGCTTAGCTTTATCCACCCGTCGAGCATGGGCACAGCGGTGGAAATAACACTCAGTGGATATACTTATAGAAATATACATCGCCTTCTCCTCTGTCGCCATGCTTTAGCATAGGGAAAAGATAATTTTATCCCCTGTCAGTGGATAAAATCGGGGGATTAAACTTTTATCTCCTGCCTTTGCTACCAGTGCTGAATTCACTTTTTTATATAACAACTTGTAAAGAGTTTGCCACCTATTCATAAATATAAAACCTATATGATTTCTCTATAACATGCTTAAGCTTCTTACTCTTAGCAATAACTTAGCTTTATTTTAATGACGTCACACGTTACGGCGAGATCAGTAGTTCAAGTGTTTAGTCACATTTTTATAAGCAGCGTGTTTGTTTATTTTATTAAAATTTTATATTAACTTAAATAAGAATAACCTAAATGTATGTTTTAAATGAATCATGGGACTTGGGCGGCCGTGCGACAAAAATCGTATAGTGTGACGTAAGGTATAAAATCAAAATCCCTTCTGTGATCGAAGCAAAATCCTTATTTCTAATTTAAACCATAGACTTTTGTGGGAACCATAGACAGTTGAAACTTATTTGTTTGTTATGTAACTACCAGCTGTTTTCTAATGACGGGGAAAACCGCAATGAAATCCACTAAGAAGTTATAAGCGAATACACAGACAAACAAGTTTGCGGCTTTGTTTATTACAATAAAATTGAGAGAATAAAAGCTACGCCATTGGCAACTGGCAACCCTCGTACTCGTTCAATCTAATGTTAATTTACAGATATAACGTTATCTATTGGTTTCCACGAAGCACCCACCCGCCCACGCTTTATATTACTATTATAAGCTTATAAGTTAACATAACAAATGCACTGATCAACGCTTTTTTGTGTGTGTGTCGTCCGTAAACAGTCGCGCCGGTTTCAGTACGGATGCAGACGCCGACTCGTCTCCGGGATTTGATCCGACAAATCCGCGCGGCGAGAACCGCAGCCGAGGAAAGGAGTGTTGTGAACAAGGAGTGCGCCTACATCAGGTCCACGTTTAGAGAAGAGGACAGCGTTTGGAGGTAGTTTTTCCCTCTAACTGTGTAACTAGCATATTATCCTAGCTTTCAAGAGGTATTTAGTATCCAGTAAATCCGCGCGGCGAGAACCGCAGCCGAGGAAAGGAGCGTTGTGAACAAGGAGTGCGCCTACATCAGGTCCACGTTTAGAGAAGAGGACAGCGTTTGGAGGTAGTTTTTCACTAACTGTGTAACTAGCATATTATCCTAGCTTTCAAGAGGTATTTAGTATCCAGTAAATCCGCGCGGCGAGAACCGCAGCCGAGGAAAGGAGTGTTGTGAACAAGGAGTGCGCCTACATCAGGTCCACGTTTAGAGAAGAGGACAGCGTTTGGAGGTAGTTTTTCACTAACTGTGTAACTAGCTTATTATCCTAGCTTTCAAGAGGTATTTACTATCCAGTAAATCCGTGCGGCGAGAACCGCAGCCGAGGAAAGGAGCGTTGTGAACAAGGAGTGCGCCTACATAAGTTCCACGTTTAGAGAAGAGGACAGCGTTTGGAGGTAGTTTTTCGCTCTGTGTAACTAGCTTATTATCGTAGCTTTCAAGAGGTATTTACTATCCACTAAATCCGCGCGGCGAGAACCGCAGCCGAGGAAAGGAGCGTTGTGAACAAGGAGTGCGCCTACATAAGGTCCACGTTTAGAGAAGAAGACAACGTTTGGATGTAGTTTTTTAGTCTTAACTGTGTAACTAGCTTATTATCCTAGCTTTCAAGATGTATTATCCGCTAAATCCGTGCGGCGAGAACCGCAGCCGAGGAAAGGAGCGTTGTGAACAAGGAGTGCGCGTACATAAAGTCCAGGTTTAGAGAGTAGGATAGCATTTAGAGTCAAATATCTTCTCTCCGCTCAATCTTCGCAGCTGAAACAGGTCTAGTTTGTAAAAGGAAAAACGCGCGAATTTCGATACAAATATAGTAATGTCCATTTTTATTATGCCACCGTTTCAATTCTAAAGCGTCTACATCTTTCAGATGTCGGAACATCGCGAAACTCCTGTACATCCACATGCTGGGCTACCCCGCGCACTTCGGTCAGTTGGAATGCCTGAAGTTAATTGCGAGTCCGCGGTTCACGGACAAACGCGTGGGCTACTTAGGGGCCATGCTGCTCCTGGACGAACGTCAGGATGTACATCTTCTTATCACCAACTGTTTAAAAAAGTAAGTAACGAAGATATTACACATTTGATAATTATAATAATTGCTCGAAACAGCCTAGGCCTTTTCGAAGGTTCCGGGATTTGAATCCCAGGCTCTAATGTTTAGGAAGTACGTGCGTTTAAGCAACTCAAGATATGGTGAAAAAAAAAAATTAAGTTTGTATGCCTGAGAGTTTTCCATAATGTTCTCAAAGCCAACCTGAAGCCTCAATAGCCCAACGGTTAAAAGTGCGGACTGAAAACTCTAATAGGTCGCAGGTTCGTGCCCTATCCGTTGCACTATTGTCGTACCCACTTCTAGCACAAGCTTTTCGCTTATTTGGAGGCGAGAGGAGAATATAAGTCAAATTCAGCTTGGCTAATAGGTTTTTTTTTTTTAAAAAAGGTGGGTGATTTTTCCAATCCGCACTTTGCCAGTGAGGTGGAATGGATGGTCGTTTCTGAATTAAATAACTGTGACACACAGACAGAAGTTCTGGACGAAACTATAAGGGTTTTTTGTTTTTCTACGGAAACATATTTAAGGGACGTTTGAAGCGGAAAGAAGCCCTACAGAATTAGTGACGCACAAGTGGTATCTGTTTACATAAAAAAAATATCCAATGAATAAGATGAATAATTTTATAAGCTTTTGTCACGTGCGAGACTTCGGTCGTTCGGTCGTTACCTCCCTATCGTTTAAGACGTCCTCCCAGGCGATTTAACGCTCCGGTACGATGGCGTGTAGAAACCGATTATGGGTATGGATTCCAAGTTAGCTCTCTAAATTGCATCGTCACTTACCATCAGGGGAGATCGCAATCAAGGGCTATCTTGACATCAATAATCGCACATTACTACTATTAACATACGAGTTGTATTCACGACATCAAGGTGCGTTAACCTCGTCAATAAATCCAACAACGTTAGAGCAAGGTTACGATGCGGTCTTGTTGATTGAACACTTCATTACGTGATCCGATCTCGGTTTTATATTAGACACATTATTGTTTCTGTAGTTACCTGTCCTTATAATAAGGATATCTGCGTCATAATGGAAAGGATGACTGGGCTTAATTATTTCAATTTGATGTCAGGCATAATATTAAAATTGCAACCACGAGCAATACTGAAAAAAGTAATATTTTACTGTAATCCGCCAAACAGAAAAAATCTGTTTAAACGACTTCTTGTCAACACACGCCGCCTGCGCTGTACACCGTCGCTTCTCCAGAATAGAAGAATCACCGGAATAACACAACGCCAACACGTAGCGCCACACATAATCCTTCAAAACTCACTGGAGTGTGTTCCTGCGGGAATCAAACTTTAATCCAAGCAGACGAAGTCGCGGGCGGAGGGGGAATAGAAAGCCTGTGTTTGGAGCACACACTAGTGCACTATAATATCTCCCACGCAGATGGCTAATCTCGGCGGAGATCAGACGCCGTGGCCGGATTCGTCGGGAGGTCATTATTATTTTTTAAATAGACTTCCACATGCTTCGGTCATGCTTCGCTTGCATCCAGCGGTTCACCGTAACGTCTATATAAAATTATTTGCGTTAAATAATTAATTTTTGCTGATATCTCCATTGTTTCCACAGCGACCTCAACAGTAACACCCAATTCGTGGTAGGACTGGCGCTGTGCACGCTCGGAGCCATCGCGTCCCCGGAAATGGCGCGAGACCTCGCTTCGGAGGTCGAGAGATTAATCAAATCTCCAAACGCTTACATCAAGAAGAAGGCGGCGTTATGCGCCTTCAGGATCATAAGACGAGTTCCAGATCTGATGGAGATGTTCCTACCTGCTACTAGGAGTTTGCTGACGGAGAAGAATCATGGTGAGTCTGAAGGCGTTTTGGTTATCCACAAACAAAAGCTGCGAAAGGTGTGTCGAGAAGCCATAAATTCTTGTTTAAGTCTTCAACCAACTGCTACCCTTCAATAGGTTTTTTTTTGTCAAAGAAGGGATTTATCCATGACTAGCTTTAACCCGCGGCTTCGCTCACGTTAGGTTCGATTTTTTAACCCCCTATTTAACCCTCTTGGGGTTGAAATTTTCCAAAATCCTTTCTTAGCGGATGTCTACGTCCTAACAGCTACCTGTATGCCAAATTTCAGCTCGATCGGTCCAGTGGTTAGAGCTGTGCGTTGATAGATCAGTCAGTCAGTCACCTTTGCCTTTTATATATTTAGATTTTTATCTATGAAAAAATCGGAACCTCTAATAAACCGGCTAAAGCTATTATGTTATCTTGTCATCAGGCGTCCTTATCACCGGGGTGACGCTCATCACGGAGATGTGTGAAAACAGTCCGGACACACTCAACCACTTCAAAAAGGTAAGCCAATTTCAATTCTATGACCCATGTATATATGGTACACTTTGCTGTAGCTAAGTAGGTACTAGTGTGTTAATAGATTAACGATGTTTGAATAAAAGTGTGTTTGTTGACTGATTAGCTAATATTAATCCTGCGTTAATTTATTGATTTTGTTAGGAAATGCCCGTTGCGTGTTTAATTCTTACAGTACACATTAAAAATCTTAGGGCGGGTTCCAGTTTTGTATCACTTTAGTGTATAGATACCTATTATTATTTAGGTACAGTCGTAGTAAAACAGGTCATAACTTATTTGTTTTTTTTGACCGATTTATTTTTTTTACTTCATACTAATATTATAAAGGCGAAAGTTTGTATGTGCGTGCGTGCGTGCGTGCGTGCGTGCGTGCGTGCGTGCGTGCGTGCGTGCTTGCGTATGTGTGCATGTGTGTGTGTGCGTGTGTGTGCATGTGTGTGTGTGCGTGCGCGTGTGTGTGTGTGTGTGTGTGTGTGTGTGTGTGTGTGTACTCCACACCACAACGAATGAATCCATTTGAGTGTTAGGAATGGAACTAGCTCACACCCAGGATTAACACATAGGCTACATTTTATTTTGGATAACTAAAGAGTTCCCGCGGGAATTAAAAAAAAATCTTAATCCACGCGGATGTCGTGCAGTAATTAATGAATGTCAACATTTTGTCAAATACCCATTTATGTAGATATAGTTTGCGTATCGTTGCGGGCTGCGGCCTCCTTACATAAGTCCTAGTTACTCGCGTTGCCTGTCGCGCAAATGAATATTTATGATAACGTTAACTGCAACGAGTTGAATACTATCACCCACTACGTTGTTACGTGATCACTACATATTATTCAAACAAAGTCCCTCCGTTTCATTGCGGCTACCCCATTTCAAAACCTAGTAAGTGGGATTGACAAAAATTTTACGGGAGACAAAAAAAACATATCTGTGGTAGCCCTTCTGAACTCTTCAGTATCTGTTGATGAATTAATGTTTCGTAAATAAACTACTTTGAAAGCTTTTTTTTTTTGATATATTTATTACTTCGCTAAGCCATCTACCACAAAACATGATTTTTTGGTCTCCTGTAAAGTTTTGTCAATAACACTTACTAGGTTTTGAATTGGGGCAGCCGATTTGTCTGCCTGCGTTAAACTCGGAAACTGACGTCATATACTCGTACCTACAAACCAATTCTACTCGTAAATTGATTCACCTTTATAGACATCCACTGCTGGACGTAGTTTTCTTGTTGGAATTTTCACACGTCGCGGTCTTGCGCCGCTTGTATCCAGCGATCCGCTGCAACTTGTTTGATATTATGATCAATTAAAAATTCGCCGCCATCGTCATCCAATAGAAATCCACTGGACATAGGTCTCATTTTAGGAATACCACATGCCGCGGTCTTGCGCTACTTGCATCCAGACGCTCCCTGCGACTTATCAGATGTGATCGGTTTTCGGAGGTTTATAACTAAGCGTTTTCGTTTAATAGATAAAATATAAGCCTCAATAGCCCAGTAGTTATAGGTGCAAACTGAAACTTAAAGGTTGCAGATTCGATCCCCACCCGTTGCACTATTGCCAAGTTTTCACTTATTTGGAAAGCAGAACATCAGTCAAGTTCGGCTTGGCTGATATTCTTTAAAAAAAAATCTTAAATGAATTATGATTTCGTTACCAAGCACCAAGCTGTTTGTATACAGATAATACTTGAATCTCACTTGAACATGGATCGATCTCGTTAGACGGGTTTAATTCAAAAAGAAATTGCCAGTCAAGTTTTAAATGGAGGCAGGCGCGTTTGGAATGTTCAAATACTTTCGCAGAAATAAATACCCTTTGAAGTTATGAATAAGCCTCTAGAGACGGCCGCCGACGGTACAATTTATTTACTTATACTAGCCGATGCCAGCGACTTCGTCCGCGTTGTATAGAGGTTACTTAATTCCCGCGGAAACTCCCATTTTCTGGGATAAAAAGTAGCCTATGTGTTGTTCCAGACTATAATAATCTATCTCTGTGCCAAACAGCCAAATCGGTTCAGTCGTTGCGGCGTGATTGAGTAACAAACATTCATCCATCCAGCCATTTATCCAAACTTTCACATTTATAATATAAATAAATAAATAAATAAATAAACATTTATTCAGCTTACACAAAAATTAAAATTACTATGTATACGATAATATCTACTTGTAATAAATTAAGTAAGTCTACGTTGCTTATAAGAATGACCCTTATATTATTAGCAATAGAAGACATTATGTAGGCTTAGCTCAGGGTCAGATTGAATTTCAGAAAATCTTTCTTAGTAGAAACCTTACCTTACCTTACCGTAGTGAGTCATTACTTATTACTTAACATCTACCTTATAGGCTCTGTTTAGGTTTAGGTTTTCATACAAACATATTATTTTTGCTTTAGTTTAGAAATTGATATGAAACGTTGCAAATACGAGATATTGAGGTTTAAAATTGTATTCCGTTGAGAAACAATAAAATGAAAATGCAGTAGTTAAGTGTCTCCAGTACAAATGACAAAAAAGAAATCTCTTATTTTTCGGGATCAAAAGTAGCCTATGTTATGTTATTCCAGACTAATCTATCCATTCATCCATTCGTCCATCCAAACTTTCGCATTTATAATATTAGTAGGATAGGATTAATAAGGATACGAAAATTAATATTGTGTTACCTTATACGTCACATGGTGTTGCTGTTACATCACTCCATGAGAATGCCTGATAACGATAGCTTATCGATATACAGTAAAAGCTCCTTATTCGCGGGGTATACGTTCCGTAAATATGCCGCGAATACAGAAACCGTGAATACAGAATGGTAATTTGTATGGGATTATAGGGGATACGTTCCTAGGTGACAAAATAAAAAACAAACATTAAAAAAAATAACAATTTAATTGAAGTTTTTGACCATACTTATTAATTATATTATCGTCAGGCTTAGGCAAAGGTTTAAAGAACTTTGTAATTTTTTCTTGCTTGGCAGTTTTTAAAAGCTCCTTCAGTTCAAACTGATATTCAGCAGTGGCATTAGCAATTTTCCTCTTAAAAATAAGACTTCGTTCCATGGACGGATCAATTTTCATAAAGAAATCACACAGCTCATTTGCCATTCTTAAACCTTCACTAAGATTTTTCAGATTAAATGTCACATTTCCAGGCTTCAACAAGCCTCTTCTTCAATGGGCTGTGAATTTAACATTTCTTTCAAGTCGGTTTCAGTCAAATCTTCATCTTGCGATTCAAGCAACTCCTGAATGTCACTTGATTCTATCTGTTCGAATCCATCTCGCCCTATTTCATTCGCAATTTCGGCTATGTTTGCAGTCATAGTCCGACTAAATCCGCGAATAAAGAAATCTTTAGCCGCGAATAAAGGAATTGGGTCACAATTTTTTAATCCGCGAATAGTGAAACCGCGAATGAAGGAAGCGCGAATAAGGAGCTTTTACTGTACATTGTTTAGTTTCATTTCATTTATTGCGGGAAAAGATTTTCCATCTCTCTCTTATCTATAAGTGAATTTTTTTTATATCTTGTTAGTCATGCGCTAATGGGAAACCGTAACACAAAACTGAGGTTACGCAGAATTATCGGGAGGAGTAAATTTTATAAAGAAGGGGTGAAGGGGTTACCTTAAGTGTTTTTTTAATAAGGAATTGTAATATCTTTTTTTTTTTTTTTCACAAAAATATGTTAAATTTTATTGTCTTTAATTGCACTCGGGCCTACTGAATGCAGTTAAATTAATATCTTAACATTTGACGGATCAAAATGACGGGTGGATTGTTTATAGGGTGGATTTTCAATTCGAAATCGGCATATAATTTTATACGCTGATATTAAGTACTTTTTTTTGTTCATAAAAATATTGTTATAAGAAATAGTGTACAAAAATACTAATGCTATTTGTTTGTGTTGTCCCGTAGGAGAGCGGTCAGCGCGAGGTAATCACAACCGCTGATCCCTTGCACTTTAATTTAGCCTGTTGACTCTTAATCTATCTTCTAGGCAAGCGCGCTCCAACCTAGACCTCATCAGTGCTATCCAGTATTGATTGTCGTCAAGCGCAAGCCTATTTCGGATAAAAAAGAAAATCTATCTCCTTCATAAAAGATATTGTTTACCATGCTTTTAATACAAGCTAATTATATAAGGAATATTTTTTTTTCTTTATAATCTTTATTTAAAATAGTTCGGTCCGAATAAAACTTTTGTCTTTCTTGCAAACATTTTACTAAAAGTATCCGTCCACTACACAAGATAAAAAAAAAATTAACGACAAAATATTTTATATACTTTCGATGGTATGGTATTGTGAAACTGTCGACCAAATAAGGGCTGCTTACGCAGTCCAAAAAAAAAGAATTGATAGTATAAATTCCAACATAATAATTATTTATATATAATAACTAACCAGGGTTTATTTAATTTTAATTTTTGGTTTACAATAATGTGTAGTAGACGGAAAACTTATATTTATACTATGCTATTGTCAACAGCCTAAATAAAATAACAAATTCGCATGAATGTATAACTATTGTGCTGGATATTTGATATATTAAATGTACGGAATTTGACATGTTACATGTAAAGTAGGCTGTTCGGAAGTCTTACAGTCCATTAACGGTGAACTTTGAGTCGTGACCTTTTATACTACCTAGTCTATATCATCGATATAAAACCAAAGATATACATTACATGTTTCCTTCGAAATATGATTCGAGTGTCCAAGTGTTGATTGCGTTGATGAATTTTTACATGCAGATTTCGGTTAAATAATAATTTAAATTATGAAATTTAACTTAAATTTCATTCTGACTGCAAAGTTAATCGAACTTTCTAGAATAGAATAATTATAATGTTCTTCTGACATAGCCACTTCTGCCCATCTCAATAGAGACTAGCCAATTTTTTTACCTTATGTCTCTCTCACAAGTAAGATGATTCTAATCAACTACAGAGAGTGCTCGAAAAATATTACCCTCCATCAGCAGTAGAGTAAAAATAAATTGGACTTCACACTGTGCGGTGTGTGTGTACTATTATAGTATGGTGCGACACACAAAGATGGTGAGGGTGACATTAAACGAACCATTTCTGTCCACTCTTGTCTGTCTGTTGCCTCGATTTACAATGACGACTTAATATTTGCAGTAGCTCCCTAAATATCACCTACGACTATGCTACACCGCTTTGGGTGTACTAAGACATATGAACGAGTATTATATTTCCTACCTAATCTCAAATGTTATCAAAATTATTCTGGAATCAGCCAACACAGTATTGTACATGATGACTATGATTATCTTCGTGCCCATTCCCACGCAAGAATGTATATCTAGGGCTTTATGTATATCTAGGGCTTTATGTATATCTAGTGCTTTATGTATAGCAATGACCTGCGACCATCTTGATTGTGTGACCTTAGCGCAATCAAATGGATAGCATAATGCGGACATTTTCCTCACAACTTTTTTTCTTATATTTAACTATTTCTTTTCCAATCAGGAACTTTTTTATAACATAAGTATGAAAAAGTTTTAACCTACACATCAAAAATTGCAGGATGGTCAGGGATAGAACCCCTAGAACCCCTATCTCTAGGGAATCGTGCTCTGAGTGTTTGACCATTTTACACTACGTCCTCGGTCCAGCTGCGCGTCAGCGACCAAATTAGCGCTGCAGCAGTGACACGTTGCAGTTATGGACCTACTTTTTTATTACCCCGATTTTGTTGTAACTTTCGATAGGAAAAAATAGACGTAACAGTTAGTTATTATTTCTTTATTTTATATCAAAGCAAAATAGATACAGTAGATGAGTTTTAGTAAATAAGTTTGAAAAAATAGTAAACATAAAGTGGACTGAAAGGCTTTCGGCTTATAACCGGTGGAAGCATTTTATATAGTTAAATGGATTTTATTAAAACATATTATTATATTATTATTATATACATAGTTATTCGACCTACATCCTTATATACCACAAGTAAATCGTACTACAGCATTTAAAAACTTAATTATCTTACTGTAATTAGTATTTTATCTTTTTTTTTGAATGTAGGTAGTTCGAAATTAGCATAGTTACAGTATTTTAAAGTACTAACCCATTGTCACTTGTTTGATCAGATTATAGTACCTACCTACCAAGTAGAATCCAAACTCACGAGTTTGATACTTTGAATACGCACCAAACCATGTGACTAATATGCATATTAATGAAAATAAGAGGGTATTTGTATTTTTAGAAAGTTACTCGTATGTAAATGTCATTTAGTTTCTTCCTTCAGTATTAAATTGATGGAGGTATGGCCTTTGTGTAAGGGAGCATCCATTAATTACGTCCCACCTTAGTGTGAAAGGGGATAGTAAAGGAGGTGGGGAGGGATAGAACCTTCGTGATTTCACACTCATTGTAGGTATATGTCTATGATTTTGTAATACGTAGCGTATCTAACTAATATTAAACTCTAAATGCTTTTTATTTCAACGATAGAATAACCCAAACACAGTTTTATCAACAGTTTACACTGCTATATCCCTTCCAAGTTAGCCCGCTACCATCTTAGACTGCGTCGTCACTTACCATCAGGTGAGATCGCAGTCAAGGGCTACCTTGTCATCGAATAAAAAAAAAGTTTTCGAAAAACAGTTGATCAACACTAGGAGTCATTTAAGTAACTTTTGACACCAGAAATATTTACGTATGCAAAAAAAAAAAAAAAAAACTTAAAAAAGTACTGTTTTTTTTTTTCTTAAAAAGTACTTAACTTACCTTTTCAAGGCCTAACTCGGTGAGTATGGAAATAAAAATCAGTAGAAAGATTTTTACAGATTGGACAAAGTATTGGCCGTCAGCTAGTTAGTTAGGTCTTACATTTTGTTGTGAATTTCTAACATAACAGCAAAAGTAGACGGGACTAAAGAGTGTAGTAAAAGCCGTAAAGTTAGTGTGACGTAATTGATGGATGATCCCTAATTTATACTTTTTTTAATCCTCTCGTATTTAGTCTACGTATTTGCCTGAAGTATATGGTCCTGTGTAAATATGAAACTGTTATAATAAAGCTTTTCATGTCTTGTGTGCATTTGGGATGACAGCTTGCGAAGGTCTGTAAGAAAACTAACTCGTGATATTATGATTGTAGATCGTGCCGAATCTGGTGAGGATATTGAAGAATTTAATTTTGGCGGGCTACTCGCCCGAACATGACGTCAGCGGTGTTTCCGATCCATTCCTTCAGGTAATATGTTTTTACATGGTTTTTACAATATTTTTAACCAATAAATAATTTTACCAAACTCAGTAATTGATTAGGTACACATACATTACGTCTACCGGTACCGAGAACTAATTAAGTCTTAAGTTCAGGATTAAGTCACTAGTAAAATAGAATATGTACCAAGAATTTTTGTGATCCTATAATGAGGGAATAAAATAAAATCAAAAACCCAACTGCTTTAAAGAATATCAACTAAAGGATGGAAGGAGAAAAGGATGTAAGGATTCTAACGATACCACGTACATCCAAATCTTTTTAATTCTTTAGAAGTTATGGTAGAATAAATAGTGATATAATACTAACCCTTATTTATTGCTAGAAAAAATCTTATGTCTACCTGTGCGAAGCCGGGGCGGGCCGCTAGTAATGTATACAAATAAAGAATAAAAAACATCACGCTTGTTCCTTAAATAAACCTCACTTTCAGGTTAAAATCCTCCGCCTCCTTCGAATACTCGGCAAGAACGACGCCGAAGCCTCCGAAGCGATGAACGATATCCTCGCGCAAGTCGCCACCAACACGGAGACCAGCAAGAACGTTGGCAACACCATCCTGTACGAGACGGTGCTGTCCATCATGGACATCAAGTCCGAGAGCAGCCTCCGGGTGCTGGCCATCAACATCCTGGGGCGCTTCCTGCTCAATAACGACAAGAATATACGCTACGTCGCCTTGAACACCTTGCTGAGGACCGTTCACGTCGACACTTCGGCCGTGCAGAGACATAGGACCACCATATTGGAGTGTTTGAAGGTACTACCCGTGCGCATTAACATGGCACCTGGCTCGGAAACAACCTATTTTATTCCTCTATCTTTGTGCCTAATTTCATCCAGATCCGTTCAGCCGTTTTGTGGTGTGATTGAGTAACAAACATTCATCCATCCAAATAATAATAAAGTAAAATATAAATATATATTTTTTTTTTGCACTCAGTTTTCTAAACGTCATTCATTCGAACCAGGTGCCATGTTAATTCACACGAGTTATAAGACAAGAAAAAGAAAAAATGTATAGCTCTTGCAATTCACGAAGGCGCGTAAGCTTTAAGTGTGCGTGCCTAGGTGCCTAGGTGCCAGGAGCCTAGGTGGGAGCGGTCAGGCGCGAGCAAGCTCTCGCTCACACTTATACAGATATGATACATAGACAACCATGAGCCACGCGCCCTTGTGAATTGCAAGAACTATAATAATATGCTGCCCTATTGAAGTCCCGGGTTCGATTCGCGGGTAAGGCCAAAAAATGAATTGGGTTGTTCTGTTAGATAAAATCAGGCGTTATTTTGGGGAAATCCAATGCCTTAATGCCGGTTTCTATCGAATATAAGTCCAGAGTTAAATAGTAAACGGTGTGTCAGCACATAAACCTAATCTCTTCGTTTGTGTCGAATATACGTCTCATCGGATTGTGAGACTGAGGGAATAAAGAGTGCGCCTCTGTTTTCGCACTATAATATTTGGCTGATGGAGTTGGCTGCCGTGACCGGATTTGGTCGGGAGGATTATTATGCCTCCTTTATAAATACCAATAATCTATATAAATATATATATCAACCGATAGTTGCTGGACATTGTTGGACAAAGTTTCTTTGAATAGACTTCCACGGGCTTCAGTCTTGTATTGGCATATAATTTAATATGCCAATACAAGACTGCGGCATAATATGCGGCATTCGTTTTATGTCGTTGGTCCACCTAGTGGTAAGTGGGGGTTCCGCAAACACTACGTTTTCCGGCTTTCCGGTGCGGAGTGGCTATTCCAGTGCTTTGGGAACCCAATGACCATCAGTTCTTTAAGCTATGCGTCTCGCCCTTGCCACTTTAGCTTTGCGACTCGAATATAGCCACGTTATCTATACAAACGTATACATCGTGCGTTTGATATCATAATAATATGTCAATTCAATCATTGCCAATTGATTCCTGCAGACTGTGACTCATCTATTGTGTGATATTAGATTTCTTAGAATATAATATGTATGTAGGTACTTACGGTTAACGAAGACATTCAAATAGCAAAAAATCTACAAAACAGTTTTCGAAATATTCGTGAGACGTTTTTTTTTAAATAAAGAATATTAGCCAAGCTGAACTTGACTTATATACTCCTCTCCCCTTCAAATAAGCGGAAAGCTTGTGCTAGGAGTGGGTACAACAATAGTGCAACGGGTGGGGTTCGAACCTGCGACCTTTCAGTTTTCAGCGCGCACTTTTAACCGTTGGGCTATTGAGGCTTGAACCACACAAGGCGTGGGATTTAAGGTGATGATATCAGACGAGTCGGCCAGAGGCCTGCGGAAGTCCATGCAAGAGACCTTTGTCCAACAGTGGACGTCTATCAGTTGATGAAGAAGATGAAAATATGCCTATAGCAGACTATGCAGTAACCTGCCCGTGTTGACATGCGTTGGATTGTGTGTACCTACGTATGCATTTTTGAAGCTTCATTGTGTATACATAGCATAGTTTTGTTACCTATTGTAAAAATTTTTTTTTTTTTTGAAAAGAGCAACTGCTGATTTTCTTGCCGGCTCTTCTCAGAAGAATCTGCATTCCTAACCGATGGTAGACTTATGACGTGTCATAAGAGCTACAAGTTGGCCTACATGAAATAAATAAAGGAGATTGGGCAAATTTGTATGGCAGTATGACCCAGCGCGGCCAGTGATGAAACTTAGTGTTTTAGTCTCGTCTTGAACCAACAGGTAAAATCTTATCACTGTGAAATATTTTTTAATTTTTTTGTTAGTAAAAAATATGTATGTACGGTGCGATGGCCGGCCAGCCTTTGCAAGCGGCGGTGCGGCCGACGCATGATTAAAAAAACTGACATTAGTTATGAAACCAATTTATGTGTAATAATAATAAGTGTATTACAATTAATCAAATTGAATATATTTCGTTCATGGCCGCAAAAACATCGTGACCGGGTCATTTTGCCCAATCTCCTTTTGAATTTGAATTTGAATTTGACCAGTAACGACTCGGTTTCAGGACCCCGACGTGTCAATACGTCGCCGAGCCATGGAGCTGTCGTTCGCGCTCATCAACGGCCAGAACATCCGGGCCATGATGAAGGAACTTCTGGCCTTCCTGGAGAGGTCTGATGCGGAGTTCAAGGCGCACTGCTCCAGCGCCATGGTGCTGGCCGCGGAGAGATACGCGCCCTCCAGCAAGTGGCATCTCGACACGCTGTTCCAGGTCTTGCTCAAGGTAAGGCGCTGTTTTCAAAAAATCATGCTTTAACCGACTTCCAAAAAGAAGGAAGTTATTAATTCGGCCAGTATCTTTTTTTCTCTATGTATGTCCACCGATTACTCCGGGGTTTCTGCCCCCCGATTCAGACCCTTCCGATAACTTATTTGTCGATCGATTCGGTTTGTTACCGTACGATAACATATATTTCGCTCGCTCTGAATCCACACGACAAAAAGAGATCGATATCTAACCGTATCGACCCGGTATGTTATCGAACAGGTCTGAATCGCCCTGCTGGACCGGTTCACGCGACTTTTTCATCAAACGAATTAAAACTTAGACTCACCTACTGGAGATTAGTCTAATGTTGAGATCTACAGAGCGTGCTCTGACTTAGCTCAAACTCAAGAGTTAAAACGAGACACAAAATATATGTTCCGACACAAATCTGTCTCATTTTGTCTCTGTCTTGAGTTTGAGTAGAGAGAATACGGTCTATAGATTTCACCCTTAGTTTTAAATTAATTGATCGTATAAGAATTCGATGACATGAGCGTCAAAGTGAAATAAATCATATAACAGCAATAAATTAGAGCTCGATTTCGTGTGTGCGTTCTTATACGTTTACGTAGACGATACGCTCCGAATTAAAATCGGTTGTACTGAATTTATGACTTTAAATTAATATTATTAAGGTTCATTTTTCTTTGACGCTAATCGGCTGCCCCATTTCGAAACCTAGTAAGTGTGATTGACAAAATTTTACAGGAGACCAAAAAAAACATGTTTCGTGGTAGACTGCTTAGCGAAGTAATAAATACATCCAATAAAAGCTTTCAAAGTAGTTTATTTACGAAACATTAATTCATCAACAGATACTGAGTTCAGAAGGGCTAAAACCACTATAAGATACCCCTGAGAATCAAGAAATATGACGAAAGAAATAGTGATGTTCACTATTTTACTATTTTTATAGCGATGTTTATTATTAACTAGCTGTGCCCGCGACTTCGTTCGCGTGGAATAGTGACTTTTCGGGGCGCGGCTCTCAGCGTGCTTTATATAGCCACGGACGCTCAGGCGCGAGGCGTTTAGTACGTACTCTGTACGTTAAAAATGTTCGCCGTGATTCTTTGAATTGACATAACTTTTTTATTTATGAACCGATTGACATGAAATAAACACTAAATGTTAAGTGAAGCTTACTACAATATATTAGTGAAAACCGTATCTAAATCGAATAAGCCGTTTCTGATATTAGCGTGCACAAACACACAGACAAACAGACAAAAAAAAATTAATTACAATTTCGGGTTCGGCATCGATATAATAACAACCCCTGCTACTTTTTTTTTATATATTTCCATTGTACAGACACCACTTTTCTACAATTTTATTATATGTATTGATTTCCAGGCAGGCAACTATCTGCGCGACGACACCGTGTCCAACACTATTCAGATAGTATCGGCGGCGCCCGGGGAGCGGCAGGCGTACGCTTCTATGCGGCTGTGGACGTCTCTAGAGCGATCCGCCGTATCTGCTGATGCTACTGAGAAGCAGCCGCTCATACAGGTAAAATTTTTTTAATTTTTTATTGAAGTGTAAACCTACACTTAAAGGAAATAACCTAATAGATTTATAAATACATGTCAAAAATTCAGAGGCCGGCGGGATTCGAACCCACGTCTCTCTGGGAATCGCGCCCGAGTGTGTTAACTGCTACACCACGGCCGAACCATACGTCAGCCACGAAAGTAGAAATTTTTAATAGAAGAAATTTTTGATATGTATTTTATGTATTGTATTTTTGATATGTATTTTATCTATTAGCATACAGGTAAACTCCCTTCGTTTAGAAATGTCTTGTAACATAGTGAGGAAATCAGCGGGTTCTGAGTAGGGATGTAAAGCGGTAATATTACTTTCGTAAAATTCGGTAATTTACCATATTTTACGTAAAATATAAATAAATTACGTAAATTACGGTAAAATTGGGTAAAATACGATTTATCTCTCTAACAAAACTATTGTGACTAGGGTTGCCAGACGTCCCGTATTTCCCGGGACATCCCGTATTTTAGACATAGTTTAAAATGTCCCGGCGGGACTGACTCTGTCCCGTATTTGAACCGTACTTCGTTTTTCATTATGAAATCGATTTTAATTACGATTATAATTACACAGTCCTACAACGAAATTCCTTTTTGAAGTTCAAGTAACGTTTCTCCTAGATTTTTGTGAGTTGAGGAAATATTTTTTTTTATTTTGCAAAATTTTTCTACATGAATATAGCATGACGGTTTTTCATTTAGTTAAACTTATAATTATGATATAAAATGAAGTTTGTCTGATCGGATGGATAATTGCCCTGTTTATTTATTAAAAAAATATATAGATTTCTTTGAGTTCTTAGAAAATCTTCAACAAAACGCAGCTACTATGCGCGTATACGTGCTAGTAGTAAGCATAATTAGGTAATGAAGGTATTTAAGTTTTTTTAACTTTTAAAAAGAAAAAGTTCCTCAAGTTGCACTAGTATTTTAAAATGTTCCTCTTGACTAACTATTCGGATACTAAAAATAATACTAACTATCCAGCTATTTCTTTACTTCTGGTTGTTTTTTTTTTTCTTGAATACCCCAATACATTCTTGATTTTTATAAATGTGTATTGTGAAAAATTCTGATGTATTCTGATGTGATAGAGCCAAACTGACTTCAGATTCGTCATTAGAAGATTCCAAAACCCAAGAAATCAGCACTGACATCAAAAAAGGAAAAAATAATAATTTGTAGGTGTGTTATTGTATTGACGTTTACAGATACCCATGTTCAAACAAATAAAAATATGTTAAAACTGACTCGATCCTCGGAAAAATATTAAAAAAAATGACACTAAATAATTTTGTTTTTTTATTTGTCCCGGGTATAAAACTGAAATCCCGTATTTTTTTGCCCATTTGACCATTTGTCCCTTATAGGCTGAAAAAAAATCTGGCACCCTAATTGTGACCCACACTTTTGCTTGATTTCGTGGCATAATTTACTAAATGCACGTATAGTGCAGTCAGTCAAAACAATTCAACTGATCGCCGATCGGCTTGCCGAATGCTCACTGTTCAGTCGGAATGGCAACAGCGCAAAACATAAAGGCAAACTGCACTAAACGGCAACGTCGCATCGTGCGAGTCGCGCCGCGCGACTCGCAGTACGTATGTTTCAACTACACGCTCGTCTCACCCCCCCGCCATACTTTTCAGCATACATACGTAGCCGGTAATTTTACCGTAATATATATAAATTACCGTAAAATATCCGTATTTTACAAGCTTTTTCGGTAAAATTACGTAATTTTGCAACCGTAGTTCTGAGGGACCTCGCTACGTACAGCAGGTGAAGGGGATCGAATTCACTCTTAGATTGCAATAATTTAATTTCTAAATTGTGTCTAGTCTGGTCTGGTGGGAGGCTTTGGTCGTGGCTAGTTACCACCCTGCCGTCAAAAACGTGCCGTCAAGCGATTTAGCGTTCCGGCACGATGACGTGTAGAAACCGATTCTGGGTATGGGTGTAATGTACACTAGTCTGCTACCATCTTAGACTGCATCGTCACTTCCCATCAGGTGAGATCGCAGTCACGAACTATCTTGTCACCGAATAAAAAAAAAAATTAAAACAGCTGTCTTTATAACATTTTGACATACCCTCCCTCCCTGGCACAGTGGTGAGCGTTACGACCTTAGACTGGAAGATCTGGGGTTTGATTCGTGGACAATTGGCGAAGCAACGGCTGGATCATGCGTCATGCTCGTGAACGGGTGCCACCAACGGGAATGGGTCTGCTTTTGCCTGCCTGTGTTAACATGTATTGGATTGTATTTATTTGTATTTGTATTGTATTTATTTTTACTTGTATTGTACTCAGGAAAATTCATCGTGGAAGCACTGAATACATAGCATAGTTTCAATAACAATTGTAAAATTTTTATTTTTTTGAAAAGAGCAACCGCCGAGTTTCTCGCTGGCTCTTCTCGGCAGGAAAGGCATTCCGGACCAGTGGTAGATTCATTGACGATTCAAAAGTGCTTGTAAAAGTTTATTTGAATAAAAAATATTTCTATTCTATTCTATTCTATTCTATTCTATATGGCCTGCAACCCTGTTCGAGGGAGGCCTGTGCTCAGTAGTAAGTCGTCACTTAGAAGTGGAACTGTCCCGTCGGCAGGTGGCGGCGTGGACGATCGGCGAGTACGGCGACATGCTGGTGTCGGAGGCCAGCAACGCCATCTCCATGGTCGACGACGACGGCGTCGGTGAGACCGGTTCATTGTTATACTAACTACTCCTTTGGGGCCATTCAAGTATTACGTAAGCAGATTTATTACAATTATTTACCCCCCCATTCCCCTTGTCAGCAAAAGTAAACAAAGCTCTTACCCCCTCCCCCCATGCTTTGTCCCCCCAAAATGTATTTTTTTTATATTATAATTGTAATGTTATGATTATAATTTTTAAAATTCCGAAGTGTAGCGAAATTTATAATTTCGCCACACGTTTTCAAACATAGACAATGTGAGGGTTGCCATTCGTGTAAAAAAGTAAATAACTACCGATGACGTAATCATCATCTAGATTCCCCTACCCCCCCATGTCATCCAAAATAAGCAAACCAAAGACCCCCCCACCCCCCATAGTGCTTACGTAATACTTGAACGGCCCCTTTTTCGAAAGTCGGGTAAACCTATGTTACTCCCGATAAAATCAGCTATCTACCAGTGAAGGTCCCGTCAAAATCGGTCCAGTCTTTCCCGAGATAAGTGGCAACAAACAGACAGACAAATTTAAAAAAAATTGTTTTTTGTCATAAGTACCGTATTTATTTACGTATGCATTTAATAAACAGCTGTCATTTTGAAATTACAAACAGACACTTCAATTTTATTTGTTTGTATAGGTTGGCATGCCTAGCGATGCGATTTTAATCGATTGTTTCGATTGTTGAAACATCTGGGAATCGTGCATCGCTAGGCATGCCCATTGCCCATACCCTAAATATATTTCCTTTATAGATGATATTAGTTAATCAAATCAAATATCATTTATTTATACAAAAATATCATTACATACAAATGGATTTTGCCAACAGCTAAGCTAAAATCGTTAGATTTTGTGTTTTAGCTGCTGGAGCTCTTCGTGATCGAAAATTCAGTTTTGATATTATACAAATTTGGTATCATGCTTCATAAAACAGATTGAAATTCATAGATACATATTAGAAAAATAAAATTTTGAAAATAAAAAATAGCTATAAGGTACATAAATTGATCTTAGGGTACATATTAAAACATAAATACAAAAAATGAAATTGGAATTTATACTAATTTTAAACTACTAATATATGCTTGTGTTATTGAATATTAAATGAGTTTGTGTGTGTGTGTGTGTGTATGTGTGTGTTAGGGGGTATGACAAAGTACGCCATAAAAATAAAACTTGTTATCCATTTTTTAACTTATCTTTCAGACGATTTTACCCGTCCTTCAGAAGAGTATGTGATAGACATATACCAGAAGTTACTGTGGTCCACACAGTTATCCATTACTACGAAGGAGTATCTATTGCTATCGCTGGCCAAGCTGTCGACACGGTTTACCACGCGACCTAGTCAAGAGTGAGTGGATAATATTTTGTTTTCTCTTCTCTTTTACCCGTCTGCGCGACGCAAAGGAGGGCAATGTGTATATAATATGTAAAGATGTATGTATGTACATGGTGCTCTGGAGACCAAACGCATGGGCCGATTTTGATGATTCTCACGTCAATCGATTTGTGTTAATCTTGGGAATGTTACTAAAGACATGTCAGTAATCAAAATTTGATGGCGACCACCACAGTCCATAATATGAAAAAGACAAAATGAAAGTTGATCTATGTTAATAGTTAGATAGGATCAGCAAATCCAGTGTTAATCGTAGATTAACTATAGCGGTCAGAATTACAGTGTATTTTTTTTTTTTTCAGCAAAATCCGCGTAATAATTGACACATTCGGTTCGCACATCCACATTGAGCTGCAGCAGAGAGGGGTTGAGTTATCACAACTTTATAAGTAAGTGCAAATAATACGGGTTCATACAATACTGTTTCCAAGAACATCAACCCTTGAATAGCCGCTGAAATTGTAGTGTTCTGTTACATCCCTAACTCACCTACTGCTGAGGCGCTAATATTGGAAAAGGTGCAACTCAACGATATACTCCATGTATTCAATGCATGTATTGCTGAGATACTATTATTTCAGAAAGTGATATTCAGCAATACAATTATCTATAAAAACGTTTAATCGAGGGAAATCTAACCAGTCGTTCTGGTAATTGGCCTAATTGCTGCTCAGCTACGGACCTGGTATTCTTGCCCGCCGGTCTGACCAGCAAGGAAGCTAAGAACCTAAAATAGTCGCCGTAAGACCCTGAGGTCCCGTGAGTCGCGTATTTTAAAAACTATAAGTGATTTAATTAGTTTACCCTTATTGTCAGAACAGTGCGAAATAAACTAAGTTCCAAGTACGGCCCCGTGTTTTTCTTATAAGACCACCGAGCCGACGGACTAACAGTTCGTTTGTTGGTGCGTTAGTTTATTGGTTGGACCTTCAATCACGCAGCAAAGCATTGGATCAGCATGAGTATAGTTTAGAACTTAGAAAGAAACATAAGATACATCTTATCACTAAAAATAGAGGGTTCCCGCAGGAGTTTTAAAAACCTCCCCTCACGCGGACCAACGGGACTTGCCCGCTTCTGCTGGATAGTTCATAGCTTGAACATAGGCTACATTTTATCCCGGGAAATCAAAGAGTTCCCGCGGAAATTAAAAAAATCTTAATTCACGCGGACGTCGTGTAGTAATTAATAAATGTCAACATTTTGACAACAGTCGAATACTCATGTAGATATAGTTTGCGTATCGTTGCGGCCTCCTTACATAAGTCCTAGTTACTCGCGTTGCCGGTCGCGCAAATGAATATTTATGATAACGTTAACTGCAACGAGTTGAATACCACCCACTACGTTGTTACGTGATCACTACATATTCTTACACATCATCTAGTGTGCAATAAAGTTTTTCTGTTCATGTGTGTGTGTTGTCAGACAATACGCGCACTTGCGGCCGGCGCTGCTGGAGCGCATGCCGCCCATGGAGGCCGCCACGGCCACGGAGCGGGAGCGGGACGACAGCGACACGGAGGGCGAGCCAGCGCAGGCGAATATACAAACAGAACAGGTTCATTTTATATATTAACTAGCTCTAACCCGCGGCTTCGCTCACGTTAGGTTCGATTTGTTAACCCCCTATTTAACCCTCTTGGGGTTGAAATTTTCCAAAATCCTTTCTTAGCGGATGTCTACGTCCTAACAGCTACCTGTATACCAAATTTCAGCTCGATCGGTCCAGTGGTTAGAGCTGTGCGTTGATAGATCAGTCAGTCATTCAGTCAGTCAGACACTTTTGCCTTTTATATATTTAGATTTAACTTGACCTGTCACGTGCCTGTATGTAGACTTATTTTTTACTTTTTTAACCGACTTCCAAAAAGGAGGAGGTTATCTATTTGGCCGGTATCTTTTTTTTTTAATAAATACTCCAACAAAAAGTATACGTATAGTAAAGCATTGCCTCCAGCGTCGGTCCGTTGCACCGTTGCGGCGGGATAGAAGGAGAAACGAACAAACAAACACTTTCGCATTTATAATTAATTTTACTAAGTGGACGTAAAGGTGGCAAAAAAATTAGAAAATGCAAAAAAAAATCTATAAATCCGTTATAGCTCTCCAAGTTATCCAACAAAATTTTTATAATATTAGTAAAGCCCAAATTAGACGGTACACCGTTCATCGTTCATTTTTAAGATAAACGATGCACGATACCAGTGAAGGTTTCGTCGCGGAGGCAAAATCGCCTGTGAACGGTGAACGGTTTTTTTTTTGTATTCGATGACAAGACACTGACTTTTTTGACTGCGATCTCACCCGATGGTAAGTGACGATGCAATCTAAGATGGTAGCGGGCTAACTTGGAAGGGGTATAGCAGTGTAAATTCAACCCATACCCCTTATCGGTTTCTACACGCCATCGTGCCGGAACGCTAAATCGCTTGGCGGCACGTCTTTGACGGTAGGGTGGTAACTAGCCACAGCCAAAGCCTCCCACCAGACCAGACCAGAGACAATTTAGAAATTATAAATTCCTAACTGCCCCCGCCGGGAATCGAACCCGAGACCTCCCAGTTATAAGCGCACACCACTGCGCCAGGGAGGTCGTCAACGGTTGGTATTTAGACGGTTCATTATCGATGGCTCATCGGTGATGTCTCGAAAATGAAAGCAAATATCTCGAAAAATGAACCGTCTAATTTGACCTGAAGGATTATTTGGTTTATTTTATTGCAGAATTCGCTGCTAGACTTGATCAACGGTTCAGAACTGATGTCGAATGGTGACGTGGACCACACGCCTGCCGCCACTACTAACAACAATTCTAATACCAATGTAAGTTAATTCGTCTATTATAATAATCCTCCCGACAGGAGATATTATAGTGCACAACACAGGTGCACTCTATATTCCCTCACTCTCTTAGTCTGATGGACCGGAAATCCGACACGACTGAAGAGAGATCAGGCGCAAGAGTGACAACTTTACGTGCTCTCTGAGGTAAGGGTGACGCACCGTCTACTTGACTGCGGGTTAGTATTGGGAATTTCTTGTCAGAATAACCCAATACATTATTTGGCCCGAGCCAGGAATCAAACCTGGCATCTCGTCATCCTCATCGTCGTCTCGTAGTCGAACATGCTAACCAGTAACCACTAGGCCAGTAAGGCAATTCATCTATTAGCAAGAAAAGGTTATAATTATTTTGCTATAATCCGCCAACAGACTATAGCAATAATCATAACCCTTTCTTGCTAATCATGAACTTCCGCATAGTAAAGCCTGAATCTATCCAACATCCAAAATTCATCTATTACCAAGCTATTAAATGTATCGTATTAGATATAGTACGATTTGATAAATCTTTTTTCCCATTTGCAGGATATCTTGGATCTCCTGAGCGGACTGGACCTCAGCACGCCCAGCTTGCCCACGCCCACGCCCAGCGTTGCGGTGAGCGTGGCCAACAACAACCTCACGTCGCCCTCGTTGCTGCTGGACGGATTATTTGCGCCAGAACCCGCGATCACGCAGCCTCAAGGTGAAATTTGAATAAACGTCTACGTCTGAGCGGTGTGAGAGTGCGGTCTATAGATTTCAGGCTAAGACTGAGATCTATAGAGCATGCTTTGACATGGCTCAGACTTGAGATAGAGTTAAAATGAGATACGAATATGCTCTGACATAAATCTGTCCCATTTTAACTCTGTCCTGAGTCTGAGCAGAGTGAGTGTGGTCTAAAGATTTCAGCCTTAGTAACAAGTGGTAGACATGTTTAGGCCATAAAAGAAAAAGAGTTTATAAAGATTGAACTGGATATTTATTGGGAACACAAAGAAACACACGTTAGCCGGTGGTCAGTCGTAGGCAAAGAGAACGTAGAAACTTAGATTGACGTTTGACAGGAGCAAAAAATATCAAGTAACCACAGACAAACCACCGTACTCTATAATGGTTCGTTTACACATCCAACAGTGTAACGTTGTGTGTTGTCAGAGTGCGTGGTGCGCGCGCTGGAGCGCAACGGCGTGGTGGTAGATGAACTGGATATTTATTGGGAGCACAAAGAAACACGCGTTAGTCGGTGGTCAGTCGTAGGCAAAAAACAGGAGCAAAAAATATCAAGTAACCACAGACAAACCACTGTACTCTATAATGGTTCGTTTACACATCCAACAGTGTAACGTTGTGTGTTGTCAGAGTGCGTGGTGCGCGCGCTGGAGCGCAACGGCGTGGTGGTAGATGAACTGGATATTTGGGAGCACAAAGAAACACACGTTAGTCGGTGGTCAGTCGTAAGCAAAAAACAGGAGCAAAAAATATCAAGTAACCACAGACAAACCACCGTACTCTATAATGGTTCGTGTACACATCCAACAGTGTAACGTTGTGTGTTGTCAGAGTGCGTGGTGCGCGCGCTGGAGCGCAACGGCGTGGTGGTGGAGCTGTGCGCGCTGCGCGGCGGCGACACGGCCACACTGACGATGCGCGCGCGCTCGCACAACGCCGACACGCTCACGGACTTCCTGTTCCAGGCCGCCGTGCCCAGGGTGAGCGCCCACCTCCTTAGCATTATTAACGTTTACTTTGAAACTGTGGAACCAACTTGGTGTTCCCACTAAATAACAACATGAGGTTATACAAGGGGCGGACAAACAAATTCCTAAAAAGCCGGCAGTTCATTGGTGGTGCCTCAGGTGCTACAAATGTTCATGGGCGGCAGTAATCTCTTAATAGGTTTAATTTATTGGGTTTCTCTGTCAAAAAGAAATTCTACTCTATTATTATATATTCTACTAGCCCAGAGTTAGGAAGTTGGCGGTGAGTCACCTCCGGTTTCCGGAGAGCACGTAAAGCTGTCGGTTCTTGCGCCTGATCTCTACTATGAGAGTGAGTACACTTGTGAGCTTTTTTTTGTATTTTGCATTGTAGTCTATCCGTTCTCGTGTTTTGTTTCGGCAGACATTCCGACTAGACATGATGTCACCATCGGGAACTGTGTTGACGCCGCAGGGAGAAATCACACAAGTTCTCAAAATCACCAATCCATCCAAGGTAACAATCGTTTGCTATAAACTACCTTTCTAACTATGTAGAATAGTTGACTACAGTTTGTATAATCCTCACATGATGTAATGTTTAATTACTAAAACGCACATAACTCCAAAACGTCAGAAATTTGCTAAAACGCACATAACTCCGAAACGGCAGAAATAGGCACTTCTGCCGGCCGAGATCGAGATCTATGATTAACACTGTATTTGCTGTCCCTACACAAAAGACAAATATGGATCATAAAGCGCCACATTTAACATACGAGTGTCTCTGGAACTAATAATATTGCAAAAGGTGATCCTTAGGCGATAATCTATGAAATCACAAATTAATTATAGAAGTCGTTGCGCCTTTTAAAAAAAAAAACATTCTGAAGCAAAGCTGAAGTTAACCAATATCCTCCTATCCCTTCCAAATAAGCGGAAAGTTTGTGCTAGGAGTGTGTACGACAATAGTGTAACGGGTGGGGTTTGGAATGTTACCTATTAGTTCCAGAGACACTCGTATAGCTGCTTAGTGCTTACAGCGCCAAAATGGCGTCAATCAAGTCGAAAATCAGGTAGAACAGCAGCCTCCCCAGTGTTAATCTATACTAATATTATAAAGCTGAAGAGTTTGAACGCGCTAATCTCAGGAACTACTGGTTCGAATTGAAAATTCATATTGTGTTGGATCGTCCATTTATCGAGGAAGGCTTTAGTCTATATAACATCACGCTGCGACCAATAGGAGCGAAGCATCAGTGAAAAATGTTGCAAAAACGGGGAAAATTATCCATATTTGAGGGCTTCCGTTGCGTGCGCTGCGTAAACGGTTCAAGTTACCCAAAAAATATATATGAAAGAATTATTAAATGATCTTCTGTCACAAGAAAATAAAGCTAAGAATATCATTTACGCAGAAGTACTTTAAAATATATCTTTTAAAACTTAATCGCGATCGTAATAACAGAAATTGTCGCGGACGAAGTTGCGGGCAACAGCTAGTCATAGATAAATTAACATTAATCATCTAGTTTAGAGCTTCACGTTGGTCTATTTCAGACGCCTCTCCGCCTCCGGATAAGAGTGTCATACAACATCGACGGGAACCCGATCCTGGAGCAGGCGGAGGTGAACAGCTTCCCGCCGGACCTGTTCAACTGACGCGCGCCCCGTCCCCATCACCACCAGCTCGGCTGTACAGAACTATGATTACACACTTAACGTTAACGTGCGGAGGAAGGTTGTTCCAACACCACCAAGAGGTGAGTATGGGCAGGAGACAAAAAAATTATCCACTGACAGGAGATAAAATTATCTTCTCTATCCTAAAGCATGGCAACAGAGGAAAGGAGAAGTATATTTCTATAAGTATATCCGCTATGGATAATATTTCCACCGTTTTGTTATGCTCTACGGGTGGATAAACCTAAGCGAAGGGATAAATATTTTATCCTTTCCCCGTGGATAATATATCCCCTGCCCATGCTCGCTCTGCTGGGCTATTCTCTATGGAAAGTAGCCAATTAAGAACTGTCGAGCCTTCATTTTGTATGACGAAATACGGATTTTAAGGTTCTTTGTTGCCAACTTTCCATTATTTTTACATAGCCACTGGAAATGTCAAAACTAGTGTAATTAGAGAATACGACAGTAGGTATCGTCTTTCTAAGGCTATCTAAAGAGTTGAAAGGAAAAGAAACTGAATAAAGAGAGGTAATAATAGGTGAATAAATAGTCTTGCCGCAAAAATTAAATCGAGCGGTAAACTAGTGTTTATTTTAAATCGTACTAACAAAGGGGATATAATAAGTCGACCAACAAAATTTATTTTTTGGCATCAAAACCTAGCTTCTAATTTAATAACTCAGCAACGGGAAAATGATGAAGCTTCTAATATACTAACTCGGCTTCTTCACAATGGCCACAAAATATTCCAAAGAAAGCATCAAATAAAGAGCCACTATTTTTATTATTGTCCACTGCCACTGCACGATTTGGTGCGAGTGAGATGGATACGACTGGCCATTTGCACGATTTCGTTGGTGCGAGTGAGACGGATGCGACTGACAATTTGCACGATCTCGTTGGTTATGGCTATTTGCACCAATCAGAGAGCGCCATTCAAAACATGCATTTGTTTTTTTTGTTGTTCTGTTGGTAGTGTGTTAATATTGCAATTATTTTTGTATAATTTTTTCTTTAAACTAAAGTTAGGTTAGGTTAGGGTTATACATGAATATTCAGGTGCCCGGCCGAAGGCCGGGCACTTAGGTTCTATTGGCATCGTAAACCTACCTAAAACTAAAAAAAAAGTTGAAAAAAAATTTGATTTTTTTTTTTTTCAAAAATGTTACTTATAATCTTATGTGTAGGTATTTATCTTGAGTTAAATTTAAAAACAATCATTTTTTTAATTTCATTTTATCAAAAAAAAAAAACGTTTTTTTATTCAGTTAGAAACATTTTTTATTTCATTTTTCTCACAAAAAAAAAAATTAAAAATGTGGTTGAAGATTTGGTGTATTATTTGATGCTAATATTTAAGTATTTTAGGAGTTCACGGTTTGAAGCTAAGTTATAAATATAGATGCTAAAATTATATTTTTTAGAGGCTCACTAGTTGAAGCTGACTTAGTAATTTAGAAGCCAATAATGGTATTAAATAGAAGCTCGTTTAATTACATGCCCTAACAAAGGGTACTTGCCTATATTATTTGACTTTGATCGTTATTTTATATGTACTTACTTTAAAAACAGAAAACTTGGAAAACAGAAATTTAAAAATTCTTAAATTGATAACTACCCCCATTACAAGAATTAAACACTTTTTACTTATTCATTTTAAAGTAATACACAAAGTTTCTATTTTAGATATTGAGATGTTGAGAAAGTTTTTGAGGTTTTTTTTTAAAGACTGTCATTCTATAAAGGGACTGTAAATCCTCTGGAAAATTGTAGTTTGGATAAAGTAAGTACATATTATAATGATCGAAATCAAACAATAGTATTAATTCTTTTGTACATAATCTCTAAACTATAATTAACAGCTCAGACTATACCTTTTCTGAAGGGAAAATTGTGACAGGGATAGAAATATATTGAGAGCTGAAAATTTACTTAAGAACAATGGATAGGTGTACAAAGGAATTAGTGTCATCTACCCTATTTGCGATGGAATTAAAGGCTAGGGGGAGGAAAAAGGGCATTTTCAATTGACGATAGGACAAAGTACAGTGAGAGATAAAATAATGCTATCGAACAGGCGTAAACAAAAAATACTTTAAATGGTTGTAGTGTAAAATGTTTTAATCGTTGAGGGCAGCTATGATTATAATATTTTTAATAATAATAAAACATAGTTACGTACGTTTTTTGCTTTTAGTGAAACACAGAACTTACTTTAAAAAAAAAGACACTTTGTATTTTCTCTAAGAAATCTTAAAGCAAAGCAAAAGTTATTTATATGAAACTATACTTACATTAAAAATTTTGTAAAATAAATAAATCGTCTAAATAAATTCTGACATTTCTGTGTTTTTCTAAAAATGCGTGATTGCTGTGTATTGTATTGAAATTATAATATGCGCCATAGTGGTGTCAATTCTGTTGTACACAATCACTACTCTACTAACTCTAAGCCAAACTGACAGCTCTTAAAGTAATACTGTGAACATTGTGAAAAGGATAGCGCTAATTTTGGTCAAATTATTTAAGAGATTGTGTCCAACATAATTAGCACCATTATGCGGGTAGACAAGCCGTTTTCCGCGTGTCCGCGACACTGCCCACCTTAACTTCGTGCAAATTTCAAACGCCGTGTCGCGGAATATCCGCTCAGATCCGTTCGGAATAGAATTTATATCGAAAAATTCCGCGCCGAACTAGATTTGTCCCTATCTCTATTTGGGGACAACACTTAAAAGTACTGAATTTCCTATTAGTATGTGTGAAATGTAGCTGCCACTTTCGACATTCCACTTCTTAGATAGATTTTTTTCTTTCGGAAAATTAGAATAATAAGGGCCCGAACGCGTGGACGGATAAAATATTGTACCTATTATAAAAATGTTTTATTTTTATTACGCATTATTTTGAACAACTATTTAAGAATCGGCTGTTATATTTTTGTAATATTTTGCACGTGAAAGTATAATATTTAAAATTATCATATTATTTCAGTATTATAATAATAATAATCTCAAATAAATTCACAGACATCACAGACGGTTATTGAATTTGTTATATTAGTTATTAATATAAAAGAAATATGTGCATGATAAAAAGAAGCTATAAACTTTCTTTACAATTAAAAAACATTTTTAAACCGAATTTTCATTCGCTTAGTTTTTATTTATGAGGTGGTGAAAATTATTTTTAATATTCGACAAATCCAGGTATTCAGTGTTTTCCTTTCTCGTTATTCTACTAATTCTACGTACTGTATAAGCGAGTTTCTTTCTTTGCTCATTTTATAATTTGGCTAACATAATATTATTATAGCGTTTTTACAATAACTATTTGGGTATCGGCCTGCAGTATGTTTCAATTTTTTTTTATTCAAAAGCTAAATTTTCTCGAGAAGAGATTGTTTTAAGGTCCCGCCTACACTGTAAAAAAATGGCGGTAGCTTGAAATTTTGAAAAGCATTTTAGAAAATAATATTTTTGCATGAAAGAGTTTATTAGCCGATTTCGATTATTATGTTGAACGTATTATAAGTCTATATTTTTCATACACAATTTTTTTAAAGAATATTTTGCTGAACTTGACTAATATTTTCCTCTACCCTCCAAATAAGCGGAAAGCTTGGGTTAGGAGTGGGTATGCCATGCAACGAATGGGGTTTGAACCTGCGACCTTTCAGTTTTCAGTCCGCATTTTTAACCGTTGAACTATTGAGGCATATATAATAAGTATTAATAAGCTTTTGCATACAAGAAAGGCATCCCAAACCAGCGGTAAATTCATACGCTTGCCATTTAAAAAAATGTGAATAATATAAAAAGTTATTATTTTCTTCTTGGCTCGGTGCCTTAACGATATCGATTCGATTTATGTGAAAACGTTTTAATCCTCGTGTTTTGCGCTGTACATAAAACTGAACTGTTATATTGTAACATAGTTATGTATAGTGGAGCGGATTGTGTGGGAATGTACTTAATAGATTATTTTATTACTAACAATATTAGGGAGGTCTTTGCATAATATGTAACGGAATACACACACTTCTTAAACCATATGTTTAAAATAGAAGATGGAATTAAACGAGTCACGTAAATTATTACGATTTGGTTTATCAGTGAGATTTTAGTAGTAAAATAAAAAATTAGTTTTAAAATTGTACATATATCATTTCTGTTACATTTTGTCGAAAATTGGCATAGAGGTAACTTGCATTACGTCGGCTTTATTTGCGGCTTTTTGTCTTAGAAAATCAAAAAAAAACCCTCGGAATTATTATGAAACCTAAAATCCAAGCGAACAAGGCAATAATATATCCAATATTCAAAAATTGCTTTAATTGCCTTTGGTTATTAATTCGGATATAATGTTCTCGAAAACTAAATCGATTGTTCTAAAAAATGCTGTCTTTTTCACTATGTTCGTTGCAGAAAAGGATGGCATTACTCTTTGAACTGTCAATGTAGTATTATGTGCAACTGCCACACGTCTGCTCCAGTGAGCAGTGATGCCAACCTACTAAACCTATACTAGTCATTCCGTTACGTATGCAAAGACCCTAAAGCTAAACGCCTACAATTCTGCATCGCACGCATTGGGCGGATTTTAGAATCTTGATTTATCGTGCTATGCGCAGTTGTAGACGTTTACCTTAGCTATCATTATCATATTTTAATGCGTGTGATACACTATAATAGGTATATGTAATATTCGTTAATAATTTGGAAGCGTGTAAAGGTGTAGTCTACCCTTTCCTTCTTTTTTTTTTTAAGTGGATTTTTTACCATAACTGTATGAAGGTAATAGCTCTAAAAGGGGTCCACGAACATGACTCCTTTGTCTATATCGGTTGAATAATTGTAGGGTTGCAACCAGTCGATAATACTTTGCTAACTGAACATTTCAAAATGATTATTTTAGTTTAATAAGTAACACTGGAAAGTGTTTGGGATGTGACTTTATACGCCTTTACACACGGCGACATTTTTACAAGTAGTTCAAGTGCGTTTGGCGCAACTTTCGCGCCCATAATTACGTCGTCAGGTGCAAAGGTTCATACTGAGTCCAGCAAATTATCAAAAAAAAAGAGTTTTATTACCAAAAGAAGAAAGGTCAATAGAGCTAAATTAACTTATTTAAGTAACTGAATCCCCAGGCATTTTGTTACAAGTGTTTTGTTCAGAGATTCATTGCTTCAAACGATAGGTATTTTATAATTTAGGTAGTCGGTTTAATATAGGAGGTTAGGAACAAAAAGTGATAAATTATATTTTTACTTTTTTAAAGGAAAATGAGAATTAATTTTAAATTTACCACTTTTAGAACCGAAGGTAAGATTAAAGTATTAGGAATAATTTGAAAATATTAAAAATTATCACTTTTTGTAGCAAACAGCAAAAAGCAAATATATTGTAAAAAAAAATTACTAGCATTTTAGCACGTTTTGGTACGAAATAATACCAAGGGTGGATAGAAATCAAAATGTAGATGTAGGATAAAAATTAAAAAAAATAATGGAAAAATAGCGAATTATCACTTTTTGTTCCTAACCTCCTCATTAGGTTAGTCGTTCCTTTAAGATAATGAGAATTTTTTATTCAGTGACAATTGTAAATACACTATAAAATGAGAAAGAACATATTATACCTAATATAGAATGCATAAATAGTATACTTAGAACCCCCTTCATATTATAAGAACTTTTTATAAGATCTCGCTCGTCTTTGGAGTAGTATAACTTAAAGTTTACGTGACTCGAGCATTTGTTTAAGTTTGTTATTTATGTAAGGGCTAGAAATATTAGTTAGAGAGAGATAACAAAATGGCTTATTTCTTACAACCAAGATGTGGCTGATTCCGTTGCTAAGAAATCTTTACTAAACGTGTATATAAACACCTGCACTATGAAGTGACTTCGTCCCTTGGGACTATAACTTATATACCTTATAGATTCAAAAAAAAAAACTCACACATGCACAGTTGAAGACAGTATAAATATGCGCCATTTTGTATTATTCAGATTAATTTAGATTATGTCTAAACACTAGTGATGTCTTATAGGAAGTTCTTATAGTGTGATGGAGCCCTTACTTTTATTCCCAAGTTGATATTGTTTGGGACATTTTTAACAATTAGGCTGTTAATTTTTATTATTTTTTAAACCTTATTTATGTTATATAAACAGCACAGTTTATCAAGTATTTTATATAACCTTATTGTAAATTACACTTTAATGAAATAAGTTACATCCATGAATGCACGATTTGATTTCTTTGTATTATATAAGCTATGTAGTTACGTACACATTTGAAAGTTTGTCACGTTCTATGAAAAAATTAAAGTTATTTAGCGAATTTTCCAAAAAGTTAATTTTGTATTGTATCCTCTTAACCAAAAAGATTTTATTAAAATATGAAATCAATCTGTAGAGGGCACCTTTAGGATTTTTATCTTGTTGTAAATTTTTCTTCCCTACTTCAATGAATGTGCAAACTCAAAAATGCTGAAGTACATAGCTCAAAAATAAGTTTCCACAAAATCATGGACTTGATCTTTTTTTTCATAATGTAATAAAGAGCTTAGTAAAGTGATTATATCGCAGTTTGGTGCTTGTTTTAAAGTCTGCGAGGCGTAAGCTTAATTAGACAAATATGTGTGACCGATACAGTAAAGTAGCAGTCGGCTTGAATCGCCTTGCGTCCCGCATGCGGTTGAAACCGGTTGTAATGCTTTTTAACAACCGGTTCCTTCGGTTTTGACATCAGGTTTTTAATACTTGGCAATGACTCACACTAATTCTATACAGATACGCCTCACTGACGTAGTACGAACTGGTAGGAATAAATCGAAAATCTAAATTAATTTCGCAATTGCTTTCGATTTTCGATTAATTCGTCCCAGACCCGCGCGCTAAGTAACAATTGAACTATCGAAAACAGTCGATTGTTTAATTGTTAGATATTCTATATTTATCGAATAATTTGATTTTCGATAAATCGCCAATCGCTAGACTACCCTAGTAATTATACAGTTTAGCGAACATACAGTTCAGAAACTATGTGTCGCAGACAATTATTATTGTCACAATCGTGTTGGTTTACAAATGACAGTTCTAGATCTTTAGGCAAGGGAGAAATACATAATATTAAAGCCACATCTGCGTTGATAATAATTCAAATAGATCTGTCCATAACTTTATTTTCTGTCAGTTTTAAATCGGTAAATGCTTGCAAATTGTATGAAGAGATCAAAGATGACATCACAGAATAAAATGCGTATATTTCGATCACAACGTAACCTTGTACATTGAAGTGCTCAGAATCCACTCAGACCAATGGTGGATTGGTATTGGATCCATTAGTGAATCCTATGCTAGTTGATTAAATAGATTGTTTTAGAACTGTATGCTCGCTTAACTGATATCTGGTTGAATAGAAGGCCCTCCAGGATGTGAGATGTTATGGTTTTATGTATAACTTAATAATGCTATAAAAGATGTACATAATGATTAATGATTTTATGTAAATTGGTTAATAAATATTTGAAAATGTTTATATAATCAAGAGTTGTTTTTCTTTTCTGATTTTTACCCCTGTTAAATCTTTAACTTGTAAAATGATAAGACATGTTGTAATTCTTATTTTTTATTACTTAGTTAATGTTTACGAAAAAATAGCATACAAGTTTACTATTGATACATTAATACAATGTTGCTGATTCTGATGTACACAAAACCCCTAAACTTTAGAGGCATAGTACAATTTAAATGACAGAATTGGGTATTTTACTGGTGTCGAAATGTGGATATTCCTTAAATTACAATCGAAAATAACATTTGTAAAAACAAAATAAATTTGTCAAAAAACAAATATGTTGTGTGTATCCGTCTCTTTCTAAAACGATATTTTGTATGGACAGTGTATGGAGCTACTGAATTTGTGACGCCACATGTCAGTAGCGCTCTCTTTGTCTAACAGGATACTTTAAAGCTCCATATTTTCGAGAATAGTTAAGATAATAAAAAAACAAAAATGACATTATTTTTTAATATTAAAAAATTTTATTTAAAAAAAAAAAAATAGTGAAATACCCAATTGCGTTTACTAGTGGTTTGCTAAACTGAGTAGATTCATTCGATCATCGGCGTGGAGGGCGCAGGCCGGCCGCTGACGCTGTTGAAGAGCCGGTCCTTGATCATCTGCGCCATGAGGCCGTGGATCACCTCGATGGTGGTCTTGCACGCGTCCTTGGTCGCCTTGCCCAGCTTGTCCTCGGTGCGCTTCTCGTGCTGGTCCGTGCCCGCCACTATGAAGCCGCCGCGCCCTGCAAACACGTTAACATGCTACTATTGCCACGTTAGAAATAGAAATATTTTTTATTCAAATAAACTTTTACAAGTGCTTTGAATCGTTTATAAATCTACCACTGGTTCGGAATGCCGTTCCTGCCGAGAAGAGCCAGCAATAAATTCGGCGGTTGATCTTTTCAAAAAAAAAAAAATTTTTTTTTACAGTAGGTAACAAAACTAAGCTATGTACACAGTGCTTCCACAATGAAGTTTTAAAAATGCATAGGACCTACATTTGCATGTTACAATCCATCTTAAGAAGGGCAGCCATAAAGTAGACCCATTCCCGTTGGTGGCACCCGTTCACGAACATAACGCATGATCCAGCCGTTGTTTCGCTCAACCATATTTGAGGGAACGTAACAACCCGTTGGTCTAGTGGTTACATGTTTTACGTGACTGCGGATGACGATAGCACCCTTAGAAGCTATAGCTTATCGACGATTCAAAAGCACTTCTAAAAGTTTATTTGAATTAAAAAAAAATCTATTCTAAAAAAAATTTTTATTCTATGCCCGCCTCGGCCACGTGGAGTTAGGTTTTTTAATAATCTTGCAGAACCCAGTTTTCCTGAAATAAAAAGTCGTCACATCTATGACCAACTAAAGATTCTGTAAAAGATGCATTTGACAGAAGGGAGTTTTAAAAGCAAACAAAAATTAATTTTTTAATGCTTTCAAAGTGCTATGGGTCCCCTTTTTAGTCTTTTTGCCGCTGATCTGACAAATCGCTGTCACAAATAACAAGTTTCCGGATTGTGTCTACAAACATTTACTAATAATTTTGCATGTTAAAATAAGAAACTTCATTTGTATGGAGCACGCTAGGTAGAAAAGCAAGGGATTTACGAGACTACATAAAAAATTTAAGAAGTCATATTACTTAACCGTGCAGAATATTTCTGATTTCTTTAATAAACATCCTTTGCTCACCTAAACACACTTCGCTCTGTTCCAACTTGTCGGACAGATCGAATATCTGGCCGGTTGTGTATTCCGCATTGGTAATAAGACTGGAACTAGACAGTGTGTTGACCCAGTACTTGTTCCACAGGGAGTCTAGGAGCCTTCTGTCGAGGGAGGATTTGAAGTACGACACTTCGAGGGAGTAGTATTGCTTGCAGTGTACTCCAAAGTCTTCTATTTTGTTTAGTGGTATGGTTTGGTATTCTGAAGGTTCTTCATTAGCTGGCTTGTAGCCCTGGAAAGGAGTAATGTTTATGTCACATGCTGATTATAAAAATAATAATGTCTTCCTGGCTGAATCCAGCCATGGCGGCCAATCTCCACAGGGATCTGCTATATGCGTGGGAGATATTTTAGTGAAAAAGTGTGTCACACATGTGCAGTCCCTATTCCCTCGCTCTCATAGTCAGGTGGGACAGAAACTCTACTCGACCACAGTCGCTCTCCCAGTAAATTCTCTGGCCTAACCTGGGATTCGAACCTGGACCTTCATCATCTACAGTCTTCTTCTTGTAGGCCAACTTGTTGCTCATATGACAAATCAACTAACCAATTAAGACAGTGGATTCACAGTTTTTCACAAGAAAATACATTAATAAATTACTATAATTATTCATCAGATCTTATAATCTCAATATGCCCAAACTTGATGGACTTAAAATAAAATAAAATAAAAATAGCCTTTATTCTCTGATCTCTTATAAACTAATTACAACTAATCTCTTATAAACTAATTATTACTATTCCTATGTCTAATATTAATAATAATTGGTTCATTTATCTTATATATATATCTTAGGAATCGTAACCCCAGCATTATGGATCAGGTTGTCCTTTGACATAGGCCTCCTCTAGAAATTTCCATTTGTCCCTATCATGTGCTAATCTGCGCCACCCCTGTGGTAGATCATCCTCCCATCTTCTTTGTGGCCGACCTCTTGCTCTGCTCCCATCTCTGGGATACCAGTAAATGATTTCTTTAGTCCACTTTTCTCTGGGAGATCTAACCACATGGCCAATCCAACGCCATTTAAGTTTCCTTATTCTTTTTGACACATCTACCACAGCTGTGAGCTTCCTGATTTTGGTCAGTCTCCATTTGTCCTTCAGTCTGATGTGAAGCATGCTCCTCTCTATCCCCTGTTGGCATACCTTAAGCTTTTGACTATGAGCCTTTGTCAGACCCCACGTTTGGCACCCGTAGGTAAGTATTGGTAGGATGCACGTGTTGAATACTTTACGCTTGATTGTCATTAGAGTATTTTTATTCTTCAATATATCCTTCAGTGACCAGTAGCGAGCCCAGGTATTATTTATTCGCCTTTGCAATTCCTTGTCCATCTGCAAGTTTGGTGCAATTAGTTGGCCTAAATAGATGTAGTCATCCACATATTCTATGTCCTGGTTGTTTACATTGATTTTTTGTTGATATCTATTGGTCATAACTTTTGTTTTGGTTGTGTTCATTGTCAGACCTGCTTTTTGGCTCTCTGTTGCTAATTGTTCAAGCATTACTTGTAGAGTGACTGGATCCTCGGCAAACAGTACCAGGTCGTCTGCAAATCGCAGGTGTGACAGCCTGCCTCCATTAATGTTTAATCCCCACTCTTCCCAATCTAGATTTCTGAAAATCTCCTCTAACACCGCCGAAAAAAGTTTGGGAGACAGAGGATCCCCTTGTCTGACTCCTTTTTGAATTTTAAATTCCTCTCCAATTTTTTCTAATTGTACTTTTGCCGTGCAGTTGCTGTATATATTCTTTATAAGTCTAATATATTTCTTTTCTATTCCTTGATTGACCAAGGCTTTATATATGTAGTTATGAGAAAGGGAATCAAATGCCTTATTATAGTCTACGAAGGAAATATAATATGGTTTTCTATATTCGTTATATTTTTCTATTACTTGTTTTACTACATGCATGTGATCTACTGTTGAAAAATCAGCTCTGAACCCTGCCTGTTCTCTTGGTTGTTCTGCGTCTAATTGTTTAGTGAGCCTGCCTAAGACAATTTTTGAAAAAATTTTGTATATATTTGTCATAAGACTGATTGGTCTATAGTTGTCTATTTTGTCTTTATCGCCTTTTTTGTGAATCAGTATTATGGTTGATTTTGTCCATTGTTCTGGAATGAATTCACTATCTAAGATATCGTTGAATAAACTAGTTAGTGGTTTTAATATTGCATCCAGTGACCCTTTAAGCAATTCATTGGTTATTCTATCTTCTCCTGGGGCTTTGTCATTTTTTTGTGTTAGTATAGCTTGTTTTGTTTCACTTTCTAATATGTAAGGGATTTCTTCTTCCTCGTTTGGGTTTTCAATTACTATTGGCATTTCCGGTGAACTGTAGAGGTCTTTGTAGAAATTCGTAGCGATTTTGCTTATAGTTGTTCTTTTTGACGTAGTATACTCCTTGTTTTCTTTGTTTTTTCCCTTCATTTTTGGTATCCAGGACGAATGATCTCTAAGTTTCTTCAGTGCTTTTTTAATTCCTCCTGTTTTTTCAATTTCCGATTGGATTCTGTTGAGACTTATCTCTTTCTTATGATTTCTTATACTTATTGTGATCTTTTTACTTAATGTTTCTATCTTTTTAATGTTCTTTTTCCTATCTGCAAACAAATTTCCTCTTTCTTTTATCAGAGTTCTTGCGTTTTGTCCTATTTTGTCTACTTTGTTTAACTTGCTCATGCTCCTCAATTCATTTCCTAAATTTGTTACTATTTTTTCGAGTTTGTTGTACTTTGCTTGAATTGAATTATTGTTTACAATTTTGTTTATTTGTCCTTTTGCTTTATTAAGGATGTTTTCTGGGATTGGAGTTGCTATTTGATCTGTTATGTTTTTTATGTGTTTCCTTGTTCTTTTTTTCTTTGTAGTTCCTAAAGTAGCTCTAACCATTCTATGGTTCGTACTGAAGTTTAGTTGATTTACTACACCTACATCATTAAAGAAATTTGGGGTGTTAGTTAATATGAAATCAATTTCATTTCTGGTTTTACCATAATGATGGATTAATATTAGTGAAATAATAGATACCTTTGGGTAAGTCCTAAAAGCACCCAAGCACACTTTTCCAGCAGAGATAGTTCTAACGGGATCAATAACAATAGCAACGAAAGGCTCTTGGAAGTTCTGGTTGAGCATCTGTGTGGAGACGTCTATGCCTGACAGCCAACATCCATAGCCCGGGTGGCTGTGATACCAACCTATGGCATTCTCATGTCTGCCAACCTGAGAGTAAGATAAGATGATGTAATATTTAGACCTTAATTAATTAAGCAATTCAAATTATAACATGAACAAATTAATTTATCAGGTAACTCGAAAAATATCCAAAACAAGTACTTGGTAGTAAGATAGTATTTCAGTTACTTTAATATGCTATCCAGAGATTGTAAAAGGATAAATCAATTTTTTGTTTAATCATTACTGTTAGTAATACTGCCAATTATAGACAGAGACAACACATTTGTAATATGGCTAGGGACACTGATTAGTTTGATATTGCAATGTGTTAATATCAAAAGCATGTAATACTCCCCTTTCCCCTTCAAATATAGTATAAATTATGCTACAAGGGAGTAAAACAATTTTATGAGTTAACTTTTTTGTAGCAGCCTGCTCTTCCTAGTTAGTTATTGAAACTCTTTAGACAAATTGATACAATCTTAAAAACATGATAAATTACCTGTTTAGCAGCCTCTATATAAGCAGTCATGTACTCATAGGCCTGCGCCTGAGCGTTCACTCTAGTCTCTGTACCCTCTACGGGCAGTGCAAATGAGTCCATCACTATCATCGTGTTTGCATCCACCTTACCTGTCAATTTTTACATTATGTACATATAAATATTTACATAAGAAATTCTTTTACACAAGTAATAAAAAAAAATTGATCTTCATTTTCAATGATCTACATACTATTTAAAATATTATGAATCAAATTCAAAAAGTTTTATCATGTTAGTTAACTTATCATTAAACTATCACTTATACAGTAAGTAGATAGAAGGAAGATACCTAACAACAGTCCCATAACTTCTAAGGTGCCTCCAGATCTTGCGTGCATCACCATTTTTAACAAAGCAAGTGCTGAAATTTTGATGTCTTTGAAGAAATGTGGACTGAAACAAATAAACACAAAAATCAATAAAAAAAGAGTTAGGCAGTAGTTATGGTTTAAACAATACCTCAAAGAAGATGTAGCATAATATTTTTAGAGAAAATCAATCTATAACCCTGTGAGTTATTAGTCCAGCAAGCCAAAGTGAGTCCATATAATTATGGGCTCATAGATTAAGCATGTTTTAAATTAAGTATTAATAAAAACATACTCTTTTTCCCATGGTTTCGCCGCTAAGATGTCTTGTTGTTGTTTTTTGTCGTACCGATAAATATCATCCACGCTCGATACCCCTTCTATGTTGTTTGCCATCACCCATGTTTTCTGAGCTATGGTTGACTGCGAGTCTGTACTTGTTGAAGCCATAGTATACCTTTATTCTGAAAATATTTAGTTCCTACACAATTGTATCAATAAATATCTCTCTTAATTTTTTTTTCTAGATTTTTGTGATCTTTTAATCTTTTGGAAGAATTTCAGGATTTGTTTCATTTGTTTGTAGATTTGACATCACTTTGACATTTGATGGCTTGAGTCTTGACTTGAATGACATTTTTTAGTGCTTGACATTGACACTGCTTGCTGCTTGTCTACTAAATTCATTTATAGAACACGTTCAATATAATTCTGTATACACATTCTGTATTATTCTGAATTATACAAATTACATGCCGATTGAAATATACAAAAATTGTTTATCTCAATCGGCATGATTTACTTTTGAAATTTAAAATAATATCACGATTTTACTTATTGATCAGACTTAATTCAATATTATGATAAGTCAGTTTATTGGTATCTTTTTGGTTCATTAAAGTTTTCTTAGAAGAATACTCAATAAAACTATTTACCTATCCCGATTTCCACAAACAGCATGTTTTAAAACTAATTAATTACAAAATCTGTTGAAAAGAAAATAAATATTTCATCATTTTTGAGGAATTTTAACATAGGTAGCAAGAACAGGAAAATTATTGACGTCATTAGCTGCCTTGTTGTGGAGGGCAAACTTGTGTGACGTACGGTCATTTCTTTTACTCTGCTTGCCGACTCAATATAGTTGTCCTTATCTAAAATGCAACTTAACTTATCGGATACGCCCACTAGATAGCGAGGCGCAATCACGAAGCGGCACGTATGATTTTTCGAGAATGGAAAAACCGCATTATTTCGCAAGAAGTGTTTGAGTATGTACGACGCAAGTGTTTATGGTATACGGACAAAACGATATCAGAAACTTTTTCTAGCCAACGTGTGAGCAAGCTTTAAGATTATGCGATCATCAAGTTAAAAGTTTTATGTGAGAGTTTGGAGTGTTAGTGTTTTACTATGGTTATGGTTTCGATGGATGAGATGAGTGCGCCGATAATAATTACCGTGCCGAATAACTACCTGACGGTGGATGAAGAGTCGCAAGTCGTCGTCGACGTGGCTCCTAATCCACCGTCCAGGAAGCGAAGGCTCGATCATCTAACATGGGAGGAGAAGATGCAAAGAAAGTGAGTCATTCTGCACTGTTGTTTTTGTGTCAAATTGCCTGCGTGTCATCATGTGACCGATAATTTATAGTACTTGGACAAAGACTTGATAATATTAATGAAACCGGAAAGTGTTAGCAAGTATTAGGTAATTAATTAACATATCAATATTGTGAGGACAAGTTGGGGTTAATTGGTTAATTAAATAATGTAGGGCTACGTTTTTACCAAGTGTCTTCTGAAAAACATTATCCGTAATGGCATTCACTATTATTTAAGTATAAAAAGCTAGTTTAGTAAAATATGATGAATTATTAAACTATTCTGTATTTTTTTTTAGATTGAAACTCTTCTGCCTACCTACTTAATATTTTTTTTCATAGAGAAATTAATGTACCTACTTAAAACTTTTAATTGAGAGACATGTGGCCTAAGTGTACATAGCAAATGTTAAGTTGAATTTATCATTAAGTTATTATTGGAATAGTGTCATAGTAGCATTGACCACAGTTACAATGGCTGTTATTATATCTAATAACCCTAGACTGCCTAGGTATAATATCTACATTTAATCTCATAACTACTCTAACATCAAACCATAATGCATATTGTCAGTGTAAATTGGAAATTTCATGGGACAGGGTGAAATTACCCTGTTATCTGACATTGGCTCAATTACCTTGTCTCTATAGCACCCAACTTTGCTGCAGGAAGCTGAAGAACCGTGTTGCGGCGCAGACCTCCCGGGACAGGAAGAAGGCCAAGATGGATGAAATGGAGAGTCGCATCCATCAGTTCATGGAGACAAACGAGAGGCTCATTGCTGAAGTGGAGAACTTGAAGGCGATGAACGAGAGGTTGCTCAGTGAAAATGCAGCGCTGCGCAGCCAGGCCGCGGCGCGGACCGTCGTGGGTGCCCCGAGACCGGCAGAGTCTCAACCTCAGCAGAAGGTGGGTCTTATACTGAGCCTGCGGAGATCTTGCTCTGAGTTTGTCCTGAGCCAAGTAAAAGTTAAATTGAAACACAAAATATGCCTATCTCCAGATATAAATCTGTCTCAGACTAACAAGTATTCTTTAGTTAGAGTAAAGTGTCAGTCTTGATACACAAATGCACAAAATATCATAAATCATTCTAGAGAAAAATCATCTCGGGCCTAACTAGTGGCAATTTCATTATTTTTAACTGAAAAACGGTGAGAGAAATAATAAATGAATGAACACACTTTTAACTTACTCGAAGGGGGTAAAATAGGGATTTGAAACATAGAACTTAACGTGAGCGAAGCCACAGACAAAAGTTAGATTGACACTACTATTATAAAGAGGAAAGATTTATATTTTTGTATGTTTGTAATGAATAAACTCAAAAACTACTGTGCCGATTTCAAAAATTCTTTCACCATTGGAAAGCTACGTTCATCCTGAGTTGTTACTCTATATATTACCTATACATATGTTATCTATGTGGCTATATTTATTAAAAAAAAATCTTATGTCTACCCGTGCGAAGCCGGGACGGGCCGCTAGTTTTATATAAATTCACAAAACTCTTAAGAAATATCTGTCTGCGCAGTGGCCAGTGACTGAAGAAGTTTCACTTTTCTGAATCTTTTCGTATGTTAACATGTTTTTGTTGGTTGCAGGAGGGGCCCCCGGCGGCGATCCGCGCGACGCGCCTGCTGCTGACGATGTGTCTCCTCTCGCAGACCTGCTCGCCAGCCTCGACTCCGACCTCTGCCTTGACCAGCTGCATGAGCTCGCAGACTCCCTCCTCCAGGAGATTACTGCAGCTGCTCCAGGAGAGACTGAAGATGTGAGTTCATATTTACCATACTAATAATAAGGTTCATATTTACACACTTTTAGGTTCACATTTACCCTTGATAGATAAACAGATTAATCAATTCTCAAGATATATTTTATTGAGTACTACTGACCATCTTCCAAGAAATAACTGTAACTCCTCCAGTAGGGCTCCAGTAGGGTACACTGCAAAAAAAAATTGTCTACACGTCTACTTGTAATCTCAATGTGAATCTCTATGGAGATTCACAAGTAAAGTGTAGATAAAATTTTCTTATGACGCGCATGGTAGCTCTACAGAAGGAGAAGAATTGAGATAATTTACCCTACTAATATACCCTTGACAGACTCCCTGCTAAAAAGTTGGTACCTATGCCTACCAAGCTGAGTTCAATTTTATCTTCAAAAAACAAAACTTGATGAAGTTAAAAAAAAAAAAACAAAAACAACAAGATAAAGTCAAAGGATTAAAAATAATTCCTTTGTTGTATTTTTATTGTTGTACAACTAACCTTTAATCGGCTGATGCAATATCAAGCTATCTAGTAACGTTTCCAATTTTCATATGAGTCACTTTAAACTAGTTTGAGCTTATTTTCTGAACTTTGAATCATAATATCTATTGCATCGCCTCAGATAGAAATAGTGAAATGATTCCTTAGTAAACATTATAAAAGTAAAAGTGTTTGTTAGTTTATTAGTTTCCAGTTTGTTAGTTTTACTTCAATCACGTAACGATGCCAAGGATCGACGTGATTTTTAGTACCTACATATGGTACATCGGCTACATTTTATCCCTGAAAAACCCATTGCCGTAAACTGTAGGATTTTAAAAACTTATTAGTATGTAAGAATTTACATAACTGAATACCTTCATAATATAGATTGATAACAACAGTAACAACCTATAGCCTTGAGTTTTATTGATTTAGTTCTATAACTTAAAATTACTTACCATGTCTGATAGAACCTTGTCTTGTTGAAGACTTCAAGCAAAATTACAAATTTCTTTTATTAGAAAGTCATGTAGACAAATCAAGTTTATTTCATGATGATAAAAAATCTTTCTATTTTTCAATTGTATGATAAAAACTTACTTCAATGCAGGCCCTAGATAAAGGATAAGTGCTTAGTTGTTTAGAAATGATCATATAAAATGTTTTCTTACCACCAGGTCAAAGTCGGGGACTCTGGAGAGTGCCCTCAAGGAGCTGAAGTGGTGGGGACCGCAGCAAAGCAACTGGAACCCGCTCAAAGTGGAATCATAGACAACAAACATGACATAAACAGAATACTGGCGCAGCACTCTTACGCACATCCCTATCCTACAGACACAGTACAAATAAAAGAAGAGAATGGCGACAAGGGTGACATATTCTATGCGAGCTATGAAGCGAATGACTGTGTTACTATTGAAGTACCGTGTGAAGATCAAATCGTTGAAGAACCACCAACAACGATACCTTCGATTAAAGTTGAGACGTCGTTACCTTCACCTAAAGGAGATGCACAGTTTAATACAGAGTTTGATGAACTAACAAACAATTGTTCAGAAATTACTTTAGAATGTGACATGAAATTACTTTCGCCGATGACATTATCGCCAAAGTCTATGGAGGAAAATGTCTTAGGATTGTCACCGTCTCATACGAATTTCAGTTCGGATCTAGGATATGAATCCTTATCGTCGCCTCTCAGTGAATCGGGATCTATGGACTTGTCAGATTTTTGGTGCGAATCATTCTCAGAATTATTCCCAGGATTAGCTTAAAACAATCTACGAACATTATGTATGTAATAGATTTTTTTTTCTCACCAAAGACTGACTAGTTCATAAGATTCATTATGTTGCGTGATTTTGAACAGTGGGGAGCTATCTCGCAGGTATTGATGTGAGGTGCTTGAGCCACCATACCTCAGGTATCGCCTCACAGTTTCAACTTTCGTAGCGAAAATTGCACTTTAGACCTACAAATAATGATAATTTTAAGTTTATTAATAAAATTAAATGACAAATTAGTTAATATATTTAAAAGTCTATTATTTAAGATGTTTAAGTTTAATGTTATTACATATTTGTACGATGTAGATAAATGTAGGGATGTGTATTTAAGTGCTGTAAATAAATGTTTTTTTTTGTAAGCTCTGTTGTTTTCAATTTATCAACCCAAAGTTGCAGCGGTAGCACATTTTCGTTGCAGAACCATAGCATCGGAATAACGGTGGAGTCACTTTCTATTCCTTTTTTCTTTTTCGCCCGTTATGAAAATTCAAAATTTTCCGTTTTATTATATTTATATAAAATTCAAGTATTTACCTTTATAGGTGTTTTAAGCAGGTAAATATGAAAAAAAAAACCATCAACGTTTCTTGAATTTTTGTCAACCTACCCAGAGGTAGGTACCTAAACTTCCTAGTTTAAATTCATTCAGTTAGTCGCTAAATGTAAAAGATTACATGCGAAACATTTAGCCAAATAATTTCTATCATAAATGCTTTTTCAGTTTCAGTATTTTTAAACTCCTAAAAAACTGATCCTTTTTAGAAAGTTATGTAGGTACCTACTACCTACCTACCGTAATTTTAGTTGATATTGCATCAGTCATACGAAATATTGCGTAGCTTATCTACTTAGGTAGGTAGGTATGTGAAACCTATTGGATAAACTGTTCGTTACGGTTTATGGAGCCGCTAATGAATTGATGGCGTAGGTAATGAAATAAATACGATCGGATAATAATCCAGCGTAGATATAATTTAAGGCGGTAAATACCTACTACCGTCAAGGTCCCGACATAATCGTCCCTCTTTTCTTTAGTGCGTCTGATGCGGTCGACGAGTGTTGTTGATGTCATTGATATTTCTTAAAACGTAGCGCCTTTTGTAGCTGTACTTTGATGCTGAGATCTATAGAGCATGCACTGACTTAGTTCGGACTAAAGATAAGAGTTAAAACGAGACACGAATATGCTTCGACATAAATCTGTCTCGTTTTATCTCTGTCATGAGTCTTAGCTGAGTTACAGCACGCTCTATAGATTTCAGCAAGAGAGCAGGCTTTCGTCTTAGCTACCTAGTAAAGCAGGCTTAAAAATCGATAATTCTAGGTACTAGGTTAAAATAAGTGTGCCTACCTACTGTGGTTACAATAAATGTTTACGGCGTTATTTCAGTCCACACAATTACTGCTGCGTAGTTATAGAAGCAATTTGCTACAAGGTAGAAATGTCGCTACTCGATAAGGAATAATTGATGACCGTTATCGATCGGCGCTGAATATTCTAGAGGGTTTCAAGATAATATTTGTTATTGATTCCGTACAACAAGGAACTTTTATAGTTTCGTCCATTCCGTCAGTTTGTCCATTCATATCAAAAACTATTAAACCTGCAAAGTTGAAATTTGGCACAGAACTGCATTCGGATTGCAGTTTGTCGACAAATGCAATAGAACTGCAATTTTGCAGCTCGATTTCAGTACATCTGCAGAGACACTTAGCAAGGGATTTCGGTTGGGAATGAAAATAATAAATGATAATTAATCAAAAAAACATTAAATATATTTGTTAAAATACAGATTCAATAAAATCGTCCTTACATACATATTACAACTAACCATCAGTTAAACTCCTGGTTAACGTAACCTAACATACAATACGTTATCGAACCGATCGCCGAATGAGGACCTGAACTCACGGTGTAATATTTAAGGAAGATAATTTAAAATATTATCTATGCTTTAAATAATCTGTATAATTTAATTGCCTGTATCTAGATTACTTATACGGACTTGATTGTATATAGTATACACAAAAATAGCTTATATTTTTGTATCAATTTTCCGTTGTTATACCCAGGAGTCTTTAGTAGATAACAGCAGCCAATTGTAAAAACCGGTCAAGTGCGAGTCATACTCGCGCACTGAGGGTTCCGAAACTCAACTGGGGTTGTGTAGTTTTCTCACAGTTCCCACTATCCATCTTTCATCCCATTATTTGTTTCTTTGAGTTACTTCCATAAGACAATGTATAACCTGTAAAACTAAGTCTAAGCTGTCTTTAAAGCATTCGAGATAGTCAATCAAAAGGTTCTCTATGTTTGATTGAATTTTCTTTGTGACCCTTTTCATGTCTAAACAAGCAAGTAATAGTATTGTATGTTCTAATAAATGTTGGAATAGCTCAAAGTAAAAACACTAAATATATATTAACTTCTTTTATTTAAACTACTTTTAGCACTCCTTAGCATGTCTTAACTCCATAATTATGCCATCTTGCCAATCTTTTTTATCTCCATATCTTCCCACTCTCTCTATCGCATACATCCATCCCTGTCATACACTTACATTCCGTTTCCCACATTCTGTCATCCTGCACAGACATACCTTCTCCGTTTATACATCTTTACCATATTCATACTTCCTCGCATACCTTCTCAACACTAATACACCTAAGTTAAACAATACAGCTTTCATACATACTTAATACATCTTAAGTTAACCAATACAGAATGACATCTTATAACGAATCTAAACACTAGTAAGTATACATGGTCACAAATTATTATAATATTTCTTTTACAAAATAAAATAAAATTTGACTGATCTTGAATTTAAATAATGATAAAGTAATTGTATTTGAAAAAATGTTATTAAATAATGAACAATGTTGATCATCAAACTTCTTTTTATTTAAATAAAATTACTTGAGTTATGATTCAATAATAACCGGTAAAACACCGGTTTTTCTCTGGTGTTTCACCGCTATAGTATAGAATGAGACCTTTATTATATAAATCTTTGATTAACATACTTTAGGCGAGTAAATAAAACTAGTTGTTTTACTAGCTACCTACCCATGAAAGGTTTTTTTCTTTGATTGTATACTCTCGTTTTTTTGGTTGATTTCATTCGGCAATTTCGTTCCTACCTACCTCTTAAAATATAAAGCGCCTAAATAATCCCATTTCACTTGTTTACTCCCTTAATTTGGGGAGAAACCCCCATAAGTTGCGATCCCTGGCAGCACTACAAAAATCCAATACCAACATTAACATACTATACACATAGCCGTCTCATAGAGATGTCTCAACACTACAACTATGTTGCTTATTTTTTAGCAATTTCATTTGGTCTAGAACAAACTCTGCAGCAAAATTACCATTTTCAAGATTAACTGCTTATTTCAAGTACTCAATAGACCTATCAAGACAATAGTCAAATGACTTTGTTGGTTCACAACTATTGTTATAATAACAAGATAGTATATTTTCAAGCTGTGACCATCTGCTAAGCTTAAGTTCACTAGGTAATATCCAGCTCAAATCTTTATGATGCATTAAATGTCCTTTTACATATACCTGAATGCTTAGATTTTCATCCACCAACACACTATTAACACACTATTACATTGCTGTCACCATTATCACTTTCAATATCAAGATTTAACAAATAGAAAAATAGCCTCTTATTAGGTATCACTTGATACAACCAGTCTCTTAAATTTTCTTGGAATTTATACACTGAGTCTGCGAATGATGTTATTATGTCACTCTAAAAATTTATCAATTGCTGTTCTGTCCATCACGTCCAATGATTATTTCTTCTTGAAAAATGGTTGCTACGCTTGAGAGATATGAGCATCTTTCGGGAAAGAAAATGTACTTTTAGCTCCTTCAATGCTGATAACACTGTCGTAATTTGATTTGCATTCGGGCACACAGCATTTTCTTGGCATCTAAAACAGTTAAAATAACTTTTATTATCATAAACAAAATGAAATATAAGTATTTGTTTTGTAGGTTATGTTTTCAAACCTAGATACCTTGTAATAAACATAGCTTTTTTTACCTTTGCAATTTTGTTTGCACTTCGCAGTCGATATACATATAGGTAGGTACGAAACATGGATTTATCTCGTCGTAACTGATGTATTTTTAGGTTTCTATGCAACTTGACTGAAACCGTACATTAAATTTATTGTAACTTTTATTAAATAATTATGATTTGTATACAAAACAAAATAACACGACGCAGTCGGACCGTACGCACTATCTTGCGAGGTTGCCAGACTTCTACAGTCTTGAGTCTATATATACATCCTTCTCTATGCTTCTACTTCATGGCTCTCTAGATAGAGACGGCTCTACACGTCAATGGATAGGTACCAAATAGAAACACAATGCCTTGTCCTGCTCTTACATACATATTTTGACATAATGTCTTCTCACTTTAGACGTTTTAGCTTTATGAGCTAGCCACATTAGACGGTTATCGTTGGGCACTATTAACACGGCAGCTTCCCCCAATATTTAATGCGAAAAATTGAGCGGCTACACTTGAAAGGTCAACGTCAATGCCCGATAATGACGATAAAATGTCTTGATTCAAGATGGACGCTGACGCTGCTGCATTCACATTGCGTTATCGCCAATGAATTAATACAGGATTAATAAATACATCATTAAAAAATTAATACAGAATTATTGCGTTATCGCCAATTAAATTTGCGTTGACGTTGACGAAGTGTGAGCACTCAGTTTGTCGCGTTTAATATCGGCGGAAATAACCGCGATAATAGTTGAAATGATCGACATTGACGTTTACCATAGTGTGGCCGCACCATTATAATCTGTCTACGTGACGCGTCACTAAAGAAGCGTTGAAATAGTTGTAATTCACAGTAAGATATCGTTTTTTTTTTGTTTTTTTTGGCTGTTTTAGATACTATTATAAGGTTTAGAGGCATCAAAATCTCCGTAATTTGTAAGATTTTAAGGCTGGTGTTTGTAAAATATAACGGGACTTACTATGAAACTAAGAATTCGGTATGGAAAAAAACGATTTTTGAAGATGTGCCTTAATTTGTTTTAATAATGAGAAAGCCGTGGTTTTCAAGCTGTAACTTTTTACTGAGTTAAGCTATAAGCTTGATATTCTTAAAACACTACGAGACCATTGAACTTTATATTCAGTATAAATTTCGACTTCGGATCATAAGCCGTTTTCGAGAAAAACGGTGGTGACACACTGACAGACAGACGGACAACGAAGTGATCCTATAAGGGTTCCGAAGTTTTTTTCGGAACCCTAAAAAACAATTAATATTGAACTCAAAAAATAACTCCCAATAACGGCAATTATTAGGCCTATCAATATATAATTTTAGTAAGACATATCAAGATGTTCACCTAAAAACTAAATTGAAAGCCCTTAAAACAGTGCTAAGTATAGATAGATAGCTACTTACTTTTCACAACGCGACATGCCAACTAAACTAAAATAACTTATTTAGTTTAGCTCAGAAATGGCGACTACCTTTATTGTATTTTGATAATTTCCAACTCGAAATCGATAAAAGTTTCCGAAGTACATAAATAAATCGTATTAACTCAACCGATCGAGATGTACAAACTAGTAGAGGTATAGTTCGTTCAACACACGAGGACGCGTGGCTCATGGTCGTGTGTGTGTCGTATCTGTATAAGTGTGAGCGTGAGCTTGCTCGCGCCTGACCGCTCCCACCTAGGCTCCTGACAGGCACGCACACTTACGCAATGTGCATGTACACGACGTAACCACAAGTAAAGCTCACGCGTCCTCGTGAAATACAAGAACTATAACAGAGGTTTTGCCAATCGACCTACTATTAGAACTGATAAGAATTTCAATTTTCAACATTAATACAAAATTAGGTCACAGTTACACCGTGAGCTATAGTCCGACGTTTTACGTTTGGCACTCAATCCTAAACTATTAACCTACCTACAAGCGATAACTAATATGGGTAATTTAATATAGCAAATAACTTGTAAATTAATATAGCAAATAACTGTACAGCTTACTTTTTATCAGCTAATGGAAGATTATATTAACTTAACAACGCATTGAGTTGTATAAACGAAAATAGAAAATAATTAGGTACAATATGTCAAAAATTCATATAAGTATTTTGTATACATAAAGTGGCATACAAAGAATTCGGTAGAAAGTTTCAAATGAGACAGTGGCGTAACAAGGACTGATGAAATAGTAGGTACTAAATCGATGTTACATAATTTTCTTAAAAATGAATATTATAGAGCTAAATCCAGAAATCAGGAACCGGCGATCTTTGCTTTTTCCTTTAGAACACCAACTTTGCAAAAACATTGGTACATATTTTCTTAAATTAAATTGATAGGTTTAAAAATAGTTGTATCCTTTTCGCAATCTACCTTGCAGAAAGGGACAGCTTTAAATTTAGAGCTATCATTTTAGTTTAGAGAATATGAAAAATAGAATTAGATCCGTCGTTCGAATTCACCTTTATATAAACATACGTTTGACATATACAATTTATTATCCTTTATGTCAAATACAAGACGATTGGACACTTTGGATTAGGTGATAAAAAATTAAAAAGCAATTGATTTCACTACAATTTACGAAAATCTAGTTCACCAAATAATATCGAAAATCCTCATTTTATCTCTGGATTTGGAAGGTAAGAATTGTATAATTTTCACTAATTGACTATCTATGAAATATAAATAAAAGTTGTGCACGATACAATTTACTATACTACGAAACGTCACTGTCTTTTAAGCAAATATATAATATTAAAAAAATAAAAACAAACTATTATCAAATTTTTAACGTCTATGACATTTTAGAATTTAGACCGAAACTCACATCACAATCTATCGACATATAATTTTGAATTAGTACCTTTTTCACGAACACCTTTAATTTCATCTTATTAATATTAAACCATAACAAGTATGTACTTAAATTCATTGAATACATAATTATTTATTTATTTATATTTAATCGACTCAAATGCCTTTTCATTGTACGCAATTTTTTTTACTTATTATTAACTATAAATATCCTCTTTAGAAATACTTTGACGGAGTCATTACTTTAGAATATTATAAATGTCCGATAAAAGTATTAACGGACACTAATCGAATGACATCACTCTTATGATAATACCTACATTACAGAATGAAATAAATACGTAAAATATATAAAGAACGTAATGATTAGACGGATATAACAGAGAACCCAAGCTTAACATATATTTATGACAGAATATGTGAGCATTATATTAATATAATAATTAAATATTTAATCATATTTACATTTGTAAGTTTGAGACAATAGGTACCTATTTAACAAAAAATCTGCGGTGAGCTAGTTTTTATAAAGAAATATATAATATTCTGTAAAAAAGAATATTAATACAATTACTTAATCTATTATATTGTTTTCTTATGCGGCAAATAGTCTATACCTATATTATATTAATCTTAATTGAACTATATTTACGAATCTTTTGGCGACTATCGCCAAGGTTCGAAGGGTTCTTTGAATTATACTTCGCATAAAATTTCATTTCATTACTTCCTTTAAGAGTCCCTTTATTTAGTTGTCTTCCAATTATGAATTTATGTACTACGATAGGGCTAAGGTTTCTTACTAAAGTTAAAAACTTCAAATGCTTGTAATGTATTTTATCATTTTTAAGGTTCGGTAAGGTAACCAACGGGACCCTATTACTTAGCATCCGTCCGTCTAAGTTGAAATTTTCAGAGTGTGTGTTTCTGCTGCAATACAAAATGTTCGGGATGGAACTTCTTTTTTAAACATTTTTCTTGTCGACCAACGCCACTTTCGGTTTATCGAGCGATTCTTAGTTTTTTTTTATCCAAAGAGTTTGTCGAAGCATGCGTGGCAGTAGGGTTTATCGTTTTGCTCCTTGAAGGTGCCTTTGTTCAGTTGTCGGAGGCAGAACGCGCAGACAAAGTGTTCGGGATGGAACTTCCTGAACATGGCGGTAATGCAGCGGCCCGCGATGGGCTTGTGGCAGCCGGCGCACAGAGAGCCCCTCTTGCCGTGGTAGTGGGTCTCGCAGTACGGCTGCCCCTCGTGCTCGAAGAACGAACCCCCGTGGAAAGGCTCGCGGCACTCCTGTAATGAGAACCGATTAAATAGGTAAGCTTAACATCGGACATAGCTCTGCGAGTTGCGAAACTGATGTGGAAATGGGCACACAGTTCGAAGAGCTGATCGATGGGGTCCCAAGACGCTGGAGTGGCGATCCCGCACCGGGAAGCGCAGTGTTGGCAGACCCCCCCACTAGGTGGACCAAACGAGTTGCAGGGATCCGCTATTCAGGCGGCGCAAGACCGAGGCCTGTGGAGGTCCATGCAAGAGACCTATGTCCAGCTGTGGACATCTATAGGTTGATGATGAAGAAGTAGAAGAAGATCGGATAATTAAATAGCCTAACGGTTAAAGGTGTGAACTGAAAACTGAAAGGACGACAGGTCAATCCCTACCTGTTGCACTATTTTCATACCCACTCCTAACACAACTTTTACGCTTATTTGGAGGGGAGGGCGTCTTAATAAAATGACGTAATTAATATCAATAGAATTTTATTTGATAGCAATAGCAAGATGCTATTCAGTAAGTAATAGATTATGTTTAAAATTCCTTCATCCACGAAAAAGTATGCCAGAAACTGTCCTCACAAACGTCTTTTTTGTTTCTTAAAAAAAAAATTATTAAGTAAACTACTTTAAGTGTGGGTGTTGGTTTTCTAATTTGCCTGTCAGAATGAAAAAAAAAATATTTAGTCTATTCCAAAATAAAAAATGTGAGACTGTATAATGTAGCGTTAATGTATTTGTTTTATTGTGAAACGTAACGACTTTGTTAAATTACTCCATTTGATTTAAATGATTCAACATGGCATTGGCACGAATCCACTGGATTTACCTACACCAGTGCTAGTTTAATAACATTCAACTTTTACTCTAGGAACAAATCTAGCGGAATTCCGCGAGCGGACAAACGCGCGGAATTCTTTCGGCGTTTAGTCCGCGCAGTAGCGTGAACATGGACAAAGGGCATATTATCCACCGGGAAAGGATATAAAAGTTATCCCCTCGTTCAGTTTTATCCACCCGTCGAGCATCGACACAACGGCGGAAATACCACTATAATATCCACAGCGGATATTATACTTATAGAAATATACTTCCTGTCGATCTGTGCACAGGGAGAAGATAATAATTTTTGACGACCTCCCTGGCGCAGTGGTGAGCGCTGTGGTCTTATAACTAGGAGGTCTCGGGTTCGATTCCCGGCGGGGGCAATTTAGTAATTTATTATTTCTAAATTGTCTCTGGTCTGGTCTGGTGGGAGGCTTTGGCCGTGGCTAGTTACCACCCTACCGTCAAAAACGTGCCGCCAAGCGATTTAGCGTTCCGGCACGATGGCGTGTAGAAACCGATTAGGGGTATGGGTTGAATTTACACTGCTATACCCCTTCCAAGTTAGCCCGCTACCATCTTAGACTGCATCGTCACTTACCATCAGGTGAGATCGCAGTCAAGGGCTATCTTGTCATACAATAAAAAAAAAAAAATCTCTTGTCAGTGGATAAAATTTTTGTCTCCTGCCCATGCTCACCCTGCTGGTGGTGGTGTTGGCATAACCTTCCCCTGCACGTTTACGTTAAGTGTGAATACAATCACCCTGAAAGTTTTCCTGAAAGTGCTCCGTGTACAATACACTTGTGTGAGTACTATAGTACCCACTGTAACAGCCCAATTTGACATATTGCTGTAGAATTCCTTGACCCCCAGTCATGGTAAATAGAAAATATGTACCTTTTATACTCCTCAAAGGAGACAAGAGAAGTCTTTATCTTAGCATTATTATTGACAGCTTTTCAAAAGCAAATATATTATGCATGTAGCAATTATCAACTAGCAATCGCCCGCGACTATGTCCGCGTAGAATTTCTGATTTCTTATAATATGTTAAATTTTCCTGCTGCAAGAAGCCTATCGACAACAGTCCATAGGACTTTTATATAACCTTCCAACCCTCATTTCATCCCCTTAGAGGAAGATTTTCTTAAAACCAATATGTTTGCTGATGCCTACGAGGCTACGTACTAGAAAAAACTACCTTCCTTTTATATGTACCTATAGCAATGTACCTAGTAAAAGCGAATCGTAAGTTTATGTTTACCGCGTGGAGACAGTGCATTAATAGACTGCACTCAATTATAAATAGCGTCATCGGGTGGCCCATAAACAAAGCAATCTGTTCCACATAGCCGGAGTGGCTGCCGTGACGTCACGGCTTATTTTAAGCCGCCTCAGCGCGGGAAACCCTACACGCCTAGATCTTGACCCCCTTTACCGATTCTTTGCGTTTTTCGACGTCCTTCGTAGTGCGTAACAATACATTGATAAGAGTTCATTGCCATTGTACTGTGTACGTGCGGTGCGCGTACGCACGTGACCTTGACAGGCGGTCAATCGCGGAAAGGGCGCGAACGACGCCCATCATCATATTTGTTTTGTATTGTTTTTTTTTTTTGTTTTTATATATATATTTTATTATTTTTTTTTTCTTTTATTTATTTTACAAAACCTTAACATTACGTTACAGTAGCATTATATAAAAATATATTACATAAATTAGATTTCCCTATCGATTACGCTAGGACTAGGAAGTGTTTTGCGAGTGTTATTTGTATAGCGTCTGCGTTCTGTGTCGTTTGTTGTCATACTTTGCGGTACATCTCTGTGGCGAGCATAGCTGAAAAAGAAAGTTTGGGGAGGGCATCCGATTCAGAGGGGGCAGAGGCATGATCATCCTTTACTCTTCTTCGTCGACTCCGACGCAATCGGGGCATACCGGCTTTCCTTCCATGGCATAGAATGTTTTCCCCTTTACGGGATTTTGGCAATCCTGCGAGACCAAAACGTTGTTTTAATTTTCTTTACTCCGTAACAATTCGAATCTTGTTCGAATTACCAAAGAGCACTTACATATACTTAACCTGGCGTAGGAGAATTTTCTTCAAAATTAAGGCATACGTTACCTCTCAAGCTCCAATATTCGACCAGACTGTGAGCTAAGAAACGTTAGTAAAGAGATGCTGACCTTGCACACGAAGCAGTCTGGATGCCATTGCGTGTTGAGGGCGGAAATGTAATTTTCCATGATCGGTTTGTTGCAGCCGCCGCACTTTGGCGCGAACATGTCGAAATAGTCCGCGCGGCAGTACGGCTTGCCGTCCCGCTCGTGGAAACCTTCTTCACCAAACTGTTGCCCGCACTGAGCGCAGAAGAAGTGCTCCGTATGCCAAGTTTTTTCGAGCGCCGTTACGCATTTCTGTAAGGAAAGCATTGCTTTAGGACATGAGACGCAGAGTCCAAATTGACGGTCGAAGATCGGACACTAACATCGAGAATGGGTCCATTGCAGTATGCACATCTCGGTGAGAATAGATTGTGGTAGTCCGGCTCGCAGTACGGCCGGCCGTCGCGCTCGAAGAAATTCCTCGTCCCCAACTCTTGGTTGCAGTGCGCGCATGTGAAGTGCTCAGGGTGCCACGTGCGGCCCAGCGCTGTGATGACCTGCACATAAGATATCATGTCCTCACTGTTATTTTTCACATAAACACTAATTCCACAACGGTTCTTGAAGAGGATTCCACCTGTCCGACGATGGGTTTCTCGCAGGCGTTGCAGCACCCCTTCTGAGGGGTTTGTACTCCTTGGCGGCTCATGTCTGCTCGGAGGGATCCGAGCATGTGCTCCAGGGAGGCGGACTCGGGTTGTCGCGGGTTGCTGCGGTAGTGCTCCTGCCAGGCGCGCTTCTCCCGGTATACGTGGGCCTCGCTTTCGCCTCCTGGCGCTGTACCGACGCCGCTAACCTGGGAAATTTTATACCATTATTTCCCCGCTGCTTTTTCAACGTTTTAAATCGAAAAAGAAAATATCGATCGATCGAAGGATATCAGCTGAGAAATAAATCGACGTCAATGAATCTTTAATTTGGACAAAATTGAACTCGTCCAAGTCAAAGTTTGCATTTCGCGTGGGAACGTACAGAAGGTAACCGGTCGAACGAAGCGGACTGGAGTGAATGCGATCCGAGTGAAATCTTTGTCTATGTACTCTAATATTATAAGCTCGCGGCCCCACTACGCCTGTGATGTAACGCCGGGGCTATCTTTAGCTGTGAGCTTTTGGACGAGCGCGAGAGGGACGACGGGAGTTCTGGAGCGGCCCCGCTCGCACGGCTGGAAATAGCGGTGGACCAAGAAAGGCGACTAGTAAATATTATATTAAACGGAAAAGTGTAGTGCAGTGTGCCGAGGTGGCCGTGACAGCTGCCGCCCTATATTAAACCTTTCTCGGATGAATCACGTCATTGTTTATGTTACCGAGAGTATCAAGGGTAAAATTATTGAATCCGTGTTTTCTAATCCGCTGAAATTCATTCATGAGGTTGGCTTAAAGGGGACTTAAATTTATAGCATTCTAGATTGCGACGTGCTCTTGATACAGGTCAAGTCTACCTGGCAGCTGGCACTGTCCTCAAATCTTAAGATTTTCTTGTAATTGCTGATAGTATAATTAGTTCAAACGGATTTAGATATACGATAAAGTTTACAAATACGAATACCTATTCACGTTTAATGTAAAATATATGAGATTATTGTTGGCAATTATTTACTTGTAAGTCTTGTCTTCGTAGTATTTATCTTTCATTGAATGGGTAATGCTTTGTCTCTTTTTGCGACTTCAAACTTAGTATGACAGTGGTTATCATTACTTCAGTATTACCATGTCACGCTAGAGTCGAAAATATAGAGATGTCATAGGATCGCTGAACTTTTAGGTAGCATTTGACGCGTATAACGCATGATGGTAACCGCAAGAGCTTGCGGCGGTGGTCGGGGCAGTTTAAGCGCTTAATTTTGTACGAAGAGTGTAACATGCTTTGGAGTTCTCTAGGGGTTAAACTTGCACATGACCCTGGGAAGATGGATTCTTAGTACGAACGTAAGTCTGGGGCTATCCCCTCCTCAGAGACGAGCCCAGTGGGCGTCGCGCTTGATAGGCTCCGGTTGTGTTCTTAAGAAATCTCGGAGCCTTCAAATATGCACTGAGGGTGGCCGTGGAGAGATGGAGGAGATTTTATTGGGTAAACACCTGACATAACCCGGGACTCTACCTCAGGATTTCGGGTATCTTTGAACATTTCCCCCTCATTAAAAAAAAGGGGTTCAACTAACCTTAAAGTCAGATAGGGACGCCATAAGGTCGTCCAACTCTTTCGTAGCGCTGGACGCGTGGTGTTGTCGGACAGTGGTAACCACTGGTCCACCGGTGGGGGCAGGCGGTGGTGGTAAGGGCTGTTGCGCGGGCTCCACGACTGTTTCTTGTACGGTGACTGTCACCTGCTTCGTTCCGGGTCGCGGCAGGGTACCAGCGTTGGACGCTGGGGGCACTGGCGATATTGATGTTGCCCGACTGGGAACAATTAAATTGATTAAATCTAGAAGAAATATAGAGCCGCTGGATCCAGGCGGCACAAGACCGAGGCCTGTGGAGGTCCATGCAGGAGACTTATGTCCAGCAGTGGACGTCTATAAGTTGACAAAGAAGAAGAAGAAATATAATGATGATTGAATTATTTCATTCCTCAAACATAGGGCTTTCATTGGCTACTGCCTTGACATAATTCAAAGGAAGGGGAAATTCTTTTATTTTATAAGAAACTCGCTGATGCCCGCGACTTCGTGCGCGTGGTTTTAGTTTTTACAATCCCGCGGGAATTCAAGTCTATATGTACCTCTTTAGATCCTCAACTATGTCCATGCAAAGAATCACGTCAATTGGTGGCTCTGTTCAGCATGATTGAAGGACAAACCGACGAAAAAAGAAACACACTTTCGCATTTATAATATTAAAGTAACGATTTTCTTATTTACACTGATATATTTAGTTGAAACAGTAAATGTCGTGGTGCCTGTATAGCAAATTATAATTTGGGTATAATAAGTTAGGTGTTAGTTGTCACAGGGTATTGGTAGATTACGATAATAATATAATGTTACATTTGTATTATAAATTTTTATTCCAATAATATATCAATCAAATCGACAGACGTTTTTGATTGTAGACGCTAGACAGATATAGTTTTTGATTTATAGCGAGCAAGTAATAAAGGAGATTAAAACAAGCCAAATTGGAACGTGGATTTGGCAACATACGAGTTTAAACAAATTGTTCGGACAGCCAAACACTCCCCAGTCTAGATTTATATCCCTTCAAAATGTCCCAATTCCCACAGCATATAGAGGCGTACCTGGTTTTAGTAAGGAGGAATAGTATCACTGTCCAAAGTACAAAACGATATTAGACATAACATTAGTGATATTTCCTAATTAAATATTCATTCAGTCATTTAATTATTGACATCGTTTAGGGTCTATTGCAGCATCACCACGTACGAAATAGCACTGTGTTACAAAGAATGGGGAAGGTCACAGAGATACTTACAACCGTTAAGAAGAGGAAATTGGAGTATTTTGGGCACGTGATGCGTAACACCGGCAAATATGAACTCCTTCAACTGATCATGCAGGGGAAAGTGGCAGGTAGAAGGAGGCCTGGCCGCAGAAGGATATCGTAGCTAAAAAACTTGCGCCAATGGTTCGGGAAGAGCACAAAGGCATTATTCAGAGCAGCGGTCTCAAAAGTTCAAATCGCCCTAATGATTGCCAACCTTCGCAAGGAGACGGCACATTAAGAAGAAGAAGCAGCATCACCAAGTTAACTAATCTACCCTACCCTCAACTAGGTGGACCGACGATATAAGGCATTCCGAACCAGTGATAGATACATTTGACGATTCGGAAGCACGTCGTAAAGTTTATTTGAACAAAAAGTTATTCTATTCTATTTTAAGACGAATTGCACGGAGCCACTGAATAGAGGCGGCGTAAGACCAAGACCTGTAGAAGTCCATGCATCTTTATCCACTAGTGAACTTCTATCGGTTGACAAAGAAGAAGAAGCAAACTAACTGACGAATTTTGATAGATTGCCGATACAAACAAACATCCAAATTCCTCACTGAAAAGTTCCTTGGAAATTGTCAAATACTCCTTCGCATCTCATTTGCTACAGATTTCAATTTAAAAAAGTGCGAAAGAGAGCGCGAGTGTACCTTAGGTATCTAAACACGAGTGTTAATGAACTTTCCACTATAATTACTACCATATTTTACTCCACGATATATTAATTTATAGCGCAGTAGAAGAAGACTATTTTAGTTTAACATATGAACAATAAATCATTCAGAAAAGTAGAGTCAGGTGTAACAACTGTAAGCACTAATTATACACTGAGGTGCGCAGGAGATAGGGGTGCCAAAAACAATTACTTTAATATTATTACAATGCTAATGTAGCGTAGAGTGTATCATTATTGTTGACGTCTGTGTTCTAATGACGTTCAACAAATAATGATATAATCAATCGATAAAATAATCCTATGTAAAATGCAACTAATCTCTATAGTTAAGACCCAAGAGACTAAGGCCCAAGGGTCTGCCTGCAAAATTCAAATTTAATTTGGTTTTAATTAATCAAAATAATGACTAATTTGTGAGTAGCTCACGTCAAACTCATTATTTTGATTAATTTCTTAAACTGGATACTTTCACGTAAAGATTAGTATATAAACCTGTGAAGATGATACTGCCATTGGCGCAATTTGAATACCATAAGCCTACTTTGTCGTATTAGTTTATAAATGGCGAAAAACCAAATTAAATTTGAATTTCGCGGGCAGCTCCGTGTCTTGGACCTTAATGTATGATCAATTTGAAGCGCCACATTTGACATACGAGTGTCTTTGGAACTGATAACATTGCAAATATATACAGGGCTATCTTGTCATCGAATAAAAAAAGAAGCTGTTCAGGAATCATAAGTTACCACTGGAATAAAGTTTCACTGAATTAATCATCGACACGAACGTAAATACTATTTATTTATCAGTACGATCGCCAGTCTAAATATATATTATGTATACCTACATAATACTATCGCAATAGATCGCAAAGAGAAAAAATAAATGAATCTTTATTTTCGCGGAGAAAATGGTACGTGATGGCAGATTTATTTTAGTATTCTCAGTTATGTATACTACGATGTATAGTCATTATAATTTATGTCAATTGCAATATATGTATTAATGATTCTTTATCTACATAAAAAGGTCAAAATAAAATTACAAATCACAAGTAGAATATTATGAGCGAATAGAATAGATTTTATTCAAATAAGCCTCAATAGCCCAACGGTTAAAGGTGCGGACTGAAAACTGAAAGGTCGCAGGTTGTACTATTGTCGTACCCATTCCTAGCACGAGCTTTTTTCGCTTATTTAGAGGGGAGGGGAGAATATAAGTCAAGTTCAGCTTGGCTTATATTAAACTTTACAAAGTGTTTTTTTTACAAAGTTGAGGTAAATGTGTGTAAGCTCCACAATGTGCATTTAGGATTTTTTTTGGTTCATGTCTAGATAGCCCTTGTTTGCGATCTCACGTGATGGTAAGTGCCTATGCAGCTTAAGATGGTAGTAGGCTAGCTTGGAAGAGGTTATGGCAATACTTTAATTAAACCTAAACCCCTTGAAGAAAATAAGGTAAAGAGCAGTGATAGTCCAGTGGTTAGGACTGTGACTAGCGATTCTGAAGGAGATATCGGAAGTCCAGTTTAACTGCCTGGATACATAGACTTAGTAGCGATTATTACGACTATGAACAAACTGACGTAGTGACGTATCGATCTATTTGTAGCCATCACGAAAATACGTTTTCACACGGCTCCCTCCAAGCATCAAAATATCTTTAACTATAATAATATAGGTTTAGGACGCCATAGAACATCTGATAAATAAATGTATAAATATAAATAATAATAATTATCGATTGCGGGAAGTGGGAACGAAAGATCATCACTTGGGAAAGGCGCGACCGATTTGGCTGATTTTCTATTGGTCAGGACTTTTTTTGAAAGTCTCAATTTCTTGTGTGATTTCCCAGTTTGATTGATTAGACATTCTAATAATGATTATTGTCATATATTTTAGACCGAAACATTTTTATCACGAGAATTAAAAAACACGAATAAATAATAATGTAGGTAAATAATAATTAACGATGAAACAGCTGCCGTTGTTCTCAGGCACACAACGTGTGGCAGTTTAATATTTTATTTCTGATTAGAAATGGGAAAACAATTTATATATATTCGAAGAGCTGATGGTCGATGGAGTCCCAAGGTGCTGGAGTGGTGACCCCGAACCGGTAAGCGCAGTGTTGGTAGACCCCCACTAGGTGGACCGACGAGTGACGACATCAAACGAGTCGCAGGAAGCCGCAGTATTCAGGCGGCGCAAGACCGAGACCTGTGGATGTCCATGCAAGAGACTTATGTCCAGCAGTGGACGTCTATCAGTTGATAAAGAAGAAGAAGGAACATCAATCATCATACGGAACGGAACTGTAGCCGATGGCAGCTGAAAGATTGAACTTGGAACTGAATTCAATGCTCCAGTTTAATATTCATAACTTTCCTGTTCTCAATACTTGTAACGGAAAATGAGTACATCGCATGAAAATTAATTTACTTGCAAAATCCCTTGGCATCCGCTCGGTGTTTTCAGTCAAAACATTCACTGAACTATTAAAATTAGTTTAGTTCATTACTGCGCAACACTGTCAAACGCTTCATGGAAATCGTAAATATTAGTTTTGAATTATGTCACTTTTGTTGTGTATAAGTTTCAACGGATTAATCGAGGAGACTCGACCGTCTCAAGCGAAAGAAATCCGCTGCAAGTGTCTTGTGCCGTTTGTATCCAGTAGCCACTCGCTCGAGATTGTCCGTTCGCCTAGTGGTGTGTCTTTCAACGCTTCTTTTACCGGTACAGGGCTGCCATTTACCTTGGGATCCTAGTCTTCGCCCATTACCACCTATAGTTTAGCGACTCGATGAGCTATGTCTGTAACTCTGATTATTCTCCAATCTTCATCACCCGCTGAGTCTTCTTACTCGTATCTCATTATTAAGTTATATTTATTATCAAATTAGACTTTCAACGCTTTTATTATGGGTTGATCTACACTGCCATACCCGTTCCAAACTAGCCCGCTACCTTCTTAGACTGCATCGTCACTTACCATCAGGTGAGATCGCAGTCAAGGACTATCTTATCAACGAATAAAAAAAAATTAAGGTGTTAGCCAAAGAACGAGGAAAACGTACCTACTAAGCTACTATTTGGTAAAATAGTCTGTATGGTAATTTCTGATGGTTGATAAGATGTTTTGGTCTGTTGTATATGTATATATATAGGGCCTTGATCTGAACGTTAACGCCCACCAAGTGCTCTGCGTTGGTAGTATGAAATTATTTCACTTACCCATTAGGTATATCGGTGCTAAGTTGGTCAAGTAAGGAATCCACTGTAGGTCTCGTAGATGCTGGACTTGTGGCGCCGTTTGTCCGTGAGTATCCATCTGAGACAAAGAGTTTAAGGTCAATAAATATAGCAAGGCAAGAGTGAAGGCATTTTCTAGGCAATCGCGCTCAAACCTGGACCTCATGCTTTCCATCAAATGCAAGCCTAACTCGCAATACTTAATTTAAAAAAAAAAACAATTTTTTTTAATAAAAAGAATTTTAGGCAAGCTGAATTTGTCTTATATTCTCCTCTACTCTCCAAATAAGCGAAAAGCTTGTGTTCTAGTGAGATTGTTTTTGTAAATAAAATTTAGCTCGAACTTGGCTTGGACACGATACCGCGTGTTTGATTGCTTTGCCCTAATAGAGTTCCAATGCTATGCGTTCCCTCGTCTACGATCTCACTATAGGCTTAAGTACATTGTTTATTGCCTATATGGATTATTCTAGATAATTTATAACAGAATATGCAGTCTTATAATAGGCTATTTATAAACCGTTTAAACAGTCTGTTCACAGCTGACATCATCGTGTCCATCAGACACGCTTGCTGTCGTTAACATCCGTTTCAATTTTCCAGACTGTCATAACAAGAAAAAAAATACAAAGTTGCTGATCTCGCCTGTCTGTTTGTGCGCTGAGTTCTCCAAACTATGTGACGGGTTTTGATACGGCTTTCGATATCATTTAGAGTGCATGACTTACAATTTCATGTTGGACAACTAAATCGCAGAGTATACTAATAGGCATATTATCCAACTAAATCGTCTAACTATATAATTGGCGAAATTCGTTCCTATTATGCACACAACATGGTTGATAATTGTGAAAGTGTTGTTGGATAGTCGGCCAACTTGAATTGTATGTCTGCGGTCGCTCTTAGAAAACATGAAACTAAACCTTTATACTTACATATTAATTAAAATTCCTATTCTATAAATATTCGAAAGTAGTCTATAGATTGACTTGAAATTTTTGCACAGTCATATAATATAGAGTTCCTCTTTCTACCGGTGATCTAGTATGTAAAGTGTTAACTTGAGCCAAAAACAATATCGTAACATAACCCTTAGTACCTACCCACCTAGTTCTTAAATGGTGATTAGTGAAAGCGAAAAATAGGTTTTTGAAGTCATTGCCAAATGTCAAGAACGCTAAGAAAATAGACATTAACACGTGCTTTGTGTTCAGTACGTACGAAGATGAAAGGGTTAGTTCCGAGTTCAAAGATATAAAAATGAAAACAGTAGATTATAACAAAATACATCTGTGTAATCCTTCGCACATATACATTGCTGTTTCTGTATCATGCTTTCAATGTTATGTTGTGTTATACGCCTTAGTGTACACATAAATACATTTAAAGTTTAAATAGAAAAAAAAACAATTGTATAAAGTTTAAAGAAGTTCGAAACTATTATTGTTTAATTCTAACATCGACTGCTCTGATTTTCTAGTCAACGTTATCAAGATCTGCATTTCAAATCAGACTTGAAAAAAGTTATAAAAATTAATCTACTTGATACTGAAAATAAGAATGTAACAATTTTGGATACCGAAAGAAACTTTTTAGTTCAAAAAAAGATTTTTTTTGAACTAAAAAGATAACAGTTAGAAAACAGCTGTTTAATACAAATCAGATATTTCCCGTAGATTATCTGTCGTGTTGAGATATAGATATTCACAATTTACGTTTTTGTCAAAAATACTACGGCTTTTCAATGTCATGTGTCGAAATTTCACTGTCAACTCCGTGCCAAGAGTCGTTAGTCGTTACGATCTGCACAATGTACCTAATATTGGCGGCGGAAAGTATAACATATTAGTATCAGATTTAATGGATGGCCTCATAAAATAAACACTCAAACTTGATCAGAATATGACATATAGAATGGGGTTGACCCACCAATGGGTTGACCTACCGGATCCACGAGTAAACGCTCCTCTTTTTGCGTCAAGGGTTAAATAAGAGTTCCGAAGTTTTTTTCGGAACCCTAAAAAAACATAACTATTAGGTTGAAATCTATAGATCCAGGGGCGGATCTTGAATTTGTGGGGCCCTGGGCTAATACTGCTTAGGGGCCCTACCTAATTACTCAACTAATTGCTATTTTGACAAGAAACTGTTTTCTGTAGTGATGTAGGTATATGTAATGTAATATATGTTAAGTACAGGAGTTAAGTTCCGAACAATCATCTGTCGGAACAATCAGTTGCGGAACGAAAACGAACCGTGGTAGGAAATACGCGAAATTTCGATCGATATTTTTTTTTTCGCGGGGCCCTGGGCTGCAGCCCAAAAAGCCTTTAAGTAGATCCGCCCCTGTATAGATCGCACTCTCACTCTGCTCAGACTCAAGACAGAGTTAAAACGAGACAGATTTATGTCAGAGCATATTTGTGTCTTGTTTTAGCCTTTATCTTGAATCTGAGCTGAGTCAGAGCTCGCTCTATAGATCTCAAGCTTAGAGTCAAAAAGAAAACCGTCGTGGCAAAACAGTGCATTAACGCTATTTATTATATGAAATAAGGTAATTAAGCACAGCTGCGTCCTCCAACCCCACGATGCAACGGTTTTCATTTTGAACAGACGCAGTCCCATTATTGCGACGTCAAGCCGCGGCCAAGAAGTTACAGAGGCGCGTCTTTGCCGCCGTCTTTTATATGCTGCAAGTGCTAAGTGGAATATAGAACAGAAGCATCAAAGATAAACATCGCACGCTCATTAATCCGAAATCCAAACAATCTATAAAGATCGCTCTATTTCAGTAACGCAAGGAAATGGTGGCCTTGCCAAAGGCAACATCTTATTAAATACGTACCAACTCAGTATGGAAACGGGTACACATGGATATTTTGATGTAAAAGCGATCCAAGTGACATTTTGGTCAAAATCGAGGTATGGGCATTTTCGCTTTTTTGAGAACGTTATATAGATCTTTGTAGAACATTCCATAATTCTAGCTAGGTACGTTGTAACCTACATACGACTTCAATGACCTACTTGCGTGCACATGAAATTTTGTATGAATAGTTTGGCGCATTTACGTCAATAACTCGAAACGTAAACAATGTCACTTGGATCATATGTGCACTGAGGTATCCATATTGTCATATTGTCTAGAGAATCATATCTATACTAATATTTTAAATGCAAAAGTAATTCTGTCGGTATGTTTGTAAATATTTTGTGCCTAAGCCGCTGTGCTGAACTGATTTCAACACGACAAAGGGTACTTCTTAACCTGATCAAGATGACTTTTACGATTTCTAAACGTAAATCCATACGGACGAATGTCGAGGGTAAAAGTTAGTAACCTATAAAAACTCACCACTTCGATCCGTATACGTATTCTTCTCGACATAGTTTCCGTACCGGGCGTTGCTCAAGTCATCAAGTAGTGTGTCCAATTCTGACAGGTTCCCTCGACCAGTGGTCCTGCCGTATCCCGGAGACTGACTAGTATACCCAGGGGTTTGACTCGTATACTCTGTCCGAGTTGTGTAGCCGGTGGACTGGTTGTTGAAGCCAGGGGACTGATTGTTGAAGCCAGGGGACTGACTGTTGTAGCCAGGTGATTGAGTGGTGTAGCCGGGCGAATGACCATAACTTGTGCTGTATTTGGCTGGTGTTATTTTTTCGTGGACAGTTGTTGTGTTCTGGTAGGTGGGCTGTAGACAAAGAGAATAAAGCATTTAGTAAAAAGTACTAGGATCGAATAAGTTATAAGTATAAGTATTAGACCGAGATCTGTTTGGTCTGATGGGAAGCTTTGGCCGTTCCTAGTTACCACCCTACCGTCAAAAACGTGCCGCCAAACGATTTCGCGTTCCGGCACGATGGCGTGTAGAGACCGATTAAAGATATGGGTTGAAGTACACTGCTATACCCGTTCCAAGTTATCCCGCTACCATCTTAAACTGCATCGTCACTTACCATCAGGTGAGATCGCAGCCAAAGACTATCTTGTCATTGAATAAAAAAAAGATTATGTTGTTATTCCAAGAAAATCCCCATCAAGGGTTTAATTAGATAATATTACACAGACATAGACATAAAGATATAGGTACAATGCGGAGTTTTATCTTTGGCCTTCTTATATACTTTGGTTCGATTTTGTTTGAAGGTTGCGTTTATCCAAATCGCTAAAGATAATCCCAATTCAGCAGTGGCGAGAGGAACCGTTATAAGGTTTCAAGCAGCGACATCTAATGTGGTATGATGTAAACACTAGACATTTACTGGCTACTTTCCAAGACGATTTTCCTAACTACTCACCGACACGATTTTTAGCTAGATAAATAAACTCATGTCAACTAGGTGGCGCTATGCTCGTACGTTTTTTTTTAAATAAAATAATATCTTGTATTGCTCATACGTTTTTTTTTAAATAAAATTACCTTGTCTTGCAATCGGCATTCTGAAGACCATTTTTATACCCTCCGTAATATCAAAAAGTTCCCACAGAATTTTTAAAAACCTAAACCCACGCGGACAAAATTGCGGGCATCGTCTTATAGTGAAATAAGAAGCTAAGGAAAAAATTACTAAGAATTTTAGTCATAGTGATTGCATCGCAACGCAATTCTGCGAAGCAGTGCCCAAGGGACAAGGGGCTATTTCTATAGAGCATAACTTACTGACGCAGCCAAAACAAAAGAATCGTCCAGTCTCGGAGCTTCATTAATTTCTGACCTATTAGGCTGTTAATACATTTCCGTTGGGCAACCGTAACACGCAGATCGCTGTTGTTTTGTTTCTATTAAATCTGACAACAAAACAATTGCGAATAGTCTTACAATCAGGTGAGATCGCAGTCAAGGACTACCTTGTCAAGGAATAAAAAAAAATAGCGAAATTCCTTAGTTACAAGCCTACTGTACATGAGGGTAATATATGTATATTACCCTTATGCCAAGTCATAGTTCAGTGAGTCACAAAACTGGTGGGCGGGGCATAGTTCGAAGAGCTGATAGTCGTTGGGGTCCCAAAGTGCTGGAGTGGGAACCTCGCACCGGGAAGTGTAGTGTTAAGTTTGAGCAAGACGAGGCTGGTTGGTCTGTCTTTGCTCAATAGATATACGCGAAGATATCACAGAAAGATATACGAGCATAAGAAATAAATAAATAAGATAGTTCTTATTTGTGAACGCGGCGCTATATGTGCGTGATGTTTGTAGACTAAAAGACCGTGTTTGGTGCGTCAATAAGTATAAACAAATAGACAAAACAAATTGCCATATTTTTAAGCTCTCTATACAGCGCTGCGCACGCAAATGAGTTGAACTATCTATACCTAAGTAGTAGGTACCTATAGTAAATATATACTTAGTTGCCATAATATCATACCAGTGACTAATTTTAACCACTATAATGTCTTAATCAATAAATTCAATGTTTACAATTATTAATCACGTACTTGATTCTGTCGTAGGCTTTAGAAGTGCTTTGTTTTAATTGATTTTTTATGCCACTTCCAATATATAGCATATGAATATGCCTAAGTATCGATCAGATACAACGTCTCCTAGTATTTGTATTGTATCAACTACCTCGTTAGTCCAGTACCTGCTGTCGCTCTTTCTAACTGTTGAAAAGTATTTGTAAATCATTTCCACTTTTGCTTGCGATTCTAGAAATCGTCGTTCGTTCGTCATCGTTCACACTTACTTGACTAATACATAATAGCATCTTTACATTATGTAGTTCAAGGTTCAATACTACAGGATAAACAAGCGATGACTGCATAGAGGCAAATGGAAAGATTAAGATTCTACCGATGACACGAGGGTCACTTAAATGACAACAATCGTATTTCTTCATTTAGGGTGTCTATTCAAAACGGAACGAACACACGCTCTGCACACCAATTCAAGAAAAAGGTACATTTTCAGCAGAGAGCAGTTTTTTTTAAATTTGCGATGAGGGTAGTTAGGCATCTTTAGATACCACAGCATATGTATATTTCTCTGTGAATACGTCTTAGGTACTGTGAATTTTACTTACAGACGCAGGCTTAGCATAATCCGAGCTGATGTTCCTCGAGCCATTGATCGAGCCATATCCAGTAGAGGTGGGTGAACTGAGACTTCCTCCGGGTGAACTCAGCCGTCCCGGTGAGCTCCCCCGGCCGATTGGCGACCCTGTCCGGCCCGGGGAGTTCGTCCGGCCGCCCGGCGAACTGGTTCTTCCACCCGGACTGCTGACCCGTCCGGGATTGATAGAATTCTGAAGATCCGCAAGCAGGGCATCTGGAATTGATAAAGGAGAAAATTGTAAATATTATTGCATGTCGAAAGCAATTTAATTTACAAGTAAGGGCGATTATAATTTAAGGCTTCGAGATGTCCAAAATATTTATGTGCCTAAAGACCAAAATCTTTGAGCAGTAAGTGCTGCCAGTGATGACATGGTCGCTTACTTTGGACCTCATATGAAATCACAGCCACCCAACGGGCGATGCAGAGAGCTATGGTCAAAGTTTCTCTACCTGATTAAACCAAAATTGAGGAGATACGCGCTGCAAAGCTGAAGTGATAATGGCCGAAACACAAAGTTTGATAAACAGACAGAAGTTGTGTTCTCAAGGTGCTACAATCGTTGGCAGATCTGCTACTAGGTGGAATGAAGACATCGGATGAGTCGCAGCAAGGTACTGCATTCAAGTGGCGCAAGACTGCGCCATATGAGATTCTCTACAAGAGACTTATGTCAACGACGTCTATAGAGGGCGATTATGAATCACATACCAAGACATTAGTCACTAAATTTTAGCATACTGAGTAGAAACAGATCGTTTCGAATTAAATTGTAATTAACTACATATTTGTATCATTTCCAAATTAGCCTCCTGTCATCTTAGGCGGCATCGTCAGTTATAGTGCCACCAAATTATCTGTTCAAGTGGACAAAATTGGAACTAAGGGTTGCTATTTTAAGATATCATTTCGCTCAAATCCACTGTCCAAGGGTTCATGATCTTTGCTGCTGTCAGTTCTTTCTAGTGTGAATGCCGGACAATGTTACGAAAAAGCAGTATTGATTTCCTCGTAAATATCATAAGTAGTAATGCTGAACAGATAACTTGGTGGATCTGTACCACCAGGGAAATCGCAGAAAATACATTTTAACGCTTTGAGACAGAGAAATCCACTCATAAGTATTTTTTTGTCAAAATGTTTATGAGTCTGAGTCAGTCTTTCCATCTATTTATACTTTACATAGCAATATGCATTCAAACTACAGTAGCATATAAAATGCTCATCAACGCGAGGTTTATCCACAGATCCACAGTTTACATATTTACTCAAACGTTAAATAAACAAGTGGAATAGGTCATTTAGACGTGATGTCATGTTAGTTAAAATAAATCGAGGGACTTCTAATTGGTTCCAATGAACGCGCGACACATTCACAAATTAACTTGGTCGTTGGTGAAATTTATAGAGGGGTATAAGCAGTAAGCTGTTCCTTAGTTACTTTACGCAATTTTTTATCTTTATCTTTTCACAGTTATTATCATCTGATACCAAGGTAAATATTGCAAGAAATCTTTCGCAAAATCAATAAGTTTTACGATTAACGAGGTATTATATACAGCACAAGGTGAACTGGACCAAATTCTTTTGCATCGAAAGATTTTGTGAGCACAAAGAAGAATACTATAATCCGCAAAAAATAATAAAAAAATCTTAACAGGTTTATTATTTTCTGCAGATTAAAAGCTGCTTTAGAATCTTGGACTTCTGCGAATGAGCAACATGATTTTAAATAAAAATAAAGTATTTTAAATAAAAATAAAGATAGTAAATTAAAATAACCTAAGTAAGAAATAAAATATATATGAATAACAATCATGACGCTTCGTGACTTAAGATCTTTGATTCCACCAAACATTTAGATAGCCAAAGTCCGTAAGTTCCCGATATGGAACAAAATATATCTACTGATTAAAATATTTATCCAGCTTCATAGTCCCACTATGTGACACAGAATGTTAACAATTTATTGTTTTCGCGAATATGCCTGTTTTGCATTACGAAAAAGCTCCTAGCCGGCCTTCAAGTAATGGTGATCAAAAACGAGTTTTATTTCGGGAGAGTTCAACGGTCCCATAACATCTTTACAATACAGTTAGCAACTGAAAATCCTCTAAACTTAAACAAAGAGACCAGAGTTGACGCCTGTATAGTGTATATTTTGCAGAGACATAACCAGACGGAATACAGCGATAATCCGTTAGGTATTAGGATATTATGATGTCTGATGAGATGATTCGTCTAGTTCTATTTCTGAATATAATTTTAAAAGGAGTTCAGAAAAATTTGTGTAAAATCCCACAAATAGGATTGGCTTATTATCATAGCTTCACTCATTTTAGACATAGTGAAAGGTACAAGGCGGTAAACTATGAAAATGAAGCGATATCTTTGGTGGAATTCACGCACATCCCTCAGTACTTATCACACACATTGCACATCCTTGGTGAAAAGACAGCTTCAAAATTTAGGAAAATGCTACAGAACGATATACTAAAACAGAATCCTATTACCTTTACCCTTCTTCTATAACGATATTGTAAAATTGTAGACATTCTATACGTGGCCATGGTACCAACTTTTAACAAAGAATTTGCCTTTACAATAAAAGAAATGTTACTACCGCATTGACTCACATTATGCTATAAGAGTATGTATTGAGAGTCTTGTATAGCTTTAGAGCTTTGGGAGACAACTTCTGCGAAATCCATTAGAAATAATCCTGATGTCACGACCATATACACGTGACGTGAAAGAGGCAAGCTTCAGGCTTGGTAGTACAAAAAAATTGTTATCTGGTTCATCATGTAAGCATGTAAGTACGTGATGTATGTTATCTTATCGGTCAAACTGCTTAAAGAAGCATTGTTCTTCAGATACAACAGAGAGCTCTACAGTTCAGAGATGAGATACTTAAATTTTAATGGTTCTCGTCACTACGATCTTTTACGCAATGTTAATTTAGGTTTATCACTGAAACGAGGTTATAAAACACTATTTCTGAATTAGAAACATTCTTTATCTTGCATGTAGAGTCAGCAAACAAAATGGTTGAGTAAATGGTAAATAATGAAAATTAATTAAATATCCATTAAGTTCACATTATAGTTGCTTATATTTATCAATTGGAAAACAATACGCCAAAGACATTAAACTAGGATTTCAAGGGAAAGTAGTCTTTCTAGTTCTATGACGAGTGACATGTTCTTAAGCTGTTCAAGTTAGTTTAGATTTGCTTAGTAATTAAAGTCTTAAGTTTTCAATTTGAAAACTTTTACGAATACTATATTTTCAAATCATTTAATCATTTCAGTAGCTGTTTAAGAAAATTGCCTCTCTTTGTACGCTTTTTTTATTGAGTACTTACGACAAAGTAAAATGGGTTGGGATCAAACCGTCGACCGCAGTTTAGTTTTCAGTTCGCACCTTTAACCGTTGAGCTATTGAGCCTTCTTCTTTTCAATTACTCTATATCTACATTAAATTATCCTTTGTCACCTGCACATGTTATCTTACCATCTAAATATTTTCTATCAAGGTAGGATAAAGAGATACAATACCTAGTCCTTCGACCGCCTCGAAAACATCTGCGTAATCAGTTTGAGGCTGTAGATTTGTATGAGTTTTCAATATTTTCCCATAAATATCATCATTCACATTATAATGCGCATTCGACATTATAACAGCACTGAACTCACTTCAGTCCAAACTTTTTGATTATTGATTATTACTGTTTTTGTATGTTCAAACTTTATACCCTGGCTACCGGTCAATTTCAGAGCGACTTCGATCACAAAAACTGGTTGCAAAGAATTCGCGAGCTTTCATAAAATTAAAAAAAAAAGAAAAGGGCGGAAGGATTCTAAATTTAAATATCTCTGTCCTCTAGACGGTTTAAGGCGCGGGCGGCTCTCTTATGGACTAATGCAGTACTGATTCACCTCAAGCGCAGACCGCAAAAATCGCGCACGGCCTAACACATTGTTCACGTAAATATTTGGGATTCCGCGGTTTTTATTTAGACGAACGAATACAGACAGTTGAAACAGATACTTTTGTATGGAGATTTCTTCACTGTTAATAGTGCTAGAGATTTGTTTCAGCTATTAATTTTTCCGAGAATGAAAGGACAACTTTTTCTTGAAACTGATACATAGGTATAAGCAGTTGTCCATAAACTATAGTTACGGATTCATCCGTATTTATTTATCATTTATGATTATCATTTTTTCTTTAGGAGTAATTTGAAAGTTATAATATCTATTTATGTGTGTCAGTAAACTATGTAACTTTACATAGGTACGTTACTATTGACAAACTCCCATTTGACAAAAATATATGCGAAGCATTTTCTGGAACGAAAACATTGGCTGGATGTCGATTTGGAAGATACTTTCGAGGATCTTAAACCACATAAGAACAAAGCAAGTTCGTAAAAAGAAAAGAAATGAGAAATATGAACGAAACATATGAAAGTCATACAAGAGAGCTATGTCCAGCAATGACCGCCTTATAGGTTGATGAAGAAGAAGCTTAAAATAAGTAACCGATTGAGTATTTTCTTCCAGCGCTTGATACGCTCAAAGATGTAAGTCTATCAATGGACGCGCTGACGCCACATCGCGTCGCGTTGATTATCAGGAGGCGTCATAGGATGACGCGCACATTACGGAATTTGTCTCGACTGCTCTCACAGGCTTCTCTTTACAGCAATATTAGTATGATTGTCGAGTATCGATTGGTACAAGACAAAGACCAAAAATATGCTAAAACCTAAATGTTTCGCCATTCAAAGGATGTTGCATAAAGTAGGTCCTACTTATGTATTCTACATCTCAAACAAAGCTAATACAAGCGAACTGCAATAACTCAAGCGCCCTTCTGACTAAAGTAGGTGATTTAATTTTTTTTTTAAATCTCCTTTAGGAATGGCATTTCAAAGACTACCTATTGCACCTCTAGTTGCCAGGTAGGTAATTGAATAGTCTTATATCGAAATTAGAAATATCAAATCTCTAGAATCTAGATCCACCGGTTTGGGCTGCGTTTTCTGTTATTCCGTCATAGTATTGTACGTATAGATTCTCAGTCAAATTTTTATTTCAACTTTGTTATTAGAAATTCAAGCCAAATTTAAAAAAAAATAAGATTCTTATTTCAACGATATGTTTTAAGAGGACTTTTACTTCACAAGGGTAGGTCAAAGTTTATAATTATTATAACTTATGACTGACTATTTCTAGCCCTAATTTAATAACAATATATCTAAAGTTATAACACTGCATACCTATACACGATAACTAAATAACAGAAATGTTTAGAACAATGCTAATTTTATAAGCAATGTGTATCAGTTGAACTAATGGGAACTACCAAAATTATTAGTTGAGACCTAATTTGTAGAATAAGGAATAATGTAGTTAATTCCACAAGTGAAGGAGAATCTAGTAAACTTTATTTCATACAGGTTCTTAATAAGAATAAAGCTAACGAACAAAACATTCCTAATGAAGATTCATTCATAGAAATGAATACGATCTTATTGCTGATGCTGAGTATCGTAATAAGAAACCACGTTCACACGACGTATTGACAAATGATATAGCTCACATGGCTCTCTATAAATAATTATATACTGTAACACAACTGGCGCCTGATTTGTAACTGAGAGCAAGATCACGACACTGAGTAAACACTGTGATAATAGTAAAGGTGTCGTATTAAGCGTATTATACATTCTGTGTTTAATTGCCTTGTTGGTCAAGTGGTTAGTATGTTGAACTGCGGATGATAAGGTCCCGTGTTTAATAGAATAGAGTAATTTTTTATTCAAATTAACTTTTACAAAGTGCTTTCGAATCGTCAAACGAATCTACCACTGGTTCGGAATGCCGTTCCAACCGAGACGAACCAGCAAGAAACTCGGCATTGGCTCTTTAAAAAAAAAATAGTAATAATATCAATTCCCGGGTCGGGCTAAGCAAATGAATAATAACTGATCAAAAAAGAGCTTGTCAATAGTATTTGGTTGAAAGAGGCGTGGCGCGGCCCGGCACGGGTAGCGTTTAACATGCTTAAAACAATATGGTTTCAAAAGAGTCGAAAAGCGGAAGATATCAAATAATGTACTTGATTGATAGTCGACAATTCAGTAGTGCAGTAAACCCGAACCGTTTCGCAGCATGATATCAAACCGCAAGGTTATCTGCTAGCTGACACCAGACACTGCCTCTACGCAGTGCTTTAATTCGCTTAGAAATTGACCAAAGTAGTATAAAATTACGAGAAACATTGTACTGACATTTATACTATTTTTCATTTTTCAAATTTCTTCGTCCAGTACGTATAAAATGTACTGATTTATACATTTTTGGAAATAAGCAATTCGATAAGGATAAACAGAATAACTTTTTAGGAGAACCCTCTTAACACATTGAATGCCAGCTACGCAATATTACGTAGGGGTATAGTAATGCAGGGTCCAAATACGTAATACAACGTAGCACTTTCTTAAAATTTAAATGGGTATTTGCATTATTAGGCCTTCTGGAAAGGACGTTATTAAGTTCGTTGGCATCTCAAATAAAACATGACATGGAAAAAAAGTAACTTTATTATTTTTAAACTATTCTAAACACAACATTTATAAGCCACTAAGAAGGCCCAAATTACAGTATTATTATGAGATCAAAAATTGTTATATAACTAAAGACATCGATAACTAACGATATAAAAAAAAACAGGAACATGTGAGAACATCAACAGAATTTTTATTCAAAATTATACAAAACGAGGATCAGTGTGGTAGGTGTAAAAACAGTTTACAACACACAAGGCAGGCTTTTCCGGACAAGTAGCACATACAAAAGATGACTCCTTGCGTTTTTTATTTTTAGTGCAGACACGACAAGGCTTCGCTGGAACAGCCTTCTTAGTAGGTGGGAGCTTTTCTAAGAAATGGAAATCTCTCAAGGGAACACGACTTTTACGAACAGCCGGCGATGCAGGTGGTACAGGGCCCAGGCAGAAACGGCGATGGGTCTGCTTGAACACTAAGGATGATGCAATAATTCGATTGGGTGGCGTGATCTAGGTGGGAAAAAGGGATAGAAGATGAAATGGTCATCTACGTAGTACTACGTATTCCGGCACCACACATACAAGCGGCAACATTTTTAAGCGGGGTGCCGAGTACGTAGTGTTACGTAGATGACCATTTGTATGGTGGGAACCAATAACGACCCGAAAGTATATCTGGCACTCAATGTGTTAAAGTTTTATTCATCACCACACATTTATAAATAAATAAAAGCGAAATCTTTTTTATTAATCACATATATTTTATACCTTCTGACTGTAAAAAAATTAAGTAGACTACTTGTGCCTCTTAATTTCTGGTTGATGGAAGATGATTATCTTCTTGTGGTGGGTTTCTCCCTTCTTAACATAATATACTCATACAAAAAATTATAACTTAACTTTCTACCCTACTTCTGATATTTTAAGACTGAAGGGAAGTTTTCCCATAAATCCGAAATCACTTCCCAACACATTGAAGTCCAAATTAGTTATCTATTGGAAATTGAAACTATGAAGTGACACAATATCGTCATTTTGTGATCGGTCGTTAGAGTATTGTATCAACACAGATGGCAACCTACATTTAAAATTACCAAGCGTCTAAGTTACAAAGTGCTAAGTGTATCACAAGTATCCAGATGCCACTAACGGGTTGCAATATGCATCTTGCACATAATGGTTCATATGTTTCATAATACGTAAGAATGCTTTGTTTGTATACCTATATAAAAGACATTCACGGTATTACAACAGAAATATGGTTGAAAGAACCAATACAGAATTGTGTTTTAAATATTATTGAATCGTAAGTTAAAGGTCATTTATATTAACCGTATTATATTATTTTTTTTTTTATACAAAAGATGTCAAGAAACAGTGAATTTTTGGGGCGCTCTAAGACCACGCTACACGTCTGTTTTCTTAAACTTAATCCTATATCGATTTAAAATTGGTTTGGATCAAGAATCAAAAGTGAAGGCATCTTCTAGGCAAGCGCGCACCATCTTAAGCTGCAACTTCACTTACCATCAGGTGAGATTGCAGTCAAGCGCTAGTCTATATGTATGTATTAAAAAAAAAGTTTTTACACTTCAAAATCCATTTCTAGGGCTAGTAGATCTCGAGATTTAGAAAAATGTGAGAGAAAGACATCGAGTGGAATACCCCTATAATATTTCAATTGAGCCTATGAAACAAATTAAATATAATTCGAATTACTCGTTAATATAATTCGACAGTCGATTCTCCAAACCATGACAAACTACTGCAAGCGATACACATATTGTCCTAACAAGAATAGTTTGTTGTTATTTACCCTTACTAATCCTTATAACAATGCGAAAATGTGTATGTTAGTTGACGAAGTCGCGGGCAAAAAAAATCTCTTTAGCGCTTTATAAAAGTGCTCGATTTTTATAAAAATGCTACATTTTTATAAAAGCGCTAAAATGAATTTAGCACCTGCCAACGAGACAAAAGACTTGCAATAATCACGTAATTTGCGATTACGCAGTTTGTTTAGGGTACGGCCTCCCAAACGCTCCAGCAACACGATACCGATATAGAACAAGGCCGTACAATAAAAGCGACTTGACTCACACCAGATCTCACCGACTGCTCTGCACTTACCTAGGTATGAACTGAAATCGCTGAAATATCTTCGCCAATCCGTTGCACTCAGGTCTTGATTTTCCTTGGGTGCGTTAGGTGCACGTTCGACACTGTATTTCCGTTCCAACACGGGGGAAAACGAGACAGATTTAGGGGACGCGGAGCGCGTGCGCACGGACGCCATCCCTCACGTGCGGGATATAAAAGGCAGAGAAGAAAAGAGTTTCCTTGCAGTCGTGGCACGACTGCTGCTTGAAGTAGACTGGTTATTTTGGTGTGTGAGACAGGGTTATCGGAGGCGCGGGCGATGCCGGATGATAGCACGGTCACACTACTCAGCTGGCGACGGCGTTACGCGACGTTCTATTCCCGTCAGATTGATGCTTTCGACGTTATATTTCATAACATAAGGGACCGACTTCATTAAGGTGTTTATGCACTTTCATAACAAATTAGGTAATTACTCGCATTTACATATACTCATAGCTGTCTTGAGGTGGTACATGCTATTTGCTGGGCAGGATTCCCATGCTTAAGTACCTAATAAGATTTTAGCTCGATATTGGAATAGTTTCCTACATAAACCAGGCTTAAGCTAATAAGGTTTACCAGATGTTGAAGACTTGATCCGGTCCAAAGGATAAACAACTGCAAAATACCATGTGTGAACCATAGTCGTAAATTTTGAAGTTCAATGTAACATTTGATTCATAAAAACAATTAGGCAACTTATTCATAGTCATACTAGAAATTACTTCCTTCCGTTCAATTTAAGATAACAGCTACAGAAACGTATAGAATACGTGAGACAGTGGTTTGGAAAGTCAAAAAATAAAATTGTATGTAATTACGACACACAGGACCGAACCTAATTTTGAAGGGCTCACGCACAGTCCCACACCTGTAATTTACGTTTGCTGATTACATAACAGAAGATACTATTCCGAACAGTGGTGGGCGGGCGACCGACGTCCTAAAAACCCAACGGAAACTATCGTTCGAGAAAAAATAGATATACCTTCATATTTTAAATATAGAAGATTGTTTTCAACGTAGGTTTCCGACTGGTCTAAACAAAAACGTCGTTCGTCAAAAACTTCGATGATTGCATGTAGTGAACCAACACGCTAAACAAACAAGTGCAATTGCAAATATTGGAGACAGATGGAGGAAAATTGAGCCTGGCCGGGAGCCACAAAAGGCTGAAGGGCCGCTGAAGATAATGATGAAAGAAAAATAAGTTGGCACTTACAGAATTATGCAATGGATATTTTTTAAAATCTTTTATTAAAAGGCTTTGTATTTATTAAAATACGCGTACTTTGTATATAATATAGGTCAGCTGGCATCTATGATAACAATATTATCAATTTCAGTCTTGTACAAGCCCCAGTTGGGTTCTTTTCGTGGCATTTAACAGCCTTCTTAACATATTTTGATTTCATATTTCATATTACACAGGAAGTCTAAGAAGCTAGGAACATAGAGCACATTTTGCAGTTAGTTTGCAGTGCAACTAAAACAAAACATTGTAAAAATATAAATAACTACAACTTATTTATAATTGGCCTGTGTATGTTATAAAACAGATGTAGGCGTCGTTGAAGTGGGCAGCACTATGGCACATTATGTACTTCCAAGGCCGGCAACAGAAAAATCATAGATTTATGTTATTATGCTCACATAATAAATATCTTTGATACAACGATCTAAGAATATATAACCCACTGAGGTTATACAATTTTTTAAATAATGTAATGCGAAATCTACTAGATATTATATTGATTCTAATATTAAAACAGGGGAAATTAGATTTTCTGTGTCATATACTTTGTGATCTTATGAAGTTAACAGAAACTCTAATTTCCTATACTAATACTAAAACACAAATTAATTATCCAAGGAGAGATACAATGCAAGAGGCGTAAGACGGAGAAAGGTATTCTGGCCGAAGAATCACTTGGGAAGACGAAATGGGTCAACAGAAACATAATCATTATTGAGAACTTGTATGTAGTGTAGTGTATAAAATTCAGATTGTCACAATATCACCAAGCTTCGTTAAAACTTAAAAGTGGCATCATAAGAAGAATAAATTGCAATAATACTTGCTAAGACGTGATCATTATTTAGTTGCAGATCGCGTAGCCCAGTTTGGTGGAATTCTTCATCATCTTATAATCGGTGGAAGGACCGATGACAAAAAGACTATGGCGGGAAGTGGCTGGTTGAGGGAAGGTTGTGGTCTTCTGTGTTGGCGCGTATTGAAAAAGGGATTCGCCCTGTGACCACAGACTGAAATTATGCTGCTGTCTCCATATCAAGCACGAGATTCAAATACGAAGAATTTACAAGCAAACACAAGGCACCTCGCCGCGCGCCTTTGCAGCGAAGATAATCTAAAAGCAACGATAATACTGCCACGCGCTCACAGAAATTAAATCGTACTACGTCACGCGAACCTGAATCACGCTATCAAAGTCTCCGGAAAGCTTACGAGCTTACGAATACATACAAGTTTCAAGATATATGACGATCGGAACAGTTAGATCCTCACTTCCAGGGCATAACACCAGTCACGAGGAAGCTCAAATTGCTATTGACCATTTCACCATATCCCGTACTTTAGGATAAACAAATGACGGCATTTACACAGTGAAATATGTACATACTCTCTTGAGTCAGATCTCTCTCGAAATGTCGAGACAATAATCCTGCAAATTACGAAACGTCCCTAGTGCATTTATGCATTAGAGATGCCAATAGGGATCTACGTCAAGTTTCACACCGTATCGAGAAGGTTACGGCGGCGAATCAGCAAACGTACAAGAGTAGCCTATTAATAAATGATATTGATAAGCATTGAAATAGACAACTAACACGATCTTTGTGTATAAGATAGTCTAATACTTCGACTTCAAACAACTATAGTTGGTTATTGGCATAAGATAGAAAGCCTAACAAGCTCTTCTAAGTAACTCTGTCCCCGCCGTCGCTAACGAAACGTTTAGATATCTCCAAAGTAATAAAGTTATGATTGACTGCTGACATTCACAACGAATCAAGTAGTACATTGCACTCTGAATTGCAAAGAAACCGACTCGAAGTGTCGAACGTTCACTCTAAACGTTGGTAAAGGACAAATTACTTTTAAATGCCAGCGTGACAAATTACAATTGTTTCGCCACAGGAGGCGTTTCAAAAGGAAATATTTTCATTTAAAAAAATATACGCGACAACTTTATAACCGCCTCCTTTTTATTACGTCGGTTGATAAGCCATTATTTTCGTAAAAACGAGTGTAAAAAGTTTTTAATAAGGTTAATCTATGACTGCTGATTTTGTTCAGGAATTCCAACAATTGATTTTAATGTACTCGTTAACACAGTTTCGATTATTTTTGTGTATTATTGTGTATTTCATTGTTTTGTTTTGACATCATTACATTCTAAATGGCTGAATAATAAAAGTACAATTAGTTTTTAAGAGCGTCTTTATGCGCATTTACTATACATATATAAAAATAGCGATTGAGTGTGGAGCTGGCAAAATGCAAAAGTACACGTTAAAATATAAAGCATAACATATCTTTGACGTATACCTACGATGCCTTTCAGTAGTCTTTGAGTCCTTGAAGGGAAACCGAGGGAAATATTTTAGGAGCTACTTTTCGATTTTCTAAGGATCAAAGTGTAATTCTATCTTGACTAAAATTTTTAAACACGCCTACCTACTTATTCATAATAAAAACATACAATCTTATTAAATAGAGGATTGATTATCTCCCCAAAAAAAACATAAGTTGGGTACGTCATTCGAATCGTACGCGCTATAATTATTAAGTCTTTTAGTACTAGGTATTAAGTATTTTATACTAGGGAAAATGTCGTCAGCCAGCTTCATAGGTGTTAGATTTTGAATATACACTTCGAAGTGTTTGAATTTAGACGACGATTCAACTGCCAATGATAGAGTTCTGGATTCTGCTTTCAATGCTGACCAATCAAATAAGTATGCTTATTACCCGTTGTGTCTCATTCAGCACAAATCTTTGTTTACATGTAGAGATCCAATACAAGCCATAAATTACAATGAACGTGAAAATCAAAACTCTGAACTCGGAGATGGACCTAGACATTGGCTAGGAGATTAGATAGGATCGAAGTCTTAAACCCAAATCGGACACAGATTATTATTATTACATAAATTACCGAATTCGTCTCACACATCCATTTAGTGTTACCAATTACGGGCGACAATATGCAAAAAAACTTAAAATACGGACTACGATACTGTCAAAATATTTAAATCTAATATTAATTATTTCGATTTCAAACGGATGTCATATGTCCAAATATTCGACGGCATATATTACACGGCACAAATTCTACAAAAAAAAAATTGTCTGTCCAAAATTACAATAACGCGGCATAAGTGTCACTTAATTTTTATGGATGTCTAGTGTCCTAATATTCGAAACTCGAAATTACACTGCACAGATTCCACAAAAAACAAACGATTTGAACTGTCAAAATTCCGAAAACGCGGCATAAATGTCATATAATTTTTACGGAGAATTTTTACGTCATCTGTCAAATATACGGAAATGCTACGCACGCGCGTACTGCGGCAGCGAGCGCTAACAGATTGATGGGTGCGTTGCGACTGACAAGGCTTGGACGCTGGGTTTACGCGTAGCTTGGTGTGATGACAGCCGCAGCCTCAAGCGGGCTTCGGATCGGATTTGATACGGAATTGCGTTTAATTGGGCCGTGTGGGCGATTATACTACGGCCATTGTTTTCACTTGATAAAATGGTTCAGGCCTAGGATCGTTGTATCGTGCCGAATAACGATTACAGATTTGATTAATTGAAACAGTTCTTCGATTGATCAGTGTCTCAAGGCTATACTTCAAATTTTCTGATTTTTCATGATTAGAAATGAAACTCTAATTAAACTATACCACCATTCCACCAGCTTAAGGAAAAGCTACAATGACTTAGCCGATGGTATCAAGGAAGTCTAACAAATGGCTGGAATAAAAGCCGATATGAGTAGTGGGTTTGGCGTGCTATGCCAATGCCAGGATATCGCTTCCTGTCATGTCTGTGTAGTTCGTCCACCATCGTGCTTGTAACACAATGAAGTATGACATTATTCTAGTTAATTACGTACTTCAATCCATTCTGTAGTTTCCTGTATTATAGTAGATCCCATTAAACCGTACCATTATTTTAATGGTATCAAACTTATCAATGTCAAGTAAATACATAAATTTTCGGATCTTGTGTGTAGCTTAACTGCTAGATATGAGTCCATCAGCTTCTCAGAGTGCATTGCTATACAGTCTGGCAAGGCAAAAAAAACATCTGCGATCTGCATCGATAAATAATTAATAAATCTCCAGAGTTATCGGAACAATGCGATTCGGATCAACCAATGTCAAATGGGATATAGAACAATTGAATAAATAGGTAAAGCTACAAACTAGTGGCCAATGGAAGGTCACAGCCTAGTGTGTAACGGATCTTGAGCCAGTATTCTCAGAACATCACGAAAGGGAATGCGGGCCGTAGTGTGCGGTTCGAGGAATGCTTTGCTTCCTATCTGGGAGGAAAAGTTCATGTTTACAACGACTTGTTCTGTAAAGTCGTTTTAATTCGGTTTTCACATAGGAAACTGAAGAGCACGTAGTCTGATTTAGCAGGGGAAAATGTACAAAAGTTGGTAAAACGTCTGCTAGTTGTAATAACGTTCAATTCAAAATTCAAAATTATTAATTTCGTGTAGGCCAACTTGCAGCTCTTATGACACCTCAAGACTGAACCAACACGCCGGTTCGGTATGCACTTTCTGCTGCCGGTCTGTATTTGACTTGTCATCATTCCGAAAACAGCTTGCCTGTGGGTTCACGAAATTTAAGCCAGGCAGCATTCCCGTGAAAGGTTCGATTCTTGCCGCAGCTACTCTCTCCCATCTCTGATCTCTCTCTTCTCTTCATTATCCTGGGAATTGTCTCTGCAAGTAGGCGATACGCAGCCGTTTTGGGTGATTCTGCTGGTATGGCTCCCCGCCGAATCACTCCAGAGTCCAGCCAGCCGAGCTAACTCTAAAGTCCGAGCGGACCACTTAGGTCGGCGAGGACTTTAGGAAGTGTTTCTGGAGAGCCAATGTATCTTTGCTATTGGTCGGATACACCTCTGAATTTAAGAAATACGTGTTCCAGTATCTTGCATGACAACTTTCATCATCAAAAGACAACACCAAACCAGACAAATGTAAACAATGCCCTTATTTTAAGAGAAACGCTACGCTCAATTTTTACTTTGGCCTTCAGGAGAAAATGCCGTCCGCACTGCTAGGAACAAAGTAACAATTTCCAACATCTGTCCCCACAAAGGTGTTCCAACAATAGGCATATTTTAACACGCGTAACCAAAACGACAAACAAAGCACACTAATGAACATAGCCGTAATGACGGCGACCGAGAACAGAGCGGAACGAATCATGGTCATTGCCGCTCCCATGCCCAGCCGGGCGTGAACAAACCTTTAGATAATATGGCTAATCTAAGAAGAAAATGACATAGATTAACTATCGACTACACTAGCAGATACCCGCTACTTCGTCTGGACAAAATTAGAAATATTGATTTTATTCATACAAAATGTTACCCGGACCATAATATATAATATAATATAATATAATAATATAATATAATGCATTTATTCATATAATATAATATAATATAATGCATTTATACATATAATGCATTTATTGCATATTTAATAATAATAATTTTCCTTCGAGGGCTAAAAATACTTCAACCAATTACCTATAGCTTATAAGACTTATCTACTCTATCATCCCACTGTCACGACACATTCGGATATTACTATGTTAGTAGATACTACTAGATCAATCTTAAAAGTTGTCGCCTACCATATTTAGGTATTTTTGTTGTAACATAACATAAGTGACCAACTCAGCCATGTTTTTATTTAAACACCTGTCCGTATATTATAAATCATTTTGTAAAATTTAAAATATCATTTATATTTCATAATATGTATCATGAAATCACTAACGTACCAAAATTATTTATTTATTACTAGCAACTCGCGATTTACTAATGAACAAGTTGAGATTTTCATACAAAAATATTATCCTTTCCGACCTTTTCAGTGTATTTTCCAAAAATTTTCTTTTAAACAAACCTAGACTAGGTACGTGATCTATGAAAAAAAAATGCTAAAACAAAGTCATAAAAAGAAGAATGTTTGCTTACAAAAAGTATACTTAATCGAATGTGAGAAAGTTTAAAAAGATGTTTGAAATATTCATTATGTCGTTACGTACTCACTAATACTCACATTACATGTTGGTATTTAATCAATTTTATCCGGGTCATAAACACCTAGTGGGCGATCACCATTTATGGAATCTTGACTTTTAGCCAACGGTGCCCGAAGCGTCGTCATGATTGACGAGTTGATTAGAAGACAATTTAACTAATTAAATGTGTTAGATAAAGATTTAAGAGATTGGTCAGCCTTACTGGAGAAATAAATTGAAACCTCTCTTAAAATGGCTATGCAACTTACATTAGGTAAATGAGGCTTTAAATGAGCATTAGGCTACTTATAAGTACTTGTAATAAAGTCCTTGTTATTTTTTTATTCGATGACAGGATATTCTATGACTGCGATCTCACCTGATGATAAGTGACGAGTGATGGTAAGTATTTGACGGTAGGGTGGTAACTAGGCAAAGCCTCTCACCGGACCAGACCAAAACAAGTATAAATTCCCAAATTGCCCCACCGGGAATCGAACCCGAAACCTCCCAGTTATAAGACCACAATGTATCCTGTTCTATCTTACCATACATAGGTACTCGTAGCAAAGATAATTTAAAGTTGAACTATTTCTAACTTCTCTACACGAATTAAAGGGCAACTCCGATGATGCTAATTGAGCCTGAATTCATTTCCAATTAACGGGAATCCAACAATAAGGTCACATTAATGTTAGACGATAAATTAGTCTGATAAATGGTAAGTGATGTAATCCTGCTCGTTTGTTCTAGGCGATATAGGTACCTAAGTACGAGCAACTGTATGAGATCGTACCTACATCTATTACAAAAAGTAACGCCATTTGAACTGAATTGAGATTTTGAAATTGAGAAACGTTTATTACTCCTACTTTTGTACAGTAAAGGCTTAGGCCAAAGTAGAGACTGCAAAGAGCAAAGATTTTGGAGCCTTTTTTATTTCACTAGTCCTAAGAAAGATCCTGTAGAAGTTGAAATGAAAATAACATCAAATACCAGAAAAATAAAATTCAATATTAAATGGAAGTGAGCAATGTAACAACATTTTTTTAAGAATGTGAGCAATGCTTCGATCACAGAAGAAAAATGTTAAATATGTCTAAAATTTCCCTTTTCCCTCCATAGCCTAAGCATAAAGTGTGCTTAAATAGGTACGACAAAAGTGAAACAGAGGGGTTTGAACCGCCGCACCTTTGAGCTATTGTCTTCAAATTGGTCCAACTCTGATGAAACGTATACAAAAAATTTATCGATGAAAATATAGCGATATGCTTCGAACAAGTAAAAACAATGTAACTAATGAATTGCGGAGTTCAGAACCCTCTATTAGAATAAGCAGAATAACAAGTGCCACGGAGTCTGAGCAGCTTTTTCTGGTGGGGCACCGCAAACTTTTTTATATAATTTCCTTTATAGTACTCGCATCGGAATGTAGGCCGCGCCTGTTTACTAACAAGAGTGTGGAAATGAGTGGGTAGGTAGGTAAATGTTTTACTCATGGAGAGAAAAATAAAAAAAGTAAAATACCGCGTTAATAATAATATCATCGGTGAACGGAAAAATCGCGCATCGTGAGGAAACCAGCATGCCGAGACTTCTCCATAATTTTCCCGAAGGTGTGATAGCCCTGCCGATTCACAATTGTCTTTTTTTTCATATAGACAGGAAATGCCTAACGCATATCCCTCCGTCAGAGGAAACGGAGGGGTTATGTGGGACTTGCACCCAGTAAAACCTGTTTTTGTCCCTTCACGAACCCTGGCAGTAGCGTGGGTTACACTTGGCGGAGTATTCACCATGACCCACACTTGCCTTGCGGAGTCGACTATGATAGACCATAGTAGGTACCCTTAACTCTTGTAATTCGAAAGAACTGTGTTCAATACCAGTAGTGGTTTGAGATATTAAGTACCTACTTAGAAACTTTATAAAGAACTAGATGATGACAGGCATTTAGGTTTAGATTTTTTTGTATTTTATTGGATTTATACCTTGTTTTAACTAAAAAATCTAAAAATTATTATAATATTATTATCAGTTCTAACACCCTTTTTGACGGGATATCAATCCCGAATAATCATGGGACAGGGGCACAAGACCCTGCAGAGGGTAAAAACCAGTCGATGTCCAACTGCAATCTTCTAAAAATTCCCTTTATGCTTAACCTTTATAAGGTTAAATAGAAATTGTGCCTTACCATTTCCCGCCATTTTCAAACGACACAATCACAAATTTGAATATGGAACACTAGTCACACTTAAAGCATTACAGCACTGAATGAGTTCCGTTTCCAGAATATTCACACTGGAATGCGTTCTCCCGCCATATGTTTTGTATTCCAATGCCGGATTAACGCGAACTGACTGGAAAATCTATGAATATCTGGTGTGTAGTTTTCACCGCACTTAGCACTTGGCATTCTCAACGCCGAATACTGAAACACTACTTAAAATTTGATGGCGCCAATCATAAAATACTCGTTTGCATAACTTACGCCAAAAAATTGTCATTGAAATACTTATAGTCCTCAATTTATTTTTATTTTAGTTTCTTCTTCTTAGAGAATTTATTGTTTAAAAAAATAAACAAATAACACCTTATGATCAAACTTTGACGATAATCTTATTTTTCCGATTTGCTCACACTCTTCCACCTATTCCACTAATTTATATATTTCCACTGTTATAATGAAAGTATTAAAAAGTTCCGACATTAAACTAATCGAATAAATTATTTTTTAATATGTCAAACGACACTGAGGCCGATGATAAATAGCATAGATTCAAGACGCGCAGTGAAAAACCCGCAGTATTTCCAAAGGGTTGCAGGGCAGAGGGTAATGCACCCGTGACGTCACAGTCTGGGATAGGTCAGTGATGTCTATGAAAAGTATCTAGTGTAGAGTTATTTTAGAAAATTTTCAGTAGACACAGAAAAATAAATTCACAATGGAAAAAACATGTGTATTTTTCAAATTTTTTTCAAGTTACTGGAATTTTTCTAAAATTACCGAACATTAATGGTAGGATTGTTATATCTACTAAGCTTTAAAGTCAAAACAAATTATTTTAACATGGTTAAATTATACCATTAAAATTTATTTAAAAAACATAATAGCATAATATACTCGTAACATGTATTTAAATTAAAAGATGCCTCTATCTTTTGCGATTTTATTTTAAAATGTTGGTAGCGCCATCTTAAGAAAATACTATGAATTACATAAAGCTGCGTACGCTGTACGTTAAATTCGAACGCCGCTACCCACATAAGATACTCGGAACTGGTTTTAGTAAACGGCACTAAATATTTGTGCAGATGGCGCTGAGACTTACAACTAAAATACGTAACATTATCTCCAAGTAAAGCCTTAAGTATAACTTCAACTTAACGTTAAATGTGCGTAAATCTGTTTAAATTCTGGCCTGGTTGTAAGTGAACTTGTTATAGTCATAGTTGAAATTGAATTTTCTCACCATAAAACAAGCAAAGTGGGTTGCAAAAGTGAGCATTTGTACCGCCATGGTTAAGGTCAAACAGGTGGTAGAGTTTTGACTTGTTATTAGAGCTAAAAGTAAAATATAAATTTCTTTTTTATATTGTGTCACAGTTTTCATAAAGTAAAAATTGCTTAACGAATCTCAAGAATCGTCATTTGGCACCTAAACTACAGGAAGCGCGAGCTGACGAGTTAACTTCTTAAAATACAGAGTAAAGAGTTGATAAGATCAGAGTAAGGACTCTTTTGACTGACGACTTTTTGTCTTGTCGCCCGACAACACTATGATTTGAGGGCCCGACGATACGAATCAAATACTTCGCTACAATACGCCAAACCAGAAAAATTTGTAAGGACGTGCATTGTATTGTATCGTCCACCATTCCGCTACTAAACAAGCAAGAAAAGCAAATAACCCTGCAAGCACTACGCACCACTGCAACGCAACACCACAATTTCTTTAAAGAGCATGTTTACTTCAATCTTATCAAAGATTGATCATAGATTATAATAGTGTTTTATTTGCATCATGTATTTCCGCAAAGCTATACCTGCTTCTATCTTATAAAAACTAATTACCAGGAAAGCAAACCCTTTAAGATAAGGTTAATAGTTTAGCTTCGAGGCCCATCTATAGCACCAGAGCGATCTTTTAGACTACGTTACTTAACTTTTTGTCGCGTATCATATGAATTATTCATAGTGCGATTTTACTCTTATTTCAAACAAACAACGGTTAACGGCCTCATTAGAGCTGCTCTCACGCCAAACACTTTTCTATTTCCACTACATTTTCGACCTTTATTTCTGACGCAGTTATTATTAGTTTCTATAAAGTGGTCTCTTTGTCATATTCTCCTACGTTTCCATTGCGCAGTCGCCTCTTGGGACTCTCCCGAATCAGTCTCTGGCTGCCTTCCAACATCTTGGCGAAATCAACCGTGATCCGCAAGTCTGATAAAAGAGTACCTACCTACTCTCTATTGGGAAGCGTTGACAAAAAATCATTTTCCGTAAGCTTTATGGTACCGCAAAATATCTTTTATGAAAATTAAACTGTTTTGACCAAATCTACAGCGCTAATGGCCCATCTGGGATTCGAATCTCTAACTTCTCGGAGTCACGAGAAAATATTAATTTCCTTGAACAGTGAAAGGAAACATCGTGAGGAAGCCTGCATTCCCGAGTTCTAAATATACGTAATGCTTTCACAGGTGTGTGAATGAGGTGTGAAATCTGCTAAACCGCACTTGAGCAGTGTAGTTGCCTGATGGCCTAAACTCATTCTGAAAGGAAAACTATACCTAGCTGTTGGCCAGCTATGTCTATGAAAATGATGTTAGGCAATTACGCAAGTCTCTCAAGTAAATGTTATTCCCATAGATTTTCCACAATTTAATCGCTTTTATGTGAAATGAATTTTTTACATCGCACAACTGTTCTACAATTGGGCAAAGACTTCAATTGGCTTACTCGTAGTTCTAGTTATATGAAATGGGTCGCAAAGATAGAATAATAAATTTTTTTAAAGAGTAATAGTCGATTTTCTTGCTGGTAGGTACCAGTGCAGATTCACTTCACGATTCAAAAGGACTCTGTAAAAATTTATTTGAATATAAACTCTTCTATCCCATTCTAATAAAATAGAGAAGCAACATTCCTCGCCCCGTCAATGACTATCTATTCAGAACAATAGTAGACACATATAAATGTTACATACATATACTTTTTTACTGGAGGATGATGAATGGCATAAAGGGGTTTTCTTTGTTCATAACTATTGTTATAGTCGTTATTAACTTCTTACGTCTTTGTCATTCCATTTCCGTTACTTTCTAATAGGAAATAAAAGATTAATTACTACCACGTAAGCTCTAAATAACAATTTTCCGACTTTAATTATATCATAGTCTTTGGATCTCCGTTAACTTTCTGTGTAACTTTCATAACGCTATTTATAAGAGTTCTTTTTCTATCTTTTACTTTTCTATCTAATTATACTATGGATATCTGTATACATATGTCTTTTTGCATATTTAATACCGAAATTTAAATAAGTGTAATTTCATGAAATCAAATTATTCGTCAATTCATGTTTTGTCTTTCGTTTGTAGGAACCCTAAAAATGGATGTTATGTTTTTAAAGTGTCATTCAATTTAATAATTGCATAATAATTATTACAAACTACTACAATATGAATCGGGGTAATGTTTTCAAATATAATAAGTATGTGTTATAAAGCGGTCAATGGCATTGAGTCATACGGAGGTAGTTTTTGCGTAGGTATTGGATGTGAGCCAAGAACCGCGAATATTTCTATAAGTTTTATTTGGATCACGTTATTGAGTAAATAAGATAAAGATGTGTGTGATGTAGCTATCATATTAATCAATTCGTCTTAATCTATAATTATATAAAAAGGCTTGTCCTGACTGACTGACTGGCTTGTTCGCTTTAGGACAGATTCGCTTTACGACAGATTCGCTTTACGGCAGATTCGCTTTACGGCAGATTCGCTTTACGGCAAAAATTGTACAGGTCGAGATAAAATATGGTCTCCACTCCAAGGAAAACTTTCCTTTATATAATTATTATTGACCGAGCGAAGCGAGGTCTCCGAGTCTACTTGAGTGAATTTGCACTTGTCCGTCATTTGAATTTTTTCTTTAAACTAAAGTTAGGTTAGGTTAGGGTTATACATGAACATTCAGGTGCCCGGCCGAAGGCCGGGCACTTAGGTTCTGTTGGGATCGTAAACCTACCTAAAGCTTACAAAAAAAAAGTAAGTAAAAAAAAAAATGAATTTTTTTTTGATGCTAATATTAGGTACATTTTGATGATAGAACAATATAGGATGTGTTATAAATTATAATTATTGATGCTTCACTAAATTTTAAAGGTGCCGAGTTATGAAATTAGAAAAGACGTAATAAAAAATAATAATAGTTGACGCAAAACTGTTTTAACATGACTTGACCGATAGTAAATACAGCGCCATCTATTAGCATTAATGTATTAACTTGTTTAATGTATTATTAATTTTAAACAAAAATCTATCTATATATATTCGAGTTCACTGTACTTCTGCCGTAAAGCGAATCTGCCGTAAAGCGAATCTGCCGTAAAGCGTATCTGTCGTAAAGCGAATCTGTCCTAAAGCGAACAAGCGGACTGACTGACGATCAACGCACAGCCTAAACCACTGAAGTTAGAAACTTGAAATTTTGACAGTAGGTTCCTTTTATGACGTAGGCGAGCACTAAGAAAGGATTTTTCGCAATTCGCCCCCCAAGGGGGTAAAAAGGGGGGTTAAAGTTTGTATGAAACTCCGTCATTTTTCGAGTTATACTCATGAAATTCGGTATTTAGGCTTTAAATTGAAAACAAAAAAGTACGTGTTTCACAGTTTTTAAAAATTCTACCCCCTAAGGGGTTAAATAGGGGTTGAATGTTTGTATAATAGTCCTTCGTTCTTCAAGTTATTTTTCAAGTTACGTTTATGAAACTTGATATTTTGGCTCTTGATTAAAAATAAAGAATTACGTATTTTACATTTTTTTTAAATTCTCCCCCCAAGGGGGTAAAAAGGGGGGTTAAAGTTTGTATGAAACTCCGTCATTTTTCAAGCTATACCCATAAAATTCGGTACTTAGGCTTTAAATTGAAAATAAAAAAGGACGTGTTTCACGGTTTTCAAAAATTCTACTCCCAAAGGGGTTGAATGGGGGTTGAATGTTTGTATGAAAATCCATAATTTTTCAAGTTAATATCGAGCAACGGATCTACGTGATTCTTTGATGGGTATGGTTGCAGACAGTGTGTTATAGGTTACTTTTATTCGGACAAAATCAGGAGTCCGCACGGGATTTTCAAAGAACCTAATTCCACGCGGACGAAGTCGCGAGGGGACAGCTAGTGTACATATAAACTGACTGATGACTGAATGATCGATCAACACACAGCTCGAATCACTGAAAAAGGGTTGAAAGATTATCACAGGGTTGACAGTTATCACAACGTAGACATCTGCTAAGGAAGGAAAATTCTATCACTGAAGGGGTAAAATAGGGGTTTGATAAATCGAATTTAACGTGAGCGAAGCCGCGGGCGAAATCTAGTATTATATTAGGTATAGGTCTAAAGGCTTATTTATATTCTTTTAATGCGGATTAAGACGAAAAGATATTAGGGACATAGTTTAGGGACTTCGGGTTCCCGACTCGACGGTTTCGGGTTCCGTGGCTCAGGGCGCAGGCATCTCTGATTTTTTCGGAGTTATGTGCGTTTTAAACAATTAAATATCACATGCTTTTAAAGAGAAGGAAACCATCATGAGGACTTATATTTAAGAAATCTTCATAAAGTGTGTGAAGTCGGCATAAGTATGTATGAAAGGGTTAAGTACTTATACGGCATATATTTTATCTCGAAATGTTAATTAACACCGTATATTGACAAGTATTTAGGCGCCCGGTTCTAATCAAGGCGTTAGACGTTGGGTTGGATCCCACGTATCTATTTAAAAGTCCTAAATCTTGTACATAGTACAAGCATCGTTGTGAGTATTACTTTTCAGAAGTCTCCCAAAACATTTAAAAAGCAAACTCTATAAAACGCCTACAGGTAAGACCATAAGACATAATTGGTAGCGTTGTAGTAGGTAATCGTACTATCAGGGCGAGATAACAGAATAGCAAAGCAAGTGCTGCAGGCTAATTCTAAGGTACTTCCTCAAAACTGTTTCAGCCTAGGAATTAGGAAAATTTTCTTGTCAAAAACAGAAAAACCTGCGTGGATAAAGATAAATCCTAAGGAAAAAGAACTTAAATTTTTTTAACGAAGAGAAGTTGTCAGAATTAAGGAAATCGTGAGAACCCGAGGTAACGATAATATAGCACATAAGAGTTGCAAAGCTGAAGTGGCAATAGGCGGGGCACAAAGGACGAAGAACTATTAGGTCGAGGTCAAGGTGCTCGAATGGCGTTGGAAGACTTGGTGGACGGGCAATCTCAAGCCAATCGTCGGCGGCTGCTGAATACAAGCGGCACAAGATCGTTTTCTGTGGTGATCCTTGACAGCAGTCTCATCATCTGTCTTGCTATATCCATCAGTGGACGACTATGCGTTGGGACGTCGTGGTTGTAGCGCCAAGGATGACGTGAGCAGAGAGGTGTAATTTTATTGCGTTAGACTTTAAAAAGCGATAAATAATCCAGTATACGAAGCGCAACTTCAAACGAAGTATGTAAATAAGGTCAGATAAACGCCATAAAACATGATTCCCTTGGGATGAAGGTGACATGAACCGCATTTAAGGCAACCGCACATAAACCATGCGAAGCGAAAGCGATTCAAAATCGAAAGGATAACTATATCGAATATTTATAAACTAGACAAAATATAATAAACAAATGGTATTGAACCAGATGCAAATAAGAACGGGGTATTCATTAGGGTTTTTACCCATGGTCCCATTAGTGGGTCGTGTTCGATCCATTAATGGGAACACGGGTAAATAAAATTACTTGTATAGACCCATGACGCTACACGTTACATTTTTCTGAAGTATAAATAACAATAATATATGTAGTAAAACTGTTTTCAGATTGGTCGATTGTACACAATTTCTTTTTTTTTTGTTATCTTTTGTGTAGTAAAATTATTGTAGCCTTTAAGTAAGGCAGTGTCATAAGCAGAGTTAAGACTACCTTTTACTCATAACTGCTGCTTTCTCGATATCGCTCGGGAAAATGCATTGTTAGCAGATTCCCACCTTAGTTGACAGACGACATCCGAGAAAACCATGTGTGTGAAAGTCCCAGCAATAGACCTTTTTTCCAGCGGTGGACGTCTTTCGTTTCGTTTGGTGACGATGTTAACACTCGAGAAATCGATGTGTGTGGAAGTTGCAGCAATAGACCTTTGTTCAGCTGTGGACTTCTTCCGTTTTATTTTGTTTGGTGACGATGTTGACACTTACACCAAGTCTTTGCTAGCCTTTTGTCCATCGTTGGAGTTAGGCTTCCTCAAATGCACGCCATTCCTTTCGATGTTATGCCAGTCTCATCCGCGTTTTATCCACATCACATGAATGTTGATGATATCTTCGGGCCAGCGGGATAGTCTAGTATAGCGTAGGTAAATATTAAAGCAACAGCTTGTGTCCAAGCGATGAGGCTGTCGAGCTCCATATTAGGGAAGACTTTCAACTGGCCTGACCTTCCGCCCGGCGTGAGTCACGTGCCCTTATCTGTTGATATAACTTATTACGGCACATTGTCATTCTGAATTCTGATATGGAAGTCATCGTTGAGCCTCTATAGCACCGTATGTTTCCGCTATAATATATATAAATAAATCACTTTTATTTTGCAAACTGAATTGAGAGAAGTTAAGATAATTATAATCACACACATCGAACACGTGTATCGTAATTACGCGGACGAAGTCGTGGGCATCGTCTAGTTAATAATATTAATAGATCATCACAGAAGTTTCGAACAACAGATAGCTTAATAATTTAATTATATCTACATGCTCATCGCAAAATTCACAAAGAACTGTATGATGTTCATAGCAGCGTGGTGTTCCATGCATGTTTAATTAATATTATGTCGTTAAGTAGAATATTAATGGGTGTGTCAACTGTATACATATAAGGCCTACACGTCTATACATCAAGCGTGATCAGTCCACGGTCAAATCTATATTAAGAATAGGATCTAAAATTACTTACGGATAAATAATAATAGTTAGAAAAATTATTTATTATCCTGAAAATCCCAGAAAATCAAAATCCAGTGGTCTATACTCTATTAAAACAAGACATTAATTAACAATGTCGTAAGTTGCTTTATAAAGGTAGGCCCAGTGTGTGCTCTCTGCTCTAAGATGCGTCATAGAATTTTTAATTTTTATTTTTAATTAAAAAATAATATAATAAATAACAATCGAAAGTCGTTCAGTTATTGTTATAAAAGTAAATTAGTTTATGAACTATGAACTATTAATTTAATTAATTAACCTTACCATAGGTAAGGCTTGCAAAAATATTAAAGACTCATTTGAGTGTTCCCCTCCACGGAAATCTTTAGTAAAAGGCGAAAGATTTATGCGTTTTGAAGGGAAACCAGAGTAACAACGAAACTCTACCTTGCCGTATTGATAAACTAGGAACGTATCTCCTTAGCGCAATATAAAATTCGCGACATTGGGTCTAACGCCATCTAGCGGTGGTTTTGTTAACTTTTGCGAAAAGACCCCCTAGTTGCATAGACACCCTTGACCCACAAAAACCTACTACGAAAAGACCTTTTATTTTGTATCCTTGTGCCAAAGAAATTATAATTTTGAAACATAAAGCAAAATATTTTGACGAAGTAATTTTGTCATAAATAAGAATTATTCGTAAGTTCTAATTTAATGGTCCACAAAAGTTTCGCTACTTTTCACAATTTTTCCTTTCGAAAGTATGTCGCACTAGGTACTTTTAGTTGTAAGAGGAGAATAAACGTTTATTTCTGGTAAGATAAAAATACCACGTAACATAATCTACATCGCACAGGACAATTGACAAGTACACAAAAGGATAAAACGCAAAACCATGTGTGAGGGAGCAAGTGTGTTTAAATAAACAAGGAGGTACCTATTATGTCACGGAGCAACGCCTGCAACCTTGCGAATGTCACCGTTTATCTCATAATATGTATACTCAACGTGTTGGACTGTGTGCAGGCTCAATACAAACAGGTTCCCCTTAAATAATTATGTGAATTATGTTGGTAGAATTCTTGAGCGAGCAAATTATTATGTCAAGGTTGCGCATCATCTTTTACTACAAGATCACTTTATTTGCAAATCATCTTTTTCTACCAAGTATTATTGAAGTTACCAAGTATTACAAAAGCCTGAACCGCAAAACCTTGAGAGGACATTGTATCTCCAGTACACTTTGAATTAAAATCATTAAGCTTTAATAGACGAACCAACAATTTTGTTGTCGACACGTTCCATTGAATTAAATAAAATGTTGAATTAGGTACAGTCGAGATTTTGATGGTCGTTTTCACCAAGATGCTCTAACTTATACGGGCTACCTAAGCTAAATTAGGTGACGCTTTCTGTCAATTTCGTTTTCACAAACATTTAGGGAATACCCAAAGGTGTAAGGACTTAGGGTGAGGGATTGTATTCAAGGGCTACCTACGTAAACATAGTATTAAGGGTATAATTTTAGGTATGGTTGGCGAAAAGGAGCATGAGTCTTTTTTGAGTCAATCGATCGAATTACGATTGCGATGTTCGAAAGCCGGATGACAATTTTATATGCAATTGGAAGTTGGTATGTCTGTAGATGCCAACCAATATGAACCATAAAACCTCAATTAATACGGTCCCTAGAATTTAACATTGTACACAAAAGTGCGTAACACGCATATGGCAAGTGGCCTTAAATAGTAATGAATCATATTATAACAGGCAAACCTTGTGATACGGTCAATAACAACTTACATGAAAACATTGAAATAAAGAAAAAATCATTTAAAATGACCATGTAGAACCGTGCCAGATTTTTCATTTCCTTTACCGATGACATGATATGTACCTTGACTACAATCTCACGTAATCTCACTCAATTTTAAATAACGAAGTAGTCTAAGGCTGAAATCTATAGACCCAATCACTCCGCTCAGACTCAAGACAGTGTTAAAACGAGACAGATTTATGTCAGAGCATATTTGTGTCTCGTTTTAACCTCTATTTTGAGTTTAAGCTGAGTCAGAGCTCTATAGATCTCATACGTATAGGCACATCATTTTCAATCGTACCGGAACGCTTTATTGCTTGGCGGCACGTCTTTAACTAGTCACAGTCAAAGCCGTCCACCAGACCAGACCAGACCAGAGAAAATTCAAAAAAAAAATTGCACTTCAAAAAATTAAAAAACCTCGATGAGTCCACTTAGACACATTATTTTAACAAAGTACACAAAACTACAGTGGAATGTCAAACAATGCCGTAGTAGTAGTTTTTAGAATTGTTTAACTAACTGAGTGATGTGAAATGCAGTTGGCACGTGATGTAAATAAACAAAGAGTAGATAGGTTCATTGACTAAAACGTCAAATATTTCTAGTAGATATTGATTTTTAAATAACATACTTTAACCCCCGATTAAAAGCAGTACGTAACAGTAAATCACAGATCAGTAAATAATTAAAATAAACCTCACCCATGAGAGTGCAGTAATGATCCAGTGGAGAGTCGCACAAACAAAACCAAGACTCGAAACAAAATCACGAACACTAACTAACGTTAATGAAACCAAATTAACCTGCGTCATAACAATTGTGATGACTTCACCTTTGCGCCTTATTAAAATATTGAGCAAACAAACCATACCTTTATAATACAGCACGTTGTTCTGTTTGATATGAATTTAACCTATCGGACCTATGTTCTTGTATAGGTAACTAGAAGGTAACTAGTGGATGCCCGCTCGCGTGGATTTAGTTTTTAAAATCCCGCGAGAACTCTTTAATTTTCCGGGATAAAAAGTAGCCTACGTCACTCTCCCAGTCTTCAACTATACGTATGCAAAAATCACATCGACCCGTTGCTTTGTTGGGGTGAGATGGAAGGACAAACCAACAAACAAACACACATGGTTATCCTTGAAGGAGAATATCGTGAAGAAACCTGCATGCGTTCTGTATAATGTTCTCAAAGATGTGTCAAATCAGCCAATTTTCATTGAGCCAGCGTGGTACTTACCACCATGGTGGACCACGCCAGTCCAATGCAAATTCGTAGTTAGTGAATAACCCTTCTGAGTTTAATGACTTAGCCGCTGATGATAACCGTTTCCAAAACTAGTAGGTACCAATTAATATAATATACTTGAGTTTTTTAACCTGCCAAATTAATACACAAAATTCGAGTATAACACAAAATAACAAGCGAAGACTACAAGAGCTATGATGAATAGATGTAGGCCAATCATAAAACGAAGAACAAAACCACGGTCACTAACTAACTAATGGTAATGAATCCAAATTAACCCGCTCTACAAACATGGCGATGACTGTACATGATGATGTTGATTCCCGATGAAAAACAAGTGCAAAATTTATACCTGCTTAAATTTATGATTTTAGACTTATTTCTTGGTTTAACGACAAAATTAAAATGTAAATGTAAAAACAGGTTCCTGCCACAATAAATGTTTTGGTAGAATTGTTGATATCGACAGATTGGTTGGCAGTTAAGATTAGAGACGATTTTAAATTATAAATTCCCTTTGCCCTAATGGAAACTGAATTTGAGATCTGACTTATACAAGGTCAGTGCTTAGTGCTCACCACTGCGCCAGGGAGGTAAGTAGTTATAGTATAATATTTAAATAGGAAAGTTAGAGTATTATTAATGTGTAATTCAGTAGTAATTACTTATTATAATTGCCACGTCCACAGCATGTATTTTTCGGATTTAACATATCTTCTGGTTTCTCATTGGACTAAGACTTGCATTAAAAACTCTGGACAGCCCTAGATTTCTCTACACCTTTTATTATTACTGACAGATTTTTAGCATTTACACATGGATAGAACTGACCAATAGAGCCATATGTTACACATATGGACCTATTTACTTGTTCAATTAATATTATTGTAATTTATTCACATTCCTAGCAACTGACAAAATCAACTGTGTCTCTGAACACAATTACATCACATCTCGCAGAAAACATAATATCTATAAATAAGCTGGCAACCATCACGATGTATACAAAACTGTATATTAAAGCGAAGTATTTATTTACAGTCCACACGATTATAAAGGAAATAAATAATACGGTACACTGTTTTCTATAGTCAAAGTGTAAATCATGTCTTGGACAAGAGAGGATGGGAGAGGCTCGTGCATTGAAAGAACATAGGATTGCCCAGCAGGAAAACAACCTGTTGGATGCTCTAGGTATAGATAGGTGAAACCTCAAAGAACATACTGACGTAAAGCGACATAGGTTAGACTAGGGGCCTCGGGGAAAAAGATTCTTTTTGGATCACTGAGCCAGCGATGTAACATACACGAAATAACAAACTTCTTTTGCTATAATCCACCAAACCCGAAAAATCTAGTAACAATCAATCCTAATAATGGATCCACGACAATTTTTTGCGGAATTTGATTCTATTTCTTCTTATCTCTGGATATGGTTCAAGCTCTGTTAAGGTTTAAAAATCTCTAAAGAGAGACCTTACATAGCTTAAGCTTTGTCTCTAGAGGTAATGCTTTGTATGACTGTGTGTTAAAGTTTAATATTATTACTAAACCTCTATTCACTAGTCCCAAATGATTAAAAGTAATCTACACAGGAGTTCCGTATCCCATTTCCGATATATCAGATCTTAAGATTTTAAACGGGACCACACTATCTAATTAAAATGTTCTGTGGAAAAAAATGTTGTTAAAAGTTGTGTAGTGATAACATATATCTGCGAATCTACTTGAGAACCTTCCGTTCCTTTTCTTATAGGTTTACTAGCGGCCCGCTCCGGCTTCGAACGGGTATAAAATATATAGCCTATGTCAGTCACTGTTAATGGATGTTATTAAACATATAAACCTTCCTCTTCAATCACTCTATCTATTAAAAAAAACCGCATCAAAATTCGTTGCGTAGTTTTAAACATTTAAGCATACATAGGGACAGAGAAAGCGACTTTGTTTTATACTATGTAGTGATACGTATACAACAAAGTGAAGTATTTTATAAGAGTTCACTCGATTAAAAGTAAATAAATACAATGATGCACTATATTCTATACATTGCCAGCGATGCATGCTCTCTTCCGCACATAAAAATAAACGAACCGGTACCGTACCGGATGGATAGATGAAATCGTAAGTGAATGGGAGTAATTTGTAACTAAAACACGTGCGCATGTGCTGTACAACTAGTTACACTAACACGTAATAGTAAATAAACACACCAAGAATACATATAGAAAAACATAGAGCTATATGTTTTTTACCCGACTACGGCAAAGCCAACACGAAGGGTTATGATTTTAGCAGTCTATGTATGTATGTGACTATTTACGAATGTTCCCATTGAATTTACGAATGAGCCCATTTTGATAAATGCAGGCGTCAATCAATTGTTTAGGGTTATAGATTTCAAACTATACATATTTTCTTGTAATATCTATCTCTCTCTACTATCTCTACCTCGACATCCTTCCTCATTGATGAAGCTCGTGATCTCTTTCCATTAATCACATAATGGCAGGGATTTTCTAGAGAAAATAGATAATAATTGAGATAATAGGAAAATTTTAGTTTTTTTAAGTAAAACGTGCGTGTGCGGTGAGATAGTTTGTTAAAACATTAAAACATAAAATATAAAAACATCGGAGTTTAATTTAATTTGAGGGTGTAATGAACCATATTTTTTATTTAGGAGGGTGGCAAGTAACCAAGGGTCGGCTGTGGTCATACGAGTAGATCCATGATTGGACCTTCTTATGAAGCTAACATTATATATCCGCATGATAAATGTTTAAGGTCTATTCCAGATTTGATTAGAAATGGAGCACATATGGCCAAAATTAGCTCAATCTGAGTGATTTTCCCAACATATACCTAATAATGCTAAGATTTTGCACACATACACAGAGAAAACTTATGTAGGTGATGCCAAATATGGATTTAGTTAAATTAATAGAAAAGGAATTAAAATATTTATACTCACAGCCCGGCGATATTCCGTTCTCCTTCATAGCGCAGCGGAACGGGTAATAAGTGCCTGGCAGCACCTTGCCGTACATTGTCCGATCCATGTTGGGCCAATCGCGCGATAGATTTCTGAATTAATCCACCCACAAGAACAACACTGCGGTTAGCGCACCATAATCACAGCCTACACCAAATCCGAGTAAACAAAACGAATCCACGCGCACTAACACCTGCTACTTCCGAAGTCCCTATCAATTGCTCCTGATAAGAAGAGTCTGGTGTAACTCAAGGTCGCTGAAATAGAGCGAGCATGACTGACGCAATAACGATAACGTTATTTATAGCTTTTTAACGGTATTTATTGATATCGATATCGGACGTCGTATGTACGTGATAAGCCAATGTCAGGAGGACGAGGTCGTACGCTAGGTGTGCAACGAGAAGAGTATTCGTCAACGCGTCCCAGTCACAACTAAAGTTGTTATACTAAACTCGTAGAGTGCGCGATGCCGGCGCTGGCGCATGTCATGCCACTTCAGCCGGCATGGCTGGATTAACTATACAAAATGATGACCACTTATATCCTCTTTAAAATAAGAAGATGTGAGTCCAGCTTAACAAGGAATCTTTGTATCAATTTATACAAAGACTAGCAGATAGATACCCACGAATTCGTCCGCGTGGATTAAGGTTTTTTATTCCCGCGTAAACTCTCTTATTTCCCGGGATAAAAAGTAGCCTATGTCCTATTCCAGACTATAATCTATCTCTGTGCCAAATTTCAGCCAAATCGGTTCAGTCGTTGCGGCGTGATTGACTAACAAACATACATCCAAACTTTCGTATTTATAACATTAATAGGAATCCTTGTTAAGGTCTCACATCTTCTCTATTGCCTATTTTGTTTTGAGCTAAATTCTTGATATTATTTTGCAATTAACGGAAATTAACATATAATACAGGTACGATCATTGCGAATAGAATAGCATCGTTAGTATACCTAGATGTGTAATTACTTTTATTTTATTTTTTATTTACTTTTCATAATAAAATTCCATCTTACCAGTTCCGACGGTTAATCATTTTATATTCAAACATCTCGCTAATGAATACTTTTAACGCCACATTTTATATGAAAACGTTATGGTCGTAATCAATTTAGCTACTGACAATATTAAGGGTCTCCGCAAACTACACAATTATTTATTAATTACGATTATTTATTTGGATTTAAACTTTTTTTACTCCAAAAATTCAACCGTTTGTTTATTTAACTTGTTTCGATATGTATATATTTAGTGATTAGGTTAAAACAAAAATGTTTATCCATCATTTTACCTACTGTGTGACTGAAGGAAGAGGAAAAAAGAGCAGAAATAACCTAGTAGTTAGAACTGTAGACTCCTATTCGATAGGTCGCGGTTTCTATCCCCGACACGCACTTCTGACTTTTCAGAGTTATGACTGAGTTTGAGCAATTAAATATCATATATGCTTTAATCGCTCTTTTCTGACAGAAGACTTGAGCTCAGTAGTGAGCCGCTCATGGGTTGCGTGAAACTCAAAATAAAGGTTAAAACGAGACACAAATATGCTCTGACATAAATCTGTCTCGTTTTAACTCTGTCTTGAGTCTGAGCTGAGTGAGAGTGCGGTGTATAGATTTCAGCGTTAGTGTTCGCAGCCGCGTAGTGCGCGAGTAACCTATGGCGCCTAAGGAGTAATTAACGACATTTATGAGAAGTCATCTAGGCGCGCCATAGATCAAAGCGTGGTCCCTTCTAATGAGCACAGTGAGATCGCGGGGGAATGCATGGGCGACGGTGACATGCGGAAGCTTGTGACTCGCGCGCATCTTATTGCCGGACGTGTTCGTCGCGGCAACGTTTGGAAAGAACCGTGAAATTAAGAGCCATGCTGAACGATGTTACGTTTTTGGACAAACAATGTAGAAGGATACATAAAAGCGAATAACTAGTGGATGAAAAATAATAAAAACCCGGCGAAATTCGAGTTGGAATCGCACACGAAGGGTTCCGTACTATCGTAACAGCGATTACTAAGTTCGAGCAAAAAACGCCGAAAAAATCACGTTTCTTGTATGGGAGGGTCGGTCCCCGTTATTTTTTATTTTATTTCTATTATTTGTTGTTATAGCGTCAATGGATATACACAAATATCAGAATCAGATGATTCTGAGAGATTCTGAGTCGCTCAGAGTTGGAATTTTTCATCATATTTTAAATTGAAATTGAACATTGATATTATAAAATCGACTGGATTTCAGAGCTTTAAAATATAAGGGAACGTCTAATTTAGGATTTACGGCTAGGGAATTTGTGATCGACTGGCATGCCGTGCAGTGTCACAGCCATCTGTAGCCTAATCACGAACTTTTTTAACTTTCGAATAGTAAAGGTGAAGTTAACGTCAAAACGCAGTTTTGTATGAAAACGCACGTAACGCGCTAAAATAGCTAGCACGAAGCAACTGCAACTACGTAAAGTTAAACTTGACGCAGCTGTGACGTCACTCTCCGGTTTCGTCACGTTTTTCTCGAAGAAATTCAAAAATTGGTAGCACGAACCTTTTTTTGACGTTTGGTTTCGAGAATTACGAAAGCTGGCTATCGAGAATTACCGAATTATAGCTCACTGAACTTTTTGAAGTGAGTGAACTTACGTCGTCATCAAATGTGTTGTTTTTGCGGATTTTTCTTACTAAAAACGTTTTAAAATAATGTTGAGTGTGTCTAGGAATCACTTCAAAAATGATTCAAGACTATAAGACAAACAATAAATAATGAAAGAATATAAATGCCTACACGTAATAGTCTAGGCAAGACGGATATTCAATTCATCGACGTCTGCGACTTAAAACTAAAAGTTTTGATCCAGTCAAAGAATAAGTGTAGGATTGTAACAAAGCAAGTAAGTACCTAATAAACAAAATAATATTATTAATAATATTATAACTTCATACGTGTTAGCATTTTAGTACCTAAACCTATAACATTTAATATCATTAATATATCATCTTAAATAGTCAATGCTTATGTAAAGATATATCATATTTACTATCATTTTCAATACACACAAGTTTTAACAAAAATAAGAAAATAAACTCAAATCAAATTTGCCGCGTAAAATTTGCCGCGTTTGATTTTTATGTAGGACCAATGGGCAAATAAATGGGCGAATGGCAATGACAATTGACAATTGATATTAAAAACATATTAGCGTAAACAAGTGTTGAGTAAATAAAATTATGTGTTGTTAAAACTTAGATTTACAGTTTATTTAGGACAAAAGTGTTTCGGAGTGCTAAGATACAAAAAAGAGTTGTTGCATTGCAGCCTTAAAACTTGCTCAAAGAATGATACCTAATATCTAAGGAATTAGTTATTTCGAGTGTTTTTCTCTATGAGGATATTATGAGGTTTTTTTCTATGTTGAATAAACATAGCACCTTTGTAATTTCATCATGAAATTAAGTAGGTACCTACATCAATCAGTGAACAATATAATATGTGTACCTACATTGCCATTTTGAGGTTAGAAGTTAGATGCATTGCAAGTGTTAAGTTTTAGTATACCTACCAAGTTTATTGAGCATAACTATAACTATTGATTCCATATTGCCCCCTAAACAGACTAATAACTATTTCCATTCAAACTAATAATACTTTAATTGAACAATTGAATACTTAAGTTTTTAAAAACTTGACTGGACATACTTAAAATACTTACCTAATTTACATTTTAATATTTCAGATGGAGAAAGGTTTTGTAAACTTCAATAAATACAAAATGGACTTTCAACAAAAGACCACAAAAATAATAATAGACCATGTTCAAGAATGTGATAAGCACAACTAACCAACTAACTAGTCTCAATCAAGAAGCAGAAAGTTATTATTTCATGGCCCATAGGTATGTACATAAAATTCCTGGAAGATTGTTTTTGAATCATCGTAGGTATTCATTATCTTCATCAAACAAATCACAATGTATTCACTGTGTATATAGGCCTCTTGGGTAGCACCAATGTTGCTTAATAGTTACTAAGTATGTATTGTATAAATTTCATTTCATATACCTAATATAAATTCTATTTATTCAAATTCTTTTTTTTAATAAATTACTTATAATTACTACTTCCATGTCATTTTGATTTGGTTCAGTGGTTAAGTTCAATTAGATGTTAGTTAGGTGTAAAAGGGTCACAGGGAGAGTTATTTTCATATTTATAATACCTATTACTGAAGAAATATTTTATTTTCAGATTGACCATGATGCATCATGAATTACATATACAATATATTACAAAAGCCATCCCGGCTTGATAGCAGGCTGAATTTCAAATTTATGAAGACCCGGCAAGGAATTCAATTGAATCAAATCATTGCTAATTTAATATTTATATTAGGAAGTTTCATATCATGTTGAAGTAGCTTTTTGTGGATAAATGATACCTATTGTTATAGTTAAGACATATTAGAATAATAATATAAAATAAAACCAAGAATAGAAAAATTGCTTTTATTACACTTAGTTTTAAATAAAAATAGGGGTTTTTCTTATAGAATTCTCAAAAAGCCCTGAAGGTCCTAAGTAGTAGGTACACATAGAAAGTCTTAACTTATAGTGGCATTCTTGCCACAGCTTAAATGGGCACTTTTGATTGGAGACCAAGGTTTAGGTAGGTCGTGTTAATTGTGGTGGTAGCCTTCAGACTAGGTCCATGACTCACTGGGGTATAGTGTGTTCCACTCTTGATCATCTAGAAACAAAAATATTAGGTTATCTCAAGTTTTTATACTAAAAAAAATATATATTGGGGTTAAATGATGCCTCTCTTAGGTAGGTACATTACTTTAAAGTACAACTTGATTAGGTGCTGCCTTTCAATATTTTTCAATCACATCAAATAAAGTATCTATCTACTTATGATTATATCAATGATAAATTATGGTTTATAAGTATGACTATAATTTCATTAATAGTATTTTAGGTTTTAACCCAACTAGTCTTTTACCTATATCAACCTAGCCAGCGCAAAAACAAACACCCGTGGGTCGCGACGCGATCGTCGGCGGACAGCCTATAGGATGTCTAATATTATGTATTCCAACGTTTATTCAACATAACATAGGTTCATTTTAAGATTTTAATTGGATAGAATATTATATTTTATACTTACATTATCCATAAAATAGACCATTGGTATTGCATATTCTTGATGGTAAGTTTGCCTCAGCGCCTGGCTTTACAACAGACAGGCGACCTCAGTAAAACACTAATAAAGCTGCTATTGTATAATATTTATATATATAACGGACACAATTAAAAAATGACGACTAATTAATAAATTAAAATACCTACATAGGTACTTATTTAATGATTTAAAGATAATGGATTATGGAATGTTAGGTTAGACATAATTTTATAAACATGACAGTTCAAAAACATAGGTAGGTAGGTACGTTAAAAATACAAATTCAAATTATTTAAATTAAATTCGGTTTTATTGGCTATTTTATTAAAAATCATACATAAAAAGATAAAAATATTAATAATTTAGCTAAAAATATAATTATTATGATGTAGTGTTTGAAAATTTTCGAAATTATTTTTCTATATACGAAATTATACAATTATACAAGTATTTAATTTTTGAACGTGCAGCAGACTGCGTTAAGTAATCGTATCGAGTGACGAGAGTTAATTTTAATGATTCGTGCTACCAAAATTCTGCGTTATCGTATCGTCATCGTCACTCGATACGATAACGTAACGCGGAATTCAAAAAGTTCGTGATTAGGCTACTGTTCGTAAGACGTACAGTAGAATTTTTAGAATACCTTTCAAGATCGATTGCTTTATTTACTGTTTGGCTGGAACCAGATGCCTTTGATCATTATTGATTCGGCTAACATTTTACTTCTATCAAGCATTTATATACTAAACAAATTTTTTAAATTAAAATTGTGTAGATGTTTTGCAATTTGACAAATCCTAGTTTAGCCTACATGTGAATTAGGATCTGTAGGGACAATGACACACCTTCAGTTATTTTGTTCAGTCATAACATAAAATCAAATAGCCCCTGCGATGGGAACTATTTCTTACATCGACATTTTTGGCAGAAATATAATACAGTTTTATTTTATCAGAGAATCAAAAATGCTTCTAAAATCAATGATTGCGAATTTTCAAAAAAATTATTACTCCTAGCTCCTTCCTCACTATGTGGGACTAAAGAGGCATAAAATTGCACGTCTGTAATTTTCACATAGCCATTTACCCATTTGCCACGCAGAGGTAAGTGGGTCGTGGGTTGTGTTAGCGAGTCCAGAGCAAATATTGACTTCCTTATTAGGGCCCTCGTGCTGTGAACAATGGCCGTCGTAAAATGGCCTCGTCGTAAATTTTCTATCTGTTGTTTTACTTGTTTTTCACCAGAGTTGCGTTTTCTATGAATTTTGTTGCGAGAAAGTGGATTTTTTTAAATTACTAGATAGACTTGACAATGGATAACACTAATGAGGTCTAGATTGGAGCACGCTTGCTTAGAAGATGCCTCTTGCCTTGAAGGTACTCTTTTAGGTGGCAGGAAACACGGATGCTGAAAGGGAGTTCCACACCTTAGCGGTTCGTTTTAGAAACATTGAACTAAAGCCTTTCGTGCAAGGAGGTTGGATTTTTATCACGTAAGGATGCCAACCCTCGCGACTTCTCGCGTTGCAGCTCAGGCAAGGCAACGGCAGTGGACAATGCCACACCGCTTTTGCCCCCGCAACGTAGTTGTCTATTAGTAGATTTTTGGAAAAGCCGAATCTTATTTTTTGATAAAAAAGCCCTTACAAGCCTAGACAATACAGTAAAGTCGACATCTGAGGACGCTCCGGTGTCGGGGCGAAACGTGCGTCGAGACTAGTATAGTCTTGTGTGGTGGTGCATGTGAGTGGTGGTGGCATTGCTTGATTAGGAACTTGGCTTTCTTGCTAGATTGGGAAGGTAAGCGTTGCTTAGCTTGTAACTGCATGTTTGACCATACAGATTTTTTCTGTTGGCAGATTATAGCAAAATAATTCTAACCTTTTCTTACTAAAAAAGCCCTTGCTATGCCATCTAATGGTAAGCGTCGATGCAGTCTAAGATGGTAGCGGGCTAACTTGAAAAGGAGCATATCAGTTTTAACGGTTTACACGCTATAGCTATATTCATGTCTCAAATATTGGCCTACATTGCTAACTAGCTGCCGAGATGCTTGCAGGCCATTGATGCGATTTACACCCGGTCTAGACTTCGGCTAGTCTTTGACTCAGTGCCAAGTATATCACAAAACAACGAACAAGGGTAAAATCATTAACTAGTTCTCAGATTGTAGAACTGTCAACTATCAACAGTGTTAGAATATAAGCTCATTTATTTTGACAGTGTTCATACTGGGTTCATTATTTCAGTGCCCCACAATCAACTGCCACTTTGTTCTAGTGGTGGCAGGCAGGCTGCGAATGACCAGGTTCGGGCTTTGGGCGAAAAAATGTATAAAGGCGTTTTCTGTCAAGAAATTATCAGGCTAGTAGCCTGGAGTTAGGAAATTAAGCTGAAAAACTCAATAGATTTATCTTAATCTCTTTTCTTTACGTCACATAATTATGTATGTCATAATTATGTCTACCACATTAAATTTTTCATGCCCATGGAACATAACACACACATACGACACAACCATCGATACCTAATTTGATTTACCAAAATTCAAGGAGTAATTTGGCAATGAGATATCTGATGAACTGACGAACACTCATACATACGTAAACACACGCACGCACGTGTGATAAGACAATTCTGGATTATCACCGATAGATTAATAATTAATTATTAGATATTTTAAAGAAAGCGCGCTACACACTAATGTCATGAACTTGCAAAAAAAAAAAATTTGTGAAAATTCACCGCAGAAATTATAAAAACTTTAAACTAAAATCGGTGGAGACTGTGATCACGGAAAGTTAATTTAAATACATTTTAATGGTGGTGTTCAAAAACGTAACAGCCCCTCGTTAGGTACGCGTCGTACTGATGGTCGTCGGGAACACAGCCATAACACGCAAGACGCCACTCATCGAAAAATGGCCCGTGACGTGATATGACGTGGTGCCATAGGCATGACGACCAATGTAAGAGTTAAGCTATAGGCTATAGCCACACCTATTATGCAGTTAAAGGATCTTTGGCCGCAATCCATCGTTTCGCAAGAAAGTTGTGTCTTATTCTTGCAATCGTAATTATTGTTATAGTATTCTTGAGCAGATTGGTGGATATCGATTGGTATTTTTTAGTTAGGACTTTCGCCTTCTTGAGGAAACCTGTGTGTCCGGTAGTTCTCCATAATGTTCTCAAAGGTGTGTAAAGTCTACCAGCGTGGTGGAGTATGGCCTAAATCCTTTTCATTCGAGAGGAGACCTGTGCCTGAGTAGTGGGCTGACACTGGTTTGAGATAAATAAATGGTATTCTTGCTGCCAATAGTGTCTGTCAAACACAGGAAATTACAGTCACACTGCAGTTCTATCAAACTATGGCGGCACGACCATTGATTTTCCGATTTGATGACACTCTGCTTCAGGTGATTTATTTCGAAATAAGCCTCAGCGAGAAAAAATGGAAATGATAGCTGGATATAGAAGCTGTTAGAAGGAAGTAGAGGTACGTACATTAAAGCAAGTTTAGATGATTGTTCAGAACTTTGATTAATCAAACATTAAGTAGGTACTTTAGGCAGGTATATTCGAGTTTAGATTTCAGGGATATGGATAAACTGTTATCAAAGCGAAGCGGAGTCCAGCTAGTTTTAAAGTAATACATGAGAAAGGAGTGTCCTTATATTTCAAAACCGTGTCTAACGTACCACGGCGGCGGATAATCAAGCTAATTGTGAGGGAAGGGGGACAAGAAAATTAGCCATTACCATGCTACATTTACCGGCTTATTAACAGATTGTGGAATGTAGGGTAGCTAGTAATTAGATTCAGGGTAATTACTATTAATTTCTATAGCCCCAATAGCCATATGGTTAAAGGTGCGGCCTGAAAACTAAAAGATCGACGGTCAAATCCCCACCCGTAGCGCTATTGTCGTACCCACCTTTACGTTTATTTGTAGGGGATAGGGAAATATTAGTCAAATTATTATGCATATGTATCATCGTATCCTGACCCAATGACTATGGGACCACCTGGGAAGTATACCCTTTCAAACAAAAAATGAATTTTCCAAATTAGTCCAGGCGTCTTCGTGTAATCGGGAACATACATAAAAAATAAAAAGATTCCGAGGAGTTGAGAACCTTCTCATTTTTTGTAGTCAGTTAAAAATGAAAAACATTTCGTGGCGTCTAACACCCGTATTTTCACACATTAATATGGACGGATACACGTATGTACTTATATTGCATAAGTCTTAACATATTCATGCAAAAAATCACATTGATCCATTGCTTCGTTACTGCGTGATTAAAGAACAACACAAGAAAAATACACTTTCGCATTTTATAATATTAAGAAGGATTTTATAGTTATTTCAGTATTACATCTTTGTGCCTGGACTAAGTTAGGTCTAATGGGCTTTTTGTGAGATTGCCAGGTGGGCCGAGTGGCCTCGACTATATTACCACGGTCATTAATCATGACAAAATGACCGACACCATCAAGTAACGGCGATCAGAAATCCGATAATACACAACATCGGCGCCGGGCGTAAAGACAACAATCGTAAACAGTTTAATGAATGTCGTTTTTTTTATTTGATGACAAGATAGCCCTTGACTGTGATCTCACCTTTTGGAAGTGATGCAGTCACTGGAATAGGACTAACTTGGCAGGGGTATGGCAGTGTAAATTAAACCCATACCTCTAATCTATTTCTACACACCATTGTGCCGGAACGCTATATCGCTTGGCAGCAAGTCTTTAACAGTAGGGTAGTAACAAGCTACAGCCAAGATCTCCCATCAGACCAGACCACATTTCCCCACCAGGAATTGAACTCGAGACCTCCCCAGTTATAAGACCACAGCGCTCACTACTGCACCAGGAAGGTCATCAAAATAAGTAAACATCCACTTAAGTTAACAGTAAAGTTAGAATAAGTAAAATGTTTTGTAGTATAGATTAAGATACAGGATGAAAATACTTTTGCCTTTCGCTTTAACTGGAAAATTATTTGGGTCATACTGTACCTACCTATGTCAAGTTTTAGTGTATAAATTTTATACAAAGTTCAGAGGCGTAACTATGCCGTTTGAGGCCCGTGGCAAATTCATCGGATGGGGCCCTCCCTTCCCCAATATAAAGAAGTTCAACCAATGAGATAGCATTTTTTTATTTTATAATAAATCACTACGTAAAGTAGGTACATACAAACGCATTTATAATTACTTGATTTTCTAATAACCTTTAATTCAGAGCGCATTGAACTGTATGTCACAATTTTTGTATTAATATCAAACAAACATTAAAATTCCTTTTTTCTGGCTTTTTGTTCAGCAGAAGTATTAGAATAGAATAGAATTCTGTTAATGACATATTAACCAAAAATGTCATTTTCGCGAGCGAAGCGAGCTCGAAATTTTTTATAATTGCTTTACAGCACTTAGTAGTCCATTTTTGACACCTACAATAGCGACGTAAAAGCAACATTTTCGCGAGCAAAGCGAGCGCGAAATTTTTTATCATTACATTACGGCACTTAGAAGTCCATACTTGGCACCTACAATAGAAATGTAAAAGTGACATTTTCGCGAGCGAAGCGAGCGCGAAATTTTTATGATTGCATTACGGCATTTAGTAGTCCATACTTGGCACCCACAATAGAAAAGTAAAAGCGACATTTTCGCGAGCGAATCGAGCGCGAAATTTTTTATTTTTGAAATTAAAATTGATATAAACTTGATTGATTGATTTGGCTAACCGTAGTCACAGGAATGGCTATAAATCTTAGGATCATCTTGTGCTTCTGGCCTTCTCTGACCGGGGCCCCTTCCGGCTGGGGCCCGTGGCATTTTGCCGTCATGCCACCCTATAGTTACGCCTCTGACAAAGTTTTATATGGAGTAGAAACAATATTAAACAGTAATTCAGGTGATTATTTCCTCAGTATAAGAGAGGAACATTATGGAGATATTTAAAATCTTGTAATTATTGGTACTACTAAAACTTCATAAAATGACATAATATTTACATACTTGTATTTTATTACAATTCTTATTGATCCCCATTAAGTAGAGAGAGAAAAAGTTAGTATATGAATTTTTTAAATATGTAAAAATTTTTTTTTTAAAGCTTGTAATAAATGTTTTTGTAAAGCACATTTTGTTTGTGCTTCTCACACAGTTTTGAATCTTTTCTTTTGAGAGTATAATTACCTATGGTTATTTTTTCCACCCTAAGTATTATAATATTCTGAGTAAAATATTGAGGTAATTGGAAACAGGATCAGTAGTTATTTTCTGTAAAGTAAAAGCATGTCTTCTACTACATGCTGCAGTAATTATAGTGCTAATCAATTTTCAAAACATTTATAATACATCAAAACTGACAGGACTACAAGGTTAACATTGGTTTGTTTAGTTGCATTCTTATGATGACAAATTTTAGAATACAAATATTTCTGATGGGCACATTGAGTGGCAAACAAGATGTTTCTTATAACTTGTTGTTGTCTATTACTAATAAAAGGCTCTACACTCTACAAGTCTACAGTATGATGTCAAATAAAGGTATTAAAGTTCAATACACTTAAGCATTACAAGATAATTTTTATCACTGGATTGATAGCAAACATTGGCTATTTTGTTTGCCTAAAACTAATTATAGTTATGTACAAAAATATTCAAGTAATATTATATAGAGGAATATATATTGAACATGTTCCAAAGTGCTCTAAATATAGTGCTCAATATATAATAGATAGTTAGAGGTAAGTATTTAGTAGAAATAAATCGCCATGGCTAGTACTACCCATGGCGATTTATTTCGACTAGATACAATAAATTGTTGAGTACGTGCATTATTACCCTTCACAGCTATGTTTTATTTTAAGAGATGACTGAATTTCTTAATAAAACACGTCATTATGTTTCAGATCAAAACAGGTTATGATAACACCAATAACAGTTTCACTTACCCAAGTCGTCCATAGTGATAACTGCAAAAACACCAAATATTAAACGATCTGATGTTTTATCAACTAAACACACTTAAAATAGTCAGTAACAATGAAAGCAAACTTCTCTTATTTTACACTTAAATAACATCAAAATTAAAACACGAAAATATTAGCCAAATAAAGACAAATCTTCAAAGTTGGCACAACTGATTAAATGTCACATGTGAAAAATGACAATATTATAGGTACATACCTTTTTTTAATTTTCTATTTCTTTCTATTTAGGTTTCTCATGTTTTTATTACTTAATAGAAACTATTAGGTACCTACCTACCTAAGTATTATACACAAACATATAAGAGTAAGTATACATCTTATATGTTTGTGGTATTATAGATTTTAATGGTTGTTATTAGGTACTTACAGAGAAGTTGGAATGTAGTTTATATTTATATCAATAAAATATCGTCAAAAACCAAACAAACCTTCAAAAACGTTCGAAAACATAGCTCTCTGTACCAGACCAGCAGATAGGTACCTATAACGTACCTATATCATGTTCTGTGGTTTGTGCATAGGGTGCATAGATGATAGATTACCTATGTTAAAATGTCAATGTCACAGAAATATGTCAACCATCAGTGTTCGTGGTCTATGATTTTTTGCTTTCGTATCGACGATCGATTTATTTCAATAAATTCATTAATAATTGTGCTTGTTTAGTGAAATTTCACTAGCAGTATGAGCGCAAATACAGGAGAACAGTTAACATTGGCGAGAGACATAAAAAGAGCTATTGAACTCCTCGAAAAACTGCAACAAAGTGGCGAAGTCCCTGCTACGAAACTAGCTGCTTTACAGAAGGTATTGCAAAGTGACTTCTTAAACGCTGTTAGGGAGGTGTATGAGCATGTATACGAAACTGTAGACATTCAGGGTTCAGCTGACATCCGTGCTTCGGCAACTGCCAAAGCAACTGTTGCTGCATTTGCTGCTGCGGAAGGTCACGCACACCCTCGAGTTGTAGAGCTACCTAAGACTGAAGAAGGACTCGGATTTAACGTCATGGGTGGTAAAGAACAGAATTCACCGATCTACATTTCTAGAATAATCCCTGGGGGAGTTGCTGATCGTCATGGAGGGTTGAAAAGGGGTGATCAATTACTTTCTGTTAATGGGGTGTCTGTAGAAGGTGAAAACCATGAAAAAGCTGTAGAGTTGTTGAAACAGGCTGTTGGGTCTGTTAAACTAGTGGTCAGATACACTCCTAAGGTGCTGGAGGAAATGGAAATGAGATTTGACAAGCAAAGGACTGCTAGGCGACGTCCAAATTATAATTAAATTCATTAGATGAATGAATTTACACATATAAGGCCCGATTCAGTGCGACGCGGATGACCTACGCGGATATCTGCGACGGACGGTAAAATATATTATTAAGCCCTTATAGCGTGTTCAGTGCGACGCGGATTGTCCGCGTTGCGGAGAGCTATCCGCACGCGGTTCTTCAACACGATCCGCGTGGAAGTGAACGATGAATTCATCCGCGGCGGACGCATGCTCTAATCCGCGCGCGGATGGTCCGCGTCGCACTGAATCGGGCCTAAGTCTATCAACTCAATGAAGGAGCAGGGTGGCTCAGCCTATATCTCTTAAAATATTAACTGCCTTTGCCAGTTAAAACTTAAAAGATTATTATTTGAATCTTCTTTCTATTCTAATATGCATAGCAAGCAAACAAACTTGAGGATTTGTGCAAATTACATACCATGTTAGGTGTCACAAAATTATTCTATCTATTAGCATTTAGAACCTTATTAATCTGTGGTCTATTTTAAGTATGCAGTTATTCATGTGTAATCTGTGAAAATTATGCAGGAGAATTTTTGTAATAGTGTGGCTCAACTGAATTGGCCAGCCTTTAATTTTTGTGCTTGAGTATCAACTTGTATTGGTTGAGCATCTCTAACTATACTTTTTATTTCATAAAAAGTAAGTATTCTATTTTATTTTAATATTAAGGTTTTTATTTAATATTATTTTGTAATAGATAAAATTTATGCTTCTTATTTTATGAATGTGATATTATTCTCCAATAATGGTATACATTCATATTATTGTAAGATTACGGCAACTTGGCAGTTAAATTGTATTAATAATAATAATCATGCATGTTATGTAAATAAGAATCAAATCAAATTATTGATAATTTAAGACCTGCACATTATAATTAATTATAACATTTTACTATTTATTATTGTTAGGTATGTAGATTTTATTGCAATTAGTTAGACTACAGGGAAAGATAGATCCATTAAAAATAAACCTAACCTCTTTTTTTTTAATAAACCAAAGTGTAATTTAATGAGTGAAATGCAGCCAACATTTAACCAATATTCTAGGTTTAAAAAACTACTTGCATTGATATTGCATTGATATTGGTATTATCTATCTTTTTCTCAAATTACCTAATAAAAATTTGTTATTTGTTTGTAAGGTAAATAAAAGTTGTAATCTTATAATGACTTTTATTTATAAATATTTACAATTTTTTTCTGTTTACACATCATAACATAATGTCTTGCAGATTTTTTGCTGTAGGGCAATATTAATATTGCATAGTGCATACAAATGGTAGATTCATTACCAACCCATAGACGTTTAATTTAATTACTATTGACAAGAACTTTCTCAATGATAATTATGTCTACCATGAATCAAAACTACCAAAACTATAGTTGCTATCTTTTTTAGGCTTTTTAGGAGGGACTTCCTGATTTTTAGTAGTTTTGTTAACAGTAGTCAACTCTTGTAAGTTAAGGTATTTGCCCACTCCATCTCTGAACACCTTGAGTGGTTGTTTGGAGGCTTTCTTAGGTTTAATATCTGGCCCTTCTGCTTCAGCTTTTCTTTTTAATTCTTCGGCTCTTTCTACAGCAAGCTGGAAGGAAGAAATTGATATTATGAGTAGGATGGTAGTTGAAAGTTTTAAGATTTTTTGGAATATTATCTGACTTGTTATCAAAATAAATTATTAAGAAAAATTTTGTACTCCATTGAGAGTACTTAAATGCTACTACCTGAAAACTGATAAATTGTTAATTACTTTTAAAAGTTCACGGTTTCCGTTTTTCCAACTATAACTTGAGTATCTTTAAATCGAGAGTGAATAGGCACGTGCTAGGCAAGCGCTCACCATCTTGTGCTGCATCTTCACTTACCATCAGGTGAGATTGTAGTCAAGCATTAGTCTATATATTTAAAAAACAAAGGTAAGTATATAATAACTTTTTGTAAGGAAAAAAATGCAATATAATTTCACTTCAAGTGATATTATGAATTAGGTATTTTGCTTATAGTGCAGCATCATTTTCATCAGAAAATGCATATAATATAATAATACCCCTTTTAAAAAAACCTCTGAAATGACTTATCTTACTTGTTCTTCGGCCTCTGCAAAAGGGTCAACGAACACTTGGGCAACTTCTATAACAATATCGTGTATTGGTCTGTCCTTATTGTCGACTTCAATCTGCTCCATGGCGCCCAACGTGTCCAATCCGCCAACCAGTTTGCCAAATATTGTGTGCTTACCATCCAATTGTTTGCAGGAACGGAATGTGATGAAACTGGAAATAAATATTTATTTCGAGGACTGTAGGGTAGTTTCGAAAAATTTTTAATAAAGTAGAATAAAATGGAAATTAGACATTGTAGAAATCTCAAAAACTATTAAATAAGTTTAGAAATTCTCACAACTTTCTGAAGATTGTTAAGAAAAAAATTGGAAAGTACTTTTTATATGAATCAAGAAAAGAATATGAGTTTCATAGATGGACTAGTTAGATACCTAAAATGTAAATATTATTGCTTACATTTACGCTTTATTATAGTAACTTACAACTGTGAGCCATTAGTGTTGGGTCCAGAATTTGCCATTGACAACACTCCCCGCCCGGTGTGGTGCAAGTTTGGCCGGATCTCATCTTCAAAAGGTTTTTTCCATATTGATTCACCGCCCAACCCAGTGCCCGTTGGATCGCCGCCTTGGATCTTAAAAATATAAATTAAGTTTATTTTAATAAAAAAAATTATTCTATCCTATTGGATGATGCCATAACTTTAGATTATGTTCTCTTAGAACAGGGTTGCTCTTTCTCAAAAAATAGTGGATTAAACCCCTTCTCTGAGAGGTGACCTGCATAGGTGTAAAAATTATTAATAAGCAAGTATGGTTATTATTATATACTTATATAGTATAACTTACCATAAAATTCCTTATAGACCTATGGAACTTGGTGCCATTATAGTATCCACTGAGGCAGTGCTTTATAAAATTGTCACACGCTTTGGGCGTCACATCACAGTACAGTTCGAAGTTCAGTTGACCAAAGTTTGTTACCAGCCTCACATAGCCTGTGGCAAAAGATCACAATTTAATGATATAGAAGACAAACATGCTACATGCAAACTTAATGAGTTTGGACATTTGATTGCCAATTGTTTTCCTAGATCTCTTTATTTTTGATTTGATCATGTGAGATGAAATGAAAACACACAACAAACCAATGACTAGTCTAAGTGTGGAAACCAGCCCAGTACCAAGAAAGAGTGAGATGAAATCTGAGCATAACCTGTTCTCTACAGCACCCTTATAGAAGCAGACAGAAATTTACCGTACCTTTTTTCTTCATTGTCATCATCACATTGTGTCAACCAATCGATTTTCACTGATAGATAGGTAATACAAGGATCGCCACACAATATGATTGTGTGCATACACAAACTATATCTACATAGCACCATACTCCACACTAAAAGTGCAGTGTTTAGAACTGATGATGTGCAGAGTAACAATCACCTCTCATTGGCTGATACTCTCTCGCTATTGGCTAAAATACGTTGTTGCTGCGTGGATACTATAAATTGAGCTAATTGAGACTACAGCTTTTCCTTCAACTAGCTTTGCAACTCATTGACCTATATGAGTGACAAAAGTTATTCTACAGTTATCCTTAATTCTGACTGAATCACAGATAGATACCTTTCTTCTTAACCCTCTCATATTTGACTTCATCCTCACAAATGATAGCTGCCTCATGCACGGTTTCCGGCACCATGGCAGTTGAAGTGAAACTAGCAGCAACCATGCCTGTTGAGTAGTGTGCTGCATTGAACTTGTCTGCTACCTGCAAAATGGTTTAAGCCATACAGTTAATTAGGGCCTTGGATAGCCCCAGCACATGCAATCAGAGGACGCTAATTCACTCCACATTTATGGTTAGGTTCCCTGGATTTGAAGGAATACAACACTATAACAACTTTCAAAAACATCATACTAGTCATCTGAAGTTTGAAAATCTGAATTTTCATTGGTTTACTTACTACAGAGGTTTCCTCAAATTTAAAAATGAGTAAGTTGAATCTTTACCTCTTTCTTAACTTCTTTAGCTTCAGGTGCTTTATATTCTTTTTCAAGCTCGTTGAGAATGTCTCTTGTTTCAGCTGACACTGTTTTTAGTCTTGCATGTGGGTCTTTTCTGAGGGCGATTTCCTCTGTAACAATAAGTCTTATTTGTTACATTGTATCCAATCAGTTTCATTTCATTTATTTATTTTCCTCCACATTACTTAAAATATTATAATTTACAACATTTATTATTAATGAAGTGTTAATACCCTTCTAAATTTAGCTTTGAGTTAATTATCAACACCCTTGTATTTTAAGTAAAGCTAGGTTGTAAGTTTAAAATATGCCCTGGTCAAAAAATTATTGTAAGATTTTTACAGGGCATTCTTTTTTTTTCAAATTACTATTTTTCAATGATAGTGTTATTGTATCTGAATTCTACCTAACATTTATCATAAAGCAGAAACATCACTAAGCAATTTTATTACTAAAAAGTTACATGAAAAAAAAATTCATTGTTACATACCCTCAGTTTCCACTCTCAAATTATTCTTTATGTGATGGAACATAGAAATATTAAATTTTCCCAAATTATTTGGGTCCTGTATGGTAATAATGTCACTTCTAGTGAATGGTGTATCATTGATGAGGTCTTTCCAATTTTTCCCTTTAATATTGAGTTGTTCAATAGCTTCATAGCAGTAGACATTGCCACTTGTACGTACAGCAACAATGTGAGAGTTCTTTGTAAATGGTTTGAATAAGACAGGACAGTGGTAGTCTTCAGTGGCATTTTTGAAGAAGTTAAGCTTAATTAAACTTTTGATGTCTAGTTTCTAAAATAATATAAAATATTAATAACTTCTTAGTTACTATATATGTATATGTCATACAGTTGATTTTATATAAAAAAATCTCTGGACAATAGTTGAGAGGATACCATTGCACAAATTATGTAAAATGTTTTCTCATGCTCTGTTGGTGTTCATTACTTGCAACATACCTTTCCTGAAACAGGGTTGATTTTGTACTTCTTGACGAACTCGAGCAACGCTTGCAATTCGAACACATTCCCGTCAGCGTCGCAATACGGGTCGACAAATGGTTGTAAACACAGACAACAATGATCATAAGGCAGTCTTTTAAACGAAGAGTCTTCCTCGACTGCTGTTCCTGATCTCTTCCCACCGTATAATGTAGTCCATTCAGTGTAGGTAAGGTACCTATTAATAAAAATTCGGGTAAATCCTCCCATTAAAGGGAATTACATTTAACATTACCTACTTTTATTTGCTACATACTTACATTTTATCTTTCTGGTGCTGACGTTTCCCCATTTTTATTCTTTGTTTTAAGCTTAAGCAATAAAACTTTTAATGATTTTTAGTGTTTATTCTATTCGTGCAATTCACGTTATTTAAACAATTTTCGATTCCAGTGATTCCAATCCCGCAAATTGTTTTTATTTGTCAAATTATTGTCATATTATTGTCATTGACCATTGTCGATGTTTGTCAAAACTCAAATGTCAATTTTTGATGTTAAATCAGTGTTGCCACCCTCTGATTTTGAATTTCTCCGAACTGAAACCCTAAATTAGGCACTTTTCTTTTTCCCCTGGACATTTATTCCACAAACATATAAGAGTAAGCACGGAGTAAGCAGACCTAACATAAGAAAAAATTGGCGTTCCAATTACGCCTACATACAAATCTCACGCACACATTGACAGTAAACAGAGCCAGACTTCGAAAAGCGAGATTCAGCGAGGTTGAAGGGACTGGAGAGTATTTATAGTATCTGTGATTTGAAATAATATGGAAACTACGGAAAGTTGCCATCAAATTGTAGGTTAAACCCTTATTTTACATTCTGTAAACTTAATTCTATAAATTAATTCTTAATTATGAAAATGGATTCTAATATGCTAAGTTTCGCGGTTTTGTAATCAAACAAGTAATAATATTACAAAATAATATTTAATAAAATCAAAACAAAACATGATTTACAAAATCTACCCAAAAGATATATCTATTAGATAAATAAAACAAAATCAAAAAGCAACTTTTTCTCTAATATCTTTTAGAAATACAAACATCGACAATACGATAACATCAACAGTAGTTTAATTAACTCTTACATTCTATTCAGCCTGTATCACTCATTTCAATAACCTTATTAGAATAGTATTACACATTTTAAACTTATAAAAATAACAAAATAAACCATATGTCTCAGTCTTTTCAATAACGTAATAAGGAATAGTATTACTCTATACTCTTTATTAATAGTATTACCAGGCTGTAAATTTTGGAAGTCCATCAAAACTTGATCCCCAGCAGCTTTTCTTTCTACTGGACCTTTTACTGATGATGTAGATATATGCTGAAAACAAGAGTAATAAATTATCAGTTGTCTAGTATTAACAATTTAATAGGTAATACAAATAGGTACACAGCTATATATATATGGGTATAGCTGTCAATATTTACGTTTAAATGGCAAGATGTTTTGGGTTGGTACCTAAATATAAGAACAACTAGAAACTTATTTGTAATGATGAATCAAAAATCATTGGGATTGCATTAGAAGTAAGGACGGTACGAAAACCACTGCAATCCACTAAATGTGCTTCAAAATGTTCAGAACATAGCACACTCGATGTTTTGTGCTGCCAATTTTTTTTATTCATCTGCATCAACCAGGCATTTTTTAGATTTTCATCCTTTGGAAAGCTGAAAAATGATTTAATTTTATAATTTATCCTTACTTTTATAGAAATAGAAATAGAAATATTTTATTTCAAATAAACTTTTACAAGCACTTTTGAATCGTCAATGAATCTACCACTGGTTCGGAATGCCTTTCCCGCCGAGAAGAGCCAGCAAGAAACTCGGCGGTCGCTCTTTTCAAAAAAAAAGTAAAAATTTTACAATATTTAATGAAACTATGCTATGTATACAGTGCTTCCACGATTAATTTTCCTAAGTCCAATACAATACAAATAAAAATTAATACAATCCAATACATCTTAAAACAGGCAGGCAAAAACAGACTAATTATTTAATCAAAATATACCCACTAAACAAAACTTGCGCCTGAATACGGCCCTGTCAAATTGTACAAGTATATGAAACGACAAACAAGATCCTGATATTAATTAATTGATAAATATTGCAACAGGAATATACTAGAACCAAAATTAACTACTATAACTGTCTACGAGTTTTGCGTATATAATAATTAGGGACTGCTTCTAAAATGCCGAACGATTATTAATAATCACACAGTAAGCATATAACCAAATTACGAGTCTATAGCACATCAAAACTTACCGATGAAAAGTAATTGCAGGTGTTTTCCTATACGGAGAATAGCCACACAGAGGTGCACAACACTTCACCATTTTATTTCAAAATTTTTGATTCTTTAGACTCGATTTTAAAACAAATTTAAAACTACTAAACTAAAAACTATTCTTATTTGGAGCTTACGAATTGCCTCAAGATCTATTATGTCTATGAGTGCGTAAGTGTTGCAACAACAGAAGTAAAAGAGATAGAATCATATATTTTTTGTTGGAGAGAAGCAAGCGAAGATATTATTTATTCGTTTAGATGTAGTTGTGAAAATTATGTTAGGTCTGCCGTCTGCTTACTCTTATATGTTTGTGGGTAGACGGTAGTTAGTGGCCCATAAAGATAGCATTCTATGTTTTATGGTCTGGCCTAAAAAAATTTTTAGTAATGGCAAGTTACCGGCTTAAAAATTAAAAACATGTCGGAAAGTACTTATTGTGCTTTGTGAATTTCTGAAAAACTTCTAACCAACTAGCAATATTACATCAAATAGGTACATTTAATTGTTAAAGATTAATTAAATGTAAACTTTAGTTTAGCATCTCTGCAAATAAACGTAAAGTTTGAGCACAAGTCTTGTTTTTGTTGCTAAACGTGTGTGCGTTTATGACTTTCAGTAAATTTTGCTAGTGAGGTGAGGGTGATGTACAAGTGGACGAAATGTGGTAGAAGAGGATCGCAGCTCTGAGTAATTTAACGAAAACAACAAAATTCAAGTTTTGATTTTAATAAGGTATAACACTATTATATAATATCTCATCTCACGATAGAAAAAAATTGTCTACATCGATGGGAAAGTAACAGGCTGCCTATTTGCGCTTTGCAGTTCTTCAGAGCATCTAGCACGGAGATTCATTTATCATATAAAATTGTACATAATCTGGATGTCTTCCTTAGTCTTCTGTTGATTGCATATTGGGATACTTTTTACAATAGAATCGCAACTTGGTGAACCAAAAAAATTGTTTAGAATCGGATAACGCCAGCCCACAAGATGGCCGACTGTTATTCGTAAGGTATAAATACATTTTTTCCATTCAATATCTGTTTACGTAATTATTCGCTTATGTTAGCGAGTTTGTGTAAAGTTGATTTGTGCATTTTTATTTAAATGCTGTTATAAAGTGATTTTCATGCAAATAGTGACGAAGTCTTTGTTCTAAAGATATCGTGATCAATTTCACAAAAAGACTTGTTTTTTTTTGTTCCTGGCATTTATTATCTTTCTATAGTTTGCATTCCAATCAAAATATAATATTCTTCGCCTATTTATGTTTTTATTAATCGCAATATTGTCTTAATTACGTTAAATCATTGTTTGCTGAGGAATGTGACATGTCTAAAATAGCTACCTATTTGTTTTAGTTATGTTTTCAAAAGGTGTATAACCTTTACCTATCGATTTTATTTTTTTATTGTCTTCTAAGTTGCAAGGTTAACGCTTCTTAATATAAAATATAGCAAGATTAGATTTTGTGAAGCCTCTTTTCCCCTTAATTATGATTTGGCTTGTCATTGTGGTTTTTTGAGTGCTCATCCTGGGATTACATAAATTATTCATTTTTCATATAAGTAAAGGAAAGGACAGTGGCTTTATCAGCAGCATTATGCTTAGCAGCAGCAGCTAATGCTTATATGGCCAATTCTGTTGTTTACCTAAATGTAGTACTATACTGTTACAAATTTAAAAATTGAATTTGTACTGTTAGCACTATTGTGAACTAGTAGCAACATCATGTTATTGCTTTAATAACATGATTTTGAAAGAGTTTTTGTATTTACCACTACCAAATGTCTAAGTCTAAGTTGCACGGAAGCAAATGGCTCTGTATTTAGCTGTTCACAAGATAAATAATTTGTTATATTGGAATAACATATTGTAACGTTTAAGGTTTTGAAAGAAAGGAAAAGAAACTCGCAAAATCTGCCTTTTTGCTTGTCTTCATTACTTTTCTTAAGAGCCATTAGTTGGCCTACATGAAATAAATACATTTAAATTCACATATTGAATTTAGACTGAAATAGATGCAGAGTCAATCATAATCTTTAGAATAGCTAACACAAGCTGTATGCTTGGAAGGTAGAGGAAATATAAAATTATGTATATTTAAAAACAGTATACATGTAGTATAATATTACTACAAGTTTTACACTTAGCTCCATAGAAAAGTGAATCAGGATTAAATAAAAAATCATGTGTCATAATTTATGTAATATCAGTTAACAATGTTCATCAGTTCACAAGCTTTTTCAGCTTATTAACATTTAGCTGTTAGGTTTAGCACCTGCATGTGTCTATGTGATTCATTTTAGATAATGTCCGGTGCGTCTAGTTCAGGGAGCGGCACGGGACGAGGCAGAGGTGGAAACGTAGAAAACAAACCGGACACGAAGGAAAACAAACCAAACCCAAAAATGTCTAAAGCTCTCGGCACATCAGCTAAACGCATCCAGAAGGAGCTGGCAGAGATCACACTGGATCCTCCTCCAAATTGCAGTGCGGGACCAAAAGGCGATAATCTGTACGAATGGGTGTCTACAATACTCGGACCACCAGGTTCAGTGTATGAGGGCGGAGTTTTCTTCTTAGATATACACTTTTCACCAGAATACCCTTTCAAACCTCCTAAGGTAGCTATTTTTTGCATTTTTTATGAGACAGACAATTTTATCTTATCAGTAAAAATGATAAAATTACACATCAAAATATTTATAACTATGAAAATGTAATATAACTAATTGTAATATAATATAGTCAGACAAAAATAATAACTTTATTTTTATACATGTATGGTATAAAACAAACTTTCTGTAAAGTAAATTACTTATGCCTATTTGACAGTAATGCCAAACAAGTGGTAGGCAATTGCCTTTACATTATAGCATAGAAGTTTTTTTCGCTTGTATTAAAAAACTTCTATGCTGTAATAAATTTATATATAATTTTTGTTTAAACAAAGCAGTGAATATGTATTTACAATTTGCTGTGAAAGAAAACATTTTAGATGTATCAATTTTTAACAACAACACAGAAATTCCTTTTCGAATTGTATGACATGATATGTTTGTATGTTTAAGGTAACATTCCGAACTAGAATATACCACTGTAACATCAACAGCCAGGGTGTGATATGCTTGGATATACTAAAAGACAACTGGTCACCCGCGCTGACTATCTCAAAGGTCTTGCTGTCTATATGCTCACTCTTGACTGATTGTAATCCAGGTAAATACATCATGAACTTATTCAGTAGGATATGGCATCATACCAAACCTCATTTCTCAGTTTGAGTGCATAAAATAAATAAATCTCAGTAATATAATAATTTTCAGTGAGAAAATTTTGGCATTTAGAATTTTTTCAAAATTATTATTCTAACCCTAATTAATGTTTGAGTCATAGATATCAAGTTATTAACCCTACTATTATTCCTAATAATTTGACGATGCAAAAGTCGTTTGTATTTTGGTTTATCCTTCAATCACAGCAACAACGAATTGACGCGATTTTTTACATGAATATATTTGAGGATCTGTAGAGTGACATAGGCTACTTTTAGTTCTGGAAAAGCAAAGGGTTCCTGCGAGAGAAACCAATTACGTGCACAAAGTCATGGGAAAAGCTAGTATTTTGAAACTAAATCTTTAACAACAAATATGTAAAAGTAAAATTAACTTTATAAATAATTAAATATTTTTCATTTCAGCTGATCCACTAGTGGGTAGCATCGCAACACAGTATCTGCAAAACAGGGAAGAGCACGATCGTATCGCGCGCCTCTGGACCAAGCGTTATGCGACATGATTACTCTGCGCCGCACCTATGTCGTACTCAACACCGTTCTGTTTCAAATCCATCCCGTTCACGTTAATGTAAGCTAACACTTGTATAATATCCTCCTTGAATTTATGCACTTTTGACAATGTTGTGACGATGGAAATAGTCTCTTCGGAAAGTGAACCAAATAATTTAGAACATGGAGCAAATATGGTTTTGACATGCCCTATGTCCTACAAGCAAGTTTAGGCTGATTCTGCCATAATTTTGTCGTCACTAAAACTTGTATTAGTAATTTTCATATCATAAATCTGACAGTGTGTTTGTTTGTTGGTATGTGCTTCAATCATGCAATAACAGAGCAATGAGTAAAGTTAAATACTTTGAGAGTGTACAAAGCAAGTAGCTGCCAAAAGATAGCAAATAAAAATTCACACATGATATAATTCACAATTTGTTTGTCACAAACTATTCATGTGTGAGTATATTTATTGACATGTTTCTAAAGTCAATTATGCCAGATCCCATTCTCTACATACTTCACACTGTCTTTTCCATAACATTAATATTGGCGGAATTATATTCCATAGTTAAACTGTGGTACAAAGGGCCATAGAATATTTGTATAGAAATTCAACAATTGTTACATACCAATGCAAAACGGGCGAATCGACGCCTAACTGTGGAGAAGATTCCTAGGAGAAGAAGACCAACGAATATTTGAAAAATATTATTTCTCCTGGTGTAGTTGGGTAAAAAATAAATCAAAAGTAAATTCTTACAACATTTTTTGAAGTAAATAAGATGCAGATAAAATTCGTTTTTATTATTTATTTTATACTTAAGCCTTTTTCGATAACAATAATACATCCTTTCTAGATGTTTTTGACTAAACTGTGTGCCCTTTACCAAATACAATTACTGGTTGGTTGGTTAATAGAATAAAATTGTAATAAATTAAAAATATTTTTTGGCTTGTTAACGATAATAATACTTGGTTTTTCAACAAATAGGATAGAAATGTTTGTATTAAAATCAACTTTTGCTTAAAATGAATACAGTTTTTAAGCAAAAGTTGATTTTAATTCTGCTACAAAATTATTGACAAATAACTCAATGCTGATAATGTTGCTGATTACACTATAATTTTTTTTTTACAAATAGGTTTCATTTTTTCTGTCCTTAGTTAAAATTTACCATCTTAAATGTTGTCAAAAGTGTGTACTTTTAACATGGCTTGTCGATATTTAGTTGCAATTAATGTGAATTTCTTTAATGCTTGAAGAACAACTACTACTATAATTTAGGCGATGTTATTTTTAGTTCTAAATTTTTTCTGTTGATGTTTCTCGCCTCGTAATAGAAACGCGGCGAATAGGTTATTGTAAGATGGGTCCTAACCGAATGATATAACATGTTATATAACATTGTTATCATGTCTACATTGTTAAATGCACTAAACAATGGCAGTTGTGTGTTACATAACATTGTTTTAAAAACTGTTTTTTATGCAGACAAGTTAGATAGGTCACAATGTTATTTAACAATGTTAATATGTGGTTGTGTTATGTAACAAAAGTTTTATAACATGTTACTTAATCTGGACTCATCTTAATATTAAACATTTATCAATGTAGGCTAAAAGTGATTGAGTCAATTTTTTGCCACAATAATAATAATATTGTTGTGTTGATCTCAAACACTCGATGAAAAAATGTTCTGGTAATGATTTTTGGGCATCCCATATTAAAGTAAAATTAGGTTAAGTATCCCTTCTTTCTTGTAAGCATTTGCGTATCTTTGCATCATGCGATTTTGTGATACCTTTTCTGTTTATATGCGATCTTAAACACCGCTGCGATATTAACGACGTAATGCGTTATAGTATTTACTTTTAGCTCAGGAACAAGTTTCCAACAAGCGGTACACTGTGTATCACAAATGAGCAACTTATTTTACAGTACTAAATCTTTTTTTACATTCTTACTAGATTAGTATGAAAGAGGTCTACTTAACTTAATTTTATTCTTATAACGCCCAAAGTGCCCCTACTTAAGTATCGTTCAAGACTAAAATTATAGTATTGCCCATAAATGTCTGTTTTTTGACAGTCACATTTGCAGCAAGCATCATCCAAAATTAGGAAATAACGAATTTACGAGATTGATGTTTGAGTAGTAGCTTACAAAACTAAGATTTTTACTTATGACTAGCTATGCGCGTGACTTTGTACGCGTTGATTTAGGTGTTAAAAAAACGTTCCTTAGGAAAAAACTTGGTGCAAATCTTAAATATTTAATAATTGAATTATCACGCTTTGTACAATATGCTTTACTATTTTTAATTTGTCAATAGGTTATAGAAAAGATGACTGTCAAAAAACAGTTCAATATCGGTGTTACTATAAGAGGTCTTTTAGACATAAGATTTTGCTGTCAGTGTTGCCAATGTGTTGTGACCATAAAGTTCTATTTCCATACATGTTGCGTTGCGTCTCACGCCGCCATTGTTTTTTTAGGGTTCCGAAAAAAACTTCGGAACCCTTATAGGATCACTTCGTTGTCCGTCTGTCTGTCAAGACCCTTTTTCTCGAAAACTTAGTGTAATACTTCAATATATGCAAATGGGTATGATACTACTGTCTGAGTATCCACTCTCAACAATTGGTGAAATTGCTATAGCTGCATTTTTTGTACAAATCACTAAACTTACTAAGCAAATTGAATATGTTTTAGATGATCAATTGAGTGAGTCTAACTGGGTAGAGACTATAACAATTGCTAAAAATGCATCTTATTCACAATTAGAGCAGTATTCTGCTGCTTATGGACTTTGTTCATTCAAGTCAATGAATGAAAAGTACATACCTACAATCCACAAATTAGTATGGTATTTATCCCATCCTTATTTAGATTCACCAAATGAATATCATGTTTTTAAATTTGGCTTTAAGTGGCTTTCAAAGTGTAATTTATTAAAACATACAATACTATTACTTGCTTGTTTAGATATGAAAAGGGTCACAAAGAAAATTCTGTCAAACATAGAGAACCTTTTGATTGACTATCTCGAATGCTTTAAAGACAGCTTAGACTTAGTTTTACAAGTTATACATTGTCTTATGGAAGTAACTCAAAGAGAGAGATGAAAGATGGAGAGTGGGAACTGTGAGAAAACTACACACCCCATCGAGTTTGGGCTTGTTTGATTCATCTTGACAAGTACTCTAGTCCTAGATGATATGCAGGGTCTGATGATGAGACCGGAAGGCGTCTATAGGAACTGCAATAACACTGCGCACTTGAGCTGGTCATCTAGTACCTAATTAATGCAATGGTCAAGAGTTTCGGAACCCTCAGTGCGCGAGTTGACTCGCACTTGACCGGTTATTTTTTTTTAGAATTGTGTGCGGTTGTGATTGCCGAATAATCTTCGATCTAATTCGATGTCATTTTATGATAATAAGCAATCTGATGCAAAATCTATCGTCTAATGCGACTATGCATACGTCTATAGCAGGGTGTACTAATTGCTTATATGTGATTGGTTCGATATAGAGATGTGATCTTGATGGTTAGATATATAAGTTAATTATATAATAACTCGACTGCCAATGAATTGTCTCCATTTTATTGCAACAATACATTATCAAACCTGATTTTGTGTCCAAGAGAACTAATATGCTTCTCAGTACAAAGGGATTTATTGAATCTACATTTCGACCTTTAAGTTATTTAATCAATCAATAAAACTTGATAAATGTGGAGCTACTGTGTTTCAAACACTGATCTCTTATAAGACAAGTGCTCTGGACTAGCTGTGCCATAAAAAAATTACAGTTTCTTTTTTAAGCTTGCTCAAAAGGCTCTCAATGAGCGTATCGTGAACTTGACACAATTCATGTGAGAATCAATGGCACTTCCCTACTCGGGTATCAGTGGCAATGAAGAGGACAATGCAACAGACATGACACCCCAACAACCGGATATGACACCTTAGGGTAAAAACATACCAAAGATGCCTCACTGCGATACCTCGCGGTCGCGGTTTAGCTCGCTACCTCGATGTCACTCCCATTTAAGACGAGCACGAACATGTCGAAGGATACCTCACTGCGATACATCGCGGTACAGTGAGACATCTTCGGCATGTTCGTGCTCGTATGTTTGCATACATTTGTTTTAAATGGAGGTGACATCGAGGTAGCGAGTTAAACCGCGACCGCGAGGTATCACACCGAGGCATCTTTGGCATGTTTTTACCCTTAGCAACCTTAGTTCTGTACAAATAGCTCCATTATTTCATTGTATTAGCCAGTCCAATGCACTTGTATTCATAGAAGTCCGTGGTTTCAAATGAGAAGAGCCGTACTTGATGCATACTTGTAATATCAAACTTGTACATATAAGTTCGTGATTGATAAGCTATTTTAGGTACAATTTTGATAAGTATAGAGTTGTGAAGTACCTTGTAGTTCTTCTTATTTGAAACACAGTAATTAAAACTATTTATTATTAGAATTACATTTTAAGCAAGAGAAATAATATGTAATTATATATGTATGTATTTATATAAAAGTAATTACAAGTCCTAAGATACAGCAAAATACTTATTAAGCTACCTACTCCTGTAATTTTTTAGCCTTTTTCAAAGAAATATTAAGCTCAAGATACATTGATCTAGAGTGGAGTGGAAGGGAAGCGATAAGTATACTAAAGTTTGATCTCCACTATGCAATGTTTTTGTGAAAAGAGAATTAAAAAATAATGATGCGCATATTTGCGGGGTATTTACTCAAAAGAATAATTATGTATGTGGGTCGTTCTACTTTTCTACCGACAATGAAACGACGTTTTTCTGTTTTTTTGGTTTTTGAACTATCTATAATTGTGTTTTATGAGTGGGATTTAAAAAAAACTGCATCTGTGTTTTCATTAGTACTAATTACAGTTTCCTTCCTAGCTAATATTGATTCTCTTTTAATGTTGGTTTTTGAAAAAATAATGTGACAAAGTGGCCTTTTTCTGTGGAGACCACATTTCAGTTTACCACTCTGTCACGGCATTATGCGGAAAACGAACGTATAAAATATGCTGGTTAGAGAACATGAAAAATGACATAATATTAATAGATAAGAAAAATATGAACGTTTATTCGAACCGAATAAAAAACCGTTTATATTAATACTCCAACGAGATGCCATAATAAGAAGAAAGACAGACTATTGTCGGTAGAAAAGTAGAACGACCCATGGACATAAAAATAATTAAGTACCCAGTGGAGTTAAAGGTCCCGCTTACTTTGAAATATTTTTGAAGCCAATGTAGCTTGAGCTTTGTACTGTATCGTCAATTTTGTTGTTTTCATTGGAATATTTTAACTTCTTATAAATACATATTTATGTGTTTGTCATCATTTCATATTAAATTGTTTTAATTAAACAATTTCAATAGAAAACCTATTCATAATTATCATTATACTTCATCTATCTATTCTATTTATGTTACAAAGCAATGCATGAACTTAACAATTTTGATTTAATGAATGTCCGAATGATCATGTTGCGCGCTCTCGTGCTAATTTTTCACATACATAAGGGCCAGCGCATACCGGTGGCATTGAGGCTCAGCGTCTTAACGTTAAATAATTTTAACAGCTTTATTTACTATTGGTAGAGATAAAGTATAGATTTTTAACATCAGAATAAAGCTTTCGTAAATCTAGTTCTGGTAAGTCTTTCAGATTATGTATACGCAATCTAACGGCAGTCAATACAAATACGTGAAGAGCACTTAAAAATTTGTCACATACATTTTATATAATTTTATGAAAATTTTGTATTTTGATCCTAGTCCTAGAAATAAATATGTATGACGAATCAGAACAATAAAATACAAAATATTGTCGATTTCATCAACAATCAACAATCTTGAATATATAAAGGGAAAAGGTGACTGACTGACTGACAGACCTATGAACGCATAGCTCGGGCTAAAATTTGGCATACAGATAGCTATAACTCACATTCATAGGCATTCGCTAAGAAAGGATTTTTGAAATTAGGGGGTAAAATAGGGGATTGAAAAACCAAATTTAACGTGAGCGAAACCGTAAAAGCTAGGAAGTAATAATAACTTTCAATCCTAGTACGCCATCTAGGAAATCTTTAAAACATAATTTGACGCATACCAAAATCTAGCGATTTTTTTCTGCTAATCTCGCTGTGGCTCAAGTTGGTATACAAAGTGCGGTCTGTGTTGTTTTCCATCCAAATGTATGTCGAAGTAACTAAAGTGTTTACTGTAACTTGATTTCATTAAAAATACTGTGCCTCAGTGTCACTCCAGTTCGTTGGTGGGCTTTGCGCCTAAAGGTTCTAGTCGTCTGTGGAATGTTGTTTCTGTGTGAATACTAAACCCAGGCAAGGAAAATGTAATTTGAAGTCCAATGTTTGGTTTGTTTTTAAATCTACTCTTCCTTGACTGATTTGAAGGGAAATAAGTCTGCTCGCAGAAACTCTTAAGCGACGCGTTTTCTACAGCGTATTGGACGTTCTTACCGCAAACTAACAATGAAACTTTGATAGAAGTAAAAAAGCCGGCTAAGCTGTAGGTGTCTTTGACAGTGGAGGTTAGTAATAAGGTCCCCTCCAGCACAGGTCTTGGCACCCTTAAATAAAATAAAGGGGGTCGTTTACGTGTTTTTTTCTAATTTCTTTACCTTTTAAGTCAGCAAAGGAAAGTAGATTATGTACAAACTTATAAAATATTTTCTTTTGACCAACGCACGATTGAAACCAGGCGTTTTGTTTTTGTAAATTTATTGTAAACTGTCGAATTTGTGATTTAGTTTGTATTTATCTATTTGGTCCATGTTTAGATAGTGTAATTAATTATTGAAATTTCTAAAAAAAAACTACTGTAAAATTCAATTGTCGTTTTTTTTATAATGAGGCTCATTCTGATTGGTCGTTAGGTAACGAATTTAGAGTGCGGGTGATCTTTAAAACGCGAGGCATTATTGTAAATTACTATCGATTGTTGAAAGTTGGTCGTGAAGTCGCTTGCGGGTCCCCCCGCATGCGTCCGACCCTAACTTATATCACTGGTATGTATTGATGGTCCGGGACCCGGTAAATGGTAATCCACTATATTGGACGTAACGGGTTTTCAATTTTTTCATATAAATTGATAGTGAGACACACACGTGAGACCTACTTTTCTGCCACGGTGGCAGTTGGCATACCAAAAATGATCTACTTACAATTAATTTCTGTGTAAGTGCAAAAATACCATTGCTTATTAATTATATAAAAAATACTGTCGCAAGGATAAATTCTAGTACACCAAGTTTATATTGTGCCTACTATTCACTATCAATTTATACAAATTTGAAAATCCGTGTAAGTGAAAAAAAATGAGTTATTGACCAATGATAATGAGCCTACAGACGTGCAATTGTTGTACGCTATATCGCTCGATATAAAAAAAACCTGTGGCAATTTCATAATGTAGACTATTTTCGCCAAGTATAGTATTTTATATTATAAAACTTATTTATTTTTATAGCGCTTCTGAACCGATTTCGATTAAAATGAGATCGAGATAATATAACTGTTAACCGCCATTTTGTATTGCTTTCTCACTCAGATTACGCACACGAGCAAGACAGAAATACAAAAATGGCGGTATAACATTTATTATTATCTTGATCGCATTGTACAGTGATTTGACAATATTCATACAATCGAAATAGCAGTGATGCATTATTTACGAAGTTGACATATCAAAGTGCATCGGTTCATAGTGATTGTCAATCTGTTGGTGATACGGAGTTGGTACGTGCGTGCGACTAGACGTGCCAAACTTCACTGGGCACTAGTGGCTTCCGCTCCAACATAAGCCTGAAACAAACAACCCGCGATGGCAGCGCGGTGCGATGGTGACGTCCAACGCGGGTCCAAGAAGTTGTAATTCATGGAACTGTATGTAGACGTTAACTGCACGCGTTGGAGCCGCGTTCCAGTCTTCGTGCGTCTTTGTGACGTGCGTCATATAGTTCCTACTACAAATCACTGAAAACGCGTATTAGTACGATTCAGATCTAACGAAGCGTTCTGATTGCAATAGACAATACGTTAAAAAAATTCAAATTTATAATTTGACACTACATATGCAAGTTCAAATTCCAAGTTACAACGAATGAACTAGCTGTGTTTCCGGACAAACGCCAGGTTGAGCCCATATGATCCACTCCCGTACAGTGAAGTTTATATTTATTTTGAATATGCTAAATACAAAATATGTTCCCCGTAATCAGCAGCTACGAGGATTCCAAGATTTATATTGAACATGATGCAAACATAATTAATTATATCTTCGAACGAAACGACTCATAATATCGATCGAACTTCATTTGGAAGTTCCTTTGAGCACATACTTGAAATTTCAAATCTTTCAATGTTGTAAATGCAGTTTGTCGCGCTCTGTTAGATGTGAATCGTACTCAATCTGCTTTGACGTTACAATCACGCCGGGCGGCCGGCGGGCTTTACGTTTCAGCCTTTACTCGTCTGTCTAAAATATTCCGTTTAGGGTGTAAACAGTTATTAGAACGTAAGTTATTTTATTGTTTAGGTATTGTATAATGTATGTCTTAACCCTAGTTATTAAAGTATAAAAAAAACTTAGCTGTGTAATATTAGCGAAGTGTATGTCGCCTGTATATGGATGTTTTGGTGATGCCAATGTGAGAATTTAGAAATTAAATAGGTACCTACAATCATCGGAAGTGAAACTGGTGCTGTGAGATTCAAATGCTTGCGACATACAAATGATTAACGAAAGATTATTATGAATACCGGATTGGCGCGCTATCCTCTTTGACATTCAAATTGCGTTCAAAGCGTGATTGACGTTACTTCGTGCCGAGTATCTCTATTTTTGACGTTCCAAAATGAATGGAAAGAGAAGAAAGCTGCCAACTAAGAACTGTCAAACCCGCATTATTTTTTTTATATGAAATGTGGATTTGACAGTTCTAGTTAGGAACTTTTAACGATAGTCACTAATGCCGAGATCTATACAGCGTGCTCTGAATCAGCTCAGACTTGATAGAATTCAAACGAGACACATAAATCTATCTCGTTTTAACTCTGTCTTGAGTCTGAGATGAGAGTGCGGTCTATAGATTTCAGCCTAAGATAGAGAATAGAGCGTGGTGACGCGTGTTCTGTAAACATTCCTGCTGGCTATCGATTATGGCTGAAGCTGAAGGCCCCTAAAACAGACGCACTAACAGTTGAGGCTTAGTAAAAGACCCGTTTGGTCCCTTTGGGCACGGATTCGACCCGACGATGAAGAAAGCTGAATAGTTCATACCAAATGACACTGGGCCGATTTCACCAATGTAAAAAAAAATACGCGACGAATTGAGAACCTCCTTTTTTTCGTCGGTTAAAGATAAGTCTGCCTAAATATCAAATTTATGCTTGCATAAGACTTATTTTACGCTGGTGAAATCGGCCCTAAATACGTAGGTATATGTACAGAATAATTGGCCCGTGTACCGGTATGGCGTAACGTTAATCCGCACGTGATTTGAAAGTCAAAAAAAGCGCCGAGAGCGCCTAGTATAAGTCTAGCTAACAAACCTGACACCGGAATTACGTTAATCTGCCAAATGTATTTGGTAACTAGTATGATCGTAGTATGGATATGGATACATTACGTCAAATGACTAAGTTGGACTATTCAAAATGATATAGCAGTATAACTAGTGCAGATTACCTGTTATTTTGCAGAATAACGTAACTCCGGTGTCGTAGTTGGTAGCTTGAATACTTGCTCTAGGGCCTCGATAGGTATTCGTGACTGCGATATATTTTGTCGATGTGATTTTTTAAATTATTTTATACTGTGACTCGAAATGTGTTGCTTGCAAGACAACAGCTGTATTGTGACTGCTCTACGCGACTGATGTTCCTCAAAACTCGATGTTCATGAACTGAACCCTTGTAATCATCCTTTGTTAAAATTTATATCATGGTATAAAATAGGAAAATAAAAATGTGTGTATCTAGAACACGAACTGCTGTTTTATTGTATTTACTCCCTTTAATTTAATGTTACCATTTAAACCATCAGGGTAAAGCCCAAAACCAGTGGTGAACCCTGTGTTAGTGGTCTTAGTAGGTCTCGGTTTAGAATTCCCGGCACGGACACGTTGAAAATTTATTATTTCTGAATTGACTACTTGTGGGAGGCGGCTTTGGTCGTGGCTAATTACTTATCACCTATTAAAGACGTGCAGCCAAGTGATTCAGCGTTGCGGTATGATAAAGCATGGACAGGAGACAAAAATTTTATCTTCTACCTATGCTAAAGCATGGCAACGGGAAAGAAGTAAATTCCTATACTTAAGTATTTCCGTTTTGCCCATGCACGAGTGGATAAAACTGAGCGTAGGGATAAGCATCTTATCCTTTTCCCATGCTCGTATTTGAAGAACAAGAAAAAAAAAAATTGTTCTGGTTCGATTCAATAAATCCGTTAGCAAGTATACACGGTCGACTGTATCGGCGAGGTCATAAACATACAACACAACAAATCTGTCGAAACGATAACCCGTATCAACATTACAATCTGTCTGTCTGTATGTGGTATGTCTAGATACATTTAATTTTTTGCCGATAAATTGGTATTGCATTTTATTGCATCGTGCTAAGTGTAGCTATTTGTTCGGCGGAATGAAAATTATTTACCTGTAGACGTAGATTACTTCCAAGTTTTTATAGCTTGATTAGATGGGTAAAGAAAAACACGGTTTCACCATAATATACAGATTTATTAGAAATGCAAATATAAATACTACAAGAAACACTTCATATAATACTAACGCCGTAAAATAGTTGCCGCATTCATATCGGGCTTAAGGTTGTTACCTACTAACTTAGGTCGCACCGCGTCACCACAGCACGTAAGTTTTCGTGAGTAAAGAGTAATCCGAAGTAATTAAATTTTATTACGCTTATCTCCACTGTTTAAAAAAGACATCATATGTCCCGGTCTGAATGCGGCATAGATGTAGGTAAATACAGTTGACACAAAAATCTCATTTCTATAAATAATTTAATTAATGACAATTACGCTTATATATAACACTTTGCATCGTATCAAATAACACGGAGACAAACGTGCACCATTCTACATAAATAGACGATTATAAATATATTCGACAAATATCCTAAACTCTATAAATGATTTCAATAAGAAAAGTGCATGTGTTTGCTAAATCATTTTGGCATTTTTGTAACCATTCTATTCGAAAAATCAGTCTTCTAAACTGAGCACACCTCCTTTTATGATCTGTGAATTGTGCTTTCACGCTTCTACGAGTGTTGTTAAAATATCGGATTATTTTTATAAATCTATGCACGTCATCACCGAATTGCACCGCACCACTCAAGCACCATTATATAACTCAGTGCTTGGGCGGTGCGTCTAAAGTCAGTGACGACCATTAAGTACCGATTTCACCATTGAGTGATATTTAACTGAGGGATAAATTGGGTGTTCTGACAGTTTTTGTATCGAAAATGTGCCAAAATATCACGTTTGGATAAAACGTTGGTGAAATTGGTCCTGAGTTGGATTTTGACAGTCCCATAGAAATCCGGGTAGCTAGCAATAGTGTTACCTTAAACTTGTTGTGAATGGTGAACTATGAGTGAAATATGTAGATATAATTATGTATTTGAGAAATGGTATAATATAGTAAATAAGATTAATTATTAATTTGTAATGTGAGAAATATATTTCTATGTATCTAAAATCTATAATTTTATTATTATTTTTAATAATATTAAATTATCATTGAAATGGACGAAACAAAAATATGAGAATCTATCGTAAAAAAATAACGATTATAGTAAATTACCGACTTAAATATTTGCGAGTGATAATATCGAAAGTAGTTTTGATATCCTTATCGAAAAACTAAAACTTAAATGAATTTTTTATTCTAATAATAAAAAGTTAAGTTTTAGCAAAAAAAAAAATGACATATGCATATATTTATCGCGTTGTCATTTCATTCACACTTAAAGTTTACTTTTGTTTCTGTGGCTCTAAATTTTGGCTCGCAATACAACATGAAAATAAATTGAACTTACATTAAATTAGAACAGATAAGTATGTTGAGAAATGATCGTTATAATGAGAATAGGACTGTCAAACAGCCATTTTATATTTCTGTCCTGCTCATATGAGGTATACACTGAGTGAGATAGAAACAGTAAATGGCGGCTTCTCATTCCTATTGTCATTTGAAACGCATTATACATGAGTTTAAACAGTTTCATATTGGCTGCGGATGGATCGGGCGAGACAGCACGCGAATATCACTCCAAGTAGCTGAAACAAGAATAAATAATTACAAGTTTTTAACCGCGGCTTCGCTCCTGCTATCTATTAAAAATAATTCGAAATCCTATACAAAATTTTTCAGTGGTTCTTTTGGGTTTTTTTTTTTTTTGGAATACACCTCTGTATTAAGGCGAACAAAAAAAAATTCAAATCGGTCAAGCCGTCTGTGATTTTTATGCGTGAAATTTCAATGGTTGCTTTCCTGCAATTGTAGATAGACTTAGCTTATGAACACGACATTGTCCGGGTGGATTTAGTTTTTAAAAATACCGCGGAACTCTTTGATGTTCCGGTATTATGTTATTACTAAGGGTTTCTTAACAGATAAACTGCTTGACAGGATTTCTTCTAAGTATTTAGTCCAATCCAATCCAATATGACAAAATGGATGTGGGGATCCATAAATACATGAATAACGAAAGGGGTCACGACTCTCTACGATGCAGATTTAACTAATTCGTATACTAACACGTTCAGATGTAAAAGAGTACACTAGCCTAACTTCTAGTTACCTGAACAAAAGCGATGCCCAGACCGACTCCGCCCAGCAACAGCGACAGTGCCTGCAAGTTGGTCAGGATCTCGCCCAGGCATCCCTTCTGGTGCAGAGTGGGCGAGGTCTCGGTGCAGTTCGCGACCGCGTCGCCGACCACCTCCCGGCCGGCGCAGCACGTGGCGGGAATGGGCATGCTGTTGTTCTTCCAGTCGCCAGGGCCTTGGATGCCGCAGCATTGCAACTGTTGGGTTGAAAAACAAGTTTTTTGTTTCATAATTACAAACATGCAGTTAAAAGCTAAACACCGCTTACCTTCCCGACTAAGCAAAAAAGCCAAGTTCCGAAGCAAGCAATGCCATCACCACACTAGACTTTTATACTACTCTCGACTAGAAAATACATCACTGTAAAGTCGATATCTCCTGAGGATGCTCCGGTGTCGGGGCGAAACTTGCGTCGAGAGTAGGTAGTATAAAAGTCGTGTGTGGTGGTGCATGTGAGTGATGGTGGCATTGCTTGCTTGGGAACTTGGCTTTTTTGCTTGGTCGGGAAGGTAAGCGGTGCTTAGCTTTTAACTGCGTGTTTGACCATACTGTATTGTGTGATGTTTTCTGTTAGCAGATTATACCAAAATAACTCTAACCTTTTCTTACCCTCAAAATTGTTAGTTTACGGAATGGAAACGAACGTTATAAATTCACATTTTTTAATACCCTAGTGACGGGTACCTCCCACGGGACGGGGCCTTTTCAGCTTCTGTTTTTCCAACTATCTTTAAATCAAGAATATTCTAGGCATGCGCGCACCATCTTAGACTGCATCTTCACTCTTTATCAGGTGAGATCGCAGTCAAGCGCTAGTAGCGTATATGTAGAAAAAAGCTTGGGGTGTTATACTCACGTCAGTCTGCAAGATGTCGAAGTTCTTCTGGATGTTAGGGTCGTCCTTGTAGTGCTTGAGCGAGTCGTTGAGCGAGCGCATTATGGACGTCTCCAGGTCAGTGTGTTTCATGTAGCCCGCAATGCCCACCGCCAGCTCCGCGATGAAGATCAGCAGCAGGAACACCGAGAACTGGAAGTACACAATCTGGCTACAGCAAGCGTCACTAAGGGCAGATTGAAGGAGTTTTTTTTATTCGATGACAAGATAGCCCTTGACTGTAATTTCACCTGATGGGAAGTGACGATGCAGTCTAGTAGTAGTCTATGCTAGCGGACAAACTTGGAAGGGACACCCCACGCCACGTTTCTACACGCCACCGTGCCGGAACGCTAAATCGCTTGGCGGCACGTCTTTCACGGTAGGGTGGTAACTAGCTACGGCCAAAGCCTCCCACCAGAACAGACCAGAGACAATTTAGAAATTATAAATTGCTAAATTGTCCCCGCCGGGAATCGAACCCGAGACCTCCCAGTTATAAGACCACAGCGCTCACCACTGCGACAGGGAGGTCGTCGCCTATGAGGAAGAGTTTATGCCTATATAGTCCTCCCGACCGATACCCGTCACGAAGGGCAATCTCCACGAATATTAGCGGGGAGATTTTATAGTGCACAATTTTGAGCGCAACCACAACGGTGTTAACTTGCATTCTCTATTTCCTCCCTCTCCATAGTCCGACGGGACGATTGCTAACGTCATCCATAGAAGCTTGCGAAATCTAGTTATAATAACTACCTCAGTCTTCTTTACCTGTTTCAGTGCGTCAGATATTATGCTATCTTCCGGAGTACAATACAACTATGAGATGAACTGTTAAAGTACTCTACAGATGTTTGAAGATCATCAGCTTATTTCCTACTTGATTAAAGGGTCTTACAAACTTTCACTGATGCGATTGCTTTGAAATTTGGTGTACTGTTACTTCGGATTATTCCCAGGCATTGTAACCATGAGTTGTCTGCGAGAACCAACCTCTTTACAGCAGATATAGTGTGTTTGGGCTCATTAGAGTGGTCTCAATGAGTAGGTGTTAGATAAATGGTGATCGAAGGGGAGGATCTGATGATGCAGCAGGAAACTGGGTAACAGGATGTCAGGTACATCGTACACAGTCCGGCCATAGATTCACATGTCGGGGGTGTTTTAAATTTGCAATTCACACTTATTTCTAATCTCTGCCTGTGGAAGGGAAATGAAGACGATGAGGTGAGCTGAGATATCTATGTGGCCTTTAGGGCCGGCGCACATATGGCGGAGCGCAGCGCAGAGAATTTTTCACTTTCAAAATATTATCGACATTGTCCTCATTGAAATAATATCCAAAATCAATTAATACAAAAAAAAATCCTGAAGAGCATCGAAGCGACTACATGCGAAAGGAAACGCGCAGGAACGCGACTGCTCGAGCGTGCGCGCTACTCCGTGCGCGTGCTTGAGAATGACGACGATGAGTCGAGTATGCGCATACTTGTGCACCGCGCGGATACTCGCGCATCCGCGCGCAGTCCCGCGCGTGCTCACGCATTCTCTGGTAGAAATTCGCGTAATGTGTCACGCTCGCGGCCATGCTCTGCGCTGCGCTCCGCCATATGTGCGCCGGCCCTTATGTGGCATACTAAATAATGAAATACTTAACACATTGACTTACTATAATATGACCCACATTCTATAAGTACCTCTACTGACTGAAGGCCACAGAGCATATTTTTTTGTTAAGTTTTGTGACCGTAACAAAAACAACTTTATTGAAACGAATTTACTGATTTAAGACTTGACTGATCCTTTTAATTACTTGTCACAACACCATTCGATTTTTGATGAACTACAAAAATCCCGTTAAAATTATTTCAGCAATTTTTGATTAAACCAGGAAAATAGACAAAAATTCAAAACAACGGGGTAATGGGTGGGCGATAACGTGTAAAATAACGAATATATTATTTATGATTATACCTAAAATACGAAATAATAATAATGTCCTCCCGACCGCATCCGGCCACGGCGGCCAATCTCCACAGAGATTAGCCATCTGCGCGGAAAATAATATAGTGCAAAAGTGTGTGCGCAAACACAGGTGCACTGTCTATTCCCTTACTCTCATAGTCCGACGGTACGGAAATCCGACACGATCGAAGAGAGATCAGGCGCAGGACCGCCAACCTCCTAATTCCGGGCTAGCAACTATTGAGCGTTTCTTGACAGAAAAGCCCAATACATTTTTTGGCCCGACCCGGATATCGAACCCGTGACCTCGCCATCCGCAGTCGACCTTGCTAACCACTAGACCAACGAGGCAGTTAAATACGAAATAGGGAGGTATGGACTTTCAATGTGTCAAAAATGGTATTACCATAACAAGTTGTCGGCCAGTGCAGTTTATTAACTTACAAGTTGCTCTGAATGTTTCGTAATTAGTTATTACGCACTATGTTGTGCAAGCTTCACTACTTACGAGTAATCACATTAACATAGCATTCATATTGGTGCCAATTGGCAACATTTCTTTTCAATGAGTTAGGATTTTAGCAGTTTTATCTTGTGGAGCCATTTATGTATATTATTTAACAGGCGGTTAAGGGGGGGGTAAGGTATTAAAATTTATTTTTTTCGATTTTTTTTTTATTTTTCTAATTGAACGCATAATATCTCAAGAAGATTGTGTTAAAATTTCAAGTCGATCGGGGCAAAATTGACGAAGTTATGAGTATTTCAGCGTCCGTTGCCAGCCTGAGGTTTTACAGCCCCACCCGGCCCAAAGGGCCTGTTCAGGTAAAATCGAGTATATTCGAGGCATGATCTATGCATCAGTTAAACGCTGTATGCTGTGCTGAGCAGTAACAAGTGACGAACCTGGCACCAACGACTCTGTGTGAGTATAAAAAAAATTTCGAATTTTATCTTGAATACGCAAACTTTAAAGCGTTTTTCTGAGACTTGTCATTTTTGAAGTCCGTGCCCACCATAACTAAAAATCTACTGGACCAATCGTTTTGAAATTTTGCACAGTGTTTCTTCACATAATTCTCCAGGTATTGTCGAGAGCTTTTTTTTTTTCAATAATTATCAATTTTTTTACAACAGCAAATTAGCCGTTTTTTTTTACCGAAAATTTGGTTTTTGGCTTCCAAGTGCTACGAAAAATCGAAAAATCGAAAGAAAAAAAAATCCTCTCGTGAATACCTCGACAAACATCTCCTTTAACGAATGCATTTTGATTTTTTTATTTCAGATGATTTGGTTGCGAGTTATGATGGGCACCGCAAAACAACTTTTTCTCGAGGCGCCTCCGGAAATTCACTGTCACTCGCTCAATTTTTGATATTTTGCAATGAAAATTTAGGAGAATATTGTTCTAATGTTACATAATCATGTATGGATCGACTGAATAAACTAACACCATCTGTATTGCCAAAAAAAAATCTTGAAAACATGCCTTTTTTTACCGAATTAACCTTACCCCCCCCCCCCCTTAAGATAAAGTTTACGTTAAAATTTTTAATATGTTATTATTAAATTTAAAAAAAGTGAATTGTGCAAGTCATGGGTTCGTTAACCTTCCATTTTTCTTTTACGCTAGCCCACTTTGGTATTTTTAGTGGTCTTTAACAGTTTGATTAAGGAAATTTCAACATGCGGTTAGCTTTAGATGGCATTACGTTAATCTTTGCGAAACTAATTTAACGTTAATCTTTGTAATATCTTTGAACGTAATAAAAACATTTCGTTTGCGGCATTTTATAATATGTGTACTCGTACTAGTAAATAGTAACTGTAGATATGGATTATAAAATTCTTGAAAAGGTGTAAAGTTCAACTTCTATTAACCGCAATGATTAAAACATATTAATATGTCGTTTTCTATACAATTTCAGGAATATACATGGCGTCATCGAAATGAATCATATCTACAGAATCACCGAGTTTTACAATAATATAATTAGTCAGGCACATTATGATTTACGACTGCGGCTCGCGTTAAAAGTTCGAACTGGCACTTTTTATCCGGTTAGGGATAATTCCTAAGGTACCTACCATCCAAAAAATCCAAAAATGCTATAAGTATGAGTTAACAAAGTTCTTCAATTTTTCCATGACTTGGAAAACTCAAAATAGTTTTCGGTACTAAAATTTAACGTTAACAGTGACTTTACTATAACCGCCTGTTATGGAAGCAATCCTTTGTGTAACGAATGGCTACACATAACACAAAAGAGCAGTTCATATACATAATTATTATGAAGTCCAAGGTTAGAAAAATCTCTATCTATTATGTTTACAATACATTAGTTTAGCGTTGCATTACAAAATAGGTACCAACGATCTACAGTACTTATAGAAAATACAGTACTAATACCTATTGGAAATGTGTTGTTATCATGTTGACACAGTGTGTATTGTTGATTTTAGATACCTACTGCAAGCTGTCTGGAATATTATTACAATAAAAGCATAGGTATGTCGTGGACTTATGTGTTAAATTTGAATAACCTTAAAATAATAATGCACGAACCGTTGCTTCGCGACTGAAGGACAAACCAACAAATAAACACGCTTTCGTATTTAAAATACCAGCAGAGATTGTATTAAATTCATTAACCTCTTGAAGAGATCATAAAATCGTTCCAAGTTAGCCCGCTATCATCTTAGACTGCATCACTTACCATAAGGTGAGACCGCAGTTAAGGACTATCTTGTCATCGAATTAAAAAATATATATATTGATGCCAGCTGCGATCGCCTAAGCTTTTTCATTATTAAACAAATCATGTCGCAGTGGAATGGTGCCAAGCATGCTACAAGAAGCGTTTCCCCACTGAATTGTTAAGCTGGCCTATCTATTTTACGCATTTATAAATCCACAATGTTGCTAAGTCGATTATTTGAGTAGAGAAACAATTTATTGGCCCACTTTTCCTCATCATGACTAATTCGGTCTTTGGAGATCGCTTCTGCAGGAAAATTATTGTTGTACCTACTAAAATGGCCGACGGGTTATTGCTTACTAGGGTTTTGTACCCAAAGGGTGCCAACGGGGCCCTATTACCAAGCCTCCTCTGTCTGTCCGTCTGTCTGTCAGCGGGCTGTATCTCATGAACCGATTACGGAGGTCGATTCTTGAAATTTTTACAGAATGCCGCTATAACTAAAATATTAAAAAAAAAAAATTAAAGCGGGTCTCCGTACAATAAACTTTTGTTTTGCTCGATCTTAACAGCTGTTGTTAAATCTACAATGGTGCGGAACCCTTCGTGTGCGGGTCTGTCTCGCACTTGGCCGGTTTTTCATCTTTGTTTATCTTTACTCTTTTTACAGGTTCAATGCCCTTTAATGAAGTCACCGCAGGTGTTACAGCTGACGATTACACTGGGTATTATTGTGACTATGCAAGTGCTAATAGAGGTTGGCAATGTTGGCATTGATCGGTATAAACTGAAAATCGACAACGCAAAGGTATATCTACGTCTCGTATTAGATATAGTTCTTGCAATTCACGAGGGCGCGTGAGCTTTACTTGTGGTTACGTTGTGTACATGCACACTGCGTAAGTGTGCGTGCCTGTTAGGAACCTTGGTGGGAGGGGTCAGATCTCGCTCACACTTATATAGATACGATCTTCGATCAAAGAAGATAATATAAGATACTCTTACATTCCTACTGGAAGGAGTAAAAAGTTTTGAAAACTGTAACCCGACTAAGGAAAACTAACTCCAACGTCATCTCATTACTAGTATACATATAATATAGTCGCCGACTTAAACGATCTATTATGACGAGCAAAAAAGTACGTCGAGGACTGTCCCTCGTCTACGTAGGCATTGACAGATTCTAACAATATCGTGACACTGCACACAAATGGCCCTATTAACGTCAAATTAAAGGGAAAGGAAGCGACCGTTTATAAGATGAGACGGTACAACGTGTCAGAGGTCACGGATTCTCTTCGTACCTATTTAATGGTCGCGGTCAATTGGCTCAGGCGAATTGGACTACTGTATTTAGCTTTCCTTGATTCCATAAACGTTCGAGTTGGTTTTTCGAGGATAAAAAGTAGTCTATGTCAGTCACTCTTTAAGTTCTCAACTTTATATAAAAAATCAAGTCGATGCGTATCTCTGTTGTGGCGTGATTCTAGGAGAAACCAAAAACCGTAAATTCGGAAAATAAAATTACTAGTTTTGCAGCCAAATAGTACTGTAGTAGATGGCTATTTCGGATCAAGAATACTAGGATTCGGATCGGATGCAGTGCGGAAAGACCTTCAATATATTTTATTTATTAGAAAGTGAATATGTCCAAACGTCCGATTAAAGCACCATGGGACGGACTGGCTACCTCAGCCAAGCTACCTAGTCCTCGAGAGAGAGAGTCCTTCCACCAGGATCAAGACTAAGAAGTTTTATAAATTACACCACCTGGGAATAAAACCCGATAGCTACCACTTGCTTTAATTTTAAAGCCCGAGTCCGACTCAGTTTTGTTCGGGCTCTAGTCTATATTATGTTTTTTATAATGAGCAGCCTTAGCAGTGTTGTAAGGTATACCCACCCTACCCACTTTTTACAATGGCGTTTGGTACGAGTAGAAAGTACAATATTAACAAGCGTAGGTACTTTGATATCCCGCGTTTAGGAAGACGGAAACCCTAATAATAATTAAGCTAAACTAATCGGATATCCGCCTTGGAGTTTGACAGTAAATGACGAAGAAATTTTATTGTATGAAAAGATGGAAGCCCGGGATTTCATCCGCGCGGGTTAAGTTTTCTTAAAATCCCATGGGAATTCTTTTATCTCCCGAGATAATAAATAGTTTCTACCAGTCTTCGGAACTATCCGGCAGGCTATCACAGACAAACACTTAAATTTTATTTATTTGGAACTTATTTTTACTGAATATTTTCCTTTGAGCAACATATTTTTAACCAACATATTTCCTTTCATTAGTTGATACGTATTGATACAGCATGCTTACCTTATGCAAAAAGGAATTTTATTAAAGAAACTTAAACATGTTAACTTTTTGTTAAACCTACAAACGCATAAGGAAAAAATCGACTATGACTCTGATCAAGGATTGCAAAACATTCTGCAAGGTCTTGAGAAAGTAATGTCAACCAACAGTGTAGGTAACTAAATACATTTGCTTATACTGAAATAAAATTATAACATACCACATACCACCTACCTACACAGCAAAATATCGTCAGTTTTCAATTATTTTGCCTATATTATGAAGATATTACACACTAAATGATGCTTGTGATTTCATCCACGTGGATTTAACTTTTTAAAGAATTTAATTTTTCTTTTTTTAATGACAAGATCTCATTTGATATTGATGCAGTCTAAAATAATAGCGGACTCACTTTAAAGGGGGTTTGGAAGGTACACTGTACATTCAACCCATATCCCTTCATTGGGAAATCTTTGATTTCGCGGGATAAAAAGTATCCTTTGTCTATGTCTCTTAATAAGCTAAAGCAAGAAGATTTAATAACTAAACAGGTATTAGGCTGGACTGAAACCCGGGTCGGCTTATTCCCACTTGAACAGCTGATTGGTTCAACCACTGATCTAATAGAACTTCTTTCCTAGTAGTACAAAATGTTAAAAGAATTTAGACGCAGTTGTACTGTAGGTACTATAAAATAGTTGAACTTTATGGTTAACATTTTAATAAAATAATTATATCTGTCTGGAAGTTGGTTTATACACTCAAAGGTCTGGAATCATATATGTAGATATTTATAATATTTGTTTTCCCTAGTGATAAGAACCTTACTGATAACAGAACATGAAAAACATGATGTCATCCAGATGTGATTCAATTTTAGTACAGTGGATGGTGTGTATACACTCCAAGCAAACAAAAGTTCTGGTAACCGATATCAGACCAGGCAAGGCGCACTCCGCATTTTAGGAAAGCTACGAGTACTCGATGTTGTCCCGGCCCGACGGTCCAACTCAATGGGTTGACGTAGTGCGAAAGGATAAGAGTTACGCGATAGAAAGAGAGGCAACTTCTAGGTAAATTCTAGGTGAACTTTAGTTAAGTTGAACTTCTAGGTGAACTTTAGGTAAGTTAGCACTGTGCGACTTAAATTGCACTTTATTGTGGTAGCAAGAGTTGTTATTTATTTAAATGATTTTGCGGAATGAAACTTCTGTACCTATAGGTACAGTTATGTATTCTGTGCCAATACAAAATATTGGTCCGATCTTGAACTAACTAAATCATGGCCTTGTGCAAAAAAAAGTTCTATTGACTAACAAAAGTTAATTACGTCGGTTAATCGCTATTAATTAACGATAAATGGCATTGTTATGAACAATAGTTAAAAGAAATACTCGACCACTGGATTTATTCAAAACTGGTTAATGCCCATGACTTCAATGCGGATTTGCGTAAAAAAATATTACCACCCCCCTTTTTAGATAGAATTCCAAAAAACAAAGAAAACCGCCACATAGAAATGAAACTTAGACTGCATCGTCACTTACCATCGGGTGAGATTGCAGTCAAGGGCTACTTTGTCATCGAAGAAAAATAATAAAAACTTCAGAGTAAGTGTGTGTGAAAGGAAAGGACAAAGATAAGGTAATTCCAAAAGTAAACCAGTTTAAAATGTTATTGTTAAATCATTAAATTTTAGTTATGTACAACTTTGCATTTTTTATAATTTAGTATGTTAATATGCTTTAAAACAAACTCAAAGGCCTTCTATGTATACTCTTATTAAGAATGTCTAAACCTTGTTCCAATAACAAGGTCATTCATACATGGACCGATGGACAACAAAGTGAGCTTTTCAATGTTCCTCTTTTCCTATATCTAGATCTGGACCTCTAAAAATCCTCACTATAATATTACAAATGCGAAAGTGTGTGTTGATTTGTCCTTCAATCATGCTGTAATGGAGCAATGTGTTGTCGACATGTTTTTTACATAGGTATAGTTGAACGTGGAAAGTGGCATAGGCTACATTTTAGCCAAGAAAATCAAAGAGTTCCAGAGGGATTTTTGAAAACTAAATCTATGTAGATAACGTCACAGGCATCAGCTTGTATAACCATAAGACAGACCTGGAATTACCCAAGGACTCCAGATAAGACCACTGCATTGGAGTCAAAGTTATTATTAGCTATTACTATTATCAGTGAAAGAAACAACAAGTACAGCTGGAATGTCACTCTATTATCACTTATTATTTACGTTGCAACGAACAGAATAAAAACAATGAGATAAATATTTACTCGCATATCATAACTCTTAATAAAGAGCAACCTACAGAAAGTTTTTCATTGAATACCTATTTGCAATTCCAAGTTATACTGTAATTAGTAGATTTTTAATGGTTATTGCCTATGATTATGTCTATATAGATTTAGGCTATTTCAATATTCTACTGGAACCCTTAATTTTTACAATACAAAGTACCCACAGCAGTAAAAAAAATTGATATATCGTTGGTCTAAGTCATTAATGGAACATTTCCAAAATCAACAACCAAAAACCCTTACACATTTATAATATTAGTAAGTTTTGACAGTCTTTGAGTCTCTCAATAGACACTTCTTTTGAGGGGATAGGAGGATATATAACATTCTCAAATTTTCTTTTAATATATTAATAATATAAAAATCAAAAATAACTTACAGTAACAATCATACAGTGGTTCTCCTTGACAGCACCGCAGCATCCGAAGAAGGCCACAACAAACACAATCAAGCCCACTATGATCAGGATCACAGGTGCTGATGTGTAGAAACTCTCGTCTGTCAGGTCCACATAGGGATGAGAGTTGATCTCCGATTTAGCACCCACTATCAGGATTATCAGACCTGTTATCTGTAATGATTTTAATTGTTAATATTTTAAATTTATACATAATATAGCTAACTAATAAGCAAATAAATTGAATTTTTTTGGTAGGTGTCACCTACCAGGCGAGTATTAAAAAGTTACCCTTAACAATTATCTTATAAATACATAGTTTGAATCTCATTATATCTCAGAAAAAGGGTTGACACCCCAAGTACTCCCTAACTATTCTGGGTAGTCTGTGGTGATCCCTGCGAGACACCCTATGTCCAACAGTATATGTCTGTTAGTTGAGACAGGTCCCATGATCCTAGAATTGAGTCATGACTATGACACATAAGAGTGATCGTAAAACAATAAAATAATATAGTAGGCAAATAATAAAAATAACAATTGACAGGCAATATGTTGCAATATTTTGAACTTCGATTTATTAGTACAATGGGACATCATTAAAATATTGAAATTAATTTTTATTTTACTAAGTTCAACGTTGTGCAATCGAAACTTGTTCTTACTAAGTAGGTAGGTTCATAAAATTACAAGTAATTTGCATAGTTGTTTGTTACAATTTGGACAAGTTCAAATATTTTAAAATATGGAAGGATACTTTAAATTGGTGTAAATTCCTTCCCACAAACTAAGCTGTAAGAAAAAATTATATACTTACGGCAAAAAGAAGATTGAACGTAAATAGGAGGTATTTCACGCAAGACATCCCTGCACCGATTGCCATTTTTAAATGTTTCTCCTATTTCTTTTATTAATTTTTAATAATTTGCTGTATCTAGAACAATTCAAAGTATTTTTTTGTTATTTTCCTTCCACTGCGCATTTGGAGGTAAGTAAAGGCAAAACATCGATTTGCGTTGAATCAAAAAGGAAAACTTTTAACACACACATCACCATGAAAATTAGTATTTTAAACACATTAAATTGAGAGGTATCACAAACACTAGTAATAACGAATTTGCCGATTTGCTAATTGCTATGGAAAACAAGAACTTACCGCCAAATGTTATTTTCTTTGATAAAATAATTCCACTGATAATCGAGCACACCACAACATGCACAGCAGCACCAATTCCGAAAACAATATTTGTGTTGCCATTCGGAAAATTCAGGTGTTGATGAATCATATTTTAGTGCTGCCATAAAATAATAATGTTGTGCACTATTCAAAATTAAATGGAGAGAACATGGAGTGAGCGGTTTAACTAAAATCGAACCTTTGAACCGTGCCGTGTTAAACCGCTATTACAGTTACATACGCGGTTTCTCATTCTATTACAAACTTATTCTATGCTAACATAGCAAAAAATAAAAAACATTGGATACAAACTTCGACCAGCCGTTTACCGCCAATTTTGAAAATTACTATTCTTTTCACTTTTTATTTTAGTTCACTCGCGCAAAGCCACTTCAGCTATCTGGTAGAGATCGCTGAAAATAGCCACAGCGTTGTTTACGAAAGTTTAAGAAAAATTGATGTACCTAGGGTATTATAAACAGGTAAGATAAAGATTAGATGAGACGCCAAGATATCCGAGATATAGGCTGGTTCGGTATTGATAATAAGCCATCACCAGAGTTTCAGTTATCTTTTTTAACACTCTTAAACTGAGCATTGTTTGATTTTGTTAAACTCCTATACTGAACATTCTTTGATTTTGTTAAATTCTATACTTACCTAAAAGCAACATAAAATAGTTAAAAAATGAAAGTGCCGAAAGTGTTAAAATCGGTCAGGTACTCATTAGCTGCAGTCAATAGTTTATTTTTGGTAAGAAAGTTTCGATTGATCAGATAGGATGTGATGCTATTGATTTTTGTGAAAAATATAAAAATTATGATGCGAATTACGTAAATTCCCGATTAGTAAGATAGTTAGTCAAAAGTTGTACTGTGTACATTATAGAATATCTAGAGTATGTCTGGATGTCTATCTCGATTTTGTAATTGTTTTTTTTTTAAATTAATTGTTAATTATACAGGTGTCGGGATTAATTCTTCTCATAGCTGCCATCGTTGTTCGAACAACGTATGGCAATTACGATTTATTGGTGACGAATAGGTTCTACACGCTCCCCAACTTTGCGATCGCGACCGCAAGTATAATTTTCGTCACTGCAATACTGGGATTCTATGGAGCTGTATCAGAACAATTTTATTTTATAGCTGGGGTAAGTAAAATTATCATATTTTTACTATAAATATTATGAACGCGAATCTTTACATCGATGTTTTCATGGCTAACTATACCTATCCTCACGAATAATATCCTTATTAATAATGTAAATGCGAAAGTGTGTTAGTTTGTCCTTCAATCACGCCGCAACAGAGCTATGGATCGACGTGACGTATGGATCTATGCATAATTCAGAACCTGGAGAGGGAATTTACTTTTTATCCCGGAAAATAACGAGTTCCCGGGGGATTTTTAACTCCACGCGTATGAAGTCGCAGGCATCAGCTAGTCTTCTTCTACATACATATATAAAATTAAAAGGTGACTGACTGACTGATCTATCAAGCTTAAGCCACTGGATGGGTCGGGCTGCAATTTGGCATACTGATATCTATTATGACATAGGCATCCGCTAAGAAAGGATTTTTGAAAATTCAACTTCTAAGGGGGTAAAATAGGGGTTTGAAAGATCGAACTTAACGTGAGCAAAGCCGCGGACAAAAGCTAGTAATTTAATAAAAACGTCGAGTTTAACTTTTTTCCGTAGATAATATTTTCCTTCACTTACAGTATGTTGCATTACTCGTAACGGTATTGATATTTGAAATAGCAATTACCGTTTTGGGCTTCGAACTGCAGAACAAAACTTTCAATGAAATAAGAAGACCAATGTCTGAAAGTCTGCAGCTTTATGGAAGAATGGATGTCAATATTGCTTGGGATAATTTGCAAATGGGGGTAAGTTATGGTAACTTCGGGCCACCGATTTTCATATTATTTACTAACGGACGCCCGCGTCTTCGTCCGCGTTCCTAAATCCCCACAGTTTAGGGGAGCAGTACTCCTGCAGCATCAGGATTGAGGAGTTGGAACCCGAAGTTTTTATGGGACCATCTCGCAAAGTTTTGCTGTCGATTAAAAAACACAACTCCTTCTCCTTTTTCGAAAGTCGGTTAAAAAAGTAGCCTATACTATGCCCGATAATATCAGATATCTACCAGTGAAGTTCCCAAGATTAGCGGCAACAAACAGACAGACAAACAGACAGACAGACAGACAGACAAAAATTTTAAAAATTGTTTTCTTGTTATAAGTACCGTATTTACTTTAATGTGTTTTTGTTTCAAGTTTCAATGCTGTGGAATCGCTGGCGTGGGCGACTGGACTTCCACCCGGCTAGGGCTGCCCGTGAGTTGCTGCCACATATACCCCGGGACCATATCCCCCTTCGAATGTACCATTGACATTGTACACAAAGACGGCTGTCAGTCTGTACTGAGCGATTGGCTCGGATACAATGCGTATACCCTTGGAGTTACAGCTGCTTTTCTGACTTGTTTACAGGTTTGTCCATTACTTTTTAGTTTTATCTACCATAGTGTTTTACGTCTACTCTTGTGAAGGTTCAGTAGGGCTAAGATGCGCGCCACGAGAAAATTTAATCTACACGTTTACTCGTGAATCTCTATAGAGATTACTAGTAACACTATACAGACATATGGTTCACCATAGATTAAGGATTGGTAGTCACTACGCCGCTGTAGGATCCTAAATACACGTATGACTATACCTCCCTGGCGCAGTGGTGAGCGCTGTGATCTGGGCGGTCTCGGGGTCCAATTCCCAGCGGGGGCAATTTGGGAATTTATAATTTCTGAATTGTCTCTGGTCTAGTCTGGCGGGAGCCTTTGGCCGTGGCTATTAGCAAAGGCGTGTCGCCAACTTAACTATTTAATTGTTTCAGGTCCTAATCACAGCCGCAGCTGCGTGGCTCGCGTATAGATCCAAATTCGAGGAAGTTGAACTTGAACGATAAAATATTTTAAATATGTACTAATTATAGTTTTGTTTTTTTGTTAATTAGTTACCTGCACTGAAAGAAACCTCGAATCCTTAAGAACATTTCCACAACGGAAAAGCTCAGGATCTGTGTGAAGCGAGTAGTAGTTGTTTTTGCTGTACGTCTTTAATTTTAGGTTTTTTTGAAAATACTAATTTTGGTGGAATCACAATCCTGTCTGTATCATTTCGCATTCAGCTGGATGGTTTCGGCCATACTTATATGTACCTATAGACCCTATAGCTACGCATAGTGCGAAAGCCGAATAGATGCGTACGCGACTTCGTAGCAATTTTTAATAGATAAAATGGAATAAAGGTGAAATCACATGAAATTGCGTTACGTTTTTATAAAAATAAAAAATATTCGACGAGTTCTTATTGTCATTTAATTTTATTTTCTAAGTTATTATACAAAGTTGACAGGTCTAAATCTAGGTGAAATCGAAGGTGATATCCTTTTCTGCAAGAAGCGTTATTTAAAGGGATAGGTAGTTAACACTGGATTTGAACTTGTCCATTTTGTTTAAAGATCAAGTAAGTACCCATTAGAATAATATTAGCCATGTGTCTTAAAATAAGTATTAAACAAAGTACATAAGTGGTCAATATTAAATATACCTTTCAGACTAGACTACTATGTATGTACTCATGACTTTATGAGACACAAGGCTTTTGATTTAATATTTCCGTAGATTTGTCTATCTGCAGAACAACCGCTGAACTGATCAAGAAGATATTTGTGACTCTGTTGATTTGTGTGGTATTGGCTACTTTATGAGTAAATATACTGACTACTGAGATACACTGTATAAACAAAGCGTCTGCCCAACAAAGTATAACAGTTGGACTCCTTTTTTGATATAGATAGCAATTGCTTTCAGCAGCGAAAAATTGCAAAAAGTGACAAAATCACAAAACAATAATGGTTCTTGGTAGTATCATGCTGCTATTGGCATTTGTATATAGAATGGAGGGTTGAGAATATTATTGTAACAAGTGTCTTTTTAATGGCTGAAAAATTTCAGCTTTTTAGTGAATTTTACATTGCCATGTTGTAAATTGCAGGCGCATTTTTAACAAGACAAAATAAAATTATAGCTACTACTATTCTTGAAGCCGGTTGGTTAAATATTACTGAACCAATGTGTATGACATTTTATTAAGGTGGTGGTGTCTACTCATGGAATTTTATCGAATAAGAACATGAATCACGCTATTTTATATCTTTTATCTAGTACCTAATCTTGTAGAAATAAAAGATAGATAGTAATAAGTAGAACTCAAAAACCGAATTCGTACAGCGCTTTATAGAATACTCGGATCGGCTTGAATGTGGATAACTAATGATAATACAAAGTAGACGATGATAACGATCTCAAACATCAGCATCTGTCAGCATGGATCTTTCAAACTGGAAGGGTTTAGGCCACAGTTCACCACGATGGCCAAGGCCTGTTTAGCAGCTACTAAATAGATACAGTCAAGTTATTAGTGTATTGAAGTCCCACTGAACCATCTCAAACTACTATATAGAAGTCAAATCGTATGTAAGAACGTCGCGAGATAAATCCGTTTGTTTTCCTTATCAAGATTACATGAGTGATAAAAATAACTCGGCGAAAAGTACATAGCTGGTTAATCGTCACGTGGGAGTGCGTTCAGTAGCTCGAAAAGCCAAAATGCTGGCTAAAATATTCACCACAGTCAAATACACGTTAGTTTCTGTCAATTTTCTGTTCTTGGTAAGTGTAAAGTGTTTTAACAAAAGAATTTGTGTGAAAATCAAGATAAATGTATCAGTTTCTAAAATATGTGACTGCTATAACCTGTGGCTATAACGATGTCACTGGTGTTTTGTAACGAATTGTAACGAATTTTTAGCGGTTTTTATATATGCTGATAAATCCACGGTAGGTACCTACAATCTACAAACTATGGACCTTGCTGTGCTAAGTATATAATTTTGTGTTGTGAATTCTAATATGTATCTACTTTATTCTTTTCGTATTTGGGTGTTTGAATCCATTGTTAGAAGCGAGAAGTTAGCGATGTTACAGCTCCGTACCTCGGAGAGCACATAAAGTCGTCCTGCGCCAGATCTCTCCCCAGTTGAATCGAATTGCCGGTCCTACGCGAATGTGGGCATGGAAGTGTGTGTCTTCATAATATCTTTTACGTAGTTAGCCAGACTCCATAGGCCGGTGGTGGTCCGCCAGGGTTGAAATGCGGTCAGGATAGTCAGTGATTGACGTTGATCCGACGATGTTTCAGATAACAGGCATCATTATATTATCCGTGGGTAGTTCAGTGCAGTCCGCCTACAATGGCTACCACGAGTTCCTCTCGGAGAGGTTCTTCTCGCTCCCAGCGTTCTGCATCGCGACCGGAGTCATCATATTCCTCATCTCCTTCGCCGGCTTCTACGGCGCCTTTACGGAGAACTACTACATTATAATGGCGGTAAGTCAGCAAATGTCATCGGCCGTCATCATCTATACCTACTTATAATAAAAGTGTAACGGTACGAATATATTTTGAAAATTTTCGTTGTAGGATGCTTTATTTTCGATACTGAGCCCAAAACAATTTTTAAGCTATTGCATAGCTTCTATCGCAGGCCTTGAGCGTGGAGACCGAATTCAGAAATTCCGTAACGAAAGTCCCCGAGTGCCACACGTCTTTTTTTAAATTTTTTGTCTATCCGTCTGTTTATATGTCTGTGCGCGCATCACGCAAAAACTACTGAACGGATTTGAATGAAATTTGGTATAGTGATAGCTGATACTCCAGGTCAGTATATAAAATACTTTTTATCCTGATAAACAATAAGGTTTATCCGGGATAGGGGATGAAAGTTTTTGTTGATTTTGCTACATAATTTCGTCAAATCTAAACCGAATTTGATAATTCTTTCTTTATTTTAAATTGTTTACTATTCAAAATATTTTGTCCAATTTTGGTGAAGATCTACTAAATATTATCGGAGATAGAGGACATTACTTCTCGCGGATAGTAGCAAGTCGCTCCTAACTTTTTCCACGCGGACGAAGTCGCGGGAATCAGCTAGTATTAGAATAAAAAACTTATCTATTCCATACTAACAAATTTCTGAAAAAAATAAATAAATATTCTGTTAAAATAAATATTGATTGATATTTTTGTTGTTTTCCAGTTCGCGGGCTCCATGGTGCTGATGTTTATATTCCAGCTGTCGGCGTGCATCGGCGGCTACGTGCTGCGCGGCAACGCCGTGGCGCTGGTGCAGCAGCAGCTGCTGACCACGCTGCAGCTGTACGACCCGCAGAAGAACTTGCCCGTCACAATGCTGTGGGACGAAGTGCAGAGAGACGTGAGTTCCTAAATTCTTTTTTATTAAAAGAAATTTAGCCAAGCTGGATTTTGACCAATTATCTACTCTTCAAGTAGGTGGAAAGCTTGTGTTAGGAGTGGGTACAACAAATATATCGATAAACCGAACCAACGTCGCGGTAGCTTCATGTAGCTTTATTTGTCTGTGCTTGTGTCGTGGCGTAATTAATTTCCTGTATTATTTCTGAGTTTTTCAATCCACCTGTCTTCATTTATTTATTTAACTACTAATTTTGTATCAAATTAAATTTTAAAAATGTCATCCAAAATGTAGATTCATTAACGCTCATATCGAGGACGAAAAAATTAGGTTTTTGCACAGATTAATTATATGTATCCGGCGAATCGGTACCCTAACTTTAGGTGGTGCCTAACGTCGTTAGGCATCTTTTAGGCATCACCTAAGGGTTGGTGAAATGTTTTTTTCTTAGGCATCCTATTTAGGCGACTCCTTGGTTTAGTGAAAACGGCTGTAAGAGACCGTTGACCTTCGTATTCAGTAGTATCAATTTCAACTTAGTACCTCAACTGTTTCTTAGAAAAAAGTCCTAGACACACGTACAGGCAGACGGACAACAAATTGATCCTATAAGAGCTCCGTTTTTTCAGTAAGAGGTACGGAGCCAGTGGCGTAACAATAGGGTGGCAAGACGGCAAAATGCTACGGGCCTCCAGCAGGAAGGGGCCCCCAGTCAGAGAAGGCCGACAGCACAAGAGGATTCTAACATTTACACCCATTCCTGTGACTACGGCTAGTGCCGAGCGATCGTTTTCAAAATTAAAATTGATATAATTCTTTGGGAGGGAGGGCCCCATCCGAAGAATTTGTCACTGGCCTCAAACGTTGTAGTTAGGCCACTGTACGGAGCCCTAAAAAATGATTTCATTTTCAGTTCACCTGCTGCGGCGTGATCGACTCGAGGGACTGGCTGATCCCCCTCGGCACCAACGAGTCGCAGGGCGTGCCCGTCAGCTGCTGCAGGCATGTGTGGGGCGCCGTCAACACCTTTACCTGCAACACCACTTCCGCCTTCCCGGTCGGCTGTGCGGAAGCTTTCGGCGACTGGGTGCAGCGCCATATCGGCGCTGTGGGGATATCGGGAATCGTCTTAGTACTAATGCAGGTAATGTGAGGGACGCACTGGTAGTAAAGCGATAACAACTCTAAGGGTAAAAACATGCCAAAGATGCCTCACTGCGATATCTCGGTACAGCGAGGTATCTTCGACATGTTCGCGCTCGTCTGTTTGCATACATTTGTTTTAAATGGAGATGACATCGAGGTAGCGAGCTAAACCGCGACCACGAGGTATCGCAGTGAGGCATCTTTGGCATGTTTTTACCCCAAAGGGATTCCATGAACACAAAAAAGAGCCTTTAGATACAATGTATCATCTAATTTCATAGAGGGTGAAAGTGGGTTTTCACCCATGAGTTCATTTCAGGGGATTGGTATACCTATCATAAGTATACCACCATCAACGTGTAAACAAGGAGAATCTTTAGATATCGTATTAACATTATCCTATTAATCATATTAGTATTATGAACGCAAAAGTTTAGATGTATGGATGGATGGATGTTTGTTACTCAATTACGCCGCAACGAGTGTACCGATTTGGATGAAAATTCGCACAGAGATAGATTATAGTCTGGAAAAACACATGAGCACTTACTTTTTAACCCGTAAAATAAGAGAGTTCCCGCGGGAATTAAAAAACCTTATTACGCTACGAGTACGCTGGCATCATCTAGTTTTATTTAAGTAAGTTACGTTTTATGTAGCAAATGTTTAATTATTTCAGGCCTTAGCAGTAGCGGGCGCGGTGTGGCTGGCAAATATAACGAGGCAAGAACGGGAGTTCCCTTAATCAAATTATGATATTAATATTTGTAACTAATTAATTATTTATTTCTGTTAATTAATAATTATTGAATAAATTTTTGTTTTTATGATAAAATAGCATTTTTTGTTTACAATGTATCAGGGACAAGAGATGACTAAAACAAGAGGTTTTGATGCTTTTCCTTAAAAATCCTGTAACTTTAAAACTTAACCTTGTTACTCCAACCGAATTCTTATATAAGAATTAAGAAGTAATGTTCAAAGTAATTCCCAATCCATGGTTTAATTTAACTCACTTCGTCGTTTGTTGTAAGTAGGTACTCAAAGAATTTAGTACACATACAAAAATCATTAAATTGAATGTGGCGACGTCACGATTTCAAGGTGAAGACCAAACTAATGTAACGTGACGTTATGTTTACCATAGTGCTTCCATAGTCCATACACAGCTCACTAATTGGCTAAAGAAAACTCGAGTTATTTTTCATGCTACAAATACTAGTCATACAAATGCCGTCGACGCGCGCGATACCTCTTGCCTTATCAATCTCAGATAACTGCCTGAAAGCCTCGCTTGAAGTATTAACATTTCAGTATACTGGTAGCTGTCACAGTGCAAAGGTGTTAAACTAGTTTGTATTTAGTTTAATTTTCTTGTTGTACTTTAAAATGGCGCGGAATAATCTGGAAGTTGGCATGCGGTGCATAAAATACATGCTGCTGTGTGTAACCGCTATATTTGTGGTAAGTGTGAATTCAAATTGCGACGTATTTTTACATTTTCTTATCTGCAGAGTATCTGTGATGTGGCATATCGTTGCATGGAAGGTACCTACTTACCTGTGCAGATTACAATAACCTGTATTATATACCTACATAGGTATTTAGGTACATCTGTATTTTATAAAGTGTACTTATAACATCTAGGCGATTTTTACACTTCTCATCTCTGAATAGTATAAAAAAGTCGCTATACGCGTCTGTTGGTTGGTAATTTTAGTTTTTCAAAAGTCGGTAGGTAGGTATGCAACGGATTTTGAAACAGATTTCACACAAGATTTTCACTATTTTCCCGAAGTTTATAAAACTTATAAAAAGTAGGGAAATAAATCGAATGGCACATTTGTACTTCAATCGCATAGAAGCTAATGTCGCCACATTAGTACATTGCACCCGTGGGAAGACGGGGCGGCTCACTAGTGTATTATAATGTGTATAAAAGTGAAAAGTAAAATTAGATAATTATTTATCTTTTTTCAAGCCAACCTATCTAGATTGTACAAAAATGTGGGTAGGTTAACCAACCTAAGTAGTTCTTAGGAAAAATCGAGAACAAGCGAACCAACTTAAATGAAGAAATAGAGGACCTTCATATTTCAACTAGGTACATAAATATAAATATTGTAATTGTAAATTGTGATTAAGACAATTTATCGTAACTTATAAGACTTCAATGTATCATCGACTATTTCGACTAAATCTCTATTTGACAAGAATTTGCTGGTACTCTTACCATTGTAATAGTAAATACCATGTATTTTTTTTATACAAAATGTTGTGTAATTGCTTATGTTAAATCAAAGGCGGCCGGGTATTAAATCTCTAGAGTCCTTCGACCTATATCCATGTATGTTTTTACTAGACTGTGCCAGGTTCGTTTCCCGTCTGAGTACAAAGCTGACAGTGGCTTCACCGAGTCGTACCTACACAAGGTGAAAGTATGAATCAGCTCAGTTTAGGCTTCTAAAGATTTTGCAATTTTTTGTCGCGCATTATCGGTTATCTACGTGAACAGGAAAATTTACTTCAAATTTTTCAAAAGCTGTAAATAATGCCCTTTTAAACAGCTGTCTGTTACTGGTTCTGTTTCCTGAAGGTCTTTATGTACCTACCCATTATTTTATCAGCGACCTCTTCTGTTGAGTCGTAGCTACCTAAGCAGGTAATTATTACGGTTATGATAATTTTATTATGATACCTACTTTATTGGCAGAGTAGTGCGAATTTTCCTTACAAAGCAAGAGTGCGAGATGTTGATACCTATCACTTGGCTTGGTTTAGGTTCACTGGATCTTGTGCCGTTTGTATCCAGAGGCTGTCAGCGACCTGCGGAGGTTGTCGATCCACATGTCAGATATCCAATAAGTACCTATACTTAACCTGACAAAATAAAAATGTCAAGTTTATTCCTCGAATAATCACGCTTGAGTTTTGGTAGCATATTATAGGTTTCGAAGGCGACCCCCAATTAGACACCTAGTGGGGGTCTTCGATCAATGCGTTTCGCGATGCGAGGTCGCTATTCGAGCACCTTACCATTTCATTTACGCGACTTGATGAGATGACGATACCTAACTTTCGAATGAACTGATTTAGCTGGGAATGAAGATAGCTCATACCTAGGAATAACAATAACACATAGGCTACATACATATTTTATCTCGGAAAATTAAAGAATTCTCGCAGGAATCAGAAAACTTTAATCCACGCGGGCATCATCTAGTCCTTACATACTGATAAGTACATGTTTGGCACAGGGATCCTTTTTTTTAGGGATTATAGGTATCCTTTCTGTAGACAATTCGTGGATAGGACACTTTTCATCCCGGTGAAAAGTGTCCTGGGAATGCAAAGGGCAACTTAATGCTTATAATTTTAAGACATGATAACAAAGAGTCCAAATACGCTTAGATTTTAAAATGGTGACTCACAAAGAAAACAAATGTCTTTATTCATTAATCCATGACGTCACCGATATAAAATGTGTTCATTTTTCCGTTCTGATACTAAACATAAAAGATAAGAATTAACAAGTTTATTGATACAAAATATGTGTACAATTCGATTAGGTGTGGAACACTTTTACGGCGTCCTGTCACCATTGCCACGTAATATTTGAATACTTACCTTCAAGGCAAGAGTGAATAGGCATTTTTTAAGCAAGCGCGCTCCATCCTAGATTTCATGAGTGCTCTCCATCATTGATTGAATATTTATTTTACTTATTTATTGAATAGTGTGAAGTGTGATTATATTTCATTTAACTTCACGGAGTCGTCAATGTGTATAATATAAAACAATCATACAAAAGTACACGTGTTCACGGCGCAGGCGAGCAAAATCAATAACAATTTGTTCGAGACTGGCCGTGGTGGCATATAACCACAAGTTGCATGTCCCCGTGACCCCCTGCAAGGTCGTGGTTAGCCCGCACTAACACTTGGCCTGGCATGCTATTCCATTTACACGCATAACAATTTGAGTCTAATGTGGCTATTTACAAAGTTTAATTAATAGGTAGGTACCTAATAGGAAGCCTCGAGATCTTGGAGCCTTCCAATATGTGCTGAGGGTGGCCATGGAGGGGGTTTTAGTGGGTAAAAACCCCACATAACCCGGGACCCTACCCGATTTCGGGTATCTTTTAAGTTTCCTCCTCGTTAAAAAAAAAAAGGTAGGTACCTAATAGGTACTACCTAAAATAATATGTATATCGTACTAATTATGTATATTCTAAGTGTGTAGTATATATGTACTGTACTGTATAATTTCACCTTACTCACTCTCACGGGAAGCTTGAATAATTTCTTTTCTATCGATGTGATTTTTTTTAAGCTATTGCATAGCTTCTATCGCAGGCCTTGAGCGTCCAGAAATTCCGTAACGAAAATAACCTGACATGGGACTCCTCTCACCGCTAGATGGCGTTGATAAAAAATGCTATGCAATAGCTTTACCGCGGCAGTCCCCGAGTGCCACATGTCTTTTTAGTTGAGGACCGGGAGAGTGACATAGGCTACTTTTTATCCCGGAAAATCAAAACTCCACGCGAACGAAGCCGCGGGCACCAACTAGTTAAATCTAAAACAATTTTTAAATCTTATTTTATTTTCAACATATCAACATTGTTATTTCTAGTTGACTTCGGCGCTGATAATCTCCGTGGGCACGACGATCTATGCGATCTACTATGACGTGGCGTTCTTCCTCGACACGCAGCTGTTCTCGCCGGCCACCTTCATCATCGTCATCGGAGTCATCATGCTGTTCGTGTCGCTGTTCGGGTGCATCGGCGCCTTGAAGGAGAGCACCTGCTTGGTCAACATTGTAAGTTGATTATTTCATGAGGACTGCGGCAAAGACAAAAGGAAGGGTTCCTATTTTAGCAGTCACTGTAACTAGTTTAATATTTTTCTAATATAATATTCACCTCTCTCCTCCCAGCCCCTTGATTCTGTAACTCAGTATCTATCAAAAAATAAAAGCCTGACCTTTGATTATATTGCCACTGACATATATTTTTTATCCATTGAAGGTTTACTATGAAATAGTAAATGACATTTCTCTTCAAACCTTCAATGGATAAAAAATGCCGATCGTCGTTACCCTGAGTTACAGAATCAGGGGGCAGGGGGCTGGTTAGCAGATTGTGTGACTATTTACGAAGTTCCACCGTAGTGGCTAAACTACTGAGCCGATTTTCTGTAATCGGGTTTTTAAACTTTTATCCTTGCAGCAGTCTAGGAGTATGTATATATGTGACTATTTATATTCCACCGCAGCGGCTAAACTACTTAGGTACTTACTTATTTTTCTTTCGTAGTCGGGTTTTAAACTGTTATCCGCCGAAAAAACCAGGTTTTATATATAAAATGTCATAAGCTGACGGACACACGGACGGATGTGAGTGTGACCCTTCGGGTACGGAAGCCTAAAGATAATTGTTTAAATTTGTTTCAGTTCGCAGTGATCCTGAGTCTGGTGTTAGTGCTGGAGCTGTCGGCAGCTATCGCCGCGTACGTGCTGCGCGCGCAAGTCGCAGACATGCTGGACCGGAACTTGCGCCAGACTCTGCCCTACTACTATATGACCTCCGAGGTGGCGGATGCCTTTGACTTCATCCAGTCCAGAGTACGTCTCTTTTGCCTTTCATTTTAATTCAAGAGTATCTTAAAAGAAACTTCAAAGTCGCGTTCATCCATTAGTTACATATTATTTAAATGTGCAATTTAAATTCCAGCTGAACTGTTGCGGCGTGGACAGTTACGAGGACTGGGGGGATGTGCCCTCTGCCGGAAGCCCTGGCATCGCGGTCCAGAACATCACAGTCCCGAACTCGTGCTGCGCGCAGACCCACTACGAGTACGTCGGAGGTGTCGAGGTTCAGGAGTGCCTGAAGTTGTACGCGAACGGATGTCTCCCCCGGATCACGTACTTGATCTTCCAGAGCGCTGGACTTATTGGAGCTGGCGCTTTGACTATTGCATTCATACAGGTAGGCCTAATACTCTGGCAGTTTTCATACAAACGTATTACGCTCATACATTTTACCTCTAGGAACTAGCTATCAGCCCGCGACTTCGTACGCGTGGATTGAGGTTTTTAAGGTGCTCTTGAAGTTTGTGCGTTACAAACTCAGACATGAAGAAACGAAAAGGTCCCTCCGAAGTCGGTCAACCCAGCTATTTGTCTTCGGTCAACATCCCTCAAAAATCGGTCAGAAGAACACTCTAAATATTGATAGTAACCGTTGGTTTACTTTATTTCTAGATAATCGGCATCGTGTTCTCATTCTCGCTGGCCAGTGCCATTCGCAAGGCGAAGTTGGAACGCGAACGCAGGCGCTGGGAGATCCAGGAGCGCATGATCAACGCTTACACCTCGCTCAACCCTGAGAAAGAGAAGAAACCGGTTGTCTACGTCCCATTCCAAGGACAAGCTACCGCTTAAGGCCTCAAACATACGCAACGTGCGTCGACAGGCGACAGCGTGTCTAAATCGCCTTAGAACTTATACAGTAGGCCTAACCTCAGCTTTGGATTAGTGTTAGAGAGTCAGATGTCATAAAGCATTGAAAACGCGGGACTCGTGGCTCCTCAAGATATTTGTCACTCTACCCTATCTGTGTTCACTCACACTAGTGCAAAGCTTTGATTATACCTCGTAGACTTTAATATGATAGGGTATATGCATGTATTTTTTAATATTTTTAAATAAATTCCTTAGCTTAAACATAGAAAAAAATGGGTGATAAACTCATGAAAATGTAAAATTTTAAGTACGTAAGAAATAATATTTAAAACTACCATTTCGTTTGGACGATTTAAATGTTGCCATTTTTTCGCGTTTAAAGCATGTTAGCAAACATTATGTGACAAATTCTAACAATTGTGATTGGCTGACAACTGTTGTTTACATCATAATTTCGTTCTTACCAATGTTTTTTGACATCATAATAATTATTTCGTTCTTACCAACAATAGTGTGTTTTTTCGTTCAATTTTGAAAATGCTGCCTATTATGCGATAATCTTGGTTGTAAAATATGTAGTTATCTAATCATAAAACTTTTAAATAAACAGATTACGAGGGAAGAGTTTACCTCACAGCATATTCCTTTACTATAATTCCTACCTCTTTTTACCTGAAACCAATTATTATCCACGGGACTTTTAAACCGACTTCAAACAATGAGGAGGTTATCAATTCGGCCGGTATCTTTTTTTTTTCTATGTAGGTATGCCCACCGATTTTTCGGGATTCCTGGACCGATTTGCCTGATTTTTTTTAATCGACACAAGAAGCTTGCAAGGTGCTCCCATAAATTTTTTAACCTTCAACTCCTCAAGCCTGATGCTGCAGAGGTTATATTTTTTACAGATAAAAACCGAAAACGTGTTTGTTTGTTGATTTGTTCTTCAATCACGTAGCAACGGAGCAACGGATCGGCGTGATTTTTTGCCTAGTTATAGTTGAGAACTTGGACTTTCTATCCAAAAAAATCTAACTCCACGCGGACGAAGTCACGGACATAAGTAAGCTTCGAACATGACGATTCACATTTGAAACTGAAACGCAAAAAATATTTAAAATTATTTAAAGGTTTTTAAAGTTGATTTTAGGTAGGTAGGTACTCGTATGTTGTCTTAATCTTAGGGGTAGGTATTTTTTGTGTGGAGTTGGTAACCCTTTGACACTGACCTCTATCTTTAATCTATGATTAACACTGGACTTGCTGCTGTGATTTCTTTTTTGGACCTACCTACTTGATTGACGTCATCTTGGCGTTGTTAGCATAGATATGTGTGTCTCTGGAACTAATATTGGTAGGTTCATTTGACAAAGTTTAAAAGTTTATTTGAATAAAAAGTTGTTCTATTTTATATTATAGGTACATTCTCTACAATAAATCTATGATTTCATAACCAACCTCTTTAATCATAGAAATCATAGATATATAGAGTTGGTGCCCCATTAGCAATGTTATTTGTTCCAGAGACACTCGTATGTCAAATTGGCGCTTCAAATTGATTCATAAAACTGTCATGAGAATCTGCAAATGATTTTTTTTCATGACATTTTTAGGGACACCGGACAGCAAGTCCAGTGTTAATCATAGATTAAAGATAGAGGTCAGCGCCTTTCGACGATTGCGGCCGGCCTAACATACGATACTCGGGACGAAGAAGCGACATGATACAACTTGTTCAACAGTTTCATTCGACCTACCCGCATTACAAAAGTATAGTTGTGGCGTGTTGTGGCGTATTACAAATAAGTTCTTTTTTAATTATTTTTGATGCAAAATGGAACGAAATTCGGCAGACAGCTTTTCTGAAGGAGGGAGGAAAAGAAAATCCAATGAAAATTCACTGAGCAGTCGTGAGTATCTTAGATTTATTTATAAAATAAAAATGAAGATTATTCGTAACTCTACCGTCAAACATCGCGTCTTCCAAGTAGAAGTTGAAAAGGTAGAGAAGGTAGAAAAACTTATTCAGCAAATTCTTTGTGAGATGAATAATAATTAGGGACACGAATCAATCCCTACAAATAAATATGGTTAAATATTTGAATCGTGCTCCCTGAATTTGGGAGGAGAGGGGGTGGGGGGTGAAGGGGAAGGGTCCCCCTACTCCACTGGTACCCTTTTTTTTATGAGGAAATGTCTAGTTTTTGAAAAAAAAAATTATTAAAATTCACACAATTTGAGGTTATGTTTACCTTTTAATATGATATACAAACTCTCAAATTGTCCTATATAGTAATAATTATTATCCTGTGATATTGTGATTATTTTTGTCAGACTATAGGGAACGCCTCGCTCCGCTCCGCGCTATTTCGAATTCGCGCTTCGCTTTAAATCAAATGGGCTACGCCAGAAGACTCGCTCCGTCGCCCCTTCATTCAGCTTCACCTACTCGACCTTCGTTTCGCTACGGAGGTCGCCGGCTCGCTTCGCTCGCCACCTCCCCCCTTCGCTCCACTCGGCCTCGTAGGCTCGCTTCATTCAGGACCTCCTTCGCGAGCTTCTGGCTTCGCGCTTCATAAAAACACTCTAGGGGTAGGGCAGACAAGACTACGTGGAGTCGGGGTTGGCCAATTCGGTTCTGTCATTCTATAGGGAACGCTTCGCTCCACTCCGCTTTTTGGCCACAAACGCACAATAATATTGAATTATTTGATAATATTGCGTGTGTGCGGGATAATTAGACATTTATAGACGAAAATGACTTAACTTTTATTTAAAAATGGAGTTTTTAATAAAAAAATAACCTTAAAAATTTTCATTTTCACTGTCGATTTTCACAAAAACTACGCATTTCCGCAGAAAAAGAAAAGCAGTTTGTTAAGAAAAGTCACTACCCGCTATCGATTAGACACCTCAAAACAATCAAATTCAGGGAGCACGATATAAAACCCCAGCCATAAATATAATTTAATTGTTTATTTGTTAATTTGAAATTATTGTCTTTTATGATTATTTGAACGGATGTTTGAACGTTATCATAATCTATGAATAGCCATGCACAAGATTTTTTTATTATTAGTGGTTAACGTGTTCAAATGGCTGGCTGAAAATCAGCGTTGTATGCTCTTGTGCATGCGCAAAGCATACAGCATTTTGCTGAGTTAGGACCTTTTTTCCGGGTTGTGCCACACATGACTTAGTTGTTCCGGCGCTTCTTCTGCTTGACGACTTTTGTCTTTATTGTTCGGAGGAGGCGCCGGGACAACCTAATCTAGGTATACCTATTGGGTGATGTGTGGCACAATTCATAAAATAAACGTTTCTTTCTTTCTTTCTTTCTTTAAATGCCGTTACTGGGTCCCGAGTTCGGCTTAGTGGTTACGACAGCGGTCTGCTATTCGGGAGGTTGCGGATTCGATCCCGAGCCTCTGACTTATATATGATACTAGCCCGCGGCTTCGCTCACATTAAGTTCTATTTTTCAGACCTCTATTTTATCCCTTATGAGGTTGAATTTTTAAAAATCCTTTCTTAGCTGATGCCTACGACATAAAAGCTATCTGTATGCTGAAATTCAGCCCGATCCGTCCAGTGGTTTGAGCTGTGCATTGATAGTTCAGTCAGTCATTCGGTCTCTTTATCCTTTTACATATTTAGATAGATAAGTCAGAGATGTGTGTGGTTAATGGTAGAGAAAACCATCCTGAGGAAACCTGCACGCATGAGAGTTCTCCATAAAGTTCTCAAAGGTGTATGAAGTGTGCTCATTTCTATTGGGTATTCAGTACCGCGGTAGTGAGCCGGTCATGGGTTGCTGTCGTTGCTGATCATGATGATGATTAATCATTTGTTCGAATTTACCTACTTAGGAATTGTTTTCTAACCTCCGACGCAAAAACGACGGGGTGTTATAAGTTTTACGTCTCTGTGTGTGTGTGTGTGTATGTGTGTGTGTCTGTGGCATCGTAGCAGCCGAACGGAAGAACCGATTTTGATTTTTGTTTGAAAGGGGAATTAGTCGGGAGTGTTCTTAGCCATGTTTGATGAAAATCGGTCCGAGATGGCCGCCGCCACAAAATGGCGGATTACATATTTTTTCACAACTCCCTCAATATGGGTATCAAATGAAAGGGTTTGACTAGTAGAATACTATACACTATGATAAATTTCAAATCCAAGATTGCCGCCACCACAAAATGGCGAACTACATATTTTTTTTAAATTTCACATGTCGGGGGTGTTTTAGATTTTTTTACTTTTTTTTTTACTTTACTAATTTACTATTGTATGTTTACAGATACAAGCAGCGAGACTAATATTACGTCAACCTCTGACTTACAATCTCCTGAGCCGATGAGATGTCAACGAAGCTCAAGGCTGACCGAGATTATTCCTGGCGTAAGACCAAAGTATTCTTTGCAATATACTCCTCTTACCCGCGAGTTAAGGGGTACACGCATAGAAAGTGTGGACGAAAGTGAATCCGGGGAATTTCAAGATGACTCCCTCTCCTCAAATGGGAGTCGAGAAAACGTCCCATTCTCTCTAGATGAGGAATTTTTTCTCCCGACTCTTCTTCGAGCTGACGTCATAACGAGACGAGACAGTGCGACCAATTCTCAAGGACTCCGCAGCCCTTTGCCAGAATTGGTAATAGAAAAAGAAAAGATAAAGCCATTGGATGAATCAGAAGAATTTTATGAAAGATTAGAAATAAATATGGCAAAACTCTACCGAAAATATTTTATTTGTGGGTTGGACGACGATGTAAGTTCTAACGATTCATTCGTGATACAGTATAAGAATATGTGCCGTAATTCAGTCAGTGAAGACGAAGAAAGCAATGATAAAGAATTGCCAGAACAAATGGAAAGAACAGTATCTGAAAATTTTGCAAAAACTACAGGTGAGGAAAACTAAAATATTTAAAGTCTGGTTCATAACAGCGGTTCTTACTGTTCTAACTTTAGGTATTATGTTTTATTTTACTTTTTTCCAGTATATCTGTTGCAGTAAGATGGTCAAAATCGTGAAATAGTTATATCCCTAGGGATCCTATTATTCCTATTAATTCCTATCCTATTTCTATTTAATATTATAAATGCGAAAATTTGTATGTTTGTTACTACGTCGCAACGACTGAACCGATTTGCTTGAAATTTGGCACAGAGATAGATTATGGTCTAGAATAGGACATAGGCTACTTTTTATCCCGGAAAATTAAAGAGTTCCAGTGGAAACAGAAAAACCTCAATCCACGCGAACGAAGTCGCGGGTATCAACTAGTATAGCTATTAGCTATATTCCGTATATATGGAAGGGGTGCGAAACTGTCTTACTAGACTAATCTAATCGCTTTCATATATCCATATTATGGTATATAGCTATATCCCTAGGGATATAATTTTATCATGACTCAGACTATATAATATACCTAATGTAAAACCATTTTTCGTACGCCTCCAGCTTTTTGTTCGAAGCTTCAGTGAGTGCTTCCAAGGCGGGCTCATATAGTTACATACTAGACGATGCCCGCGACTTCGTACGCGTGGATAAAGGTTTCTTGATTCCCGCGGGAACTCTGTAATTTTCCGGGATAAAAAGTAGCCTATGTTTTAATCCTGGGTATGAGCTATCTCCATTTCAAATTTCAGCCAAATCGGTTCATTCGTTGTGGCGTAAAGGAGTAACAAACATACACACACACACACACACACATACACATACAAACTTTCGGCTTTATAATATTAGTGTGAAGTGTGATTAATCACCATCGTGCTGAATCAATTTTACAGAGATAGTTTGCATCCAGTGAATTTTATTATTCTGTAGATTAGAGTATTTAAAAAAATCAGGAATTACTGAAATAAAAACTGAATGGTAATGATTTCTTGTCGATACTTAAAGGTCACGGACCAAATATTTCTATCTTACTTAACCATACGGATATTTCCGTTCCCTGTGTAGTAAACTACGCTGAGGTAAATACAGATACTACTTCTTTATTCAATAGATGCAAGCAAAGAAGACGACTCTAGTGTACTCATCGACGATAAAAGGAGCTTCGATGTGCAAACTCCTGAAATTATGAGACATCGAAGAAGCTCAAGACTAACCGATATTATGAATGAAGGTCGAGCTGATGTACCACACCCTCCAAATGAGAGTCAAGAAGACGTTCCTATATCTCCAAATGAGCGTTTTGACGCTGTTCCATTCTCTCCGAATGAAGGTCGAGCTGATGTACCACACCCTCCAAATGAGGGTCAAGAAGACGTTCCTGTATCTCCAAATGGGCGATTTGACGCTGTTCTATTCTCTCTGAAAGAAGGTCGAGCTGATGTACCACACCCTCCAAATGCGGGTCAAGAAGACGTTCCTATCTCTACAATTGAGCGTTTTGACGCTGTTCCATTCTCTCCGAATGAAGGTCGAGCTGATGTACCACACCCTCCAAATGAGGGTCAAGAAGACGTTCCTATCTCTACAAATGGACGTTTTGATGCTGTTCCATTCTCTCCGAATGAAGGTCGAGCTGATGTACCACACCCTCCAAATGAGGGTCAAGAAGACGTTCCTATCTCTACAAATGGGCGTTTTGACGCTGTTCCATTCTCTCCGAATGAAGGTCGAGCTGATGTACCACACCCTCCAAATGAGGGTCAAGAAGACGTTCCTGTATCTCCAAATGGGCGATTTGACGCTGTTCCATTCTTTTCGAATGAAGGTCGAGCTGATGTACCACACCCTCCAAATGAGGGTCAAGATGACGTTCCTATCTCTACAAATGGGCGTTTTGACGCTGTTCCATTCTCTCCGAATGAAGGTCGAGCTGATGTACCTCACTCTCCAAATGATGATGGCCAAGATTGCAAAGTTTTACACCGACACCAACACACACATCGTCACCAACACACACACTTACACAGACATAAGCTTAGATACACACACAACCGATTATTAAATTTAAATTAATAGACATATATGAGGGTCTTGCCCATAACCAGTAATTATATATATATCATTGAACTCCAGTTCCTCAATCTTGCTGTTGGGTACTGCCTATCTAAAACAGTGGACATTGAGGAATTGTCGATTGTGAATTCATATTATAAGTACCAAGTATGACCTAATACTTATGTCGCAGTGTTCCCGTAAAAAAAAGTCTCGGCTTTTAATCCCTGCTGGGTGCTGACCACCTAAACTGCTGACTGGGATTTAGAGATTGTCGATTATTTATTAATTGATATTGCCAAATATGTATATTATGAACTCTAGGCTCAAGCTGCTTGCACCGTTGGGTTTGTTTTGTAGCTTACCCGTGCGAAGCCGGGGCGGGTCAATTAGTGCCTTACAATATATACTTAGTTATTACTGCGTGGTAACGTCATATTATTATAATGTTAGATACTTACAAAATATAAATATTGATAAACTAATTCTGTCTACCTGTGTTGTAAATAAAGTGATTTGACAAGTTTCAGTTATTTTAATTTGATATGTAAGTACCAGCCATTAAAGGTGGTTGCGATCATCTTTTTTTTATTCGATGACAAGATAGTCCTTGATCTCACCTGATGGTAAGTGACGATACAGTCTAAGATGGTAGCGGGCTAACTTGGAAGGGGTATGACAGTGTAACTAGCCACGGCGAAAGCCTCCCGCCAGACAATCACACTGTAGCAATCATTTTTAGACAATCGTACTGCTGAATTTCTAAATACCGACAGCAGTTCCTTGCAGCATGATGATTGAGGCGAAATTGGCAAATATAGTCGAACAAAAAGTCTTACATAAATATAGAATTATTTGAATAAAACTGCATCCTTTAATTACTGAACAAATTAAACTGAGTTATTATTGTCACCTTTATTACGCCTCATGTTAATAAAATCGATATTGAATTATTATGAAGGTCTCGTTCCCGTACGTTCCCTCAAATATGGTTGAGCGAAGCAATGGCTGGATCATGCGTTGTGCTCGTGAACGGGTGCCACCAACGGGAATGGGTCTGCTTTGTCTTCCCATGTTGACATGTGTTGGATTATATGTATTGCATTTTTGAAGCTTCACTGTGGAAGCACTGTATACTTAGCTTAGTTTTGTTACTTATTGTAAAATTAGTTTATTTTATTTTTTAAAAAGAGCAACTGCTGAGTTTCTTGCCGGTTCTTCTCAGCAGAATCTGCATTCCGAACCGGTGGTAGATTTATGACGTATCATAAGAGCTACAAGGTAGACTACATGAAATAAATAAAATTTGAATTTGAAAGTATATTTTTAGTTTTTCAGGATAGGTACAATTACCTACGCTGAAAAAGACAAAGACATCCGCCTTACTAACGGCTTAAGAAAGGTAAAGCAGATAATAACTGGCTTACATAGATTAGCATGTTTTGCTAATGATAATATAGGTAGGTGTTCGCACATCAGTACGCAGATTTGAATGATGTTGTCCTTAACGCGACGAACCTATCAAAAGGGACGAATTTTAGTCCTTTTATTAAGTTCGTCGCGTAGAAACGACGCCATTCAAATGACAAATTAACATGCGAACACCTTTATAATCATAAGCAAAACATGCTAATCTAAGTACGCCAGTTATTATCAACTGCTATCAAAAATTTATCAGTAATATCCGTGCATCGAAATCTACTTAGTACTGTTAGTTCTAGAGACTGAACAGTTCCGATAGGTTCTTACACAACAGTACCTAGTGTTTCAAAATGAAGTTCAACAAGTCGGAAGCGGAATACAGCATGAAATCTATAAGGTTTCTGCTGTTGACGATCACAACTATGTTTATTGTAAGTACCCCAAACACTTTACCACTTTCGTGTTTTAGTTATCTATGCTATTGTTTACATTGAATGAAATCTATAAATAGGTACATTAGGTATGTATATGAACCTACTTCCTATCACCTCTAGATAACAAAGGACTAACAGCTAGAAATCTGAAATATACAAAGTCACAGTTGATTTCGTTATCTGATTAATATGTAGGTATAGTATAGAGGCTTTGAAAGGATAAAATTTTGTATTTTCACATTTTTTTTAATTTATCAAAATTAAATTCACATCGAATGCTTCGAACAGAACGCTTAGAACAGAAGTTTCTAACAAAAAACAAATGTATGAGTGAGGGAATACAGTGTGCAATTGTGCGCATACACTTGTGCACTATAATATCTCCCGCGCAGATGGCTAATTCGTTCCATACCCAAAGGGATCTTATTACCACAGATTACTAAGCCTCCCCTGCCCGTCCGTCTGTCCGTCTGTCAGCAGGCCTTATGAATCGTAATAGACTTTTTCACAGAATATGCACGTTTGCCATTATAGCAACAAATACTAAAAAAAAGTACAAAGGAGGGTCTCCATACAGTTAATTTTCATTTTTCTTCCATCTTAATAATAGTCGGACTTCAATTTTGCGCGGTGGTACGGAATCCTTCGTGTGCGGGTCCGACTCGCACTTGACAGGTTTTATCACATCACATATAGCACACTAATATTATAAAGGTAAAAGTTTGTATGTGTGTGTGTGTGTGTGTGTGTGTGTGTATGTTTGTTACTCCTTCACGCCACAACGATTGTACCGATTCAGCTGAAAGGGAAGGAGATAGCTCATACCCAGGATTAACATCGGATTGGATTTTATCCCGGAAAATTAAAGAGTTCCCGCGGGAATGAAGAAATCTTAATCCAGGCGAACGAAGTCGCGAGCATTGTCTAGTTTTTTTTTAAAAAAGAATATCAGCCAAGCTGAACTTGACTGATGTTCTCCTCTCACCTCCAAATAAGTGAAAACTTGTTAGGAGTGGGTACGACAATAGTGCAACGGGTGGGAATTGGGATTCGACCCTGCGACCTTTCAGTTTTCAGTCCGCACCTTTAACCGTTGGGCTATTGAGGCTATTTATTATTATTTACTTAATAATTTACAGATAATTGCCGGCCTCATGATCGCGTTGGGATTCTCGGTGTATTCGCACTACCACACGTTCGATTTCTTCTACGAGGGTGGCGGGAGGCTGTTCTCGCCCTCCCTACTCTGTATTCTGCTGGGCATGTTCCTCCTCATCGTCACGCTGTTCGGCTTTTTCGGCAGCTTAAAACAGAGCACTTGCATGGTGAATTTGGTACGTATTATGAGTTGAAGCTATAGAAAATAGTAGAAGCGGGAAGACGGTTTTAAACTAGCTAGCATGTGAATCCAGTCGTAGAATTATGCAAACCAGAAAAGCACCAAATTTAAAAAGATACGTTGTTAGTGTTTTTTGCCGAACTTTAAACGACGTTCCTCCAAAAGACCAATAGCGGAAAGATAGATTCTACCCATGACAGCTTCAACTTGACGCCTCGCATCACCGCAGTCCCGTCGTGACCACGGTCCTTGCAATTGAATCGAAATTCAAATCCCTATTAGGGATGTTAACAATTTTTCGGAATTGGTTTTATTTTGAAGATTGACTCTTGTTTACCATAAAAAAATATATATTATCACAACTAGAGTTTCATTTGTGGTGTTTGACTGAATTTATGAAATTTTTACTGCAAAAATGCATTTTAGCCAATATGTAGTGTAACCAGAGCTGGTCGCGATCGTCACGGCTGTACGAGTACTGTCGCCTAATTGAGAATCATATCTCTGTTGTCATATTAACATACGTTTCTTTTAATTTCAGTATGCACTTATTTTGACAATTATGCTGATTCTGAAGTTGGTCGTGATCATACTGGCGTTCATGTTGGATCCAGGGACCATCCGGGATATATTATACATACCTGTTTCGCAATATGCGTCTGATCCAGAAATTGAAATGGAAATCGATCAGCTCCAAGTGTCTGTAAGTATTTTTTTTAAAGAATATTAGCGAAGCCGAACTTGACTTATATTCTCCTCTCCCCTCCAAATAAGCGAAAAGCTTGTGTTAGGAGTGGGTACGACAACTACAACAATAGTACAACGGGTAGGGCTCGAACCTGCGACCTTTCAGTTTTCAGTCCGCGCCTTTAACCGTTGGGCTATTGACGAAATATATTCAATTGTGATACAAACATTTTAATTGTACATACATAGAATGCTAAAATCATTTCCTCTCCTTTTGGCTTTGCCGTGAATACTTAGTGGTTTCCTTATTCCCAGCTCAACTGTTGTGGCAGTGACTCAGTCTTCGACTACGTCGGTATGGAGTTCACAAGCAACCACTCCACAACAACAGTCTCCATCATCAACAGCGGCGACAGTGTGATGCTTGTTGTACCTGACACCTGCTGCGCGCGCCCGGGCGAGGTCTACTGCTCTAGGATGAGGGACCGTAGCTGCAAGACGGCATTGGTGTTCCTGTTCACACAAAACGCTAGCGTTATTGGCGTGCTGGGAGTTTCTGTGATGTTTATTCAGGTAAATATAATTTTTTTTTTAAACCCACTTCAAACGCCACTACAAAGTATATCAAGTGTGCTGTGTGTGTGTGTGTTCATTTTATTAAAGCATTCGTCGAAACATCCATGGGAAAGTGTGTTTGTTTTTTTGGTTTTCTATTTTGGCTCTCACAGTTGGCCCTCAATTACACAATAATGGAGCAACGGATCGACGTGGTTTTTGCATGGATAGGTACTGAGCAGGTATAGTTGAGGACTTGGAGAGTAGAAAAACAGAGGGTTCCCACGGGTTTTTAAAAACCTAACTCCACGCGGACGAAGTCGCGGTCCAAGAGAATATAAACCTAAACCTAAAATTCTGTTTAGTCGCGGTGTTGACCATTGACATAGAAGTAAACCTATATTAAACGTCTGTGGTCTATGGTGACAAAGTGAAAACTTTTGAGCTAGCCATTACAATTAATTTGTATTACTTGCAGTTGCTGGGTATAATTTTCGCCTTGCTACTAGCGAGATGCATTCGTAAAGTGAAAAGCGAAAGGGGTCTGCTTTCGTGGAACATCAAGGAGCAGACGATAATGGCGCGGCAGAGCGACGAAACGAAGAAGCCAAACGAAACCATAGACGACAGTGTCTACATACCACCTCATGAATCTAGCACTGCATAAACAGCATACATAATCAAAAGTTTATTAAGCTATTGCATAGCTTCTATCGCGGGCCAGCGTGGAGACCGAATCCAGAAATTCCGTAACGAAAATAACCTGACACGGGACTCCTCTACGGTGAGCCGCTAGATGGCGTTGATAAAAAATGCGATGCAATAGCTTTACCGCCGCAGTCCCCGAGTGCCACACGTCTTTTTTTGTTTTTCATTTTTCGCTCGTTTGCTGCAACACTATTTTATCTTAAAAATTCCAATTTTTCCAACAAAATCAAATTTTTTGACTTATACTAAAACCAGTTTTCTGTGATTTATTTTTCAACTAATGTTATATATAGTTTTTATAGAGTATGAATATACTTTACTAAGTAGTTCATTGTTAAAATCACTAACATTTTTTCTAGATGAAACATTGTGGCAATAAACGAGCGAATTCTATGTTTGGATTATTAACTGTCTATTTGCCTTAGCCATTTGTCCGTTGTACATTATTATCGTTTGTCCATGTCCATTGTATATTTTTAGTATTTTAACAGCGAAATTAGTGTTACAAATAATTATTTGCTTACATATTTTAAGTATGTAGGTAAGTAAACAACGCTAATTTTTGTTAAGAAGTTGTAGGTATAGAAAAGTAGAAACACATATTTGTGCATTTTTGAAAAATATAATGTTACGTATTAGAATTGATAGAGTTATGAGCTAGTTTTGAGTTTGTTTTCCGCATAAAATCATACTCGTCGAGTGTAGAGTGTGAGTTGACAATAGCAGACACCGTACGCCGCGCGCCGACCACCTAAGTTTAAAAGTAGTGTGTATTTACTATGATTATTGGATAAAATGTAAGATACAATAATATATTTTTTATTCAGTAGGATGGTATCTGTATTATATTATTATTATGGCCATTGATCAATAAATTACATAATATTAAGAAATACTTGTTTTATTGTATCATGTTTCTGTGTTTTAAAGTAAAAAATTTCAAAGAACTATCTAAAAGCACCTAAAAGATATACGGATTTGGTTTCAGAAGATTGAACCAAATAACTTTTTATAAGTAGAACGCAAGGAAAGCGAACGGAACCCTCAGTGCGTTAGTCTGACTCGCATTTGACCGTTTTTAAGGTTCCATAGTAAAACTACAAGGAACTCTCATAGTTTTGCCAAGTCCGTCCGTCTGTTCGCAGCATAGCGCAGAAACTATTGGTGGAAAGGTACGTACTGAAAAGCTGCAATTTGGCAAGGTATTGCATAATAATGCATATAAATATTGTGCACACCCTTCTACTCGTAAGTAGGTTCGCATTATACTATTGTGAAATGCAACTACGGAACCCTCTGAGCGTGACCTGATACGCGATTGGCCATTTATTTTTAATTATTAATATTTATATATTATACTTAGTTACCTTTATAAAAAAATGCATAGCAATGGTAATAAAGAAAACAATCGGAAAGGATTCGATATCTAATCGAAAATTACATTTATCAGTGAATTTTTTGAGAATTGGCAAACGTACGTATTCAGTAGATAAACTTCCATCAAAGAGTAGATACGTCCTTGTAGGTATTGTACTAAAGATGACGGTTAATAAAAGAGTGGAATTAAATCTTAAAACTACGAGATATCTTATGTTGATGATTACAACAAAGTTTATGGTAAGTATTGTTTCCATAATTTGTAGGTATCTGCCTCCTTAATCAATTTTATAAGAAAGCTACAATATACCTAACAAGTCGGCTAGTAGATACACCTACCCACCTACTTAATTATAATATATACTAGCTGATTCCCGCGACTTCGTACGCGTGGAAAAAGTTTAGAGTGACTTGACGGATAGTAGATCCGCGAGAAGTTATGTCCTCTATCTCCAATAATATTTAGTAGATCTTCACCAAAATTGGAAAAAATATTTTTAATAGTACAAAATTTATAATAAAAATAGAATTATCAAATTCGGTTTACATTTGACGAAGTTATAGAGCAAAATCAACAAAACTTTCATCGCCTATCCCGGATAAACCTTATTGTTTATCAGGATAAAAAGTATTCTTTATATTGACCCGGAGTCAAATTCGTCTCGTTACAGTTTTGTATAGATATGTTTTATTGATATTTTTGCGATAAAAAATGTCGATGTCGATAAAATCATATTTTGGTTCTTCCTTTGTCTCTACATGCTCTGTTGGCAAAAGAGGGATGTTGAAAGTTTTTTTTTATATATACGTATGTGTGAGACATCGCTGTGCTTTATTTTATTAATTCTGTTTTTTTTTATTATTTATTAAGTTGAAGCTGAAATAATTTCTTTATTTTTAGCAACTTTATTTCATTTTTTATTCATTTTATTTAAAATATTGAACTGTTACAGATATTGGCCTGTTTCATGATCGTCTTCGGATTCGGAGTGTATTCCTATTACCATACGTTTGCATTCTTCCAAGAGGGCATCAAAAGCGGACGATTTTTCACGCCTTCCCTAATCACTTTTCTGCTGGGCATATTCCTACTCATCGTAACACTGTTTGGATTTTTTGGTGCATTAAAACAGAGTACTTGCCTGGTGAATGTGGTACGTGATATATTTAATCAGTTCTAAAGAACAATAAAATTAACTATTGTGCAAAACTTACTTTTCCACGTACTTTGAAACTGTGGAACTAACTTCCTGCGACGGTGTTTTCACTAAATTACAACATGGGGTTATTCAAGGGGCGCGGCGGACCAACAAATTCCTGAAAAGCCGGCGACGCATTTTTGGTGTCCCCGGTGCTACAAATGTTCATGGGCGGCGGTAATCACTTAGCATCAGGTGACCCGCCTGCTCGTTTGCTCGCTAAAAATATTAAAAAAAACCTACGTGTAAGACAAGTCTTCTTTATTAACCGATCGATGTCCACTGCTGAACATACCTACCTAGGTCTCTTGTATAGACATCCATATTATGCCATTTGCCGACTAATCAGATCAGATGGTGAACTGTGACTAGGTAACTACTGTGAATTTGATTTGAACTCTCTTTCTCCAACTCATGCGTCGCTGGAACTATTTAACTAGTTAGTAAGTAACTTTTTTGTTTCAGTATGCACTTTGTCTGACTTTAATGCTATTTCTGAAGGTGGTTGTGGTTATAATGGCGTTCACGGTAAACGCGTGGTCATTAAGAGATGCTTTGTACATTCCAATTTCACAATTTGTTTCGGACCTAGAAATTGAAATGGAAATCAACAAGCTCCAAGTGTCCGTAAGTAGTTACCTACAATAGGTAGGTTTTTGTAATTTAAAATACATCACCAGCCGGTATCTTTTTTTTTAATTTATTGACACAAGGAAACTCTACAATTCGATTTTTTTAGCGTTTCCCTTGAAGTTCGACTTACATAGCTTCTACTGTATTAAATAGGTACAAAATTCTTTCATCTTTACCTATACAAATTAAATTAAATTGCGAAGTAAATGTTCCTTATGAATTCTTATCATTATTTGAATGATAGCATGTTATAAATTTTTTTCCGTTTGTATATACGGATTACGGACTAATCGCGCTAGTTAATATTCGAAACGGCTGAACCGATTTTGACACACCGAGTTTCACATTGACCGGGTGTCTAGTAAAGACCGCATTTTGTTTATTCTTCTTCTAAACGATAGACCTCTATGGCTGGACAAAGGTCTCTTGCATTGACTTCCACAGGCACCGGTCTTGCGCCATCTGAATCTGCCCCAAGAGAAATAAATTATTTCGTGGGTCTACCAAAACTGCGTTTCCCGTTATTAATAATAATTTTCTTATTACCTATTCTCAGCTTAACTGCTGTGGCAGTGAATCCTTTTTCGACTATGTCGGCATGAATTTCACAAGCGACCACGCTACAACAGTTGCTCTTGCGACCTACGAAGACCGTATCGTGGAAGTGGTAGTGCCGTCGACTTGCTGCGTCACACAGGGCGAAGAAATATGCACTACATTGAGGTCTGGCGGCTGCAAGACGGCTTTGATTGACATGTTCATGCAGCATTCTGGCGTCATCGGCGTGCTGGGGATTTGCGTTACGATAATGAAGGTAGGTAGATATTTGATGGCATCATTGGTTTAATAGCCAGCTTGTGTGACTGCAGACCGCGAGGTTCTGGGTTCGAGTCCTCAGGAGTCGAGTATCAAGAGATTCTCAGTAGCATGTTCGATTTGGGAAACTCGCGGTATCAGATACACTTCCGTGGACTCACTCCGTGTTTACATACACTCCTTGGTGTATGCAAAGCAATCGGTCGAGTCCGATTGCCATCCCGTATGTAAGAGTGACGAATAAGATACTATAAGATATAATTTTTTTAATTTATTTACACCAACAACTTTTATACAAAAGTCAAACAAATTCTACTTATTACGTAATATATCAGTATGGTTGTCAGCAACAGACGTAAAAAAAAAAAATTATCAACTAAGATACTGCTCTTGCGTTTGTGTACTATAACGTTTCTAGTGTACCTATAGGTAAATAGTCGATTTGTCCTTCAATCACGCAGTATCAGAACAAGGATTGACGCGACTTTTTACTTGGGTACAATCGAGGACCTAGAGTGTGACAGGGTTGCCGCGGCATTTTTAAAAACTGAACTCGTAGTCCCAGCAATTTTTTGTTCTATAAATGGTTGTTCTTTGCAGTTGCTGGGTATAATATTCTCGGTACTACTGGCGCGGTGTATACGTAAAGCGAAGAGTGAGAGAGGTCTAAGGTCGTGGATGATTACGGAGCAGTCGATACAGGCTCGACAGATCGAGGCAACCAACCCGTTCGATCCAATCGAACCCGATTCGACCCCAACGAATCAATCTGACAACCATCAGGCGGATACAAATAATGGTGCCAGTGGTGAAGTACCTACAGCTACACATATTGTTCTGTAATTCAAACGACTTAAACTAAGAAATCTTCTCTTGGATAATTTTTAGGCCTTGTTCACATACGCGCGGGTGCGTTTGCGAAACATCAAACGTATGAAGTACTTCGATCATACAAAAATAAGTGGATATCGCATGTTGGTCCGATTTGTGTAACCATATGAGTGCAGATCATTTCGCTAGCTAGTCTGTCATCGAACATTGACGTGAAGCAGTTATTTCAGTGGCAAGGAACAATGATGCATTTGAATAATAGTTGAAGTATGAATCCCCTTATTTTTCTGTGATCGAAGATGAAGTATCTATACGTATGTCAGTGTCCGCGCATAATTAACGCTTGGTTCTATAAAAGAAAAGCCGAGCCCGCCACCGCTCGGTGTATATGAACAAGGTCTTACACTGTTAACTCTTTGCAATAGTATAACTATATTTCTTAACTCTCGTTACTTGCCAGTGTTACTACATTTCAATTACGTACCTACCAATGTGGTGTTATGCAAAATTATTATTTTTATTAAAAAAGTTTTTGTACAATATGTAATTATGTATGTAAGGTAATATCATCAATAAATAATGCAGTTTATTGCAGTGTTTATTATCTTTCATAAATTATAATTTAATTCATTATTCATAACAAATTATTATTATGTAATGTTTATAAATAATACTAAGTATGTATATTTACAAATATATGTATGTAGTATATTTACAAATAATAATATGAATTAAATAAAACAAGTTTATAAAGATTTTCATTTCATATGCATGGGAAATTCACGATATTTCATTTAATTAGAGGTAATTTAATAAATACAAATTCAAAATTATTTATTTCATGTAGGCCAGCATGTGGCTACTATGACACGTCGAGACTCTATCACAGGTTCTGTACACAGATACATTTACAAACAATTCCATTTTATACTTCACAAATTGAAAAGTTGAAGACAAAAGTGTTCATCAAACGATCCTGAGCTTATGCTATGCATTGCTATTTTTACTTAACTATCTTAAAAGGTAAACAAATAGAAGCAAATGTTTTGGATAAACATGTAACCAATGAACTTAGCCAAGTCTTATGATGTTCTTGTTTGATTTTTTACTTGCAGCATGGTTTCATTGTAAGTATGGTAAGAACATCTAATGCTCTGTGCTTAGTACGTCGGTTATGCTTACTGTCTTAAGGAAATATAGATCGTCTCATGGTTGTGTGTGTGTGTGTCGCATCTATATCAGTGTGAGAGAGAGCTAGCTAACGTCTGACCGCTACCACGTAGGCTCCTGATAGGCACGCACACTTACGCAATGTGCATGTACACGACATAACCATGAATAAAGTCACACACCCTTGTGAATTGAAAGAACTATATATTCTTTGTACATGCATATTGCACATTACTTATACAATAATATTTTGAATTTCGCATGCATCTTTATATCTCTGTTGATGATCCCAAAACTGTTTTCCTTTATCCCTAATTGTATGCCCGATGGCTGAATGTATGCCATTGCTCATAAATGGAGGTGTGAACTCTCTGTATGCTATGCACACTCTTCTAGTTGTAATGTCCTCACGCAAGACACAATGTTCCCAGTGGTATCTGCATTCTCCATAAATTACTGTTAGAGATCTCCTGTGAAAAAAACATAGAAATTATGCTTAAATAGCTTATTATGGCATCAGGTTTACATTAGTATTTATTGAAAAATTTTTTTTTAGAATACCTTTGTTTATATGTTAGGTATATAATATAATACATAAATAAAAAGAAATCACAAAAATAATTAATAACTATTTCATATCAAACCTAAATAAAAAATAAAACAAGATTTTGAGCAGTGGGAAAAACTTTTCATCGAGAAGATTGTTCCCAACTGTTTTCCTATTCCACAGTGAATTTAGATTAAAAACCGAAAAAAATATTAAAATATACACATAATATTATATGATAGTAATTATTTTTATGCCCTTTTATTTTAGGGATCATGAATCTATGAAGAAAGTGACAATTATTAAATATAAATAAATTGTTTTAAATACAAGCTGATCATTTAACATTAATGAACGAAATGTACTAAAGCAATGTAAATCAAAACTGTGAAATTATGCAAATACTAGTTGACAAATAGTAGTCACTGAATGTAGAGCTTAAATTACCATTTTTTTACTTTATTGCACAACATTTATAAATATTATAACATTTTATACCAGTTGAACTTTGAACTAGTAACAAAAATGTAGTATTATATATGGATATTACATAATAATTAATACTCTTATTTAATACTAGAAAGATAAACAAAGATGATATAATTATACACTTAAAATATCATACCTTATTAATGGTATCCTAATGATAACATTCATATCTTTTGTAGGTTCACAGAATTCCAGCATGCTTACTCCTTTGTCTTTACACTCTATATTTATACTACCATCAGCTTCAACCAAGGGTGGGTATTCCTCAGCACAATACAGGTTATATTTCTTCTTATCACCTCTATATGGTGTCATAGTAAGAGCAGAGTCAGTTAAACAGTTCACAGTAACTATTCTTTCACCCCAAACCCAGCAGTCATCTATATGAGGGTCAATAGATGCACCTTTAGTTGGATCGTATTCCAGTGAACACTGTTCTATCACTTCATAGCCTTCTAACAGGTCTATGTCACGAAATCTATCTTGCAAATACTTTGAAAATTTAGGAAAACCTTCAAATTTACCCGGAACGATTTTTTGCTTTTTAAAGTTAGTTTTAGGTCCATAGTTCTGTTTACGACGTCCGCTTTGCGAGTTATCCCATGGGACTTCGTCTATGTTCGTCATAAGCACTTTTTCTTCATCGGAAGATATAAAATCTAACTTTATGTAGACACCAGGATAATCTATGGAAGTACCTTCGTGGTGTGGATGTTGTTTGTACAAATCGATGTCCCAGCCGCTCCAGGCTTTGTTACAAAAGGGACAGTACACGTAGGCTTTATCTTTATCAAGGGGTTTTGTTTCTTTTAAAATATTTGCACCGTAATAAGTTTCGCAAACCAGACAGGTTCGGCAACCCTTACAGCCACACGGGCGCGGTTTCATTTTGGTTTTGTACTATTGCACAATGTTGTACATTGGTTAACTTGCAAGTTGTAATCAACACTATAAACTTTTTTGATTTTGTGAATCAAGGTTATTGTCAAAGTCAAAGTCACATTGACATGTGACCTATGTTGACATTTCTCGCATCCTAGAGCTGTTAGGTAGAAACGGTAAATACCACCGCTTAGGTAGATAGATACCTATTATATTTAAGCTACTTTTTAGTATTATAAAGAAGCTAACTTTACAGTTTTTGCCAGAAAAATGCTAAAAATTCTCAGCAAGGTAGGTAGTATTGTACATGAGTGAAGCACGTAAAACCGAACATAGTAACTGGTACAAACAAAAAACCAAAACCATACCTCCATACCGTATCATAAAATACCTATACTTAGCTCTAGTAACTTCTAATAAATATTTTATTATATATTATTAAGTTGTAATAAATTACAATACCTAGCTATTATTTAGCAGTAGTAACTTTATAAAATAGGTAATAAAATAAAAAACAGTTACTTTTCATTAATAGTTTAATTATGCGAATGGATAATGGTATATAACTATTACGTATTACAATGAAAAAAGTATTTTTTGAAAACAAGGTAGGAGTATGAAAATAAATTTATTCCATAATAAATTGATAAATTGATATTACTTATATAAAATTGTAACATAAATAATAATAACCGACTGTCACATTTCATCTAAAATAATTGCTAACTTTACTTAGAACTTATATAAAATTAAATGGGACACTATTACATTATTTTGTAATTTTTATTTAAACTATATTGGTCGATAATTTCGGAAGATTCTACATAAAAATATAATGACTGTGTGTTTGGTGACAGTATAAAACTTAACATATTGTGTATATTGATTGGTTAGCCTATGGTTTTAGCGTAGATAAAAACCGCTTAGTAAATGACTCAGTGGCCCGCCACTTATTACTGTATAAAATACCAGTGCATAAGTTTAAACTTTATTTATACCCTTATCAGGTAGTTTACTTTAGTGCCTCTATTATATAGAAAAAAATAAACAGGTACCCATTGCTTAGAACTTTGTACCTATGAAAATATATTTCAAATTATGTATTAATAATATTCTAACAAAAACTATGTCTGGAACACTACAATTTAAGCTTAATCTAGTATATTATTCCATTTAAATATCATAACAAAAATAAATCTTAATTATTGTTATTTTAAAAAGTGCGTATTTATTTTTTATAATGCAAGTTAGAATGGCAGTGAGTGAAATGACGTTTGATATTTTTCAATATACTTCTTAAGACAACATTATAAATAAATCTTCCTTAGATACTTCTTATCATCATATTATTTTCTCCAAAGTACTGCACTTGCTGCAGCAACGTAGAAGAAATCTTTCCAAAACTCTGTAGAGTAACAGAGTTGCAACAAACGAATCTCATAGAATTCCTTCTAGTGCCATAATATGATATGGGTATAGCCAGTGTCCTCCTGTCCTACTGTTCCTTTCAATCTAGTTCATCGTATTCTAGCACTCGGAAAGTAGGATAATAAGCAAGCGCGGGGGGCGGTGGAGAGGGAGTCGGTGGTGCCAATACGACTGCTGGAGGTCGCAGCCCCTGCGCTGCTTGATGCTAATCATCCACCAACTCCCATAGCATGAGAGCAGCATCTGATCCACCTGATGTTACCAGGCAACGGTCGTTAAATAGAAAACGAGCCGAATAAATAGACCCCGAGTAGACTTTCACTTCGTTGTACTCTGCTTTGGGACTAGCGCAAGGGTACCTGTAATCATTACAATAACATATTAAGAATGATCTCAACAGGAAGATACGAAGAGAGTGAAACGAATTTTAAAACACTTATCAAAAATTGCGGATTATGCGGGTATCGAACCCACAAATATAGGGAACGGCGCCCAGAGTGTGTTAACTTTACCCTACAGCCACGGTGGCAGAGTACTTTTTGGCCACGATTTAACTGCCGTCAGCGCTGGAGTCTGTTAGTTATGCGTTACTACTTTCAAATTGTTTTAAGCAACCATTAGTGATATCTTTTAGCAATACATTGCAGTTATCGGCTCCACATTACAATAGGAACCTTTTGTAAATGAGAAGTGTAGCATTAATTTTACTAAGGAAAAATGCCTACCTAAATAACCGCAAATATCCATCAGAATCACCGCTTATCAGAAGGTCGTGGGCAGCTGAACGGCTAGCTGCTGTTATTAGCGATGTCATTGGATAAAAACGATTGTTCCACATTCCTGAAAAATATATGGTTAGTTAAAAATAAATATTATAATATTTTGTGGGTAGGTATATAATAATTAAATAAACAATAGGTGAATATTTACCAGAAACAAGGAACCCAACAGTTGAATTAAACGTGAACCATTTCACATCTTTCATTGCTATTGGACTTTTTTCAGGTGATAGCGCCTTTATATCCCCTACAAAATTATGAAATGAAAATAGGTACAATTATTATTTCATGACAATAGCTAACGTATATTAAAAAGATTTAGAGGTCTCTTTCGCCATCCATGAATAGTTTTTTATTGGCCATGGTGAAAAAGGCCCTAAGCGACATAGATGCATGACTTACAAAATGACAAATCGTAGTCGGCCGTAACAGTCTGTAAGTAAACTCCATCAAGACTCCAGTCTAACTGAACCAACGGTTGTGCACCTCGAATTTTGTTTGATTTTTTATAAGAGAATCCATCACGGGACACTCTGAACAGATATATGCTGCCATTTTGAGATCCGATCGCAAGAATATCTCCCGCTAGAAAATAAATCTTTTTATAATAACTGAAACATTTTGTTGAAAAAAAAAAAAAACTGTTTTACATCAAATATTTTACCTGAGTTATACTGCAAGCAATTAAGCGGAGATCCGCATACCCTAATTGTAGCGACATGTGCTCCAGCCTCAGCATTTAAAATCACCAAATGACCCTCTGTGCTTCCTGCAGCTAAAGCCCCACCCCCAGGGTGCCAAGCCAACGATACACATTCGTAGCCAACCTGCAAACGTACGTAGTAGGTACGTATAATTGATATGATCACCGCTAGGTAGAAGCGTGAAATATTTTATTGTTATTGTCTATTTATGAATTGATATTCTAATGTTCTTAGTTACCTGTGTAGCAAAAATCAGCTTATGACCTTTCCATAGTGCGATATTCTTATCATGACCAGCTGTCGCAAACATTTCGTCGTCAGGATGGACAGCAATGCCCATTAAATACTTATGGTGACCGAATATAACCTAAATAGAAAAATATAATATACATCAGGGATCAATACAATATTCATATCGTAATTGATGATTACGCTCAAACTAAATTAACTTACTTGATTAAATCGTCGCTGCAAGGATCCTTCCATAATGTTATTTTTTGTAGTGCCAATGTACAAATTACCATCATTTCTTCCCGGTCTTTGAGGGTAGATACTTCGAACCCCACCAGCCGATTCTGGTAACTGTTTCGTGAAATTATAATTAATTAACAAATTAACAAACTACCTATATAAACAAATTAATAAATACTATATTTAGTGTTATTAACAAGTTTTGCTTACTTTTGTTTCAGTAATCCTTTTATAATTTTGTAAAGAATCCCAAGCCGCAATTTTCCTGTCCTTCTCGCCACCAGATATCAAAGTACCTTCTGATAGCATCACTAGAGAACTTATTCCCTTTATATGCGCCTGAAATAAGATTTTTCTGTTATACATAAACTTCACATCAAAAGTAATACGTAAATGACAATATCATATTAATTTTTTGGTTTTTAAATATCGTACCTCGAATTCCATTCGCACGAAGTACGCCCCGTCGCTATCAACACTGTATATTGTAATAAATCCATCACTATCGGCAGTAACTACGTCGCCATCTTGTTCGAATTGTAAAGCAGTAACTTGAGTCCTTGCAGGCTAAAATTCAAAGTATATAGAAATAACTGTTCATAAAAATATACTGGTATACCGTTTACACTTTTCATATACTACAGCACATCACTATGGATGGAACATAGATATTAGGCGTATATGAGGTCAGTGTACTGGGACCTTCTATTTATACATACCTATACAATATCATAGAGGGGCACCATAAAATTAGTAAAGAATGCTAACTTTATAAGTGGAACAAAATCTATGATAATAATCATGCGGTATTTAAAAATGGGTAGAAATTCAGTCTGTATTTGAACAATTAAAGAAAAATAAATATTTCTTCAATTATTACTTACCAAAATTTTTTATTAATCTTTATTTATACCTAGATCTTTCTACTTTTTTTTCGAATGATGATATAAATTCAAGTTTTTATTGGAGGTCTGTTGGTTTAACCATCAATTACGCAGCAACAAGAATAATTTAAGAAATAAACTTAATAACTAGTAGTTAATTCATTTAAATTTAACTTATGTTTACAGCTACGTTTTCATTGCAAAATACCAAAGAGTTCCCGCGCCAAACCAAATCCACGAATCCACGCGGACAAAATAATCGATATAGCTTATTTACTATTAGGTATCTACTTACAGGTTTTATAATATCAGTTCTTTCAAAAAATCCATCTTTCCTCCTGTTCCAAAACGCAAGATGTCCTTTTCCGTGCGTGATTAGAAGATTGTCGTCAAGGGGATGGAATGCAGCGCCGGTCAGTTCTTCTTGTAATGTCTAGAATACGTTTTTATCGCTATAAGTAAATAACTTTATTTAAAAGTATGTGTTAGAATATATACTATACAATCGTGATACAATGTATCTCATCCAGTGCAGTGACTTATGCTATATTGTTTATAACTTTATGCTATATTATTTATTGTAATAAGCATACTTAAAATAGTATTTTCAAATAAATTTCAAATTTTTTGAATATCATTTCACCTTTGTTATTCACGGAATACTTAATTCATTAGATTTGTATCGATGTTGTAAAGTTGGGAGTGTTAGAACATTTGCATTAGTAAGAAATACTATATTATAAATATATTATACAAACCCAGTTTGATTTTTGAAATTAAAAAAAAAATGAAAAACATATATTACAAGTATTAGTTAGTATGATGATATTATGTAAATCACAATCTCGAATCTTGTATCTATTTCTGCGAGCACATAAGAGACAATTTTATATTATGTATTTAATTAATATTATATGCCAGTTATATGTACATAATATTACAAATTATTAGCTTTTGATTGATCTCTGGTTGCTTAGCTACATACCTGTGTAAACTATAAGCTTACACACAATATTCAGCTGTATTATTATAAACATAAATATCAAATTAAGTTTCGATAAAGATTACCATCACGTAGCGCCTACGACTTACGTACTCGTAGCTATATAATGTAGGCACCTACGAAACCGCGGCGTAGCAGAGGCGTGGTTTTTCAGTACATTGAACTTTTGTAAAAATAATGACTTATGGCATTTTTTAACGTTGTTAATGGTATTGCGATTTTGTGTTAGGGTTTGTGTGATATTTAGTGGTGTTTAATGGATATTTCTTGCGTTTCCTGTGTGTCTAATAGCGGGAAAGTGGGTGCTACAAAGTGCTATGCTATAAGTTTACGTCAATTTTTTTTCTGCAATAAGTCTGTTTGTTCTTTTATTCGTTTTGTTCTGTGAGAGTTCGAAAAGACTAAGAGTTTAGCACTTGCTGCTATAATTTCAAACGCAATTTTACCGCTGTAACCACTATGCAGATATGAGTGGAACTAAATAGGTAATATTACAAATGGCGCACCGACCTCTATAATTAATCTATGATTCCATTTTTTTTCTAGAATGATTTCATAGATTAAATATAGAGGTCAGTGACTAGATGTGATACATAAAACACTGTATGTTAATCTTACTGCAACTTTGCCAAGTAGATGTCCCCATTGCCACTGCCAAACCGATAAAATGCTTTCACGGCCGGCGTCGACGGCTAGGACGTAACTGCCGCCATTCTGTATTCGAACAAAGTGTACTAAAATTAATATTATTTATATCTTCGAATAAAGCGATTTATATAATACTAGCTTTTTCCCACGGCTTCGCACGCGTCAAGTTCGATTTTTCAAACCCCTATTTTATCCCTTTAGGGGTTGAATTTTTGAAAATCCTTTCTTAGCGGATACCTACGTTATAATAGCTATCTACATGCAAAATTTCAGCCTGATCCGTCCAGTGGTTTGAGCTGTGCGTTGATAGATCAGTCAGTCAATCAGTCAGTCAATCAGTCAGTCAATCAGTCAGTCAATCAGTCAGTCAATCAGTCAGTCACCTTTGCCTTATATATATTTAGATTGATCGAACTTCACAGAAGTTCTTTCGATTACATATTAGGTATACGATAAACAATGGGATGAACCTGTAAAAAAGCGTTAACATGCCCACATACTATTTTTAAGTGGTACCTATCTCTAGTCTTAGTAAGATTACTATATTATTAATGCGATTAATGCGAAAGTGTTACTGATAGTGTCATAGATTTGTTGATTTGGTGAACACCAATCACGCCTGGACCCTGGAGAGTGAGATACTTACTCTACAGTACCCAAAACACACATTATCACAATAAAAATAGTAAAAACGTAGAAAAATTAGTATTAAGATTTTATAATTATTGCCAGTGTGCGCCTAGTCTAAACTAGACGATACTTATTGAATTGTAGAGTGTAGACATTTAATGTTAGACTAGGCACACATTGTGCGAAAATAAAGGTATTGTTATTTTATTTTAGCCCAACGGTTAAAGGTTGAAAGGTGTAGGAAAAATAAAAGGTCGCTGGTTCGATCCCCATCCGTTGTACCATTGTCGTACCCACTCCTAGCACAAGCTTATTTTGAGGGGAGAGGAGAATATAAGTCAAGTTCAATTTGGCTAAATGTAATCCTTGTTCACTTACGAGCTGCGAGAAAGCGACGGCGGCGACGCCCGCCTCGAACTCCGCCATGCCGAACACGTGCAGCGTCTGCAGCGTGTCCGTGCTCCAGATGCGCACGTGCGCCTGCGCGCGCCGCCCGCGCCCCGCGCGCTGCCCGCTCGCCACCAGCTCGCGCGACGGGTGCAGCTCCATGCTGCCAACACACATTATATTATCCCTCCCGATAATAATGTCTTAGGCTCTCCACCAACGTCAAACTTTTTGTAGGTTCGATAATAATCGGACCGATAATTTTACTGACTTTTATTATAGACTAGCTTTTGCCCGCGACTTCGTCCACGTGACTTAGGTTACTGTTTTGCCGCGGTAAAAGGTTCCTTGCCATCAAAAAACCCGTTCAATACAAAATGTATGAGAAAATGAAATTTTTTCATATTATTTTTTTTCGTGAATTTTTCCGATATTTTAAAAGTTATTCTGTTATTTGGGATGGAGACAAATACAACAAACCAAAAACCACGAAAATCGGTCTAGCTGTTCTAGAGTTATAAGTGTCTGAATAAACCCGACTTTATTTTATAGTATACGGAATAAAAAGTATTCTATGTCCGTCTCCTTGTGCTACCTCTCCACCAATTTTCAGCCAAATCGGTTCTGCCGTTCTTGAGTTATAAATAGTAGTTATAAATAGTCATACACAAAATCTATAATATATATATATTGTGTGTGATGTTGACCTACTACAATCTATATGTTTCATTTTTTATCGACAAAAAGTCGTCGATTGTTTGACGTGGGCAAAGCGCCTAATTTTTTTTTATTCAATGGCAATTCTTTTTTTGATAAATATACTAAGTATATAGGCTAGCGCTCGACTGCGATCTCACCTAATGGTAAATGAAGACGCAACCTAAGATGGTGCGCAGTAAGTACGAGTACCTAAGTGTACGATGCAAAGTGGGAAGAGTTGGTTGACTGGTCTCACCACTGTATGTCCTCCGTGTGCCCCATGTAATGTCTCTGTGCCTCCTCGTCTCGGTCGTACATGACGGCCACGGCGGCCACGTAGTACAAGAGTTCGCCGGTCGGCAGCACCCATAAGTTGCGCCGAGAGTCCGCGCCGCGGTAACCGTAACTGTCGTAATTAGTTTAATCAGAGTTTAGTATGAAGAAATAGATTACTCTCTGCGTATTAGCGTAGTTTCATTCTATATAAATGAAATTACGCTAAAAATTTATCCTTACTGCAATTGCAATTTAATTTTTTCTTGGTGACATCGACAAAAATCCGTCCTGTTAAATACAATTAGTTCGATTGATCTAACTTATAAAAAATATTCCGTTCTGTTACATTAACTAGGCTAACAACAGAAAGGAATAACAGATTTCGTTCCGGATTGTTTTATTAGAAGAGATTATTTTGAAGAAATATCGTATTTTTTTCGCTCTGGTTAAAATTACAAAATTTTTATTAAAAAAATAGTTTTTTTAGTGTTGTAAGTAGATTTGGTTGGTCTATGGTTTTAAGTTTCCTTCGCGTCAATATTTGTATTTAATTCCGTTAGATGGCGTAACATAGAAGTCATATAATGACTAGATTTTTTTCTTATTTTATTCGGTATAGATACTTACACCCAGTCAAGCTGCATTTTCTTATCTGGTGGTGAGTTGTCAATGGGTGCGTGGTGGATCGGTGGGTAAAATGTACGGCGAAGACCACGTATGGTCACTCTCATTGGTTCCTCCTTTAATACTTCTAATAGTGTGTAATCTGTAAAACGAGTCGAATTTGGAACGACATCGACCTCTGACTAATTGAAATAATACCTACTGCTTTAAGCGTCGGTAGTCTCTGAGCTTTTGAGTATGTACTTTCAAAAGCCCAGAGAAAGTAGTGTAACTTTTTAAGATTTCGTTATGTATATTTGTCAATTAGTATCTTATTAGTATGGATGGAAAAGTGATGAAAAAATTATACGTACTTTTCCAATCTACACTAAATTACAGATTTATACACACAATACAATTTTTATAATTACACAGTTAGGGTAAACCTGAAAAGTTACGGCCTACGTACCAGAATTTCGTATAATATCTCCTTCAGGGGCATAAAGGACCCTGGGCCGACTTTTGCTGCGTGCTCGGCGCCCGCGCGTGTCTTCTGAAATAGGCAGTGCTGCTACTGCACCTCTTGATCGTGATCTACAATTAATTAAACTTTAAGAACCTGTTAATGGAGCGCTAAAGGTTACACCTATAAAGTAAAAAAAAAACAAATTGCATAGATACTCTTTAGTGAATGTTTTGGTTTTTAATAGATAGATAGAATTTATTCAACAAAATGCAGGTACAAAGAGCAGAAAATAGAGCCTAATACATTTTATCAGGACTAGTGTGTGAATGTTTGTTTAATAAGATAAACAGAATACATAAATAAAATATGAATACTTAGTAAGCAAAGATGATGAATTTTCGGACGATGTTTGATATCGGGTCGGAGGAATAGCTACAGGCTGATCTAATTTCTAGTTAAGTACCTCCTTATAGGCGACTCTATCGGCAGTGGTGCGCTTATACCGGGACTTAAGGCGGGTGGCACCATCGCAGTGCCCAAGTAAAACGTCTCGATATCTGCAAACTCGTTCCGTAGTTGTGAAAAGCTTCGCACCTGAATAAACCTTCGAATCATTACTTTTATCCGGCTCGAAGAACCAATATACTAGTAGTGCCGTGGCCACATTATCAGTAACAGGTAGTAGAGAAACGAATGAGACGTTTAATTAGGTCTTAGGTAGGAACTATGAATGGCGTCGGTGTTTCTTGCCACGAATAACTTGAGTACGTTCAAAGCAAGAATGAATAGGCATCTTCTAGGTAAGCGTACTCCAACATAGATCCTTGTCATCGTTTTCTATTAGGCATTTTTTTTAAATTTAAAAACAATATTAACCAAGCTGAACTTGACTAATATTCTCCTCTGTCCTCCAATAAGTGGATTGAATTTTAAAATGAGGTTCACTGCACGGGGCTTGCGCGGGGCGACTGCCCAGTGTTTACTTAGGTTACTAAGTGCTTCACTCGTGGATACACAAAACACAGTCGCATATTCATTTCAAAACTTGTAGGTTACCTCTTGTCCAGTTATTGTGTACATTCTTTTAGCCCCGCTCATTTTCAGCACTTGTCCTAAATCTTCCAGAACCTCCTCAAATGGTTGAGTTGTACGTAGATTGAGCAATACGCGACACTGCAAAATAAAACGCCATTAAATAACCGCAACAACTCTACGGTCAAGTAGCGCAGACTAATAATAAAAACCGGAAGGTTGAGGTTTCAAACCCTACCCGTTACAACCTACTCCTTTCCAAAAATGAACCGATTTCTTTGTTAATTATAAATATTATTACGCTTTATTTTTAAAACGGTATGATATTATTTGATGCTGAAGTGGAAATGGATGGAGCACATAGTTCAAAGAACTGATGGTCGTGGGGTTCCCAAGGTGCTGGAGTAGCACCGCAGAAGTGCAATGATGGTAGACCAAAAATAGAAGATTTTATTATTTTGATTTTTGCTCATTACGCGGTTATCTTGCATTGGTGTTATCTCTCTCTCGTTATACGTAGTGTTTATCTATCCTTCTTACATTTTTAATTAAAATTAGGATTGTTCTAGATTGCAGTCCTATTAGCTCAACAAGCTCTATACTCGTAATAAAACAACCGAGAAATCTGCCAGCCATTGAAAAGTTCCCAGTCGTCGGGTAGCAAATCGTAAGATTGATCGTCTTGTATTAATTAATGTTCTTTATGAAAGCATAATAACACTATAAGCTAGACTACGTGACCTCAAAAGAGCTATCGATGCCGGACCAGTGTTGAAACACCAAGGACTTATTGAAAGCGTTGTATTAAAACACCACGAGATTGTATTTAATGACTTTACGGGCACAATCAGTGCCTCGCACTCAATCAGAGTGGAAACACACTTATAACACGCATCGGCCCGATCTTACATCACTACATTACGTATTTTCTCTAACTAGTGACTCTAATATACCAATATAGACTAATATAGAACAAAATTACAAAACAAATAGTACATAGAACTCTGGCGAAGAATTTTCAAGGAGTATTTATTAGTAGAAAAACTGCCAGAAGCGAGCAAATGATCATTTAGGTCAAAAGTTAATTTTATTTTTATTAACATAAAAACCATATGACAAAAATTGATTTACGCATTTGTATAATCAAGGCTTCAGTATATCAACATTTCGCACGCGAGCTAATGATTTAATTTTTCTGACATCAACTCCCTATCTAGATTTAAAGACACGCAACTAGCCCTTTTAATGTTTACTCAGTTTTGAATAGGAGTGCTACAAGTGGTGAGCAATTGGAGCAAGTTCTTCGCATCGGCGTTGCGTCGATCTGTATTATTAGTATGTTTCCAACCTTAATTTTATAAGCTTATAGTGATATGGAGAATAAAAAACATACGCGATACAAAAAATCGTTTCGTGCAAGACTGCTAGTGTAATATTTTATTATGCGAGACGATAAGTGTTTTTCAGAACTTGTAGCAAATGTAACCAAAACAAAGGAATATATTAAAGTTTTTCAAACAGTAGATTTATGCACGATATCTTTTACTATGATATTCGGGTTGGGAAATTAAAATTCTTCGCATACATTTCCCTCGTGTAATTAAATCGCTACTATAGTTGTGACAGGTAAAGAATACAGTATGGTAATCTAAAATGTCTGAATAAAATTTCATTAGTGGACGTAATTATATCGTTCCAGTTCTTTTTGACGTAATTTTTATAAGAAAGTAGTATCAAAGAATATTCCATGGCCGTACCTGCTCGTCATACAGTCGTTAATTTTCAATTTTAGGTATCTTTACTGACGTATTTCTTAAAAATATAGACGCTGTAAGATAAGTGCAGTATAACGGTACATGTACACTGAAATGGAATCATTCCATTGCGGATCTATAGCGGACTATTCGGATAGCTGTCCCGATCTTCATCTGCAAGATACAGCTGCCGTTCTCAGACGATGCTGGTTATGCTTGAAGTAAACTGGTAAGAAATCCAATCAAGTTCGGAAACCTCTTTTGATCGGAAAGTATCGCCGTCGGACCCTGAGACGGACTGCTTGCAGGTGCCCGCGAGCGACCTCTCATTCGTCCCGGTTACCGTACCGCTGGCGTACCACATACCTGTATAGAATGATCCATGTTGTTGATGATCCGGATCACTCGGCCGCTAGTGTTCTTGCCGCCGCCAGGGGGTGGCGCGTCGGACTCTGCGACGGACTGCTTGCGGGTGCCCGCGCGCGACCACCCGCTCGTCCCGGTCACCGTCCCGCCGGCGTACCACATACCGTTCTTCTTGCCGTAACTCGCAGCCTGTTTACAAATAGGTAAGTGTACTCGGCTATAGATTGATTTTTTAACCCCTGACGAAAAAAGAGGGGTGTTATTTTGATAAGTGTATCTGTGTCTGTGTGGGTGTATGTATGTATGGATGTCGGGGGTGTTTTAAATATTTCAGTTTACACTTGTTTAATAACCAATCCGTTCCGTTAACCGTTGCACAGGTAACTACGAAGATTAAAACAACACTTCCTAACTGGACAATAACAATAAAGTACCCACTTGAAGTATAACAACTGTAGATAGAAATATGTGATACAACGTTCAACGTTGATCACATATTTCTATACCTATTATACGGTTTCAGTTTAACGTTGAAAAATCACATGGTGAGGAAACCTGCGCGGCTAAGAGTTTTCGATTCTCAATGATGTTTCAAGTCTGCCAATACATGGGCCATCGTGATGGACTATGGCCTATAACCTTTCTCTGATGATCATGAAAGAAAGGTACACATTCAGCGAAGTTTCAAATCTACCCCTGCAAAGCCGGGGTGGATCAACTCGAATTTACGCGTTACAGAAATTATGGGGCTAAATTTCATATCACTTACAGTAGATATAGGTGAGTAGGTATATAATCGTTTGAATCGGAGACCTTGACACGATTCGCTTGATTCACGACTTAGCAAACAATACTGCATATGCCTACATCGCATTATATTATGAAAAATGTGCTTGTACACGGTTCATGCTTTGAGTGTTTTCAAGTATCAAATAGGGGTCTACGAAAGTACGGCCAAAATATTGTGTTGTTTTAAATGTTATTAACTATTGTATTTATTAATACCAAACAAAGTACTCGTATCTTCACATCTACCGCAAACTTACGAATGTGCAAATGATGCGTTTTACAGAGGAGGGAACGTTCTGAATAAAATAGTATATTCTTTATATTAGGTGTAGGTACACAATATAAACCTACCTAACCTATGTATACTTCTTCTAATATATCTTCTTTTGTAAATATTTATATGTACATAAAAAATAAAAAATAAATAAATAAACAAATAAACATTTGAAAAAAAAAAAAATTATAAAATATTTTTCTATGCACCTCATAACGCTCCCCTGAAAAATGCATTTTTTGCAGATTTTTTTCAGGGGTTATTTAGTTTACTTTACCGTAGATATGATGGTACATAAAATAAGAAAAAAAGAATAGATGGTGGACAAGGAAACACGTGCTACGGTGTCGTAGCAGATATGTGCTAAAAGCCTAAGGCCTTTCACCGATTTCAACATTTTTACGCGGAAATTCAGAATTCTATTCCATTCCAACCAATTTTCGCTACGATTGTTTTTTCATAATTTCTTGTAAATACCAAGGCATTTAACCTACTTTACTTATGACTGTTGATTTCATGCAAGGTATAAGTAACATTAGGAACCGCCGTGGAATAAATTCTGTGCTACCAATGAAACTCTTATTAAAGAATTTCAGAAAAAACGTTGTTTATGGTCTGAAGTTAGTATTATTTACGAGTGTAACTAAACTGCTACGAATTTCACGTAATGTTATTTTAAGGTAGCTGACGGCACACTAGATCTTGCCCGCGACTTGGTCCGCGCGGATTAAGGGTCTTTGATTCCCACGGAATTCTTTGATTTTCTGTGATAAAATAGAGTCTATGTCTAATATTACATAGTAAAGTTTCATCAAAATCCGTCCAGTAATTTTTGCGTGAAACTGTACCAAACATCCATTCTGCCAAACTTTCGCGTTGATAAAAATATTTGTAGGATACGATTAAAACTCACCCTATTACTACCGACGATTATTGTCAAATTGTCGGCGCTTTTAGCGTAATACCGAATTCTTATTCGCGATATCTTGCACAATTGCCCGGCTGGGGCAACCGACGAGCAATCACTGACGATGGTAAACAAAACCCCCGCGATAACGGTCGAATTAAACTGACGTCCTTGAGCGATGGTACCTGCCGGTGGTCAACCTGCCCGATCGCCAAGGACACCTCTTATCGCGTACACGCGTGTTGTTAATTATAAAGTACAATCACTATAGCCTGCTCGACCACGCAAGATTCAAGGAAAGGGTTCTCTCCGTTTTAGTGGGTTAATTGTTGTGAATTTTGTTCGGAGTATTGAAGAGAGTGTTATGTCGCGGGCGAGGTCAAGTTAGAAATTGCTGCATAGCAAGTAGACTGCGGTGTTTTGTGGGCTTAGTACGACTGGAAATGTTAGATATTTGACGCTCTACGATTGATTTTTGTTGAAAATACAACATTATGGACGTACGTTAAATAGACAATGCACATTTTGGTGATACCTTCAAAGTTCAAACGAAACTACCACAGACGCTTTCAGCGGTGTTAATTCTTTGCTTCTATGGTCCTGCTGTGGTATTCTATTCTATGAAGGAATCCCCATGAGATATTACATATTGTATCACGGGGATTAAAAAAGTAAATTGAAAAAAGTTTTATTCAAAGATCATAAAATAAAGAAAATAGGCCTAGTTTGCATATTATTAGAGTCCTTGACCACGACACCATTATTCGCGCGTGAGGTTATTGATTCAGTGCAAGTAATTTTCACGGAACAATGGAATTGACTAATAGAAGTGATCGCGACTTTCAGCAATAAGAGGAATATGAGATAGAGATAATTTTGTAGCTCAGATAAACAGCAATATAACTAAGCCAGTTTTAAAAAGTAACCAATACTAAAAAATTAAGTTTATTACATTTTTTTAGGTATCACTACCCTTTTACTATTAGTAACTAAGTAACTATAATATATGTATTTTCTTCTTACTATTAATTAATATAAAATACGTGTATGTATGTACATTGTACATGTATATACTACCGACATAAAAATTATTCCGGCCGGACGCGACACTCGCAAAACATTGAATATGTAATGTATGTATAATGAAATAGATTATGTGAAAACCAAACAAGATTCCGCCATTATTTAACTTCCTTAAATTAGTCGTTAGTTAAAAGGAAAATAAAACACACAAACTGTTTCTTTACTTATGTGAGCAATCAATAGCAATACATACCTAATATTAGGAATTGGGTTAAATATCCCTAACTTATGGTTTCAAATCCTTTAAACCGACTATATTTTGCATGGAATCACGAAGTACCTTATTATAGTGTATTTTGTTTCAATCTGTGAATTTTGATAAAGTTTCAAGAAAGAGTACATTCTTCTTACATTTTTCTGAAGTTGCAATGCTTTAAGCAGTACTTATAGCCCTTGAATCATCCATCTGTTCGTAACAGGCGGTGTGGGGGCATTTTACAAATACTTTGATGAATATTATGTTCCCTTGGTAATATTAGACTGTGAACTTATGACTCCGTTGTGTAAACTGGCATAGTTATACCTGGGAATGGGTAGAACCCGCCGTAACAGCTTGAGATACACTTTCACTCTATTCACTTTAATAAAATGAAATTAAAAATTCAGTGAAGTGTGAACACATTTAAAGGTAGCGACAGCGTTTAAATTGGCTGGGATATAACTATGAATGGCTTCTCGTTTTGTCTGCCATACATCAGCTAGATGAGAGCCTGCGGTACCAACTTGGGCACCACATTTTCACTTTTTAACCGACTTGCAAAAAAGGCGGAATTTCTTAATTCGTCGGATTTTTTTTTGTGTATGTTCCCTGATTACCTACTCGAAGATGCCTGAACCGATTTGGTAGATTTCTTTTTTTGTTTGAAGGGGTATATACTTCTATTGGTGGTGCTATTGTCATCAGGTCAGGATCTGATCATGGGATCCCGGCGAGGGAACTCTCCAAATTTTATAGTGTGCCTATATGTATACCAACTACTAATACTTAGGTACGCTGTAAGCATTGAACCTTTTTAATTCATCCAAGTATTCTTTTATATTCCTTTTTTCTCTCTCTTCTGTTTGTATTTTTTCCTTTTGTGTTTCGTCTAATTACTGTGACTGCTGTGCTGTAAGTGGCACTGCCGTGCTAATTGGACAATAAAATAAATAAATACCAAGTATATATTGATATATACTTCAAGTCGGTTTTATTTCACTTCTGTAATTATAAGTAAACATACTTACAGGCGGCTCCGGCGTGTATACTGGCAGAGATATGACTGTGAATGGCTCTTCGTCGCTGTCTTCCATAGAGTCAGCTGCGTAGAGCCAGCGGTACCTGCTCGGGCGCCACACTTTCGGTCCTTTATACACTTTTACGTTTAAACGACACTTGGTTAATTACTGTTCGTTTTTGGATTTAAAAATATCAAATTATTCCTTACCTACTTTCTAAGACAGTTTACAAAGCACTATGTTCACATATATTAGGTCTTCAGTTTATTTTATTTCATCACTTTAACTGTATGAATTTTTTAGTTATGATAAAATTGAAGTTAAGAGTTTTTTCAGCTCAGTTGGGTTACCTTCTAGGAATAAAATAAAAAATAGGTATATGCAATATACATCGTAGGTATGGTTCCCGCGCGTTTTTGAATGTTAAACGCTTACTTGAAAGTTACATTATAAAGTCACTGAACTTGGTCGTGAGATCGAACGTAAATAAAGTAAGTTTTAGAATCATGATTATGGTAATTTATTTTATTTTAATTTAAGTGATTGTAATCATAATGGAATGGATAACATAAACGAAAGTTTTAGGTGAAATGAATACTATGTGTAAACGCTAGGCAGCTAACAAACAAAGAATACTCGTAGTATCTCCAAATGTCATTCGCAATCAACTAAACTTTTTTTGAGTTTAGTTGATTGCGAATTTTTGAGTTTGTTGAGTGAGAACATATTAAATATAACTATTTAATATGTTCTCACAAACTCCAAACCAAACTCCAAACTCCCCGACCTTATTAAAGTTTTTTTTATATAATATACTAGCTGATACCCTCGACTTCGTCCGCATGGATTTAGTTTTTAAAATCCGGCGGAAATTCTTTGATTTTCCGGGATAAAAAGTAGCCTATGACACTCTCCAGGTCTTCACTATATTCATGCGAATCACATCGATCCGTAGCTCTGTTGCAGCGTTATTGAAGGACAAACAAACACACTTTCGCATATATTAATAAGGATAGACCAGCGCTTGACTGCGATAACACCTGATTGAAAGTGAAGCTGTGGGCTAAGATGGAGTACACTTCACAATGCCTTGCGATACCGATGACAGAGCCGCGCATTTGCTGGATCACCGCTCGCTGTAGGCGACACAGGATCGTCCCGAAAGACCAATGTCCAGCAGTGGACGTCTAATTAAGGTTAGAAAACGTTAGTTTATTGTTAAAGAAAATGCTGTCGTATTGGCCATGCAATTGACGTCACACGTAGGAATCCATCGTACATTTGCATATAAAGTGTAAACGTTATATTATCGTTGATTTGAACGGAAAATTGCAGGGCACAGGTTGATGATACCTTGAGATCCGGCCAGGGCAGGTACACGAGTCGCCTTGAGAGATTAACTTCAATGTACATAATCTGAACTTCCAACATGAAAATGTAATTTGATATGGTAATAAAGTTGGAGCGGGTTATTGCGGTATTTAGTTGCAATGAGTCTTTAATTTTGTTTTTAGAGGCTCTAGCGTGACTTGTGAAGTTTATCTTTTTTTATTTGATGTCAAGCTAATCCTTGACTGTTATCTCACCTCATGGTAAGTGACGATGCAACCTAAGATGGTAGCGGGCTAACTTGGAAGGGGTACAGCAGTGTACATTCAACCCATACCCCACAATCGGTTTCTACACGCCATCGTCCCGGAACGCTAAATCGTTTGGCGGCACGTCTTTGACGGTAGGGTGGTAACTAGCCACGGGCAAAGCCTCCTACCAGACCAGAGACAATTTAGAAATTATAAAGTCCCAAATTGCTCCGCCGGGAATCGAACCCGAGGCCTCCCAGTTATAAAAGATTCTTCATTTACAACTCAGCTGTATTGAACTCCTGTAGATTGATTAACATCTTCCATTTACGCGAGCTTTGTTCTAATTTATGACGTTAGCAATTTAACCTTTTATACCTAATCTTTAGTTATACCTACATACTTGCGAAAATATCAAAACGATTTATGAAAAAGTAAGTTTTTTGAATACCTATTATACATTATATTGTTTTACCCGGCGTTGCCTCTTGTGCTGTCAACGGTAAATATCGAATTTGTCACGCGATATTACTTGAGTCACGTAGGTAACTACGTGTAAATTGTATGAAATATACAGAAATAAAGCGAGAAAGTGAAAAGAAGCTTTATATAATACATGTATTCTCATCGATTTGTTCATACTGGCAAGCTGATTTCTATGTATCTACCAATGTATGCTGATCTTCCACTATGGGCACCTACCTTTTATGTCTTCTTCTTTATCCACCAATAGACGTGCACAGCTGGGCATAGGTCTCTTGCGTGAGTATAGCGCCGCCTGAATCCAGCGGCTTCCTGCGACCCGTTTGATGTCGTCGGTCCATCTAGTAGGGTGTCAGCCAACACTGCGCTTCCCGGTGCGGCGTCGCCACTCCAGCACCTTGGGACCCCATCGACTATCAGCTCTTCGAACTATGTGCCCCGCCCTTCATGTGACACTTCTTTTATGTGTGTTAATAAAAATTATATCCTTATTACTTTTTGCCCGAGATTTTATCCGCATGAAGTTAGATTTTCCAAAAAACCCGGAAATCCCGGAATAAATTAGCCTATGTCACTCTCCAGGTCTGCAACTATACTCATGCAAGAAATGCCGTCGACCCGTCGTAGATCTGTTGCGGCGTGATTGAAGAACAAACCAATAAGGAGAGGAGTCTTTGACAATAACTTTTCAAACTTCTATAAAATCCTTCGGATATATAAAACATGTACACTTTAGCATTAAGGCCATCCTTACTCCGTAAATTAACTGTCTTTTTTTGGATTTAGGTAAGTATGTATTTTTTGAATAGATACATAAAAATTGCTATAAGGTTCAATGAACTTATCCAGATGCTTAAGCGACGGCGACGGTAAAGGACCAAAAATCCATTCATTAATTACGTATTCTTTGATGTTTATAACAAAGAGATAAAAATTATAACATTATTAAAATTATTGTAATTACTTTTGAACTATGAAACTGAAAGTTTGAAAAACTACATTACTTACTAACAAATCTGCACTGTATTTAACACCTAAATAAAAATTAAAAAAAATTATGGGTCTCTCTGTGATTGTTAAGGAAGTAATATCTATTATTATGATTGTTTTAACAATTTTATCAAACCTTTGTCTGTTTATTCAAATGCTATTAATATTGATGATATCCGTGAAATAACCTACATGATAGTGTAATATAACAACAATAATAATAATGAAGTATGTACCCAACTTAAAATGATTTTAAATTTTCATCAAAGTATGCTATATATAATCAATTCTTATGTACGTTTTGATATAAATTAAAATATCAAAATATTATCACAATATCTTCAAAAAACCACTTATGCCACTTTCACTCAGCCAGCACGGTATCGGAAATTCAATTGCAACCGATCACAAAGATACGTCGTCGTTTCAGGCCGCCATATAAGGTACTAGACCCAAGTACAACAGCTGATGAATCCGCACCAACAAAACAAAGCATTAATTGCAACTAATAAAACGCCTTAAGCGCCACAATCGAAAAGGAAAAAGAGATCTTATTTTAAAAGATTAAAGTTGTAAATTGCACGCGAAAGCTCTGCGCATAGCACGGTTGGATAGCAGCGACTGCTTAGATTTGAATACGCCGTTGGCGCGGAACGGTCGACCGACCAAGGTCACTCTCGGCTAATCCACGCAATCCCAGCAGCACAGTACACCACTAAACCGATATAAATCGAAACTTCATAATTAAAAGCCCTTTATGGTGGTCTCACGTGCTGCGAGTATTAAGGAAAGGTTACAAAACGACACGCGACGCGATAAGCTTATTCAGGATTACGCATTACAAAATTAAGTGAAATTAGGCGAAGGTTGCATCAAACATGGGACCTTGATCCAAATGTCTGAGCTGCCCAGTCATTTTCTAGACATATTTGTAATTTGGAACCTTGTTAAGACTGATACAATCTATGTATTTGTATAAGTTATACCTACAACCAAGTTAAAATAATTGAATTGGTTGAAAGTGAAAAGCTTTCAAAAGGGATTTAGTAGTATTGTGGCAATGTGGATTGGTAGACTTCACACACTTTTGAGAACATCATGAAGAACTTTTCTCCATAATGTTCTTCAGGAAACTTGCAATAAGAGTTACTCTCAATGCAAGTTTCTTCAAGATGTTTCCCTTCACCATTAAGGCAAACGATATTCAATTTCTTAAAACGCCTACGAAAAGTAGGTACAAGTCTTATGCCCCTTTTCATCAACGTTCTCTAACTTAGTAACTGACTAACTAACTTAGTAACTAAGCCTAAGTAGATGACGCTTTCTGTTAATTTCATTTTCACGAAACTTCAAGGGGCACCTAAATGTGAAAATGACATTAGGTAGGGGATTGTATTTAGAGGCTACCTACGAAAAGAGACTCCTATTTAGAGGATGATTTGATAATGATTGGTGAAAACGGGCATTAGGCTTATTTTGCTTTTACAATGTTTTAAATGCAACGTTCTCGTGCAATGCAACATAAAAAAGCGATAAGGAGCTGTTCGTACGATTACGTGCCGTCGATAGTTTACGTGTGCACTTCCTTGCAATTTCGCGTTACGGGCTTAAACGCTATTCGACGCTTGACCCATATCCTTAATTTCGACAGCCCTCCCTGTCTCCCAGCTTAGAGCCGTAATGGCGCAACAGTTAGCGAGGACTTAAAACCGAAATGTCGACTGTTCAATCCCTACCTATTGTTCTACTGTCGTTCAAACTTGAAATAAAAGCTTAACGTTTATTTGGAAGGGAGTCATAAAAGGTTTTCCCAAAGCAATTTCCTATACTTTTTTTTGTTAAATACATAGAATAGCGCTTGACTGCAATCTCACCTGATAGTAAGTGAAGATGCAGCCCTTTTTTGTCAGATTATAAAATGCTCCTAGTAAAACAAAATCTAGCTTTATGAGCTACTAAATTTTGCCTGCGGCTTCGCTAACATTAAGTTTGATTTTCAAACTTCTACACTACCCCCTTAGGGATTGAATTTTCAAAAATCCTTTCTTAACGTATGCTTAAGTCATAATAGCTATCAGTATGCCGATTTGTCTAATGATTTGATAGATCAGTTAGTCAGACAGTCAGTCGGTTAGTCGACTGACCTTTTCCTTTTATATATTTATAGACAAAGAGAAGATAAATAACAACAAACATATTAGAATATTATAAATGCGAAAGTTTGGATGGATGTATGGATGGTGGATTTTTAACTTAACCACCACTACAGGCCTTCGCACATGTTCTTTAAGCTAAATATGAACGAGTACATACCCTTGATGTATGGCCTAGTTGTGACAATGCTTAATTTTAAAGTCGGGTAAATGTACCTACATCTACAATATGATATAACGCCTCGGTCATTAAGATGCCGCAACTTTGTTTTAGTAATATTAGGGACCATCTTTCATAATGTCGATCAAGAAAGATAAGCTGAGGAAATTTTGCTGCTCTACCAGCAAAATTTCCTTAAGACATTAAAGATACAACATGGTATTATCATTATGTTGTATTATTTTATATTACATAATTTTATTAACACTAGCTTTTATTAGTCTGAAAAAACAGACTGATAAAAATTTAAAAAATTATGTTGCAACAAGTACCTATTATTCCTCAAATTATCATAATATATAATAATAAACGTTGCACAGAAGATAATTCAATTTTCTTTATAAAGATGTGCAGAAAACCTACCAGAAAACCCTTTTTAAGATTGTACTACGAAGCGCTACGAAATGCTACGCCGAGCTACGCCCATACTAACCCGAGAATTCTGTTTATCTTTGCTCTCTAAAATCTTTATTTTCCATTTACAAAGAAGTTCATTGATATTTAAAACCAAGCGGTAGGACAATAATAAATACTTATAACTTCCTAGGAGTCCTATCCTAGGTACGTAGGAAAAAGTCTATGCACTAGGAATTGCCTTGATGCATATTAAGTGCAAGGTGGTGCATTGCCCCCGCCATGGTGTCGTTGCCAAGTTTGCTGTATTGTAGGGTCACCATTGATGTGTTACTATTAGGACAGTGTTTAGACTCTAGATAAAGGCCAATAAAACATGAGTAAGTACGTTTCGAACGCCAAGTTTCCCTTTAAAACTATATGTGAAAAAATGTGAATAATCAAACTATTAGGGCCTAAATTATATTAAATTACTTTATTTTTATTAATGCAAAATTTAAAGACGTTTTCGTAATACTTAGATCTTTTTATTTTCATAAAATTTTATTTACTTATTTCCAGACTCAAAATAACTGCAAATAATTAATTAATATTCTACAAGTACTCGTATTTAGACTTTGGTAAATCTTAAGTTTAAAGCTGTATAAAAGTGTAATGGCATCATTAAAGTATTTCATCCAAAGAACTCGCAAATGAAATTTCTTTGGAGTTAAAATGTCCATCAATACAGAATAATATCTTAGAATACCGCAATATATTGCAACCCTACTTTATGAACTGGCACTCATGATCAAGCGATCACCCATTATGGACGAGCCGCACACGTTTTCATTGTCGCAAGATCGCCGATCGCCGATTTTCACCAAAACTGGCTTCTAGTTCGGCGAGATATAATTTAAAGCACCAGCTTATAAATTTTTGAATTCATAAAAACACGCAATACATTTTTTAACACAAAAAATGCGATAATATTAACTGCAGCAGTTTAGTAGCCTCTACATCTACAACATTGGGTATGCCAAAAAAACGCCAATGACGTCATTATTACTTATTGTTATCACTTAACAAGACTTATTCGTTATTTAAGGACCCTTGCGACACACATTACGTTTCACTAATGATATTTTCAGTACTGAGAAATAAAGTATTTCGGTGTGTGCGGCTTGTGCGGATAACACGTGTGGTTCGAATGTAATAATATACGATCAGCATTAACATGCCTACTATACTTCAAAAAGACTTCTCCGGCAAGTCTTTACATTACCTACACATAAACAAAGGAGTGTTTTCTTTCTTGATTTACATAATGTGGTCACATTTATCAAAATAATGATACGTTTGAAACTAAGTTTTAATATATGAGTGATTTATACTAACATTTTCCTTCAGGAAATTCTCAGAAAGCCTAATCTGTCCGTTCATTTGACGGTCCGCATTGTTTATCTTGACCATCATAAAAAGCTTTAACCTTGTCATGTTATGGGGGAGGGAAAACTACTAATGAAAATTCTACATAATTTCCTAACTACTTTTTCCAAATAAGCGAGGAGTCCGCATAATTGTTTTCATAATTTCCTGTCGCATAGAAAATTACCGTCGTTGTTGTCAAGTGGTTAAAATGCTCCGAATTCTGATCTTCAAGGGTTGCGGATTCAACGCTTTCTGCGGTATGTCTCTTGATAAACTAGCCGCGACTAGTGACCACAAAGGCATATCGTCAGAACAAGAAGGGTTTAGGCCATAGTTTATTAAGCTATCTGCAGGGTGAGCATGGGCAGGAGGTCGGATTGGTTTCAGTCTTTCACCGCTTTCACCGAGCGCTAAGCAAGTGACATATAATTTTTTGAACGTCGAACCCGCTCTCACCCCGAAAGGGAGACTGAAATCTTTAAAAACTCCAATTCATCTATTGACACATAGATAGACAACGTCAAATTACCAATGTACCTACAATATATGATAATAATGCAGGAGGATTTTTGAAATGCAATCCATTGCGCGCCCCGCCGTTATTTGCGCGAACCCAAGCGGCGCGGCGCCTAGCTTATAAATTATTAAAAAAAAGCTTAATTTACTGCCAAACGAGCAAGAAGTCCGCATAATTGATTCCATAATTTCCTGCCGCCTACTTAAATTACTTTTTGGCGGAATTCGTAACAATTAGCGAGTTGTCGACGTCGATTTAAAGTAAACTAAAACTAAACTAACTACCTACTAATTATTTTATAGTTAGGTACGCAATCAAAATGCAAATGTCTCAGACGGTGCGTGAGGTTCTTATCCTGTGACCCAAATCACAAGGACGTGGCCTCGTGGATTTATACTTCTATACTTCTAAGAGTAAACGTTACGTAAATACTCGTACCTTTGCCAATAGATGTATTTAATTCCTATGTCTTTAATTATTTTTCAGTAAGTTAATGAAAAAATTAAGTTTTAAGCTTAAAAAATCGTATTTTGACAACTTAAAACATATGTTTCTTAGGAATAGAATATATTATATATTCTATATCTATTAAACATACATTTTAAATTGTCAAATCAATATGATTTTCTTACATTATAAAGCAGTTAACTTTTTGTTTTTAAGAATTTGCTTTTTATATTATATAATATACTTTCGCGTAAGTAAAAAAGTATTGTTTCGGACTACATGTGTTTTAGTTATTAAATGTAGCATGGTTTAAAAATTATTACAATCGATTTGGTTAGTGATTTAGACGACAGTATTTACAGCTTCTTTTCTCAGTAACAAAAAATAACGTTCACATTATGTATGTAACCTGTTTACATACTATTGTATACATTTCTGTGTACTGGGGTTTCATATTCTTGAGGCATTTCAGGGTAGGTATTTAAGGGTGAAATGTAGGTATGTAGATTTTGTAAACTAAAATAATTACGTACCTGAACGTATTCGCTTAACCCATTTGCTATGGATCACGCATGTGGCATAATAATATTATGTGCAATTAAAATACACTGTTTCTAGCTACTGTGGTTACAGTAATTAATTCTTACGTCCAATAACTGTGCCGCCTGGATCTTAAAGTTGGTCACATTATGGTAATTAAATAGAATATCAAAGTTTAGAAATTATAGCTATCCAGTTGACCCGGCTTCACACGTGTGTGTTTTTACAAGGGATCTAAAAATGTACAAGTTTAGGTGGAGGTAACTTGAATAAATGCGTTAAATACTTAAAAACTATGAGTTATAGAGATTCTCATTGTCAAACAGACATACCTACGCAACGGACTGAATTCATTTTATTTATGTAGCAAGTAGGCTACGCCATACTACATTACTATATTATGGTATAGCATGATGCGTCATAAGCATAGCTATAGCCAACATAACTTAGTGTGAATGTATGCTGAGCAATATTGTTGTGCATATAATATAATATTTGGTTTGCTATACATTGTAACGTATTCTGAAGTGCCCATTATACTAGGTAAATGAAAAATAATCAAAACTAACCTTGAAAGTCTTGTAAGATGAAACTACGTAAGAAGCTCCGTCCTCCAGTTCTTCCAGTCTAAACTTTCTATCACCATCCATTCCGAAGATAAATCTCGCGCCTCTGGGTAGTTCCAATCTCTCGGACAATCTATCGAGAAGCGCATCCATAGATACCAAGTCTCTACCCAATTTGAATCGGAACTCGACGCCCGGATGGAAAGGGTCTCCATTTCTGTAGAAGGTGACACGTCTGGCTTTCCAATAGTTTAGGTTAGCGTAGCGACTGGCTGGTTCGGGTCGGTCTATTCGATCAGTTCTAATATTGGGACGCGTAGGTTCTGAGCCTTCTGAGATGTCGTCGGGGCGCTGTGGCGGTGACGGCGGGCGGGAAGGGCGCCAATCGGGGGATTTCTCGTCATCGGAAGGCGGTTGCGGGTCCGGCTCGGGCTGCGGCGGTTCTGGAGCTGCGACGGGTTCCGCTGCAACCTGGGGACGGAGGCGAGGTTGGCGCGGCTGGCGCTTAGTCAGCACTCGACGCGACATGACCGCTGACTACTCGGCCGTCGACTGGGCGGCCGCCGGGTGGACGGCACTGCGCTCGTTTCGCTTTATCAGCTGATAACTACGCATGTGATGCATAGCCGGCATGGCTTTCATTCATGGCATCCATTAAATATATTACCTATCCGATTGTTCGCGAGTTTGCCCCTGTACGAGTACCTACCTATGTATATGTAGAGTCAGTAAACGATAACAATCATTATAGTAAATAATAATTAGGTACTTCTAAAATTAAAACTAAATTAAATCTGATGCTTTATCCATGTCATCGCAGCACAGCATAGTATGTACGTTAGTTTATAATAATTCAATTTATCCATAATATCCAAAAGATGGTAGCGTATTCCTTCTGGATTATCAAACTAATTAATTGACTAAGGTAGTATAGTAATTAAACTTGTTACTTTTATTAAAATTACTTATACATTGAAACGAAAGAGGCCAGCGTGGTAACTTGGTAAATCGCCAGTTATTATAACGACCTTATTTGCATAATGCTATACTGTAAAATAATAATTGTTGACATTGATCATACTTTGACTATTTTGGTAGGTGACTACCTACTGAATATGATTGAGTTGAGATTAAGTATATTCTGTAAAATACTAACCATACCTACTTAATTTTTAGGGTTACGTACCTAAATGGTTAAAAGTAACCCTTACGACTTCGTTGACTTCCAGAATAGAATAAAAAAGTTTTTTTTTTTCAAAAACACACACTTTATAATGTGGCTTTTCGTAGAGTCTCGTAACTCTACCAATAAGACTCAGCGATTGTTTTTTTTTTACTCGACTAAGTTAAAAGGAGGTTTTGATTATAGCAGTCTATGTATGGATGTGTGTATGAATGTATATATGTTCCACCTTAGAGCCTAAACTAGTGAGACGATTTTGATAAAAGGGGTGTCAGTTGATTCGTTATTATAATTGGGTTGCCATAGACTACATTTTATACAAACAAAATCAAAATAACAGCTATTACATCCAATTTTCCTAGTCGGGATACAGTTTTCAGACTTTCCTCTTTGCTAAAAGTGTGTTTAGTAATATATTCTTAGCTAAGTCAATCCTCGAGATGTACTTAACTAACCTAGATTTCCAAAAATATCACATAACTAGCTGATGCCGCGACTTCGTTCGCGTGGATTGGGGTTTTTCAATTCTCACGGCAACTCTCTTATTTTTTGGGATATAAGGTGTATTATTTCAGGCTATAAACTATATCTCCACCAAATTTCAGCCAAATCGGTTCAGTCGTTGCGGCGTGATTCAATAACAAACATCCATCCATACATATATCCAAACTTTAGCATTTATTAGTAGGATTCCAGAGATGTACTTAGCTATAAACCTAGATTTTCAAAAATATTACAACTTTATTCATAATTTATATTTAGTTAGCGTTTATTCATCTGAGATTTTCTAGATAAGCGTAACGAGTTCAGCCCTTGCGCGTGACTAACTAACCCGAGTCACGACTTTCACGTTCCACCTTAAGTTATGAAAGATCCCATTTTTTCAAGCTTCACCCTACATCGTTATATGAATCATGGTAATATTTGAATCACATAGAAAAAAACGTATGGTTAAAGCGAACGAGTTTTTTATTACCATAATTAAAATGTGCATAAATTACGGATCTAAATATTGTTACTCGTGATATTAAGAACCATTTCGTGACAAGAAAATTATATTTAACAATTAAAAAAATACGAGTACATTTCAGAAAATAGTCTTCTTCAATAAATATTTTAGCAGCAAGAAACTTTAAAAATTATCTTTCTCAGGTTCCTTGCTGGTCCTTTTTGACTGAAACGGCATTACAAACCAGTGGTAGATTTACTTGACAATTCAAATTGTTCAATTCACATTGTTAAAGTCAAAATTTCAATCCTTAATATCGATACAGTATATGTGAAACGTGAATTGTTTTTGAATTTAAAGTGAAATAATTATTTTGTGCAAGCGATCCAATTTCCTGCTTAGTTTTTGTCTAAAATATTCCCATTTTAGTTCAAAACTAAAACAGGTAAATATGACCTATTATGCATAACTTAGTAGGTAATATTAAATTAGTATAATAACGTATAATATACTATAAATTACGGTCATACTTACCACCGCTGTAGCAGCCATAGATTCCTCAGACGCCATGTCACTGACAGAAGACCACTTCAAAATACATCGACCATCACTAATCTTCACTCAAATCAACTACAAAATTCCGTGCCGTATGAAATACAAGCGAAAATTTGCCGCCAAAACAATATTACAACAGGTACTACGGTCCGCGTTCTAATTCAACTTCTACCAATGGTATTAAGATTTACATAATTTTGGTATTAGTATAACTTTTGGTAATTCAATGGTGGTATAAGAGTGGTGTGAGAGTTGTTGGGAAATAAAGGATTTCCTCGCAATGGGAGTGTAGTCGTCCGGCTATGTTTTGAGAAAGCAATCGAGTGACCGTTTCGTGGTGGCAGCGTGGCGGGGTGGCGCGGCCAGCGCTCCCGTTCGCCTTACAACCGCACGACATGCAAAGAATTCAATACCCGAATACAGGAGAATTACGAGGATAACTCGCTAGTGTTTTGGTATATTTTCCTCCCTAGTTTCCCTCATGAACACCAGACTTATTAGATAGAAACAGGCGTTACTATGCGGAATTTTATGATAGTACTGAAAGAAAAAGTAGTAGTTTGCTGTAATCCGCCAACCAGAAAAAATCTATATAGCAACACGCGCCGCCCGCGTTTTAAACCGACGTTTGTCCAGAAAAGAAAAAATACCTATGCCAACATGTGATACGAGTTTTTTCAACAAAAGGGAGGAGGTAATCGAATCATCGCAGATTTTTTTAATTTTTTCCTTAGACTTAGGTGCAGCATGAAAAACAGCAGAAAACCATAAACAGCATTTTTACCGAAGTACTCGTAATATTGACGCATACATCCAAAATGCATGTTTCACTTGTTTATATCATATTCACAAAAACAATGTGGTCTTGCCGCTGTAACGGGCAAATGTCGCCGATCGGTCATAGTCATATACATAGCTATAATACATGTAATTTGGCGTGCTTATATTTTTTCCTTTGAACGGTTGTTTGCTGTTTGTTATCGGTTTCGTAATAATTAAAGGTAATTTTCGAAGAAATTCCCTTCCTACCTACACAGATCTCGATACCGATATGGGTAAAGCTCACTTTTGTTTTTCAATGACCTGTGTATAAATGTAATCTCTTGGGAACGACTTTGCTGTATCACAAATACTATCAATTTCTGTATCATTATTAATGATTATTTAGAGTTAATGCATTGCATTAACTCTTAATATATAAAAGGAAAAGGTGACTGACTGACTTACTGGTCTATTTAAAGTAATTATACAAAAACCCAGCCGACCGAAGTAGCGTAGAGTTTCTTGTAGTGGGTATTAAATTAAATTCTCTCAGTTTTTTATAATAATGAGCCATTATACTTACTGTGACATTTCGAAATTGATTTATTGCTTTAAATACTTAGTTACTTTACATGAAAAAGAGCACGCAAGCTGACTTGCAAGAGCTTGCAAGTGGTCAATCTGAACGCATTATGAATATAAGTAGGCGTAGGTAAGTAAAAGTACAATTTTATAGAATACTAGACGATGATCGCTACTTCGTCCGCGTGGATTAAAGTTTCTTAATTCCCGCGGGAACTCTTTGATTTTTCAGGATAAAATGTAGCCTATGTGTTATTGTAATCCTGGATTTGATCTATCTCCATTCCACAGCCAAATCAGTTCGTTGTGCGTGAAGAATTTACAAACACACACACACACACACACACACACACACACACACACACACTATCGCCTTTATAATAATATTAGTTTGATGTGATGTGAAGTACTATTTGAAAATGAATACGTAGGGGATGCATGAGAATTTTTCTTCTGTGATCGCTGATGCTGAATCATTCATACATACATGAATTATTGGCTCGCGAATTTGGATCCCTTCCATTTGTAATTTACATGATAATAAATAAAGTGAAGAAGAGCAGCAAAAAGCTGACTTAGCCACACACACATATATATTTTTTTGCGTTTTAAAAATCTTATTTCTAAAACAAAACTGGTTCTATCCTACGGAAGTCGGTTAACAAAAAGAACGGAAACATAAGAAAATGCATCTTCAAACAGAAATGACCTTGTTCCATTATATGTTTGGTGATTTGTTTCATTTTGCTTATATGTACTGTAAAAAACTAATATATTAGGCCAGCTCACTTGGTTGGTTTCATTGATAGGTATATCTTCAGATGGTAATATTTTATTCTGCATTTTTGTCCTTCTCTATCTATCTAATTGATTCAGTTGAAATTACACTACAATACATAGAATCGGCTGAAATGCATGAATAATAATGAGCTATTACACGGTAATTCTTCACCATTATGTATTTAAATAATTTTTTATATTTGCATAAGCGATTTGATTCTTAGTTGCGCCTTTCGCGTGATGTAGACTGGGTAATAATATATACTTAGTTGAAGTACATTATACTGACTAGCTGATGCCCGCAACTTCGTCAGTTTTTTGAATCCCATCCATATTCCGAGATAAAAGATATTCCATGGAAGGAGATAGCCTGCATCCTGAGAAATGACCCTCAGGATGCAAGCTATCTCCTTGTCAAATTATGTCGACATCGATTCAGCAGTTTAGGCGTTAAAAGGTAACAGACAGACAGAGCAATATTGTATCTACCTATATACATTTAGTATCTAGTTGATGCCCGCGATTTTGTCGGCGTAGATTTTGATTTCCCGGGATAAAAGTAGCCTATTCTTCCCCAGGATACCAGCTATTTTTCCCACATTTTGTCGAAATCGGTTCAGCTGTTTATGCGTGAAAAAATAACAAACAAAACGATAAAATTACTTTCGCATTTGTAATATTAGTTTGGATAGTTTGTATGCTCAGAATAATTTTATAAAATTAAGCTGTTAATAACTAAAGATTTCTTGTCCTTTTCTGACTCTTCTAGTAAAGTAGTACCTATGTTATATAATCAAAAAAAACTTTGAAATATTCCACATTATTGTTGAAAAACGCATCGAAATCCATTTTGTTTTACCCAACCTTCAGATTGGAATCATTAAAGTTTTGAAGTTACAAGGGAACACACAAACAAACGTACAGGGAAATTGTTTTAGAGAAGAGGACTTTTTTTATTGCATTTATGAATATCAAATTACTAATTATCGACTTTGAATTACAAAATAATTGAATTGGCGTTGAATTTTTTAACGTATCTCTTTACGCTACGAAGGTGCTACGATTCGTAGGACTTTCGTAGCATAGATATAAAAGTTTCTAAAGTGTCTTGGCTTCGAGTCAATTGAAGTTTCGGCTAATGGTTGCGTATATCGGTCGTACATTCGAACACATAATATATTACCAGTATGGGGATACTTTGGGATAGGTGTACAATTCTAAGGGCAAAACTATGCGACGCTGATAAAATATGTTACAACGCTGACAATAAGAATAGTGCGTGGCTAATAAAAATAATAATAAAGCCCTTGTATAGTATACGACAATACCTAAATAAAGAATAATTTCAACATCCACAAAACCGTGGGGAGTCATCAATAAACAACCAATAACGGAAGCGCTATTAACCATTAATCGCGGAAAACCGGGCAACTTTGAACTTTATATAACCTAGTTCCAAAATACATTTTACTTCGTGAGTATGATTTAACCATCGGTGACAAACGGTGACTGACACTGTCATAACAATCGCGCATCTTTGTGATTGGCCGGTGGGGTAGCGAGCAGACAACGCCCTTACAGTTATACACGCCCAGCATCGCGTTACTAGGCAACCCCAGTTGTTGATCTGAGGGTACAGGACAACATGATAACGAAAGAATGCCTATAATATGTCGTTATATTTTCTGTAATCGCAGGTTTTGTTATATCTACTTAACTGCGACTTCGCATGGACTTATAATAAGTTTTTTAAATCCCGTTGGTTTGCCCCGATTTTTCGGAATGTATAGTACCTATCCTATGTTCTTCCACAAAATCCAAGTACTTATCTCCTTGCCAAACGAAATCGGTTAAGGCTTTGACATGAAAATGTAACAGACAGAATTACTCACTTCATTGTTTACAATCTATATAATTAAATTAGATATATCTAAGTATAAAAATTTTAGAATTTGACTAGAAACTAGCCGGTTAGCTTTGACTTTGAATACCATTGCTCAGTCGCAAGAAGCCACACGACACGTCGCATAAATATGGCGCTCTACAAAACCGAGTCTGGGTGATTGTCTTCTTTCTGAAGCTCAATGTGTATGAAGGTAATAACTACCACTCAAAATTTTAGATCGCAGCAAGCTTAAATCTCAACGGGACCAGAGTGTACGCTCTGTAAAACTAGGTTTAAACTCCAGCCACAAATGTCTTCCTCCTAACACAGAAGAAAGAAATTAATTAGTTGTGACGGCGACCGCAGTCTGCAAACCGCAACCGCAGCAGGCGACAGGAAGGCTTGGTGCGGCATGTGTTTTTATTTGGTTTGCAGTTTACGGTGCTCTTTGGTATACCTTAACTTGACAAACATTGCGCTAAACAGTCATAAAAGGCCTAGTTTCAAAATGAAAGGTATACCTACAAATTATTACATTTTATGTTAAATACACATTTAACGTTAGAAATACCATAAGACGATCTTTCATGTCGCTATTTGGGTCAACACATTCAATCGACCTTCGAGTTTATGTTTATTTTTTATGTCATACTTTCTTTGATTTCGCGGCCTTGGTCCAATTAGAGCGCGAAAGAACCTACATACCTACCACGTCGTATCCATAACTTTAGTCGTTTAGTGCGTGTACACGACAGCTAGTCTATTCTACCTTATTTATCGGCCAGTAGACGTCTGTTCCTATGCATTGACCTTTTACTATAGATCTCGTAAGGTTTGGCTTCACTCAGCGCCTAGTGGACTGGTAGAGTTCTATGTTCGGAGTATGTCTGCGTCATCAAATCGGAAATGGTCCCTAGGATGATCAGAGTTACAGACATAGGATATTTCACATAACTCATCAAGTCGGGATTCTGAAGTGGCAATGGACGGAACACGTAGTTCAAAGAACCAATATTAGTTTGGGTCTCAAGCGGCACAAGATCTTGTTTTGTGGTGATTTTTTCAAGAGATCTACGTCCAGCAGTGGATGTCCATGGCCTGAGATGATGATGCGATACGATTGGTCAATGTCTCTAGATAAACTCCTCTTAAGGGCAGAGCATGCCGCAAAGAAAACCAAGTAAAAGTCACTTCACGCTGAAACACGTAATATTACCCTCTGTGTGGTTCCTACCGTTCCCTGGAAGGGACCACGGTTAATTTTTTTACACCTGTTCCCTGCAACAAATACAATGCTGCCAAATTAAAATGATAGTCCCTCGAAGGAACCATCGAGAAATACAATACCGAAATTGTACCTAAGTTAAGTCTTAATACAGTCAAAGGAATTATTTAAAGACTTTTTAACAAAAAAAAAATCAACTCAATTAAAAACTCTTTAACAAATATTATGGGTAGGTACTTATGACTTTGGATTATTGCATACTAGTTGATGCTCGTGGCTTCGCTCGCATGGATTTAGTTTTTAAAATCCCGCGGGAACGTTTTTCTAAGGATGATTTTTGGACAAGGAGAAACAGGTTTAAAATTTTGTACCTGTTGTAATTTGTAACTACAGGTTTGAAGATAATACTGTGGAAAGTATTAATATAAATGAGTCTTTTACGACTTATGCGATCAAAATAAGGGCGCACGAAAGTGTTCGTGACACGTAAACAAGCGTGTCGCTGCAACAATCATAATAATCTACTATTTAATGAAAATGAACTATATTTTTTAAGTTATAAGACTGATTTTATTATATACGATTCATAATATACGTCATATTAGAAGTAGTTATTCAGTGACCAGACGAAAAATAAATAAGTATACGTGTATATGTACTATGATTAATTTTATTAAAAAAGAAACACTTAAGGAAATACATTATAAAATATATGAAACTCGTTTTAAACAAGTCATTACGCAGCATTTTTCTTTTTCTTCTCTTTTTTAGAAACTTTCCCTTGCTCTCCATCTGAAGTAATATCTATTACAGCTTCTAAAGATACGTTCTCATGTTCTTTGCGTTTCTTTTTCATGTTTTTTGACGTATTGTTATTCTCTACTTCCATAGAAATGTCTATTACTGTTTCTGATACAGCTTCGTTAGGTTCATTTTCACGATCTTTGCGCTTTTTCTTTTTCTTTTTTGGCATTTCTATTTCGTCATTGTTTACAAGTAATCCACTCTTTTCTGGAGTGTTTTTATTATATATATGTGAAGACATATCTGGCACGGTTACAGCATTATTAGATTCATCTTCAAATTCTTTACATTTTTTCTTTTTCTTTTTTGGTACTGCTTTTCCGTCATTGTTTTCAAACAGTTTCATTTTTTCGAGAGTTTTCTTATTCTCTTTATCGATGGATATATCTATAACTGATTCGGACATATCTTTTTGAAATTCAGATTCATGCTTCTTCTTTTTCGTTTTTGGATATTCCGTTTCATCATTCTTTTCAAGGAAATTATTCTCTTCATTTTTACAGGTATCTGGTTCCAGTAAATCTTTTTGAGTTTCAGTATGTTTGTGTTTTTTCTTTTTCTTTTTTGGTATTTCTATTTCCTCATTATTTTCAAAGGTTTTGGTTTCTGATGTTTCAGGATATTCGGAGTATTTGTGTTTCTTTTTCTTTTTATTATTTATAGTATCAGTTTTAATTTCACCTGACAGTTCTTGACTGGATTTGTCATTATTTTCATTATTTTCTTTTGAACTTCGATCAACACTTTCTGCATTTACATCTTTATTTGTTTCATCATCTTTTGCCTTGGATTTCCTTTTTTTCTTTTTCAATATTTCTGACATTTCAATTATTTCATCGCGAATATTAGTTGTTTCATTATTCGAATTTTCATCTTGATTAGGAATTTCCTTAACTTTATTCCGCTTTTTTTTCTTACTTTTCGAAACTTTATTTTCATCATTAATTTCATTAGATATCTCTTCAAGTTTAGATACATGTTCAATATCGTTAGATTCAATCTCCGAGCGTTTCTTTTTAGTTTGCTGTTTTTCAACGTTGACGTTATTTTCATCTCTATTGTTCTTAATTTTAACTTTAAGCTTTTTTTCAACATCGGCAATTTCATCTTCATCCTGCTTCGTTTCAGTATCTCTCAAATCTCTATCTAAAACTGCTAGAAAGAAACCCGTGGTGAGGTCACTATCAGGTTTAGCGTAAAGGCACCTAGCCCCCATACTACCATACATTCCCGAACCAAAGTTATTCCACTGGTCCTTAAGGAGTTCTTTTACATCTCTAACTCTCCACTTTGCTCGTGACGCTTTAACGACATTCGTAACTACCCTCTCATTTTCTTCAGCGAAAATAGAGCAAGTACTATACACAATTCTTTTTGCATTCGGAAATGAATTCATTGCGTGTTTCAAGAATTTTTCTTGTAAAGAAGTGAGTTTGGCCATCCGGGATTCTTCGACGTAGCTGTGTACACTTAGGTCCATACCTGACAAATCGAAATACATTTTAGTTATGACTTTTGAGGGTTTACTTTAACCGTATAATAAGAAATTATGACGAAGACATACAGCATCAAAATTGACAATTTTCGCGGATTCGCGGAACGCGGAATGACGTACTACGTTTTTTTTTTTTTTTTTTGAGATAATATAATATTTATCTCAGGATCATCTACATAATATTGTAATATTTCATGTTTTGAAAAGAGCAACTGCTTAGGTTGTTGCCGGCTCGTCTCAGCAGAATCTGCTTAACGAATTGTTGGTAGAGTTTTACCCTGTAATAAATGAAACAAGTTGCCTACATGAAATAAATAAATAAGGCCTTTATTCAAACACACAATAATTAATTTGTTTATAATACTACTTTTCTAAACCCTAATTATTAGTTCTTTTTTTTACTGCCTCGATAGCGTGTCTGTTTGCCCTTCGTTGGCAAAGGCCTCCTCCAACAATCTCCACGCATCCCTGATGCCAGCTGTTCGGGTCCATATGAAATATGAAATAAATATTTTTAAACTGAGCTTACCTGATCCGGAACAACTTGGATCAAGGAGTATATATTCCACATCATCAAGATCGCCTCTCTTGATTTCCAGCGAATCCTTGTGAAAAGTTTCCACGCATTTGGAGCCGGTTGACTCAACAAATTCGCAAAGGGTTACATATCTTTTGTCATCTCTTTCCACTGCATAGACTTTTCCCTGTTAAGTAAAAAAAACAGAATACTTTTATCAAGTTTAATGGCATTCCTAGAACAGTATTGTCTAAAAATGATTACGAATCACAATCGCCTCAGACTAACTGAATAAATGGCGTCCTTGCTGCGTGAATGCATTTTAATCAATAGAGATAGAGACCAGCCAATTAGAGATCCAATCAATTTCACGGCAAGTGCAGGATTGTCCAAAAATGATTGCGAACGTCACACTTTCGCCGCTGCGCTGATCGGTCCACACTCACGCTGCACGCACTATGCAATTACTAAAATGCAATAGTCGCAGCATTTGTGGTATTAATTCTGCCACGGCATGCACAATAAACTTTTACGCATATAAAATCTCAATGCGCATATTTCTGTCCAATTTGAAGAAAGGATGACCTCAAGGTGTGCGTTTTCTGTCTCACTTTACCTCATTTCTCATGTATGCCGCGAGCTGCGTGGTCTTCATGCCGGGAGCCGCGCACATGTCTAGCACGACGCTTCCCGGCGGCGGCGCGAGAACATGCACCGCCAAAGCTGTTGCCTGAAATAATTATATGAGATTATAAAAGCGATACATCTTCGATATCTAACTATTCTAATAGGTACTAATATTAAAAATGCGAAAGTGAGTTTATTTGTTAAATTTTCCGTCAATAACGCTACAACGCAGCAATTGATTAACTTGATTTTTGCATGGGTATTGTTGAGGATTTGAAGAGTAACACCTTATATTTTGAAAAAAGAAAGTGTGACCTTTTCACCTGATCCAGTCAAGTACCTATGTAAGTAGAAAGTAAGTATTATTGCGTGATAATAAAATTGTAATCTGTTGCGCCCTTACTTCTCACTCACCCTCTCGCCAAAGATTGCTTGGAAGATATTGCTTTATTAGCAATACGGCAGTCTTTGCAGACGTAGTTAAAAAAAATGTGTAGAATGTTTTTTCTTGTGTGCAAACAAGTACCTATCTACATAGGTATAGTTCTTGCTATTCACGAGGGCGCGTAAGCTTTACTTGTAGTTACGCCGTGTACATGCACATTGCGTTAGTGTACGTGCCTGTCAGGAGCCTAGGTGGGAGGGTTCAGGCGCGAACAAGCTCTCGGTCACATTTATACAGATAGGTACGACACGCACACAACCATGAGCCAGGAGCCCTCGTGAATTACAAGAACTATAACTATCTGGAACAGATACAGCAGCTGGTCTAATTAGTTTAAGGTTAGAAACGATCAATTAACTTTACCTTATCCTGCAAAACAATCTTGTTTTCCATGTACAACTCATGGTCGTGCAGCTTAGTTCGAGGCGAGAACACGAAGATTGTCTTCACATGATAATCTTGTGTGAAATCATTCTCTGTGAGGTTCTGTATTTGTTGTAGATAGTCATTATAGGAGCCCGACGTACACCTGATGAATTTGAAGCCTTCGTCTTGGAAGGCTCTTATGGCGTCAGAGGTTGTCAGGAGGTTAGTGTTTACGCGGACGTAACGGGGTCTGCGAACAACTGTTGGAGCAATTTTTTAAATAATTTCATTATCATCTGAGTGCAATGCGAGTGGAATTCTTTAGAATGGTTTTCGAGAAGTCAAAAAAATTCTACACCATAACTTAAACTACTAGTTTTAATAAGAGTGAATACTGAATATGCATCTTCTATACATATTCATACATTTTTACAGCCTAAACACCAAAGCAATCTTAACAAGAAACCTTACAAAAATCAGTAAAATAAGAGTTTTGAAAAACCTAACTCCATAATATAGACAAAGTCAAGGACATCATTTAGTTGTACTAGACCAGGCGCACTCCACCTTTTAGATATGAAGCTATAAGTTCCCAACTGGCTCAATTCAGTGGGCTAATGTAGTTTGAAGAGATAAGAGTTACGCGATAGAAAGAGAGGCAACTTCTAGATGAATAAAACTGTAAGCAGTTTAGCACTGTGCAACCTGAATTGCACTGTTTTGGTAGAAAGAGCTGCTATTTATTTAAATTGTTTAAATGCTATTTATTTAAATGATTTTACAGAGTGAATCTTCTGTACATGCACTATTATGCATTCAGATTGTATAACATTCCAAAACAGTTATTTTATTTTGCAATAAGCTGCATTTATTAGGGTTGAAGATAGAAAACAATTTAACAATAAAACAATTTTCTGTAGTTCTATATTTATTTGCATAACACACAAATATCTAACTTTTTGGAGATAATACTTAACACACTGTGGAATGTGGTATTGTAAAAATCTAATACACTAATCCTCCTTATTAAGTGAACTCTTCTCAGACTCATTTGGAGCTTTATATGAATGCTGATCTATTTCATTGCCATCCTCATCATACTCTTTTTCATGGTACGCTTTGTAAGCGTACAAACATATTATTAAGTTAACAACTACTACTGCAGCCACAACAGACCAAGCTGTTCTTGTAAAAGAGTCAACTGGATAGTAATCAGTCAATATGTGACTCATGCCGAAAAATGCGACAAAAGGAAGTGTAAACATGGCTACGCTATAAAGAAACAGATTTGCCAGTGCAAGTGCAGCCAGCTGTGTTTGTCTCGGTATTAGCGGGCCCTCAGTGTTTTCCGCCATTTTCTCACAAACTTTGTCTAGTTTGCAGTATTAGATCTGTAAAAAAAGAGATTACCTTTAGATTTCTCATCATCTTGAACTTCAGGTTTCAATTTCATAAACTGCTCTTTGTATGACAGTACTGTTTGCACCGGTTTGCTTTTGCTCACTAGCGTTTTTTTCCCATAAATAAGTTCAGCGGTGAGAACTCGCGCCAGCCACGGATTTAAACGTGGTTCGTTCACCAAAATACTGGTGCTTTCAAACAATTTCTCGATATCAACGGCATGTTTAATTGTTTCACTGACCAGTGCGTAAAGCACATCGATCCTCTGCAAATACGTCATAATCGTAAAAATACAAATATAAAACAGAAAAGTTTTGAACTATGAACAACGATGATTGGCATACTTACAAAATGCTTCAGTTTATCGTCGTATAATAAAGTTTTCACGCTGCCACCCTCTTCAGTAACCTTCTGAACAATGTTTGCTGCTATTTTATAATTTCTTGGAACTACCACTGAATGATCAAACATTTTATTTTAATGAACAAAAATCCAACTTATTTTCATCGTTGGTACTCCAAAACCTAACTTAAAAATGCTCCCAAATCCAATTCTCTAATCTTCAAATGCTGCTTCTTTGCTTCAGAAGTTCAAACAAAAATCAAAATCAAAATTCAAAATCACAGCAGCTCCATTCCAAATTCCAAAAATTATCAATTTATCACGAGACGAATGTCAAAACCATGTCAAAGCACCGTTTAAAAGTCAGTTTTAAGGTTATATTCACGTAGGGCATTGACCTCTAAATCTATCATTAACAATTTAACACTGGGCTGGCTGTCCCTATACAATTAATGACAGCATATTACGGATCAATTTGAAGCGCCACATTTAATATACGAGTGTCTCTGGAACTAATGATATAGGGCTGCAGGAAGTGCCATAAAGTATCGATATAAATAGTATCAATATTAAAAAAATACTGACATCGATTATAATATTATGTACAATCATATCAATAAAAGTATATTGATGGCCATTGTCAACTAGTGCTCTCACTAATTTAAAATTTTTAAGGCATTCATAACGGTCTATAGCATGTCTATAGCACCAATACAAATGCCGACAATCAAGTAGGTACGTCATAAAAATATGACAGTAGCCAGTCCAGTGTTAATCATAGATTGAGTATAGAGGTCAGCGGTTGTGGGAAACAAAACTAAAGCTGACTTTCCACTATGCGATATAATATAATGTATCATCATTCCAGTGTAAAGGGTTCCATTTCAAAGCAACATGAGTGATAGGTATTCATTTAAATATCTCAGGATATACCTAATATATTATATTATATTACAGTCAGTCAGAAAAGTCAGTTTGTAAAGCTTATTCTATCTTTTGCAGTATGCGCGGTTGTTGATTCTATTGTAGACGTAGAGAGAGAAGACATAGAGTCAGTGACGATTTCTTTCTCACTCACACTAAAAAGAGAGCAGAAATAAAGTTATTAATGTGATAAACAGAGACGCAGCTACCCAATTTTTTGTCCCTCATCGTGTAACCAGTTTTTTTCAAGGTCGACACACTTTTGTGCCAAACAAACTGACAGTTAATAAGAAAATTTAGTATCTATGTGTGTTGCCAGCTTTAGGTACCTATACAATGTCCCGATTTTCCCTATCCTACTTATATTATAAATGTGAAAGTTTGAATGTATGTATGGCCATCCATACATACATCCAAATTTCAGCCATATCGGTTTAGTGTGGCGTGATTGAGTAACAAACATATGGATGTTTGTTACTCAATACGACACACTAAACCGATATGGCTGAAATTTGGCACGGAGATAGGTTTTTTTTAGTAATGTCCTCTGACATACCGTAACGGCGGGTTACTTTGGCTACTTTTTCAATTTTAGGGTTCCGAAAAAAACTTCGGAACCCTTATAGGATCACTTCGTTGTCCGTCCGTCTGTGTGCCTAAGTGTATTCAGTTAGATAGTGTCGGTTACTGTTCTGAATCATCCTGAAGTTTCGTTCGAATGTCCAACAACCAGTCGAGAACTGTTGGCGATCTTAAGAATTATTTTATTTACAAAGTTCTTAATTTTTAAAGCCATTTTTAAATAGCTAGAGGCAGACTTTTAATGTTTTTTTTAAATAATTATTAACTTAAACTATGAAGAGTTGCAGTTTTATACGACTGCCTGAAAAAAGGAATATACTGTTAATTTCATTAATGATGATTTTGATGACTAAATATACAATTTTTGTTGCCTTTAATTCAATAGCATTACTCGATCGAAGGAAAATTTTAACTGTTCATTACAAATTATTTTGTGTAACATTCTTACTAGTAACGAAAAAAAATTTTCCTTTGTGTTACATACATCTTTTTTCAAAGTGACTCACATATGCTAAATTTCTATTCGGCATTTCAATATTTTTTTTAAGGAGCAAATAATTATCTAGTGAATTGGTCCTATGAAAGTACATTAAAAAACTTTAGTAAAAAAAAAATATTCTTAAAAAACCGACTTACGTGTACAAACTAAAATTATTTTATACTTTTAAGTGGTGGTTGAAGTTAATATTGTGTGCAATAAAGAATAATAAATTCTTTATTGCACACAATATTAAGATATATGTAAAAAATAGAAGCTTACCCTAATAGGTATGTCTCTCCCAGACAACCTTATATGTGTAGGTATGTTATTTAAAAAATAAAACAGTTCAGCATCTGTTTTGTCGTTTTATTTAAAAATCCTGGGAAGAATTTTCCATCTAATTTGGGGTACTAGGGGAGTGCAGTTATTGTGGCAACATTAAACTCGAACTTGTCATGTGACGTCATCGTTACGTCATGTTATCTCTATTTCAGTCGCGGTTACACAGTACCTTGGTCTATTGCCTTCTCTGTCTACGATTGTAGATCTATTCTATGGTCTTGAGTAGGTGTTATTGGTCTATGAGCGAACCACAGAATAACAACCGCTATGCCACAGAGTAATAAGCTAATGTAATGAATCTTTATTTACAAAGTGCTGAACAAAATAATAATTAATTAAATTACAATAGAAGTGACTTGAGCGATTTCTTCTAATAAAAGTTCGGTTCCATATGCAAAAATAAGTTTAAAAATCTCGAGGTACTGAAGTAATAATTTGTGTTTACAATATTTTAACTATTGTTGTTTGTGTAATAACATTGACAGTTTTATTTCGAATGGCGATTTTTCCCCATAATCAAAATACCAGGAAATTCTATGATTCAACACCGCCGCATCGATATCGGTGACTAATGTTTACTGCATGTGTTTTAAATTTTTTTTGCAGTTAAAAATAAAAACTGATTTGCTATGCGAATTTGGAAATTGGTTGCAATCTCTAGGATGTTGTGGATACGTTGAAATTTGTATGAGCTGGTAGAAAAATCACATAAACAATGGTTCCTGCACCTAGTTGTCCCATAACGTGGGACTATTGGACCGCCACGCCGTCAGACAACGTGGAGCTAACATGCCTGATGCCAAATTCCATATTCCTCTCTTTGAGAGTAAGCTGGAATGCAACACTTCATGGTGTGAAAGAGGTAAGCAAGAGATAAGCATTTGTAAATTTTCCAGTAGAATAGTAAGTACCACTCTGAAAAGTATCTTCAATACCAACATAGCTTTTTGGGGTAATGCACATGTGTGCTTGTCTTACTCCAGTAAGTTGTGGAATCTTACATGTGGTCGATGAATCAGTTGCTATTGAAGGTGTCTCATGTTATTCAGAATGAATTATTAAAAGGGGTTTGGGTAAAAGTGGCATGATTTTTTTTTCTTGCGGCCACTTATGAAAATTATTTTATTAGAAAGTACACAATAATACATACATTTTATTCTATTAAAGTTTTTTTCTAAAATGTATCGGAGCTGAGATATTTTAACATGAAAAATACATAAAATCATGTTGCCACTTAGGTACTTTGTGTCTATTTTATTTATTATATTTGATGGTTCCCTGTTATTTTTCTTTTAGTCATAAACAACAACAAAGGAGCCTCTAATGAGCCCAAAAATTGAGCGTGATCGCCTCGACCAATCATAGCACAGGATTTGTTTACCTGAGCCGCGCATCAACTCCGGCGCACCGCGCACCGTACTTCACTTTTCTCTCCGAGTTAGTTGGTGACTAGTGTCGAGTGTTTCTGTTTCTATTGTTTTTAATCACATACCTCGCTTCCGCCTATAACACGCGAGAGCAGTTAGTCGTAGTATTTCTTGACATGGAGAAGGCGTTCGACCGCGTCTGGTACGCCGGTCCACGACGCCACGAGGATGAATCCAGCATGTATTTTAATCACACGACTTAGCTTGCCTTACTGGACTTTGGTCGCAGGCGGTACGGTGGCGTGTAGCGCTGTCAGTGTTAGGATTAGTCATTTACAGTATTGGTTTGGATTCTGCATTTAGTGTCGTTGCCTATGTATGGCTTATGTAGTTAGAAAGGAGATTTGTTAGGGTCTTCTTTCGTGGTTGGTGACGGACGGCTATAAGGCGAGGTGGACACCGTAGTTAGGCTAGGCTAGTTAGACTGGTTGTATAGTTTAGGCATAGAAATGTTGGCTTCCACGTTAGTTCAGTGACAATTACGCTGTACTCTCACTCCTACAAAGTAATCACTGGGACTAATGGTTTGTTTGGTCATTAGTCTGTCGTTTCTCTCATCATATAGTAGGTATCTATAAGTATAAAAAGTGATTTTAAATATTTTTGTTTATTTTTTAATATTCCATCCATAACGCTATAAATGGCTACCGGCAGAATAATAGGCAGATATCTAAGACAAAAACTCGCGACCTTCGGAACTTTAATACCGAGTGCATTAAAGATACCATCGAGCGGAACCGAGGCTCCAAAGTGTTCGCGAGAGATCTGTCGATCGGACAGAGCCAGCTGACGCGACTGCAAACTGACGACGGTCGTCTCGTTTCTTCTCGAGCTGAGGTCTTGGTAGAGCTCGAGAAGTTCTATGGACAGTTATATACCAGAACACAGAAACCCCAAACCCAGAACAAAGACCCCAGAGCCATACTGACCCGACACTATACCGAAGATATTCCGGACGTCAGGCTATACGAGATTAGTATGGCTCTCAAACAACTCAAGAACAACAAGGCGCCAGGTGATGACGGAATCACAGCGGAACTCCTGAAAGCGGGTGGAAAACCGTTTCTAAAGACCTTTCAGAGTTTGTTCAATTCCGTCATTCACGAGGGTACAATGCCGAAAGCATGGCAAAGGAGCGTGGTGGTTTTGTTCTTCAAAAAAGGTGATAACATTTTGTTGAAGAATTATAGACCCATCTCGCTGCTGAGCCATGTTTATAAGTTGTTCTCGAGAGTCAATACGAATTGTCTCGCCCGTAGGTTCGACGACTTCCAGCCTCCCGAACAAGCCGGATTTCGAAGAGGCTTTAGCACCATAGACCAAATCATACGCTGCGGCAGGTTATACAGAAGATAGAAGGATATAACAGGCCACTTTGTTTAGCATTTGTGGACTATGAGAAAGCCTTCGATTTGGTGGAAACTTGGGCTGTATTGAGGTCGCTGCAGAGATGCCGCATCAACTATTGGTACATTGAAGAGTTGAAGTGTTTGTACGAAAACGCCACTATGTCAGTACTTATACAGGACCAGACTACAAGGCCAATACATTGCAGCGTGGAGTGCGACAGGGAGATGTAATCTCCCCGAAGCTCTTTTCTGCTGCGTTAGAGGACGTCTTTAAGCTACTGGATTGGAATGGACTTGGCATCAACATAAACGACGAGTACATCACTCACCTTCGATTTGCCGATGACATAGTCATTATGGCAGAGACTCTCAGAGACCTTAATACAATGCTCAATGACCTCAGCAGAGTCTCTCAACAGGTGGGCCTGATAATGAACATGAGCAAGATGAAAATGATGTCTAATGCTCATGTTCCGCTCCACCCAGTAATTGTTGAGAGCTCTGCACTCGAAATTGTAGACCTGGGACCCACATCCCAGCTAGGTAGATCCAATTTCGAGAAAGGGGTCACCCGCCGAATCCAACTCAGCTGGGCAGCGTTCGGGAAACTTCGAGATGTCTTCTCGTCCAAAATTCCTCAGTGCCTGAAGACTTCGAACAGTGTGTGCTGCCAGTGATGACTTATGGATCCGAAACATGGTCGCTGACTATGGGCCTCATAAGAAGGCTCAGGATCACTCAGCGGGCGATGGAGAGAGCTATGCTCGGAGTAACCCCGTGAGATCAAATCAGGAATGAGGAGATCCATAGGAGAACCAAAGTCACCGACATAGCTGTGCGAATTGCGAAACTGAAGTGAAAATGGGTGGGGTACATAGTTCGAAGAGCTGATGGTCGATGAGATCCGAAGGTGCTGGAGTGGCGATCCCGCACCGGGAAGTGCAGTGTTGGCAGACCCCCCACTAGGTGGACCGACGACATCAAACGAGTCGCAGGGAGCCGCTGGATTCAGGCGGCGCAAGACCGAGGCTTGTGGAGGTCCATGCAAGAGACTTACGTCCAGCAGTGGACATCGATAAGTTGATAAAGACGAAGAAAAAGAACGCTATAAATAGTTTTAACAATAAAATATATGATAGTTTACTTTAAATTGATGACAAAACTCTCATAATTCTACAACTTCAACATCAGATATCTCAGCTCCGATATCACTTACGGCAAAATTCTTTTTTGATCTGTTATTACTAGTTAATACCCGATATGTTAGCAACAATTAAATTAGTGGCCGCTAAGAAAAAAAATCATGCCACTGGTCCATACAAAGTTACCCAATCCCCTTTTGTGAGTGAGTAAGTAACTACTTAATTGAATGAGAATTATTTAATTGATGATTTTGACATCAATTAAATACTATAAGTAGGAAAAAAATAAGTAGAAGGATTTATTAAAACACCAATACAATATAATTATAAACAACAGCTCCTTGGAAATTGCAGGAGTCACCACTGGCATGCTTGTGCCACACTTGTGCCTCTGTGCAGCTGCTTGCTAAAAATCTGTCTTTCAATCTTTAACTGGTAAAATTAACTGGTGTGCCAACCAATTGGCATATCAAAGCAACTGGTGTGCTTTCATGCAGATTACATACATGTGTATTGTGCATGCCTGGCAAAATCCAAATTCTGAAATATTCTTTGGGTGACTCATGCTTTATGCTGAGAAAAGTGGGTCAAACTGTTATGTAATGTGTTGCTTAAAACACAGATAACTTGACTTTTAATTTTTAGAAAGTAGTTCACATTGTTTACATTTTTCTGAACTGCCATGAGTCATTACACTTGCGTTAATTAATTGATTGTTAGTTAATGAGGTTATTAAACTCACATTAACAGTATAAGTGCAAAATATTATTAAAAAAAACCAATCTGCCAATCATAAATAATGCTCAGGTTGAAAAGTCAAGTGATTCAATACCAACAAAAAGTTTTAAATTTGGTTTTTAAGATCACAATAAAATACTTCAATTAGGTTTTACTTAATTTTTATTTATACAATCCTTGAATGCCCATTCCCATTGTTAGGGCTAGTTTTCCAAATCCCTGAACCAAATTGCAAAAGTCAATAGAGAAGAAAGCTGGCTATTGTATTGTATTGTTTATTTTTTCGATTCTGACTTACAAAAGCGCTTACGAATGTCAAAAAAGTTACATAAATTAAATTTAAAAAAAAGTCGCATAAAATACAAAATCTACCACATACTTACGCAGTTATTCAATTTCTTGATGACAAAGTTGCTTGGAAGCAATCAGCTTTACTTCAGCTGTCCACAAGATAGAGATAAGCTACATATTGTAACATTTTTGTTTTAGAAAGAGCAACTGCTGAGTTTCTTGGTGGTAGGGTAGATTCTAGACCTATCATGAGAGCCAACAAATTTGTATGGCCTACTTGAAATAAATAATTTTGAATTTTGTGAACATGCTAAGCACCTGCAAGAAGCTGCTACAAGAAGAAGAAAACAGATTGTTTGTTCAAGTGCAAACTCAAGTAATCTTAAAATTATAGCGGAGTTTTTGTACAGAGCTTACACTGTATTTATCATTACAGGAGCTATGGGACCTAGCAATGAAGAAGCCCCTCTTTGGGATGCTGCGGGAGATGTCTGGCTATGTGTTCCAGTTCATCAACTCCCTTGCAGTTCCCGAAGAGGTTGACGATGAGAACAAGAGGGTGCGAGACATCAAACCTGCCCTCGGGGTGCTTATGATCATAGAGCGCTCCATACAGAGGCCCGGAGAAAACTTGTTGAATACACAGATTAGTCATTTAATTGGAAAAGGTAAGTTTTTGCTTAAAGACATCAGATAGATAATACTTTAGCAAATACGATATCGATTTGGAAGAGATATATATGAGCAACTAGTGATGCCCGTAAGTTTGTCTACGTGGATTTAGTTTTTAAAATCCTGCAGAAACTCTTTGATTTTCTGGGATAAAAAGTAGCGTCTGTCACTCTCCAGTAGGGCTAACATGCGCGCCACGAGAAAATTTTGTCTACACTTTACTCATGAATCTCTATAGAGATTCACATAGAGATTAAGAGTAAACAAGTGGACAAAATTTTCTCGTGGCACGCATGTTAGCCCTACAGGTCCTCAACTATGCAAAAAATCTCATTGATCCATATTTATGTTGTTTTTGTTTGTCAAATAGATTTATAAATACATATCAAAAATTCAGAGGCCGGCGAGATTCGAACCCACATCTCTCTGTCTTCAGCTTTGTGATTTTTTAAGCTTCAGTGATTCTGGTTCTTTTCTAACATAAATCTATAGCCCGTCAGTTTGCTATCCCTATTGTTGGTAATATTATGTTGACTTGATGAAGATTCAATGATCTTTTAACTATCAAAAAATTTTGTTTCAGGCTTAAACGAATTTGATAATTTAAGAAGTTCAGAAGTCAATGACTTTCGGATGCGAATGCGATACCTAGCTGAAGAGAGTCTATTGAAAAGAGCACAGAGCACTCAGTTGGAAAGGTTGCGTTATCACTGTCCACCGAGATTAGCGGACCACCCCACAGTACCCACCACTTTACACAGCCACCTAAACAACAACTGTTTTATACTCGTCACTAAAGTGGCCAAAACAGAGGTAAGTGATTATTAAGACGGGTACAGATTATTTGCAACACGTGTAATGCAACATTATCGTCATGTAGACGGGCGCGCTGCGTGCCTTAGCAATGTACGCCCATTCCCGGCATTATTCTTAATCTACAATATCGCAGGAGTAGGTAGGTGCTTGTTCCAATGCGTTGAAATGCGTGCGTTCGTCAAAAAACCGTCAATCTGCGGGAACCAACTGCGAACGTAGCGTGCGCGCAGTATGTTTTAAGGGTTTACCCTTTACATGCCAAAGATGCCTCACTGCGATATCTCGCGGTCGTAGTTTAGCTCGCTACCTCGATGTCACCTCCATGTAAAACAAATGTATGCAAACAGATAAGCACGAACACGTCGAAGGGTACCTCACTTCTTCTGTACGGAGGCATCTTCGGCATATTTTTACCCTTAGTGTGCTCGTCAGCATATTAAAATGTTGCATCGCGTGTTACATTACATATTGTGTTGCAAATAATCCGTATCCGGCTTTATATAAAAATAAATAAGGGTGCCAATTTTTTTTCGGACGCACAAGTGACACAAAATACAATTAACTTAAGTTTAAAATAATTTTTTTACTATAATCCAATGAACTAGAAAAATCTAACTAAAAAACAGTAACAAACAGAAAAACAAGCAACTAAGGAAAAACTCATCAAAATAACTATGCGAATTCCACTCTGACGCTGGAAGATTTTCAGTTGTTGACCCTTAATGCTTTACGGCCCGAAAGGTCCAATTCTGAGGAATTAATTTCTTGCAACCTTTGACTTTTCAAAGGTTGCAAGAAATTAATGTTAATCCACAAATGCCCACCATTGGATTAATTATTTTAGTCTCATATTTCAAAAATTCAATAAAAAGTTGTGTTCTTAAAGTGTATTTATTTGAAACTAAGCTAAATATATGTAGGTACATTTATGTAAGCGAAAAAACCATAATATAAGCGAAACTGCTAACGTAATTGCAATTTATATTTCACGGCGGAGGTCCACTCCGGCTTTCGACCTCCATCTATCAGTTATGTGATCAATCTGCATTTGAGTTTTCCTCTTGTTGCTCTTCTGCAACTGCTTCCTCTTCATCGTTCTCGCCTTCTTCTATCCATTGTTTAAGGAGTTCTTTAGCTTCAGCCCTGTGTGTAAAACATTTCCAATTGCCAATGAATATTCTATCATAACTCTGCTAAAGAGGACCCTGGTTTTGTCACAGAATAGGGATGATTATCGTCCAGAAGGGTAACTTGTCTCAACCGATACACACCTTTGATGAACAAAATTTATCCTTTTGCTTGAAACCAGTGGCTGCCAGCGAGTAGCTTTCCGTCCATAGATTGCTCCGTCCAACCAATGTTGGAATCGGTTCAATGAAGGGACAATTCTCTTCATTGAATCGATTCAGATTCAAGTTCGGAACTTACTAAGGTGCACCTCACAGTTGAGATCCCTCAGCTGCCGAGCCGATTAATTGTTTAGCGCTCTATACGGAATCGGACCGCAGTAGGCACATTCGATTTGGCAATTTTTGTTGAATAACAAAATCAACCCTGATCTGATGACTTTCACTCACTCGCTTAATCGGGCAAACTGCGGATCCACTCAGCTATTAGTACTTTGCGCTAAGGCTTCAGGTGATAGCTGTTGATTCCTAAACCGCTTATACTCGTACCCAAACCGAGTATGTCTGACCTTTTTGTCAAATTACTATGACTACTATCCCTGAGAGGTTGGCAAAAATGTATAATTATTGATTACCTTTCCTCAGGAGTAATAACTCCTTTATTGAGTCTTTTTAGTCTTGGAAGCGACGCAAGAATTTCAATTCTTAACTCTGCGTCTTCTTCCTCTGCTGCAGCTTCTGCATCTTCTTCCCCTGTGCCTCCCAAGTATGGGCAACCTTTCAAAATTAGAGTTTCCAGAGCAGGCAGAACCTTGAAATTAAAGAAAAACATAACTTCTAGCTTGTTCGCCTGCTATTGGAACATCGCATTCTGGCTTCAAATCCCAGGTTGGTCCAAAAATATTGGGATTTTCTTGAAAGTCTCACTACCTCTCTCATTTACCTGGGCGGCCTGCTAGACTTCTGGAGAGAGCTGGGATGGTTGGAGTGAAAACATCGGAAGGATTGGTGCATCACACACAACAAACCAATGACTGGTCTAAATGTGGAAACCAGCCCAGTACGAAGAAAGAAAGAAAGACCTCTCTCATTTGGAGCTAGGTGCAGCTTTACTATATTCCCTGGATAGTGTGCTAATTCGTTATTTAGATTGGACCGTGGCTGATATTCGGCCAGGAGAACATTATTTCTCATCGATTAGTATCAAGTTTCTATTTAGTGGATTCCATATTTTATTTGTGAGAAAGTATTCTCATGACCTTTATACTAGGCCTGAGCTTACCTAGCATTCTACTTTAATGCAGTAAAGAAGAAAAAAATCCATTCAATTACCTTCAATTTCTTGACTTGTCTTGCAGTAGCAACTTTACAGTTTCTCAGATTTAAATACTGCAGCTTATTCAAGGCAGGATCGAAACCATTCAGTAACTTGATAGGATTATTTCTCACATGTAAGATTCTCAAATTAACCAGTCTCTCAATTCCAACCAGACTTGTTATTTTGTTCCCAGCCAAATACAAGCTATCCAAATTCGGGAAGTCGAAATCTGAGATATCTTGAACCAAATTATATCTGAAATCTAAACATTTTATGTGAGGCATTGTATAATCGAACTGTATTTTTTTAATTTTGTTATAACCAACTTCCAGTGTACACAGTTCCGGTTGGTATACATCGTGTACAGATGTTATTGAATTGAAATTCATTATCATAACTTGCATGTACTTCATTTTCTTTAATGCAGCAGAGTTCAGTATGTTTTTGTCTGCATGGATTAACACTAGAAACGGCAGTTCAGTGACTTCTTGTAAGCTTTCCAAGTCCAAGTTGTTATTGGAAAAATCCACAAACTGAAGATGTTGGAAGGATTTGATGGCGGAAATATTCGTTAGATTCATTCCGGTGCATGTAGCCTTTAAATATGTGTACCTATAAAAGAGCGCTAGTATTAAAATTATTTGCATCTTAGCCAATATATTGAAATGAAATGTTCCTTATTGTTATGTCGTTGTTGTGGAATATAAACACCAAAGTTATACTGTGTCTAAAATATTTTATCATTCATCTAAGTAGAAATTCTATGTAGGTATATAATTGAAGTAAAAAATAAAGTTCTTTTATAAAAAGAGAGCTGTACCCGTCTCCTTCAGCAGTTTTCCCAAGGAGACTCAGTCGAATGCTGACCTCAGATCTGTTCAGCCGTCTCTCCGGATAGACAATTTTCACCTCATGCTCCTCTTCCGCTACTACCTCGCCTGCTTCCTCTATCTCTGGCAATTCTTCTTGTTCAATATCCGGCTTGTTGGCAAGGTTAAAATGTGATTTCAACATTTTCACCTGCTAAAGGTTAACATGCTTCAACGGTGAAGGAAACCTGTACGCCTAAAAGTACTCAAAGATGTGTGAAATATGCCAATTTGAATTGGGCCAGCGTGGTTAACTATTTTTTGTTTATAAAGAATATTAGCCAAGCTGAACTTGACTCAACCCATCACTGGTCCAGTACTGGGGACGGTCTTTTCTCTAAATGAGAAGAATTTAGGCCATAGCCCATAGTCCACCACGCTGGCCATTATGGAGAACTTGGGCGTACACGTTTCCTGAGGACTCATCATGATGATTCCTTTCATCGTTAAAGAAGCAGATTTCATATAAATTATGGAGGTGACTCCAGGAGGTCTAACCAGCAGTGTTGGGTAATCACTACATAGTATAAAACAAAGTCGCTTTCTCTGTCCCTATGTACGCTTAAATCTTTAAAAACTACGCAACGGATTTTGATGCGGTTTTTTTAATAAATAGAGTGATTGAAGAGGAAGGTTTATATGTATAATAACATCCATTAACAGTGAATGACATAGGCTATAATTCGTACCCTTATTGCAAAAACCGATTATCTGCATTTTTGTACCAAAATTAGGTTAAATATATCAATCGACTCCTCAACTCACGGCGAAGCTGTAGGTAAAACCCATTGTCTGCTACGACGCTTTTTTACGGAGATAGCTAGAGTTAAAAGCAACTACCTACAGGTATGATTTAATTACCTTCTTAAAAAAAGAACTAAACTCATTTAAATAATTTAGATTTATAAATCTATACCACAAAAACAATGTATTGTATTATAATACTTTTCAGATGTAGTTGCTTGATTTATCATTATGTCAATATTATTCTGTTAATACATGTTAACCTGCGTTAACAGGTTTCAGCTTTTATTAATATACTAGAAATTGCTGATGTATCTAAAAAGAAAAACGAACTAAACAACATTAGTTGCTTTTTGCAGAATAATGAACTCAATATTTTGTTAAAATTATTGCAGGTAAAAGAACTTAAGTTCACTTTTACTGTATAACTGGGCTACGAGGGTTTTTGAACATCTTCACAAATCAAAAGTTTTTTGATTTGTTAAGCTCACAATATAACTCTATCTTTAAGGTGATAGAGAAAAGACTGTCTAAAGATCTTAAGTTTAGTAACTGGCCAACTGCCGGAATCTATAAAAGTAGAAATAAGCTGTTTGACTTATATGCAGAAAAAAATATAATTATTCCCCCGCGTTTATTGAATATGTAAGAAACTATTCTAAATTGTTTGAAAATGTGTGCATACAAGCAAAGTCACTTCACATAAAACAAAAAATTGCCAATTCTGATAATAAAATTAAAACAGCATGGGACATCATCGGCGATGAAATGAGTAAACATAAGGTACATAATAATAATAAATTGGAGCTTAAAAGTGATAATCATGTAATTAACTCCGATACAGTAATTGTAAATACATTTGAGAACTTTTTCAAAAATATTCCAATTACTACAACCAGTTCTCTGAATTCCTCGCCAGCAGAAGTCTATCGTCTTCTAAGGAGCAATGTCTCTGAGTGCAATAAGTTATTTAGGTTTGAACACGTTACCCCATATGACATAGTTAAAACATTTAAATCTTTACAAAATAAGAAAACAGCAGATCTATGGGGGATATCAGTTAAAATAATTCATAACATAATTGATATTATTGCGCCATATCTTGCTTTAATTTTTAATAAATCAGTAGATTCTGGATCTTTTCCAGACCTTATGAAATGTAGTAAGCTAATACCGCTTTTTAAATCGGGAAGCAAAAGTGACCCGAATAACTACAAGCCAATTTCAATTTTGCCAACTCTCAGCAAGATATTCGGAAAAATAATGCTCAACCAACTGCTTTTACACTTTAATTTAAATAAAATCCTACACACTGAGCAGTATGGTTTTACAAAGGGTCGATCAACAACCGATGCAGCCGCAAGGCTGTTACAACACATATTCGATGCATGGGAGAACTCACAGAGTGCCATTGGTATTTTCTGTGATTTGTCGTCAAAGGCATTCGACTGCGTTGATCACGAGACACTTTTGCTTAAACTGAGCCACTATGGCATTAAAGATTTTGCACTTAGTCTCATTGCGTCTTATCTCAGTGAACGAGTCCAAAGAGTATGTGTCAATCATGTAAAATCATCCGGATCAGCCTCAGTAATGGGTGTACCCCAGGGTTCTATTCTAGGTCCATTCATGTTTTTGGTCTACATAAATGATTTACCACATTTTGTCCACAATACTTGCGATATTGTACTATTTGCTGATGATACGTCTTTGAATTTTAAAGTCGATAGGATAAAAGACAATTTTGACGATGTAAATAATGCATTATCTCAAGTTTCTGAATGGTTTACGGCAAATAATCTACTTTTAAATACTAAAAAAACAAAGTGTGTTGAGTTTTTATTACCTAACCCGAGAACTGTCAGTAAAAATTTAAAGATAAATAATGAACCTTTGAAAACTGAGGACTCCAAAGTGTTCTTGGGATTAACCCTGGATTCAAAGCTACAATGGGGCACCCATATAGCAACGCTTGCGGGCAAACTTAGCTCTGCTGTATATGTTATCTTTACATAGTATAAAATAAAATCGATTCCCGCTGTCTGGCCCTCTTTGTGTACGCGTAGATCTTTTAAACTACGCAACGGATTTTAAATCAGTTTTCATCAGTAGATAGAGGGATTCGAGAGGAAAGTTTACAGTTATAGTGTTTCCCTAAATTCCTACGGGAACGGGACAAATGTAGGTGAAACCGCAAGGCACAGCTAGTTATTCTAATATAACAAAACGAAATAATTTAAATGAGCTAATCTCTAGAACGGCTGGACCGATTTCAACGAAACTTTCTTTTAAAGATAGCTGAGATAATAAGAAATAATGTAGGCTTGCCCATTTCCCACGGGAACGGGAACTCCTCGGGTAAAACCATAGGGCGCTGCAGTTAGTACGTACAAAGTTAAATGAAATCTACTTTACCTTCAGCCAAAAGCGACTAAAGATATTTATTTTACACCTGTACTGGCTAAAGTTGAACTAAAACGATTTTTGTCTTGATGATTATTACTATTCAAAACAAGTGATTAAATAAAAAATGCCATTAGAGCTACCAGAACGGTAAATATGAAAATTTGGTAGTTTTTCTACATTCAGGAAAAACTAACTAAGTGAGCTCCTTACCGGTTATTTTCTTCTTTTTGTTGAAAAAATAGTAAGTTTTTTTCAATTATTAACCTACTTAACATTTCTTGAATAGTTTCTTGTTTATAAAAATTATTATTGTTTAAAAATGGACATCATTATAACTAATTTTTAAGTCGTTAAAGTTTCAAATGCTTATAACTCAAAAACTTTTCGCTCAAATTTTGGTGCAGATAATCGGTTTTTGCAATAAGGGTACGATATATTTTATACCGGTGCGAAGCCGGAGCGGGCCGCTAGTTTAAGATAAATTTCAATATCAATGGAAAAGTTTGGAATTTTTCAAGTGGAGAATATTTTATGTACCTTTATTATTTACCAATATCTATTTGTAGTTCTGCAAGAGAATATAAACCACTACGTTTTGTAGTTTTCACGTTATAGGCGCAAACCACTTCTCTGCAACTAAGAGAATATTATAATCACTCTGTTTGTGGGATAGAGTGAATTCACGAGCATTATATTTTGTTTATTAGTTTTCTTGACATGCTATCATATGACAAAATCGCTAATGTCGAAATTCATGGTGACAAATTAATTTTTTTTTTTTACCATTGCTTAAGATTTTAATTTTAATATTGTGACAAAAAAGTTACGTTAGTAAAGTAAAATCGTAAGGTTGTAAATACAAGCTTACGATTCTTGGTTCGTTTAGTGAACATCGGTTCAGTACTTGAGCCGTGAAAACATTAAAAGACACTTGACTTTATTAAAAAGCAAAATTGTGGATCAATCGCAAAAGATAACGATTGTGCATCGTAGAGCCAACATCTGAAGTTTTATTGCGTAGGCTGTATTTTAGTGAGTTTGTGAGGTGTTGAGTGTTACCTGTGTACCTTTGAGATTTAGATACAGCTGAACATCGTTTGTACCTTGTACCATTTAAAATTTTTCTAGTTTAGCGGATTTTTCGTATAGTAGCGCCTGCTTCTATCCAATATTGTCCGCCGTGGCGGAAATTCAATCGAAATTATTGATAATTATTTTTACAGTTTTCCTTCACATCAAACGTGTCGGTCAGTCTGACGCCGCAGCAACACATAGAGACTATACTGCGGAAAAAGGCGAACTCGCTCAACATGCGCGGCGAAAATCCGCGGAATTATGTGCTCAAGGTAACCCTGTCTTTGTACCGATTTAATTTCAGCATTCTAAATTAAACATCTGCCTGTCTTTGGTTTATGCTATCGTTCAAATATCCCTATGAGCTTAATAAAAGGTTACATCGAAATCATATACAGACACTTCAATTTAATTTTCTTGTACATCTGTATAGTTATTAGATTCACCACGACCGGAGACCCGATAGCTTTCTAGGTTAAGATAGGGTTCTAGAATGCTGGTGAAGCCTCACTGAGAAGCGCAGAGTCGGTAGACCACTAGGTGGACGGATGATCATGATCCACGCGAGTCGCTGGCAGCGGCTGGATCCTAACGGCACAGGAAGGTGTTCTGTGGCAATCATTTCAAGAGACCTACGCCCAGCTGCAGAAATCTATCGGTTGAGATGATGATGTTTATAGATTTTGAACCTACTTCCAAACAGGAGGTTCTCAATTCGTCGGAATCTTTTTTTTATTTTATTTTTTATGTATGTTCCCCGATTACTCGAAGATGCCTGGATCGATTTGGAAAATTCTTTTTTTGTTTGAAAGGGTATACTTCTCAGGTAGTCCCATTGTTATCAGGTCAGATCTCATAATGGGATCCTGGATATATCGAAGGGACTCTTCAAATTTTATAGGCACAATTGAAATACTTTGTAGTGGCGTTGGAAGTCGGTTTTGTAAAAAGAATTTTTACGTTTATATTCTTTTAGTCCGGGATAGGCTTGCGCTTGACAATAATCAAGGATGGAAAGCGATGCTAAGGTCTAGGTTAGGGAGGTAGGATTAACGTTATTAAGATTATGTTTATATTAATTAATATTTACCACGTTAGGTTTGCGGGCGGGAAGAGTACCTGCTCGGAGACCATCCCCTTATACAGTTCCTTTACATACAAGAGACGCTGTCGAGGGACGGCGTGCCGCAGGTCATGACTGTCGGCATCGAGAACATTGCACGTGAGTTGAATCGAACACACAATTCCAACGGAAAATCGCGATATCTCACGTGATATTCTGGAATTTCCAAAAAAATATATTCTGTAAGATACCTTGTATAGGTATGCTTAGTGCTAGCGTTTAAGCAAGCACAACTGTTCACGGCGGAAAACAAAACGCCAATGATCACGGCCAGTTCAGTCCCATACAAATTTCCATAGCCTTACAAAATCTTTTCCACTATGATGCATGACAATTTTTACAGACATCTCTATATCTACATTAGGTACCTATATGTAGTATGAAGTATTTATAGATCTACAGTAATCTATGATTCTCCTGATGGCTGACGCCCAATCGACGCCATCATTATTGTATTTGGTTTTTTTAGTTTAATTTTCATATATTTCTGTCCCAGAATAGCAATTGTTATTTCAATTTATTGAAATATAGTGCAAGTGTTATGTGCCCGTTATAATAATTCGCGTATTCGCGTTTTTTTATAAGTTTCCACAGTGAGAAAAGACTAAGTTTTATGGTTTATATTATAAAAGTGTTTAGGATCTTATGTGTTTACCAGTGTGTTGTAATTTGAAAAACGTTTCGTGAAACAAATTATTAAAAATATGACGTCATAATTGGTGTAGGGTGTATCTAATAAACAAAATTAGGACATATAAGTATATATTAGACAAGATCATAAAGACTTACCTGAAATTCCAAAAATGTGAATAACAAAAGCGATAGGTATTATGTTATTTCAAAGTGAATTAAACAAATATTTTTAAAAAATTTGATTCTTTATTTCCTATTTTTTATAAATTATAACCTATAATTATTATTATGGGCAAGGATGGCAATAGGTAGATACCTACGGTACATACCTGTGGTAGATACCTATGGTACATACCTATGGTAGATACCTTCATAACAAAAATAAAAATCCATAGACAAAAATAGAAAAAAAAATTGTTATTACGCCATTGGTTACAGCAGTTTACCAAAATGATATATTAGCCAATCATGGGCCTTGATTTCGAGGGTTTAAAATTTGTAGGGCACTGAGCCATCTGATACGTAGTATCATAGTAATCTGTGCCAATGATCAAAATGGCGAGCGCTGTCGCTAAGCTGAGCATTCTCCCCAATACCCGGTGGTGGGAGGTTAGAAAGAGACGGCAATATGACAGAGAGAGACAGATGTATAAAGGCGGGAAACGTAGTGCCTATCTCAATTAAGCTTCGAATAACGGTTCAGTCAAAATTATATTTCGTCGCTTCATTCTTCAGATATATATATAACAAGTAGTCCTTTTACCTTACAGGCAACGTTTCGCACATTTATAAGTAGATAGTTTAAGATTTTTATTTCTTGTAGGTAGGCTCTGTGACAAGACCTCATTCTTTTTCCGTGCGAGGCAACGAGCGCACGCTTCTATACGAAGCTCGAAGTGCTGAGGAAAAATAAAAATATTACAGTGAAAAAATAAAAAATAAAAAATTAAATAAATAAATAAATGAGAAAATCATCGACGCATAATCATGTACTCATCGTCGGATTCCGAAGAAAATGTGGGTAAGCACTTTAACAATACGTTACAGTGTGTGATTCTTTGATGTGCCTAGTAAAGTGTCTAGTAGGCTTTCCTGGGGGTTAACTGCGAGTTAACACGAAGGACAAGCGAGATACTAAAAATCAACCCAATGGTTGAGCGCGTGTGTGATTATTTAATGTGCATAAAGTGTCTAGGAGGCTTTCCTGGGGGTTAACTGCGAGTTAACACGAAGGACAAGCGAGACGCTAAAAATCAACCCAATGGTTGAGCGCGTGTGTGATTATTTGATGTGCATAAAGTGTCTAGTAGGCTTTCCTGCGGGTTAACTGCGAGTTAACAAGCAGGACAAGCGAGACGCTAAAAAATCAACCCAATGGTTGAGCGCGTGTGTGATTATTTGATGTGCATAAAGTGTCTAGTAGGCTTTCCTGCGGGTTAACTGCGAGTTAACAAGCAAGACAAGCGAGACGCTAAAAATCAACCCAATGGTTGAGCGCGTGTGTGATTATTTGATGTGCTTAAAGTGTCTAGTAGGCTTTCCTGCGGGTTAACTGCGAGTTAACAAGCAGGACAAGCGAGACGCTAAAAATCAACCCAATGGTTGAGCGCGTGTGTGATTTTTGATGTGCATAAAGTGTCTAGTAGGCTTTCCTGCGGGTTAACTGCGAGTTAACAAGCAGGACAAGCGAGACGCTAAAAATCAAGCCAATGGTCGAGCGCGGGTCGCCCTAACCTAAAATGTAAAGGTCCTACTGGAACCAGTTGATGCCAAGAAAACTAAACACCTGTTTGTTTTCGAATCTTTAATTGTACATTCGTATGACCATCGCGCTCCAAACTTCATTTGCTTTTCGAGCGCGCACGTCCACGCAAATAGTAACATTTTTTAATTTTTAAAATAATATTTCTTCAAGTGCAGTGACAATTAAATACTCTGCAGAGAGCGTAAGTGGCTTGAAAGATAAAACATCATTATTATAAATGGTGTAGTGAAGGTTTGCGTTCATACGAATACCTTAAGAATGTTTTTATTCGTACCCACAAGACGCGGGTAGCAATGATTTCAATGATGCAGAATGACTGCAGATTTCTTTCTAAAAGGCTGCAAAACGCCATTACTGTGAATTGTTTAGTGAAGGTTTGTACTTATTAACTACCTTCTAAAAGATTTTTCTCCATACCCGCCTAACACGAACAGTGATAATATGAAAATCTGGAGTATTGTGTAAATGTATCTGTATAAACGTTTTATAAAGCTTCGAGTCAATACGGGATATTGACCAACAGCAAAATATAACATGATCTAATACGGGATATTAGGCTGTAAATGTTTTTTAGAGCCTCGAGTCAATACGCGATATTGACCGATAGCCAAATATGAAATGATTCCTTTTCGTGGTCTCTGGCGTGTTTGGCGCATTCTACATGTACATGTTATTGGTTGTGAACTCCGTGAATCGCTAACTTTCATCGGAGAAAACCGAAGCATGCGGTGTCGTGACGCCATCACCGTTGTTTACGGCTAAAGCAACTGAATCCAAAGACGTCAGCTGAATTGTCAGACTAAGCGAACTGAAGGGAACCCATCTTTGAAGATGGACCTTTAAAGGAAGGATTAATCCAAATACGTTTGGTAGGATTAATCCAAATACGTTTTGGTTTTGTTGCTCATAGTCGATTTTATTCAAATAATGAATATTTTATCTAATCTAAGACACGTGATAAAAATTATCATGTACATTTTATATTATAAATTATAAAAAAAAAAAAAAAAACAAGAAACTTCACATCTAAACTGATTTCTATGCTTCTTCCTCTTGCTGGGAGAAATAATCGGTTGTTCTTGGAATCATGATGAACGTAATCAACTAATTATCATATAAATTAGGTACTGATTACATTTTAGAAAACGTCCAAATATAAGATTTAATATGGACGATTTGTAATATATTCAAAATTTGGAAAAGTAACGTTTTGTTGGAAGTTTCTGGAATTATAACCTTTTGTTGGCATTAGTTTGGAAATGTCACATTTTCTCATGCAGGAAAATAATAATTTATAGAGGTTTAAAAATAAATTTTAATTATTGTTCTTATTAAATACGAAGACATATTTTAGTCTCGAATGTCAAAAAATTTTGTACCTACTGCACCTAATTATTTCTCTAAGGAGATTGCTATGGCAATTCATGTTTAAATATTTATATGGGAACACAATTACCAGTTTATTTGATGCAATTAAGTATTGCAAGTGTGAAAAAAAAAAAACAAAGAACTGACTTAAGTCAAAAATGGAATTGTGACCTTTTGTTCGCTAACTCCTCAATTGTATTATTAAAATACTTGCAGTATTCATTCTTCAGCTTAGTTTTTTGCTGACAAGTGTGATCATTGCCATATATTTTATTTATTTATTTTTTGCTTAGAACACTATACACACTATGCGTGGCAGTTGTCTACAAAAGCAAAAATTGGTGGAGTACCTACCATACCCAATCTTAAATAATATTTCTCGAAAAATTTAGGTTTAGTGAGGAAAATGTGAAATATTATAATTTATTGCTATTAATATTATAATTTAATTATAATTGCAAAAATATCGATATTCGCTGGGAATTACACTCCATTACATATCCTCGTAGATTTATTGTTATAAGGGTAGGCAAAGCCCGAAAATTGCTTCGTGAGTAAACACAAAATGCAATTAATACTTTCCTACATTTCTTTGAAAAGAAATTCTCTCATAACGCGGATGTTTTTACAATAAAATAAGATATACAGTTTTTTTTCTTTACATTAAAGTCAGTGTAAAGTGATTAAATCAAGCTGTATTCCACGTGTAACCAAGTTCAGTTCTAGTTCCCAAGTTGGTAACTGTGTTTTTCCTTTTTCGGTTTACGACATTGAATTCAATTTGAAAACTCAAATCAAGAATGTATTAGTTTATTTATAACTTGCCGTGATTATGATAGTACCTAATTGTAAACCGCCCCAAAAAACTATTCCTTCTTAAAAACAATAGTTCGCCCTTTGTGTTGACAGGTCCGCACCATTTTAGCACCTCCAAAGTGGGCCATCCAGGTTATGAGCATTGTATTATAATATATATTACTATATGTATGTAGAATCTCTTGCGGAATCTTTCCTCTAATTTTAAAGAAATTTTTTACCAGTGTTTTGGCCCGATGGTGAGTGTATTATCTGACAAGGTTTTCACCTGGCAGCGAGTACATCCTTCAGCAAATATTGCAATATCTTGCATCCTTGCCGAATAGTTCCAGTAGGTAAATTTCAATCTTTAAACTATGGGAACTAGTACACGGCGATACCAAACCACATATAAACTAAAAATATATTTGGAATCTAAACCTTTTAAAACATTAGTTGCATACTAAATATTTACATCCGTATGATACCTATTTGAGTTTGTTAAATGATAAACATTCTAGTAAATCAATTATTTAAGCAGAGGTTCCTCATATTAATCACCGTTCAGTTTTTTCCATAATTTGAAATAATTGCCTTATTTCAAATAATGAACGTTAAGGGCCTTCAAAAATATAGATGTTTTCAAAAACAAGCCTATGTTTCCCAAGTGGGTAATACGTGGAAATTGAGATTCAAATGTAGTGCTTAATTAATTTGCAAATAGGTATTCTAATATCTAAATAAGAGTATATACTTTGAATGCAATAAGAAGTTGATCATTTTATTGGCCTTGCCCACTTGAAAAAGTGCTAACTGCGTATTATCATTGATTACGATTCCAAATATTAAGTAAGAGATAAATGAACTTAATATCTATTGCCGATGTCATTAAAGCTTCAGATATAGGCTCATGTAAACCATGAACTTTCTTAGTTAATAGCAAATTCCTAGAAAACCGGCAATGCTTTGGTTGTGCTCTGGTGCTACAAATGTTCATGAGCGGCGGTAATCACTTAACATCGGGTGTTCCGCCTGCTCGTTTGCTGGCTAAAAATAAAAAATAATATATATATTTTATAAAACGTTTATGTAGGTACCTAAACGTTTTATTTCCAAAGGATCAGTTGATATCTCACATGAGATTAATCCCATACGTTAGATCCAGCCACGATTGTTTTACCAACATTCCCTTATAAGCTACCTAAGTCAAATTAGGTGACGCTTTCTGTCAAATTCATTTTCACGAACTTTTATAAATCATCTAAAAGTGGAAATGTTTTTGGTTAAGGGCATTGTACTTAGGAACTGCCTACATAAAACGTGAAAACAGGCATTAGATCGTCTGTTAAAACAGCCACAATATAAATTTACTATTAGATAGACTGCTGACTGTCTGATTTTCATTACAGACTATTATTATTATTTTTAATTAATCTGTTTTAGGATTAATATGATTTATTCAGCTGGACTTATGTTTTCACTTTTACAAAATTTTCCTCTCTAAACATCTACTTGTTATATATATATCTGAAGAATGAAGCGACGAAATATAATATATGATCAAACGAACTTGCAAAGTGAAGTTCGATCGATATTATATGAGTACGCTTCATTCGAAGATATAGACTCCCTCCCACCCGAACCCTTATAAAGAAAATTTTGGTTCTTGTGGTTATAATCTTACTCTAAAGAATGAGGTCTTGTCACAGAGCCTACCTACAAGAAATAAAAATCTTAAACTATCTACTTATAAATGTGCGAAACGTTGCCTGTAAGGTAAAAGGACTACTTGTTATATATATATCTTCGAATGAAGCGTACTCATATAATATCGATCGAACTTCACTTTGCAAGTTCGTTTGATCATATATAATAATACATTTTTATAGTAAACAAAACGGTGTATCAAAAACCCGATTGCGTTTATCCGTACACAGCAAATTCATCCTATCATATTTAATCAATATTAATATAATAATACCTATTATAAATGCGAAAGTTCAATCACGACTAAACCAATTTGGGAAATAAGACAGTTCCCGCGGGAATAAAAAACCTCAATTCACGCGAATGAAGTCGCGGGCATCATCTAGTACTATAATAAAGACTAAAATGTGACTATTTTTAGTAGGTTCAGATATCTATCAATACTACTCGCTGCCCGAGCGAACGCGGCTCTCTTCAGACCAGTCCAACACTATAAAGAAGAAAAAGAACTACGAGTCCTCGTGGAAGATAGACATGAACTACTCTTGCGTTGTACAAAGTGTTGGAGGCCTCAACGTTGACCCTGGCAGACCTGTTGAGGTAATTTTCCTGTTTGTTTCGCTCTCTGCGTCAACCTCTCATTGATGAGGGTCGTGACCCCTGTCCATTAATCACATGATAGTAGCAGGTTCGTGAAAACGAAAGTGACAAAGCCTTCACCTAACTTAGCTTAAGTACCTACCCCTTAAAAAAGGAACGTTGGTGAAAATGGGCATGAGTCTTTAAAAATTAATTTAAATTTAATTTTAAGTTTTAAAATTCACGCAATAAGGCTTGATGGTGTCATGGCGTCGTTCATGACGTCACTTCTATATTTTACTTTGTCAAAGTTTGAAGATAAATGTGACGTATCGCTCTGATTGGTATTCAAACCAATATGGCGGATTTTACCACTTTATATTTTACCAAAATAAATATCAATCTCGCTCAAAATAGAAAAATTAATACGTTTTTTACAATTCACCAATCCTATTTCATGAGAATTTTTTTTTTTTTAAATATATTAGCTAAGTTGAACTTGACTTATATTCTCCTTCGAGCTTGTATTAGGAGTGGGTACGACAACAGTGCAACGGGTGGGGCTCGAACTCGCGACCTTTCAGTTTTCAGTCTGCGTCTTTAGCCATTGGTCTATTGAGTTCTTATTGATCTATTCTTCGTCTCTTATCATCTATTTATTGATTCTTGGAGTCTTGGAGTTCTTCTGGAGTTCTTCGTGGAGGAGTAATTCTTGTTAGATTATATGTATTGTATTTTTGAAGCTTCACTGTGGAAGCACTGTATACTTAGCTTAGTTTTATTACTTATTGTAAAATTAGTTTATTTTATTTTTTGAAAAGAGCAACTGCTGAGTTTCTTGCCGGTTCTTCTCAGCAGAATCTGCATTCCGAACCGGTGGTAGATTTGTGACGTATCATAAGTGCTACAGGGTAGCCTACATGAAATAAATAAATTTTGAATTTTGAATTTTGAATTTTTTGGTTACTGGCATCATGTCTTTTCTCTGCCATTAACAGGTGGTATGCCAAGTGGGCATGTACCACGGCGGCAAGCCCCTGTGCGAGCCGCAGAAGACACGGATGGCAGTGGTGAGCATGGAGGGCGAGGCGCAGTGGAACGTGAAGCTGCAGTTCCCCATCAAAGTGTGCAACGTGCCGCGTATGGCGAGACTGTGCTTCGTCATTTACGAGATATCCAAGGCCAAGTATAAGTGGAAAGCCAATAAGGTTAGTATTCCATTTCTATATCCCTACCGTTTAATACGTGCTGGTGCGATAGTATAGAGATTGATTAGGTGTTTGGGTTTAATGTACACCTATTTGAAACTTTTGGAAGTTTTTTTGGAGTTTCGCGGGAACTCTTATTTTCCGGAATAAAAAGTAGCCTATGTACTATTCCAGTCTATAATCTGACTGCTAAATTTCAACCAAATCAGTTTTTTTCGTTGCAACGTGATTGAGTAACAAACATCCATATATCCATCTATCATCATAATAGGATTAATAGGATTGTGCTTATAAATCGACTTATATTTCAAATATGTATTTTAATATTTTTTCCGTCCTGTACGTAAATATTTTAATTGGTGTGGATGGAAAAGGGGTCCATAACAAATGACAGATTTTCACAGTTATTAAAGTAAACTTGAAAGACACATATATACTCTAGATCAGTGGTTCCCAAACTTGACTGGACCGTGACTCATCTAACAAGAAGTTTCAAATTCGGGACTCACTTCTTGGTTTTCAGAAGGAAAAAGAAGCATTAGTATGTATAGGAATGAAGAACTGTTCAAACAAGAAAAAAAAACATTCAGTTCCAATACAAGCGTTAATATTTAGATACAAGGAGTGCTATTTTTTAATATGAAGGATGCATTTATTTCCCAGTTTTTGTCATTATATATAGCCTTAGTATCAACTTCAATTTAAGTTACTTTTAATCGCAATGAGTTTGATACGTCCAATTTATTTTGGTATTTACCTAATTTAGAGGTCCCACCCAATATTCGCTTGTGACCCACCCGTGGGTCGCAACCCTTACTTTGGGAACCTAGGCACTAGATAAAAAAAAACTACCATCAAAAGTTAAAACACGCTTTCAGGACACAATCAACAGGTTAGCGTGGGCAAACACGATGGTATTCGACTACAAAGACCAGCTGCGCACGGACGGCGTCACGCTGTACATGTGGACGCACGTGGCGGACGGCACGCAGGGCGACGACCTGCTGCTGCACCCGCTGGGGACGGTCGTGTCCAACCCCAACACGGAGTCATGCGCCGCGCTGCAAGTGCGGTTCTCCAAGTGAGTGGAAGGTGGAATTTGGAACAAGCCATTTTTTACAGGTTTCACAGGTTTGCGGTTAACCATGAAGACCTTCTTTGTTAAGTTGTGAACATTTTTGGGCTATCCCAAATGTTGAGGCACTGAATTCTTTGGGATAGGAATGGGTATAATTTCATTTTATTCTACAATAGTCTTCACCTCATAATTTATTGTCTTTATTACCATCATATTTCCGTCATCTTGAGGCCGTCGGAAACGTCGGTCGTCTATTGTACTAGGTCGATTCCAAGTGAATGAAAGGTGGAATTTTTACTACAAGTAATTTTTTACAGGTTTCACAAGTTTGCGGTTGGATCTTGAAGACTGTTCTGCTAAATTGTGAACATTTTGGTGCTATCCCAAATGTAGAGGAACTCTGTGCTACATTGAATTCTTTGAGATAGGAATGGGTATAATTTCATTGTATTCTACAATAGCCTTCACCTCATCAATCATTGTCTTGTCTGTCATTATTTCCCCAACCTTTAGGCCGCCGGAAACGTCGGTTGTCTATTGTACTAAGTCGATACACAATCAAGTGCGATTCTCCAATTGAGTGGAAGGTGGAATTTGGAACAAGTCATTTTTTATAGGTGTCACAGGTTTGCGGTTGGATCTTGAAGATTGAACCATTATACCAATGGGGCAGTTCAACAATGATCCATTAAAGTAATGTCCTTCTAGCTACGATTGCCAGCACCCGGTCCTATTCCCGAAGCCCGAGTCAGTAAAGGCGTACGCAGACCAGCTGGAAAACGAAGCTGGCGCCACCGTGGCTACGCTCAGCGAAGGGTTCGAGCATCTTCGGGCGACGGCCGAGAAGGACCCCATGTATGAGATACACGAGCAAGACAAGAAAGACATTTGGTCTTCAAGGTGAGTCAACCGTCATAAACTAGTAATAGGTTCCTGCGTAATTATCCTTACTAGTTCATATATAGTAAGGATAATTTCTTAAAATGCATCCAAAAAATTATGTCGAAAAGATGTTTACAGACTTTCAGGTGACTTAAATTGGATTTAAAGTACAAAGTGATCTTTGGCTATTTTTTATCATAAAAAATTGAAACAGACAAGAATCTCAAGCAGATTTATTTTTATTTTTAATCGACTTCCAATAAAAGAGGAAATTCTCAATTCGACCGGATTGGTGTACCTACGTATGCATTTTTGCATTTTTGAAGCTTTATTGTGGAAGCATAGCTTAGCATAGCTTTGTAAAAAAAATTTTTTTGAAAAGAGCAACTGCTGAGTTTCTTACCGGCTCTTCTCAGCAGAGTCTGCATTCCGAACCGGTGGTAGATTTATGACGTGTCATAAGAGCTACAAGTTAGCCTACATGAAATAAATTAATTTTGAATTTGAATTTGTCATCGTTTCTATTTAACCCGACTTCAACAAATGTGCCTCTAACGTGTCACTGTCTTCAGAATGCGAGTGCGCGCATCGGTTTCATTGTTTCTATTTCCTTTTATTTCTATTCTAGGCCCGTCTGACTTCAACAAACGAGAACAAACAATTATTTTCTCTTTATATTGGCGTTTGAAGTCGGTTTTTTATTGTTTCCACTAAGAAGTTTTTGTGATTTTGTTTACACAGAGAATACTTTCGCGTAGCGGCGCCGGAGTTACTGCCAAAACTACTGTCCTGTGTGGAGTGGACGGAGCGAGCTGAAGTGGCCAGGATGGTGAGGATGTTGGCCACCTGGCCGCTGCTGCGAGTGGAGTCCGCGCTGGAGTTGCTGGACTATGCCTACGCTGACGCCGCCGTGAGGAGTTTCGCGGTCAAGTGTCTGGCTAAGATCAGGTGACTGCGCTTATTTAGGCCTACTTACTAGAACAACTCCCTAGAAATATCCTTAGTATATCTTGAGGACCCAAAATAAAAAAAAGATTGATGCTAAAATCGACAGCAAGTAACAGTTATAAAGTCGGTTCAAAAAAAGAACCGTCCTCGTCTTCTGAATATACTTATACGGAGCGCTCCTTTTAGCCTGAGCACGAACAAGCCTACCGCTACAAGGTTGACATCACACATGCGCACTAAGCGCTTTGCTTCCTCGTCCTTGATACGCTGAAATAAAAAATTGAGAATGCCCTTCCGTTTTTTTAATCATAATTTGGGTACCCTCATTTCAAGCGCAAACGTTAAAAAAAGGGGTGGAGCTATGTCGGTGCACACGGCCGTTGGTTTTAACGTGAAACGTCTATATCTGCGAATTTCGGTTATTCTACGCAGTGCCCCTCCCCCGCCGCCCCGCCCGGCACCGATGCAAACTCAAGGTCTTAGCAGCGAGATGACTATATACTCTAAATAATGACATTGGATTCATGTTTCTAACACTTATAGTTTTGTAGTTATTAAGGTAAGACGATATAGACCTTTTCGTTACGGTACATTCTTCTGACTGGTACGTGTATGTTTAGGTGAATTTAAAGACCTTTCACATCAAACACTTGTGGCCTTAATATTTCCACTTTACCTTGTTTTGAATCTTGCTTCGTTGTTGCAGTGACGAAGACTTGCTGCTGTACCTGCTGCAGTTGGTGCAGGCGCTGAAGCACGAATCGTACCTGATGTGCGATCTATCCGTGTTCCTGCTGCAGCGCGCCTTCGAAAACATGAACATTGGACACTACCTCTTTTGGCATTTACGGTAAGAAGAATAACTGCCTCTTTGGCGTACCTTTCGTGGATCTTTGCCTCCTGTAATCTCCAAGGTATCGTGTAATATACAAGGTTGTGATGATTGGAATATGACCATCCCGTCTCTTCCCGTACAGTCGATTTTTATTTACTTAGTTATTCGAGTAAACAAACGCCTCATGTTTTGAATTATATATAGAGATATATTTATCGGCGTAAATCTTCGACCATTTAGCCGGGACGGACCTTTACGCAGATTTAGTACTGAATATATTCTGCCACTTTCTGCGGTGAGGTGGTGTAATCACGTACAGCACACATTTACTCACTTCCGCGCACTCTTGTAAATACTTAATGTTTCTATGAACACACACTAACTCAAAAGCTGTCACACTTACAAGCTGAACCGTACGTTTGTACATGTACTTCGGCAGAGGGGAATGCGTGCGCTTACCACGTCCCGGCTAAATGGTCGAAGGCGCAAATAATAAAATGGACAAATCATTGTTTGATTTTCAAAAGTACCCTCAACGATGCAATGATGTTTCCGTCGAAGTGTCGATGCCCACCGACGCCACACGAGTATGTAAAAATGTGGAGTGGAGACACTCGGAGCGGTCACACGCTGTGTTGTTGTTAAAATTTATTCTTGTCAATTGTCATGTAATGGATAATAAATTATGAGTAATGAAAATGGCGAGAGTTTTCATAGTCGCCATTCTCTGATTCTAAGGGTAAAAACATGCCAAAGATGCCTCACTGCGATACCTCGATGTCACCTCCATTTAAAACAACAGTATGCAAACAGACGGGCACGAACATGTCGAAGGATACCGCACTGCGATACATCGCGGTACAGTGAGGCATCTTCGGCATGTTCGATAGAAAAATAAAATGTTCGGATCAGGTCGGAGATGCACGTCCCGTCGGTGTCGGTGCGCTTCGGGCTGGTGCTGGAGGCGTACTGCCGCGGCTGCCAGGACCACATCAACATCCTCATGCGCCAGATCTCCTGCCTCGACAAACTTAAATGTAAGCCGATAACACTTTTTAACATTCATAATTTGAGCCTCGTTCATAGCCTAGCGATTAAAGGTGTGGACTGTACGAACCCCACCCGTTGCACTATTGTCGAACCCACTCCTAGCACAAATTTTCCCCTTATTTGGAAGGGATAGGAGGATATTACTTTGGGGGAGTTAACTCTAGCAAAGCTTGCGTATTGTATGTGAAGTTAGTTAGCAGAACGTTTCAAGATATGCCTGTTAGAATTTGATAAGGGTTACTTAGCCGTACTCTTGCGATTTCATTTTTAACCGACTTCCAAAAAACGATGAGGTTCTCAATTCCTCGGAATCTTTTTTTTTTATTTGTTTATGTATGTTCCCCGATTACTCGAAGACGCCTGGACCGATTTGGAAAATTCTTTTTTGTTTGAAAGGGTGTACATCCCGTTGTCATCAGGTCAGGATCTGATGATGGGATCCTGGAGAAATCGAAGGAACTTTTAAAATTTTATAGGCACAAATGATATACTTTGTAGTGGCGTTTGAAGTTGGTTTTGTAAAAAGAATTTCTTACCTCATGGCATTTGTATACACACATGCATTGAATAATTCTTCATTTGTATTTAAGGGGCGAATCAATGCATTCGCAAGAAGAAGGAGATAACGAAAGCCCGCGCAGCGCTGCGCCAGCACCTCGAGGAGCAGCATTGTCTAGAGACGCTCTCTGACTTCGTTTCTCCGCTCACACCTAGCCTAGTTTGTAAGAGAATCAAGTGAGTCTGTACAAATAAATTTTTAAATACATATATCAAAAGTTCTAGGCCGGCGGGGTTTTTAACCACATCTCTCGGGGATCGCGCCCTGAGTGTGCGATCACATTACACTACGGCCAAGTCGAATCGAACGTTTGCAACCAAATTGGTGATATGTATCGACCTTTTACGATCATTTTTTTAGCAACTGTTAGCGACATCTAGTAACGACACATCATGCACATAAAAAATGAGTCAGTAAAGTTCTATTAAATTTTTTTTTTAAATTTTTTTTGATAAAAACTTTCTCCTTTTTTACCTCTATCTTGAGTCTGAGCAGAGAGTGTTGTCTATAGATTTCAGCCTTAAGTCTTAGCCAAGTTAGAGCATGCTTTGTAAATCTCAGCCTTAAACTTTTTTTTATATTTTTAGCGAGCAAACGAGCAGGCGGGTCACCTGATGTTAAGTGATTACCGCCTACCGAGATTACTTTTTCCAATCAAACGATATAATTGTTTCCCAGGCCTGAAGGTTGTCGCGTAATGGACAGCAAAATGCGTCCGCTGCTGCTCGAGTTCGAGAACGTGGACCCCACGGGCAGCGACATCCGCATCATACTCAAAGTGGGCGACGACCTGCGCCAGGACATGTTCACGCTGCAGATGCTGCGGATCATGGACCGGCTCTGGAAGAACGCGGGCTACGACTTTAGGTACGTGCCTTTTACGACCCACTTCAAATAACTTTGCTAAGTTTGAGTCGGACTTGAGCTGTAAAGTACAACCGACCACACCGAGAAGACAATTGGACGCAGATACGCAATAGTGAGTCAACCCACACAACTTATCAACTGAAAAGTCAACTTTTTTCTTTTACATTATGTATTGGATGCAGATACGCAATAATGAGTCAACCCACACAACTTATCAATTGAAAAGTCAACTTTTTTCTTTAACATTACGTATTGCATGCAGATACGCAATAATGAGTCAATCCACACAACTTAGCAATTGAAAAGTCAACTTTTTTCTTTAACATTATGTATTGGATGCAGATACGCAATAATGAGTCAATCCACACAACTTATCAATTGAAAAGTCAACTTTATTCTTTTACATTATGTATATATTTAGTTTGACAAGGATTTGTGGGTTGAATTGTTATTGCGTGTCTGCGTCCAATTATGACTATTTTACAACGATTATTTATTTGACGACATCCGCATCCGCATAGGCATCCGCTAAGAAAGAATTTTCAAAAGTCCTTCATTAGCGGGATGTGTATGTCATAACAGCTATCTGTATGCTCAGTCAGATCCCTCAACAGCGGTTTGAGCCGTGCGTTGATAGATCAGTCAGTCACCTTTTCCTTTTATGTATTTAGATTAGGTTTACTATAATTTACTAGCTTTTGCCCCCGCGACTTCGTCCGCGTGGAATTAGATTTTGGGGTGGAATTTTCAAAAACTGTGACACACGTACTTTTTTATTTTTAACTGAAAGCTCAAATACCAACTTTGATGGAAACAGCTTGAAAAATGACGGAGTTTCATATAAACTTCCATCCCCTATTTAAACCCCTTAGGGGTGGAATTTCCAATAATCCTTTCTTAGTGTGCGCCTACGTCATAAAAGGAACCAACTGTAAAAATTGCAACTTTCTAATTTCAGTAGTTTAGGCTGTGCGTTGATATCTCAGTCAGTCAGTCAGTCAGGACTTTCAATTTTTTATATATAGACAATACTAAGTTTTGTTCGTAGACTGAATCCCTACAACTGCATATCGATGGAGTACGCGGTGGGCATGATCGAGGTGGTGGACGAGGCGGAGACGGTGGCCAACATCCAGAAGCAGTTCGGCCGCTTCCACGCCACGTCCGTCATCTCCAGGGTCAACTTGTTCCGTGAGTGAGAGGAACACCTGAATATTATAAACAAAATATGTTGCTTCTTCTTCTTCTTTATCAACCGATAGACGCCCACTGCTGGACATAGGTCTCTTGCATTGACCTCCATAAGACTCGGTCTTGTGCCGCCTGTAGCTATCCAGAGCTTCCATGCAACTCGTTTGATGTCGTCGGTCCACCTAGTTGGGGGTCTGCCAACACTGCGCTTCCCGGTGCGAGGTCGCCACTCCAGCACCTTGGGGACCCCATCGACCATCAGCTCTTCGAACTACGTGCCCCGCCCAGTTTCGCAACTCGCTGAACTATGTCGGTGACTTTGGTTCTCCTACGGATCTCCTCATTTCTGATTTGATCTCGCAGGGATACTCCGAGCATAGCTCTCTCTATCGCTCGCTGAGTAACCCTGAGCCTTCTTATGATGCCCATAGTTAGCGACCATGTTGCGGATCTATGGGTTGCTAACGATGATATATAACATTTTAAATGGTGTCGACATAAAGCTTATTGTATGATACTTACACCTTGCGAAGGTATTTCTTTACGATGTGTTTTTTCTCAAAACAGAATGGCTCCGCAAGAAGAACCCGACTGAGGAATCATTCAACAAGGCGGTCGAGGAGTTCACAATGAGCTGCGCGGGATACTGCGTCGCCACTTACGTGATGGGCATCGCGGATAGACATTCAGACAACATCATGATCAAAGAAAGTGGACAGGTATGTAAGTGTTTCGTGAAGGCGGCATAAAATAAATGGGTGCTTTTGCATGGGTATGGGTTGAAGTAAACTGCCATACCCGTTCCAAGTTATCCCGCTACCATCTTAGACTGCATTGTCACTTACCGTCGGGTGAGATCGCAGTCAAGGACCATCTTGTCATTGAATAAAAAAGGGTATAGTTGAGCTGGAGAGTGACAGGTTACCTTTTATCCTGGAATTCAATACGTAAAAGAATCCGTGCTATGTGCTGTTAGCCCATGCACACCTTTTTACTTCGTGCAACCGGCGCTGTAGTCGCCACCTTCACGCTGCACTCGTTTTATACTGCTTTACCCGCACATACGTTTCTACTCGCTCTAATACCGTACTGTTTTACCTGCACAAGTACTGTACTGTTTTACCCGCCCAAGTACTGTACTGTTTTACCCGCCCAAGTACCGTACTGCTTTACCCGTACAAATACTGTACTGTTTTACCCGCCCGAGTACCGTACTGTTCTACCCACACAAGTACTACAGACCCCCAGACCACCGTTAGGTGAACCGATGACAGCAGACAAGTTGCAGGGAGCCGCTGGATACAGGCGGCGCAGGACCGAATTGTGTGGAAGTTGTTGCAAGAGACTATTTTACCCGCCCAAGTGCTGTACTGTTTTACCCGCCCAAGTACCGTATTGTTTTACCCGCCCAAGTATGTACTGTTTGTATTGTATTTGTATGTATTGTCGTTGCTCGTAATTTTCTTATCTCGATTCATTCCTATAAAACTTTCAATCCAAGCACTTCGAGTTTAATTCATGTTGGACTCGGTCTGCTGACAAGTTCCATAACATGTGTGGTTTTTTCCCAGCTTTTCCACATAGACTTTGGCCACTTTTTGGGCCACTTCAAGAAGAAGTACGGCGTGAGGCGAGAGTTTGTCCCGTTCGTGCTCACACACGGGTTCATTCACGTCATCAACAAGGGACAGCGGGGCGGGAACAACGATCTACTGGACTTTAAGATCTTCAGGGAACTTTGTGAGACGGTCAGTGCTACTGTGTGTGTACATAGAGTACATACTCTTTTTATATGATAATTATTGCGACTGCGTTGTTGACAGACCCCCGTTAAGTGAACCGATGATAGCAGACGAGTTGCAGGGAGCCGCTGGATACATGCGGCGCAAGACCAAATTGTGTGGAAGTTGTTGCAAGAGACCTATATATACGTCTAAAAAGGAGGTTTTTAGTAATCCCTCGGAAAACCTTTTTCCGCGAGATAAAAGTATATTTTATTTCACTCCAGGTTACTATATCCATCCAAAAAGCAAAGTCGATTCAGTGTAATTTTTTGTATGAATGTAGTTGAAGACCTGGAGAGTGACCTAGGTCATATTTGAACGAGCGAAGCGAAGTTCTCTGAGTCAACTAGGGCGCTTGCCTACTAGACAGAGAAGTGTGTCCGTCTAAATGTCTGTCAGAGCCCTATAACTTCTGAATTACTGAACGTAATTACTTCAAATTTAAATATAATATGTAAACTGATGGCCTTCAGCCGACCATTGTATAAAAACATATAAAAAGCTTTATTTCAGGGGGGCTCTCATAGAAGCGTATTTGAAGTAAAATCTTGTTTGTTGCGCTACATAGACTTGCGATATATCTTTTTAAAGACGACTTTGAACAGAGTACAAAAATATATTTTTTTTAATTTTTCCCTAAAAATTGACCAAATGGGGGGGTTTCAAAGTGGAGATTTTAATTTGAGCCATATGTCAAGAATTACTGAATAGTAGAACGTGAAACTTGGTTGAAAATTCAGTTATATCCTGTACTTGAACAACAAATACTAAAATTAGATAAATGTTATAAAGAAACGAAATTATTTAATTTTAATGCGCCATCTATTAGCATTATTGTGAAGCTAATAGCTTCACTAATGCTAATAGATGGCGCTGTGTCAGTAAAACAGTTTTATGTCAACTATTATTTTTTTTATTGCGTCTAATGTTAAAAGTTAATTATTACAATATATAGTTAAAACTTTTGGGAATTATGGGATATCGCGAGGTCTCAGTTCGGGGCGAACCACTAGTTATTCAAAGGATCAAAACAAATGATTTTTCAAAATTCCACATGGAAGAAGTCGCGACCAAACGCTAGGTTATAATAAACGTTTGATTTTCTTTAACTTTTAATTGATTATACAGAGATATACTTAAGAACACCTTTGTTTTTGCAGGCGTTTAAGATCCTCCGAAAACATGGTCATCTGATTTTGTCGCTGTTCTCAATGATGATCTCTACGGGCCTCCCGGAGCTAAGTTCGGAGAAAGACTTACAGTACCTCAGGCAAACTTTGGTAAGTATTTTTTGGATAACACCTGTATTCAGTACCCCACTCAAGAAACCTCATTCTTGAGCAAAAATATTTGTGTGATGGCGATTAAGATATACAATAAGATACCTGAGCAGATGATTTTAAATTTTACATGTAATTTTAGACTCAGACATTGTTAATTTTCATAGTTAATTTATATTTTCCTGTATGTATGTTGCACGCCCGAAGAGACAATGTATAACGCAATAAATTACTTTACTTTTGACTTTTCAGGCCTTGAATATTTCATTATAACTATGAATACAAGTGAGCAGTGGTTACGACTAGCCTTTTTTTTGTTTTTCTTTTATTTTTGTTTTGTTTTTCTTATAAATAAATTCTTTCTGTGAAAACTTGTTATAATTAGCTTTAGTTTTCTTCTATTCTTATCGATTTTTTTTAAATTAGCTGTAGGTTTTCCTTCTAAAATAAAATGATGTTTCGTTTTGCAAGGTAATGGACCTATCAGAGGAGAAGGCCATAGAGCACTTTAGGCTGAAGTTCGACCAGGCGGTGACGAGCTCGTGGACGGCGTCGGTCAACTGGGCGCTGCACAACATGGACAAGAACAACTGACAGTGACCCGTGAGCAGGCGCCTCAAGCGCCAGCCGAACAAGAACACGCCGCAGACCCTGTGAGAGATCACCTTTACGTGTGACGCTGGTGCTAATTCCATTGTGCATACATCTTAAAGCGGACCTTCCTAGCGTAATAATATAGCGATTTTAAAACAGCTGAAACACCGCCATAACTTGTCCCTTGACATGACGGAACCGAATCTGTGAATCTCGCGCACGCTATTTTAGTGATATATTTTTTTTTTAAATACGTTAGCCGAGCTGCACTGGTAGCATGGGCGGGAGAAATTTTATCCCCGGGAAAAGGTTAAAACGTTCATCCCCTCGCTTAGCTTTATCCACCCGTCGAACATGGGCACAGTGGTGGAAATAACACTCAGTGGATATACTTATAGAAATATACATCGCCTTTTCCTCTGTCGCCATGCTTTAGCATAGGGAAAAGATAATTTTATCCCCTGTCAGTGGATAAAATCGGGGGATAAAACTTTTGTCTCCTGCCCATGCTACCGGTGCTAAACTTGACTTAATATTCACACGACAATAGTTTAATGGGTGGGAATCGATCCGTCGACCTTTCAGCTTTTAGTCCGCACCTTTAATCGTTGGGCTATTGAGGCCTTTATTACTGGCGCTATTCTGTAAGTACAGCGCCGAAATAGCGCGGCACTGCACTGCATTGCGACTGTTCCGTAGAACAAAGTCTCATCTGCTAAATTCATAACTTGAGATTTGAGCCTTAGAAGTTTTAGTAGTAGTAGTAAACTATAAACATTTTACAAAAACAGTTAAGGTTCAGTTTACAAAAACTCTTAAGGCTTAATTTCAAGTTGTGAATTTGGCAGATGTGACTTTGTTCTACGGGACAGTCGATTGGAATACAGTAGAGCGTTGAAAATCCAGATTAGTTGTGACCAGACCATGTCCGGATTAGCGAAATGTCCAGTTTTTCGAAAAGAACCAAAAGAAGGTCATTACGTTGACGGTCATGATTTTTTTTTTAAATAGTAATAATATTTATTGTGCACATAATACATGTAATACATGTTTATAACAAAAAGAAAATTTGTTAAAACCGTTAATAATTTACTATTAATGGTAACATAGTAATTGATACAAATAAATAAAACTATTAATTAATATGAACAATGTACATATGTTCATATTAATTCTTCTTCTTCTGTTCAACTTATAGACGTCCACTGCTGGACATAGGTCTCTTGCATGGACCTCCACAGGCCTAGGTCTTGCGCCGCCTGAATCCAGCGGCTCCCTGCGACTCATTTGATGTCGTCGGTCCACCTATTAATTAATGGATTTGAATCTAGATTGTCAATGCTCTACTGTAACTAGATTCTCATCTCATACAACGGATAATTCGTGTTTCAGCGGTTTGAATGCTATGTTTTCGCGTCGATGTGCATTGCAATTAGCACCATTGTATAGTATAATAGACGCTAATTCGTTACTTGACCATAATAACGCGTCATGAAGCTTGAAAAAATCATGTTAAAAGATGTAATTATTACTTCGACGCGCTGCTTAGGGGCAAAGAAAAAAAAATGGCGCGAAAGTACACTTAGCCATCGTTGGGTAGAGCTAACTCTCATTTCAGTTAGCTCGCTTAGCTTAGCTCTACAGCTCTGAAGCAAAGAGATGCAAAAGCTATGTGAGCTAAACTCAACTAAGTGTGACTTGCGCTTTTAGCTACCGCTTCCACTTACAAATCTAAGGTATTTCTATGCAGAGTACATTCATTATTTTATATTTGGTCAAGTATCAAATTCGTCTGATTTGAGTATAATCACAGTGACGGCCAGTGCTCGTGTTAGGAAAGTGAACTTTGTGTAGATACATTTAAAGTTTAAAATTGAATGGACTCGTGATACGAGTGATTTGGAAACTTCACGTGCAGATGTGAGCTGTTTGCTTTAGGCTTATCATCGAGAATCGTGAATAGGAAAACTGTTAAGAGTTGAGGCTTGGATGGGAATTTCCGTGTATATATGCAAAAGCTCAAAAGTGAAATTGCATAATATTGTTTAAGTGAAAGTCATATATTATTTAAGTGAGCGTGTATTCTGTTGTGTGTGATATCAATGCATAAAATGGTATACATATAGTTATCCAATAAAGCATCTAAACATGTCGGCTGCCCCATTTCAAAACCTAGTAACTAGTAAGTGCGATTGACAAAATTTTACAAGAGACTAAAAAAACATATTTGTGGTAGCCCATCTGAAATCTTCAGTAGGTATCTGTTGATGAATTAATGTTTACTACTTTGAAAGCTTTTGTTTGATACTCGTATATTTATTACTTCTATCATCTACCACAAAACATGTTTTTTTGGTCTCTTGTAAAATTTTGTCGATTGCACTTACTAGGTTTTGAAATGGGGCAGCCGATGTGCTAACTGAAACTTGGTCGGCAACTGACTTAGTATAGACCTTGTTGGATAGACAGCCCGTTTCAGTTGCCGACTTAATTGTTATATAGATTTGGTCGAAACAATTTGTTGGCAAATGTCTAGATGCTTAAATACCCTTAAAATGTACTACTTACATATTATATGTACTTCAAAATTGTATTTAATAAAATATTATCGACACTTATGCTATGATACCGGTAATTCGATTTACATAATATAAAGACTCCCCGTTCATGTATAACACAAGTTATATAAGCCTAAATTATAATAACAATACTTTCTTTCTTTTTTAATTACACCAACGAGTTCCATACAAAAAAGTCAAACAAATTCTATTACATTATATATCAGTATGGTTGTCAGTAACAGGCGTAAGAGAAAGAAAATTATCACCTAAATATGCACTACTTTAAGTAAATAATATACTTCGACAGTCTAAATTCTTTTTTTTTTCTAATGTTTTTAGTCCCTTATTTATGGAACAATGAAACACTTTCATTGAGAGACGTTCAATGAAAAACTGTACTCGTAGTAAATGCTTAGACGATTTATTCTTCATTTTTGCTGCGTCGAAAATCATACCAAAAATGAATCATCTATCCTATTACCCTTTAAAGCAATTCATAATTTGAATACGTGCAGATAAGTTGCATAGTTTTAGCAGTATTATATCGTAGAATTTAGAATTGCAAGGTATTTTTTGTTTTAATAATTAATATCTTCAGACTACCTCATATGGTGTCGTGTACTGAATGGAGAACTTTCATAGTTTTGTTAGTTATATGTATATAATATGTATACAAATAAATTTTAGATCAAAATTAATAAATCAGTGTTAAAATTTTTGAAATCCGTCAAAAAATGACTGATCAAAGATTAGTTTTTTTTTAAATGTGCGGAATGATTGTCGTATTCTTGTCGCATATTGTAACGTCCACGTTACTAACATAGTATGTTCGAACTTCGAACAGTGGTACTACTGGGCCCATAACCTTTTTATTTGTTGACATAATGTTTATTTCCGATCACTATTTAATGGTTAACAAAAAAGATCGTTTTACGGAAAACGTTTCTAAAAGCAAACTCTAACGCGTACATATACTAGAATACACGATGGTGCTTGAGGATTCAGGTTTTTAAAAATTCCGTGGGAAAATTTTATATATCTGAGAATATAAAGTTTATCAGAATAAAAGCTATATCTATAACTCACGATCGATTGACCAGTTGAGACATGAACAGTTAACAGACGAAGTTTTTGATTAAACTCTTGAACTCCATTATTTTGTATAAAATCTAGTAGTAGCGCACAGTTTCTCTTGTTATCTATCTATATATGAAAAAAAAATACATAGTGTAACCTAAAGTTTAGCAGCTTTCTAATATCAATTTTTAAATATAATAACCATATTGAATAGTTACAATATTCCCAATAATTTGTAAATAGGTAGGTACTTGTATAAGATTAAGAAAAATTTGGGCTTTCAGTGCTTGGATCATAGATCATTTATAGGAAAAGAAAGACAAAATCAGAGATTGAAAAATCTTTACTGATTAAAGTGTAAGTGTTAGGAGTTTAGGACCGATCTACACCGGAATGGCAGCGGCGCGGCGAGTCCTTTCAGTGTGAGATAATTTTAAACTTTATCTACATAACCGCTAAAGACCAGTATCGCTTGAAAAGCTCAAAAAGGTCATGGGAAAGGCTGCCGGCTGCTGCCATTCCGGTATAGATGGGCGCTAAAGCCTTAAACACAATGCATATACGGAATTTGCCTTGTGCAGAGACAACCGGCATCAAACGCCACGCGTCCCGCACACGCTGTAAGCTTGTTATTACCAATAGGGATATTGCCAACTAATCATATTGTTCTTACAATTCACGAGGGTGCGTGAGCTTTACTTGTGATTACGTCGTGTACATGTACATTGCGTAGTGTGCGTGCCTGTTAGGAGCCTAGGTGGAAGCGGTCAGGTGCGAGCAAGCTCTCGCTCCCATTTATAAAGATACGACACGCACACAACCATGAGCCACGCACCCTTGTGAACTGCATGAACTAGACCAGCAACTATCTATCAAAACGCGCGCACAGTATGTGAGCTTATATGTATAAAATATTGAGCTCTGATGTCGTCAACATTTGATTTTATAAACTTTTTGTAGTTTAATCGATAATTTAAATTGGTAATCGCTATCGAACTATAACGCTTAGAAGCGCAGTAGATGATGTGGTGATAAGACATTTTTACTAAGCATTTAAATTCCGACTACGCAGTATCGTCGCGTTAGTACGGCGAGCTCTCGGAAAATGATTAAAAAATGACCTACTGTGCTGTGAAAGGGTGTCATAATTCATCACAATTACAATCAAAAACTTAATTATCAGTACTAATACAGAAAATAATTACATGACACGCACACATTCATAGGTTGTTTCGAGATTACGTTTGGTGTGGAATTTTATTAGAAACTTCTAAGCGTTATAGTTCGATGGTAATTTAAAACTAACAGAGAACATGTATTTTGGAAAACCTATGTAATAATGATAATATTACATAGGAAATAATTTTTTTTCAACATCGGGAAATATACCAGTTAACTCCCGCTACTTTTACAATTTCTCACAACTTATAGGAGCCGCGTTTTGTATGTTTCAAGCTAATTATATTTATAGAACAAGAAAAAATATTTACTCTAAATAGTTGAAAAAAATAACCATTATATTCCTATGCAAAAACACAAAAATATACTTGTGCCGACTTAGTAAAATGTAAGTAAATCTTGATGTATATAAATTATGAAGTGATGAGATGTTTGTATACATACAGTTTTAATTCATTTAATTTAAACTAGAGGATACTTTAATGAAATTTTTCACTCTCGATTGTGTAATAGTCTGTACTTTATCACTATAATAGTCTGTAACCGATTAGTACGGTAACATGGTTCCAGTGAAAATAGTTGAAGTATCGAGGCATAAACTTTGTATGAAAACTAGCTTACATAGACATTGAAAACAAGCGTTACTTTGCGAAATTCTATGATCTACAAGAAACAATAAAATTCTTGCCATAATTAATAGAAAAATCTGGACCTATATTTCCAACTCTTAAAGCAGTGTTATTTCAATTTTGTTTTGAGATGTCATACAATGTCAACCTTAAAGTAATTAAATTGTTTTGAGATATCGTATAATGACAGCCTTACAGTAATTTGCTTTGTGGTTGACATTGTATGACATCTCAAAACATAATAATTTAAACGTAAAAATTTTTCTTCAAACGCCTATATTACAATGAAAGAAATTTTAACTAAAATGAACGTTTTAAACAAGGACATCTCTTATCCGGATACGCAAAGTTAATCCCTCGAACTCAAATTGTCTCAACTCTGCAAGAAATATTCACCAAATATTATTGCCATGAAAATGTTAGTAGAAATTAATTAGTTAATAAGATTGAAGGGTTATACCTAGCAAGAAGCTATATACCTATTAGTGATTGATTTGTATTTGTGATTACATAAACCGTAAATATTTGAATTTATTAAGCTTTTGCTCGCAACTTCGTCCGCTTGGATTAAAGGGTTTTAAAAATCCTAGACCAAAGAGGCGCGGTTTTGGGTTTTGTTTTGTCTATACCAACCGAAGGTACCTATGCCAAAGTAAATAAAACAGGCTAAGCTGTTGTCGATGCGGTTCCACTGAACTCCGTAGGTATTATCGTATGTTTTCAAGTTAAGAAAGGTGACGGCCGAGGTACGGCAATCTGCCCTACTGTTTGTTAAAATCTCGCTTACCGCTCGTTTGGAGCGATCGGTGTGCAAATATGTCTGCAGTAGTGGTCAAGCTACCTCTTCACCGACCGCGCGAGTTCTATTGCTAGGTGTCGCCGCGTGGACAGTAAGCTTTCTGCTAGATGTCTACGCGTGGACAGTGAGCTTTCTGCTAGCCTTCACCACGTAAACAGCAAGCTTCCTGTTATGTGTCGCCGCGTGGACAGCAAGCTTACTGTTAACTGTCGTCGTGTAGCAGCAAGCTTATTGATATGTGTCGCCGCGTGGACAGCAAGTTTACTGTTAGGTGTCGCCGCGTGGACAGCAAGCTTACTGCTAACTGTCGCCGTGTAGCAGATTCAGATCTCATGGGTAAAACGAGAGTTGAAAAAGCAGCAAGATTGTTGCTATGTGTCGCCGGGTAGGTAGTAAGATTACTGCTAGGTGTCGCCGCGTGGACAGCAAGCTTATTGCTTGCTGTCACACGTGGACAGCAAGCTTACTGCTAGCTGTCACCGCGTGGACAACAAGCTTAATGCTAGCTGTCGCCACGTCTAGCTAGCAGTCACGTCGATTTGAGGTGAAGCCTTGTGGATACTGTGTGGGATATGTATCGTGTAAGTGAGCTATGACCTTTGCCCCGCTCATGTAAGTTAACTTAAAAAATAACACTGAGTCTTTGTACCATTATTCTTTGTAAAAATTCTCACATTTTGAGTTTTGAATTATGTACGTTTGCTTTGCGTCGAATGAGGACGCGTTGTATATGAATGACTGTTTAGGTATTTTATATTTATAATATGTAAATTTGTGAACGCATGCAATACGATGTCGAGTTATGAATGAAATATGTTATGATGTTGTTAAGGTCTTATGGCCGATTCACATTGAACTAAATTCAGTAAGCTCTCTTTTAGCGCTGGACTCGAATGAAATGCGCAGTCTTATAATTGCCAGTAGCCCAAGAGCTTGACCGTGTGGTTTTAGATAAAATAAATGTTTGGTAATAAAAACTTTACCATTTCTGATGTAATTATTCACCTCTAGGATATTCAAGGAATATTTCCCCCAAATTTTAAATCTCTAAACCCAACAGCTTAGGTTGTGCGTTGTCGTTAGTCGTTGCATAGTTTTATAGGTAAATATTTATAAGCGATTGACTCTGTAGATACATCACTGAGTTGTGTTGTTTCTCAAAGCAAGCTTGTGCGATGCGAAGGACGATCAATCGGAACAATCATCAGACACCCACGATAGATTAGATTACATAACATCATATTATGAAAAGTATAACGCCGATCGCCTTTTGACGCGTTACGAGTCACCACACTCCAAGTAATATGTGTTGTTTATGTGTACCTTAAGTTGCGGAGACTGAGCTCTGAACTCTACTGTAGTTTGCTTGTAGTTGATTCCAGTAGTTCCATTGCTCACTTGATTCATTACTTGAAATCATACCTACTCTGGACTAGATAGTTGGACTGGCACGCTCCTGGAATAATGTGAACCGGCCATAATATAAATAATTTAAGTCTCATAAAACATCGCAATTCTATATTCAATAGTTCCTTTGTATGTGTCATTTTGTAATCGAGTAAAAGAATTAATGCATAATATTCATTTGTTATAAATATTGTATAAAAATACCTAATTTACCGAATAATTATTTGCTTATCTCAAATATATTTTTTTTAATAAACAATTTAAACTTACTTGAATTAAGTGTTTTTATTTCCTAATGATTAGTTCTCAGGATCTAGAAAGAAGGAAAATTGCAGTTTTAATGCATTTTTTACACTGATGCAATCATTTTAAGAGAATCGACACGCTGGATACAAGCGGCACAAGGTCACGTGCTGTGGCGATCCTTGAATGAGATATATCTCATGCTGTTGCGTCTATTCGTTGAATGAGATAGTGTAATATTGAATAGCCAACCTACCACAAATTAGAAATGCAATTCTTTTAAGCAAAAATAGCAAGAAACTGATATTAGTTCTAGCATTTCACGAGGGCGCGTGAGCTTTACTTGTGTTACGTCGTGAACATGCACATTGCGTCAATGTGCGTGCCTGTCAGGAGCCTAGGTGGGAGCGGTCAGGCGCGAGCAAGCTCTCGCTCACACTTATACCGATACGACACGCACACAACGCGCCCTCGTGAATTGAAAGAACAAATATATTTAATAATGAGATAAGATTATTTTGGCTCAACTTTCTTAAGCTTTTTAAAGATCACAAACGTGCGTTGTTCATATTAAGTACAATATTAAATACTATCATGGATCGATGAAAAAAAGGCTTGTTATTTGGTTATCTTTGACCTTGCTTTAATAATATCGACTCAATTCTCAAACAAGTTATGTCTATAGCTTTCCTGTTTTATAATTGCGCTATTTAACGAAAAGATAAGTACCTATTAGAGGGGACAGGGTACATAATTTATTTTTAAAATACTGCTTCTTTATCAATCGAAAGACGTCCACTGCTGACCAAAGGTCTCGTGCACGGATTACCTCAGGCCTAAGTCTTGCGCCACCTGTATCCAGGGGCTCCCTGCGAGTGAAAATGTCTACTGGTGACCAACTTCTGGAAGGAAAAGTACGCTATCCATAGATTGCGAAAGGAACACAACAGCAGAAATATCGAAGAGAAATATCTTGGTAATACAAAGACGTCTTTTCTGCCGTACCATGGTCACAATTTAAACACAATTTGTTTTCCCGCTGATTTTGAAACTTCGTAAAGATTTATTTAAATATAAAACTTCTCTATTCTATTTTCTTTATAGCAAAAATGTTGGTAAGTTACTATAATGATTATGAACTTATGAGCTGGAGTAACGGCTATTATACCCACTAACTAAACCACGGAATAAGTAAATGCTTTAAAGCATTCTACCCAAGGAGCAAAGTTGAATTCTAATAAGACCAGACCTCTTATAATCGTTCTAAAATAGCATTGAATATATCCTTAAACCCTATAACGGCTCATAATAAGAGAGTTTGATCATTCTTATAAGTTAGCAAGGTACGCGTTAATACAGCCACATAATATGACTACTATAAAACCTTGAAGTAAGATTACTCTTATAAATGTTCGTTTCATTGCTTATTAGCCATATAATATTTATGGCCACATAAAGGTTTTAACAAAGTCTTTTAATCTTATTAAAGTAATATTTAAAGTAGCTATGAAGATTTTACCCGTATAAAAGTCTTTTAAAAAGCGTCTATATAATAAATGAATACTTGTTGTTTACATGGCTTTTAGAAAACTCCAAGTAATCAGTAATCACTAATATAGTAATTATAAGAATATGATTCTTAAGATTATTATATTCATAACTTTTACATAACCAAGTCAGCCATTTTGAAGAAATATACATAACATTAACTGGAATATTATCAAATAGCAACGAAACTGTCGAAAGTGATAGCGGTTCCGTACAATTAAGTTCTTTAATGAAGATGACTAAACAGTCACATATGTTTTCCGAAGAAGAATGTTTGGAATACAGCAGTGACACAGAAATGAATAATGATTGTATAAATTACTAGAAGCCCGCGCCGACTTCGTCCGGGTTGAAAATTAAATATTTGTTCTTGTGAGCTTCTTATAGGAGACGATTGTCAATAAGATCACCACAGGAACCACACGAATATCCCGCACCGATACCCGCCACCGTGCCCCGCCGCGCCAGCCGGCACCATTTTATTATTTTGTCGCGCGGAAATACTATTAATTTTCCGATAACTCCTAAGATATTTATTCAAATTGTATAGTGTAAAGGGCAAATATGTTCTAAATTAAATACTTACGATAATAAACATATTTATTTAGATATAGATTGACATCACATCGGTTAAAGAAGCTTCGAAAATAATTCATTATTTTTAATTAAAATTTGAAAGATAGAAATGGTTACTGTAAGTTATCCTTAGAATATAGACATATGCTATCGCGGACTTTTTTTAGAACTCTTTAAGAGGAACAATTCACCCATACATCATTTTCATCCAATAACAGTATATGACCCAGCGCACGCCTTGAAAACGTTTAAGAGTCAAAAAAATTTCCGACTTCTTTAACAAAGGAGGTGGGTTGATAAGGCCCAAAATCCGCCCCTCATACACTCGAAAAAAAAAGTTCCAGATTCCGACAAATTGTAAATGTATTTATATACTTGAAGATATAAACTTTATTTTAATATAAAGTTTAGATGATAAAAAAAATAGTAAGTTACAGAAAATATTACCCAAAAAGAGAGTGTTTCTTTTACTTTTCTTACATTTTCATACATTTTAGTCGTTTTTTAAGCTTTGATTTAATATTTTAGTATGAGGCGCTCCATGAACCAAAATAAATTAATACTCATATAAAAGCTTATAAAAAGGAGCATCATTATCAGTTACATCTACCATGGTTCATGGAGCGCCTCATTCTAAAATATTAAATCAAAGCTTAAAAAATGACTAAAATGTATGAAAATGTAAGAAAAGTAAAAGAAACACTCTCTTTTTGGGTAATATTTTCTGTAACTTACTATTTTTTTTATCATCTAAACTTTATATTAAAATAAAGTTTATATCTTCAAGTATATAAATACATTTACAATATGTCGAAATCTGGAACTTTTTTTTTTGAGTGTATGAGGGGCGGATTTTGTTGCCTTATCAACCCACCTCCTTTGCACATAATATCTAGCCATAATACATTTATTAACATAATTATAGCCTATAACCATCTGGAATAATGTACCTTTGAAATGGTAAAAGAATTATTGTAATAGGTGCGGTGGTTCCAAAGTTTGCTCCGGACATACATACAAACTCACAAAATTCGCGCTCTCTCTTTATTATAATAGTATAGATGAGGAAAGGGATGCCATTTGTGATAATATAAAATGTAAAGTATGTATCAAGAGTAGAATACCGTTCTGAAATATATTTCATAACTCTAATACACACTTTGTAAAAAATAAAACAAAATATCATAGAATCATGAGCTTTATTTATCATCTTTAATAAATTACAATCCTGAATATTATTAGCTGAAACTGTTAGACAAAAGTATAGTAAAAAAAAAATTACTTTCACTATGAAAGACTTGTTTAGATTCATTTACCTACATAATTCGTTTCATTCACAAAATATTAATTTAGTTTCATTTATTTCAGCTAATTTGGATGAGATGTATGTAATTTGTAGGAACATAATTAAATCATCAGTCTTATTAAGATAAATTTAGTAGGAACTTGTCATACTTATTACTAACTAGTGGTTCGCCCTATTCTAATTAATACCTTGGGCTGTAAGGCAATCAAATTTTACCTTTTAACGCAACACTCATTGTCCAAAAAGAATACAATTTTACGAGGATTAAACCTATTGTTTTATGTTCATTTTTGATAATTTATTATTATTATTTCTAATTGTTTAACTGCGGGATATGACTTAGATTATACAATAGTAATACCAAAGTAAGTACTTATACAAAAGTGTACAAAACTCAAAAAAAAAAGATTTATTTGAAATGCTAAAGAAAGATTTATTTGAAATGATTTATTTGAATTAAATTAAAGCTAAAGTTAAATAAATTATAACAATAAAAATTATAAATAAAAAAATATATATATTATTTACGAGAAAATTTGCAACTATTTAAAGACGACCTACATCTAATACTTGTTGTATTAGGTAGATAATATTCGCATTCATCATCCGGAAAATGATTGTAAATCATGAACTTCCTACAATGTTGACACCAAATAAAAGTGGTGCTATGCCAAGGCCATCTTGAATAACGTAATGAGTCTTCTCTTTTAAGGAAGCGGTCTACGTCCATAAGGGCAACCATTTTATTGTATTCAGCGGTTCTAGGGATAAAAAAAATTATTAGTAGGTAGGTACATTTGGGTATTACTTGATCGTTAAGGAACCCCAAAAATAGCCAATATGGCAAACACATGGCATTGAATATGAGTTTTATAAAGGTGTTAGTTTTATAGAACCCTTGTATGTATTGTGTAAGTTACTTTTGCCCTTATAGTAGCGGTAACAAAGACAAGAAAAAATAATTAATTACTTTTTTCACACTTAAAAGCCTTTTTTTGAGGGGGCGTTGAAAATACATCATAAAACATACCATACCGACCGTAGCAATTAACATAGTCGCATGTGAAAAACCACTACTCCAAGGCACGGCCGCTCAAAGCTTCAAATATGTGAAAAGTGAAAAACAGTCAACATATCCAACCCTTGCACTTGCAAAAACCAAAGATGGTTGGTTGATTCCAAAAGTTTCACAATTGGTGGGGGCATTGCTATCCCCATTCTAAGACCCTTAATGCAACAAAACGAAAATCGCCAAAATGTAGATCCGACACTGTTAATTGCTACGGTCGATACATTCTCATAAAAATTAATTTCCACACAATTTTCTACATTTAAATAGCACAAAAACAGGTTTTTAATAAACAAATCAAGTACTTACCTTGTTTACCAAAATGGTTGACCATATTTTAAATATATAATGTTATCACCGGCACGCTATCTGTCAAATAACATGAAAATAATACTTGCTGGAAAATCGCTACGTCGCGCGTCGCTTATAGGAATGATTGCCCTTATTAAAGGATTAGGTACAGCAATTATAAGGACATTGCCGTTGTAAGCGATTTTAATGTAGCAGATATTAGTTTAATAAACTTACTGCTAGCTGTATTAAAACATGTATAAGAAATTCTTAGCTTCTAATAAAGTACTTATATGATACTTATAAAGTTGCTAGCTTTATAAGTTGCGCCCAAACACACACTTATTAACGATAATATGGCTCTTATAAGATATTTTCTTTTAGGCTTATAACCGTTTACAGGACAAATTTTGCTACTTGGGTATACAGTATAGGTATACTGTAGGTATAGTTTAGAGAACACCTGTCCTAATTGGTTATTAGGAGCAACGAGTATTCGAAGCCTTAGGAATCATACGTTGGTATATATTGTAACCACTAAGTACCTACCTATACCAGCCTATTGCCACATATTAAAAGTTAAGGTAAGTTACCTATTAAAAATTTATTAATTAAACTTAAGCAATTAGTTAAAGACTGAATCATAGGTCCCCATCGAAAGTAGGTATCTTAAATTCTTTAGGGAGAAGTAGGTACAGCGATTTATTAGCGGTATGTACTTAGTTTTTTTAAGAACAGTGATAGCCTAGTGGTAAGGACCGCAGTCTCCAATTCGCGGGGTCGCGAATTCGATACCGGGCACGAACCTCTGACAGAACATACATAGAAAAAAAAAAGATATCGGCTGATTACCTCCTCCTTTGTAGAAGTCGGTTAATTAAATTGTTAGCGTTGAAAAGTTAGTAGGTAGGTTCTATGTATATGCACAAGTAACCGCATACCTATTCATATTTAGATTTAGATCAACCTTGTAGTGAAGTCATTGAAAGTATTGAATTAATAAATAATAATGCATGTCCGTAATTTTTTCTGGTCGTTTCGGATTTCTGACCATCGGACTATGTGAGTGAGGGAATGCCCTGCTTAATTTGCTAGTCTCTGCGTCCGACGAGATTGACCGCCATAGTCGAAAAATTGAATTGCATGGGAGAAAAATAATTTTAAGGAAGGTATCAAACATATTAAACTCGTGTTTATGTAGTTTATTATTTATTTATATTATATAGCAGGTATTATGGTGTATGTAGTTATGTACATTTTTGACCTATACCACTCTATAATTTCACCTTACTCACTTTTAAGGAAGCTGGAAACATCTTTTTTTTTTAGAGATAAGCTTCACCTATGTCTACTTCTTCTAATATAATATGTTTCTGTCTTGTAATTTTTTATATGTACATAAAAAATAAAAATAAAGAAATAAACTACTGATGATATCTAGGTACCTACATTGTTATAAGTTTTCTTTGATAGGACGGTGATATTCATATGGTACCTACTTATCTAAGTATGTACATTGTACACATATTTATATACTACAGCTCAAGATTGCCCGCCCTTATTTTGTTCTCACTTCACTTCTTATCATTTATTTAACTTTGGCAAACAAACCGTTGCATTTTAAAGTTACAAGTTACAACATAAATTAAGGTGAAACATCGCTTGCCTCTTTATCAGTTTATTTGTGTTTATCTCTACCCTAGATGAAGTTAGTATTAGTAGGTAGGTCTAAGTACCTACCTACCTATACATAAAGGGAAAGATAAACCTGGAGATTTTCTTAATTATTCTCATCCAATTGAATTTTGCTCTTTTCGCAGTTTGGATAAGTTTTTTTAAGGTTGTGTGTGTCGTATATATAAGTGTGAGTGAGAGCTTGCTCGTGCCTGACCGCTCCCACCTAGGCTCCTGACAGGCACGCAAAGAATCGATTTAGATTCCATACAAAGTAAAACCGACAGTTACTTAGGTAGAGACCGATAGTTAACTGTATTTGTTAATAATATTAATATAAACCGTCTTGCGTGACAGCTCATAATATTGAAACAAGTTGTGGGAAAAAATAGTGTCAAGACACACTAAAGACTTTCTGTCTCGTTGCTTTTTGCCACATTGCCTTGACGGCGACATAGAAAAGTGCAAAGATTTTTCTTATTAAGCTATTGCATAGTTTCTATCGCGGGCCTTGAGCGTGGAGACCGAATCCAGAAATTCCGTAACGAAAATAACCTGACACGGGACTCCTCTCACCGCTAGATGGCGTTGATAAAAAATGCTATGTAATAGCTTTACCGCGGCAGTCCCCGAGTGCCACACGTCTTTTTTTTTTAATGAATTTATCCCTTCCTTGCCAACAGAGAAGCTCTTGAATATTTATTGACACTTCACAAATTCAAAAATTGACTTGGACTTCGTCCGCATGGATTAAGGTTTTTCTATTCCCCCGGGAATTCTTATTTTCCGGGATAAAATTTAGCCTATGTGTTAATCCTGGATATGAGCTATCTCCATTTCAAATTTCAGCCAAATCGGTTCATTCGTTGTGGCGTGAAGGAATAATAAACCCACACACACACACCCATTCACATACAAACTTTTGCCTTCATAATATTAACGAGATATAGTTAGTATGATAAATTGATGAAGTAGATAGTGTTGTTAGAGCTAACTTGAGCCAAAATAAGCGTGAACAAAACTATCAGCACATATTAGCATTATTGGCGGTCCAAAAACACATCATGCAAACAAACACAACTTTGTACAAATCAAAATATCATTACCGTAGAGCTTTCGCTCTCTACGAAGAGAACGTGTTTTTGGGCTGAAAATGATGTCTAATTCCTGGTGTTAGTGTTAATTTTGGCTTTTAGTCCGACTTTCTGTCGCGCGACTCGTCGTGAACGTGTCCTTTCACTAACCGAGTGTGTGATTTGAATGAACGCACGGCCGCAGTGCCTGCTGTATCGTCTAGTGAAACGCATCACTGATTAGTTACCCCATGCTCCCATACTAGCCGCCAAAACATTCCTGCCGCGCGTGCTTTTAAAAACTTTAAATAAAAGTCAAACAGTGATATTACAATGACTGTGATAGTTTAGTTGAAAACTTAACTTTTAATTATTTAATTAGGTATACCTAAGCCAAATCAACTGAATAGTTAAGTGACTAAGTTCCAAAAATGACTGCCGGTTCCGAAGAGCACGAGCCCCTAATTTCTTCGTCTGTGGATAATCAGCGAGTCACCTATAGTAACTCGCCTCAAGTATGTATCATCAAGAAATACTATTTTTTATATTTAAAAAATTACACAAAGTTTTTTTTTACTAGCTATTATTTATACATAAGAGAAATCAACAGAAGTTTATCTTTAACGACCTCCCTGGCGCAGCGGTGAGCGCTGTGATCTTATAATAAAGTCCCAATAGGCCAACGGTTAAAAGTGCGGATTGCAAACTGAAAGGTCGCAGGTTCGATCTCCACCCGTTGCACTACTATCGTACCCGCTCCTAAGTCCTAACTCAAGCTTTCATTTAAGTCAAGTTCATCGTTGCTAATATTCTTTAAAAAAAAGTTATGGCGCAATGGATGTGAGAGGTTCAAAGCTCATTGTAAGACATCGTAAATCGATTATTAATTAATCGATTTTTAATTGAAAATACCGTGACGTCATCATCGTCAACAGATAGACATCCACATCGGTACATAGGTCGCTATTAGTCCCTTACAGGGACATCTGCCCGGTCCTCAGCTGCTAGTAGCTTGTCATCTCGTCTGATGTCGTCAGCCCACCTTGTTACCTGGCCAATCCAGATCCCCTAATCTACCAAAAGTATACGTTTCTTTCTGGCTGGAGGCTGTGGCCGTGGCTTTGGTCAAAGACATACTGCTGCCAAGCGATTTAGTGTCCCGATGGCGTGTAGAAACAGATTAGGAGTATGGGTTAAATGTACACTGCCATACCCCTTCCAAGTTAGCCTGCTACGAAGGCGAAAGTTTGTATGTGTGTGTTCTGCGTGTATGTTTTTGTGTGTGTGTGTGTGTGTGTGTGTGTGTGTGTGTGTGTGTGTGTGTGTGTGTGTGTGTGTGTGTGTGTTTATTACTCCGTTACGCCACAACGAATGAACTGATTTGGCTGAAAGAGGGAATGGAGATAGCTCATACTTCGGATTAACACATAGGCTACATTTAACCCGGAAAATTAGACTTCCCGGAATTAAAAACCTTAATCCACGCGAACGAAGTAGTGGGCATCGTCTAGTGCTAAATAACACAAGGAGAAACTTTGTTTTAATATGCGACATTTGCGTAACATTTTGCCAGGCAGACAGGTCGATAGGTTAAACCTTATTGGTTTAGTTGAGATCCTTACTTATCCTTTCTAATATTATAAATGCGAAGATGTGTTTGTTTGTTTGTTGGTTTGTCCTTCAATCACGCCGCAACAAAGCAATGGATCGACGTGATTTTTTGCATGGGTATCGTTGAGGACCGGGAGACTGACATAGACTACATTTTATCCTGGAAAATCAAAGAGTTCCCGCGGGATTTTAAAAACTAAATCCACGTGGGCAACAACAGCTAGTATTAAATAGTTATGATAAAGTTTATGCAGGTACGTTACGCTTTGATGGTTCCGTACTGTAACTACTGGACAAGTATTCCTGAACCAGTGGTCCGTGGCGGCACTAGAAATGGTCCACGAAGTATTGAAAAGTAATCCGTTCACGTGTACATAGTCGTGAATAATATTATTTACATACTTACTGCACGTCCACGTCAAGTTGGCCGTCGAAGTAGTTCTATAAAAAAGACTATAAGTCTATCAATACTAATAAAGCTCCTATAAAGGCATTGTATTACATCTTTACTTATAATAGGATTTCACAAGCGCAAGTAGACTATAAGTAGATTATAAGATCGTTATAGAAATAAATGCTCCTGTAATTACGCCCAAATCCACCTTTCTAGTATGCTACACTTATTTTTAATTGAAAAAAAAGAAAGGACATTATGCTAGTTCGGTTATAAAATAACGTCATCATACTGTACCGTTGACAAGAAAATAAAAATTTTATATTTTACTGTAACTACAACTATAACCGAACTTTCTTCTCTGGCAATGCTTTTCATGGCAATGCCATCTAAAAAGTCTAAAGGCGTAATTTTTAATTTCTTATTTTTCTATTTAAAGACGAAAAATCAAAAATTAAAATTAATAAAGTTTAATATGAACGGGTAAGTAATAAGTATACTATTAAAAGCAATATCTGCATCTATAATAAGCTTAATAATAAAGCTGTCATGTTAAAGAGGTAATAGCTACCTAGGTATTCTGAGAATGATTTACGATATTTGCTTATTACTTAGAATGGTTTACCTACTTGGTCTAGTCACTAATTACTCGATTATTTATTTATCACGGTGCCTACTGATTGTAACCCGAATCTTCGTATATCGTATGTAAATGGGATGATATCGAATCGAACTAATATTTAACAAGCTTTTTAAAATAGAATAAGAAATCCGACTGCTTTAAAGGATATCAACTGAAAAATAACCTTGTTGATCGTAAATGGTCAATGATTTTCAAATAAGTACCTATTCAATGATACCCCACTTGATACAGTTCGTCGACTTTAATTTTTTTCTTTTTCACAATACGTAATGCGTCTGGTGGTCGCCATAATGAAGTTTGATTACCGTCAGGTCTTTAGTGAAATTTGCAAGATTAACACAATTCGATTGACGTAAGAATCATCAAAATTGGCCCAAGCGTTTGGTGTATAGAGCGCCATAAACGTACCTAAATACCTTCATATAATTATGGACTGATAAGCACATTACATTCTTTTGTGTCGCGCATAGTTGGGTAAAAATCCACATAGGTACAACTGGTACAACTAAGTTCCCTATCTATCGCAAGGGAAAACTATTTGTTTTCCGTTGAAGGAGTGGACCGCGATTGGTACCATTTATCAGGGCCTATTTATGGCTTCATAACTTCACAGTAGGTAGAACGTAATCCGATTTTCATGCGTTTTAGGTTTCTTTAGCCTAATAAGGTTCTTATTTGGAAATTTTGGGAATAGGTACCTACTACCTTTCGGCCTACATAAAAATTTTATTTGATTTTATTTAAGTGTCGCGAATCGCGAGAAAGCACTAGTTATATAAAAATTAACCTTTCAGAAATTTGGTAGATTACAGCGAAGCTAACTTCGATTTCTTTTAATTAATAAATTTAAAATTCTGTATTATTTACCTACTCCGTATATCCTATAGCCAGTCAATATTAACCAAAGTTAATTTAATTTTCCAATTGAGTAATATTGTATAAAAGTTCCATCTCGAATTATATTAAGACCGTGAAGCGAGGCCAAATATTTGATTTTCGTCGTAACAAGTCAAAGGCCCTCGACTACGTAAAAAAAACTTAAAACTAGTTTTGGTTAATGGTCTCGATCTTGCCACACAACTTTAGATACAATACAACGTCCCGTCCACGCTATAATCTGCTAGACACATTAGATATCGACAATTTTACCGTAAATATATTGCACTTACGACGCGAATTCGGGCTGCTTTTCGAGTTTATTTCCGAATTTAAAGCTTTTGTCCGCGACTTCATTTCCGTGGAGCTTTTAAAAAGTACCCGGGGACCCGCTATTTTTCCTACCTAGCCTCTAGGAATCGAGACTGCTATATATAGGGTTGCCAGGTCTTCAAACCGAAAAGTCGGACAGGCCAGCCAGTTTAGCCGGACATTTGTGTAAAAAGACCGGACACCCTTATTTTTTAGACCTAGTACAAAATGGCAATTTGTTTTAAAAGCCCGCTTGCGCAAGCGCAGCGATACAAGGTGAGGCGAGTGCAGCGGAAACCAACACATGACAAATATGTAAAAAAATAGTTAAACTTAACAAAAGTCAGATAGGCCGGACACTGTCTAATTTGGCCGGACACAACCAAAAAGCCTGACTGTGTCCGGCTTTATCCGGACGCCTGGCAACGCTAGCTATATATAATAGCACTCACGCAAACAATCACGTCGATTTGTTGTTCCGTTACTGCGTGATTCATTGAAGTTGAAACCTTTCAAAGTTGTTTGTCCCTCTTTTTTATATATATAGAATAGGTAGGTACTAGCTGATGCCCGCGACTTCGTCCGCGTGGATTTAGTTTTTAAAATCCCACGGGAGCTCTTGGATTTTCCGGGATAAAAAGCCTATGTCACTCTCCAGGTCTTCAACTATACCCATGCAAAAATCACGTCGATCCGTAGCTCTGTTGCAGCGTTATTGAAGGACAAACCAACAAACAAACATACTTTCGCATTTAGTAAGGATATTAGTAAGGATAGATATTCGTATCTTTTGTCTAGACCAAGGCCAAAATGTATCTAGTTCTAGAACTAGATTTTGGCTGAATTTGTGGACATGTGGTATTCTTGTTGCAACAGTGCATTATACCCAATGACGAGATAGAGTTTGCCAACCAGCAATACATGCACATCTAATAAGAATATTACCTATAAATTGTACACAACATTTGTAAAATATATACATATATTTGTATTACAATCTAAATATATAAAAGGCAAAGGTGACTGACTGACTGACTGATCTATCAACGCACAGCTCTAACCACTGGACCGATCGAGCTGAAATTTGGCATACAGGTAGCTGTTAGGACGTAGACATCCGCTAAGAAAGGATTTTGGAAAATTTCAACCCCAAGAGGGTTAAATAGGGGGTTAAAAAAATCGAACCTAACGTGAGCGAAGCCGCGGGTTAAAGCTAGTAAATAATATGTATTATTTTTTTTAAAAGAGCAACCGCCGAATTTCTTGCTGGTTCTCGGTTGGAACGGCATTCCAAGTCAGTAGGTAGATTCATTTGACGTTTCGAAAGCACTTTGTAAAAAGTGTATTTGAATAAAATAAATTCTATTCTAGAAGCCAAGGTGATTGAGATCGTTACACTGAACGTTGTAATTTTATATTTCGCACCTGAGTGATGGGGCGTGTTTGTATTGGAACAGAGGTGGCGCCGTCGTGTCGTTGTGATCTAAGGACTCGACCCCATTAGCTCGGCGTCTACGCCGCCGTAATTCAAACAAAAATTTGTGAAACAAGTTATACCTATAATATGGTGGTTGGGTTTGCCGCGCTTTTGTTCAGCGTCAGGTATTTTCGCAAAAGAGCATACCGACAACGATTTTGACAACCTCCCTGGCGCAGTGGTGAGCGCTGTGGTCTTATAACTGGGAGGTCTCGGGTTCGATTCCCGGCGGGGGCATTTTAAGAATTTATTATTTCTAAATTGTCTCTGATCTGGTCTGGTGGGAGGCTTTGGCCGTGGCTAGTTACCACCCTACCGTCAAAGACGTGCCGCCAAGCGATTTAGCGTTCCGGCACGATGGCGTGTAAAAACCGATTAGGGGTATGGGTTGAATTTACTGCTATACCCCTTCCAAGTTAGTCCGCTACCATCTTAGACTGCATCGTCACTTACCACCAGGTGTGATCGCAGTCATGTGCTATCTTGTCATCGAATAAAAAAACCGATTAGGTACTTAATGCGATAATGCGGAAGAAGTCGTCACCGCTGCTGACAAGAGCAATTGGGCTGTGGAATGCAGATAGCTCATACCCAGAATTAACACATAAGGCTACATTTTATCCCGGAAAATTGAAGAGTTCCCGCGGGAATCAAAAATCATTATCATCTAGTAGGTAGTACAATTTTCCGGTACCATGTACTTAGCACTTCCCATCAGACTGACAGTCGTTGGCGGTTAAATCACCCTGTTAAATTCGACAGTGGATATCATAGGTCTACGATCAGGATCAATTCAATTAATCGGCTCCAATTCGGCGCAATCGTTTATTTCCTGCTCTATAAGACGTATCATCATAGATCCTTTATGGTTCGCCGTGTTTTTATGGAACAGAGAAACATTTTTAAGCGCTAGCCCGCACTAAAATAAAATCCGCGCGATTTTTTCTTCGCAATTCTGTAACACTTGCAATCATATCCTTTCAATAAAAACTGGTTTGAAAAAGGAAATACAATGAATTTTTAATAAATCCGTGGGAATTAAATACGAGGTGGCATCTATTATACTTAAAATGTATCTAGTGATTCTACTATTCTTATTTAATATTATACCAGCTACCGCAGAAAATGAATAATAATTTAGTAATTTGAAACGTGAGTTCAGTTATTAAATTAATTCGTATCTTGCCGTCAACACTTTATCCGTTAACTTCATTTCCAGTACTAAACGACCGAAGGTTGTCGATTAGTTGGCAATCGCCATTTCGACCGAATCCGAAACATTTAGAACTTCTATTCAAAATTGTTTGCAAACGTGGGAGCAGGGTATCGCAATTAAATAGGTTTAGGCACAGGGTTTAGGAAAGTTTTTATTCCAACAACTGATTCAGAAGATTGTTCTTAAAACGTACTTAATGCTACGTTTACACGTGTACCGAGTCTTGGCAAGCCTCCACAAGCTCCAAGCCTTTACAAACGCCCGACATTTAATGTCGGGCGTTCCCCGTATTTCCTAATATAAACCCAAAATCAAATGATTATGGATTTATATTAGAAAATATGGTTTTGGTAGTTAATGGCATTATAGCTTGTGGACGGCTGCCGGATCGACGACAAGCTCACGCAAGCCAAGCCAAACGGGTGTTTACACGCTTGTGTTTGTGGTCGCTTGTCGAGACTTGCCAAGCGTGTAAATGTAGCATACAGAGAAGAACCGGCAAAATGAACAGGCCAGCCAAGCCAGGATATTCTTCCTCGCCCAGGCCTTCTTCTGCCTATTAATTTGCCTTGGCTAAAGTTAGATTCTGATAAATTCTATTTGGATTGTTTTAGAGCAGTACACACAGCGGTAGCCCCCGCACCAGCGGTGGAGAAGTCACCCTAGCGATTCCACCTTCGCGCGGCTATGGCGCCATCGGAGGCGTGGAGAAGGTGACGTACACGTGGGCGGACGTCAACGCGTTCGCCACCGAAGACAGGTCCCGCAATAGAAAGTTTTGGCACTTCTGGAGGAGCTCCTCAGATCGCATGTTTCAACAGAGGAAGCAGCTCCTTAAAAATAGTAAGTTTCAGTATTACATTATTAAAAGTAATGTAGCCTAGTACTGCGGTCTTCGGGAGTTTTCTTCTTGCGGGTCCTCTCCTCTGACTTTTCGGAGCTATGTGCGTCTAAGCAATTAAATATCACATGCTTTGACGGTGAAGGAAAAAATAGTGAGGAGACCTGCACGTCTGAAAATACTCCATAATGTTTTCAGAGGTGTGTGAATTCTACCAATTCACATTGTTCCTTCGTTGCGGGCTATGTCCTATAAACCTTCTTTTCAGAGGAGACCTAGCTCATTAATGAATCCTGAGACGTCTTGATGATACGTTAAGAATGAATGAATGTGTTGTATGGTGAGAATTTATCTTTTACGAACACTTTTTCAATTAGTTTTAGTATAAAACCTAGCAATGGGATTGCCTATTTTGCCTATTTTGTACATTGTTGACAAAAAAGCATGAGGGTGCTTAAACTTTGCTTAAATCCACCTCTAGAACAAAACAAAAAATAGATAGGCATTGAAATGTTTACGCATTACTTTGGAATTTTAAAATTCAAATAGGCTTACTATAACTACCAGTTTTACTTCTAAGCCCATTCAAAATCGAAGACTTAGTTTTAGGCAGCCAGTTTTATGCTAATAATATTAGTTATACAAATACCTATCAGAAATAATTATGAATCAGCTTTACATATCTTCTGTGCCTATCCTATCATCAAATTATTTAATGGAAGTCGGTTAAAATAGTCCATAAACGGATTAAAATAGTTGTCTGAACGAGTCGCTTCGAGTGATAGCTTTATTCACACTTCACGCTTTACTTTTAATTCGGGACGGGACCCTATTACTCCGTCCGTCTATCAGCGTCCGTCTATCTCATGAACCGTAATAGGTAGATACTTAAAATTTTCACAAAATGCATAGGTATTTCTATTGTCGCTATAACGACAACATTATTTAAAAAAAAAAAAAAAAAAAATAACTGGGGCCTCCGTACAAAAAACGTGATTTTTCGGCGTTTTTGACTAATCATGGAATTACCGCTATCGCTGTTACTATGGTAACAGCGTGGTGCGAAGGTGGTCGCATGAGACTGGTCTTTAATTTCTGTATTTGAATGTAAATAGTTTCAATGTAGGTACATAATATGTACTTAGGTAATTCTTATTCGTACCTAGTTTTTTTTTGTGGCAATAAAGTATTGAATCTTTTTTATACAGACACTGACTAAAAATTTTTTAATAAGTATGTTTGTTTAATAAGGTTACCTGGAGGAGATCGCTTAAATCGATAAGGCCGCCTTTGCTCACTTTTTTATATTATGTACCTACGTCTACAATGTCTCTTTTAAATTGTAAACAATTTTAAATATTCTTAGTAATAAAAAATATCTATTTACACGTTTCTATGACTGATGAAAATAGAATTAGATTAGATAAAAGATACTTGACGTAATGAATATGTACCTACTTCACTACATAGTATAAAACAAAGTCGCTTTTTCTGTCCCTATTTCCCCTTGGTCGCTTAAATCTTTAAAACTACGCAACGGATTTTGATGCGGTTTTTTTTAATAGATAGAGTGGTTTAAGAGGAAGGTTTATATGTATAATAACATCCTTTAAATAGTGGAGAAATACTGTTATTTTTGAGTTTTCTAAAGTGATGTCGTAAATAATTACATTTTTTCCGCTTACATTGCAAACGCAGGCTGAACCCTACGAGATTTATCAAAATAATGTACTAAGTATTGTACACATTGAAAAAGTCTACAGAAAACTCCGCGATGGTATATATCTACCTCTTATGGATATCCCACAATAACGTTTTTTTGTCATTTACTTTTTACGATAAATAATGGCTAATTTTCGAAGCGATTTTAACCAATACAGCATTAATCCTTATCTAATTAAATACCTTAAATACATTGTTGATTTAATATAGATCTATATGGCCCTTTACAGCATATGATTTAAATGAATATTTTCGAAGATATTACAGATTTAAAAATTGCGGGACGTAGCGCTTGCGGCGGCGGGAGTGTGCCTATAAAATATATTGTCTAACTAGCGGACGCCCGCGACTTCGTCCGCGTTCCTACATCACCACAGTTTAGGTTGGCAGAACCCCTTCAGCATCAGGATTGAGGAGTTGGAACCCGAACTTTTTATGGGACCATCTCGCAAAGTTTTTATGTCGATTAAAAAAAGATTCACGCAAATCGGTTAAGAAATCACGGAGACATTGATATGCAGAGGTAGAAAAACACAACTCCTTCTCCTCCTTTTTTGAAAGTCGGTTAAAAAAGTATACGTTGCCCGATAATATCAGCTATCTACCAGTGAAAGTCCCGTCAAAATCGGTCCAGCCGTTCCCGAGATTAGCGGTAACAAACAGACAGACAGACAAACAGACGGACAGACAGACAGACAAAAATTTTAAAAATTGTTTTCTTGGTATAAGTATCGTATTTACTTTCGTATGCAGTTAGTAAAAAGCTGTTCTTTTGATAGTACAAACAGACACTTCAATTTTATTTTACAAGAAAGCTGTGAACGTTGTATATAAAGACAATCTGTAATATATTAATTGTTGTATAAATAGAATAAATAGGTAAAAATGTAAAAAGTAAATAAGTAAGAATGTAGTGTATGAATTTAGATATTAAAAAATAGCAGGAAATCTTCATGGTTTAGGGAAAGAAGCATTGTGGTACTCTAAAAACGCGTGCAGGCCACGGGCAGTAATGAATAAATCAAATTGTTTTGATTGATTTTAATCATTTTATCAGTGAATGACATAGGCTATATATTTTACTAGCTTTATCCCACGGCTTCGCTCACGTTAGGTTTGATTTTTCAAACTCCTATTTCATCCCTTTAGGGGTTGAATTTTCAAAAATCCTTTCTTAGCGGACACCTATGTTATAATTGCTATCTACATGCAAAATTTCAGCCTGATCCGTCCAGTGGTTTGAGCTGTGCGTTGATAGATCAGTCAGTCAGTCAGTCAGTCAGTCAGTCAGTCAGTCAGTCAGTCAGTCAGTCACCTTTGCCTTTTATATATTTAGATACCCGTGCGAAGCCGGAGCGGGCCGCTAGTAATAATATAAACGTAAAAATTTTTTTTACAAAACCGACTTCAAACGCCACTACAAAGTACCTATATCAATAGTGCCTATAAAATTTGAAGAGTTTCCTAGATTTCTCCAGTATCCCATCATCAGATCCTGACCTGATGACAATGGGATGACCTGGAAAAAAATATTTTCCAAATTCCATAAAGATTCTGACGAATTGAGAACCTCAACTTTTTTGGAAGTCGGTTAAAAACACTTTTAAAATGTCTGTGGGCTTGCGAGTACGTGTCCGGTATCGAACTCGCGATCCCGCCAATAGGATTACATAGAGGATTACATAGGATTACAGAGAGGACCACAGTCCTAACCACTAAGCTATCACCGCTTCATCACACTGCTTGAAAATCCCTAACAAAAGATTCTTTTTAGTTAATGGAGCAGCGTATCCTGGTGAGCTGCTGGCCCTCATGGGGTCATCAGGCGCGGGCAAGACCACCCTTCTGAACACGTTGACCTTCAGAACGCCGAGCGGTGTCATGTCGTGTGGTACCCGAGCGTTGAATGGCCAGCCTGCCACCCCTGAGATGATGGCAGCACTGTCCGCGTACGTGCAACAGCAGGATCTGTTCATTGGCACCCTGACGGTCCGGGAGCATTTAGTATTCCAGGTAAAAGCGAAAACACTAGTTACTCTGGCTGATAAAAAGTTCTGTAAAAGAATTCGAGCCCATTAGACCGGCCGGCATGCCAAGATATCAGCCCTAGACTTTGGACAAAACACGTCATCTGTTTCCAACATTGGAAGTAAGTATGGTGAAAATGACATTGCGTAAGGTTTGTATCTTACGTAAAGATACTCCTACTTAGGGGATGATTTAGGTACCTATGGTTGGTGAAAACGAGCATAGGTACTTATTATAATTCTTCTATTATTTAAGTAGAGTGTGATCCTACTTAGGGCCTATTTTGCAATTGCCAAGTAAACTTTAACTGATAAATAAGTTTGACATTTGAACTTATCACTAGGTACAAGATCTATGAAGTCGTCAATTCCTCAGTTAAAGTTCCACTGATTGTGAAAGAGGCGCTCAGGCCTTAATGGTTTCCCATAATTTAGGATTAGCGTAGTTAAGGTTGTGCAAATAAAAAACTCATCATTTCCGTATAATTTTTTTTTAACTTTTAAACATTTGTTATAGGCTTTAGTGAGAATGGATCGGCACATTCCTTACGCGCAACGAATGAGACGTGTCCAGGAAGTTATATCTGAGGTAAATATATAAAACTTTATATATTTATATTATCATTTTAGTCCCGTCAAAATCGGTCCAGTCGTTCCCAGCATTAGCGGCAACAAACAAAAAGACAGATAGACAGACAAACAAAAATTTTTAAAAATTTTTTGTTATAAGTAGGTATCGTATTTACTTTTTTTTTTTTTATTCGATGACAAGATAGCCCTTGACTGCGATCTCACCTGATGGTAAGTGACGATGCAGTCTAAGATGGTAGCGGGCTAACTTGGAAGGGGTATAGCAGTGTAAATTCAACCCATACCCCTAATCGGTTTCTACACGCCATCGTGCCGGAACGCTAAATCGCTTGGCGGCACGTTTTTGACGGTAGGGTGGTAACTAGCCACGGCCAAAGCCTCCCACCAGACAAACCTTACCTACGTTTAGTAAAAAGCTTTTATTTTGATATTACAAACAGACTTCAATTTTATTTATTTGTATAGTATAAGCGAGATGACAATACACCCGATTCCGGTTTCACGATATTCCAGCACAATTTTTGGTGAATGTCAGGGTCACGCCTGTCTAGCGACAACCGGCGTTAGGTACCTACTACCTAAGTCTATGTAATTAAGGCAATTTTTTACAAAAAATACTTAAAACGTGGAATAGATAAGTAGGTACTTGTACAAAACTTAAATTAAGCTTCTATTTAAAATAAGTACAGAATTTAAGTACCTACTAAGCCAAGCGAAGCGCAGGGGCACTTTTCACATGGGCATAAGGTGAAAAATGTATCTACTGTTCATTACTTTTCTGTTATAGGTAGGTAGGTACAATATAGCCTCAATAGTCCAACGGTTAAAGGTGCAGATCGAAAACAAAAAAGTCGTTGGTTCGATCCCCATCGTTGCACTATTGTCGTACCCACTCCTAACACAAGTTTTCATTTATTTGGAGGGGAGAGGAGAATATCAGTCAAGTTCAGCTTGGCTGATATTCTTTAAAAAAAAAAGTTCTTGTGGAATCGGAACGGCCAAGCCACATTACATATTGACTAAGGTGTAGAGTTTGTGAAGTTAGGCCTTGTAGAGGGGCGTGTAGAGTTAAAAGCTTTGGCTCTACATGAGATCTGATAACTTTTTGACAGTACGTGTCATATGGTCTCGTCTTGGCAACATTTTACATCAAAATGGTTTTGGTGGGATCTATTTCCCATACTACTGGATAAGTACAACAGACTTGCAAAAGTTCAGTAATAGGCTAATTATAGTGTGTAAGACTTAGACTTAATAACAATAAACTGCTTATAGTACTTAAGTGGCAATCGTATATATAAATCTAGCTGATGCCCGTAGCTTCATCCGTAGATAAGTTTTTAAAATCAGAATCCTTGAATTCTATTCACTATCACGTTACCTATCTGAGTTCAACAATTTTGTCTCAGTAGTTATTTCTGTTAAAAGGATTTAGATGCAGTTGTACCTACTACTGGAAAAAAAGTCCCATTAAGTAGTTCAACGGTTGAACTAATCAGTTGAACTAGTGGCAGTGAGTGTAAAAATCTATATAGGTATATCATTATCATTATTCATATTATTATATTCGGCTGTGGAATTCAATATACCAACTCGTTGGACTCTATAATTGAATCAAATTTTCTAGCTAATCAAATTTTATATGCATCTTATAAAAAGTGGATCCGATATAGGTGGGCGGGGTCCGATAGGTATAAGTGGCCACAACTTTTGGTTAATTTGCATTTCGCGAGAGACATTTACATATGATATGATCGATAAAATTCTTGCTGGTAATGTGGTGCGATTCTCTCACCAATGCTACATTGTGACGATTGCAATCGCCTCTGATTGGCCGATTCCACCGATATAATAGTGTCTAAAGGTACAGAAGATTCACTACAGAGGTACCTACAGTCTTTGACGGTAGGGAGGTAACTAGCCACGGCCAAAGCCTCCCACCAGACCAGACCAGAGACAATTCAGAAATTATAAGTTCCCCGCCGGGAATCGAACCCCAGACCTCCCAGTTATAAGATCACAGCGCCCACCACTGCGCCAAGGAGGTCGTCAAAAAATCGTCGTCGTCCATGAAAATTATTACTGAATCTGTGAAAGAAGTTTTTATCGGAGTTTATCATTTATAAGCTCTAATTTTGTCTGAATGCTCCGCTTATTTTGCCTTTGTATATTATAGGTATTTGAAACAGGATTAAGGGTATGTAACCGGAGTAGCAAGACGGTCTAATCCGATTGTGTGGTATCGGTCGCATAATAGAGCAGACTAGCCGTAATTAATATAGAGTTTACCTACTAGACGTCATTTTTTAAATGTTAGGTCTTTGTTAGGTACATGTCTGTGTGTCGAAGCTAGGAACCTCTGCTTGACTGAACACAATTTTTAAGATATTACAGAAAGGTTCTGCAAGTTTTTGAGATTCAGTAATAAAATATATGTATTTTTGAGATATTACAGAAAGGTTCTGCAAGTTTTTGAGATCCCGTAATAAAATATATGTATTTTTAAGGTATTACAGAAAGGTTCTGCAAGTTTTTGAGATCCAGTAATAAAATATATGTATTTTTAAGATATTACAGAAAGGTTCTGCAAGTTTTTGAGATCCCGTAATAAAATATAGATGTAGTAGGTACTGCAGCTAAAAGATTCAATTATTTTTTAGCTGGCCCTATCAAAGTGCCAGAACACAGTGATCGGGATCCCAGGTCGTTTGAAGGGCATATCTGGAGGGGAGATGAAGAGGCTATCCTTCGCGAGCGAGGTCCTCACTGATCCTCCGCTCATGTTCTGCGATGAACCCACCTCTGGCTTGGACTCGTTCATGGCACAGAACGTTATCCAGGTAACTATTTAAACCTAGTGATGATAAAATTAATAAAATATGATGATCCGTGATGAATAATGACGATGGTCCATCTTACATTCCTAATGCGGTTCGACGCTAAAGGCTGTTTGTTGTTATTTAATACCTAGTTATGTGTAACGATCCTAAGGGCTCCACACAGCCAGCGGTGTTCATGCGGTAGGTTGTGTTGCGCAAGACCTGACACAGCGTTCCGCGATGGAGACCTCCCACGTTGCGTCGCCGAGCCGCGGGATCGTTAACCATGGGAAAGACAGTCCCAAACTCGACTCCATGTAGGTTATACATTAATTTTAATTTCATTTTATATTTAATATTAATTTTAATAAAATTTATAATTTTCAATCTTTTTTTTAAAAAGTTAAAAATACGCTCCCGAAATTTCACTGGCGCAGCCTAGGGGATTTCATTTTTGAAAAGTTGTGTTTTCGGGCCCCCAAATCGACCCGTACACGGCTTCTTGAAATCCACGAACCAAATAAATAAGTGAAACGGCGTGTTCCTGGAAGAGAACCTTTAGCGGGAGGATGCAGATGTCCAGGGGGTGAGTAGAACTTTTCGCTTTCCTGTGTGTCCCATCCTATACCTGTTGGTAACTTTTTCTAGGAAATAAAAAAAGGTTGATTTTATAAATAGGATACCGGTCCAAAATCACTGTGTATCTGATTTTTCCTGTAATGCACTAAATCGGCATTATTTAGGTACTAGTTATAAGAAGAAATTTTTTATGGTGAATTTCTATGAATTTTATTTGAAAGAAAAGAAAGATTTTTTTTATTGAAAGAAAAAATATTTTAATACTATTTTATTTTGTAAGTGCGTAAGTTTTAGGTATATTACGTATACGTATAGCGTTTATTCTTACTGGTTATTATTTTGTTTTGTGTGAATCGAAATGGAGCAATTAATGATAGTGCCCAAAGAGATCGTTGAGTTAATTCCGAAATTTGACGGAGAATCTAATCTATTAAATATATTTTTGAGAAAATGCGAATATGTTATATTTAACTATAAAAAGTCTAGCACTGCGAATCAGGAATTATACTTATTTCATGTGATTACGAGTAGGTTAACCGGTAAAGCGGCGTGTCTCGTTAGCGAACGAGAAGATATCGTTACATGGCAAGATCTGAAAGAGTTATTAATCCAGCACTTCGGCGACCCTCGTTCCGAAGAATGCGTAGCAATAGAGCTGGAATCACTTAAAATTAGAACTGGTGAATCATACCTAGATTTTTGTAAACGTATTCAGAACATGCGCAGTATTCTGATATCTAAAGTTAATAGGCTAGACGACGAATCGCTTAAAGATTCTAAGATTATAATTTACAATAACCTATCTCTAAATGTGTTCCTTTACAACTTACCTGAAGACTTAATTCGGATAGTGCGTTTGAAAAATCCGAAAACTTTAGAAACCGCTTTAGCCTACGTTACTGAAGAGGTAAATTTCAAGTTTCAGTACGAGGCGAAAAATAAGTACAAGCCAAAGTTCCATCAAAATCAGTCTATCCTAACGCCTAACATTAACAACAATAAATTTAACATTCCGCAAACAGTTTACAGAACACCATTAAATTCTAATCAAAATCGGTTTGATACGAATCAATTCAATCAATTGAGGTCTGTACCTCAAAATAATTTTCAAAATCAAATGAGGCCTAATAATAATTTTAAATTTGGAATTCCTGCGCAACCTAATAATTTTAAATTTGGTATCCCGAATCAACAGCATAATTTTAAGTTTGGTATACCTCATCAAGGTCAGGCTAGGAACCCACAGTTTAATAATAACTATCAAAATTTTAACAGACAACCGACATATCCTGGTAATCCTGGAAACCAGAACCAATTTAAATTTGGCATGCCCAGACAACAACAAAATAATATGCCGACCGACATTTCTATGCGTACTGCGCCGCAAATAAGACACAATATGACGGAAGTTCCAGAAAATGTATTTTATAATAATGACCTCGAAATAGGCGAGGATAATTACCATGACAATTATTACGAGGCCTATCCTCAGTATGACGAACAGAATTTGCAAGATTCTTATCCTGTAGATTTAAACTACGAGTCGGAAACTTTTTGTGAAAATCAAGAGATAGATTGCGACGAAAATTTTCGTATAAAAGCCTCGAAGAGCCCAGATCCGAAATAATACATCTTAACTGCGATAGTATATTAAAACTACCACACATAGAACTTCCTGAAATTCAGGCTAAGTTTTTGATCGACACCGGTAGTACACGATCTTTCATAAGTCCTGAAAAGGCAAACCAGTACTTCTCTAGGTTTAAATATACAGAACCCTTTGAAGTAATTAGTACTCATGCCCGCAGTCACCATAGTGAGGTGATACACATACCCCTTTTAAAAACTTTCAAAAGCACTTCACGTCATAAGTTTTATGTCTACGACTTAGATAAACGCTACGATGGTCTAATAGGATCAGATTTATTAAAGCAACTCGATGCTACGGTTGATATGAAAAATCAAATTTTATATACGCGTGACACTGATATACCAATCGTATACAGTCCTCCGTTTGAATTGACCCTAGAACCACGAAGTGAAACTCGCTTAGAAGTACCAACTACCCTAGAACATGGCGAAGCTATTTCAGATTTTGTAGATTTTGGTCAGGGTGCACGTATGCCCAGTGATTTAGTTACATGTGTAAATTCATTTGCGACACCTGTCATTCAAAAAGCTTTAGAAGACGATAGTTCCCTCCAAGTAAAAGTAGATCTCGATCAACAGTTTACGCAAAAACTAGTTAGAGACCATGTGAAACGAACAGCTTTTCTTTACAGACAGCTCAAAGATAAAATAATAAAACAAAAAGAGAAAGTTAGGGATAAACGCGGTGATGAAACTTCATTCGACGTAAATGATGGCGATGATGTATTTATAAAGGGTGTCAATATCCGACGTAGCAAGGCTAAACTTCGTTATCAGAAGGCAAAAGTAATTGGAGACTTCAGGAATATCGTAAAAAGAAGAAGTAAGAGTCATAAATCTAGAAATCCAATTAAAGAAATAAAACATCCTCCACAGATTCATCGTTCTGCTCATGTAAGCCACCAAGATCCTGGTTAATAATCCTGGTGGTTGCCTATAAAATAAGGTTGTCCTTATTTTATACGCTTGTGCGTATGTTACATACGATTATTGGTCGTATATTAAGATTTTAGATTTAAGTTTATTACGAGAAGATTTAGAGTATAATGTTAGAATGTATCAGCACTTCAATTTAAATCTATTAAGTTACTTAGGCAATAAAACGCACTATATAGATTTAAGTAATATTAAAACTCAAACAGATCATTTTTTTTTTAAATATGACACTCGCAAAATTTAGGCAGCTTTTTCCGATGATTAGAGTAAAACGCGGCATTTTAAATCCTTTACATAACTTTCAAATGATCTATGTTAAAATAGACGAAATTGAAACGGTTATAGCATTTAGTAAGTTAAGTACTTTACATCAATCAGTAATTGATACCAACGAATTATATAATTTGTTAATTGACATCGAAAAAACTGATAAACTTGTATATCCTGTTAACTTAGAAAATCTCATGAAACTAGAACAATCTATTGAACTAAAAGCTTATTCAAAGAAAAATCAGATAACTTTCATTTTGGACATTCCTCTAGTTAAGAATGATCTATTTAACTATTTCCATATTATACCTCTCCCTGTCACAAATCCATTTAACCAAACAACCCTTATAATACCTAAAAACCCTTACCTATTAGTGAAAGGTTCGAAAACCATACCGCTCACCGAGCCCTGCAAAGAAATGGATAACTTCGTATTTCTATGCCATAACATAGAAATGGAATCATTAATGAAAGACAGTTGCTTAGAAGCGCTTATTCTATTATCCCAAAATACTAGCGCTTGTAATCCAGTCCTGGTAGAGACATCTGGAATAAAAATAGAATCCATCCTATATAATCAATGGATCGTATACAGCAAGTTTGAAACACTCCTCCTGAAAACCTGTAATACTGAAGAAACTCGTGAACGCATAAAAGGAACCTATATACTTACCATAGATGATACCTGCAGCTTTAAAATAAATGGATTAACACTGAGAAGACATCAGGCAGTTGGCAGAACTATAAATTACTCAAGGATACCAACTATCCACCTTCCTGAAATACTTACCGTAAGCCCGTTACCTGAAAGGAAGCTTATAAATCTGGACGGCGTTAACCTTCAGCATCTTCAGCAGTTAGCATACAGTTTAAAAGAAAGTGATAGTGAAACAGTGTTAGATCAAAGTGAAAGGGCAATAAATGTGAAAAGTGTTAGCGTCGGAACATTAATTTTATATGTAATATTAGCAATAAGCCTTTGTCTTCTATTAGTATATAAGTTCACCCCTCTTCAGTTATACTGTCAAAATCAGCAGACTGAAAAACATCCCTCTGCTGACTTTGAACTTAAGGAGGGAGGAGTTATGTGTAACGATCCTAAGGGCTCCACACAGCCAGCGGTGTTCATGCGGTAGGTTGTGTTGCGCAAGACCTGACACAGCGTTCCGCGATGGAGACCTCCCACGTTGCGTCGCCGAGCCGCGGGATCGTTAACCATGGGAAAGACAGTCCCAAACTCGACTCCATGTAGGTTATACATTAATTTTAATTTCATTTTATATTTAATATTAATTTTAATAAAGTTTATAATTTTCAATCTTTTTTTAAAAAGTTAAACATACGCTCCCGAAATTTCACTACCTAGCTAATATAAACGTACTGCGTATTGCTGTTGTACACTATCTAGGTACCTAGGTAAAGTAAGTGGGCAGGTCTTCAAATATTGTTATCTTTTTCAAATGTTTTCTGCCGGAAAGGATAACTTTTTATGATACATTTAGAGCTGTCAACTTAGTCTAGGTTAGAGATTGTTTACAACAGTATTAGCACCAACACATCTTAATTAATTATACTTATAAATACACATCTCTATTTATTTTGAATTATACAATATACTTATGAACAATGAATTAATTCTAATTTATTGGAAGAACACGTCCGGAATATAACGATATTCAGAATTTTGGTACGCCGAGTGCTTACATGGTATCGTTTACTCCACCAGGTACTTAGTGGATTAGCTAAGAAAGGTAAAACTGTGGTATGCACGATACACCAACCTTCGTCTGAACTATACGCCATGTTTGACAAGTTGCTGATCATGGCCGATGGTCGAGTCGCCTTCCTTGGGTCACCAGACCAGGCTACGGAGTTCTTTAGAGAGTAAGTTATTAGCATATTTTTGAGTTGATCACATGACATTTTTACAAAGGCTTAACATAATATCTGCTGTGAAAATATTAGGTTCATTCTTTAGGCAGCAATTAGCATTACGACAAAATTGACCACCAGATTTACGAATTAATTAATAGTGGATCGTAGACATCAGAAATTGATAATAAGCTCTTTTTCCATAGGCTTGGTGCAGCATGTCCTGCGAATTATAACCCAGCAGACCACTACATTCAACTCCTAGCTGGAATTCCGGGTCGGGAAGAAACAACTCGACATACAATTGACACTGTCTGCACTGCTTTCGCCAAATCAGAATTAGGGTGCAAGATAGCTGCTGAAGCTGAGAATGCTTTATATCACGAGGTAAGATGTTTGGTCTAACCTGTCTTTAGAAATGTCAAGATTTTGTCACTCTACGAACCTTTTACTCTACCAATCGTAATTTTTGAAGATGAACGATTGTAAACTCAGAGTAGAAATGATAAATGTTGGCTTTTTAGCATTTGTAAAGGTGAAAATGCGAGTGATGTCACATCCATATTTAATGTTTTTATTATAGTATTTGTATAATTTATAATAATTATTCTACGTATTTATTGTGTTTCTCCGTCTCTTAATTCAGTCAAGTTCATCTGGATAGGTTGCCTGGCAGAGATCATTCTTAGTGTTAAGTTCACCAGTTTTTACTTAATTCATGCACCACATTAATAAAACTATCGGTGTATATATTATGCAATAAAGTAGTTGTTTAAATAAAATAAATAAATAGTGCAACCAAAAGTAAGTACATTTTATTTTTCAGGCTCTGTTGCGAGAACAGCATCGAGTTTTAATCGTATATTTTATTTGCAGCGTAAAATTGCCACCGGTTGGGCAGACTCTGCTTGGTCGAACGCAGTCGCGATGCGGTCGCGTCGTTCCCCGTACAAAGCCTCCTGGTGTGCACAGTTCCGAGCTGTGCTGTGGAGATCATGGCTTTCTGTTACGAAAGAACCTATGCTTATTAAAGTACGCTTCTTGCAAACTATTGTAAGTATCTTACTATTTCAGTATTCCGTTATATCGAATTATGCATAAACTTCTTACCCAGTAATTTTTACTTCAGATGGTTTCAATTCTTATCGGCGTGATATACTTTGGGCAACAGTTGGATCAAGACGGCGTGATGAACATCAACGGGGCAATTTTCATGTTCCTCACTAACATGACTTTCCAGAATATTTTTGCTGTTATCAATGTAAGTTTTAGCTCGTTCAGATTGAATACTTTATATTATTGTTAGTCTTTTTTTTCCGAAATAGGCTTGCGCTTAACGACAACCAGTACTGGATAGCACTGATGAGGTCTAGGTTGGAGCGCGCTTGCCTAGAAGATGCCTATTCACTCTTGCCTTGAAGGTACTCAAATTATAGGTGGCAGGAAACACGGATGCTGGAAGAGTGTTCCACACCTTAGCGGTTCTTATCAGAAACGTTGAATTAAAGTTCAACGCGTTTCGTTCGAGTAGGTTGGATTTCTACCACGTAAGGATGCCAACGCTCACGACTTCTTGCAATTTGTAAATCGATTACAACTAATGCCAAATATTTTATTCTACAGGTCTTCTGTTCAGAATTGCCAATATTCATTCGCGAGCACCATTCGGGAATGTATCGCGCGGATGTGTATTTCCTCTCGAAGACGCTAGCCGAGGCACCAGTGTTCGCGACCATACCACTAGTCTTCACGACTATAGCCTACTATATGATAGGCCTGAACCCATCTCCCGCGAGATTCTTTATCGCTTCGGGCTTGGCTGCGCTTATTACCAACGTCGCTACTTCGTTTGGTAAGTTGTTCTTAATTTATATTCTTTTTCTTCTTCATCTGCTTTGTCTACAACATAATCACCTCCAATATGGTACGCCTCAACTCAGCTCTAAGGAGATTTTAGATTGTATACTGTCTTCACTGCACATTCTATTCTACCAATGTGGGGCTATTTTGATTGTTAGTTTACTGTTGTTGTACTTAATTTATCGCTTTCTACGGTTGGTTGATCTGTTTCATTACATGATATATCTCAAACTTGTCCCGGTCAGTTTTATTAGGACTCGTTATTGAATTTACTTGCTTGTTATTATCGTGGCTACTTTATTCATTAGATAAGTTCGGCATACTTATCTTAATTAACTTTCTCTTTAATTAGGGAGTAACTCGTTAGTCCAATTGGATCAAATCGATTATATTAACAATCACTTATATAATACTCAGCTATTTCGATTTCATATTAATTATTACGAAATAATGTTAAAGATTAAACTGTTTTAGTGAGTTTTTTTGACGACTAAGTATCTTTAAAATCGCTTTCAAAAGTAAGCCTATAGATTTTACGTGTTTGTAATCCAATAAAATATGATAATAGTTTAGTTTGTATCAGCTATAGACGTTAATAGTTCACTCATTGGTAAACTCCGAGTTATTAATCGTTAACCTGTCTGTTACACACTCCATGGTAGTCATTTAACCTCAGCTCTGTAACGATTCATAACCAATTCATAACCTTATTTAATAGATACTCGTAGTTTGTATTATATTCTCGTGCTAATGTTTTATTAATGGGTATTCTTTACCCATATATTTGTTTTAATTTATTGAAGAACCAGTATTTCAATAACGTTCAGAGTATTTAGTCATACAACATAAGCCTATTAATAACAATATCATAGATCTTTTATTTTTTTATTTATCTGTCAGCGACAACGAGTTGGACTTGAACTGGCGACCTTTTTTAGGTTTTGAATCTGCGTCCTGACTGTTTCGCTATTAAAGATTTCATAATAATACTTATATGTAAAAAATACTCGAAAGATTTTAACGATAATGGAAGGTTTCTTGTATATTATATATATAGGTATATGTTTAAAGACTAACTTTCGGTTTTCAGTCCGCGCCTTAACAGTAAACGTATTGAACTATTATTTTTACTATATTGAAGTTCATTAGATTGAAATCTATAAATTTAAGAAAATGTCACCAGGGAATACTTTGAAGACATAATCTATCAAATAACCCGTATAACCCGATATTTTTATTTTTCAATTTGAACCCATGTTCAAAATTTTATGTAGGCCAACTTGTGGCTCTTATAACACACCAACATTTTACCACCTGTTCCGAAAGGAAATTCTGCTGAGAAGAGCCTGCAAGAAACTTAGAATAAGTCAAGACTCTACCAACTAATATCGAAAAACTATAAACGTGGTTGGATTTTTGTGGGAACATTATTTACGGATGCCAAGCAACGATCTCTTTTTACTACGCAGAATTCCTATTACCCTCCTATTACCTAATAATAATAATCATGGAATCTACTTACGTATTTGAAAAAAATATCAACAAGAAATAATTTTACATTATACATTCTAATAAAATGTAAATGGGCGTTTGAAACTTTTAAGGCGAAGGGCTCTGACGTAATTTATAACCTACGAAATTCTTGCCTAATAAGGTCAAAGTCATTGAGTTATGGGCAATAGAGATTCAGATCTTATAGGTAAATCGAGCGTTGAAAAAACAGCCTACCTAATCAATACAAAGGCGTAATTGATTCAAGATTTTTATGTAAACTTACTTGTTCATTTATCTCTCATAGTATATATACATGGATTTGATTTTCTTTGTCCAAAAATTCGATACTTCGCGTGTTCTTTTTTCGAAAATAAGGACAATATTTCCATGCATGTTTGAGAAAATGTTATTTAGTATTGTAGAAACAAATTTTCTTACTTATATTAATTTCTTATTAGCTATTTCCATTTTCTAGTCCAGTACTCTTCTTGTTATTTATTTTCTCTTTGAACGTTACCTTATTCTAGTTTTATAACGCGTTTAACTTTTACTTTGAGTTCAATCAGATTAAGGCCGTTTTGCGGGACATCATATGATACTTCAATTATATGTATATGACAACTCTTTGCCAAAGTGGTATAATTATATGTGTCACGTGGTATCGAATGTTGCGGACCGCAGTTTGTGGGAAGTAGTTTAGTTTGTGGGTTATTCTGATGTATATCGGTTACAAAGGAATGTCTAATGAAAATGAGGCTTGTAAACTAATACACACATATACTAAGATGCCAATGATCGATATGTGGTGCGGATTTAGATCTGGGTCAATTGGTAACTGTACCCCTTACGAGTTACGTTTTCTCCGCAACAAATGTCGTCTTCCTCAACGACTTTTAATCTGTCGAATGTCCTTCTGTCTGTTTGAATCTGTCGAAAGTAAAAGCAGTATTTCACAGGTGATTTCAGCGTGACAGTCCCCGTTCCCCCCACCCCCCTCCCTTCGGGTGGACACACAATCCAAAAAAAAAAAGTTTCATCATGCTAGTGCAGAGATAAAAGTTGGTTATTTTTGACGACCTCCCTGGCGCAGTGGTGAGCGCTGTGGTCTTATAACTGGGAGGTCTTGAGTTTGATTCCTAATCCTGGAAGGGGCAATTTGGGAATTTATACTTTCTGAATTGTCTCTGGTCTGGTATGGTGGGAGCTTTGGCCGTGGCTAGTTACCACCCAAACGTCAAAGACGTGCCGCTCCAAGTTAGCCCGTTACCATCTGCCATCTCAGTCATCGAATATAAAAAAAGCCCTAATCGAAACTATGTTTACAGACTTTAGCAATTAACATAAAGATACTCGTATATTTAAACGTAGTTATTCACGTTATTATTTCTATGTAGGCATTTATTATTTCAAACTGTGGTGCAATCTTATGCAATTCGCTAATGTCAATGGCAATAAGCCATTAATTTTCCTGCCATCATCAGCCATAGATCATTATTAACGTGGAGTTATTTGCAGTAGGTATCTAACTATCAACTTGTATACAATTTATTGAAATGGTTGCATCGTGCAATTATAAATTACCTACTTAGGTTTAGTGACGCTGTAAAAGAAAGCGATGTTATTATTCGTTGACAAGAGAGCCCTTGACTGCGATCTCACCTGATGGCAAATGACGATGCAGTCTAAGATGGTAGCGGGTTAACTTGGAAAGAGTATGGCAGTGTAGATCCAATCCATACCCCTAATCGGTTTCTACACACCATTATTGTGCCGGAACGCTAAATCGTTTGGCGGCACGTCTTTGACGGTAGGGTGGTAACTAGCCACGGCTAAAGCCTCCCACCAGACCAGACCAGAGAGTAGAGACAATTTTTAGAAATTATAAACTCCCAAATTGCCCCCACCGGGAATCGATCCCGAGACCTCCCAGTTATAAGACCACAGCGCTAACCACTCCGCTAGGTAAGGACATCAAAAATGTAGTAAGTAAGTATCACATTATGTAACTAATAACACCGTAGAGCAGCAGACCTCCTCACTCAGCAGCACTCCTCATATAGGCTTTACGTCTGATCTGGAGAGAAAAGGGCAATATTTATAACCCACTCTTATATTATGTATATACCGTTATCGCTATAGGGATATTGAATGTACAGTAGGTAGGTATTTTTTCTCTGTATTAAAGTCGATCGCTACCATATAAATATGCTACATACATGGTAGGTAAATAAATAAGAGAAGGCATTGTCTCAAATAAACGAGTGTCTTTTTTATGACAGCGATTAGATAACGTGGGTAGGGAAGGTACCTACTAAAGTATTTCAAAGTTTATAACCTTCAATGTCCTGCTCAATTAAAATCTTTTTAGTGATTTCTTCGGATTTTGATAAGTTAATTAACTTTTTATTCAATAACGATTTACCGAACCGCAATAATTTCAACAAGATAATGTGGTGCAATATGAAAAAATTGCCGTACTGTGCAATTTGAAAATATTTCAGGCAACTACCTGGCGTACCCGAGCAACTTTTCCAATTTATTTTACCATCATAACCTAATTCAGTCAATTACATAACATTTTAAAACAATGGGTTCAAAAAGGCCAAATAAGATCAGCCCTTTTAACGTTGGGAAAAACCTTTACCCATCCCGCCCATCTATGACAACAGGCGGGTATGTGGGACTCGTTGGCACTGCCAAAATACCCACTAAAACCCAACGGGCCCGTCCTCTTCGCTTTTATAGGGAAGCCACATTCAGCCCTAGTCCAGCCATACTCAACTTAAGTGATGGCTGATGCGCGTTGCGCAGTACAGTATTTCATTCAATTTATTTATTTGATACTATGAAACTTTAAAATTTTTTCCAGGTTACCTGATATCATGCGCAAGTAGCAGTGTCAGCATGGCTGCTTCTGTTGGTCCGCCAATCATCATTCCCTTCATGTTGTTCGGAGGATTCTTCCTCAATTCGGGGTAAGAATTCATACCAGTTCTAAAACATTTCTTACTAATTATGGCCTTTAGGAGAAAAGATTAATCGAGCCTACCGGGGATTCCAGAGCTGGCAGCTTCCTTGGCCAAAGAATAAATCCATCAGTTATCATCATCCAAAGAGGCAATCTTAGCTATTCATGGGGGATGCCGATGGGGTTTAAGATTTAACTTTAGTTTATCATGTAAAAAAAATCTAGAATACTTCAAAATAAATGAAAATATCTAAGTACTTACTTAATTTAAATTGTCTTCGCTATTTTACCGGTAGATTATTATTTATCGGATCCTTTAATTAGCAAAGGGGAGCAATTAAAGACCTAGAGAGTGACAGGATACTTTTATCCCGGGAAAATAAAGGGATCCCGCTGGAATTTTACAATCTATCTTCCCTTTAAACCTACCTACCTTCCAGGAGATCGAGATCGCGGGAAAACTAGTAGTTTCATAAAGTTTCATTATGTTTCTGAAGGCATCTTATTATGTAAAACCAATCTATTCTTAGACCTAATAATTAAAGTCATTTATTTCCGTTACTCTAGATCAGTACCACCATACCTGGGCTGGATATCGTACCTGTCGTGGTTCCGGTACGGCAACGAAGCCCTGCTCATCAACCAGTGGTCCGGCGTGGAAAGCATTGCCTGCACCAGGGAGAACTTTACCTGTCCGGCCAGTGGGGATGTTGTGTTGACTACGCTTAGCTTTTCTGAGGTAAGAGATTTGTGTCTTCGTCAATTGATAGACTTGACCTATGTCTATTGTAGGAAAGTCACCACGTCGCTTGTAGCGGCGTTGCGAGTGATTTTCTGTCACTCTTTAATAAATAAATAAACATTTATTCAGCTCACACAAATAAAAAGATACGAAATTAGGCTGAAATCTACAGACCGCACCCCCACTCCGCTCAGACGCAAGACAGAGCTAAACGAGACCGATTTATGTCAGAGCATATTTCTGTGGCTCGTTTTAACTCCAATCCTAGGTCGAGCCGAACCAGAGTACACTCTATAGATCTCAGCAAATACATAAAAAAATAAAAAACCAAACATGCGTGTTAGAGCTAAAAAGGCTACTACCTCAGCATAGTGCTGAAGTATTAAGGCTGCAGTGCTGATTTTCAGGCATAGTCTTTAGTGACGCCGTGTCCCAACCGAGACAGAAGTTAATGTAGTCTATACAGTTTTTTTTGTTAATGACGGGAAAATCGCCATAATATAGGTATATTATGGCAATTTTCCCCTTCTAGGGAGAGATCGAGTTTGTGAATGTGAATTTTTTACTATATAAACCAAAATCCTTTTGAGACTAGAATCTTTATAAAATATGTAACCAACTTTCTCCCAGAATCAGTGTGCCGATTCTCTATAAATGATTGCCACAATGTAACGGGCTCAGTGATCACTGATTGACTGGTACTCTCCCGCTACTGGTTAAAATGCATTGATGCAGCAAGAACGCGATAAATTCAGCCAATTAGTAGCCGTTGCGATCGTTACATAGATGTAATCATTTTTAGAGAATCGATTCACAGGTCATCTACTCTGTTGAGTATTTGAGTACCCAATGAAGAATAGTGGTTTCTGAGCTTGATGTCAGTGAGACCAGTTTACTAGTGGCGCGTAGGAACTTTGACATGGCTCGGTTCTGTGCCAGTAACCAGCGTCTCCCTACGACTCGCTTGATGACATCGATCCATCTGGTGGTGATCTGACAACACTTCGCTTTCCGTGCCAGCTAGCCACCACTCGCGATCAAAATTCAAAAATATTTATTTCATGTTCAACCTGCAGAAGGGAAGCGCGTAAAAAATCTTTGGGATCATGGAAAGAGAATAGATACGACGAGTTTGTAATATGGCTGGGGCGGCTGTACCGTGTCGTAAACCGGCGATGGATTGTTACGATGAAAGAATAGTGTGTTACCATATTCTTGTCATTTACAGAAAGACTTCACGATGGACGTAGTCAACATGGTGTTGCTGTTCATCGGGTTCCGATTGCTCGCCTACTTCGCACTGCTGTGGCGAACTCGCCGCGGGAAGTAGCCGCATCATCTGCACAAACTTCAGACCACTGGCGTGCACTTCATCTGTATTATCATCTATTTTCCAAACAACCGAAAATGATTCAGAGAACCACGTAAATGACGTACTTTATTACGACGTTCTGATAGGTTTTGACTTGTACCACGGTTTCATTGTTAGTGTCGTGAGAAACGGATTATAAAATAATGTAAAATGGCAGGTTTCCATTGACTGAGGTCCCCTCGCACTGACATGGTTGGGCGCCATTTAAAATGTCTACACTTCTTCCTGCTTATGTTCCTGCCAGTTTCTAGTTCCTGCTGTTTGCTAGCGTTGGACTGAATAGTGATACGTGTATACTATACAGGATGAGTAAAAACTTCCTTAATATTATAAATAATAGCTTGCCGGCATGATGGCGTGTAACACATTACGGTATGGGTTAAATTTACACTGCCACCCTTTCCAAATTAGCCCGCTACCATCTGAGACTGCATCTTATATAGCTATCTTGTCATTGAATAGAAAAAAAAACACTAAAGCAGACTGGTCAGCCTATTATTTTATCTGGTCTGGTGCTAAATTGCACCCCGGAGATGTATTACATAGCCTATCTTTTACCCAGGTAAAATACCCAGAATAGTAGGACATAGACCCGTGGTAAATCAAGAATTGAGCATTCTATTTTGAATCATCTGCATACCCTGAATCCTGTGAATTTTTAAAGGGTTAACCTTTTTGCGGGAGGACAAAAAATAAAGGAAAATATTTGTTTATAGTACCGAATAGGTATTCTAAATGAACTTATTTAATGTTTAATTACAGTATATTAAAGTACAATTTAGTTACTAAATACTGATCGCAAAAATTTAAATAGGCTACAAATTATATTTATAGGTTTTATATCTATAGTAGCTTTCCCCGCGACTTCGATAGGATTTTCACTAGCAGCTAGAAAATTAACAAGCAGTAACTTTGGATAGGTACATTCTATCCCGCTAGTAATAACGTTACTTCGTAAAAAAACGTAGAATGGTGCTGGGTGGGGACAATATGTAAACGCTGAACTGAACGAAAGACACAGAAATAGCTTGTATTCTGGAGACGGATGTCTTTTATGCCGGAAAAACCAAGGAGTTTCCGCGGGATATTAGAAAAGTTAAGTAAGTACCTACATACTTAATTATATACGTGGAAGAAGTCGTGGGTATCATGTAGTAAATAATAAGATGTGCAGTGCGTAAGTTCAATTTTTAGCCAACTTCCAAAAAAAGAGGATGTTCTCAATTTTATTCGTCGGAATCTTTTTTTTAATGTATGTTTCCTGATTACTCGAAGACGCCTGGACCGATTTGGAAAATTCTTTTTTTGGTTGAGAGGGTATACTTTCCAGGTGGTTTCCCATTGTCATCAGGTCAGGACCTGACGATGGAATCCTGGAGAAAACGAGGGAACTCTTCAAATATAGGCACAATTGATATACTTTGTAGTGACGTTTGAAGTCGGTTTTGTAAAATCCATTTTTACGTTTATATAAACTTAATTAGCTTAGATACTATACGAAATAAAGGTAGATATACTAAAAGAAATCTGCAGCGCTATGCAGTAAAATGCAAACTCACTTCGATATCCATCCATTCTCCGTCATCTTATTCTGTGTTACCAATTATGTGAAATAAGGGATAGGTCGGGCTGGCTATTTTTAGCGGCAATGATCGGCTTTTCGCGTCTGCATCGCTTTTTCGCGATTTTTGAACGCTGATTTTTGCGATTTTCGGTCGTTGATTTCTGCGTTTGTTGTGTGCCCATGTTAGTGTTAATAAAGTCATAAAAATACCGATCACTGCAACTAAAAGTAGCCAGTTTGTCCTATACATTATCCCATTGACATAATTGACAAGTGAGTTTACTTTCGAACTGAGTTTTATTTTACTGAATACACTCACACATAAAAACTATGATGAAAATACTGTCGAACCTCCTTTACATAGAACTAAGTTGTAAGTAAATAAAGTTGTTTATAAATAAAGTTGCTGAAAACCTTTTTGATTCTTTTATTGGTGGACTGACGACGCCAAACGAGTCAAAGGGAGCCTTTGTATGCAGGCTGTGCAACCTCCAAAGAGAGTAGCCATCTGACCGAAAGAAATTATAGTGCACAAGTATATATGTTCAAACACAGATGCACACTCTATTCCCTCACCCTCATGGTCTGATGGGACGGAAATCTGACACGACCGGAGAGAGATCAGGTGCAGGAGTGACAGGACCGATGGTTTTACGTGCTCTCCGAGGTACGGGGATGACTCACAAGTCACAGCCAACTTTCTAACTCCGGGCTAGTACTGAGAATATCTTAAACCCATTCATTTTTGGCTCGATCCGGGAATCCAACCCGGGATGGACCTCTTCCTTACCTACTAGACTTACCTAGAACGAGGCAGTATTAGTAGTAATACCAAGTAAGTACTTAAAAAAGATATCTAGTAAGTAAAAAATACCTCCGAAAAGTCAGAGCATGCCTAGGATTCGAACCCTGGACCCATCGGCAAGTAGACCGAAGTTTTAAGCAAGGCTAAACTGCAGGTACCAAGTAATACTGCATATGACTGGTTTAAGTTTTTAGCAAACGCTGAAAAATGGTGGAAAGGCACATTTTATGCTTGTGGAGTGTATGATCACGCCCTTCAAAATTCAAGAAGTGATTATATTTTCTTGGATCATTGCTGTGAAAAACATAGAAAGGAAAAAAGGCCGTCACAGTCGTGGTCCAGTAAAAATACAATTATTATTTTTTAACAACGATAATGGTAGTTTTTCCTATGACATCATTTTGTAACTGTGACGACGGCCAACTTGATGTGAATGTTTAATATCTTCTATGTAGGTAAATATAAAGGCAGCAAGCAGACAAAATCGCGATCCACTATTGAAGTGGCTGAATCTACTACGTGAGTACTAAGTACTCGTAGCGCAAGTTTCCATCTTCCATCTTTCATCGAGAATTATATTAATAGCTACTCGTATATAAGAACCTATTTTTTTGGAAGCTAGGTTTAACTTGTAGCTACGAGTAGGTAGTGTGAACGTGTCCGTACAAATGAATGCTAATATTATTGTGCTATTTAGGTGCTAAGTAATATTTAATATCTTCTATAATACCGATATAGCGTATAGTCTGAACTATCCTTTAGTGAAGCTCTATAAATACCATTCAATGTGTTGACCGGATATTTTAATAAATATCCCCATTATACTATATATAGTTATATGCCCTGTATTCTGGCGATACTCTGTATGTATGTACATAGTACCTATACCTAGGTACTTAATATACTTGGTAACAGTGGTTACTCAGTTAAAACTACGGAGAACATTCTAAGACGACGAAGAATGTCCATTGTCCATAATTACTTCATTAGTTTCTCGTGAACAGACATCTAGCTCAATGGGTTGCGATGAAACTGAAGTTTAAATGGGCGGGCATTTGGGGATGGGAGGAGGGGAGTACTGATGGTCGTTGGAGTGGCGACTGGAAAGCGCAGTGTTGGCAGACCTTCCACTCTCTCACTAGGTGGACCGAGAACATCAGATGAGTCGGAAAAAGCTGCAGGATGCAGACGCCGCCAGGCCGAGACTTGTGGAAGTCCATGCAAGAGACATTTGCCCAGCCGTGGATGTCTATCGGTTGATAAGAAGAAGAATCTATCACTGCTATCTGCTGCTTTGGTTCATGACTAATATCGATATATTAGTCATGAACCAAATTTCGAAATAGTAAAAGCCGGTAAGTCATTGGTGGTGAAATGACAGACTGGTGCTACAAATGTTCATGGGCATAAAATTCCCAAATTGCTTCGGCATGGTTTCAAATCCACAACTTTCCACTAGACTTAGGTTACACTTAGCTTATTACACGTGGCTGACCAGATTCAGCTGGAGTCTCCCAAAAGACTAGACCAGAAATCATTTTAAAATTAAATATTCCCAAGTTGGTCCAGCATGGATTCAAACCCGGAACTTCCCACTTGAATTAAGGACCCACTATTGCGTGGGGCTGACTAGTCTCAGCTGAGTCTCCCAAGAGACCAGACCAAGAAAAATTTTAAAATTAAAAATTTCCAAATTGGTTGGGTTTGGATGGGTTGGGTTGAACCCGGAAGTTCCCTCGAAGGTCCAAACTCCATTACGCCTCAAATATTGTCGTCTCTCAACTATAATGTACTAGACCTATAAAAAATGTCATAAAAACCCTCATAGTTATTGAAGAAGGTCTACTCAACCTTAATTTAAACTTTATAGTATTAGAATAATTTATAGGTAGTGTGGCACGTGCTATAAAACTTAATAGGTCATTTATTATTTATCTGTTCGTTGGTTAGTATAATATGTCATGAATTTATGTTATACGTATTATTTAAGTAAGACTTGTATCACGATTCCATTCAAACATGAATTTTAATTTCAAGAGTATCAATAACTTGTTTTTTTTTTACTGTGGACTAATGAATTCAACGAGAGAACAAATAAATTCCAATTAATTGAATTCGTGAACATCAAAATAAATCTATGAAATAGTTATGAATCGTCGAAAACCATTAATTTAGGTATGATAATGAGTTCCCTACTAAACCGAGAAACTCGTAGGTATAGTGGTAAGCAATTAAGCATGTCCGAATGCGAATGACGAGGTACCGGATTCGATGCCCGGGTCGGTCCATTCAATGTATTGGATTTTTTTGTCAAGAAGTTTTCAGTACTAGCCTGGTATCATGTATCCGTCATATTGATTTTGTTTGAATAAAATGAAAGTACCTACCTATCATACGTTACAAGGTTCATAATAACATTTAATCGAATTGACAGCTCATTTATCAAAATCGGCTCAGTACTTTAGGCGCTATGAATGGACATAAATAAATACAAACGTACATAGATTGCTAAAATCATAACCCTCCCTTTTGGCTTCACCGTAGTCGGGTAAAAAACAGGTACCAAAATAGTAGTGTACATAAAGATTTTAGTTTAGTATGTAACTTAAATAAAGTTTAGTTTTTTTTAATCACTACTCAGGTTACTTGGTAACATTATAATTGGAATTAATATTATTAAAATTTTAATTTTAATATCCAAACTATTGAAATTCAATTGAAGTCGTAGATATCCTCGAAATTTTATTTTAGAAACATTTTATTCTTTTTAACCGACTTGCAAAAAAGGAGGATATCCTCAATTCGTCGGATTTTTTTTTTTTTTTTAATGTGTGTTCCCCGATTACTCGAAGACACCTGGATCGATTTGGATAATTCTTTTTTGTTTGAAAGGGTATACTTCCCACGTAGTTCCATTGCCATCAGATAGGGATTTGATGATGGGATCCTGGAGAAATCGAGGGAACTCAAATTTTACATGCACAATTGATATACTTTGTAGTGACGGTTGAAGTCGGTTTTGTAAAAAGAATTTTTACGTTTAAATTATCTTTATTTTTTTTTTATATTCTATATCTTGATATTATGAAGTAATATTTATTATTATTTTATTCAAGTACCTACCTAGTTAACTAACGTATAAATACTGTATAAATCAAATCTAAAACCGGCGATTTCACTCTAAGTAAAAAATCAAGTTGATCGGACAACTTAAAGTTGCTCCAAGTACCTGCGGGATCCAGATCTTCCGGATCATTGACGTCATCAATCATCGCGTTAGACAGCAGTGTCTGGGACAAAATCGACGGCTAAGTATACCTTTCTAATAATAATCCTCTCGACCGAAACCGGCCACAGAGATCTCCACAGAGATTGGTCATCTGCGCGGGAAATGTTATAGTGCACAAGTTCAAACACCTCAATAGCCCAACAGTTAAAGGTGCGGACTGAAAACTGAAAAGTCGCAGGTTCAAACCCCACCCGTTGCACTATTGTCGTACCCACTCCTAGCACAAGCTTTCCGCTTATTTGGAAGGTATAGGAGGATATTAGTCAACTTCAGCTTGGCTACTATTCTTAAAAAAAAAAAGAATATTTGCCAATTTTTAATAGATTTTTAATTATTTATTAAAAAAAACACAGGTGCACTTTCTATTCCCTCACTCTCATAGTCCGATGGGACGAAAAATTCGACATGACCACAGAGGTGACTCACCGCCAACTATCAAATTCCGGGCTAGTAGGTACCTACTGAGAATTTCCAGACAAAAAAACCCGGTACATTTTTGGCCCGACCCGAGAATCGAACCCGGGACCTTATCATCCGCAGTCGAACTTGGTAACCACTAGACCAATGAGGTAGGTAAATTTTTCTAAAACTCAAATTGTTCATTCAAGGTCAAGGCTGAGCTTGCGTAGGTAATTTGACTTCCTTCACACACACTTTTCTTTCGAATTCTAACAAGACAGATTTATGTCCCACTGACAAGAATGTGTCTCGTTTTAACTAAGAAATAGGCTGATTACACATGACTTGGGTATATCTAAAAAAATATTTTATAGTCATCAAACATTGCGGAGATATCTCTACTATAAGTCTGATTTTTAATTCGGTGGAATTCTGACAGTTGTCATTTTATAAATCGAGCGAGTTATTTGTATGAAAAACAGTATTACCACCTGTAGTTCGATTTTCCCCAAAACTATCTGTCAGGCATTTGTCATAAATATCTATGTGCGGCAATTGATATTTATTTTTCTAAATTTAAATTTGATGTCTTTTTTGTGGGATTTTTTAAATCTCTGGTAACATTAAGATACGTCAGAATTCCACGCAATTAAAAATCAGACTATAGGTATATAAAAATAAGTCGGGTTTTCCTTCCTGACGCTATAACTCCAGAACGCACGAACCGATTTCCACGGTTTTGCATTCGTTGGAAAGGTCTCGGGCTCCGTGAGGTTTATGCAAAGAAAATTCAGGAAAAATTGGAATCTAATTCCACGCGGACGAAGTCGCGGGGGCAAAAGCTAGTTAGATATAATAATCTTGTGGCGACACATCTTATATATCTTACACAGTCGCAGCTCTACTTTCAAAGGCATCACATTTAATTTAAGCTCTTTTGAAACAGGACCACTCTATAGACCGCACTCTCACTCAGCTCAGACTTAGGACAGGGTTAAAACGAGACAGATGTATGTCAAAGCATGTTTGTGTCTCGTTTTAACCTCTATCTTGAATCTGAGCTGAGTCAGAGCGCGCTCTATAGATCTTAGCATTAGATTATTCTAAGCAGGACCAACAACAAACCTTGAAAGTTGGATAACAAACAATTACACTTAGCCAACTCAACCGACGAAAAAAATATTGTCAAGTCATTTCGTATCAGTGTGTATTCTTTATTAAATTGTAGGTAGGTAAGTATACATTTTTCATTTTAGAAAATAAAGGGCATATTTTTTTTATAAACTCTGTATTTGTGTAGCAAATTACAATTCTCAAAAAAGTCATGAACTTTTTGATTTACGTACCTAATAATGCAAGTGTTTATACAACATGTATTGAAACTCTGAAATAATACTGAAGGAGGTGAATGTGCTCATGAAACTGAACAACTTTCCCCAAGGAATATAGGTTTAAATGTGAAAAAAAAATTTGGACCTCCCATATAAAATTGACGGTTGATTACTATGGGAAGTAAAAATTTTTTTTTATATTTCGACCTAGGTTCCTTGGGGAAAGTTGTTCAGTTTCATGAGCACATTCACCTCCTTTCAATACACGTTGTATAGTGCAGGTGACTAGCCAAAGCTGACTTTTGCAAGTTCAATTGCTAGTTTACACATAGCTTTAGGCTTGTTATGGTATAGTTAATGTAGGTATGCAAATTGTAATAGGTATATCACCATATTTTTACATGTATATAGCTGGCAGGTAGCCCGTGGAGGGCATAAATGAATAAATGCGAGCTTTATTTCGTTATGTTATGTAATAGCGTTAGAGGTTTAATAAAAAATTAAGCTGACATCAGTCATAAAAAAGGGGCCCACTTTTTGGGCTTGTAACTCAAAAAATAAAAATGGTCTCCAAATTTTTTTAACTAGATTTACGTGTTACAGGAAACGATCCGAACGGCATTCCGACCCAGTCAGTGGGAGATTCACAAGACGATTTTTCTATTCTATTTTATATCTATGCTTTAGAATACCATAAATATATTATGTGGGCACTATTTGCTCTGTGTATGTGATTTCGAATCAATGGTTTTGCTCGCCGCAGAAATTCTCTAAATTCCAGGATAAAGTGGTAGCCTTTGTTATAGTATAACATTGTGAAGTTTGATCAAATCCGTCTAGAAGATTTTGCGTTTTTTCATCCATCCATCCTTACAAATGTTCGTATTACTTAATATTAGTAGAGCAATATTATTTTCTTAATTGATAATAAATTAATTTAATGCTTAATGTTTTTGAGGATCATAATTAATTAATTATAATTTGGTAATAGTTCCTAAGACTGATATTTAAGCTTACGTATAACGACATCAAATTGTGTTACCTACCTATTACTATTTTAACATTACTTAATGGACTTAACTAAAAAGTGTAAAATAAAATATTAAATTTAAAAAATCAAAAACCCGACTGCGTTAATAAAAACTGAAAAGGATAAATGAGTTTATAATATTCTAGGATTCTGTTAACATTCAACATTCATCATAGATCATTATAGGTATACATTCTCTCATGCATCTAAGTCATACCTATTGCATGTGTACACGTGCAAATTCGCTGGAATTTGTAAAATATGGTCGGTATAGAAAGAAATCGATTATAAGCCATTTTACTTTGATAAACTTATTCTTGAATTTTTTTTAAAGAAACCGAGTTTTTTACGGAAACTCGTTACCTATCTATATATATAAAATTCAAAGTCCTGACTGACTGACTGACTGACTGACTGACTGAGATATCAACGCACAGCCTAAACTACTGAAGTTAGAAACTTGAAATTTTTACAGTTGGTTCCTTTTATGACAGGAAAGGATAAAGGATAAGGAAGGATTTTTGAAAATTCAACCCCTAAGGGGGTAAAATAGGGGTTTGAAAAATGGAACTTCACGTGAGCAAAGCCGCGAGCAAAAGCTAGTGAATTCATAAAGTTTCAAAAACCGATAGTCACTTGGATTCGAAGGTGTGGAAGTGGTAACCTACCTAGTATGTACTTACCTACTACCTACGTACTAGTGATCCGCCCTGTCTTAGCACCAAAGAAAATATTATGTCCATAGTGATGTAGACATAAGCACAGTTACTATCCGATCCATAACTCTAAATTAATATAATATGGGTTTAACATTTCATTAACAGTTCTTCTGGAAGAAATTCTTTCAATAACATTTGCGCGACATTGTTTGATGATTTTTGAGATAGAGATTAAATTCAAATTCAAAATAATTTATTTAATGTAGGCTAAATTGTGGCCCCTTATGATAAGTTGAGAATCTACAAGATCGAGATTCGAGACTATTATATGGAACCCTTTTATTAGACGGAGATTAGTCTATGGCAGCATGGAACCTTTGCCTGCTGCGACTGTAAACAATAGGTATTACTTACTAACTGATAACGGTCGTAGCCATAAGGCTACGAGTACGACAGCCGCTCGGCTGCTCCATTTCAAAACCTAGTAAGTGGGATTGAAAAAATTTTACAGAAGACCAAAAAACATGTTTAGTGATAGATGGCTTAGCGAAGTAATAAATATATCAAATAAGAGCTTTCAAAGTAGTTTCTTTACGAAACATTAATTCATCAACAGATACTGAATAGCTAGTTCAGAAGGGCTACCACAAATGTGTTTTTTGGTCTCCTGTAAAATTTTGTCAATCACACTTACTAGGTTTTGAAATGGGGCGGCCGTGCTGCCAGTAACTATCCGCACCGCTATGATTGATTAGTTAATGGTCGTAACCGCTACTTTCGACAAGTCGTCAAAAAATTCAGGCATGAATGGTTCTAAACTTCTAACTTACAAAGTTACACAGAAGCTTCCTATATCACGTTTTGGCTCTGCTATCAAGTTTCATGGCACCTATCTGTTGTATCTGCGGTTCAGTAAACAGTCTGTCCGTAAAAATGATACCTACTGTATTTGTTTTACTGTATCTACCTACCTATGCTGCGTGAGAGAATCTTATCAGAAGAATTTTATTTAATCCCATACCGTAGACGAACGATTTAATTATACGTACTCACGCAGTGCCTGAATGAAAAAATAATATAAACGTAAAAATTCTTTTTAAAAACCGACTTCAAACGCCACTACAAAGTATATCAATTATGCCTATAAAGTTTGAAGAGTTCCCTAGATTTCTCCAGGATCCCATCATTAGATCCTGACCTGATGACAATGGGAACACCTGGGAAACATACATAAAAATAAAAATAAAAAGATTCCGACGAATTGAAAACGTCTCCCCCTTTTTTGGAAGTCGGTTAAAAACTGGTTTTTGGCAAATCACAAAAAAAGGTTTGCATTTAGGACTTCAGCTGTTTATTTCCACAAATGTCACAAGATGTCATTGTAGAGCTTAAGTTTTTATTTAAATAAAAGAGAGAAAGAGTTTAAAGAAAGAGGCATTTAATTTAATAAAAAAATTCGTTTTTTGTGATTTTCCAAAAATTGCTTTTTTTAATTCGGTCACTTTAATACTAATAAGCGTGCGATATGATGATGTTAGATAAAAAAAACACACAAAAAATAATAATAATTAAACATCCTTACTTATCTTAATCCTTACTTCCTTACTAATTTTATAAATGCAAAAGTGTATTTGTTTGTTGATTTGTCCTTCAATCACGTTGCAACAGAGCTACGGATAGACGTGATTTTTTGGATAAGTAGTTAGGTAGGTATACCTAATTGAGGACCTGGAGAGTGACGTGGGCTACTTTTTATCCCGGAAAATCCAAGAGTTCCCGCGCGATTTCAAAACCTAAATCCACTCGAACGAAGTCGCGGGCATCAGCTAGTAAATAATACTAACTATAACCGTACTCATACTCTATGTGTTGTTCAAGTATCGAACTCAATTTTTCCGTCCTCAGTTCCGTCGCAGTTCATAAAGAACATTATAGAATTAAAATGTAATTAAAATGTAAAATGTAATTTATATTATAGTGACGCTTCATAAGCTTTTGCCGGCATCTTCGCTTCTATGGATTAAGTTTTATCTTTTGTAAGTAAAGATTACTTACTTACCTTCTACTTACTACTTTCAAACGAAAAGGAATTTTCCAAATCTGTGCAGGCGTCTTCGAGTAATAGGGGAACATACATAAAAAAATAAAAGAAAAAGATTCCGACGAATTGAGAACCTCCTCTTTTTTTGGAAGTCGGTTAAAAGCAAACCGGAGATACCAGATCCCACTGTTTATCAGCAACCAATTTCGTAAGAATCTGAAGGCACTTTTACGATATGGCCCGAGAGCTGATAGTCAACTTTGACGAGGAGTTTAAACATGCTAAAAGTTGGCAAAACAAGCCGGCCATATTATAACAGCAGTGGGACATTCATTTAAGTTGTGATGTCGGAAAAAATATATGTATTGTTAACCATTGTAAAAAAATTTTTTTGAAAGGAGCAACTGCTGAGTTTCTTGCCGCCTCTTCTCAGCAGAATCTGCATTCCGAACCGTTGCGTTGGTAGATTTATGATGTGTCATAAGAGCTACAAGTTGTCCTACATGACAATAAATAAATTTTGATTTTGATTATTTTTGATTAAGTAGGTATTAAAAATTAATTAAGTAGTAGTTAATGTTAATTTTACACGAAGTTAAGGATAATTAAAAGCAAATTAAAGTCTAAATGACCTTTAAAATGTGTTATCAGAAAAATACAAAAAAAATATTGGTATACAATATAATTGATGATTTAACAGCCTGTTTCATGCCATTTGTGTAAATAAAGGCGACTGAGGTTACTCAAAACACCTACACCTCCTAAACACACCAGTTAGGCTGGAATCAAACCTATGTGCATTTTTCCGTATGATTTCACTTACACTTACGAGTATATTTAATTTTATCTTCGACCCTTTCGCATCCTTACAGAAAGTAACACTTATATGGATTTGAGGTACAAAAAGTGCGAATACCGAATCGATCCGTACATGACCACATACAAAATAACACTTTTATATGGACAAAACGCGAATCGATGCGCACAGACGATTTCAGCCTTATTCTACCTATAATCGAAAATTCGAGGAACAACCACGCGTAATCTGTCAAATCTATTTTGCCACAACCAAAAGAACTAATCAAAATTCAATGTTTTCAGCTTATACCTTTTACCTCCCTTAAATTGTCTATCAGCTCTCAGGTCATTTACTACGAGATACGGAGGCACGGAGGGCTACAATATGTTAATTGAACCTTCGCACCTCTCTTTCTAAAGGCTCAGTCTATCCTTATCAGCCACACATGCATGATTACATGCCGGCAATCGAGAATCGTACCCGTAGAACGTCGCCGGCTCGGTACCATCGTCAAACGCAGCTACGACGGTCGCGGTAAAATGTTACCTTTCAAAATCAATTTAAAATTCGAACATTTTTGATTTTTTTGTTTCAATATTTAGTGCAAAGTAAGATGCGTTCATCGTCAAAGAACGATAACAGCTTGACTCCTTCGCTAGCATCTGCAAAGAGTTCGAGTAAAAACAGTTCAAATACCGGATCGGATGATGCGCAAGTAAGTACTCTAATAAGATTTTTTAATAATAAAAATAATATTAATTTAGATAAATGAAACATAATTAGATACTTGATTAATTTACGTTCTCATTTTTGATAAAATCTTTTTTATTTTATGTTAAAATTTTAACCAAAAATATAAATGGAGCCTCTGACCCGGTTAAGCTTGACAGCAAAATTCGTCGAATTTCTTAACGAAAATAATTTTGTACCTAGTTATCCAAAGTTCCATTAATTTGGGTATATCACGGAGCAATTATACATTATTTATTGTTGCTTCAATAAAAGTACATCTACGTTCTATTATTAATAAATATAGAAGTAAAATACATACAATTTATAATTTCTACCATCACGCTACGAATTAGTAACAAAGCCATCAAGTGACGAGGCTGTATGGATTTTGGTCTTTGCCTATCTCAAAATGGTGTCTATGGTGCCATATTGTGTGACGGTCTCACAGTAACCTATTAAATAATATTGTGTAATCTAATATTCCGCACGAAGGTTGGCTCAGTAGGCGAAGAACCTAGTTTGCGGCTTTTTGTAACTAGATAGGTATAAGTCATATCGATAACTTGTGATTTATAATAATATAGCCTTCCTTACCGCCTACGTATGGAATACCAGCTTCTGCTCGCGGCTTCGCACACGTTAAGTTCTATTTTCAAACCCCTATTTTGCTCCCGGGTTGAATTTTCAGAAATCCTTTCATAGCGGATGCCATTCAATATCAAATTACTATCCTGTGCTAAACAGCTGCTAAACAGTCAGTCAGTCACCTTTTCCATTTATGTTTGACTGATTTGCTAGGACTGTGGTCGCCTCCACGAGGGGCGAGGGTTGATCCCGGCCACGAAAGGCTTCTGACTTTTCGGAGTTTTGTAATGTATTATAAGTAGTTGGTTGGTCTGAGATTATAAGTAACTAGCTTTAACCCGCAGCTTCGCTCACGTTAGGTTCGATTTTTTAACCCCCTATTTAACCCTCTTGGGGTTGAAATTTTCCAAAATCCGTTCTTAGCGGATGTTTACGTCCTAACAGCTACCTGTATACCAAATTTCAGCTCGATCGGTCCAGTGGTTAGAGCTGTGCGTTGATAGATCAGTCAGTCAGTCAGTCAGTCAGTCATTCAGTCAGTCAGTCACCTTTGCCTTTTATATATTTAGATTACTGTTCATGAGATACAGCCCGCTGACAAACAAAGGGACGGACGAACAGCGGTGGTTTGGTAATAGCACATAGGGTCATGTTGGCAGTTGGCACCCTTTGGGTGTGGAACTCTAAAAATAACCGGTCCGATGGATTGATCAACGTGTTCTTCGAAATTCGGAGGAAAGCTTACGGCTAGCTCGGGCTGATCTAATCTGAAAGACATAAAATGTTACTAAGAATAGTTTTTTCTTTTTTCGCTTTATAGAATTAAATAGAAAAGTTTTTTTTTAATGAACTGTTACAAAGTGCTATAGAAATGTTAAGTGATTCTACAACTGGTTCGAAATGCCGTATATTGATTTCAATTATATGATTACTGAATAGATAAAGAAATTATAATAATATGTTTTTAATTTTTATTTTGCGAATAACTCAACGGTGGGCGTAAAAATGTAAAATCTGAACTAGGTATTTCATTTTAATTTTCATTTCATTTCATTCATTTAATTTCCATTTATTTAACCAAGCATCGGGTGAGAAAGGTTCGTTTCGATGAGATGCACTGATGTTTATCGAAAACAAGTGCGTTAAAATATGATGAACAGCCGTTAACTATCCTGTGTAACATGATTCTATTGTATTCTGTTCTACAGTGTTTCCACTTTATTTGTGTCTCAGTTATGTCTTAAAATGAATATCTTAATATTAGTATTTAATTCGATGCCTTAACATGGGTAGCCTAAGTATGTCATGCTCTCTTAAACATTTCTGTTGTGGTGTCGTGTGGTGCGGGTTGTTACGTTTCCTCAAATATGGTTGAGCGAAGCAACGGCTGGATCATGCGTCGTGCCAGCCAGACCAGCCAGGCCAGAACAGCAATTTCGATTTATCTCGAATAAGGTTGTTAAAATAATGCTCTTTCCAAGCATGTTTGAGAAAAAGGTATTTACTAATAAGCTCTGCCTATTATGGAATTTTCATACTCCTAATCGTTATTTATTTATGTGGTGTGTCAGCGTGTCCTTATATACAGGGTGTAAGAGACACCATAACAAAAACTTTGTGAGTAGGTTACACTTAAGGACTTCACACACGGCAGCTGTAATGTATATTAATGTACATTACAACCCGGGATGTATAGCTTTACAATATCTTAACCTATCACACACAGAGCAGGTAATGTAATATATCTTTCCCTTTATTCCATTGGTATACGTCATGATATGTATGGAAATATAAATGTATATTTTCGTATCGCTCTGTATCTTAAGATACGAAGATGTAAAAATATACATTATAGCTGTCGTGTGTGGTCTCCTGACGATTTATATGGAAAGATGTAATGAGATGTATCGTGCTATAATATACATCTTTACATTATAGCTGCCGTGTGTGAAGTCCTATGCTTATAATGAAATCAGAGGCGGCTCTAGCCCATGTAGCGCCCGTGTGCAAACTTGGCGCCCTCTAGTAGACGCGCGGCCAAAATGGAATACTTAGGTACAATACAAGAATACCGTTTGACTTACAGCTATATTTTCACCTCATTTTAATATTAATTACAAGTTTTACAGTTCATGAAAATACAGCCCGCTGACGGACGGGCGGACGGGTAACGGACGAAAAGCGGGTCTTAGAATCAGAATCCCGTTGGCACCCTTTGAATACGGAACCCTCAAAATTATTGTGATTACTGTACCGCGAATTAAAATTCAATGTCGCTAGTGTTGACAACCAGTTTTACTTGAATATTATCCGATAAAAACAAAATATTAATTAATTATAATGATACTGATAAAACGGTAATAATTTAATCACATTTACGAATGCATATAATACAGCTAATATAAAATGCAAAGTTTTCCAAAAGCGATCAGTTTATAATATCTTATATTTATCCAAGCATCCAAGCAAACAAGTCTATAGTCTAGAGACTTTATTTTTTTCACTCAATTATAAAGAAAAAAAAATATGTTTAAGGTTCTAATATTTTTTCATTTATTTTCAACTCAATTTCTTGTTAAAACTCATGTAACACAGAGTACATACTTACGGTTAGTAAAATTACACGATGGTAAGTACATTGCAGTCTAGTATAGAACCGCGCTAAATGGGAATTTGTGATATTTAAAAAAAACCACACGATCGACTGACGTCAATCGATGCCATCAGTCGATAGTTGAATGAGATCTTATCAGTCGATCGATATCTATCGAAAGATTCTTTTACATGGAATTGATTTTTCAATTTGTTTTATTTTTTTTAATTATTTGTTTTTTTTTGCTCTGATGCTGAGCACTAAAATGGTGGTCAGTACAATTACAATCTAGCCTTATTTAATTGACTAATTAGTAATTTTAATTTAACCTAAACTTATAAATTATTTTCTTATATACTAAGATTTGTCCATTGACACGTCTTAGTCTTTCTTGAATTGTCCTTAGAATCACTTTATTCATGTGTTCAATATTATTTGTATGTGACATTATTGTACCTAGTTGATTCCTATCTAATTTTGTGTGATCTTTTTTATTTACTTAATTTAATAATTTAACATAATATACAAACTTGACATTAGTAAACGCTTTTATAAGTCTAAACCGAAGAAAAAATAGACAATAGGTACAATACAATCCAAATCAATCCGTCCAAGTGATCGTTCGACCATCAATCTACTATCGTTATGAAGGATTGATTGTTTAATCGACCAGTAGGTACCTATCCGTCGATCAGTCAGAGCAACCACAATCCATGCGCTTCGCCGATCGACCAGAACGATCGACTGTTGATGTGGAAACTATGCGGCCGAGACGTGAACTTGATAATAATTGAACTGTATCGCTGGATTTGGCCGGTCGCTAATCGCTGGTTAGCTTTTTTACTAACATCTTCTTTATAGACGTCCACAAAAAATAAAGGTCTCTTGCATGGACTTCCAAAGATCTTGGGCCGCCTGTAGCCAGCGGCTCCCTGCGTCTCGTCTAATGTAGTCTAACATGATTTAACAGGAACCTCTATTTTAACAGGAATTGCTGCCAGCTGATATAGTCTACGTAGATAGCGGCATCGTGTCCCCTAAATACCCTAAATACAATGATCCGTTATTTGAAGAGGTGGAAGAACTGTTGGGAGCGTCCTCCGTGCCCCAACCCTGCACCTTAGTGTGGCGTGACCTCACAGTCCACGTCAAACTCAAAGACGGGAAGCTCAAGAGACTGGTTAACAATGGTATGTAACGACATTAACTTAGGTTAATTTCCCAAAAAAAAAATTATGAAAAATTGCAAAAATTGCAATTTTTCATAATTTTTTGCGTGATTTTTACAATATAATAAGTAAATAATAGAAATAAATTGTTAACTTAAAAGTAGGAGTTAAAGTAAGATGCCAGTTTGGAAGACTAGATTAATTGGTAAATATTAATTGGATAATTTTTTACATTTAAAAATTTACTTGATTACTATTAGTCATTTGATGTGCATATATAAGTAGGTACTCTAGCATTAAGTGGCTTACAGACAGATTAATAATTATTATAATATCTTTGGGCTAAAAGCTTTTATTCACAATATAAAAACAAAATTTTATAGACGTGCTCTAAATCTATTTCCATATTTAGCTTAAAAGATTAGCATGTCTATTTTATTATTAAGTATATTTTGAGATAATTATGCTAAAATAATGTCAACGAATTGAATTTTAATTGTCTTAAATGGATATTAGTATATTTTGATGGGAACACATTGAAAGTTTTTTGCAAGCATTTGTTTTAAAATGCCCGGTATTTTTTTATATTATAACATGTCTTGTTAAATTTAATACCACGTTTAAAAAAAGATAAATCGTTTCCCGGATCACCCGATTTTCAGGTCTTTTACCGATGCATAAATTATTATTTTTTGCCCATTTTAAATTTAAATAGTACTAACTCGTTTAGTAGTAATTTAACTACATTACAAATCATGCCCAGGTGAAATGATGACAATTATACGTTTATTAAGTGTATTTCTTTGAAAGCCATTCTTATTCTATACGAAAAGAAATAACCGGTCAAATGCGAGTCGTACTCGCATACGAAATGTTCCGTAACAAAAAACGCACAAAAACACATTTCTACTAGAGGACCCCCCTTTAATTTTTAATTTATTTTTATTATGTATTTGTTGTTATAAAGGCAATTATAAATTTCAACTGTCTACCTATTGCGGATCATGACATAATATCTGCCCGCTGACAGGCAAACAGATGAACGGACGGACAGGCAACGGAGGGTTAGTAATAAGATATAGCCTAAGTATGTTATACTCTCTTTAAAATTTCTGTGGTGGTGTCGTGTGGTGCGGGTTGTTACGTTCCCTCAAATATAGTTGAGCGAAGCAACGGCTGGATCATGCGTCGTACTCGTGAACGGGTGCCACCAACGGGAATGGGTCTGCTTTCTGACTACTCGTCTTAACATGCATTGGATTGTATTTATTTGTATTTGTATTGTATTTAGTTGTATTTGTATTGACTTTTGGACTTAGGAATTGGACTTAGGAAACTTCATCGTGGAAGTACTGTATACATAGCATAGTTTCATTAACTATTGTAAAAGAGCAACCGCCGAGTTTCTTGCTGGCTCTTCTCGGCAGGAAAGGCATTCCGAACCAGTGGTAGATTCATTGACAATTCAAAAGTGCTTGTAAAAGTTTATTTGAATAAAAAATATTTGTATTTCTATTTCTATAGTTCCCGTTGGTTACTTTTCGGGTACGGAACCCTAAAAATGAGGCAGCACTTCTTTTATCAGTCGTTTTTGCCACTGATTGCATCCGTGTGAATATCGCAATCATCTCTGATTGGCTGGAAGTCTCTCGCTATTAGTTAAAAAGCATTGATGCAGCAAAAATGCTATAAATTCTGCCGATCAAAAGTTATCCCGCAGCTGATGAGGTTTATCTATGGTTAATAGAACCGTGGTGGTTTAGTGAGGAAGGGTTATGATTTTAGCAGTCTATGTTTGTATGTAAGTATGTGACTATTTACGAATGTTCCACCGTAGCGAATAAACTATTGAGACGATTTTGATGAATCAGATCTCAATCGATACGCTATGCTGGTATCATCGCCCGGAGGTGACATAGGCTACATGTTATAAGAATAAAATCAATATGATGGATGTTATTTCCAATTTTTATTTTTTAGTAATCGGGGTACAGTTTTTAAGCTTTTACTCTAATTGTTCTAAGACTCCTCATTCCATAGCCTTGTCTTATAATAATGTTCCAATTTTGATTGATTCAATAATTGGTAACTTACATTACCATAAGTTTCCATAGAAATAATTTTAACGTGTATTTATTAGTGTTTGGTCATCGTAAAAAATAGTTCGTCACCATTTTAATTTCATCACTTTTTTTTAATACATGTATAGACTAGCGCTTGACTGCGATCTCACCTGATGGTAAGTGAAGATGTATCCTAAGATGGTGCGCGCTTGTCTAGAAGATGCCTATTCACTCTTGATTTAAAAACCCACATTATATTTAGTTAGAAAAACGAAGTTGGTCACATTGTTAGTCTGCTTTCGAACGTTATTTTCTTCTTTGCATTATCTCAAGATAACTTTCGATAGAACTACAATAAAAAGTATTATAAAACTGATTCCAATATAACGCTCTGAGTCTGACAAACGTCTATATTTTGCTAATAAGTAAAAAAAACAAAAATTGAATATGAAGGTAGCGAATGAGATGCCCCATTTTTTAATCAAAAATGATTAAAAAATGGGGCGTTGAGTCGTAAATGAACAGTTAATTACCAAACCGCTTATTTCATTGATTTTGTTCATCTTAATTCATTCATTCGTCTACTTTGGAGATAATATCAGATATTTTTATCGGACTACGGTAGGTATTTTGATGAATGAGGTGTCAATTGATTCGTTGTTACGGTTCGAGTGACATAGGCTACTTTTTACAAATGAAAATGACCGATGTTAGAGTCTGTTAAATAAGGCTTTCATATCTGACTGCTGAAATATGTAAATTGATATAAGTACTACTATTGTTTTTACTGTGAATTTTTGTAATTCTTTGAGGAAATAAAATTCTTTAACCTGATTATTTATTTAATCATTATGCACATCGAAAAAAATCGCAGAGGTTTGTCCTCGATGGTAGATTGGTAGATGGTAGATTTATGACGTGTCATAACATAAGAGCTACAAGTTAGCCTACATGAAATAAATTAATTTTGAATTTGATGCCACTCTACAACGTAGCATTCAAAATGAGAATATACAAAACAATATATATAATTGAGCATACGGTCACATTCATTGAAATAGGTATTACACATTTGCTAATTACTTTTCATTACCTAAGAAGAAATTAAGAAACAGGTTAATAAATATGAGTACGTATGTAATGAAGATGAGTTTAGGAATACTTACTTAGTAACTACTCAGCATAGGATGTACAAAAGGTTAGGTAGATGATATAAAATGGAAAAAATCTCCAGTAAGAGATATAAAAAACTTAAGGGTAAGCATTGTACAAATTATAAAAACCAGATATATAATGATAGCCTGATATGACCGATGTCTGAGTCTGTTCAATAAATTAGCTGTCAAGTGATTAGATGAAAAAATAGGTTGTAACAACATTGCGAAGAGTCATCAACATCAAGAACAGTTTATTAATTTACATATAAATAAATCTGATTCTAATTAAAAAATGAACTATGCACACATTAATGTGGAAAGGTGGAATAAATGCAAAGAAATAACCCGTGTTAGTTAACTGACTAACTGAATTGAATATACATCCAATTTTCCATTTACAAAGTCGGGTTACAGTTTGTAAAAACTGTTTTCTAGTTATAACTTCGTATTAGAATGCAGTTTACTGAACTATAGGTGGTGATCTTTGGTGGTGATCCAACTTGTACAATATCAATCTTAGATACTGCTGTGTATTTGCATTTGAAGTTTCTTGTATAGTAGTTATAGTAATTTTAAGAGTTAATTGAAATATTTAAATGCCATTATAAATATGTAATCATGTGCAAGGTAGCGTAGTACCTATAGAATATTATTTTAATATGATCACAATAATATTGGATTGTCTTCTATTGCTTTATACTATGTATGTACCACGTATGTACTATAATGTGTGTAGGGAATTTATAGTAATGAATAAAATAATCTTCTCTTTCTTGTTTGTTCGCAGTAAGTGGAATCGCCAAGCCGGGGACATTAGTAGCTCTTATGGGACCAAGGTAAGATCAAAAAACGTATCTATCTAAATTTTAAGTATCACTTCATTATCATATTTCATGAAGGTATTTTCGCTAAAAATGCTTTCTATTTTAACTTAAAAAAAAAGACGTGTGGCGCTCGGGGACTGCCACGGTAAAGCTATTGCATAGCATTTTTTATCAACGCCATCTAGCCGTGAGAAGAGTCCCGTGTCAGGTTATTATCGTTACAGAATTTCTGGATTCGGTCTCCATGCTCAAAGCCCGTGATAGAAGCTATGCATTAGCTTAATAATACCCATTGTCGACATTTCATCTTTAGAAAGCTTTATGTAATCATCTCATTGTGCATTTACGTATATAAAAGCATCTTACACAGTTGAAAGTAGATTAGTTAAACAGGCTCGATTATGTAAACGATCTCATCAATGAAAACCAGTATTATTGTTAGCTTATAGTGTGTGCGTAGGTATAGGAGATTGCGTAATAATAAAATAAGAATTATTTATACCTAACATTTAACGGCACGATTTATAAGGATTTATACGATTTAAAATTGTTGTCACCTACCTAGTAACGCTGCCTGTCAACTGACCGGAACTCGTCTAGTATAGTACATGTACTATTAGATATGAATTCCCGACACTGAACGAGAACGAATTACTATTCCGTATACCTTCCGTATAAACTTCTTTGTGGAAACACTGTGTGCATAGCATAGTTTTGTTAACCATTGTAAAAATTTTTTTTTTGAAAAGAGCAACTGCTGAGTTTCTTGCCGGCTCTTCTCAGCAGAATCTGCATTCCGAACCGGTGGTAGATTTATGACGCGTCATAAGAGCTACAAGTTGGCCTACATGAAATAAATAAATTTTGATTTGATTTGATATGCTTAAAAGTGCCATCGTTCATTCAGTACTTCCTTCTTTGTGGACCTACAAGTAGCACTAGAAGTCCGAACTAGTACAGTCTATTGAATGTATTTGAACGGAGCACTATTAAGCACTATTTAAAAAAGGTTTAAATCTTTAATTTACAGGCTTAGGCTGGAATTTATAGACCTCACTCTCACTCTGCTCAGACTGAAGACAGAGTTAAAACGAGACAGAGCAGATTTATGTCAGAGCATATTTTGTGTCTCGTTTTAACTCTAACTTAAGTCTGAGCTGAGTCAGAGCACGCTCTATAGAGCTCAGCATTAGCGCTCTTTATGAAGTCTGCGATTCTGTTGCTTGTGTCGGAACTACTGTACTAATAGTACTAAAAGTTCGAACTAGTACGGAGCGCTCCTTTTCCTTTTCCGAACAAGAACAAGCCTAAACGGCGCGTGATCACCATTCCGATTTTATTTATTACTATACCTAGACCTCAAATTATCGGATTGGGTAAAACACTTAGGTACGTCTTCGCTCCGTTTCTCTCCACTCCAATGGACAGACTAATTTCTCTTAGTGGGAGGCTTTGGCCGCAGCTAATTACCACCCTACCGTTGACCGCACGATGGCGTGTAGAAACAAATTAGGGGTACCTATGGGTTGAATGTACACTGCCATAACCCTTCCAAGTTGGCCCGTTACCATCTTAGACTGTATCGTCACTTATCAGATGAGATCGCAGTCCAGGCCTAACTTGTTATAGAATAAAAAAAGACAGACATACATTATAAAATAGAACGTGGTATAGGGTAAGGATGCCGAATATGAGATGGTTGCCAAATATGAGATAGTTAGGTTTTGGCGAAACTAATCGCCGCAGCTATTTGGCGATACTGTCACCAGAAGCCGCGTGGCAACAGACTGAAACATGTGTTGGTGCTTCCCAGTTCGAGGCGAAGTTAGGTTGTGTACGTACGGATTTTTACGAAACCACAAAACCCGATTTTTGACACCAAATATTAACGAGGTATGTTACAACTTTATAGTCACACTAAATGATTTAAATTTACAGTCATTGTATCAGTTATATGATTAATTTTACAATGCATTTGCAGTTTAGTTGTATTTTCTTCGTCAAGAAATAATAGGCAGCCTAGTTTTTAAATTTGGGTGTTTTCCAAATATGAGACACGTGGGGGCTCCTTAAATGAGATATCTCATATTAGGATGTATAGAAATACGACTATTTAAAAACCTCTTTTTCTAGATACCGTCGATCAAGGAAGTCCTAGGACCACGATGCCATAATACGGGCCGTGAGTGCAGTGCGAAGCAAACAAATATGTTACCTAATAGCATCAAAGCTTTCGATGTTCCTAAGAGTATCCTAGAACGTTATGTCAAAAAAGATGATAATGCAGAAGTATTTCTCAAGGTTCATGCCTCATGGGAAGACCTCCAGCTTTTTCTGACTATTTAGGAGCAAAAATAGAAAAATATTGTAAAGTTGCACTAACGATTTTATGGGTTACATCTACATCTGAAGAACATCAAGCACTTGGCACAAGCATATGATAATATATTATTAAGTTGTTACTAAAACCTTTTTATTTAGTAGTACGATGTTGTAGATTAATAAATATTGCCGATAAAAAGTTTTTTTGAATTGATTTCTTTCCTTTTTCTCTAAATCTATACTATCTCATATTAAAAACCCTTGGTATCTCATAATAGGAGACCATTTCCCTGAGATGTAATTTCTGACTTTTCTAATATTATCTGATATAGCAAAAAATCTATTATACCTAGCACTAAACGGTCTTTCAAAGATAAACTTCATTAAATACTTATCGAATATAAATAATTTTCATTGTCATTAGTGCAATAATTTATTTTTTATGGCCGAATATGTAAATGGTATCTCATATTCGGCATCTTTACCCTATAACTACGAGTATGTATTTTAAAAATATGTCTTAAAAAAGTTTGTTAGTCCGTTTAAAATAGCAAATATATAGGCAGTTAGATATTCTATCCTATCGTGATTATGTATTTATTCGTATTCAAGGAACAGCCAAACATTTTGCTCCTTAAAAATAAATTCCTCCTTCCTGTTAATAAATTAATAACGACAATATAGTAGAGTGCCTATTTTTTAAATGGATTTTTTTTTTAGTTTTAAATGATGACCACGTTCTATTTTATCTTTCCAATAAAATTTAATCTTAATTATAATTAACTAGCTGAGGTTCGCGACTTTGTCCGCTTAGAGTTAGTTTTTAAAATCTCGCGGGAAATCTTTGATTTTTCGGAATAAAAAGTAGCCTATGTCACTCTCCAGGTCCTCAGGTATACCCATGCATAAAATCACGTCGATCCGTTGCTCCGTCTATGTGCGGCGTGATTGAAGGACAAACCAAAAAACCAACAAATCATTAAACAAATACGCACTTTTAACATTAGTAGTTACGATATTAGGATTCGTAAATACGAATGAAACTATGGGGCTAGTCAGTGAAATGGTTTTAAGCTATTGCATAGCTTTTATCGCGGGCCAGGGTAGAGACCGAATCCAGAAATTCCGTAACGAAAATTACCTGACACGGGACTTCTCTACGGTGAGCCGCTAGATGGCGCATATTTATCAACACCATCTAGCGATGAGCCGCTAGACCGCGGCAGTCCCCGAGTGCCACACGTCTTTTTTTTGTTCTTTTCCTAATCATTTTATTTAAGTCTGTAACAGAGATGCGTTTTCTTGCAGTGGTGCCGGCAAAACCACGCTCATGACAGCATTAGCACACCGGAGTCCAAGTGAGTATACCTAATAAACATTAAACACGCCGGCAGAACTTGCGGAAAAAAAGGGGGAATATAAAATAGTTAATTTTATTTTAAAACAAATAATAATTAAACATGAATGATCAGTTAAATTAACATGTTTTGACATTAATTTGCAACACCGTACTTTTAAAGTGCAATGAAAAAAAACTAAAGTAAACATTTTACTACAATTTTGCTCTATTTTGAGCTTTTTAATTATAGATAATTTCAAAGACACAGAGAGATATCTCCATTTTTTGTATAGATACCAATTTAGATTATAATTAATGGATTAGAAGCTATAAGTATTTAATAATACATATAATAATATGTATTATGTGTTAATAATTTATAAACTTGTTTGTCAAAATGATTCCGGTCTAGGAGCCTCATATTCAAAACATTTGCATATCGGTGGAGGTGGCGAGAAAAACAAAATTAATAAAAGTTCAGAAATCAAAATAACAATACAAAATTTTGAAAATACGCATTGTAATGGTTCCGTAACTCGTAATGAAAAATATCTTTATAGGATCATCTTTATAGGATGTCTTTGGTGTCCGACGTCCGTCGGTCTATAGATTGCAAGGCCTTTTTCTTCAGGCTTGAAGTATAAAATTGAAAGTCTATAAACATAGAGACGAACCTACCAGCCTTGTGTAGGAGTCTAAATAACCTATGACATAGGTATTCGCTAAAACAGGATTTTTGAAATGCAACCCCTAAGGCGGTAAAATAGGTGTCTGAAAAATCTATGGAGGCCATACACGTTAGGGTTTGCATGATGGTTTTAGCCGTACATGCATAACCGACAAGTATAACCGAGTTTCATAGTAAACATACACATTAGGGTTTGCATGCAGTTTTGCCATAAACTCTCAGTTGGAGCTACGTGACGATCTGTGTAGGACAGTTACTAAGTACTGTGTACGGTATACCCAACTTAACAATGGACGACAACGATGTGATAGCTATACTTGGCTTAACACTTGTTCTACAGAACCGAAAAAGAAAAAGAGATCGTACTGAATGGTGTAAACGTTGGTTATTGAAAAGAAAGCAATTCTCTCACGTAAATTTAATAAATGAATTGAGATTTACACCAACAGATTACAAAAACTATTTACGAATGGATGAAAAACTTTATTTGAAGCTGTTATCATTGATCACTCCGTCTATACAAAAACAAGATACTGTTATGAGGAAAGCAATATCAGCACATGAGAGACTAGCAGTAACATTAAGATTTCTTGCAACAGGAAGAACATATGAGTGTCTCAAATATTCTGCTATTATATCACCTCAGGCTTTTGGCCGCGTCCTTCTACCGTCACAGATAATAACAAACTGAGAACTGTGCAGGCAAGCTCGCTGGACGCCACACACGCTCGGTTATGCTCGCGCGCAAACATAACCGAGCGGCAAAAAATATCAATTTTGATATTTGCTTGGTTGCATGTACATGCGCCGATAACTGTACAGTTTTATCACATACACGCTAGGGTTTGCCTGTCGGTTATGCATGTACGGCTAAAACCATCATGCAAACCCTAACGTGTATGGCCTCCATAATTTAACGTGAGCGTAACTGCGGGGCTTTTAGCATTACCATAACGTTTAACCGACCAATTTCGATGATTTGACAGATTTTCAATAGAAAAACTTTTACGTCGATTTCCCCGGTTAAATGTAACTGTGGAATTCCAAGCAAGAGACCTTTGTCCAGCTGTGGACATCTATCCTTTGATAAAAAAGAAGGAACGTTACTCTGCGATGGTGAAATTGACACTAAGAAGTTTTCTTTTTGGTGGCAGGTGGGACGATTATAGACGGCGAAGTAGCGATGAACGGGGTCCCAGTAGGGGAGTTCATGCACCGAGAGAGCGGCTACATGCATCAAGAGGACCTTTTTGTTGAGAACCTCACCGTTATGGAACACCTTACTATCATGGTAAGTTATCTTTTATCCCATCATCATCATCATTCATACATCCATCAATCCATCTACACATCCATCCTCACAAACTTTCACATTTCTATACACCGTGTATTTTTAATGGTTGTATTCCCGAAGCGAAACGATTAGCCCTCAGTAGTAGTATCGAAACATAGAGTTAAAATAAAAAATAAAAATGTTTTTGTTTTGAAATAATTAAAAAAATAATCAACAACTCGAAAGTGTGAGAAACAATAGTAATGGACAACATAACGTACACGTACGTCATTGTGTTTCAGACTTCAGTACTTTAGATGTAGTTAATCAGCTAATCATAGACTAAGCGCACGCGAGGGTCAACGACCACGCGGCCGCGCTACGCGACCTCGCGCAGTAGTGTGAAGTACCCATTACTATTGGTTCGTTGCTTTTTCGAGTTTTGTTTTTCTCAATTGTAAAATTGCCATTTTTGATTCTAATCATTTTTTAAATTTAAAAATCGATTGTAATACTATTATCAAATCATTTCGCTTCGGGAATACAACCACCAAAGTTCCACCGCGTATTAGTTTATTACTAGGATATTATCTTCTTGTCAAATTTTGTAGTTTAGAATTGATATGAAAAGGACATTTAAAGAGAATTTAACTAAAACGGATTTAACGGCTTTGTGCAAGTGGACCTTAGTTTATGAACTACGGAATGCACACGTATCGGCCCGTACCTACCCTTATTTATCCTAATTGGCTTAAACGCAACTTTGTACCGGAAGCCTAAGTACCTTGGCTAGTCTTTATGTCTACGAATATTGTATACCTAATAGCTTTTTAAGGTTCTCTCAGGATTACCCCATAGGCTGCTTTTTATCCCGGAAAATGAAGACTTCCCGCGGGAGTTAAAAACATTATCCACGTGGATGAAGTCGCGGGCATAATCTAGTACCTTATTAAAATTCGGAGGTCTTTAATCAAATTAAGGGCTTTTAACTATTTCAATCATACGGAAGATCATATTTCCAAGTCATTAAAATTTAAAACTGCCTATGAATATTTACACGATGGTTTCAAAACATCTGTTTACGAGTAAATTAACAATCTATATTTTTTATCTTAGTTCCTACTGGAAAAAATTATAATGCCTCGGACTTTATCAACTGATTTACGGCCACGGCCACGGTTGGACAAAGGTCTTTTTTCAAAGAGTCTAAATTCAGAGAGTGCGAAGGGATAAGAGTTGCGTGATAGAAATAGAGAAAACTCTAGGTGAATAAGACTGTATGCAAGTAGCGCTGTGTCAATCTGCATTGCACTTTATTGTGCTATAACAAGAGTCGCTATTTATTTAAATCATTTTGCGGAGTGAATCTTCTGTACCTTTAGGTACTATTAAGTATTCTGGGCTACTATGCAGTTATCATTATATGACATCTCAAAACAAAATTGTAAATAATGCCCAGTTCTTCGAACTATTTGTCCCAGCGATCTTCTCTTCAGCTTTGAGACTCCGCCGAGCTATGTCTGTAACTAAGGAGCTCCTAATCTCGGATTTAATCTCGCAATCGAACTCTTATATTGTAAAATCTACAGATTGAAGGACGCAATTTTTTCTATTTCTTATGTGAGTTACTGTTGGTAAACCAATAAAAAAAAAATAAAAAAAAAATAATAATCCAGAGATACGTTTTTCTAACGTAAAACGTATCAATAATTCAATCCTCGTACCTATTGAGATTTCAATTCTTTTTTATCAATTGGTAAACACTCTACACTCTATTATGTACATATGCGTTGAGTTGAATTAACACTTGACTTGCATTGACATAATAATACTATGTCAATGTTGACTTGTCGTTAAATAATAATATTAATCAATCTAAGAAAAATAAAATAAAGTAGGTGTTGAATATTAAAGATTCGGATCTCCGAATTTTTATTATTTATATGTTAAAAGCTTTTATCTTGTTTTCGATCACACAGTAATCCTACTCCTAAGCTAATGGCTAATGAATATTTACACAGTTGTTTTTAAATATAATTAATTATATTATACACCACTGTATTCTTGGGAATAACCTTGGATTCAAAGCTACAATGGGGCACCCATATTGCAACTCTCGCTAGCAAGCTTAGCTCTGCTGCTTTCGCTGTTAGGAAGATTCGACAGTTAACTGACGTAGACACTGCAAAAATTGTTTATTTTGCTTATTTTCATAGTATCATGTCTTACGGAATCTTACTATGGGGCAAAGCAGCCGATATTGAAAAAAATTTTGTATTGCAAAAGAGGGCAGTTTGCGCAATTTATGATCGAGGCCGCGCGATTCTCTTCGAGAAAAGTTTAAAGAGATAGGCATTCTTACAGTAGCTTCACAATATATTTACAACAACATAATATTTGTCAGACAAAACATTTTGAGTTACAAAAAAAAGGGTGATATATCCGATAGACAAATTAGAAATCCAGATAGGCTCATGATTCCTGGACTGCGCCTCAAGAGGGTCCAAAAGATATTTGTGAGGATGGGCGTGACATTCTATAATAAAATTCCACAGTCGATCTTAGACTTGTCTCTACACAAGTTTAAGAAATCAATTAAATCTGCTCTCATGGAAAAAGCATATTACACACAATTAAAGACTATATAATGATAAAAAAGCGTGGATATAATTCGCTCCAGTGATTCATGAGACAGTAATAACTATCCTATGTAACATGAATTTATTGTATTCTGTTCTACGGTGTCTCCACTTTATTTGTGTCTCAGTCATGTCTTAAAATGAATAGTTTAATATTAGTATTCAATTCGATGCCTTAACATGGGTAGCCTAAGTATGTCATGCTCGCTTTAAACATTTCTGTGGTGGTGTCGTGTGGTGCGGGTTGTTACGTTCCCTCAAATATGGTTGAGCTAAGCAATGGCTGGATCATGCGTCATGCTCGTGAACGGGTGCCACCAACGGGAATGACCCCTGCTTTGACTGCCCATCTTGACATGCGTTGGATTGGTGTACCTATGTATGCATTTTTGCATTTTTGAAGCTTTATTGTGGAAGCACTGTATACATAGCATAGCTTTATAAAAAAAAATTTTTTTGAAAAGAGCAACTGCTGAGTTTCTTACCGGCTCTTCTCAACAGAATCTGCATTCCGAACCGGTGGTAGATTTATGACGTGTCATAAGAGCTACAAGTTAGCCTACATGAAATAAATTAATTTTGAATTTGAATTTAATTTGAATTAAAACCGATTGGACACATTATAAATGTTTATAAAATTACTATTAATTAATTGAATAAATAAAAGACAAATCTGTTACGTGACTTTTGTCCACGTGCCAAAAATTTAAAATAAATGAATAACATTAAAAGATATTAAATAAAAATTCAAAGGTCATCTTGGCACGCGCTGCTTTTTTAATTTATGCGCAAAATTATTAAAATTTTCCTGTTACTTTTGGTTTTGAGATTCATCAGTAATGACTTATGAATAATGCATTTTTTGATTCGTTATTATTTGTCAGAATCAGAATTAAAATTCTGATCTGACTACTCGTGTGTGTGAAATGGATGTGTATTTAAGTCACTGTGTCAATTTCACCATCTTTATTGTCGAGAAACGTTTAACCGACAACAATATCTACAATCCATATATCAAAATACAATACAAGATCGTGTTCTGTGGCGATCCTTGCAAGAGACCAATGCCCAGCAATATAAGTTATAACGTTAAGTTAAGGCGTTCACCGTCTATAACTGTAATCAACCTTCTAATACTGACCACAATTACTTAGTATTTACGAGTAGATATCTCTGTCACCGCAGCCTTTAAACGTAAAACAATAACGCGTAAATGATACCTACATGAAATACTTGAATTGTGGTTTCACAAGCATCTCAAGTTACGGCACCGAAAGGCAGCGGCCTGAATTCAAATCCCGGATTATTCCTAATTAGTAATTACCGAAGCCCTTATTAAACATCTAAAAAACTTAACTGCCTCATTCGTCTAGCATGTCCAACTGCGGATGAAGAGGTCCCGAATTCGGTTTCCGGATCGGGTTAAGAAATGCATTGCGTTTTTCTGTCAGTTCTAGCCCAGAGTTTGGAAGTTTTCTTTGAGAGCATGTAAAGCCGTCGATTCTGTCCGATCTCTTTCTCTGATCGTATCGGATTTTCCGTCCCATCGGACTGTGAGAACGAGGGAATAGAAACTACGTTTGTGCACAGACATGGGCACTGTAATATCAACCGCGCAGAGGGCTAATCTATTGGAGATACCGGACTGTGTGACCGGATTCGGTCAGGAGAACATTATTCTTTATTTTATATAAACACAATTAGATATTATAATAATTATTTACTTATGTAATGGAAATTGGAATACAATTTATCTTATAAATTGTATATAAAGGTTATTAAACTAGGTACTTGTACAATAAATGCCAAGCGTGTCAATTAACAAATCTTTGACCTAAAAAATCAACTGGCTAGTACATAATTGAGGCTGGACTGAAATCCTAAAGATTATATTAGAGGCCATCACAGACACGTGAAATAGTTGTGACGCGCGATGCGACAGCACATTATCATTGATTTTCTTTTTCTTTAAAAAAAGCATATTAGCCAAGCTGAACTTGACTCATATTCTCCTCGGCCCTCCAAATAAGCGAAAAACTTGTACTAAGAGTAGCTACGACAATAGTTAGTTTCACGTAGGCCTCCTCTATCATAAGACTTAAATGACAGGTCTAGACATGTCATAAGAGCAAGGTCAATGTCATCATCTGTCAAGGTCTGCTAAGGTCAAGTTCAAAAATAGAAGTTTTTATAGAACCCGATACTTCTAGGCAAGGCTACGCATGGACCGACGAACATCACCCCTAGCCCGTCGAAGAAGAGTCAATCAGCTGATGAGACAGCTCTCGCTGTACGGAGCCAGGCACACGCGGATCGGTGGCTTGGATGGACAGAAAACTCTCTCCGGTGGCGAAAGGAAACGGCTTGCTTTTGCTTCAGAGGTAAGCAAAAAATTTAAAAACTCAACATTCAAAAATCTTGCTTTCATATAGGCCTACTTGTAGCTCTCATTGTCATTCTAAGACATGAAGGGTCAATGGCTTTTATGAGATGCCAAAAATTCAAAATTATTTATTTTATGTAAGCCAACTTGTGGCTCTTGTTATCAAAATTTTTCCATCGGTTTGGAAAACAGATTCTCTTTTCATCAGAATATCCTTTCCGAACCGGTGCTATAGAGACTTTTGGATGTATCAACGAAAAATAAATTATTTTCAGCTGTTAATCGACCCAGGTCTTCTATTTTGTGATGAACCCACAACGGGGCTGGATTCCTCTTCCGCGCAGAAGTTAATAACACTTCTAAGAGCCAGCGCAGTTCAGGGAAAAACTGTGATATGCACCATACACCAGCCGTCGTCTGAACTGATGGCGTTGTTCGACAAGCTGGTGCTGTTAGCGGAGGGCAGAGTGGCCTATGCTGGCAACGCTTCGGGAGCGCTCAGTTTCTTTGAAAGGTATGTATAAAGATACTCTAATGGCGACCGAACACACTCAAACGCAGCATTGGGAGACCATACCTATATGATGAACGGATTTGTGGATCGGGTACTGTGGCTATCCTTGCAAGAAACGTATATAAAGCAGTGGATGTCCATCGGTTAATTCGGTGACAGCGAAGTATAGTAATAAACTCATGTTTTACATAATTCAAGAAGAAAAGCATAAGTTAAAGAAAACTGTCACCACGTTCAAGTGACATGGAACAAGTCATGATTTAATTAAGGATTTTAGTGAAAGAAGACGATGCTAATGGAAGGGCGTTCACTCATAATGCACGTTTGTGATACAAAATATCTGGATACGTGGTCAAAAAAAAATTACAGCATTTTTCATCCGAGACACCTCGGTGCAACCTAAATTTTTAATTCGAAGGATTAAAGATTCTAAACAGCTATTCACTAGAGCAGTTAGGAAATCATTACGATGGCGCTCCAACCTAGACAGATCAGACAGTCCACACGTATATCGGTTACAATAATCGAGTACGATCCGATCGTTAATTCACTGACCTTAATAAGACTTCCCGACATTTAGAAACAGCGCCAACGTTCAAGGGCTCCGACAGTGGATTATTGTGTCACAAGCATAACTCATTTAATAATACACAGACTTCACTTGAAAAGCTATATTTTTAACGAAACCCTAGTTACTCAAATAAAATCGCTGGAGTTCGAGAGATTCAAGAGAATATTCCCACGTTATTTCAAATTCAGAGGAGATTCATGGGAAGGCTTATCCCATACAAAGTTTGATTCTTATTTGAATATTATATAATCAAACTTTTCTTATTTAGCCTTTAATAACACATTGCATTGTGGCATCCAAAGCCTCATATTTATACGTTTTTCACCTAACTCACTTTGAGGCTTTGTAAAATACTCATAGATATTTAAAGTTCTCTAATATTTGAATTGAAAAAGCATTTTCTTCACAGTCTGGGCTATCAGTGCCCCATCACATACAATCCTACAGACTACTTCATGAAAGTCTTGGCCCTGACACCCGGGTCTGAAGCAGCATCAAGACAGGCCATCAAGAATGTATGCGACAGATTTGCCGTCAGCGACGCTGCTAAAGAACTGGATATGGAGATACATTTGGAATTTCATCTAATGGATAATGAAGACGAGGTATACAATCATAAATCATAATAAAAGTTTATAGGTATGGCGACGGAAGCAAGTGATTGTTTTATTGTTTGTCTTCTAGAAAGATGTTCTGTTCAAGTGACATTGTAGGGTCTGGGTCATTTTTTTTGACTAATTTGCTGCTTATACTATATTGAGTTCAAGGAATATACTACTCTCTAGCGAGAGATTGAGTTTGAATTCAATTAGCATAACTTCCGGCAGATTTACTAATAAAAAATACTTAAATGTTTCCTTTTGGTTTTCGATGCCACTTATTGACGGAGTTCTTTTATTACTTTTATAATTTTCTTTATTTATTTCCAGGCATCAAGGCGTGTGAAAAACACTAATAATTATAAGCCACCGTTTTTTCACACAAAGATTATTTGGCTCGTCTACAGATATTTCATTATAATTTTAAGGGATCCTCGAGTACAGTTTGTGCGAATATTACAAAAATTGGTAAGTCTTTAAGATCCTTCATAAAACCAGCGTAACAGAAGCACTAAATTATTCCTAATTGTTCTTTAGTGCTAAGATAATTAAAGTCTTGCGATATAGGATAATCAATAGAACTTTCAAATGCCTATGCAATGGTTATCCTAAACCTTAGGATTTCGTTTACTTCAATGGCCAGAATTACCAACTTGCAGACTTCTGCCAAAATGAATTTAGAATAAGAAACTTAGTCGAGGAAATATAAGATATTGAGGAGATAGACGAAGGAATATTAATTTCAGAAAATTATTTTTAGGCCATAGCACTGACAGCGGGGTTATGTTTCATTGGGACAGCTCGCCTCACTCAACCTGGTATCCAAGATGTTCAAGGCGCACTCTTTATAATAATAGCAGAGAATACATTTTCGCCAATGTACTCAGTACTGCACATGTTTCCCGAAGAATTTCCCATGTTGCACAGGGAACTCAAGGCTGGATTGTATTCCACGCCGGCTTATTATTTGGCCAGAAATTTGGCTCAGGTAAGTTATCAACTACTGTGACTAACACTTAGACGAGCATGTTATACGCCTCCATAGGCACGAGTAGATACGCCCAAAGACTGTCTGTGGTATACCTTTAATAAAAAAGCAGTCTCTATAAATATCTATATGCTGTACTGATTTCTATTAAGAAAGTGCTGCTTTACCTGGCCTCAAGGCACAATAGATCAGTCGAGGTTGACACGTCACAGGGGCTTGAGGAATTGTATAGCCGCATTATAGAGGAAAAAGTTGCGTATCTACAAGCTTTTGATGAAGAACTTTGAAATAACGTATGACTTTTATGATCTCTATCAGATCTGCTGACTTGGAAATTTGTTCAGTTTCCAGGACTGGTGGTAGAGCCGACATTGTTCACACTGGTGGTGTACTGGGTTGCGGGACTTCGGAGCACTTTGTATGCTTTCGGCTTCACAGTTTTTCTTTCCATCTTGGTTCTCAACGTGGCTATCGCCTGTGGTAAGTAAAATAGCACGTACTCTAAAATGTGGTCTGATGAATGACCTTATCGCATAAATTAAGGTGACTTTCTTCAACTGAAAGATTTGGCAAGTTATTGTTTGAAAAATTAGAATACTCCATAGAACATTTTATTTGGAATCTCCCGTACTCTTAGAACGGGAATATAAATCAAAACATGGTAAAAACATAATAGGTATATAGATTTCTGACTGGATTGCCTGTGGTTTAGGTTACATCGAATTCCATGGGAAATCTTTGATATTCCGGTATAAAATTAGACCACTGCTTATGGACTCCTGTTGGTATCAGAAGATCCGTCGAAATCGTTTGATTCAAAGATAAACCCGGAGAAACAAACTCATAGAAAAAAAATTAGAACGTTTCCTTGTACTATTTACATTATACATTCCATTCATGAAGTACTTACCTACATTGAAGATTCTAAGAGTTCCCACCAGTTTCATTCTATTTCAAAGGGCTCCGCTAGGTAGAAGTACGCTAATTATATAAGGTTAATGAGGAGCTAATTAAAAATAACAGATAGACACTTCAACTTATATTATTATTACATATTTTTTTTATCATTTATGTATGTTTTATTTCCAGGATCATTCTTTTCATGTGCATTCGGGTCGATGCCAATCGCTATAGCGTACCTTGTGCCATTCGACTACTCGCTCATGATGACCTCTGGACTCTTCATTAAGCTAAGGTTCGGCTAACATTCAATTTTTTTTTTAAATTTCATGTAGGTAGGCCAACTTGTGGCTCGTATAAAACGTCACTCTCACCAAAAAGCAGATTCTGCTGAAAAGAGCCGGAAAGTAACTTAGCGGTGCTCTTTTCAAAGCAAAAGTGTTATTGCTCAGGGCAGCTGAAGCTAAGCAGATTATTTCTTTTTCGGAACTTTGTCATTGAATCACAGTAAACTTTTTCACCAACCGAGTAATAACCTCTACCTAATAAATGTGTTTTTACACGTCTTAATGTATTATTATGCAGCTTTTCCTAATTAATTCTTTTATCATTAATCATATCATTTTATATTACAGTTCAATACCTAAGTACATATCCTGGATAAGGCATTTGTCATGGCTTATGTACTCGAATGAAGCCATGAGTATCTTGCAATGGGATGGAGTTGAAAACATCAGTAAGTTATCTTAAATATTTACCTATTTACCTACTGTTGATCATTCTCATGACTATTCCTCTTTACAAACTTATTATATATACAACGTTAACAGTTTATTTAGGAGTTGCAAAGGATAGCTTTACGAGTTACGACATCTATTGTATATTATACGACATCTATTTTCTTTTTTGTCTTTCTTTCTTTCTATTGAGACTCTATTGTTCGATACAAGGTGTTATTATTTACCCTCCATGTTATGTGACATAATTCTAGAAATACTCGTATTTAGAAAAAATATATTATTTACATTGTGTAGTACATGCACCTTACCGTACGTAGCATATTTTGGTAAAGACGTTTGCCAGTCGTTGTACTTCTCTCGAATTTGTGGTGGATTTGGATTGTTCACGATTGACTTCCACGAATAAATGCTACATTGAGATACCACCTTGCACCCTAGAGTATTTGCACCTTGATTGTTAATGAAATTCTATGAAAATTCAGGTAGAAATGGTCAGGTTTCGGCGCCTAGAATAGGGATAGTATAATATGGGAATTCCCAGTAAGACTTTTTATCTTTTTGTATTTAAAGTACAACTCCGACAGAGGGTTTGAGGGTGATTTTTATACTTCTGCGCTGACCTCTGCACCGTTTGCAGGTTCAACACGACAGAGTACCTATAGAGTTATTTTTAACCGACTTCCAAAAATGGAGGAGGCTCTCAATGCGTCGGAAACTTTTTTTTAATTTTTTTATGAATGTTTCTCGATTACTCGAAGATGCCTGGACCGATTGGGAAAATTCTTTTTTTGTTTGAAAGGGTATACTTCCCAGGTGATCCCATTATCATCAGGTCAGGATCTGTAGATGGGATCCTGGAGAAATCGAGGGAACTCTCAGGGAAATTTTATAGGCACAATTGATATACTTTGTAGTGGCGTTTGAAGTCGGGTTTGTAAAAAGAATTTTTACGTTTACATTATTATTTGACGGTATATGTAATTTGTTTTGCAGCATGCACGGTGCCTCAACCCGGTGTGCCCTGCATGAGCAACGGCGAAGAAGTGTTAGAGAAGTACGACTTCGAGCCAAACCAGTTCTGGATAGACATACTAGCACTGTTCCTCCTCTACCTCGCCTTCCATCTACTTGCGCTGTTCGCCTTGAGATACAGAACTCGGAGAAAATAACGAATTACGTGTAATAGTAGGAAATAAATAAATAACTTATGTCGTTTTATTTTCATTGAAGAAACAATAACATGTCAATATAACCCTAGGTATTTTATATTGTTTCACATTGTAAGTGAGGAAGAAGGGTAATTGGAACTGATATTTTATTTTAATGTTACCCACTGTAATACTAAAGTTAAATTCAGTACCTAAGCACGATTTACCTATTAGTTGCATTTTTCTACATAGACACATATTAAGATTTACATACCTATAGGTACATCGTGCTAAAACAGGTGTTTTGACAGAGTATTAAAATTTTTATGAGGTATGCTCCTACCTGCCTACCTAACTACCTATTATTATGATTTATGAAATTATGATGCAAAATAAATTATATTTATAACTGATTTTTATTTTTAATTTAGTTCCTCATTATTTTATTGAAAAAAAAAAATACCTAAGTAGGTACTTAAGTATTTAAATCTTTAAGAACTATTGAACAGTATGGGAGAGCTTTCGACTTCTAAAAAAGGAGGTGCTTCTCAATTCATCGGAATCTTTTTTCTTATGTATGTTCCCCGATTACTCGAAGACGCCTGGACCGATTTTGAAAATTCATTGTCATCAGATCAGGATCTGACGATGGGATCCTGGAGAAATCGAGGGAACTTCTCAAATTTTATAGGCACAATTGATATACTTTGTAGTGGCGTTTGAATTCTATTGAATTTGAATACCTATTTACGTTTGAATTATATATCAACTGGCACACCTCGCGTCCCATATTGAAATTGAAAAGTCAGGAAGCCTAGTAACTTAGTAAGCGTTGCTTTGAGTAGGTAAACGGAGGGAAATCTACTTAATTACTTACACCCTTTAATGAATAAGGGCCATCATTATCTATTGTTGACATTTCCAGTGATTAGTTGAAACAATAGAAAGTTCCCAACGAAGAACACCACTGAGGGAGTGAATAAATGAATGAAATGAAACCCCCTAAGGGTCTTAAACCCCCTGGGTGGGTAAAGCAATATTTTTTTTCACCCTCCATATAGTTATTATGCTTCTATTGGCGTTCCTTCAAATAAAGCTTTTTATAACTTTAGTTCGGCTTTGAACTGAACAATTCAGGAGTTATAACTTATAACTTACAAAACTGACAGACACTACTTGGGCGAATTTACACGTCTTATTCGTCTGTCTATTTGTCTGAGTCAGGTCTGAGTGCATCGATATAATAGTCTAGGAGTGCCTAGACTCAGAGAACTAATTCGGTCGGCAAGTAGGTATACTGCCCTCGTAATTGAAAACACAGCAACTTCAGTTACTGTGTTTATACTTGTTTTAGTTCTTTATAATAAGGAAAACGAGCACTTTTTGGGAAAATTTTTGATTTATTTTTAGCTTTTATAGTTTTTGAGATACGATAGATAAAAACACAGTATTTCAATTTAAAAAAAGACATTTTTAATAAAAAACACAGTAAGTTAGAATTTTTAGCTTTGAACACAGCAAATTTCTGTTTACTGTGCTATAATGTATATTTACGTATTTATTGAATTATTTTTTGCTTGGCTATAACACGGCTTCTTCAAATACTGTGTTTTTGTGTAAAATGTTCGATAGATTTAAGTCAGGTTATACATAAATTAACAACCGTGTATCAATTACTGGGTTTAAGATGCCTGCAGTTTCAATAATTATTTCGAAAAGACATAGCCTGACCACAGTAACTATTGATTTACTGGGTTATAAGCTAACCTTTTGCGTGAAACGGGTTGGGGGGAGGGTGATTTGTTTGTATTTCTTTCTCGAGAATTATACGCATTTGCGAGCGCGATTTACAATTGTATCCTACTAGACCTACACGATCTGGGAAAGTAGACGTAAAGGCGATGGGTGTTGAAGATTTTTACGATTTCGAGGACTATTCGTCTGCGCACAGACTAAAAAATGCACCAAACAGAGTTTACTTGCGTGAAATCGTAGAGGTCCAAGTTAGGCGAGGCTTTTTTAACTTGTACATCAAGAAATGTTTTAGAGCTGAAGATTATGCTGAACTTCAGTTTTTGAAAGTAAAATATGAAAAAAATGGTTTGCCCGTGCCTATTCCGAAAACTACAGCACGAGGTATTAGTGAGCAAAGAAAATCCGACATTATAACAAAATTGGGGCCTCGAATTAGTAATTTAGTAATATTAAGAACTAGTTGATATCCACGACTTCGTTTGCGCAGGTTTTTAAGAATCTCTTGGTAACTTTTTGATTTTCCTTGATAAAACTTTGTCTACGTCTTCAGGATGTATGATCTCTGTAGATAATGCCCGCAACTTCCTCTAGAGGATTAAGATTTTTTGAAATCCCGTGGAAACTCTTTGACTTTCTGAAACCAAAAGTAGCCTTTGTCCTTTCCCCGGATCCAAGCTATCTTTGTACCAAATGTCGTCAAAATCGGTTAAATTGATGAGCCGTGAAAAGTTTGCAGCCTGTCTGCTAGCTTTTCACGGCCCACCGCAGCTGACAAACACAACCGCATTTATAATTATATTAGTATGGATTATTTTTAAATTGTCTTTTTGTGAAGTTTCCTATTTGTTGCATTTATATAAAGTAGAAGTTTGCATTTGCTGTAGTCTATTTTTCCTTTGATTAAAAATAATAATGATACTCAGAATGAGTAAAATACTTTGATCTCCTACCTATGTCTAGGTCATTGTAATAAATCATGAAGACTTCTAGAATTAAAAGAAACTGATCTCATATTTAGTAATAAAAAAAGTAGGTATCTACTACTACTACTACATGTTAATTCAAAAAATAAAAATATAAAAACGTTGTATTGTTTCATTTTATGTCTTTTGTAATAAAACTGGGGAGATTAATTATTTTTTCAATTAATAATATTATATAATTTTATACAATTGAAAAAAGGTTAACCTAAAACAAAGTATATTTAGATACTATAATTGCACCTTAGAGTAAACACCGTTATAAGCTAGTCTTAAATACAGTATATTCACTTACTACATAATGATCTAGGTGATCCACGTTTACTATTACTAAGTTTCAACCCAGTATGTGTAAAGTTACTGTTATGTGATGTCACTAGTGTTGGTATATATACATGGTTAATACACAGTAATCAATAAAATTAAGCTAGACCACAGTAACTAGTGAGTTACTGGATTTTAGCTTAAAAAGGCAATAATTTATGAATTATATTTTTAATTTATAACACATTATCAAATTTTATTAATTACAGAATAATAATATATTATTTAAATATACACAGAATTAAAGCTGTAACATTTTTTCATCATTAAAAAATATCATTTTCAACCGAACTCACATAGCTTGTTCATAACAAAACAATTTAAGTATTAAACTTTAATCGCGTTTTTTACGAAACGCGATTTTCGAAGTTACTGTGGTTTCAATTACGACGGCAGTATAGTCAACGCATCTTTTTAAGAGCTAAGAGCAATAAAAATAAACTAATTAGATAATTTTTACCAAGAGATCGTAAGTCAGTACTTGCGCATGCAAAAGGCTAATGTAATTATTAGCAGTAAGGTTCAAAGTGACTTCCCATGCTGACATGTGTTAGATTGTAATATGTATTGTATTTTTGAAGCTTCACTGTGGAAGCACTGTATACTTAGCTTACTTTTATTACTTATTGTAAAATTAGTTTATTTTATTTTTTGAAAAGAGCAACTGCTGAGTTTCTTGCCGGTTCTTCTCAGCAGAATCTGCATTCCGAACCGGTGGTAGATTTGTGACATAATATCATAAGGGTATTTGTGACATATCATAAGGGTGCTACAGGGTAGCCTACATGAAATAAATAAATTTTGAATTTTGAATTTTGAAAAAGTTATGTGACGTCATTAAAATTTGCATCAGAGATAACAAAATTTTACGGCCAGGGTTGCAACAATCGAATTTCTTGACCAGTCTTTCTTTAGAAGTGACAAAATAAACACATGCTTACTTCTGCCTGCATGCCTGCCTGCTAAAATTAGAAATCTATAGAATAGAATTAGAATGAAAGTAAACAAATAGTGAAAAATGTTTACAACAGACTTTAGGGAAATCGGACCCATTGCATTAAAAAAGACTGCTGAAGTTCCATATGGAACAGTGAAAAAAATAATATATATATAGCGGTGTCAACGAAAAAAATAACAGAAATCGAGAAAAAGATTCAAGGCAGTTCTACAAAATTGACAACTTTACAGGTGACCTAATTAGTCGAACGATTAATGACTGTTACAGACAAAATTTCTTTATAACAGTTGATGGACTTCTTCGAAAATTAAATGATGTCACTGATATCAATTTTCCCTAATCAGTGATGATTTCAAATGGGTATTTGACAACCCTATGCACGGGAAGACATTTCTTTGTTTACGGGAAACGTAATAGATTTTCATCTTCAAAACCAGATGTCTTTAAGTTCAGTTTAGATCGCAAATATAAGCACGTGTTACCTTTCAAAATATAAAATACTATTGTTTAAAAGTTTTATTGCTCTTAGCTCTTAGAGCGGTGCGTTGACTATACCTACCTAGTTTTAAGTTTTAATCAATTTTATTTCTAAATATCAACATTATTTTCCATCTTCTTTGCACTTTTTCCTCCTATTTTCATCCGTCCTCCCCAACGATCCTCCCTGTGTCACCCATTTGTTGTCATTTGTCAATGCATAGTCTTGTAATAAAAGGTACATACTTTAGAATACCTAAACTAGCAGTGATATCTAACGAAAGGATAGTGTACCTCTTTGTAAAGTTACATAGATGATCATTCGACATTCATGTCATGTCATTATAAATTGATTCTTGAGGCTTAAGCGAGCATAAGCTTTGACGAAGTTCGCTACTATTCTGTGAGATGGCGGTAAAAGCGCTATTTACCTGACAGACAGGCTTGCGAGGCGGCGCAAGCGTAGTTCAAATTCATCCGCCATATTCGTCGTGTCAGACGGAGTGCAGTGCACGGCTGTGTCATGTTTTATCGTAAATTGCATATTATTTATGAAATCGAGTCGTTATTGGTGCTTGTTTTATAAAAGGGACTCTAAAAATATGCGATCTAATGGAGATTCGAATGGACACTCGTGTCGCTTGTTGAAAAATAAACGTGCAACGAACTGTGCATTCAAGTGTTTATGATAACAGCATTTGCAGTAACCGTCGGTCGTGTATTGTTTTTATCCATAACTGGTAAAAGGTTGAGTGCTATTATGCAAGATAACATAACCGTGACCTTCGATTTCGTGACCGTGCCAATGGTGCTTTTTGAGGTTAAAATGCAGCTTGGATTTTGAGCGATTGCGCCGAGCCATCAGGTTAGTAAAATATAATATCATTTTATCTATTCTGATACCACGTTTCTTAGACCATTACGAGTTATCGAGTGTCCCACTTTCAAGTGACACAATTCGAATTTCGAACCGTAAAGTTAAGATTTTTAGATCGGCGAAAAGTTCGTTTACATTATGTTTTGTCATTTAACTGTCGAGTGTCGCTAAATAGAAAACACGGGAAAGTACTAAATATTTGTTATTTATTTTAAACTTAGTTTACAGTTTAAAGAAATAGTGTTGGTTAAGTCAAGAATTGGTCGAAAGTTGAAGAAGTTATACACGTTTCATTGAGGTTTGGCGCTAACTCAACGAGTGAAGTGGAAGTACCTTCGAGCGCTTGGCGACCGGCGGGAATGCAAGCAACCTCTCCGCGGGACATAAAAAGGGACTAAACTTAACTCAAACATGAAACAAGCTTTCCGTGGTCGCGTCTTTGCTTATCCAAATACTTTTTTGTACAATCTCGCTTTACTCGCTACCAGCCTTCCATATGTACCTACCATTTACCGTTAGCATAATATCCATCAACCTTTTTAAATCCATGCTCATGTAGTTAGTTACCTACCTGGATAGATTAAACGTAGATAGCTTCAATTAGTGAGGGTTTTAGCCGGTATAAGTCCGGCACTACCCAATTTGGGTGTCCATGAGGATTTCCCCTACTGTATTAAAGAATTAAAAAAAAGAGCTTCAATTACTTTGCTGTTAATTTCGCTTGTAAAAGTTTTAATTGTTCTACACCTACTTAATCAACTTGCCTACATTGCCTTTTTTAAGTTTATGTCATCAATTAAAGATAGGTACCTACTTGAATGCAGAATTGCAGTTCAGTATCGCCCACGTGTGGTGGCTTACGTCATGTTATAGCGGTAATGCCAACTCGTAGGTATGGGTAGGCATATTTATATATTTATCAGTTATTTAACCTTAAGTCTTCCTTATGGTTTAACTACGGAAGTCCACGACTTCGTCCGCTTCTTCAATTCACAATCGACAGTTCCTAAATCCTCACAGTTTAGGTAGGCAGAACCTCTGCAACATAAGAATTGAGGAGTTAGATCCTGAAATTCAACGATGTAGTCTTTACTTGGTACCTTAAATAACTATTCATAATCGACAGTTCCTAAATCCCCACAGTTTAAGGGGCAGTACCCCTGCAGCATGAGGAGTTGGAACCCAAAGTTTTTATGGGAGCATCTCGCAAAGTTTTTGTATCTATTAAATAACCGGTCAAGTGCGAGTCATACTCGCGCACTGAGGGTTCCGAAACTCTTGACCATTGTATTAATTAGGTACCTACTAGATGACAGCTTAAGTGCGCAGTGTTATTGAAGTTCCTATAGACGCCTTCCGGTCTCATCATCAGACCCTGCATATCATCTAGGACTACAGTACTTGTCAAGATGAATCAAACAAGCCCAAACTCAATGGGGTTGTGTAGTTTTCTCAGTTCCCAATCTCCATGTTTCATCCCATTATTTGTCTCTTTGAGTTACTTCCATAATGCAATGTATAACTTGTAAAACTAAGTCTAAGCTGTCTTTAAAGCATTCGAGATAGTCAATCAAAAGATTCTCTATGTTTGACAGAATTTTCTTTGTGACCCTTTTCATGTCTGAACAAGCAAGTAATAATATCGTATGTTCTAATAAATGTGGGAATAGCTCAAAGTAAAAACACTAAATATATATTAACTTCTTTTATTTAAACTACTTTTAGCACTCCTTAGCATGTCTTAACTCCGTATGCCATCTTGCCAATCTTTTTTATCTCCATATCTTCCCACTCTCTCTATCGCATACATCCATCCCTGTCATACACTTACATTCCGTTTCCCACATTCGGTCATCCTGCAACTATGTCTGTCCCCAGACATACCTTCTCCGTTCATACATCTTTACCATATTCATACTTCCGCGCATACTTCATACCTTCTCAACACTAACACACCTTAAGTTAAATAATACAGTTTTCATACATACTTAACAGTAATACATCTTAAGTTAACCAATATAGAATGACATCTTATGTATAAGGAATCTAAACACTAGTAAGTATACATGGTCACAAATTATTATTATAATTAATATTTCTTTTACAAAATGAAATAAAATTTGAATGATCTCGAATTTAAAAAACCATAGGTATACTTAAGTTGGTTTTTTTTCCTACCATAAAGCACCATGTAACGGTGGCTTTATTTTATACTACCATCTAGCCTGTGGGCTAATAAGTAATATTACTTTAACTTAAACTTATTATTAATTTCTATATTATCTAATTTACAGTCCAATAACTGTCCTTAGTTTATTCTAACAAGTTCACTATAAGTTCACTTTGAGTTCACTGTGTGTTCTTAAGTTGGTAATAACAAAATCATGTACAAACATATTATCAGTGTAACACATAACCTAGTATATATACAATATACTTGGCGGTGCTGTTGACAAAGCTAACTACATACATCTACTTAACTATTAATATAGTAGTAGTTAGTAGTATACACAAACATTCATTCAACAGTCACCTTCATTATTACTTTACAGTACCATTTACCTACTAGTACTATCTCTATCGACTATTTGGCTCTGGTTTTTTTTCATAATATGGTCAGCTGAGCCATGCGTCTTATACATATTTCCAATTCTTCTTCTTCTTTAAAAAATGTCCATTGCTATGGTTTATTTCTTTTTCCAATTGCTTGGGTATGACCAACGATTGTCCTGGATACTTGCAGAGTACATCTCCATCCACTGAGTAATTATTCTTGTACGACTGTTCTTTTATCTCCTTACTTGCTCCGATGCTATCTTTCTTTTTAACGAATGTATTGCCTTGCTTCAATAATTTCGGCCGCTGTGCTATGGACACTTCATCTTTTAACAAGCTCTTGAGCTGCTGAGGTGCCGCTTTAACTTGGACTGGATGGTAGTTATCTATGCACTGGTCAACCTCCTGCTTAATTAATGGCTTTCCGACATGTTCCACCAAAGATTCCACTTCACTCTTGATGTTTCCCTTAGCTAACCACCTCTTCGCATCTTTAAATATAGACGTATCCTTCTCTCATTAACACTGTTACATCTTTCAAAAACTCATTTCCTAATTCCTATCGTTATATGAACATTCGAAATATTTTAACAATTCAATTCAAACATTATTTAATAAGACATGACAGTTTTTGACAACTGGGTTATAAGACTGCGTTGACCTCTATTTTTAATCTATGATTAACACTGGATTGTAAATGCCATAGCAGATTCTATTACATATCTACCTATTCTACAAAAAAATGAAGGTAAATTTATTAGGTACTAGACGATGCCCGCGACTTCGGCCGCGTGGATCAAGATTTTTCAATTCCCATGGGAACTCTGTAATTTTTAGGGATAAAATGTTGCCTGTGTTTTAATCCTGGGTATTAGCTATCTCCATTCCAAATTTCAGCCAAATCGGTTAATTCGTTGTGGCGTGAAGGAGTAATAAGAGTAATAAACATACACACACACATACATATACAAACATTCGGCTTTATAATATGAATTAGTGTGATATGTGATATAGTGTGATGTGAATACAAAATATGACGGCATAAATTAATTAAAGAGATAGGTAATAGATAAAAAATATTTTTCTTAATGTATATGCCATTGCAGATTCTATTACATACCTGGTCTATTCTACAAATCATAGAGTAATTATAGAGGTCAGTCTACAAAAGTTGTGACAGTTCTGTGTTGTGACGCATTAAAAAGTTAGGCTTAGAACAAACTATCCGACGCGTCAACCGCGGCTGGATAGTGAATGTACATTGAATTGTGCACTCAATCGGACGTAGTCGCGGACGTAACCTTGGGCCATTCTTGAGTCTTCGGACGTCCAATAGAAATATGGGCCTGCTGATCTCAAACGACTGTGAAACCTTATCTGTCGCGGCTCTCAGTCGATGCATCTGATAGTGTGTTTTAGCTTCAGATACTTTACTCCAGTTACAGTACTTTAAAAGTCATAGTAAGTGGTAGGTTTTTATTTGGTTTTTAGCTGTTTAAGTTAGTCTTACTATGTTTAGAGATATCAGTATGTTCGTCATTTGTAAGACTTTAAAGCTGGTGTTTGTAAAATATAACGGCACTTACTATGAAACTAAGAATTAGGTATGGAAAAAAACGATTTTTGGAAGATGTCTCTTAATTTGTTTTAATAATGAGAAAGCCGTGGTTTTAAAGCTGTAACTTTTCACTGAGTTAAGCTATAAGCTTGATATTCTTAAAACACTACGAGACCATTGAACTTTATATTCAGTATAAATTTCGACTTCGGATCATAAGCCGTTTTCGAGAAAAACGGTGGTGACACACTGACAGACAGACGGACAACGAAGTGATCCTATAAGGGTTCCGAAGTTTTTTTCGGAACCCTAAAAAACATTGTCGCAAATCGGTTTAGGAGTCACGGATATATTTAAAACAAATAGTATTTAATTCCTTAAACATGGACATTTCCGAAAAGTTAAAGATGCGTGTCTGAGATTCGAAGACGAGACCCTCCGAATAGGAGTCCGAAATCTTACTTACTGGGCTATTACCGTTGTAGTTACTACATAGTCGGCAGCAGGTAGCTAGCTGCTTACTCAAGTAAATCTTTTGTTTGGTAACAGAACATTTAAAACAGTGAACCGGAAAAACCGAGAATAGGTAGGTGGGTTCGTACTTGTAGTTAAGACTCAGGTATTTCTCGATAATTTGGCCAAAGAAACCGGTTATCTATTTAGTATCCAACTTAAAAACTTCGATAGTTACTTAGAGACAATTTTTAGGGTTCCGAAAAAAACTTCGGAACCCTTATAGGATCACTTCGTTGTCCGTCTGTCTGTCAGTGTGTCACCACCGTTTTTCTCGAAAACGGCTTATGATCCGAAGTCGAAATTTATACTGAATATAAAGTTCAATGGTCTCGTAGTGTTTTAAGAATATCAAGCTTATAGCTTAACTCAGTGAAAAGTTACAGCTTTAAAACCACGGCTTTCTCATTATTAAAACAAATTAAGAGACATCTTCCAAAAATCGTTTTTTTCCATACCTAATTCTTAGTTTCATAGTAAGTGCCGTTATATTTTACAAACACCAGCTTTAAAGTCTTACAAATGACGAACATACTGATATCTCTAAACATAGTAAGACTAACTTAAACAGCTAAAAACCAAATAAAAACCTACCACTTACTATGACTTTTAAAGTACTGTAACTGGAGTAAAGTATCTGAAGCTAAAACACACTATCAGATGCATCGACTGAGAGCCGCGACAGATAAGGTTTCACAGTCGTTTGAGATCAGCAGGCCCATATTTCTATTGGACGTCCGAAGACTCAAGAATGGCCCAAGGTTACGTCCGCGACTACGTCCGATTGAGTGCACAATTCAATGTACATTCACTATCCAGCCGCGGTTGACGCGTCGGATAGTTTGTTCTAAGCCTAACTTTTTAATGCGTCACAACACAGAACTGTCACAACTTTTGTAGACTGACCTCTATAATTACTCTATGATTTGTAGAATAGACCAGGTATGTAATAGAATCTGCAATGGCATATACATTAAGAAAAATATTTTTTATCTATTACCTATCTCTTTAATTAATTTATGCCGTCATATTTTGTATTCACATCACACTATATCACATATCACACTAATTCATATTATAAAGCCGAATGTTTGTATATGTATGTGTGTGTGTATGTTTATTACTCTTATTACTCCTTCACGCCACAACGAATTAACCGATTTGGCTGAAATTTGGAATGGAGATAGCTAATACCCAGGATTAAAACACAGGCAACATTTTATCCCTAAAAATTACAGAGTTCCCATGGGAATTGAAAAATCTTGATCCACGCGGCCGAAGTCGCGGGCATCGTCTAGTACCTAATAAATTTACCTTCATTTTTTTGTAGAATAGGTAGATATGTAATAGAATCTGCTATGGCATTTACAATCCAGTGTTAATCATAGATTAAAAATAGAGGTCAACGCAGTCTTATAACCCAGTTGTCAAAAACTGTCATGTCTTATTAAATAATGTTTGAATTGAATTGTTAAAATATTTCGAATGTTCATATAACGATAGGAATTAGGAAATGAGTTTTTGAAAGATGTAACAGTGTTAATGAGAGAAGGATACGTCTATATTTAAAGATGCGAAGAGGTGGTTAGCTAAGGGAAACATCAAGAGTGAAGTGGAATCTTTGGTGGAACATGTCGGAAAGCCATTAATTAAGCAGGAGGTTGACCAGTGCATAGATAACTACCATCCAGTCCAAGTTAAAGCGGCACCTCAGCAGCTCAAGAGCTTGTTAAAAGATGAAGTGTCCATAGCACAGCGGCCGAAATTATTGAAGCAAGGCAATACATTCGTTAAAAAGAAAGATAGCATCGGAGCAAGTAAGGAGATAAAAGAACAGTCGTACAAGAATAATTACTCAGTGGATGGAGATGTACTCTGCAAGTATCCAGGACAATCGTTGGTCATACCCAAGCAATTGGAAAAAGAAATAAACCATAGCAATGGACATTTTTTAAAGAAGAAGAAGAATTGGAAATATGTATAAGACGCATGGCTCAGCTGACCATATTATGAAAAAAAACCAGAGCCAAATAGTCGATAGAGATAGTACTAGTAGGTAAATGGTACTGTAAAGTAATAATGAAGGTGACTGTTGAATGAATGTTTGTGTATACTACTAACTACTACTATATTAATAGTTAAGTAGATGTATGTAGTTAGCTTTGTCAACAGCACCGCCAAGTATATTGTATATATACTAGGTTATGTGTTACACTGATAATATGTTTGTACATGATTTTGTTATTACCAACTTAAGAACACACAGTGAACTCAAAGTGAACTTATAGTGAACTTGTTAGAATAAACTAAGGACAGTTATTGGACTGTAAATTAGATAATATAGAAATTAATAATAAGTTTAAGTTAAAGTAATATTACTTATTAGCCCACAGGCTAGATGGTAGTATAAAATAAAGCCACCGTTACATGGTGCTTTATGGTAGGAAAAAAAACCAACTTAAGTATACCTATGGTTTTTTAAATTCGAGATCATTCAAATTTTATTTCATTTTGTAAAAGAAATATTAATTATAATAATAATTTGTGACCATGTATACTTACTAGTGTTTAGATTCCTTATACATAAGATGTCATTCTATATTGGTTAACTTAAGATGTATTACTGTTAAGTATGTATGAAAACTGTATTATTTAACTTAAGGTGTGTTAGTGTTGAGAAGGTATGAAGTATGCGCGGAAGTATGAATATGGTAAAGATGTATGAACGGAGAAGGTATGTCTGGGGACAGACATAGTTGCAGGATGACCGAATGTGGGAAACGGAATGTAAGTGTATGACAGGGATGGATGTATGCGATAGAGAGAGTGGGAAGATATGGAGATAAAAAAGATTGGCAAGATGGCATACGGAGTTAAGACATGCTAAGGAGTGCTAAAAGTAGTTTAAATAAAAGAAGTTAATATATATTTAGTGTTTTTACTTTGAGCTATTCCCACATTTATTAGAACATACGATATTATTACTTGCTTGTTCAGACATGAAAAGGGTCACAAAGAAAATTCTGTCAAACATAGAGAATCTTTTGATTGACTATCTCGAATGCTTTAAAGACAGCTTAGACTTAGTTTTACAAGTTATACATTGCATTATGGAAGTAACTCAAAGAGACAAATAATGGGATGAAACATGGAGATTGGGAACTGAGAAAACTACACAACCCCATTGAGTTTGGGCTTGTTTGATTCATCTTGACAAGTACTGTAGTCCTAGATGATATGCAGGGTCTGATGATGAGACCGGAAGGCGTCTATAGGAACTTCAATAACACTGCGCACTTAAGCTGTCATCTAGTAGGTACCTAATTAATACAATGGTCAAGAGTTTCGGAACCCTCAGTGCGCGAGTATGACTCGCACTTGACCGGTTATTGAATACATAATTAATTTATATTAGGTACCTACTCAAACTAAGAATCACGAAACCTAACTAGGTTTAGTACACGTTCATTATTATTAGGTTTGGATAATTGTCTTGATCATTCTTGCCGGGTTAATGTACCTACAATAACTTTCCCAAAATAATCGAAACGTAAAGCGTATTGCGTCAAACAGTAGGTACATCCTCCATAAATAGGTCCGAACATAACCGGCCTGCAGTAAATAAGGTGAGCAGTAATTTGAATGCTAAGGCGATATTGGCATGTAAATTTGATCCTTGTAACATTTCTAGACTAGCTAGGTATTTACTAAGAAGCAGGTTCAGCTAATGAGAATTATTATTCTCAAGTCCACTACTTAATTCTTAATTATCTTTTAAGTTGTGACACTTGTGACGTGTTAGCCATGTTTTTAATATTGATTTCATATTGATCGTGTTACATCTCTTGCAAGCTTTTAAAGGTTCTTTCGATAATCTTGATTTTTCAGACGAACGTTTTTTTTAAAACATTTTAATTTGGAACTCGGATTGATATGAAATTTTGCAAATATAATGATACCTATTGAGGTTTGAAAGAAAAATAAAACTGCAAAAAAATAGAGCCAATTAAGTATCTCCGACACAAAGGTCATTTTATTTTAACACGCCGCATTTTTCTTTACACTAATACTAAGACTAATACTTTGAGTATAAAACTCAAAGCAATAATAAGTCCATTTTCAAACCTCGATATGTCTTACCCCTTGCATTTGCATAATTTGATATATCCGATGTATAGCAGTTTCTAAATAAATGCAAAACTACGTCTTTATAAAAACTCTATTACGGTAGACTCGATTAAACGTAACATCGATTTGGTGTAACTAATCTAACATTTTATATGGACTTCCATAAATCGTGATTTGACAAAGCTGTCAACTCCATACCAATTCAGAAGATAAACGCAACTCCGTAATCTATCTATAATTATATAAAAAGGCTTGTCCTGACTGACTGACTGACTGACTGACTGACTGACTGACTGACGATCAACGCACAGCCTAAACCACTGAAGTTAGAAACTTGAAATTTTGACAGTAGGTTCCTTTTATGACGTAGGCGAGCACTAAGAAAGGATTTTTCGAAATTCGCCCCCCAAGGGGGTAAAAAGGGGGGTTAAAGTTTGTATGAAACTCCGTCATTTTTCGAGTTATACTCATGAAATTCGGTATTTAGGCTTTAAATTGAAAACAAAAAAGTACGTGTTTCACAGTTTTTAAAAATTCTACCCCCTAAGGGGTTAAATAGGGGTTGAATGTTTGTATAATAGTCCTTCGTTCTTCAAGTTATTTTTCAAGTTACGTTTATGAAACTTGATATTTTGGCTCTTGATTAAAAATAAAGAATTACGTATTTTACATTTTTTTTAAATTCTCCCCCCAAGGGGGTAAAAAGGGGGGTTAAAGTTTGTATGAAACTCCGTCATTTTTCAAGCTATACCCATAATATTCGGTATTTAGGCTTTAAATTGAAAACAAAAAAGTAAGTGTTTCACACTTTTAAAAAATTCTACCCCCTAAGGGGTTAAATAGGGGTTGAATGTTTGTATGATAGTCCTTCGTTCTTCAAGTTATTTTTCAAGTTATGTTTATGAAACTTGATATTTTGGCTCTTGATCAAAAATAAAGAATTACGTATTTTACATATTTCGAAAATTCTCCCCCCAAGGGGGTAAAAAGGGGGGTTAAAGTTTGTATGAAACTCCGTTATTTTTCAAGCTATACCCATAAAATTCGGTACTTAGGCTTTAAATTGAAAACAAAAAAGTAGGTGTTTCACAGTTTTTAAAAATTCTACCCCCTAAGGGATTAAATAGGGGTTGAATGTTTGTATGATAGTCCTTCGTTCTTCAAGTTATTTTTCAAGTTATGTTTATGAAACTTGATATTTTGGCTCTTGATCAAAAATAAAGAATTACATATTTTACATTTTTTGAAAATTCTCTCCCCAAGGGGGTAAAAAGGGGAGTTTCAATATTCATAGTTAAGACAGGACAACGTCTGTCGGGTCCGCTAGTAATTATATAAAAAGGCTTGTCCTGACTGACTGACTGACGATCAACGCACAGCCTAAACCACTGAAGTTAGAAACTTGAAATTTTGACAGTAGGTTCCTTTTATGACGTAGGCGAGCACTAAGAAAGGATTTTTCGAAATTCGCCCCCCAAGGGGGTAAAAAGGGGGGTTAAAGTTTGTATGAAACTCCGTCATTTTTCGAGTTATACTCATGAAATTCGGTATTTAGGCTTTAAATTGAAAACAAAAAAGTACGTGTTTCACAGTTTTTAAAAATTCTACCCCCTAAGGGGTTAAATAGGGGTTGAATGTTTGTATAATAGTCCTTCGTTCTTCAAGTTATTTTTCAAGTTACGTTTATGAAACTTGATATTTTGGCTCTTGATTAAAAATAAAGAATTACGTATTTTACATTTTTTTTAAATTCTCCCCCCAAGGGGGTAAAAAGGGGGGTTAAAGTTTGTATGAAACTCCGTCATTTTTCAAGCTATACCCATAAAATTCGGTATTTAGGCTTTAAATTGAAAACAAAAAAGTAAGTGTTTCACACTTTTAAAAAATTCTACCCCCTAAGGGGTTAAATAGGGGTTGAATGTTTGTATGATAGTCCTTCGTTCTTCAAGTTATTTTTCAAGTTATGTTTATGAAACTTGATATTTTGGCTCTTGATCAAAAATAAAGAATTACGTATTTTACATATTTCGAAAATTCTCCCCCCAAGGGGGTAAAAAGGGGGGTTAAAGTTTGTATGAAACCCCGTTATTTTTCAAGCTATACCCATAAAATTCGGTACTTAGGCTTTAAATTGAAAACAAAAAAGTAGGTGTTTCACAGTTTTTAAAAATTCTACCCCCTAAGGGATTAAATAGGGGTTGAATGTTTGTATGATAGTCCTTCGTTCTTCAAGTTATTTTTCAAGTTATGTTTATGAAACTTGATATTTTGGCTCTTGATCAAAAATAAAGAATTACGTATTTTACATTTTTTGAAAATTCTCTCCCCAAGGGGGTAAAAAGGGGAGTTTCAATATTCATAGTTAAGACAGGACAACGTCTGTCGGGTCCGCTAGTATCTTTATAATGCGTCATTGGCTGCAATCCTGTGGTACGATTCTCTAAAAATGATTGCAACAGTATCGATTGTAATCGTCTCTGATTGGCTGATACTCAATCGCTTGGCATTGGCTAAAATGCATTGTTGCAGAAAGCACACGTTAAATTCAGGCAATCACCATGCTTGAGATTATAGCAATGATTGATGCAACTTATAGTGAATCGACAAGAATTCAAACAAGAATAGTAGATTGTTGAACTTTATAAAACTTCTAGAAAAAGTCCTCAAAAGGGCATATCGGACCCTATGCTATTTAAAGGGCAAGGGGTCCATATATTTGGAATGTCAAATAACACAAGGGTGAAAACCAAGTATGCATTGTGATGTGTATTGTATAAACCAGAGTAAGTAGAATATGCATGCCGGTTAAGGATTATTCAAATACAAAACACAAACATCTGCATCTTGAGTGACTGCACGCTCAAAGAAAGACAATGTACAGTCGAAAGTGCGCGCATGAATCACATTCCTTATACGTAGAACAGTTGCCTACTGAGAGTATTATTTGTTTCATTATCCAATATGTGAAGAAAATGGGCATGGAGAAAAATTTAAAACAATGGGCAATCCTATGACCATCAATGTCAAGAAATGTGATGATAATTACAAAATTCAGAAAAACAACTTATGCGCAATTGCTGCAACCGCTATTCACGATCACTATGAAACTGAATCATCATTACGTTATTTGCGTTGCCATAATAAAAAAAAAATGAAAAAAAGACGTAACTGTGTATAAATTTTAGTTTTAAAGGTTTTAGTTTTTGTTATTATAATAATACAAAAATTGAGCGAAAAAGTCACGCGTTCCATTCTACTAAAGGCGAATATGAATAAGAAATGGTCAAATGTTTGCGAACTACAAATGAAAATAATTGATAATAAGGTGACCATTCTATCTTTCAGTTGTTGTTATGAACAAGTTATGATGAGTATTAACGTGGTTAACGGCAAGAAAAATAATCTCCAAGGGAGCTTATGATCTTTTTGTAGTAATAAACAATGGAATTTTGAACAGCGCTTTTGGGAGTGTCTGAGAACTTGAAACTAAATTGATAAGTTATTCATTTTGGTTTAAGCCAGCCCCACCTGTAATTTATACATTGTGCCTAATAAGGAATGATCTTATTATTTCACGTCCTGAACTAAAGACTAATGAGAATATTTGCCTAGATACCTACGTTTAGATATTTCGATTTCGTTTTCTTTCGAGATTCCTTTACGTTTTCGCCTTTGTCACACAGTTATCGTTATAAACATCACCAATGGCGCTACAGTAGTGCTACTGATGATTTCAACATCAATTTATATCATTTGCACGGGTTTGCATTGAAATTTTAGCCGACCATTGATACTAGTCTTATAGGAGTATTGGTCGGCTATTTGTTTATATACATGTATGGCGGTTATTTATATACCTAATATAAATCGATTTTTACATCTTTTGGTCCCAAAGTGTTGATAAAGCCTCAAAATATTAAAAATATCCAAAACCTGCTTGCATTAAATGGCAGAATGATTTTTTTTAAATTTAATATGATACCCTTATCCTTACTTCCTTATCCTTACTAATATATAAATGGGAAAGTGTGTGTGTTTGTTTGCTTGTCTTTCAATCACGCTGCTACAGAGCTACGGATAGACGTGATTTTTTGCATGGCTATTGTCGAGGACCTGGAGAGTGACATAGGCTACTTTTTATCCCGGAAATTAAAGAGTTCCCGCGAAAATTTAAAAAATTAAATCCACGCGGACGAAGTCACGGGCATCAGCTAGTTGTGATATAAAATAGTGCAATCTTTTAGTTAGTATGAAATACCTGTTTACGATGAAACCCACAGCTAACACTGTTATCACTATCACGAGTAAGTAGATAAACATTAGGTTAAAAAGGTTGCAATTCAAGCTGCTTCGTCTAATCACAAGCATTCCAGAATCAAATTAATAACGCAGATAAATAGCTGCAGAACTATTGAGGTTTGATGATAATTATACTGATTGATATTTTCTCAATTGTTAATTATCTCATTTGAAAGAACTGAATTGATAATAATAATTGAGAAAATGAAGCTGGCCTGAGAAATGGTTTTTGGCAGGTAGAATAAATTTACGTCACGAATAAAATTAATTACATACATAATTATTACACAAAAAAAAACACAAATTTTTCTTCTTTCTTTGTCTTTATTGTTTTGTAGTTAAGTTTGAAGCCTACTTCTAGAATGACTTAAGATACACGCCGTTGATCTGGCCTAGCAATATGAACAGCTTATCCTTTGTTTTTGTAACTATTGTAATGTAATCAGCCTAGTAGAGAGAGGCACAGCTAAGCAGATGTTGCGAAACAACTGGATTAAGTTGGTAATAAATTAGTTACGGCTGATTTCTTGCATTTCGCAATATTCGACCTATAAAACAATGAAATGTCAATATTTCATAATCTGAACTCGTAAAATATCAATATCTACTGCAATTAGTTAAACTTCATATTGCCGAACTCGACTATATTTTGTAACAATAATTTGTAAATACTTTCGTTGTTCACTAAATGAAGGTTTATTTATTTTATTTATTCATTAACTGCCGCACTCAGAATCGTTTCTTATGGATGTCCTTGTATTTATTATATTTATTAAAAAGGGGACGCCTGCCGACGCCAGGCGGGTGATCAGTCCTATGTCAGGACTATTCCACCCAATTTTTAATTTTTTATTGAAGTGTTAACCTACACTTAAAGGAAATAACCTAATAGATTTATAAATACATATCAAAAATTCCGAGGCCGGCGGGATTCGAACCCACATCTCTCTGGGTATTGGTATCTCTGGTAGGTTATTCCACCCAATTCCCCATGTTTAGACACAGGTTACAGGTGCCCAGGCAGCCTACCCCCCTCAAACCTACCTGTATTTATCTTAAACCTAACCATATCCTTTATAGAAAGATTTGTTAGATCTTCTTCGCTTATTCTATCCTTACCTTGCAGTTCCCATCTTACCAATGTGTACATAGAGCACTCAGCTATGAAGTGGAAGCTGGTCTCTTCCTCACCACACTCAGGACAGGATTGGTCTTCTTTAATTCTCATAATTGAGATGTCTATTTAGAAAACAGTGTCCAGTTGCTATACCTATACTACCAATGCTATGTTATTTCTACTTTGTGACATGAGCTGTCTTGTCCTCTTCTTATCGAATGATTTCAGGAACAGTTTCGATTGCCTCAAGGATGTCTTTTGTAAAGACTTAAGTCCAGTCTCAAGTCTCAGGAGTCTGCAACGCTTCGTTACTATACATAGATGACAGCTCATTAAGGGATTTAATCATAATTAGATAATGACTAATAGCATAATTAATTAATCGTCCGAGTGCGGCAGTAAATATTTACTTTAAACTAGCTTCTGCCCGTGACTTCGTCCGCGTGAGGGAAGTTTTTTAAAACTCCTGCGAGAACCCTAAACTTTTTAGGGATAAGAGGTATCTTATGTTTCATGCTGTTCCAATGCTTAGATGCGGGATTGAAGGTCCAACCAATAAACTAACGAACCAACAAACAAACACTTTACAATTTTAGCGGCTATTCAATAATATAAAGCGGGTTGATGTTCTCGGAAACATTGTTATATGAACTCGTGTTGGCTTTATGTTCGCTATCAGATTTCACTGACGAACTGTCAAACTTGCGAAGTTAAAATAGTTGTTAAGTTTCCTAAAATTATCCAATTTTTTGAGCAAACTTTCCGTAAAAACTTTATCCTTACAATAACAAACACAACAAAAAATAATTTGCGAAATTGGTCCAGCCAAGCCAGATTTTTATATAATAGGTATATAGATATTATAAATCTATGCTACAAATTGTGCGGGTAGAAAACATGCTCACTTGATTTAATTAAGCAAAATACTAATGACACTTCGATAACTTCAGCGAATAAACATAAAATCTTGTCGTCATTACTAGTAAATGAGGTTGGTTTGTCTAACAAACCAAAGCTGGCTACAGTCGCGACATGTAAGGATGCGGTTAATTAAGCCTCTGCCTAGATTTCCGCTTTAACCAGTCAAACCAGGGTAAGTGTTTTATAGTTATTCACCGGGCAATAAATCTCTATTAACGGTTTTACGTGGCACACTACAAGTGGTAGTAATTTTACCTATTAACGAGACTAAAATGCTAGATTGCTGATCATAAATCTCATGCAACATTGACAATACCACAAAGGATATGTTTGCATTCAATGTGTAATTTAATAAAAGACGTAAATTTGCATGAAAGCATCCGGAACGCCTCGTTTTTACTCAAGCCAGGGTACACAGTACACACCTTGTGGGTTAATGATGAATTCATCGCTTGATTCCAGTCTTACAAAAATATGAAGACAAGCAAAAAATTTTGCGGTAATAAACTTGTTTACGGAAAAGACAAAGGAATGATAAAAGTCTAACATGATGTTTTCACTCATCAGATATTAATTTGCACATCATTTGTATTAATTGAACACAAGAACAGATTAGAAGTGTTTCATATTAGTTGAAATAAACACACTATAAATGGTTGGTATCACGATCTCTCCTAAATAGGTTGCTTGGAACTTGAGACCGATGAACTCTGTAATTAGCGGGTAACGTTCCAAGAAGGTGAAAGGAAAGTTTCGCGTGATCCTCTTTTTTTATTAACCACCTTTGGTATTATAATGTGAATAATTGTCGCTTGCAGCATCGCAATCTTTTTCTTGTTCGAAACCAATTACTATGGCATTGGGCATATTACAAGCCGGACGAGTGAAAGTAGGTATGTAATTATAATATAATGATGAACATCGACGGACACTTAATTTGTCCGGTAATTTTATTAAACTATTCGTGATTGTGGATCTTCAGGGATTAAGTAAGCTTTACGAGCTCGGTGGTTTCCGAAGAAGTCGTGAGAGTGAGCAGAGTGTTGGGGTATTTACTACCAGATTTGGCGTGACGCGAAGAAATAGGGAACTGGTTTGATGCTCGTTAAGACGCGCCACGGAGTCTCACGTATCTGAACAAAAAGCGAGCCGGGAACAGGGCAGACTCGTTTTGGACAATACCCGGCTTGACACTTGAATACCGATGCGTTTAACAGCGCATGGCTCTTCGAGGGAAGGCTGTGCTTGGAATGTAGGCTTTGTAGATCACGATAAGCATTACTACAAAAAGGAGTGAGTGTTCAGGGAAATATGCGCAATTAGCTGTACAAGAGCATTTTTCGCTTTAATTGAATGTAAACACTCAGATATTAGTTGCTGTCTTATAATTCAAAATGTAATATGTAGTTAATTGGGCTACCAATTCAGAATTTCATTATAATGGCCCAAGCAATTATCCATTTTTAAAAAGACATTTCTTTAAGCAAAATAAGCAGAATAAATTAATTGATGGAAGCCGTAATCACATTAACTATCTTCAAAATATCAGCGAAATTTAAATCTCTAGCTCCATATAATATAAGAATTGCATTGGTCACTGACCCTTAATTACCCAACACTGCACGGCGTCGGTGCAATGCTCCAGTAAAATTTAACATAACAAGACTTTATTAGACCCAAATGGCGCCAGCTTACTTATCATATGTGACTAAAATAAGCGGTTTTATAGCCTGAGCCACTTTAAGGATTTCCAGGAATATTTTCTCTGTTTATAATCTCCTTAGTGCGTACTCACTTGTGCACTATAATATCTCCTGATTATGCGACTATTACAGTCGGTTAGTCCCTGTTGATATTAATTGCCATGATCGCTAAAAATAGTTTAATATATCAGTATTGTAAATTGTTGTTACTTCTAAACCAAACTTCCTCCACGATACAGATTATGTTCTAGAATCCTAAAAATTTGATTAAACATGTTAACATGTTTTTTTAAATAATAATCTGTCACGTTACCCTCAACATTCATGATTGTTTTTGTGTATTCATGATATAAAATGATAAGAAGCCAATGTACCTACAGCATAAATGGTTGTATCGATTGCAGCTAAAGCCCTTTGTGGTGGTTTTTTGTAAAACAATATCATCGACAACATCGATTTACGTGTATGCCGATGATTCATTCCATTCTGTGAACCGGTTATTTGATTTTTTCGTCGGAACTGATTATTTTTTTGTGAAGGGTTTGCCGGACTTATTTAACTTTGAAGATTCCACGTAACTTAACGTGGCTCAACATAAATGTGAACTTTGAAACAAAATACAATAATGAGAAGATCGGTTGTCAAAGAGCGACAAGCTATCGAATTTCTCGCCGTTTCTTCGTAGTTGCTTTTACTTACTCATCTGAATGTATATTTGCAATGTACTATGGTATAACGTATATTTATTCATGTCATATCATAATAGCATAATATCAATCTGTAAATTTGCAATATATCGATTGATTCACTGATTGATCGAGCTTACGTACTTGCTTGAATATTATTTTGAGTTTTAAGAATGCAAATGAATTGAATTAAATTTGAGTGGAGACTCCACTTTTTTAGAATTTCTTTTCGAGAATTTTCCTCTACACGTAGTTGTAAAACAACAATTACTTATTAAAACAGATGTAACTATGGAATTAATTAATTCAATAAAATCAATAAATGAATTAAATAGTTTAGCAACTTTTTTTATGTAACAGATGTTTTTAATTAATTATTAATCGGATGTTTCATTAAGTACTAAATCTATCAGAGTAACCTAGCAGGTTTTGATTCTAGTATTTCAGCTAATGTTCAGCTATTTATTGTTATGGCGGCTTAAATTGACACTTACGAAAGTTTTGCTTGTGCAACGCTAAGTAAGATGTTTAACAAGATGATCATTAAGGAGCAGTGTGACGCGACAAGTTACTATAAAAGGAATCCAGGTAAATGTTTTCCCGTTAACTATGACACACTGCAGAGTTTAGAATTTTAGAGCCCTCGCAGACTAAACGTAAGATCTCTCGACAGTATATTCGGTTTCATTCATTACAAGTCTGAATACCGAAGAAAGTGCGCAAATGTCTTACTTAAAGAAAAGTATGATGACTGGAAAAATGGCGATTCTTGTTAAACGTTGCTACTAACAGATTTTTAATAGTGCGTTCATCGCGCTTTAGACTGCGGCCGAGTCTTCATTGCCTACCACTTTTCCTTGCATGATCAGTTTAAGGACTTCATGTCTTTTGATGATGTCATTACGAGTCCCAATTAATTTATTTTTCACTTTTTTATTGACGTATATAAGTCCGCACCTCACCTTCCGCATTTTCAACAAAGTCACATCAAACATGGTATTTCGAATCTTAAATATTGGCCGCTTAAAATTCAAGTCTGAGGTAGATCTTACTGTGTCTTAGAACAGCAAAGGCTCTAGGAACAAGCTAGTGTCAACGGTGCAATTTATAATATTTGCCTGTAATTACGGACGACAGTCTTCGAATTTATGGAGCAATTACTCCCATAATACCTTATGAAGACTGGTAGCGCGGTTGCAAAATATATGCGCTCGGTAATTCAAATGAGTGAAATAATCAGTGCAGTCGTTATTTATGCAGTGTACTTTTACACTTTAACTGTCTCAGTGCGTTTTGCGCTCTATTTATTATTATATGTTAATGAACTACAGAAACAATTTAATGGAAAGTTGTTTTTTTAATTGCCAATTGTGACAAAATTAACAAGTGAAAATAAATGTAGAAAAAACAAGATTGAATGTATTTCTATGTAGTTTAGAAGTTAGGTTGATCCTCTGATACTATGTCAATCTTTAATATCAAAAAGGTGTAGATCAAAACGATTAAAATATCAAAAACTAAAATAAGAAAAAGGGTTCTTAATGATGCGTGACTCTTAGAAATTATATTAATTACTATTTTAAACTAGGTACAAAAAATTTTAACTGGTTTTAATCCCGATACTGCATAACGCTAACAGCTACACACATAGTAGTCGAATGATGAAAAAAAAAACCTTTGTAAATGTTTGTCCGCCATCGAGCATGTGCGTGATGATGAATTCTTCAAACAGAATTAAGGCCTGCCTTATAAACGAACGATTAATATTCATAGCCGAGTTGGGTCAGATGTATGCATTGACACCGGGCTCTCTTGGGTCAAGAGTCAGTGAAGATTGACGATAAAATGGGGCATTTAGCGCAGTTATTGACGTCACCGTCTGCTATATGATTAACGGTGTGCGTTTCATCGATATCTGTTGTTCGCTGTGCAACACGTTCAAAATTTGTATCACGTTGCCTGAATTTAGTTTATAGCATGATAGGATTATGCGATGAAGCTTGTTGGCTAATTAGGTAAGCGCTCGGCAAACAAGCAAGACAATTTATAGTATCTCGCTGGTTTACGTGAAATATCTGTGTAGATATAAGAACCGTGATAGCCAAGTTATTAAGACGTCAGCCTCTTTCAAGGAATCAGGGATTCGAATCCTAGACACTTAGCTTCACCATTCGAAACCACCAGCTTCACCATTAGGAAACCTGGCCTGACAGTAAATTTTTTCCGAGGTGTGTGTTGTTGTTGCAGTTAATGTTAGCCAGGGCACGGTGAATTCTCCACAATGCCTCAACCGTTCGCATTCAGGTCCATTATTGGGCCAGCGATGGGTTAATATGATGAATGATGATGGTGTATCATTTCATGTTTGCTAGCGGACGAATTGCGTAATATTTAAAATGTTTTTAGCTTGCTAGCCTATCACATCATGTGGTTACTATAAAATAAAAGCTTGAAGGTTTTTTTGATATCACTTATAAGTTCCTAGGCATGAGTGAGTTACTTGCGAGCCGGTAAAACTGCTCTTTTTCTCACTAATTAGGTAGCAGTTAACACTGCTAATTGTACCTACTCGTACATAGCTGGATTTTCTGAGAAAGTTGTTTGCAATTACATCTCTAATGTTGACTTGGAATCGTATTTCCCGTACATTATAGAAGATGTAGGTACAACTTGTAATACATCATTCAATCGTTTGCACATTCATCTGGGCTCAATATCAGTAACACTAGAGAGGCCGAGCGAGATGTAGGGCGACGTAAGGATATCTATATGACCTTGGCTTGATATTATAACGCCTATGAATCAAGCGTTCATTGTTCTGTTTTGATGTTTCATTGATGACTTACTGGCGCTCGGAAGGGGGCGTCATTATCAATAAAAAGTCTCAATTTTCAGTTTTCCCACCATATGCCGTATTGCCTTTGTGGTTTCTGGACTCTTGACTGTTATTTTTACTTTTAGTTTTCTTTACATTAGCTTTAGTAGCCTTTCACTCTGTCCGACCCTCGGATTTTATGAATAGGGTTGTAAGTGTAACTGGAAGGTCAGTGAGTGAGATGACCCGGTCAGACCAGTGGCTTGGTGACCTGCCGCGTAGTTTTCTTCCCAACTTATAGTTGTGGCCCAGTGGAGGTAGAATAGAGAGAATGGAAGACTTCCGAAGTTGGGCAATGTGATCAAAGTTACTTAGATTTTTTTTTGATGACACAGTCGAGGGATTCGTGACACGAAGCATTTCCAGGATTGATTTGCGCTTCTTTTCGGGTCCATGGTTTGCGATAAGCCCTTCTTCAATAAGAACGATCCTTTTCTGTTTACTGCTAGTCCTTGCCTCAGACATATTCTCTCCTCAGTTATGAAGACAGAAAATATTTAACTTCACACAAGTCTTCAAGACAAATAAAATATGTTAAGTGATGTAAATTGTTAAGGCTATTAAGTAATAATAGTATTTATGTATGTACTTAGTTTACATACGGTACCTACTTTTCGTATGGCATTTATTATCAGGTAACATAACCGATAACTCTGCTCGTGTTTTATCGCGATTACTCATTGGTTGGCAAGCGCAGATAGCAAAGTTTATATTGCACTGACGTAGCTGTTTTAGTGCAACTATGCATATCATTACTTAAAAAGTTAAACGTCTGTCTATTTATACTAGATAAAGTTCACTTGTTATTATTACATTGTATTTCAAGAAGATTATTTTGTCTTGTACAATAACGCAATTGTTTTCCTGTCTTTAATCATTGGCTGTTCATTTTATTTCCTGTGATATATTATGCACACCAATATTAGTTAAGTAATTGAATGTATAGTACAGTTTATTATAAAGTTAGGTTTTTAATGGTCCCGATAACTAAATACAAGTATGAAAACTATGATTTGAAATATGTTTGCACAATAATAAATGGTGGGTTTTATAAACAAGATGCCGATGCGGAATTCTATTGCCTAAGCGCACCTACTTGAAATACCTACCTTTGGCTCACACTGCGGTTCGATAAAGCATGTATAATTAGTCTTGGCAGATGCACGTGTTATACTACCAAGATTGGTAATCACATCTGAAAAGGAGAAGCTCTGAATTGTTTATATGTGTGATATGCCTAAGATAATAGATACAATAATATAAACATAATATCCTTTATGTGTCACAATACGTCCCAACAATTCACTGAGTTATTACTTAATTGAATTAATTAGCCTCGCAATTGACCTTTTTGTTGGCATTCTGCAGAAGAAAAGCGTATCCATTTAATATGTCAAATATGTAGGTCAGAGCATGATTCGATCGACTGCAGAGCTTTATACCAGTTCTTGAAACTGCTGAATATGCATCTAAACTTAGAAATGACGAACATATTAACTTAATAAATTAGAAGTCGACAGGTACGACCTCATGTTTATGGATATATCATTCTATTTATATATACATGTATGTTAAACATGTAATTTGTCATATATGCTTTCAAAAATTAATTTCTACCCTCACATACACAACGGGAATTTGTCAAAACTATTTTGTAAGTAAATTTTCTGATAAATAATGGTAATAACATCAGAAAGAATCATCCTCCATCATAAATTTATTCTAATACCACCTATTGAAAGTTTGAAATGAACGCTATCAGTTAATGCGTTACTCAGTTTATATCTTCGATATCACAAGAGCGCCCTGATGATATCACTATGAATCGTGAACGCTTTGTGGACGTGAATTGGTCCATCAATACAATTTAGAGAATGCCCGATGGCTGACGGGAGGATATTTTAAATATTATTTAACGGTCGATGACTCTAATAAAATGAATGGTGTCTCGGTTTAAACGATACCTTATGTTGTAACCTTTAATTTTTCAAAACGGTTTTCGTTTGATACCGCTCTCATTTAACGTAAGTGATAATGCACTAAATCGAAAGATATAATTACGATAGATATAGAGCAAACATTTTAAGCATTTTTTTAATATTTCTGACAAGATAGATGTCACCACACTAATCTCACCTGATGGTAGGTTACGATGCACTCTATTATCATAACTAGCCACGGTCAAAGTCTTGAGTATGGTCAAAAATATCTGCTTGATTTCAATATTAGTTTGGATGAGAATATTGCTGATTAGTGTCACCTTGCCACAAGTCTTCTATCGAAGCTGTAGATTTTATTTATAAACTTATCGTTAATTCAGTTTGGTACATAGCTTGATGCAGAGAATATCTAAGTATCGACACTCCTTGTCGTTGCTTACTTTCGATTTCTAATCCACTAGCCACGGCTGCATTGGAATGTGCCCACATGGTGCCCACGCAACGCTATCGGCCGCAGTCAAAACATATTAATCCGAATAGACAATGTGATACTGACCACAGACATGCGAGATGGTTTCCCATAGAACTAACATCGAATAAACGGCACCATAAATTGCCATAAAAGGCCGACGAAATTGGAAACTTTTCTTTTTCAGTTGCATATTGGTGAATTGAACTATTCGGGTAGGAACTTCCAATCCGATAGCAGCTGTGCGAAAAAGTTTCAAAGAAAGTACTGAGCTCGATTTCTATCATCATTTTGATATTTCTTATTTCAAGTAGGTCAATAAACTTTTGAGTATTTTACTAATAGGTTAGTAGGGCCTTATAAGCGTTCTATTTTACTGACTGATAGACCATGTTCATTTACTCAAGTAGATCGTGTAACTACAACATAATATCTTTATAGATTTTATCTGAAGCGATATAAAATTACAAGAATAAACGGTAAACAATTTATACATAATCGAAATGCTTTCGATATGTCAAAATGAAAATAATACGTGGTATCGTTAAAGTAGGTTGTTACCAACAACGATGTGGTCGGATCGATTTCAAGGATTCGTGGTTTTAACGTACACCAGGTTTTTGGGGACAGAATATCGAGTTTGTCTACCGATTGTAATTTATACCACTTAAAATATCCTTCGTTTAATTATGAGTTTTACTAGCTCTGTATTATCTTTAGAGGATGGGTTTAATTAAAACTGCCATACCCCATCCCCATTCCAAACTTTCGTATTACACTAAATATTATAAACAATAAAGAGTACCCATGGGAATTAAAAATCCTTAATCCACGTAGACAGAGTCGCGGGCATCGTCTAGTTAGTAATACCTATTAATAGGATAATAGAATTACCGCCTGTAATATTTTATGGTCGAACAGTTATTCCTCTAACAAATTGATTCATATTTTGAAATGTTTATTTGTTGTAATTGGATTAAATGGTTGACGGTCTGTTTACCGCAATATAGGTATGCTGAGGCAACGAGAAACAACACCCGCTTTGTTCGTTGGAATTAGCAGAAGCAATTTGTTCAGAACTCTTGCTCAATTCGCGGTTTCATGGAACTCAGCATCGTTCCCGCTGCTTTGTTATGGCAGTTATATTTTTGTTTTTCGCAATACTAGATTTTATTATTCACGTGAACATCTGTGGCCACGTTGGAATTGCCTACTCCGAAGCAATATCCCTTAGTAGGTTGGGCAACTTCTCCTTAATGCGGGTACATAATATAAAGCTTTGCATATTTGTTTACTACTGCTAAGAATTTGTTTCTTTTTTTGCGTATAAGTAAATTAATTTACGTAGGTTCTTTTGCTTTACTTAAAATTATTTCCATTCCCACATACCTACTTCAGTCGACGAGTTGTTTTGTATAGTTCTTTTAATATTAAAATCAAGGCCGAAGGATTTAAGAAAGTATCGTCGCGAAAAGTCCAAGGTACTTTCTCATTTTTCGCATATTATTCGTTGGTACTTTCGCGACAACGATAAAAATCTCGTACCGCGCGATTAAGAGCTAGTTCAGACATGGCGGATTCCGCGCGGATGCAAATCGCGCGGTTGAACCGCGCGGATCCTAATTACATTAGCGCCTTACAAATCGTTCATACCTGTCCGCACGGATTGACAATCCGCGCGGCTCAACCGAGAAAATGAATTCGCGCGGTCGCCGCTCGGTTTTATTTACTTGACGTACCTAGAGGGCGTTCAGTTGCTCCGCGGAAGCCGCGCGTATCGGACGGTGACAATGGATCGCTTCGACACCGAGCTATTCATCGATGAGGTGGAAAAAAGACCTGCTTTGTGGAACATCCAATGTGCAGAATATTCTAACAAAACGATTAAAAACGGAGCTTGGCAGGAGCTGGTGGAGATTTTTGGAGAAAATGAGGATTCTTTGGAAAAGAAGGTTCTTTTTGGTCAGTAGACATTTAATTATACATTTTACCAGGGTAGTTTACATGTTTTGTAATAGACAGTCCACCCCAAATAACTGAAATGTGTATAACGTTGTTTGGCGGTACGTAACGAGCGCGGGAAAACTATCACGTTACCACAGTAACGTATAGCTATTAACTGTAATATGTACAACCCACCAACGCGACGCGCCATCTTGAGTTTAGTTATTTGGCGCGAACTGTAACAATTTTAATTTCATATTTTCGTGTCTTGCCATTCTACACGACCCTCATTCACAAAGTAATTAGCATATTTGTCTCTAATGTTTAATGATGATGGTGTACCCCTTCCTGCATGTAATGTAATAAGATTACTCATTGGCGCAGTATGTAAAGTATCTTCATACTGTATACCATCTCTAGTTCTAACAAAATTGTGTAGCACGCAACAGGCCTTTATTATGTCTTCGGCAAAGTCTATATTCACGTTTATAGGCCTATGAAAAATGCGCCACTTGTTTGCCAGAATTCCGAAAGTGCATTCAATAAAACGTCGAGCTCTTGATAACCTGTAATTAAATATTTTTTTTTCATATGATAGCCCTTTACCTGCATAGGGTCGCATTACATTTTCGGATAAACCAAACGCTTCATCGCCAACTATGACGTATGGCAATGGTTTAGGATCTGTTTCAGATATTGGTTTAGGTTTTGGTATGTGTAATGACTTTTCTATTAACCTTTTATAAAATGCTGAATTTTTAAAAATTGCAGAATCACTACTTTTTCCGTAAGATCCGATATCTATGAAAGTAAAACAATAGTTACTATCACAAAGTGCCAACAGTACTATGGAAAAAAAAGTTTTGTAATTATAATACAAAGAACCCGAATCTTTGGGTTTTGTAATCCTTATATGCTTGCCATCTATGGCGCCTATGCAATTGGGAAAATTTGCATATTTTTCAAAATCTTTAGCTATTTTCTTCCATATATCTTCGCTGGGTTCAGGCATGACGTTTTTTGTGACTTTTTCCCACAGAGTTTCACATACTTCACGGACAATTCCTGTGATTGTAGATTTGCCAAGACGAAAGTTGTAATGTAGTTCTCCAAAGGAACAACCAGTACCCAGATATCTGAAAAATAAAATATTAATCTGTATCGTTTTGAAAGTCTGCCGGGTCCGCTAGTTAAAGCATAATGAGTGTCTTGAATTACCTAACCGCTACTGTATTTATATTTGTTAAAGATAGTGATTTCTGTTCCAGGTGTATCATTACAAAAAAAATGGAAGAACATCCGTGATGCTTATAATAAGGAATTCAAGAAAGGCAAATCAATTCCTTCTGGTTCTGGTGCATGTAAAGGTTCAAAATACATGTATTTCGACCGGCTTTCTTTTCTTCAGAAGACGATAGAAAACAAAGAAACTATCACAAACATAGATGAAGCCAAAAATGAAGAAATTCGGAACATTGACCAAAAGCTAGATAATTTTGTAAATGCACGTGAAATACAACCGGTACCCAATAAAAGGAAGAAAACTAAAATTACTTCAGAAGAGCGATTGGCTAACATATTAGAAAATAGTATTGAATCAAGAGATAAAATACAAAGACAAATACAAGAAAGTATGTCAAAGCAAGATGATGATGATAAACTTTTTTGCATGTCATTGTATAAAGAGTTAAAGAAAGTTCCAGAAAATAAACGATTGGCTACTAAAATTGAATTGCTCCAGGTAATACAGAAAGGGCAGAAATTACCATCGCCTATTCATATCACGAGCCAGCAAAACACGCCTAATGCAGTATTTTGGCAAAACCAACAATATTCAAACCCACAAGGATATTTCACTGGATATTCTACAATAGTACCAGGAGAGTCTCCATCGCCTTTATCATGCAATAGCACTGACGATTCACAGTCTTCTATAGTACAAAATATATATTCTGACGTATAAAATAAATATCTTACCTTAATGTGATCACGAGTTTTTCTTCTGGGGACACGCTTGACCTCATATGGGTATCATTAGATTCAATTTGTTTACTCATCATTTCTAATAATTCATCAAATGAATTTATCGACATTCTCAAATAATTGAAGAATTTTGGTTCAAAACTTCTTAATTTTGGATATAAAGTCTGAAACTGACCATGAGTAAACCGATCGCGTAATATTGGATGCACCCAATACTGCCGTTTCTTCTTTCTTTCTTTTTTACGGAGCAACAAGTACACACATATTGCTTCTTCGACTTCCATGATTGGACTGTCACCCTATGCGAATAACGGCACTCCGCATGTACATCCGCGCCTGTCTGAACACTTGCGTTTAGAACCGCGCGATTTGCATCCGCGCGGAATCCGCCATGTCTGAACTAGCTCTATATCTTGGGAATAGTTTCGCGGTTTGCAACTGACAGTGTTGTACTTTTTCTCAGTGGAGGAAAATAAACTTTTGATGGTTCCATGAAAACGTTTACAATTTATGTCAAATAACGATAATATTCTTACGAAAATAATCGTTTTCCCGACATTTGCCTATATGTTTGTGTGACTAAAGCTGGGAGTGTCCGAACCGCACCTACGTCTGAGAAGAAACTCTATTCAGGTATTCTATTCGTTATCATTATCTCACAATGCCATTGACATCTGTGACGTATATCTAAAAGAACCAAAAGAACATTTGGATATTCTTTTAGTTTGTAATGACGTACTTAATATTATAGTTGATCGTTAAATTATACAAGTAACTTGTAATTACTTCTGCTTCATTGCGCTTACTTTTTACTTGATCAATACCAGTTTTTGGGCTTATTCTGTATTCAGTAGCGACTCCGCTGTGCCTATGGCTCGTTTACAGGCGCCTCATTACTTTTTATCGATATAAGATTTCGAATTTTTTTTGCCCCCGTATTGCCCCGCATTTTAAGAATTGTCGGAAATTACTTCATTTTTAAATATCGCTGAGAATCAGGTTAAGAAGAAAAATTAATTAAAAGACACGAAAGATCTTTACAAAACTCATTCAGAATCATTTTTTTTGGGCTCCTAAATCGCCTAATAATAACAGCGTTGTTCTTATTTAGAAAGAGGTGGTCAAGTTCTATAAATTTTCAGTAAACTGACGTATTTATGTATACGTTTCATAATGCGATTCAGTTTGCGCATACATTTAATTTCTATTGAGATTAAATCAGCATGACCTACCTGGCAAAGGAGGATCATTAGCTTTCATACATCTTGAATGTAAACACATAAATCATTATGCTCGTGTATTCGTACTTAAAGTGAAATTCGGTGTTTCACGGGAACGTCCTTGTATTCAAATGAATTGCAAAGATCTTTATAAAACCTGACAACATATTTGTTTAGATTTAGAACATAATTTTGCTAGAATCAAAGTCGTTAATATCGTTATACATGGAGTTTCAGCTTTGATGTGGGGATTTTATGGGGCCGTAAAGTAGTTTAACGTTTTTATTAGAAGTTGGCTTTGTTCTGGCATGTTAAAGTGTAATATGGGGCCGGTGCTTACTCATTATTTCATCAGGTTTAATCGTTGCTTTCGTGATTTGAAGTCTGAAACATAATTAAAAAAAAATTAATATTAAATATGAATATATTTTTGAAAGTACAATATCTAGTCAAAATCTACGATAAATGTATTTAGGTATAAGCGAAAGTTTGTTACTTTACTACTCCGTTACTCAACGTTCTGTTACTGTGTGAATTGTAGTAAATACCAACAATTTTTACTACAATTCACACAGTAACGGAGCTTTATAAATGAGGACCTGGGGAGATATCCCGGAATAAAAGGACTCCCACAGGATTTTTAAAAACCTACCTCCTCGCAGACGAAGTCGCAGACAAGAGCTTGTACTCCATAAGAGATACTACTAGGAGTCTCTTTACGTAGGTAGCTCCTAAATAAAATCCCTTATCCAATATCATTGGCACCTTTAGATATTCTCTTAGGGTTCGTGAAAACAAAATTGACAGAAAGCATCACCTAACTTAGCTTAGGTAGTCGTTAAAGTTAGGGAATGTTGGTGAAAACGAGCATCACTCCTTCCGTTTTGCCTATGATTGCTTCCAAAACAGTTATTGCAAATGGAACGTAAACTGTTATTATGCCTACACGCTCCGGGAATAGTTTATTTCTTCGAGGTTCGATGCCCGCTCTGGATGACCTGACGCTACTGTTTACAGTTCAGCAACGTAAATAATTGGACTCGAGTTACGGTATATCCATTTCATTAAAAAAATATGCATGGTCTGGACATTTTGGGAACGAGTTAACTCGAATTACCTGTGGACTGATCTCAAGTATTGACGCTAATATGAGAGTGTATGACAAACAGGTTTTAATAAAGTAATGATGCAATCATTTCGCTTAAATGAATGAGTTTTACAACGTTTAAAACTAACAATCTTGATATGAGAATGCGAATAAGAGCGATGTCATAAGGCAATACTTTAGCCGCGTTTTAAAAGAAGGATCCTATCGACGCTCGCTACACCAACACTGTGCCGACAATCCCAAAAAATTCATAGATCAGGGGGCCGCAACGCATTATTTTGCATCGTTCTTAGTGCGGCTGTGGGATTGTCTAAAAATAATAACCTACATCGGTCTGACAGTCGCAATCACCTTTGATTTGCTGAATTTATGGAGTTCTTGCTGCATCAATGCTTTTCAACCAATAGCGAGAGAGTATTAGCCGATCAGAGGCGATTGCGATCGTTACATTGATGAAATCATTTTTAGACAATCCCACAGTTGAGGTTAAACTCTCACAATTTGGTTAGGCAATCGAGAAACAGCTTTTTACAGTATTATGTACCTTAAGATTTCATGAAAAATCCCATACTCGTACATATATACTATAATTTAAATTATTTATTATTCATAGTGTGTTTTGGAGTAATTATTCAGATATTATATTCATACGCAATCTTGTTCAAGTCTGCAACCGCATGGGCACGTTCTGAAATAGGGTTGGGAGATAGTGCAAAAATACAAATACTTTTAAATTTGGTGCATGCTAACACTGAAATATCTAAAATAATACCTCTCCGGTACGCGCAGCTGGGTTATGGCATAAAATATGTCCTTAAACTTTCTATTTATTAGTACAGAGGCACATATTGAAGTTCTTCGGACACGTTTCCCGAAGTGAGAACATCGAGCGCCTTTCCGTGCAAGGCAAAATGGAGGGCACCAGAGGGCGAGGAAGGTCGCCCATGCAATGGGCTGACCAAATCAAGTCTACTGTGGGCGGTCGCCTATGCGATGGACCGACCAAATTAAGTCTGCTGTGGGCGGGTCCACTGCTCGACCGACAAGGTACACTCGAACCTTTTCGGCCAGTAGGGAGAAGTGGCGAATTACATCTGCCGCTAAAGACGTTAGATACTTCGTGATGACCACGACCACTCTGCCAAAAGTCTTATGATCGTCAAGAAAAAACATAGCATTTCAGCTTCTAAGTCGAATTTCAACCATCCTTAACTTTTAGATTCAACGCTTTTTACTTTCTGATGGCTGAGTTATCAGCCCTATAAAGCAGTCATTGGTTTGCAATGGGGCCAAAGGAAATGCATTCAACTGGTTCCAATTGAGAGTTATTTCACTTATCCTGCCTTTCAATGATGCCAAAACGATACTTGGTTAATTTTACAAACACACATGCCGATCCATTAGGATTAAGTTGATATGCCATTCGTTTGGTTCTTTTTTAGTTGACTTAATAAAAACTACATACACAAACAACAGACTATTTTCTTGTAATATGTAGGAGTTTCTGTATCTCTGTCATAATATAGGAAACTTCGTCTTTAATCTCGTACAAATTTAAATGAAGAATTGTGTGAGTTCTAAGAAGTCGATTAGCGATTTGTCCACTAGCAAGTTACTTGTACAGTGTAACCACTTTCTTACAGCATAACTGCTACACATTGCCCACTGTCACATGAGGAGTAGTTACATTATGCTGATTTAATTTAAATTTGATTCTCCCTTGACCATATTTGATCAGAGTCTTGTTCCAACCTAAATTGGTTCCTAAATCCCAAGGGTAATCTATCGTAATATCAATTATAAAATGCGAAAGTATATTATTTGTTTTTCTTCTGCTATTCTGCTAATTGCTAAACCTAGTTGAGAACTTGGACAGTAAAATAGGATACCTTTTATTTCGGAAAAATAGAGGCTTCATCGCGAGATATTTAAAAACCTAAATCCAAACCGACGAAGTTGCAAAGGCTAGTCAAATTATATGTTTAACTTGAATTATTGAGTATCTCTCTCTCTTAACTATTTAAGTATCAAATCCGATTCAAAACTTTCTGGCGAGAATTTATTAATTCCCGCTAAACTTTAGGTATGGGTCGTAAAAAGTTCACGGCAACTGTCACCTCCATAGATGGAGAGAAATGGCAGTTCATATACTGACCGGAGTTACGTGACCTTTACACCATATGTAGTTCTGGCGTGAGTAGTAGCTACGAGCACGACATATGGGAATTTTAACGTCCGGAGAAAGTGAAAACTGTACTGTTAGTAAGGGAACAATAACATTCTTTACCATATTTCGTGAGTACAGTAGCATTTAGTATGACATCTACATGCAACAGCTGGCTTAGTTTGGGTAACGATCTTTACTTAACCGGTTCAGGTCCTATCAAAGCCATTAGGTATGTGCTTAACTACATGTTAGCTTCGTTGGTCGCAAGCTAAGCTAAGTTAGTTTAATTCGCAGTTCACGCATAACCTAATTAAAAAACGATTCTTCAACACCACGATAGGTTTACCTCCAGAATTCAGACTAAAGTGATTCCTAGATCGTTACTTCATTTACTTCCTGGTCCTTATCCCCACCTTAAAGGCGCAAACGAAAGTGCGTTTTATAACAATAACATGATATAGCAGTTAGGAAGTCGACTCCCACACACGCTGGATTATGTTTCTGTGGGGAGCGATGTGGTCGGAAGTGAATTTCATACTATTCCATTGCAGCTTGCCATTGAAGTTTCGCGTTACTTATTGATTACTGGATTAGTTAGGTATAAGGTTTTAAGTAGTAGCTAGCTATCAACCAAAAACTGATTTTTTTTTATTCGATGACAAGATAGTCCTTGACTGCGATCTCACCTGATGGTAAGTTATGATGCGGTCTAAAAGTGTAGCGGACTAACTTGGAAGGGATATGGCAGTGTAGGTACACTCAAAATATCGTGTAGGTATATTATTAGCATCTAGTTGTGGCCTAGGATCCAAATGCTTAGTATTTTTAGGCATCAAAGCATTCGGAACATTGCACCGGTGAATAGTAAAAACTTAACAAGACAGTTTACTACTGATAAGGTAACAATATTTTTATGACATATCCCTTTATCTCAATTCCCTTCGGTTTTAGATAGTAAAATTCAACACAAGAATAATTTCATTTAATTCTACTCTCAAGCGATACTTATTACTTCATCTATTTAAATGTGTTTTTGTTCTGAGTGTTCTAAAAGAATTTATGTTATACAAAAGCCGACCTTGCGATCACTATAATTGTCTGTTTCGTATGCCGAGAGACCTTTTAAAATCTACCTAATAACACAGACATGTTTTGCGTAAGTAATTATATACCTACCTAAGATATATAATAAACGACTTCCCTTAAGGTAGGTAAGTAGGTAACTCATCAAATTATAATCAAGGTTTCTCGGTCAAAATAAACAACCGTATTACGAAACTCTAATTTAGCAATTACAACAAAGCAATTTGTTATTTGTAATTAATCGATTTTATTATATTTGCTGTCGTAAGGTGATACTTTAAGACCCCTTTTACATTTGTTCTCTAAACGATTGCATGTCTAAAAATAATTAAATAAAATCAAGTAAAAATATTATATCCTTAATAATGTATCCTTTTCATTCACGGAAAAAATCAGCGTGCATTGTTTTATATAACACTAGTTCATGTAGTGGCTTCGCTCGCTTGGATTTAGTTTTTAAAATTCCGCAGGAACTTTTAAATTTACCGCGATACAAACAAATTTATTTGAAAGGTCACAGAAAGCACTAAAATGAAGAAAATGCCAAAGAACTTTTCCGCGCGCGTTTTTCCGTTTGCAAAGTTCTGTTATATTTGTTATACTGCTTGGACTAAAGAAGACGACGAGTTTTTTACGTAAACTGAGTAGTTATTGGTAGTTAGATAACGGAAAACGATCTTAAAAAATAAAAAAGTAAATTCTCGTGAATCTCTATCACGAAAATTTTAATTTATTGTCCCTCTCCAAATTTGAGGGACAAAAAAACGCTCGTTTTTCACCGAGTGTAAATGAGCCTCAATTTCATTACCACTACGGAGGTCAGGCAATTTATTTTTATTTATTTTATAAGCGATTTCATGGAAACAGTTTCTATAATTATATTATTTATTTAAGTAAAATTGCGGTTTTGCGCTTTGTTTAGGTACTTATCAGGTTTGATTTGCTTTAAGTCGTATCATTTCACAAAAACTGGATACTTACAAGTGAGCTGAGGTATTTAAGGATATAATCGTAGTTGTAGCTATCATATAGGTACAGTTACAGCAACTATGCGAGGCAAATGTAAGTTTTTTCTCTGCTTATATGCGTAAGCAACCCTACTTTAGGTAGACAAGTTCATTAGCATTGATCATTCAACTTAGGTTTTGGCTATTTAATTAATTTTGCAATATTATTTTGTACTTTAAATAAATCCCTTGAACACATGCAGGGTGATTAATATTACTATCTGTATTCATCCAGAGGTTCCAGTAAATAAGATCTAATAATATTTAGCAATCGTTGGTACGATCGACAATATTCCATTGTTCTCTTATCAGTGTTTAAATCGCTTATCAGTACCACTCAGTACATTCGATACGGCCAAACTTGGCGTCTACCATGAAATACGGTAAGCAAATGAAAACAAGAATATAATGGAGTAGTAGGTAATATATTTAGAACGTTTGACATTATTCTAAAATTTTATTTGGATTTCCTAAATAAATAATCCTACTTTTAATATTATAAATGCGAAAGTTTGGATTTATGGATGGATGAATGGATGGATGAATGGAGGGATAGATGGATGTTTGGTACTCAATCACGCTGCAACGGCTGAAACGATTTGGCTGAAATTTAGGCTATTTTCTATCCCGGAAAATAAGAGAGTTCCCGCGGGCATTAAAAAACCTTAATCCACGCGAACGAGCGAGCATCAACTAGTTTTTATAATAATTAATAGTAAATAATAGTTTTTATATAATGAAATCGCTGAACATTTCTTTATATCCATAATAGCCATGGAGGAATCAAATTTTTTGTATATAGCCCATTATTCTTTTGACATGACATTACTTTTGCGACATGATGCTTTTGCTTGCGCACGTCGTCACTTGCCACACATGCATACTTGACCGCTCATACACATGTTCAAGTTTGCATGACGCGGGAGACCTGAAACTCGATTTCTGCTCCATACAGACTTGTCATGCAAATTGATAGCCACATACCGTCAAGTCTGCCGCGGGTTTGACGCGGCATCATGCAGACTTGACGGCAAACTTGATCGTATGTGGCCTCCCTAACACTACTTTTTTTCTGATCTATTATTGTACAACTTGACCTACATCAACTATATCAGAATTAAGATTTTTAATAATGGAACTGAATACAACTACAGACTGAGCGAACGTTCATTAACTTTAATTAATGCTAATTTTATCGATTAAAATCAAAACGTACTCGATCGTGACACGAACAAAATAATGAATGACCAGAATAAAAATATTTAACTTTGCTTATATTACAAAACGAGCAGTTTAATTTTAATTGGCCCAGGTATTATTTATACCCCTCAATGAAAAACGGTACCGATGTAATTATAACAATGTATTTTTTATTCTTAATTAACTCTAAAAAAACCTTGGAAATGTAGAAATATTTTGAAGTAATATTTTAATGAATTCGGTTACCTATTGATATTTAAATATTTGATGCTACTTTGTCTTAGTATATCAACTGATTAAAATAATACTTAAAAAAATAATTATTATAGCTCTATGATTTGTGCAATTTTTTTAATATATGTAAAAACTAGCTGATACCCGCGACTTCGTCCGCGTACATTTAGTTTTTTATCATCCCGCGGGAACTCTTTGATTTTCCGGGATAAAAAATAGCCTATGTCACTCTCCAGGTTCTCAACTACACACATGTAAAAAATTACGTCGATCCGAAGCTCTGTTGCAGCGGGATTGAAGGACAAACCAACAAACCAACAAACCAACAAACCAACAAACACACTTTCGCATTTATAATATTAGTAGGGATGTATTCCGATACCGGGAATCGAACCCGAGCCTCCTGGGTGAGAGCCAGGTATCCTAGCCACTAGACCATATCGGATCATGAGTTTTGTAACGAAACAGTGTTTCACTAAACTCAGTAAAGTCGATTAAAACCTAATTTTTCTTAAAATAACATAATTTTCATTAGAATTTATAGATATCTGCGAGGTCTTTTGTTTGATTACTTCAAGTAGGTATAGTTGCACATCAGACTATCAGGCACAGTTGCTTCAGCAAATTTTAACTGACACGTAACCGTTAAAAATTGCCTTACAGAACAAAATGTCAAAGAAAACCATTTTAACAAATGTATGTTACGATAACAAACGGTTTGAAACAACCGAGCCTTAAAGTATCACAAATTAAAATCCCTACATTTTACGAAATAAAATTGGACAATAAAAATAGTTACTTTTGGTTTTAAAAGGTTCATTAAGTTTTGACTTTGATTGTACTGAATTTGTGACTTTAAATCAATATTATTAAGGTTCATTTTATACGTATAGTCTATGGTTAAAAGGACGTAGGTACTTTTAAATAACTCGTCTTCACGCTGCCCTGTCCAGAGTCGAGACGGAATTAGAATTTCAAACTTCTAGACGTAATAATTACTATTTACCTCGCCCTCATTATCTATGAGTTGTGACCCAGTGAGATAACCGTTCCGCAAACAAATAACTTTTAGTGCACTTTATCATCCATCTCTCTCGCTCTACAGCATAAGTTGGAGTGCTAGACAAGAATGGCTTGTAAGTAATGATAAGTGGTTTGTTATCAGTTGCAGTTGGTAGTTTTATGCATTGTTTTTTTTTTCAGATTAACTGTTTTTAAAAGTAACTTAACAAGTTCCGGAACGTTTAAAAAAATATATAAAGAACTAGGTAGTTTGTAAAACTCTTAGTTTGTTTTAAGTACTTATTTAGCTATGTATCTTTACGTGATCAAATCAGAGAGCCTACTACCAACGCTTTAAGCAATAATATTATTTCAATATTGTTCTGACATGTCATACAATGTCAACGACGTTAGGACGTACAAGGACGTCATTATGTAAACCGGCACTTTTTCACCGACCAATCTCCTTCGTGTCTTTTTCAAACTACTTGACATTGGCGAAGTGTATTGTTCTGGCTTGGCACTGGAAAAAGCCATTCACCAAAGAAAATACATCTCAAAACAATACTGAAACTATACTACTTTTAATGTTGGTAGTAGGCTCCAACTACATACTACTTTTAATGTTGGCAGTAGGGTGTAGCAGTTGGTAGTAGGAGATCCGTAGTAACAAGAATAACCGATATAGCTCAACGAGTCGTAAAAGCAGCGTATTGCATCAAGAGTTTAACAGAATCTAATAAATTTTTTACACAACCTTTCAGTATCCCGCCTCGGGGTCCAAGAAATCAGATTCAGTATTACAAAGAACAAAGTTCCATGGGCGTTTGATATAGCTGTGGTTCCGTTCATAGCAGGGCGAAGGAACGTCTATTTGGAATTGTTTATGGCTTGCCGTTCATGGGTAATAAAGAGCCTAGCACCCATTGTGGCTGCATAACACTCGTAGCTGGGAGGAATGCCCTTATGTTCTAAACTGAACTACTTAAAAGTCTCGTAAGTAGGTACCTGCATAAGCTCGAATAAACTCCCATAACATTGAAAGTACTTAATTTTTTACAGATAATACAATGAATGGTAGCACCTGGGTAGCGCCAATTACAGTCCAATTTTCTCTGAATAACCGAATCTAAGGCTGAAATCTATAGACCGCACTCTCGCTCAGCTCGGACTCAAGACATAGTTAAAACTAGAAAGATTTATGTCAAAGCATATTTGTGTCTCGTTTTAACTCTATCTTAAGTCTGAGCTCAGTCAGAGCACACTCTATAGATCTCAGCATGGGAGCAATCCAACCAATCCAGATTTAAATACCAAAAGTTTTCTTGCAGTATCCACATGCTGATTCGCTTATTTATTTTTATTTTTATTTTATTTATTTATTTATTGTCCAATTAATATAATTTTCAAAACAAAAAAATTTAAGAAGCCTCAATAGCCCAACGGTTATAGGTGCGGACTGAAAAATGAAAGGTCGCAGGTTCGATCCCCACCCATTGCACTATTGTCGTACCCAATCCTAGCACAAGCTTTCCGCTTACTTGGAGTGGAGAGAAGAATATTAGTCAAGCTCAGCTTGGCTAATATTCTTTATTAAAAAAAAAAAAAATAGCACGGCCTAAGTGCCGTGCTCCTATATTGCAAATGATCGTCGAATAAGCGGGCGATTAATCACTTAATGAAATAATGAAGAGCAGTTCAGAAACCGCTCATCACATTAATGACACTAATATTATAAAGGCGAAAGTTTGTATGTGTATGTGTGCATGTTTGTTACTCCTTCACGCCACAATGACTTAAACGATTTGGTTGGAATTTGGAATGGAGATAGCTCACACCCAAGGATTAAAACAATATAGGCTGTACATAATTATTATCCCAGAAATAATATAATAAATATAAAAATAGAAAAAAAAACAACATACAAAAATAAATACCATCATAAAAACGCAAATTCCGATACCGGGAATCGAACCCGAGCCTCCTGGGTGAGAGCCAGGTATCCTAGCCACTAGACCATATCGGATGATGTCTGATGTGTTGAAACATGTGTTAAATAAACATTGATACCCGGAGATAAGGATAACACCGCGTTAACAGAATACATCCTAATATACGAGTGGGGACAATTGATATGACCCTAATACCAAAATGGACCAGTTTGTAGAAATATCGTGTGAACCGGTTACTGCAGGAAATAGCAAGTTTATGTGTTTATTCTATTTTGTTTGTGTACTCTTACCAGATAGTTACTTAGTTGTGATTAGAAATTGCGGTGATTGCCCAGTGGCTTAGATTTTGGAGTATGTACGTTTTAAGCAATTGGGTATTGTCAAAATGTTGATGTATTTATTAATTGTAATCGAAAATGTAACATGTAAGAGTAACATTTGTAAAAATAGAACATAAATCGATCAAAAAACAAAAAAAAAAATAATGTCCTTCCAGCCGAATCCGGCCACAACGGCCAATCTCTATTAGCCGTCTGTGCGGGAGATATTATAGTACACAAGTGTGCGCAAACACATGTACACTCTCTCTTAAAGACATCGTGAGAGCACTGCACACCTGAGAGTACTCCATAATGTTCTCTAAGGCAGTGCCGGCTTTACCTATGGTGCAGGGTGTGCTCCGCACACGGGCGCTGGGTTTTAGAGGGAGCCGCGCCGAGCCGCGCTTGTTTGCTTCCCGACATCATTTAAAATTGCACCATTTTTGCACCTGAATTTCCTTTCACTGGTGAAAATATAACTAAGTCAAACGGTATTCTTGTATTGTAAGTATTCCATTTTGGCCGCGCGTCTACTAGAGGGCGCCAAGATATTAATTGCACACAGGCGCTACATGGGCTAGAGCCGCCTCTGCTCTAAGGTGTCAGAAGTCAGCCAATTCGCATTGGGCCAGCGTGGTGGACTATAGTCCATAGGCCATAGCCTGTAACCATTTTCCGAGAGGAGAATTGCGCTCAATAGTGAAACGTTAATGACGATAGTAAACGGTAATGATGATCGTAAGCTTTAACGAAATCTAATCAAAAGAGATGAAAGATGTAAACCAAGAAAAGATTTTCCTTAGGTTTGGTAACGAATTTGTTTACGTCTTAAATCTTATTAAAACTTACAAACCATACGATTACACGACCGAACCGACCAAACATCGCTGATGTAGGTAAAGATAGAACTAATAGATATTTGTTTGTTGCACGGAATAAACATTTGGTCGGACATGTGGTTTATAAACGTAGTTGCTTAAAACTACGAGTAAACATTCAATGTAAGGCACCATCATCGAACGTTTACCTGTAAACTTAGTACCAGTTTGCATAACTCGACAACGGTAACAATTTTCGAGAATCGAAACTTTATAGCAAAGTTGACTTAAGCCTCATTTTATAGTTCTATTTACTTTAATTCAGTGGCTATATATGTATGGACCACCCTAATAAGCTTTAACACGAGGCAGTTAAAGTTAAACCCATTGTATTTTGATATTAAAACGTTTCGCTACTTAAAAGTTATAGTACGAGTTTATAAGCCTCAATAGCCCAAACGGTAAAAGATGAGACTGAAAACTGAAAGGTTTGATTCTCAGTTCCCACCAATTGCTCTATTGTCGTACCCACTCCTAACACAAGTTTTTTGCTTATTTGGAGGTGAGAGGAGAATATGAGTCATCTTTTTCAAAAAAAAAATTCTACTGTAGTCGTCGATATGTGAAAACTCGTAGTAACTCCTCACCACAGTTGATTCGAAACAACGTAGAAAGAAACCGAGAGATAAAACAACTATAAATTATAGCACCTGTGCATTTGTATGGTGTAATGAATAAACAAAAGGCTACCGAAAATACCGTCTTGGATAATAATAATTTGACATGGAAAGAATTATGTGCATACTTTTTTTTGTAACACGCGAAATTCAATATTTTCTCGAATGCCACGGCGCAAAAATCCAGCATATTTTATAATTTGTTACGTTCCTGGTATTCTTAAAATACAACATTTCACATTTCACAACAAATTTTAGAATGCTTTATGAGCAATAAAATTTACAATGAAACGGCGACGAACAGTTGTTGAGTCGAGACCGATACATACTTAACGTGACCATACGTCGTGCTTTGAGCGGGACAATCCCGCTTTCCCCAAAAAGTATAAAATGTCCCACTTTCGCAAACAGGGAAAAGTTTTTGTCAAGAGAATTTATTCACACTGTAGCAATCATTTTTTCGTCATATCATAATTTGTCATAAGTAGTGATGAAAAATAGTAAGTGTCACAATACAAGGTGTGCCAAAATATTATATTCTCGGCCGGCGTATTTGAATTCCTCGCTACGCTCAGGATTCTACTTTAGAATCCTTTGCTTCGCTCTGAATTCAAAATGCCCTCGAGGAACAAAATATCTCTTAGGCCCCTTGCCTTGTAACTTAAATAACTATTATTAAAGAATCGCACCACGTGGGATCACAGTCTAGAGTTACTTATCTTGGTTGTCGTGTCTCGAAAAAAAAAATTACAATTGTCAATTCAACAAATTTTAAAAAATCCTCTATGGCTTCATGAATTTCACACGTCAAAGCTCCTGGAATTTTTTGCACAATGTTGTGTGCCAAAAATTTTCACCTACCGCTGCTGAACTCGTCAATCCATATGACCTAGTTTAAGGAGACAAATGATTTGTAATGGCTCTACTAGTTGTATCAGTTGTCACAGAAATAGTTACTGTGTTTTGTCACTGGAACTTAGTTTTACGTATACGAGTACATCGATGCACGTATTGCTTTGCTACCTATCTCCATTCTCTGATAATAACATAAAAAATAGTGAAGCGGCTTCTTGTACTAAGAAAAAAATATTTATGAAGCGGGTTTGATCGACTTTAGCTGATAAGATTTGAACTCTTGTTCTTACTTCTGTCACGTGAATTAATCACAAGATCAATTTAGCATTTGCTAAGCCCTTAAGTAGTTTTCTTTTTAACCGACTTTACAAAAGGAGAACGTTCTCAATTCGTCAGAATCTTTTTTTTATGAATGTTCCCCGATTACTCGAAGACGCCTGGACCGATTTGGGAAATTCTTTTTTTTGAAAGGGTATGCTTCCCAGGGACTCACTATGGGACCACCCATAGTCATCAGGTCAGGATTTGATGATGGAATCCTGGAGAAATCGAGGGAACTCTTCAAATTTTATAGACACAATTGATATATTTTGTAGTGGCGATTGAATTCCGTTTTGTAAAAAAAATTTTTACGTTTGTACCTATTATGAACAATGCAGTAGGAAGAATAAATAGCCGCTGTAGATATTTTGGGAGTAATTTGAGACTGGGTATACACATCGTTTTATTTTTAGATCGATTTATCAAGGTGTTATTAATTGCTACTCAGTGCCAATTAAGAATAGTCTAATGCTTGATGATTCATTAATAGCGCAAAATACTTGAAATTCACAAGATGATTTTCAGGCAGACCATACACGGCCGCAAGAGTTGCCAGAGTAACAAGTGATGCATACTTCAATACATAGATTACTGACGAAACCAAGTTTAAACTAACTTTTAACTTGAACTTTAAATGCCGAAAATGCCCGCGGCTTCTTTTGAAGATCTCTTTGTTTTTTTTCCAGGATATAAGTAGCCTATGTATTGCCTTTCAGCGAAATCGGTTCAGTCGTTGCGGCCTGATTGAGTAACAAACATCCATCCATACATCCGAAATTTATAATATTAGTAGGAAAGATGCAACAGTGTCAGTGAGATAGTGTTATCCCACTGCGGATAACACTAACACTAACACTGTTATATGACAAAATCCGTGTGGATTTTGTCATATAAGACACCGCAGTGGGGCGGGCACCGCAACGCGCCATGTGCCATCGCTCTCACGTGCGTCTTTTGTTACTCTAGCGGATCCTACGTAAGCAATACAGATTATATCGGTTACTTTTGTTCTGGCATTGGATAGAATTGATGAGAACAAAAAAGCACATTTCTTTCGACTACTAATTTATAAAATGTTTTCGCCCACCTTGAAATGATGACGCGGCAGTTGGTGGATGAGAGTGATTTAGGAACGACCGCTGTACACCTGTTGAAGTGGGCGGGCGGCGCGGCGAGAGACTGCTTTGAACATTCAGGTAAAGTATTACCTGATTGTAATTGGAATGGAGGTGTTGACAATAGTAGGTCAAGAGATTTAGTATTTGGTGTAGACGCGTAGATTTTATAAACTTATAGTTTATCAAATTATTAAAAAAAATGGGAATCCCCATTTTGCAACCACGAAAATATACGCAACCGACGGATCGACCACCTTGAGAACAATTTCATCGCCGTTTCGAAGGTTTGCTAGTCAGGTATTCTTACATGTAATGTTCATAAGGAAGAAGTGTGAACGTCCCAGAATAGACTCCACTTAGCATATGCTATGCCTGTGGAGGAAGCACGAGCATAGCGCTGGTTTCTGTCCGTCCATCCGTCTGTCTGCCAGCGGGCTATATCTCATGAGCATAGGAGCATAGGTAGAGAGTTGAAATTTATAGAGAATTAGTATTTCTGTTGCCGCTATAACAACAAATACTAAAAATAAATTAAAAATTAAAGGGTGCTCCTCTACCAGAAACGAGTTTTTTTCGGGGTTTTTTGGTACGAAACAACGAAACCCTTCGTGTGTGAGTCCGACTCGCAATTGATCAGTTATTTATATAAGTTGGCCAATTTTTTGATTTGATTACATCGCGCATGGGAGGAGCGTACCTCCAAAAGAGGAGCAGGATGATTCATTTGGGATTGTGTGGATGTCTGTTTCCGGTGCGACCTGATGTATTCACGGGCACATTGGCATACCGCACGTTGTGCAAATTCTACGACCCCCTGTCTGTGTGGATTTATAAATAATCCCGGTTCGCCAGTGGCGGCGGCGGTGTGGCAGACCGCGGACGGCGCGGGCGCGAGCCGTGATGGACGCGCGACGAGCTCCACTCCAACGATGGTCTACATCGATAACCCACCCGCGATCTCTATCGCGCTATCGAAAATTACGTGCTAAGCCCGTGCGTGTATCTGGATGACATGTGACCTTATGTTGAATGGACTTAAGTGATGTTGAGTGTGTCAATGTTTAAGTGCTAAAGTGATATGTTTCAAGTTCTCCACATCACGCAACGCCGCTTTACCTTTGAGCTGAATGAGGAATGCGTCTTAACGTTTTGAGGAAATATTATGCTTACGTATTTTCATAACATTAAAAGCCTGCTGATAAAAACGATTTACAGTTTCAAGATTTCGAATGAAAAATCGGATTTGATCAAAATTGACGTGTTTAACCGTTTGCTCTTGTGAGAAATGATCAACCTCTTTTAACGTCAAGGCGCTTTTAAATTATGATGACCGATGATTTTTCATGGTCAATTTTGCTCGAATTTTAAAATCACATTTTTCTATAGAGTTAAGTGAGATATATTGCTGATGAGCATAGCAGATGAAATTGAATTTAGTGCATTCGAATTTGTCTCAAGTTTCAAGTTAAGAAAAGACGGTTAGACAGATGTCCATGAATAAATCGAGACAGTCAAGTATGTCACTAATGTTGTTCGTTGTCTTCCGTGCTATACATACACATCGATTTGTATTCTTGCCACTGAATCACACGTATTGAATCTTACGACATCTTCCAAATAAACAGTTACCTACAGAAAACGTGAATATAAAGATTTTGCTTTAGAAGTACGAATTCACTTGTGATTTACGCATGGTTTTATGTGTTGCTATTTTTATCCCACCATTCACAGAAATCTCATTAGTGTCCACATGAACCTGCTCAGTGTTATTGGCACTTCTATTTTCAAATGTTAATTTTCCACCAACTGCGTGTTCTTTCTCTTCAAATTATTGTTTCTTTGTGTACCATACAGTTTTACTTCAATTTTTATAAGTATTGCTCTTGTTCTAAGCTCCTCTTTAATATGTTAGCTATATGTATTCTGTTTCTATCTACCTTGAAGTATCAGGAATTTTGTCAGTATACTGAAGTTCTCTATATTAAGCTTCATATCTTTTCCTCCATTTTATCTTTACTTGATATATTTTAATAGAATGCAACTACTTGTTGTTCCTTTATAAGTACATATTAGGTTTCGGTAGTGAAAATTATATTAGTATAGAAATAAAGAAAAACTGATAGGCCTCAGGTGTGCTATTAAGATACCCTTAAAAGGTTAACATATTATTTAAAATTTATTCAATAGCGACCTCCACCTACGTGTCTTTTCCAAAGTCATTTTAATTTTAATATTGATTTGGTCACTATACTGACTTGTCATTGATGTAGGCGTTGACAAAGGGCTTATGAAACTCTTTACTTTAAAGTTTAAACAACTTTCAAGAGGCACTCTAGAAGTTTTAATTGAATTGCGTTGTATTTTTATTTCTAACTGTTTAATATTGTAAAACCAAGTCAGAACGTTTGATTAAAAGGGTCTTATAATTTCATTGCATTTATTTGTCTATTCGTCTTTCGGTCCAATTATTATTTTATTATTTATAGTCAATCCCTAATTAATGACTAACAATCGGCTAAAATAATGTCTATGTCGTCAAGTCTTCTTAGACTCACTATTGTGTTCCAAAAATATTTATAATTTTATTTTGAATCTTCAGAAGTAAAAACATTTTTTAGAAATAAATGTATGACCGCGAGATCATATTTAATTTGTTTTCGTACGCACTACACTAGTTAATTTAATTCAGCATTCAGTGCCGAATGCTTGTTGTAATTTTCTAAATGTAGAAGCATTTTTTCCAATTTTGTTCTAACTGTCCAACAAAGCATTCCCCATGCCCAGTGGCTTGTAAAAATGTACAGAGTAATTGCTAACAGATAGTTACGCAAATCTGATTGATGATAACGATCCAGCTGTTGATACCGTTACTTCAATTTGGCCACCGTCTGCTCAATTACAAGGTCGTTCAACTCCCAAAAGATAATAACATTAAAAATATTTTCCCATGTTTGTGTTGGATGCATTGTGTGCATTTTCGTTATCAGTTCTTAAGGGCTTCTTAAACGGACTTACCTTTTTGTCAATTTCTGTTTAGCCGCTAAGTTGTAATCTTTGGCTCTAGCGCAGTTTAAAAAAAATTGCTACATATTTTCACATATACCTATACTCTATGATGCAATTTTTATAGTCCATTTAAGAGCCACTTTATTATTATTTGTTTCCGTTTCGTTTTAACACATTTTATCAATTACAGTTTGACAGATGAACACTTCACATTATGGAATCAAATACATAATGAGGTCATGTTGTTCATATTGATCAAATAACACGTCAACAGGCTTTATTTCCAGTGTTACACCTAACTAACAAACTAGTGCTACCAAACATCTTTCAAGATGATGCAAGCGCTGTTGGAATCGCTCTACAAAATCTATACAGGTAAATTACATATATGCAATTTAATAATGATTAATTTCTTTAGTTGCGAGAGTTGATGATCATTGCGTGAGTGTTCGTTGTATTAAAAAACTGGAATTCAGCGTCACTAGAATAATTGACGATACCAAAAATGATCTGTGAGAAGCGAGCACCGTTATGATATAATCTAGTTGTGACAGTGTATATCAGTCGATCATGGTGGTTAAGCGACGTTGACACAAGTCAGTGACAGGATTGGTGACCTTTTTTTGAAGGCCCGAATTTGGCCTTCACGTTTTCTCCATTCCTCGTAGAGCATGTTAAGCCATCGGTCCTGGTATTATTAGTACTAAGTCGTATGAAGAAGGATCTGAGAGACTACATAATTATTATCCTAAGAAAACTCTTTCATCATAAATGAGGAACGGCAGGGGTCACGACCTTCAGCGATGAAGACTATACGGCATATAGATTATATGTTACTGAAAACAATGTGGTAAAATTATACCAATTTATTTCAATTTATTTTAAAAATTATCAGCCGTCTGCACGCATAATCATTTGAATTCAAATTCAAAATTATTTATTTCATGTAGGCCAACCTGTGGCTCTTATGACATGTCGAGAATCTATCATGGGGTAGGAATGCAGATTCTGCTGAAAAAACCCAAAACTCAATAGTTACACTTTTCAAAATAAAGTATAGCACATTACGATATACTATAAAAATCTTTCAGTGAAGTAGTAAACATAATGGCTTACCTACGTGTTAATCTTAATTTTACGTTGGTGAAACATTTAAAAACATCTCAGCAGTGGAGAAAAAGAGCTCCAAATGTGTTTTTATCTCAGCCTAATTGACTGTTAAGCAATACTCGAAACTAACAAGCGTGTAACTCACTAACAAAATATACCTTACTTACGAGTAAGTGCAATAAATGGATGGTAGGTAAGTTAGCAATTAAGTGGATTGCGTCGCGTCCGCTGTTTACCCGGGCTTTTAGCTTTGATTACGATTTGAAATCCTTGATGTTAGGAGTGTTGAGTTGTGTGCATTATATGGTCTAGTGGGCTAAATACCTAGGTTTCTTATCGAAAAAAATCGGCAACCGCAAGCCCAGTCCGCAATTCTAATACTAAAACTAAAACAGTTATTCTTTATATATCTAACTTACTTACTTATAATAAAACTGTAACGGGACGAATTCTGTCTATTAAATATATTTTGAAAATTTTCATCGGAGGATGCTTTATTATCGATACTGAGCCCAAAACATTTTCATTTGAATTTTTTGTCTGTCTGTCTGTGCGCGCATCACGCGAAAACTACTGAACGGATTTTTGAATGTGTTGGTATAGTGGTAGCTGATATTCCGGGTCAATATTATAAATTATACTTTTTGATAAACAATAAGATTTATCCGGAATAGGGGATGAAAGTTTTTGTTGATTTTGCTCCATAACTTCGTCAAATCTAAAACGAATTTGATAATTCTTTTTTATTATAAATTGTGTACTATTAAAAATATTTTGTCCAATTTTGGTGAAGATCTGCTAAATATTATCGGAGATAGAGGACATAACTTCTCGCGGAAAGTAGCAAGTCACTCTAAACTTTTTCCACGCAGACGAAGTCGCGGAAATCAGCTAGTATATTATAGTTATCATTATTTGTTAAATTTTGAACTTAAATATCTTCTTAATGTGCCGTCTCCTTGCGAAGGTTGGCAATCATTAGGGCGATTTGAACTTTTGAGACCGCCGCTCTAAATAATGCCTTTGTGCTCTTCCCGAACCATTGGCGTAAGTTTTTTAGCCACGATATCCTTCTGCGGCCAGGCCTCATTCTACCTGCCACTTTCCCCTGCATGATCAGTTGAAGGAGTTCATATTTGCCGGTGTTACGCATCACGTGCCCAAAAGACTCCAATTTCCTCTTCTTAACGGTTGTAAGTATCTCTGTGACCTTCCCCATTCTTTGTAACACAGTGCTATTTCGTACGCTGTCTCTCCAAGAAATTCGTAACATACGTCTCTACACCCACATCTCGAACGCTTCCAGTTTTTTAGACATGGTTTCTGTCAGCGTCCAAGCTTCTACACCATAGAGAAGTACAGGAAAAATATAGCACCGCAACTTAAATATAGCACCGAACTTAAATATAGTAAACGCTAATTGCTAAGACTTATTGAATAATATGTGGGCGTAGATTTTCGTGATCGAACTCTTGTGCTTCAAAGACGGGATTTTAAATAAGACAACTATTGAACCATGCTATTGAACTTTTCGTAATTATAGTGCGGATATTAAGATTCTATTGCTGATTTCTATCGGCTAAAATTATACATGTTAGACTTTATCCTCTAGTATTAATGTACTGTAATGTAATATTAACAGTTTTATGTAGAGCGACATCAGAAATGAGAACGCTGTTAATTATAATAACTGTTGTTATTATGTTCTTACTAAGGTCATATGTTGAGGGTTATTACATGTTTTTTTTAATATAGTTTACCCGATTTTAAGGTTTTTTACTAACAACTTAACCGCATAATACCTATCATATATACAGTGAGATACTTTTTGTAAAGTTACACTTGTACCTATTGTAAATAATGCTTATTTTTGAACAGAGAATATTGTAAAGAGATTTTTGAGGAGCCAATAATATCTCTATGGCTATTGTCCGCCGTCAGATAAATTCAGTAAGAAACGCTAACTGTAGATAGATAAAAAATTAAAGTGGAAGTATGACCAAATGATAGACTTGTTTTGAAATGAGGGATATACGAGTAGATTGCAAACGGCCGTTAGAGATTTTGGAATTTTCCGAACTCGGGCAAAGTTAGATAGAGTCAAGTTTGTTTCGGAAATTGATCAAAATTGATCAAAATTGAGTTTATTGAGGTAAGTATTTATAAAAATATTTGTGTACAATTTTATGCGCTGAGTGACAATTTCTCTTGTTAGGATCCCACAATATACCTACTTCTAGTTTTATTTCTAGTTGTTATTGTATTTTTGCACCAGCACTGGTAGCATGGGCAGGAGGTAAAAGTTTTATCCCCCGATTTTATCCACTGACAGGGGATAAAATTATCTTTTCCCTATGCTAAAGCATGGCGACAGAGGAGAAGGCGATGTATATTTCTATAAGTATATCTATTGAGTGTTATTTCCACCTCTGTGCCCATGCTCGACGGGTGCATAAAGCTAAGCGAGGAGATAAACGTTTTATCCTTTTCCCGGGTATAAAATTTCTCCCGCCTATGCTACCAGTGGCATTCCTTGTTTAGCATAACTTTACGCAAATCGGGCAGTTCTGCCAATTGACGTCACAATGGGACAACAAATCGTATGTTCGCCGGTGTTTCTACTTGAAGAAGTTCGTATTGTTACCATTGATCGATGACTACGGTATAAAATACTCCCACTCCGCTTCGTTCACAACTTTAAAAGCTCGTTTTGTTTACTGTGATTCGGTCGGTAGTACTTGGGGTTGCCAGATTTTTTTTCAGCCTATAAGGGACAAATGGTTAAATGAGCAAAAAAATACGGGATTTCAGTTTTTTACCCGGGACAAATAAAAAACAAAATTATTTAGTGTCATTTTTTTTATATATTTCCGATGATCGAGTCAGTTTTAACATTGTAATTTTGACACTAACACTGTCGTTGGCCGATGCGGGCGGCAAGTGCAAGTTACTTCACACTACACAGTCACTCAAGCCAAGGCGAACCCGTAGGTTTTCCGAACGTTGCGTGTGTGAATACCTACTTAGATCGATTTCATAATGAAAAATGAAGTACAGTTCAAATACGGGACAGAGTCAGTCCCGCCGGGACATTTTAAACTATGCCTAAAATACGGGATGTCCCGGGAAATACGGGACGTCTGGGAACGGTAGTAGTAGGTACTACTTACATGACATTAATTTTATTATTTTATCAGATTAATAATTAAATTTGAATAGTGTTACGTTGATCGATTGAGATTTAGTTGACAACATGTTATGATGTTATAAGTTCCATCTTGCTTAATTCGTCTCGCCTTAAAGGCCATCTTGATCACAAAGCTATGAACGCTACATTTTAGCGTTTAAAAAATTTTTGCTACACACGTGATTAGGGAATGGAAATCTCGCGAGATTGGGGCTCAAGCGAGATCTCGCGAGATTGTAAATAACAATACTGCGAGATCTCGCCAATTTCGAGATCTCGCGAGATTGGCAGTTTTGTGTGTTTTTTTTTGCAAATAATCACAATATTTGAATAAATTAGAAAAAAAATAATAAAAATTATAAGTATTATAAGATAACATTTATTTTCACGAATTTTTTCAATAGACTTTTATGAATCAAATTGTCTATAATTTTTTAATAAACTTCTAAGTAGTAAACTTTGACGTACGTTTTAATCAAATCACTGTGGAAGCACTGTACTGCCCTCGTAATTGAAAACAAAGTAAGTTAAAATATAGAAGTTATCTTTAAGTTACTGTGTTTTCAATTACGAGGGCAGTGTACCTATACATAGCACAGTTTGGTTGGTTAGTTATGTTACTTATTGATTGAATCAATTATTCCATAAAAGTGAAACAGTAATATTAAAATATTGCAAAAGAAGACGTTGGTGGTCTCGGTAGCCTCTACATACAGAGTAATAATAAAATTTTACGTCCGAAACAAATTAATTACTGTACATTTAATAAGTTCTATAAACAATGATTGCACATTAACATTTGTAGCAGTCGATAAAAAGCTTATATTTGTACTTAACAACAATGTTATAATAATAATTGGACCGTGACATTTCGATATGTTCGGATTGGTAACGATAATGCTCATTAATACTTAATCGTGAAGGTTAACAAAAGTAAGTCAATAATGTCCCTTTTTAACTGTATTTTTGTCGAAGGTCTTATATTGGTTATTGGACATCGATGGTTATTGGTCATAAAAGTGAGTTCAATATAGGTAAATATAAAGTCTTGTAAAGCTGCCTTAATTCTAGGTATGAGTTAGTGAGGGTGGTGTAACAAAAGGTTTTTTAGCCCTTTTGGTAGCGCTTGACTCGGATCTGGTGGTATGTGACGATGCAGAAGCGATGCAGTCTAAGATGGTAGCGGGCTAATTTGGAAGTAGGTATAGTTGTGTAAATGAAACCCATATCCTTAATTGGTATTGAGAAGAAAGCATACATAAGCATACCCATGGATTTACTGCACTTATTTCTTTTCATTTAGGGCATTTGATACCTATATAAGTCGAAATAAAATAAACTTAATAAAAACATTTTTAAATTCAACATATATTTATACATAAAAATATCTTTATCATATTAATATAATATTGCGATTTTATCTTCAAAAAATATTAAATTACACCTATAGGTGTGAACGCCGAAATCAAAGCCTTAAAATGTAAATATTCAACTTTATGTTAATATTTTTTACTACCACGAAAAAGAGTTAAAATACGATAAGTTACGACGTGCCATGTTTACAACAGATAAGGTGTTTAAGTGCAATAAAAATTATCGTTTACTTATCAATATTTCGAAATACTATTGGATAATCGTGCATGTAACATAAAGCGATCACGATTTTAAAAGTTTCAAGACCATTCCACAAAGTTCGATTGTCCAGTGCTTCAGGAATTAATTTAAAATGTCCTTCCTTATTATTACAGTTTAATAGGCAATTTGATCAATCATTTTATGGTTCCGAATCAATCGAAATGTTTTTCGAAACATGAGCATTATTAAAAACATGGCCATACCACATCCGGCCATGAGCAGCATAGGGTTCCGTAGTTGCCCGTCAATAATATGCATCACAATGCGCAACTTAGAATAGATTACAAATACTTGTATGCAAATAAATGTATCACAATCATCATAAAATGTGGCAACAAAAATGATCGAAAAAAAAAAATCGAAATTATTTATTTCATCTAAGCCAACTTGTAGCACTTATGACACGTCATGACTCATGACTGCTGAGAACTCTTTATACTTGATCATTTTAACTCTCTAATCTGTGATTTTAATATACAAAAATGTGTCCCAACCTACCTATTCAACGACACCTTACACAATAGAATTGACAAGTAAAAAAAAAATCCACTTTAATTGTAAAAGGGGATTTTTTTTTTGTTTCAAGATTTAAATTTACTGCTTTGTAGGTATGATAAATATGCATAACCATGTCAAATTACAGATTTTTCATGCCAATAGCCTCTGAGTTAAACCGGGGATAGACGGACGGATTTGGCAATGGCAAAGGGGCTACTTGTTATAGTTCTTGCAGTTCACGAGGGCGCGTGAGCTTTACTTGTGGTTACGTCGTGTACATACACATTGCGTAAGTGTGCGTGCCTGTCAGGAGTCTAGGTGGGAGCGGTCAGGCGCGAGCAGGCTCTCGCTCACACTTACACAGATACGACATACACACAACCTTGAGCCACGTGCCCTCGTGAGTTAAAAGAACTATACTTTGCTATGGAACCCTAAAAACAGTCAATTTATACAAAACGGAAAGTATGGGCTGAAAATATGTGATCTGGTTTCGAGAAAGTTGAGCCATTCTGGGTCGGAAGCAATATGATTGAGAGGCATTTTATTGAGATGTTCACCTGTCTGTAAAGATCCACATTCTGCTTCAATACAAGTGATGTTTTCTGATTGTTAAATATTTAATTTAAATCAATATTTAACGAAATTAGATAGATAATAACTCTCTAGGAAAAGAATGCCTAATAATTAGTTCTAGGCTAGAAAACTTGGATGCTAGTCAAACTTGTTTGTAAAAATAAAAATACGTGACGCATTGAGAACCTCCTCCTTTTTTTTCGTCGGTTAAAAAAAGTAACAGTAAGTCGGTTATCACAATGTGATTGGGATAAAGAAAAGTATTAATTTACTATTCATTTCAATATTTATATTAAACTTGCTGAAGCCCGTGACTTCTTTCATGTGGATTTAGCCTATGTCACTCTTCAGATCCTCAAGTATACCCTTGCTAAAAAATCACGTCGATCCGTAGCTCTGTTGCAGCGGGATTGAAGGATAAACCAACAAACATACCTACTTTAGTATTTAGTAAAGATAATGCTTTCGTTTTCAATGTTCCCATCAGCATAACCAGGCTTTGTAAATTTATCATTTTTACGCAATTCAGAGGTCAGAATGACCAGGGCAGATAACGAACAAAGATAGTATTGCAAAAGTTGTGAGAAAAAATTAATTAATGATCGTTATGTCAACGAACTTATGAAAGGAAAGAGAGGAATGACGAGTCGACGGCACAGGGAAGGCTAGAATCACATAAGCGATATTTCGATCGACTGAAAAATCTCTCAAAAATTTTTTTTTAAATTCAATGACAAGATAGTAGGTACTTGATTGCGATCTCACCTGATGGTATGTGACGATGCAGTCTAAGGTTAGTAGTGGGCTAACTTGGAACGTGTATGACAATGTACTTCAACCCATACACTATACGCCATCGTGTCGGAACGCTAAATCGCTTGGTGGTACGTCTTTGACGGTAGGGTGGTAACTAGCCACGGCCAAAGCCTCCCACCAGACATTTTGAATGTATATTAATAAGACACAAACGTGACGACTGTCATCAACGTCGCGGCGGGATCATTCAAGATAGAGTTTGTGCAATTAACGAGAAACAAAAATCTTAATATTCGCAAAGGAAAAAATCTCACTGATAGCTTAGGGGTTAATTTGATTTAGTTAGTGGCCATTTTGAGCTATCACTTGTTTTAACGGCGAGAGAAAACATCTTGCGAAAACCTGGACTCAGATAGAAGATGGTACTGGAAAAAGAAGAATTACCAAGTAGGAGTAGTGACTCCTAGGGGCTTGCCACCAACGCAATTTAGTATAGTATTTAGTATAGGTATGAAATGTCAACACAAAATTGAAATAATACCTACTTCTACAAGTAGGTATTGGTGGTAGGCCCTATGTTTCACTTAAAATTTTATTTTCTTGGGAAAGCGTCAAGACAACAAGGTATACTGCAACTAAAAATCGTTAGTGTGTTCATACATAAAGTTTCCCGTTGAACTCGAACGAGTCCGAAACCTTACACAATTCCCGCCAATTTGTTTCTTTTTTTTTTATTCTTTCCTGTGGCCAGTGATCCAGTTTGCGGCCAGTTTTGTAACGTTTCTCGCTCGAATTTCGGGTGATTTTCATCAGTTGATCAGTGCAGACTGGACTCTATAGCAGTTCACCAATCTCCATTCTAGTGATGCCGATGTTCCGTATCGATACTGTAACTCTTTTCTGTTTTATTTGAAGGATGAGATTTATGAATTGCTAAATGTGAGTACAGGACAACAGCAGAGGTACAATGGTGGTATAGTACATAATATTATAGTCTCTCACACTTTACCGTGTTTGCATGGTGTGCTGTGTGCAAAATTGCAGTCAAAAGGTCTGCTGCTTATTGTATTGCTATTAAAAATTACAAAGGTATAATGATGTTAATGGTAAAATGTCACAATTTATTACAATTTATTTCGCAATGATTCCAATATTCATAATCTACATTTAACATTTTTTACGTTTGCGCAGTAGATATTGAACTCGTATTTCGGTTGGGCTAATTTTTCTGGACTCTAGGAGTGTTTATCTAGTTTCTTCACTTTATTCGGGTTGTTTATTACTCACGTGATTCGCATGTGCATTCCAACTCAGGCTGCATCGCTTGATACAAGCTTACGAAAGTTCTGAGAAATTCAGATATTCAAATCGATATTTTTTATTATGTAAGAGATAAAGCTTGCGCCTCTTTCATTCTTTCTATTGAAGATACTTTTCCTACTTATATTATAAATGCGAGAGTTTTAATGTATGGATAGATTTCTGTTTGTTACTCAAAAGGTGCAGATATAAATTGTTGTCTGGAATAACACATAGTCTACTTTTAATCCCGGAAAATCAAAGAGTTCCCGCGGGATTTTAAAAACTAAATCACGCGGACGAAGTCGCGGGCATCAGCTGATGCCCGCTATACTACTAGCTGTATCTCTGTGTACAGAGATACTAGCTGTATCTCTGTGTATCTTATCGATATTTTTCGTAAATTTACTTGCTTAAATACATACCTAGTCGTCCTCAGCACAGATTTGAAACGGTGTATCAAGTCAAGGTCACGGACGCGGGTTTGAATGTGGGGTTAGTATAAGATTTAATTCGATTGATCGTATTCGTATACTATGACATTAACGTCAAAGTAAAATGAACCATAATCGCATTGAATTAGAGCTCAATTTGGTGCATGCATTCTTATACTTTTACGTATACGGATACGCTCCAAATTAAAATCGGTTATACTGAATTTGTGACTTTAAATCAATACTTTTAAGGTTCATTTTACTTTGACGCTAATGTCATAGCATACGAATACGATCAATCGTGTTAAATCTTATACTAAACCCACTGTTCTCACAGGCCGCTCTCGTATCAAGTCGTACTCTTCGCTGCCGTGACGGCAATGCTTTATCACAGCTTTGTTCTTACTTCGTATCTACAATTTACAAGTTTTTATAGCTTTTGTAAAGTTAGAGATAAAGAATCCACGTTTTTAGTTTTCATAATTTTTGAAGCTTCACTGTGGAAGCACTGTATACTTACCTTAGTTTGGTTACTTATTGTAAAATTATTTCATTTTTTGAAAAGAGCAACTGCTGAGTTTCTTGCCGGCTCTTCTCAGCAGAATCTGCATTCCGAACCGGTTGTAGATTTATGACGTGTCATAAGAGCTACAAGTTGGCCTACATGAAATAAATAAAGGAGACGGTCCATTTTGGGACTACTCTTGTACCATATACCATGAAAAGTGACAAAATACAAAGAGATCATTAACAATAAAATCAATTAGACAATCATAATAAATAAATTGCAAAAATAAAAATGTAATTTCAAGTTTTTCGGTACTGTACACAACACTTACAAGATGGCTACCATTCAGCCCCATAGAAGGCAGTAGGTAGGTACCCAGACGCAGTTCTGTCAAATGTCATTTCTGAACCAACAAGAATATTGCAACCAAGATATCACTTCCACAAGCATTATATACTTTTGATAACGTATTTTTGCTATAAAATATGACTTTTTTCCCTTCGCTTCATACTTGTTTCTAGTTTGAGACATTTCAAATAACTGCTTGCCGATGATTGTATCATAAAATAATAGGTACTGTGGGTACTAGTTATCCAATACGTAATTCACAAAGCATTAATAAACGGAGTGATTACATTCTCTTGGGAAGTAATTATTAATTATTATATTATCTTCAAATGCAGATCAATGACCCCATAATATTTTGACAGCTAACGTCAGAAACATGAATCCGCCCGCCATGATTACGTATATTATGTTGCCTTACGTGTAGAAAATAAATAATATTAGCATTGAAATTAAGATGAGTTCGTGGATATGATGGGTCAAAAATGCTTTAATATTTTATATTATTTTATGTTATTACTGGTACACGACCTGTCCCAGGCTCTATACAATTTTGGACCGTCTCCTTTTGAATTTGAATTTGCAGTCTAAAGCTCGCTGCATACGTAACGTGCACGGGACGTGGACGGGACGTGGCCCGGACGTGGTTAGTAAACACGGACGGGAATTTTTAATGCATACGCAACGTGGCAATAACTCAGAACTAACGTGCTAGTGATGTGAACAAGGAAAGATGGATTTTTCTAAGATTGTAGCGAGCTAACTTGGAAGGGGTATAGCAGTGTAAATACAACCCATACCCCTAATCGGTTTTTACACGCCATCGTGTCGAAACGTTAAATCGCTTGGCGGCACGTCTTTGACGGTAGGGTGGTAACTAGCCACGGCCAAAGCCTCCCACCAGGCCAGACCAGAGACAATTTAGAAATTATAAATTCCTAAATTGCCCCCGCCGGGAATCGAACCCGAGACCTCTCAGTTATAAGACCACAGCGCTCACCACTGCGCCAGGGAGGTCGTCAAAGGTTGATACTATATACCTATTGATTTGAGCATAAAAAGTTCAACTGTAATTATTATTACATATTAAAATATAAGTAGAGATACCAATGCAATAAATTAATAAAATAAATCTGACCGTTTTCAGTGAGTGATAGTTCGACTGCAATTTTACGCCACAGATAATTTTTATATTTGGTGTCTAAATACTTTCAATGATCGTACACACTCAATTAGTTTTTCCATTCGTCCATTTTTGCTTCGTAGGTAAATACACAAACATCACTACTTAGCTCTCCGGAGCGAACGGGGCGACTGTGCATACGCAGCGGAATCACGCACGGGACGGGGCACGTACGGGACGGGACGTGCTAAACATCGTCGCCGACGATATTTTTCCCGTTCCGCGCGTGGCACGTTCCCGTCCCGTCCGTGCTCCGTGACGTATGCACAGTCGCTTACATTTTCTATGAAACGATGTTTCCAAAACTCTACGTCCCGTCCCGTCCACGTCCCGTCCCGTCCCGTGCACGTTATGTATGCAGCGGCCTTAAGATGGTACCTAATGGACTAACTTGGAAGGGGTATGGTAGTATATATTTAACCCATACCCCTATGCTTTCGCATATTTCCTTGTATTACGGTTTCTAGGAACCACACTGGAGACGTCGAAGCCGCTTTGAAGTTATTACCTACTATCGCGTGAAGTATACAACTAGAGTCTCGCCCTTAAAACATATAAAACATTTATGCTCTAAAATCTCTCTTTATCGTTTGAAATGGCTTTGAACGACTCTGTTTTTACTCTCTACTGGTCTCTCTAAGGAAAACAATAATTATTATTTATAACTATTAATTAATATAGCTATAATTTAAAAGCCGGTACGAGTAATTAAATGCTAAATTGCAATACTCATTGCGTGTAATTTGTTTAAATTATTTGCAATGCAGCGGGATAGCATTCAATAAATTTTAATTAACCCACAGTCCTATTAACACGATCGCGGAAATGACTTTTATTGCTTTGACATAAAGACTATTCAATGTTACAATATTTCAATTATAGTTTAAGGGTCAAGGCGTACAGTGATAAAAGTCTTGATAAGTTAAGAATATAAAATATAAAGAAGTGTCCAGAATTGATACTTTGTTTACAAGCACTTTTTTACTGAACGTGTAGTGAAATGTAGCGTACCCTCATTAACATAGTTGCATTCACGTTCTATTAATACGTAAATAAACAATGTTTTATGACTAAGCTCTTTAACACGAAGCTACGCGACTTCCTGTTGTAGTATGGATGTATTAACCTTAAGAATTCTTGAATTCCATTGCTATAAGTATCTTAGATCATAAATTAACTATAGATCTCTTTGTGTAATCTTTTTTTTATAGGTTAAGTTAGTTCACAGTTAAGTCATAAGATCCAGAGCCTATAAGCACGAACATTTTAACTTTCGAATAGGAAAAGTGAAGTTGAAGAAAATGTTCGTGCTTGGGCTACTGCATGTTTCACTTCTCCTGTAAGTTCCTTACATAAGCCTATTTTTCGCATATTCATCAAAGTATTATTAGATCTTGAAGAAAATATAATATAGTCATAATAATTTCTCTGAGTGTGTCTTAGCCCTAATCGTGTACTGTTATTGCATTTAGTTTCTATGTATTTAGTTTTAGAAGTTTTAGTTCATCACTGTCACCTTAATTGACGACGTCTCTCATAAGTCGAAACAGTTAAGAAATACATATAATTGTACATCGTGTACCAATGGTGTATCATTAAAATTTCTCCAGTGTTCCATAATTGTATAGTTCAATTTATTGATAAATATGTGTTGTCATGTCTCTATAATTTTGTATCAAAACACAATTTTGAGTGCAGTAATTAAATTTGTTCTACCTAGATTCAACAGCATGAAGAATCAAGTTTTGTAAGTAGGTCAAATCTACAGCACATAATATGAAGTGAAAAAGTGTTTACAACTTGTTTCGAACGTTATCGGTAATCTGATTCTATAATTTTCTTATTAAAATTATTGGTAATCGGATACCAAAATTATCTGAAGTAAATCGCAGATACAAATGCGTTAAAAGAATTAATGATTACAGTATGATTTATGTTATGACCCAAGTAAACTTTAGAGTTATCCTTGTCGCGTACTTCGTTAACTTCTTTATATATACGAGTTTATGTTTTTGTAAAAAAAAAAAAAACAAAATAATAGGAGACGTTCGTTTCGCATTTCGCATAGCAATGCTTATGAATATATTATACACTAGAATCTAGATGATGCCCTCGACCTTGTCTGCGTAGATAACGTTTTTAATTCCCGCGGGAACTCTTAAATTCTCCCGGATAAAAACCTTATGTGTTGGCAGCCTTGAGTGTTGGTTTAATATTCGAAGGTTGGTAGCGTCGCGGGAGCACGACAACACAGTTGTCTGGGCCTTAGTTGTCACTTGTCATCGCTTTAACCAAAATCCTTTTAGGACCTTGTTACTTTAAGCCCAATAAAATTACGAGAAGTGAAAACAGTGTCAAAACATCATACGCATTACTTTCCCAGACACAATTTCCCCTGATCAAGGTGCTCGTATATCTTTAATTTAGCGCCTTATTTGAAATAGCGTTTCACGATCACCGCGGGCCGTTGTCGCCTGCACCCTTGTGTTCCGGTTCAGCTGTCTTTTGATAGGGAATTGAGAGGTTTTGTGCAATTCACTGCAATTTACTGGTGCAATTTCACTCAAAATGCATATTTAGCTTTTGTGGATTTTTTGGGTCAATTTGGTTATTTACGTTTTGTTTTAAATATACTTTCACTCTTAATGCCATTTAAGAAACATTTAAGCTACCATCAGTTTGTGGCAAATGTTTCTTTTTTTTTTTATAAATCTGTCGGATATTTTTGCTTTAAATACTTATATTAAATTAATTTGTAATGAGGCACCCATCATCATCTCAATTTTCAACCCATAGCCCGCCAACTACTGGGCGAAGGTCTCTCGAATGGGTGAAATGAGCATTAATATAAGGTTATTTCTGTCTATTTACTAGAAGATTATTAATTATTAATTTTATAACCTGAATATAGTGCAAGATAATTCAATGGGTGCATTGCGTCTTCTGTTGACAGGAGAGATGACACATTTATTTTTATGAAATGTGTGTATTATAAAATTCCAATCATTTGAAAAAAAATTAGTTGTTTTTTTTATATATACACTATATGCACACGTTTGACCACTATTACTCCTGATGGAAAGTGATGTCTAAGGTGTAATGCGTTTGCCTAGAAGATGCCTATCCACTCTTATTTTAAAGATACCCATTTCAACAAACAAAACTAAACTAAATCAAGTAGAAAATTCCAATAGGTATTTACTAGCCTAGCTTGTTTTCTTCTGACCTTTATGTATAATTTTCTGTTATTCGTCATCATGATAGCTCGTAACCTAAAAACGTTACAGTAACAAAAACCGAGCTATGCAATTGCTCAACGAATATCTCAAAGGGCCATTTGGAATTTTCGCCGTTTGTTCGTCGAACTGCTGGTAGAGCCAGAACGCCGCGGGTCGACGCGTGATGGAATGCCCCAGAATCGACTGCAATTGTTGTTTGTTGTTGCCAAATAACTATTGTTATAATGTCGTTCGTCTTGTTATGGTTGCGTTATGCCGTAACCCGTACTTAGAGTGTAATTTAAAATGACTTCACTGGATTTGTTCAGTTAGAGACAAAATAGAGACGGAAAACCTAACAGCTGCACAACTATTGGAAGAACAAAATAGTATCTACGTTTTTTAAGTTGTTCCGTGTAGTTTAATAATAATCTTTAAGATTTTGTACCTATCTTAGGGATATGCCAGCTGAAAAATATAACATAAATAGGTACCAAACATGTGTTACATATTTAAAATATACGTTTTTTAATAGCATTTTGGCACGATGGCGTGTAAAAACAGATTATGGGTTGAATACACAACCATACCCTTTCCAAGTTAGTCCGCTACCATCTTAGACTGCATCTGCATTACCATCAGGACAGAGATCGCAGTCAAGGACTATCTTGTCATCGAATAAAAAAGATCGCATAGTATGAAGTTTCGAAGTTGCCTGTAGAGAAGGTTTTAGCCTATGCATAATGTCTTATTGTGTTTTCTGTTTTTGTTTCAGGTAATACATCATCGCTATTTAAAGAACACAAACATTGATGAGAATGGTGGGTATACCGGATATTATGAGTTTCACTTCCTTATTTATGAACATAATAATGTTAATATTATACACACGAAAGTTGTTTGTTAATAAGACGTGACATAGGATATATATATTTTTTAATAATAATATAATTTATTTTACCATCATCAAATTTACACACTTCAAGACCTAATAACAATAATAATTGCTAAAACACTTATATTATTAGGATCAAAACTGGCTATCCTAGCTAGATTTTGTCGATCTGTGTTAAGGACAGCCAGCCACCGTGAGCACTTATTTCCTAGATCAAGATTTCTTGGACAATTATATATTTTTATCCCAGGGAAACCTAGATATATATCGAAGGGTTCTCCGGATTTTTATAACCTAACTCCAGGCTGATAAATCGCCGTCAAAACCTAGTGTATGTGTAATAGATGTGTAAACTGAAAAAACAACAAATGTTAAAGTAGTAACTATTAAAGTTATATAGTTTTTAGGTAAATATGCGTGAAATTTTATAACGCAAATAGCCGTTCTGTATATTAAGTAAAATCAAAAATAAAAAAGGATCTTTCGAGAAGCACCTGAAATTAATACATAAAATGCATTATAAACTATTACAATAATAAAATGCGTTCGGGGTTAGAAGGTCTATCACCCATTGTCAATAACATTATTATCATACTGTTTGTTAAACAAAATAGTTAATTGGTTTTAATTCAATATTAATTCACCAACTGTATGAAATAAAAGATTATATATCTATATTTATATGAAAGAAAGAACACCATGGTTCACAGGTGTTTTCCAACTCTTAACTACTCGTGTCTGGTAAATATAGGTTTATATTTATACATATGTGGCTCGGTGCCTATTCTCGTTGCTGCAGATTCTTTGGCGATGATAGTCAGTAATTTAATGAGGCAGTGATAGCTCACTTGCATTACTAGCTCAGTGTCAGCTTGCTTTATTATTAACTGCACAGGTAGATTTTGCTCAGATAACATCTGTATTATGCGTGTTTTGATACTGTATGTCTCAGTGTATAATAAAAGCCGTAGTGCGCAGTAGCATGGAATTTTATTCTGAATTGTGTTCTATGCTAGATATTTATTCTTATTTCTATTTCACCAGTTAGAAATATAAGACACCATTACTCCATGGAAATTGGAAATTAGAACGATTTTGACCTGTATTTCTTCGACTATGATTATGTCGATATTTTCTACGCAGGCGCGTTCCATCTTAGGCTGCAATTCACTTACCATCAGGTGTGATCGCTGCCAAGCGACAATCTATATATTAAAAAAAAAAGACTATGAAATGGAAATGAAAAGTTTGATTCAAATTAACTTATAAAATGTGCATATAAACTTTATATGCACATTGTATAAGAAAGTAATTATTCAAATTAGATTCAGTAAGATGTTTAGGGAATAGATTTTATTAAAAGTATTAAGTGAAAGACCGATAATAACAGACAACGCAATGCTATTATGGAACTAGAATTTAAGAGAAGGAGACGTTAAAATTTATATTGAGCCCCTGAATAAAGTTTTAATTGTTACTGAAATTCCATTAATTTGTGAATATTATTTAAGAAACGCATAAAGGATCTTAGTTGTATCTTAGTTCAATTAATCTTCTTCTAATCATTTTTAAGAAACTCCAACGTTCCAGAAACCGCTTAGATTTATTAATTCTGCCTGGTAGCGACCTCCTTTGATGACAAATGATTTCACACTCGAATCCATTTTGTGACACAAACAGGCACCTTGTCAGCTAAATATTCTAAACACACAAACATTAATGTGTGTGTAATCGTCAATCTATCGTATAAATAGTCCAATGAAGTGTAACTAGACGTGAAGTGGTGCCAAAAATTCCTAGTTCGATCTCCGTTGTTTATTCTTAATAACATTGTACCGGCACAGACTGACAAATATTCGGCGAGACAATGCCCACATTCCATTAATTTTGGGATAACCTCTTAATATACAAAGGCATCGAATTATAGCGCAAGAAGTGCTACAGTCGATGCGGTGATATCCAATCCTTTGATATACAATCTATACTTATAATAAAACTGTAACGGGACGAATCCTTTACATTAAATATATTTTGGAAATTTTAATCGAAGGATGCTTTATTGTCGATACTGAGCCCAAAACAATTTTTTTGAATTTTTTTATCTGTCTGTCTATCTGTTTATCTGTGCGCACATCATGCGTAAACTACTGAATGGATTTAAATGAAATTTGGTATAGTGGTAGTTGATACTCCGGGTCAATATATAGGATTCTTTTTACCCTGTTAGACAATAAGGTTAATCCGGGATAGGGGATGAAAGTTTTTATTGATTTTGCTCCATAACTTCGTCAATTCGATCGATGAAGACTTACTCGAATGATAGTATAAATAACTGCCTTAAATGAACACACGATTAAAATAGGTACGGCCTACGTCTCTATGATTTATACCGCTATAAACCTCTACACCCATAAAACGTCGTCACATAATGATAATCATGACCTACGCTGCACTGACCTTATACGGTGCGTACATTGACTTTGACATAAAACCAACACTATACGCATAAGCAGAGGCGATAATTTGTTTAGATTTAGATCGAGCACACACTGCAGACAATCCTATTATTCGACTAATATTATAAATGCGAAAGTTTGGATGTATGGATGGATGGATGTTTGTTAATCAGTCACGCCGCAACGACTGAACCGATTTAGCTGAAAGGCATAGAGATAGATTATAGTTGAGAATAACACATAGGCTACTTTGTATCCCGCAAAATTACAGAGTTCCCGCAGGAAATGAAAAACCTCAATCCACACGATAAATGCGAAAGTTTGGATGTATATCCATACATCCGTCTGAATGTTTGTTACTCAATCACGCCGCAACGACTGAACCGATTTGGCTGAAATTTACCACAGGTTTACAATAGTTTAGGCTTTTCGTCAGATAAAACAAGTGCTGTTCCCCTGGTGCTTTATAATCGTGAAATTGTGTTGCTTTCAATATTTTACTCTAACCACACCCAAATGCTGTCTTCGTTTTGTTGCTCAAATATTTGCTCTCGATTGAGTATCGAGAATATATTGCAAAGATTCAGTACCCGTTTATTTGCCTATAAGATAAAGTTTTCTTTGGTTACATATTTTATAAGACAACTTGTCTCGAACCGACAGCCGTTACGAGAATTTGCTAGACACTATTTACATCTGTTTTATGTACGGATGTCAAAGGACCAACGCCGGCGTTGGACGGCTTATGACCATAGTCAGTGTTGGAAACGTTATGTAATTGGACGTTGATTTGTTAACGCGTTGGTTGGATGGTCTTGAATGGAATTTATTGCGAGTTAGTGTCGTTGTTGACCGCGAGTTTACCTATATTAATTTAATTTATACGAGTATCTAATGTTAGAACTTGAGTCAATAAATCAATAGGTTGCTCGTAATGCGGATTTTATTGCACCGTTGTTAATAAAATGTTTTACGACAAAAAGAAGAAGCGGGTGCAAAAGCTAGTCTAAATTATAAAAGGAAAAGGTGACTGACTGACTGACTTATTTATCAACGCAAAGCTCAAATAATTGGACGGATCGGGCTGGAGTCTGGACATAAAGATAGTTACCGATAAATGAGGTCTGATGATAGAGCTTTTTACCAAAAACATAATTATGATTACTTTGGCAATTACTTCATGTTATGAGCGAACTGCGCAGGCACAGTAACCACCAACGCTTAAAGCTCAATTTTGTTTTAGGATGTCATACAATATCAACCTTAAAGTAACTACTGTAAGGTCAAAAACTTTGAAATAATACCGCTTTGTGCGTTGATTAGTCCGTAATGAAGCGAAAAATGATTACTCTTGTGAACATCGCCATACTTTTAAGACCAAATACAAAACACTTGAAGCAGTCACGATATATGAGATATTTTCATCGGTGATCATGATTGTCATTAGTATAATTTAGGACAATAACAGAGCGTCCTTCATCGCAATGAGAGCAAAAAGTCCGTAACAAAGGAGTGATGTGTTTCGTGTCACGTTTGCGTTATTGTTAGATAAACATTAATTTTGTGCCACCATAACATGAGGGTTACCATGAGTTACTTATGGGTCCGCATATCAGTAGTCAATCAAATAATAAGGGTTAGTAATTAAATGGATACAGTTTCTGATGCAAATGACCTCAGGATGCTATTAGAGCTGACATTCTGCGTTTTGGCATAGTGGTGTAGTAGCAGAAGCGCGTCTATAAAAACATTGAAATATTACAGTTACAGCCGACAATAACTTATTATAATAATAGTTTGCTAACTAAATAGGCTTTTCAGAGAGCTTACTTAAATCTTGATATATTGCGAACCTTTCAATGATAGCCAAAATTAAGTATACTCGTATGTGTGAACTGTTGCACAAGCACTTGTTTACTTTTATAACATTTGGTCAAAATAGTTTGCCATACCCTAACTGTAAAGATACAGCGGCATTACAGTCTCCTAGCAACATACAACTACAACGAAGTTTGTGTACTTGACACTGACAAAAGTTTACTTCCTCGACCTTCAACTCCAAACGTGAAAGGCAATCGTTGCTATATATCCACTATCGAATCTTTTTGAGACTTGGTTGCTTTGGCTCGAGAAGAGGAAATCAAACTGTCAAACGATGAAGCGGAATTGTCTAAAAATGATTGCTACGTAGTGATGATTGCAATTACTCCTGATTTGCCGATCATCTTTCGCTATTAGCTAAAATGCTTGTTGCAGCAAGAATAAAAGCCAAATTACCGCAAATTAGACTAGCAATGATTGTGTGTGATATGGCCATCGATGTGCCTGTCCCATATAATTACGTCTACGAAAATGCGCTTGATTATTATTTCCAAATAGAATTTCAATGAACACCGCGCGTTCCCCGCGTTTCGCTTTGACGCAAGTGTCAAACAATCACGTTCGAGGAGTAGCCACTCCCTATCAACCAAAACCGCATACCTATAAGACTAGCAAAACAAAAAATAGAATGAATCGACATTAGTACATTTTTTAAAACTTCCTTAAGTTCTTTAAAGACAGTAGAATTTTGCAAATTCTGTTTGTCTTTTTGAGCGCGTATTTTTTCCTCTAGAGCCCCATCCAATAGATGTGACATAGTACCTTATTTTTATGTGATCTTAATTCCTTTAACAATATATTGTAACATATATACAAACCTGACGTTCGTAAGCGCTTTTATGCAGCTTTTCCTAAATTGACTAGCCAAATTATAATCATGAGCCGTGGTAACCCTACCAAAGCAATTGGAGCAAAATTTGTAAATCGCGTAGGTAATAACAACTCGTTGCCGAGTTTGAAAAGGCTCTTTTTACCTCCGGCCTCGCTATTATTGCTCGAATATTTATCTCATTTCAAATGTTGGATACAATCGGTGTTCATTGTGTATGAAACCTACCTACGTCAGAAAAAATTACACAACACGTGCTTCATTTCATCAACTGTTTAGACTTTTACACGCCGTATCGTCATGTCGTCATTCCATCATAATTTTCGTTGCCAAGGTGAATTTTTAGCAGTAACACGACCACGCTTGTTTAAATTGTTCAAAGCTGGAAAAATTTGTTTTATTAACAAGGATCTTTGCATTATTCAGATTTCAGATTTACAAACAACTAACTTTTACTTGAAAAATTACAAAAGGGCCTCTGAATGTGATCACATCACATAAAAAGTGTACGGGTGCCTCTCCCTGGATATGAAACTATGCGTTACTAATGCTTTATTTTCATATACTCATCCTATTGGATCTATGGTTGGATGGATGGATGGATGGATGGATGTTTGTTACTCAATCACGCCGCAACGACTGAACGACTGATTCGGAAAAACACATTGGCTACTTTTTATCCCGGAATATGAGAGAGTTTCCGCGAGAATTGAAAAACCTTAGTCCACGCGAACGAAGTCGCGGACATCAACAAGTGTACAATACAAACAAAAATATTTGCTCAAATGCAACGCTTGTTCGAAGTCGTTCCACACTCGAGGCACGAGTGATAAAATTGGCACTTATTACGTGCTTATTTGGACAAACGGTCATTTACCTTAGCGTACGGTAGCTATACATGCGTAACGTAATGAGTTTGACAAATATAATAAAATCAAAACCGGCCAAGACTGAAACGAGTTTGCTATGCGGGATCGGTAATTCAATTTCATGTTTATAGACAAGCCTGGCTGATGCCCGCAACTTCGTCCGCGTGGATTTAGTTCTTAAAAACTCTTTGATTTTTCGGTATAAAAAATCTATGTCACTATCAGTATGAGATTGAAGCGTAAATAAACAAACAAACACACACACTTTCGCATTTGTAATACAAAGACGGCGATGGAACCCGCCTCTGAGAGTGGCGGGGCCAAGATCTTGGCGGTGCATTGGTGAATACTCCGCCAAGTGTAAACCACGCTACTGCCAGGGTCCGTGGAGGGACAAAGGCAGGTTTTAGTGGGTGCAAGCCCCACATAACCCCTCCGTTTCCCCTGATGGAGGGTCATGCGTAAGGCATTTCCTGTCTATAACAAAAAAGGGAATTAGGGATGTTATTGTTGCTTTTTTACGCCAACCGCATCAATTTTGACGAGAAAACAAATTCATGACAGATGATTTTTTGAAGTCGCAGGATATATAACATAAAATATGTTATGATGACTAGAGCCATTATAATAAACGTAAATAGTAATTAGTATCAAAATCTTCACACCTTATATTATGTTGGTATCATTAAAATGACAGACAGCCGTTATTGTAACAAAGTACTTGTAGATTTCACGCTAAACAATAAACTGTAAACAATTAAACACTTGGTTATAAATTCCCTTAGCACATGCGAATATTTGTTTATGTATTACTTGGTAACTCGTTGCGTGTCAGTGTTTATTTTAACTGCATTCGATGAAATAACATCCATGAAGACGCGGGTTGGTGCTTGGTACTTTGTTTCTAAAAGGCAAACACTAAACATCGATATTGTAACTAAGCGAACCGCAAGATTGTGTGCACAACGAACTCTATATGCCTACGGTTTAGCGTAAGGTCACACTATCGACAAGCGACATGCTCTAAAGAATTTTTCAACCGCGTTCTGTAAGTCTCTCTCTTTCTCTTATATTTCACTAGCTAGTTAGGTTTTTAAGTCTCTCGGGAACCCTTTGATTTTCTGGGAAGTCACTCTCCAGATCCTCAACAATACCAATGCAAAGCAAGTCGATCCGTTGCTCCGTTACAGCGTGATTGAAGAACCACAAACCAACAAAGAAACACGTAATATTAGTAAGGATAAGGATTCTTTCTTTTTCTTTTCTTTTCTTTTTATTTTTTAAAAAGAACATTAGCCAAGCTGAAGTTGACTAATATCCTCCTATCCCCTCCAAATAAGCGGAAAGCTTGTGCTAGGAGTGGGTACGACAATAGTGCAACGGGTGGGATTCGAACCTGCAACCATTCAGTTTTCAGTCCGCATCTTTAACCGTTGGGCTTTAATTCACGCAATCACAATGACTAACTTGAAGCAAGAAAGGCACATCCTCGTACATTTTCTGATGTAGCTTGTCGTGTATATTTTACGGCATATAAAAATGTAGGTAGCCCAACAAAAGTAAATAACTAAGTCAATAAAAAATACGACGCCAGCGAAATCAACATTTCCATATACATATTATTCAACACGCACACTAAAGACGTTTTTTTGCGGACACTTTTTACGCAATCGTAGCGACACAATAGGTATAATGCCTAAGTTGCAAGAACACTTTAATAGAGATCGTGACACCGATCTTATTATTTTTTGTTGTTATTGTAAAAAGCTACCATTACTACCATACTAATACAGGGGACCGACCGGCGACCAAAGTCGAAGTTGCCACGTGATTTGGCGTAAGGTTCAACGCTCATTGGCTAGTCCTATCACCTAATCGCTTCTCAACAATTGAGCATATGACTTTTTACCAGCTTAGGCTTATATTCAGACATTCAGGTGCCCTCAAATGAAAGCATGAAGGCATTTCAGCACTACTCTAGAAAACTAAAAAAGCTTAAGCTCCTTCTTTTGGCGCTAAGCCTAGAGAGAGACTAGATCACAGCAGTATATATCAAAGATAAGATCTTTAATGTAGGGCAATATTTACATAAAACCCCGTGAAAAATATAAAACTATTTCGTGTTATTAAAATAAAAACTTTGAAGATAATTTAAAAACGGAGGCATTATTTTTTAACACAAATCGGTTAACTGTCCGCGGTCTGTCAGCGGCTAGATGCTCAGTCGATAGTGGTCAATCTGCGCGCAACCTAAGTTTTAGTTTATATCCTGGGGCCAGGGCGCCCAAACGTAAAAAGCTCTCAAGCGACAAAAAACTCAAGTTTAAATGCGTCTTCAGGTGACAAGATTGGCTTATTTTTCGTTTTTGTTATGACCAAGTTGGTAAGTGTATCAGAGAATCTCTGAAGAAAATTCTACACTAGTAAGTATAGATTCTTCTCGACCTAAATATTTCAACACATATAAGAATTACTAAAACGAAAAGTTGACTGACTGACTGATGACTGATGGGCGGATCGGATGGAAATTTGGCATACATATAGGTAGCTATTATGACGTAGGTATCCAGTAAAAAAGGATTTTTGAAATTCAACCCCTCAGGGGATAAAGTAGGGGTTTTGAAAATCGAACTTAATGTAATTAAAGTCACGTGCAAAACTAGTATATGTAGGAGAGGTCATCGACATTTTTAACCGACTTCTTACTTAAATACAAAACCCGAGCGACACAGTTTTTGCTATTGTTGGCATTGCTGACTGCACACACAATTTATAGTAGATTGTTACACAAGGGACGTAAGTAAGCTATTACAGAACAAGATCCAATTTGGCGCCAGTGCGAGCGTAGCTCGCATAGGGCGCTAATGGATCGCGTGCACCCGAGATATTTAGTCACACGAGCGAGCGCAGCGAGCGAGGGTGAATATAGTTCGAGGGTGTAATAGCTACTTGCAACCGAGGTAAGCATTCTACTTTATATCATTCTTGCGAGGTAACTTTGGACTTATCCGGCAAAAGGTTTTGCATCATTTGTTCTGCTTCAAGCAAACAAAAATCAGGCTCTCCTCCTTTATCATCATCTGATGAAGTGCTTGACATTGTTGTAAATAACTTAAATCCCTTTACGAACAAACTTCACAAACTTTCAGATCAAATGAAATGCCGTCATTTCCATTTTTTTTCGTAAATAGTTTTCCATTTTTTTTTTACGGCTCTGAGTTCCAAGGAGTTTTGCATAGTTTGAAATGTATGGAAATTAAATGCCGCCATGTTCAGTGTTTTTTTTTTTTTTCAGTAAAAAGTTTTCTTACCATTTTATAAGAAAAGAGATTGTTTACCAAGGAGTTTTGCATAGCTTGAACTGTAAAGTGAACATTACAATTAAAGCATAGTGCGACGTAATGTTGCCTTGAATTGCAAACACCAACTTACAAGGAGACTTTCCACCATAGTAATCCCTAGTTACTGAGCAAGTATGATATAAACGACATTTTAATGTGTAAAAAAATATAATCCAGTCTGGCTTTAATGGTGGTTGAGCAGGCGACCTCACTCACGTCTAGATTATAATCGCTGGAAACCACAAACAATCTAGTATTTTTTTAATTTTCGAATTTATTCCAAGTTACGTTACGTTAGAGGTTTTCTTGAATTTATGGCATTCTTGATGCAATAATGCGTTTTAGTTAATAAAGAGTGTTGGCCAATCAGCGATGATTGCGATCATCGGCAATCATTTTTGAACATTCCCATGGCTTATGATAATATAATCATGCTGTTGAACCTTATTGGTGGATTTTAAGATAAAAAATTTATTCCTTATTGACATTAAATTATTTCTCAATTATTTACATATGGAGAAAACAGGTGAACCACATATTTAATTTACAGGCTTTTTACAGGCGCCTATTAAAAAGTTGTAGAAACTGATACATTTTTAACATAAATTAATTTCTTTATCATTGTAACATTGTAATACGAAATACTTAAATTTGATAGAAGTATTTGCATATAGGAGGGCACTTATAAAAACCTTATTAACGGCAGGATCTTCGATATCAACTATTTTTGATTTAATAGTAAACAATTAATTAGCCTTTATTTTGGTTGGTTAAAAATATATATTGTAGTTTAATATACGTTCTTAATAATTATTTTGTGATTCAAAGGTCCATATTTAGAACTTCATTTAATCAAAAAATATTTCTCTACATTTCTCTACATTTCTCATTTTGTCTACATAATATTGTCCTTCCAGCTTTTGGGTCTTGATTGGCTTGATGAAGCATTGTGCCATAGTATCGTCATAATAATCAATTCGCTATGCGTACTCGGACTAGTGTATGAAACACTTTCGGTTGTTGTCGTCTGTCCGTTACGCTACATTTACGCGTGCTACGATAATATATCATTCATCAAACTCATCACCGGCTTCGAGGCCTGTCACATGTCGCGGTCACAGACATGTATTTGAAACGTATCCATCGGCTGCAGTCTTGTGGTCACGTAGTTATTTGCTAATATTGCCAAAGACATAACGAATTGCGCCATTGTAGGACAAAAAATGTAGCGTAGATTAAGCTGACTTAATTATAGAAAGTAGTCAAAATTTTAAGTTGTAAGAAGTATCCTTACTAATATTATAAATGCGAAAGTGTGTTTGTTTTGTTGGTTGGTTGGTGCATCAATTAGTTTTTTATATTTTTAAAAGCTTCTTCATGAATCTCCTATTGTTTTCCTTTACGGGGGGTGTCTCATTGCACTGCCTAGCGTCTCTGGTATTGAATTAGAGATCTCTTAAAAAGCAGAGCGTTATTTGACAACCACTCTTCTCCTCTTGTTTTTTTAAATATTATTTTTATGACTTAAAAAGAGGAAAAATGGTCACTCGATCTCTATAGCTCTAGAAGTGATCCTAAGCATTGGGAGAGGGAGTGAAAGGGAAAGAGAATAAATAGAAAGACTATTGAAATTGAGAATCATGAAATGAAACCTTAGTGCTTTTTTACTAATATAATAGGTAATCCAGAGAAATAAAGGACGGTCGGTGGATTTGATTATTATTATCTAAAATCGGTTTCTTAAAAATACGCAATTAATTTAAACTTTATCAAGAGTTCCTTTATTGTGACACGATTTTGTCGTTTACACGTTATTACTAATGTTATACTATAGATACCTTCCAATTAAAGTTACATTTTTTCATTTGATACACCGCGGAAATATTTATATTGTATCAATTTCAAAGCCTAATGAGATGAACCTTGAAACAATACAAAAAGGCAATACTCAGGCGAGTCTTATCCTTTAAATGATGATGGAATGTGTAATGCTCAAACTCCCGTAACGATAATGAATGATTAACTTGAACGCTATCTACCTTATTTGGTGTAGTTACTTCGTAGAATTCGCACGTGTTCATAATTGCTGCTTCATTTTTAGGGTTCCGTACGTTATAATGGCAAACAGTCTCGTAAGTGGTACTTCGTTGTTTGAATCGACAGACGTCCACCGCTGGACTAACCACTCCTGCAAGCAGCGCGACTGAACACGATTTTAAGGTTGTCGTATTCAATATGGCAAACTAGTCTTTGTGCTAATACCGATGGTTTGATAGACTAAGGGTCGATTTCATCAGCGTGAAATAAGCTTCGATCACAGAAGAAAAATCGAAGGAAATAAGTCTTATACTACTGATTACTGATTGCAATTAGATATGTATCTATTTGCAATCAGTAATCAGTAGCAAAATATTTTTACGGTTAATTATGTTAAGTAGGTAAGTGTTAAGTAAATGCGATCGCTCGAGAAGTCATTTGATAAATTTAGAGATCACTGTTTTCATGTAATGATACGGAACTGACATGATGTAAGAGCTAGTCGCACTTGGCTGCCTTTTTTGTGCACAGAATGCCGTCATCTCCCATCTTGTGCCTCGCATTATGGTAGCCATGGCTGTAATCATAGAGAATGTGTTATTAGGCAACAGCCGTGGCCATTGCAATTTGTATGTTGTCAGTTTTTTGTTGTCTCGCAAAGCATCCATTACCATAATATAACATTCAGTCCACTATAATTGTAGTACACCGATGCTTGCGGTTAATTTAAAAACATTAGTGAAATAATACGAGTATTTTAACATTATCTCATTGAAATGTTCTTGTTTCATGAATTATTTATGCCCGTTACTCACAAAGTACAAACACTTCTAATGAACTATATGCCATAAGAGTTTGGTTATTTAGTTTAAGAACGATCCTTACCAATATTATAAATACGAAAGTGTGTTTGTTTGTTGATTTGTTGGTTTGTCTTTCAATTAGAGAAATAGAACTACATACAAATCGACGTGATTTTTTGCCTGGGTATAGTTGGATAGTACCGCTTTCGTTAAAGCGATGGCGAATGAAGAAATTGAAATGCTTCGAATTTAATGCCACTTGTCTAGGCCTGCTGGAAAATGTATATATTTAGATGTATGTTATCTACACCTAAATTATTGTCCTTCAATCTTTGGTAAATGACCAAATCTAATTCAGCATAGTTAATTACTTTAAGTTGTATCAATAAAATTTTATACCATTCGATCACGCGCGTAATTAAATGATTTGTTCTTATGAATAGCGTGCAGTTTTTGTTTGTATCACGATATCAGATTTCTTAGTAATGGAATTTGAGGCAAAAGTTGCCGCAATTTTTTGCTGCCTCGCATATTGTTCTTGAGGAAAAAGAAAATGAAAATATAAAAATACTTTTACTATTTAAACAGGCGTTAAGAAAAAAGATTCCCATTCGAAAATTTTTTTGCAAGTACCGCTAAGGTGTGGAACACCCTTCCAGATCCGTGTTTCCTGCCTGCACCTATAAATAATTTGAGTACTTTCAAGGTAAGAGTGAATAGGCATCTTCTAAGCTAGCGCGCTCCAACCTAGACCTCATCATGCTATCCAGTATGATTGTCATCAAGCGCAAGTCTATTTAGAATAAAAAAAAGAATATACCTACCTACAATCGATATCTTCGCCGATTTTGAACCGATTTCAATGGTTAAAATCATTCGATTAATCATTTAGGTACCTACTAGTAAAAAAGTTTGGGTCGACGATACACAAAAAAATGATATAGTTTTTCCTCAATTTATTATTAAAACCGGTTTTTAAGCAATGTCAAAAAGTCTTCGACGGATGTGGTCCGAAATTCTTCATAATATATAACATTTTTTTTTTAATTTTTTTTAGTCGATGACAAGATAGTCCTTGACTTTGATCTCACTTGATGGTTAGTGATGATGCAGTCTAAGATGGACAATTTTTAGAGATGCGAGTAAAACAACAAGCAACCCCTATAGTTTGGGAGCAAATCTAACTCTAGAGTACTTGGGACTAAAAAGCTGTTATTTTGCACGGTTACTAAGTAAGTATATACCTCATATTTTCATCACACCTAAAAAGTTAAGAAATAAAACTTGAAAAACATTTATTTCTTGGGTAGGAAACCTTCTACACATAAAGCGGGGAAGATTTTTTTTAACTCGCCTATTCCATTGTACCCTTTGATTGGGGGTGTGCCATTTTTTTTGAATACATTTGCAAAATATTAGCCCAATGGTATCTACTTTACATTGGGCTAACATTGAAAGCTGTAGGTTATTTCTCAGTAATCCCCTCTCTCTTAGCTGTCCTTAAAATAAGATTTTTTTATTTCTTCCTTAGTATTTACTCATCGATATCTTCGGTACTGCTTTGTGTCGTCACTTCGAGAAAAATATTGACTCGTTAATTTTCAACGTCAGCCTTCTCATGCTAAATGATATATATTGTAGTATTATATCTGGTATGTTCCATCCATCCATCCATAATATTAGTAGGATTAGTAGAATCAATAGCGCGAAATTATGGATGTGGAGGATTCCGGTATTTTTTTTAAAATCATTTATTTAAGTAAGTATGCAAATATCTTACAAATAGACCGAACCAAGAGTTAAGTTTTATAAACTCTACTATAGGTGCCAGTATTTTAATAAGTCATTCTGGGAATTTATTTTGCATAACAATACCCGAATATAACAATACCACATTGAAAAATCATTATCAAATATTACGAACCGGTACCAAAATTGACAAAAAGTGACCTAGAACTGGAGTTCGTGTCTTTATCGCGTGAAGTAACAATTTATTTTATTTGAACAGGTGATAACGGTTCGACGTTCCCTACCTAACGTGTCTACATGTTTGTTTGTATTCGATAACGGCATGTAGATTGTGGATGTTGGAGACGGATTAACGGCTATTGTAAAGTATTTTTCGATGATGCGGCCAAGCAGAAGGGTTGATGCGATAACTTCAATTAGTTCAGGACTAGTTAACACTATTAATCGATGTAGAGCGTTGTTGTGATATAACTACGCAGTGGTGGCAGACTCCCCCACTAGGTTCACCGTCGATATATATATTATCAGACGAGTCGCAGGGAGCTTCTGGATACAGGCGGCGCAAGACCGAGTGCTGTGTAAATCCAGCAATCTATCGGTTGATGAAGAAGAAGAGATAGGAGAGTACATTGAGGTTATTAGTTAGACATCTAACTTGTTCCAGTAAATTTAACATTAACGTCAAAATAGGCGATGTTATCGGTGATACAAGATCGATATCAGACGAGTCGCAGGGAGCTTCTGGATACAGGCGGCGCAAGACCGAGTGCTGTGTAAATCCAGCAATCTATCGGTTGATAAAGAAGAAGAGATATGAGAGTGCATTTAGGTTATTAGTTAGACATCTAACTTGTTCCAGTAAATTTAACATTAACGTCAAAATAGGCGATGTTATCGGTGATACAAGAAATTGCTCAAGAGATCGTCGTTCGGTTTCTCTATAGGTTTCTCCCGTTTCGTACCTAAGTAATTAGAGCAAATAGCGAGCTCAACTTATCTTTTGTATTTATCTTAGCTCGTCCAAATAACCGATTGTCGTAATAAAACTCTCGAGTGAAAATGTTTTGGAAAAGCCTTGCTCAGACGTTGGCCTTCATTTCTAAAAAGACGTTGAACGTCTTTTTAGAAATGAAGGTCTTTTTAGGAATGAGGGATAAAAGATCCCGGGTTGGATTTCTGTTTGTGTCAAGTGTGGCGGTTGAATAAATATTTTTTTTAATTCGATGACAAGATAATCCTTGACTGCAATCTCACCTGATAGAAAGCGACGATGTAGTCTAAGATGGTAGCGGGCTAACTTGGAAAGGGTATGGCAGTGTACATTCAACCCATACCCCTAAACGGTTTCTACACGCCATCGTATCGGAAAGCTAAATCGCTTGTCTGTTAAATAGATAAATAATTTGAATGATTGAGAATTTTGATAGAAATCGATTGAGGTCGAGACAAATTGTTCTAAATTATTTGCATAAAGCTAATTAGTTTGTCTTTGCGGTGAATACCTTACCGTTTTTCTATTGGCTTAAATGCATTGTTACAGCAAGAACGCTTTAATTCAGCCAATCATTTTAATTTCGCCGTAGCCCTGGAAAGTTAGAAATGTTACTGCTACTGTAGAAGGGAAAAGGCAAAGAAGACGTAGCCCTATGCGTTGGGCCGATCAGATCAGCACTGCAATCGGAACATCTTTCCACGCCGCTCTACATAATGCGGAAAATAGAACGAAGTGGAGAAACATCGTGTGGGAGAAGGTGGCCCGTGCCAAGGATCGCGACCCTCAGCAAATGATGATGCAGGGAGAGACTATATTTAAGACTAGCAACGGTTCATACAACTTTTCGGCAATAGATTAGCAGCAAATTGGCAGTCGTGGGTTGGCATTTATAATGGGAAAGTCTAAGTATTAAGTAGCTTTTATATGAATATGCAAAATTATCTTCAAAGCTCAGGGGGGCTCAACTTAGTAAGATAAGGTAGACACTAAGGACAGGGGTTGGCTTAATTTTGGGGGTAACACCCCAATGTTTATTACGACATGTCCAAATTTCAGAGGGTGCATGGGATCTCAGATATCAAATATCTGGAATGGGCTTATATTAGCGTCAACAATGAAGTTTTAAGCTTTGAATTAATCTAATGTCAACATACACCAGTAAGCATCTCTACTATGTTAAGTAAAAGGACTTTATTATTTAAACCTTATTTTATAAATTCTACAATGTATATTTAGCTAATATTAAATAAAATATAATAATGGTCATGGATGGATGAAATTTTATTAAATAAAATTTGACATTGGACTTACATTTAAACATACATACTGAACGAATTGCTTTGAATTAAAGGTAAGTGGAAGGATATTTTTTGGTTTTGTTTCTATTTGTATGAAACTGCATCAAGCACTTTAGTTGGGAAAGCATTATTTATTTGATCAGGCTAAAATATTGCTTCAATTTTTATAAAACTGGTTCTGTAGACATAGCTTGACCTGAACTTTGACCGCAATGTTTTAGATTTGGAGCCACTCTCTGTATATGGAAAAATTTACCAAAATTTTTCCATGCTCTTACTATTTAGTATTTACTGAACAATGTCACTTCCAGCAAATTTAACTCCAGTACGCAACATTTACAAGTGCATTTAATGTTCCCAACTCCGTATGATTCACTCTTGTGGTGTGGGCGATTATGTATAATTCACCGTGGTATATATTATACAATTATATACATTATCTACATTTTGCTCGTTCTCCGTCGTTATTACATGCTAAACACATTTACACAGTCAATAAATACGGATAAAGAAGGATTAATGTTTTATCTTAAGAAATCTAATCTTAATCCTACACCTTTAAATATCTTACCTGGCATGTACTTACGACCATTAATTTTATGACATAAAATAAAGTGATGCAGGCTGCTGATTTTGATCATTCAAATCAAGAGTGTTTTTCTAGGCAAGCGCACTCTATCTAAAACTGCATCTGCACTTATCATCAACGTTATCATCTGTACGTTAGTCTGGCTAAAACTAAAAGATTTGTGTTTTTTTTTTCGTTTTTATAAGGAATGTTATAGGAAAAACCCAAAAGAACATGTGAAAAATCAAAATTGGTAACTTTGTATAGGAATCACCACGGATTTTAACAGACGGCGGGAGCGAAGTTGCGTCTATAAGATAGTATTTAAAAATATTAATGGAGAAGTTTTAAAGTAGTGCTATCCTTTTCACAATGTTTCCTGTTGTAAAGTAGATGTAGTACATATTTACATTTAGAGATGTCAGTTACAATAGAATTAGCAAAAATGTAATATTTATTAAAGTAAGTAGGTATCATGCAAAAATGACGTAAGATCAGAAAGCACTTCAAAGATTTACTTGACGTGTATAATGATGAATGAAATCCACCGTGAATGCCGCATTAAATCTCTCCAACATTTGAATGAAGAGTTGCAAACATTTGCGAATATAAAATGGCATTGAATTATAATACTGTTATCATTCACATGCAAGAGATATTACGACACCCACTCTCGGAGACCTGGTAAATCCAATTCCACCCCCAAATACCGGTTTGGCGATAAAGGTGCCTCTCACCACCGTTAGTCATTGAATTAATCTCGTTTATGATTGAGGAAAACCGTTGTTCATCTCAAACCAGCGTCGACTCACTCCCAGGGTTAGAAGAAAAAACAGTTTTTTTTTAAATTTTATAAAACAAACAGTTCAAATTGTTTTAAACAAGTGATTTTTTTAAATTCTTTTTAGTTTAGGGCATTATTTCAAATTAATTCGACCTATAATGTTTCATTTCTAGACAAGATCTTTTCAAATTCGTCATAGTAAATTAAATATTTGCAAAAACTAACAATGGATAAACATTTAATTTATGTTGCGTATCTCTAATCAATTCTGAACGCTGAACGCAAAAATGAAAAACAAAATCTTTTTCTACGAAAGGGTGTCCCCTGGAAAAAAAATACTGAACGCTTTTCAGTCATCCTGTATGTTATAACTAATGTTGATTTTTAAATTGGGTGACATAGGGACTTTCCTCGTGGGACTATACCGGCGGGGAATTACCGAACTATGAATTGTAGCACCACCACCAGCAATGTAGTACCACCACCGCACAGGTTCTAACACTAAAAACACGGTTTAAATTTAAGCTGTAAAACAGTTAAAGTAATATTTGTAGCACAGGCACCACCTGTTTGAGGCACCACCAATGCGTTGCCGGCTTTTAAGGAATTACCTATATTCAGAAATTATAGATACTCCTAACAGAGTAGAACAATATATACGGCTCACGAGTGTTCAAAGTTTGCTTTCAAACAAATAAAAGCTCGCCACAGTTAAATACTCTCCTGATTATACAATACCGGCAAGAAGTGAAAAATGCTCTGCCAGACAAATTATTCGCATTTGTAATCTGGTTACTTAGTATTTGTAAGTATATTTGTTTAAATATTTAAATCTGAATCTGCGCTGTCAATGCCCTGCGATGGATGAAAGACGGCAAACGACAGAATTAAATAAATGCCGATACAATTAACTACACAGTGAGAGGCTTGTTGGACGATAGTTAATTATTCTTGTAAAGTCATTTATAAACTGATTTACTGCTCTTATGAGCAATCGGTAATACAAGTTGAATGTTGTAGACTGTTCGGTTATCGCAGGTAAGAAGTGTGTTTACAAGATACTAAGTTCGAATTGTACGGATAAGAAAAGTAAGTACGTAAGAAAAAAAATTAAATTAAGGTTAACAGAAAATGAGATAGATATACAATTATACATAATTATCTATCTTCTTCTATATAATTAAAAAATTAACTAATGCTGTTTGTACAATTTCTGTAAGAGTCCGAATTAGAAAGAAACAGTGCCGGAAAAATCTTCGAGAGAACTGAACGAACCCTTTTTGCTATGACATTTTTTGTAGTAAAGATCATACTTATCTTGCTTGCTCTATCTTACTTGTACTTATTCGAAAACTTTGGTTTTGATTTTTCAGGTCCTATTTTATGTTTTAAAGGTCACCTCATAAGGAAGTCTGTTAAAAATAAAAGTCTATAAAATGTTCTCTTTCGTAGTTATATTTTATTTTGGCCCCATGGGGAAATAATTTACATAATGAAAGTTAGGTACAGTGGGACTCGATACGAATGGAATAATAGGTACGTGTTACCGAACAGGAAACGTGATTATAATTAATTACAGTGCATTGTACCTGCTTATTGTTTTCTATCTAGCATAGTGGGCGTAATTGGGTTTTCATTTTTGTTCAATTTTAATTTGATATTGGTTTTCTTTTTTACAATTCCAAGGAGATAGATCATACTACCTACTAGTTACCTATGCTTACATACTCGTAACTTTCTGAATATTATTTTGTTGTTGATATAAAATTTTCTTTCTAAAAAGTTCTTGAGCCACCAGACAGAATCCGCTTGCTTGCTTTAGCATATCCATTTTGCGTACTCATAAGCTTGCAAAACCTGTTTCAAAGTAGTGTTTGCTCAAACTGCATAAACATCAGCCCCTATAACGTCGGATTACATCAATATGCACAAAGGGGTGACGTGACAAGGGAATTAAAATGCAACCCTTCCAATGCTTGTTCAAACTGAAGCCTCGTAAACCCCTGCGATCGTCCTAATCACTTAATAGCGTATTTGTGTCGGGATAATTCTAACAAAAGACGGCTTTTGCGCCAGCTACGGCCATTTTAGAAATGAATGAGTTGATTTTTTCGTATTTTGCATATTTAAAAAACTCATTGTTGCTATTTTTATGGGATAATTTCATTACGATTACTTTAGTACAATAGTCTCGACTACCAATCCCAAATCTATGTAGGAATGAGCTCAAAGTAAACACAAAATCAACTTGTTTATTTTAAATATCTTTAACACTTCTTAACTCTTATTCTATGTGCACACTGATTCGCCATCTTCCTTTTTATATCCCTTCACTCTTACTCTCCCAGTTCATTTATCCCTTTCACACACTCTTACATTCCGTTTCTCACAGTTTACTACAGTAAAATTTATTTTTGGAAATTATCAATAATAATAACCGTGTAAAAGGAATATGAATTAATTCGAGTCGTTTTAAAATAATTTATCGAAAAATAGATATTTCCTTCTACCAAGTATTAATAGCAAATACTTCCTCGGAATTATTTTTGCAACAAAACATACGTAATATGGTTTTATTCTTATCTCTTCAAAAGAATAACTGCTGAGTTTTAGCTGTTTTCCGCTCAGCAGAATTTACTTTGGGAACTGTTGATAGAGTCTTGACTTATGACCTTATGTAATAATAAGTGCCTCGTGTAAAGTATCTAGACACTAGACCCCATGAATTAAATGATTGAGATAGATACACTGTAAAGAATTTCTGCAGTTAATCTTTGTATCTTATTTCAAAATCTTTGTAGCATTTTGCTAAACCTTTATAAGCTGTCAAAAATGTCGTTTGGTTCGAGCTAACAAAACAATTTAAATTGAACATTTAGGTCGGTCAGTAGATTTATGGTTTTAAACAATTTACCATTGATAAATTGTACGGAAGTTTTAAGTTATTGTATTTATTTACACTCTTCGATCACACGAAATTTTACACTTAACTAAGGTTTTAATTTTATCGAGCGAATAATATGAATCATCGATTATAATGACAAATCATTAAAGATTGGTTTCGAAAAGTAGAGAGAAATAGAGAGGTAGCACATTTTTATCATATTGCAAAGTAATATTATGGTTCTCCCCTTCTGATGATGTTTTTTTTTTTTACATTATAAAGCTTACTTACAAGCTTCTACTAAATTGATTAGTGTTAGACAATTAATGACGATCATTTATTTACTATCATAATCTATTGTCTGGATCTTGGATTAGCAAATCAAGATATTAACAAATGGGCTAAAGTGATCTGTTATTAGGTTCATGTATGTATTTGGATATTGTTTTAGTATTCATTCAGAATTTCCAGTAGGTAACGTTTTTTTTTCTTAAAGTAATAACGAAATGACGAAGTCTAATTTGTCAGATTCGATACTTTCTTCTTAGATCATTCATGCTCTATGTGCCGTATTGTTGTACAGAAGTTATTTAAAAATAAAGTTGGATAATATGATTTATGTTTATAATCGATTTCTATTCTCATGTTCAAGATCATGATTTTTAGCAAAGATTGCCTCATCGTTTCTTACATGAACGGTTTTGAAGAATAATCCTCCAAATTTTTAACCTCTTTTCCCGTCTTTTTACGACAATAACATGTCCTATAATAGGGTAAGGATGCCGAATATGAGATGGTTGCCAAATATGAGATAGTTAGGTTTTGGCAAAACTAATCGCCGCAGCTATTTGGCGATACTGTCACCAGAAGCCACGTGGCAACAGACCGAAACATGTGTTGGTGCTTCCCAGTTCGAGGCGAAGTCAGGTTGTGTACGTGCGGATTTTTACGAAACCACAAAACACGATTTTTGACACCAAATATTAACGAGGTATGTTACAACTTTATAGTCACACTAAATGATTTAAATTTACAGTCATTGTATCAGTTATATGATTAATTTTACAATGCATTTGCAGTTTAGTTGTATTTTCTTCGTCAAGAAATAATAGGCAGCCTAGTTTTTAAATTTGGGTGTTTTCCTAATATGAGACACGTGGGGGCTCCTTAAATGAGATATCTCATATTAGGATGTATAGAAATACGACTATTTAAAAACCTCTTTTTCTAGATCAAAGAGGACCTAGGACCACGATGCCATAATATGGGCCGTGAGTGCAGTGCAAAGCAAACAAATACGTTACCTAATAGCGTCAAAACTTTTGATGTTCCTAAGAGTATCCTAGAACGTTATGTCAAAAAAGATGCTAATGCAGAAGTATTTGTCTAGGTTCATGGGAAGACCTCCAGCTTTTTCTGACTATTTAGAAGCAAAAATAGAAAAATATTGTAAAGCTGGACTAACGATTTTAAGGGTTACATCTATATCGACCGTAGCAATTAACAGTGTCGGATCTACATTTTAACGATTTTCATTTTATTGCATTAAAGGTCTTAGAATAAAAATAGCAATGCCCCCACCAATTATGAAACTTTTCAAATCAACCAACCATCTTTGGTTTTTGCAAGTGCAAAAATTAGGTATATTGACTATTCTTCAATTTTCACATATTTGAAACTTTGAACGGCCGTACCCTAAAGTAGTGATTTTTCACATACGACTATGTTAATTGCTACGGTCGATATCTGAAGAACATCAAGCACTTGGCACAAGCACATGATAATATATTATTAAGTTGTTACTAAAACCTTTTTATTTAGTAGTACGATGTTGTAGATTAATAAATATAGCCAATAAAAAGTTTTTTTTAATTGATTTCTTTTCTTTTTCTCTAAATCTATACTATCTCATATTTAAAACCCTTGGTATCTCATAATAGGAGACCATTTCCCTGAGACGTAATTTCTGACTTTTCTAATATTATCTGATATAACAAAAAAACTATTATACCTAGCACTAAACGGTCTTTCAAGGATAAACTTCATTAAATACTTATCGAATATAAGTAATTTTTATAGTCATTAGGGCAATAACTTATTTTTTATGGCCGAATATGTAAATGGTATCTCATATTCGGCATCTTTACCCTATATGTTGCCAGTTAGTGATTAAAACGACGATATCACTTCGTATACTATACTTTACTGCGTATTATTGCCTGAAACAGGTTTGGCGAAGTGTATCGTCTATTTGTCTACGTTTAAGAGCTCCTTTTCATACATGCTTATTTGTCGTCATCTCAATTTACAGACGTTAAATGCTGGTAACTTTCACGGTCCTGTGTCGCTTGGATCCTGTAGTTCCCTATAATTTGTCTTATGTAGTATGTTTACCTGGTGAGGCGTCTGCGTACACTTCTATTTCCGGTGCAAAGTAGCCATTCCAGCCATTGGGCTCCAATATCTATAGGTTCTTTTAACTATGTTCCATGTCCATTACCACTTTGACTCCGTAACCCGTTGAGCTACAAATATATCCACTGATATCATCACTCACTATTCATGTTAATATATTTTGGTACCGGCTTGCCAGCAGTTATCAACCTGTCATGCTCGGCAAGCATAGTTTATGAAAAGGAACTAATGATCGAAGGAAAGTTTTTCCGTCTATCAATAGACTTTATTTTGAAGAATGGTTTTGGAATAAATGCCAAAACTCGCAAATTATCCTCGGTCGTGACTCAGGTTTGAGCAATCATTGAAACGCAACGCTCATCAAATGCCTCGCCAGTCGCTTTGCTAGCGCCTAAAGTGTTGTTTAGCAATGGTGTCAGTGGCGTCGATAATGGGATACGAAATGGGGTTCGCTTGCAAAATTATAAACCAAACGAACGTGTAGAACTACAGACAACGATGTGGATAAGGCGAGCTTTGATTGTGCTCGTTTTCTCTGCGCACAATGTCCGTAAAGATAAAACTTTGTATAGGTAAATAACGTAGGTTCTATTGCAATATTAGAAAACACTGTTTATTATTTACTTTAAAATCAATAGTGCTTGTCTCGTTTTTCGTCTTGCATTTGCGACATTGTTTTAGTCAAGCAACTTTTTCCATCGGAGGTTGTCAGAAGTATTTTTCATCTAACTTCTTAATTTATTATGATTTTTCAGTTCATCAAGTCTTGGTTAATCTTTCTGTGCTGCATTTTCGTTGCGATAACTTTAAGCGTTACCTTTAGATGCTTTGTTACATAATACCGATAGCTAATGTGCTGCGCTGTTGTATTTTATTACAACTTTAATGCAAGCAGATCAGAAATCAGCAACACCTCCGCTCGTGCCTCAAATACAAATCAAAAGAGGGACGTGACTGGCATCCGAGTGCATCGGATTTGAATAAATAAATCACGTCGGTTCCATCCCGGCTTATTTGTTAGCACTCGAGAGAAAGGCGTTCGATTCTTCGTCTAAAACGCAATCGTAAACAAAATCTAGCTTTTACCGCTTCAATGGTTGTTCTAGCCACGTGTTTATTGCCGACTGGTCAGAACAAAAAGCAAGCCTTCAGTTGGAGAGGAAAGATACGCAGCGTTCACCTATGCCAAACTATAGGACCATTAGGTCAAAAAATGTATCAAGGGATTGTTATTGAAGTGTAAAATGCTTACCTAATTGATGGCAGAAAACATTGATTTTTTAAGTGGTGTGAAATAATGTATATTTATTTCATTTCATTTTCATATGGGGACAAAAGATAAGCAGTCACAATCAACGATTATAAAATAATGTTCTGAATAATACAGTGATTTATGGCAACTAATAATATATCATGCATAACATATCTGCTATTAATGAAGAGAATGTTCAATTTGATCTTGTATTAATAATTTTTTCTATTGTATCTCCATCATGTTCTAGTGTCACACAAAGTGACTGAATGAACGTTTTGTACTGGATGTGAGCCAGGGCAAATTCCACAAGCCAAGCAATTATACGAGCCATATCAGCTTTGCACATAGCTTCTACCAGTTACATAGTATCCTCTCTTAGGTGTGTTTCTGAAATGTGTAAGGCAGCTGCAAATTGACTGACCATTTTCCTTGACCTTAATCTGTATAAAGAGCTTCCTTTCAATTTGAGAAAATAACGTAAAATTTTTGTCTTTCGATGAAAGTAGTTGCATTAAAGCATCAACAGAGACACCAAATCACAACACACAATTTGGTCGACAGCCGACTTTTGTAGAAAGAAGAAGTATTTGGGATAGCCGGCCTGAATCAGCTCAGCCTCACTTTCAACTGTTTTCAACCGACGAAATAATGGAGGAGTTTATCTTTTCCGCTGGTATCTTTTTTTTTGATACTAGATGATGCCCGTGAATTCGTCCCGCGTCCGCATGAATTAAGATTTTTTTCCAGGATAATAATAGTCTATGTGTTAATCCTGGGTATAAGCTATCTTCATTTCCAAATTTCAGCTAAGTCAGTTTGTTCTTTGTGGCGTGAAAGAGTTATAAGCATCTATCCATTCACATAAAATTTCCCATTTATAATATTAGTAAGATAAGATATAAAAAAAATTATACCTAATGAATTAAAAACTTGCACATTTTTAGAAGTCTTAAAAAAGAAGAGTTTTGAAGAATGTGAAAAAGTGTCAAGGAAATTGTAGGAACGTAGGTACTGCGAGCAGGTAAGTTGCTCCTGGAATAGTAAAGAGGTTACTCATTTGTTGAAAGTTGAAACGTGTCGGCACCCGATATATTGGATTATCTGTAGATGGTTTAAAGGGTGGGTATTTCATTTCCGGTTCATGCTCGTGCTCGCTCCTATCTACAGAGGCATCGGTTGACAGCGACGCTATCTGCACCGCATTCACACCATCGCAATGATCTGCAAGATGCTATTTCGTGACTGGGCAAAGCCGAGTCCTAACATGAGGTTCATTGTATGATTTTCCGTATGTTTTCGTAACTGCTCTTTGAATAGTTATCGCACATTATTAGTAAATAAACCATACACTCTTTACTGGATTGTTTTTTCCCCTATCTGACAAAATGTGCATTCGAATAACACAATATTAGTCTTTTAAATTGTACGGTTTTAGTTTTTTAATTACATATTAGGTAAACTGCCAATTCTATCCGAAATTGGGACATTTAAACAACTGCTGACAGTTCTGGTTTGGGAAACGTATCAAGATTCTGATTTAGGTGATTCTTACGCGCCTTTATTTTCATAAGCTCAATAATTTCTTCCAATTATAAGCATGAAAGCTGTTATTATAACGCTAACTAGGTCTTGCTGCAATATTTATCACTGATCTATAGTGTAATTTTCAAGTCACTAATTTTATCCTGTTGTCTATCATTGTGTTGCAACTCTAACTAGAAACTGTCCGCGACTAGTAAGGGCATTTCACCATAGCCAAGTAAACTTTAACCGATGGATAAATTTGACATTTGGACAGTTATAGTGTTGGCAATCTGTTAAAACGTCAATTCGTCGGTTTAAAACTATTAGGCAATTGTGAAATAGGCCCAAAGTCTAGTTTGCACTTATTTACTAACAGGCTACTGATACCGTTAAAACTTTTACCGATCGCTAGTTTTGATTATCTTCGTTTCATTAGATTTTAGCTTTTGCTCGTGACTTTGTCTACTGGAGTTAAGTTTTCTTAATGCATTGCCTACCCACCCTATGTCGCTTTCCAGTTTTTCATCTAAACTATGTACATGCAAAAAATCTCGTCGATCCGTTGTTCCATTGTTTGAATCAACAAACAGACACACTTTCGCATCTGTTATTATTATCGCATATATTAGTAACGATATTTTTTTTATTTTATTAACCTTACAGTATTTTTTCATAATTCAAAAATACCATTCTCCATACCTCCATACCATTAAAATTTATCATCCCAATAAATAAAATAAAATAAAATAAAATAAAATAAAATAAAATAAAATAAAATAAACCTTAACACTTAATACCTACGTGAAACGCTACATTATCACTTGTCATAGTGTTATCTGTATCAAAACTCGTGATCAGTCTACGACCCTACGTCTGACAATCACAAGGGTCATCTAGATCATTCAACAATGACGTCGTTAACGCTACCGTTAAATGCTTGATGTGTTACACTTCTCCATTGAAAACTTAAAGCCCTTATCTGAATTATCTATTGACAAGAAACTTACGTCTATTCTATACTTTAGATCATTTATTTATTTTAATTACTTATATGTTTAGCCTATTTTATGTTTAGAAGCAACTGTAGTTTTATCGCTACTTTGTGGTGAGTATTACTGTAGTTAAGCGCTAATAGTCCTTGTAACCCAAATTTTTTTTTTAATTTATTGATAAATTTAGGTACACAAATAAGCTTAAAAATACTGTCTCGCCAAACTGGTCAGCCAGTTTGATGGCGAGCTGGCGCTCTTATACATAAAAATTAAAAACCTAATGCACCTAATTACAATTTTGACAACAACTTAACTAAACTAACCATTAAAAATAATCAATAAATAACTAACCATTAACAATAGTCAATCAGTGAAAGAGTCCTTAATAAAAACCTCTTGTAACTAAACCCGTCTTTGAATAAAAAATCTGTATTAAAATACGATGACCAATCAGTCAAACTTCTAACACCTCTTTTTTGCGTGCGGGGTTAAAATAGTATTACCGAGGAATTAAACTGTGGTATTGGAACTACATCTATTGGGAACATTGTCATAAATAGGCTTCTGGTTTTAAATGATACGATCTACCGCTATTGTGATTGAAATAATATGGTCTCAGATATTCGCTGCTGCTCAACGGTATACTCGGATATGGTTTTAACAGCATTAGTGTCATGTCAGTCGGTTATTATTATTCTGTTAAGCACCTCGAGGAAGATTAAAAGCGATTGATACGAAGCTTTGAGTACATTCGTTCGTTAAGTAAATATTTAAATGATAAAGTGCTCGGTAAAATATAATATTGGTTTTTGCAACCCTAGCTCACAAGAGCAAAAAATCTCTGCATTATTCATTTTCAATCTGCATCGCTCATTTCCATATTTTCTGTTTCAACCCTGATTTGATATTTCTCCTTTTACTTCTTCTTTTTTATAAACCGATAGACGTCCACTGCTGGATAAAGGTCTCTTGTATGGACATCCACAGGTCTTACGCCGCTGGAATCAAGCGGCTTCCTGGGACTCGTCTGATGTCGGTCCACGTAGTGATGAGTATGGCAACAATGTGTCACAAAAACACATAAACAAATGCACTTTCCGGTGCGGTATCGCTAGTTCAGCACCACCTCAATGACCTTGAGTGCTTCAAACCATGTGCGTCACCCATTACCACTACAGTTTCCCGACGCGTTGAACTGTGTTGGTAACTTTGGTTCTTTTACAGATCATTTTTGATTCGACCTATACTATTGATAAAGAATTTTTTTTTACGCGAATGGATCTGTATTCTTTGAAACACTCGGTCACAATACAAAGCAGTAAATATTCCGCGGGTAGCTTATCGCGACGTGTCGTGTAGAATGACGTTTTGCATGTTTGCACAGCTTATCAAACCATCAGGTTTATGAAGAAAAAACTCGCGTGCGACAACTGAATCTTATTATGCGTTTTGAGGAGTCATAAATTAAAAATAATTTATGAGGACATGTTGTGATGCAGATTGCAATATTTAGCACCTATGCCGTGACATTGATGAGATATTTGTGTACTTCAAGAAGTGAAGTTAAGAATAGAACAGAATAATTTTTTATTCAAATAAACTTTTACAAAGTGCTATCGAATCGTCAAATGAATCTACCACTGGTTCGGAATGCCGTTCCAGCCGAGAAGAACCAGCAAGAAACTCGGCGGTTGCTTTCTTAAAGTCATCTTCTAAGCTTTTAAAAAAATTGCCGTGGCTAAATGACTGACATACAACGCTCTAGCTTACGTACTGTAAAAGCTTAATAACCCTATAACCAATAAGTGAGCATATACCAATTCTTAGAAAACATTAGGCAACCCACAAAAGGATAAAGCACTTTTTAATAAAACGCTATGAATAAATCTCATTTACGCTTGCAGTTTATGTAAATCACCTAGCCCTTAAAGGCTTGGCCAGAAAGAAAGCGCGACGTCGACGACGAGATAGCTCATACCCAGGACACATAGGTCACATTTTATCCCGGAAAATTAATGAGTTCCCGCGAAAATAAAAAAAACCTTAATCCACGCGGGCAAAGTAGCGGGCATCATCTAGTTAAATACATGAGTTTTCTTTCTATCCAATGTTTTTTTTAGACTAGCGCTTGACTGCGATCTAACCTGATGGTAGGTCTTCACTTAGGCTGCATCTTTATGTAGCCTAAGATGGTGCGCGCTTGCCTAGAAGATAGATGCCTATTCACTCTTGATTTAATCCAATGATCCAATGATCCTTTCTATTGGATATGTATAGAAGCTGCGTTGGAGACACCGCTTCCGCCGCACGTTTTGTACATCCAAGCCTCAATAAAGGTTACTCGGCTATTCTCAGGGGTGGTCTCGTAAAGTCCCGCGGGCCCCGACCCTCGCGTGTGAGCGCCTTGGCTCCTGATAATTACCTGTGACTTGAATACTGATTGCTACTGTTTAGGGGAACTACAGACGTCACGCTAGTCCGTCTGGAAATTAAATGCCAAATAACATAAACATAAAAATTCTTTTTAACCGACTTCCAAAAAAGGAGGAGGTTCTCAATTCGTTCGAATCTTTAGTTTTTCTTTTTTTTTATGTATGTTCCCCGCATACTCGAAGACGCCTGCAAAATTCTTTTTTTTTTGTTTGAAATGGTAAGGATAAACTTTCCAGCTGGTCCCATTGTCTTCAGGTCAGGATCTGATGATGGGATCCTGGAGAATTCGAGGGAACTCTTCAAATTTCATAGACACTATTGATAATCTTTGTAGAGCGGACGAAGAAATCAGCTATTTCAATGTAATTTCTAATGCAGAAATCATTGTAAGAAGAAGTAAGTGGTAAGGATGTATTATAAGAATCCCCATTATGAGTAAATAAGTGAGTGCACTGATTAATTTACTTAGTACCAGATAACAAAACAATGCAACATAAACGTTTAGTTAATTCTAGCTTAAAGAAATAAAAAAATTAGAGCATTTTTCAGAGCTCTTGAGAATAAAAAAGGATAGCCGTAAACGTAGATTTTGTCCTTACGGATATGGATGCTGATAAAGTCATGGACTATTTCAATGTCTAATTTATAATGCAGTAATCATTGTAAGTCATTACTCAAGAAGAAGAAAGTGGTAAGGATGTATTATAAGAATCCCCATTATGAGCAAATCAAGCGCTGCGCTGGGTTGCTCGGTGCACTTAGCTCTAGCGTATAGAATCTAACCTAATAATAACTCGCACGGCTATAATTGTACCATCGTGATACTGAATTAATAGAAAAGCTAAAGTCATTATTCTCGTGAAGCGGAGCAGATAATAGTTCCGGTGTTATTGGAAAGGTATATTGGGCTTGTAATTGAAAACCGAGGTAAACGGTATAATTTAATTGTAACGAAGAATTAATAAAAGTACTACAATATTTCCTTCACTGTAGAGTAATTGCTTTCAATATGTATAGTCGTATAGGTTAACTTTATAGACCAAACATTTCAATTTTATAGTACATTACTGCCGCGGCCAGCAAAAGAGGCATTGATTGATGAACGTGTAAATGTGGGCCGAGGCGAAGCCGAGGCACACATACGTTAGTCCATCAATGCCTAGTTGTGGCCAAGGCTTGTATAGTATTTTTCTCAAATAATGCGCGGAAATTAAAGCTTTCTATTTGCAACAAGGTTTGCAAGCTAGTTCGAAACTTAAATAAAACCTTTGATAAGTTACCTCCTTGGTTGCCATGGTTGCCTTGCCGGCGGAGTACAGCAATAATGTCAAAATAATGCTCACATTTCCAAGCATGTTTGAGAAAATTTTATTAAGCTATTGTATAGCTTCTATCGCGGGCCAGCGTGGAGACCGAATCCAGAAATTCCGTAACGAAAATAACCTGACACGGGACTCCTCTACGGTGAGCCGCTAGATGGCGTATTTTTTATCAACGCCATCTAGCGGTGAGCCGCTAGATGGCGTTGATAAAAAATGCTATGCAATAGCTTTACCGCGGCAGTCCCCGAGTGCAACACGTCTTTTTTATTTATTTTTATAGTTGACTAAATCCCATCAGATTAGATCATCAGGTGAGATTGGGCAGTAAGTGACGATGTAGTCTAAGATGGTAGCAGGCTAACTTGGAAGGGGTATGGGAGTGTAAACCAAATCCATACACCTATTCAGTTTCTACACGCCATCGTATTGCTATCGACTTTTAATACTGATCCCTCCCCGTACAAGAATTGTAAAGCAGTTATAGTATACCACCGAAATAAATATTAATAAACATCAACCTCAGCAAAACAGTTTTACTAGAGCTAGATTTTGTAGAGCGTTGACGTTTTGTTGCTTTGTAGGACAGAGACGACGCTATACAGCAAAAAAGTCAGGCAATGTTATGTTAATATTTGACTTGACAGCGACTAAAAGGATCAGGTAAAACCATCTATCTGTTTTTTGTGTCGTTCATGACTTAGATTAGGATATCAGATTACTTCGAACCTCCCTTATCTGGAGGGACGTTAATGACGACATTAGTTTTAATTTAATCCTCTAAACGGATTATTTATAATGATACGAGTGCTTTCCTGGGAATAACTTGTCGAGTTATCGGAAAGGCGGAGATTTCAAGAACATCAGGTATTTTTGCTCTTAGACGTACGTCTATGTACAAGCCACACGAGTTGTAAGGGCCACTTTTTCTATCAAGTAGATAAAAATGTAAATTTCTTTTGATTTAGTCTCGTTTGATAAAAGTGACAAAGATTTATTTCTCTTTTCTTTGTTTTTCCTTTTTTTTACATGACTCTTTCCTTCATCTTTTATCGCATGAAATTGCGGCCCGAATATCTCTTGGCCAGAATATTTCGGAATTCAATGGTGAAGCCTCTGAATGTCTACAAAATTAATTAATAGGTACGCATTGAAACTGCGAAAGTTATGTCTAAATCGGATTAGTATTTAAAAAAGATTACAATAGAAGTTTGTAATTTTCTTGACTTCCAAATAATCTAACCTTAGTGCGTATGGTCCAGTAAACTTTTCGATAGCTCCGTTAAACATACCATTTTTAAACGGTTTTTTATCAGTAAGTACATTCGGATTCCTTTCTTTATCGATACTACTCGTATTATAGAGTTCAATTTTCCAGTATCTATGCAACGGACAAAATACCGGTAGTGAAATTGATATAAAAACCAATCTCGTTCGAAAAAGGAAATGAGAAAATATCCCCCCGCAATTACCCCACGTATAGAGATGTAAGTACAATTTGTAGGAAAATTGCCTCTACAGGCTATCATCGCGAAGGAGCGTCGGGCCAGGCACGCGACCCCACATAGAAACGGCTAAAGGAAAAAGATTCTTATTGCAGTGACTTAGAGTGCACAATTTATTTTGTCGTAGCTAATTCATAAGAAGTGAAGCAGTGTTTTGGAGGGAAGTAAGAAAAGGAGGGTTATTATCTTATGCAAGTTGGAGCACCCTGATTAAGACTGTCAATATTTTTTCGTTTGGCTACCTCGTTTTTTGCAACAAAAATCTCTTCATTTTTTTGCTAGCATACTAGCATTTAGGTTTTAAAAATCCCGCTAGAACTCTTTGATTTTCCGAGATAAAAAGTTGCCTGTCACTCTCCAGGTCCTATGTGATTAAAGGACAAACTAAAAAGCGACAAATAAACACTCTTTCACATTCATTATAATATTAATAGAGACTAAGGTTCAGTCAATTTACACTACCGCTGTTGTCAAATACTTAAGTTGGCTTTTAAGGTAACTTACCTGAAAATAGTAATTTTTTAAGTACCAAAGTTACTTATAATACTGATAAAAATTGGTTAAAGATAATGAGCTGCTATACTATATCAGGCGGTGCTAATGCACTCAAAATATTTCTGCAAATAAGCTTTTTGTGTAAATCTTTCGCGCTTATCGACAAATAAATTGTTAGTTACACGCGCTTACTCGGTAAACAAGGCGAAGTGTAAAAGATACGATAAAATAAAGGCTTTGTTTGAAGTGTTTATTGAACTGAACTGCTCTCACAAGGTCTGTAACCCTGGTACGAGTGTGCGCGCCTCGAAAACTTTGTTGGTTTTCGTGATTTGCGTGATCTTGTAGTAAATTTGACCTTGAACTCTATTTTTAAGTCGTCGTTCCGAAAAATTATGTGCAGCTGAGTCACACGTATTTTTTCTCTGTAGATATAGGTATTTATAGAGGAAGTTCACGGCGAATTTCGTTTTCATCTTAAAACTCGCACTAAGGGTACAGCTTATAAGTGTGCCGTTTCGTTCGTCTCTATAGGATTTGCAATTGCATTGTTAATTTGGTAGGAACGACCTTGCGGCACGCTACCGCTAGGCCTTGTTCCTTAGCTAACTACATATTATTAGGAACTGGTTTTACATAAACTGTACACTAGTCTAATATTATAACTTATGATGCAATGACCCGTTTCAGTTAAAACTCGGCTGAGTTAGTTGTGTCATTTGTGTAGTCTTCTCAGACCAGAGAGCGTTTGGAACCCTCGTAGTAAATTTTTTTTTGTAAAATTTTTTTCTCAGTATTGAAAGGATGGACGAGAAGCAATGGTAGTTATCACCATTACTTGGATATTGAATAAAGACGTTTTTACAGATTGCCAACACAAAGCTGCCAAAACGTCTTTATCCGTGTGTATAGCCCTTATTAAACAGTAAGGCACAGTTGCTTCAGCAAATAACAGACACGTACCCGTTAAACATTTTGTTACAGAACAAAATGTCAAAGAAAACCATTTTAACGAATGTATGTAACGATAAAAAACGGTTTGAAACAACCGAGCCTTAAACAAACTCTATACAGTACAAATATCTGGTTCATAAAAACGTTGACATCAGTCAAACAGTAGAGCGATAAGCCGGCTATGTCCCGGATACGTTTAATTAACATGTTATGAAATCCTTCACTAGCCGGCTCGATTGACCGGCCGCGGCCAGGCCCAAATAAACCGGCTAATTGAGGTAAACGCTTTTGTTTACCTAACATAGCTGAAAATTAAACCATTTAATTTGTTTGTTTTGGTCTGTATTTACCTAGCATAATATTATCATTACTAGTACTATTATAAATGATCATTATATGAAAAGTCATGTTCTTAAGCTTATCAATTTGATCATTAAGTACCTACTTACTTTCCCTCAGGCTTAAACGAAGTAGAGCCACTTACGGTATTATATTTTATTTGCTCATGTGGAAGGCTGAGGATCTCAAAATTAGGCAGAAAATATTTCTCTAAAAGGAAAAATAATAGCGTAATGGCATACCAATATCTACATAAGTATAGGTAAGCTAGTAATAAAAAAGAAACAATGAACATCCTTAACATTTTTAAATCTAACTAAGTAAATAATTTTATTATTAAAAAATAACTCTGGAGTCTGGTGACATATTTCTTGGAAATACATATAAGCAAATCGTTTTTAAAATAAAAAGAATTGCGCACCTTTCTCTGAAAGAACGTGCAAACCTTGCTTGCTAGCTTGACTACTCCATGGAATTATAACAAATTAGTTTGGATCTATTCTGATTAGCAAATCACTTTTGAAGAGTTTACAAGTTTGTTTTAGTGTTTGATATTAATTATTCTTCTAGAATATTTTTCTTCCGCATTATTACTGTGAGACTACTTTGTATAGAGATAAAGTAATATTACCTACAGTATAAGTTAAAAATAAATAAAACTTATACTTACTTATTTAAATTTTTATTGCAATCGAGAGTTTATTGCTTTTTTTTTGTTGTGCTATTCAAATGGGGTTATCAAAAAACATCTGGGAATGAAGCGCTGTCTGCCTTTAAATACTTATTTAAGTACCTAATTAAAATACTTATTTACCTAATTATACTTTTGTTCATGAATAGGATTTCCTACAATATTTTGATTTCGGATCAGGCGCGGCGCGGCAGTAGTCCCTTTAGAACAATTGAATATAGAGTCTTGACTTGTCTTAAGTTTTTTTATTTTTTGAATTTCCTAATGCAGAATGTAGATAGATGGAATGTAGCACATGGTATACTGAGAACTATAATGACTGTAATTATTGCAAAGGTTCTTTTTATGGAACACAAAACGGAGCAGACGCAGCGACGCCACACAAAAGTGAAAGACACGACGCACGTGCGCTAGTTTCGCTACCGAGTTCCACGTCGTTTACATAGATGGCGCTGCTCTGAAGAACAGAAAAATATTATTTACATAATTAATTAATTTATAGAACTACATATTCAAGTTATTTGAAACAAACTTAAGGGGGGGGTAAGGTATTAAAATTTTTTTTTTTTCGATTTTTTTATTATTTTTCTAATTGAATGTATAATATCTCAAAAAGATTGTGTTAAAATTTCAAGTCGATCGGCGCAAAATTGACAAAGTTATGAGTATTTCAGCGTCCGTTGCCAGCCTGAGGTTTTACAGCCCCACCCGGCCCAAACGGGGTTGTTCAGGTAAAGTCGAATATATTCGAGGCATGATCTATGCATCAGTTAAACGCTGTATGCTGTGCTGAGCAGTAACAAGTGACGGACCTGGCATCGACGACTCTGTGTGAGTATAAAAAAATTGTCGAATTTTATCTTGAATACGCAAAACTTTAAAGCGTTTTTCTGAGACTTGTCATTTTTGAAGTCCGTGCCCACCATAACTAAAAATCTACTGGACCAATCGTTTTGAAATTTTGCACAGTGTTTCTTCACATAATTCCCCAGGTATTGTCGAGAGCTTTTTTTTTTTCAATAATTATTAATTTTTTTACAACAGCAAATAAGCCGTTTTTTTTAGCGAAAATCTGGTTTTTGGCTTCCAAGTGCTACGAAAAATCGAAAAATCGAAAGAAAAAAAAAATCCTCTCGTGAATACCTCGACAAACATCTCCTTTAACGAATACATTTTGATTTTCTTATTTCAGATGATTTGGTTGCGAGTTTTGATGGGCACCGCAAAACAATTTTTTCTCGAGGCGCCTCCGGAAATTCACTGTCACTCGCTCAATTTTTGATATTTTGCAATGAAAATTTAGGAGAATATTGTTTTAATGTTACATTATCATATATGGATCGACTGAATAAACTAACACCATCTGTATTGCCAAAAAAAAATCTTGAAAACATGCCTTTTTTTACCGAATTAACCTTACCCCCCCCCTTAAAAATACCACTCCCACAGTTAAATCTTTAATGAAGCCTGATTATTATTTTAAAGTCCGTCAAACAAAAATAGACACAGTCACATTTTACTCGAAAAACAAATTGTTTATTAGTCTAAAAAGTTATTTCATATCACTATCAAACCAATTATTTTTAATAGTTATCTCAAATCCTTAATTAATTTCCTACGCGTCTCAATAAAGTATTACAAAAAAAATCCCTTTTTTTGTGACCCATCGCCGTAATTATAGGCAATCTAAAATTGATAGGAGGGTTAGCGTGATGCATCGTTGTTTTGCTTCACGTCCACATCGACCCTTCGTTTATTAAGGTTCCTCATTCTAACGCCTTACCTACAATTTTTATTAAGAAGTCAAGATGCCAAGCTGAACTTGACTGTAAATAAGCGGAAAACTGGTGTTAGGAATGGATCCGACAAAAGTGAAAACGGGTAGTGAACTGTCAGTCTTTCAGTTTTCAGACCTTTAACCGTTGGGTTGTGGTCATATTGAAATCTAACTTCTAATACCTATACTTAACTGATGGTAGGCCGTAAATACACACTACACACCTTACACACACCTACTTTTTGATTGTCTTACGCAGTCTAAAATAGAAACTTTGCAACCTGAAATAGATTATAGAGATTATTTACAGGTTTTTGAGAGATTCGAGCCGTATCAACAAACGATATCTGGTTTACACGGTTTGAAAAAAAAAAAACAAAAAGGATGGTGAGGGGTCTTAATTTTAGCTCCTAAGGGTCTGTTCTACGGAACCATAACTTTCTGAGTAACTTGGGCTTGACTCTCTTTTTTTCAATTCTCGATGGTGTGTCAAGTGCCCTGACCGCTGTGATTGATGTTCGGGAAACGGGATTTGATGCTAGCTAATGTTTTTTTTATTTTATTGCTCAACAGGCGATTGTAATTCTAATGAGCCACATGGTTGCAACTTGCGCGGCATTGTATTTTTTTTTTCAATAGTCAACTAGATACGTTCTATTCAAATAAGTATAACAACCTAGAAAAAAAAATGAAGGTCCAAAGTTACTGTTGAAATAGTAATTAGGTATGGAATTTTGGGCTTGTGTTACGAGCGGGTAACGACAATAGTGCAACGGGTGGGGATCGAACTTGCGACCTTTCAGTTTTCAGTCCGCACCATAAACCGTTGGGTTCTTGAGACTAAAGGCGATTGCCGACATACAATTTGACTGACTGTCGAACACAAGGGTTTTAATAACAAAGAAATAATCGACGATTTAGTTGGATAAGATGTGCGGGCTATATCCATAAGTAACTATGCCTATTACTCTGCGATTTAGTTGTCTAACTTGAAATTCCTTCCTTCCTTGAATTTCCTTAAACTTCTTGCGACGGTGTTCCCACTAAACTACAACATGGGGTTATTCAAGGGGCGGACCAACAAATTCCTAAAAAGCCGGCAACGCATTGGTAGTGTCTCAGGTGCTACAAATATTCATGGGCGGCGGTAATAACTTACCATCAGGTGACCCGCCTGCTCGTTTGCCCGCTAAAAATATTAAAAAAAAGACGTGTGGCACTCGGGGACTGCCGCGGTAAAGCTATTGCATAGCATTTTTTATCAACGCCATCTAGCGGTGAAGGAGTCCCGTGTCAGGTTATTTTCGTTACGGAATTTCTGGATTCGGTCTCTACGCTCAAGGCCCGCGATAGAAGATATGCAAAAGCTTAATAATTGTAAGTCTGCGGGTACTCTAAATGTTCGATTGTTTCGTTGTTTGCAGATTGGCGCGCCCCGATGACGGACGAGCCGGAGTCGGGGCGGCGGGGTCGCGCGCCGCCCGCCCCGCCGCCCCGCGCGAGCGCGCGCCCCGAGCCGCGGCCGCGCACGCTGCCGCCGCGGCTCATCCGCCCCTCGGAGCACCTCGCCATCGTGGAGCAGGCGCGCGAGCGACGCGCGCCGCCGCTCGTGCCTGCCGTCACCGTGCTACAGGTACTGGACAGTGGACACGTTGGATCATTCATGTTAGGCCGCGGTGGGCTTCTGCAAGTCCGACGCATGGATCAGTCGGCTCGGACCGCACTTAGCACGGTCTATCAAATTCAAATTAAAATTCAAAATTTATTTATTTCATGTAGGCCCACTTGTAGCTCTTATGACACGTCATAAATCTACCACGGGTTCGGAATGCAGATTCTGCTGAGAAGAGCCGGTAAGAAACTCAGCAGTTGCTCTTTTCAAAAACAAAAAAAAATTTACAATAGGTAACAAAACTATGCTACTATAGTGCTTCCACAATGAATTTTCAAAAATGCATACGTAGGTACACACAATCCAATGCATGTCAAGACGGGTAGACAAAGCAGACCCATTCCCGATGGTGGCACCCGTTCACAAGCATGACGCATGATCCAGCCGTCGTACCTTTAATATATCTATTGCCTTTTCACACGAAAGTAGGGCAATGATCCCTCATTTCTTTGGGAGTTGTTTCTGTATCCCATTGTGGTATTCCACATGCCATCTTATTAGATGAAATGATATTGAGAAAGAACTCACATCTATTATGTATTGATCACCAAGTCAATACACAATTCATGAGAACGCAACAGCCCAAAAATAATCCTTCGATTTCAATCCTCATTAAGTTAAATACTTACTTTACTACCATGATGTGTTTCGGATCAATTCGACACACAGATCTATCGAAACCTTTACCTTTGCCTATATCACAGACAAGAAAAAACTTTATAGGTACATAACGAACATTCATCATATTGATTTTGTTTTTCGTAAATACAAACATACATAGACTGCTAAAATCACTTTTCTTTTGGTTGAAAGTTAATGATGTTTACAGGGACACCAGGGACCTCGTCCATTGCCCGGCGCGCCACAGGGTCAAAGTCGCCCGACACCGCTAGTACCTGCCGTCACTGTGTTCCAAGGGCCGCAAAGGCCGCAGGGACAAGTAGGGCCGCAAAGGCCGCTTGTACCGCGGCCCCCGCCCCCACCTCCCGGGCCGCGGCCCTACGTTCCGCCGTGTACACGCATGCCGACACCCGTGCCGAATCCTGTTATGAGGCTGCCACAACCGAGGAGAGATGTTCAGGTATGTCCGCTTTTTATACGACTGCCTGAAAAAAAAAGAAAGATTTACGAAATTGTGCCGAATACATATCACGAAAAACAGTATATTGTTTTCAGGGTTTCACTAAAAATCGCGATATTACGACATGATATTATAAACTGCTTTAAATCCGAAACTTTGACCAATTGTCTTAATCAAAATAGGTATAATTGATCAATTAAATCGCCAATAAATTCCAAAGAGAATTGTATCAAACTGACTTGTAAAAATAAATCAATCTCCTTTCCTAAGCTCTCGACGTGAAACGGGTAACGTCAGCAAAAAACACAGGCTTGTTATCCTAAGGATCTGTGAAAGATTAACGGTGGAACCAGCGCGACAGCTTTGAGTGGCTCAATATCAAGGGGGTAACTTTTTACAACAACCGCATTGTTTAGCTTGATTTAAGCTGATCACATACCTACCACAAGAGCCGCAATAGGTGTAAGCGAAACTGCGTGTAGTGTCAGGATATACTGATGCTTCCGTGACATCTTCAGGAAGCCGTTGAAGTTAGATTGTTGTTTGTTAGATAAAACTTACTTGTCTTTCTTCTAGGACCTACTTTTATTAATGTTTAATTTTAAATAAGTATATAATTACATACAAAAATTGCGAAATTGGAAAGCCGGTTGGATTTGAACACATGTTTCTTTATGCGTCGTGTGTTCTCCGTTACACCAGGGGACCAGACCAAAGACCAGTCCAGACCAGAGACTAAACTAGTTTTAACTAGTAGCGATTTCTAAAAATGGCTTATATCATTTTTATCACATCTATTGTTGATTTCCAAGTTAAACGATTCCAATTAATCACAATAGATTGACGTCATTTACACTTGAATTACTGAAACATTACAACTTCCACGCATTTCTTGTGGCTTTTACGGCTCTTCCATTCCTTACGGGTCGTGTCGCACTATGCGATCAGTTTTAAAACTGCATGCGTACTGTGGAAGCCAGATTAATTCGTAACGGACTTCGGATGATACGAGAAATTCCTTAAATAAAGAAGATTTAAAACGGCCCAATCTCGTACGCCGACAGATTCGAAAGTTGTATTAAATTTATTCGAAGATAAACGTTGTAAATTTACTTTAGCTAAAATTATATTCGCAAAAACACATTTGAAAGTGACGTCTTAATTGATTCGATTTATGGGTTTCTTAAAATTTTAATTAAGTTGCTATTGTGTTGTTGATTGTGGCGTATTATCATGTTTTTATACAATTTTTTCGACTTAATCAAAGCTTTTAACTGACAAATTACTAGTCTCACAGAACAGTTAGAATTTAGACGTTTCATCATGATAAAAGTTATTTGTGGATTTACCAGCAGTTTCTCATAGATTGATTCGAAAACAGCTATGTTGAATTTTGCTGCTAAATTATGTAGATTTTGTTACTGTAAAACTAATTTAAACGTAACATCGCAGAATTCTGAACTTTGATCCCATGATTCTTGATCATTCAATTAGTTGTAAAAAAAAAGTTAATTGATTGTTATCTGTAGTACGTGGTCTATGATACTGTCAAATCAAACTAAACAATAATTATTCTTGGATGTCGTTTATTTCTTTCATTCAAGTTCAACTATTTTTGTTTCTCTATCTTATGCGCAGATGAATTTTATTCCTATATCGGGAAACGTTCAATTATCATTTTAAGGGAAAAGAAAAACAGCTCGAAGAACAACTTTGATCGTTAGATTAATTAATAATCTTAAAATTAGTTTCCATTTACTTACGGAAACTTTAGCGGCGTATTTTGAGCAACTCCTAAATATGGCGTCCTAAAAAACGATAACCGAGTCTCAATGATCCAATATTTAAATTTTCAAACGCATATTTTTAAACGCAGTCGGTTCTTTTTTAATCATTCTTTATTCTATTATGGACTGTGTACATCTTCGAGAAGGCATCCTGGAAATGTTATGTAAACTCTTAAGACGTCATAGACTATGTATGTAGTCAAACATGTTTACATGATGCCACACACACCACAACACAGCGTGGGCGACACTTTCTTTGCCAAAGCCCATAATATGCTAATGATTATCGGAACGATGATATGGCATTATTCATGCATTAATACGAAAGCGATAGCGATCTGAGTCAGTCGTAAACAATGGAATTCTGAATAGGTACTCGTATATTGTAGCGCCATGGAAAAGACTTGTTGGGAAATAGATTCTCCAATTGCACAGCTCGGACTAGATGTCTCCATTGCATCAGTTCGTTATTAGAAGCTGCGAATAAGAATTTAGCTAACTGTGTAGGTACATTTCGGTATTCATTCAGGGGGTACCTTGGCACATTGGTAAAACAAAATGACCTGAAAAAACGAAATTGAAATGAAACTACTTCGTACCGTTGATGTGGCGTTTTCCACCATTGCTGTCCTAGACAAGATCGCTATGAAGCAATAGTTAACGTTGTTATATCTTTTGTGTTTGTATTGTATGTTACAAGAATGTGGTGTCCAATAAAATGTATTAATTCATTCAATCAATCAAGCGTCATCGTCTGCAAGTTCACAAGCAATAAAATCTGCTTGTCCAGTTTAGAAAAGTTCATTAACCAATCAATTCAGGTCATGGAGTATATATCTTCTTTCTTTTTGAGATCTTTCTGGATCAGCACCAGCTCTCTGTGACTTTACGTTATAAGTCGTGATATTCAAACTAGTTACTCCGCTAAATGCCCACATTTAAAACAATAGTAGCTATCAATCGGCACAGCACAAAGCTGCTCGCCGCGGGATCTAACCTGTCAGATCGCGATAGCTATCGCGCTACCACCGTAACACGACATTTGACCGACTTATCCCTATCGGAATCATCGCATACGGAGAAAACCCCTCCGATTTGCACGTTTAGATACCTAACTGATAAATTACATGTCTCTTTTTGTTAGAAGTCCCTTGCTGCCTTAAATCCTGACCAAGCGAAACCTGTTTTCACCAATTATTCCTAAGTCATCCCCTAAGTGCCAATTTCACCAACGTTGAGTGACGCTTAACTGAGGAATAAATAGGGCGTTCTGACAGTTTTGGTATTGAAAATCTGCCAAGATATCTTTACGCATGGATAAGACTTATTTTACGCCCTAAATACAATCTCTTACCCAATTTCATTTTCACCGGTGTTCTCTAAAGGTTCATGAAGACGAAATTAACAGAAAGCGTCACCTAACTTAGCTTAGACAGGTCACAAACGTTAGGGAAAATTATATTACTTTTATACGGACATTGGCTAGTCTTTCTTAGAATTTGGTTGCCGTGGCTGAAACTCAGCCACTAGGGCGTATTACTATTAACTTACACATAGATATAAGCATCATATAAAAATTCCCAGAATCTTTATGATGGACTTTTACAAAAACTAGAATACATTTAACATCTCTAAACTCATAACTTATAAGGAAGAAATGTTCATGGAAGCCATTAAAAATTGAGCACGCGTTAAGAGCGAGCTTATCTGATGGTTTACTACAAGGAACGAGCGTGTAAAGTATAACTTATAAGGCCAAGGCCCGCTCCGCCCCGTCTGGCTCGTCGCTAGTGCTTTTGGGGGACACCCGAACTGGGTCAGCCGGAACCTATAATAAACCTATAAAAGCTTTATGAAGGGTAACTATAGACTTTCGAAGAACTAATCTTTGAAAGTCTATCACTACGTTGATCTCTGTCGATGTCCAGAGATATTCTTTTATCTAATCATATACGTCCTAGTTTGAATTGCCTCGTTAGTCTCTCTGGTTAGTATGGTTGGCTGCGGATGGATGTTTTGGGGTCGATTGCCGGGTCGAGCCAAAAGTGCTTGAAGCTTTTCCGTCAAGAAATTCTCAGTACTAGCCCGGAGTTTGGAAATAGGCTGTGTGTCACATCCCCCCGCGTTAGAGAGCACATAAAGCCGTCGTTCCTGTGCTTGATCTCTCTCTGGTCATATCGAATTTCCGGCTCATAGGACTATAAGAGAGACTTCTTGAAGTTTTATTCGCTTCTAGTAAATTCTTCTAAGACTTCTTCTCCGAGGAGATTTTGTGTATTCGGTAAGGTAGAATGGAATGCTATCTTTATGGGTGAAACGTGTAGAGTCCGCGGCTTTTCCGTTTTCAGTCCGCCGCGCCGCCCTGACCGTTGCGTTATTAAAGCTTTTCTAATAATTGTAAATTAACTTTGAATTACTCTTAAGGAGCTAAATGCTTCTGCCAAGTTTGCACATTCATACTTTGCATCATCAATCAAGAATAGGTATGCAAAGGTGAGATCACGAGATATAAAAATATTAGCTTGCTAAAATTATGCAGGTACGAGTACCATACAATGATTAGGTCATTATGCCTCACTGGCATTTAAAATGGGAATATAATAAGTCGACCAACAAAATTTATTTTTTGGCATCAAAACCTAGCTTCTAATTTAATAACTCAGCAACGGGAAAATGATGAAGCTTCTAATATACTAACTCGGCTTCTTCACAATGGCCACAAAATATTCCAAAGAAAGCATCAAATAAAGAGCCACTATTTTTATTATTGTCCACTGCCACTGTACGATTTGGTGCGAGTGAGATGGATACGACTGGCCATTTGCACGATTTCGTTGGTGCGAGTGAGACGGATGCGACTGGCAATTTGCACGATCTCGTTGGTTATGGCTATTTGCACCAATCAGAGAGCGCCATTCAAAACATGCATTTGTTTTTTTTTTGTTGTTCTGTTGTTAGTGTGTTAATATTGCAATTATTTTTGTATAATTTTTTCTTTAAACTAAAGTTAGGTTAGGTTAGGGTTATACATGAATTGGGGTGCCAGCCAGGTAACCTCCCCGTGCGCTTGAGCGTTGTGGGTCCCTTCGGATAAGTCCGGGGGGAAGAGCAGCACTTGCGCCGGTGCACCCCGGTAACATGCCTAATAATTTCTCTATATGGGATATTAATAGTCATGGCTAATTGACCTGGCAGGAGGGGGTTCCTCCGCATGTCCCTCTGTTTAGCAGAAGGCATAGGTGGAAGGGACCGTGGGCTGGTGGCGGAGAGGCCCACTAAGAGGAAGAAAACCTCGGTAAAAAATAACCGAAGAGGGCGGGAACGCCCACCTAATCCTAAGGTCTGGCGCTCGCTGAGAGGATGCATGGTTGTTAGGAGAACAGCCGCTAGGGCGCCCACTTGGGGGGGTAACTGGGGAAATCAAAAATGGAAAAAACGCCGTATGAAAAAACTACCCGGGAGGGTCCCGTTCGCGGGGAATCCCTTGGTGCACCGGACAGCCGGTGCATCGGCCCAGTCGTATACGGGAGGGCCAACCGACGTTTTTTGGGGGTAGGAACTGGAATGGGGGATGATGACGGAAATGTGCAGGGGGAGATGGAAATGGAAATAGAGAAAGAGATAATGGAAATAGGAGAGATGTGTGGGGAGAAGGAGTCCATGGGACCGCGTAAGGAGGCGTTGTCGGAGTCCAACATGGCCGTGGTAAGCAGATCCAGGTCGGGATCTGAGTCTTCTGCTGCTGTGTCGGACCCCGGCCGTCTGTGGCAGGTGCAGACGCAGCACGTAAAAAGACCGCGTTTTGGGGACTATATTCCGGGGACGACCGACGACGAGATGTCGGAGACCCCGGAACCTAGAAGGAGAGGACGTCCCCCTACTACAGGCAAGTATGTGGGTTTGGCCAAGGCCAAGGCGGAATTAGCCCGAAAGAAGCGACAAGAAGCTTCAGAAAAGGTGGAGGAGGAACAGGCAAGGCAATCAGTGGTGGCGCAATTCAAGCGTAAGCAGGGGTTGTCCGAATCTCCGGCAGTGGAAACTGCAGAGGTCGGACAACCTCGGCCAATTGCGGAAAGGACGGTGTCCCAAATACAGGAGCGGGTGCAGGATGATCTAGCGGCAATCGTAAAGGTTGCCACTAAATCAAGTAATCTCAAGGGGACATTTGTGCGCGCCCTGAAGGACGCTGCGGGTTCGATAAAAGAAGCCGTGGATGTTCTCAGCTCGCGCACAAGCACAGACGAGACGCGGCGTCTGCAGGCTGACAACATGCGCCTGCAGGCCGAAATGGCCAGTCTCCGCAAGGAGCTGGCTGTTTTGAAAAAGGAAATGGAGGGTGTGCGGAAACAGGGTTCCGTGCACTCTCCCCCGGATGTGACGGAGGAGCTGCCCCCTGTACCGCAGCCTCGTCCACCTCAACCCACGCCGGCTGCACCCCTAGAAGCTTCTGCACCTTGGGAAACGCCAGCGACCGCGAACATGATGGAGGAGCTTTCGCGCTCCATACTGACGCAGGTTGGTGACATGGTTAATGCGCGGCTGGAGGCACTTGAGAGTAGGCTCCTGCCTGAGAAGCGTCTTCGCCCCCCACTGGCGTCAGATAAAAGAAGGCCTAAACAAGCGGTGCCTGTGGATCCCGCCCAAGAAAAAGCGCCAGGCCCTGAGGTGCCCGCCAAAGAGACAGAAAAGGAGTGTCCCTCGGAAGAGACGAGTCATGTGTCACCTTCCGTTCCCAGCCAAGGGTACTGGGAGAAAGTGAGGAAAAAAAAGAAGAAGAAAAAACGTGGAGCGCGGCGCGAAGCACAGACTTCGCGGCCTCAAGACGAGACGCAATCGAAGCAGTCGCAGACGCAGGCGCGTTCCTCGAAGAGAGCTCCTAAGCTTCGGCCTCCTCGCTCCGCAGCGGTGGTGATAACGCTGCAGTCCGGGGCAGCCGAGAAAGGCGTTACCTATGCCGAGGTGCTTAGGCAGGCGAAAGATGGGATCTCGCTCTCCGATATGGGTATAACTGCGATGCGGTTTAAAGTTGCTGCGACCGGAGGGCGTATTTTAGAGTTTCCCGGAGCCTCCGGTGATGAGAAGGCAGACGCCCTTGCTCTGAAGTTGAAGGAGATCGTGAGCGAGGAGATTGTGCGAGTCTCCAGACCCACCAAATGCGCTGACCTGCGTGTTTCGGGCCTGGACGATTCCGTTACCAGTGGTGACGTGGTGGCTGCCGTGGCACATATCGGGGGATGTACTCCCGATCAGGTGCGTGCCGGCGAGGTTACCCGCAACTTTTCGGGTCTCGGGTCGGTATGGCTGCGCTGCCCAGTTGTGGCGGCTAAAAAGGTCATCGATGGCGGGAGGCTTAAAGTGGGCTGGGTGTCTGCCCATGTCAGACTCCTGGAGGAGAGGCCACAGCGGTGCTACCGCTGTCTGGAGAGGGGGCACCTTAGGGCGCAATGTACCGCCGACACTGACCGCAGCAACACATGCTATCGCTGCGGGCAGGATGGTCACAAGGCAAAGGGGTGCTCTGCCGCTCCACACTGCAGTATTTGTGCAGTAGCTGGTAGGCCCGCTGATCATTGGGGTGGAAGCGGTGCATGTAAGCAGCCCAATAAACCCAAAAAAGGGAAGCAGAAGAGCAAGGCTGACGATGGCCCCCGGGTCTCCTCGCAGTCTGGCCACCCGTCTACCAGCTCAGGTCTGGCCCGGGACGAAGAGGGTGCAAGAATGGCCGTAGATTAAATGGCTGTTCGGTTTTTGCAGGCGAATCTCAATCACTGTGCTAGAGCTCAGGATCTTTTAGTGCAGAGCATGGCGGAACGTTTGATCCACATAGCGGTGATTGCTGAGCCCTACTTCGTCCCTCCTAGAGATGATTGGATAGGAGACTTGGATGGCTTGGTGGCTTTGGTCTCCCAAACCTCAATTGGCTCCCCTGTCTTTGAGCAAATTGTAAGAGGGCGCGGGTTCGTCTCGGCCATCATGAGGGATATAGTCGTTGTGAGCACGTACTTCTCGCCAAATCGCAGCTTGGCGGAGTTTGAGCAGTACCTCGACATCTTAGGTGCGCATATTAGGCGTGATCACCTCTGCAAGGTGCTTGTGGCTGGTGATCTCAACGCCAAATGCGTGGCGTGGGGATCGCCGGCGACGGATGCGCGGGGGAAAGTGTTGGAAGAGTGGGCAGTTGTGCTGGGACTTACGTTGCTGAACCGGGGTTCGATTCATACGTGTGTGCGTCAACATGGTGGCTCCATCGTAGATGTAACATTCGCAGGTTCGGCTCTGGCACGTCGTGTAGAAGATTGGGCAGTGCTGGAAGATGAGGAAACTTTATCGGACCATCGATACATCCGGTTCGATATCTCTCCATATCCAACAATTGCGAGCGGCTCCAGTCGACGAAGGGGAGACGCCCAGCCTCGATGGTCGATGAAGCGCCTAAACAGAGAAGTGCTGCTTGAAGCAGCGACAGTTCAGGCATGGGCGTTAGCTGCTGGAAGCCAGCTGGAGGTGGATGTGGATGAGAGGGCCGAGGAAATTGGCGAAGTCATGACGAATGTGTGCGACGTGGCCATGCCAAGAATCGGATCCCAACCAACAAGAGGTGCGCTATACTGGTGGTCTACGGAAATAGCGCAGTTGCGCAGAAGTTGCATTGACGCAAGACGGCCGTATACAAGGTGCCGACGACGACGGCCTCGGGATGAAGCCGAGGAAGAACGTCTGTATAGGCGTTATAGAGAGGCCAAAACAGCGCTGAAGATAGCCATCAAAACGGCTAAGGATTTGGCGAGGGAGGCTATGCTGGAGAGTCTCAATGATGATCCATGGGGGAGGCCGTACAAGATGGTGATGCGAAAGCTTCGGCCTTGTGCCCCGCCTTTGACGGAAAGCCTGCAACCCGGGCTGGTTAATTCGATTGTGGAAGCACTGTTCCCAAATGCGCGCGAACAGGAACCACTGTGCATAACGCCGAACGCAGAGACGAATGTGCCTGAGCCGGGTGTGCCTGAAGTTACTGAGGGAGAGCTGAGGGCGGCAGTGTTTCGGCTTCGGTCTAAAAACACTGCCCCTGGACTCGATGGTATCCCGGGACGCGCATGGGTGTTGGCTCTCGGCCCGCTAGAACCACACTTAAGGAGGCTATTTACCCTATGTCTGGAGAAGGGCCAGTTTCCGCGTTCGTGGAAGACGGGGAAACTGGTCCTGCTGCGGAAGGGAGGACGGGCAGCTGACTCACCGTCGGCCTATCGGCCTATAGTCTTGCTGGATGAGGTGGGCAAGCTATTCGAAAGAGTGGTGTCAGCTCGGATCGTCCGCCACTTGGAAGATACAGGCCCGGACCTCAGTGAGTACCAGTTCGGCTTCCGTCGCGGTAGGTCCACCATTGATGCTATTGCTCGGGTGAGGGCACTGACGGATGACGCTTTATCCAGAGGTGAGGTGGTCTTGGCTGTGTCTCTTGACATTGCCAATGCCTTCAACACCTTGCCTTGGGGTAACATTAGGGAAGCGCTGCGGTTCCACGCTCTGCCCGTATATCTGCGTCGCCTGGTGGAGGACTACCTATCGGAGAGAGCGGTAAAGTACCCTTTGCGTGATGCGTGGGTTCGGCGCCAGGTCGAACGCGGTGTTCCACAGGGATCAGTCCTTGGGCCTCTTCTGTGGAACATCGGGTACGACTGGGTGTTGCGGGATGTGGACATGCTAGGTGTGGAAGTGACTTGCTACGCAGACGACACTTTGGTGACGGCCAGGGGTAGCAGCTTCGAGGAGGCGCGTCAATTAGTTACGGCGGGGGTAGCACAAATTGTGGCGCGGATACAGCGGTTGGGGTTGGAGGTTGCCCTGAGTAAGTCGGAGGCCCTGTGTTTTCACAGGCCTAGGATGGCTCCTCCAGCTGATGCTGATTTGGTGGTAGGCGGCGTTTCCATCGCTGTCAAGTCATCAATGAAATATTTGGGGCTCGTCCTCGACGGCAGATGGAACTTCACGGAGCATTTTAGGCAACTCACTCCAAAATTAATTGGAGCAGCGGGAGCGCTGAGTAGGCTCCTCCCAAACGTTGGTGGGCCAAAAACAGCCAGTCGTCTCCTATACACTGGCGTGGTTCGGTCAATGGCTCTATATGGAGCACCCATATGGGTCAATGCACTGACTGTCCGTACTAGACCCCTACTGCGAAGGCCGCAGCGGATTATGGCAGTCAGGGCGATAAGAGGTTACCGCACAATCTCATGTGAGGCGGCCTGCGTACTGGCCGGGACCTCTCCGTGGGATTTAGAAGCCGTGGTGTTAGCTAAAGTGTACCAGAGAAGGGTGGATGCTCGGATGCGAGGGGAACACCCTTCCCCGACGGACGTCGCTGGTTGGCGGAGTGAGGCGCGGATTGAGCTCGTCGCAGAGTGGCAGCGGAGGCTCGAATCGCCTAGTGCCGGACTGACAACGATTGAGGCGATTCGGCCGGTCCTCAAGGACTGGATCGAGAGGAGTCACGGAGCGCTGACGTTCCGCCTTGTGCAGGTGCTTTCGGGGCACGGCTGCTTCGGAAGGTACCTGCACAAGGTGGCGGGCAGAGAGCTAACGGAGGAGTGCCATGAGTGCGGTGATCCGTCGGACACGGCACTGCATACGCTGGCAGTGTGCCCCGCGTGGGCGGAGCCACGGCAGTCGTTAGTAGACAAGGTGGGATTGGACCTCTCCCTGCCCGCTGTGGTGAGGGCCATAGTGGGCAGCGAATCGAACTGGGAAGCCATGGTCTCCTTCTGCGAGACCGTGATAGCGCGAAAAGAGGCGGCGGAACGAATAAGAGAGGAGGATGCAGACGCTCCCCCCATCCGCCGCCGAAGAACCGGGCGCAGGCGTGCTGCACAAGATCGCAGGATGCCCCCATGAGACGGACCTCAGAGCGATGGACGCGGGGAGTCTGTCGCTCTCTGATGATCTGGTCCCCGTGTATGGCGGCGCAGCCAGTTTCCTAGCTGTGCTTCTGCTGTTGTTGACTTGACTTGAACTTGACTTTTAGGTCATGAAGATGGGCCTGCTTGGGTAGGCACTGCTGGCTGGGTTGCAGTTGAATGCGAAAGCGACCCTGTGCCCAGCCACATGGCATTGAGATGGAACACCGTGGGGTTTTAGTCGGTTAGAGTCCGACATAACCTCCGCACCACCCCGGGTGCGGTGGTATCCATGATGGATTTCCCCACGTTAAAAAAAAAAAAAAAAAAAAAAGGGTTATACATGAATATTCAGGTGCCCGGTCGAAGGCCGGGCACTTAGGTTCTGTTGGGATCGTAAACCTACCTAAAACTAAAAAAAAGTTGAAAAAAAATTTGTTTTTTTTTTTCAAAAATGTTATAATGTTATGTGTAGGTATTTATCTTGAGTTAAATTTAAAAACAATCATTTTTTAATTTCATTTTATCAAAAAAAAAAACGTTTTTTTATTTAGTTAGAAACATTTTTTTATTTCATTTTTCTCACAAAAAAAAAATTAAAAATGTGGTTGAAGATTTGGTGTATTATTTGATGCTAATATTTAAGTATTTTAGGAGTTCACGGTTTGAAGCTAAGTTATAAATATAGATGCTAAAATTATATTTTTTAGAGGCTCACTAGTTGAAGCTGACTTAGTAATTTAGAAGCCAATAATGGTATTAAATAGAAGCTCGTTTAATTACATGCCTTTAAAATGCACTGCGAAATGCCATAGCACATTAAACATCATTATTCCAACGAAAAACTGTGGCGAGCGTAAAATTTAACTGACAGTTTCAAATAAGGCATGAAATAATCGTCTAAATTTGTAATGGACGGTGCAGCAGTGAAAATGTGGACAAGAATTATGGCGTCCGCTAACGAGAATGCAGCTAAGTGCAAAAAAACCAGTTTCGAGATAAGAGCAAAAAAGTGGTACACGATAGATCTAGGAAATGAGGTACCTATTAGTCGTAAAGTAACTGCGAAGTTCCAATAGATATGAATAGAGCTTTTATATTTGGCTTTATTTCAGGTGCTTAAATTGTTGTGCTAAAAGCAATTTCCTTTTTCATAAATGCCACATCTTTATACTTACCTATCAATAAAACTGTAAATTGTAAACTGTAACAAGATAATCGGGCCAGTATTACATCAGAAAAATGGTAACAGAAGTGCGCACAAAAAACAAACATAATATCTCATTCGAACTGCATTTTGTGCTGGGGCTAAAAAAATATGCACAAGCTTTTGCCATGCGTTTCAGCCATACGTACCTAGGTGATATTACGTACATATTGATCTTCAGTTCAAGCGGGTTGCAAACGTCCAGCAGTTTTCATATACAGATTTTTTTTTTAAATCTTTATTTATTATATAGGGCTTTTACACAATAAGTATATGACAGCCCCATCGTACTTTTATCATATACTTTCAAATTTAACAATTAATAATCTTTAATTACTACGCTTATAACATTAAATTATTGTGGTTAAACTCTAAATCGGCCAAGTTTGACTTACTTCTGTTTTAGCGAGCACAAACGTCGTCGTGCTAATTCTCGACGTCCAATCTTCCGCCTCATTAGAGATTTAGCGATCGCTAAACGGTTCGTTAACTACTATTATAAATAATAATCGATTTAGTTTGTCGCGTGTCTCGTGTTAGTTTTGCCAAGACGTGCCCGAGTCCTAAGAGTGTATTTAAGGCATAGACTAGGGTTATCAAAACCCTACTTAATATCCTTACTTCCTTATTAATCTTTACTAATATCCTTACTATTCCTTGCTAATATTATAAATGCGAAAGTGTGTTTGTTTGCTCGTTGTTCTTCGCTGCAATAACGCCGTTCGCCGCAATGGAGCACGAGATTTTTTGCACGGGTATAATTGAGGACCTCGAGAATGACATAGGCTACTTTTTATCCCGGAAAACCAAAGAGTTTCTACGGGGTTTTTGAAATTAAATCAATGCGGACGAAGGAAGTGTGTTTGTTGGTTAAAGGGCTAATGCCAGCTTATAAACCCTTCGTTAAATTCGGTTGAAGAAGACCAGTAATCGCACAGTGCCACACGACGCGCGTTTCTACACAGGACCTTACGAGAAACTTTTGGCGGCATGTCTTTCACGGCAGGATGGTAACTTGCAATTACCGAAGCCTGCCAGCCGACTAGTTTCAAATACTGAAATAACACCTGCTGGGAATCGAACTGGGAAAAACGAAGCCTTCAGCGGTAAGGCTTCATTACGCCAAAGAAGTCTTTAAAGAGCAAAAGTTAAAGGGCAACGCAGAAGGCCTACCATGTACCACTTGTCCCCGTTTATCTGATAATGTGTCGCAACCTTTACAGTAGATAATTTGCATCGATGTTCTCGCATACATAATAATATATTTGCATAGGCCCTAAATGTGTATGTAATTTTGTACGCGCGCGCGTGTAATGCATATTAATATTTAATTCAGCTGTCAATTGAACAAGCAGTATCGGAGTTTCGCAAAGCTAGGCGCTCACCGGATCATTAACAAAGAACATCGTCGGCCCGTGGGCGGCCATGTTAGCTGGCAACCAATTAAGAGGTGAACGCACCCGATTATGGAATCGGTGAAATAATAGTTGTCTTATTATACTTACAAATCCTTATGTCTTTGCGCGGTAATTTCCAATGTTCATCATCAACATAAGTCTTTCCTAATGTTCATCTTTTTTATAACTTTTGAAATAGGTTTAACCAGTGAAGTGGATTGAAGTAGGTAGACGCAATGAACATGAAAAAGATGATTTGAAAATGCTAGTAGGTAATATTTAAGGCCTTTGTTACGTCAATAAAAACCGAGTGTGTATTATGTCAACTCTAATAAAAGAGAAAGTCTAAAGAGGTTTATAAACGATCTTTGTATTCCTTCCTTCGATTGGATCCCAATCTTTTATTTTACAAATGTTTCCATCGTCACCCACGCTAACATCCACGGGCGGCCCGATCGGCTTATAAATATTGGTTAGGGTTGGCACCATTTGAGATTTAATAAAAATAGTATTAAATCAACGACACAATATATAATTATATGCGACTTTTAAGATAACGTTGGCGCCACTATGATTGTACACAACTTTGACTAAAAGTAAATAAAAGCTCTAAACGTGTTGCTCTAAATGCTAGTCTGTAGTTAGTGGCTACTGATTGATACCTGCGACTTAGTTTGCGTTGTCTTAGCTTTTTAAAAAAACTCGTGCGAATGTGCGAGTGAGTGAGTGAAGATAGTATTGAATAAAAACGTTCATTACTATTCACATAAACACAACATAGTCTTTAAAAAAAAGTAGTATTATGCATCTACCAAAGAAAAACTAACAAGAAAATCGATAGTAATATTTTCGGAAAATCCTCTTCTTTATTTATTTAAAAAAATAAATAAGAGGTACCTTCTAAATTGGGTATGCAAAAAATAGTTAGTACATTTTTTACTTTAATCATGCCATAACTTATGTAAATTATAGAATAATTTGTGTGACAACCCTAATTTCCATCATTAGGTCCATTGAATACACATTACGTCAATTTAAAATGCTGACGAACTAATGTCTTCGCCGATAGTCAATAATTAGAAACGATTTTTTAAGTAAATAGGACGCATGTCATCCTTAATGTATATCTCAGACAATTTCAATTACCTATTAGTTTACGATAAGCTACAGTTAAATTTTATTGTAGTTCAATTGTCTGTCTGGAACGTTTATATTCTTTGAGCTTCAGTGGATCTAGTGTAAGTTTTCAAATTTACGTAAACCATAAACTGTGCGTAAATCTGTCATTTAGTATGACGAGAAAGAGATAGAGAGATTTTCCATCCCTTTTCCGTCCTTACTGATTGACAGATTTACTCACAGTAACCTAAACGTGAAAGTTAAAACACTAGGGCTAGATCGTAAACGCAGTGATGCTTTCGAGAAGTGTTTACTGTTTTGCCAATAATTTATTTCCATTAGAAGTGGCGAGCTATAAAATACAGAATATTATACCTACGTGTATGTATGAAATTCTAGGTACTATGAAATACTGGTTGTGTTTCCGTTGAGAATAACGCAAAAAATGATCCAGCCCTCTTGACGCCCAGAGAGGGCTTGTTATATCACTAACATGTTTGGAACATTCAAGTGTTAGAAAGTAACACTTGGCTTGGCTCCCTCTTGGATAAGTAAGTAATTTTTCCATTTACACTGTGAAAGAATAGTTATTTGTGTTATGTGGGGTCAAGGAAATTTTTTGTTCAAGAATTCTAAAGTAGAGTCATGAGCGTAGCGAGGAATTCAATACACGCCGCCCGAGAACAAAATATATTGGCCCAGAGTGACACACAATTTTTCATCATTAGATACCTATGAGAAAAAGCTAGGAGTATCAACCTACTATTGCGTCAACAAACAATCCTTTGCGTCGCCAAAGTCGGGTAAAAAGGTTATTTTAACGAATCAATAAAAATACTGATTAAACTTTTAAAATAAAGCATCAAACAATAAAACGACCAGCCGCCCACTTCACCAGCTAGTAGCCCTCCACTAAATATGTCGAACGTGAAAGAACCTTTTGAAAACCGATATTGTTCGCTCTCTCGACTTTTTACGCGCTCCCGCGAAGCCAATAATCCATGGATCTCCTTACGGAGGATCGGGTTTCCAGCTATTTTCCAGAACATGGCTGTAGAAAGCAATAACAATGTTCTATTTAAAATATTGCAAATGTAAATTCACGTTCGCGGGAAAACTAAATCGATACATTCGTTGTAGAATTTTCTGTATTGTGCCTGTTGACTGATCTATCAAATCACTGGACGGATCGCGCTAACACTGAAAATTCAATTCTTGAGGGGGTAAAATAGGAGTTTAAAAAAAAAACGAATTGAATGTTAACAAAGCCGCGGCCATTCATTGCTTATAAATTTAAAAAAATCTTAAGTATCTCATTTAGGACATATTTATGACTATAGATGATGTCCGCGACTTCCCCGCGTGGATAAAGTTTTATTTTAATTCCAGTGGGAACTCTTTAATTTTCCGGGATAAAATGTAGCCTATGTTTTATCAATTCTGGGTATGAGATATCTCCATTCCTTGCAGCCAAATCAGTTCATTCGTTGTGGTGTGAAGATGTAACACACACACAGACACGTACAAACTTTCGATTTTATAATATTAGTGTGACGTGATTGGTAGGCGCTACGACGTCTACGAAATACCTACTAGATTTTGCCCGCGGCTTAGCGTGTAATTAAGCTTATAGTACTAAGGATAGTGACTACTATTAGATTAAAGCACATGGTATTGATTTTAGGTTTGAAATGTCGAGATCCATTCACTCCCACACGCCATGCACATAGTGATTGACACTTGACGCTGGGCTCGGTTGCATTGACCGGTTACGGTACGACACGAGATATAATGCCGAGGATTCACTTGCCAATACTGGGAGATATTTGAATTGGGAGATACGTGAATGTCCCGGAAACTGTTATCATCATCACCAACGACCCAACAGCGTCTCACTACTGAACGCAGCACTGCTCTCAGGCTGAAATCTATAGACCGCACTCTCACTCAGCTCAGACTCAAGATAGTTAAAACGAGACAGATTTATGTCAGAGCATATTTGTGTCTCGTTTTAATCTCTATCTTGAGTCTGAGCTGAGGCAGAGCACGCTCTATAGATCTCAGCATTAGTAATTAAGGGTACCAATCTCGTGATTAGCTCGTGATAAACGAAGGGAAGCGTTGGTAAAAACCGTCTAAAGTACGCAACTGCAGTTCTCAAAAACAAAAGTTTAACTGTCAACAGCGCTAACAAGTATCGAGTTAACTTAGTCGTAAACTTGTAATACAAGCAGGCGTTTTACATTCAGTACATTCAGTAGTCATGTACAGAACAGCATAACGATTAAAAAAAATCGTGACGTGTCTCGTTAGACCTCGATAAAGGTGCATAATGAATGCGTCCCGTACGGGCCGATTATGCAAATAGCACTGTTGTAAGGCCACGCCGTTGCCATAAGGGGACACAATGAAATGGGTCATTTTTAAACACTGCCGCATAAAATTGTTGCGTTTAACGCGATCGCACATGACTGCGAGAGTCGCAAGAAGCGCATTTTTAGTATGAAATCAGGGATTTTTCGATGTGCCTCGTTGCTAACGTTGATGTGTCTTCTATGAGACATCTATATAAGACGTTGCAGTGATAGCGCAGAACCAAAGCAGTCACAAAATGTGGCATCACTTTAAGAAGCTAACGGTTACATTTACGAATTATTTACTGGGCCGAAAGACCTACAAAGCACAAGAAGCGCAACAAATCACATACCTACACAAAACAAAAAACATTTTTCATTACCTACTGAAATGTGACGTCAAATAACATTGGGTGCGTTGTTAAGATGTCGAGCAGATATCCTTCAACACTGACTTCCACTGACGTTAGAATTTCTTCGATAAACCTGATTCGGGTGAATCGTGCTACTTCTTTGTCAAATTTCTTTACCTCACAGGCCAAAATGCCTGTTTTTCCAGGAAAGCTAATTTAATGATCCTGAATGACTTTTTCCGCTACATAGTGTTAGCGGATGCAATGTTTATACATTGTGTACCGTTTTGAAAGTAGGTATGACTTGGGTCCAAATATTCATGTAACTCATATCACCTATGAATTATTTGTCTCCATTCATTTTTATTTTTATTATCACTTTCAAAATCTTGGCGTTAAGAAAAGCAGACACAAACTCAAAGTCTCTTATAGAGGTCTCTGAAAACTTGAATAAACTACTTCGGCCCTAATACCTGTATGTTACCGAATTGAGTTGCGTGCGCTTCGTGCGGCTCTTGCGAGTTCTTTTGTGGTATACGATCACTATAAACTTGGATGCAAATGTGCATTTATTTGCATAATATTCCGTCACGGCAGCCTTTGTTAAGGGACGTGTGACAGCGGAGCCTATTTTGCTGTCCGTTCGTAGCAAGCAGAACAGATTGACGTGTACCTTTAGCTTTATATTTATTTTTTCGAAATAAGTAGCGTTGTTAATAATAATGATTAGTGCAAACTCTATAAAAATTATGTATCCGATGTAAAAGTACTACTTATTTTTATATCTAGTATACAAAATTGAATGCGTAAAAGATCCATAGGGTTTCCCTTTTTCTTTTATTTATTTATTTTATTTATTTGGGCCCAAACAGTTTACATTATACTTAAAACTTATATAAAACACACACCAGCAAAGTAGCCTCTAAAAAAAGCTTTTAACAAAAATAACTTAACGGAGGTAAACAAATTAGTGTTTCAGCTCTGCACTAAAAGAACAATTAGATTAAAAAACAAAGAAAGTTTGAAAAGAGCAACTGTTTTCAGGGGTGGAATTTCAAAAATTCTGTATTCCGAACCGGTGGTAGATTCATGACGTGTCATAAGAGCTACAAGTTGGCTTGCATGAAATAAATAAATTTTGAATTTTGAAAAGTCCCTTCTCAGTGCAGTTCTGTGTTCTAGGGGGCACTCTCATTTACTTCAAAATTCAAATCTCTAGATCCAGCGGTTTTGGCTCATACTTTCCTGTCAGATAGTCTGGTCTGATCTATTCAAAATTCAAATTCATTTATTGCATATTTGGGTTTACATTAGGTCTTATATATTGGTTAGTTAGTACATCCAAATGCCTTTAAAGGCGTGCAATATATGTCAGTTTAAAAAATATAATTATTATTCGTATTTACTTCTTTATGCACATTCATTAATAATATTTAATAATAATTCAGTCATCAATTCAATAATAATCATTTCCTAGCATATAATATAAATTAGTCAATAATAATAAATCAATAATAATATCTAAATCAAAGTCAAATTATAAATCAAAACATTCACTAAAAAACAAGATAATTAGATCAAATATTCTCCAATTGTATAATAGCATTTGTTTATAAGATAAGATTTTAATTTATTTTTGAAATTGAAAATATCATCAATTTTATAAAGATCGGCTGGTAGTTTGTTATAAAGTTTCGGCAGCATAACATATGCACTATTACCGAACTTTACAGTTCTTGATGGAGGTATTTTTAGTTTATGCCGGTGTCTCATACTATTTATATTACTATAAAGATTAATATTTTTTTTGGCGAATACCAACGATTCATATATATACAGACTGGGCAAAGTTAAGATTCTCAATTCTTTAAAGTACGGCTGGCAACTATCAGTTTGCTTTAGGCCACATATCGACCTAATGCACCTTTTCTGAGCTCTAAACACACGATCTCGCTCTACAGAGTTACCCCAAAATATAATTCCATACCTTAATATAGAGCCAACGTAGGCGTTATAAGTTACTAAGAGGGTATCTCGGTTTACAGTTTTGGAGAGCATGTAAAGAGCTAGTTTAAGGTACTGTTTTCTAGATATACTCGTACATATTATCCACTAAATACATAGTAGGTATATAACCCCCTTAGTCGAAAAAATATAAAATATAAATTGTCGTTGCAGTATAAGCATTGAGCATATTTTTCAAAATTACCGGACGTCCTGCTATCTACTGTGATTGTTTTGATTTGTGGCATGTGCAATTCAAAAGGGAATTAAGCAATTATCGTGTTGACCGTCATCAAACAATAAACGTCATAATTACATTCTTTGTACTCACTATAGAAAATGTAGAGATACCAAACAAATTCAGAATCGAACCTTTGTTATAGTATCTCTTCGCAGTTTATGAATTTTCTGTAAAGCGTTGGAGTATCTTTCTTCTTCTTTATCAACTAATGGACGTCCACTGCTGGACATAAGTCTCCTGCATGGACCTCCACAAGCCTAGGTCTTGCGCCGCCTGAATCCAGCGGCTCCCTGCGACTCGTTTGATGGAGTATATCCCGGAGTTTTTCAAGCGTAGTAAGTCTACCCCTAGGTTGACATAGGATTTTGTATAATTGTTATACCCCCGGGATACTAGGATCCAAAAATCCTTCTCTCGTTATAAGAATGGGATAACAGAAGTAATTAAGAGTAATTTCTTGAAATTGAGTGACCATTTAAATTGAAATTAACACAAGAGTAAAGCGATTATGATTGCCATAACGTTGCGCAACACCTCCCACCTCAACTTAAGCCCTCGGCAACAAATTTTATTATTATCATGAATATGTAAAGCCTCGTTGCAGTTGCGCACTTCATCATAATAATTTTCTAAAGCCCATTTGTTCGCTCCATTAGAGAAATGCGAAAGTGAAATCCTAATTGAAAACGACGAATTAGAAATTTACATAGAAACGTGTGAATAGGTGCGTTTTCCACGCGAAATAAATCAGTAGACGTGATTGCATATATCATTAAGTGAAATGTGGCCACAGGGTACCTAATAGACGTTTCGCGATGAAGATAGCAGCTCTTGGGCTCTTTGCGGTTGGCAGCAAATTGTTCGCAACGCAAATGAGCATGAGATGATGGGTTTTAAAGATTAGCATAACGGCGGAATCACATTTGATCGTTAGCCCGTATGACTTTAACCGAATTGAGGCACCTGACTACTTTAAACCTAGTATTTGTTGGCACACTCCACTAAGGTAACAGGGCCGGGCCACTCGGTGTGGTGAATACTCCGCCAAGTGTAACCCACGCTACTGCCAGGGGCCGTGTAGGAACACAGACAGGTTTTAGTGGGTGCAAGTCCCACATAACCCCCTGACGGAGGGGCATGCTAGGCATTTCCTGAAAAAAAAAAAAAAGGCCGGGTCACTCAGCTTTAACATGTTTACTGCGTGAGGCAACTATGAGCATATAAGCATCTGTAATATGCACGAGAACGATCCACTGTAATTCTACCGTAATTGTAATTTCAAAGTTTTATTTATACTCAGTGGCAACTTAAAAAGTGGTAACGAGTAGTCTCGGCTTTTCATCAACTTCTTCTAACTAAATATGAAATTACTAATTGATGCCTCGACTTCGTTCTCCTTATTACTTTTTAAAACCTCGCAGGAACTCTTTGATTTTTCCAGGAAAAATTTAGCCTAAGTTGCTCTCCAAGTCTTCAACTATACCCATGCTTAAAATCACGTCAATCCTCTATTGCACGGTGATTGATGGACAAACCAACAAACAAACACCATTTTGCATATACAGGGCGTCCCACGGCGATGCCACATGGAGGGGAAGTACCTTAAATATTGTAGATGGAACATTTTACTAAAAGAAGACTTCATTTTAATTTAAAAAACAATTTAAACTGCATTCATAGATTTTTAAATAATTGCCTGGTTGAACCGGGACTCGAACCCGCTATACGAGAAAAAAAATTAACCTGTATCTTTATCATACCGATCGGAAGGCTTCATCATAAGGATTATTTTTTGTTAAATAACATAGCATGAGAAATAAAAGGAAGACCATGAATTTTAACCTTTGATGTAAAATTTTGTTCAGAAAAATGAAAAGCTGACATTGGCGTATCGACATACAACTGACATGAAATATTACTAATGAGTACCCACTTGAGAAGTACGCATCATTTCCCGATCCTTACTATCCTTACTAATCCTTACTTATATTACCTATAAATGCGAAAGTGTGTTTGTTTGTTGATTTATTGGTTTGTCCTTCAATCCCGCTGCAACAGAGCTACGAATTGCATACTCATTAGTAATAGTTCATGTCAGTTGTATGTCGATACGCCAATGTCAGCTTTTCATTTTTCTGAACAAAATTTTACATCAAAGGTTAAAATTCATGGTCTTCCTTTTATTTCTCATGCTATGTTATTTAACAAAAAATAATCCTTATGATGAAGCCTTCCGATCGGTATGATAAAGATACAGGTTTATTTTTTTTGTTGTATAGCGGGTTCGAGTCCCGGTTCAACCAGGCAATTATTTAAAAATCTATGAATGCAGTTTAAATTGTTTTTTAAATTAAAATGAAGTCTTCTTTCAGTAAAATGTTCCATCTACAATATTTAAGGTACTTCCCCTCCATGTGGCATCGCCGTGGGACACCCTGTATACCTAATACTAGTATATTTGATTAAAATACTGTTTTGGGCATCGATAAGTCGAGAATGACTCATCTATAAGCCCACAAAAAAACGACCGCTTTCTGACCAATATTGCTGAATTATTACATTACTTTTTTGAAGCTTTAATTTTTTTGTGGTAGCTTATCGTGCTTATTATTTCTTCTTCTTTAAGTGTTAGTAAAATCTATCGTCTGTTAAACTCACTTTTAGATGCAAAATTAATTATATTTTCATCCCAAGATTCATCAAAAAGTGTCACCACAACCAACCGGTTTGAGATAATGCGATCGCCATGTTTTCCGGTATTATAGTAATAACTTCCTTGATGTTATGGAAATGGTCTTAAGCATTGAGGTGACCAGGTCGTACCTTCGTGGAAGTGTTCCACGGCGGATGGGAAAACTGTCGATCCACTTGGAAAACACCAAATGAGTTAAAATCTAGTTATAGTTCGCTTAACTTTATTCAGTTTTTAATCACAGACGCAAAAACGACGGGGTGTTATAAGTTTGACGTGTGTATGAGTGTGTGTGTCTGTCTGTCTGTGGCATCATAGCTTCCGAGTGTTTTTAGCTATATTTGATGAAAATCGGTCCAAGATGGCCACCGATGTTGTAACATGTCGGGGGTGTTTTAAATTTTTATTTTGCACTTGTATTTATTATTAATATGTAAAATTTTTAACTTATTATAATTTCATCTAAATTGTAAATATGTATTAGTTATTAGGATCAATGTATAGTTTGTAATGTTTATGTAAGTAACGCTATTGTTTGTTTTATGAGCGCCTAATTTGCAATGCTGTTTACAACCTAAAATTGATACTTTCTTATATAGAACTAGACAGATTTCTGCAAAGCGTCTTTGGTGCAACTAAAAATAAATAAGTACTAGTACTGTTAAAGTTCCATTACCATCTTTCTACTACTACTAGTATGTTAGTTATTATAAGATTGTATTTATTCGGTACTAGCTGATGCCCGCACCTTCGTCCGAGTTGATTTAGATTTTGAAATCCCTCGGGGAACTCTTAACTTTCCGAGATAAAAAGTAGCCTATGTGACTCTCCATGTCCTCAACTGTACCCATTTAAAAAATATATGTTGCGGCATGAGAACAAACTAACAAACTTTCGCCTTTATAATATTAGTAAGGATGAAATTATCCCGTAAGCCACTCTACCCCTAAAGATAAGCTCCTTTCGCCAACATTATTAATACGAATAGATGCTATCGGCGCAGCTTCTCGCGTTTTCACCGTTTCACATTCAAAATAATTCAATATTGATAGAGCGATTCCGTACCGGCCTCATTATAGCGAGTAAATTAATACTCGTTAATGCGCAGCGCACATTAACCCGGTATTAAGCCTCGCCAGTAAATCATGGTCCCGCGTTCGATTCTCATTTCGCCGACTGCGCGTGTTCGCGATGTACTGCAATTTATAATTGACCGTTTGTTAATAAGCTTATCCGTCGTAATGAATTATTGCAATTAGGTGCTACTTTCTAGGGCTTAGAGGCCGTTGGCTCATTTAGTACCTGCCGGCGTCATCCTCACCTATTATATAATTCTAACGATTTTATTACGTATAGCTTTTGCCCGCGACTTCATCTACATGGAGTTAGGGTTTTTTTTTATTCGATGACAAGATAGTCCTTGACTACGATTTCAACTGATGGTAAGTGATAATGCAGTCTAAGATGGTAGCGGGCTAACTTGAAAGGGATATGGCAGTGTACATTCAACACATACTCCCCTTATCGGTTTCTACACGCCATCTTGCCGGAAGGCTAAATCGCTTCGCGGCAAGTTTTTGACGGTAGGTTGGTAACTATAGCTACGGTCAAAGCCTCCCATCAGAACAGACCAGAGACAGTTCAGAAATTATAAATTCCCAAATTGCCCCCGCCGGGAATCTAACCCGAGACCTCCCAGTTATAAGACCACAGCGCTCACCACTGCGCCCAAAAGGTCGGGAGGTTTTTAAAAATCCCGCGCAAACTCTGTTTTTCTGGGATAAAAAGTAGACTTCTTTTCTTTATAAAGAAACTAAAATTATACTTTGTAGTGGCGTAAGATGTCGGTTTGTAGAAAAGAATAATTTTTACATTTAATACTTTTGTTGTAAAATAAAACTTCGAAGATAATTTTATTGATTATTTATTAAAAGTTAAAACAATCATGAAATACAATCGTTTAAATATTTACACGAAAATTCTTTATAAGGAAAGGAGACACGTAATGAATACGTAGGTACCTAGGAGGATTAAGCCCTGGAGTAGCCATAGGATGCGTACCCCTCTGTAAGTTTTTATTTGACGGGTATGCCCAGCGGTCATACCCGTTATATAAAACTGTTTGATTCGCGTCACGCGCCTGTCAACAACGTACGGTTAGCGGAGGATGAGCTCCGGTATAATATGCCGACTATGAGTGATTTTCCTTCTAAAAAAAATACCCAAAATATCCAGTTTATGAAAGGATAACATTACTTTTCTCCTGATATATTCTTTTATCCAATTAATGCACTATTTAAGGAGAAAACTTAAAAATACTGTTGATCCGAAAATGTTGCTACGGAATCGTACAAGAAATAATTTCGGGAAATTTAAAAAAATTAACCAATCTACTTATTACTCGATTGGAGCCCTTTATCATGAACTGCATAATGATTTGATTACATACAATTAAAATTACGATCGAATAGGAAAGGTTGGGGGTTTATATTTATATTAATTTATAAACTTTAGGCAAACAATTTAATCGATTATTTTGAAAAGGGTACGAGTCACACATTTCGTCAAAACTGAGTTAAGTAGAATATTCGTTAACATTTTATAATATTTTCTTGTCGTGTGACTGAGATTTTGTTGGTCTTGCATAGTAAAAATATATCATTATCTGTAGTAAACTCTTACTAGTAAACTGAGCTACTATTGTAGCTATGTCACTATAACTACTTTTTAACATTTTAAAATTTAATAGAAATCCGACCAAAATCAGACCAAGTTATCTATACCTTTGCCTTAATCCTTACCAAAATAAATGTTTTTTCAAGCAAGGCTGTTTAAATACCTGCAAATTACTTTTTAGTTTATTAAAATCGGACATTCCATTCGAAAGATATTACGAGTTCATTGATGTCATTTATTCTGTTATCATTTTGTTTTCAATCATCAAGTCCCATACCCAAAGGGAGCCAGCGATACACTATTGCTAAATACATTATTATTTAGGTATGTCCTGCATTTACGGTGCGTTTATGCCAAAATGTTTAAAAAATAAATATCCACCCTTGCGAAGCCGGGACGGGCCGCTAGTATAATATAAGTAACCGGTATAATTGCATGCGCAAAAATCATTACAAACATACACAGATTTGTGATTAAAAAGCCTTATTAATATTCAATCGCCACAATTAAATGCCCTCGTGCCACCTCGGTTTATGAAAAATTAAATTGTAATAGGTATTGTACCCATTCATAAAGTTGGATAAGCTTATCATTAACAGTACATATTTTTAAGGTAGTTTTTTGTTCAAAAATGAGGATTTTATTTTAAAGAAGTTGGTCACACTGCAAGAAAATTAGGGCTGGAAGCAGAAATTATATCGATATTGATATTTTCGGTGTGTATGGTATAGGTACATCATGTATTTTTTAATTTTCTTATAGAACCAGTTAGTGTTCCAACAAATGTCTACTATCCATTGATAAAACATGGATAAAAGTTTAAAAACTATAAACTCGACTACAAAATTGTATGTGGCATTTCTTAAATTTATTTATTTACTAGCTGATTTCCGTGACTTCGTCCGCGTGGCGTAGTTTAGAGTAACTTGCTACTATCCGCGAGAAGGTATGTCCTCTATCTCCGATAATATTTATTAGATCTTCACCAAAATTGAATAAAATAGTATTTTTCAAAAACTTTCATCCCCTATCGCGGATGAACCTTATTGTTTATTAGGATAAAAAGTATCCTATATATTAGATTCAGAACATTCGATTTACATTTATATTCTTATCTTATACAATTCATTAAAAACTTTTTAAGTCTTAGCCAGACCAACGAACTGTAATTGATTGCTAAATTGATTTAACAATATTTTAATTTATACTATTAGTTGAACTTCATTCATTCATTAATTCATTTAGAACTTATCGAAAGTCGATAATCGATAGTGTCGCAGCCCAAAATTGCTTACATAAATGACATGATTGTTTCGTGTAAGGATAGAACGTCCCTGTGTGTGAATTTGGTTGTGTGCGTATACTTTAAGGTTGTGTTTGGTAGTTTTGTCGTGTGCGTGCATAGCGACGTGTTTGAAAAATGCACCTGTAGTAAGAAATTGTTTATGTGTGCTACCTCGCCCCGCACCGTAATTGACAGACTTTTTTGCAAAGAAATTAGACGTCAAGGCGTCTCCATCTAAAACACAAAATTTTTTTTCCTCCGAGGTAGGTACAAACCAGTAAATTACGTTCGCCGGTAATCATCGTAAAATCGAATGCTCTCACCTCGCTCATCTTGCCGCTACATTGTTGCAAATTGCAAGTAAATTCACACTTATTTTATTGGAGGGTCGGTCAGGAAGTTTTGAGGCGATGTAGACCTTCTGCCCTGCACTGCTGCCGGTTGCAGATGTTATTGACGATATGAGATTTGGACTATAGTATAGGCAAATTACATGTGAATAAATTGTTATTGTCATTAAGTGTTCTTTTTAACCGACTTCCAAAAAGGAGGTTATCAAATCGTCCGGAATTTTTTTTCTATGTATGATTCGCCTGATTTTTTTTAATCGACAGTGGCAGCTTGTGAGGTGGTCCCGTATAATTTTTTACCTTCAACTCTTTAAGCCTGATGCTGTAGGGGTACTTTCCACCCAAATTGTGGGGACCTAGGAATTGTTCATTACGAACTGATATGCTTATTACTAAACATAAACTACGTCATGGAGTTCTAGGTCCTAGCTCCTGAGTCCTGATGCTGTAGGATATGGCCCACCTAAATTGTGAGGATTTAGTTTCTTTCAATTACGAATTATCTAAATATAGTGCCCTCGACAGGTCTTCGACAACCTGCAATTTTCACGTGTCTCGAAAATTGAATCAACAAATTGTGTTGCATGACGATCGTGTCCAATAATACAACACAAGTCACAAATTGATGTATTTAGGGTTAGGGTTGTTTAATTTGGGAGTTCTGTGCGATACTTCTTCTAAAATCAAAGTTTAGTTTTGCGCACTAGCCCTTGCGTGCTCATTACAACATTATTCTTGAAATAGTATACAATGTAACAATTCGGTTACTTCCAAAACGTCACTGTTGCTCTTTAAATGTTTCATACTTAGTGTATGGAACAACGTTTATCGTCCCATTTTTCATCACAATAATATGCCAAAATAAGGGGGACGGGGAACACAGCTAAAGGACTTTCAGCTGATCGATGGATAGGATGGCTGAATCAAATCTGTCGACCGAGAAGGTAAGCTCAGACCGTTGTCTGGGCTTACCTTCTCGGTTCACGGGCTCCATCCGTTGAAGGAGTTCGCACGCTGCAAACCGTCACAAGTGGAGTAGCATCGCGAGGGAGGTGGTGCGACCCAATATTAAGGAGAGCGTCATCCAAACACTCACAACCAGTCCTCAGGGCTGATTCTGTAAGTCAGTACCTATCAAGGACGATAGGCATTTTTTATCCATTGAAGGTTTGAAGAGAAATGTCAATATCTATTTCATAGTAAACCTTCAATGGATAAAAAATATATGTCAGTGGCTTGGTCTATTCTTTAAGTGAAATAGACCAAGATTTTATGGTTGAAGTCCGTGATTTTATGATTGAAGGTCGGAATTTTATGATTGAAGAACGGAATGTTATGGTTTTTTTTATTTTGTTTATGAAGATAGACAACCCTACTGCACGATGTAACAAGTGAAGATCGAGCCCTTCCTCGTGACAGTCGGGCTAATATCATTCACGTCAATTTAAGGACGTATTAGCTTTTATAGGAAGATAAACTGGCTTCGTGACTAGACGAGATTGATCGAATCTTTCGCGACGTGACGTAAGAGCTTATAAATCGATATTCGCCTTATCTGGTGTTTGTTATTACACTGATCATTTCGCTCTACCGGTTAAATGCCAGGATGAAACATCTTAAGCGGGGGATTATAGTCCTTAAGTACAAATAACAACGACCACAGTGTTGTTTGTCCCACCGTGTAATTGTATATTAACACGTCAGTCAGTTGTTGTGTAATTCAATGTAATTTAATTGATATTGATGTCTTTTTCTTATGGAAATTATGTCAAATAATGTGGGCTATATTTTTTGATTGACGTATTCAGTTAACATACTTTTTTGTGCAGTTTTTTTTACACTTTAGTGAAACGTTAATTTCTTAATTTAATAAGTAACACTGGCCATAATTTTTTTTGAACAAGAAGATTAAGTTTCTTTAAAGTTTAATGCTCGACGCATTTCCTCATGAAATCAATCAGTAGGTATAATTCAACTTACCTAGATTTTATGCTGATATTACATTACAATTTACTCTTGCATCAGATTTATGAGATTAACTGCAGTAAGTTTTCATGGCACACGGTTAAAGCGATTTCATAACTCGAAATCTATCCACGTATTCTACACGTGGAAACTTTTACTAAGGGTAGGTACCTACATTGTAGTACAGATTCCTTGGTGAAGTTTTAATTTTATTACGCTATTACCTCGGTGTTGAGCGGTTTAATAGATTTCTTCATTACAGCTCTCCGTCCGAAATCCATTATGGAATTACAGAGATTATGTTGCAATCGTCTCGTCTCGAATGCCCCTGGCTAGTTTCTGTCATAGGAAGTCGAGGAATAAGCATCACACGAATTGAATATCAATGTGATATAGCCTTTATCGTGTATAGAATAAGGTTGCATATTCGGGAGAGATATCTTAACGGTTCGCATTGGACTCGTTGACGCCATACTGGTAATGAACTAAACGGTAGAAATTAAATCGGTGACAGTAAAACACAAGTTTTTAATGTGAAGTATAAACTGTTGCTCGCTACTGTTGCTTCGGGCTCTGTCTTCGTAGATTGGATAAATTAAACTTTTTTATTTACTTCAATCGAGATTCTCCATTTTGATGAAGGTATGTAAATGCTGTAAATGGCATTGTGATTGCCTTTAAACCCTATAACCAAACACCTTTAACTTAGGAATATTTTTTTGCATTCCTTTACCCATTAAAATACTTACAAACTGTGTCTAATTCACGACATACGAATAACCTAGTGACCCATTAAGACCATATCTTTTGTTGTCAGTTTTATCATCCATTGTGTATGGAACTGTATATTTTGTGAATGATTCAAATTATTGATCAAAGATTACAAAGTAGAGAGCTATTCCAATTATCTAAATATATAAATAAGTGCTTTAGGATGATATAGGAGCTACATATTCCTCTCAGTCTCTGAATCAATAAATATTTCAACCACGTTTCACCGGAGACTACAATTTGTCATTTGATTTATCGACCACGAGAAAGTTCATGAAGACTTTACGTAACTTTGCTCTCCTAGTCGCTTGAACTTTGGAAAAGGCAAGCTTCCACGATATCAACTATTAAAAGCTCATATCGCGATTTTATCTCTGGAGAAATAGGTGGCCTTTCCTACTTTGAAGGGGAAACGTGTAGCGGACCTACCTACCGAATTGCAGCTCTGATTAAAACAAAAATGCAATAAATTAGTTTGTTACATTTTCCTTTCATAGAATTACTTTATAGAAATTTGAATTGGGAAATCATGGTCAAGAAATTCTCAGTAGCAGCCCAAAGATCGGAAGTTGTCTGCTCTACACACGTGTGCCTCGGAGAGCACGTAAAGCCCTCGTATGGGAAAATCCGAAACCATAGAAGATTTAGGAAAACTATCTAGGAACCATTAAAATGTCAATTTATTGGTAAAAAAAAAAGTTGAAAAAACTATTTGTTAAGGACCAATGGTCCGGTGTCTGATCTTTCTACGGTCATGTCGGATGACGTGTGATGTCTCATCTGACTACGATAGTGAAGATTTAAATATATATTACATATTTTAATAGAAATTCAACAAACCACAGATACAGATATTAGTTTCGAAAGCGTGTCTACAAAATTTCAGTGATTTTCAAGGTTAATATTAAAGTAGAATTCAAACTTTGACTGTAAGGGGAACGCTCGGGAGAGACCTTAATATGGTTACTTCCAAGATAAATACTCTTTCGTTTCTGGCGGATGAATCCGTGGGTGAAATTTAGTTTTAACCGACCTCCAAAAAAGGAGGAGGTTCTCAATTCGTCAAAATCTTTTTTTGTTTGCAAGGGTATAGGGCTTCCCAGGTGGTCCCATTATTATCAGGTCAGGATCTGATGATGGGATTCTGGAGAAATCGAGGGAACTCTTCAAATTTTATAGGCACAGTTGATATACTTTGTAGTGGCGTTTGAAGTCGGTTTTGTAAAAAGAATTTTTACGTTTATATTGTTACTAATCCGGCCTTACGGAATTCTGTCTCTAACAGTCAATTTCACTTGTTTCAACCTCGCTTTTACTGTGTAATTGGTCGATTGTTAATCATGCAATCGTCGTTTACATAACTAAAGTCGACACTAATTATCCCTACACTTAACCTTTTATCAACGGTTTACATTTTAAATCTAGTACAATACTCTTAATTGCTCTCGTTTTTCGTATCCATTCAATCTTTTGGCCCGTTTAAAATTGATTACATAAATGTTTACTGTAGTAATTGGCGTATCGATAAAACGGTTTCGCTGTAGTAGTACTGAAATAATATTTCATTCAGAAGGACATAAGTTTACGCAAATATCATAAGAAATTATACCCAGTGTACATTCGAAAAAATCAAGCATATTCTTTACAAAGTAAAGTAAAAAAACTAAATGCAAATACTTCAAACATGATGAAGTTGATACTTCAGCCTATTACTTGCTCCTAGAAGAAGCCTCTTTTCTATTGATATTTTAGGGTAAAGACCTGTATTCTTAAAGCAGTGAGAAATACAGAAAGGGCATTCCATCTTAGCAGTGTGAATCAGTAAGGAGAAGCAAAATATATGTAACTAGCGGACCCGACAGACGTTGTCCTGTCTTAACTATGAATATTGAAACTCCCCTTTTTACCCCCTTGGGGAGAGAATTTTCAAAAAATGTAAAATACGTAATTCTTTATTTTTGATCAAGAGCCAAAATATCAAGTTTCATAAACATAACTTGAAAAATAACTTGAAGAACGAAGGACTATCATACAAACATTCAACCCCTATTTAATCCCTTAGGGGGTAGAATTTTTAAAAACTGTGAAACACCTACTTTTTTGTTTTCAATTTAAAGCCTAAGTACCGAATTTTATGGGTATAGCTTGAAAAATAACGGAGTTTCATACAAACTTTAACCCCCCTTTTTACCCCCTTGAGGGGAGAATTTTCGAAATATGTAAAATACGTAATTCTTTATTTTTGATCAAGAGCCAAAATATCAAGTTTCATAAACATAACTTGAAAAATAACTTGAAGAACGAAGGACTATCATACAAACATTCAACCCCTATTTAACCCCTTAGGGGGTAGAATTTTTTAAAAGTGTGAAACACTTACTTTTTTGTTTTCAATTTAAAGCCTAAATACCGAATTTTATGGGTATAGCTTGAAAAATGACGGAGTTTCATACAAACTTTAACCCCCCTTTTTACCCCCTTGGGGGGAGAATTTAAAAAAAATGTAAAATACGTAATTCTTTATTTTTAATCAAGAGCCAAAATATCAAGTTTCATAAACGTAACTTGAAAAATAACTTGAAGAACGAAGGACTATTATACAAACATTCAACCCCTATTTAACCCCTTAGGAGGTAGAATTTTTAAAAACTGTGAAATACGTACTTTTTTGTTTTCAATTTAAAGCCTAAATACCGAATTTCATGAGTATAACTCGAAAAATGACGGAGTTTCATACAAACTTTAACCCCCCTTTTTACCCCCTTGGGGGGCGAATTTCGAAAAATCCTTTCTTAGTGCTCGCCTACGTCATAAAAGGAACCTACTGTCAAAATTTCAAGTTTCTAACTTCAGTGGTTTAGGCTGTGCGTTGATCGTCAGTCAGTCAGTCAGTCAGTCAGTCAGTCAGTCAGGACAAGCCTTTTTATATAATTATAGATTATCCTACCAAAATACAACATGAAACAATTCATTTTTCGTATAAAATGAAACCTTTATTTTTTTTCTTATTATATTGTCTGTCTCAAAATATATCTTACCTCATTTAAAGTTATCAACATTTTTATAAGTAGGTTGTTTGTGAGCTAAGAAAGAGCGAAAGAACAAATGAACAAAAAAATATCATGTCGTAAACATAAATTCACGTCATCGGATTAATTCATCAAACTACAAAAAACCACGATAATACCCATACTTACCATCGACGAGGTTACCCATATTAAAGTCAAGGAAGAAAGTAAATTGGAAACCGTGAGGTTCCTCATGCCAAGCGATTTGTAAACGTCACATTCGGGTAGTTCCACTCATAACAGTCAGAACCGACCAGTATAAGATGTCCTTGCTTCCCTGTCACTGTTGAAGAGGAAAGCGATCAAGTTGAGTGGTCCACGTCTGTATTAGGTTAATTTGCCGCAGATAGTGGCCATGATGGATAGTTTGACGCGCAGTATGCGCCTGCGCTGCACGCCCTCAGCCAAAGGTTAAACGCCCACTTTGTGCACGATTTCCCCCTCCATATTGATTTTACAGTCGATTACGGCCACTATCTCTCGAATATCTGTTTAATATTTTTGGATAATCAATTTTAAGTACAAAAGGAAACTTACGTTTTCATCTGACAAATTATTATCAAGAAATTCTATCATGGTATTTGAATTTTATTCTGATGTGCTAGAATGAATCCTATCGGATCCCACCAGGGCCTCAGTCCATTATTTCAATAAAACGCAAAAATAATGTTCAGACAATTAGTTTCAAATCAGAAGTACATAAACTCACTAATGTATGTTAATAGTTCTACATTCAAGTACACTTCATAAAGCTGTTTTCTTTATAGCTCAAAGTAAGGCCTAAGTGGGCGTCTTACATTAATGACCAGGTTGTTAATCCAGAGATGACCGTCGGCTAGGTTACATTCAATGCATATAAAATACGTTTCTCTATTTTCATTGTGGCTGTGATATTGTTTGTGAAAGTTATTACAGTAACTGTAAGCATCTAGCCTTAGACTTAGCTGTTGCAGCAGTTTATGATACTTCAGTATTGTTCAGTAGTAAGGAAATACTTCAGTGGCTTTGTTCATTATTAAAAGGACCGTTATCATTATGATATCTTAAGGTTTATCGTGGGTTGACTTTATTAAAATTTCTTAATATTGTTAAACATGATTAAGACGATGCCATTTTAAAAGTATTTTGGAGTGTATTGCTCTCAATCGTTTTATCTTAACTTTTACCGTTCACCAGGTGTTAAAACCTACTGTTTTTTGACAAATAGAATACACCAAGGTTAGCTTTCCTGCTAGCCATTCCTAACATTTCAAGACTATCCTCCATTCGATTCATAAGGGGAGGATTACTGTGTTCGATAATGTCAATTCGCCATTTTTCCAGGTAGTCTTAAAAATTTGACCAAAAGTTTAAGGTTTTTTAACAAGCAGTATCTGAAAATTACGTCATAACACAAAATTAAGATAGAGAAACAATCCTTGGCTCAATGTTCTGTGCACGTTAGACCAGAATTTGGTTTTTACTTCCAATAATATAATTCCTCCCTTCTAAGTGCTTGTATTCTAGCCCATTTTGGCACGGTACATATCGGTTCTATTGTTTCTAGCAACCACAATCGCATATCGTGAGCGAATGTTTGCTGATAAAATGTAACAATAAATAACACTATGATGTCGACATTGTCTGCTACCGGCTCGAACGTATATGTTACGTGCAATTTATTGTCCCGATCAATATTACGTTTGAACCATTGGCTGTAAATAGCCTTGTCATGTGTTACGACTTCTATTTGATCTAATTTGATATCAACAATACATATTTCATTTCACCTTGTTTTACAATGTTTTACAGCTACGTTTCCCTCTAATCTTGTTCCAGAATTGTATGTAGGAAGTCTGTTGTTTCTAATCTGAACTATATTTTATATTACGTTAGCTAAGTATCTGGACCACCCTCTTGAGCATGCGCTATGGTTTATCTTATTTCCTCATGCAAATTATTGCAAATGGGTGGTTTCGTCATTCGACTAAGTTTGAAGCTGCGGATACTTTAATATTGGAAGTTGTAATATATACTCATAATTAAATTGTATTCTATTGAAATGTTTTCTAACTTCTCTATTTTTTACCAGGGTTTCTTCAACACATTGCTAGCTCATTACAAAGCACGGTTCTCCTCTCAAAATGAGAAGCGCTTAGGTCATAGTCCATTATGCTGGCTAAATGCGGAGTGGTAGGCTACACAGATTCAGAACATTATGGAGAATTCTCATGAACATTTTCGTAGCTGAAATCATCGACATCAAGTACGACTATACTCATGAACTTATTCAATCTCAACACGGAACGCTTTCCTTTACGTTTCACGTTTAAAAACCGCAGCCTTGTTACTTGAAGGAGCTGACCTTATCTCCCCGAGTTCCCTTTCGAAATGCTCGCGATGGTAATCTTCTATTAAGTGAAGGTGTTCGTGTGAAATTTAGGAAAGTCTTATTTAGTTCTTACAAAAACATTCAAATAGTAGAATTCTTTATTATTCATTTGAACAAATAAGAATATGTTATTATTAAGTTTTTTTTGTCAATGTTTGTCTTACGCTTTACTGCAATTTGTTTTGTAATATTAGTAATAATATTAGTGATGATACAGTCTCATATGATCTTTAGAGAATCGGATACTAAACTTTTTGGCGATTCGGATTTCCGATGAAAACAAAACCTGAATCTCTTCAGAATTTAAAATTGTTCATGATACTAGTCGGAGTAAACTCGAAATCAATGTAATAACACGGAATCATATTTGCTGGTAAACACATTATGCTAAAGAGTATCTTCTAATTCAATTCGCTCTTGGCCTAGGGTCTATGAATAATAAACTGTGTGTTTTGTGGTTTGCGACATCTGTGCGATTATATAACTTTTTATATGATGTATTGGTTATATTCGTTAAGCATATCCGTTACAAGTCATTACGCAGTAAAACGATATTGTTACCAAACTGTATTGCACAGTGAAACCCACCGGAGCACGCGGGAGAGCGTAGGCGTTATTGTTTCTCTGATTACTTCCTAGCTGAGCGAATAGTGCAAGTCAGGTTGTTTTGCACAGAAAAATAGATATCGATTCTTACACGACTAATTTGGTTACTTGATTGCTGCACTCGAAAAAATGTCTTCATCTTTTCTGTGAACGAATTGACGTCGACTGTTAGAAGTTGGTCTTTTGTAGGGATGTTTAGCGCAACGGTTTTGCACCTTTTAAGCTATTGCATAGCTTCTATCGCGGGCCAGCGTGGAGACCGAATCCAGAAATTCCGTAACGAAAATAACCTGACACGGGACTCCTCTACGGTGAGCCGCTAGATGGCGCTGATAAAAAATGCTATGCAATAGCTTTACCGCGGCAGTCCCCGAGTGCCACACGTCTTTTTTTAATCCAGTGACTGTCTACCGCTCGTTTAATATCGTCTGTCGATCTAGACATAGGTGGTCATCCTACACTGCGCTTTCCGGTGCGAGGTCGCCGTTCTAGCAGCTTGGTACACCAGCGTCTATAGGTTTTGGGAACTAGATGGATGGAATGGACGCGCCGTTGCCACTTCAGCTTTGCGACTAATATTATTTCGGAATGGGGTTCCTCTTGGTTTCCCAAGAAAATGTATGACTTTATTTAACTCTTGATGCTTTACGCAATAAAATTATTCTAGTTGACAAGTCGATCGAAATATCACCGTAATTATAACCACGAAATAGTTGAACTTTTCGGTTATTGTATGCGTGTAGACGACAGAACCTGAATAGATCCGAATAAGGCAGTGTTTCCAACAATTATTCTAGACTTAGTGCTTCTGCCGCATTGTTTCCGTGGGTGGAACAGGAAGAGTCTGACACCCACGGCCTTTCATTGCCTCGTTATTCATAACCTACAACCGTGGCCATTAGTTAAGAGACTTGTCTGGGAGCATTAGCTCTTTAAAGCCTCCACAAGAAATTTATAGCTCTCTTGTTTCAGAGTGTCGTTTATGGCCAGATGTTGCTCCTAGATCTCTGAAGACTTACTTAATATGATATTTCTAAAGATAATAATAAACTTTGTCCGGAACCGCTTCTGTAGAAAAGACCTTTTAGGAAGAGTAATCAACATCGATTCAGTTAAAAACAACAATTGATCACAATGTGATCTATTACAAAATAATACAACCAGATATCATTAAGATTAATTATAGGATATGTAAGTTGTTAATCATTAGGTAAACTTGTTTATTTTTAATTCAAAATACTTTTTACTATACTTATCTACTTCCTTTTTTTCATATTACTTATTATGTTTAAACTTTATATTTCAATGAATTGTGTTACTAACCACCGCTATTGAAATGTTACTTAACTGCATGTTATGTTTAACACAATTTTGCACACACTGTGCATGTAAATTATGTATTAGATTATAAGCCTTTGTAAAAATCACTAGTAAACCTAATAAATAAAATAAAAAATAAAATAAATACTTTATCTTTCTTTCTTTCTAATCTAAAAGAAGCTTCTACATAATTCCAGAATGAACCGATTAGTGTATTTACAAGTTGAAGAACTCAAACTACACATAACATTAAAGTGTTTACTGGAAACGTAATATCATGAAGCAAATAACTCCAAATGATCTTTAAACAAAATGACGGAGTAGAGCACCTCCTATTAGGGAGAGTATAATGTCTAGTCCGCAAAGCTGCGGGTGCGTACAGCCCTAGGATATTTTTCACCGCGGCGCGAGTAAATTATAGGCGTTCATCGTATGCAGCAAAATGAGCCGATGATATACATCTACTTTTACACGTTCCGAGCGTTCTTGTATGCTGGCCCAAGTGATGAACGTGTGATAATGTCCTCCCGACCGAAATAAAATAAGTTGTAGCGCAGTTTTACGCTCGGTGACAAAAGTTACACGAGCTATCCAAACTAGCTTATAACTTTGTCAGTTTTCATATATTTGAAAAAAAAAATCCCGAAATCTCGGAATTAAAATATTTTACACATGTTTCAGCTTCTCTTTTAACAAAAATAACTTTGTAATCTAAGGACCGATTTCACCAACGTAAAATAAGTAGTGTTATCCGAGCGTTTTGATATTTTGGTAGATTTTCAACAAAAACTGTCAAAACGCTCAATTTATTCCTCGCATCCAACGTCAATCGACGTTGATGAAATCGGCTCTTTTATTAGATTTTAAAACAGTCCATGGAGTGGAGTTTTTTTTAATTTTATTGTTAATCCATGACAAGATAGTCCTTGACTACAATCTCACCAGATGGTAAGTGACGATGCCGTTTAAGATGGTAGCGGGCTTACTTGTAAGTGGTATAGCAGTGTACATTCAACCCATACCCCAAATCGGTTTCTACACGCCATTGGATGCCGGAACGCTAAATCGCTTGACGGCACGCCTTTGACGGTAGGGTGATAACAGGGTAACTAGCCACGGCCAAAGCCTCTCACCAGACCAGAAGTTGTTTTTGACATTCCGCTTGTCACCCATTACTTGCGCCGAAACATTTCTCAGTGAAGACCAGTAGCCGACTACTTTCTCCGCCCGCGTCTGGAACACGAATTTCGACTAATAGTATGAATTATTGCACCAACTATCCCCCGCCGCTTGCAGTAACAAAGCACTGCCACGCCGCTGTGTGGGTTTCTAGTTTATTATTGACAGGAATCGAAATTATTTCCTCCTGCTTTCTAAATTAAATGATTTCACGGTGCCAAAGTTTTGCTATTTTTAATTAATCATCCATTTCCGAAGGTGATTTGACTGATTATTATAAATTACCAACCTAAATTATTTATTGTCAAAAGACCAATTATTTATTGTCTTGTTCTTAGAGTTTCCAAAAAACGTAACGTATTTTTTATTTCTTTCTCGGCGACACGGACTGCGTTATTACTGGCCCAATTTATAATGCGTTTTAAATGACAATAGAAATGAGAAGCCGCCATTAACTGTTTCTATCTCACTCAGCGTAAACCTCATATGAGTAGGACAGAAATATAAAATGGCCGTTTGACAGTTCTATTCTCACTTAAAACGCATAATAGACTTAGAAATTCATCCCAAAAATATCATCTATTATAATATTACAATAATATGATTATTAATTATTCATCATAGATATTCTTTTTAAAATCGGTTATTCGTTTTTGACGTGTAGATAACAGTAAAAGTATAATTATGCTTCTCTCTTGAGCGTTTATGCAAATTAATGTCTTAATTTAATTGCGTATACTCCTGGCTCGAGATCGTTAGATAATATAATAATTATAGGCTCGGGACCGATAACGAGCGTATTGTGCCTGCGAATTGTGAAATTATGACAAACGATAGAAATAGTTGATTTGAACTAACATTTAAGTTAAGTAATACTTATATGTAGTTCATGTGTCTACAACAGTATTAAATTATATTTAAATAGATTAGATTAAGGTTTTTTTAATTGCTAATTCACACGTACAAAGCCCTATTAGGTGACACTTGCCAAAGATTTTGTTTTCACCAACTTTTAAGGGACTCATCCGTTACAGATGCAACTAGATTTACATGACGTTTTATGCTAACCTTTAGCATCTGTAAGTTGAACCATACACTATAGGTACTTACATCTTATAATTAGATTATATCGCTGGGACATGATAACAATAAGGATTTTATGAGATCCGTAAGATGTGCATTCACTGCATTTCCCTTAAAAATCCAGCTATTTGATGACATCCCGAAAAAATATAATGAATTCAACAAATAAAATCAGTTTAAGAATCAGTAAGTATAAAAAATCAGCATCAAATTTTAGTTTTTTGAACTTCTTAATTTTAAAAATAACTGGACAGTAGTTCACAAAGTGAACATTATACCAGTTTCGAACTAATACTTGAACACACTTCGGAAGAGGTAAACAAAGTTTTCCTCTTACGTTCTGATAAGGGAAAAGGCCCGTTAAAGAACTTTTTTGTTTACTTAAAGATTCCTAAAAGTCCCGTGCAGCCTTTCCGGCCCTCGTATTTTATTTCAATATTTTCCTCCGTACGCGAAGTTACCTACCGTAAAAGCGTAGGGGCTACCCTTTATGGTGGTACCAATTGATCAAGTTTCATCTTTTTTTTGGTTTTTACACATGTATTATGTTAAAATAGCAGATGGATAGTGTTTGTTCGTTGAAATAATATTCTTTATAGAGTTAGCTTACACTCGCGACTTGTTTCGCGTGGAATTGTGTTTTTTCCGTCTGATTTTCCTGGGTAAAATGCAGCGTATGTCACTCTCCGATTCCTCAACAGTGCTCATGAAAAAAATTACGTCGATTCGTTGCTCCGTTGCTGCGTGATTGAAGGACAAATAAACACTTTAAACTTTAATCGAGGAATATTTTTGACGACGTTTTTTGACAGATTGACAATATAAAAACTGTCAAAACGTGAACTTGATTCGCGGATTAAACACTTCGATCACAAAATAAGATTAAACACTTCGCCGATTTTGAATTTCGGCCCTTGTAACGAAAAAATGTCACAAATATTATGTGCTTCATAAAAATTATGAAGAGTCTACTTATTGAGCATTCATCAAAAACGCAGGCAAGCTCGTGTGCTCGTGCTAGTGTTACACAAAACCCTCCCAGCGGACGCGATTTGCATTGCCCATTGTTTCGCGCTATCCATAATTTCATCTTATAGCTGAATTTCCTTTTTTTGAAGTTCCATGCTCTTTATGTTTTTATTTGTGCATTCCATTCCAATATTGCCGCGTATTGGAATGAGTAGACAATTGGCATTCCATGGCGATATTCATTTATATTGATTACTAGCTGGTGCCCGCGACTTTTAACGATTGAGATTTTCTAATTCCGGCGGGGACTTCCGGCAATGTGGGAAATGGCAGCCTTTGTATTATTCCAGACTGTTATCTATCTCTGTGCCTTTCAGGCAAATCGGTTCAGGCGCTGCGGCGTGATTGAGTAACAAACATCCATCCATCCATACGTCCAAACTTTCGCATTTATATTGTTAGTAGGATGATTATTGTATTAACTTAAAAGCTGTGAAGTTTATTAAAATACCTAACACAAATCTAAGCATTGTTAGAAAAAAACATTTGAAGACGTACGTAAATTCTATTGGTTCCAAGGATATATGTATGTAAAATTTCTGAATTCAGTAACTTTTGGTTAATTTTGGTTAACCTTCGGTCCACTGCATTCAGTCCCGCAACTTTTCCTCTTATTTTCATATGAAATTCTTAAACAAATGGGTCGTTCCTCCATACATTAAACCGCAATAAAGCCTTCCTCAAGCCCCTGATTTAAGATGTATGATCGTCATAAATTTCAATGGATCGTTTGTTAATCGTACTTACAAAAACTCTCGAGCCAATTCCGAACCATTCATGTGTTTTAGGCTCGAACTGCACCAAGAACAGTTGCATTCCAGTCCGATGCCATACTTACCGATATTTCGCGCGTTCCGTACTAGCTGGGTACCTACTCGAGCCTTAGTATTGGCTGTAGGTAGGTTATGTAAAACGGGCGGGACATCGTCTACTTGCGGAAACAGATCCCAGGAAGAAGGAAGCTATTAGTAGTAATTTTTTTGGTCGACATTTTATTTTCCTCAACGTTCCCTAACTTTTACGGGCTACCTATGCTATGTTAGATGACGCTTTCTTTCAATTTCTTTTTTATGAACCTTTAGGCAACACCTAAAGGTGGAAACATTAAGATATCTTAATGGGTGAAAATGACATTGGGTTGGGCAAGGAATCGTATTTAGGGAACGTAAAGAGACTCCCGCGTAGGGTTAAGGGTAACCATACGTAAAACATTCCCGGTTTACGTATGGTTGGTGAAAACGGGCATTAGTAGTTCATAAAATTGAGGTTGGAAGGAAACGCGCTAGAAATTGTTGCTGTAACCGTGCCGGGATTCAACCGGACTTCGTGTAGTCCAAACCTAAAACGCGCATGTTTATTTTCGCAATAACACTTACCGGCAATAAAAAGGAGCTAACAATTTATCAACCAATACTTTATACGTGCACTATCTCAGTATAAGTACTTACAGAGCAAGTATTCTGTCTTCGTCACTTTAGCCTTACTGGCAGTTTTCTTGGGAAATAAATAAAAAATGATTACGCTGTGACCGGTTACTTTGTTGCTGTTTATTGGCATGAATCACTCCATTGTACGTGAGATAGTAACTGACTTCTCGTTTCAAGAGTTACATTATACCAAAATTGAAACTTTTCCTCGTTGGAGGCATGCTAGTTTCCTCTATAATGGAAAACGCTTGAAAGTCGCCCAAGTTCGCGCTGGATACATGCGGCTTAAGATCGTGTTCTGTTGGTACTATCTTAAATAATAATAAATGTCCTCCCGACCGCATTAGGTCACGGCGGCCAACCTCAGAGGATAGCCACCTGCGCGGGAGATATACCTGTCGGACAAGTGGTCCCATTGTCATCAGGTCAGGATCTGATGATGGGATCCTGGAGAAATCGAGGGAACTCTTCAAATTTTATAGGCACAATTGTTATACTTTGTCTATTTTTGTTTTTTTTTTTGCGTTTGAAGTCGATTTTGTAAAGAATCTTTTCGTTTAAATATTATTGTGATAATTATATGATATGACATGTTTTATTTAGTCGAAAGTGTGTTCATACATTAATACTGTTAACTATTGTAGTGATTATTTCGAACAAATTACAGTTTGATTGCAATGACGGAAGACACTCGCTTTACATGGAAGTAATAATATTTAAATCAATAATGATCGGTAAAAAACGAAACGTACGTAATATGTAGGGAAGTCGGTGTACGAATAAATTTGGTTATTGTCAATGTGTCATTCTGTATGTTTATGACAGTTGTTAACGAGCTTGCGTTAACGATTGTTTACTTTAAACTTTACTTATCGGTAAAACAAGATTTTTTTTTCGTACCTAGTAGATATACACACCTATACTCGTTCACACAGTATACGTAATTCAATCGAGAGAGTGAAGGAGGAAAGTGGCATAGCCTAGGCTACCTTTTTAACGCTCGACGCAAAAACGTACCGGACGCTTAATCATTTGGTGGCACGTCTTTGACGGTAGGATGGTAACTAGCCACGACCGAAGCCTCTCACGAGACCAGACCAGAATCGAACCCGAAACCTCTCAGTAATTAGACCAGCGCTTACTATTGCGTCAGGGAGGTCGTCAAAAGTTAAAAGCAGAAAGATAAATAACGTACCTTCACATTTCATACCTGTCCTTGATTATAAAGCTGAGTGCACATAAAAGCTCCTTTTACGAGTTTCCATAAAGCGCTCACGGACTCTACCTCGGGCGTCACCTGACCTATTTCCGCCCTACCCTCACTTTATCGCAGCCTTGACCGGCACATTTGACCTTTAGCTCGGTATTAGGTGCAGGAACGTAAAGGTTAAGTTATTAGTTAATGCCCGCTACTTCGTACGTGTGGATTGAAGTTATTTAATTCCCGCGGGAACTCTCTTATTTTGCGGGATACAAAGTAGCACGTGTTATTCCAGATTACATATATCTCTGTTTCAAATTTCAGACTCGATCAGTCGTTGCGGCGTGATTGAGTAGCAAATCATACATCCATCCATCCTTAAATAAATGCGAAAGTTGGTTGTATGGATGGATATCCATACAAACAACTTTCGCATTTATAAAATTAAGTAGGATTAGTAGGATAAGCTTTCTACTGTTAATTGAATTTAATCTGCTTTATGGTATTTCGTTACATCGTTTCACTCAATATTGTTTTATAATTAAAATACTTAATAGCCTTATCGCCGCTAGTACAACAGAGATAATAGAATTTTTAAGGTTAAAGTAGGGACTTTAACCCTAAAAATTTTAACCTTTTGTTAAAAGTTTAAAATTTCAAGAGTTTAAAGCTCAATAAAAAAATTAAAAAATCTGTGTTTAGCTTATGTCCTTGAAATATTCAAAATATTATGATCATAATACGAGTCAGTTAAAGTCAAAGACAGACACTTGAATTTTATTTATTTCAATACAGTAAGAGAGAAACTCGTTCGGACAAATAAATAAAACGTGTATGGAGGTCAAACCTAGAAACGTTCCTTTCTATGACGACACATAATATGACGATGGATTGGGTATCCTTCACCTAGGTCCTAGACCTTGACCTCTCAGATCGATTTCCTTCAGTACCACAGCACGCGATGATATATTGATTAGTCACAGCTTTAGCAAAGCTGTATAAATTATTCACATGAAAATTATAACTTCAGCGAGTTCGCTTCAATATAATTTAAACGTAAAAATTCATTTTACAAAACCGACTTCAAACGCCACTACAAAGTATATCAATCTATATATTTAAAATTGAAAGTCCTGACTGACTGACTGACTGACTGAGATATCAACGCACAGCCTAAACTACTGAAGTTAGAAACACGAAATTTTTACAGTTGGTTCCTTTTATGACGTAGGCGCACACTAAGGAAGGATTATTGGAAATTCCACCCCTAAGGGGTTTAAATAGGGGATGGAAGTTAAATGAAACTCTGTCATTTTTCAAGCTGTTTCCATCAAAGTTGGTATTTGAGCTATCAGTTAAAAATAAAGAAGTACGTGTGTCACAGTTTTTGAAAATTCCACCCCAAAACCTAATTCCACGCGGACGAAGTCGCGGGGGCAAAAGCTAGTTGTGTCTATAAAATTTGAAGAGTTCCCTCGATTTCTCCAGGACCCCATCATCAGATCATGACCTGATGGCTGTGGGACCACCTGGGAAATACACCCTTTCAAAGAGAAAAGAATTTTCCAAATCGGTCCAGGCGTCTTCGAGTAATCGGCGAACATACATAAAAAAAAGATTCCTAAGAATTGAGAACTTCCTCATTTTTTGAAAGTCGGTTAAAAATGGCCTTGTACGTTGTGCACGGTGAAGGATACCGAAAGGCCTTGACCGCAACATTCACGTGAAGATGGCCTTAGAACTAATACGTATTATTTCCATGTCGGGTTTTTTATGACTAGCTTTTGCCCACGGCTTCGCTCTTCTATTCTAAACCTGTCTTATTTTTGTTTCAGGTATGACCAGTTACGTATGATAATATACGTATGAATCTTCGAAAATAACCAATACAAAATTGTAAGTGTAAAATATAGAAAATTCACATATTATGATTTACACATACACACTTTCGCCTTTTTAATATTTGTGTGATAGTGTGACTAACGTGAATTGGGATTAATTGTATTAAGATATTTTAATTTTAATTCGCCTAACCTCCAGTGGGACGCTTTGCAACGAAACCGCGCTGCGTACATGTGCGGTAAGCTTTGATTTAATCAATTTCACAGTTTCAGGCTAGCGATAGCGCTATCTGAACACAATGATTGCCATCTGACCCGCGCCCCCCGTTACGTGCTGGCCAGCAATACGTCGGGATTATTCAATCAACTCGAGGTGTTGTTTACTATCAGATATTGCTATGATAGCGAGTAGGTATATTGATACTTTAAAGCTCATCGCACACTGCCGATTTTTGTTCTTGAACAATAATATTAGTCATGACGAACTTAACTAATATTCCCCTCTTCTCTCCAAATAAGCGAAAAGGTTATGCTAGGAATGGGTACGACAGTACTGAAACGGGTACGAATACGAAATAATTTCTCTAAACATGGGTATTACATTTATAGTCACTGAATGGGTTTCTTTATGGAAGCTTCCCAGACTGAATATATTTTAGGAAATTATGACTTTATTTATTGCCTCTACCGGTAACCGAATCCAAGACTTCCCACTTACTCAAACACTGTGCCACGGAGGCGATCAAAACTTAAAATCAGATAACTTGCCTGCTGTACAGCCCTGCTAAGATTTTCAATTCGCAAATATTCGTTTCGTAAAATTGCGGCAATGTGCGATTGGCTTTTTATTGAATAGAGATTGATTGAAATATAGAGATTGATTTAAATCATACTATCTGAGTCACGGAGCGATCAATGTGCAAATTATTGTAATCAATAGTGTGTTAATTGATTGATTGATTTCTGGTCTAAATAGATAAGAGTTATATAATAAAAATGGACTGGTTCTTGATTAAAGACCGTAACGCGAGGCGTTACCTCAGCTATGCTTTTGTGTGGGTGTACGCCAATTGCATAGACAGTAGAGCTGTAGAGTTTTATTTTTTTACGAAGAGACATTTAAGCTGGGTTTCCACCGCCAGCGGAGCGACTCTGTTTAACTTGTAGAAGAAATCTTCATAATCTGAGTCAAGATTTCGCAAAAAGAGTTCTAAGAGCCAAAATGAAAGCTGATGAGAGCAGTGGAAGTGGCGTTAATGACGTCATACAGTACCGTTAATAGAAAATAATAATTGTACTTTTTTTGTAAAAACAACTATGACGGAAGTTTTCTTCTCTGGCAATGTTTTTCATGGCAATGACATCTTGAAAGTCTAAAGGCGTAATTTTTAATTTCTTATTTTTTCCCGCTTGAAAAAGAAGTAATTAATAGTCTGCGCTATGCAAAACTTTTCTTTTTTACTCATCGTAGAAGACGCGCTAACAATAAATCCAAAAAAACTTGAGAGGTGTCAAGGGACACCCGGATGGAACGAAGTTCAATGCGAAATAGAAATGAAAATATCTGGCTTGCTTTCTATAAGAGAGAGAGAGACAGACAGAGAAACATGCGACGCCGCACAGCTTACAATAGCTTACTATAGCAAAAAGTGTCGTGACAACTTTTCGTAAGAATTTTTTCCGTCTAGCCCCCTTTCACAACGCGCGATAAGGAACTTCGTTCCAACAAAAATAACTAATTTAAACAAAGTTAACAAAAACTTGCAAAACAATGACAAAACTTTGTTTGGTAGGGACAATCGCGAGCGATACGTTGCTATCTGTACTAAGCGGGTCTGACTTGAGGTGCGGTGCGAGCGCGCGGGGCGAGGTAGCGGCCAACATGACGCGGACGGGTAGTATACAGGGTGTCCCACGGCTATGCCACATGGAGGGGAAGTACCTTAAATATTGTAGATGGAACATTTTACTGAAAGAAGACTTCATTTTAATTTAAAAAACAATTTAAACTGCATTCATAGATTTTTAAATAATTGCCTGGTTGAACCGGGACTCGAACCCGCTATACGAGAAAAAAAATTAACCTGTATCTTTATCATACCGATCGGAAGGCTTCATCATAAGGATTATTTTTTGTTAAATAACATAGCATGAGAAATAAAAGGAATCCATGAATTTTAGCCTTTGATGTAAAATTTTGTTCAGAAAAATGAAAAGTTGACATTGGCGTATCAACATACAACTGACATGAACTATTACTAATGAGTACCTACTCACTTGAGAAGTACGCATCATTTCCCGATCCTTACTATCCTTACTAATCCTTACTTATATTACCTATAAATGCGAAAGTGTGTTTGTTTGTTGATTTATTGGTTTGTCATTCAATCCCGCTGCAATTCGTAGCTCTGTTGCCAATGTCAGCTTTTCATTTTTCTGAACAAAATTTTACATCAAAGGCTAAAATTCATGGTCTTCCTTTTATTTCTCATGCTATGTTATTAAACAAAAAATAATCCTTATGATGAAGCCTTCCGATCGGTATGATAAAGATACAGGTTAATTTTTTATCTCGTATAGCGGGTTCGAGTCCCGATTCAACCAGGCAATTATTTAAAAATCTATGAATGCAGTTTAAATTGTTTTTTAAATTAAAATGAAGTCTTCTTTCAGTAAAATGTTCCATCTACAATATTTAAGGTACTTCCCCTCCATGTGGCATAGCCGTGGGACACCCTGTATAATTTACTACAAAGTAATCTTCTACACGCTAAACCCCACGCTTTTCTCACGGGAGGCACTCGTAGATGGGTAGATCACGTGTCCTGACCGGGTCAGATCCGAAACAATGCTTTCACCGGTTCATGTTAACATTGCCGCTAATTAATGAGCGTGCGGCCGGGTTTGTCATCCGTGTTCGGTTCACTTGAATAATGCTTAAAATTTAAACGAACAGAACACAAGATTTGATCAAAACAATGGCTGTAGTTAATAGATTTACAGCATGATACCATAGCGTTCGAAAGAGATATAATATGCATAATATATCCTCCTATAGATTGATATCCATAGTCTGAATATAGAAAACTAGCTGATGCCCGCGACTTCGTCCGCGTGAATTTAGTTTTTAAAATCCCCCGGGAACTCTTTGATTTTCCGGGATAAAATGTAGCCTATGTTTTAATCCAAGGTATAATCTATCTCCATTTTAAATTTCAGCCAAATCGGTCCAGTAGTTTATGCGTGAAAGAGTAACAAATATACACACACACACACACACATACACACAAACTTTCGGCTTTATAATATTAGTGTGATAGTGTGATGAATTTCAGAAGATCACTCTTACCTACTGATGAGGCGATTGTAAGTATAGGTACATGGATGAGAAAACCTATAGAGAAATCAAAATTTCCGTAACTTGCGTTCACCGTAAAGTATTTATATATACCTGCTTAGTTATTAGTCGTTTTCTCCCATTAGCCATAAGTAAATAGTCGAGTTAATACCAATTTAATACTTTATTTTCATGATAATGCTTATTTTATTAATAAATTCACTAGTTTTACTACCAATTTCACCTTTGCTACTACTTTATTTCCTTCATGAGTTCCTTACTATTCTGAATATTATGGACAAAACGTAAAACGTTTGTGACATGCCCGCTTTGGTAAGGGTTTACCTAACAAGTGTATCACTAAAGACTTGTACACACACCCTGCGCGACGGAAACTTATACAATGACGTAATGGCTTCAAGAAGCTGTATGAAAACGTTTACACTTTTGTCAGGGGCTCCTTCGAGAAAGCTAGGATAGACAAGATTGCAATGATTGATAAGGATTTAGTTTTTGGCGCATGTCGAATCTCGTTTAGATTTTTGGAAGTCTACGACAAGTAAATAGCACCTATCGTGGTCTCTATGAGTTTCCCACAACGCGTTGTGGCTGTTTTTTCGCTGAATAACTTAATACGGTCTTTGTGCCTACGTACCTATTAGGCATAGATCGTACACGCGTACGCGCGCGTTTGCTGTGACTTGCAGTATCCGTCGTGATTTGGCTTTAATGTTGATAGGTAATAAAATAGTAACGACTTTCTCCACTTAGCCTTTATAGATACAGTCTGAAACCTGGGTTACCTTATCTTTTTCATTATTCTTACATATGACCCTTTCCTTTATGGAAAGTCATAATGGTAACTTAACATAAATACGCATTAGAATTAGTGATAAAAGGATATGGTGGGTCACGAAAGACCGCAGTTATAAAAATTAATTCTACTATAAAACTGAGTGTTACCCAATTGCCTTTAGTGATTTGAATACTGACAGATATTTTCTTTCTGCTACATATAGGAAAACCAAGCCGATTAAATCCCATTCATCATTCGTTCATAATCAGCAAATAAAAATATCTTTATCTTTATCTTTCGTTGTCGCTTGTTGTTTGCCAACGAATAGATAAAGACTTCCACATACCGCGGTATAATTACCTACTTATATAGGAAATAGGAATGTCTACGGTTCGACTACGGTAACGGACGAGTCTACGGTTTCCATGGAATTAAAGAAATTCCTAAATCCACGGGATGGAGATTTTCGCTAATATTACCTATAAATTTTATTTAACTTATAATTATACCTGTACTTATTAATAAAAAATGTATCCATTTACAAGTGACCCCAATATCTAATGCAAAACCTCAAAAAAAATTTTACCTAATAATAAAGTTTCTAAAAAGCTTTCGCGATAGGCAATTGCAACATTGTAAGACCTACAAGTTAGTACTTATCCTTTCAAGTATGTATATGAATGTCTTCTTGTCCAGCTGTCCGATTATTCGCCGGTGCATTAGTGTGCAGTTGTATTAATTAATGCAGCACAGAGGTGCGCCCACGCAGCGCGTAGAAAGTCCGTGGGATTGCGGCCCTAACTGCGTTTACAGGTTCAATTTGCAAATTGAATATGCTTCTGTTCTTTATAATAAAACTTATAATTGCTACCTAAACTACGTTATCTAAGTATATTTGTCGTAATTTGTCATTTCATTTAACAATGAAGTACTCCATTATACTTTTCGTCGTTCGGAACAAGTTTTTCGCCTGTTTTGTGAGTATATGTATATTAGAATATCACAGGTAATCTTACTAATATTATAAATGCGAAAGTTTGGATGGTTTTTACTTCTTCACATCACAAGAACTGAATCGATTTAGCTGAATGGAATAGTTTATGCCTTCGATCATAGAAAAATAAGGTTTATGCCCTGAATTAACACAATTTATACTACATTTTATCCCAGAAAATTAAAGAGTTCTCGCTGAAACCAATAACCGGCCAAATGCGAGTCCAACTCGCATTATGATTCCGTATCAAAAAAACGTCGAAAAATCCACGTTTCTAGTACAGGAGCCCACACAACCACATTCTCTGAAAATTTCAACTCTCTATCTATTACGGATCATGAGATAAAGCCTGATGACAGACAGATAGACGGACGGATAGAGAATGGAGGCAACGCGGATGAAATTGCCGCCGTCATCTAAAACCTACTATTTCTTTTACGTTAATCTATCTACTTAATCCAAAATATACAGATCATTACTCAAAATTCTAATCCAGCTATGTAGTAATGTCAAGTGTTTGCCACACGACGCACCCTCGTGAATTGCAAGAACTAAACATAAACATTTTATACTAATTTATATTGTCATTATTTATAGATCTGCCTTTTGAAATTACAAACGAATCTTATCTTAAGAATGGTGTTGATTATATTTCCCTACACCGCCCATTGCCTTGTCTCTGATATACATTGTAGCACGTAAATTGCAATAAATGAAACTCTAGACAAACGGCTTAGGATTATTCTTTACATAACAATACTGATAACCTACGAAATCTTGCAAGTCCGCCTTGCAATCTGAACAATGTTAATTTGCGTAGCCTCGAAAGTCTTAGTGTTGCAAAGCTCTTGAGTCGTAATTTTGAAGACTCGACTCAATTATGAAGACTAATGGTGAGATCTATAGAGTATGCGTGTGTAGCTGGGACTTAAGATAGAGTTAAACCGAGACAAAAATATAAAATAAATGAAATAATGGCTGAAATCTATAGACCGCACTCTCATTCAGCTCAGAATCAAGACAGAGTTAAAACGAGACAGATTTATTTCAGAGCATATTTGTGTCTTGTTTTAAACTCTATCTTGAGTCTGAGCTGAATAAGAGCATGCTCTATAGTTCTCAGCATAAGTGTTGGTCAATCAGAGGCGTCGTACTGTAGCAATCATTTTTAGAGAATCGCACTACCAATTTAAGGTCGTAGCCGATTTACACGACTCCGCTCCCACCCAACCAAAGTATGAGCATTCAAATATGGACTTAATATCGTGCTCTGGAGGTGCACTTTACAGTAACAATACCGCGGTACGGTAACGGTACCGCGCGCTGTTTTCTATTTTGTGTTATTACTGTAAAGTGCACCTCCAGAGCACGATATTAAGTCCATATTTGAATGCTCATACTTTGGTTGGGTGGGAGTGGAGTCGTGTAAATCGGCTACGACCTTTAATGAGTCGAGTCCATTTATATAGAACTCAAAGAGTCGAGTCCTTTGCAACACTAGCCTCGACTGCTATTTGAAAGTGGAAAGTTAGAAACGCTATCTAATCAGGATGGCGAGGTTCCTGCATCTGACTCATCGCCCAAATTGTGAATCATTGCGCACGCCACGCGATCACCGGCCGACATTTGATTGTGCTATCTTACGCAATCTAGAGGTGACCGTTCTTAATTCATTGCATAAAAGTATAATGCAGACAGCCGTTGACCACTTTCTACTCTTAAACTTGATTAAGCCATTATGCCCGCTATAAAGGCTATAAAATAGCTTATTGTAGTCTCGGCCGATTATAAGAGAGTGCACGCTTTATCTTAGTGAATCACCATTATCGGCTCGATATCGGTCCGATTTTATCGATAAAAGTGAAAATGATATCGGTGTTGCATTGTGGGGCTGTAGCGGTTTATTATCGCGCCCTTATACGGTCAACGCGTTGATTTTATCTGTTGATAAGTTTACGTGCTACCGTTGTTCGCTTAAACGATTGCATACATTTGAATTTCATTGCGATGTAGTGGAAATTGACTTGTAGATACCTAATACTACCACCCGGGTGATATGTAGCACTTAGTAAAATTAAAATTTGTAGTCATAATTGTTTAGAAACGTGAAGTCCTAGCCCGGAGTCACATTTTTTTTAAAAGAATATTAGCCAAGCTGAAGTTGACTAATATCCTCCTATCCCCTCCAAATAAGTGGAAAGCTTATTCTAGGAATAAGTACGACAATGCAACGGGTGGGGTTTGAATCTGCGACCTTTCAGTTTTCAGTCCGCACCTTTAACCGTTGGGCTATTGAGGCTTTAAATATTGGAAGGCAATGACAACCATTAACCACTAAGGCGGTGGTGATATTGGCTTAGCGTTGCGGAACTAATATTTGTCAACCATCCATTATATTCAAATGTTCTAAGCCTCATTAAAGTGTCCGCATGAAAAAAAAAAATTTTTGACATTTATCGCCATTGCAATGTGGACATAATACACCTTCCAAGTTAGCCTTCTCGAAGAAGTGAGATCGCAATCAAGGGCTATCTTGTCATTAGATTAAAAAAAAATAGCCTAATCGTGATCTAGAAACAGAACTTGGTTTTGTTTGTCAAATCATTTGGTAAACAAACTTGAGTAAGTCAACTAAAACCAGTAGTATATTAATAGATAGTTATTATTCGAACTTAACACTTCGTGACTGGACGTGCATTACCATATTAATGCGAGACAAATTGACACAGTCCTTTGTCACCACTAAATAGCATCGTTTCATGAATGAGATGCCATGCTACTAGAGAAACAAACTATTATATTAAGGGTCAACAAAAATTATCTCCTCTCATCCTACCGCTAGAATTCTTTTGAAATAGATCTGCTTGAAACAATTTTTTTAATAAACTTGTATCTCGGTTTGATTGCTTTTACATTAAATTAATAGATTTTTAACTTATTTTAAGAGTTGCATATTATACAAGGATAGTGATGATTTTTATGATTAAAATAGTTTGTTCTATTAATTAAATTAATTCTTAGATTCAGATTCAAATTATTATTATAATAATTTTTATGATAGGTCAAGGTGACAGACAGAGTAAAAATAGGTTCAGTGACGCCGACTATTTACTTATTGATGTGTTAGACATTGTAATATCATTGAACGCTTTAGTAATTTGACATCTCTCTGCGTGTCACAGACAAAATTATATTGACTCTTCTTACCCGTGCCGTTTGATTTTACAGCTCATTTTATTGTCGCTTCTGCGTAGGTACAGTATTGTCTTTGTTTTAGTGTGGTTGACGACAACTTGCTCGTTGTCGCTGAAATTGTGATAGCACGGCATGACAATCGATAATGTGTCTTACTTTTACAGCATCTTTTATCGACAAAATCGTAATGACTCACCTCGTCTCCTCGTGACGTTTGACTTCACAGCTCAATTTATTGTCGCTTCTGCGTAGGTATTGTCTTTGTTTTAGTGTCGTTAGCAACAACTTGCGTGCTATCGCCGTTACTCTAATTTTTTACAGCTCATTGTATTGTTGCTTCTGCATGGTCTTTGTTTAAGTGTTGTACATAGTCGCCGTACCTATCTGTGTCTCACCGAGCCTTTACACTTTACAGCATCGTTTATCGACAAAATGGTATCGACTCCTGCGCCACCCTGTGCCGTTTATTTTACAGCTCATTTTATTAATGTTTCTGCGTGGCCTTTGTTTTAGTGTTGTAAGCAAACTAGCGCATTGCCGATGTAAGTGTGTCTCACCGTGCCTTTGCAGCGTCGTTTATCGACAAAATGGTATCGACTCCTGCGCCACCCTGTGCCGTTTATTTTACAGCTCATTTTATTGTCGCTTCTGCATAATGTCTTTGTTGGGGATTGTCTTAGCATCGTTAGCAACAAACTTGCACGTTATCGCCGCTACTGCGATAGCACGGCGATTATGGTATTTATTAGAATTGCCACACTGAAATACGAATATTGTTTGATATAACAATTTACCAACAGGTTTCGCTACCTGGTCACCAGTTTGTTGGATACGTTTTCTTATCTATTAACATTATTGGATTATTTATCGAAACAGGTAGGTACATAGAAATGTGGAAATATAATTTTTTCCTTGTAATGATAAAAGTCAGTAACAAGATGGTATTATAAAATATATTGTTTCTGAAATTGATAAGTTCAAGATTTTTTCTAAATAAATTATTTTTTCTAAACAAGGGTTCTTGATGTCCTCTATATTCCACTGAGTACATCAAAAAAGTCGCATTTAATCAAGACCACGAAGTGTGGGCCTTTATGATTAGAAGTAGTGACGTCCCATCACTTATAAGTAGCGTTGCCAGACGTCCCGTATTTCCCGGGACGTCCCGTATTTTAGGCATTGTTTAAATTATCCCGGCGGGACTGACTCTGTTCCGTATTTGAACCCTACTTCGCTTTTCAGTATGAAATCGATCCAAGTACCTACCTAACTAATTACACACGCAACGTTCGTAAAAAAAGCGAGTTGATGACCGTTTTTAATTACGATTATAATTAGTATTGATTTTGACAGATATATGAAAACGAATAAAAATATGTTAAAACTGACTCGATCCTCGGAAAAATATAAAAAAAAAATGTACTAAATAATTTTGTCTTTTATTTGTCCCGGGTAAAAAACTGAAATCCCGTATTTTTTTGCTCATTTAACCATTTGTCCCTTATAGGCTGAAAAAAAATCTGGCAATCCTACTTATAAGTGAGCTCGTCAGAGTCTTCGTAACGGCAACTAAAAGAGTAACTGTTTTTTGTATTTCAACATTTATGCACCTTTATCCTTCACGATTCATATTGTCAATTACGAGTAGTAAGTGAGTTATTACTCGTTATTGACAACATCGGTTTGAAGACATTTATTTCTCAAAAGAACACAAAAGTTCACTTACTTGCTTTATTGTAGCATGATTGAAGGACAACCCAACAAGCAAACACACTTTCGCATTTATAATATGAGTAATTAAGTACGAGGTAAATTTCCTCAGCTCAAATGAGGTTACTGCTTCATCCTCACAATAATAACACAGGTGAGTTATTCAAAACAATTCAGAAGTGGATGGACGCCCTTTAGTTGAGACGATTAATAAAATTATGATCGTTGACCAATCCCAGTATCCATTTAAAATGCTCACGTAATACTTGCAATCGCTAGCGACTTTTATGTTAATCTTTAAGCCTTATTTGAGAAGAGTTACCTTTATTGATCTACTCTCCACCGCACACCATTTCCCATTATGTAATATGCACCTCCTTTTAATTTATTTAGAGACTTGATTACCCGCCGGTTCTTCGCTCGTGCTGCCATAAGCATACGTAATAGGTACACATATAATACTAGCTTTAGCCCGCTACGTCGTCCGAGTGCAGTAAGTGTTTTACAAACCCCGTGGGAACTCTTTGTTTTCCCTGAGAAGGCCAGAGAGACAAGCACATAAAAACCCAAAATTTATGAATTTTAGCCTTTTTGCTTAAAGCCCTAAGAAGTGTGAAAATGGATATTTAAATCAAATTGTGAACAGAATGGTGGATTTGTGAGGTACAGAAAAAACAAAGAATTAAAGATACATATGTAGAGATAGCAATAGCATAATAACATTATATTAAGGAAAAAAATATAATAATTGCATTCCTCAATATATTCAGTCAGATATACCTAACTGAATCTGCAATAAATAGGTAGGATACAGCGTAATATAATATGTAGCGTAGTTTATTTGAAGCGGACATTACCTAGGGAGGTATAAAAGTGCAATGATAAAAAAGAAACAGGTTTGATATCAGGAAAGCGTAGGCAAGTATTAAGTTACCAAGTTGAGTATAAAAACAGGCGATGAAATATTTGTGGCAAATCCGCTGCCAAGGCATTACGACATTTCGCTAAATTATAAAAAAGACGTGTGGCACTCGGGGACTGCCGCGGTAAAGCTATTGCATAGCATTTTTATCAACGCCATCTAGCGGTGAGAGGAGTCCCGTGTCAGGTTATTTTCGTTACGGAATTTCTGGATTCGGTCTCCGCGCTCAAGGCCCGCGATAGAAGCTATGCTATAGCTTAATAAAATACAAAATACATAGGAAGCTAGATTAAACTGAGAATAGAACAACCTTTAAGCACGAATGATGGAATTGAGTTTGTCAACCCCTATCTAATAAACAACAAACGAGCGCAATTTATTTTGTACTAGTTGATACATAATTGAGGTAGTTATGTGTTAATCCTGGGTATGAACTATCTTCATTCCAATTTTCGGCCAAATCGGTTTATTCGTTGTGGCTTGAGGTATGTCTTTTCACAAGGGAGTGTTTATTTAAATATATAACCTTTACTCTTTCGTTTCACATTGGCACTCAGGATTTGCGCAAATCAGCACAACAAGGAATAGAAAGTCGTGTCAGTATCAAAATACGCCGAAACTGACATTCGCTATTTAATCTTTGAGGCTATATTTATTATAGTCACGTCCACAAATGCTAAGCAGCTCGTTAGCGAGTGTTCGCCGAGACGTGCCGGTCAGTTATCTATGTTCTGTGTATTTAAAACGGATATATAGGCGCGATAAGATCTCGCCGATCCAGTGACTTACGGCTGGCGTGAAACATCTGATGCGAAAGTGTTTTTCATGTAAAGTAACAACAGTTAAATCGCCTTTGAAATTAGTCCTCGATTGCCAGCTAGTAAAGCGTTAAAAGCGTTGTTCTTTATCTATTTGCTGTTGTTCGTACCTTCACTTATCACACTAATATTATAAAGGCGAAAGTTTGTATGTGTATTTGTGTGTGTGTGTGTGTATGTTTGTTACTCCTTCACGCCACAAGTCACAACGAATGAACCGATTTGGCTGAAATTTAAAATGGAGATAGCTCATACCCAGGATTAAAATATAGGCTACATTTTATCCCGGAAAATTTCAGAGTTCCCATGGAAATTGAAAAACCTTGATCCACGCGGACGAAGTCGCGGGCATCGTCTAGTAATTTCATATCTTTCCTTTCCGATGTACGTACGTACGTTATTTTTGTTTTTACTTGCTTGTCTTTGCTTAATTTTGTATGCTATACCTACTGCTTTATATAAGACCGCCTTTGCACACCTGTGTTTATTAATTAACTCTAAGATATTATTGTAAACTTCGTGTTGCACTCTATCTATCTAGCTGATGCCCGCGGCTTCGTTCGCGTGGATTGAGTTTTTTAATTCTCGCGGGAACTCTCTTATTTCTCAAGATAAAAAGTAGCCGATGTGTTATTTCAGACTATAGTCAATCTCTGTACGAAATTTCAGCCAAATCGGTTCAGTCGTTGCGGCGTGATTGAGTAATAAGCATCCATCCATCCATACATCCAAACTTTCGCATTTATAATATTATTAGGATATGATATATGGGTCGTTCTACTTTTCTACCGACAATAGTCTGTCTTTCTTCTTATTATGGCATCTCGTTGGAGTATTAATATAAACGGTTTTTTATTCGGTTCGAATAAACGTCCATATTTTTCTTATGTATTAATATTATGTCATTTTTCATGTTCTCTAACCAGCATATTTTATACGTTCGTTTTCCGTATAATGCCGTGACAGAGTGGTAAACTGAAATGTGGTCTCTACAGAAAAAGACCACTTTGTCACATTATTTTTTCAAAAAACAACATTAAAAAAGAATCAATATTAGCTAGGAAGGAAACTTTAATTAGTACTAATGAAAACACAGATGCAGTTTTTTTTAAATCCCACACATAAAACACAATTATAGATAGTTCAAAAAACCAAAAAAACAGAAAAACGTCGTTTCATTGTCGGTAGAAAAGTAGAACGACCCATATACTCATAAATGGATTATCTCTCACTTTTTTCACTTTATTAAATGTGCTCTACGTTATAAGTAGGTATGTCAGAATCTTTAAATCATTTATCTGGAAAAAAAACACCTGACTGCCTTTCGGTTGCTCTGCCAAAATCTAATACAACGATTTTAACCTCTGTAAAATCATCAGATCGGATGCCTGTAATTAATTCATTATCCACTCAAATGGAAGTTGAGTCTATTGAAGCGAAGCAGACCAGAAGCTCGCCAGAACTGATTGAGCAATTTAAAAATCGTATTTAAACTTTTGATTGATATGCCTATTAAAACGCACAACTTTTTTGTGTTCTATCTTTATTCCTCCGACATTGTTATCGAAGATTTCGGATCGGTAGAGTAATTCTTTTTTTTTTTTCACTATGGAAGACTAGCTTTTGCCCCCGCGACTTCGTCCGCGTGGAATTAGATTTTGGGGTGGAATTTTCAAAAACTGTGACAACTGTGTTTATTTTTAACTGAAAGCTCTAATACCAACTTTGATGGAAACAGCTTGAAAAATGACGGACTTTCATATAAACTTCCATCCCCTATTTAAACCCCTTAGGGGTGGAATTTCCAATAATCCTTTCTTAGTGTGCGCCTACGTCATAAAAGGAACCATCTGTAAAAATTTCAAGTTTCTAACTTCAGTAGTTTAGGCTGTGCGTTGATATCTCAGTCAGTCAGTCAGGACTTTGAATTTTATATATATAGATTGACTTAAGCTGTGTTCCCATTTTTCTGTGCGGTGTACCACTCGGAATAGTGCGAACGAAACATATTTGTTTCTACTTTTTCAGAATGTCTTCATCTGTGGATCCGCCTTACTCGTAAAACTATTGAGTCCACTTTGTGGCGATTGCGAAATAATTTCGCATTTCTATGTAGGGCATAGCGCTTATATCTATATACTAGCTGTTGCGCGCGACTTCGTCCGCGTCAATTTCTGTTATTACGATCGCGATTAAAAAGTTTTTAAAAGAATTTTAAATACTTATGGATAATTTTCCCCGTTTTTGCAACATTTTTCACTGATGCTTCGCTCCTATTGGTCGCAGTGTGATGTTATATAGCCTAAAGCCTTCCTCGATAAATGGACTATCCAACACAGAAAGAATTTTTTAATTCGTACGAGTAGTTCCTGAGATTAGCGCGTTCAAACAAACAAACTCTTCAGCTTTATATATTAGTATAGATTAATATCTGTATATTACATTTTTCGCATCTTATCTTAAAGTGACACTAATCCATAGTACTTGGCTAAGGAATTATAAATCATAATTATTTGCAAATCTTAAATTTCAAAGTAGGACAGCCGTAATCGAAATGGTATGTTATTTGTGCATAATAAATTCAATTAAGCACTAATAATATGAATCCTTTCGTGTGTTCATAACAGAGTAAACTAAGCATATATTAATATCATAAAATATTTGCTAACTAATGATCCGTGACATGCACGCTCCTCGAATTATATCAAGTGGCCATAAAGCGTAAACTTACACCCAATTTACACTAAATAGACGAGAAAAACGTTGTTTAAACGAGCAACTGTAAGTAGCTAAATAGTATGTAAGTAATCCTACTTAAGCATATGTATGTGATCCCTTATGTCATAAAATATTGCTTCTTATAGTCACGTTGAAATTTTCTTGTTACGCTTTCTGCTCTTCTAAAGTTTTATGATTTCGTCTTTAGTTTTACCATACAATTATTTTTACAAAAATAGTAAAACACCAAAATGATCGTTTCGTACAATAATACAGTTTATTACAAACTATCTTGCCCTTGTGTGTGTGTGTGTGTGTGTGTGTGTGTGTGTGTGTGTGTGTGTGTATTTGCTACTCCTTCATGCCACAACGAATGAACCTATTTGGCTGAAATTTGGAATGAAGATAGCTCACACCCAGGATTAGCACATAGGCTACAATTTATCCAGGAAAATTTCCTGCGGGAATCGAAAAATCTTAATCCACGCGAATGAAGTCGCGGGCATCAACTAATAGTGTAATAAAGCATAATCACGGTTTTAACTTTATTTTAAAAATGTTGCACCTAATTGCAAATTGTTGGGCACGCGAGCCTACTTTACCTTTCTATCTTTGTATATTTCTGTGGTGACGTCCGTCTTCCGCGGGTTTTTATTCCAAGTACCACACATATTTTGTAATTCACCGTATAATCGCTGTGATGGACAGGATCATTGTCGTACGCCCAAGCCTCGGGTGATTATTCCGCTAATGCACTTTCACTCCTTTTGTTCGTTTTTTGCCGATGAAACATCACGTCAGACGTCGTCGGGGCTATTATCTGTCACGCTAAACCGCTTTCTTATCTCGGTTTCGACTGTCGATACGATACCGTATTGTTCTTTGCACTTACGCGGCGTTCATCGAGTTCTTACTGAGTGTTTAGTAAATGTTACAGAAGAGGTCTAAGTCCAGCAAATAGATTTATATCTATCGAGATAATGACGATGATGATGATAGATTAAAAAGTCATGTATAGAAAAAAAAAGACGTGTGGCACTCGGGGACTGCCGCGGTAAAGCTATTGCATAGCATTTTTTGCCGCTAGATGGCGCAAAAAATGCGCCATCTAGCGGCTCACCGTAGAGGAGTCCCGCGTCAGGTTATTTTCGTTACGGAATTTCTGGATTCGGTCTCCACGCTGGCCCGCGATAGAAGCTATGCAATAGCTTAAAAAGACAACGTTTAAAAGCGCCTACGATTTTATAAGTCGTTTTTCCCAACTACCCCTAATGGGCTTCTACACGCCATCGTATGGGAACGCTTGGTGGCACGTTTTTGATAGTATTTAATGTATTTGTTGGAACTAGAAAAAAATATCCTTAAATATTAACAAATAACGACGCTTGAATTAAGCTTTGTTACGAAACAGAAAGTATTACAGCTAATGTTATACAAATCCAAACAATTAATACACTTGTCAGTTCTTATATTTTATAGCGTTAAGAAAGGCTTATAAATACAGAAATGGGCTTTATTTTCATATTTATGGTGAAAGGCAGTCCCGCGGTGATTATTTATCCCGGGGGGCATTAGTCAGGCGCCGCTGTCCACTCGAATCCAACATTTATACATCGTGCCCACTACTGGAAAATCGGAAGTAAAAATAACATTACAGTATCTTTACTATATATATATCTATATATACAAAAGAAAGTCGTGTTAGTTACACTGTTTATAACTCGAGAACGGCTGAACCGATTTGGCTGAAAATTGTTGTGGAGAGGTAGCTTAGAACCAGGAGACTGATATAGGATACTTTTTATCCGGTATATTATATAACAAAGTCGGGTTTGTTCGAACACTTATAACTTAGTACGGCTTGACCGATTTTCATGGTTTTTCGATTGTTGTATTTGTCTCCGTCCCGAATAGCAGAATAACTGTTAAAATATCAGAAAAAATTCACGAAAAAAAAAATATGAAAAAATTTCATTTTCTCATACATTTTGTATTTGCAAGGAAAGTGACCTTTTACCCCGGAAAACCTGTAACCCTAAGTCACGCGGACTAGTAATATTCTAAATGCGAAAGTGTGTTTGTTTGTTGGTTTATCCTTCAAGCGCGCCGCAACAAACGTATCGACGTGATTTTTTGTATGGGTATAGTTGAAGACCGGGAGAGTGACATAGGCTATTTTTTATCCCGGAAAATCAAAGAGATCCCGCGGGATTTTTAAAAAAACAATGAGTCGCTAATTCCCATGGGATTTTAAAAAACCTTCACCAATGCGGATAATGCGACGCTGCGTTCAAAGGGTTGTAATAAATAGCAATAAGGCGTGTAATTTTAACCTGTGCGAAAGATGTCGGCCACTTTAAAAGATAAATAATCGAGTAATAACAGTTAACCGAAGCTTCCATAAAAAGCGGTATCAGTATAGATGTCAACACCTTGTCGCCGAAGCGTTCAAGGCGCGGCATCCACCCGCGGAAGTTGTTGTGCCGAAATCGAATCATTACACGGTATCGGTAGAGCGTATAAAACATATAAATTTTTTATATCATACTTGCTCAGTAACTAGGGATTACTATGGTGGAAAGTCTCCTTGTAAGTTGGTGTTTGCAATTCAAGGCAACATTACGTCGCACTATGCTTTAATTGTAATGTTCACTTTACAGTTCAAGCTATGCAAAACTCCTTGGTAAACAATCTCTTTTCTTATAAAATGGTAAGAAAACTTTTTACTGAAAAAAAAAAAAAACACTGAACATGGCGGCATTTAATTTCCATACATTTCAAACTATGCAAAACTCCTTGGAACTCAGAGCCGTGAAAAAAAATGGAAAACTATTTACGAAAAAAAAATGGAAATGGCGCCATTTCATTTGATCTGAAAGTTTGTGAAGTTTGTTCGTAAAGGGATTTAAGTTATTTACAACAATGTCAAGCACTTCATCAGATGATGATAAAGGAGGAGAGCCTGATTTTTGTTTGCTTGAAGCAGAACAAATGATGCAAAACCTTTTGCCGGATAAGTCCAAAGTTACCTCGCAAGAATGATATAAAGTAGAATGCTTACCTCGGTTGCAAGTAGCTATTACACCCTCGAACTATATTCACCCTCGCTCGCTGCGCTCGCTCGTGTGACTAAATATCTCGGGTGCACGCGATCCATTAGCGCCCTATGCGAGCTGCGCTCGCACTGGCGCCAAATTGGATCTTGTTCTGTAATAGCTTACTTACGTCCCTTGTGTAACAATAGAAATAGAAATAGAAATAGAAATATTTTTTATTCAAATAAACTTTTACAAGCACTTTTGAATCGTCAATGAATCTACCACTGGTTCGGAATGCCTTTCCTGCCGAGAAGAGCCAGTAAGAAACTCGGCGGTTGCTCTTTTCAAAAAAAATAAAAAATTTACAATTGTTATTGAACACAGGATAGTTATTACTGTCTTATGAATCACTGGAGCGAATTATATCCACGCTTTTTTATCATTTACATAGTCTTCAATTGTATAATATGCTTTTTTCATGAGAGCAGATTTAATTGATTTCTTAAACTTGTGTAGAGGCAAGTCTAAGATTGACTGTGGAATTTTATTGTAAAACGTCACGCCCATCCTCACAAATGTCTTTTGGACCCTCTTGAGGCGCAGCCCAGGAAACATGAGCCTATTTGGATTTCTACTTGGTCTATCGGACAAATCACTCTTTTTTTTGTAACTCAAAATGTTTTGTCTGACAAATATTATGTTGTTATAAATATATTGTGAAGCTACTGTAAGAATGCCTATCTCTTTAAATCTTTCTCGAAGGGAATCCCGCGGCCTCAAATTATAAATTGCGCGGATTGCCCTCTTCTGCAAAACAAAAATTTTTCCAATATCGGCTGCCTTACCCCATACTAAGATACCGTATGACATAATACTATGGAAATATGCAAAATAAACAATTTTTGCAGTTTCTATGTCAGTCAACTGTCGAATCTTCCTAACAGCGTAAGCAGCAGAGCTAAGTTTGCCAGCAAGCGTTGCTATATGGGTGCCCCATTGTAGCTTTGAATCCAGGGTTAACCCCAAAAACACTGTGGAGTCCTCAGTTTTCAAAGGTTCATTATTTATCTTTAAATTTTTACTGACAGTTCTCGTGTTAGGTAATAAAAACTCAACACACTTTGTTTTTTTAGCATTTAAAAGGAGATTATTTGCCGTAAACCATTCAGAAACTTGAGATAATGCATTATTTACATCGTCAAAATTGTCTTTCATCCTATCGACTTTAAAAATTAAAGACGTATCATCAGCAAATAGTACAATATCGCAAGTATTTTGGACAAAATGTGGTAAATCATTTATGTAGACCAAAAACATGAATGGACCTAGAATAGAACCCTGGGGTACACCCATTACTGAGGCTATCTACTATTGTACACGCCAGAAAGGAAAATCAATATTATTTTTTATCAATATTATTTTAACAATATATCCATACGTCGTGCATACGTCAATATAAGTAGCTATGTTTTTCTACAGTCACTACACATTTATACTGTGTTATAAAAGAAAGTCCCTAAGAGCGTCGATGTGTCTGAACGTGCTAAACTTGATTAGTCTCTTATGGCCATAAAGGAAAGACGTGGATGATTCCAATACAGCTACAGCAATGCATGTATACTCCTATAGTCGGACTTTTCATTAGATTGCATTAAACTACCGTTTCGTGACCATTGCTCAGTAGTTGTGGCGAAAAGGAGTAAAAACATACACACACACACAAACATACAACCTTTCGCCTTTATAATATTACTAGCCGATGCCCGCCACTTTGTCTGCGTGGATTTAGCTTTCAAAATCCCGCGGAAACTCTTCGATGTCCGGGATAAAAAGTAGCCTATGTCGCTCAACTATACCCCTATTTTGACGACCTCCCTGGCGCAATGGTGAACGCTGTGGTCTTATAACTGGGAGGTCTCGGGTTCGATTCCCGGCGGGGTAATTAAGGAATTTATAATTTCTAAATTGTCTCTGGTCTGGTCTGGTGGGAGGCTTTGGCCGTGGCTAGTTACCACCCTACCGTCAAAGACGTGCCGCCAAGCGATTTAGCGTTCCGGCACGGTGGCGTGTAGAAACCGATTAGGGGTATGGGTTGAGTTTACACTGCTATATCCCTTCCAAGTTAGCCCGCTACCATCTTAGACTGCATCGTCACTTACCATCAGGTGAGATCGCAGTCAAGGGCTACCTTGTCATCAAATAAAAAAAAAAAAAAAAAAAATGCAAAAAGTCACGTCGATCCGTAGCTCTGTTGCAACGTTATTGAAGGACAAACGATGAAAACAACAAACAAACACACTATCTCATTTATAATATTAAGTAAGGATGTGATGACGGAGTTTTGAGCTTCTGCTGTCAAATAAAATTATTATGATCGGTAAATCAAAAATTATAGGTAACGTAAGCGGAAAAACACAAAATATCACAGGCAATGAATAATCTTCTTTTCCCTCCCGTCCCAAGTAATGATGCTGCCTATCGGCGTGTGAGGCTGTACGCGAAACTGTAATTAATATTATCTCGGCTGGTTTCGCTTACAATTAATCAGCGAGGATAGGTAACTCGCGAATTTCACGCCTGAGTGTTTTCGTGAATAAACGCTGGACCTTTATTTAAATAAAATTATTCCACCGCATCACTGTAACCAACGCATTACTGTAAAAGTAATGCGGTGGTTACGGTTTTTTTAATTTCCGCAAGAGCTAAAGTCCACTTGATAAGTACGATCTGGTTGAAACTAACAATACGTAACCTATACGACTACGAGTAAGTTAGGCTAGGCTTCATTTTAATGCGATACTATTGGTTAGTTTCATTATGTTATCTGCCATAAATATAAGTGGCAGCCTTACATTTATTGTATGCATTTTTGCATCGCCTTGTGTCGCATGTAAGCAGCTTCCTCCAGCGCAATACAGCCTCAAGTTAATCCAATGTAATTCAGCCTCTTTGCGTGTCAGACTCTACCGATATACCTCTAAACACATCACGTTAAACCCTAGTCTGTAGTAGACCTACAACGTGTGGCAAAAATACAAAAACGGCAGCAGCAAGGGTCATTCCAGCCCAGCTTTCCGTAATGCCCTTTACTTCACCAATACCACGTTTCCAACGGCCATAAAGTTTGGTGCGAGCTATAAATAAAAATATAAATTGCGTATAATCTCAAACTCAAGGCATCTTAATTTATCACAGCAAATATGCCTCCGTATAGGCTGTAGTTGAAACCACAGCCCGTGACTTGAGCACGTTAATTAAATGGGATGATACCATCACTTCATTGTCTTTGTGACTTTCGGATTTACTGAGGCTTCGAGCCAAGACTGCGATTGGTATCGCTGCCTGGTAGATAAGGAATCTGGGATTATGAAAACATTTTTTTGCTGGTGACAGGTTAGGTTTTGATCGCGATCGATGGTAAATGATGAACGCAGTCCATAGCCTTATCTACGCAGTAAACACGTATCAGAAACTTGTGAGAAACTACTCTCGTGAACGCTGGAATCCTAATGTGATTAATCAATTCCGACTGTATCTACACACCACCGTCTCGCGTCACTGCCGATAAGTTGTTTTTTTTTTTTTTTAATTTTTAGCGAGTAAACGAAGAGGCTGGTCACCTGATGTTAAGTAATTACCGCCACCCATGAACATTTGTAGCACCTGAGGCACCACCATTGCGTTGCCGGCTTTTCAGGAATGTGTTGGTCCGCCCCTTAAATAACCCCATGTTGTAACACCGTCGCAGAAAGTTGGTTCCACTATATGGCTGTACTGTATATGGCACTGTATGGCTTCTTAAGCTTATCATCGGAGTCTTCATAATTTGGACTAGGCCAGGACGGAAGTACGAGCGTCAAGGCATTGGATAATCTATGTGTCCGATCATCGAAGCTTAGTTCCTTTGTCTCAGCGGTTAATGAGCCCAAGAAGTTGAGTTTATAAGTTGTAACAATAGTGAAATGTATGAAGACGTTTCAACTGCGCGTAGGAGCCACACTGCAGCAGTCGCATGACGTAGTATATCACTTAGGGGCTGCATAGCCAATAGAGTTTTTTTTATAAGCGTTTACGGCTAGCAAAGCCTCCAGACCAAATCTAAGCTCATCACGTGTAACATAAAATCACATCCCAAATTCATCTAATCGAGTTTACTGAATCGATTTAATTTTAATTTTCTAGAACGTAAACTCGCCTACAAACCGCCTGAGCAATTTGAATATCAAAAGGAATATTTGGCATTGGGCTAATTTACTTAATAAATAAATTTAATAAAAAAATAGAATCTACTCTGGTGCTTCACGCTGTCGTATCCAGTACATTATAATTAACAATTATATTTTCCAAAGATGGAAAAATAAATTTCGTCATATAAAATGGGTTGTCACTACAATATAGCGCATAAGTATCTAATTTTTTGTGTAAAACTAGAATCGTGGTGTAATTTATTACGTGACGCTATGGACCTTCTATTATACGCGATTTGACTTTTCGGCACAATATTATAGAATGTCTTATCTAAAATATTTCAAGTGTCAAGGAGGCTAAAAATTTCTGGCCCAAACAATAGCTATTGTTTTAATGACTACATAAAGTTTAGGGCTTAGGCTTGCCGTTTAATAATAGGGTTAATAGTAAGATAAAATATTTTGATAAATACTTGATTGTACTAAATATTAAAGTTGAAAATGAAAAGGTTACCAAAAATATTACAGTATACGTGGTGTGAAATCTGATAGTAGCACAAAAACGTCCAACTAGATTATTATTAGTTTGACTTGATCTTTTACGATGATTCTTTACTTGATTTTTTTGCAGACCTTTTGAATTTTGACTTTATAATTTACAAAAAATTTAACGACGATAGAAGCAATTAAAAAGGGAAAAATATAAAATAAAACTTTTTAGTCTTACTAACTAAGCTCGTAAACAATGTAACTAATTTTGAGTCGGCGACAAACTTTTTTAAAAACATAACTACGAGCTTTATTTTAAGCATAGCAGATTATAAAAATACAAATATAGATAAAAATACAGCACGCAGTTAAGTACTGCGTGCTGTATTTTTTGGCATAGCTGCGAGATAGCTTTTTAAAATTGTTTGTCAAAAGTTTTAACTAGTTTAAGCAATTTTAAACATCACAGTTAGATTTTAATGCACTCTGATCTAACCTTTGTCTAATAGCCACTATAAATTTTAGTATTTTAATTTGGAATCATGCTAAAATCTACTGAAAACGAAATATATTTTTCACCCTACAACATATTTAACAGAAAACTTAGCCCGCGTCTGGAACAATGACAAACTATCTGGCACTAGTTCAAACTTTGCAAATAAAACAGCGCTATCGCGGATTTTCATTGATCCATTGTGTATCAGAAGAGATGAGATACAGCATCCGGTGCCAGAACTGTAACAAGATGTCTTATATCTCGTCGATTGTTGAAAAAAATGCGATAGGTATAAACATATACGTTTTCAGAGATATTTCTCACGCTTTTGTTTACTTTACTGAAAAACCGCTTTACTTTAAGGTGAATGTGCACAAGTCGACTTCCATACATTTTTGAGTATTTTTCTTTTGGGTTATTCTTGAAATATATACATTTTTTATTTTATTTCATTTGTTTTATCATTTCTTTAGGGCTTTCTACAATCGCCAAGTTCATGTCAGGTAAATATTTATATTATTTTTATAATATAAAACCGCATTAAAAAAGGTCTAAATTTACGTATGTATGCGTGAGAATTTACATTTGGTTGGTACCTGTTGAGCGCCATCTATCCCTATAGTATAAAATTACTTCGTGCGTATGGAAAGTTAAAATTTGAGCACGAGGATAATAGAGCAAGAGCCCAGGATAGCCAGACCTTCGTCATTTTATAAAAGCTGAAAGTTTTTCTGTGCATGTCCCCTATACAGGTAAGAACAACCAGCGACTATGGAGTTTGGGTTGTGGTTACTTTGGCAGATAACAGATAGTAAAGGTATACAAAATAGTACCTAAAATTCGTTAAAGTATAAAGCTCAATTTTTTTATATTTTCTTCGGGATAACTTTAGAAATCTCGTCATCCATTGCCGGACACTTATGACAGTTACTTCCCCCTGCCGAACACCCCTAAACTTTAATAAATTATAATTACACTTTCGTTATAGTATAAAAGCTAAATTTTATATATGTGACTTGGGGACCTATAAAAAAATGTTACCTCAATCTAAATTTAATCAATTTAAATCTTTCTCGAAGGGAATCCCGCGGTTGAACAGTTATAACCTCGCGCTCGCACCTAGAGCGGACTTTCAATGTGTCTGGCAAGGTGTAAAAACCATCAAAACTGTCCGGCTTTTGAGGTAACATTTTTTTATAGGTCCCCAAGTAACATATATAAAATTTAGCTTTTATACTATAACGAAAGTATAATTATAATTTACTAAAGTTTAGGGGTGTCCGGCAGGGGGAAGCAACTGTTATAAGTATCCGGCAATGGATGACGAGATTTCTAAAGTTATCCCGAAGAAAATATAAAAAAATTGAGCGTACTTTACTTTAACGAATTTTAGGTACTATTTTGTATACCTTTACTATCTGTTATCTGCCAAAGTAACCACAACCCAAACTCCATAGTCGCTGGTTGTTCTTACCTGTATAGGGGACATGCACAGAAAAACTTTCAGCTTTTATAAAATGACGAAGGTCTGGCTATCCTGGGCTCTTGGGCCATAAAGGATCTTTTCGAAGTTCTGTGTAGGTATAAGTTCAAAAGTGATTCGATTTCCATACTAATTTATTTTTCCATTTATGGACATCTAGGGCATAATTTCGTATTGAAATACATCCGTTGGCATTTTTTAGATCTTTTTTTGTGTTAAAATATATTTATCTGAAGAAAGGGCTAAATGAGATCGAAATTTTTACTGATTTTTGTCAATGTATGAGTGGACGGCGATAGCGCTGCTCGCATGAAAGTAGATGCTGCGTTGCCAGTTTGCTGAATGTAAAGTGGCAAGCGACGTTGCCGCTCTTAGTTTTGCGTTTGACACAAATTAAAATACTTTTAGTTTACGATGCTCCCGGTCAGGTAATGCCAACGGTATGAATTTTCACAAGAATTTAGGGAAAATATTCCCTACAAATTTGAAAATATGAAGTATATCGCGGTATTACATTAAGACTATTATAATGATAAATAAACTTGCTTTTAATAGCCTATTTAGCAGTAGTAAAAGTTTTTGATAGGTTTTACCAAAACCAATATATACGTCAGCTTATGTATATTACTCATTATTTCATTAATACAGACTTTAAATAATACTTATGTATTAAAATAATTATTCGTTTTATGAGCTCAGGATGTATGGCGCAATAATAAATTTCTAGGTAAAAACTATTTAGAGATGGCAACCCCTTTATTGTGACGCAGAGTGTTCTGTGGGAGTGTCTCTGTGGTCTGACGTATGTGATAAAGTTTGAGTATTTTTTTGTGCTGTGTTGTTTCCTTTCATTTCGTTTATCCCATCCAATGAAAATAAATTATGGAGCCACGAACTTCACGCAAAGATTATCTAAATTACCAATATTCTGGCCCCCGGAAAAGTTTCAAACGAGTTCTTGGACAAATGAAACGATATCACGAAGAAAGCAAAAGGTAAGTACATACACGAACCTTATAATTGCACTTCGAATAGGTACTTACATAAATGCTTACATCAAAAATTATTTTGCTAAATTTCTGTAATTGATCTAGTTACCTGCTATAACTTTTGAAAACATAACCTCTTATTTGCAGTCGTACTAAAGTATGGTGCAATAAAAGAAAACAGATAACAATCCTACCGTTCCTGTAAGAAAGGCGAACCCACGAATAGAAATTATTGGTTGTTTGTTCATTAAAATTACATTACATCTATTCATATAATAACAGATTGGATAATACTGTGAAAACTTATAGTAAAATTAAAAAAAAATATCACACTGAAGCAAATTTTACACAAAATAAACAAGGAAAAAGTGAACAAGAGCCATCTACATCAAGATCTCTGGACATAAATTGGCCTATGATCAATCCAAGCGTCAATAGTCATGAGTTGACTGTTGAAATTGTACAACCTGATAATTTGCATGGCCTAAGCTTTCCTGAGCTCTCACATAGCATGTTTTGATCTAGAAGGCAACTGAGAATATAATAGTATTTTGCTTTGTTCCAGATATGTAAACAAAAAGCGACAACACCCTGCCATAATCATGTGAAGAGCATTCTATATAAAACCAATGTTCTGACTTCTGATCAATGACATGGCATAAGGCCAATACAATGAATCAGTAGCAAGAACATTGTTCATAGAAAAAATGAAAAAAAAAAAAGCTGTGCGACCAGCAGGGCTCTTCATTGATGAAGAGTTTGGCATTTTAGGAGCTAGCCCTGATGGTGTGTGGTACTAGTTGATTACAAATCATTGTTTTTGAATATATCCAAGTATTCTATGAAAACACTGTTTATTGATTTTAGTAGAATGTTTTATGATTAGCCTAGAGGTTAGTCTCCTATTCCGGGGGTCGCAGGTTCGATCCCAGGCACGCACTTACCTCTGGCTTTACTAAGTGTGTTTAATAAATTAAAATATCACAACGGTGAAGGAAACATCGTGAGGAAACCTGCCCACCTGAGAGTTCTCAAAGGTGTGTGAAGTCTGCCAATTTGCATTGGGCCAGCGTGGTGGACTATGGCTTGTAACCCTTCTCTGAGAGGTGACCTGCGCTGAGTAGCGCAGTGCTATGATGCATCACTAATCAATGATGATGATGATATGTTACGTCGATGGATTACTGATCATGATGATGATGGAATGTTTTTATTTTCATAGGTACAAATAGTAATAATAGTTTTTATTACAGGTCCGGGGCCAAGTGCGGGTTACAAAAATGAACAAATGTTACTTTGTTGGATATATTTCACCAACATACAACATCATTATTTTGGAAATAGAATGCAATGTAGTTTTTATTGGTAACATGATACCGAAACTAGTGAAATTTTATAAATATAGTATTGCCTGAAGTTGTACTTCGAAGAGTCAGCAATAATCAAAGATGCTTAGATATTTCCTTGTACTACTTAAAATCAATAAAAATATTTGAAAAACGTCTCTGCTTTTAATTAAATTATTTAATAATCATATAAAAATATGTATATATATATAATTGCGAAAGTGTGTTTGTTTGTTGGTTTGTCATTCAATCACGTCGCAACAGAACTGCGAATCTTTTGCATAAATATAGTTGACGACCTGTACGGCTATTGTCTATCTCAGTGGCTATCGAAAGTTTCTTACTAAGAACTGTCAAACCTGCATCTTGTTTCACGAAATTTGGGTTTGAAAGTTCAAGTTAGCAACTTTCCAATTTTCCATAGCCACTAAAAATTTCAAATAAAGATTGACGAAGTTCCTGGTGTAATGGTAAATGATGTGTTCTTATGAAAGGAAGGTCCCGGGTTCGATTCGCGGCAGGGAGGAATTTTATTTTTAAAATATTTATTTATTTTATAACATTTATTTTATAGTATTTATTTTATATTTTACAATATTTATAACTTTATGCATTTATAATATAGCAAAGCCGTGCCACCAAGCGATTAGCTTTCCGGTACAATGCCATATAGAAACCAACGGGGTATGTATGGGTTTAATAAACACTGTCATACTCCTTCCAGGTTAGCCCGCTCATATCTTCGACTGCATTGTCACTTACCACCATGTGTGATTGCAAAAATACGTGATAAATTAAACCACGTTTCAATGCCATCTAGTTACATTTTATAGTAAACAATTTGTACTTTATGTTAGAACCACTGAAGTCGGATAATAATCATTCGTCAGTGTGTGCGTAAGTTTTGTATCTCTACAGTAATTGAAATGACAGCTTTGGAATTTATGATTATTTGTCTAAATGGCTACGCTTTAAAGTAAACTAATGATGTTATAAAATAACCGGCATTACTATAGGCTCGCGTAGTTTAATATTTTTAAAATCTATGCATAGCAACTTTGCGAAAATATTAAAAAACTGTCAAACTCTATAACAGCGCCATCTAGCGGGAATCTGTCCATGAGAAGCGCGTGCCTTGATCCTTAAACCTCGTTGTGTACATCAAAACGCAGTATAGAGCAGACTATAGCATGCAGCCGATATAGTATAGTATAACTATATCGCTCATGACTCTTCTTTGTCAACGGATAGACGTCCACTGTTGAACAAAGGTCTCTTGCATGGTCTTCCACAGGTCTAGGTCTTGCGTCTCCTGCATCCAGTGGCTCCGTGCGACTCGTTTGATGTCGTCAGTCCACCTAGTGGGGAACCTGCTAACACTGCGCTTCCTAGCAAAGGACCCCAACGACCATCAGCTCTTCCAACTACATGACCAGCTCATCTCTACTTAAGTTTCGCGACTCGCTGAGCTATATCGGTGACCTTGGTTCTCCTACGGATCTCCTTATTTCTGGTTTTATGTCGCAGGGATACTCCGAGCATAGCAGCAGCATTCATTTATAATTTATATGGAAACTAGTTGATGCTTCGTCCGCGTGGATTTAGTTTTTAAAATCCCGCGGGAACTCTTTCATTTTCCGGGATAAAAAGTAGCCTATGTCATTCTCCAGGTCCTCAACTACCATGCAAAAAATCACGTCGATCCGTAGCTTTGTTGCAGCGTTTTTCAAGGACAAACCAACAAACACTTTCGCGTTTATAATATTAGTAAGGATAACGATTAGACACGTTTACATAACATAATATAGGATAACATTGCTTTAGCTTGCTATGTTTACATACTCGCACCTGTATGTGAAACCTGTACCTACCTATATCTGAAAGTTCCTTAATGTTTTCAAATGTGTGTGGCGGATGCCAACGCGCACTTGGCTAACATGTGTGTTGTGGCCTATAGCCTAAACTCTTATCATTGTGAGAGGAGACCCGTTCTCTAGAGGCGCTATCGCCCGCGGCTGTGGCAAAAATACATTCATTAACAATGACGTTAATAAATTAGCCAGGCAATCCCCGGTCACACCTGCCTTTGTGGCTAGGAGTGGTGCGAGTGGACGTGATAAATAACGGCATTAGATTGACGACTTTATTTATTAGTCAACACATAGTTAGCGTGGTTATGGTTCGCTGCTCCTTGATTCAAATTTTGCATGAAGTTCTAAATATACCTACTCTGCCCTCGTAATTGAAAACACAGTAAGTTACATAGAAGTTACCTTTAAGTTACTGTGTTTTCAATTACGAGGGCAGTACTAGGTGCAATGACCAATGACTACAGTCATTGGTCAAGTGGATTGTTTGGTCGGTTGCGATTCTGGAGGTCCTGGGTTCGAATCCCGGGCCAATCCAAAAAAAGAAGTGATTGAATTTTTATGTCAAAAAATTCTCAGTAGCAGCCCAAAGTTGGGAAATTAGCGGTGTATCTAAGACCCCAACTTTGGGCTGCAACTGTAGATCCCGTGTCTTGTAGATAGAGACCATGACATATGAGAGTGAAGTAGAGAGCGTTCTTATGTTTGCGCAAACACTTGTGCACTATAATATTTACATAGTTCACTAATCTCGACCGCAATAAAGAAAGTAAGTTTACGTTTCGATTAAACTATATTCTTCGTAAAAAACCAAAAAAACTACATCGAAACACGCACACAAAATGGTCTTTTATCCAAACGAGCAAGTTAATGACACAATTTCCACGCTCAAAGTACGGTCATTTTCCATAAGCTACCGAACAGAATGGCATTGTCGTAGGCTATATTATGACGGCTTTATACGTTGCTTCGAGGCGTAGGAACAATATGCATTGTTAGAGGTGCAAAACTGTGGTAGCGCTATTGCGTGGAGAACTGGAGATTATAGTGTAAGGGGCACCTTAGATAACGTATCACCGATATTTCGCACCTATCTTATCGGTGCACCGGCACTTTGAATCGATGATGATATGATATAAAAATCTCAAAAATAAAGTAATATTTTTTTTTGCTTTTTTTTTTGAAAAGTGAAAATTGTATATATTATATCCGGTCAATCGATCTTTATTTTACGTCTTTCAACTATTACCTAAATTTTTCAAAAATTATTGTATTATTCATTCCCTTTTTTGAGACTATTTATTGTTGCCTGATTTCATTGTGAAACCTTTGAATTTTGTCTTTCTCTAATTTTCCTACTCAATTTTCTTTTATTTAGTGATGCTACCTGATTTTCTTTCTTCCTAATCCTTATACTTTTGATATCATTATTCTATTAAAACATCAACATAAATAGTATTGGCTCTGAAACCCAGTACTTTCTCACCTTTAAAGTCTTGAGAGTCAATACAAAGTTGCATATAAAAACACATTATTTACTGGCGCTGACATTCGCTTGTGTCCCTTTCCCATTATCAAAACATTTACCTCGCTTGATTTATACGGCTTGCATTGTAACCTGTCATAATATCCAATTCACGCCTCGCAGAACCGAATGTCCCCATATCTGATCTGGTGGTACGTGTTTTCAGAAACCCCGCAAATATCTTCCCACTTCCAAGTAAAGTTGTTTAAGAGACAGTGCTTAGTTTACTTGGAGTTCTAATCTGTCGCATATATTCACTTAAAATCTAATTGAACAATTCCGTCGCATAAATCCACTAAAAATCTAATTGAAAAAGTATCTAGGAACAATAAAATTAGTGTTGACACATACGAGATCGATTCGGGTTCCTCCTCGTAGACCCTCAGGGGTCTCGGGGTGGCTGTTCGGGAATTAACAAAAATAAATATATTGTTTCCCTCAAAGCTTTTTAAAACTCAGACAATAATTGAAAAATAAATAAATAATTTTTCCCCGTACAATACTTGAAAACCGACAGCTTTGTTCATATTTATTTTTATTCGTCGTGTAATTTATATGAAAAAAAGAGGACATTTCTCAGGTCTCGAATCCCAGACACAGCTCTAACTTTTCGAAGTGAAGAAATCTGCATGCCACAGAGGTATCGATAATGTTCTCAAAAGAAAAGTGTCAATTTACACTTGATCCGCAAAATCCTCGTTGGCCGATGGGAGAAATGACGTATCGTCGGGGATAGTGCAAAACCGCGTATGTACCATTGGTAAAAACTGCGGATCTACACTAGTCACAGTTTTACATGAGAAGTTTAAAACTTTATTTATTTCTACGACTGTTGGGGTAATTTTTTACACAGAGAGTATTCATGTGTTCTATGTATTGATAAAAATAGATATCTTTTAAAGTGATTAATTTAGTCGCTATGACACTTGCGCGGTTTTGATTTGACCACAAACGTATGAAAATGGATTTAAATGTACTACTAATGCTAGTTACGCGGATTTGCACTATCCCCGACAGTTTGCGTATTAATGTCCTAGGGAATCTTACAGCCATCTCCCGTTCTATCGTGTCTACCATTTGTCACGAGTGAGAGCGGTATCGTAATATATCCCTACTCCGGATCGCTCGAGAATTTGTCGAGCCCGCAGCGAGATGAATAGGCCCTGTTCCAATGTCGAACGATTTATTGGCCCCGTGTAATGCTTGTATGATTTGTCGGTTGCTCGCTACTGATAGCTTAAGCTAGAATATTGCTATTTCACACCTCTTCGACTTTACCTTGGGCTGGAGTAAGAAACCAACGTGTAATGTATATCTCCTTCACGTGGCCAAGTTCACAATATTTCACTTTGTATCTTATTGTATTAGTTGTACTTTGTTGTACTCAATTAATTTATAAACCGATTGACAGTCTTAACACAAAGAATTTTTCAGTAATTATTTTTCCTATATTCGAATCGCGAAGCCTATATCCATCAGTGGACATACATGTAGAATGTAGATTGTAGCTTTATACAAAAGCCAACGGCACTCAGCCCTCAGGCTTGAGCCAGAAATAAATTTTACTAGCTGTAACCCGCGGCTTCGCTCACGTTAGGTTCGATTTTTTAACCCCCTATTTAACCCTCTTGGGGTTGAAATTTTCCAAAATCCTTTCTTAGCGGATGTCTACGTCCTAACAGCTACCTGTATACCAAATTTCAGCTCGACCGGTCCAGTGGTTAGAGCTGTGCGTTGATAGATCAGTCAGTCAGTCAGTCAGTCAGTCACCTTTGCCTTTTATATATTTAGATTATTGTTTGGTGCATTTTAGTAGGTGACCCGTGAAATAGCGTAATAGACAGGTGAGTCCTAAGACATCATTCATAAACTACTTAAAATCGTTATTTTCCTACCCCAAAGAAATATTTAGAAAAATTTTGAATACAAAATTCCTTAAATAAAAATTTGTATTCTACAGATAAAATTCTCGAACAAAGATTCGTGTGAAAAAAAAAATTCTTAAGATTTTATTTCAAACCGATCTATTAAATCCACGACGTCGTAGTGCCGAAGCAATTAGCAATAAACAAAGTTAAAGTAGCTATAACCAGGTTATAACCGTATAACCTTGTATTTTTTGTATCGAAATTCGATACCAATAAACAAAATTAAAAAGGCCATGGTGTATAGGGAAAAAATATTGCAGCAACAATCGTATCTGTTGTGGTCACTAACACTAAAGTGGCGTGATTCTAATCAGGGTTGTCGGTATTTTTAACCCCCGACGCAAAAACGACGGGGTGTTATAAGTTTGCCGTGTCTGCGTGTGTGTTTATGTGTGTCTGTCTGTGGCATCGTAGCTCCCGAACGGATGAACCGATTTTGTTTTTTTTTGTTTGAAAAGTGAATAAGTCGGGAGTGTTCTTAACTATGTTTGATGAAAATCGGTCCAAGATGGCCGCTGCCTCAAAATGGCGGAATACACATTTTTATTTCAACGATTAGTGATTATGCGAGACAACGATATGAATGCTGGTTAATAGTTCGTAGAGGGTAGAATTTGGTACTTTTTGCGTCGTAAAGTGACCAAAAGTAAACCAAATCAAAGATTATTATATTACCTTCCTTCGGCAGTTGGGCGAAAAGGTTTATCTGTTTATACAAGACAACTATCCCTAGTATAAGGTATCAGCCCTATACGCAAGAGTATGCTCCTGCAAGAAATCCATTTATTACGACCATTGTTGCTCACCGTAATGAGAAAAAAAAAACAACTTTATTGTTCGCTTTACACACTGACTATGGCCGTAAACAAAGTGCTTGGCTGTATTTCCCTTTTTTGTGTGTAGTTTAGTTTGTAAGGCAGGCCGTGGCGTGGCCCTTTATTTTACTACTTTTAGTACCTCGATTTGTATTTCGTTTCGGAATGCGTTTCAATAGGGCTTTGGATCAAGGGTTTTATTCACCATTAGGAGAATCGAAGCGAATGCTCTTTTCTTTTTTGTTAGCTTTCATTGTAAACTTATAAAATTAATTACATGTTCTGTATAATTTGATCGACGAAATGCACTTAATATTTTTTACTAAGTACTTAAAAGTAAAAGTCAAGTCAGACAGTAGAACCTTTTCTACAAGAATTTCCAGTGTGTACTAAAGCATTTAGACAGTAGAAATTGTTATGAAAGAAAGAAAGAAACGTTTATTTTATAAATTATGCCACATATCACCCAATTGGTATACCTAGACTAGGTTGTCCCGGCGCCTCCACCACTTGAGCATTAAAGACAAAAGGCGTCAAGCATAAGAAGCGCCGGAACAACTAAGTCATGTGTGGCACAACCCGGAAAAAAGCATGCTACATGCATGAATTAATGTTTGGAAATTCGGCCAAAGTTTTAGTCAGAAAAGCCGCTGATATGATTAAGAAATTATAGGATTAGGATAAATGTTGTAATGAAAAGCAATATTGTAATCTAATCTTTAACACCAACTGAGACCGGGATCTGCACTAGTTGGTTTACTAGAAGATGGATTAATTGTCGGTCAAGACATTGACATGTTTATCATTACACTACACAACAGTTTAAATTATAAACAATCTGACATAAACACAGAAGAAAACTTATAAAAAAATGTTTAAATACCGACTCACTCCACGTGATTGACACGATGGTACTAAGAAAACAAGCTTAATTTAAATATCAAGAGGGCAGGAGATCTGGTCGGAATGATATGTTATCCTACAAATCTGATAATAAAAATGAACTGTATGTTAAGGATGTAGAGTACAATTTATTTTTGGCAAGTGAAACATTTGCAAATTCGTGATCCAAGATCGTGAATCGGATTCGACGTGAGGAAGTCAATGAGTGAGACACCTACACGATTCATTGTTAATTATTGTGGATTGTGTACTCATATAGTGCTTAATGACGTTAGGATATTTATGAATGTACGGCTTAATTGTGAGAACGGATTAACACTGGCACTTAATCGGGTATTAGAAACTGTTTTTGATTCAACTAAATTGAGTTGCAAAGCTTATTTTGCAACTTCCTTTTCAGGTAGCTTTGATCCAACGAAGGTTTGCTAACGTTAGTTTAACTAATCGACCGAGAATAATCTAACTTCCTCATTTAATTTAATTGGTTGGTAATTCAAATTACATGTTACTCTGCTTTGAAAATCAAACCTTCTTTTCAGCACTGTTTTTCTGTCTTACATTTTCTTTTAAAAAAAGAGCGAACTAGTTCTAAAATTAAAAATTATTAGAAATTATTTAGATCAAAGATGGCATCGCATAGTTCCATTGGTTCGAAGTATCCGAAATGAAAAAAAATGTATTGCACATAATATATCGAATTTTATTTGCTTTTTACTTTTCTTATTAGGACAAACAGTAGACACCTTATTACTTATTGAAATTATTTAAATAGTTCTTCGTGAATAAGAACGGACTTATATAATCTTATTATATTGATCAGATTTATAATGAACCTATATTTTAGATCATAATAAGGAAAATAAACAAAAGTTGGCGCAATCACATCAGCTGCATTGCGTAAGATAGGAACATATCACAAATCAATATCTGTTCCGTACTTAAGTTCACAGACAGACAGCACATACATAAGATGATTATCAGCTTACCAAATCCTTCCTACTCCTGCAACCGCTGTAACTACTATTTGCGTCATATTTCAAGAGAAATTGAATAAATATCTACATTGTTAGAACAGCTCTCTCTGTATTATGAAGATATTAAGCTGCTTTAACAGACGGGCTAGATATTACGGCAATTTCTTGCTGCAGTTTTGTGGCCAACAAGTAGACTCTATAATCCTTAACTCTGTTTGTTGTCATGATGTTTAATGTTTCGTTTTTATCTTATTCCTTTCTATAGGGATACTGTTTTTCATTTTCATTTTCTATATGTGCATTGTGCAGGCTAAAAAGACTTTATCACTGAATTAATTATACTGTCCCGGTGCTCACTCAAGAATCTTTGGTTTGGTTTTGGTTTGGTCAAGGCTATAGTTGCAGCAATTATAATAGCTGGTTTATAACAAGCTACATTAGATCGGCTGTGCACAAGATTAGGCGAAGATGGGTCTTAGTCGTGACGTAAGCCATGCTCGCAGTTCGAACCACCGATAATGAGGCGCAATATTTTCGTAATGGGGACAAGCACATACCGTGTGAATTTCTGCCACTAGGAAGACAGCAAATCGTCAGCCCTTTAAGGGAGTGACATCACACGTCTGCCTTGTACGGCGGTGAAAGCGTACGCAATAAAACTATGATTGATTCTATGATTGTGTCATCGCAGTGGAACCTGCGTGACGTTGTTTATGGTATTTGGCCTCATGACTGCGTTGATTTATTTGTCAACGGCTGGCACCTCGCTAAATGTTACGCTAGTAATTTGTTGCCGATGAAGGTAAAGTTCATGTGTGTTATTTCTATATGCATTTTACGGTCATGGTAAGCAAAGGTCGTGTAGGTACATGAATGTAGGCTTTAAGTGAGCTATCGTTGATCGCCTAGAAAACAATTTAGTGTGAAAATTCGTTCGTAATGTTAACATTATATAAAACTATACATAGTTTAGGGATACATTATAGGGATACAGGTATCCCTGAAAAAATATTGCATATTTGTTTTTTTCACACAGATTGGTATTAAAAGATGTTCTTGAACTAGAAGTGAGGCGTTAGAAGTGACGTAGATCTTAGATCGTTTGTAAATTATAAACCCAAAATGTTTCTTGTTTGCCTTTTACCATTGTCGGCTCTTTTGGGATATTGTTGTATTCCTGGCGAATGACTTAAGTGACCGTAACATATTTATTTAAACTCCAATATATCTCTTCAATAATTGAGTATGAAAAATTACCATGATAATAAATTATCTCTACATAAATCACGAGACATTAACATTTTCATTGTAACTCATCCAACGGTATTGTTCGAGATTGTTTTCGAGAATATATTTAAAAGGTCTACATGTGCCCCCGTTTATTACTTTGTATTTACTCGTATTGTAGGAACATTGACCACTGTTCTCAATTCGTACGTGACATTCTGGACAACGTTATTCATTGGTTCCACGTTCTTAAGTTCGAGCTGAACGTACATTTATTTCGTGTGTATGAATAATACATTTTGCCAAAATAGTACCGTGGCTTGGTGCCTTTTTAGGAGCGGTGTTCTCTCGTTTATCAACTCGTGCCTGTGGCTTGCATAACTTCCGCGATCCTGTGAAGCAATTGACAGCTAAGTACACCGTTTCTCAACCTTTTTAATGTCACGATCCCTCAAAGAGCCCGATTTAATAATAATCCGGTTGTGTATAGTTCTTTCACTTCACGAGCGTTCGTGGCTCATGGTTGTGTGTATAAGTGTGAGCGAGAGCTTGCTCGCGCCTGACCGCTCCCACCTAGGCTCCTGTCAGGCACGCACACTTATCACTCTCAGATACGATACACAGTGAGACACACAACCAGGAGCCACTCGTCCTCGTGAATTGTAAGAACCACCTAATCCAATAATGTCCGTCATATCCAGGTCATGCTTTAATCTGTACTAATATCATAAAGCTGAAGAGTTTGTTTGTTTGAACGCGCTAATCTCAGGAATTCTGAATTCTGAATCAGGAAAACTGATTCGAATTGAAAAATTCTTTTTGTGTTGGATAGTCCATTTATCGAGGAAGGTTTTAGGCTATATAACATCAGTGAAAAATGTTGCAAAAACGGGGAAAATTATCCATATTATCAACATAACTTAATCGCGATCATAATAACAGAAATTGACGCGGACGAAGTCGCGGACAACAGCTAGTAATATATATCCGAAAATGTGTAAGTTTTTTTTTTTAAGGGAAAGGGAATAAGTTTTACGAAAGACTACACAATTGCGGCTAAGAGTTAGTGGTGCGGCATGATACCAGGGCTTAATTTTTTCCGTAAGAAGAAGAAAATTGTTATTTACAGCCAATTACCTTCATTGGTGATATGTAGTCATTACCTTTGGCGCCAGATATTATCCCCCTTTAAGATAAAAGAATGCAGTGCCATAAAACATTGTAACCAATTTGTTCAAATAAAATATCGGAATGCAGTACCAATAAAATAAGTTTTCACTCTCATAAGATAATGATGCAATACAATATTCTATGGTACCAGAGCGAGATAATATTTCAGAAAATATTAACTAGACTGTTATATATTTTCCCATTTATTATAACTTGTAAGGTGGCAAATAGTTATCGGTCGACGCTTTACACTTTACAGTAACCGATTATTGTTATTCAAATTGTGTTGCCTTGTTTGACTGCTGTGGTATATTTTGGTTACGGACATAAAGATGTTAACAAAATGCGTATTGATATGGATTATTTGCAATCTGTCTGTACGCAAAGTGTAGTATTATAATACCAAAGAACGAGTACGATAAAACAATATACCGGACGAATTGAGAACCTCCTCCTTTTTGGAAGGAATTTCCTACCACCTGCTGCATTCTCTAATATTGACTAGATATATATCTCTATTTGACTTCTTTTTATATACTTAAAAAAAAGTTTTGTAAATATTATAACACTTTTCTTTTTTTAATATCTTAACTAGTTTCGAAAATATAGAGCTTTTAAATTTCCTGATAGTCAAAGGAAACGCTATTAAAGCATGACGTCATGATCTAGTTGCTCCATACATTCTCCATAAACTATTTTCTGTTTTCACAAACGTTATTCTTATATTATTATGTTACATTTTCGACTGAAATTAATGAATATCCACATTATGACAATAGTCAAATACGCAATTTTTTTATTAAAAAAGAATATTAGCCAAGCTGAAGTTGACTAATATTCTCCCATCCCCTCCAAATAAGCGGAAAGCTTGTGCTAGGAGTGGGTAAGACAATAGTGCAACAGGTGGGGTTCGAACCTGCGACCTTTCAGTTTTCAGTCCGCACCTTTAACCGTTGGGCTATTGAGGCTTGTAAGTAACTTGGAAGGAATATGGATGTGTTATTCAACCCATACACTAGGGGTGTATGGGTTCAATCGGTTTCTACAGGCCATTGTGTCGGAACGCTAAATCGCTTCGCGGCACATTTTGACGGTAGGGCGGTAACTAGCCACGGTCAAAGCCTACCACTAGACCAGACCAGAAACAATTCAGCAATTACAAATTCCCAAATTGTCCCCGCCGGAAATCGAACCCGAGACATCCCAGTTATAAGACCACAGCACTCGCCACTGCGCCCGGGATGTCGTCAGAAGCAAGGTTGGGAAAAGTGCGGCTGCAAGAAGCAGTATTTATTACATCGTTGAGTGATCCAAAGCGGTACATACCAAGACGGTTGTATAGTCAGTAGAATGAAATTATTACTCTTAATCTTCTTTTTATGATACCACTTTTCATCGTTCGCATTAAAGAGCCCCGAGGCGTCGATCTGTTCCACTTTACTGACAATTAAATAACAGTTAAATACAGGTTTCTTATATAAACATTTATGCTTCTCCGTAAACAAATCTTTAATGTTTTTAAATTCAAATGCGATGCCATTGTCTGCGTGTCGTTTTGCCAGACACATAAAGCCTTAGAGGAGGAAAAGCTTACACCTCGACATGTGTGCGAGGCTTTACGTGAGGGCTGCCATATTTATCTTTCATTTATGTTTTTGTTTAATTTACTTTATTTTATGCATTTGGAAGAAATTTGAATCAATATGGGTGAACATAACTGAAATAAATGAATTTGAATTTGAATAAATCGGATAAGTTTCAGTTTTATTTTACTCTTTAAAAGATTAACGAAAATAATGCAATTTACCGAAGCTGCCTTAATCACGCTTTGAATTATGAAATATTTTTCAAGCTTTAAGTCTTACTTCCAAGTAAGACTTAAAGCTCATAAAAATATAATATTCAGTGAAATACGTTAAATTTATATTGAGAAGCCTGGAAGCATTGGGTAGAAGGGTCTTTTGCTGTAATCCACCAATCCAGAAAAAATCAGCATGGTACATGTACACTGTACAACGTGCCGCCAAACGATTTAGCGTTCTGGCACGATGGCTTGTAGAAACAGATTAGAGGTGTGGATTGAATGTAGGTATACTGCAATACCCCTTCCAAGTTAGCCCGCTACCATCTTTCAAAAAACAATGTCACTTACCAATCTCGATCAAGAACTACCTTGTCATTGAATAAAAAAAGTGTACAGCACGAGCGACATGTTGTATGTAACGTGCAAATTTTTTCTGGTTTTGGCAGATTATTAAAGCAAAAAAAAAATTGTTTTTCCTTGAGAAGCTCGGAAGCAGCGTGGCGTTCATGTTTTTTCACAATGTGCCTTCTTGGATTTCATGGATAACTTCTTGGATTTCATGGATTACTTATTCGGTGTGAGAAGTGTTTCAATCGCTGTAGGTATGTGTTGCGCCTCCCCTAGCGAGGATCGCAGGTACACCAACGCTTACCTCCATATTTGGGCGTGATTCGCACCCAACGCGGGGAAATTACATTGTTTATTTAACTACACACTATTTTGCATACAATCACCGAGAGAAAGCACAAACCATTGATATTTTAATCATAGTAACACAGCTATTTATTCGCCGTGAAATCGATATCTCAATTGAGGTAAGTTCGCGCCAAGATTTCAGAGTTTCTAGATTATTACCATAATATCTTATGAATGCTTATTGTCAGCCTGTTTGTTACTTTGTTGTAATTTGATAGTAGGAACTACCTAAGAAGTTACTCACTGTACTGTACTTACAGTTTTTCATGTAGATCTATGTTATTTCTGGTCACAGACTGCCTAAGTTACAATGGCGGTTTTCCTTATAAAATAGCTGAATTTTTATTATGCAGCTATAATTATTAATGTTCTCTATTTAAACAGTTCTCAGATGTGAAAAGTTTTACCTACGTCATAGTACTACTACTAACTACTCGTAACTTCATATGGCTTGGTATTACCAAGTTGTATGTTACGCTCATGAAAGTTAGAAATGTATGTACCCGTATGCTTTGAGTGCTTTCAGGTTTAGTTATGAACTTCGCAGTCTATTTTCAGACAGAAAGGTATTAATAACTTCAAACTTCTAACACATACAATCTAAAAGGTGTGACATGCATTTCATAAAGGCATAAAAGCACTGCTTACATTGAGAAAAGCATAGCACGATTTACAGAAAACGATTTTTGGACTCTGAACACTGTACACCGCTACTATCTCCATCTAGTGAACACAAAGGTTTGAACTAATAGTAAAGATTATAATATTGCCTTTTGTTATTCATTCATTTGCATAACAGTTGCGTCAAATTGGCGATTAATCATAATTGACAGACAGACTAAAAGCCGCATGATTTGTACAGTTCCAATTAAATTGTGAAAAATAAATTCACAACTAGAGTTCTGGCACACCAGTCGCCAGTTAATTTGAAACTAATTTAAAAAAAAATTGCACGCTCTCGTATTTAGTTACCTACTCATTTAAATATTGTCCTCTCACTCAGCAATGGCAACTAAATTCAATAACATGACGAGTTACTATGGGATGTGAGACAAGGAGGTATTATGAGCATCAAAGTTAAGAAGTGGGACACGCTTTGCAATGAATATTACTTAACTTTTAAGCGCCTACAGCTTAAGCGCCTTTGTTATTTTTAAACGCTTAATGCAAGTTATGCAATAATGGTCTAGGCAATGAATGGCCAGGCAGGCACTCGAAGTTAGACAGACTGGCTGTCTAATCCGGTGAGGCGTTCCAAAGATTAATTAGCCCGTACAAGCAGACAGATAGACAGACAGGCAGAGACAGAAATAAAACTCTTATTTTGTAGAAATAAATCCTTTATTTTTACTTTATGGAAACATATCCTTCCTACTATTATAAATGCGAAAGTATGGTTGTTTGTTGGTTTGCCCTTCAATCACACCGCAATAGAGCATCGGATGAACGTGATTTTTTGTATGGGCATAATATTTGAGAACCAGCAGAATGACATAGGTTAGGTTAGGACGAAAAAACAAGTCAAGTAATCATTAATTATGTTAAATAATATTGATATAAAAGTCGGTAGTCGGGACCCATTTATTGGGAATTCGTTCGTTGACTTTCATTTTTTTTTATCTTTTTAACAGTATTTTCATTACTGTCCTGTGTTTAGTGACACTTGCAAGAATCATCAAAATCGGCCCACGCCTTTGGTCTCCAGAGCGCCACAAACATAAATACAAACATACATACACCTACATACATAGATGACACATGACCCTCCTTTGCATCGCGCAGTTTTTATGTAAAAAGTACAAGATAGAGTTACCTGATAATATGGTTGAGCGAAGCAATGGCTGGATCATGCGTCATGCTCGTGAACGGTGCCACAAACGGGAATGGGTCTGCTTTGACTGCCCATCTTGACATGCGTTGGGTTGGTGTACCTACGTATGCAATTTTGCATTTTTGAAGCTTTATTGTGGAAGCACTGTATACATAGCATAGATTTGTAAAAAAAAAAAAATATTTTGAAAAGAGCAACTGCTGAGTTTCTTACCGGCTCTTCTCAGCAGAATCTGCATTCCGAACCGGTGGTAGATTTATGACGTGTCATAAGAGCTACAAGTTAGCCTACATGAAATAAATTAATTTTGAATTTGACTTTAATTAAGTTAACATACATAGATATCCCTACGACGACGAAATGAATATGTTCAAAAAGTGCGATAATTAGCTTATGACTAAATAGAGTTCAACTAAATAGAATTGTCAGCTAGCGTTAGTTAAACTGACATGATTAATTCATAATATGAGCTTCACTAAACGGTAGGTTGCGCAACCAGTTCCGAATGTAATCGAACAGTCTCTATTAATTAATTTCAGTTTTAATTACATAACCCTCTCGTAACCTCTTCTAATTTAAAATCGAACTTCACTCACGCAGATTTGAGAACCTCATTTCTGTGACCGGTTTATTTATAGCCTAGCTGATGCCCGCGACTTCGTCCGCGTGGATTTATTTTTTATTTGATTTCCTGAGATCAAAATTAGCCTGTGTCACTCTCCAGGTCTTCAACTATACCCATGCAAAAAATTACGTCAATCCGTAGCTTTGCTGCAGCGTGATCGAAGGAAAAACCAACAAGCAAACACACTTTCGCATTATTAATATTAGTAAGGATTGGTAGCGCTTAAAATGCCTCATTCGTATGCTAATATTGTAGTAATTTTATTTATATCTGCCCACTTTATGTTCACCTCATCTTTGTGTCTATATGAGAATTGATTCTTTGGTTAGTCTATGATCATTATGATACATTTTTGTAACATGGTCGCATCTCTTGCAAAATTCCAGACAATCCTTATTAATATTATAAGTGCGAAAGCGTGTTTGTTTGTTGGTTTGTCTTTCAATCACGCAGCAATTGAGCGACTTGATTTTTGACTTAAAAAGGTAGGTATAGTTGAGGACTAAGAGAGTGACGTAGGTGACCTTTTATCCCGGAAATCCCGCGCGATCTTTAAAAACCTAGCCCGACGCGGATAAAGTCGCGGGCAAAACCTAGTATAAAAATAATTGTGAATTAAGAGATTGACATTCGACACAAATGATGAGACTATCTTCAAAAGTTTTGATCAAGTTCTCTCTTTAAGTGCTTTATTAATATTGACATAACAAATTAATAGTTAGATTTATGTAATTAGATAAACCGATCGGTTAAAAGTAAAAGTGTTTTGAAACTCGAGGTGAGAGAAACGGCAAAACGTTTGCTTTATCTCCGAGAAGGCTTGGCTAAGGAGTGGCCTCAAATAGCTGCGATTATCTAAAAGCCAGCCATACACGGACGGACTTATCCGACAGACGCGTCTGAACGTGTATCGGATCTGCAGGGCGATTCAGACCTGTTCGATAACATACCGTGTCGATACGGTTAGATATCAATATCTTTTTGTCGTGTGGATTCAGAGCGAGCGAAATATATGTTATCGTACGATAACAAACCGAATCGATCGACAAATAAGTTATCGGAAGGGTCTGAATCGGGGGGCTGATCTGTGTCTTCGCCACACACGATCTCGGATATAGTTCTTCCAATTCACGAGGGCGCGTGAGCTTTACTTGTGGTTACGTCGTGTACATGCACATTGCGTAAGTGTGTGTGCCTGTCAGGAGCCTAAGTGGGAGCGGTTAGGCGCGAGCAAGCTCTAAAAACGACACACTTTGCAAGAACTATATCAGCTGCAGTCACGAGCTTAATATAAACGGTAGTCTGCAATGTGTCTTTCTATGTGTAAGACGTAGAAAAGTTAGGGTGTAGGTAGCAAATGCTAGGAAAACCACCGCGATATAGCCATATGAATCTATTCAGAATATGCACACACGCACATCGGGTCGGAGAGGCTCGAATTCGCTTGCCCGTGCCTGATCTGTTAGTTTTGAGCACGGGCAGCGGGCAAACATTGGCAGGTAAATCTATTGTCTGATTAAATGATAAGCCCGATTCAGGCCAGGCATATTTTTCGGGTAAATCTGTCCGTGTATGGCTAGCTAAAGGCTTGGACCCACACAATGCGCGACGGCGGTGTTGCCCGTTGGCAACCGCACAGCAGGATGTCACACTGAACGCGTGTACGATTTGTAGTCACCGGGAAATCTTGTACTTTACGACTATTCTCTACCATTCTATTTCGACGTGTATTGAGCCTCAAATATCCAGATTCAAAAAGGGCTACTTACTCTTCGAAAAATATCGATTAAAAGGCCAAAACATTTTCGCTTTGTTTGTTTTTTAAAAAAAACTTTTGAAATCATCACCATTTTTTAAATATTTAAATATTTTTTTATTATATTGTTATGTCTAAACTATAATTGAGATTACTTCATATTTTGCCTTTTTTCATGGGTTTTGATCAAGTATGTTAGCTATAATTTTATAATAACTTCTAAAATAGCTCAAACATTGGATGCTAAAAAAAGTCCAATAATTTCAACAAGTTAACGTGGGAGTGACAACAAACAAGTAATCTGTCATTTTGTATGGACGTGCAAACGTCATGATCTAAAAGTGACTCAAGTTTCACGTTTTTTACAATGAAAGCTTACGCTCAGGGCACTGTATGACACGTTTCCGTCACTTTTTGTGCGTGTGCCCAAGCCTTAAATTGTGCACACAGATGAATAATTTGTGAACACAAATTGGAGTTGATGCTGAATAACAGATTATCGATTGAACTATGAATTTTAGATAAACATTTGAGTGGTCAATTTACGTTTTAAAAAAATGACTGGAGTCGACGATTGATCAAGATTTTATCTATGATTCATGGTTCAGAAATTCAGATTAAAACAAAAGCTTAGTTTAAAAATAAATATTATAGTAACGATCTCTGTATTTGTCTACTATGTTAGATAGAGATGTTTTTTATATTTAGAGGGAAGTTTTTTCTCTGATATTAAATCATTAATACATAATGATAGGAGTTTTCTGGGGTAATTATGTGGTGGTCTAGTCAATGGACTTCAATGCGATGTTATTTTTAATAATCTTCAGAAATTTGTAATTACAGCCGGGAAAACTCTAATAGTCGCAAAGATATGAAAAGACCAAATTCAAACCAATGTCGGTCACCCGAAGTGAAATCGAATACTAATGATTATGCGTGATTTTATCTTGAATCTGTAAGAACTTAGGAAATACCTAGATATACATGTAAAATATTATTACACTATATAATATACTTACAGTATATGATGAAGCGACTTTTTGCTGATGCCTACAAATCATGAAATATTCGGAAACTGGCGTAAAGACTAACAAAATTGCTGTATTTAATTTAAAACGACACTTTACAAATTATGTTGGATGTTATTTCTCGCGTAGTCATTTATCAAAACCATTTGTTTGCCAAATGGTATTTTCAAGTTCTTTTGGCACATGTTCGTAGAATTTGAGCTTAGCTTATGTTAGTAATTAGATGCGTAAAGTTATATTGTTGGCTTTAGTCCAAATGTGTTGGTATACTGACGGAATCTTCAGTAAAAGGTTATGTTTGAAGGCAACTAATAGTAATTTTGAGATTTCTGTCTACATTTGCTCTACAAACCTGCCATTTTCAGTACTGAAAAATGAGGTTTTTTGCGGCTGTCGAACTCCAGATGGTATTGAGAGTTTTTAGAACGGCAAGACAGTTAAAGACACGAAAACTTGAAGGCTTGCATTCTGTTTTAATGACGAGAGCTCAAATTTGATTGCTCAAAAGATTTGGTATGGCTAGAAAACCTAAATTTGATGATGTTGTTCCTTTTTCACCTTTCTGTCATTAAATAACAATAAGGCATGAAGGCTTGCATCGTCGGTTAATTGACGAGAACTCAAACTTGATTGGCCCAAAAAGTTCACAAGGCTAGAAAGCTTGAGTATCATTATGATGCTCTTGTTTCACCTTTCTTTCATTAAACAAAAATGAGGCATGAAGGCTTGTATCCTTGCTTGATAGTCTAGAGCCGAAACTTGATTATTTTTAAGATTTCGCAATGCTAGAAAGCATGACTATCTGATAATGATGCTCCTCTTTCACCTGTCTATAAACAACATGAGGCTTAAAAGCTTGCATCCTTGTTTGATTAACGAGAGCCCAAACTTGATTGGCCATAAGATTTCGCAAGGCTCGAAAGCATGAGTATCTGATTATGATGTTTCATTTTAAATATATTACGGTACCAGTAACTTGGGCCTACTCTCTATATCGCTTGTAGGCGGCAGTGAGAGTGAAAAACTAATGTGGTTTGTGATTGACTCATTATGACGAGGTACATTTGTATGACTGATACTTACAGTCACAATCATATCATTTCGTGTCAGATAAAGGTCATGGTTAGAAACTGCGGATCTCGTTTACTAAAGATCAAGATTTATTCATAAGTCATAACTCATAACTTTGCGTTTTGCATCATTGTTATTTTTGATTCAAGTATGTATTATCTTTTATTTTTCTGTACTTCCTGTACCTTAGTACTAGTTTGCATATCTTTCGATGCTCGAAGTTTATTGACAGTGTTGACCTTTAAATAAGATGAATCTAAACATTTTTGATTTAAAATTGTGTTCAGAAAGACACATATTTTAAAAGGATTCCGCTTGGACCTAAAAAATTTTAAAACAAGAAATTTTAGGTACTCTGATATCAATCGAAATCTATCGATTTTGACGATATATGCACCACGTACCTACCTTACTAGACAGTGAATAACATTTAATTCGTCAAATTGAATCCAGCTGTTCATAGCATTTTATCTTGCATCTTCAGTTCATTTATTAGACTAGATACAAGCGTATACAGAAGTTTCTAGTCAGACTAGAATCTAGTGTGACGTTTTCAGATTAATGTCAATTCTGAGTAAATCGGTCATTTAGTACGTAAAAGGGATAGAAAATTTCGCCGTCCCTTTTCCTTCCATACATAATATGACGTATGATGAATGACCGAAATACCCAGCTACAGTACCCAGTTAACGTTAAATTAAAACTTACACTAAAGTACTAATCACTAGGAAGTTGTCAAAATAACTTTTCCTTGTTTGGATATGAATATAATTTATTATGTTGTTCTTTTTCAGGTACGTTAAGAGTAAAGTCTAAATCAAAATCTACTAAAAGTAAGTGCATACTTTTCTTAATCAAGTCCCTTTTATAGGTAGGTAGCTACTTCGAAATCGGCATATTTTTGCAGTTTCGCACACCTGATTGAATTCAATGGATTTCTTTTGATTTAACATTCCTCGAATTCTGAAGACTATGTCTGACCACACCTTTGAATTCATTTCTACAAGCCATACGTGAATCTAGCGAGATCGAGGGCCATAAAATACCAACACCTTACGTGTCTTTCGGTATGCAACGTGGCGTGACTCAGCGTCACGGTTTTCCTCATTTTCCATTGAAATACCAATAATAAATAATCGATGTTGAAAGTGTATATAGGTTTAATCTGTCGTTGGACATTTTAGTCACTTCTATATTTACTCTGGGTACATTTAATTTGCCTCCTTCATACATATTTATTATGAGGCAGGGTTGTGCTTGACGACAATCAATGATAAGATCTAGGTTGGAGAGGGTTGTCTGGAAGATGCTTATTCAATCTTGCCTTGAAGGTACTCAAGTTATACACAGGAAACGATGAACTTGAAGTGTTTCGTGCAAGTAGGTTGGATTTCAACCACGTTATCCTTACAACGTTCACGACTTCTCACAGTTCTGTAGTAGAACGTCGAAGGAGGAACAAGGATTTAGTAGATAGCATAGCCTGTATATACCTACAGTGCCACAGCTTTGTAACGTCCAGAGATTGCCAATTGTCCAAAAGTCAGAGATGCATTCGTGAGATCGAATGGCAAGTACCACCAACTCAACTAGGCTACTACCGTTCGCAATAATTTTAGAATTTGTCATAATTTGAAACGCATTATAAACGGCTTGTCACCACTTTAGTACGTTGACAAGCTTACGATTCGTTCCATATTAACGCCACATTATAGATTCACAGATATATCTTGCGTCCCGTGACACAGATATTGGAGGGAGTTGCTAGAAAATACGAGTGACTTCGCTAAAAGGGACGCGCTCCATTCTTGTGCGGAAACTATATCCAGTATCATAATATCCCGTCTTTGAATACATACGAAGATCCTCTACATTGAAGACATAGTATAATGTGTTTTACTACTGAGACCAGAAATGTTGTGATCAAAAATCTTTTTTTTATTATCTATCTTAAGTTTTAGGGGACTTTCGTCCGACATGGACACATAAAATTTTTTGATCTTGAAGTTTTTAAAAATTAATTCTTGCCGTGACATAGATAATATCTAGTTTTGATGATCTCCTTGGACCTAAGAAATACCCTAATAATCGGGTGAGATAGCAATCAAGAGTTATTAATTTAGTCATCAATAAAAAAAAAAATAGTAGTACGTATCACATTTGATCAGGTCATAACCGCTGAAGTTGTACAAACTGCGTCATTGTAAGTAAGTCGCTTGTTACGTTAAAACTCAACAAGCTACAAAATCGTAATCAAAATGTCACTAAAAACGTTATAGCTTTTGCTACCTTAACATTCGAGGGGCCTTGAAAAGTACAAATTGTTAAAAGTTTAAAAATATTACGTTAACAAAACAACACTAAAAATTTTATAACTTAAGCTACGTTAACACTTGATGTGTAAAGTAGAAATTTTTAAAGATTTTTTTTTCTTAACCTTTAAAAAAAAATTTTTTTTCAAAACAATACGAGTAATCAGTAAATGTTATGGAACATCTTGCGGACAATAAGGCTGTAATATCTAGGTATAGACCGCACTCTCACTCAACTCAGACTCAAGACAGAGTTAAAACGAGACAGACTTATGTCAGATCATATTTGCATCTCGTTTTAACCTCTATCTTGAGTCAGAGCATGCTCTATAGATCTCAGCATTAGACTTCAATTTGGGATATCAAGCATAACATCTTATCCGAATGCGATTTTGGTAACCGTAATAATACCCACTAGTTACAATGCTCCCAACCGATTTCACCACGCAATGCGAATTGCGAACCATTAATTCAATTTACCGGGATCGACTTTCTAAATGATGCACAAAACTCATTTGTGGAATGACAAGTGAAATTGAAGCTGCCATTTTGCTTTCACGGGCCGCACAGTGACATTTAGTTCTGAATCTAGATGGGCCCAGATTATCGGGCTAGGCCATCTGTGCAGTACTAGGCTGGCTTTTTATCTATACGTTTAATATCCATCAGTTGGTGACTTTCTATGCACAAGCCATTAAAATCTGCTTTGTCAAATTGTAAGCCATTGTATGGCGGAACCGCATACTTCTGAATAATCGGTTTCAAGATCTTGTAAGGCTTTTTACCTGAGTTGAAAAGTTTGCTTTCATTAAATGAAATATGCTTTTTGAGTCTGAAATCCACATCTATTAGATTAAATTAAGAAGAAATTACGCCAACATAACCCTAGATAGACTAATAATAACAGATTAAAATAGTTTGAATAATTCTAGACACATAATCGACTTTTATTGGCAGTTAATTTAACATCCATCATCGCTTCCATATAAATCGGTAATAATGTTTTCCGGCTAATATGAGTAGGTGTAATCCGCTATTTTACGTACGGTATAACGTATAAACATTATTACATTAAGCTTTGACGGTAAAAGCGGGGTTAACTTTATGCCTATTTCGTAATAGGCGTATAAGGGTGAATATTCAAAGTAATGAAAATTACGTATTTCAGTGAATAAAAAATTGAAACTTAAGTTTAGACTTCATTTAATATACGTTTATCATGCACACCTACATACTTTATCGTGCACATGGTGTGTTTATTGAAATTTCTATGTAAATCACTCAGATTTTTAGTGAAAATAACATTAAAATTCATTACCGGCACCTGTTTTATTACTAGATATTTTATATTTAATAATATTTAGTAAACCTAGCACAAAAATAATGTTAATTTGGCTACTGTGCCGAATAATTAAATAATTTTTTATTACTTCTTCATAATTTAAAATTAATTTTACAAAGAAATATATAGTCAAATATGTTTTTAAAGTTTTGTCACGATGCAAAGTTCATTACCGGAACCCTCCGGAATCATCAAGGGAAACATGTTTTTACGTGACAAAATCTTGCCGCTACATAGTGAGCTCTCGGCGTCCCGCACCTCAGACCTCAGTCGACCGGAAAACGTAGCAGAAGGAAGACGTACGCACGAACTCGCGCAAAAAATTACAACTGAAAGTGTATTATAATGTTTTGTCACAGTTTATGTTTCATTACCAGTCCGCTTATATTTTGATAAATATTTAAAATTGGAATTTTATTGCGATAACAATACATCAAGTTCTCGTCTAGTTTAATTTTTAAATGATTAGATAGCATATACTGCTTATAGAAAAATTAATAATAAATTAAAAGTGCATAATTGTCATTACCGTGTCCTTCATTACCGTCGTTTACCGTAACCTTTTTGAAGTTCATTTAATGATTTTTACTGAAACTACATTATATACAGGAATACTTTCAAAGGGAGATGATTCTACAATTTGGTAGTACATGGAAAAAAAGATCTGGAGCACCTGATGGTCGAAGTGCTCCAGGCACCCAGGTGGTGGGGGTGAAATTGCGTTCGGTGGCGTGCGGTGCGGTTGTAGAAGTTAGAGGGCTCCCCGTTATATAGCCGATAGAGCACACAAAGCGAGCTTACATCTGCGGCGTTCCAAGCTTTCCAGCGAGTAGGTTAATTTGGGATTGTCCACAAGCCGAAGTGCCCTCTTTTGAATCCCAATGCTGTTGGTAGGAGTAAGGGAAGTGTTCTGAAAGAGAAGAGGCGTGGTAAAAGGGGCCTTTTTTGCGGTAAACGCACAAACTTGTGTTTTTGAAGGGTTAAATTGAACAAGATTTTGTGAACCCCATACGGACACTTTCTAGAGAGAAGTCTCAATGTCCGACACAAGTTTGGCTCTATTCTCCTCCAGCACTGCGCGAGAGAACTGTGCATGGCCTTTGTAAAGGGCATCAGAAGTACTGTCATCCGCATAACAATATATGCTGCTGTTATGCAACATATCATTGATATGCAGAATGAACAAAGTAGGCGATAGCACTGAGCCCTGTGGAATGCCAGCATTGATGGGCTTAAGTTGAGAGCAAAAACCGTCGACAGCGACCTAGATGCTGCGCCCATGAAGAAAGCTAGCGACCCAATGGCACAGCTTCGCAGGAAGTCCGTAAGATAGCAGCTTCGATAGCCAAGCCCTATGCCAAACCCGATCAAAGGCTTTAGCGATGTCGAGGCTGACCGCTAGGGCTTCCCCCTTACTGTCAATATATCCCCAATGTACCCCGTATATCACGCAAGGAGTTTTGACACCGCGGGATGGTCAGCGGTGTTTTCCCACCATCATCAAGCGTAGAGTTGGCAGCAAAGAGAGTGCCCAGAATTTCGGCTTTCTCTTTGGCAGTGTAGGCCAGTGTATCATCCGGTTTGCTTAAAGGTGGAAACGAGGAACGACAGAAGTTGCCTTACATGGCTTTCAACAGAAATCAGAAAGCACGGGAACCAGAAGGCAGTGAGACTAGTCTCTGCCCAATTCTGTCGATGTGCTCAAATTTTGCCCTGGCAATGGCATTTTTGTAGGCTCTGGACGCAATGTTAAAGATTTTCTTAACATTTGCAGCATTGGGATCATTGGTGCAATGTGCAGAGAGCCAGGACTGGTAGGAGTTTTGTTTAAGTATAGCAGCCTTATTACAGATCCCGTTGAACCATTTCTGCGCGCGCTTCCCAAAAGGTATGAGGGAGTTTGGAATATAGCAGTCCATACCTTGGAGTATGGCATCAGCAACTGCTTCAGCACAGGTGTTAAGGTCGTTTGTTGAAAAACAAAGCTGTGCCCACGGATATGAGGCTACCGGTATTACGCGTGCGAACAGAGGATGGAAGTGGCACGGAAGTCTGTACTAGGCAGGGGTTAAATGTTCCTAGGGGAGCATCGACTGTTACCTGGTAGCCGGTAGGGTGAGTGGTAAGGAAGAGGTCCAATATAGAGGGAGTCTATTAAGTTATGGAAGAACTGCTTGATATTTTGTTATTTGAAACGATCTTACTCCAAGCAGTGACGGGCCCAACAAGGTTCTCGGTCGACGAGTGAATTACCAATTCCCTGTGCACGGCTGGGCACTTGCTTTTATTCGTACAAGTTTATTCAAATAGAGAATTCATAAGAAATTCTGCCAAAAGTATACATAAAAATTCATTACCGTATACAGGGTTCATTACCGTAGCTTGACATAAATTTCTAGTGGCAATAACTCTTTGAATATTTGAAATATATACGTGCCTTTCACTTGTGTATTTAATGAAATAGCACCAAACATTATAATACTATCAAAAATTAAAAAAAATGAAATTATGCTTGTTCCTAAAAAAATGCGCAAATATCGTCCAAATTGAATATTCACCCATAAATTAAATTGTACTGAGAGCCGATGGGAAATTTTGAAGAGGTTCTTGTTAGGTTAAAGTTTATATCATGGGCTCTCTCTATCTTTCTTAAGTAGGGCGAGGCGGACCTGTGAGTAGTTAACTTATACGTAGGGTGTTCAGTAAATCTTGTCGTACCACTTATTTTTAAGGGTAGCAGTAAAACTAATTGTATGTTTTTAAAGTGTTATTTTTAACAAAACATTCCAGTTTGTTTTTTTATTCTACGAAGTATAACTTGGTTGCAGTATTTTTTTAATTAATTTAACTATGGCGTCTTTGATTATCGCGTAATTCCGTAGTACAATTTCAAACGTGGTTTAAGCACACAAGAATGTATGGATGAGATGATTTCCGTATTTGGTCAAGAAGCACCATCCTCAAGGACTATAGAACACTGGTATCTGCAATTCAAGCGTCGCGAATTTGGACTCGACGATGATTCTCGTCTAGGCGGACGCTTCGAAGTGACAGTGCCAGAAACGGCAGCTCGTGTGGAGAAAGCAGTATGAAAAAAAAGTCATATAACTTACCGGCAATTAGAGCAGCTTTTAAACATTTCTGTAGCTACGTTACACAAAATTGGGACTGAACATTTACATGTAAAAAAGCCTTGTACGCTTTGGGTATCCCTTACGCTAAACGAGCAGCAAGAGCAACGTCAAGTTGTCACGGTGTAAAATCGTGTTATTTTTTGCCAATGGCAAATCTCAGGACATAGCTTCGATTGTGAATGGCGACGAAACTTAGATGTATTATTACGAGGTACCTACTAAAAACACAAAGCAAGATATTGGTAATTGATTGTGAGGAGCAACCAACTCAACCTCTTCGAAAAAAAATTATATTTAATTTCTAAATAAAAGTGGGAGGACTGGATTGATGATTGGTTTAAGGATATGATGAAATGTAGTAATAGTCAATGATATTAGTTTGACAAAATATAATTGTACAACACTACACGACAATAATTATTGAACACCCTACGTATGTATGGGTTTTTAATGATTAAAATAGTTAAGTGATTCTTGCTTTATGCTCGTACTCTTACCACTTTTCGAGACTTTACTCTTTTCTATGTTAGCCATAGCTTGTAAGCTGCCATCCAGATCGGGTTATTACTTGGTATAGTTACCACTTTAGTTCCGAGGCATCACTCTATTAGCACCATTCGAGGGATATCTGTAATCTATTAATTTTATAGCAAACAATACATGTAGAACAAAAAAACAATTGAAAAAATACTCTTAAGTAGTTAGCAGTAGTAAGAGAGAAAAAGAATAGGCACAACTGAGATAGAAGTTGGATGTAGGTATAGTTCACGAGGCAATGTCAGATATTCATCAAAGTTTCCCACCAGCTCTCAGACTAAATGGACTTGAAGATAACATGAATGAAAGGTGTTGCTTATTGTGAGATACGAGTAAATCTCCAATCTGATCTTTTGAACTCAATACGGCTTAACGCTAAAAGGATTCTGAGTAGTGCAGGCCTATAAATTGCACAAAGGGTACGCATTTCATAGAGGCTAGGGAGAGAGTATAACTGGCTTATTATTGCGCTAGAGGATAATCTCGGTTTTACGTATTCCCATTTTCACTTGTTTACGACATTGTGATTTTCAAGAACTGGTACAATATGTAAAGTTCCCTTTTTTTAATTCGTTGACAAGATAGTCCTTGAATGCGATGTCACCTGATGATAAGTGACGATTCAGTCTAAGATGGTAGCTCCTAATCGGTTTCTACACGCCATCGTGCCGGAACGCTAAATCGCTTGGTGGCACGTCTTTGACGGTAGTGTGGTAACTAGCCACGGCTAAAGCCTCTCACCAGACCGGACCAGGGAAAATTTAGATATAATAAATTACTAAATTGCCCCCGCTGGGAAACGAACCCGAGAGCTCCCAGTTATAAGACCATAGCGCTACCACTGCGCCAGGAAGTTCGTCGTTCCCGCGTTGTGTGCGTTGTTTTTAAATATTTTCCGCTGAAGAATTCCGTACAGGTCCTATAGTCAGTATTATTTGACATGTCATACAATGTATACCTTAAAGTAATTAATAACAGTAGGGCTAACATGCGCCCCACGAGAAAATTTTGTCTATCTTTACTCGTGAAATCTCAAACAAATTCACGAGCAATTGGGTAGACAAAATTTTCTTTCTCGAGGCGTGCATGCTAGCCCTACAGGACATTAATTGAAAACCGAAAGATCGACGGTTCTAATCCCACGTATTTGGATCCTAATGTATTTGACTAGCAAACCAGGGAAACGTAGCGATATAAGACTCCTCACTAGGTAGACATAAGATCTTAAGCGAGTCGGTGGAAACCGATGTAAATAAGCGGCACAGGACCGTGTCCTGTGGCGGTTCTTGTAAGAGACGAATCGACAACGAAGAAAATGTGATCACCATAAAAGATAATGTAATCTATAGTGAATGATTCAGGACCAATGTTTAAAGAAGTATTATTTCAATATGTCTTGACATGTCATATAACGTCAATATGACATATATGACATGTCAAAACAATATTAAAGTAATACTGCGTTTAAGCGTTGGTGGTAGGCCCCCAGTAGCCGGTTCAAGTCAAGATATATATCTATCTACATTTGTTTTATGTCTTGAATATTACCTATAAACTATGTCATAAATGAGATATCTATTGGGTACACATTTGTGGAGAAAGTGTATGTCACATATGAAAGCTTATGGTCACAATGGCCATAAATATCGAGCTCAGGGGCTGCATGACAGATATTTTCACAATGCGATAGAAATGCCTTTACCTAACCGCACTCGTGGTCTTCGTCAACAGATAAAAGTCCACTGCACGTATATATGATTACCACACGGCACGGTCTTGCGGTGCCTGTACCCTCGGCGATCCCTGCGACTAAGCACTCACTCTACGTACGTTTCATTCCGACACCGAAACATTTCCAGGAGACATTGACTCTACAGTTACGTCTTAAAATGATTATCTTAATATTAATATTTAATTCGATGCCTTAACATGGGTAGCCTAAGTATGTCATGCTCACTTAAACATTTCTGTGGTGGTGTCGTGTGGTGCGGGTTGTTACGTTCCCTCAAATATGGTTGAGCGAGGCAATGGCTGGATCATGCGTCATGCTCGTGAACGGGTGCCGCCAACGGGAATGGATCTGCTTTGTGTCTACCCATGTTAACATGTGTTTGGTTGCGGTAGGTGTACATTTTTGAAACTTCTGTGTGGAAACATTGTGTGCATAGCCTAGTTCTTTTTAACAATTGTAAAAAAAATAATTTTTTTTTGAAAAGAGCAACTGCTGAGTTTCTTGCCGGCTCTTCTCAGCAGAATCTGCATTCCGAACCGGTGGTAGATTTTTGACGTTTCATAAGAGCTACAAGTTGGCCTACATGAAATAAATAAATTTTGATTTTGATTTTGATTTTACAGAGTGTAGCCGTTGCAGGGTTGGATGGTGAAAGAATGCTATTTAGATAAGCCAGTACATTTTTTTTCTAGATATCAATGATGGAAAGCACTGATGAGGTCAAGGTTGAAGGTACTCAAATCATACCTAGCCGGAAATAGACGCTGAAAGTGCGTTCCACCCCTTAGGCGGTTCGTTTCAGAAACGTTGAACTATAAAGCATTTCGTACGAATACTTTGGATTTCTTGGAATTCTGCGGTAGAACGGCGAAGGGGGCACAAGGTTGTGAAATTCCTAAGCCCACTCCCCAAAGTATCCCGATAGACAGGCGACATTGCGTTCGTGCTGTACCTAGACTGTAGATCCTTGAGTATTTAGTTCTTTCAATTCACGAGGGCGCGTGGCTCATGGTTGTGTGTGTGTCGTATCTGTATAAGTGTGAGCGAGAGCTTGAACAAGACCGCTCTCACCTAGACCCCTGACAGGCACACACACTTAAGCAATGTGCATGTACACGACGTAACCACAAGTAAAGCTCACGCGCCCTCATGAAATGCAAGAACGTTGGTTAAATAAGTACTCAAAGCTGTAGACAAACATACTGACAAAATATAATTATAAAAGATGAACTTGGCTTAGGCTATCGTCAAAATCATCGTATAAGCCAGTTATTTCGGAACCACTGTCACAGACAGGCACTTACATTGTTTAAATTTCCATAGATAAATATGATAATTTTTGGTTATATAATTTGTCAATATGATAATAATCCACTCTTTAATCATAATTTTGTGACCCAAATATTGTGTAATAGGTAAGCTTTGTGATCAATCAATAACCAAGGAACTGGATTGGGTAGTGATTTATTACGTGATCTTGAAAATGTATTTTGAACAAATCAACTGAACTTTTCCGTGTTTTGTTAACGTTTACTCTGTTTTTATTTCGATTGAGCTCCGCCAAATTGACGTCTGTATTTTGTACAGTCGCGTAAATAAATTCAGTTACACGTTACGTTACTATAGCAAAAAAAAGTTACGTAATAAAGCTTCCTGAGATTAAAATTTTCAAAATATATTTAACGGACAGAAATCGGCCAATTACAGTTTTATTAATTAGTATGTAGTATTACAAAGTATTAGTTTGATATGCGAGTGTTGTCAAAATGTAAATTTTCATTAATAAATACAATTAAAAATGTAACATGCTAAAATAACATTAAGATATTAAAAACAGAAAAATAGCATAATGTTATAATTTTAAAAACCTTTATTTTAAGTATATCAAAAAAGAAAAATTCTATTGTGACAATATTAAAACCATTATTTTAATTATATAAAAAAAATTTAGCCAAATACCCAATTGTAGCTAATTGTACCGCTTTGAAGTGACCGATTTACGATCTCTACGATAACGGCATGCGATTGTTGTGACGGCTGAACAGCTTTACTCTCCCGCTCTAATTTTAAACGGTATCTCTAAATAGTATAGTATAACATGGCCATCCGCGTCTGTCTGTTTGTGCGCTTAGTTCTTCTCAAATGTGCTACGAGTTTTGATTCGGTTTTCACTATCACTAAGAGATTTTCTTTCTATGTTTAAGTACATACACATGCCTTATTTCTGCCCATGTTCAAGTACATATTTTTCACAACTTTCTGTAACATATTACAGAAAGTTTTGTAATCAAGTTGTAAAAAAAAGTTTGAGTGCTTAAACTACTAATGCTGGCTGGTTAAAATAATCAGTCTTCCTTCCTTCATTACGAAAAAGGAATAAGATTTATTTTGATGACAAATAATTTAAATAAGACCAGACTTTTATTCGTAAGGTTCTGGTAAGGTTTATGCGAATGTACAGGCTTAGATGATAGAACAAAAGCATACAATTTATCTTTATACGGCTGCTCTCTGTGAGAAGATTCGCTTTCTTCTGGTGGTGGGCGTGTTCCTAAAAGCCATAAAATGAGATTTCCATCGGAAGCCGCTGAAACTAAAATTAAACAAGATGGTATCACGATTTTGGTAGGGTTGTCAGAGAAAACGAAATTTATAGAATTCAATGGCAAAAAAAATCTTATCCAAAACCCTTTTATTTATGCTCTTTAGACTCGGCTAATGTTCTTAAAGTAAATAGCGAACTAAACGAATTGATTTACTTACCTAAAGTTTTACAAAGCAAATTCAAATAGTATAAAGTTACAACTGCTCAGAACTAATACAAACATGAACACAAACACTTAGACTTACTATTTCAAATTTCGAAAACACTTTGTAAAAGTTTATTCTATTCTATTCTATTGGACAAATAAATCACAGGGTATATTACGTACCAAAAAACACCGAAAAAAACACAGTTTCCAGTACGGGAGCTCCCTTCAATTTTTAATTTATTTTTATTTTTGTTATTTATTGTACTTGTGAGATACACCCTGCTGACAGACAGACAGACGGACAGTGGAGGCTTAGTAATAGGGTCTAGTTGGTTATCCTTCGGGTATAGATTCAAATTCAAATTCAAAATTTATTTATTTCATGTAGGCAACCTTGTAGCTCTTATGACACGTCATAAATCTACCACCGGTTCGGAATGCAGATTCTGCTGAGAAGAACCGGCAAGAAACTCAGCAGTTGCTCTTTTCAAAAAATAAAATAATTTTACAATAAGTAACCAAACTAAGCTATGTATTCAGTGCTTCCATAGTGAAGCTTCAAAAATGCAATACATATAATCCAACATATGTCAACATGGGAAGACAAGGCAGACCCATTCCCGTTGGTGGCACCCGTTCACGAGCACGACGCATGATCCAGCCATTGCTTCGCTCAACCATAGACCATAGAGCTCTACAAACGATGAATACACGGTAGCGCTTATAACATGCCATACTGTCGTCATGCAGTGGGTAAACAAAAACCTGCCTTTAGGGACTTTATACGAAATATTTATTTATTTAGTAAGCGACAGCCCTTGACAATACCGATCCACTAGGCCATCGCATAACCCTTTCTTTAGTGCAGATTGCAATATTAATAAATTGAATGCATTATGTTCTAGCGGGCGAACAACATTAATGGATAGTAGAAAGCATTTACGAGTAGAAGACTTCGCTTCAGGAACTATGCCTTTTCTTACAACTGATCTCGAAGATCTACAAACACATTGAACTCTAATCCTTACACACAAGGTTTGCATTCAAACAACACCAGCGTATAGCGCTAATAACTTATATTCACCGGTTAATTAAACTATCGATGCGATGACATTTAACTAATATTGCCTATCAATAAATATCCATCGATAGGAAATCATTTTGTACGCTTAACCTCGCATATTTCTTATGTAGTAAAATAAAAAAAAGTCTATTTCTATCGTAGATGTGCAAAAAGATTAAAAAATTAGATTGACATAAAGGGGATAAAAAAAGGGGAAAAATCTAGAGCCATTCGTGATTTTTCAGTTCCGAATGTTTAACAGGTTTTTTAGAATACCAACTAGAGTGAAAGGTTAGTTTTTCATATTTTCATCCCAAGAATTTTGTTTATTACGACAAATAAGTTAAGTTAAGTTGTTTATTTGTACATATAATAAACTAAACTAAACAAAGTTTGAAAAATATCATTCATTATCAGTTCTTTGTTATAAATATTTCACAGCGGAATCCTAAAAATAAGCAAGCAAAGAGAAACGATCAACAATTTTACGACTCGGAACTCTATTAATTCATTATAAGTTCCAATATAATGGGGCAACAAAGCGAAAGGATAATCGATGACATTTCGTGGCAAATCCATTTTAATTGGTGGCTCGGGGTGTACTGCAATCCAAGATACCCAAGACCCGATATGGCCCGAGAGCTAGTGGAATATTTTGAGGAGGCAATCGACAAAAGCAGCAGGATCCTTTACTAAACACTTCCTCTACATTACCTTAGTACGGCAAGCTAGATCTGTGAGCTTACGAGTAGCAATTTGTACCTAATGTTTAACACTTCGGCCTAATTTTCGGAGAGTACAGAGTTCGAATCCCTGGCTCTAAACTTTTTGGAGTAATGTGCGTTTTCTGCAAATTAATATCATTTGCTCTAACGAGAAAGTAAAACATCTCGTGGAACCTGCATTTCTGAGAATTAAATTATTTCCCCAAGCTTGGTGTGTGAAGTTCGTAAAATTGTGATTGGCTATGGCCAAAATCATCTTCATTCTGAAAAAGAGTTCCCTGCCTATTACGCGGTCGGCGATGAATTTATATGATGAAGTTAACCACAAGAGTAGGTAACTTAGTAAGCACTAGGTATGTATAAGATAGTAGTTCTGAAACATTCCTAAAGTTACTAAATAAATATGGACCTTGCTGGTGTAGTTGTCCAAGCATAAGTAACAAGAACCACATCGCAAACCAGAAGCTTTCATCAAATGCCTCCTAAAAATTTCCCACTAACTCCGCAACTACTTTCTAGTAGGGTCGCGTGATATGCCAACTGAGGGTATGCATCGCGCTTGTTGCAGATAAGTGGAGTTTTTCTATTAATTGCTACTGGGTAGATATTTGATAAGGCTCTGTCAATTGCGTAGGCGTTTTGTTGAAATATCTGTAAACCCTTTGCCAGTTGGCTTTGTAATTCAGAACTATTTTTGTCCTCTATCCTGCAAGAATTTTTTTTTTACCGTGGGAAAATACGAACAATAAATTAATATTTATAATATTTTGAGGTCGCATCGCATGCACTCGAATTTGTTTTATGATTTTTTTGCTATCTATGCCCATAGGAAATATTATGAGTCGCGTTGGCTAAAACTCGCGTTGATTGTTTTCTGTTGACAACAAAATATATGAGGTCAACTAAGTACCTATTTATTTTTTTATTTTAAAACAAATATGTATACATTTTATCAGAGCATTTTATATTTAATTTTATGTTAGGTAGTAATGGTTTATCCGTTCACCGTTGTTTGAGTCATTCAGCTATATTAAGTACATTACGTATAGTACGTTAGTAGGTACATAATTATTCAAATATTGGAGTAGATATTTTAGCGGGTAGCAACATTTTAAGAAAGATTAATGATTAAATTCCTCGAGCTTTAGAAAATCGGGGCCCCAAAGATTTTATTGCAAGTATTTATTTATATCAATGAAACAGAATGTCTGAGACCGCTCTTATTACGTGGTCTGAGAAATTTTTAGTTCCAAGGCGAGCGCAAAAAGAGATATTATTTTCAGATTAATAAACCTAGCGGCCGGCTCGTTGCTAATTGCCACAATAAAAATTGTTGCGGCCCATAAATCACGGCGCACATTCGACAATTTCCCTTAATTGGTCACAATCTCCTCGTTTCCCAATCGAGGAGATTGTGATCTCGAGTTGTGTGGCCAGCTAGCCCTATGCCCAAATCAGCAGGGCGATCACCCTGACACTGACCGGACCCGCCGAGTAATTAGTCCCAACCAGACCACACACCGACACCAATATGAGACACAATCATATTGAAAAAGGACAAAACCGACTTCAATGTAACTGTGCACAGGGCCATGGCTTTTGACAATACAACGTCCAACTTACGCGGACTTTCTACCTACTAGCGTCTCAAGAAATGATCTGCTGGTCGATTGCGGAAAGGTGTTTAATTCAACCAAATCAATACAGTCTCAACTGTGGTGATTGGCTGAATTTAAGGCATTTTTGCTGGAACAATGCATTTTAGCCAATAGCGAAGGAGTGTCGAAGAATCAGCGGTGATTGTGATGTCAGACTGGTTAATATGGACATTCAACGTAATGCGTAAGTACCAAAACTCGCATAAATTCAATAAAGTCCTTTTATTTAGGATCTGATTTGACCAAAATATGAAGTAATATATTGAAAAAATCCGTATCGTATCCGATATACTTTTTTTGAGTTCGATTAAAGGCGGGCGCCCGCATTTAACTTTCATCCTCCAAACGAGTCTGGGTCGCGTGATTCACGCCGAGATGCAAATATGAAAGGCTCTGCACATTGACTGAGCGTAACTGAATTGTTTCGAGTTATTTAATGGCCTCCAAATGTTTATTTATGCAAAAAAAATCGGGGAAGACTTTAAATGGGGAAGACGAGTTAACGAGTTTGTTTAACATTAAAGGCTCTTGAAACAGTTAACCTAAGGGACATAATTACTGTCAACTTAAAGAACAGTTTCGAGATTTTGTAATGACCTCAAATGAAAGAGTTTGTTCAACATTAAAGATGCTTGAAATGGTTAGTCAAAGTAAGTTTCGAGTTCAGTTTCAAGATTTTTAATGGCCTCCAAATTGTTTATTTATGGTTATAAAAATCGGGGAAGACTTTCGCAAATTATAAGTTTGTTTAACATTAAAGGTTCTCAAAATGTTAACGTAACTGAATAGATTCGAGATTTTTTTAATATTCTGTATCTGTTGCTTGTAAAAGTTCCGTGTGAAAATATGAAGACTCAAAGTTGCAACGTGCAAATCTTTAATTTCTACAAATTAAATTCCATTTATTTTAACCTTCTTCTTCACTAAAATATTTCAGTACGACAAAGGTACAACGGGAAATAAAAAGTAGTTGGAATACTTAGAATACTTTGTGGCGGGAGGCGTGGCAGACATGAAGGGAATTCAGTTAATTTGTAGCAATATGGAAGCGTTCACCTTGAACCTGATAGTTCACAGAGCGACTTAGTACGACACGCAGTAGGTAGTGATTAATTATAGTGGTTGATGAAAATACACTACACAGAAATACAGTACACTAGATAGTAACTTAGTAGTTTATACTCGAGGTAAAGTAGAAGAACATTAGTTTGTAGAGCGTATACACTGTGTGTAAACGAGTCGCAGGGAGTCGCTAGATTCAGGGGGCGCAAGACCTGAACTTGGTCTTTGACCTTTGTCTAGCAGTGGACGTCTATCGGTTGATAAAGAAGAAGAAGAAGATAGTTTGTGAACTAGAAACTTACTAGTTGGTACTCGAGGCAAAGTATTTAAAGAAAAATATTATTTTGTAGAGCGTATTTATGAAATATCAATTCAAAATGTCAAATAGATGAAGACGACAGAAATAAGATCAAGAAAAATATGAATAACAGAATTAATAGTCTTCAGTGTGAAAGTGCCATTAACGCCAATAACAGGCCAAGTTAAAGTTGACATCGGCATAAAACACCCGATCCGGTGTTAAGACGAAAACATGACAAGAACACCGCTACAGAGGTGTCTTATTCCGTTGTGTCTCAAGTTGGCCAGCATTTGGCCCAATACGCTGGCCCAACATGTCCGATTGCCGTTACACAGGTTGTAGCGCCAATTGTGGCGTTGTTCTCACCTCTGGTTTATGATCCTAATGTTATAAATGTATTGTGAAGCTGTAAAGTAACTCAATCGACAGGAACAGTACCGAAATATGTTACGTCCTTATTTCCAGAGTAGAAAACTTGCCTAACTGTAAATTGCTTTGATACGAGAACTAAGGCGGAAGTATACTTCAAAACGCGATTCGACCCCATAAAGCGAGTTGCGTGTTGAGTACAATCCTGTACTACGCATAATCAAACCAAATTGTAGCAAATGTGACGTGCATTCCGGAAATACTTTTACAAGCTCTTGTCTCTGGTACGAATGAAGCACAAATAATATTATTGCAATATTTCGCAAACCAGGACTAGGTACAAATCTACGCTCTTTTATCGTTTATTTAATCCTCAATTGTATAATAGGCCTTGGATCTACGAAATGAGCGTTGCATTCAAATGTCGCGGTGCACTTAGCCTTTTGTTTCACTGGGAAACTTCAAATTAAGGGCCAGATGATCAATCATGAAGAGACCACGATTCCTGACGCAACAGCCGTTGTGTCCCTCTAGAAAACATCGCACATTACTACCTAGCCGCAAAAACCGTACGCCTAACAATATTTCACCAACTTATTAGTACCTGCCCCTATCAAAACTTATTGAATGATACCAATAGTTTTGCTGTTTTTATCATTTAATCGCCTTAACATCATCCGTGATTGGAGTCTTATAGGCATCGCCATTAAGACAATGTTCTTTCGAGTCTGAGGGTTCAATATTTACTAGAGCAGCCGCACTCACCAAATTAACTACGCAAGGAAACTACTTATTTTCCACTATTAGGCAGCTGTAACTAGAGAAAGAATGCCGGTTCAAATCCGGCCAATTACGCATTTTTTGACTAGGTGTGTGCTTCTACCTGCTCTGTACTTTGTGGTTAAGCTAAAATAAATGTCAAGTCGCATCCACCTTCGTCTAGTATGCGCGCGTTAATGTGGTGCGCAGGAAAATATGATAAACTTGGTCACCAATTACCAAACATTTGTTTAAATTTTCTTAAAACGCTTTGTGTCCGGCGCGTGCGGCTTTTGCGGTTTTTGCGGCGCGGGTGCAACGTGTCTGTATTCTACGATCGACTACACTCGTAAATTGCATAATTGGAACCGAATTTATCAGTGAAAGTGAGGAATCGTTGCACGCCGCAGTAATGCCGGTTTAATGATAGATGATCTCGACGAAATATGCCCTCGCCGTGAAAGCTCGAGCATTATTTGTTGCTAGTGTTGCGCGCGACTACACCCGCGAATATTTTCGTCGGACGCACGAATATATACTGGAACATCATATTGTGTACATTATCACCATCAGCAACTCACCAACGGCTCACTACTGAGCGCAATAGGGCTAACATGCGCGCCATTGTCAGTTTTAATAAAACCCAATCCCCGAAGCGAATTCTGCGCGCTATCGTGTCGGAACGCTAAGCTTCCCAACACTATTTCAAATACTTGTTTAATAAACTCCGTGCAGTTATTTTAAATAACACACAGATATACGAATTTTGTTTATTTGTACTTATAGAATACAAAAACCATTGTCGGTCACTTCGAGTCAATCTGAGTGACGCACAATAGCATCGCCTGTCCAATGTATCGGCGGCTAATTACAAAGCTACTCCTCATTAGGATGAGTTTACGAATGATCTTTTCATCTCTCACGATCCCCATCGTTCAGCCTTGCTCTGATCGTGATTGGCATTTTCGCTAGTGGGCATTTCTTATACTTCTTTCTTCGTCTATGTGACTGGCAATTTAAATAATAGGCCCAAACAACCTGGAAGGTCGATCATCACTGCGTACCTACCGGATACATCGCATACCCAAATCAATAGTGAGACAACTCAAAAAAGGCCTCTATTTTGCTAGCTTGGCAGGGGTATGGCAGTGTACTTTCAACTCATACCCTTAATCGGTTCCTATACGCCATCGTGCCGGAACACTAAATCGCTTGGCGGCATATCATTGACGTAGGGTGATAACTAGCCACGGCCGAAACCTCCCACCAGACAATTCAGAAATTATATAAGTTCCCAAATTGCCCCTGCCGGGAAACGAACCAAAAGCCTCCCAGTTATAAGATCACAGGGCTCACCACTGCGCCAGGGAGGTTTTCAAAACTCCTCCGCCAGAATTTCCCTCCATACATATCTGTCATTTGCGGTCGCCCTCTAACTTCTTACACTTATGCTCATTTTCACCAATCATCATCAAGTGGGAGTCTCTTTTTGTCTCACAGAAAAATTAGACGAACTCAAACGCCTTAACGGTCTTTTAGTTATCGGACAGCGGTATTTTAAACCTTATTAATTTCACCACGCTCGATTTCGCGATATGAATTTATTAAGAAATGTCAAACGAACTCAACCTAACAGCAGGACGTGTGAATGATTATTTTCGCCACAATTCGCGGCGCGTGCGCTTGCTTTCACTCTCTTAGGACCGGTCCGGATGATATCCGGAGGAACTGACTATCGCATACCGATCGTTCCGATGCTATCTAAAATTTGGGACGGGCGGCGTTTGAGACCATAATCGTCGAGTTGATGAGCGATGACAGAAATTCTACTAATTCGAGAGGAAACCTACTGTGCCCAGTAATATGGCTCTTAAGACCCCATAAACAAATAGAAAGATTAATTAATTGTAGGGAATTACAGAAATCACAAAAAAAAAAGCGTATTCTTTTTTTCTTCAAAGAAGATCAGCCACGTGGAAATTGACATTATATTCCAAACTAGCTGATGCCCGCGACTTCGTTCGCGTGGATTTAGTTTTTAAAATCCTGCAGGAATTCTTTGATTTTCCGGGACAAAAAGTAGCCTACGCCACTCTCCAGGTCGTCAAGTATACCTATGCCATAAATCACGTCGAGCTTTGTTGCAGCGGGATTGAAGGACAAACCAACAAACAAACACACTATCGCATGTATAATATTAGTAAGGATTAGCGTAATGCTTTTCTTAGGAGTTTGTATAACTATAGTGCAACGCGTCGAGATTGAATCGTTGACCTTTCAGTTTGCAATCCTCACCTCTAACCATTGGGCTATTGAGGGATTGAGATATTACAAAATGATCAACATAGAATGAAGAAGGGAAGCATAAACAAACGAGATCTACGCTGCCAACTTCTTTTCTACGGCATTCCTTCGTTCAATCAAAAAGGCCGTAAAATTTGTCTCAGTGGAATCGGAATTACATCGTTACTTTATCGATACAAGACAGTTGTTTAACAACAGTCCAACATGTTTATGTAAAAGAACCGCCTGTTTCTGTTTGATGTGTGACAGTCGGCGTGGGAGGCTGTAATTGATATTAGATAACTGCATTAGGGTAACTTACATTTTGTAGACCTGAATATCGTTTTGTTGAGTCACACTTCTATAGAAAATTATGTAACTCGCCGCTCTTAAAATCGATAAGTTTTATGTTCTCACTAACGACCGCCCGCGGCTTCGTCCGCGTGTATCTCTGAATCTTTCCACGGTTGTTACTTCATTGCCTTGGTCCTTGTGTAACAGCCGATTTTAGGAGTTCCGCTATTAAAAGTCAGGCGCCAAACATCTATGAGAATTTTTTACAACTATTGTTATAAAGTTTAAATCAACCTTAGTGAATATATTATGTCAGTTACGGAGATTGAAACTAGCAGCAGAATTATGTCGATGAGATGGATAAACCATGTAAGGGAGGCAGTAAGTAGACGTTCACTTTCTTAAACGCAAAAGGAAGGAGGAAGGCAAACTGAGACATCAAAAAGGTGACAAAAATAGTGTTGATGAGGAAGGCGGAGAACCATCTGGACTTCCGAAGAAACCTAATGCAAAGTCAATCACAATAGGCTAAGTTATATCCATCCATGAAGCCTATGAGTTTTGGCTAGCTAACCGAAAATAAATACGTTACGCAATGTCACAAGATATTTTCGATCGTAAGCTGTTAGACGACACCGACGTCAAGTTTGTACAACATAATAAGGCATGTAGTTTGCATCCTAAAGAGACAAGTCAATGTGGACCGCTGAAGGATAGCAGAAGCGGTTGAAATGAGAACACTCATTTTGTTTACACCAACGAGGTTAAAGGCCTTGAAACATATAAAGCGCGAAGAAACTTCCTAGAATTATAGAGGAAACTGTATGAAGGCGTTGAAGATAAACAAGGGTGGCGAGAAGCAGCTAGATTAGGGAGGCTGAGGTTGTTCCACAACACCTGGTGTTGAGGCAAACAGTAAAGAAGTGATATAGACCTATACTGCTGCACACTGCTTAGTACTGGTGTTGCTTACTAATGTCTTGTACCTAATCTAAATAATATTCAGCGATTCCCAGTCCCAGTGACTCGCTTGATATTGTTACAGTTTCCGATGCGCCTGTGTGTGTGTTCAAACCTTAAATCTGTTTACACTATCAACATTTAATTGCCATCCTATTGAAATTTTAATACGATTACGATGATGCAATTTTATTTACAGTTATTGCCATGTTATGTAGAAAGTGCTGCTTTATCAGGACACAAATTTTGTTCATAGAGTCAGTAAAACTGTCTAGATATAAATCAGTAACAACTTTTCACAAACTCTATATTTATTAAGAGTAGCACCTACTTAGGAGAAAAAGTTATGCTGCATGTTGCAGATGCATACCAACTTTTTTGGCGGATTATAGCAAATTAAATTTATCGTTTCTTGTAAATAATATTTCATTTTTTTTTTGGCATGTTCTAAATATTATAATACCGCTGTCGCCGAGAGAGCCTGTCGCTTGCTGATTTAACTTTGCCCGTAGGGTTATAAACAGTTCTGATCCAATTTAGAAAGTTTGTTCTTTAATTAACCCCGCAGGAAATCTAACCTAAGGGACCTCTTGTTTAATTGGCATCAGAAACTTATTAAATTCTTTTATTTATTTCTTTTACACAGTAATATTATTTTTTAAATGTTATTTACAATTACAAAAATATAAACAACATTCTCTAAAAATAATAAGATGAAACGGGTCACATTTGCTGTGGCGTAGGATCCAAGCAGTCGGTGGCCAGGGTTTCAGTGTGATGAACCTCCTCACAATGCGTACCAAGGAGTACCGCCCTTTGTATTCTGCTCTTGATCCAAATACCAAGCGAAAGTTTCTTTAGGTGTTGATCGAAAATTATCGCTATAAGATCGTTAACGGAAACGAAAATCGTTAAATCATTATTCCACATGACGACAATGTCGTGGGTAAGGGCTAAATAAATACTATTTATTTTTTCTAAATATTTTGTTAATTTTTTAGAAACTTTATTATTAATGTTTTTTTTTCAGACTATGCTTCTTGCACGTACTTAATTTAAGTATTTATAGTTGTAAAATAACTTATCCATGCATGCCTGTAACAAGTTTATCATATTTTTAAGTGTTGTATTATTTAATATCATAATTGGTTGGTAAACCAAATAAATAAATGAGTTTGCAAGTTGTCAATTTGACATTAGCGAATAGAAAGTTAATTTGTTTGTATCCTCGTTAACTCACTTACATAAAAGGCCATATAAAATTGTGGAATTATGGTAATTTATGTCCATCTGAGGTGAATTTAATATGGCTATTATAAAAGAAAACATGTTAGTTCGACTTTTATGATAACTATTTACTACTTATATACTTTTATGATATTAGAGTGAAAACGGATTCACTTAAACTTGGTGCCAACTGTCAGCGATAATTTACTGCTAGGTAATTTTAAGAATTTAAATGAGGAAGCAATTTAATTAAAACTATAGGTATATTTATTTTATTTGAAGTAGTAGATATATTTATTATACAAATGTAAATATTGAGATCTAACTGATGTCTGCATACAACTAGGTTTCAAAAAATCCTGCGATAAAAAGTTTCCTAGTTCATTCGCCAGATCCTCAACAATAATCACATCGTTGAATAATGGACAAACAAACAAACACACTTTCACATTTATAATATTATACCTACTAGGGATTAAGTACGGATAGTATTGACAGTATAGACGTCTTCTTAGTCCAAATTGCTCTATAATGCGATTTGCATATTTTACATCTTGCTTTTAACATAAATTATTGCATGTACCACTTACATCTAACCTAACATAAAACGTGTCCAGAAATAACATTTTCACATTAATTTTTAATCTATTAAAATCACAATCTAATATTCGATTATTACTTTATGGGCCTCAATTTTTCTGTGATCGAAGGCCTCAATAGCCCAAACATTAAAGAAGTGGACTGAAAACTAAAAGGTCAACTGTTCAATCCCCACCTATTGCACTTTACGTAACACAAGCACACAAGCTTGACGTTTATATGGAGGGGAAAGAGGAATATAAGTCAAACTCAGCAAGGCTAATATTCTTTTAACAAAATTAACTTAATCTTATTACTTAAAATACTATAGGAACCTACTCGTATTTACATGGTAAACAGTCGGAAGCTCCACAGTAAAATTGAATTGCATAATAAGTTTTATAAATTATTGTAAAGATCAATAAAGATTGGATAAAACTGTTAAAATACCATTGTATATTTCACTGACATTCATACACATCCCGTATCGAATGTCAGTGAAATATACTTCCCCGAGATCATCAAATTGAAAAACAATAAAGATTGAGATGAATGTCCAAATAAAAATGAAACAAGCAAGGTTAACTTCGCCAGTCTGTTGTCAGATTCATCATATTGTGACTTTTGTACTCATTGTTGTGATTATTGTTTCATTATATGCAGCACCCGATATGGTTGATCGTGGCTTTATATGACACGACTAGATGATGCCCGCAGCTTCGTCCGCGTGGATTAAGGTTTTTCAATTCCCGCGCGAACTCTTTAATAATTCGGGATAAAATGTAGCCTATGTGAATACTAGGTGTAGCTCACGCCCTATCTTTATTACCAGCCAAATCCGTACATTCGTTGTGGAGTGAAGGAGTAACAAACAAACACACACACACACATATATTGGATATGTACCTTTGTCTAAAATTATTGGTACCATGCGAGATGATTGGTTTTCCTAGCTCTAACATGATTAATCAGAAACGTGATACCTAAATCTACTTATATATTGACTTCGTTAGTTTAAAGTGTCTTCGTCAATCTTCTACATCTCTTAGATTTCTAAATATTTTTTTTATATTATTATTAAACAACAATACGATAAAACTCGTCTAATTACTAAACAAATCATGTCCTCAATATAAGAAAACTGTATAAAAGTATTTCCGCGCTGGTCGTTGCGAAAAATATCAGCCAGGCTGATACTTTTCGCAACAAACGAGCTAGCCTTTTGTCTCCAGTAGAGAATTAACTACGTTCACAGAATACATAATAGTACTGCTACTGTAAAATGTCTCTTAAGATTTATTTGCACTAATGCTGAGATCTATAGAGTGTATATCTATAGAGTGTACTCAGCTCAGACTCAAGATAGAGGTTAAAACGAGACACAAACATGCTCTGATATAAATCTGTCTCGTTTTAATCCAGACTTGAATCTGAGCTAAGTCAGAGTGCGGTCTATAAATTTAAGCCTAAGACTTAACGGCCGCAGAAACTCCAATTCAAACGGCACAAAGAGAATCTGAAGAAGATTTCCAATCGCGCCTCAATAAAAAAGAGAAGAATGTGGAGCTCTTACGTGCTCGCGAGCATAATGGTTTTCAGTTTAACACAAAAATAGCAAACTCTTTCAGATATTGGAAAGAAGCAGACGTTACTTTGCGAGGTTCCATGATATTAAAAGAAAAAGCAATACTTCTTTGTTATAATCTGCCAATCAAGAAATCGGGAGAAAAAATGGTGTACAGCGTGGACGACGCTTTTTGCCATACAGATTTTTCTGTTTTGATGGATTATAGCAAAGAAGTATTGCTTTTTCTTTTAAACTCTTTCAGATCAAAATAGCATTACCTGTCAAACCGCGAAGATATGGTTTCAACATTCTGTCCCGCTGGCCACGTGTGGGAGGTTTTAATTGTGGCCCTGTTCGCCCACGGCGTCCTGCTGATAAACCATCGCCTGTGACTCATTGACGCTAAGTGCCGGCTGTGACGTAGAAAGTGCAACCTTCTTCTTAGTCGTATTTATTACGTCAATAACTTGGGGGTCTCGAGACTCGAGTCTTAAGTTGCATTTACTTTGAACTAGTTTTTTGTTACTTAGTTGTAAGGAACTTCTTCCTCGTGGCTATGAAAACAAATCTGTTTGGAGGGTCTCTCGATAAACTTGCATTTCGTAAACTTTGGGATCTGCAGTATTAACGATTAGTTATAATACATGTCTTTCATCATAATCTGTGTTTCCAGCGAAAATAAACGCATTTGCAATATGCAAAATTAATACTTTTAAGCTACGTGACAGTGTCTGATAAGACTGCTAATCTATTGAAGCGATACTTCCACAGCGATAAATATAACGTTATGATAAAGATAAATGTGATAGATACTGCAATCGATAACAATTTCAGTGAATTTAATATGTATACATTTTTGCTATAAGCTCATCAATCCTGATTTAAGATTTATACGTAAAGCTGTACTGTTTTGGAATGTCGCACAATTTATCAATCATTTGGAAGTGCGAAAATGGTGATAATTAGGTATTATATATACCTACCTTAAAACCTTTATAGATAATCTTAAGCGGGTGATAGGCAGCTCTTGGATACAGATGCCACAAGATCATCGCATTATGTCGCAATCCTTTTCCGAATTTTCTTTGTCATTCGATTCGATTCGATTTTGTACCAGGTTTTTAAAGGATAAAATATCATACTTAGGTATTTGACGACAAATTTTCGAAAAAAAAAATTACGTATAAGATAGGCTCTTTCTATTTCTAGGTCGTTCCCTTTAAAGTTTCTTTTTATTAGGTCGGTATTTATCGCTCCATTGAACTGAACAAAACGTCCATCTATTATAGCAGACATGATTATAAAACGACTTTTTTCTTCATTAGCAAATGAGGCAGAATATATGGGGTAGGAGAATACCGCCTATCTACGAGTATCTATAAAGGGTTAATAGCACTTACGAATTTATAAGTGGGGACATTCTTATGGTAAGACCGTAATATTCCCAGTCTTGAATAAAGTCACCCATTTTTCCGTTATGGTTTTCATTTATATTCCGGTTAGTTGTCACATCATTAAAATCTTATCAGCAGGTTGTACTGTAATTTTTGCCCTTAACTACAAAAAGGTAAATCATCGTCGAAAGCGCTTCTGATATTATGTTAATACCACATTCATATACCTCGTTTATATTGACGTTTCGCTCTCCCGGGAGTTCCGTATTCGAGTTGAAATAACTCACGGGAATCATATTTCTCATAATTTTACCGTCACTTGATTTATTAATAGTAACCGACAGCTTTAAAGATGTTTATCCGCACAAGCTCTCCGACGTGACTTATTCATTGTTTAAAACAATTTATTCGTGCAATAATATAATCGCGTGGACCTTGATCTTTTACTCTACACTGATTTACATCTGTTTTCTTCGTGATCATTTCACTTACCTTAAATTAATGTACAGGAGTTTTGAACAATGGGATTCAGAACCCGTGTACACGTCACTTCTCGAGCTATTTTTCATGTTTAACTTGTAAATCATTAAACTGGCGTGCCTAAGGCGCTTACCATCTGCACTGATGCAAAGTCTTTGCTGCGTTCTCGGTTGTTATGCTAACTTCTATGGCTCGGGTATCACGATGCATTATTATCTTTGCAGTAGCGACTGGAATATTTCTGGTCTGTCGTTATTTATCATTGCGTGGCGTGTAGTCTTCCCAGTTTTCTGCTAGGGATGCATAATGATCTAGATGGGCTCTTGATTCAGTGTTTCTATTTTAGTTTTAAAGGTCAACTTTATTTCTTTCTTTTACGCGATCAGGCAATTTGTTTTCATTATTCATACGCTATGTACTCGTATATCGGTTTGTAGTTTCAGTAAACGGTTAATTCAAGTTGCCTAAACATTGTTCTATTTCATTACATTTGAGTTTGGTAACTTATTTGGCAGTGTTTTTTGAATTTTCCATTAATGTTGTGTTATGTTGTGTTGTGTTGGACAAGTCAGTAAATTTAGATGTATAATTAAATCAAAACCGTTTTTTCTTTGTATACCTGCCAATTCATGCTCTACTTCATATTCATAATAACAGGGTACGGCCGTTCATTGAGATAAAAAAGAAATACTCACTGAGTAAGTAATTACCTTATTAATTTTGTTTATATAAGTAAGTCCGGCGCGACTAATTGGTGTTCCGATATAATAGCTTAATTAAGTAGAGTAAATAAAGTCTGGGTACATTTGCATACCTAATTGTTAATTCACATGAAACATTTCTATGGACCTTCAAAATAATATATTGGCACGTGACGTGCATACTAAAAAAATTACAATTATTTTGCAATTGTTTTAATTCAGGAAACTTTCGATAAAACATAAAATTAACTAATTCACCTACATATTTGGTATGAGAAGGCTTTTCCTTCTCAAATATGTAGGTGAATTAGAATGATCATTTAATTCAAATAACTTTAATCATTATTAATGTTGTAATGTATCAATTCAAAATAGCAAATATTATGTACATCATAATATTTACCTACTTCTTTACATGTATTATTTTTAACATAAGGCAGTTTTTTACCTACACGCATAATAATACGATAAACAAGTCATTGAAAAATTGTTGCGCATTATTAAAGTAAGTAGCAAAAATATTTACTATCTTGAATGAAATCTACATAAGTTAACCAGTCCATTCGAATGACATACCAAATTGTCAGCCTACATTAGGAATGATTATTTCAATAGTTTCGTAATGTCGTAATGTTGATTAATAAGTGAAAATATTAAAGTCGTAATTTATTGGAAGTACAAAGCAAAACCCGCTTTACTAGCAAAGCGATAAAATTAATTTCTGAATGACCTAGTTTGCATGATTTCTTATTTTAATCCAAACTCGTTTTTGGAGGACTTGTGATTTAATTAATCAATTTATGTATTATTTTTTTGCTTGTTGCAGGTAACTATGGAGCTTTTACGGAATTCTGTTCAAGAGTAAGTTATACGTTACTACTTTGCACAAATAATATGTCGCGTAGAGTCTTCTGTTTAAAATATGAAATATGGATATTGTATGAATGTAGACACAATTTGTAGAACAAAATATATTTTAAGCAGAACTTCGAACTTTTTGCTCAATTTAATTCTAAAGGTGCGATATATGTAAGGTTTAAAAAAGTGGAAACATCTGCGCTGCCGACTAAGTTTGTAGTTCCCATACTACATGGCAGTACCAAGTTAGATAAGCTTCTTGCAACTTTTTTCTGCTGTAACTTACACTGAGCAATTTTTCAATAGATATTAAATATAAAGCCTGCCTATCTGCATTTTTCCTTTTGAATTCCGAAATCCGCACTTACATGATGGCTTCAATTTATTATTCGCATTTTAAATGCAAAAGAAGAACAAAAACTTCCCTCGCTATTCTTATCCCTTCGTGAGTACTGACTAGTGATCTACAATTGGCCTTGGCATCCGTTTTGGGCTTAATCGTCTACGAGTATCTTATTCGTCTTCTTTCAAAATGTCAGCCGTTCGAGACGACACTGTTAATACATTGTAAATTCTGGAATTAATTCCGAATGACAGGCTTTTATAAAAATACCTACGGTTTTTCAGAATTTAAGGCGAATGTTCGGATTTCATTTACAGTTTACTTTTAAAACCTTGGATGTTTCGGGATTAAAAACTATTCGGATTTAAACCCCTTTTTGCCCTCTTATAATTTGAAATTGAAAAAATCCCGTCTTTATGTACCTCTGAGACCAAAAAGAACTAGGTACCAACAAGAACTCTTGTTTGGAGAAAAAGAAACTAAGCAGCATATAGATACACAAAAGATGCTTAAAATCAATATTATTTTAACAATTCGAACAACTTTTTTAAAAGAAACCATGAAATACAATTTTAAAGTTTAACACAGAATGTCTTGGAATTCACCTTAAAACTGGAAAATATTATAATATAATGCATGTAAATTACACATAGCATTTCATACAATTTTCGTAGGTAATTGGTCTAGACTTGCGATAAAATGTAGATTTATGACCGGCACCCACGTCTGCGAAATTCCTTTACGATGTTTTTGAGGGAAGTAAACCTCTGGAGACGCTTACAGTGTCCTTATTTGGGAAATGTTCATTATAAATTTACATTTTTTTTAACCCCCGATCGAAAAAGAGAGGTGTAATAAGGTTGACGTGTGTATATGAATATCTGTAAACATGTGCGAGGAACTCATTTCTATCTGAAGATACAGTGTACTGTCTTAGCACGGCAGCGCATCCGCGAGTTAGTGGGTACAAGCACTAATCCGGATTTTGTGGACGACATAAATCACCAAAGTCGAACAAAACTTTTAAACCAAGGCACTCATTTACTCCCAAGTGTTACCTAGTTATGAAAAGTGCGTCAACAACTTCGGAGTCAAGTCAAGTGAAGCGCACCGAACTACCGACGCCAACGAACAAGTAACCAGCTGCTGCTGCCGAGTTTGTGCTCTTGACAGACGTAATCTGATCACCGCGAGTAGGTGTTTGTGGTCAAACATTACGCATTTATGTCACATGTGCACGTTTTTTGTCTATGAGTCTTTTATGAGTGCCTTTATCCTGTTAATATTATAAACTAGTTGATGCCCGCGACTTCGTTCGCGTGGATTAAGGTTTTTAAGCTATTGCATAGCTTCTATCGCGGGCCAGCGTGGAGATCGAATCCAGAAATTCCGTAACGAAAATAACCTGACACGGGACTCCTCTACGGTGAGCCGCTAGATGGCGTTGATAAAAAATGCTATGCAATAGCTTTACCGCGGCAGTCCCCGAGTGCCACACGTCTTTTTTAATTCCCGCGGGAACTCTCTTATTTTTCGGGATAAAAAGGGCCTACGTGTTATTCCAGACTATAATCTATCTTTGTGCCATATTTCAGCCAAATCAGTTCAGTCGTTGCGGTGTGATTGAGTAACAAACATCCAAACACCCACACTTTCACATTTATAATATTATATAGTAGGAAGTAGGATTGTAAATTAATATTATTAATGCGAAAGTTTGGATGGATGGATGAATGTTTCTTACTGATATTACATTATATATTATTTTTTATTCGATGACAAGATAGCCCTTGACTGCGATCTCTCCTGATAGTAAATGAAGATGTAGTATAAGTATTTTCCGAAAATTCGGGTTTATGATAAATAAATTAGGGATTTTTCTTTTTTTTATTGGTTTTAAAGATAGTAAACCTAACCTAACTTAACTTAATGAGCCCTTAGTAAACATAACTTAATGTATACGAGCAACATACTCGGATATCTGATGCTGACGGTGGGCACTTTAATTCCACTCAGACCGAGTGCGTTGCTGCACAATCCATTTGGGATTAATAACTCTCATTACTTTAATGGATCATACACGTTCAGTGCTTCACTTCAGACGCGTTATTTCCATGTACGCGTTTGCGTTGTTTATGCAAAAAATATTTTTATTGCAGCATACTTTTCGAAAAACTTGAAAAAAACATATACGGTTAGGAGATTTTTGAGCTTGGGTTGATGAGCGTTTCTATCAGTAATTTTTTAAATGACATTTGCTATATTAAACGCAAATTAATTTGGGAGGGGAAATGTAATGATAAGTCTTTTTTTTATTCGATGACAAGATAGTCCTTGATTGTGCAGATCTCAACTGATGGTAGCGGGCTAACTTGGAAGGAGTATGGCAGTGTAAATTGAACCTATAGCCCTAATCGCTTTTTACTCGACATCGTGCCGGAACGCTAAGTCGCTTGGCGGCACGTCTTTGACAGAAGGGTGGTAACTAGCCACGGCCAAAGCCTTCCATCAGACCAGACACAATTCAGAATTGATAAATTCCCAAGTTTTATTGCAAGTTAATATAAATGCCTCTTATTCAAAAGCCGACAACCTACCCAATAATTCTATTCGATTCTAAAACTTGTCTCGGAATCGATAAATAATTCATTTTATTACATTGACATATAAATCATAATCACGAACAATCTCGTCGGCTAACAAGCTACTGGCGTTTTTATAAAAAACAAAAAGAACTCTACGCGATTCGTTACCCACCACTGCAAAGAATGTGCCACAGCCGACATAGCAGATGAACGATAGCCACTGCATACCAGATTCAAGAACGCTGATACAATTAGAGGGGAATTTAAAAGAGCAGGTCATTCGGATGTCATTATTAATCATTATGCATCGAGATAGCGCTACACAAAAGATTTGCTTTTATTGCAAATTAATTGCAATTATAACTTTTATTTTAATAAAATGAAATTTATTTAATGAAATAAGGTCTTAGTAACAATTATCCATAAATAAATAATTGATTAGGTTGAGAAACTGTTGTCTAAGATAAGTTCAAAACTCGTGTTAAGGGCATCAGTGCTTCCGATTTAATTTCGTAAAATGTTGGGTCGGAATAGATTAACCAAACTAAGATGCCGTTGCTATATAGTTGACCCATTTTAATCTTCTCTAGTATTTTCCTCCATTTTTATGAGACTGAAAGCAGTGAACTGTAATGCAGTGTACATTTTTAAAATAGCAAAGCAATTGAAATGCTCCGCGCAGCAAAGATGGCACAGTTTCCATTTATTTTTATAAGGGGATTTTCCCCGCTACGAAAATCTCGGGGAATTGCGTCGTAAAGAGTGTTTTAGTTCTATACTAACCTACTAATAGTACTCGTAAAAAGTAGTTAGCTATACAAATTGTTATGAAGATAGACGTTAAGGTCCTTGAGTCGAGATCGCGTGTTGGCAAACGGAGGTTAAGGTTCGTGTGGTTATAAGGAGCTTGAAGGGCAGAGATAGAAAATATTGGCGCTACCATAAACAGCCTACTCGCATGTACGTCTAAAATATGGTAGGCACTGTTTATTATTGGCATCAGCAAGTTAAACTGGTTTGATGTTTAGTAATTTTAATATTGATTTTTTTCCCATGTCTTCTCCACTCAACAATGCTTTGCTTCGCCGTGTACGCAACTGATATTTCTAGGGTCGGCAGACTAAAGCACATAAGTCACAGAAAGTCATATTTTTTTTTATTAAACCAATACTCATTTATTTTAATACACCATCTGACTAAAGCGTATAGATGTATGGAATCGAACCCCGGTCCGCCAAAAATGAGGCCGAAGTATTGACCACTAGGCTACCACCACTCGGCACTATCACAAAACGCTATAACGTTTTGCCATTTTTGTTAATCAGTTTACTGGGCGTACAGTATTTCCTTTCAAGACTTTCTCTTTCTCATTGTTGTATCGAAGGTGTCGAGCGATTTATAGTCCGACAACTACACGCCGGGAATCGAACCCGGAGAGCAAAAACTAATTTCTCTAATGTTACATTGTTAGGCCGTTATAGTTAGTTATACTCTTTTTTTTAATTAAAATGTTACAGTAAAACTTAAAATAAATTAACCAGATCATGAATTAATGAATGAAGAGACCATGCTCGCGTGGAATGGTGCCAAGAAAACTGGCTTAATTTTTTTTATACTTAGTAGCTGATGTCTGCGACTTCATCCACGCGGATTAAAGGTTTTCGATTCCCGCGGGAATCCTTTAACTTTCCGGGATAAAATATAGCAGTGCTATTCTGACGTATAAGCATTGTGTATTACATTGAGATGTTTCATCAAAAACTGTCCAGTAGTTTTTGTGTGAAAGGGTAACAAAGATCCTTCCATCCAACCATTCATCCTCACAAAGTTTCGAATTTATAGTAGTAGGATAGGTACACGCTTGTGCGTTGGAGGTGGAACGCGTTGCCTAGAAGTTGCTTGTTTTAAAGATACCCAAATTGTACTTTTCCGAGCTGAACAGCGGTTTGATTGCAGTGCTGAAGTTTTGAAAAAATCTGTAGACGTCACAAGATGCAATTCTCATAGCCACCTAAAGGACTACTTAAGAGCAAATTGTGCAACTGAATAGCTATCTTAGAGCACTCAGTCCAACGGAAATAGCATATCACGTGGCGATAATTCAAGCATGCGCCAGGCACCTAACTACAGCGGGAGCCGGTGTATCGGGGAAACATTACTCTAAAGTCTAGCTAATTGATATTTGCATGCACCCGTTAAAAGGGCCTTACACTGTGCGACTCTATCCGATTAATCGGAATCGTGCTTAGCTTCGTCATAACGTAGTCATGCTCGTAACATAATAAATTCTGGCACAGCCATGCGACATCAGTCAAAAGATCCAGAGTGTTTCCCGGGTAATTTTGGAAAATCTTTTTTTTATGAGCAAACAATACAGACAATATTAATTAATTATCTCTTAAAAAAATTTGTAGGCTAAGACGCACTGTTCAGTGTTCAGGGGACGATTAAATGGGCACGTGACATATTTTTCTCCACGATCATCACTGTGTTACAATTTTAAACTTACACAGTCTATTGAACAAATTGAAAAAATGACAAATTGAATAAATGCACTGATTAATTAGTTTTGATCTATATTTTATTTGGTTATAGGTACTAACTACAATAATATGATAATATCAATACCCTGACACTTTTCCTTGGGCTTAGGTCTTTACGCCTATTCTAGACGGTTCAAGCATTGTTTCGGAGGCATTTTCTCCGGTGACTGTGGAGACCGATCCATGAAAGGCAGTTACGGCCACACTTGCTGGAACAAAATCCAACGACCACAGAAGCAACCCCGGGGCTGTATCGCCTCCTCAATCTCGAAAAAAATTTGACCAGACCAAATTAGGACGGGATCGTATCGGAAGGTGTGGAGCCTACATTAGCGGGAACACAACACGGAAACTGCGCGGGTTACATCGGTGACCTTATGAAATGGCGCACGTAGATTGAGCAATTAATTAATTTATGGTTGTAGGCCGTCGCAGTGTATTGGCAAAGCTGTTGTTTATTGCGCTGTTTACTCGAAAATATCTTATACCTACCGCTTCGTTCTCACGGTTTCATACTACAATGTTTAAACATTAAAATGGAATTTGCAGGTTACAATTGGAAACTAATTACGTGCTTTAATCGATTGTGTACGAGGTAGAGACTGTTACTGTTTATCTGTTCATTAGTTTTGAGTCATTCTTAAATAAATTTATAGGTCTAAATCTAGTGCTATCCTTTTCTGTAGGGAGCATTATGAAACGGATAGCATGAAATTCTAACTTCTCAACTTAGTTTAGTTTAGAAATTGTGTAAATAGAATTAGCCATTATGTCAGTCTAATTATTTATTAGTGAACCAGTAATCTAATCTTCTATTATCTTTTCTTTTTATACCTACTTCAAAGTTCTATATTATTAAATCTTCCATAGATTCGTATGTGACAATATAATGTAATAAGTATCTAATCAATGAGTAGCAGCTGATATGTTAGTTAATCTGCAATCAATAATTAATACTTATAATGTCTACTTTTATCTTGTAGTATTTTTCACTCTCTATCTTAGCTGTGCAAAAAGCTATCTACAAAGTTTGGTCTTCCAAAGCAAGAATTAATTAAACAACTCCAAAAACGTTAAAAAAAGTTATATCATATCGTGATATCCGTTTATTGATTACTTTTTACATATTTTTTTTATTACCGAATTCCAGTTCAGCCGAGTGAGTCGTTATAGTTTTATTGTTGTTATAATTACAAAGTTTTACGTTGGTGAGTGATTTAATAGGTAGTTAGCGGCAATGTACTTGTGAAGGAATGCGATTTACTCCTCTTGCTTATAACTTTATACATACACTTCTTTATTCCTTTTATGTTTTGTTTTTAAATGCCTGGCTAAACTGCGCGTGAGTGTCTAAATTGCTATTTTTAAACTATATATTCATTTATCTTATCTTGTTATTTTTAAGTTTTCGTTTGGTGTTTGTAATAATACATATTTCAAATGATAAGTATGTTTATCTCTTATCTCTATTACGTGAGCGGTGGTAGAAATCACAGAGTGCGCAATATTGTTATTCTATGAAATTGTACAAGAAAAAGAAATGGCGGTGAAGCCCTGGTCGATGAATAAAATACTGGCTTAAAACCTTCGCTAGTGGTTTAACATGAGCTTTAAGTTCAGGGCCGCATCAATAAACTATAGATGGCACAAGAAGAAGAATGAAATTAGGCTGTCTTGTTTGTTACATGTTCAATTTACATACGATCATACCAATATTTTTAAATAGATAGTGCTCGCGACTTCGTCCACGTGGAGTAAGGTGTTTGAATTCCCGCGGATACTCTCTTATTTTCCGGGATAAAATGTAACCTATATCTCTATTCCCTAATCGGTTCATTCGTTATGGATGTTTGTTACTCCTTCATGGATGCGATTTATTCATTTATTTCTCCACTCCTCTCTTCATTTATAAGTTTTTCTTCACACGTTTTAACCTTTATAGTTTTTAGCTTACCAAGTTTGTATTAACGTTTTTGTCACATCGCTGCGATTATTCAAATGAGCGTAGTGCATAATGTCGATGATACCGTTGCTGCTACGTGATTCTAACACCCGTCGCCCAGTGGCCCTCCTTGTCCGCTATAGCCTTCAGGATGTGGCACACTTTCAAACTTTATACGTTAAACGGTACTTGGATTTTTTTTAATCCATTTCTTTTTTTTGTTTTTTTACTAGCTGGCACGCCAACCCCATCGAAACGAATCGTAGATACTGAACCTAAATAACAATAAACTTATCCTACTTAAAAATGACTTAATACTAACTTAACTACGAAGACATCCGTCAGTCATTGAAGGCAAGCAGCGACCATATCGCACACCCTTCCGGCTAATTTTGATGTGAGGTTTGCCAGGTAACTCTGACAAAGTCCCACATCAAACCTATTCAAAATTAAAACTTACCATAAGTGACTGTCGTTCGACCTTATTTTTCTTAACGGTCTTCGATTTTAATTTTACTAAAATCATTACAACATTGTAAAAGAATAATCAAAATCTTAAAAAAATCGGTGAATCTCATGCGAATTCTAGGATAGTACTTCTACTATTTGAAGAGTTGGTATTATTGTCATTGAACTAACTAAACCAACCAGGAACTTTCTTTACCAATGTATAAATATTATAGAGATTTATCATTTATCAACTGGATTTGATTTTCTGAACAACCTTATCTTTATCAACCATTCAAATATTATGAAGTGAAAACATCAATAAGGAAACTTTTATCAGTAAGTAGATTATCTATCTTTATTTTTCGAAATGGAAAATTTTCATCACATTGTACTTACTGCATCGAATTAGTACTTATCTACTCGTATATCGCACTTCTTTAGAGGTTTTTATTTAAATAGGTAAGTTCAAGCTACACCATAATTGGTACATGATTATAATTTCAATCTTCCCGCATCAGCATTCTCACGAGAATCCAAGATGCGAGACGATTACTATTTACGCTTATACGTTAATTCAGTACCGTAAAAGGCGTGAATAATTACTTGGATAAGTGAAAAAGCGGTCGGATGCCTCGGCTCAAACGTGTGGTGGTCTGAAGTTATGCGGTACGCATCTTGTTTTGTCCGGTTGGCCAGGATAAAAAGTATGGTTCTGGGAGGATGGAAGTTGTTTGTGGGGTTGAGTTGGGTATGGGGCAAGGGGTTGCGAAGATGCGCCTGTGCGTCGGCGCTCTAGCCTCTACGTCGCGCTCGTCCGTCAGTCTCGCTGTGCCGCGAGCGTGCAACGGTCGTGGTAGAGGGGGCATGAGCTTCGACGCTCGCTTCTTATCGACTGTTATTCGCGGTTTTCTGACGGGAACGCACGTGTAGCAGGTATAGAAACGCCACTTATTTACGATGCTCACACACCTGTGACAGAGCAAATATTTAACGTGATGTGAAAGACCCGTATCGGTTGTATAGCTTTTTGTGTTTGCCATTGAATTCGAAACTTAAACGACACTGTGGTTGTTTTTTTTTTTTGGTGGTGTTATATTTTAACTAGTACTGTGGCATTTGGAATACAAAACTGCTGATGTTTTGAGGCTCGAGCGTGAATTTCGGCGACAGCCAGAGCACCAACATCTACAGTTGGATGAACGCCAACAGCGACGATTCTAAGGTGAGCGAAATCTTGAAATACCACGGTCATTAATATCATTTTTTTGCAAGTCGCGCTCGTAATGTATTGGTACGGCTTATTGTTATTTAAAGCATTACCACCTAATCGCGTCTTTCCGCTGTCGCAATTTATAGTATGTTATTCCTGTTTACAAATGACTGGGGTTATCGTTTATCGCAAAAAATATTCCGAGTTAGGTTTCCGTTGAAGTAGGCGTTCATTGTTTCGATAGCAGGTAGGTACATTTTCTGTACATTATTATGAAGCTCACAATTCTTAAATCAGTCATCTGTGAACAGGTAGGTTCTGTGCAACATGCTACCTGTTTAGTTTCTTTGCCATGATTGTTCAATTACGCACATCATTACAAGTTTAATATTCTTGTACTTACCAGTAAGTATATAAAAATAATTATCGGTAGAGTACCTAACAGGGCGCAACTAATCTTTGTTAATTTCATGTTTTAGTATCTACTTAGCATTTTAATTATTTTTTCAACATTATTATCATAGCGTGTAGTTAAAAGCGATGTACAAACGAATTTTGATTTTATATTTTCAATGAATTATTTTGTTATTTTTATCATTTTCTTAATCTTTCTACTGAGTACCTATTCGATTCAGCTTAGGAACTCTTCCAATTTTTCAAATTATTTCGTTTCATTTAATTTCAGGTCATTATAGACATATGTATACCAAAAGATATACCATAATACCTACCATGAACTTGCTCATTTGTTTTAAACTTTCAGACTGGATTCTTAGACTCAGATTATATTCAATTTATATTGAATTTATTAAGTGTTATATATTTTAATTAACAATTTCAATAGTTATGGACTTAATAGAAAGTGCGCATTTCTATTTAAGTAGTTATTATACTGATTTTCCATCGTAAAAGTTAACGTGAAATCAAATAAATCTCCGTAGCAATAAAACAATAACTGTGATTAGAAATAGTGTAACGGTAGGCAGACTGAAAATAATAAAACCCAAAAAACCGTGGAAAAAACCGTGAACGTATTTGAAAATAATATAATATGTATGTAAACTAATAGAAACTAATAAGAAAAATAAAACAATATTAATTTTAAAGTCACTAATAGAATTAAGTATATTGTTCCAAAATAGTTAGAGTAAAAAGCACAAATAGAGCAAGAGAAACCAAAAGTTACAAACTTTTACATACAAATCCATAAATATACGTCAATAATAGTCTGTTATATGATTATAATGTGGTCCATAACTTGTTTCGTGATTGCATATAGTTAGTAGCAAATTAATTTCTACCCTAGGGCTTTGTAAATCATTTTCGTGCGACCCAAGGTCAGAGCGTGAGACCGAATGATATCGCTAATAATGTTACATACACTGTCCGAGGCCATGTCTTATCAATTTTATATCGTATCGGATTGCTGTTGTTCTATCGGTTAATTGACTTGTTTATGTATTTGTGTGAACCAAAACATTTTTACATATTTTAGTTTAAAATTTAAATTGCTGTCAACAAGAATGATTGATAATCTTGATCTATCTACGTTAAGCTTTGATAGCAGTATTAAATTAAGACAGTAGCTACTTGATAGATAAAAACTTTTTCCATTTCAGCTCGTCGTATTTCAAATGTCCTCGAAAGTTTGTTTGAGATAAGTGTCATTTGAAAAAATAAAAGACATTTTCAATTATAGATACTTTTTCAACAAAACCACAGAACTTGAAATTAATATTTGTAATTGAATTTTCTAAAGTTGTAGCAAAAGCTTGAGAAAGATTACGATATTTGAATTCGTCAATTTTATTAGCAGCAAAATTAGCTTCTTAAAAAATCCAAATAATAAGATCAAAAATTATATTTTTAATCCTTCGCGTGCTACCTGATATCCAGATTTAAAATATCTTCAACTCTGTGAATAACTTAATTTTGTCAACATTGTTGTCACTTTGTCGCTTATCTATTAAAGATAGAAGATTCATTCATGAAAGATTCATGAGCATAGCACAAATATAGACGCAACCTATTTATTTCTTAATTTATTAGTTTACGATAACTTACTTTGTAAAAAGTAATTTGAAAACATCGCTGTTTCCCAATCACATTTTTATTTAAACTCTTGTGGTATTGTCGTATATAATTGATCAATATGTTAATTTCAAATTGAAATCGATTTTGTTACGTGTAGAAGTAACTAATTTTAATTTCTTTTCATCACGGCGATGATAATTTTGATTGATTTGTATGTTTAATCTCTTATTCTTGTGCACTAATATTTTTTAAAGATTATTTAGATAAAATTTTATAATCTAAATAATAGATCTTATTTGATTTCTCTTCTAATTTAAAAGTCTTAATTTTAATAGAAATAAATAAACTAAGTTTGGCGAATTGAGTTAATTATAGTTGTTATTTTACTATTATAGTAACTCAAACCAAATGTATTAGAGTTGTTGTAACTACTAATGATACTGATGAGATCATTTCTGGACGCGGCCATGATTACTCATCCTAAAATCTAACTCCAGACCTTACCACTTGTGCCCGAGAATAATACTTATACGTCAAATACGTATTATGCAATACTATAAATTACAACTTTGCTAAGGCGAGCTATCACGTCTTAGATTACACATGAAGGAATACTAATTTAAAGTAATAAATGGCTATTGAATTGTACTCATAGCTATAAGAGATAAATTATTATTGATTCTACACTCCATATTCACTAGGATTTACTGAATGGATCCACCATTGTATCGAAAAGCACTCTGTTCACACTTTTAATTCTTTATTTTTGCAAATCTTGAACTTGCAGCTGCAATAAATGTAGAGCAAACTTAATGTTAAATGTAAAGAACTAAAAGCATTCTTACTTCCTTACTAATGCGAAAGTGTGTTTGTTTGTTTATTGGTTTGTCCCTCAATTCTACCGCGACAGAGCCATAGATAGATATGATTTTTTGGAATGATTTAGTTGAGGATCTAGATAATCACATGCGTAGGTATCTTTTCCACCGGTAAAATTAAGGGAACCCGCGGGATTTTTTAGAGGCTAAGCTAATACTTAAATCAGAATGTTTAAATTTTTTATAATCATGTAGTTACTTGTAGATACAAAATAGATTAATTAATTTATTCTCTAGCGGATAGAATAATTTCTCTTTTTCCTATATCACAGATCTCCTATGTTATTTTCTCCGATTCTATACATTATTGCTGCAATAGCAATAAGTTGCAATTACAGCAAGACTGTGTTGGATTTTTAATTAATAAATAATTAAATGATTGCAATTGAATAGCGAGAAATTAATCAAATGCTTCACGAGATTTCCTAATTCACATCAGCTGAATCTCACACTAATATTAGTCTACAGTGAATTATTCGATGAGTACGGCCATTATCGTAAACAGATACGCATTTCCTCCTAGCTTGCTCAATGGGTTTCCATCTCGAGTGCTAACTGAGTCAGACTCAGTAACACTTCAGCATTCGACCTCCCCGAAATAGAGTGAACGTGACCGTCTACCCCTGGTTCTTTTGGTCGTTTCGAATCGTCACTCATTCAATTGCCTGTTGGCCTTCGTCCAGGACATCACAGAATGCCGATGTGTGGTCCACTTTTATAATAGAACTTACGTCGATTGGATAAGAGTCTAATTTGCATTGCTTACCTTTATCCGAAATGGCGCTTGATCGCTTAATCTTAATCAATATAAAGTGTCTGGACATATTTTCTGGCCATTACAGTGAAAGCATTCGGACCTAACGACATTTTTTACGGTTTCATTTTGCTAATATTAACCGAGATCTAGATGTTTTTCCACTAATGAAAATATCCTCCCATTGTATTATTTTTTAACTTTTGGTACTTTCTTCTCGGATCTCCTGAAATTTTTAGAGCAGGAGAGCCTGCAGGTGGAGAACACTGGTGTTGCTGGTCCTCGGAAGACCCTGGAGCGGACCGACCTGCCAAGGAGGGGCGGGGGGCAGACGGTGCACCCAGCACACGGATTATGTTACTGTTATGGTGTGATTGAAGGACAAACAACCACACACTGTTGTATTTGCGTATTAGTAGAATTAACCTTCGCTACAGCTGTCTTTCATTTATTTATCAGTCTTCGCATCAAAATCTCCACGGAGCCTGTTACTCAACTTTATACGCACATGTATGTGATATTTTGGATCATTTATTTCCTGCTATTGCTTAATCCGCGTGTGCAGTCGGCTGTACAATTACCAGCACCGAAATTAGTTTTACGAGTGGCGGCCGGGGCTCTGACGCGCTCGCACACATCAAACGGCAACACTCATTGTTAATGTTTATTATTAGTTCCCATGAACCGTTTACGTTACTCGTTGTATGTAGGTCCATCGTTTTCGTAACCTTGGAGTTTTGTGTTTTATAAGCATGATAATTACTCACGATTCTAGTTACCACTTAACCGCATGGATTTCGTTATTCTCCTCTTGTGTCCTCAATTTATTTTTGCATAGGCTTACTGCCTCAAACTCAAAATTAAAAATATAAAGGAGGTGGGTCGATAAGGCCCAAAATCCGCCCCTCATACACTCGAAAAAAAAAGTTCCAGATTTCGACAAATTGTAAATGTATTTATATACTTGAAGATATAAACTTTATTCTAATATAAAGTTTAGGTGATAAAAAAAATAGTAAGTTACAGAAAATATTACCCAAAAAGAGAGTGTTTCTTTTACTTTTCTTACATTTTCATACATTTTAGTCGTTTTTTAAGCTTTGATTTAATATTTTAGAATGAGGCGCTCCTTGAACCAAAATAAATTAATACTCATATAAAAGCTTATAAAAAGGAGCATCATTATCAGTTACGTTTACCATGGTTCATGGAGCGCCTCATTCTGAAATATTAAATCAAAGCTTAAAAAACGACTAAAATGTATGAAAATGTAAGAAAAGTAAAAGAAACACTCTCTCTTTGGGTAATATTTTCTGTAACTTACTATTTTTTTTATCACCTAAACTTTATATTAGAATAAAGTTTATATCTTCAAGTATATAAATACATTTACAATTTGTCGAAATCTGGAACTTTTTTTTTCGAGTGTATGAGGGGCGGATTTTGTTGCCTTATCAACCCACCTTCTTTAGTATATTCTATTATTATTTATGTATCAATAAACAATCCAAACAACTTTATTATCAATCCGTAAAAATCAAAGGTTTGTTTGACGTGAAAAACCGCTAAGAAATTATATTTGGTAAATCCATCAATTTTGAGGAAAGCAAATCAGCAAATCTATCACAGTCAATAGTCGGTTAACTATTAGTATGTTAGGGACTAAAAACAATATGCCCCATGAATACCAGTAGTTGGTTCACAATGCGTACAACTCGTACAAGGATGTTTATCGGTGTCATCAGGTCATCTGATGCCGATGGAACAATGCGCTCACTCTACCGAAAGTCTGCACTACGTTAATTATTCATGACGTGCGACCAAAAAGTGTATCGAGAAATCCGAGCCGACCGCTCGCGGTGACCTATTCGTGTTCGACAAATCGATCCGAATTTTTAATTTAACGGACCAATTCTTCTTTATCGTCCAAGCTTGCATTTAATTTCTTGGTATTAAGGTCTAAATTATTTCTAGTTGTCAGTCTGTAATGCGTACCTTTTATTCTTCGTCAGTATCAGTTTGTTCAGCTTCACAGACGACATATAGAAGTATGGACGATGAACAAACGCTACAGCCATCAGCGTTGAAAGAATTCAGACCTTATTATTCATCATCATTAACCTGTACCATCCGCGACGTACAGTTTAGCAATCATGCGAAACGTCTTTCTCTTCAAAGTATCATTCCACATCTTGGGTCTTAGGCGACTTGGAGATCTCTTGCCTGCAGCCTTTACTCTTAACACTAATCTTGGAAATGAAAATTGCCTCAGTATTTTAAACCTATAATTGACAGGTAACTAGTTTTACACAGTGATTGCAATCTGACCTCCGCAACCGGTTAAGGGTAAACCAGTACTTTAGAATTAGAATAAGAACCACGTTATCGTCAGATGTTAGTGTCGATAACCGACTTTCAATCCAACTGCCCATTTTCAATGCCCACTATCTAAGTAGGTTCTGTTTAGATATTCGCGAATTTCATTATTGTCCGTATTATCTATCAGTTTTCTCCAATTAATTTCTTCTCAAACACGTTTCGCGTCTCATGCGTTCGATAAATAATTTTTTGTTGGATTTTTAATGTTAAGATTTTATGTTTGCAAATATTGGTTAAGAGGTCGGTTATCGGTAAACTTCGCGATAGTGGCGACACTTCACTCGGCTTAACAAACTCGATTCGACACCCTCATGAATAAAAGCACGTAAAACTTTATTGTTACATTGACACCAATATGTCATTCGAGAGAGCAGAGGGCCGAAAAAAAAAAAGGAAAATGCACCGTGAGGCTAGAAAATCGGAACATGATATACCATTTACGGGCAGAGGAACAAGTTCTTAACGATTGTCGAAGTCATCGAATAACGGTTACAAAGAGACAAAAAAAATCCTCTCGATGCCTCCATCCTGCGTAATTGGCGGAGGGCTTTCGGAATGCGGCCTGACGAAGATGACTCCCAAAAGGAAAGACGGACAACCTTAAATGGAGTTGCAGATGCCTTACATTTAAATAGAATTTAAATTTTATGGCTACCATATCTTTTGTGGTGGTTTTATTGCGGTTTTTTATTCCTTTATTTTTTGATCGAAATGTTCAATAATCCATTATGTACCATAAATGGCCTAAAATTTGCTGCCTGGTGATTTACGAGTATTATATTCCATGTAGTTTGTAAAGGTTTTTCATTGTGGATCGTTGTCTTTTAGTTGAAGATAATTATGATGACTCGTGAACTAGATATGCTTAAATGTCGTGACATTTAAATGTCCATCACTTTAGGTGGCGGGGTGTAACGGTGCAGCAATCAACATTATCCCTACACTTTTAGGTAACGAGCCAATAACAAGAGGAATGTGTGTTAAACTCATCAAACAACTTCTGAGAAGGGCTAGTCCTATGTTCTATAGAATGGTAGATAAAACCACGGAACACATAAAACGGTAAAGCGTTTCCTTGAAGCTTAAGAGAGGTTTGATCTCTATAATGTTTAATGTTATTGCCACTCAAAAATGCCGAATGCATTCTTGACTGTTATTAAAACTTACATATTTTGGATTCTTAATATTATAGTAGAAACTTTAAATGCAGATGGCTCATAACATCGTAAATCAATTGAAACGTAAAATTTGTTAAGTGACTCTAGTAAATTTAAGATAGATAAGTTACATGAACTTAGTTCTTAGTGTTCTTAGTACATATACAGGGAACTATTTAAATTCTTTCCGAAGCAATATCGTTACTTCTTTTTATGCATATTGCAATAAAATGATATGGTCAAAGCGCGAAGTGAACTTGTCCTCAACCAGTTCTTTTCGCTATGCTCTCAAGATGTCTGATGCATGTTGGATCGCGAAAATGCGATTTTACAGAACTAACTTGGCCTGTACAGGTGAGCGAGGCCTCTTTTATGGTATCGTTGAAAAAACGACAGCTGGCCGACCCCATATTAGTGCCGTGGCAGCGAAAGGTGTCGTAAGCTGCAAGCTGCCTTGCATCGAGACGAACAACTAAGCCTAATGAATTACGCCGAACAGTAGTTAAAGGCAAAAATTAATTTTCTTAACGCACCGAGTTTGTTCATTAGTCACCTCGCCTAACCTGTATGCTTTTGCAATAAAGCCTCCATAAGGCTAATAAATCAACCGTGGCAAGTAATTAATTAAAATCGCATTAGTTTTTCCACAACGGGAAAACATGGAAAAATTTATACTATCTCCCGACCGGTTGAATAGAGCGCATTCCCTTGTATCGATCGCGATGAATATGTCAGTAAAAGCTGCTAATAGATCAACTTTTATTGCGAATTTGATGACTAGGCGTATGACAGCCGCCGCCTTTTCCATGTCGACGTTGACGTTTCAAGTACAAGTACGGTATGTCACAGTACATCTAGTAATCTCAATCAGAAACCAACGCTTCGTCGCCACACATCGCGCTGTCATGAACAGATAGAGAAACCAGTGAAATATTGCAGTGCATCCATTATTCATTAATTAACCCACTATCACTGCCATAACGGACCATCGTCGGAAGCTAGTCGGCAGTTATATGTATACGTTGCTAAATACTATTTGAAAGGATGAATGTTTCAAACGAGTTCCAGTACCTACAGATGCTTCTTTACTACTCACATAACTTCTAGATGCTGGTTGATATGAACAAATATTATCTATTTGACCGAGCAAAGCAATGTCTCCGAGTCACCTGGAGTGAATTTTCACTTGTCCTAATTTCGGAATTTGCGCTGATATAACTCCAGAATTAATTCCTAAATAATATGTAAACTATCGCTTATATCGGAAAAATTCACAAAAAAAAATTTGATAAGAAGCAAATGGAGGACAAAAAATATTTTCGCTTTGCATATGCATAATGTTAGTAAAAACAATTAAAAAACTGTTTCTAGTTTAATTTTAGTTCAAATACTTACTTATTATGTCTATAAATTTTTTCGACGATACCTCTGTTCCTCTGTGAGCGCTCTCAGTAAATGTTTTTTTATGTCTTTTCGAAACAAAAAAAAAAATTTTTTTTTTTGGGTTTTTTACGTAGTGGCAAATCATGCTTAATAGTAAATGGTAATATGATATTTGTGAAGTTATATGTTCATTAATTCAGGAGTTTTAAGGTTCTTAGTTGCAAATATTACATCCAAGTACTCAATTAAATAATCATTTTCCTTAAAAATTGGCATTTCTCTACATCATGCCGTTTCTTTATCAGACGAGTATATGCTATAATTTAGATATCAAATGATCAATAAAAATGTTACCTAAGTAAGATAAATACTCCAAAATAAACTGTTCAAAGTAATAAAAATAATAACAGTGAAAGGATTATGCAATTATAAAAAAGGCCGCAAATGATTAATATCGTAGTCTTATCGATATTCTTTATAATAGGTTTTTGCAACATCAGTTATTATTTTCGAATGCAAATCATAGCACTTCCGTACACATAGAAATGATTTCTGCATCAACGAGAGTTGCGTAAACATCGTAAATGCTTTGTGAATTGTGTATTACTTGATTTTAGTTATGCCCGCAGTGAATAATCACGGCAATAAAATTTTATGTGCAAATAAATAATTTAGATAAAAATTTTAATATATTTTTTTATATTCTATCGATGAAATAAATTGTCTGCAATTTTTTCAGTGACTAACCATTTTATCATAGTCTGTTTTTCCTTTATATATGTGAGTAGGTTTAGTAACGAAATCATTTTCCATTTTTATACCTATTTTAGCCCAAGTTTCGGGGATTCGATCCCAGGGTCGCAGGTTTTTGACATTTATGACTTTTCAGAGTTATGTGCCTATGTGAAATCCTGCTTATGTGTGTGAACTCAGCTTATCTTCAGTTGGTTAACCTGGTGGACTATGGTCATAACCCGTGCCCAGCTGTGTCTGAACGATGGGTTGAAGTGATGTTTATTCATCATCATCATGGCTTTGAAAAATATTAAGTATGTAGTCTTATGAATTCTATTTGTTTTTCTATGTCATCAACTTTACTCGTACTTTCTATTTCGCGTAGGTCAAAATTACTGAGTTCAATGTTTGACGGCCTATAACTTATTGACTGACCCGAACTTGTCGGCTCGAAGGCTGTTCGCTAACTTGGTATCAATCAATCGCGTTCAAGATAAATACACACCAATTTATAACTTATCACCATCTGCATAAAGCACACAATGGTCTGCGTGTTACAGTAAAAATATTCTTCGCTGAATGTAGAGCGCGAGAATTCTGTATCTCATTTAAAACAGACTGACATAAGCAACATAACAATGACCTTGTTGACATCAGACAAGATCTACATCATCAATTCCACACTAATTCGCGACATTAATTAATAACAGCGTTCGTAACTATGTATCTACATAAATATTTCTATATCTATGAGTTATTTTCGAGTTATAAATGCCACCATCAATCTTTATATGAAAAACATCATTACTTTATTATGTTATGGCTCACGAATATATAATTCTAAATGTTTCTCTACGTAACCATTATATTTAACTGATTACACAATATATTTCTTGGTCTTTAACTTATCTAGTGAGGTGATCGTTTTAGAAGGAATTCTGCGTTTCCTTAAACAGATAAATATGTCAAACGCTTGTAATATTCCCTCATGAAGACGGAATAATAAATCTCGATTCGACCGCTGAAGTGTCCACGTGATTTGTTCAATCACTCTTCCCGTATCATTTGAAGCCCGCATGTCAAGCTGTGACGATTCATAGCGAATTGAATAAGTGGTTATCGTTGATAATGAATACGAGTAATGTGACAGTTGAATATAATCAGAATATCTAAAGATGAATCTTCTTCTTCTTCACGTGCCTCTCCATTACTGGAGGTCAGCAGTCAGTTTTTTAAATTATTCCTTGTCCATGGATAGACGGAATAGTTCTTGGACTGTCTTGATACCAGTCCACTCGCTTATATTTCCGAGCCAAGACTTTTTTCTTCTTCCAACACCTGTTTTTGAGTTAGAGAAAATAGTTTGAAGCAGGCGGTACCTATCTTTGCGCAGTATATGACCTAGGTACGAGATCTTATGCTGTTTGATGGTTCTCACTAACTCGGTGTTCTTCTGCATTCGGGCATGAAAAACCTATGATGAATAGATGAACGATATTATGAGAAGGAAGGAGGTCTATTTTATAGAATAGCTTGAGCCATTTCTGATGTCGTGTTGCTTTCACCATGTATGGATGGTTATATATTTGGAAATTGCAGAGGAAATCAGAAAACATTAATGCACTTTTTCTTCAACCAGACCTAAATCTTCCCCTAAGTAGGAGTTTTCAAATAGGTAGCCCCTTAATACAATCCGCTATCCAATGCCATTTTTTTAGGTGTTACTTAAAAGTTTGTGGTAACAAAATTGATAGAAAGGGTCAGCTAACTTAGGTTAGGTAGCCCATAAAAGTTAGAGAACTTTGGTAAAAACAGGATTAAGACCGTTTAACTGAAATTATTAACTCTCGGTTACTGCAGAGCTGTCGATAACTTGTTAGGCAAAAAAGCTGTCATTGTTACTACAATAAACTTTTTTGCCAGTAACTGTTCTGTCGGTCTTTTTGCAAAATTGCTAAATGATCACCCAGCCATCATTATTGTGATCTGTTCGTAACAACAACCGAACATGTACGAGTATGTAATAAACAATCAATGATTAATCGATACACATTATATCAAATGTAAGGGATCATTACGTAGATCCCATTGTTTTCGAGCGCATTCGATTGTTATAGTAACTAAACGTTTAGCGATTTGTTAACACAACACCCACACGTATCAAGTTTCCAAAACAACCGTTCAATCAAATCGGTCTGCTCGTGTAAATGTGTTTATTTATATCTTATCTGCGTCTGCGAAAAGTAGGTACATTGATCGATAACGTGCACCCGTCAGAAAATGTTTTGACCTCAGGACGGTTGTTTTGAAGATTATTTTTATTGCCATTCATAAAGGGGAATGACTTCACAATTACTCATTTAGACTAGCCATAATTTTCTTAATTTCGTAGTAACTTTTGATACTATAGGCCTGTCGTAACACAACTGGTAGGCACATAAAACGTTTTCTGGCGTAGCTTTGCGATGCAAAACAATATTTCAATTGTCATATTTTGAAAATCTTCGAATACAGTTAATATTCCCTACTAGACGATGCCCGCAACTTCGTCCGCGCGGACTAACGTTTTTTTAATTCTCGTGGGAACTTTTTAATTTTCCGACATAAAATGTTACGCCTATGCCTATGCGTTAATCCTAGATATGAGCTATTTCCATTCCAAATTTCAGCCTAATCGGTTCATTCGTTGAGGCGTGAATGAGTAATAAACATATACAAACACACATATACATATTTGTGTTGTAATATCGATGGCATGATTTCTTAATCCTGGTAGTTTTGAGTTTAGGCGTCAATGGACCGCTCTTAAAATGACGACCTGTTGGTTTAATTGGCATGATTTTAGATTCAAAAATTTAAAATCTGCGATAGTCAAGCGACGGTAAACTCGTAGTATGACTTTCGCGTCATTGTAACACAAAATACGTCCATACCAATTGTAACGACACAACAATATCAGAAAATATACCTGTCATCTATTGTTGCATAAATTGGCACGTCCGAGCACAACAATTGATCCACATACGCGGTACATCCACACCGCGGGCGGACGGAAATTATACATGCGTTGGAGCGGCATTTACATGAACCGCATTGTGTCCGTGTGCATCTAACTGTACTGAGAGTACTGAGAGTAGGGCTGCCCACTTTGAAAAACTGGGAAGGTTCTGGAAAGTTTGGAGCATCGGCGGAAGGTTGCCTGTCTGTCAGTATTCTACAGAATATATTTCGGAGAATATGCTTAGGAAGTTTTCAACTTGGTTCGACCGTCACCATTCTACCATCGAAACGCAAAGCATAGGTCTGCACCGATACGTGGTTGAAAAGTTTTGCTTCCTCGTTCTGATACGCACTGCTAAAATTTGAAACGCCCTTCCAGCTTCCGGTTTTCTAAGTAACTAGAATTTGGGTACCTTCAAATCAAGTGATTAGGCATTTTCTAGGCAAGCGCACAGAAAGATCTGTGATATCTAAGAGCAATTATGGTGGGTTTTTAAAACAATTACATATATATAAGTACCGTTACTAACCAGCAACAACTTCTTATCTAAAATTAACCATTTTAAACCTTGTAAATAAGAGTTATTCCTTAAACTTCTTGATAATATCAAAACATTTGTTTCATTAGATATTTGTGTATGGTTGCCTAAACCTTCTACTACAATTATACCAGATGCATAAAATTTTGAGGCAAATTGTGATTATGTTTATTCTTGCAACATAATGTTTAGTATATCTTAAATCTTTTCAAAGTTTCCTTATTTACCACACTGCCAAAATATACTGCTTACATGGTCTAAAATAATAATAGCAATATATTAGATTTGTTGTCCAAACTCGGCTTTTATTAAAACATTCCAGGATTAACATGTCGGCCCTATAAAAGAGAGGGTAGTTCGCCCCATCATATTCGAATACAACGGCATAATTTCCCAATAACGAAGGGTTACTGCCCTTCGGAACGGCAACAGCGTGACAATTTATTGGCTGTTCTTGCACAATGCCCGGGAAAATTTATAACGTGATAACGCCAGTGTCTTATCCCGCTTCATTTCGACGGGATTTGGTGTGAATCCCGTCGTCCACAAATGTCATTATGCCGTTGGATATAATCGTAAATAATCCTCGAGGAAGCTGGAGTAGATTCGAATGTTACGATTCTTTTATTCGAAATAGAAATTTATTTTCGTCTGACTATATTGTGATTCACGTACCTAATAAATTTTTTCATAACAGCTTTCTATCTAGGCAGTGTTAACTACTTATGACAGGACCATACTAATATTATATATTCGAAAGCAAATTCGTCTGTCTTATGTTTGTCTGTTACATACTAAGGTTATATATATATGCGAAACTGTGTGTCAATCACGCAAAGCAACCAAAAGACGTGATTTTTTCATGGATATAGTTGACGACTTGGCGAATGACATAGGCTAACTTTTATTCCGAAAAAACAGTAAGTTCCCACGAAATTATTTAAACCTAATTCCTCCACGCAGACGAAGTTGGGGGCAAAAGGTAGTAGTTTTATTTATATAATTAGGTAGGTATGAGCTAATGCCTGCGAGTTCGTCCGAGTGGATTTAGGTTTCCGAATCCCTCGGGAATTCTTAGATTTTTCGGAATAAAAAGTACCTAGCCATTGTCACTCTCCAGGTCGTCAGCTATACCCATGCAAAAAATCATATCAGCTCATAGCTCTGTTGTGGCATGATTGAAGGACAACAAACACACTTTCGCATTTATAATATTAGTTAGGAAGTTAGGATTAGTAATTAGTAAGGATTAGTAAGAATAATGGAGATAGTAAGATATTCCAATCAGAAATCACTGTAGTTCTGAATGCTCTATGTACTCGTATCTAGTCAATGTAATAGGGTGCTCTCATAGTGCTCTCGGTAGCTACACACGTGGTCACGTGGCGCGCACGCGGGCGGTCGAAGCTGTGTCGCATGTCTGATGTGTTGTTTATCGCGCGTCCCTACATGGTAATTTTCAGCCCATTATAGAATCGATCGTGTTGCCAGGCTTTACATCATACTAATATTATAAATGCGAAACTATGTTTGTTTTATCCTTCAATCACGGAGCGACGGAGTTACACATCGACCTGACTTATTGGATAAAAAAGATACCGACCGAATTGATAACCTCCTCCTTTTTGGAAGTCGGTTAAAAACAGGCGTTACTTTGCGGAAATTCATGATACTCGAGGATTTCTTTTATACATTATAGGCACACCCGTGAACACTATCACACCTGATGGAAAGTGATGATGTGGTCTAAGGTGTAACCCGTTTGCCTAGAAGATGCTATTCACTCTTGAGGAAAAACAAAATTCTTTTGCTATACTGCGCCAAACCAGATAAAATCTGTGGTACAACAATCTATCTGTTGAGTCAAAATCTCCTGAGGATGCTCCAATGTCGGAGCGAAAAATACGTAGAGTTACCTACTCTTCGAAGGGTTTGTGTGGTGTAACTGATATATATATCACACATATATTCAATATAAGAAATAAGAACCGAACCAAATTAAAATAATAGATAATAGAAAAGTTGCGATCAAAGCACCGTAGAGCATAACCAAAAATTGACAGAAATAATTAAAATGGAACAAGTCATTGATGTAATAGAGATACGAAACCACAGGCAACTGATTTGCGTAAAATATTTTAGAGGAACAGGGAAAAAATTCCGAAATAAAGCGGAATTGTTGCCATTCAAAGAGCGTATTCGCAACGAGCCCGGTCAAACTGTTTATTAATTTCGGCACCACCATTGTTGCAGATCGCAAAGCGTGAACCCGACTCGTTGACCGATTGTTTTGTGCAACCATTGTTGTAAAAAAGATCTAAAGCTACCGCACATTACAGCGCATACCGCACGCGGGGTGGGCCCGTACATCGGCGCATACAGCGCATTACTGGAAATACGAATGACGGCATCGAACAGACTAAATAATTAAGCCGATTAATGCGCGTCATTTTACACGGTTCTAGAAAAATTCTTGTTTGCGATGCGTAAATCGCGTGCGGCTTTTCGGTTAAATTTTGTCGTACATTATGAGACTAGCAATAATCAAAGCATTTTTTTATGTTGGAAATGCGTGCGATTACGTCGTCTGCATTCGTTTTTGAATCATAAAAATTTTGAATTTAGTATCATAAAATCAACGCATAGCTATAGCAGACTAATGTCAGACCTACTTGGTGCCCCTAGCATCACTTCAGTAAGACACACCTTGGATGTGAAGACGAATCAATGTATGCGGTTCGACAGCAATATGTGCGATCAGTTTAAAAGAGTAAAAAAGCTCCGAAATCGCACAATGTACTGCGCATGTGGCCATTGTTCGCCTTTGTGATAGTGCAAGGGTGGATATTAAAATGCTCCCTAAATGTACGCCCTTTGGCCAGCCATGAGAAATATAATATTATCTCGGATCGTTTCTCACGACGGGTTTTTCCACCACTGCAGCACTGTTTGCCATCAACCATTTTTTTTTAACGTTGGGAAATGCCTTTACGCATCTCGCCCATCTATGACAACAGACGGGTATGTGGAACTCATTGGCACTGCAAAAATCCCCACTAAAACCAAACGGGGCCCGTCTTCGCTTTTATAGGGAAGCCACAGGAACGCTGCTCGCATTCAACTGTGGCATTCCAGCGGTGTCGACCGATCATCCCGCCATCCTACGGAGCTCCGGGGGGATGATGGCGCGCATATTGGTTTGCCAACAACAGTTAACTACTTTTTTGAAATAAGCCTTGTCAAATATATACTTCTCATCAAAAATATCGAAACACTTTCGAACTAAAAGACATTGCGAGCTGTTTCGATTTTTTTGATGGGAAGTATATTTTCCCATTTCTATTAAAGCTCAAAACTTGTGTTACTCGCCGGTACATCATTTCTAAGTTTTACTCACGTACGGAATGTAAACGTCCTGTAAGTCGCGTATCGTTTGATTATAATGTTAGTTACGTAGCTTACGGAAATTACTTCCGTAAGCTACTTACGTAAAACTTACTAGTGTCATTCTAGCCTAACAGTTTTTTATGAGCCACGCTAAACTTAACTATGTTCTACGCAACGTGTGGAAATCGAAACTGCGATCTTTCAGTTTTTAGTCCGCACCTGTGACCTTTTTATAGGTACACCATGTGCTAACTTAAGCTCTGTCATTTACCTACCTAGTTTATATTTATGATTGGATCACGTAACTTCTAAATAATACCTAATCGCTATTAGATACCTACTCCTTTCAATCACGCCGTGAAAAATAGCTTTAAAATCTTGGAATCTTCCGATACGATGCAATAAGATGGCACGTAATTGATTTCTGAGAATCACCCGGTAATTTTTCTCAATAGGTGCCCAATCTTAGGAATACCTTGTTTGTAAAATTTATAACATTACACGAGGTCTTTTAGTCATACTCATGCAGTTTCTGAGGATTAATTAATTGCTAGATGGCTAGCTTAGGGACGTGTAATACTAGAGACGTGACGTCACTGGAACTTTTGTATGAAAATACACTTTAAAATGCTGTAACTCTTTCTTGAGATGAATTAGAAACTTTTACAGCATTAAGGGACCATTGACTTTTGTATGCAGTATTTTCAACTTCGTACCTCAAACCGTTTCTGAGAAAAAGGGCCTTGACACAGACAGACGAACAACAAAGTTATCCTATAAGGCTTCCGTTTTTTTTTTTTTCAGAACCCTCAAAATTAGGACAAACCCCTTTCCTTTTAAGATGACCTTCGTTGTTAAAACGTTATTCGTCTGTTTGTAATGACTCTACCAGCGGTTCAGAAAACGGATTCTTAAGCTTCTAAAAAGATTAGCATTTAAGTACATATTCTGTACTCATTCACAACAACAAAACAAAGGGCGCCGGACGATAGTTTTGTCTCAACTAAATCTTGACAACCCTGTGATAAACTTGGCAAACAATGATAGCAGAATTAACTAAACCAGATAATACAGTTTAGTCGAAGTGGGCCTCAGTATCATATTATCACATTGTTATCGTTGTAAGTAAAGTACGCCCCAAAGATACATACAAATGGCTACTCAACCGTTACGAGAATCAATCCAAATTGCATTTCTGTTTATCTAAATGGTAACTCGAAAGTTGAGTTTCTCCCAACATTTCAAATCTACCTACGTTATACTGCCCTAAGAGCTTACAATCCTACTTCCTACTAAAATTATTATACTCTTAAATGCGAAAGTTTGGATGTATGGATGGATGGATGTTTGTTACTCAATCACACCGCAACAACTGAACCGATTTGGCTGGAATTTGGCACAGAGATAGATTGTAGTCTGGAAAAACACATAGACTACTTTTTATCATGGAAAATAAGAGAGTTCCCGCGAGAATCAAAAAACCTTAAACCACGCGAACGAACTCAACTATCTATCTTCTATCTAAATATATAAAAGGCAAAGGTGACTGACTGACTGACTGACTGACTGACTGACTGACTGATCTATCAACGCACAGCTGAAACCACTGGATGGATCAGGCTGAAATTTTGCATGTAGATAGCTATTATAACGTAGGTGTCCGCTAAGAAAGGATTTTTGAAAATTCAACCCCTAAAGGCATAAAATAGGGGTTTGAAAAATCGAACTCAACGTGAGCGAAGCCGCGGGAAAAAGCTAGTTTTAATATAAGAAACAGGTACAGGTTGTATAACGCGTGCACATCTCTTCATCTCAACCTATTGCCGATCCACTACTAGACACTAAGTCTGTTCTCCGAATGAGAATGGTGTTAGCAATAGTCCATTACGCTAGCCAAGCATGATGGAATAACTTCACGCACCTTTGAAAACATTATGGCGGAATTTTAAGCATGCAGGTTTCTTTACGGTATTTTTAATTTCAGTGATAATTACGAACAGACAAATCTATTTGCTGCAATTTTTAACCGACTTCCAAAAAAGGAGGAGGTTCTCAATTCGTCGGAATCTTTTTTTTATGTATGTTCCTCGATTACTCGAAGACGCCTGGACCGATTTGGAAAATTCTTTTTTTTGTTTCAAAGGGTATACTTCCCAGGTGGTCCCATTGTCGTCAATTCAGGATCTGAAGATGGGATCTTGAAGAAATCGAAGGAACTCTTCAAATTTTATAGGCACAATTGATATACTTTGTAGTGCCGTTTGAAGTCGGTTTTGTAAAAATAATTTTTACGTTTATATTATCTTATAGCAGATATGCATCGTCAATGTTCCCTATCTGTTTTTCACTGATGTAGGTGCATGCCAAATCGTATTATTGCAATACTATACAAATGGGTCCCAGTCTCCCTTCATGATCTGTCCCATTCGTCACAGATAAACTATTTTGCCACTGTCATCTCGTTAATCTTTTAACGGATGGCTCGCAGTTTTTGGGACAGAGAAAACAACGCCTACTCCCTCTTTAAGCCTGATGTATGAGTAGCTTAAAATAAATTGTGCATTGTTTTCAAGATTGTAAAACGCAAGTCAGTGCGCGAACTTAGTTTAGACTTTAGAGTATAGCTCTCGCTTCGGCGTCTTTTTTATGAAAAATTGACTAGCAAACTTAAGCAAATTCAATAGAAAGTTGACCTTGTGTCGAGAAATTTATACAAATCAAGGTTAGGCTAACAAAAAGAAGGGCTTCAAATACAAAAATAGAAATAATTCAACAAGTAGGAGTTTTCTTTACAGAAACAAACGCTGATACCAAAAATTTAATTCAACGAAATAAAATTAAGTGAAATTCTGGATACATTAAGAGCAATAATATTCACTCTACTGAGCACAAAAGCTATCAAACCGTCATAACATATTTATCACAAAATTATACGAGAGAGCGGTACCTACGTAATACCTTTGGACGTGAAGTTGTAACATTTGGCGCATCGCCCCAAGTCCCTTTACGCTGGGGACACAGTTGGACGCACACCCTCCGTCTGCCAAACAGCACCGGAATGCCTCTAGGTAGGTACCTACTGCAGTTTAATATATTTGATGTGAGGACCAAGTAATGAGACTTGAGCGATTATTGCTTTCTCTATAATAATAGCAAATATATCATTCACCTTATAGACTAAATGTAAGTAAAGATGCAGCCTAAGACTTTTTTTTTATTTGATGACAAGATAGTCCTTGACTGCGATCTCACCTGATGGTAAGTGACGATGCAGTTTAAGATGGTAGCGGGCTAACTTGGAAGGGACATAGCAGTGTAAATTCAACCCATACCCCTAATCGGCTTCTACACGTCATCGTGCCAGAACGCTAAATCGCTTGGCGGAACGTCTTTGACGGTAGGGTGGTAACTAGCCACGGCCAAAGCCTCCCACCAGACCAGACCAGAGACAATTTAGAAATTATAAATTCCTAAATTGTCCCCGCCGGGAATCGAACCCGAGACCTCCCAGTTATAAGACCACAGCGCTCACCACTGCGCCAGGGAGGTCGTCAAGATGGAGCGCGAGAGGCCATTGCGATTGTTACACTGATGCAATCAGTTTTAGATGATCGAAATGCAGAAGACCTATGTCCAGCAGAGGACGTTTATCGGTTGGTAAAGACGATTCCGTTAATTTGTGTGTGTACTATCTCTTTTTTAAAAGCCTATGTGCTCACAATGCGTGACTACACATGTTGATACATCACCTGTTGTCTTTGTTCCCACGGAACAGTGGCTCTCAAAATTACGGGGTACTCGCGCCATATGTTAATTTAGATGCGGCAATACCGAATATTATATTCGAAAAAAAAAATATACGCGACGAATTGAGAACCTCGTTTTTTTGTCGGTTAAAAAGTATAACGCTTATAAACTGAAACTTAAGAGACCCTTACAAATCTATCTACTGTATTACATCGATCAGTGTTACAACTACATAAATAATTTCAAAATTAAATATACATTGCGTTGTTATAGCATCGTAAAGATTTTTACATAATGGCTATAATACATAACGGTTATGTACCTAAAACTCTTTTGCCTAGCATTTGTTTGAGTGATTTCATAATATGTTTAAAGTAATATACTTTAGATATTGTGAAATTGCTTGATTTCATATCTCTAAACCTTTTCGATATTTCAGTTCTGTGCCGTCGGCTTGACCTTCCGGAGATAACACTATTATCACTTTTCATGCGCATGTCTACTTCTACTGTTAGTGAGAGCGAGATAGCCTATACGGGCCCTAGTCGCGGGGCGGCTCCCCTGCCGCCCGCGTGTGCCGGCTAGGCGCGACGAGTGGCGCGAGCGCGTCTCCTCAGTACGCTATTATTTACCGATTAGTGTGCATGTGTCACGTTCACTGGATTGTGTCGCACGGAGTTACGTCGATACAGTGAGTTTTTATATTTATTATACAGATTGTTGGTGAGAGTGAGAATATTCGTGTTTAGAACCGATTTGTTTATTAGTAAGGTCCTGTAAACGATGTTATCGTTGGATCGTATAAAGAATATAAAACGGTTCATATTTTAAACTTTGTGGTACTGTAAATTGTAAGTTAAATAATTGCCTTTTATTGTAATATAGATATTTATTTAATTAGATAATGTATATGGAGGTAAATAACCTAATGTACAGAAAGTTTATTACAGCTTTACTTTATGGGTTGTTTGCACAACCTCTATGGGTCGCTAGCGGCACATAGTACAGTTGCCGGCTTTTCAACCGTAACTGTGGCAATATATTGCCAGACTGACCGTCAGGCTTAGTGGCTCGCTCAACGCAGCCATCTAAAGCTCGTCAGTCGCGGCCGTCTGAGGCTTGCTAGCCGCAGCCGTCTAAGGCTCGCTAGCCGCGGCCGTCTAAGGCTCGCCAGCCGCGGCCTTCTAAGGCTCGCCAGCCGTGGCCGTCTAAGGCTCGCCAGCCGCAGCCTTCTAAGGCTCGCCAGCCGCAGCCTTCTAAGGCTCGCCAGCCGCAGCCGTCTAAGGCTCGCCAGCCGCAGCCGTCTAAGGCTCGCTAGCCGCAGCCGTCTAAGGCTCGCTAGCCGCGGCCGTCTAAGGCTCGTCAGCCGCGGCCTTCTAAGGCTCGCCAGCCGCAGCCGTCTTAAGGCTCGCTAAGCGCAGCCGTCTAAGGCTCGCCAATCGCAGCCGTCTAAGGCTTGTCAATCGCAGCCATCTAAGGCTCGTCAATCTTAGCCGTCTAAGGCTTGCCAAAAGCAGCAGTCTTAGGCTCGTCAATCTCAGCCGTCTAAAACTCGCCAATCACAGCCGCCTAAGGTTTGCCGCAATCCTCTTAATGCTCGCTAACTGCAGCCCCCTAAGGCTCGCCATCGGCAGCTGTTTAAATGTTAATAATAATAAAGGATTTTGTTGGTGCAAATGGTGGAGCCGACCACTTTCCTTACCATGGGAGAATTACTGGAGGAGTCAGGAGAGACAGAGGAAGATGGGCTCTGGTTCGAAAAAATATTAGAGTTAGTACACAAATTTTTACCAGAGAGATGGACGAATTGAAAAACTCTAAGTCCAACAAAGGAAGAACTTTTTGGCGAAAATACAGATCCTCAAATATGAAACAAGATTCGATTCGCATTCATCATCATCATCAGTCCACATGCATCCACTGTTGGACACAGGCCTCTTTTAAGTAGCGCCAACGTTGCCTATGCTCGGCCTTTCGCATCCAATCGATACCTTCCACTTTTCGGATGCCGCATTTTTCTGCCTGGCACAGAATATGTGCTGGAGAAACCCTATAAGAAAGTCTCTATACTAGAGTGGACTTTATGTAGAGCGTTAATAATAAGCTCTCCATCTATCGTAAATAGAATTTAAGGATCGGCAGCCTAAGCAAAAAATTTTTTTATTATCGGCCTTGTAGCCGATGCGCCGTCTAATTCTGACGAGATCTGATCGGAACTTTGCCGTCAATTACATCAGCCGCCCGAAGATGAAGAGGCAGAAGAGCTACAAGTGGAAGAAAAAGCTGCTAAGAAGAGAAGACTGGATAAGTTAGAAGAAAAAGTAGATTTGGAAAACTGTGTCAGAAAATAGAGTCGCTGAAAATCAAAACAGTAATAGACCAACCAGAGGCTAGTTCTTCTGCGAACACATGTTTTCGACACATGATGACTATGAATCGGAATCAGATATAGAAAACGAAGATCCGTTAAATGATTTTGGGGGGTGCTTCAGATATTGAGGTATCAAGTGCCTTTCGAGGTCCAGCTTTTAATTGGAATGATGAACCCATACCAAATATTTCAAGTGAAATAAGTTTTGCCCCAAATGTGAAGGACGATGATCTTCTTATTTAAAAATTTTAAAGAGCCAAGGCATGGCCGGTCCGAATTAGGGTCAACGTCTGGAAGTAGGATCCGTTATTAAGAGGATCAGAAGAAATTACGGTGTTTGCCACCCTCAAAGTCAATGACCAGCTAGGCAGTTTAACACTATTGCCACACTGTTATAAGTTTATAACTAATACGGATATGACAGTATTTGTTAGGGTCTATGGAAGCAGCTTTGGGGCAGAACGAGCAATGACGTCAATGAGTTACTGTCGAGTGACTCGTCCGCTTTTAAGAAGGTATCAGACGATCTTCTTCATTACACCTGTGCTCGCAGGGCTGAAATCATTGACCTAAGAGATCATTTAAGCCAGGTAATGATTTTTTAGCAGCAAAATCTGTCTCAAATCTATATATATCTCAGATTCCGCCATCAGAACCACACCTGTTTGATGAAAAACGCCTTGATGCCTTGATTAGCAAACAACAGGTTTCTTTCGAGTCTTTCGTTCCGCAAAAAGACCCTTGCAAACAAGTTCCTGTTCTGTTTACAACCAAAATAGGCTCCTGAAATCAAAGCCGGATCAGAAACAGAAAGCAAATCAATTAAATTGGAAGAAACCACAAACATCTACCTCTACGCCAGTGGCACAAGGCAGATATTATAAAGACAAGCCATAAGGCCCTAGGAAGCGTCGACCTTCTAGGAAGGAGCGCTTGTCTTCATATTGACAATCAATTGAAGGGCGGTCAACTTGCTATGTTGGTGTACTGTTGGAAAAGACTCGGCGTACCAGAGCCAATTCCCAAAAAGATAATAATCGGTTACAGAATACCCTTTGTCAAGATACTTCCTCTTACTCGAATAATAGAGCAGAATTTAAAGAGATTCACAAATCCAATTTCGAAAGAAATGACCAGGAAATAGAGAGCATGTTAAAAGAAGATATTAGAGAGAAGACAGCACAGGAAACGGGATGTTTGTCAAAACTGTTCTTAATCTAAAAAGCAAATGGGAAAATGCGCCAGATTGTCAACCTTAGTCGATTAAGTCTTTACCTCAAACCAAAGGAGTTCCGCTTGATAAAACAGTCAAAGGTAGCGAAGTTCTTGCAGCAGGATGATTATATGTGCAAGTAGATCTGTCTCAAGCTATCTACATATATAATAAAAACAAACCATCACAGGTTCATGACTCTCAGTTACAACGGTGTTTTATACCGATTGACTTGCCTACCGAATGGGTCTAGCCAGCGTCCCATTAGCCTTCTCAGGAATCACAAAATGGATAGCAAATTTATTTCGGGCAGAAGGAATGAGAGTTCTGGTTTACTTAGACGATTTTCTTTTCGCCCACCAAGACAGTTTGTCAGAGACAGGTCAAGACAGCAGTAGAACTGTTATTTCCTCTGGGATGGAAAATAAATCGGGACAAGTCTATCAGCAGTCCAACAAAGAAAAATCGAATTCCTAGGGATTTTCTTCAATACTCAAATGAATCTGAAAACCCTTACCAAGGACGAAGTTGCTGAACTGCGAGCATTTCTCAAAAAGATTTTAACTGTTGGCTGAGGGAACTAGATTGAAGAAACGTCCTTGATAAAGAAACAACAATTCGCAAAAGAAGTAGCTCCCCTTGGTCGCCTTTTCTGCAGGCAACTTCAAAAACCAGGTCGAATTCTAGAGGAGGACAGACCAAAGAAATTCTATCTTTTACCTCAACCGGCGATAAATGAATGTGTCTGGTGGCTGGAACATCTAGAGGAATCAAGAGGAATATTTTTGACAACCGACGCTTAAGGTTCAGGGCTACAGCTCGAACAGTTCCTCTGTTTCGGCAAGTGATCTTCCGTTCAGACCAAGTGGCACGTAGTTCGGAAGGAGCTGCATGTAATTTTATATAGCCCTCAAAAAGTTCAGTCTTAATTGTAAACAAAGTTGTAATGATTCAGGCAGTCGGTCGTACAGCAATTGTATACTTACCCAACCAGGGAGGCACAAGATCACAGACTTTTGGCGAGAAAGATCGATCAGATCAACACCATTCTAATCCCTTATTATGTACCCGGAACATACGTCACGATAGCAGACCGATCGTCGAGAGAGGCAACATCAATCGATTGGCAATTGAGCAAGAGTCTCACACACAGAAGGTTTTCAGCCATTGGGGAACTCCACAAGTGGAACTGTTTGTGACATTCTGGTCCAAAGTAGTTCACCAGTACGTATTGATAGATGCGACGGATGTGGCTTTCATGCTTATGCTTCGTCAATGCATTCAGCAGAAAGTGGAAGTACAATCTAGCCTGGGTATTCCACCATCGCCATTGATTCCCAAAGTTATCCAGCACTTCAAAATTATCCTGGTGGGGATTCCCAGATGGACGCGAGCTTTTCGGCGAACAGCTCTCAAACCCAAGGCACTGCTGCACCTATAGTGTATTGAACCTTTCTCTTCACTTGATGGATCTAGCCACTTACCTTGTGAAGATATGGGATTGCTCAAATCGGCTTGGAGGTCGTCCACTTGGAAGACATATTGTTCTGCGTGGAAAGATTGGGCAAAGTGGTGTAGAACTGAAGGCGTTGTTTCAATCTTGGTTAGAAACTCTGTAATTGCCACACTTGCAAATCCGGAAGCTGAACGTAACGTATGCACCCATCCAATCGTTACATCTAACCTGAGAGCAATCAGCTTGAAGTCGTCTGAAAAATGTTCATTGCACCCTCGTGTGTGAAATATTCAAGATTTGATCACGTGGTTAAAGGATAATCCCCCAGACGAATCGAGTATTTACCAGATTTCTAGATATTGTGCCCTGTATTGCTGTTGGCTTCGGGAAGGAGAATACACGGCTTGACATTGTTACGGGTAGACGACCGGCATGGCTATACAAAATGAGACAATAACGTTTTGGCCAGCGTTTGGTTCTAAAATGGTTCGGGCGAAGGAAAGACTCAGGGTCTCAAGATTCAGAGTTTGACATTGTAAAATGGATACGGCAGTTACTGCTCGGGTCTTCGGAAAGGAGGATAGCATCTCCTGGGTTAGTGAACTTATTTGTTACGACTAGGGGAAAAGTAAAGCCTACCTCCAGAATGGTGATTGTTGGGTGGCTAAGACCGGTATTTTTAAGTTTGTGTTTAGAGGTTGCTTCAAGACCAATCAGGTCAGCAGTGGCATCCTATAACATTGAAAATAATTTTATTCTAGATGATTTATTAATAAGAGGTTATTGACGAGGCACTAAAAATTTTTTCAAATATTAGTGTCCGCGCCTCTTTACATTTCAATAATACTTTATTAAATTCCTTTGTACCAATCTATTTTAAAAGTATCTTTTAAGTTGGAATGATAATATAATAATTGAAAGAATAATCTGGTTGTAACTGTTTAATTCTTGGGATTATTAGTGAGAAAATTTATGTTTTTTATTTATTGATTATTTTTAAGATTTACTGATTTATAATAATTGCTAAATGGCATTAATTGATAGTACCAGGATGCTACACTTTATTCGTCTGTGAAAATTGCCTTTTTCTTTCTGGGTTGGAGTATTTTAATTTCTTCTATAGTCACAGTACGCTATACTAGTGCCGGCAGATACCAAAACAAGTCTCCGGAAGGTCAAGCCGACGGCACAGAACTGAAATATAACCGTTTTCTACCCCGAAGGGAGGAAAACGAGTATTTCAGGTCTTGCCTAGGCTTGACCTGGAGCAAGTCCCTTGCCGCCACCAAGAAACTTTACTCAGCTCCGGAGTGGTACTGAGGAGACGCGCTCGCGCCACTCGTCGCGCCTAGCCGGCACACGCGGGCGGCAGGGGAGCCGCCCCGCGACTAGGGCCCGTATAGGCTATCTCGCTCTCACTAACAGTAGAAGTAGACATGCGCATGAAAAGTGATAATAGTGTTATCTCCGGAAGGTCAAGCCTAGGCAAGACCTGAAATACTCGTTTTCCTCCCTTCGGGGTAGAAAACGGTTATATTATGAAAGAAAATCCATTTAAAGGATATTTATTATAAAAGAAATAATATAAGCCTTATTGTAAATCTATTTACTTATTGAAAGAAATTCAAAAGCACTTTGTAAAAGTTTATGTGATCAAAAAACTTTTCTATTTCTGGTCTCGTCTATTCTCCACACTTCCAATATATAATAAATCCTCATAAATACAATCAAAGTTATTCTAACTCCAATAACTTATTCAATAAATTAAAATACCAGTGAATATTGTGTATTTGTACGCGGAAAAAGTTGACCTACTTGTAGAGAAGTGATATAATTTATGTTAGTCGTAATAAAAGCTCGTATCTATAATAACTTAAGACATAATAACAGAGCTCCAGTTATTAACAAAGGCGATTGCCATCTAACCTCCACAACCTATTAAAAAGTGAACTGTTATGTTGATGGTATTTATATTATGCTTCAACATAAACACAGAATTAGGTGGCAGATTACAAAGAAATCTTGTTAAATTATTATTATATTTCAAAGACTAAATTGAGTTGATGTCTCTAAAATTGTGTTACTTTCATAATTTTCCCTTTGGAAAAAGACATTACTACATTTAGAGCTGACAATTTAATTTAGTTTTCACTTAAGAGACTGCACAACAATATAAGCGTTGCTCATAGTTTTCAAAACAAGTGAAAGAGAACGAAGTTTTAATAGACAGCCTTATCAGAATCATAAGCAAGCCTTATTACGTACGGAATTTGTAATTATTATACTTTACATTTGTTAGACACAAAACTAACCCATTTAATTTTTTTCGAAGGTTTCAAACGCTATAAGGTTTGAACAACATTAGGAATGAGTTCTTCTAAGTCTGAAATGTATAAGATTACACACTCAGCTCAGACAAAAGACAAAGTTAAAAATTCAAAAAATTCAAAATTCAAAATTAATTTATTTCATGTAGGCTAACTTGTAGCTCTTATGACACGTCATAAATCTACCAAGAAATAAATAAAATTAAAAATAAAAAGAGATAGGTTTAGGTCAAAACACATTTCTGTCTGTTTCAATTTCTACCCAAGTCAAAGTTCTGTACAAATATCTAAGCATATATAATAGTTTATTTAATATTTCTAAAACTTAGTGATGTTGTGAGATAGTGAAATTAAAAAAAAATCATGGCATACTTTCTTTTCAGTTCTTTTCAGATCAGGGGTGTGTTTAGAACCTTTGCAGTTTTAAATTTTCGTAAATAATAAATATTTATTATAACATTACACCAATTTTGCCTTTACCACCTAAAGTATAGTTTTATAGCCCACTCGAGATCGTCTAATGAAAATATTTATAGTATAACAAATTAATTCCAAGAAACATTAGCCTTATAGTTAGTCTTAACGATTAACAGCACGAAATATGTATAGTAGTTTGTTAACAGGTGATAATATTAAGTGACAACTTTCACGTGCCAATTACTGTTCACTAAACTCGCTCTCTAATACAGTCATTTTACACAAATCAATATCCCATGTTGAATTATATCCATAGAGATGTCATTTACTAGAGTATTCATTATATCCTAAGCGGGTCTCACTTGAAGTGCGGTGTGGGGAAGCGCGGGGCGAGGTATCGGCCAACTTGACGTGGACGGGAAATTTAACCCTATGTAGTATACCTACCATTATTGTACACTTATTTATTCAGTAAACCTGCACACACACACACACACATACACACGCGCACAAACATACAAAACACACTCCCTCACCCACTCAAGCACCTCAACACTCCTTTTCCTTACACGCACACGCAACCTACATAAACGACGGAGGCAGAGCAAGTTTCCCAAGATACAGGTTGGCTATAACTTAAATCGGGATCCCTAATACTATTGTAACAGCTCATTTCAACGGGTATTACAAAAGTATCGATCCATCACCGGCCCATTACCGGCCACGGGTCTCCTCTCAGAATGAGAAGGTCCACGCCGGTGACCTGCTAAATTAGGGAGGGGTGCTTTTCGACGCTCAACATACAATGAAGTCTACAACTCTATAGTCTATTACTCAATGCATCGGGCAAACTAAGCAGCAATTTGTAGCAATCTTCTGACAGCAGTCCTGCAAGCTGCCTTGACCTTAATCGTGCGGGCGCGAGCGGCGCGTGGTCGCGTGCGGACCGGGCATCAAGACCCGGGCCACGTGGACATGTATCAGATACAACAGATACAACTGCCTCGTTGGTCTAGTGGTTAGCAAGTTCGACTGCAGATGACGAGGTCTCGGGTTCGATTCCCGGGGCGGGCCAAAAATGTATTGGGATTTTCTGACAAGAAATTCTCACTACCAGCGACTTCGTATGCGCGGAAGGGTTTTTGGTCCCCGCGGGAAATCTTTAATTTTCCGGGATAAAATGTAGCCTATATGTTAACCCTGGATATTCCATACTATATCCATTCCAATTAGGATAATGTATCTCAGGGTTAGATCTATAGATGCTCTGAAATAGCTCGGTCTTAATATACAATTAAAACGAGACACAAATATGCTCTGACATAAATCTGTCTCGTTTTAACACTGTCTTGAGTCTGAGGAGAGTGAGAGTGCGGTCTATAGATTAAAGCTACCTATAGAAGGGCACAGACACAATTTGTACAGTGATTGAAGTACCAATTGATTGTTTCTAACGTTCTCCCACCAAAAACGTGTCACGAGGCGCCTACGACGCTTTTGTGCATAATTTTCACCGGGAAATACAAACAACTTGCTCATGACAACACAATAGAATAGTCGAAACGTTTGAAATATACTTTGAATAAATATAATCTTTCTCACATGTCATCAAATGGTGCCTACTTTCGACATATATAATATGTTTGATATTCTTTCTCTCTTTATCAACCGAAAGACATCCACTTTTGGACCTCACACAACTCCCCACAGATCTCGGTCTGGCGCCACCTGTATCTAGCGCCTCCCTATGAGTTTGTTTTTCGCTGTTTCTTGGTTCTTTGAAGATATTGATCATAAAAAAATTGTTGACGTTCTTGTCCCAAGATATTTTTAAAATAAACGTTTCTAACCAATGAGCAGAATATTCATAAAAAGATATAAATATTTAATAAAATTTAATTAAATTAGATATGCACAAAAGTTGTTTATTGAACCTCCAATCACTTCTAAATAACTGTTAGTGAGGCCAACCTCAATACATCTTGAATGGATGAATGTACAATTATGTTAATCCGTAACCCGATATGTTATCCGGCAACCTTTAGCTTCTACTGTGTTTTATCGGAATACATTAATGTAGCAGATAAGACGTATTACTTCGTGGCACGCTTGATGGATTATCTAATGAAAACGCCGTTGGAATCCCATTTTATTGCATCACTCGTACCTTACAGAAAGATTCGAGGTGCTGTTTTTTTGCCGCTCAGACGAAAACAGGAAGAGCGTCGAAGTATTGATAATAAACTGTAGCATACATTATAGTGTGAGTGAGATGAATGAAATGATTACGCCAGATGCAACAGGTGTCTTGGGAACAGAGTATCAATTCGATACCTCCAACGTAAATTATGGTATCCCACAAAATTGGTATTAGGATTGTTGCACTATATCGTTTGTTTCTATGTATTTTGGGTGTTCGTTTAAAAACAAAATTAAAAGCAGCATTCCTTAACATACCTACTACTATAAAGTTGTATCGTTATTAAAATGACGGCCTAAACCATTGTATTGACCATCACAGCAATTAATGCGTCACGTAAGTGTTTTGGGGATACAACAATTTACGTAGGAGGTAACGAAATAATTTATATATTTATGCGTTTGTGTTCGTTTAATTAGTTGTCTTCGTAATAGTAATACTAAAGAGGATGGCAGATTTCTTGATGCTATATGCTATCGCCTGAACTCATCTAATTGTTAAAGTTGTTGACCGGCGATGAGTTGAGATGATGAAATGCCAATTCGTCTTCTATATTTCTATATTTTAATTGTTATAGCCGCCACTTAAAATTCATTGCCCATTCTGAGTAGGTGTATTGTTACGGCATAATATGACTTAAAGTGCGTTTAGCATGATGTACGATTATGTAAATAAAACGTAAAAGCCACACCAGTCACAATAATTAACATGTCGGCTTTACTGCGAGCCGAGCGTGACTCACGATTGGCTTCTGTGTGCCGCGCGTTCACTTTCGAATAATTTTTCATTGTGCCTTTGGAACTCCAGGATTGTGGAATTATTAATTTGCCATATGAAGTTGTTTTGTTTTCGTGTAAATAATAATAAGCGGGCATGCGGGTCGCATGATGTTAAAGTGATAAGTCATAAGTCATTGAGCAACGGCACTCCGCATAATTGCATGTCACTTAATCATTGCGAAGTGATTAAATTAAATCATTTGCACATAACATTGGAAGCCCTTCAAGGTCGTGGAGTACAAATATTCAAGCTAAGTAAGGCTGTGTAGAAATTTTTTTTTGGCGTTTGTTTAGCAAATATAAATTATAATCATGCCCCTACCATCTGAATCTGGAGCTAATTTAAGGGGGCCAATAAAAAGTAAGTTATTTGGTATATAAATGAGTCCGACAAAATTAGCAAAAATCTTGTCCTCGCTAACTTTGTTCAAAAAAAAACATTGAAACATTTCCTCTGCCGACAATGGTCATGATTCGTTTTCTTTAAAATCGTTACTATCTCTGGCACAACGTTGCACTGTAAATTGTTATGTTTATTTCGTTTAGTCATTGAAACCTTCCAAAAAAGGAGGAGGTTCTCAATTCGTCGGAATATTTAATAAATAAAACAATTGATATAAATTACATCAATTGTGTCTACAAAATTTTATAAAAAGAATGTTTACGTTTATATTATTGTATGTTATTATTACTTCACTCTCTCATTTCGATTGCGATAAAGAATTATTCTCTGAGAATCAGGAGAATTTAGATTTAGGCCATATCACGTATCATTTTAGGCCATACCACAAACCACTGGTCAAGTGTGGATTGACAGACTTCACACACCTTTGAGAACATTGTGGAGAATTCTCAAGCATGCAGGTTTCCTCACGAGTTTTTGCTTCACGGTTAAAGCAAGTGATATATCATTGCTTAAAAACACTCGCACCTGATCACTACAGATCACTAAACGAAAGTGAAAGACAGTAATTGACCTGTTTATACCTACCTACGTATCTCGGACATTAGGTAACTTCACATAAAGAAAACATATATTTTGAGTTCGTACGAAACAACTTCATATATCAATGTTGCCGCAAGATCATGTCTCTGCTCTGTAATTACGCAAAATAAATATTGTTATAATAGTCCCAACGACGCCTAGCGCTGCCTCTTGAGCTGAAAGAAAGCTCGCAAGATGATAAACTGTGTTTACGTAAGAGCACTTTTTGTTATCCAACTGAACGTCGCCCAAACATCTCGAAAGTCTGATCGTATCGGAATTATGTCGTAACAGCTGTGCGCTATCGCGCTATCGGAACTCTATTGGATGCTCGGCAAGTTAGAGGAAGTTGCCGTTTTGTACGGTCCTTCCTGTTTTTACGTGATTTTACGTGAGCGGAAATATTAGAAAGATCGCTCGTGGCTGAAAAATTCATCTCACAAATTGTTGTGCACTAGCAAACACTAGCAAATTAGCTGATCGCGATTTACAAGTATACTTTAATGTAATGTAATTACGAGTGAAGGACGTTCGAGACGTTCATCATTTTTTTTTAAAGAATATTAGACAAGCTGAAATTGACTTATATCATCCTATCCTAATTTTAAGGAAATCAATTGATTTCCTTTAAAGCAGTCAGGTTTTTTATCTCTCTATATCTAAGAAACCCGCTATCCTCTTATAGCTTGTATAGTTCATGTTAAAGTACATAGCCGCTCGCACTGACCATTGTTTGCAGTGACGTGCGCTTAAAGTGCTCTCCTTTTACTAGCAATTGTGTTCACATTTGTTTAAAAGGTCTCTCTCGAATTACTTCAAATAGATCATACTTATCTTGTGTTAATATCTCTTTCTGATTCGTACGTTTCTTAATCGATTAGACGTAACTTTTGCTTTGAGTTCCCTTGTTATACTTAGGCTGCAATCTATAGACCGCGCACTCTCACTCTGCTCAGACTCAAAACACAGATAAAACGAGACAGATTTATATCAGAGCATATTTGTGTCCCGTTTTAACTCTTACTTAAGTCTGAGCTAAATCAGAGCACGCTCTATAGATCTCAGCATTATTCTTCGTCTTGATTTTATTTACTCATCATCTACGATAGAACGAAGCTAGTGTAAACACTTCTCTTTCTCTCCCTCTCTCTTCATCAAGTCATTGACGTCCACTGCTGAACAAAGGTCTTTTGAATGAATTTCCACAAGTTTCGATCTTGCGCCGCTTGTATCCAGCGGCACGCTACGACTCATCTGATGTCGTCAGTGTAAACGCGAATGTAGAAATTCTCTACCTATTTAAGTTCTCTACCTATTTCTATTTGTCTTAAAATTGTCTGCAACGATATTAATGGGGTTCAGAACAGATTCTTAAGTATGTTTTATGGCTAAATACCTACCTACAAACAGGCGCTGTAATCCTCGGGTTTGTAAAAATTCATTATTTCTTTCTTTTGGAAGTCTTATTTGTCCAAATACAATATTCACAGTAAAATTTGAGTATTTTCTCTATTTCCACGTAATATTTAAAATAGAATTTTCATAATATTGCACACTTGTTCGTATGAAAATATCTGTGGAGGAAGTCTACACGTGTATGTTCTATGCCCACGTGTTATGATCTCGAACTCTAAATCCAGATCATCTGTGTTTCATAAACATTTGAAATAATTGTCGGTATCCCAGTGCCTTCAATCAAGATTACGCAAAGAAACGATATGAGTGATGCCAAACAATAATTTCAAGAAAAACTCTTAGGTATAAAGATCAAAGAAACTGAAATACTTGTCTTACTACTTGTAATACCTACTTACCTGTTTAGCCCTACGTTTTTGAAAACTCGAATGAAAATTATTTTCAAATATTGCAAAATTAACAAAATCTATTAATAAGTCCAGGTTACGTTAGGTCAAGGGCGTTCAGCGCCTACTTTTAAAAAGTGAAAACAAATCCCAGGAAAAAGAAAGAGAGAAGAAGAAAGAAGTCAAGGTCATTACACAATGAATTTCTTAATGGCAAGTTCTTCTCGGTTGGAACCAATGATAGATTTACTTGATGCAAATGCACTTTGCAAAAGTTTATTTGAATAATAGAACTTTTCTTGTCTGCTCTATTTTAAACCAAAACATCTGAACTGATACGGCTCAGCTAAAAATCTGATCCTGTCTGATTTAATCCGCCTAAGTATGAGAATGTCTAGACGTTATACGCATAAGAAACATAGCCGAGCTTTTTGGTGCCATACGGAATTTATAATGCAAATTCATAGTAGGATTGCTAAGTCACGAGACTTGACGGTAATTGACAATCTGTGATGAAATAACCGCAAGACATAATTTGAAACTTATTTGTATCAGTAATTTTATGATTGTGTGCCCTTTTGAGGTTTCTGTGCTATGATAATTGAGCCAATGCATTTTGCAGTTAAATTGGTTGGCGAATAAGTGAATTTTGTAGTCACATTCGATTGTAATTTTCGTGATTGAATTTTAGTTTTGTTTTATTTTTAATTTACATGTTATAGTTCTTGCAATTCACGACGGCGCGTGAGCTTTGCTTGTGGTTACGTCGTGTACATGTACATTACGTAAGTGTGCATGCCTGTTAGGAGCATAAGTGGGAGCGATCAGGCTCGAGCAAACTCTACAGATACAACACACACACAATCATGAGCCACGCGCCCTCGTGAGTTAAAAGAACTATACTGTAGATTTTATAATAGGGTACACAACTGCACTAGATAAGTCGTCAAAACAAATTATGAATTGCTAATGTTTTACTGGGTTTTAATTACTTAAAGATTCTGTCAGTTTATACAAAGTTATTCGATCCTAATTGGGTCACGTCAAAAGTTTTATAATCTCGTGAATGATGAATGTTTTGTTGTTGCAGGTACGTCGCTGTCTGTTGGACGAAAATGGATGAATGGAATTAGTGAGTCATTTTTAGGTCAAAAGTCTGCGTAATCGCTTTTAAGTTTGACACTTTTTTGTCCCGTGGTTTTCTTATTAGGTTATTTTTATTTTGTGGTTAGCAATGATGTCGTGTACCCAAAATGTGTGCTGTTTTGTAATTAACATTTTAAACTCCATATTAAAACAATGAATAATGAAAACATTTGGTTTCCTTATTCAAAGAATTCCGAGTTAGTGAAGTCGCAAGCGGCATAGTTGGCATTTTGGCAACTTGTTTCGTATCACTTTAATATTGCTGTGGCATCTTTACTATTATTTGGTAAAATAATGCAATTTCACCCTCTCCACCTCAGAGCCTGGAGCACTTCGACCATCCGCAGTTTCAGATCTTTTTTCCACGAACTACCAAACTGTGGAACCAATTCCCTTCTCTGGTGTTCCCATTTAACTACAACATGGGACCAACAAATTCCTGAAAAGCCGGCAACGCCTGGGTGCCTCTGGTGTCCATGGACGGCGGTAATCACTTAACATCAGATGACCCGCCTGCTCGTTTGCTCGCTATTCATTTTAAAAATAAAAAATGTTTGGTGGTACGGAACCTGTTGTGTGCGTTTTTCAAGTTTTTAATATGTAACCCTTTTTTGTGCCTGCCCGTCCCGATGTAATTCAATCTACCAAAATCCAGTAAGGCGTGACATTAAAAATAAAACCACAATTGATCTTTTAAATTCGCTCATGAAACAAGACGTTATTTTAACTTGTATGCATCACCCGAAGTTTGGTAAAACTCCCCCCGATTCATACAAACCATTGATGTCATTGTGATTCATACAGAACTGGGTTTGTTTTGTCCATTCGCATTCTGCGACCGAGCTGTCAGATGTGTGATTCATGGCTCAAGAATTGATGGACCAATGTCGCTGGAGGCGCTAAGTCTATAACACGATGCTAATCACTTCGAAGTGGCGTGTGATCTTTATTCATTACAGGATCATTAACTGGCGCATTAGAGCGTAACAATAGAAAATACTTCAGTTATTGCAAATAACTCTTTTTTTTTAAACTACAATTTTATGATCGCTGACTTTACTTTTAAACGATGTCGAAAATGTTAATACGCGTTTTCTTTTGGGCGTTGTTATACAGTCTTATGTACTGAAATCTATTATTCACAAACCTTTGAGAACATTATGGAAAACTCTCAGAACTCCAGTAGGAATTTTTTGTTTTTCCGGGACTTAAAAAACCTAATTCAACGACAAAAAGCTAGTTAAAATATGCATCGCGATCGTTGCCGCAGTACTAATTCTGTTGCTGGCAATATTTCTGTCTATGGTCTTTATCAATGTTGTTGACGCTACAGCCTGCGATCTAATTGCGTGCTATTGCACCTGCCGTAATCATAACCTTGAATTCCACTGCGAAATGACTGCGGCTAGATACGCACTTGATGATTTATGGTAATGACAGTTAGTGAAAGTGTTGACGTGCGATGGAGTTGAATGGGCCTTTCGTTGCGCGTCCTGGATGATTAATGGAATCTTTTCACGCTCAGAAATTTTTCTGCGTTTCTATTATGTTCAATATCAAGAAAAGTCTTTATCGAGCTCCCTTGAGCGAGCCCCATACTAAAAAAGTTTGATTCTTATATTTTTATCTCAACTAATGAAAGTCGATGAACCTTTCAAAGCGCGCTCCAGAAAGTAATATCAGCTACCTCTGTAAGATTTTCCAGAAAAATCGCCCCTGCTGTCCATTTTACACTACGGTTATGGTCTAACTGTCCGTCAGCGTCAGTGATAGGTATGTATTTCCTTCAAATCAGTTTAAGCAACAGATGTCGACAAATTGCTGATATCGACCTACTTATTAATATACATGGTAGATTAACTTGACGATTCGAAAGCACTTTGTAATACTATTTTATTCTATTCTTGAAGGAAATTTTTGAGAATATTTTTATAATTTTCCGCATAAAATATGCTGCATGCTGCCATAAAAATGCGTTAACTGAAGTCATGACACGACTTCTGTTGACGTGATTAGCATTTATTCGTTGCGCCTGATGCGACTCCACACATCTACCTACTACTTGCGCTTCTTGAGGCCCTTGCGGCTCTTGCGCCCCTTGAGGATCATTGGTTTTAAAAACAAAATAAAAATCGCGATTACCTTCCATCGTTCTTTATGAGATGAATAGACACTGAATAGACGATGAGTGACGCGTTTACGTTAATGATGTATTATGACAAGGTACATTCAACCTTTAATAAAAGTGGATTGAACTCAGGTTCACGAGTAAAATATCTTCTTTAGAAATGATACAGCTGTCAAAGCTACTCGGTGGTTATTCATATTCAGTTTGTTAATTTATACTTTGTTATTTGCTTCTGTCTCTGAACGTTGTAAATTTTTTTTATAACAGAATATTGGCCAAGGCGAACTTGACTTATATTCTCCTCTCCTCTCTAAATAAGCGGAAAGCTTGTGTTAGGAGTGGGTTCAAGAATATGGAGTACGACAATAGCGCAATGGGTAGAGATCAAACCTGCGACCTTTCAGTTTTAGTCCGCACTTTTGCCGTTGGGCTATTGAGGCTTTAATTAGTATATAGCGAGTATATGAGCTAGATCGTAACAATAGGAAGGTATTTGGATTCGTGTTATGAATTTGCTATCGCGATGTAGGATCGCCTGTTGTAGTACGGTTTTGCTTCGGTCATTCTTGTGGTTCGTATAGCGCCATCTAGTTATATAGTAATGAGGTTTTGCTCGATTGATGTGGAGTAGTCACAGTTAGCCTTGGTAATCTGTTACTCTTAGTGCCTTTTTACCTTTGAGGCACACAAAGTCATTGCACTATGATGAGACTAAGGCGGTCGACTACGACAATGTACCTGTTTTTATCAACTCTTGGCAACACTATAAAGACTTAACTATCCATTGCTGGTTATATTATAAATGCGAAAGTGATTTGAACTACAATCACTCAGTAACGAATGCTGTTACAATGATTGCCGCCAATATATACTGACAGTATTCAGAAATACCTATGTTTTTTTTGTGCATTAGTTCTTTGTTTTTTTTTTTTTTTTTTTTAATTTTTCCACTTTTACGTTCGCTGTGGTTTTCCAATTTGTGTTTATGATACGCCGAAACAAGCTTCATTACCATCCGAAAAGGCTCTAACCAAACGTTGGGGAGGTTAATGTTTGTAATTAACAATTCAAATACTGACATTGCGCAACCGGTGTTACGGGAGAGTCATCGCTCGGAACATAGCATGACCGTGCAGTTTTATTTTAACGTTTACATTCGGCTACAAACTAAACATTAATACTTCATAGTTTAGCCACATAATTAAAATGTAACTTTGGCCCTAACTTCGTCCACGGGGAGTTAGATTTTTAAAAATCCTGCGGGTACTTTCTCTTTTTACGTGACAAAATGTAGGTCATGTCACTCCAAGTCCTCCCTTCCAAAAAATCACGTCGACCCGTTATTCCGTTGCTGCGTGATCCTTCGATCATTGATGGATTTTTTATCCTTCGATAAACCAACAAAAGAACAGAACATTTTCAGTCTTATATTATTTTTTAAATAGATATATATAGATATTATTTTTGTGATTATTTTTATTTACTTTGTTTATTTCTGTTCATTACTGTGATTACTCGGTAAACAGATTTCACTTATTTACTTACCTATCAATTCCGTATCAGTGTTTTTGATGGTAGGTATGTTATCTTCACTAAAGTATATTATACGAGTATGTAGGTCCCTAGTTAGTTACTATATATATCCTTCCGGTATTTGTCTTCTCTGCCTATACTTACCTATATTCAAAAATTTTTTAGTTAGTCTGAATAAGAGCAATGAATCACTTAAATATACACTAGGCTTGTAATAGCGCATTTTTATGCTTACAAAACTTTAACTTCCTGCAACATTTCCGCTCCAAGTGATGTAATGTAACGCTATCTTGAACAATCTTGTTATCTAAGAATGGTTATAATGCGGCTAAATGGTTATTTGTTACATACCGTTAGCCATTGTTTAAGTAATACGATCTCTATTTTTTGCTGGGGTTATCACTGGCAACCTAACAAAATTAAAGCATTGAACGATGCTTCATTGTAATAAGTCAATAACTTTAAAGAATTACTGTCTTTTAATTTTTGTTGATTATTACTTTCGTCGAATTTGAATTGACAGCCTTGTAGCAAATGAGCGATTAGGTAGGTATATGTATTTAGATTATAATAATTTTAGTGATATCATATATCATTTAAATATCGTTTGAAATTTTTGTCTGTCTATTTGCCTATTTATATGTAGGTACGGGCTAATTTTCGAAGCTACTGAACCGATTTTGACGGGATTTTCTAAGGGAGGTTGAGAATTATTAGTCTAGACTCCATCATTTAATGCTGAACAAGCTTAGAATTGTTTAAAAAAACTGAAACCTGTTAGAGAATATTCGACCTTATCGCTCTCTGATCTTGATGTTTGGCACAGAGGTAACTTGCATTGCGGAGGTGAATATACATAGACTAAGTACATAATTATAATTTTCATACCAGAAAATCAAAGAGATCCAAAAAAAAATCCTCGTGAAAGAAGTCTCTAGCTTCATCTAGTTTTTACGTAAGTTTTTGTTTTTAGTTTAAAATTACGGTTAGTTTAGTTAGTTTTTGTTTACAGTTTTTTGCCATCAGTCCACCTTCCATGTCGTAACAAATTCTTATTGTTTTTAACGCGTGTTGGCGCAAAAACATAATTTACGCATAATTTTCGCATCGCGTTTCGTTCGGCACTGTTTGTCAACGGGTTATTATTCCAAAAAGTGCGTAAAAACGCAGCGTCGTAATTACCTGCTTACGGGCATTCAGGGCGTAAAACTGAATGCAGAGCGATTGCGTGCGTACTATAGACTATAGCTATGCAAGTGTTCATATATAAATAGGGTTGCCTATTCCAAGTTAAAACCTTACTAATATTATAACAGTGAAAGTGTGTATGTTTGTTGGTTTGTCCTTCAATCACGCCGCAACAAAGCAACGGATCATCTTGGTTTTTTGTATGGGTATAGTTGAGGACCGGGAGAGTGATGCATAGGTACATAGGCTACTTTTTATCCCGGAAAATCAAAGAGATTCCAAAAACTAAATCCACGCGAACGAAGCCGCAAGCATCAACTCGTAGCTAATAAATCCTTTATTGCTTATTAGTACAGAGCGGGGAAACTAAATTAATGTAGTCTATTTTACAGCGAATTCAAGATAAGTAGCTCCTACTTATATAGCTATAGATATCATTAGGTACAACTTACTAAGAACATGAAACAGTAATTGATTAGTACTTAGAATATTTCGATTAGTTTACTTGCATACGTATCACTGACCGAGACTTTGCAAAATTAATTCTCGTAACAAGAAGGGCTGGCTATCCAGCGCGGAAATGCAGCCAGTATTCTTGGCACCATTCCACGCACGCATGATTAATTTGTACAGTAATTAGATTACTAAAAGTTGTATTGTAACATTTTAATTATTGACTAATGTCTAGTCAAAAACTAAAAACGGTCTCTAAAAAAAATTTGTACTTAATTTTTTCTTAATATTTCAGTTAGCTTAGATTTACTGCCCTCTAAATGAAGGATTAAAATTATCTTTCAAAATATTAGACTCGTGATAATTACACCAAAAGAAAATACATAACAAAACACCAGCTGTTCTACAACCCTACGCAGAGGTGTTAAAACTACTTGTTTTAATGCATTTTAAAGCATTTCGCATAATTTACTTCGTGTACCCTCATTATGTCATTACCTTCGATTTTACTTATCAGTCCATTACCGATACGTGATCGGCGAGCCGATTTTATTCATTCAATTCAGTAATCGATTATTTATTAAGTAAAAAAACGCTTAAGCAATTCCGAGTTCGTGATTCCAAGGTTTTCAATTTTTGCCGCGATGACTGTAACTCTCGGATTGTTAAGTGGCCGTTTTTTACCAACAATAATAATTAATTATAACAATTGGTAATTTCGCTTTGTGCTTCACACAACTAAAAGAATACATGTTAAATATATTTGGTTAAGCTATAATGTGTCCTACCATAAGTAAGTACGTATGATGCTGGTGCGATAAAATCACCAAACATTTTTTGAAAGTTGGAACATAAAAGACAATCTTGAATCAAATCTTGTCCATATAATATCTATACTTTGGGTTTCCGATTTCTGAAATACTCAGATGTGTAGACACTTAATTCATACAATCACTATCTCTTATGAGTTATGAGTGTTATGACCTAATTTTTAACCGACTTCCAAAAAAGGGCGAGGTTCTTAATTCGTCGAAATCTTTTTTTTTTTGTAATTTTTATGTATGTTCCTCGATTACTCGAAGTCGCCTGGATCGGTTTGGATGATCCTTTTTTTAATGAATAGTTAATATACATCATCGTATCGATGAAAACTATGATATGATAATAATTTTCAAAGATTACAGTCAGGAAAACGTTGCCTTTCTTGTTCTATCGATGTAATTTAAACTCAAAAGACGCTGCAGAAAACAATCGAAGATGATCTAAATTCTAAGCAATGCGTTTAGCATACGATTGTTATGCTTCAAACAATATTGCCATTCACAATACATGGAAGCACGTGGTATGACGTCATGATATCACACCATCGTGCATAGTGACCACGTGACAACAAATGTGCCTTCCGCGCCATATTTTTCATCACTATACATTGTAAGCCCCACTCAAATAGAGGAGTTATTATTTTGACCGCTTTGTATGTCTATAATTATGTGCATCATCTTATAGCGTTCAAAACGGACTGGATGTAGTTTTTGTATTCAAAAGCGTCTCTAGATGGAGATCGTTTTATGAAAATCTGTTTAGCCATTTGAAAGCGGCTTTATGTGCTAAAGATCTGTATTTTGTGTGATGCATAGGTACATTTGTAATTTGTATTAAGTACTAGGGATATCTAAGAGGCTGATGCCCATTTAACCAATGCTACCTAACTTTTACGGACTAACTAAGGTGACGCTTCCCGTCAATTTCGTTTTTAGGAACCTTAAGATGAAAATGACATTGGGTATTTAGGGACTACCTACGTAAAGAGGACCTTTTACTACCTTACCTACTTAGGGGATAATTAAGATATGGTTGGTGAAAACGGGCCTGATACAACACTATGTTTAGCACATTCATTCCAGGACGCGCCGTTGTTTTGTCCAACACGTGCGTAACCCGGGAGTCGAATGACGTAACTATTGAATCAGCGGCGAGTACGCGATGATCCAATGGTCATCAATCAATACTAACATCGATAATAATTCTGTTTATGAGTAATGTTAAACGACTTTAAGATGTAAGTATGTATCCAAAAAAAATCGCTGATAATTATCAAAATAAATTATAATCGAGTTTGAATGTACGAGATGTAAGAAAATTTTGGAACTTGAATTGCATAGATTTTGACGTAATTTTAATATGTTATGGTAATACTTAAAAAAGTTGACAGCCCCTTTTCAAATGATTAAAATCATATTTTCAGTCGACGAAAATAAAAGGAGGAGGTTCTCAAGTTATTTGATTCATAAGAAAATCCCCATTTTTTACTTTTATGTAATTACTCCAGTTATTACAAAAGTAAATATGACAATTTTTTGGGCTTTGGATGAGATACATAATACTGATTAAATGATTTTTACCAACAGTCTAACTATAGGAAACTATAGGAAAGCTGAGTTTCATTCAGCAGTTAGAACTGTTCAGAGTAAATATGCAAGTACACAGTACTGCAGCAAAAATATTATTTTAGGTCAAAGTTATAAATTCGCCAGTAACATCTTCAGCCTAAAGAAAGCACTGATAAATAAATAATTTTGGATCATTTTACTCTTGGCAAATATTCCATTTAGCTGAGTGTATGGATGTAGTATCTTGAATCGTAAAAGGTTACCTTCACCCCGTATTTATAGAGCTCTCCAAAAAGGTGCCTGAAAGTCCATAAAAGCGATCTTTCAGGCGTATTTTATGTTTAAGACTTTTTGCGACGTATAATTGCATATACTCGTAGTTCATGCATGAAATTCTCTATGTACACTTATTCAAAAAAGATAATATAAAAAACTTAGACCAATATTTCTTGTGAACTGAATATTAATCCCCAAGGTTTAAACCTGCTATATCTTAATAGATAAAGTAGATTAAAACTTTCACAATACTATGTCGCATACCTAATGTATCAAATGGTACAAATCGAAAACCTTGTGGTAAATAAGAAAATAGACCTTTGGTCAACCCAGCCTAATTCATTCAACTTGTAATTTTGTCTTCATTTCTTCCATCCGAGTATTAAATTATTATAGTTTACGATTTCGTCTGTAATCCAATAAAGTAAATGTTTTTTTTTTTCTCATCTGAAGCTTCAACATTTCCAACGTCGATCGGTGAAGACCCTGTTGCAAAATGTTTCTATCATCAATACAACTTTGTGTATCCTATAATTCTAGAGAATTCTCATCGTACATCATAAATTAAAATGATGTCGCGTCACGTTGATGAGTAATTGTCAAGTGGCTGGCGACGATGTGATAAAAACAAAGTGATCTTTACAGTTCCTATGATCTATAACCGGGACGAAATAAAAACGAATATTCAAGACGAGTTGACGGTATAATATTTGCTCAATTCCTTGCAGTAGACTCAACGGTAGATCAAATTTCAGATCTAATAATTACCTCTATAAGAACGTATTTAGTTTGCTGTCGAGATTGTATTGAATATGGTTTATGAGAAAAAGGTCTCGTACGATACAAGTCCTCTAAATAAACCGCGGTTGCTCGGAGAACAAGAACTATGACATTTGAATGTTGAAATGTCCATTTTATTTGTTTTTAATGCCTTTGCCTTGCAATTTATTATGGGATATTCATGAGTTATTTTTAAAGTCTAAACTGCTACGTCTTTCGTCTCTTTAAGGCACTGCACAGGTAGGTTAGTAAAACAAATATTGTAATTGAATCTTTTCTTTCAGTAGCTCTTCGCGAACAAGACAAAGAATCTTTTTCAACTGTAGATTCGTTCTATGCTTTATGGAACATGTGTCTCAAAAGCATCAGGGAGGGGACTAAAATGCAAAAGGTCGACAATTCAAATACCACCCGTTTCACTCATGTCGCATCTAGTTATAGGAGGAAAGTAATAAAAACATGTAAACTTACAATATTATTTTAATAAACGACAACAGAATTGTTAATTTATGAGTTAATTAAAACGCTTTGTGAACAGTTTTCATGAAACCAGACGTTACAATAGAAAATGTTAAAATTGACAAAACCAACAGTTACGCGTTCACAGTCTGATGCGTTTACATTATTGATTTGCAACTCATGCTTCCTGACAACCTGCCCAGATTAGAAAAGCTATTTGAGGACTTTCTAGGAATGTTTCCATTTCCTTACATATAAAAGTCATTGACATTTGCGAAGCTGAGATAGAAATTTCTGTGAGATTATTTAAGTTTAATGAAAAGGAATTTAAAATTATTAATACACAACGGTTTATACTGGAAAATAAGCTGGATAGGAAGCTTATATTCAAATTTTCAAAAACAGACTACTATTAAAGTTCGTCTGTAAACTTTAGATATAGCAACGAATTTGAAAAATTAATATTTATGATTCAAGTACGTAATAAAATGTAAAGCCTCACAGTGAAAATAAAAACAACATTATCGAAGAAAACAATAAAATGAAAACAGAGTTGGTTAAAATACAATACAACATTCAGCTTTCTCTATAATTTTGTTATCATTTATTCAAAAGTTGCGGCAGCCCACTGTGAAATTACAGGCTTGTTACAGAACTTCCTATTTGAGGCAACCAAACTGTATAACGTGAAATTTGTTTATATTCGACTTCCGCTCAAACAATCTCTAACATAGTTTACAATTTCGATATCACTTCAATAGCTTCAATAAATCCGAATTTGGTTTTGCTGATTGAAACTGATTTTCAATGATTTTCCACTACTTATTTCTTATTGTAATTATTTATTTACATTCTAGATCTCATTATTGTTCTGCTGATTTTTCCAAGTTCCTGCATTTTTTCTGTTTTCTTCAATAAAAACAATTATCCATAAGAAAATTTTATTGCTCATGATACTATAGCTTTGCCAGTAACCCAACACCTTGTGGATGGTCATCTCAATTGTCATGCAGTGTCAGATAAGGTGATTATGCTTATTAAAAAAAAGAATAATCGTTTCGTTTCTATTTCTATTTCTATTTCTATTCGTTTGCTCATCGTAACGTAATAACTGCTATATACATATTATCGAATGTGATAAAGTGGCTCTTTATTACCTTCACCCTGTATTTATTTTGATGTTAAAAATCCTCACAATTACAAGCCATCAGAAAAAATAATAAAACCCTGACAACTGCCATGATATACCCCATTTACAAGTTATTTATGACACACATAACATAACCGGCTTAGTAAACAAAGAGTTCAGTATTATACATAATTATAGTTCATTTGTAAAAGGGCGTTTATAAGCGTATTATCTTGTTGTCTACAGTGGAAATGCTAAAGTTGTGGCAATAAATTTTATCGGTCATTATTTTAGATCACCGCTAATTGTAAAATAACTGTTCATATTTATTTCTATAGGCTTCGAAATTTATTTTAATATACTTATCGTTGTTTTTATTGAACCTAAAAATTTGCTTAGTAAGTGTATGAATGCAAAGATTATTATGAAGCAAAGGTTCGGTATGGATTCATCATGAATAAATTTTATAATCCAAGATAAATATCTATAAATGTTATTCTCATCGTTTTCAGATGTAAATATAATCCTTTTAATTATATAAATGAAGTCATCTCCGTTGTTCAGTAGGATGTATCATGAAGTGATAAATGGCAGCTTAATTGTGCTAAAGTTTTTATCCACAACGACTTCGATCAATAAGTAGCATGCTGGCCGATTGGGGAATTAATAAAATGAAGGTAAAACCAAATATGTTTAACTATACCATAAAAACTGAGACGAGCCGCATACTTCTTATTGGAAAATCGAGGCCATAACACTTTATGCCGATGCTTAAATATTACTCCGAATAACTGTCGTTTTTATTTTAAAAATAACTCCTTAAAAATAAATACCATATGCTTCAACGATAAAGGAAAATATCGTGAGAAAACCTACACGCCTGAGAGTCCTCAATGTTCTCACAAGTGTGAAGTCTGCCAATTTTCATTGGGGCAACGCGGTGGACTAAGGCCTATAACCTATAACCCTTCTCTGAGAGGAAACTTGTGGTCAGTAGTGAGCCATTGATGGATTGCTTGATGAACTTCCACTTTATTTAAATAGGTCTCTCTTTATTTTGTTAGAGTAACTTTAACTTAATTATCATCATCCTTATAATTTTGTATTAGTGTACCAACCTCGTTACTTTGACTCAAAGGAATTATGTATAACCCGAGATAACTGAGATTAGCTTTGTGAAAGTCGACAGGAATCCCAAGACCTCAAGTAATATATAAATGAAGTAATCCTAACACGTAACTTTGCTTATCAACAAAACAAATTACAAAGTTCAAAAGTCTTGAACGTAGAAGCTGAATTTCAAATGTTGTGGCCTTTTATTATTATGCTGTTTGCATAAAATATGTAATTTTTTAGCTAAAGACGATATGTTAATTATGTTTCAGAACAAAACAACAATTAACTACGTTCCAACGATGACTAATTTTATGAAGGCCAAAGACGTTCCAATATTATTTATTACCGTATAAAATAACTCCTTTTCAACTTTCCCCGTATTGCCAACCTTATTACGCGAACCTTAAGGATTATTTCATTTCTTTGTTTTCAATTGACATATCATTTAGGTCTTTTTCTACGGCAATGACTCAGAACAGAATTACTGTGCATCTAAAAATAGATGGCATGTAGTTGTAGCCAATGTATTTATTGTGCCGAGAAAAGAATCGCAGTTTATGTAAACCGATACTGAATTTCCAATAAAACATATTCGAGCAAATCCGAAGCATTGTCTACAAATATACCTACTCGTGCATTGTTAATTTGATGTGCTTCAATAAATGTAGAAGGTTACCAATTCTTTAACTAGCCATTATATGGAAGTAAAACTTTATTTTAGTGTTTGATCTTTTCTTTCTTTCTTCTACTGGACAGATCTCTTAACAAAAACCGTTAGGTCTGCTGTGTGTGATGCGTCACTCCCGAATTGTTTGAGCCTTGATGTTACGCAGTATCCGAAACGTCTTCGTTTTTCCAGCCTAGACGAGACTTCACTTTGCCAATTTTGTATTTTGCATTGTTATATTTATAATTTGCTTTGGCAACTCTAATCACTAATACCTTTGCCCTTGTATCATCAATGTAAATATAATCCTGCTAACTCTGTCTAGATCCTTTGAGAACAAATGGTCTAATTCATAGGGACTCTAATGGATTGAGTGAATCTATGGTTTTCGTTACTTTCGCCGTGTTCATCAAATAATTGAATTGAACCTAATCTAATCCGGAGAGTAATCCTAATCTAATCCGGAGAGTATGAAAATGTAGATCGTATTATTTATAAAAATATCTTTCCCTGTAATATTTGATATCGGATTTATTATGAGGCATCTCATTTTCAGGGCATCCCGCTCTCATTCAGTTCCTGCTGTTACAGCATCTGTTTGGTTTATCGTCTCGATGGTTGTTTACGATCGTCTCGAGTTTATTTTAGCCGGAGTATAGGATTGCTGTTGCATGTCCGTCCGCGACTCTAGAGTTTATTACGGAGTAAGGTGAATTATTTATTGGATATGCTGTCGGTAAATCTGATAGTTGATATTATTTTACCTACTTGTTATCGCTACTAATATTGGAAATACGAAAATGTGTTTGTTTGTTGGTTTGGCCAGATCCCGCAGCAAAATAACTACGTGATTCTTTTGGCCTGGAGAGTGAAAAAGGTAATTTTTTACCCGGAAAATCACGGATTTTTAAAAACCTCTACGCTCTCGGATTCGTCGGCAAAAGCTGATTGAAAATATATCAAAAATTACCAAGCTTCCAAGCCAAGGACTTCCTCCAACATCCAGTTTTAGATTTTAGTAATGCCTTAATCATTAAGAATATTAGGGTAGGGACCAATAGAAATATGTAAATTTTATACGTCAATAAATAAATTCTTATTCTTATTCTTCTTATTGTCCGGGATAATCATAGCAGATTTAAAACCTACAACTCACTCGTATTTAAGTAATTTTGATTAAAAATTACAATTTTAATAAATATCACATACATATAGAATGCACCTATGATGCAGAATTTTTCCTCCAAAATGAAATACCAATCAATGAAAGTCATAACAGAATATGGCCAGTTTATCACGTAGTAAGTAGGGGGCGCATTCCCCTTACAGAAACACTTATACACCCTATCAAATGGCAGGGAGTAACACAAGATCTTTGTTACTTGAGTTAAGGACTCTACCGACAAAAAATTCTATACATTTACAAGTACGCCCTTAAAAATCACGCGAAGTATACGTAAGGGCATTTCTCTAATGTAGGGTAAAATATATCGTCTAGTTATGTATTTTATACCCTTGCACATAGGGGTTAGTATTAAAGTGGCAGGGGCCTAAAAGACTACTGGAAATACTAAGATGATAATTAATAATTGAGCTCGGTGTATAATTAAAATAAAACAAGATTCCGTGATGAATTATATACCCATACCTTTCAATTCGTACTGAACATTTTTGTGCATTTTATCTCGAGATTCAAAGGGTGTTAATATTTTTTCGCTAACAGGCACCCAACTGTGCTTGGTCCCCTTTTTAACCCGTAACCTGATGTTTTGACCTGAGTAAGGTCACATGTGTGTGTGTCTGGTGTGTTCTGTTGTTTGTGTCTATGTGTTGAAATAATGGCTGACGCGTCACCGTCACACAATTGCCTCTTCTTTATTTACTTATTGACATAGAAACACTATATCAAGATTTGGTGGAGCCAAAGTTTCAATGTCAATGTAGAGGCTACAATAACCTCAGTGCAGTATATTGTTTTGGGGTCTATATTGCTCACTCATATCATACCCGATTATGTGGTATGTTCATATTTTACTCGTATATAGGTAGGTTTCTCGCTACAAAACTCACTCAAAGGCAGCGAGCACGTTTTTGTACTAACGCCAATAAATGTCTTTCTCATTTTATCGTACTTACTTTATTTTTAATTTTATGTCCCAAAATATTTAACATAGATGGCGTCAAAAATGCAAAATTGCCGAACGCGCAGTTACATCTAGAAAAAGAAGCTTAAAATCTTAATACTAGAAAACCGTACATTTATCTTTATAATTCTTGTATTTAAAAAGAGCTGGCAGCATAATTTGCAGCCGACGAGTGCAAGCATTATGCTGTAAGCGTTTCGCTATTCACAAATGCCTGCGATTCAGAGTCTCTACCTCGCTTCGAGTTTAAAGAACGCTCGCATTTGTTAACAGCTGTCGTTGCTACAGTTCGTGTATCGCCATAAAAATGGAGCAGAAGAATGTCGCATCTCGTCCTTTTTATTTTACTTCACGGCATACAATGCTTTGTGTGATTTTCTATAGGAGGTTTGTAAGCTCTAGCCGACAAGAAATAATATGTAAATTGATTTGAGTATTAAAGTTGGTTTAATACTCAAAGTGTAGATGTTATTATTTTAATTGGTTACCCGTAGTTTCTCTGTATTGTCGCATTATTTTCTAACTTTAATTTTAAGGTTTTGTAACGCATCTCGTTCTTTTATTTTACTTCACTGTATACAACGCTTTGTGTAATTTTCTGTGGGAGGTTTCTATTGTAGGGTGCTGTGTAGTCGACTAGAAATATTATGTAAGTAAATATTATTATTTTAGTTTACTACAAATATTATAGTCGCTTTATATTAGCACTTTTTTATGACTTAAAATTTTTTCTAGCTTTTATTTTAAGTTTTCGTAAATAATTACCATTGCCTCACTTCAATATGATGATGATTGGTTTAATGAATTCGTATCACGATTCAATATTTAGTAAGAGTTCCGACTAAAACATGTATCGTGGTACGTACTCGTATACATCATAAAGTTAGCCACTTTAAAAATTCACATCTAAAGGTCTCGATCAATATTCAGCGCTCGTGATAGAGCTATTTGCCCCGTTTCATATGAAACCAGAGAGCATTAACACATTTCTATAAAGCCCAGTCACGACACAATAGTTTTCATGCCAACACTTGACCCATTGGGGCTAAAAACGTAACCCCGCTGTTAGCGGACGCTGCTTTGTAGTTTAGCAATCATTCAGTTTGTTAACGCCTTTGTTTGTGACTATCCGCTACCGCCATACACATAAAATCACTAAAGTTAGCGGAAAGCAGATTGACTGTCTCGTAGGTCTAGTTTTCTCGTAGCTTTGTATAACTATTATGAGATTGGCCGACGTGCGACGGGGCTGATAGGTCCGGAGAACATTACTTATTAATACACACTCCGCATAATTATTACTATTGGAAAAAGTGTATACGCAAGCGAATTTTATAGTTAATCATTCCATTTAAATCAAACACTGAAATGCGAGTTGGCCATGCATAATAAGACGCTACATGCGGTGCTCATTTTCTCGCTAGGTTTTCATACTCTGAACAAAGACAATGGCTTCCTAACTGTACGATATTTAAGCCGTGTACTGCACACAACAGAATCGATTGATTGCCGATTGTATGGAGATTTAGTAGGCAAATGCAAGTGCGAATAGTATTTGTTGTATTTGTAATAATATCCACCTAACCGGTTTCGGCTTTAGCGTTTAGGCTTTAAATAAAGTCTGAAGTGACATTTATTGCAGCTCTTTTTGGCAATGACCGGCGTAATGTGCACATTATACGCCGGTCAACCATTTAGACACAATATTGCAGAAAAGACGTACTTTATACAATTATTTATGATCCGATCTACCGAGAGTACCGAGTACAGAATATACTCGTAACACATGAATAAAAAAGAGAATGAAGATAAAGCTTCATACTACTGATACTACTACTTAAACTATTCGGCATCTATGTGCGTGTCCATCACGCTGCGATTAGACAAAATCGGTTTACTCCGGGTCGACCAGTGCATAAGCTAGATCCGTGTGACGCGCGCTGTTTAATTTTCGCACCACGTTTTTTATCGTATTTTTAAAAAATTCTATTAAGTAAGTATAACTTTACTATAATAACCGACAGATTAGATTATTTATGCTGAGTCTAATCTAACCGATATGACTAATCCAACTAACAAAAAAAAATCGAAACATGATACTTAAGGATACTGTTGACCCAGGATATGGATAAGGGTTTTTTTTGTATTGTTTTGGTGAGGTAAATACAAATTAATTGAGGAAACATAAAGTAGAAGTGTTTGTTTCTTTTATACGAGTAGTTATTAGCCAACGACAAGTTAGAGTCAATGTTACTTTGCGTAACTCATTTAGTTAATTGATTTGGCTCGGTTTTTAATGGGCTCGGAAAAATTTTGAAAAATAATAATGGAAACTGGTATATACATAAACTGTTAATACAGCTGCATTAAAAAAATATTATGCGAGAAGGTGGTTCTGTTATACCCAACCCAATATTTCATAATAGCCAACGTCAAACGTTATCTAGGTTGAAAATTGCCGACCTACGACAATCGTGCGGTCGTTCACCCCAATCCACTCGTCAATCCCGCACCCCAGAGAGGCTTCCCAGAGATAAAACTTGCACAAAGCGTCTGAAGCACCCTTTGATGCTGCACCGTCTATTTTTTAAGTGGAAAGATGTATTTTTCATCGCTGCATTTTTAATCCATCGCTGCGACGTCTCGAGTAGCGAAACGTGGTAACTATTTTTTTTTTTAGTTTTCATTTCGCAAACGCGGCGCGAATTTTGTATGCAGCAGGTAATGAATGGATTTTGCAAACGGGGGAATGGTTTAACTGCCGCGATGAATTCAGTGCGCTCGTTAAAATTATTCGCTTTTAGGTTTTGCGCAAAGTATTTATATGTAATTATTTACACAGTCAAATGATTTTTGTATGGCATAGAATTGCCGTATATCTAAAATTAAGAAAAACTTGTTTGTTGCGAATGTTTTTTATTCTTTGAAGTTTTTATTCGATGATAAATTAGTTCTTAACTGCGACTTTAAGCTGTAATAAGCACAATAAGCAGAGTCTTAGGTGAAAGCAGGTTTGGTAGAGCTATCTGTAGTTGTGAATGGAAATATTAGACTCGATAAAACTGAATGATACCCTAGATTTTATAGATAAATGTAATGTGATATGGTGCGATTTTAATGTCACTAAACTAAGCTAATTATTTATTGGACGAGGTATAACTTTATTTGCGTTTGCAGCGCAATAAAAAAAGTGACGAAGAGCTATTACTGAACTGCTATAAAACGTGCTTGTCACAGTGACTTATGTATACAGCTTCCGTTCTATTTACACACATACTGAACGGACGCCTAATGAATTCATCCCGTATACACCTCGAGATCTAAGATATGCGTGTCCATGCCCTAAGCGAGACTGCCAATGATACGCACCATGGTTTGCAGAATAATTTACTTTATTGTCATAATTAGAAGGGTCATATGGACCGCAAGTAACTGGTGCGAAAGTCTAGTAATTATGCATCAGTGATAAGGGAAAATAAATCTTAAAGCAATGCAATAGTGCTTCGGCGGTAATCGTTTTAAGTTCGGAACGAGACAGTAGCGCCGGTCGAATGGTTTATTATGGAGGCATTGATTGAAAATGAACTATGAGATTTTGAGATAGATGGGGAATGAGTGTCGGCTCAGGGACGACTAATTGACATTTTGGTTCACGTTAAGATAGATTGATGATAACAAATAGCTCGTTAAGATTTTCGTTATCCGGTCAACTTTAGTTAATTTTTAATTAATCGTATTTTAATGTACCCATTTATGGAAGATAAAAACGGACGATATCGACGACAGTAGGTAAATATTTTTTGACAAAATGAAATGAAAATTGAATTTACTTATATTGAAAAAAAAAAAACATACGGATATATTTTTTTAAGGAGGTCTTAATATTCGGGCACATTAACTCTATTTAAATTTTCATTTTATTGCTGTATAAAGCAAAACTTATTTTCAAGTTATCACTATTTATATCCGGTCATAATGGCAGGTCGCCGCGCCGTGCCTAATTAAAGACATTCTAAAATGAACAAATTCTATATATTTCATGTTATCCATACTTTGACAGGTTTAATTAACAAGAAACTTGGTAATAACGTAATTTCCAAATTGACACGACCGACTTTTATAAAGCCACGAGCCAATTCTAGTTGGATCTAGAATACATAAATAAGTCTATAAAATTCCCACAAAGTCATGAAGTTTGCTTCTCACATTATTGTTATCTTGAATTGTAAAACAATTTAAATCTTATGAATATTATTGTTTCCCAAGCCATCCTTGTACTAGGAGATCGTTACAAACTTTGGCTATATTATGAGACAAGTTAAGGAGATGGTCAAAAATCGTTATTTTCCTGCATAAAATGTAGCCCTGGGTAATCGTTATTTTTCGGCGTAAAATGTTAATCCTGGGTACGAGCTATCTCCATTCCAAATTTCAGCTCAATCGGTCTATTCATTGTGGCGTAAAGAAGTAACAAACTTCCATCCATCCATACATCCATCCTCATAAGTTTTCACATTTATAATATTAGTAGGACCTTACTTATCCTAATTAGTAGGATAAATCCACTTTTTCCATTGGGGATTTTTGATTACAAAGGTGCAATAAGTTCAAAGATTGAACGCGATATCAGAAAACCCTGTTAAATATGCAAAGAGGCCGATGATAAATCGTAAGGGCGTTTAATACACGGCACGTCCCGGCTTCCGGTGCGCCGGCGCCGGCCCGCGGCGCTCGCGTTGTTCTCACGACGCATACGCCTCAAAATCACTGTTTGTTTGTATTCTGCTTTAAAGAACTTTGATTTTCTCTCCTCTCATATAAACAGGCATTACAACACGTGGAGCAGTGATTGCCTAGTGTTAGGACTCACTCTTAGAACCTCTGACTTCTCGGAGTTATGATTATGACGTGCTTTAACGGTGAAGGAAAAAATCGCTAGAAAACCTACACGCCTGAGAGTTTTCCATAATGTTCACAAAGGTGTGTGACGTCTACCAATTCGCAGTGGGGCAACAAGAGAGGAGAACTGGGAGTAGTTTTTTATTTTTTTTTAAATATAAATAGCGGGCAAGCCGCCCATGAAGTATCAGTACCAGTACCCTTGTAGTACCAGTTGGGTTGTTCATGATTTTATAACATGTAGATACCTCGCTGGAATGCGAGCCCCTTCCTGCCATCCTGCGCGATGTCCCGCGCCTGTCTTATGCCCTTAGTACCGATAGCATATATGCTACACAAGTATAGAAGATTCACACCGCAAAATCATTTAAATAAATAGCGACTCTTGCACAGGGCGCATAGAGCTAACCTGCTGCTAAAAAAAATATATTGAATTTAAAGTAGGCATAAATATTAAATACCTACTTTATTGATTACTTGAAAATGATAACGAATTAAAAAAAATAATCTTTTATTTAACAAGAACTACTGTGCAATGCGCTAAATTAATTTTCTAGATTTACTTGTCGGAAATCATTAGGACTTGTTTACTTTTGATGTCTGACATAAAGGTTAGTACGTTAGTAGCTATACCAGCTGTCTGTTCTGGATTAAATATTAAAATCAAAATGAATTTAAATATTATTAAGTAATACATTAATAAACAAATAAGTGAACTAGATCGTTATCCTATTCGTAGCCTAAGTGCTTAAATAAATAATGTTTATAAAATAATCAAACAATGGTTGATTTGAGCCGTACAGAAAAATTACAGAATTAAAGATAAAGGTTCAATAAATGTTTTTACTGCAACAAATTTGTATTTTTGGCAACCCCCTATTATAAAAAAAATCCTCAAAGAGTACCAACTTTTGACATACTTGTTGTAAATGTTCTCCAAAACGGCACAAGATTTTTAATTAATTCTTGCACACAACAAAATTGTTATTTTTATTTGAGAGTTTTACTTTTATTCTGTACTAGCTGTCCCCTCGCGACTTCGTCCGCGTGGAATTAGGTTCTTTGAAAATCCCGTGCGGACTCCTGATTTTGTCCGAATAAAAGTAACCTATAACACACTGTCTGCAACCATACCCATCAAAGAATCACGTAGATCCGTTGCTCGATATTAACTTGAAAAATTATGGAATTTCATACAAACATTCAACCCCCATTCAACCCCTTTGGGAGTAGAATTTTTGAAAACCGTGAAACACGTCCTTTTTTATTTTTAACTGAAAGCCCAAATACCGAATTTCATGGGTATAACTTGAAAAATGACGGACTTTCATACAAACTTTAATCCCCCCCATTTAACTCCCTTTGGGGATGGAATTTCGAAAAATGTAAAATACGTAATTCTTTATTTTTGATCAAGAGCCAAAATATCAAGTTTCATAAACATAACTTGAAAAATAACTTGAAGAACGAAGGACTATCATACAAACATTCAACCCCTATTTAATCCCTTAGGGGGTAGAATTTTTAAAAACTGTGAAACACTTACTTTTTTGTTTTCAATTTAAAGCCTAAATACCGAATTTTATGGGTATAGCTTGAAAAATGACGGAGTTTCATACAAACTTTAACCCCCTTTTTACCCCCTTGGGGGGAGAATTTAAAAAAAATGTAAAATACGTAATTCTTTATTTTTAATCAAGAGCCAAAATATCAAGTTTCATAAACGTAACTTGAAAAATAACTTGAAGAACGAAGGACTATTATACAAACATTCAACCCCTATTTAACCCCTTAGGGGGTAGAATTTTTAAAAACTGTGAAACACGTACTTTTTTGTTTTCAATTTAAAGCCTAAATACCGAATTTCATGAGTATAACTCGAAAAATGACGGAGTTTCATACAAACTTTAACCCCCCTTTTTACCCCCTTGGGGGGCGAATTTCGAAAAATCCTTTCTTAGTGCTCGCCTACGTCATAAAAGGAACCTACTGTCAAAATTTCAAGTTTCTAACTTCAGTGGTTTAGGCTGTGCGTTGATCGTCAGTCAGTCAGTCAGTCAGTCAGTCAGTCAGTCAGGACAAGCCTTTTTATATAATTATAGATTACATTCGTGTAAAGTAATTTTTTCGCGTAATTCAACTAAATCTGCGCGAGCGTGCTTGCTCCGTCGCCCTGTAAAGCCATCAAACTCATTCACGCTTCTTAAAGCCTTAAACGTGTTTTCAGTTGATCGAATAATATCGGAAATCGCTATCACTTATCACCGTTGGTCTCATGACTTTAATCGCTGCAGAAAGCGTAATTCAATTATCGCCCGATCTATCTATTCAATACTTTCCTCGTATCCTTTTGATCGAGAAAGTAAAATAATCGGGTCGCGAGAAAGTGTCGCTCCATATACCCGAGCTCTTAGGAGATTATCTGTGCCGCTAAGTGGAAGTGTTGTTTTATATCGGTAATTCACTGCTGCAACAAAACTAAAAAAAAAAATAAAGAAATTCCAGTCACAATTGTACATATTGCTTTAGACTTGTCTGAGAACCTCCTCCGAAGCGATAACCATACGAAGCAAATAAAAAAACTTCAAAATCAGCCCAATAGCTTTAAAAAAAATGGTCGGTCAGTACACACATTCAAATTTAGAGTGAAGCAGCACTATCTCTCGTTATGTGTTACTTAGTTATGTATATTTATGTAGGTATGTATTATATTATTTATGTATTATGTGTATTTATGTATTCATATGTATTTATGTATCTTCGTGTTTATGTAGTTTATTATTTATTTATATTATATAGTAGGTATTATAGTATATGTAGTGATGTACATTTTTGACCTATACCACTCTATAATTTCACCTTACTCACTTTCAAGGGAAGCTGGAAGAAATTTCTTTTTTAGAGATAAGCTTCACCTATGTATACTTCTTCTAATATATCTTCTTTTGTAAATATTTATATGTACATAAAAAATAAAAATAAATAAAATAAAATAATAATTAAAAAAAACTTACACCACCCTTTGTGGCCCATAGAGATAAAAATTTGTAAGAACTTATCCAAAAGTGAAAAACCATAATATAGTAATTTTAGTAGACCTTTTTTTTTAGGAAATATATTCACTCTTTCATCTCAACCCATCGCTGGTCCACAATTGAGCACGGTTCTCTCGAATAGGACTTCACAAACCTTTGAGAACCTTACGGAGAACATTCGGGCGTTCAGGTTTCCTCACGATGTTTTGCTTCACTTATAGCGGTGAAAAGTATTTTACTACACCCTTATATTCAGGAAAATGGTATTAAAAACGCACAAACAGCGTCATAAATGTAATGTCGTGTGTCGTATTGTGAGCGACACACACACATTCATAACTCGGGCTAAATCCGAGTCGGGCCGCAAAGTGGAGGGACTCTTAAATGAATCTTCTATACTACGAGTATGTGTGAAAATGCTGACGTCTCTACATTATCATTATTAACAAAATATTTTTTTTTTTGTCAACAGGTAAGAGGCCAGAAAATTAATATGAATGGTGAGAACATCCTTGGTTTGACATTATTTCATTATTGTTTAAATATTCCGCTCCCAGAGATTTGATTGTCTTCATTCATACATTTCAAAATTAAGGGCAGTAATAATAATCATTTCGTTATTTGTTCTTCACCTACATTCTCGTATACGATTGTTGGCGATTGACTTGAGACTAGACAACTATTGCAAGAGCCTGTGATAAAGAAGACAATACATTATAAGTTAATTGTTATTAATCAAGTGCCCAAAGTATTGCCAAGATTTTTTGAACGGAAATCGTTAATCTAATTATTTATGGAGAAAATTAAGCCAAGTAGATATTTTAAATGCGAACGTGTGTTTGTTTGTTGGTCTGTCTTTCAATCACGCAGTTAAGGAGCGACGGATCGTTGCAATTTTTTGCAGAGGTATAATTGAGGACCTGGAGAGTGATATAGGAAATTTAAAAACAGTTAAAAAGCCTAAATCCACGTGGATGATGTCGCGTGCAAAAGTTTAAACAACCTCAATAGCGCAATGGTTCAAGGCGCGGATTGAAAAACGACAGGTCGCTGGTTCAAACCGCACCCTATGACTAGATTAATGCTTAATTGGAGAGGAAAGGGGACTTTTGTTCATGTTCAACGTGGGTCTTTTTAAAAACTAAAAATAAGCTAGTAGGTTATATTCGTACCGACCGACATAAACATTCGCATACAAGGAAGAAGCGCCGCCGCCGCCGCGTCTGCGCAACACCCTATATTTAACCACTCAAGGGTTTCCTGCTCAAAATGTTTATTAATTTATATTTATGTAAAACCATGTTTGTTTACACCCACACCACGTGGCGGGGCAATGAACTCTACTATGATATTTTTACGTATTTTCTTTTTCCAAAATGAACAGATTTATGATGCGTTCTTGTTTTGAAATTGCTATTCCTTAGAAACTTGCTGGACGGATTCCCAATGACTGGAAATACTGTGTTTTCACTAAGATATTTCATATTTTTTGTTAACAATTAGATAGCTTTTTAATTATGTATACTTAAGTCAACTAGTCACCCACACAGAAGTATAACTGAATAGGAACAACGATAGACAGTAAATATCACAGTCGAATCATTACAGTCGGTACGCGTTGAAAGCGTGAGAATCTTAATTATAGGAATGATTCCAAAATCAAGATTTCTATTTCTTGCAACGATATTACGATTAAGTATAGTACTTACCTACTGTGTGGTCGAAATTGCCTCGTACTTTTCTATTCAAATTGTCCTCTCCCACAAAATTGCTACAATCACAATCAGGTTTTTGTAAATTTATATCTTACGCAAATGGTATTAGAGTTGTTTTTACTTTGAATCTTTGCTAATTAATCCTAAATGTAGTAATTATACTACATTTACTGTATTTTACGGTGAGCGATTCTATTATGAAACTGTCTGCGAATTTGCTGTTTTAATTGAATTTGACAAGTGTTGATTCATTCCTTTGTAATATTTTTCTTCTTGTGTTTTGTACATTTTGAGTTTCGTACAATTTGCGTTTTGTACATTTTGCGTAGTATTGTACGTTTTCCCATCAAGGGATCACTACGCAGTCTCTTCTCAGAGTTTGAATGTTGCCTGTCAATTGTGGTATTAGCTGCCCACCACCACTGCCCTAGATCATTGACCATGGATATAAGCGGCGCAAGACCACAGCGCGTACAAGTCCAAAAGACTTATGTATGTTAAGCAGCCTATAGGTACATATATCGGTTAGCGATGAGGACGTGGACGTCATTAAGGAGATCTTGGCAGTAGTCAACTCTCGTTGAATTTTTTCTTAAATTAAAAGTTAATTAAGAAAATTGTTATAGTTCATAGTGATTTCGCAAAATTAGCAGACAAAGAATTTATTACGAAACCGTCTGGGAAATCAGTCTCAGTTAAGATATACTTGAACTGAAGGTGTTAAAAAGTATTAACAAATATTATAAAAACCTAGTCAATGGTTAATACAGGAAGCACTTGCCCGTAACCGTTACGTTGTTGAGGGGGGCCCAAAAATTATGCAGGTGAAACCGACTGGCCTATTTCGTAATAATATTTTTGATATGAAGTGTAGGTGTATGTATAAGTTATGAGTGATTTTTGTTTTTATATCTAAGCAGTTATCCAAATAAAAGGTAAGTAACATCAGGAAGAGATTTTATGATTTCTCTTTAGAACCAGCACATTCGAATACAAAAATAGTTTTTAATTGTTTTAATTGTACGGACCTTAAACAAGCTCATAAAAAATTAGCTCTTGGAAAATTTTACATAATTATATGTAAATTTTGCTACAAGTACACTAAATTAACCTTGTTAACTAACACAATAAATAAACTAACATAATAATGTACCTACGGGTACAAAAACTCGAGTTATATTTTTAAAACATTAAGAAAATATATTCCTCCTTTCTACAAGCGGTGTATGGTTTTCCTATTCTATTAGCTCCAGAAATGATTAGCAAAAGATCAGGCAATGGTCGTATATGTATAAGGAATGTTGCATATTTACTCGACATTTCACGAGCATTTAGCGTCTGAACAACTACAGTATTTCACACCTCGGAGAAGGCGAAAGACTTACATTCGAAGCACGTTTATAGCGGCAATTTGTTATGGTGCTACGAACTACGATGAACGATGGATATTTTAAGCACTTTAAGTGTTATATACAGGTTTCTAAGGCAAATTATCTTAAGGTAACAGGCCCACGTCCACTACTTCGTCCGCGTAGATTTGACTTTTCGAAAAATATTTTTTCATCCTAATTTACCTTCCAGCCCTTTTCGCCCTTTAGGGAATTTCAGAAAATCCTTCTTTATGGTAAAAATGTATTTTTAACGTGTTTTTAAAATTCTTATTAAAAATATTTGTCTCTTACAAAAATAAAAATATTTGCATTTTTTAATGAAAAAAAAATTGGTTAGTAAGTCTTGTTAAAAGTTGTTGAATAAAAATTGTTTAGAATTATATACTTACAGATATTACCCGTGGAAGGATGTTGGCACTTTAAAAAATTAACCTTGAATAATCACTACTGTTCAAACAACTTATATAATCTTTCAAACGACTTATAAATTAGTCTTGGGAAATCTGATACCCTTGTACCTATTACTCGAGATAAAATCGTCTTTAAAAAAAAAGAAGGTATCAAGACATCGATAAAATTTATTAGATTTTTTTCATCGACTCCATTAGCATTCTCCATCGATGAGATAAATGCGTGTATCTGTGAATCATGAGAAGAGGTGTCAATGAACTGCGCACAATGGTTTTACGATCGAAGACGTTTCATTCAGTTTTTTATAGCTCTTAGTTTGTACTACAGAATTGTGATTCTATTTGTGTATATGATGGTAATTTGTTTTTTTTTTTTTTTGCTGGTAATAATAAGCATTTCTTTTCTGAGCACAAGCACAATAAAATTATTTTTTATTTCATGTAGCCAGAAATCTGCATGTAGGCCATCTTGTGGCTCTTAATATGACAAGTCAAGACTATAGTCCAGTTCAAAACGCAGAGTCTGATGAGAAGAACCTGCAAAAAAGTCAGATCGACTACCTACTGTCAAACAGTGCATATGTTACCGGCCAAACCCGATTTTCAGGACAAACTAGTTTTGCCTAGGCTAAACTAGTTCTTCCTATACGCGATAACTGATATAGGTCGAACATTACCTAAAACGAAATGCAAACGCCCCGACTCCAAGCAGTCCTGTCTGCCCTGCCCCTAGGTTTTTTTAAGCGCGTAGACAGAAGCTCGCGAAGGGGCGACGGAGCGAGTCTTCTGTCGTAGCCCATTTGGTTTGTTAATTACTATTTAAAAAATGGTTCATCCTATCGCGCATAGGAAGAACTAGTTTAGCCTAGGCAAAACTAGTTTGTCCTGAAATCGGGTTTGGCTGGTAACACATATATCGCTTTACCGTTTAGCTACGGACTAAAGAAACAAAACATAACTTAAACCAAACAGTCTCCAAAGACAAACTGATACATTTATACTACATAGCAAAACTGTAATTTTCTTGATATTTAGAAGTCATAATGCCCGGCCACTTATTAAGATCCGAAAAGTTGTTATTAGATAAAGTGCGAGTAAATATTTATGACGTAATTTATTTACCTGTAAGCAATTTTGAATGCCACCTGTCAATTTAACTGTCACACCTCACAGCTATCTGGTGGCAGTTATCAGTTATCAGGGAACGATCAAAATATGAACTCATAATTTACCTGAATGTTCGATTCTATCTATGACTTTTATCATCGAGCTTGGCCAGTTCGATTGGACCTTTAATTTGAGTCCAATTAGATATTTCCAAATACGTAGGGCCACTTATCCACAAGCCACAAGTCTGGTTAGGAGTCTAGACCTCTCACTAAGTGCCTAGGTGCAAGGTAGGCACTAATTAAAGACCTACACTGACTAAAATAATTAATTCTTTTACCAATCTTTTGCTAAGTTCCTAAGTATCCACACACACTATTCTCTATCTCGAATCGACCTAGTAAACTCTTACTTGATGACAAGTTGTCTCTTGAATGCGATCACTGACAAGTTAACAATGCACGGTGACGATGTTAACTAATCTAATTAAAAACTTTGTCAAACGTCATAAACATATCTTTGAAAATTTTAATTAGTTTATTTCATAATAATTTAAAATCGTTATCAAACTTAAAATTTAAGAACAATATCTGCTTATCTAACAAGACATTGCGTGCGAGAGAAAAACCTATCGTGCTTGTAATAATTTCACAGAATTCGATACGTTTACGGCGAATTTACGAGAAACATTTATTTGCAATGCACTGGAGTGTATGCGAAGTAAATGTGTAAACAAATCGGAATCGAGGATTTATGATCGATTAAAATTTATGGTCAGTATCGATTTTATAGAGGCGTTAAAATCTATGAGTTTGTGCAGTGACGATGGAGCGGTTGTATAATAAACGATGCTAAACAGCACCACTGAATAACTGTTATCTGTTAAATGATTACTCTTCCTATAATCTCTTTATTAATGACTATACGTTAAAACTTGTATATGTTTTCAATACAACTTTTTGTAAACCAGTAAACATAATATTATTGTGAAATAAAATGTACATTGAATAGAAAATAAAGCTTTTGCCTGCGACATCGCGCGTGTGGAGTTAGGTTTTTAACATCCTGAGGGAAATCTCAAAATCCTCAACTACAGTTGTGCTAAAACTCAAAGACAAAACAGTAAACAAACCCACTTTCGTATCTCAAGTGTTTGTTAAAAGAAAACACAATCATGCCAAAAAGTCTCAACTCTAAATTGTTTATTTTGTTCGCAGCTTTTGTCCAAAACTTCAGAAATCTCTCAATTTTCTGAGGCTGACATTTATAATGTGTGCTCTGACTAGGGTCAGACTTGATGTAGAGTTAAAACGAGACACACTTATGTCCCTGAAATAAATCTGTCTCGTTTTAGCTCTATCTTAAGTCTGAACAGAGAGATAGTGCAGTCTATAGATCTCAGGATAAGAACAATCTCTTTTCCTAAAGTTTAACCCGTACAGTAGCCCTTCACAGATATAATGATTGTAATCTGTAGGCATAGTGTATCTGAAAGTGTAACTTTACACCTACTGGACCCTGAATCGATCAGCGAGCCAAACGACAATGGCGTTCTTGTACCAGCTACCGGTACAAGCTCTCTCCTAATTAATTAATAGCTAGAAAGCGGCTATGTGAGGTGTAACAAAATTAATTTACATAGTCGGAAATAAATTTTAATAATTAATCCTAGTACAATTTAAATAACTTTAATTGCTGGATTAAAAAGATAAGTGAGCTGGATAGTGGATATACTTAAAACACAACACCTGATTCGACGATACTGATCGCGTTTTGAGGCCTTTAGCCTTAGACCATTCGTTGGGTTGAATGGTCTAAGCCTTTAGTGTGCTAAAGAAGCTGCTGCTGTAGATCACTGCTGTAGAATCCGTGGCATTGGAGTCAAAAGCACACAGGCGTTAAATAAAAAGAACAAAAGGAATGGTCACGACAATAAAGAAGATACTTATATCATTGTTAACCGTTAGGAACTTGAAGATAAAATAAAAAAAAAATATTTCGGTAGGTCATTTAAATGAAATCGGCGACACTTAAGACTATTGTTATCTAATCTCAAAACCATTTTATAATAAGCGCGTACGAGTACAGGAAATAATTTGAGATACAAAAGCGTTACACTGACCGATCGATCCTCTTTATTCTTTTCGCGGCAAGCAATTACCGCTTTAAACAGTGTAAGGCCCATTGGAAGCAGAACTTTTTGTCACAAACGAGAAACTTTAACGGCTATTAACAGTCGGAAACGGTCCGTGTAGGGCAAGGCCCGACATGTGACGCGACGTCCGACCCACTTTCCTGCGACAGTGGAAAACGATTCGCACTCGAGACACACTGACCAGCGCAAAAAGGTTATGTGAAGTCAAGTGGAAACGCGTATCACATGGTAGAATTTGTAACGCATAGTAGCGGCCTTTTGTGGCGCATTCCGATCGATTTATAATGTCTCATTTCTCGCTAACAGACAGATACCTTCCGAATGTGTGGCGTGAGAGAATACTTTTTTTTAACAAGATGAAGCCTCAATAGCCCAACGGTTAAAGGTGCGGACTTAACACTGCAAGATCGCAGGTTTTTCAATAAAAAACGCAATTACGAACGAACGAAAAAAATAAGTCGGCGATCATGGCTCGATATGTTTGTATGACTTTTTGGATACTGCACTAAGTAATTTTCTGAGATATCATGCATTCATCACTCACGGTTAATGGAATTGACGTATGCAGAAACTATTGTTTAATGACCCCAAGCCGTAGCACCTGCTTCGACTACTGATGCTGGACTGCACTTGGAAAGATATGTATCTCGCTTGTTAAAATTTAGCTTGATGTCCACTCGAACATGTACTGGATGCGGGGAATTTACAAATGATGCGTTCAAAATTTCAAGTTTGTTGTTTCGGTTCAGCTTATACTACATATAGATAGACTACCTACTTGTTGTGTTGCGATCGATTTGTAAGAACTTGTTTCAGATTTTTAATGGTTGCGATGGCGCCGCCAGTTCGTCGCCAAATGAGCCCACTTTCTGTGCAAATATAATGCATGATATGTACATAATATATAATATGTATGCGAAGCTTTAATAAAAACTATAGCTAATGCTCGCGACTTCGTTCGCGTGTAGTTGTGGCTTGATTTAGTTACATACATCCATCCCTCCATACACCTAAACTTTAGCATTTATAATATTAGTAGAATGGCTGCGAATATAATGAAGAACTTCATGTTCGTCTCGAGCCATCGCTACACATACACACGCGCACTCACCCAAACACACATACACACACAGACACACACACACACACACACACACACACACACACACACACACACACACACACACACACACACACACACACACACACGCACACACACACAAACGCACACATACACACACACGCGCGCACACACACAAACGCACACATACACACACACTAAAATACACTAAAATACTATTATCATGGAATTCCGCAAAGTAATGCCTGCTTCTAACCAACATATCGGTGTAGTTACGAGTAGGTACATTATAATCAAATTACTGATAATATCTGCTACTTTACCTAATCAGTTGAGATATAGTCGCGTTTTCTACTATGTCCGAATTAATATTAATTCAGTGCACTAGGTACTAGTACTATTAAGGTGAATTTAATGAACACAAAATAGTCACGTGCACAGTTTCACTAGAAACCTGGCACCTGGTGTAGACCCTAGCCTCTGTCACTATATTTATCAATCAGACCTCAAGTGAACTTGCCACTTGCAGCCACCGGACAACCTCTAATAGGCAAACATAGTGATACTTCCAATTTATATGCCCTTTATTTGAATTTGAACTTTAATTTTATTGATTTAGGATTCAAAATTAGATAAGCTTTTTCGACAGATGGCTTAATAATTCATGTTAGTTATGGAACTAATCGAGATTAACACGTGACAACATATGGTGTTCTTACCTTATACGCTGCGTTTGGATCTGATATTGGAAATGAATGAAGACGTAATTTTATTTATTATCATTGGAATTATGAAGTCAATTGTAGAACACCGTTAGGTCATAAAATATACGTAAGAACTAAGAAATAATGTTTGACTAGATTTGCCCACTTTTTTGGCCGTTGACATTACTTTTATATTTGTTAATCGACTTCAAATATAAGATTTCTCCGATTCGATAAGTAAATTTTATTTATTCTAATGTAAAATTGATAGCTAAACCATGCTAGTTTTTAACTTTCAAAATATACGAGACCGTAAAAGCTGTTATTGTGAATCAAGAAAATCAAGCTATCACAACAAAAAGTAGAAACTTAAGTGCTTCTGAATTTAACCATTCTTGGCTTCCGTCCATGCATCACAAATTCCCTGTTAAATTAATTAAGGCCGAATACCGTAGCATAGACTATAGAACTGAAATGTAGAGCACAAAATTTTATTGGATAAGAATACCAAGTAGTAAACAATGCATAATTTTTCAAATGTTGATATTTTCGAGAATAGAATGCAATCATTAAGAATATTTAGACACGCCAACAAGTCAGCTGCCGACACGATCCAAACTTGTCGGTCCAAATATGACGCGTCCGGGATTATGCAATAGCTTAGTGCAGGTCTTTAATCAGCGATTGGAATCTTCCTATAAAGAAGTAATAACTTTTTTCAATTCCAATCACTGATTAAAGACCTAGGTCATATCATAACTATTAAAATAAACAATATTAGCAAATTTTTCATACTAGCTAATAAAGCTAAAATCCTTTACTGACCTCAACATGGCATTTCCATTAATTTACTTTTGTTTGCAAACTGTAATTTAAACTGTTGATATTGCCTGAAATAAAACTTCTTTGTTAATTTCGTTCAAATCTTAAGTTGCTAGGAATTATAACTAAGTTGTACCGTCTATAAACGCTAATTAGTTGCATTATTACGCAAGAAAACTATCCATCTATGGTACCTACCTAATATAATCAACGTAAGCTGACATAATTAGCCAGTTTTTATGTAACACTTTCACGCTTGTCCATATGCAATGTGGATAAGAGTGATCGCTTATGTGCATTTACTAATTGGCTCTATCTCTTAACGATCTTGAATCGTTCGTCTTGTTTGTCGGGTAATACTAGTTGCTAACAGAGTCTGATTATATTTTTCCTAAGGTTCTAAACCCGCTTCGGTCTGAGGAGACAAACTAATCAGGGTATTTTTTTATTATTCTGTTACAGTTCCTGACTTAATAGCTTATATAGATCGCTTTGTTCTGGTCCTAGGAATAGCCAGAACAGTCTTCTATTCTGCTATTCCGTACTCCAAGTTTCGAAGAACAACCACACCTTACTATGTTTCAAATAAAAATGAAAATTAAAAGAATAAATAAAATGACAAAAAATTAAATAGGTAATTGGCTTAAAAGAAAATATAATATAATGACAAAAATTTATTCAAAATGCAAATAAGATCTCTTTCAATGACAGGGGGCAACTTGTATTAAAAAAAATAGCTTGTATATTATCATCGATGCTTGTATACGCCTCTGGTTTCTAGTGTACCTAACTTTTCAAATTGACGCAGTTTGTGTTAGTCTGACGTTTAATACAGAAGAAATGTCTATAAAGACGTTTTCGATGAAGTTTGGGTCACGTGACGGAATTATAGCGGAAAAGCGTTGTACTCTTCCTAATGGACCTGGAAATTGACTTATACTATTCTGGAAAATCAAAGAGTTCTTAAAAAAAATATTCACGCTGACGAAGTCGTGGCCACCAGTTAGTATTCTTTTAAAAAATACAAGTTTGTTATTCCTTGTGTATCTTCGACTTCCGCAAAGTAATGCCCACTTCTATATAATAAAGCTTATTTTATTTACCTATCGTAAACAGTCAATACATGCTCGAAGTCAATACATTATCATAATTATGTAACATTTACACTCGCGCATGTTGTGTTTAATGATTGAAGATTACCTAATAAAAACTTGTTAAATTTAAATTTATACAAAGATTTCTCCTCATAAAAAAATATGAAACTCTATTTTTAGCACCTGTAAGTATGTATATTTATAGGCAAACAACCCTTACCTATTTGCATATAAAATAGTAAGAGGACCAAAGAGTGTATTTTATTTATCTCAAATCGTAATCAAACGGGTTTCAACCAACCATACACATCTCGAACGCAATAACATAAGGATTTGCCTTCACGATATTGTTACGACCACTCAACACTAGATGGCGTTAGTCTCGAAAGTGTTACGACCACACTCAACTCAACTCACTCGACACTAGAGGGCGTTAGTCGCGAACTTACCAGAACTATCCGACCCGGCTGATCACTTCCGCGCACGTTGGGAAGGTTCGAGAAAGGAACGTTCTGGAACGTCTCGGCTCATATAAATAGCCGTAGAGAGGCGCCGGAGTTCAGTTCAGTTCGAGCAACCGTCGAGGCGACTTCGAAGCGAAACCTAGTGATCAAAAGTGCTACCAGTGAAACCTACGACTTGGCTACGACCTAGGACATTGTGAGTGCTTAGTGTTTGGACCTAGTGCTTTGTAGTGCCAGTGAATAAAGTCTTTCAAGGAGTCAGCAGGTCTTTCTTTCCAAATCCAGCGAACCCTAGCACGTAACAACTGGTGTCGGAAGTGAGATTTGGAGATGCCATTGACTCCGAGAGAGGACTTCAAGGAGGGCGTCAGGACAAGGGCACAACGAGCTGCGGAGGCCACACCCAATGGGGACCAAGCTCCACCCACTGGACCCGCCCACCAGGCTCCGCCCACCGACCACGCCCCTCAGGCCCCGCCCACTCAAGGTCAGGCTCCGCCCACTTTGGCCCAAGCCCCGCCCACCGGACCCACCCACCAGGCCCCACCCAGCGACCACGCCCCTCAGGCTCCGCCCACTCCGGTTCAGGCTCCGCCCACTTCAGTTCAAGCCACGCCCACTGGCCACGCCCACCGGGCCCCGCCTACTAGACAGGCCACGCCCACCATCGGCACCGCAGCTTCTACAGCCCCTCAAGTGGCCCTTCAATTAGGAAGTTTAATTGAATTAATGGAGCTGCAAAGGGCTGAAATTCAGGCAATGAAGGAATCGCACGAACGCAAGCTCACTACGATTCAAGAGTTTCAAAAGGCTGAAGTCAGAGCGATTCGAGAATCACAAGAGCAACAAAAAGACCTCCAAGAAAAAGCGCTTTGGGCTATAAATGATGTTAGTGACACGGTGACTAAGCTTCGAAAAGATGTCGACGTAGTGGAAGAACGAGTTACCGGGTTAGGATTGGATGTTGAAAATGTGAAAACCGGCCTTACTGAACTACAGAAGAAAGTAGTGCGCCTCGAAACCACGGGAGTTGCGATGTCCAGTGGAACTACCGGAGTGGCGCAAGGACCAAGAGTGAAAGTGCCGCCATACGACGGCACTACTTCTTGGAACGCTTATCGTCAGCAATTTCAGACTATTGCTACTGCCAACGGATGGACGGAAGAACAGTGCCTGACTGCTCTCACTGTTGCGCTCAGAGGGCAAGCTTTGTCAGTCCTGGAAGCACTGCCACATACAGGGAATGGGTTTCAAAACCTGATGGAGGCACTTGAATCCAGATACGGGGAGCGACACTTGGAGCACGTGTTCCGTGCTCAACTTCGTGACAGAGTTCAACGCTCAGGAGAAGGACTACAACAATGGGCGTTGGAAATTGAAAAACTCGTCAGGAAGGCACATCCAGGAGCCGACTCCAAGATGGTAGACACGAATGTTGTTCAAGCATTTGTCGACGGAATCAAAGACCTGGAGGTCAGGGCTGCAGTGAGGCTTCGTCACCATACCTCGCTAAAGGAAGCATTGGCGCATGCTTTGGAGGTCGAGGCTGTTCGCCATGACATACGGCAGGCCCATAAGATCCGCGAGGTCTCTGAGGAAGTCAAGGAGGTTAAGGCTCCTATGAAGAAACGTTTTGGAGTCATGTGCTACAAGTGCGGCGAGAGGGGCCATCTCCAGCTCAACTGCCCGCAGAAGGAGACCCAGATGACAAGGATGAAAAGGATCGAGGAACAAATAGAGGAGCTGAAGAAACAAGGGGTTCCGTCCCCTGCCCGGGATCAGGGAAACGAATAAGAGCCAGGACTAAGGGGCGAGTACTGGCTGACGCGGAGGGAGCCCCGACAACTGTTATCTCCCAGGCTTGCAGCGGGAATAGTCTGGCGATTCAGGGGACTATTAACGGGACGGATTGCAAAATGACCCTAGACACAGGAGCCTCTAGAACAATAGTGAACCCAAACCTGGTAAAAGCCGCAAGGGGACACAAAAGGAGAATTAACTGTCGGCTTCTTACTGCCTCCGGCCAGCCAATACCCGTCCTGGGAGAAGTGTCAGTTACGATGTATGTAGGGGAGTCCTCATACTCTCATGACGTTATCGTGGCTGAGATTATGGATGATTGCATCTTGGGTTTGGATTTTATGAAGAAACACAACTGCAGAATTAATGTCGCTGACGGAGTCTTCAAGTGTGGTGAAGAAGAAATCTTCATTCTTGGAGGTGCCTGCGGGAAAGTCGCATGTGTAAAGAAAGTGATTATACCTGGACGAACGGAAGCTCAGGTGCTGGTGAAACTGCCGCCAGCTGGAAAGAAAAAGGCAAACAGGTGCGTGTTGATCGAAGACACACCTACCAAGACATCGGCGCAGAAACTGATGACGGCGAGAACCCTTGTTAGTGGAAGCAGTAACGCTGTAGTCAAGGTTTTGAATCTTGGTGATCGCGAGATCTGCTTGAACAAAGGTGACGTCATTGGAAAGTGCGAGGAAGTTATCTGGATGAAAAAGTGTAGTTCGATGACAGGCGCAGACTCAGCAAACAGCAACAACTACGGATTAGTGACTGAGTTACTCGATGACTGCAAGAGTAATCTGACTTATTCACAGGGCATGAAAGCTAAGAAGTTTCTACAGCGCTACGCGAATATCTTCTCCAGTCAAGAAGGGGACCTTGGAAGAACGTCGATGGTTCAGCATAGGATAGATACCGGAAGCGAGAGACCAATTCGTCAACGAGCAAGACGGATACCGATTGCAAAGGAAAAAGAAGTTGAAGGCCTTTTGGAGGACATGAGAAGGAATAAGATTATTGAACCGTCTGCGAGTCCGTGGTGTTCACCTGTTGTATTAGTGAAGAAGAAAGATGGTAGCACGAGATTTTGTGTGGACTATAGGCGTCTGAATGATGTCACTAAGAAGGACAGTTACCCGTTACCTAGAATCGACGACACTTTGGATACCTTGAGTGGCATGAAATGGTTCTCGACCCTAGACCTGAAATCTGGATACTGGCAGGTGGAAATTCATCCAAAAGACAAGGAGAAGACAGCTTTCTCGACCGGCAAAGGTTTATGGCAATTTAACGTCATGCCCTTCGGATTGTGCAACGCACCTGCCACATTTGAGCGACTCATGGAGTGTGTACTGGCAGGCTTAGTTGGAGAGGCTTGCTTAGTCTATTTAGATGACGTCATCATTGTCGGCCGTGACTTCGAGGACCATTTGCGAAACTTGGAGCAAGTTTTCGCCAAAATAGAGGGAGCCAAATTAAAGTTGAACCCGAAAAAGTGTCGTTTATTCAGGAGAGAGGTCAATTATCTCGGCCATGTTATCTCCAGTGATGGAATCCAGACAGACCCGGAGAAACTGGAGGCAGTTCAGAAATGGCCTACCCCTAAGGACAAAACCGAAGTGCGGGCATTCCTCGGCCTATGCTCATACTATAGGCGTTTTGTCAAGGGATTCTCAGAAATAGCCAAGCCATTACATCGGCTGACAGAAGATAAACGACAATTTAGTTGGGATGGGACTTGCGAAGATTCTTTCCAGAAACTGAAGAAACATCTGTGTGAAACACCAATCCTGGGGTATCCACAAGCTGAAGGTCAGTTTATAGTCGACACGGACGCAAGCAACACGGCCATTGGAGGAGTGTTATCCCAAAAACACGGTGAAAGAGAAGTTGTTATTGCATATTTCAGCAAATCTTTATCCAAGCCAGAGAGAAACTACTGTGTGACAAGAAGAGAACTCTTGGCTGTTGTGAAGACGCTACAACATTTCAACAAATATCTCATCGGCAGACAGTTTTTACTGCGAACTGATCACGCAGCCTTGAAGTGGCTACTGCAATTCAAGAACCCAGATCAAGTAGCTCGATGGATTGAACAGCTCCAGGAGTATGACTTCAAGACTGAACACCGCAGCGGAAAGACGCATGGGAATGCCGACGCACTCTCACGAAGGCCGTGTTCAGAAGACTGCAAACATTGTGTTAAGCAGGAATCCAATGAAGAAGCATTAAAGCTAACGAGAACAAGTCCTTTGGGTCCCTGGGAGAATGATGCTATGAGGGAGGCTCAAGAAAGAGATGACGACCTTCGGCACATCATCACATGGAAGAAACGGGGTGATGTAAAACCAATCTGGAGTGAGGTTGCACCCACTGGCGCTGTCACTAAGGCGTACTGGGCGCAATGGGACAGTCTGATACTCCAAAACGGAATACTCTACCGGAAATGGGAGAAGACTAACGGCAGAGAGTTCCATCTTCAGATAATTGTCCCAAGAACGAGAGTACCAGATGTTCTCCGTGAAATACATGATGGCGTATCAGGAGGTCATCTAGGTGTCAAGAGGACGTTAACAAAAGTGCGAGAACGATTCTACTGGTTGCATTGTCGAGATGATGTACAAAATTGGTGCCGCAAATGTACCACTTGCGCTGCTGTAAAAGGACCACAGACCAGGAGCCGTGGGAACCTGCGGTTGTATAACGTCGGTGCACCGTGGGAACGAATTGCAGTTGACGTAGCTGGGCCATTTCCTGTAACGGAATCGGGAAACAAGTATTTTATGGTCGTCATGGACTACTTCACCAAATGGCCGGAAGTGTTCGCCATACCAAACCAAGAAGCTACAACAGTCGCTTCTAAGTTAGTCGAAGAAGTGATATGTCGCTTTGGTGTGCCTCTAGAGATCCATTCAGATCAGGGCAGGAACTTCGAATCGCAAGTATTCCAGGAAGTGTGCAGAATTTTGGGCATGCATAAGACGAGGACCACTGCGTACCATCCACAGTCTGATGGAATGGTGGAGAGATTTAACCAGACCCTTGAGAGGCATTTGGCGAAAGTGGTAGACGACAAACAAAAGGATTGGGACAAGTATATACCACTCTTCCTTCTGTCGTACCGAACCGCCGAGCATGAGAGCATAAAAGCTACCCCGGCGTATGTCAATTACGGTAGAGAACTACGAATACCAGTAGACCTATTAACAGGAGGGTCACCAGAGGAACCAGAGACCGTACAAGACTATGTCTGTGATTTAAAGGAAAAAATGCGCTATATACACGCCTTGGTTCGGGAAAATGGATTACAGTCAAGTGAGAACATGAAAACCAGATACGACCGGAAATCGAACACGAGCGGCTTCGAGGAAGGATCACTGGTGTGGCTGCATAACCCAACTCGCCGGAAAGGGAAATCTCCAAAGTTGCAGACCAAGTGGGACGGTCCATACAAAGTGGTGACCCGACTGAATGATGTGACTTATAGGATTCAAAAGCATCCAAGGGGGACATTCAAAGTGGTACACATAGACCGCCTGGCGCGTTACCATGGCAGTAACAACGATGCTCGGGACGAGCATCTCTAAGAGGGGAGTAGTGTTACGACCACTCAACACTAGATGGCGTTAGTCTCGAAAGTGTTACGACCACACTCAACTCAACTCACTCGACACTAGAGGGCGTTAGTCGCGAACTTACCAGAACTATCCGACCCGGCTGATCACTTCCGCGCACGTTGGGAAGGTTCGAGAAAGGAACGTTCTGGAACGTCTCGGCTCATATAAATAGCCGTAGAGAGGCGCCGGAGTTCAGTTCAGTTCGAGCAACCGTCGAGGCGACTTCGAAGCGAAACCTAGTGATCAAAAGTGCTACCAGTGAAACCTACGACTTGGCTACGACCTAGGACATTGTGAGTGCTTAGTGTTTGGACCTAGTGCTTTGTAGTGCCAGTGAATAAAGTCTTTCAAGGAGTCAGCAGGTCTTTCTTTCCAAATCCAGCGAACCCTAGCACGTAACAATATGTATCTGTTGACAGAAGACACGGCAGTTCAGAATAAATCACATAAGGGCGGATCGATCGCCCACGCCAATCCACAGGAGGTAGGATGCTAGCACGATACGTACAAACTCAATGGTAGAAGTATATTCATATTATATCTAAATTCTAAAACATTTCTAAAACCAAAAGGAAGGGTTACAGTTTTAGTACTCTATTTTATTACCCGTTTAGGTTCCGCACCCAAAGGGTGCCAATATATAATAATAATACGCTCCCGCTATTACTAAGCCCTCGTTATCAGTATGTCGTATGTCAGCGGGTTGTATTTCATGAACCGTAATTTAGTAAAATACTATGATACTACTTCCACAGAATGTGTATGTGTATTGCCGCTATAACAACAAATAATACCCCATACAAGGCATATGATTTCTTCTGCGGTGCCGCTGCGGCGTCCTACAAAGAAAAATCCTTGGTACGCAAGGCTCGTTGCGACGCCGCAGTGTGGCAAACAATCCGACAAAATCGTTGCGGCGCCGCAACGCGCTGTGTGGCATGGCATCACTTGTATACGACAAGTTTCTTACCACGTGGGTGTTTGCCATAGAATTAGCGAGGCGATAAGTTATACGCAGTTATGTAAGAGGTCAGTCAACTTCGAACTTGAGTACGAAATATCGCGATGTACTCGTAAGTGGGTGTGTCTGCAGATATTATGATATTCATCTCAGCAACAACAAAAAAAGGCAAGCACATTTCTCAACCATTCTGTTGATGTTAAGGTGCTTATTAAAAACTTTTTTGGTTAATTTCACAGTTATAAATTTTGGCAACTTTTAAAACTGTATGTCTTTTGTGCAGTATAGGGTTCTGATGTCGAATATTTTGCTATAAATAAATGGAATCCTAATTCCATCTACAGCTTTTAATAACATTACAACCAGAAAATAACACGTAGGAGAAAAAAAATACTCTTTTGACGTGCTTGATCTAAAGTTACGTAATGTATGTACGTTTTTTTTAAAAGACATTCGTAATTCAAAAGTCATGCCACACGGTCAGTTAAATTTTCATCTTCATTTAACGCTATAAAAAAATATACAACTCCTCCCATAGGCTCTTAATTCTCACCATGACAAGTTATTTTATAGGCAATTGAATAGTCATCAGCTTATAAGTCGTTTGGTCAACATTAATGTATTTTACTTCGTAATTGTATGTCAAGAACTTTAGATGCTATGTAAGTGTGTGTAACTTGTCGGAGTCAATAAGGCGAACAATTTATGCTTGGCTTTATTGCCTATGACACGGGTTAGGCCTAAGAATTATGGTGTCTATTTGTCAGTTCGCATGGTTCAGGTTTGCGTTTGATGTACAGGTGTTACGGTTAATGATGTTTTTGAACTTGATCGAGTTCATTTAGGATGGAATGAAGGATGGAATGAAGGATGGAATGAAGGATGGAAGGATGGAAGTTAAAGTGCGTGCTGAAAAACTGAAAGGTCGACTGGTCATTCCTAACACAAGCTTTAAGTACGCTTTTTTGAAGGGAGAGGGGAATTTTAGTCAAGATTAGCATGGTTAATATTATAAATTCTTTTGAATAATAAAATATCAAATTTAAAACATCAAAAACTCGACTGTGTTAATAGAAACTGAAAAGAAAAAAAGTCAAGTAATCTAGGATTCTGTTAAGTAATATTGGTTTTAACAGTTCTAGAATTCTGTTAAGTACCTAATATTGGCTTTAACAGTCGGGACCCATTATTGGGAAGATTTGAACCGATCTGGACTTTTTGATGGCGTCTGGTGGTCGCCGTACTGAATTTTGATTACTGTCATGTCTTTATTGACGCTCCCAAGATTAACACAAATCGACTGACGTAAGAATCATCAAAATCGGCCTACACGTTTGGTCTCCAGAGCGTCAAATATATACGTACATACATAGATTGATAAATACATTATCCTCCTTTGCGTCGCGCAGTCAGGTAAAAAACACATTAGGTCCTACCTACGTCCTAACAGCACCTCTCGTCCTTATCCTCTCGTCTTTTCAAGTATCACTCTCATAATCATCATTAACTGTGAACTGTCGGAACATTATTTTTTCTGTCCAGCCGGCGGCGACTTGTTATCTGTAAAGATCATCAGTCCTTCTAGTGCAAACTTTCAGCGCGAGTTATAAGACAAAAAAAATTATTGTGAGGCTATGTATAGCACTTATATAACGTGCGCTATATAAGGCTTAGACGAATCTTTCATATAGAGGCAAACGTCTTAATTTGACATCTCTATACAAAGATAGTTGAACTAGATGGAAACTTAACGACAGCAGATAGTAGAAGCATTTAAGACATCTACATGAACTACTAATGATTGATATAAAAGTTGAAAGTCCGAAATTTTGAATTCTGTAAACTACCAAAATGCGGAGTTTCTAGAACGTTGAATTTTAAATCATCAGAATACGTAGAAGGTTGTACTAATTTGTATAATCTAAGTGCAGTGCAGCATTCCTATTCAGAACCTTACCAAATAGCACAATTTAAATATAATAAGAGACGAATCGCATTCTCCGTCAAGTAGTTCACCTAAAGGGACCTTTGCCAAAGCACGATTCGTACCATTTGTAAACGAACATATAAATTATTCAAAAGCATGTAAACACACACCGTATAAGCACATGACCTGCATCGTGACGCTATCTATTCTAGCCCAAAGGAGTGATTATAATGAAGACATTAAAATTCTTGCCCTTACCAGACGTTGGGTGCTATCAGAGTAAATACTCAGGGATTTACGAGGGCTTTCTCGACGCCAGATGGTCTGTACGGGATGACCTTAGCGTTTTAGCTTGGTACGAACGAATGAACGGGAATACTCGATGGTACCTAATTCCATATTTATCGAATACAGTCAAGTAAGTCACTCAATAGTTGAATTATATATTTGGACTTTTGCTCGCAACTTTTGGTTACATTTTTAATTGCGTTTTACCGAAGTGGCATTCGCCAGTTGTATGTATTTCTCAATTCCCAACCGCAGCGGATGCAACTATTCCAGTTCCCAAAACGTTAGACCTTCAAGATATATTATGAACTAATGTGATCACTGTACGACCTTAGTGTCAACAAGCTACAAGTGGAGTAACTCTGAGTAAATGTAACATTCTCTTAACATACATCCTGTCTTTAGTTTAAACTGAGGCCAGTGTGAGGAAACATGAAAAAGTTTACCTCAGCTGGTAGTGACTCCTAGTCCTTCGAACATATTCACCATCCTCATGTAAGTCAATCAAATGAAAGAGTATTTTTTAACCATAAACAAATTTTATTTTACAATGCAATTGTTGAATCCGTTGAGGTTGCTCGGCGGGTGATGGAAAGAGCTATGTTCGGCGTATCCCTGCGGGATTATATCAGAAATGAGGAGAATCAGAGAATCTGTGGGAAAACCAGAGTTACCGACATTGCTTATTGAGACATAAAGCTGGAGTGGCTATAGGCGGGGCACATGGCTCGAAGAACCTCTGTGTGACAACAATTTTTTTAATCCTCTGGCAATTCGACGCTTGGCAAACACCAAGGTGGCAAGACAGATAGTTTCGAAACTTTAAGTGTGACCTCACGCGATTGAGAAAACAAGAACAAAAAATAATCACTTCAACCTTGGGGTGATTCTCTCTCGCTGATTGACGGCCCTCCCGCGCTCAAACAAACAACGGTTAATTACGAGCGCACTAAATACGTGAAAGGATTAAAGCATCGATTTATTGCTCTGTTTGCGTAATAGAATTGAGTTCAACCAAAATATACTGCTATCGTCAACGTGAGATTTGAATTTTCAACTCTTGCCCAACAGGAATTACATCAATACGTTCATGATAATGATAATGATCGTAGGTATGTCTAGAACTATAGAGTCATTCATCTAATAAGGAATTAAAAAATTGAACGTTGCCTTTTTGCTAAAGGAGAAGGAAACTTGAAAAGAGCAAAAGCTTGAGGATAAGAGATCTCTAAGAGTTGAGATAAGCTGGATGAACTGTCTTTCGTAATTTTTTTTTTCTATCCACCTTGTTGGAAGACTCCTTAGTTTCTTTAAGTTTTTACTTCCCGCTCATTGCCACTTCAGCTTTGTGAATCGCTGTTAGTTTGTAATTTAAAAAATTTAAGAAAGCCCACTATGGGCACATGAGCCACTGGGCCTTCAGGATTTCGTTATTAAAATTTAATTCCGATATTTACCGACTATTTACCGACTCAAAAACATTTAATGTTTTTGAGTCGGTAAATAGAAATAGGTACAGGTAACAGCTTTATACTTGTTAATTTTTTACAGATAAATATTAATTAAAAAAGTAACATGTTCAGCAATCAACAGAAAAAGTTGGAACCCCCAGACAATGGTGCTATTGCATTTTTTGCGCAATTAGCAAAATCGTGACTGAATATTTTTCTAATCATTAATCAAGCTAACTCGTTAAATGAAACACAATGGTTCAATTGAAAAAAATAATGACGGATCGCCCCGTCATTCCCATCCAGCATAGCAAGTATAGCTAAATAGATTACGTTTGAACAGGCTGTTGAACTGATGTTGATCTATTTCCTAATCATTGGATAATACTTGCCGTAAGTGCTTCATTGTTATCGTATTACGAAAAAGTCTGTAGGTATATTTGGTCTTTTTGTTTGGTTTGCGTGGTCGATCCTGTTTTTTTATGGATTTAAGTATAAAAGTACACATTTAAAGATGTTCGACGGAGATTTAAATACAAACAATTTCTTTTTTATCAATAATGTTGGAACTAAACGTGTGGCAACTTTAAAGGTCTTCAATAATACTATTTATAGTTTAGTATGGATCATTAGTATGGATGAAAAAAGGTTGGAAGAATTCTCCGTCCTTCCCCGTGTATGCCAAACAACAGATTTATGCACAAGTTCTGCGTCCTCGTATCTTTACTAGGAACGCATCAAATGACTCAGGTCCTCAGGCACTCACTCTCACTAGCTCTGAATGTAAGGTATGCAAAATTATGAGAGACATTTTTCACTAAATCTTCATTGGCCTCCCTGGAATGTGATCTATTTTTACCAAACAACATTAACTCTCTAATTTCATTAGTAATGTGCGCGACATTGACCGCACGAAAGTTCGAATTGCGTCGCATTTACGTAATCCAGTCAGTCACGAACGCTATTTGTATCACTTTTATGACTCACGTATTAAATACATAATCCGGAAAAATCGGCCGGACAGTTTTGACATCTAATTCAGTTATTTCGTCGTTTACTCCTATTATGCAAGTCTAATATTACTTCAGAACCTGTGAAGTTACAGGCTAATATTATGTGATCAAACGAACTTCACAAGAGAAGTTCGATCGATACAAGTACTTATTGTAAATGAATCGCTTCATCCGAAGATATAATTTATACTACTAAATATTAGATTATTCACTACTAAGAGACGATATGGATGGATCAAGAATGATAAGCAGACTTAGAATTACATATTCTCGTAAAAATGGAAATTAAGCAAATGTAGAGACGCGAGCTTAACTGCCTTTCACACTCGTAAACATCAGATAATAAACACTTCCAGTAACATAGTTTAGAGTGACCCACTTGATCTAGGCATAAGCTAGAAATTATATTATTTAGGAGACGTTTTAGTGTCACTTCCAAATCAGGAAAGAGGACTAAGGCTAAATCGATTATTTACGACCAATTCAAAGTAGATAGCTTTCTAAGCTTTGAATTACATGCTCCGGACAATTAAAGACGGATTTACTTGTAACATATCCTACGTTATGGAGAGTATTACGAATATGGAATACTCGAGAAGATTTAGGTTAAACTTTAATAAAAATAAGATAAGTACATATGTCAGCACATAATATAGTTCTAATGAATTTATTTAAAGAGCCTGTGTCAATGTAACTAATATTTTCCTTCTTAACTCACTTGTAAGTAATCCATCTTGTTTGTATTCAATTCAAAATATTTTGTGAGTAAAATTGCTAAAAAACCATGAGTCATTGAAAACATTAGGTATGCTTCTCACGTAGATACTAAAAATTGAATCATAATTTCATGAATCTATCACCTAATTGTGTTAATTAGCATAATCTAATCTCTCTCTCTTACAAGTAGATACCTAGATCGGAGTTTTTTTTATTTTTCAAAAAGAATTTGAAAATTACTGACTTACTCTATAACGAAATGCAGATACAATCAAAGGAATTTGTTTATTGGCTCCTACATCATCAATCATCAGGAACGCGATAAAAAGGTAGGTTCACTTTTAGGCGTCACGAATCAAGATTACGACGAAAGATTCTTGGCAGTGACGAAATTATGAAACTGCTCGATATAGGTACGAGTATGTTAGAGAATAGATACCCGCTTATAATATTTTGTGAGCAAAATTCATTGGGTTTAATTTTTGTGATAAAAAAATAATAATAATAGTACACTCCAGCTAGATATTTCTATTTTTATTTCTTTTTCTAAACATTATGAGGTTTCTTTTCAAATTGCTATTCAGGCTTGAAATTATTGAAGGAATTTCTTTATTTTTATTATTACTCGAACTCTCATTTTTGTTTTTTTTTTGTTTTATATGTTTAAGGAGCTGTAAATGAATTGGTTGTAGATAAATGTTCAATCTTCTAAACCTAATATAAAAATAAAATTCTAAATTTTATTTTTATATTAGTTTGATAGAACTATAAAATTTAAATAAATTGTTTCATTGAGTCAACAATAATTATACTATTTAATGACTAGCCTCGGCCATTTTTGTTTGGCAAAACTTTCAGTTCGCCTGTAATCGTAACGTTAATGCGTCTACGGGTGTACTATTTTAGCTGATTTATGCGAAATTCTCTGTTACGGGTGTCTGGAAAAACGTTCAAAACGATCGTTTCAATATTACGAGCTGTAGTAAACTACATAGGATTTGTATTATTTTGTATTGAGCACTGACCTCTGTGATACTGGTACGCTCACACTGTTTGTTTACGACAATCTATCTCGTTGCTTTGTCGTGCCGTGAGAAAGCTTTGTCGCACAGAATGTGCTGCCGGTAACTAAATTTTACTTTTCCCAATACATCTTCATCACAATTAATTAAAATATGTCTATTGATCTTCGTGATTACTTTGGATTCGCGAGCGCGATACTTATTTTGCCTAATGTTGGTGCCGCCTACCTGTTCAGCACGCAGCGTTAATACGAGTAGTATCAGAGAGCTCTGTCAGTGTATATCGTATCATCGCTGCTTCTTTGTGATCGCTGTTCTTTACCCATAAGATAATTAATTTCAATCTAGTTTTTAACCGACTTCAAAAAAAAGAGGAGGTTCTCAATTCGACGCGTATGTTTTTTTTTTATTTTTATTTTTATTATTATTATTTTTTGGCGATGTTACTCCATAACTCCGTCAAATCTGAACCGATTTTAATAATTTTTTTTTATTTGAAAGGACGTATCGTCAGGTTGGTCCCATTTAAAGGAGGTGGGTTGATAAGGCAACAAAATCCGCCCCTCATACACTCGAAAAAAAAAGTTCCAGATTTCGACAAATTGTAAATGTATTTATATCATACTTGCTCAGTAACTAGGGATTACTATGGTGGAAAGTCTCCTTGTAAGTTGATGTTTGCAATTCAAGGCAACATTACGTCGCACTATGCTTTAATTGTAATGTTCACATTACAGTTCAAGCTATGCAAAACTCCTTGGTAAACAATCTCTTTTCTTATAAAATGGTAAGAAAACTTTTTACTGAAAAAAAAAACACTGAACATGGCGGCATTTAATTTCCATACATTTCTAACTATGCAAAACTCCTTGGAACTCAGAGCCGTAAAAAAAAAAATGGAAAACTATTTACGAAAAAAAAAATGGAAATGGCGGCATTTCATTTGATCTGAAAGTTTGTGAAGTTTGTTCGTAAAGGGATTTAAGTTATTTACAACAATGTCAAGCACTTCATCAGATGATGAAAAAGGAGGAGAGCCTGATTTTTGTTTGCTTGACGAAGATAGTGTGGCACTGTCTCAAAACTTAATGCAAACAGTGCACTTGCCTAGTCAACCAGTATCACAGCATTTTCATAATTGCAGCAATATTACTATAATTAATTATAATAAGTAACCATTTTTTTCTATTTTTTCTCTAAATTTGCTAATAAATTAAAATTTCATTTTGCATTACCAATGTTTTATTTACCTCGCAAGAATGATATAAAGTAGAATGCTTACCTCGGTTGCAAGTAGCTATTACACCCTCGAACTATATTCACCCTCGCTCGCTGCGCTCGCTCGTGTGACTAAATATCTCGGGTGCACGCGATCCATTAGCGCCCTATGCGAGCTGCGCTCGCACTGGCGCCAAATTGGATCTTGTTCTGTAATAGCTTACTTACGTCCCTTGTGTAACAATCTACTATTATATACTTGAAGATATGAACTTTATTTTAATATAAAGTTTAGGTGATAAAAAAAATAGTAAGTTACAGAAAACATTACCCAAAAAGAGAGTGTTTCTCTTACTTTTCTTACATTTTCATACATTTTAGTCGTTTTTTAAGCTTTGATTTAATATTTTAGAATGAGGCGCTCCTTGAACCATGGTAAACGTAACTGATAATGATGCTCCTTTTTATAAGCTTTTATATGAGTATTAATTTATTTTGGTTCATGGAGCGCCTCATTCTAAAATATTAAATCAAAGCTTAAAAAACGACTAAAATGTATGAAAATGTAAGAAAAGTAAAAGAAACACTCTCTTTTTGGGTAATATTTTCTGTAATTTACTATTTTTTTTATCACCTAAACTTTATATTAAAATAAAGTTTATATCTTCAAGTATATAAATACATTTACAATTTGTCGGAATCTGGAACTTTTTTTTTCGAGTGTATGAGGGGCGGATTTTGGGCCTTATCAACCCACCTCCTTTGGTGAAGATCTGATGAATATCTTCGGAGATATAGGATGGAACTCCTCATTGAATAAGAGCAAATCGCTCGTGATCAGAGTGTGTGTAGGATTTTAACCATGCAAACTTTATAGCATACATACATATGCTAAATTTCTATTTGGAATAATATATTTCAATACTTTTTTTAAGGAGCAAAACAAATGGTCTAGTGAATTGGTCCCATGAAGCTACACTAAAAAGCTTAAAATAATAATATAAAAAATATTTAAAAAAAACCGACTTCAAACGCCACTTAAAGGTATAAAATAATTTTAGTTTGTACACGTATGTTGAAGTCGGGCCAGCGTTGCGCAATGGTATCATCGTTTCTATATTTTAAGCCCGTCCGACTTCAATATATGTGTACAAACTAAAATTATTAAATCGTAAATACTATTAGGCCGGTATACTTGTTGAATTAGCCCGTGAGACGGACGGACCTAAATAGAAACGATGAAACCGATGCGCGACGCTGGCCCGACTTCAACATACGTGTACAAACTAAAATTATTTTATACTTTTAAGTGGCGTTTGAAGTCGGTTTTTTTAAAATATTTTTTATATTATTATTCTTTATAATAGCCGTGTAGACTTTAACACACGATTGTTGATCAGTGATTTATATATTTGTGTCAAATTATCATAAGGATAATTATCTTAATTACCAGTCGGGCGTTCAACTCGACTTCTATATTATCGTTAGAAACCTTTAGAAACGGATGTTAGAATCATTATGTCACTCTGCTCTGTATGGTAATAAATAATGTGAATATTTTGTTTGTTTTTAATATTTTGCATCTTTTCATCATATTTATACAAATAAATAAAATTTAAATGTATATGATTTTGTATCTTGGCGAGACGCAGTGATATCTAGTTTTCAGGGACAGATTATGGATACTAAAATAACTGAAAAATCAACGAGGTTTTAAAAAAGCTTAATCCAAACGAATGTAGTCACTGGTATCAGCTAGTAATAAATATTTTGATGTAGTTATGCGTAATCCTCTAAAACGTTTTGTATTCAATAAGCAGATAAATGAAAGCCGTATAAAAGCTAATGTTCATTAGTTATGCTAGATCTAACATCTCTCGGCTTTCATATTAACACACAAACACCGAGTATTATAACTCGTAGTTGTATATCAACGCTGGTTTATTTGATGTTGCCACTTGCGACATTCATACACATGCCACACTAGTAGTTTGCTAATGGTGTAAGTGTTAAAGAACTTGATATTCTTGAATGTAATTTTCTACGCCTTTGAAGCTTAGCCCATGAAGCATCCTTTAAAACTTCAGTTTACGAACTTAGCTAAGCGGGCTAACTGAGTTGTGATTAAACTCTACCCAACGATTCTAGTTAAGTAAGCTAAGTGTAAACTTTATCAATTTTATGCCTCCCGTCACTCTCGTGCCACGCTACTGGCAGGTCGTCATGGTTGTTGAGCCCTAATTTATCTTCAGCCAAGCTGACAACTGGATAGTTTACTTGAACTAAGAAATGTTCGATCGCTTCAATGTCTAAATGTCATCAATCATTGTAGTCATCACTTAATGTTCAGATTACATTTTAGTTAGTGGTATCTCTTAATGTGTTGAGAAAATAAACCGACGTTTTTTACAGGCAAGTGCGCTTAAGCATAGACGTCATTATTCCTTTCCATCGGGCATAATTATTGTTGTCAAGTACAAATATACCTTGCAGTAAAAAATAAGGCTAAGCCGCTTCCATTTGCACGTCTTCTGTATACACCTACTTTAATGACTGTTGGCACTTGCATCTGGTAGTGTGATGTAATCTTACCTACTACAGAATTATAAATCTGCAGAATTGTATCTATTATTAGCTTTTACCTGCTTGTTTGAAAAACAATCCAAAGAACACACTGCGCATAATAATAATTCCTAATATTTGTAGGGATTATAAGAAAGTTTTCGAAGCAGTAGAAGTAATCGTGGACGATATCCACCAAAAAAGCTCTCGCTTATAACTTGCCCCATTCTGTAATATATGGATCAAGAGAAGCTCCTAAGTGGATAATGTCAATTGCCGGCAACCATTCCGCATACCACGGAGCTAGCGACTACACATTCATATAGGCATATTAGTTCATTAAACTGGTAACTAGACGAGACGAGACATCTTCTGCACAATTGTTTAACCACAAATACTGTCTGCGGTCAGTTAATGTCAACTCATTAAGTAAAACCAATGTGAATGTGGCAATCGAAAATTTCTGTAGGTACCTATTTTGATATAAACAATAATTTGTTCTTTAAATTTCGTTAGTGAAGATTAATTTACCACCGATTTGCAAAGTTACTAAGATCGATCCGGCAAAAAATTTAGCAACTTATCATAAAATGAAATTTAAATTAAGAAGCAAGAGACAAGAAAATCACTTATTCACAATGTTGAATCGACTCAGTCGAAACCGGAAATAATTTTTAATTATACCTTCAGCACTTGATCAAATATTATGCTAAGTGTCGTAGTATTGAGTTATGTAATACGCCGCTTCCGAATTAAATACGATGATTAATGGCTATCTATATAAATAATATCTGAATATAATCTAAATATATAAAAGGCAAAGATGACTGACTGACTGACTGACTGACTGACTGACTGATCTATCAACGCACAGCTCAAACCACTGGACGGATCAGGCTGAAATTTTGCATGTAGATAGCTATTATAACGTAGGCGTCCGCTAAGAAAGGGTTTTTGAAAATTCAACCCCTAATGGGATAAAATAGGGGTTTGAAAAATCGAACTTAACGTGAGCGAAGCCGCGGGAAAAAGCTAGTTGCAGATAAATTCGTTTCAGCACTTAAATATTAGGTAAGCGAAACCGAAACTCGAAATTATGCAAACTACGAGTATACACAAACGATGAGTATCAACTTGTCAACAAAGTTATGATTAAACGTTTCGAACAAGTACAGTTGTATGAAGTTCCACTAAAAAATCTGAATAAATACAATAGATAATAATAGGTTGACATGATGAAATCAAAGTTTATCTTCATCACAACAATTTTATCGATGAAAAAGACTACATCGATGAAAAAGACGAGTTATATTTTGAGCTTAGAAATGGAGTTGCAGCTTATTTGTGATATCGTGTACAAAATTGTATTCAAATTACATGAATTTTTGAAAATCTCGGTAACCTCCTGATGACAGACAAAAGAAAAGTTAAGGCATAGAAATCAAAATAAAGGATCAGATATCTTCTTGTAAGAAAAGTAGAGATTAGCTAGATATAGATAGACGTAGTAAATGTAAGTAGCTAAAATTGTTCAACGTTAGTGAACCAGACATATCGTCTACACTGCTTATATCAGCAAATAGAGATATCAAACGACAACTCGACGGAATTCGTTGATTCGCCGCGTGGGAGAGCTTCCTGATAACAATTTGAGATGTACAGATTAAGTAATAGTTGGCACAGCTAATTGTGAGTAACGACTAGGTGACATAAACCATTCAACGCTAAAATAAGACATCCTCTTTATTCACAACTAGCGGACCCGACAGACGTTGTCCTGTCTTAACTATGAATATTGAAACTCCCCTTTTTACCCCCTTGGGGAGAGAATTTTCAAAAAATGTAAAATACGTAATTCTTTATTTTTGATCAAGAGCCAAAATATCAAGTTTCATAAACATAACTTGAAAAATAACTTGAAGAACGAAGGACTATCATACAAACATTCAACCCCTATTTAATCCCTTTGGGGGGTAGAATTTTTAAAAACTGTGAAACACTTACTTTTTTGTTTTCAATTTAAAGCCTAAATACCGAATTTTATGGGTATAGCTTGAAAAATGACGGAGTTTCATACAAACTTTAACCCCCCTTTTTACCCCCTTGGGGGGAGAATTTAAAAAAAATGTAAAATACGTAATTCTTTATTTTTAATCAAGAGCCAAAATATCAAGTTTCATAAACGTAACTTGAAAAATAACTTGAAGAACGAAGGACTATTATACAAACATTCAACCCCTATTTAACCCCTTAGGGGGTAGAATTTTTAAAAACTGTGAAACACGTACTTTTTTGTTTTCAATTTAAAGCCTAAATACCGAATTTCATGAGTATAACTCGAAAAATGACGGAGTTTCATACAAACTTTAACCCCCCTTTTTACCCCCTTGGGGGGCGAATTTCGAAAAATCCTTTCTTAGTGCTCGCCTACGTCATAAAAGGAACCTACTGTCAAAATTTCAAGTTTCTAACTTCAGTGGTTTAGGCTGTGCGTTGATCGTCAGTCAGTCAGTCAGTCAGTCAGTCAGTCAGGACAAGCCTTTTTATATAATTATAGATTATCTCAAGGACTGTGTGGATATTAGTTACGTTATTTTATTGCCACTATGTTTTGCTTTCTTTTTTAACAAAGAGGCAGATTGTGAATGTTGGTTTAGCCAATAAAATACTTTTTAAGTTTTCTTAAATTTCAATTCCAATACATGATAAATTTTTGCTTGACTTATATATAAGAGTGAAGTTTATTTACGAAAGTACTAGATATTACGTTTATAGGAAAGATTAGGACGTTAGCCTTTCAGATTTCAGTCCGGCCTAGCCTGTTGGACTATTGAGGCCTTTTGTATTGATGATTAGTGATGCTGCTGATGGTGATGAATGATTTTATAAAGTACTTGAGACAAACTCCAATCTTTTTAAATTTCCTATTACAGCTACTCTACTCGATATTACCGAAAAGTTTTTTCAAATTTTTGAAAAGTGCTCGACATTATCGTAGCTGGTGGGTGGGCACCAGATCGACGCAATCGCGCTTTCTGTGAGTTAACACGTTGAAGACATAACTCCTGACCTAGATACCAGGATATATAGCCTCCAATTAAACATAGTCCTATGTACCGAGTTTAAAGGTCTCGCAAACATCAAAAGTCGCTTTAGAGCGTGTTAAGCTAAGCGGGTTCCCGTGTACTGAGGTAATGCACGCTTTATTGCAATACTTGTTAACAGTACAACTAAGTAGACTGAGGTGGTAATGTACTTGGATTATGTAATTTTTAATGCGATTTCCCAAGGCGTGAGCGTGTGATTTCGACTGTAGACTTTAGGGAGTGCTATCTTCCAGTAGTTTCATATTTTTCGGAAGGTAAACTAGTAAAGAAGTACCTGAAAAAAATTGTTATTAACAGGGCCACGTATATGGATGGATGGATCTTAAACAATCTCTAGTGCTTCATCAAACTGCCACACAGAGCAGCATGCATCTTAATTATAGTATGTATAAAGAAAAGTATTTACAGAAAATGATATTTTCTAACATATTTTACGTAATTTTTCAAGCCAGTTCCATTACTCCCTTATGCAATGATTGTATTAATTTTGTACTGCGTTTCCATCGACCTTTAGCCATGCCTTTTCAAGTCATTACGGCATACTATGCCTATTATAAACGTAACAAAATTGCCTGCCACTAATGAGGGCAATTCAGCACTGTAGAAGCTTTTTCTCTTGATGACTTTTTGTCACGAACATCGAAACAAGTGAGTGAATGAATTACCTGAAAGCCGTCAAACAAAAGAGGAATAAATGGAAATAAATTATTTTCATTGTTTGAAGTTTTAAGTAGTAAGTCATTGAGGTCTATGACATTATTTAGTGACTGAACTTTACAAGTTGTTATCAAGGGTTTTTATGTATATACTACTTGTTGTGCTACATATAGAGTGTAGAATATAGGTACAACAGTTAAGTAATTTGCTGTGCCATAGATGTAAATTTAATCGTGATTTGGTTGATGTTGTTATTTTATTTTTTTAAAAACTTAATGACCCACATTCTGTACTTAATACCCGTTTAATATTGATTTATTTATTTAGTAGGAAGCCCGCGTTGTATATTCGTTTATATGTGTTTATGATATATCATGTATATTTGTTACAGGTAATACATTTGAACAAGTCCTTCGTACTAGCGGAGTTGGTAAGAAGTAAGGAGTAAGTATAATGTTCTCAAAGCCCTGTGAAATCTGCCGATCCACACTTAGCCAGTGTGGACTAGAGCGCATTCTTTCTCATTTTGAAGCTGAAATTTATAGACACTTTCACTCAGCTCAGACTCAAGACAGTTAAAACGAGACAGATTTATGTCAGAGCATATTTGTATCTCGTTTCAACCTCTATCTTAAGTCTGAGCTGAGTTAGAGCAGGCTCTATAGATCTCAGTGTAAAATGAGAGTCGCCTTAGAACGCCGATATTTAAGCGGGTTTGAACGAACGAACTTTCGAATTACAGTCTACGCCTTGAGCCTTGAGCTATCTAAGCTGATGGTACAGTCGGTGAAGATGCAGTCTAAAATGGTAGTTGGCTGACTTGGAAGTTGGTACGATAATTTTAATTAAATCCTAACCCTAAACGTTTTCTACACGCCATCGTAAGTGAACGCTAAATCGCTTGTCAATATTATGTCTTTGGCGTAACTAGCCACATCTAGTTACATATCAGAAATTATAAATTTCGAAATTGCCCCTGCCGGGATTCGAACCCGACACCTCTCAGTGTACATAAATCATTAATTTACTTAGTAGGTACTCGTATCTGTAGACATGCCTCACATAACTCGCCTCTCCAAACCCTTTAGCTATTCCAGGCAGTAGGTAGAGAACCCTAAAGCACTTGCCTCTTTAATAATTTCACTCACATCGCACCCTACGCACAGTCCTACCAGTTGTACGAGTAGAGGCTGAAGTCTTAACGAGGAAAGCCCTTAACGCCCGGAGGTTCATAGCAGCAAAACAAAAGATCACGCTTGGTTCAACACTCGACGCATTTGAATCATTAATGATGGATTCTGCGTATTCTCTGGGGAGCTTGGAGCTATATTTGGTGCATTCAGATCATTAGAAAAGCTTTTATTACGTTGGTTCTTATGGTACAGCACAATAATTATAACAGTTCTGAAGGCATTGTATCAATACCTGCGTGTTAATCCATTTTCCACACACGATTGTATTGGGCCAATAGGTATGTTATCTGTCTTGTTTTTTGTCTGTACGTCTGTCTGTTTATATGGACTTGCGGATTTGTATCGAAATGACTGATCAGATTTAGAAGGATTTTTCGTATACATTTAGGGATTTATGTACAAGGAGTGATCTAAGCTAAGTACATTTTATCCTGGAATTCCTTTGTAGAAAAATAAAACCTTAAAATACAATATGACCATGTTTTCATTTTGCACAGAGATAGCTTGCATCCCAAAGATATTGACTAGTTATGGAAAGCAAAAGTGACAATCTTTAACGGTGAAGGAAATATGCAAGCCTGAAAGTTCTGTTCTCAAAGACGTGTGCGAAGTCTACAGATTCGAAATGGGTCAGTGTGGTGGACTAAGTTCTATAACCCTTCTCTGAGAGTAGACCTGCGATCAGTAGTGAGACGTTAATGGGTTGTTCTTGATGATCAATGATGGAAATTAAAGAGTTCCCACGGGAACAATAAACCGCGCGGACGAAGTTGCAAACAGCGTCGTGTAACAGTTAAAAAATAATATAAAACAATATGCGGATATAGAATATAAAGTTTGCTTTTACCAGATTATATTCAGTTTTCAGATATAGAAATGCATCAAATGCATCCATTTCCCGGCAATGAATCACGTTTAGATGCGGGAGCGCATACAGTGTGCCGATTTCAAAAATAGACCAAGTTGACACACATAAATAATATTAGCTGCATCGTAAATACGCGGCGTGTCGGCCAGGACTGGACTGCGGGAGTGACGCGGGAATTTTAAGATTAGATCAACGATTTTATGTAGTGTACCACAACGTTAAAAAATCAAACGTCACAAACGACGTTTGATTTTTATTTTAAACACCAACCTACAACATAAGACCGGGACATCATCGCGCGGATTTATTTGCTTCTGTAACGTATGCACGGGACAGGAATACCTTTTGTAAATATATTCTGACGGTTACGCTTTTGGAGTTACTAACACGCTTCTTATTTTATATCGTAATCTCCTCTTCCAAACTTCTTTTCCTTGTTTAACATCCGATAGACGTCCACTAGACATGGAGGTCCACATGTCTCTTGGTGCCTATCCTCAGGTCTTGCGCTGCCTGTACCCAGATCAGTTTTAGCACTGCTTATAAACTGCCATACTCTTAAGGCAATTTCAAACCGTACCTAGACTTTATCGTCGTTCAGGCACCATCGTGATATTTGTCACCGAATAAACTATTTATTTTCATTATCGGTCATAGAGATATAAGGTTCAATAGCCTTTATAAGGAAAAGGTTTTCAGTACCTACTACTTTGGTTACAAAAGTGGTTAAGGCCCACAACTAAAGAAATCCTTAAATCAACAATTAAATGTAGAAACCAATAGGTAATTGCGAGAAATACATCCGTCATATTGAATTGCAATTATTGCGCGAACATTAAAATAACCGCCAAATTAATAATTGTTGTCTTTTCCTTATTCATGTAAAAAAGCTATAAAACATCGATATCCGATATACTTGCGTCATACTTGGAAGTTGCCGGGAAAAGTATCGAACTTGTCCACTGTCGTCACTTACCGGTAAGTCAATAAGCCGCTTTATCGCAGCTTATTAACTTACCGGTGTATTTTGTGACATGTTTCACACCTGTGTCGGTACATTATAGCTTTGAATGAGACTTCCAGTTTGATTAGTCCTTAGTTATTTGTTTGTTGTCTTGTCTTTCGATCACGACGCAACAGAGCAACTGGTTGACCTGATTTTTCATTCCGTCATAATTCTTGCGACATATTTGAAAACTTAACTCGACGAGTACGGATTTCGTACAAAAGCTGATTCATTTATAATGTCTTATGTACATCTTTAGAAGATGATCAAACATTACAAATTTCCTTGTCTTACGAGTTATTCTAACGACGTACCTTTTTTAAAACTATTTACCACAAAAGCAAAAACCCGTAGAGCACATCAGCTATTCTCCATCTACATGCCCATCAACAATTAACAAGTCGGAATGGTTCTTTGTTCTTACTTTCCCATTGAATACTTTTTGTTACTCTTACGTACGTATTCAAATCTCTATACCAGCGATTTCCAAAGTGTGTTCCTTGAAGAAGTCAGTAGGATTCCGCGAGTTTGTCTTTTGAAGAACTTCTCTCAATTAAGCTACAGACTACTATGCTAATTTTAGACCAAATTTCACCAACATGGAATGGTTCTTACTCGAGAGTAAAGCAGTTTATTTTAAAAATAAACTATCTACCATTTATTTCACCATAACTTAATATGAGATTAGATTCACCACTATTTTGTAGGAGTAAATATGGGAGTTAAATAATTCCTTATGTATTCTCGAGAATAAGAAACTTTGGTGAAATTCGGTCTTAGAAAGAAAAATTAAAGAGCAGAAAAAATGCGCTCGCTGCGCTTTGTATTCGTTTACTACTATAAAATCAATTGAAACACATCTTTAATGCAAAAATAGCCTCAACAGCGCATCGGTCACGGGGTGACTGAAAGCCGAAAGGTCGACGTTTCAAACCCCACCTACATCACTATGGTTAGACCTACTCCTAGCACATGATATTCCATAGACATAAAAGGGATTTGTTGAGGGTTCCGTGATCTTTAAAGTTTGTGAACCGCCGGTCTTTACGTTAGGAAAGTGTCGGCCGGACTCATAAATCATTGTGATAGACACTGACGAAACATACTCGGCTATGTCCAACATAATTCCTTCGTAACATTGTAATAATTGACAGGCGTTTTCGAAATCCCCCTTTTTATTACTAACCCACCATAGATAAATTAGATAACTGTCAGCGTGTCGTCATACTGAGCCAGGTGCATTGTTGTTTGTGGTCTCTAATATAAATGTACAATAGTTAAGCAACGGTTAAGCAGTAGATCGGTCATGGTTTTTGGCATCGAAGCAAAATAATATCGAAATTGGCTTTTTTACGTTCGTTTGAAAATCTTATGTGAAATGAAGAACTGAAATTAAGGGGACGTATTTAGGATTTATACGAATGTAAAGACTATATTAAGTATTGTCTTTAATTTTTTGAAAACAATTTTCTCAATTAAAAGTTTATTCTAAACTGATCTGAAATCTTGTTTTTGTTTTCTTGTATTTATTCTCTAACAATAATGACCTTATGGTAGTAATGAATACCATGTTTATGAAGACAGTTTGTTCTTTAATGGTTTATCTAATTAGGTAAATTTTTTGCTGGCTTCGTGACCCACCTGCACAGGGCACCAGTTTATATTTTTTTATATCTGTCTTACTTAATTTTTTGCTAAATATCGGGATCCCTTTAGGACTTTATCTTTACATTGCCCATATTTGTTTTTTAATTTCGATGCACATGCCGTCATATACCTTTTATCTCAGTGTCTTGACCTATTTTACACTGGCTTGTTAGTAGTTATATTTTTATATCTGTCGCAACAACTTTATTCCAGTTCAACAAGCTAAATGCTATCGCTTTGATCTCTACTTTGATGTGGTGTCACTTTGCTGAGCAAGCTTATCACATGCTCTTGAAACAGTGAACTTTATTCAGACATTCTGTTTGACAAAGCGTAAAGTTTATATTATAACAAGCTATGATATAAGAAACGTCGACTTCAATATAACCAAATAAAGAATAGCTGAAAAAGGAGAAGTGTCTTTATCTTAAAAACTACTAAGTAAACCAATTATGATAAAATCTTTACTGTTCCCTAAATTAAAGAAAATGTAAGCAAATAAACAAGAATGGTCACAATCCGATTCAGTTTCAGAGAAATGCTGGGACAACTTTCATACATTCACACAAATGATACAAAGTATCCTCACTTTAATATTGTAAAGGCGAAAGTTTTGTACTGGATAACTACTGGACTGATTTGGCCGAAATATGGAATGGCGATAGCTTATACCCAGGATTAACATAGGCTACATTTTATCCCGGAATATTAAAGAATTCCCGCGGGCAGCAGCTAGTTTGATTATAAAATAACAACCAGGGTTATGTTCGCTGTCAGAGTATTTGTTGATTTACTCGGCATTATGTAAATCGTAGTGATGTAATTCCGGCTGAAACAATAAATAATAATTAGTGGGCAATAATTAATCAGCCAATCCAGTGAGAGTGGAATTGAGATGTCGTACTTATCAGGTTGGTTGAAATCGAAAGTTGACGCCTGCTCAGCGAGAAATATTGGTACTTAGCTAGATAAGAACGTGTTTTGAATTGATAAAGAGCAACACGTTAATACGTTAAAACAGTTACATCTTTTCGTGTTAATCCGTATCCATATTAACATACTATCCTTACCCTAAAATATTATAAACTAGATGATGCCCGATTATGGTTTTTTAATTCTTTAATTAAACTCTTTAATTTTCCGGGATAAAATGTAGCCTATGTGTTGATCCTGGGTACACACACAGATACGTTCACCTTTATAATATTAGTATGATATGCAATGTGTTGTGATACATATTTAGGGCACCACAAATCCATGGAATACTGCAATAATAATGAGATTAATATCAGTATCATAACTATGCAAATTAAATATGTATCTAGATAATAATTTATTGAGACACTTTTGTTTTTATCTGTCTTTCTTGTGCAATCAGTATAGGTACCTTAAGTGAAGCCAATGAGGTAGGAAATATAATTATACATTTATTTTAATGTACTTGTTAGTAAGTGTGCGTCAGTAAAATGTAAAACATTCTCAGAAATACTGAAAGAGGAGTAAGTAGGTAGTGAGGAATTATGGATTGTAACTGAATGGTTTCATCCGGATATCACATGTCACTTAGCCTTTGACGTTTATTTGGCTTCAGATGTCGAAACAAAATGCAAATGAGCAAGAATAAAGGGAGTTGTTTATTGTAACTAATGGTGCGGTTAAACGGCGCGCTATAACACGAGCCGCGCCGCGCCGCACCATCCGTGTAGGCGCGGCTCGGCTTAATGCGGACGCAAGCCTGCTCGTTTATCGGGCAAAGTTTGCCGAGCCGCACCGAGCGTAGTTGTTTACACGGCGCGTGGCGCGCCGAGCCACGCGCCGAGCTAGGCTCGGCTCGTGTTATAGCGCGCCGTTTAATCGCGTCTTAATACTATTTCTTTTTGGCTTGAGCGAACTTTTGTTTACTCTATCCTGATTTCTGAAAGTTGCTAAGCGCAAACTGAATTTTGCGACATCAATTTTTGACGGAATAGAGATAGCTCACATCCAGGTTTAACACATAAGCTACATTTTATCCAGGAAAATTAAAGATTTCCTAAAGGAATTGAAAAATCTTAATCCACGCGAACAAAGTCGAGGGCATCATCTAGTTTTAAGCTATTGCATAGCTTCTATCGCGGGCCAGCGTGGAGACCGAATCCAGAAAATCCGTAACGAAAATAACCTTACACGGGACTCCTCTACGATGAGCCGCTAGATGGCGTTGATAAAAAATGCTATGCAATAGCTTTACCGCGGCAGTCCCCGAGTGCCACACGTCTTTTTTTTTATAATTATAATAGACTTAACAAGAGTTGGTTGGTTTAGCGTTTCGTTACTTCAAGTTTCAAGTTGGTATACCTAATGAGATGCGGGGAAGTTAATTAAGGGCCGGCGCAGATTTACATTATTGCGTTCGATATAAATCTCGAGTTGTTGCTAACGCTTTGGTCAATGGGTTGTCTAAGTATCGGTGTTTCGCCGTGCCGCTGGTTTATTAGCGTACAACGCGGGCCATTCCTATTTGTTATTGAATTGTTAATGCTGTTTAAGTAATCACTAAATAATAAATAATTTGTACACCTTATTTAAGTTTAACTTATGTTGTAATGGTAGGTTTTCATTGATCCAGTGAATGCCGACAGACTTAGGCTGTTGCCGCTGACCTCTACAAATAAAATTAATCTATGATTAGCACAGGACCGGCTGCTGTCATGCTTTTTTTTGGTCCTACTCGAATGACGCCATTTTGGCGCTGTAAACAGATACGAGTGTCCAAGCAACTAAACTGAAGGCACTAGTTGACAAACTGATAGTCGATATTTTTGATACTTCCTGAATCATAACAAGACTTCATAAATATATGACGCGCTTTTTATACTTTAATCAGTAATTTGAAATGGTCATCACCCTTAAAACTAACAACTTCAATCAATAAAATCAGGAAGAAATATGTAATTTATCTTTAACGTAGGCTACATTCGAATTGCAAAGTAGATATAGCTGATCGACCACACGTTTTTCATTTATTAGGTACACAGAGATATTTACTCTTAGAGAAAAAGCCCAATAACATAAATTGGGATAGGGTTAGGGTATTTGGTAAATGTATTCGTTGCTCTTTTACCCTTATCAATGTCTATCCTTTTCATGACGTTGGTCGCCACATAATTAATTATTTACGAGGCTGACTGCAATATCTTAGAATTTTGGTTTGAACCTGTCTAATTTAGATAATGTTGTAATTTAGAGATTTAAATATACTGTAATGCATTATCTGGAATTTGCCAGCGAATTATGAGTGAAGGAAGATTAATTGTGATAAGTTATACGAGTACGTACCACGGTAATTGTCTTAGTTGGAATTGTCAATATTTCGATTCACTTGCATGGGCCGTGGTCACGACGGGACTGCGGTGTTGCGAGACTCAACTAAAAATTATTAACATATAACTTATGTATTAACTAGCTTTTGCCCCCGCGACTTCGTCCGCGTGGAATTAGATTTTGGGGTGGAATTTTCAAAAACTGTGACACACGTACTTCTTTATTTTTAACTGAAAGCTCAAATACCAACTTTGATGGAAACAGCTTGAAAAATAACGGAGTTTCATATAAACTTCCATCCCCTATTTAAACCCCTTAAGAGTGGAATTTCCACTAATCCTTTCTAAGTGTGCGCCTACGTCATAAAAGGAACCAACTCTAAAAATTTCAAGTTTCTAACTTCAGTAGTTTAGGCTGTGCGTTGATATCTCAGTCAGTCAGTCAGTCAGTCAGGACTTTGAATTTTATATTATGTATTAATATTATTAAGGGTATTTATCGCACTCTAACAAGGAAGCGCAGTGTTGTCAGACCCCCACTGGATGCAGGTGGCGCAAACCCGAGGCCTGTGAATGTCCATGCAAGAGACCTTGGTTCAACAGTGGACATCTATCGGTCAATAAATAAGAAGAATATTTAAAGGAACTTTTGTCCAACACGAATACGACATCTCCGTTCTAGATAGACCTAAAGTGTGATCAAGTTGTATGCAATTATTCAGACAAACACAACAAAGCATTTTTTTTTCAAAGAGAGGAGAAGCGATGTGAAAGTAGTAGTTATTTTTCACTTATTTCTATAAATAGTCCAAAAGAAGGAAGCTAAGACAGCAATTATTATTCTCTTTGTAGAGACGTATTATGTCTGTACCGAGATAAAGAGGACTACTGCTGACTACAATATAAACGTGAAATTTACGAACAAAGAGAATCTATTAGTTCTTCTTTTCAAACTAACCAACCTATTAACCGACCATTTGAACGATGTCTATAGTGCTTGTTGAATACTTTAATTATTTATTAAGCTATTGCATAGCTTCTATCGCGGGCCTTGAGCGTGGAGACCGAATCCAGAAATTCCGTAACGAAAATAACCTGACACCCCACGGACACGGACTCCTCTCACCGCTAGATGGCGTTGATAAAAAATGCTATGCAATAGCTTTACCGCGGCAGTCCCCGAGTGCCACACGCCTTTTTTTATTATTATGCATAGTAAATAAAATATTTAAAAAAATAAAATATAATAATGTGATGTGTGTGTAATAAAATTAAAATATACTGCATCAAAAAGGACCGTGTTGATATTAAATACTTGTAGCTTATAATTTAAATTGATGTAATAGGAACTCGATAGCGTCAGGGATCGAGTTACAAATACGGATAGCTGTCTATCGATAACTCTCGCTAATGGATTGCTAGTAGATATAACCGGCGTGTTTATTAAATTATTTACTCTTTATTCTACAAGACTCTTGGCTTTTTATATTGCGTTTGAAGGCACCCTGTAAAGCCATTGCGTTATAAAATAATAAAAAATAATACTTACCTATTTATACAGCTGCACCTGCTCTATCATCATATGTTTAGATAATATATGTAAATGTAATACTTTGTTAAATATACACAAAATACCGGTATCTGTATATAGCATGCAAATCAATTAGACACGGCATAATGGGCCGGCGGGCGCGGGCGCTTGGATATAATTTAGCCGCGCAGAACCGGTCACATTTGACATCGCCTAGCTGTAGCGTCCGGATTTAATACGTTTATATGCAAGGTTCAAATTCCACCCGTCGAACTATAGTAAGCCTAACATAAGTTTCGCGCTTTGTTGACTGGCCAATGATATTCCTGCGTTCGTCTTACGTTGACATGGCCATTTAGGCGCTGTGCACACGTAGCAACTTTGGTTGCCATAACTGTCAACTTTTTCAAAACAGTTGCGTTCACCGAAACTCACAACTAGAGTTGCTACGTCTCCGCAATTTCTTAAAATTATTATGAAAATCCTAATTGCTAGTTTTCGATAGCCGCAAAATTACAGACACCTGTACCTATAGTTCATTCAACGAGTCGAACTGCTAGGGAAATGAATATGTACCTACTCGCATCTCGTCAATGCGCGCGGCTTGATTTAAGCGAAGACGCTCGGCTTTAGAGGGAAGTTTTACATGCTGGCGAGCAACTACTATGCCCTGCCAGAACTATATGAACGTACTGAGAAAAACCTGACTGACTTTCATTAGCAACCCTAAAACGGCTTTGCTAATGAAGGTCAAACGCATGAACTAAACGCACAGAGACAACTTCCTTTGGGAGCTCGTTTCGCGGATTGGACTATACGTGTGCGCAGTGCCTTAAAATCTAACCGATGATGTTCAGAAAGTGTTCACACTAGTACCTACATTATACTGAATATTCGGGTCATCGAAAAAGTTTGACGCGTTCATAAGGAAATTAATTAACTCATGTAATTGTTCACAATATCACAAATACGCTTTCAAACTTCTTCTTTCTTTATAAGACAGTACGTACGTTATAGTAAGAAGAGACAAAGGGTAGAAAGTTTGAAATGAAAATGGGCCGGACAGCTTTTCAAGCAGTACATTAAGAGTAAATGTTAAAGTTATGTGAGATACTCTAAAAGCAAAAGTCTGTTAAGATAATCAATTTTGCACAAACAGCGTATAAATCACTATTTGGCACCCAACATAGGTAGCATTAACAGATGATATAACAATCTCGTTTTATATAACAGTTAGGAGTAAACTTAGGGGTTTTTATATCGAGTCACGAGTACTGAGTACCGGTATCGATAGCGAGCTAATCAATTAAAGGCGCTAGGCTTGATTTAACTACGGGAAACTAGTCACTTGTCAACATCGACCATAATCTCCAGGAACCGCTCGATACAGCTGTAGGACATTTATTTTAAATCCAACTTGATATTATATGGGCGCTTCGAGTCTTAGGATTCTATCAGACAGACTTTTTTTTTTTAATATATACCTACTGGCGCTTGATTGCGATCTCAGCTGATGGTAAGTGAAGATGCAGCCTAAGATTGCCTAGAAGATGCCTATTCACTCTTGATTTAAAGACACATTATAACTAGTTGGAAAAACGGAACGGGAGGGCATTCCAATTTTTTTTTTATAAATGTTTTATAATTTTTTTTTCTATTAGCTATCCAAATATAGTCGAGGCGGCCAATCTTTACGGAGCTTAGCCATCTGCGCGGTAGATATTATGGTGCACAAGTGTGTTCGCAAAGAAATCCGACACGACCAGAGGAATATCAGGCGCAGGAACGACGGCTTTAAGAGCTCTGCGAGGCACGGGGGTGACACAACGCCTAATTCCTAACATTGAGAATTTTTTTACAGAAAAAACAATTTTTTTTGGCCTGACTTCGAAAGTAAACCCGGGACCTCGTCGTTCACACTCGAATTTGCTAACCACTAGACCAATGAGGCAGTAAACAGGAAAAGACATTCATCTCTCCCATCTTTGTGTAAGCGTAAGGATCATCGATGTTAAGGATGGTGTTAGGAGTGGGTACGATAGAGCAATCGAAAAAGGTAGAGATCGGACCGTCGATCTTTCAGTATTCAATCTGCAACTTTAACCGAGGCTATTGAAGCTATTATTGGGCATTGACACGTATTTTTATGTATCACCGATCAGATAGTAATCATTACGTTTTCATTTGCTTACATTTACTTCAACTTAGGAAACAAAAAAAGATTTCATCAAATGTTGCGACACCTTCAATAAGTTGTGTTTTTTTATGTATGTTTCTTTGTGTAAGTAGTTTTTAAGTACTGTATGGAATGTGACAATTTTTGGGTTGTCCAAATAAATATAAATAAATAATTAAATATAACCAGGCTTTACCTTTCAGTTTTTCTTTATTTCGGTATATTGAAGTCGGCTTAATTTTTCTTGAATTAGGTACAGCCTTCGATCACAGTAGTATTTTTTCTTCTGTGATCGAAGGGTACAGCTTGTTAGCCATCGGTTTGCATGTGATCACAGTTTCATATTGATCGTGTTAACTACGTCAGATCTAGATCAGTGAACTTTTACTCGGCGTATCGCAACGGAACCTAGATAAAATTCCAGTTTGACCTGTCACAACTCACAATGTTTTCCCATCTCGCTGCCGTTTTCTCCCGGCCATGTAAGCGATCGAGCGATCTTATCACTTATCAATAAATTGATCTCGGCCGAGCGTGTAAGCATTAAAAATATAAATTTTCATTTCCAATATCGATAGGAAACCGCGGTCGTGTTCGCGTGACAACAAAAACTGGAAATCGATTTTGATCGTAGTTTAGATAAAGCTATACAGCTAAAAGTGGTCGTTTGATCACCCACCTGATTTAAACAGGTGACAGCGACGCCTTTTAAGTACAATCAGAAAACTAATTTACCTAGGTTTATTGACCTACTGGATTTTGCCCGACCCTCTGTTTTCCCGAAATAAAGGGGATAAAAGGAAAGGAGGAGATACCTGTTCTTGGAATACAAGGTAGCCTACGTCACTCTCCAAGTCCTCAAGTATACCCACGCCAAAAATCACTTCGATTTGCTCCGGTGGCTGCGTGATTGAAGGACAAACCAACAAACAACCACACTTTCGCATCCTTACTAATATTATGAAGTTTCCCGTGGGATTTTTAAAATCAACTCCACGCGGACCTTAGATTTACCTACGCAGTTAGTTTTATCCTGAAATAACACTACAGTCTCTGGACTCAGGCTTCACTCTGCCCACATATCGTTGAGCAATTGTATATTTATACCTATATAGTCAGTGTCAATGCACATAAAACAATCGTAAACCTCACGACCTTGCCCCCAACGCAACCAGCCCCATACTTCATTTTATAACTAGGCCATTATCTAACCTTAGCAAGTTAGCTTTGTCTAGATAACAACGTGGAGTGTCAAATATATTTCTTTATCTCGAATTGCCGCATTATGATCGCACGAGTAGGTTGTAAAAGGTCCTATCAAAGACAACGCGCGACGGGAATTAAATGACAAGACGCGACACCGAACTCGCGCGTACGTGTGTTTGAATCATGACATAGAAGCCAGCTGTACGTAGCACGTCTACACAATAGTACACTGTATAGTGCACGACAATGACGACGAAAGCATGGTTTTAAGGTTCTGCAATGATCTTGTATTTGAATAAAAATGTAAAAAGGATAGATTAATTCATTGTTGTGTACCGAAAAAAAGATACCATTGGACACTAATTAAATAATCAAATAAATTGACTAAAATTATGGTAATTATGGTAATTATAATTAACAATAAAAAATCCAATTTCCAATTAAAACTGAAAAAGTTTTTATAAACTTTTTGTCGAAAAAAATGTTTCTAGTCATTTTTCTATTTCAAAGCGAATTAAAATATAAGGCCTGAGAAGTATTCTTTCAGAAGAAATTTTGGTCGCGTTTCCGGCGCGCATTGCTTAGGTATATTATGTACCTAGGTCTTAACTTTTTATGACACAGGTTCCACCAACCTTGTTACAGATCTGCACTAGCTATGTAGGTTAGATAGATATAGTTTCGCAAAGGCTGCGGTCACTTCGGTATGCAATATGAAATTATCAGCCACTCCTAAAAAAAAATGTTATAGGTATTGTGTAAGGCATTTAGATGGGTAAGGATGATGGGTGGGTTAGAATGGGTAAATTTGCAGAATGGCAAATAACAAATTATACAAGTAGATGAAGAATGCGAAATTGTTCGAAGTATAGATTGTGGTATAGAGGAATGGGTTCAACATTATTTTGTAAATGCAAACTAAAAGAATATATTATGAAGCATGATTCTAAATATTAATTTAAGTATAGTTACTGTGGTAGCGGTTTCGCACACTCCTCAACCGATCCGTAATCATGTGAGGATAGATTTGGGACTTCGCCCCGGAAGGCTCGGGTTGGACCCCAACTAGTTAGCTCGAATTTCCATACAAAATTAAAAGCGATAGTGCTACTTTTTTTTACGGTTTGAGCTAGCTTTTTTACGTAAATACATACCTAGATGTCTGAAAAAGAAAGCCGAGTTGATATTTGCTCTTACGTCTCCGACAAACGAACGGTAGTGGTAATGGTTCGTTTACAATTTCCACGGCAAATTGAATTACTTATATAAATTTATTCAAACCTCAATTAACAGCCACTTAACTCGAACATACAAACTTCTGTATACACATTTATTTAACACTTAAGTGTTGGAAAACTTGAATTGAACATTTTCAACGATCGTAAAATTTTACGTGCATAATTCGCAGACGCAATTAAAATTATTAAAGTTGTAAAAACCGACGGATTTACGGCTGAACTCAACTCGGTAAGTGCACTCAACTCTTCCGTTGCGGTTTAAAAAAAAAGTTTACGTCAAAGAAAGTGGTTCCGGTGTGCGAGTATGCTGACGGCTGGTTTTTACCGGACATTTACTACTTGTTATTTACTTATGCCGCAAAATAGGGAGCGATAACTTTTTACGAGGCACTCGGGGTGCCGTCAGGGCTGCGAACTGCTACGGATAAAATGTCAAAGGCCTATAGCGGAGCTTTAATACTGGGATGATAATATTACGTCACACATTTCATGCTAGCGAAAGGATTTAGTAGCCTAACTACTAGTTCCAAAGAAAATGCTCTAATTCTTGCCAATGGGCCAGTCTTGACTAAGTAGTCGTGATAACTTGGATGATGTGATGTCAGTATCCTTGGTTTTGGATCGCACTGCCTCCCACAGGATTATTCCCCATTTGAGACAGTTGGCAGCGCCATAAGGACAATGCTTTACAAGGATAATGGTTTAAGTGGGATACGGAGAGCATGTGTAATATCTACTGTTAGACGTACTTCTGTACGACTACATTCGACTACACTGATGACTTGGCCATGGTAAAGACTGCGACCTTTTAAACTTCCCGTAGAAACTCAGATTTTTCGAGATAAAAAGTAGTTTATTTTCCTTTCTTCCATGAAAGATGTCTCTATATCTATGGAAAAAATCGATGAACAGAGAAAAAGGAACCGATAGACAGACGGATAATAATCTTCAAGATTAAGCTTAGTCAAAAAAAATTCGTAATACGTGATATAAGAATAAGAATCCATTTATTACTCAAACTGTGAACAAAGAAGTTCTTATCAGATTTATCACACTGCGTGTTATTGTTAAACGTGCTGCAGATTTTTAGGCAGCACTTACAAATGCATATAGCATGTGCAGCCTAAAAATCTGTCATAAAACATATAATGACGAGATTTTATAGCCGTAGATTTAGTAACTGAAGCTATTTATCAACCTTGTATATTGTTACGACCACTCAACACTAGATGGCGTTAGTCGCGAAAATCGGGTACGCGAACTTACCAGAACTATCCGACCCGGCTGATCACTTCCGCGCACGTTGGGAAGATTCGAGAACGGAACGTTCTGGAACGTCTCGGCTCATATAAATAGCCGTAGAGAGGCGCCGGAGTTCAGTTCAGTTCGAGCAACCGTCGAGGCGACTTCGAAGCGAAACCTAGTGATCAAAAGTGCTACCAGTGAAACCTACGACTTGGCTACGACCTAGGACATTGTGAGTGCTTAGTGTTTGGACCTAGTGCTTTGTAGTGCTAGTGAATAAAGTCTTTCAAGGAGTCAGCAGGTCTTTCTTTCCAAATCCAGCGAACCCTAGCACGTAACAACTGGTGTCAGAAGTGGGATTTGGAGATGCCATTGACTCCGAGAGAGGACTTCAAGGAGGGCGTCAGGACAAGGGCACAACGAGCTGCGGAGGCCACACCCAATGGGGACCAAGCTCCACCCACTGGACCCGCCCACCAGGCTCCGCCCACCGACCACGCCCCTCAGCCCCCGCCCACTCAAGGTCAGGCTCCGCCCACTTTGGCCCAAGCCCCGCCCACCGGACCCACCCACCAGGCCCCGCCCACCGACCTCGCCCCTCAGGCTCCGCCCACTTCGGCCCAAGCCCCGCCCACTTTGTGTCAAGCCACGCCCACTGACCACGCCCACCGGGCTCCGCCTACTAGACAGGCCACGCCCACCATCGGCACCGCAGCTTCTACAGCCCCTCAAGTGGCCCTTCAATTAGGAAGTTTAATTGAATTAATGGAGCTGCAAAGGGCTGAAATTCAGGCAATGAAGGAGTCACAAGAACGCAAGCTCGGCGCTCTGCAAGAGTTTCAAAAGGCTGAAATCAGAGCGATTCGAGAATCACAAGAGCAACAAAAAGACCTCCAAGAAAAAGCGCTTTGGGCTATAAATGATGTTAGTGACACGGTGACTAAGCTTCGAAAAGATGTCGACGTAGTGGAAGAACGAGTTACCGGGTTAGGATTGGATGTTGAAAATGTGAAAACCGGCCTTACTGAACTACAGAAGAAAGTAGTGCGCCTCGAAACCACGGGAGTTGCGATGTCCAGTGGAACTACCGGAGTGGCGCAAGGACCAAGAGTGAAAGTGCCGCCATATGACGGCACTACTTCTTGGAGCGCTTATCGTCAGCAATTTCAGACTGTTGCTACTGCAAACGGATGGACGGAAGAACAGTGCCTGACTGCTCTCACTGTTGCGCTCAGAGGGCAAGCTTTGTCAGTCCTGGAGGCACTGCCACATACAGGGAATGGGTTTCAAAACCTGATGGAGGCACTTGAATCCAGATACGGGGAGCGACACTTGGAGCACGTGTTCCGTGCTCAACTTCGTGACAGAGTTCAACGCTCAGGAGAAGGACTACAACAATGGGCGTTGGAAATTGAAAAACTCGTCAGGAAGGCACATCCAGGAGCCGACTCCAAGATGGTAGACACGAATGTTGTTCAAGCATTTGTCGACGGAATCAAAGACCTGGAGGTCAGGGCTGCAGTGAGGCTTCGTCACCATACCTCGCTAAAGGAAGCATTGGCGCATGCTTTGGAGGTCGAGGCTGTTCGCCATGACATACGGCAGGCCCATAAGATCCGCGAGGTCTCTGAGGAAGTCAAGGAGGTTAAGGCTCCTATGAAGAAACGTTTTGGAGTCATGTGCTACAAGTGCGGCGAGAGGGGCCATCTTCAGCTCAACTGCCCGCAGAAGGAGACCCAGATGACAAGGATGAAAAGGATCGAGGAACAAATAGAGGAGCTGAAGAAACAAGGGGGTTCCGTCCCCTGCCCGGGATCAGGGAAACGAATAAGAGCCAGGACTAAGGGACGAGTACTGGGTGACGCGGAGGGAGCCCCGACAACTGTTATCTCCCAGGCTTGCAGCGGGAATAGTCTGGCGATTCAGGGGACTATTAACGGGACGGATTGCAAAATGACCCTAGACACAGGAGCCTCTAGAACAATAGTGAACCCAAACCTGGTAAAAGCCGCAAGGGGACACAAAAGGAGAATTAACTGTCGGCTTCTTACTGCCTCCGGCCAGCCAATACCCGTCCTGGGAGAAGTGTCAGTTACGATGTATGTAGGGGAGTCCTCATACTCTCATGACGTTATCGTGGCTGAGATTATGGATGATTGCATCTTGGGTTTGGATTTTATGAAGAAACACAACTGCAGAATTAATGTCGCTGACGGAGTCTTCAAGTGTGGTGAAGAAGAAATCTTCATTCTTGGAGGTGCCTGCGGGAAAGTCGCATGTGTAAAGAAAGTGATTATACCTGGACGGACGGAAGCTCAGGTGCTGGTGAAACTGCCGCCAGCTGGAAAGAAAAAGGCAATCAGATGCGTGTTGATCGAAGACACACCTACCAAGACATCGGCGCAGAAACTGATGACGGCGAGAACCCTTGTTAGTGGAAGCAGTAACGCTGTAGTCAAGGTTTTGAATCTTGGTGATCGCGAGATCTGCTTGAACAAAGGTGACGTCATTGGAAAGTGCGAGGAAGTTATCTGGATGAAAAAGTGTAGTTCGATGACAGGCGCAGACTCAGCAAACAGCAACAACTACGGATTAGTGACTGAGTTACTCGATGACTGCAAGAGTAATCTGACTTATTCGCAGGGCATGAAAGCTAAGAAGTTTCTACAGCGCTACGCGAATATCTTCTCCAGTCAAGAAGGGGACCTTGGAAGAACGTCGATGGTTCAGCATAGGATAGATACCGGAAGCGAGAGACCAATTCGTCAACGAGCAAGACGGATACCGATTGCAAAGGAAAAAGAAGTTGAAGGCCTTCTGGAGGACATGAGAAGGAATAAGATTATTGAACCGTCTGCAAGTCCGTGGTGTTCACCTGTTGTATTAGTGAAGAAGAAAGATGGTAGCACGAGATTTTGTGTGGACTATAGGCGTCTGAATGATGTCACTAAGAAGGACAGTTACCCGTTACCTAGAATCGACGACACTTTGGATACCTTGAGTGGCATGAAATGGTTCTCGACCCTAGACCTGAAATCTGGATACTGGCAGGTGGAAATTCATCCAAAAGACAAGGAGAAGACAGCTTTCTCGACCGGCAAAGGTTTATGGCAATTTAACGTCATGCCCTTCGGATTGTGCAACGCACCTGCCACATTTGAGCGACTCATGGAGTGTGTATTGGCAGGCTTAGTTGGAGAGGCTTGCTTAGTCTATTTAGATGACGTCATCATTGTCGGCCGTGACTTCGAGGACCATTTGCGAAACTTGGAGCAAGTTTTCGCCAAAATAGAGGGAGCCAAATTAAAGTTGAACCCGAAAAAGTGTCGTTTATTCAGGAGAGAGGTCAATTATCTCGGCCATGTTATCTCCAGTGATGGAATCCAGACAGACCCGGAGAAACTGGAGGCAGTTCAGAAATGGCCTACCCCTAAGGACAAAACCGAAGTGCGGGCATTCCTCGGCCTATGCTCATACTATAGGCGTTTTGTCAAGGGATTCTCAGAGATAGCCAAGCCATTACATCGGCTGACAGAAGATAAACGACAATTTAGTTGGGATGGGACTTGCGAAGATTCTTTCCAGAAACTGAAGAAACATCTGTGTGAAACACCAATCCTGGGGTATCCACAAGCTGAAGGTCAGTTTATAGTCGACACGGACGCCAGCAACACGGCCATTGGAGGAGTGTTATCCCAGAAACAGGGTGAAAGAGAAGTTGTTATTGCATATTTCAGCAAATCTTTATCCAAGCCAGAGAGAAACTACTGTGTGACAAGAAGAGAACTCTTGGCTGTTGTGAAGACGCTACAACATTTCAACAAATATCTCATCGGCAGACAGTTTTTACTGCGAACTGATCACGCAGCCTTGAAGTGGCTACTGCAATTCAAGAACCCAGAAGGTCAGGTAGCTCGATGGATTGAACAGCTCCAGGAGTATGACTTCAAGACTGAACACCGCAGCGGAAAGACGCATGGGAATGCCGACGCACTCTCACGAAGGCCATGTTCAGAAGACTGCAAACATTGTGTTAAGCAGGAATCCAATGAAGAAGCATTAAAGCTAACGAGAACAAGTCCTTTGGGTCCCTGGGAGAATGATGCTATGAGGGAGGCTCAAGAAAGAGATGACGACCTTCGGCACATCATCACATGGAAGAAACGGGGTGATGTAAAACCAATCTGGAGTGAGGTTGCACCCACTGGCGCTGTCACTAAGGCGTACTGGGCGCAATGGGACAGTCTGATACTCCAAAACGGAATACTCTACCGGAAATGGGAGAAGACTAACGGCAGAGAGTTCCATCTTCAGATAATTGTCCCAAGAACGAGAGTACCAGATGTTCTCCGTGAAATACATGATGGCGTATCAGGAGGTCATCTAGGTGTCAAGAGGACGTTAACAAAAGTGCGAGAACGATTCTACTGGTTGCATTGTCGAGATGATGTACAAAATTGGTGCCGCAAATGTACCACTTGCGCTGCTGTAAAAGGACCACAGACCAGGAGCCGTGGGAACCTGCGGTTGTATAACGTCGGTGCACCGTGGGAACGAATTGCAGTTGACGTAGCTGGGCCATTTCCTGTAACGGAATCGGGAAACAAGTATTTTATGGTCGTCATGGACTACTTCACCAAATGGCCGGAAGTGTTCGCCATACCAAACCAAGAAGCTACAACAGTCGCTTCTAAGTTAGTTGAAGAAGTGATATGTCGCTTTGGTGTGCCTCTAGAAATCCATTCAGATCAGGGCAGGAACTTCGAATCGCAAGTATTCCAGGAAGTGTGCAGAATTTTGGGCATGCATAAGACGAGGACCACTGCGTACCATCCACAGTCTGATGGAATGGTGGAGAGATTTAACCAGACCCTTGAGAGGCATTTGGCGAAAGTGGTAGACGACAAACAAAAGGATTGGGACAAGTATATACCACTCTTCCTTCTGTCGTACCGAACCGCCGAGCACGAGAGCATAAAAGCTACCCCGGCGTATGTCAATTACGGTAGAGAACTACGAATACCAGTAGACCTATTGACAGGAGGGTCACCAGAGGAACCAGAGACCGTACAAGACTATGTCTGTGATTTAAAGGAAAAAATGCGCTATATACACGCCTTGGTTCGGGAAAATGGATTACAGTCAAGTGAGAACATGAAAACCAGATACGACCGGAAATCGAACACGAGCGGCTTCGAGGAAGGATCACTGGTGTGGCTGCATAACCCAACTCGCCGGAAAGGGAAATCTCCAAAGTTGCAGACCAAGTGGGACGGTCCATACAAAGTGGTGACCCGACTGAATGATGTGACTTATAGGATTCAAAAGCATCCAAGGGGGACATTCAAAGTGGTACACATAGACCGCCTGGCGCGTTACCATGGCAGTAACAACGATGCTCGGGACGAGCATCTCTAAGAGGGGAGTAGTGTTACGACCACTCAACACTAGATGGCGTTAGTCGCGAAAATCGGGTACGCGAACTTACCAGAACTATCCGACCCGGCTGATCACTTCCGCGCACGTTGGGAAGATTCGAGAACGGAACGTTCTGGAACGTCTCGGCTCATATAAATAGCCGTAGAGAGGCGCCGGAGTTCAGTTCAGTTCGAGCAACCGTCGAGGCGACTTCGAAGCGAAACCTAGTGATCAAAAGTGCTACCAGTGAAACCTACGACTTGGCTACGACCTAGGACATTGTGAGTGCTTAGTGTTTGGACCTAGTGCTTTGTAGTGCTAGTGAATAAAGTCTTTCAAGGAGTCAGCAGGTCTTTCTTTCCAAATCCAGCGAACCCTAGCACGTAACAATATTATTATAGTCAAAATAAAATGAAAGGAAGGAGTATAATGTATTCTGGGTAAAATACAAAAGAATTTTCGATTGTACTTATTTATATTATTTCGAAAAATATATTTTTTAGCAAACCTCGAAGCCATAGTTCAACCCTGTTTCAGGAATTAGTGACGCAAGATATACAATGAATATTTATGGTGAAAGGTTTGACGACATCTCAAGGTCCCGGGTTAAAAGGCAAAAGATACAAGGGTTTCACGCCCACGTGCAAGCTTTATTTAACGTAATAAAAGTCAGCTTTTCATATCGTTTTGAGGTTATTTGGTCCTTATTTGTGTACGGGCTTTTGTCCACAACTTTGTCCGCAATTAGTTGGGAACCCTCTGTTTACCCGAGATCCTGTATCAGGGAATAACTTTGCTCGTATTTTTCGTGAGCACGTTTAACTTATCGGTTACCTTATTTTTAACCGCTCGATGTGCAACTGAGCTTAACGGCAGTAGATGAATGGTGAACTAAAACCTTTTCTTTTAAACAGAAACTGAAAACCAGGGGATAGCGATTAGATGTGTAAATCTTATTGTTACTAAATACACAGTCATCTGTAAGGAGCATTGATCTTTCGATCGTTGATAGATGCTCCGTTGAAATCTCATTTACCTAATAGGCTTGAACGCTTAACGAACATGCGGAAGGCGATAACTTAATAAGACAACCACGTTGTTTTATTTTAGGTAATATTTAGTATTTCTTTACTCTATGGTGTACCTATTGATTGAAATTGTGTGTTATTAAATATTCCTTCCCCCCTTGAATCTAATACTTCTTGCTTTTGCTCGGAATGACGATAGGAAATTAGTCATCGTAGAGTTAGGTTTTTCAAAATAAAAAAAGACGTGTGGCACTCGGGGACTGCCGCGGTAAAGCTATTGCATAGTATTTTTTATCAACGCCATCTAGCGGCTCACCGTAGAGGAGTCCCGTGTCAGGTTATTTTCCTTACGGAATTTCTGGATTCGGTCTCCACGCTGGCCCGCGATAGAAGCTATGCAATAGCTTAAAAATGGTGATCTAGTTTCGACTTTTACATTTATTAGTATTGCTTCACCAATTCCCTTTTTTTTCGGATTAAAAAATAGCCCATGTCATTCTCTAAGTCCTATCCCCACATCAGTCGCTATGTTGCTCCTTTGATTCATGACTGAAGGACAAATCAACAAACAAATACACTTTCGCATTTGCAATATTTGTTAGTATAGAACGAACGTTAAATGCTGTGAACTGTGAAGTACAATGCACACATTGTTAAAAGGCTGTAAGCGAGTGATCAAGCCTGCCCAGTAGCTAGTCCAATTAAGAGCACGAGTTAATCAATTTCCGCTTTTGTACACTGGTGTTACAGTTCAATTTTGTATATCAGTTTTATAGCGTGCCTTTGCGTAGATAGTTCGATAATCCTAAATAACCATAGGCTAATCGGTTGACCTGACTACGCATAAGTATTGGTTCCTGTCATTTGAAATGATTTATGGTTGCAGTACAGTCTATAACTTGTACGAAATTAAGTAGTTAACGCATTTCGGTACTGTATATTAACTATGCTCGTTAATTATTCAATTAATAGGCCTCAAAGCTCAACGGTTAAAGGTGCGGATTGGAAACTGGAATGTCTGCGGTTTGATCCCCACCCGTTGCATGTTAACACAAGCTTTACGATATCAGCAAGCCATGTTGGCCCAATGCGAATTGAAAGACTCTTATGTATAACTCTCAGGCGTTGAGGTTCCCTCATGATCTTTTCCTTCACAGTTGAAGCATGTGATATTTAATTGCTTAATCGCATAATTCGGAAAAGTCAGATGTGCGCGTGTCCGGAATCGAAACCACGTTCTACCGAATAGAGACCCCAATACTGACCACGATGCTATCACTGCCTAAAAAAAGGAGTGAACAGTCAAGCAGGCAACCTTACGAAGCCGGAAGGGAACGTGGCCAGAAAATCTGGTTACAGCTGTCGTCTTAGAGCTTTACCTCTGTAACCCGATAGCGCATTGCGCCCGCACTTGGGGCTTCCCATAATTTTGAAACGAATCAACGTTTTAAGGCATTATCTAAATATATAAAAGGCAAAGGTGACTGACTGACTGACTGACTGACTGATCTATCAACGCACAGCTCTAACCACTGGACCGATCGAGCTGAAATTTGGTATACAGGTAGCTGTTAGGACGTAGACATCCGCTAAGAAAGGATTTTGCAAAATTTCAATCCCAAGAGGGTTAAATAGGGGGTTAAGAAATCGAACCTAACGTGAGCGAAGCCGCGGGTTAAAGCTAGTTGATCTTATATGACCCTATAGGATCATATAAGTCTTATCCGGGCTTGATATTTTGACAGTTTTTGTATTAAAAATCTGCCAAAATATCCTCGGGAGTAATTTTCGTTGCTGAAATCGGGCCTTAGACGTTTATTTTACATTAGAAATTAGTTTTTGTCGTCTAAAGTTTCTGCGTTATGCTGTGTTTTTTTTTGCTGCGATGCGATTTATCTTACGTATGTGCAGAATTGTCGCTTGTCACGTAATCGCGTCAGGCGACGGAGCGTGGGACTCTCGTAATCAAGCGTGTTTGAAGAGCTACCTCTTGCCGCTTACTCCCGTCTTAGGTATATTTTATTGAAAAATTTAGTGCCGATCTCAGCAACGGGGCGTTTTCACAGTTTTTGGATTGAAATTCTGCCAAAATTACGCTCGGATAAGACTTATTTTATGTTGGTGAAAACGGCCCTATATCGCATATTGGCCAATTTAAATGCTGTTTACGAATTACGCCAATATCCTTTGATGGCATTTGCATTGTCGAAAAAGGATAACAGGTATAGTTGAGGACCTGGAGAGTGACATAGGCTACTTCTTAGAAAATCAAAAAGCTGCCGCGAAATTGTTATCAAAAAAATGAAATCTTTTTTATATCTGTAGGTGGGTCGTTCTACTTTTCTACCGACAATGAAACGACGTTTTTCTGTTTTTTTGGTTTTTGAACTATCTATAATTGTGTTTTATGTGTGGGATTTAAAAAAAACTGCATCTGTGTTTTCATTAGTACTAATTAAAGTTTCCTTCCTAGCTAATATTGATTCTTTTTTAATGTTGGTTTTTGAAAAAATAATGTGACAAAGTGGCCTTTTTCTGTGGAGACCACATTTCAGTTTACCACTCTGTCACGGCATTATACGGAAAACGAACGTATAAAATATGCTGGTTAGAGAACATGAAAAATGACATAATATTAATAGATAAGACAAATATGGACGTTTATTCGAACCGAATAAAAAACCGTTTATATTAATACTCCAACGAGATGCCATAATAAGAAGAAAGACAGACTATTGTCGGTAGAAAAGTAGAACGACCCAGGTACACTTTTACCGATACGTTGGACACTACCCCTAAGAGTTGCCATTAAAGATGTTCTTTGAACTAATTCAAAGAACATCTTTAACGGCTTATAGCACTTCTGTAACTTTATTATTCGCCGAGTCCACGATTTCCTCAGATAGTTATGACATCCGGGCACGAGTCGATCTGTAGAAGAGTGGTCGTGACGATTACAGTTCTGGTTTGGAAGTTATTTCTGCTGCCCGGGCTTGTTTGCTGCCTCCGCTATTCAAGATACGAATAAAGTTATGTATCCGAGGAGTTCTATTAAACAAATGTTTAGATTTACTTATTTATTCTTGAAATTAAAATATAGTATTTATTAGACTAACTGTTATTAGAATAACTGTTCTGTTGCACTCTGAGTGAACTCACAAGGGTCGCAATGTGGGCAATATGCTACTGTTTAGATTAGGTTATTTTTAATTTATATGGACATTGTAATAGTTTTTAAGGTATATACACGAGCGAATTGGGATTTGTCCTGTAAAGCTCATGTAAGAATTGATAAATAAATAAATAAATAAATAAATAAATAAAAAATAATAATAATAGAATACTAGCTGATGCTCTGGAATTCGTCTGTGTGGATTTAGTTTTTAAAATTCCGCCGGAACTCGTTGATTTTTTCGGAAGGTCGAAAAAACACATAGGGGAGCCGAGCCCCTTTAATTTAATTGTTTTTTTGATTATTTGTGATAACAGGAACGAAAATACACATTCTCTGAAAATTTTAACTGTCTAGGTACCTATTACGGATCATGAGATTACAGCCCGATGACAGACAGACAGACGGACGGACGGACGGACAGCGGAAGCGAGGGAGGAGTAATAGTAGGCATTGGTTACTCTTCGGAACCCTAAGGACGTCGTAAAAACAAAGGTTAATTTTATTTCCAGCCACCGCCCGTCGTTCACGCGCCGCCAGTGCAGCTGCCGCCGCCCGCCGCCGCGCTAGCGTCGTCCGCCGCGCACTGCTCCGCGCCGCGCACCATCGTCATCCAGCGCCCCGACGCCCGCCACGGCTTCGGCTTCACGCTCCGCCACCTCGTTGTTTACCCGCCAGAGTCGCTACAGGTAACTCGATGATGACAATCATTATCTAATCTTCTTCATCTAAATATATAAAAGGCAAAGGTGACTGACTGGCTGACTGATCTATCAACTCAAACTTATCGCTGGACGGATCGGGCTGAAATTTGACATACAGCCACGAGTATTATAACGTAGGCATCCACTAAGAAATAATTTTTGAAAATTAAAGTAAGTAGCTCCGTTGCGGTGTACCTAATTGAAGGACAAACAAACATAATTCCGCAATTCGATTTTAGAATTCAATAGAGATCGAATTTCAGGAAATCTCCATGCACCTTTAGAGTAAGTATTCAAGAATATTTACTCCACAAACAAATCTATAGATCACCTCAGTCAGTCCTTGTACTGTTCTATATAGAAAAACAACATTTGAATGAGTTGTGATGTTATTCCAGGAACTGTATGAGGATGCGCGGCACTTGGCAGTGGGCGCAGTGGGTGCGCCAATGGACACAATCTTCGTAAGATCGGTGCGGCCGGGCGGGCCGGCGGCGGCGGCGGGGCTGCGAGCCGGCGACCGCGTGCTTGCCGTCAACGGCGAGCCCGTGGCGTGCGGCCGCTCGCGCGCGCCCTACGCCAGGGTGGTGCAGCTCGCGCAGAGGGAGCCCAAGACGCTGAGGCTGACTGTTGTGCCGAGGGATCACGATCTATTGCAAAGGGTAAGCAAAAATGTTGAGCTTTGTGAATATGGGTACGTGTACGCTTCCGTGCAGGCGGTGCGTGTTTGCCGTCAATGACGAGCGCGTGACGTACTGACGGTCGTAAGCGCCCCAGGGTGGTGCAGCTTACTTTGCGAATGTGGAAATGTCGACATGAGAGCTTGGGGCATGCAGTCGCATGAGTAATATAATCTGGATGATACTCACGATCGTTCTGTGCTCCAGAACTCTAACCGCTGTTCTCTCCGTTTCAGTATTTCAGTGAAGCAGCGTACAACCCAGAGACGAACCAGCGGGTGCTCGAGATGCCAGCGGTGACGGAGCACGAGTCGCGCTTGTTCGACGCGTGCCGCCGGCCGCGGCTGCCGGCGCTGCCCGCGCCGCAGGCCCCGCTGCGGCACCGCGACGACCCGGAGTACGCGACGGTGGCGCCGCCGCCCTCGAGGTTCGACGTACCCAGGCTACCGACGTCTCCGCACTATCTCTTACATGATGGGTAAGGAAAGCTTTTTGCCCGATCTTAAAATAACATTAGTCAATCGAAGTTGTGTAAGTCATAGCCGTAGAGCTGTAGACAAACACTATAAAAATATTATCGGAAATTGAAAAAAAAAAAAAAATTCGGAATTATTTTTTATTGTGAAATCTAATTCTAAAACAACTTGCGTATCTACTAATATTTGGTAGATTTCCAAAGCACAAACTATCAATACAAAAACAAAAGTTTCGGTAGTAAGAGCTTTATAATTTGACATGTCATCATTTTTTACTTCATTTCCAGTAGGAGAGAATCCGACACGTCGCTCCCATCGTCGGCTGCGGAGAGCAAAGACAGTCTCGGCTCCTTCGACTCCAACTCGACGCTCACGGGCCGAGAGCTGGACGACTCGATCATCCTTTCCCGAATACGAAAGAGCCTGGAGCAAAAGGAGGCCTTCCTCCGACGGCCCAGCCAACCCACCGGGTGGGTCACCCCGGATGTCCCACCTTCGATCAAGCAGAAAGAGTTCTACGCCAGACCGCAGAAGTTACAGAAACCGGCGTGGCCGCCGCCTCCTTCCTCCCCCCCACTCGCAGCCTCCCCCCCACCGCCGTCACTCCAACCGCAGAACCAAGAGCAGAGGAAAGAAGAATGTGCCACTAGTGTAGATAGCGGAACCTTCAGCGGTTATGGAGAAGTAAACGGAACACATAGCGACAAAAGTAGAACGAAACAAGACAAGAACCAATTTGTGTCGACGTTGTCGAAGATACATGAGACCTCACCGAGTATTCAGAGTACGAATGTCGGGACTCTTACCAACGGAACCGCTAGCGAGTTCAGAGAAGACAATGCGTCTTCTAGCAACCAGGATAATAGGTAAGTGGTCTTCTTAATTAGGATATACCCAGTAACCCCCAAGCACGATTATAGGTGGTATTAACATGTTTGCAAGCCTTGGTGGCCACCAAGAAATGTTTTACAAACAAGTCAAGGATCAAGAAATAGGTCTGTTTTAGAGACCACACGCCGCGGACTGTTGGTTTTTCGAACGGTACGTAGCCCGCTCCTTGTCGCTTCAGCTTCACGCTAATCTATGTCGTTGACCTTATATCGATTCAAATTTGTGCAGACACAAACGAAAACTTTGTGACACTTAATACCTTTAACGAAACAAATACCACGTATCTCGAAAATGATGGGTCAGCAACATTTAATTTTTCAGCAGACCTATACGAGACGTACAACATGCATATGATTTAATATTCCAGATACCCAGTACCTGAGCTGCAACTGGTGACAGCGCGTACGAGGCAGTTGGAAGAGGCGCGGGGCGTGGGCGAGAGGAGGACGGAAGTGGCGCGGAGCGAGCTCGCGCGGCTGTCCACCACGCGCCTGGAGCCCAGCGTGGCGCTGCGCCGCAAGGAGTTCGAGACCAGGACCGTGAGGAGAGAGGCGCGCTCGCTGGACGTGCAACCTCAACAAGGTAAGCCTAACTATTCTCAGCAACGCAACTGAATAACTTGACTTTAACTCAATAACTGACCGCAGATTCTTCAAGCGTTTAATTCCAGCTTTAAACGCTATGTGTGTACACTTGTACAGCATAACTCCATTGTTGCCAAAATGTTTTGTTTGTGTGTTGTTTTTTTTTTTTTAATTTGATGACAAGATAGTCCTTAACTGCGATCTCACCTGATGGTAAGTGACGATGCAGTCTAAGGTGGTAGCGAGCTAACTTAGAAGGGGTATAGCAGTGTAAATTCATCCCATACCCTGATCGGTGTCCACACGCCATCGTGCCGGAACGCTGAATCGCTTGGCGGCACGTCAAATTTTTTTTTATTGGTGACAATTCTTTTTTAAATTGTTCTAGTTCCTCAAAACTCATTATGTTTTTACAGATAAAACGGGTGGTAGAGTCTTGACGTGTTATAAGAGCCACAGGTTGGCCTACATAAATAATAAATAATACTGAATATATATTTTTTTTTTTTTCAGATTTGGAGCAAGAGTCGACAATCCTTGGCGGCAGCTTATCAGGCAACCAGCTGACGATCACTGGCAGCAAGCACCTCCATTGCCCACCTCCTGATGGATTTATTATGCCCGGTGAATATATATATTAACCATCATTTCAAACGGCTTTAGAAATATAGAGATTCACAATTAGACGCGTATTTTTAATACACATTATTATTTTATTAGAGCTTCTGCGGTCGAATTTTAAGGGTTGAATACAGAAATTAAACTAAATTGTCAAGTCTTAGAACTGACCAAAAAAGCGTTGTAAAAGATAATCATCGTGGTTCAGAAGTAAATGCGTGTATTTTTTTTAATATGACTACGCATAACTTTTTACAGACTAGTACTCTTGAAGAATAAACCAACAAACAAACACACTTTCGCATTTATGGTATTAAAATTATAAGGATTTGATGATATTTCTGATAGTCTTTCTCGCTTAAGCTAGATGCAAAAATAGGTTTAGTAACTAGAATATTTTGTTGTATTGTAGAAACAGAAAAGGTTCAAATGCGAACAAGGTCGAATAGTACCGGTAGTGAAGGACTATCCATTAGAAGACATCATGCCACAGGTGAGATTAAAGCGCTTATTTCATGTCACGTTTGAAAAATGCAAAGGAGGTTTTTTTAAGGAAAACTAAGGTATTCGCCTATTAATAAAAGAGCCCTCTAGCAATTTTAAAGAAGTGACTTGCCCTATTTTAAAACAGCTAATTTTATTTTCTGCAAGTCTTATCTAGTCTGGTAACGACTTCTGCAAGAAATTGCGGAAGTTAACTTGCCAATCCAGTAGACTCTCCGTATTTACGCACAACGCAATAACACTCATTTTAGTGATACGGTTCTTGATAATATTAATAGGCAAAAACTTCAAGATTAAAATTTACACATACAAAATAAAAGGTTTATTATATTTTTATTATTAGATCATTTTTCTATTTAGCACAGGCGTGCTTGGCTGCATCGTCACAATTATTGAATTATTTCAGTAATCTATTATATAATGTTAATATACCTATTTTTTAACTCTTTTTAAGATACTGATAGCAAATAATTAATTTATTAATATTATTATCGCTATAAAATTGGGAGAACTATTATTGCCGGTAGATGTTTTTACGGTTTAAAGTTTCGTTTAGGAATACTTGTATTAGCAATTATTGCGCGTATGTATCTGCCACCGTTACGAAAAGATTGGGTATCTTTTCCATTAAATTACAATAATATTATCATAATGAAGAAAACAATTTACTTAATTTTTTGTGTTTGAGTTCTACTTCTTTATCGCGGCAGCACATTTAAATAATATTGGTGCTTTTTCTGTAATCTCTTAAACTAAACTAAGTAAATTGCTAACTCTTAAAATAGTACTGTCCTTTTCACAATATTCTTCAGTTGAAAGGATAAAATTACATTTAAGCTTGTCAATTTAATTTAGGTTTGTTTGTACCAGAATTAGAACCATTCATTCATAATAAAAGATGGTCGTGTAACGCCATCTACCGGTGAATAGTTCGTCACTCGCTCTGGCATTGCAAACGCTTTATCGGCGGTTGCACTTTCGCGTGCGTACTTGCGTGGAGCGGCACTAACGGCATGTTCCGCCCCAAGATGGCAGTCACGCGAAGAGACGCATGGGGCTGAACAGAGAGCAAATGGAGGCCATGAACCGGGTGTCGCTGCCGGGCGAGGGGCCGCAGAGGCCGACACAGCTGAGCCTCGCGCCGCCCTCCGACTCCACCTCGCCCTCGCCCACGCCCACCACGCCTGCCGACTCAGGTCCCCGATCAGCGACAGACATGCCTCGTCTTCCTAAGAATGCTAACGCTCCCTCCCGAGTTTCAAAAAAATTATTGTACTTCAAATTAAAAAAAAAACCCTCAAATGAATTAGCTCAAATTTACCTTTACCGGTCAAAGCTCGTATCTATTGCTATAATATATTAGTACCTCTTGCTATACCCTACTTGCGTACACCTTTAACCTGTGGGTAATAAACTATTAACGAGACGTTACATAGTTAAACATTGTCTGATTTTTAAGATGAAATTTTCAGAAAACATATTTCATGCTTTATCTCACGTACAGTATTCAGAGACTCTATTTCATATTGTAAAATTTGTCTAAAACTTCGAAAAAACAAATCTCATTAGGCATTTCTTTTTTAATGTAAAATAAGTCCCCTCCCAAATCATCCCAAAGAAGATCTTTGATTATAATGTTGTTTGTACTTTTCTATAACCTGCATGGCTTTAATAAGTAATTCCACCAAAATACCGTGAAAACAAAGGGAGGGAGCTCTGTGTATTCTAACCTATATTCTTTGCTGAGAGCACTATTAACGGAATGCGTTGTTGTGTGCTTCGTATGCTACTAATGCCGACTAACCGTTCGTGATACTCGATGTTTAATATATTAACCTTCAACGTAGTTACTTATCAATGTAATTTAAAACTGAATTGTTCCTCTGCAGGATTTGCTGACGATATAGTGACGAGACGACATAAAAAGGATGCACTACTTGGAGGTTAGTTTTCGACCATAATCTTTAAAGGAATAAATATTATCTTTCATTCATCATCATCGACCTATCGCCGGCGCAATACTGGGCATAGGTCTCCGTTTTTTTTTTTCACGATGTTTTGTTGTAAATATTATCTTCCACTATCATGTAGATAGTAATCGTTAATCGTTACTACCGGTTGATAATAGCATAAAGTGATAAAATTTGTTGTGACAATTATCGTGTCCAAATATATTATTTTAACTTGTCATGTTGTATCTCATCAAAAATGTTCCATAGTCACTGGCCTGAAAAAATGTGGTATTTATTACAATACTTACCTAAAGTTTCGTTTAGAAATGAAAAGGAGAAGCGCCGCATTTAGTGTTTATGATGTGTCGAATTCTTACTGCATAATGTCAGAGCTACTACTGCTTCTTTGCTCAGGTAGGCAATTTTTTTCATGCAATCAAGACTTTCAATTGAATTTTCGTTAACAGAAGAGGAGCGTGCGATGCGAAGGGTGTCCTACCTTAAAGCGACTTGGGGTGATCGGCTTCATTTGGATAGTGACGTTGAACCTGATGCAGATCATCACGCCCTTAGAAGGTATACTTTTTGACTTACTTCCCATTATTTAAACCATTCATTTTTATCTGCCATAGTCTTCCATATTGTAGTCAATACCCATTAATTGAGTTATATAAGGGAAAACTAAATTATTTTGTTATAATACGCCAAACCACAAAAATTTCTATACGAGTAGTACAACATACCGCTCGCGCATTATATTGCCTCACTTCTAGAAGTAGAACAAATAGAAGAACAATTATTGTGATATTATACATTTTAAGCACTTTGATGTGACGGACAGGTGTTGATGCATCAGATGTAATTAATTTCTTTGCATCTCAAGTCTTATTTGTATTGAAAATTTTTCAATAGTTTAGTTACTGCAAAAGAAGGCCATAGAATTTGTTGTTATTTTTTGATTGGTAGCATTACAGCATGGCAGATATAAATGAAAATGTTTTGTACTCCGTAGAGCCTGCTATAGTAACTTTCAGTACGATAGTCAACCTACGTTAACATGTAATTGGTCTTTATATGAAGTATGGTACACCATTATACTGATCGCACATTACGGATGAGTTGTCCCAGCGATAGGCGTCCGCGAATATCATCAGAAGAATGAGTCTTATAGTCTGAACCACTCACTGACTGACGATCTCAATAACATCGAATATCAATATACATACGCCAAGCAAAATAGACCTAAACCACCTTATTTGAAAGTTTGAGTTTGTCCACACATATTTCCAATTTAAATACTATCGAAAACTAAGCGGTTAAAGTGAAATAGGCCTCAAGTTGAATTTAATGGCTTAATTATATAGATACATCTACTGCCAGAGCTTGAAGCAGAAACTTTGCAATATACATATTATACAGAATCTGTAGTACCTACAGAATTTTCAGCTTTAAGAGGAGATTTTGGTTTTGACTTTGAGGTATATATTCAATATTCGAAATATATAAATGTCGGAGACATATGCAAATTGTAACTAACCCTGATTTGTTCGACATGTGAGTCTCGTCCCGAATGTGCGGTCTTATTGTTCTACTTTGGCAAATAAGTATGTCATATTGTTTGTTGTAGATAGATTTTTGTTAAAGATCATAATTTTAATAATATTTATCATTCTCAATATTACTAACAAATGAGAGTGTGTTAAAAACGGGCTCCAAATTGTTTTTGTATCTGTGTTTTTCCGTGATAAAACGCAGTGCTTACCGAAAATGGCGACCCCCGCGATTCACTGAAGACATTACACCGTTGCTGAGAATATTCGACCCCCAAGCCACCCTCCCCGAGCGGTACGTCGCATGACGACGCGATTTCGCTACTCGCCGATAGATGACGCTTCTACAATGTGTGGCTGTTTACAGCGTTCGAATGATAGATGGCGCTAGATGTCTGCAAAACCTTTCTCAAGTTGCTTGAGAAATATTGTACAAAGCCAAGCATCATTAGATCGACCTCATAATATCATTGGACAATCATGGGCTTTGTTTTATATAGTTGATTTAATTATTTTCTAACAAAAAGGTTCTCAAGTTAGCAGTTTTTTATAATTTCGATGGTTTTTATGTTTTAGCTTTAAAATAGCTGTAAATAGCGGAGCAGTTAGCCAAAAATAAAGAATAATAATTCATTGCATGATTGACAAAATGATTCCTATGTGTATATTATGAACTGCATGCTTATTGTTTATTCTGTTCGTTTTGTGTCCGATTTTCGTACGATAAAAGCATGTTTATTAAATGTCCTATCATAAAATTAAATGTTTAGTTTGTAAATAAGCCATTCAGACGTTACTTTAGTTGACATTACGCAAAAATTAAGTTTGCTTTGAACATATTGTGTAAAATAAATTCATTTTCTTTAACTTGAGTAACTATATCTACTCAACTCATAACACATATATATTGTATCGACTACGATACAAGATGTGTTCATTCAGAAATATTTTTTTTTATAAAGTTACAATATTCATGATTCGAAAAAGCACATATTGTTGGGGTCAAAAGGTATGTTATACTTAGTTATGTATGGATCGAAGATTGATGCGTTATAAATTTTTTGGCCTAAAAACCTTCGCTAGTCATTCAACATGAGCCTGTGAGTGAGTGAGTCTTAATGGTTGCCAACCTCCGTAAGAGATGGCACTATGGTAATATGGAATTACGAATACCTATGTTTAATTTTGCCAATTTTTCCGTCTTTAGTCCAGACAACAAAGGGCAAGAGGCGACCGAAAGCACTGACGCGTTGGAGGCAGATGTGCAGGGCAACGTTCAGATCAAGATGGTGGTCAGCAACGGAAAGGTCAGTATTTATTATTTGACTGCCTCATTAGTTTATTGATTACTATGTTCGACTGCGGATGCGGAAGGTCACGGGTTTGATTCCCGTTTTCCCGTCCGATCAAACAAAAAAAATTATTGCTTTTATTCTGTCAGTACTAGCCCAGAGTTAGGAAGTTGTGGTGGTATGTCACCCCCGTGGCTCGAGCATGTAAAGCCGTCGGTCCTGTGCCTGCTCTCTTGTCGTGTCGGATTTCCGTTCCACAATAGAGAGTGCACCTGAGCTTGGTGCACTGTAATATCTGAAACGCAAATGGTTAATATCTATGGAGAAAGTGGTGAAAGTGCTTGTACGCAGTTTTTAACCGACTTCCAAAAAAAAAGGAGGAGGTTCTCAATTTGTCGGAATCTTTCTTTTTTTTATGTATGTTCCCCGATTACTCGAAGACGCCTGATACGATTTGGAAAATTCTTTTTTTGTTTGAAAGGGTATACTTCCCATCTGGTCCCATGGTTAAATATGGACGCAATCTATACATATAATAAAATTGTAGAAAAGTGGTGTCTGTACAATAGAAATATATAAAAAAAAAGTAGCAGGGGTTGTTATTATATCGATGCCGAACCCGAAATTGTAATTAATTTTTTTTTGTCTGTTTGTCTGTTTGTCTGTGTGTTTGTGCACGCTAATATCAGAAACGGCTTATTCGATTTAGATACGGTTTTCACTAATATATTGTAATAAGCTTCACTTAACATTTAGTGTTTATTTCATGTCAATCGGTTCATAAATAAAAAAGTTATGTCAATTTAAAGAATCACGGCGAACATTTTTAACGTACAGAGTACGTACTACACGCCTCGCGCCTGAGCGTCCGTGGCTATATAAAGCGCGCTGAGAGCCGCGCCCCGAAAAGTCACTATTCCACGCGAACGAAGTCGCGGGCACAGCTAGTTGATACCTATATTTTGTAGTGGCGATTGAAGTCGATTTGTAAAAATAATTTTTACGTTTATCTTGCTCCGCTCGCAGTGGAAACTCCGCTTTAGAATTGACAATATTCAGTTTTGATTGTAATGTCCAATAATTAATGTATGATTGAATGTGTGTCCAGCGCGCCAGCGACCGGTCGTGGAAGCAGGTGTGGGCCGTGCTGCAGGGCACCAAGCTCTACCTGTACCGGAACCATCCCACGCAGGTGAGTGATCTAATATCTTATAGCTACATAAATAGATGGAAAATATAAATGATTGAACAAACAACAAATGATTAATATTATCACGAACCTACGAATAAATAATAAGTAAGGAAGTCTAACTGCGGTAAAAAAATTACCCCAACAAAAATTGCGCCGAAGTGGGTGGAGATTAAAATTAAACCGTTAGAAGCGGGGATTAAAAACAAAAATAGCACGTCAACATTTGGTCATTTTTCTTGCACGTAAAATTTTCATAACATCGTCCAATGACTCAGCTGTCATAGCAAACATAGCAGAACGCGCGCGAACCAATCATTGCTTTCGTTCTGAATTTGAACCGATCACCAAGCATGTCTACCGTAACCTCGAAAGTGATTCGTATGATTCGTATTTTGAATCATTCGTCGTTTTGGTTTGAAGTAGGGCCATTGTTTGAGTGGATTTTGTTCTGAATTAGACTTCCTTACTTTTTATTTATTCGTAGTCACGAACCTCTTTAAATAAAGAGAAAGAAGTGTAAGAGACGGAGACAAGAACAAATTAATATTTTTCTATCAGAGAGAAAATTTTTTTTCTTGCAATCAGTGTCATTGTGTGAATAAGTAAAATTGTCCTTCCTTAAATAGGTACATCATAACAATGAGGTAATAAAAAAAAATCATTTTCAAACTTATTTTTTTACGAAACAAGCAAACCTTATAACCTTGCGTAGAGGATCAACGGGGCCGCTCTGTTTGCACTCGTAGCTCAGTGCAAATATTTTGAGCTAATGGAATTTTGTTTTTACGGTATTTTCCTGCACAAAAGAGACCGACTAAAAAAATACTCTTTTAAAAATAAGTACCTACTCTAAAAGATAATAATTACTCAGGTAGTTTTAAACTCGAATATCGTGTTAGATTTATTTGACAATTCGAAAGCACTTTGTAGAAGTTTATTTGAATATTAAAAAGAGATTCTATTTTATTGTAGTAATCTAGGATTTTAAATATTATTTTCTTAAATTAAAAATCGATTTGGAATATTGTTATCATGATCCGTTACATAACGTACCTACTGGATTGCTCAAATATGAAGTTTTATATTGCTGAGATTAATTATCTCAAACAACAAGGATTAATGTTTAAAAACCGATACCTGATTAAAAAAAATGGATTTGATATCCGTCATATTGATTTTGTTTGTATAAAATAGCCATCATATTGAATCGATTGCAACCTAATTCACCAAAATCGGCCCAGTAGTTTATTCGCAACGGTGGAAGATTCGTAAATAATACATACATACATACATAGTCTGTTAACCCTTCCCTTGGGCTTTGTCGTAGTCGGTTAAAAATATAAGAAGGTACCTATTTATGATAATTATGTAAAAAATTCACACAACTTTTCACCATATGGTCGAACGGCCTCATTAAAGAATTTAACACAATACACACATTTATTTCCCGAATCAAATAAATATTGTGGTAATTATGGCCAAAAATCTTCGCATTATAAATTCAACAGCTATCGTGTTTATCATACTGATAGTCATATTTCCTGTAGGTACACCATATAGGTAACACACCTGGGCTTGTTCGCACCTTGAACTGTTATGGTGTGTACACACACCATACCTAACAAAGGCCGTTGCACGCGTTTCGGCCACTTCCTTCGGCAGATGCTAACAGATGCTTTGATGAAATACTTTAGAATTTTTAGGTAAAAAGTCTCTTTTCGGTTAAAATACCATGTGGCTTATGATAACAAGCATAGATTAGGTAAATGTAATACAAGGGCTGCCTACCTAGACTACTATCTTATTAAAATAAAGTGCGTAAAATTAGGAAGGTACTTAAAGATAAAATCAATAAGAATGAACTTCGTAATATGGGCCTTTTATAATAATAACTTATATTAATATAGACTTTAGATAGAATTCACTGAAAATCAGTTCATTTATCAATAAGTATTTTTCTTTGGTTTATTAACGAGCTTCCTACGCATGGCTTTTCATGGTCCAACTCCTAATATTGATAATAATAATTGATTGCTTGAACGTAGTTAGAGATTTATTTCAACTTATAAATACTCGTTTCCACTGAAAGAAAGCGTCGGCGTCACTTACATAAACGTACTCGTAAGGATTATATTTTGTTTTGGTCGAAACCTAAATCGGACTTGCGTCAAACAGTCGACGCAATGGATTTTAATTAAAACCTGTAAGTTGGCGTTTTATATGTGCGATCAGGAGGCTTAGGATCACTCTGAGGGTAATGAAGAGGAGCCTAGCCTTTCAGAAATAAGGAGGTCCGTAGGACAACCAGAGTTACAGACATAGCTCGAGTCACAAAACTGAAGTGTCAGTGTCAGTGGGGAGGGAGGGGGCACACAGTGCTTAGACTCGATAGACGTTGGGGTGCTGGAATAGAGTACCTTAACAGGAAAAGCGCAGTTTTGAAAGATAGCTTATAAAAATTTAACAACAAAGTTTTTCACAAAGGTCAATATAATCGCTCACCAGCGTCTCCTATAAAGTTCAATTCAGAATTTAGTATAGTAATATTTTAAGCACACATCCCACACGACCTTTCACGCACTGCATAAATGTCGCCACAGTGGCCAAATTAACTGCTTACGTAATAGTACGCATGCCATCCTTTCCTTTAAACGACAAATTAAACTGACGTGGGTGCGTTATGTACATTTCTACCTACTATGTGCAATAAAACTATAATTTAATGTTGGATAGAGTCAGGCGTTACTTTGCGGAAGTTCATGATTAACAAAAAAATGTTAGAGTTATTTTGCTGTAATCCGCCAACAGAAAAAAATCTGTATGGTCAAACATGCAGTTATAAGCTAAGCACCGCTTACCTCCCAAACCAAGCAATAAAGCAAAGTTCCCAAGCAAGCAATGCCACCACCACTCACATGCACCACCACACAAGACTTTAATACTACTCTCGACGCACGTTTCGCCCCGACACCGGAGCATCCTCAGGAGATATCGACTTTACAATGCTGTATTGTCATACAACACACAACACCCATTGTAAAGTCAGGACAATACAGCATTGTAAAGTCGATATCTCCTGAGGATGCTCCGGTGTCGGGGCGAAACGTGCGTCGAGAGTAGTATTAAAGTCTTGTGTGGTGGTGCATGTGAGTGGTGGTGGCATTGCTTGCTTGGGAACTTTGCTTTATTGCTTGGTTTGGGAGGTAAGCGGTGCTTAGCTTATAACTGCATGTTTGACCATACAGATTTTTTTCTGTTGGCGGATTACAGTAAAATAACTCTAACATTTTTTTTTTATTTATAATTTAATGAATGAGATATGTAGACTGTAGAGTGTTTATGATTACTTGATACTTATTGAGAACGTATGTAATTTAGTTCTACTTTCACAAGCACTTTTCCAATTATAATGTTTAATTTGTAATTTCGTTTGTTTCTTAAACTTCAAAGTTGTAACTGAAAAATTCATTTTTTTTTTGCTGCATAAAGATTGGATTTTATTAGATTGGATTATTATTGAATTCTTATTATTGATATAATATACACTACAATATTAAATAAGAAAAATGGCATATGGTATATTGATTATAATTGAGCTGTAGAGCAAAATAATAAAGATTTCTCGTACAAATAATGTAATTTTAAGTAGGTAAGTGCTTAAGATGCGACTTAAAAATCCGCTTATGATTACGTCTATCATAGAATATTTCAAGTGATCTTGCACCACAATCATATTTAAATAATACCCACAAAATATTATGTAAAGCTGATTTGGTTAGATATTATTTAATAGCCCAAGCCCTTAAGGCGAAGCTGTTCGGTCACACCGGCATATTCTCCCACTGATCAAAGGACGGCAATAAACTTAATTTGCTTTGAAGACCATTTGCCATTTCATTAATACAGCCTACATATTTCTCGGCGCAATAACGAACATCGTTTTAAAGTTTCGATACCCTTCCACGTTCAACCGAGCACCAATAACTCCTTAATGCCCTGAAAATAGAGATCATTTTTGGTAAATATTAATTTCACTTTCACGGAAGACATTCCGCTATTAGATTTAGGTGTTCCGAGAACTGAAAGCTAGCGTTTCCAGACGTTTATTAGTGTTCAGATAACGTGAACTGCACTTTAGCAGTTAGGCGAAGTGTAAGCCGAGTTTATTGCTATTGACTCTTGACACAAGAAAGTCTGACGCGAAGTTTGAAACGTTGAGATCTAATTTAGAAGGTTATGAAACAGCTCCAACGGTTTGTGCAAATAAAAATGCGTGCCAGCGGTCTTTTTTTTGACGTAACATTCTCTTTATACGCCTACAAGAATATGCACTTCAACGGAAAAATGCATTGACTTTCCTCAATTAGTATAAAATGTTTAATAAATACAAAATCGGGCTGTTAGTACCGACTATTATTATGTGAAAACTAATTTTTCACGGACCATTTCTGGCGGCCGACAGCAAGTCGAGTATACACGATGAGGAAAATGTTTTTTAATATTATAACATACCCAACTCATATATTAGGTATTTACTCTCCTTCTAAATAGTTTGGTTGTAGGTACATACAACACCGCAGATACTGTGTTAAAATTATTAACTGTAGATAAATAATTGATATTAGTTATACGCTGTCTATGAAATTCCGCACTATTCTAATTAATATATAATATTCAATTTACAGTGATTGTCGTAATGAAGTGGTTAAACCAAATACATTTTAATGATCTCGGTATTCAATAAATTTGATGATAAATAAATAATTTGTCCGGCAGGTTTAAATCTTATTTAAATATGTATTTCATTAAATAATGTAATCTGTTATATCTCTACTTGTATAATTTTAATGTTTTCAACTCTATATGTATCATTTTCGCGATGATACAATTACGTAGAGCCTACCTTTTGAAATAAACCAAATTTTTTTTGCAAATTAAATAATTATGGGTTTTGTTATTTTTTGCTAAGTTTTGTAAAATTTACTATCTGTACCACTGCTTCCACAAGGCTTCCATATCTCCTTTGCCACATAATATCTAAGAACTTTCTAAAATCTAATTGCTGCATTAGCATATTAGGTTTTATTACACTTATAATATTATTAGGCATTGACATCGTTTCGCGTCCCGAAAGGGAAAGAGATTTAGAGCTCTATAAACCGTTTGATTTAGGGGTATCAATTTATAAATGAACTTTTACGCGCGGGGATTTTTGCATTGTTTGCTTTGTATCACTCCGAAATCTCGGGCCAGCTGACCTGGTTAAATTTTATACTTTTCCTGATGTAATACACGTTTTTGGGTTATTTGGTTTGGTATTTGGACTTTTTTGATTCATTAATGTTAACTGCATGTTCGAATACTAATTTACGTTAAGACATGATATAAAGGTGTTTATAAATTTTGACGTTTAACGTGTAATGTATGTAGCTAGGAATTTTGGTTAAATACTCAAAACCCTCAATTTATAATTTTACAATTAATTTCCTTTGTAATGTTTCTTTAAAACGTCACCTTTTAAATAATATCCGAATCCTTTAAGCGTATCTTAAATGAAAATCAACTCGTTGCTAATTGGGCTTAGGGTTCCTTTATATTTAGGGATTTCTGTTGAAACGAGCATGACTGCCGTAAATTAAAAACTTACCGACTAAATAAACGTACCCACTTTCCCTGAAAATATAAAAATTAAATCCCTCATACATCGAACTATAACGTTTAGAACAAAACAATCCAACAGAGTTCCACTCCAAACGTAGGCTCAAAACAATCAATGAATAAGTACCATGTAATTATTTTCTTTCACAGCACAGTATGTCATCTAAATATATAAAAGGCAAAGGTGACTGACTGATTGACTGACTGATCTATCAACGCACAGCTCTAACCACTGGGCGGATCAGGCTGAAATTTTGCATGTAGATAGCTATTATAACGTAGGTATCCGCTAAGAAAGGATTTTTGAAAATTCAACCCCTAAAGGGATAAAATAGGAGTTTGAAAAATCGAACTTAACGTAAGCGAAGCCGCGGGAAAAAGCTAGTTTTTTAATAATTTTTTTCGAGCTCGTCGTACTTACGCGACGATACTGCGCAGTCGGCGTTTAATTCTTTCTTACTAAAAATGGCTTATCACCATGTCTACCATTGCGCTTCTACTCGTAAGCTTAAAAATTCGATGACCTGTTCGATGATCTTTTTATAGAAAACTAAACGCAAAATTAATTTTATCTGTGGATCTGTACCTACAGCTGCAATGCATTAAAAGACACTTAAAATGCAGTTCAGTTGTGCACACCTACACTTCGCCTTGTCTCGGCTGCCATTACTATTTATGGGCTAGGTGCTAGCTGCACTAAGAAGGTGAAGGCGAAATGCTAAAGCTTTGGAAATAGCATTAAGGGTACTTTCGTACGGGAATTATGAATCTCACACTGAGACTATAATTATTTTGATTTTAAGATTTTAGATTTCCAGAGACCTCTACCAAGTTAGCCCGCTACCATCTTAGACTGTATCGTCACTTACCGTTCGGTGAGATTGCAATCAAGAACTGTCTTGTCATCGAATAAAAAAAAAATCCGCGACTTTTGGTTCGCGTCTTCGTGGAGAAATCAGAATTGTGCGCTTTTCTGGAGTAAAAAGCAACCTATACTATTTTCCTAGTGAATTCCTCAACTAAACCGAGACTAAACCCATACAAAAGTCGATCCATTGCTCCGTTACTGCGTGTTTGAAGGACAAATTAATAATATTAGTAAGGATGTGTATGGATCATAATTTGTTATTGAGATAGACAACACATTAGGCGCCTATTAGGTACCTACCTACCTGTACAAAGTGTACCTGTATTATGCAGCATCCTTCTGAAGGACAAATGCTCCATAAATATTTCATTTAAAACCGCAAGGCGCAGACCGCAGGCCACGTCGGATGTAAATATATGAAAATTGGTATCCGCTATTATTTTTTCTTTTAGGCCGGAAGCATACTCATCATTAATTTACAATACGCCATCAAACTACTTGAGGAAACCCGAAGTGTTAGGTGTCAAAAAAATTTTAATATTTTCTCTGCCCAGAATCAGATGCAGGCTAAGTACAACAAAACAACACTATTCTAAATAATATAATTTTTTGTAAAAGTTAGCCTTGTGTGTCGACATGACTATGTTATAAAGTAGCAACTGAATAGATGCACAAGCTGGTCATAATACATTATTTTTAAAACTATTTTTTGTTGTTGTATCAATCTTATTAATTCCTATTATTACACACACACGCACACACCACACACACACACACCACACACACACACACCACACACATCCGTCGTTTTTGCGTCGGGGGTTAAAATGTAAATTACAATGCATGTCGCATGGAGTGGAGTGGCGTGCAGCAAATGTGCTTCCACCATCCTTCATTTATTGTTACATTTTGGCCGCCACTCAAGTATTTTTCCCATTACGATAATGTGTTTGTTGATTTTGTTTTGTTGATAGGTTAACGTTAAACGATAGGTTTCGAAAGTATTACACACGACGTAATAATTGGATTGTGTATTTCGTTGTTGGCTGAAATTATATTATGTACCTACCTAAGTATATCAAGGTCATTCATATAGTCATTAAAATACATGTAGAGTAAAGAATGGTAAACAAGTATAGACATAGGTTCATAATCCGATGCTTCTCGCTTCGCATAGCATAGGGGCATCATTAACTAGACCGACTTAGCATACTAATCATAATAATATTATAAATGCGAAAGTTGGATAAGTATGGATAAATGGGTGGATGGATGGATGGATAGATGGATGGGTGGGTGGATGGATGGATGTTACTCAGTCAAGTCGCAACGACTGAACCGATTTAGCTCTATGGCACAGAGATAGACTTTAGTCTTGAATTACATAGGCTACTTTTTATCCCGTAAAGTAAGAGAGTTCCCGCGGGAACTAAAAAGAATTAATCCACGCGAACGAAGTCGCGGGCATCAACTAACCTTAAATCGGCTTACGAATAGGGGTTCGAACGTCAGCGACGCGACCTCATACTATTTACATAATCATAACATACCTACATACTCTGTGGGCGCTGCCTAATGAATGGGCAACTTTTCTTTTTTGTGCCACGTATTTTTAACTTCCGTGATGCTTAGTCTAGGCCATTTTAGGGTTCTATTTCGGCTAAACTACCCTTCGCGACTTCATCCAAGTGGAGTTAGGCTTTATTAACCCTTTGTTTTTCCATGAGAAAAAGTAGCCTTTGCCATTCTTCAGATCCTTATCAATACCCAAGGATAAAATAGACGATCCTTATTCCGTTGCTGCGTGATTGAAGTACAAACCATTAAACAAATACATTTTCTCATACAAATGCAAAAATGTGTGTATGGGTAATTCTACGATAAGAGGTTCTAAGTCCATAGAGAATACGGCTACGGAGAAAAGTAGCTGTTTTTTCATTAAACACTTATATTACGATTTTTGTCCCATTTATTTATCTTTTCACGTAAGGGCAAGTCACTTTATGCAGATTTTATTAAAAAATCAAAAAAATCAAAAAAGTCAAAAAATTCAAAAAATTCAAAAAATTCAAAAAAAGTCAAAAAAGACTTTTTTGACATTTTTGACGGTTTTTGACTTTTTGACTTTTTTTGACTTTTTTTTACTTTTTTGACTTTTTTTGACTTTTTTGACTTTGTTGGCTTTGTTGACTTTATTGACTTTGTTTGTTTGCACTAACCTTATCTCCCCTGGTCAACAAGTTTCTCTCCTGACATTTATCTTGCCAGGTGAAATATGGCAGGTGAGAGACGTTTTCGTGATAAATTGTATTGTTTTAATTGACATAAGAAGTTTTTCAGTACATTATGTATCACACTTTCACTAGTCCATCATTATTAAATTAGACCAGTAAATGCAAATAAATTGAATGAATAATATAACTTTTATGACTTGCCAGGTGAGAGACACAATGACCTCGCGAAACGACTACTTCGAATCAACGGTCGCAACAACTAACAAATGACGGCGCTCTTAACGGCTCACGTGTTTTGCATTACTAACTTCACGTCCGTAGATGACTTTGAGCAATTTTTGGAATATGGCCGTTTTATATTAGTGTTTGTAGTAGCGGAATGAAATTTTCTAGAGTAGATACCCAAAAACAGTGGGACAAAAGTAAAGTGTAAAATATATTGCAAATAAATAAATATTTTTGTATTTTTCCTTAACAATACTTAAATACATTTATTGAAATTTGTGTTTAACATACTTTAGTTTAATAACTGATACAAAAAAAGTATGTATCGTTTCAAATTAAACTGAAAACGACAGAGGGACAGGCCAGGTTAGAGACTTTTTTAGACTTTATAAGGAATTTCAGAAAAATATACTTTAATGAGGCATTGAATCGTGATGTTATTTAATAAAGTACATTTAGGTGATGTGTTTCATTGCAAAAAATAACAACATATAAAGTAAAATTTTTATTTTAAACTGATTGCCGCACAAGTTACCTCTTATCGTAGAACTACCCGTATACAAATATTGTAATATTAATAATCTTTAATTATATAAAAGGTTTAAAAAATTGAACTTTACGTGAGCGAAGCCGCGGGTAAAAGCTAGTAACATAAAAGAATATTAGTAAGGGTATACGGAACACCCCACCTCCTGTATTGAACTCGCACATAGCCGGCAAAATTTAAATACGGTGAGATAACGCCATTCACTTCACAATCGGCATGCGCCTACACCCATGCCTTATTGATTGATGATTGATTGTCTTTTAATCAGATTCAGCTGAATTTATTAAACTGCGTATGCACTTGGCTAAATATTAACATTATAATATATTTGCCCACGACTTCCATCAAGCTGAATTGCCAGGACCTGGCGATCAGTTTGATGGAATATGGTGACATACTTAGTCTACTTTTTATCCCGAAAAAACAAAGCCTTAAAACTTTGCTTTTTTTTATTCGATGACAAGATAGTCCATGACTGCGATCGCACCTGATGGTAAGTGACGGGCTAACTTGGAAGGGGTATCGCAGTGTAGATTCAACCTATACGCTTAATCGGTTTGTACACGCCATCGTGCCGGAACGCGAAATCGCTTGACGGCACATCTTGACGGTAGGGTATAGATAATAATCAATAATAATATAAACTTTCTCTCGTATATATTCTTAACAATATGGCTATAACCAAAATCTATATTAACTATTTCAGGCTCGTTTTATAAAATTCTGGGTAGTAGTGCCTCATTGCCTCTAAGGGGTGCTTCTCCAGCCGTAAACACAGAACACGTGCCAAGCTCTACGTAATAGATATGAAGATAGCTCGAGACTGCGGCCAGATTAAATTACGTTACTCGATATACGACCGTGCCACGCGCAGACTGAAATATGTATATTGACCGAGGCATGAATATACTACAGGCACCTATGACTACAGATTGTCATGAATATAATATTTACTTCGCTTAGAGCCGGTTTTATCAACGTATAATATAAAATAAAATATTTAAAAAAAACCGACTTCAAACGCCACTTAAAAGTATAGAATAATTTTAATTTGTACACGTATGTTGAAGTCGGGCAGGCCTTAATAGAAACAATGAAACCGATGCGCGACGCTGGCCAAAAAAGAACCTCCTCTTTTTTTCAAGTCGGTTAAAAATAAGTCCTATTCGAGCAGTTTGGTATTTTGACAGTTTTTGTGTCGAAAATCTACCAAAATATCAGAATATCTTTAGGCTCGGATACGATTTATTATATGTTGGTGAAATCGGCTCTTAAAATGCACTTTAGCATTTATAATACATATTAGTATAGCGATTTCAAATCATATTGCAGCTTTTCTATAGCCGAGACCAACTCAAAATGCAAAATCCTTATCAGCGCTTATATAAAATCAAACTGCCGAAACATTGCCCTAATAAAGATTTAACAAAAGATTATTACACTGCTTTGTGCTAGGTCTAAATCAGGTGAGGTTATAGAAGTCGTAAGATTACAAGGATTAAGGACCGACATAAATCAGATCTCTCGGTACTAGCAGTGGCATTTATACGGGTTTTCAATTTATGATATCAACACAATATACTTCTCAGTGAGAGAGCAACGACCTTAACAACAGCTTTATGAATGCAGTATGATAAATTGCGGCAATCAATAGGTAGTCGTGAAAATTGTTATTTTTGTCTGCAAAACGTTCTATTGCGACATTTTTTAAAGGATATTATCCAAGCTGATCCAAATTATAGCATCTAGAGGACATTTACAATTATGACATATTTAGTTCTTGCAATTCACGAGGGCACATGGCTCATGATTCAGCGTGTGTCGTATCTGTATAAGTATGAGCGAGAGCTCGCTATCGCCTGACCGCTCCCACCTAGGCTCCTGACAGGCACGCACTCTTACGCAATGTGCATGTACATGACGTAGCCAAAAGTAAAGCTCACGCGCCACGAATTGCAATAGAAACCGATTAGGGGTATAGGTTGAATGTACACTGCCATACCCCTTCCAAGTTAGCCCGCTACCATCTTAAACTGCATCGTCACTTACCATCAGGTGAGATCGCAGTCAAGGACTATCTTGTCATCGTATAAAAAAAACGTGAAAATGTGCAGCAATTTTATAACGATCAAAAATTATTTACAAGTTAAAATGTTGCGCAGGAAACCTGGCTAGACATGAAGTCCTGAAATTGTTTTTTCTTCCTTTATGAATGTGGAATAGGTCTAGCGGGATGACAAATGAGTTTCTTTCACTATATGACGTGAATCACAGGTAAGAGTCGTACCTATTGTTTTTGTTTCGTACATAATAAGAGGCGAGGATGGATAGAAAGGTATAACAATAGTATCTACATACGCAGCAAAGCCTTACAATTTTGAAACAAATGTTAGGATGAAGAAAAAAGAAAATTGTACTTAGTCACTGTAATTACGTACAACGCTACACTGGAGGTTTAATTATACATTTGGTTCTAATGCAGACGGTAGACGACTGTATATTTAAATGATTTAGGTATAAGTATACCTACAACAAAAAATCATGACGATGATGATGATGAAGCCCGAATCCTTACTAATGTTACCCTTACTACTATGTAATATTATAAATGCGAAATTGTGTTTGTTTTTCGTTTACCCTTCAATCACGCAGCAACAGATCAGTGGATCAACGTGTTTTTTTTTCATGGGTGCAATAGTGCTTTTATTCCGGAAAAGCAGAGGTTTACTCTACACGGACGAAGTCTCGAACAAGAGCTAGTCCTATTAGCTCTTGTTCGAGACTTGTAGTAGTTGGCTATTAACAGGTTCGCTGTCCAGACAACAGGCACAATAGTTAAACAATGACCATGCTCACATGCGATTCATGGGAAAGGGTTAAAGAAGCGGATAAATAATAATGATTAACCGAAATACGTAGTAACCCATGAAAATTATAACACACAATATATTCTGAACCTCTGAGAACGACGAAAATATATTTCGTAATGCAATAATATGCATGGTAGGCAATAGGAATCACACTAATATTATAAAGGCGAAAGTTTTTATGTGTATATGTGTGTGTATGTGTGTGTGTGTGTGTGTGTGTTTGTGTGTATGCTTGTTTGTTACTCCTTCTCGCCACAACGAATAAACCAATTTGGCTTAAATAATGGAAAGCTTATACCCAGGATTAACAAATAGGCTACATTTTATCCCGGAAAATGGAAAGAAAAACTTTAATCCACGCGGACGAAGACGCGGGCATTGTCTAGTTAGAAAATAAATGCAAATAAACATTATCGATATTAGCAAGGTATTTTATGTGCGCAAAATCAATATTGGAGAGTCTTCGCCCACTGCAGATGGAACAAGGCAGAGATGTGCTTTGCTCATGTGGGTTGCTCATAATAAGAGTACATCTCCTTGTTTGGATGACAGGAATGTTTTACATGTGTTTACAAATAGTTGATCTCCATGATTTATTTGCTCTTTTGTTGTTTTGTGTCTACTTAATCTACACCTACTCTATATCCATGTATTCTATCCTTAAACTATGGTTTTACATTTTAATATTTTTATAAATATTTACTTAATACATAATGTTATTTTTAAGATAGAGTGTATCTATTTACATACTAGAAACAATAGAAGTAGGTTACGTACTTAAAGTACATCTTCAGTTTGTTCTTGTTTTTAACTGTACAAGTAAATTTTCTACTCAGTCTTTTTTTTAGTTAAGTACCTATTCCAAATATATAGCTCTTTGGGTCTCCTTTTTTATATTTTTAGCTAGCAAACGAGCAGGCGGGTCACCTGATGTTAAGTGATTATCGCCGCCCATGAACATTTGTAGCACCTGAGGCACCACCAATGCGTTGCTGGCTTTTTAGGAATTTGTTGGTCCGCCCCTTGAATAATCCCATGTTGTAATTTAGTTGGAACACCGTAGAATGAATTTTATGAGTTTTATTATATTTTGTCATCAACGTGCATACAACGAATATCGACATGTGGAAACAACACTGGGTCTATTTTAAGGTGGATGACGTAAAACAAATGAAAACCCTGAGCTGGAATTAAACTTAAATCGTCACAATGAATTAAGTAGCCATAATCTTTTTTAATGAATGAACGCGCCCACGCAAGTGTCAGGTGCGAGGAATTCCTGCGTAGGTACAGACGACCTTAGTGCTTTTGTATTATTATAATTAGACTTCTGTCTGCTAGTGCCCAGATCGAAATAAACTACAGGACGAAGATTAAAATGCGACAACCTCCCAGGCTTACTTTTGTAATTTAAAATATAATTGTATCTACTCTTTTTGACCCACCTTCTTAAACATGGAATAAGTCTTACTTAAACTCGACAGTAAATTATTTCTGTATTTGTACAGTTTCACCACAGCCTGGTCTAGTCAAGAGTAAATATGAAGAGTAAAATAATTCTTGGTACAGTCATTCTAGAGAGTAAGAAAGTTTGGTGAAATCGGGTCTTTTGGTCTTTGAAATATACTTATAAGGTTCATGACCTCTGAAAATGATATCGGAAAATCACCGTTTTGTTCAGCAAAACGCAAAACTTTTCGTCTCTACGATATTGGCGACCTCCCTGGCGCAGTGGTGAGGGCTGTGGTCTTATAAATGGTAGTTCTGGGGTTTAATTCCCGGTAGGGACAACTTGTGAATTGATAATTTCTGAATTATCTCTGGTCTGGGCTGGTGAGAGGCTTTGACTGTGGCTAATTACCACCCTAACGTCAAAGACGTATCGTGCTTCCAAGCGATTTAGCGTTCGGTCACGATGGCTTATAGACAGAGCAATTAGGGATACAAGGTTTTATTTATACTCCCATAAGCCTTCCAAGCTAGTCCGCTAACATATTATCATCTTACTTACTAGAATAAAAATTAAAAAGTACATAATTCAGAAAATCATAGAGGGCTCAAAATGACAACCTCGAACTGGAAGACACGAAGCGAAGCCACGTACCTAGTAGATCTTTCACTAAGGCTCAAGCAACCCAAGAGTACTAGGTGTACCGCGTCATACCTTAGACCTCATCATCACTTTCCATCAGGTGTGATAATGGTCAATCGTGTGCACATAACGCATAAAAAAAATTGTTTGATAATCCTAAATTATGAGCTCAATATACAAAAATAATACCAAGACATATAGTTTATAAGAAAAGAATTTAAAGTACAAAAAGCTACGTATATAAAAGTAGAAAATTCTACGGACGATACAGCTCAGTGAGGCATGAATCCATCCGCATGGCATAGATCGTACAGATAAAATTTTGCCTAAATAACAACAAATCATATGTAATTGGCTGAGACAAAGGAGTGAATCGTATAACGAACTGTGAATACAATTATGGTAATGAAACGAAAAGTTTCCTAAGTTCACTGAGCTCCGTACACGCTCAGTTTAGATTCGAAGTTTGTTCAAACGAGAAAAAGTAACAGGGTAAGTGAACCTTTAGTTGGCCTCGTGGGAAGGTCTAGATAAAGCCACTTACCCCCATCGTTACATAAATTTTACGGTCTTGTCTGCAATTTTTAAAGATTAATTAACCTCCCACAAAATAAAACTGGTCAAGTGCGAGTCGGATTCGTACATCGAGAGTTCAGTACCTTAAAAGGATACGCATAAATTGTTATTCAGTTTGATAATACGTAATTTGACCGCTCCAAAACCAAACAGCAAACTCCTATCGTTTGAAAGCGGATAAGTTTTTATTTCTTTTTTTATGTTTTTGGTTTTTGCAAATTTCTAAAAAAAAATTAGGACAAGTAGAGACTTTGTTTTATTTTTCTTATCATCCTTTTTAACTTAAATTATTTCAGATTTTTCATTTTATCCCGAAGTTTGATAAGTTTGGTACTTATCTCCGAAGTTTGAAGGCCTTATTATTTTTTCATCAATTTTCATAAGTTCACCTAAGCGGATTAAAGTCAATTAAATCTTATTTTAGAACGTGGAAATTAAGTTTTTTTTATAAGATCCGTATTTAACGTAAGCCTCTTCAAAATTTTTGTTATTCTTTCATTGGCAATAAAGTTGGGTAAGCATTTCGCAACTTTAAGATTTTTTTTTAAACTAAAAAAAGCAATTGTGACAGACGGATGGCCGATTCGCATCATAAGGGTTCCTTTTTTAGCATTTCGGTACGGAGCCCTGAAAATGGAAGTCTTGTCCATCGCTCGGACATGACGCAAATCGCTTATAATTGGAGTTACTTAATTACGTGCCCCCTGATAAATTGCTTTATTTCTTTTAACGCGTGAGGCTCGGCTGCTTAACATGTCGCAGTAAGTCACTGCTTCCTGGCTCGGCAATTATAAGAATAAACAATAATCACTTCCTCCGGCTCCCCTCTCGGCCGGCCGGGTCGTTAAGCCTAGTTTACACTTTGATTAGTACGAGTGTAGGTGTTTAGTGCAGGTGTTTAGTACAAAACATGTGTGGACTGCAGCTGATTAGTGCGAGTGATTAGTAATCAGCGTAGTGAAGTGAATAGAAACGTGTTCAATTTTTTTGCGAGTAACCACGTCCCGCGCGTCCTTCCTTCCCCTTGAATCGCAGCTTGTCTGGCTAAACACGTTTGGACATGCTTGTTTAATGATTAGTGTTTAGCAAATGTGAATTTTACTAAGCGCAGGAGCTGAACAGTATTGGACATAACTAGCACTCGCACTCGCAATTACTAAACACTTTTACTCGCACTAATCAAAGTGTAAACTAGCCTTTAAGCTTCGTGGACGGCGGCGATTTAATTTCAGGGCGCTTCGCTTTTTGCGTAACCGCCGCGATGGGCGACGTGTGTGGTGAATGATTACCATATTTGGGGAAGGACGGTGGCTCGTAAAAATGACAAATAATCGACACTTCATCTATCTGAAATTACAAGTTGGGGAGCGCGGAAATTGGCCATATTTATTGAAGCTCCTATTATGACGCTGTGTGCTTCGTGTGCGACTGTGAATGATTACATTTATATTGAGTTCGTTAACTATTTTTAATTCATGGTTTTGATAATGATACCTATTTTTCGTTTAATTCTTTACTCGTAACTTGGTCCGCGTTTGATTTTAAAAAAGCTCACAGGAGTCCTCTATTCTTCCCGGATAAAATCTACTTTTATCTCCAAGTCCTCAACCCTTGCATAAAATCTCGTCCGTCAATCCGTTGCACCGTTGCTGCGTGATTGAAGGGCAAAAAAACACACTTTCGCATTTATAATTATAAAGTATAATATTAGTAACATGGGCAATGGGCATACTATTCCGTAGACGGGAGAATTCAAGATTCGTTAATCATTATTTTTGATGCATAGCGTACATTATATTTTCTTTGTTCTTCTTTATATTATGATACTTTTCGTTTGTTATTACTTTACTAGCTGTCACTGGCGGCGTCTGTCGTCTTGTGAAGGTTATTTAAAACCCCCGTGGCAACCCAGCGTTTTTCTAGGATTTAAATTAGCTAGTAGTTAGTAAAGGCTTGATTATTAAAATTTAGTATTAAAATTTTAAATGGGATTACGATTATCTCGTCGTGCTGAATAATATAAATAGGTACGTGAAAGACGTGCCGCCAAGCGATTTAGCGTTCCGGCACGATGGCGTGAAGAAAGTAAAAACAAATTAGGAGTATGGGTTGAATTTACACTGCCATACCTCTTCCAATTTACTCCGCTACCATCTTAGACTGCATCGTCACTTACCATCAGGTGCGATCGCAGTCAAGGACTATCTTGTCATTTAATATAAATAAAAAATATTTCTTTGAAATTCACTTTTCAATTATCTCGCCTGGTTGACACATTTTGAAGGATTTCGTGGTTGTGAACGATTTTATCATTAACTTTAAACAATTCAGTTAAGAGAGGAAGTAAGAGCAGCTCCGATCAGTTAAGATAATAAATATCTTCGTCGTTAAGATCATCTTAAAAGGCTTCGTCTCGAAAGATTGAAGGTTCTTTAACAACACGGTTCATAACTTTTGTTTTAGTTTATTTGTATTGACAACGCGTCCTCAAAACTTGCTTATCGAGCTAAATAAATTGGGTCAATGTTATGGAAATAAACAAGGGAACCCGTTTCGACGTATCAAGGACACCGGAATAAATGACATTTTCATTTGGATGTTATTGGGAGCAAAACAGCGAACATCCTTGGCGAACTCGATATCGACTTAATGGAACTTAGGTTCCAGTTAACTTGATGATGGATGGGCTGAGTCCATACTAATATTATAAATGGGAAAATAATTCTGTCTGTCTTGTTCTGTTCGCGATTCAAAATTTTTTAAAAAATCTTGATCCACTCGGATAAAGTTACGACCATTATCTAGTTGCAAACAATCGCTTTTCAGTTTACTTAACGTAACGAGGAAAAGTTCAAATTCGATCACCAGTTATCGACTTAGGTTAAAGTTACTTAATCGGCAAGCCGATTGATAAGTGCTTTTGCCACTAGGCTACATGCCCCTCAAAGCAAAAGCCGTAGACATCATAATTATTATGATTTTTATGTGTAAAGAAAACAGTCGCAAAAATTTTGTAAAATCAATCAAACTAACTACACAACAATGTTTTCTGTCAACGCTGCTAAATTGCCTGACCGAAATAGAACGCGAAAATGAAAAAACATTAGGAATTTCGTGTTCAGTGGGGTTGCCCTAGAAATTGCGGATCCTAATCGCTTAATCTCCTTCAGAAATGGGCTCAGAGGCGTCGGGAAACGTCAGTTTCCGACCCACATACGCTGTGATGATGTTGCGTAGGTTACATGAATTATGTCTTCATTGGATGTTTTATTAGGTTTACGTTTACGCTATTCGTTTGTTAGGTTTTCTTTCGCTGTCGTAACAATTTTTTGTCCCAACTTATATCCATGAAATTGGGTTTTTTGCATTTCGATTAAAAATAATGAAGGCCATGTTTCGTGGACATCGATTGTTCGTAGTTTTTGAAAATTTCAACTCAAAACTAGTTTTCTGAAAATTTCATCTGAAATCGCGGAGGCAAAGCTAATAGCTTTATAAATCGTCGCATAATCGAGACATAGATGCATAGGTTTCTTCCAGGGATCAAAAACCACTACGTTGAGTCTTGCGGCTCCCAGCGACTTGCTTGAGATCGTGGAAATCTTCGTACTTATCTCTACATATACTACACCTGCACTACAACAATGAAAATGGTTTCCAATTTAAGATGATTTAACGAAGCATATTTCAATAATAAAATCAACATCTCAAAAGAGATAAGCGTTCAAAATTCTTGGCACCCACAGTATTAACAACATTCTTGAGGCCAGTGTGTTTGGAAAATCCTCGGATAACAAATAGAAGACACCGCACCGCACCTATCAACACTGAGTACCTACTGACGATTCATTGAGGAAGCATCTATAAAATAACAAACCAATCTTATTGATCAACAACTCTTCTCGAAAATTAATTGATACCAAAAGTCCGACTATTCTATCGGTTGGCATAATAATATATGATGATGACGTATTTGAAATATACGTGCATTTTTTCGCAACCACACCTCACTTTACCTTGTAAGTTATTGATATAGAAAAGAGCGACATACAATAAAAGCTAAAAAGCCAAGAAAAACATGCTGTAAAAAGTGACATACGGAAAACAGAAAAACATAAGAAAGTAGGTACTTGTTCAAAGTTATCTCAACAATAATAAACAAAACGTAATTGACATTATTCTGTAATATGATTTCATATCCGTAACAGAAACGTCATGTTCGGTCAAAACAGACGATTTTCGGACTAATGTAGACGCCCCAATTTCTTTGTAAACGCGCCGACCGCCCGCCGAGTGTGTCACTTTGCCCAGTTAATTCTGAAAGCCTGAAACACACGATAGCACGATGCGTCGGAAACTGTACGGAAGTGTATGGCCGCGGCAGGATGTTCGTACTAATAAGCGGATATATATTTGCAAACAACTATATGTATATTTGCTTTTCGATAGCTGAAAAGCTGCATCAATCATTGCCAGTCTCAATTATTGTAGTGATTAGCTGAATTTATTGCAAAAATCTCGCATTTTAAGCTAATAGTGAGCCGAGTATCTGTCAATCAGAAGTGATTGCAATCGTCACATTGCAGCATTCATTTTTAGACAATCCTGGCGCGGCGGTACTGTATGAGCAAGCTTCACTTCAGCGATGATGCCGCCAGTACGGGATTTCAGGAGTACGGTTCTACTTAGCAGTCACAGCGCATTATCAGGTCTATATCAGTGTTGGAGACTGCAATTTCCAAGAAATTTAAGATGATTCCAAAAATCTTTACAAATTATAAATTCCCAAATTGCCCCTGCTGCGAATCGCACTCACGACCTAATCATAAGCCTACAGAGTTAACCACACATGAACCCTATGTTAGAAAGGTTCTGTATATTCCAGCCTTTATCCCAAAACACCCGGATCGCGTTGCCAAGCGTCGAACCGCAATTGGAGCACATTCCATCGACCTCTTCACCACTCATTGGCTTCCTTTAATTCTTTTCTGAGCACCAAATACCTTTGCGTCAGGCGTCGACCCACTTTTAGTGCGATTTTCGGAAAACTTTATAACTAATGATCGTATAACAGTCGGTTATCTAATTTCAGCTATTCACAAGATTCTAATGTATTTCGAAGAACTCTGTTCTGTTTTCTTTCAGTTCTTTTTTTATTCTATAGCAAAATCGATTTCTATACGCTGTAGTTCGCGTGTCCATTTGGATGCAGGTCAAACTCCGGCCAAAGCCTCCCATCAAAGCAGAGATAATTTAGAAATTATAAATACCCAAAATTACCTCATCGGGAATCGAACCCGAATTCTATCACGTACCTACAGCTGCATATACAATATAAGCGTCCATACCTACCCTATAGTTATAAAAAACTGGTAAACACGTGGACACAAAATAAGTCCTTCTGATCTAACCTTTTCAATAAAGCTATTTCTAAAAATAGAAATTCGATCGGATTCCTTTGAAAATTGTGGTTTCCTGAAAATTATTCGGGCTTATATTCAGCACGTGAACCAAACACGTGATATTAAACAAGTCCTGCTCGAACCGACCGACGCAAAATAATTCGAGAGGAAATAATTCCTACCTACTCGTGTACTCGTGATTCCAGCTGTACTAATAACAGGTATATTCTCGACATTTCTTTGCCTTTTACCTACATATTCCTGCTATATAGTTTGTATTACCTCTTGCAATAAACGATAATGTGTTTGATATACTATCTTCCTAGGTATTTCTGTTCTTCTAAGGTAAGAATACTTCTCTTTCTTGTCTTACCTTATATTCTAGTTTTTTTTGTAGTTTGGACTGTGCGCCCAAATAACCATATCATTTATTGATCCGCCAAGTAGGTACGTCGCCGTTTCTTCTGCAGTGGACGGGGGCCTTTAAAGGCAATTGGCCAAATAATAAATTAATATTGACAAGTACTATTACCGTCAAATTTTAAGGAACAAGAGGTTTTTGAGTAGAGTTTTATCTATCGAATTCACCTCTGACATTTCCGAAGGACAATGTCTATTTTTACAATTTACTCCGGGCGGTCCTTTTATGTCGGACCCAATCGAGGACAGTGTCAGATTTTTGGGGCAGACCGTATAACTTCCAATATACGCGATGGTTCGGAAGGTTCGAGCCGCAAATTTTCCACCTAGCCCTATTTTGCCGGCGCACCGCACGCTTGACCTAGTATACAAGGGCTTGTTTGCCGAAAGGTCATCTATAAAACGGTGACAGCAGCGTAAACAATTCGGTTTCGGGGTCGAACCGCGTAACTTAATCAATCTGCACGCTTTTGTAAATATACTAGCTGATGCCCGCGACTTTATACGCGTTGTTTGAGGTTTTTTAATTCCCGCGGGAATTCTCTTATATTTCGCGCTATTCAAAAACTATTCGGATAATTATGGTAGAAAAGACTGCGTGGATTTGGGGTTTCAAATTTTGTGCGAGCGAATTGGTTCTATCATACACAGTGAGTTTCGCGAGGAAATGCCGCACGCGGAATATCGGTCGATGTGGACGTGACTATATCTGCGTTGCGTTAAGTTTGTAATATTAATGTTCTAATATTATGCGCCGGTGAACATCACGGTTGTCCATCGGCGGCGCAGCACGTTGTGAAAGCGATTGGCAAATCGTTAAGTCAGTACTGCACTCGCACTGGTGCTCAGAGCCTCGTAATCTACATATCAAAATTAATATGGGAGTAGGGCACAGTATTGCGTAACATATAAACATCGTGTTTTATTCTCATACATTTTACTTCCGCGAACAGTTATTTTATCGGGAAGAATACATCATATTCACAAAGTAGCTTTTGCCTGCCTACTAGATGTTAGTTCTTTTTTAATCTCGCGGGGATCTATTGTTTTTTTAAGAGATAAACTGTAACGTAATTATGTCATTCACCAGGTCTTCAATAACTGTACCTATGCAAAAATCACGAGTAGTCCCGTCGAAATCCGTTCTAAATCAGCCGTTAGCTTGAAAAAACAGAAAGATAAAACCAGACATTAAAATACTACTTATGCCATCGTTCAAGTAATTATATATTTACTTTGAAATATACAATAACACTTCAATTTTATGTATTTTTAATAAGTAAAATTTCGTAGTATCATATACATGAATGTAATTATACTTAAGGTTCTATGCTATTACGAGATCTGAAAGAATATATAGATATGTAGGTAAAGATTGCTCTGATATGTTAGACGGATGTATTTCGAGATGACCCAGTGTACGAATAGTGGATGCCAAAAATAAAAGCATTGTTTTCATTCCGATGGAAGTGTTTTTTTATGCCTATAGTGTTTTATCTTATTTTTAGAAATTTTATGCTAATATAATTAAAAGACCAATACTAACTTATGAATACTGTGAACACACAACAATATTAACAATATTAACTTATGAATACTGTGAACTTATTGCCTAGTAATTTCAAAATTCAAAATTAACGATATTATACAAGCATTAATGCTTTAATTAAGACAACTTAAATACTGTAAGATTTTAGATCAAGGTCTGTCTATATTATGAGCCTTACAAAGAAGGAAGGAAGCAGCGTACATCTGTATTTCCGCTGTATTTTAACATTTGATTAAATTATTATTATTTGTTAAGTGAAGAAAACACCAAAGAACTTTGTGTGTTGAAACCCGCGCGCGGTTTTTATAACACTAGGTTTTTTCTAGCGTAAAGTTCACAAGGATTCAGCAAAAATATACAACTCTGTTACAAGATAAACAAGAGATGCCTTCAACTATAAAAATTGTACTAGAGCTTAAAGAAATAAAATAAATCTTAGCAAGCACCTTACTGATACAGGTTTCCACTCGAGCGGCAGGTAGCAATTTGCTAAGTGGAAATGTGGATGCTCCATTAAACTAGAACTAAAGGCGGGAGCTATATTTAGCCTTGTAAGCAAATTTACCGCCACCTGACTAATTACGGCGCGTCATAGTTACTTAAGAATAGATCCCTCACACAAGCGAAGAGGTTATTGAAGCGACTTCAAGTTCTGATACAAAATTACACGTACCTATATGGTATTAAAATGCTCTACAATAGAGTAGGAGTTCATACGTCTCAATAACGTTGATAGAATTCGAATATCGAAACATTAATGTCAAAGTGAAATGGGTATTTATATTGTGGGTTTAAGTTTGTCCATACGTCTACCGCTCATATTATGTGTGCTATATATATGAATATAACACAAATAACTATATATATAATAAAACAAACATGGAATTTTCTTCCCATGTATTAAGGTACTATAAAAGTATCTACTACCTATGTACTTCTACGTAGTAGTACGTAGTTAGGTTCAGTCGTTGCGACGTGATTGAGTAACAAACAGCCATCCATCTATCCATCCATACATCCAAACTTTCGCATTTATAATATTAGTAGGATTTCCTCTTCGCGGATCGGTGATAGCCTAATGGTTAGCACTTTGTCTATGTAGCCAGCGAGTGGTTGGTAATAACTCTACTACTGGTTCAAAAAAATTATAAAGATTAAAGATCGATTCGTATATATTATGTGTGTATACATAGTAACTACCTTGTCGACATGATATTATTTTTGGGGGTGTAAAAGTAGTTAAAAAAGGCGATTACGTCTAGAAATAGCCGTTAATTACGCCTACTATTATTTTATCAAAGTTATTTAAAGAGCACGCTTCTATAAAACCTATTTGGTACAACGCGCGTCATCAGATCTGCTGACGTCATACCACCCCGCGCCCAATTCGCACTTTCGCACCTTCCCCTGATTAGATTATGGCCATTACATTTGACCGTTTCCCTTTTAGAAGCAGTTATAACCGCAGAATAAAAATCTAAAAATAGCTGTCTTTTAAATTGTGTTCCATTGTACCTGTAGTAGCTAGGTAGACAAATGACCAATACAGAAACCTTATTACCTATGATAAAAGCGAAAATGTTTTCAATTGTATCAATACCTAGTTAAAGCCATCCTAGGCAAATTTTGACGTGACTTCAGAACGGCTAGACATAATATATCTGGGCACCGTATGAAGCTATGTGTGTTTTAAGCAATAAATATAATTTGCTTGTCGAAGCAAATTATATTTATTTCCTCACGATATTTTGTTTTGATATGTATACATATCAAAACAAAATATCGTGAGGAAATAAATATATATAGTGAGAACAATATGGAGAACTTTCATCCATATTATAATATGGATGAAAGTTCTCCATATTGTTCTCGAAGATTTGTGAAGTCTGCCAATCCGCACTTGGCCGGCGTTTTGGACTATGGGCTGAAGCTAAACCGTTCTCATTCCAGAGGAGACTTGTCCTAGTAGTGGGCCAACGGTGGGTTGAGATAAATAAACCTGTAATAAGGAAAACGAATAGAAAATAAAATGAACTGTATTTATTGCTAAATCCATCACATACCTAATAAATTATCTCAAATACGATTATTCCAAGAAATGCTAATTTTACTTATGTTTGTTGCACTCGCTGGTTGCACTTCACGATTTGGGAAAGCTTAGAGTATAACGCACTGTCATAAAGACTTTACTGGCCGTAAATACGAAAATATTTCAAATTGTAACTGTTATTTACTGCTTTATTGTGTCCATAAATACGCATCACCCTTCTTCGTTATTGTATTAAGTAGTATTTATTATGTACATAATATCGAAGGTATAAGTACATCAAAGTGATGACGAAATGAGCTTGATTGTAAGTTAAAATCTTTAGTTTTTTGGATATAGATTTTTAGAAATTCTGTCAAAGTAATATCAATAATCGCACGGAATTTAGAAAAGATGTATTTCCATTCTATGATGTAGTATATGTATTTTCCATTTGTCATATACTATCAACGCCTTAAAGCCTTACGCCTTATTTCAATTTTGTTTTGAGATGTCATATAATGACTTTTTTAATTGATATTGTGTGACATGTCAAAACAATTTTTTTTTATACATAAGAATATTAGCCAAGCCGAACTTGACTTATATTCTCCTCTCAAGTCCTCTCCACTCCAAATAAACGAAAAGCTTGTGCTAGGAGTGGGTACGACAATTGTGCAACGGGTGAGGCTCGAACCTGCGACCTTTCAGCTTTCACTCCGCTCTTCCGCTCCTTTAATCATTGGGTTATTGAAGCTATAAGAATTGAAATAATACTGTTTGATGTGTTGATAGTATAGGCCCAGGATCAAGTATGTCAGTTTTCAAGTTATGAATACCGCCAGAATTAAATTAGCCTGCCTTTATAATATGGAGATGAGATGTAAAATCACGATTTTGCATCTAAACTAAATGTCAGATTTCCTTCATCGTTCACTAATTTATTCATTATAATTAGCTTTTTGACTTCAGTTTCGCCCGCATGTTATTTGAGTAAAGTTGTAGGTCCCAGTGGACCTATATCAACGTAGTTGGAATAGTTGGAACTTCTAAAATTGGAAAGTCTAATTTGTTTATACTACGTCTCAATCGGTGTGGTGTATCTTGTTTGACGCGCATATACATTAATGAACAGAAAAATATCATAGGTGGACAATTATAGAGAAGCATTGATACTTCAAAAACATAGGCAATTTCCAAATAAACTTTACAACTACTTACATAAACACACACAATCAGTGGGTTGAGAATTCTGATTTCTAAATTATAATAACTTGACAAGTACGTAATATCATCAAAGGTGTTACTTACTTAATTCGTGAATTGCAATATTTAATGTTAATTGGTAATTTATTCGTTTAGTTGTCATCGGCCGCTGAAAAGCTCGCGTAATAAGGATGTGGTTGCCACTTCAAATGTGGTTTAGGCAATTTAATGTCTATTATTAACGTCGAATACTTGCACTCATAGACTTATTATATTACTGCGTAACTTGCACTACTTTATTTAGAGTATCTAGCAAAAGGCAAGATTAATATTATTATTAATTTCGATTGTAGTATATTGATATGGCACTCTTGTGTTATTAGTCTATATTTTTTTATCCGAACAACCCTGTCTCGATTTTGTACTCCGGCTCTACCTTTACAATTTTCACATTAGCTTTGTACTTAGAGCATTTAAGGTGCTCAATTATTTATTAAAAGGCACATATTATGTGCGTAAAAATTACCATAAAAATTCTTACATTTATTTTATTTTATTTGAGAACAAGATAGTTCTTGACTGCGACCTCACCTTATGGTAAGTGGTGATCCAGTCTAAGATGGTAGCGGGTTAACTTGGAAGGGGTATGGCAGTACACTGCCAGATTAGAAACAGATTAACTGTTTCTAAACGTCATCGTGCCGGAACCCTAAATCGCTTGGCGGCATGTCTTTGACGGTAGGGTGGTAAGTAGCCACGGCCAAAGCCTTCCATCAGACCAGAGCAGAGACATTTCAGAAATTATAAATTCCCAAATTAACCCGGCGGGCGGGGGAATCGAACCCGAGACCTCCCAGTTATAAGACCACAGCGCTCAAAATCTACACATAATGTTTCACCAATAGTCCTATACGAAATATTCGTATCTTACAGATGTTATTAATATGATTGTTACTGTTGGAATGTTTTCAAAAGAGAAAATGTGTCAGCAAGATTTCTTAGTGAAATATGTATCATTGTTTGGTAAGTACAGAATGATCTTAAACGTCCAAAGCGAACGCGCATGACGGCATTGGTCACCCGGTCCAGTGGTTTGTAATAATGCGTCGGTAAATCGCTCCGTAATGGACCTGCATTTTGACAGTTTGGACAGATTGGGCAAAGATTAGCGTACACTCAAGTTAAATTGTAAATACATACATTGTTTTTTTTTTTTAAATAAAGTGTAACAAAGCGCGGGGCACATTTCGAAAAACAGTTGAGGTCCCAAGGTGCTAGTTAGTAGTGTCAGCCCAGGCGCACTCCGCATTTTAGGTAAAAAGCTACGAGTACCCGGCGTCAGTCCCGTTCCGGCGGGTCAACTCAATGGGCTAACTTAGTGCGAAAGGATAAGAGTTACGCGATCGAAAGAGAGGCGAACTTTGAGGCGCACTTCGAGGCGAATATCACTGTTGGTAATTAAAACTAAAACATCAAGCAATCAGAGTAATTTTACAGGTTCATGTATTTTTATAATGCTGAGGTAAATCGGCAAATTACTTTACTGCTATTCGCTTTTCTCAATGGCTGATTCGCAGTATCATGTCAGTTTTTCTAACTTTTAGCTGTTCGCAATGCGTGAATCTGTGCTCAGCTTTATCACTTTCACTACAATATAGCAAATTTCGCGACGAGCTAAAAACAAATTTGCGTAAGTTATGAGACTGCATCGCTACGTCTCACTTGTCGGTTTACAGTTTGTTCCGCATCGGGTCAACGAACCCACTGTTGTTGTGCACTGTTGATTGATCGCGAAACAAAAGCGTAATACAAAGCTTAATACATCACTTTCCCTTTAATGAAGTATCGGAAATGGAAAGCTATCGCCTTTTCTTCAGATTTAATTGTTATGGTCGAAAGTTTTTGGAACATCAATCAATGTCGTTTAGAATATTTATTTGGATATTAAGTTTTCTTTTGAAGGCCCTTCGTAATTGCTGCTATTCGGAGACCCGTTGTACCCTTCTCATTTACACTTCATAAACTTGTTTTACAAATTATCAATCGTATAAGATAATCAGTTTACGAACTCTTTATTATTTGAATTTGAGTGGTGGCAAACACTGACTCACTCAATAATCAAAATATAGCTCGTCTTTGGATCACCCAAATAAGTTCATTGATAAAAAAATTAAAAATAACCTATTTATCCATCATCTTCTCATAGCACAAACGTTGTATTCGATTTCGTTTCTTAAGTGTAAATAAAGTATTTTAGGAAAACATTACGGAGCTTTTCTACCAATTTCCTTTGAAGATAATAACCATCCTGTGGTAGAAAGTTCTATCGCTCAAACTTTGCGAACAGACGAGGCTCGGCGAATAATTTCCTATAGAAAGACAAATTTTGTTTAGAGGTCAATGCCCGGGACCCAAGGGTTCTCCGCAAAGCTTATTAACTAATCGTTAATAGTTTGTTTGAGCTTTCTTTACGCATGAGCGCTTTATTCCGAGCATTTTAAATTAGTTAATTTTCTTAGTTTGACCCCGCCCTTGCCCTTTAAATTATTGAAAGCTGATTTGCTAAAATTATGCCTAAAAGATGTTGAACTTTTAGGCTTTAGTTAATGGACTGATAAATGGAGACACCTCAATTTTTTAAAAGTGTTTAATGTGTTTTGTTGCTTCGGTAATCTAAAATATAATTGTATCTACTCTCTTTTTGGCCCACTTTCTTAAACATGGAATAGGTAAGTCTTACTTAAACGCGAGAGTAAATTATTTCCAAGAATAAACTGTACAAAGTATGTTTCACCACAGCCTGGTCTAGTCTAGGATTACTACTCGCGAGTGAATCTTTACCTACTGAGTATTGTCCAACAGTAAATATGAAGAGTAAAATAATTCTTGGTACAGTCTTTCTGGAGAGTAGAGTTTGGTGAAATCGGGTCTTTTGGTCTTTGAAATATACCTATAAGGTTCATGACCTCTGAAAATGATATCGGAAAATCACCGTTTTGATCATCAAAGCGCAAAACTTTTCGTCTCTACGATATAGTGTTAATGTTTAAATATTGTTTCTCAAAATTTAAGAAAATCATTTATTTTCTCCGAAAGCTTTTACACGCTAATGCAAATAACTTGAAACGCTTCCTGCTTTTTAAATTGTGATGAGGTTTGATCCTTTTTTTCCTTTCAGTAATATTTGGCGGTGTTTTGCCATATGCTAATTATATATTATGCCAGAATTTAAAGGTTTAAACAGACACAACCCGCGACGACGGTAGTGACGCGGCAACGTGACCAATACGTCTTCAAGGCTGAGCGATGGACTGAGAGAGTGATCTCGTTTTAACTTGAAAGTAAACGCTGAGCAGAGTCAAAGTACGCTCTTAATATCTCAGCCAAAGAAGCTCTAATACAGAGAAATGTGTGAATGTCACACATAACGTCTTCATACAATAAATCATGGTGAGGGCGTTATGTATGAATATCATAACGCCTTCACATATTTCACAAAGCTGTCTCGTAAGTAGCTTGTTACCTAGCCGGTGACCTGTTGACAAGCAACTTAGCGTTCCAATTCTGAGGAAAAAATTGATTAGGGGTAGAATTGGGTATAGTAGCATCTTTAACTGAATCATCACTTACCACTAGGTGAAATCGCAGTCAAGGGTTATTGATTAAAAAAGCATATTTCGTATAGTTCTTTCGATTATATAAATCGCATTTGCGTTCAGTATTCAGTTCTGCCGTTGCTCTTTTCTGAACTTGTCATAAGAGCCACAAGTTGGCCTACATGAAATAAATAATTTTGAATTTGACTTTGCTGCCATTCCGCGTCGTGTATATCCAGACCTTTGACAACCGGGAAGTGGAATTATCAATATTACGTACATGCGGTAACCCAAAACGGTTAATAAACAATAATAATATGATGAAGAGTACATTAAAAACCACATGAGGCAGCTGCGTTGTACATAAATATATTGAATAAATAAATACACATTTGCGATCGTTCCCTTAAATATTGGCATTGCAGTAACTTCAACCTTCAGCTCTTGGAGTCAGGCAAATTAATACTCGTAACGATGAAAGTATATGAAATGACAAGAATATACACTTTATTTAACACCACATTAAAATAAAACTTTAAAAAAATAAACTTAAAATAATTAGAATAAGAGTACAAACGGCGGCCGACCACTTAGAAGTGATCTCTGTCAGGCAACTATGTTGCAGAGGATATGACGATGAAGAGAGAGGTGCAAGCATTTTTCATGTAGAGAAGAAAATAATTCAGAAACTCACACAATAATTCTGGATGTTTCTTTGAAACATCAAATGACTTTTCATAGTAGGTAGGTACTTAGTGATCATGCTATCGTTTCATAAATCATATAATTAATTGTCTTAATGGAAATGAGATTAATAAATACGATGTTGTTTAACTAATTGGCGCGCCGTGGGAGGAAGCTTAATCTAAAGAACGGATGTAAACGCGGCTCGCGAGGTCGTCGCAGGAAAGAAACACCCACGACCAACAGATCCGGAGACCTTCTATTTGAAGATACAGGCCATGGACTTTTATTTTGCTTTTAAATTAAGTCAAGTGGATTTTTGAAAATTTTAACGGTGCCAGGAGTTAAAACTGGCCCGGTTCCTTATTCAATCGATCTGGGGCCCAAGTCTACTATTGTAATTGTAGTTCAATTGTCCATCAATGACATCCCAATTGCTACTTTTAGCAATTTTGGTAGTCTACTAATTCAATGGCGTCACAATTGTTTTCCGATGGTTTGCCACGTTTTTTTGATAACGATAAACTCGTTTCGGCGAACGCTTTTTTAGCTAATGGCAATACCGAGGATCAATGAATTACAATCCAATTACAAGAACATCGAACGACCATTGTGAATTTAGTAGACTACGAAATTTTGGACCAATAATTATTGAATTGTAATGGCATTGCGGTTCACTGACAATGACATGTAAAATAGCAGACTCGGGGCCCTGTTCTGTCAATAAGTAACTTAGAAACATTGGTAGTTGTGTTAAACATTACTCATATTCTCCTTTCCACTCCAAATAGAATTAAAATCACATACAAGGATAAATAATGTAGCGGCAACTGGACCTCTAATGTTTATCAAGAAAATCGTGTTATATTTATTTATCCATCGTAGGATAGATCAGGTTAATGGTTTGTATGTGTAGGAAGGTTGCTCTGTTTTGTATCGCATAAAATTAGATTCGCTAAACAGTCCTTCCTGATTAACGAGTGTGTAAAACTATGTTACCGTTGCAATTCAATCTACTTATAAGCTATATTTTCTTTTAGGTATATCTGTATTAGGGCAGGGACAAAATACACAATGAAAATACCCAGTGGAATTTTCCTGCGATCGTTATGATACTAATTTCAAATTCCTCCGTCTTATACAAAGCGGCCTTTTTAACATTAAAATATATTGATGTTTTGGAATTTGGAAATAATTTTTTTTTTTTTAAGAATATTAGCCAAGCTGAACTTGACTTATATTCTCCTCTCCCGTCCAAATAAGCGAAAAGCTTGTGCTAGGAGTGGGTACGAAAATATTGCAACGGGTGAAGCTCGAAGCTGCGACCTTTCAGTCCACAGTCCACACTTTTAACCGTTTGGCTATTGAGGCTTAATAATATTCCCGAGAGAATAGATTTTTGAAATCTAACCCTTGAAGTGAAAAAAAAAATTTAGTAATCTCTAAAGTCTAAAATCTTCTTCGAGGATCAGTAAAGAAAATTGTAATATATCCTTAACTTATAGACTTACAACAGCATAATCTAACACAATAATTTCATTCGACACGCCTACATTATTGCGAACACGCGGATTCCGAATTCCAATCTATTCACAATTTCGCAAAACATCCGTCTTCTATGGAAACCAAGCCAGTCAGCGATTGGGAAATTGGGATACGCAAATATTTACCACATTTTGTTTAGACTGTAATACCGATGTGAGATAGATATCTATTGATAAACCTTTCCTTAGGGAAACCCATAATGAAGTTATTTTAGGAAAACATAAAATCAATTATTGTATAAGGCACCTCGCTAAAATTGAGATGAATAACTTTGATTAACTTAAGTTGTGCCCTCGAAATTCGCCGTTACATAGTGAAGGTGCGCCAACCTAAGTGAATCATAAACTCAAAGTACTAAACTAAAACATAAACTCACACCTAGTTCAAAGAACTGATGGTCGTTGGGATCCCAAGTCGCTGGAGTGGCGACCCAGTACCGGAATACATAGTGGTGGCGGCGACCCCACTAGGTGGACCGATGGTATCAAATCATTCGCAGGCAGCCTCTGGTTACAGGCTGCGCAAGACCAATATATGTGGAAATCCATGCAAGAGACCCCTGTCCAGCGGTGGACGTCTAAAGAAGAAGCTAAAACTTTCAGTGTTATTTTGTTGAGTTGCAAGGACGTGACGTTCTGATGATGATTACATTCGTAGTAAAAGACAATTAATAGTGGCTTATTATTATCTAAACAAAAAAGGCTGATGAGCTTTTGTTAAGCTTGCTGTTCACATGAACATATGAGAGTTTCTTCGTAATATTTGTTATTTGCTTCACATTGGTAATTAGTTTTTAATAAAACTGCGGTTCGTCAACAGCCATTAGTCCTCTTTTATTCCGCTAAAGACAACAGAACAAGAAAGTGTAAAATAGTGATGTGACAATATTTCACCGCCGCGCTGTAACACTTGCTTAGCTTCGGAGCTTCATACTTACGTACCTACTACCTAGTTTAGTTTGAGGTCGGCACACTAATATGAAATAACCTCAGTTAAGCGAGCTAAGATAAACTTATAAGCTCAGTTCTTGGTCGGCAAATCAAAAAAAAAGGTCAATCATTTAATTTTTATTTATTGCGCTTAATCCAGAAACGACATACAGTTGTACTACTGACATGCTGTAAAAATTGACCTTATAAAATTTTGGAATGTGTGCCTTGTTATATAAAAAGACATCACCGGGGACTGTGTTAAAAAGCCCGTTAAACCTGCGTTAAACCGAGCAAGTAAATCGTCCTATTTCGTTAACTTTTATATTCTATTTTATATACTCTCATATCTAACACCGTGAAAATGAATGTTACAATTTTCAGTTGGTATATTACACAATAAACACAACGAAATAAACATTTTATCTGTGCAGTTTCAACGTTACTGGGATACGTTTAATGATTACTTAACCTACTTTTGGTACGATTCAGTTTCAGTAGTAACTTAAAACCTTGTACATACTGATAAAAATTTTAACATTTATTTTATAATAATATGGGAATATCTCCTTTATTCTTGTAGTACTGTCCTTTATGATTAGCTGAAGTTTGAATATTTTTGCATCTTCGGAAAAAATTAAATCTGCGTAGGTACCTACCGCAGGTAAATCAAAACTGTCGATTCTGCGCCTGATCTCTCTCCGGTTGAGTCGAATTTCCGTCCCATCGGGCTACGAGAGTGAGGGAATAGAGAATGAATCTCTCTTCTCTGAGGAGGTTGGCCGCTATTCGGTCGCGAGGACATTATTACCTATTCTCAGATTTTATCGCGTATCGAGCTACATTACGACGACAGTTCTAAATCCAACGCCATACGCTTTGGCTTTGCATCATCGAAGTGTGCGTACGTTAACATTCTGACATAACTCGGCCATGTATTTTGCAACGATCTAATAATATGCGGCTATTCGCTCGGCCAAAATTAACGCGTTATTTTACGCGTTCATTATAATAATAGCTCGGTGTCTTCAACCGCTAATTGGGTTTTCAAATTGGTTCGTCTCGTTCGCGTAACTCAGTTCTAAGCGGGGACATCTCTTACGAAGACGAATGGATCGTTTTCGAAGAATATCACAACACGTATTCATTAGACTCGGAATCCTTGGAAATTGGGGCGGCTGAATCAAGGACGTCCGAGACGCTTGTTATGCGAGCAAAAATTTTAATTCGAAAAAGACAAGGAAGCGCCCGACCTCCAAACCCAGAAATCGAATAAGGCCGTGACAAAGGAGCTAGTATTTAGGCCGCTGTAAGAGAAACGCTAACACTGGATCTTTGTTTGGCTCATTACAATGCAGAGCGACATCGTAAATAAGACGTTTCCTGGTTAAATTGAGATAAAAGCGCTAAATTTTTCAACGTCTCAGATAATTCCAGTGATTTGATGCTGCAACTCCGTTACAGTGTTAGCTTTCCCAGAATAGATTGTCTTATTCTGTGATTTATTTACACATAATCACGTTACATTATACGAGTAGATTTTAAAACATTCATTCTGTTGTATACAAAGTTTAAACTAAACTAAACTGGCTGCTAGATTGAAATGTTATCTTTTTTCTTATTACATAAATTTTTGCTGATTTACGTTAATCCGGGGTCACATTTTAGAAATTTTAAACAAAACACTATGTTTATTTTGATCCATAACAAATGGCCTGTACTAAGTCCGCGTTCGTCGTTAATTTTCCAAGATAAAAGTATCCTATGAAAAGCTATTTGTCGATAAGAAGATAACTGACAGACAATTTCTTTCGCAGTTATTAAATTAGTATGGTTTTAGAAAATTTCTGCTAGAAAGATTCGTAATACTTAGTTAATGTTGTTTTTATTAAGCAAGATATGAAATGACTAAAAGATTTGCTTTCCCTTGAACTATCAAAACTTGATGATTTCACCGAAGCGAAGGTTCGCTCGGCAGCTATACTTGATCCATTCTGAAAACCAATAAACCTATATCTCACGAACCGTGGCAATTAAACCGAATAATCACTAAACACTCCCGATTCCGTAGTAAAGTATGTCTTTAGGAACCAAACCACTTCTGGTATAGCCAAAATGAAGGTGAGCCAAATTACCAGCTTTATTTGCGGCCCAGCAACAACAACAGTCAACAAGTTGTTTTTGCTGTTGTTTTCGTAATTTCTGAGTGGCGTGTTTTTGAGCCTCAAGAAATTTTGTACCTAATTTAGTCTATGTTCATATTAGTCATACTTCAGTTTTAGGTATAACCAACACATATACTACTGGAATTATTTTCTTTTAGTTTCAAACTATAAAAGATTTTTTTAAATAAAAAAGCTACTAAATAGTAGAGCTACTTGTTATTTAAGCAATACGTTTGCCTATCATAATGAAATAAATTATTTTGAATGTTTAACTTGTGTAATCCACTTACGCTACAAAAAACAAAAGTCTACAAAAATTTTCCTCTAACTTCTACATACTCGCAGTTATAAGAAAACGAAATGAAGTAGAGCTTAGATCAACAAACAATGTACAGAAGTGTATAAAAAGCTTCGGAAAAACAAAGAGCTTCTTGTTTACAAAGTGATCGCGATCGACTCAATTTGGAACTATAGCCCATGCTGGGAATCGAACTCCATCAATCACCCGCTCAAGGGTTCGATCTCACTGAACTGAAACTTAAGGCATGGAAAGATACAACGCGTGACGGTATGTCACGGCCCCAGAACAAACAGCGCGACACATATCGCGACTTTTGTCAAGCCGCGAGAAAGCATTGTCGCATAAACGCTCTTGGGCTGCAGGAAGTCACACCCAAAGCGAGGAACGAAAGGAACTGTAAAACACACGTGACGTGAGAACGTGACGGATCTTAAGCGTGGTACATAGTATGGACATCATAGGTTATTTAGTATAGTTTCTCGTATTTCTGTCCTTCTAAACTTCTTACAATTTCTTGCTGCAGGCGAGACAATAAAGTGTGAACTTAGCGGGGCATATTATACGCACTTACATGTCTTATGGTTTGAACTTGCAATGACCGTCGCGCGTTGTGTTGGTCCAAGCCTTTAACTATTCCTGGATATTGTTTACGTAAACTCGGCGCCAGATAAAAGAAAGATAAAGTATTGCTCTTTGTACTCTTTATATAATTTAACACTCCGTCTTTATGTATAGTATCCTGATATATTTTATATATCTTACAATAGCAAAATCTACTAAATCTTTAAATATTTACAAAACCTATATAAATATTTAGAAGGCATAACCATCAATCGAAGGAAGTAACTCCTTAATACATAATATTATATAAATACAAAAGTATGATAGATGTTGGTTTATCCTTGAATCACGCAGCAACAAATAGTTGAGGACTTCGAGAGTGACTTATGCTACCTCCCAAAAAACAGAGAGTTCCCGTGGGGTTTTTAAAAACCCCTAAAGAGTTCGTTCATATCATGACCTATTCTTAGAATACTTGTATGGATTAACCCGTTGATGCGATGCGCCCCAATATAGTCAGGTAACCTAGGCTATACCTACATCGACGAAAAACAAAACGTGAATCAAAACCCTATGAAATATAAGTAAACTATTCGTAATATACGTTCTTACCACTCACGACACTTTGAATTCTCCACAACACTCCACAATAGAATAAAATCTGTTCCTGGGATGCATTGACAAGTTTTCTTCAAATCAAATAAAAATCAATACAAGAGCTTTATAGCATAGCTCAGTGTCACATGTACGAGGAAGATCATCATATAATATACTCGCTGTTACGTGTTTTTATAGCTCGTCAAACGGCTCTCTCTATTTATTAACTTTGGCATTGACGCAACACGACTCACAAAATCCGTTGTTTTATGCGACAACAAAAAACAGATGAGTGGAAAATGTCGCATCCAGCTTTATGACGATGAACAATAGACCTTGTAACCTAGAAAACTCTAGGCAAATGCATCTTGCTTGCATTAGAGCTGTGACAAAAGGGGTCCATATAAAAAATTCGCATCTTTGCCAAGTCACGAATGTTATGGTACGCTAAAAATAGCCCTGAAGAAAGTCTTCCGATGCACTGCTATTTATACAAGTTAAGAAGATTTAAGTGTATTTGAAATAACACTCTCTTATCTATATATATATAAAAGTCCTGACTGACTGACTGACTGAGATATCAACGCACAGCCTAAACTACTGAAGTGAGAAACTTGAAATTTTTACAGTTGATTCCTTTTATGACGTAGGCGCACACTAAGAAAGGATTATTGGAAATTCCACCCCTAAGGGGTTTAAATAGGGGATGGAAGTTTATATGAAAGTCCGTCATTTTTCAAGCTGTTTCCATCAAAGTTGGTATTAGAGCTTTTAGTTAAAAATAATGCTTATTTGTAAGGAAAAATATGCAGCTATTTCCACAAAAAAATGTAAGGCGAGACCGAAGAAATAAGATGATACAGTTCGAAATACCACCCCAAAAATTAAAGGTCTGTAAAAGAAATATGTATTGCATGGCTATCGAAATTTATAATTATTTGCCAGATCATGTTAAGGTTTTTACCACTAATAAATTCAAAAATTATTTAAGAAATAAATTGTTAAACGAAAATATTTATGAAGTTAGAGACTATTTTAAAATGAAATTTGATTAATTTGACATTTTACAACTTGACCATAGTCCATATTATATTAAAACTAACCTTAATTATATTGATTTTAACGTTTTGACATTTACTACTTATTATAAATTACAACTAACCTTAATTATATTGATTTTAATTGTTTCGACATTTACTAATATTAATTTAATATTTGCACGCCAATATGGCAAAACATGTTTGGATGGATGTTGACATTGAGATCTATATTGTAACCCATGTTTACAGCGAATAAATGCATTATTATTATTATTACACAGCTTTTGAAACTTCCACCCCAAAATCTAATTCCACGCGGATGAAGTCGCGGGGGCAAGAGCTAGTTAAGCTCATATTATGATCATTGGAACAATAGCATAATCCAAACACACGTTGTATACGTATATTTGTCTGTCTGTCGATTTGTCCACGCTATATTCGTAACGACTGAACCGATTTTAATGGAACTGTCAGAGGCAGGTAAAAGATTGTGTAAGGCGTGGTCTAGAAAATTCAATATTTACCCGACTGTTGAAGGAAGTTAATGTTTTTCGAGTTAATGTATGTCCTATTGTTAGGATTTTACCCCTATTATTTGGACATTTTATATCACAAAAAAGGAAACACGATTCACTAGAACTAACTCCTATAACTGAACTAAGTCGTGTTTTCTATTAATAGCTAGCCAGCGATTTATTCTGCGAGCTATTAAAGTTGTAGGTTCAGTTTGTTCTAGGTTTAGATTTAATCAAAGATATGAAAACAGGCCGGGATCCCGTTCCAACTTCCATGCTACGTTTGCAAGAACCGTTGGAATATGCGAAGGTTCATCTAACTTGTAGAAAATATTTTTTCTTATATAATAGGTAGTGAAAAAGGTAATTTTTTTTTCAAGGAAACTTTTTTAATTAGGCCTTTTAATAAAATAGCTAGGAAAGTGGTTCATAATTAAATTAGTATAAAATAACAAGTAAATAAATAAAAAATAACTATTAAATAGTCCACTTTCTTCTAAGCGCTAAAATTGAAATCGTCTATAGAATTTCAGAGAGATTTGGGCTATTGTTTTGGGCTACTTCTCTTTTGAAATCGGTTAAACATTAAATAAATTTATTCTTTGTTTGAAGATTTTCAAGTGACATAATTTAAACTTTTCACACTTTGTTACAACTGAAACTTACTTACACAAAAATCGCGACATCGTTGAAAAAATTATTACACCATTCCCTGGTGACTTGACGATTTATGAAAACGCGAGAAAATCAAAATATCCAACAATTATTTTTGACAACTGCTAATGCTAATCGCACATTCGTCAGGAGCCGCAAGTGTCTAATGAAACTTTTAGTGCTTCTAGATGAAACATTAATTTTTCCGACCACAGTTATAAATATTAGTTTTTATCGTGTGCGTACAAAGTTTTATTGGTTAATAAAATAATCCTACTAATATTATAAATGCGAAAAGTGTGTTTGTTTTTTTGTTTGTTCTTTAATCACTTTGCAACGGATTGACGTGATTTGTTGCATGAGTATAGTTGAGGACCTTGAGAAGTGACATAGGCTACGTTTTATTCCGGAAAAATTAGAGGGGATCCCTCTAATTTTTCCGGATCCCTCTAATTTTTTGACTTCTCCTGAAATGCATTACTTTCGAGGTGTGCGGCTGACCCGTAATGTGTGAACAGCTGTTCATGTGATGTTCACAATTTTTTGAATCACGACGCGGTAAGTGGGGCAAGAGTACCGGTGACACCTTTATTATGTGTACGAGTCGAGAGCATTTCGAAAATCGCCCATTAAACTGAATTATGAAATATAATCGTTTTAATGTCAACGCAAACAGGATCTCAATCATGTTATAATATCCTGTACGCTGTAAACGTTAGTCGTATTGAATAATTACTGTGATATTTTTTTGACAATTTTTATTAATTCAATTTAGGCCAGGGACAAATCTAAATTAAAACGCCATTGGCATTCCGTGAAAGGAATTCCGCTGCATATTGTATAATTTTATTAGGAATGCACCATATCGGTGCAGATGAAAAATTGAAGAAAATTTACGAGCGTAGAGTTCCCTTGGCAATTGTCCGATAGAATAGCCCTTGGCCTGATAGTTCAAATATTGTTGATTAGCTCTAAAATAAAATTAAAGGAAAAATTGATAGGTACAAAGAAATTCTATGAAATTTTACTGGGTCGCATCGCAGGTTAAGAAAATATCAATATAGTTAAAGGTTTTGTATAGAATAAAGGACAATGGACAAGAACAAAGACAAAGCTTCAACTGAAATCTGAGCTAAATTGCTTCTTATTCTTTAATCTTCACGCAAATAAATTAGCTACTCGTTTCTAGCCCTCTTATCACTGAAGGAGCAATTTAGCTTACTTACCTCTTTGTTTATGTTAAACAATAAATAGACATACCTACCTAGTGTTGAATAGAAACTCAGTTAAATATAAATAAAAGACGTGCCGCCAAGCGATTTACCGTTCCGATACGAAGGCGTAGAAGCCGTTGAGGGGTAGGTGTTTAATTTACACTGCCATATCACCCTTTTAAGTTCGAGCCCACTTCAAGTGAGATCACAGTGAAGGACAGCTTTTCATGAATTGAAAATCAATTTTTACGTGGAAATATTATATGTATTTGAACGTGCTTGTCTTTCTTTTTTCTGTCTTTTGTAACTGGTGGTACCGCTTTGATTTAATACTTTACTATTATGATTTTATGTAGAAACACCAATTAATCATTTTTTCAATATGCTAATCAATATATTTGTTGTTACAGGTAAGCATCGCAGCATACTCCTTAGTCCTAGAGTAAGTTAACCTTTGCATTACAACCGTTCCACATTACTTCATATATTGAGTACATTAGACTGGAAAGAATAGAGTCGTCTACGTTATTCCATGAAGCTGAATTCCAGAAATATATTGAAATCAGAACCCTCTAACCATTATTTCAGCAAATCATCCAACGATTAATCCAATGTTGAATTAAATCACTGGATTGGTATGATATTGGAGTAGTAATATAAAACTACATCTACTCTCTCTAGTTAACACGCTACACGAAGGGTTCGACATTGATCCATCATCGTTGACCCTGCGTGTCAAAGAGACGTTTAATTATGCATTTAATATGACAAACATCAAAAAACGCTCTCAGACCGTCTCAAGGCGCACTTGACTAATGTTCGCGCGTTACACAAACGTGACATAGCACGCATAAATCATAAGTCTTGAGGACGTCCCGTCGGTCTCCGTCACTTTATAGTTTATTCCGGTATTACGTCTATCGTATACGACACGGCTACTACGGTTGTTAGCTGATCGCACAGCTTTGCACAATCACCGCAAATATCACACGCAACGAATTATAATTTCTTAATTAAGTATATATTATTATTTCTTAATTCAAAGAATGCTTAATATAAATTAATTAATGATTTTAACTCTTAGGTTTTAAATATAATAACATCATCAAACCTCATCGACTAAACAATGAATGCCAAATTTTTATAATTTTAATGCAATCTCTGAATTTGATGTCATCATTGAAGTATCCCTTGAAATTAGATTATCTAGTAGTTATCTCATTGCAATATTCTGTATACCTACATAATTTTGCGGATAGGACAGGTGTTGATAGTTTCGTAGAAATTCATAGAAAAAATCAAAGAGTTGACAATTTCGCTGCGTACGGCGTATAATGTGCGAACTACTTTAAAGTGATCACCTGCCATATCATGCAAATAGAGAGTAATTTATTTATAGACATGTCTACGGAGTCGGTGCATAGCAAGTAAACGTAGTTTGAAGATTTTACGAGTATGTACTCGTAATTTACATAGTGCTGGCGACGCAAACCGAAATTTAAGACTTAACAATAGGAATTCGTTACGTCGCGTAGTATCTGATAGTGTCAGTGATCATGATCACCTGCCAGCGCGTCATGTCATTCAAATAGGTAGTATTTTGATATGTGTCTACGTCAGACGTTTGGGTGCATTGCTTTGCAAGATACAAGTAGGTATGCCCCTGTGAACGACGTAAACCGGAATTTATGACGTGATACGATTTGATGCACTGATCTTAGACACGGTCGGATGGACAAATAAATAATACTGTGTTTGCGAGACCTACTATATACATAAAAATTATTTTCAAAAACCCGACTTGAAGAAACGATGAAACCGATACATTATTCTCGCCCGACTTTAACAAACATGTCTCTCATGTGCCATCAGAAGGTATCGTTCCTTAGACTTAATTTTTTGGCATACAACTTGGAATTTAAGTGACAAACTACATAGACAATCTAACTTCCATGCTTTAGTCCCACTTCCATGATTTTATTATTTTGTTTCTTAGAGAATACACACTTTGCAACAAAGGCCGACATAAATTACCCTTTTTTTTTTTGATGAACAACTCTCTAATGAACAATTTCATGTAGGTACAAATAAGTAGGTACGAGTTACTGAAACAGTTTAATTTTTCCGAGATTTTATAGTTTCTATTTTTGTAGTTCATTTCGTAACATGCAATGCCCAGAGAGATCTTCGTAAACGTCAATTATTCATTATTTTACTCATAAGTGCGTTACGAAACGTTTAGAAACTGGGGCTACCTTGAACATAAGATCTGTTTGGACATACATGATGAGTAAGGCAGCCGGCGGAGAAGTATTCACACTAGTCCGCTCCATACAAACGAAGTTTGAGGTTTATTTGATTATAATCATAATAATAATTATAATTTTATTATAACCTAAGTAACCCGTTCCCAAAGTATGGGTCGCGACCCAAAGGTGGGTCGGAAGCGTATGTTGGGTAGGCCCTGTAAATTGGGTAAATGCCGAATACAGTCAACTTTGGGAACCAATGCTCTAGAAAATAACACTCAATAGGTACCTACCTACCTGGGTGTGCGCTTTGTCAGATTTTCGTTAAAATTATAAAGTAACTACGCATTTGTGAAGAAATCTGTTAAACCACAGGTGCAGATAATAATTTTTAAAATGTCTAGAAAATTTCGTTGATGTTGATTGCTGAATAAATAAATACAATTAATATAAGAACGTTTATTTTGTATGAGCTGCGCTCTAAAGTAACGTAATATCTCAAATGTTTGTATTTTCAATACCAAGAATCGGCCACTGAACTTGCCTCATCTAAACATATACAAAATTTCCCATATGCAAAGCGCTCATGAATTAATTATAATTATATCCAAAAGTGTGAATTTCTCGGATATTAAAAAAATAATCGCCTGGACACATTTATCGTTTTCACCCTGTGTACGTATGGTGTCCAAAAGAAATTTATATGTGTTACAAATAAACACCCTTTCACATTTATAACATTAGTGACGGTGTGAAAACGTGTTTGTTTGTGGGTTTGTGCTTCAATCGCGCAGCAACGAGCAACGGTTCGACGTTGGTTTTTCGCTTCGATATATAGTTGAGTACTTGGAGAGTAACATATATTACCTTTCATACAAATTCAACAGAAGATTCCGCGGATTTTTTTATAAAAGATATTAAATAAGCTGAAATCTAAATATATAAAAGGCAAAGGTGACTGACTGACTGGCTGACTGACTGATCTATCAACGCACAGCTCTAACCACTGGACCGATCGAGCTGAAATTTGGTATACAGGTAGCTGTTAGGACGTAGACATCCGCTAAGAAAGGATTTTGGAAAATTTCAACCCCAAGAGGGTTAAATAGGGGGTTAAAAAATCGAACCTAACGTGAGCGAAGCCGCGGGTTAAAGCTAGTTGACTAATATTCTTCCCTCCCCTCCAAATAAGAGGAAAACTTGTTAGGTCTGGGTACGATAATAGTGCAACGAGGGATCTAAGCTGCGACCATTCAGTTTTTTTTTAAGCCTCAATAGCCTAACGGTTAAAGGTGCGGACTGAAAACTGAAAGGTCGCAGGTTCGAACCCCGCCCGTTGCATTACTGTCGTACCCACTCCTAGCACAAGCCTTTCGCTTATTTGGAGGGAGAGGAGAATATAAGTCAAGTTCAGCTCGTCTAATAGTCTTAAAAAAAAGTTTCCAATCCGCGCCTTTAACAGTTGAGCTATCTACGTAAGTTAGTTATAGTTGAGGCAGTTTGCGTTAGAGGAAACCCGAGCCTTGATGCCCCGAGGGCAGCAGACATGCAACCCATGCGCATTCCTCACGATAAACATTTCCTCGCCGCAGACCACGTGGGCTGGCTATCTGTTATTTACATCTTGCGGTATCCGCCGAGGGATCGAGTTGCGTTGACTAGTCTTTTAAACGCGCAGTATTAAAATTAAGTTAAGTTTTAATGCACTAACAGATTATAAAGAGTAGAGAAATAGCCGACCAAGTGCAACTCATACTCGCGCACTGTTTGTTAAATTAACTCTCTAATCTGTGTTTAGAGTGTACCAAAGCGTCGCCATTTTGTTTTATTTCTTTATCTTTAGAAGTTACGTAGTTATATCGATTTGAAAAAAAGTCGACGCCTGACACTTTTTTGTTAATATCTCCTCGATTATCAAAGATAGAGAGCTAATGTATCAACTACTATTAGCCTCCTCTACATTGTGGCATAGGTGGCGATATAGGTTCCTATCGGGGGCAATTTGCCTTTGGAAACACTGCTAGACCCTTTCAATGATTAGTTTAAAATATAGCACAGCATCGCAAGCACACAATTCGACAGCCCTTATAGCTGCGAAAAAGCTTTGTCGCACTGGTTTCGCTTGGGCTCACATTGGGTTTTGGGTCAAGTTCCTGTGGACCGGTCAACGACATGTCTGTTTACATAACTTTTTAATATTTTTTTCCATTCGCAAACGGGAATAAAATAATGCTGAAATGTTTGTTTATTTGTTTATCTGTACACTAAGTAAACTCGTAAAAGTCAATGAACGAGAGTATTTTTTTATTTGCAATCGTTAGGTGAAAATGACATACAGTAAACCTACTATTTTTTGCGAGGAACTTTGTATCTGTGCTAACTATATGCATTAATTGTAAAAAATAAGAATTAATTATTGTTTTTATTTCTAACTCAGACGCCACAAAATAAACCTAATACCAATATTTTACTTTTCTCAAATATCATCATAGGAATATCTGACACCTTGAACTGTAGTTTTAATGACGAATAGAGAGTGCTTATAGTGTAACTTTAAAGTTAACGTTAACTGTGCTTCTATACTTAAATTATGGAAATTAATTTTTAGAAAAAGTAATAATGATAGATTTACGTACCGTTATCTTAACTTGAAAAATTACACAAGATCATCCGGTCCGAAGTTGATGCCTTCATCATTTTACGAATGGAGATTTAGATTTCAAAAACTGGGAAAGAAAAAACAACTTAATTACATAATAATATGTACTTAATATATCGTTTTTCCTTCGATTTATGTATTTCGTACTCTTCTAGTCTCCTTGAAACTAGAATTACGTAAGCTGAAGTACATAATTCATTATTTATTCATCAAACATATGCAATAATTACGGAGTATGTACACATAAATTCGTAGCAATTCTAAAAAACAAATGTACAAAAACGTAACCAGATATTCAATTAAGGATATTACTAAATAATTGTACATATTAAAGAATTTCTCAAAAACCTAGATACACGGTATTAAACGAAGGCTTTCCGGCGAGCTATTTTGTAAGTTTCCCTCTTATCAGATGGCAGTAATTAGTGCGGATCGTTTGGCAATTAATTAACTATTTGTGGAGTGCGCCTGATTTAAAGGTTGCCCCACACCACACCACAGCGCAAGGCCAAGGTTGGCCGCCGAAACGGCCTTAGCTCACGAAACACGACGATTGATGATGGAAACTAATTAAAAATGGCATTTAGAAACAATTTTCGTGGTAATTAACGATTTTATTGCCTTTTCCTTCACCATGCTACTTGCTAGAAGTTGACCTTTCCATAAATCCACGGAGTCTTGTGAGGGTGTCCGTAACTTGTTTCATTGATGTTAACATAATTATTAGTACAGCTACGAGTATATATTTTACTACTTAATATTTTCATTCGTTTTTATTAATAAAGTGTTCCAGACTTTCTGCAGAAGGATGTAGAGATCCACCACATTACTTTCCCAAGAAAACTCTCTACTATTATATCATTATTACCGGAAGGATGTTACTATTCTAAGTAATTAGGAATTTGACGCACAAAAAAACTCCCGCAGTAGAAAAAAAACTCTCGGAGTAGATTGACACTTTCGATAAATAATTTGAATAATACGGTGAGTACTCCAAAGATTCTCCCATAACACTTAGTGGAAATCTAACACTAGGTAACTGTCTATTTTATGAGACAGATATTATGATAAATCCCCCGAACGCTCGCCACGGCGTGCTCAACCCATGACCCTGACCGAATTCGCATCGAGACTCTTTGCAATATATTTTATTAATAAACTCCCGTTGAAAGACGGTCGTTATCAAGAATAATTGGGAAATCGTCTAACAGTGGTGTCGACGTGACATCGCAAGTGTTTCCTAGGGACTAGAATTAGTCATAGCCAAATGGACAAGGAAAACTATCTTGAATCATACATTAAGCTGTGTATCGAATATTAATGACATTTTTTATTGTTTTTGTCCAAAGAGATAATCATACAAATCTAATATTGTGACTCAAGCTCGATTCCACTGAACCAGGTATCACGGTATTTCTTGCCGTCACTGAACCATTTTTCTTCTTGACGTGCCTCTCCATTATTGAAAGTTGGCCGCCATCTCATCATATGATGCCTTATCTTTCGCTAAATTAAAAACCTTTGCAACGCAGGCTATTCCCGTGCATTCGCGGATCTTTCTAAGCCACGCCTTTCTTCTTCTACTAGCGCTCCCTTTACCCTTACTTTTGCTCATCGTGATGGTATGAAAGTGACGATATCGGTCATGTCTGAGAACTGTCTTTCTGCGTTTGATAGTCAAAAATAAGGCTAGACTTTTACCGGCGCTTACTATTTAGCTATTACTTGTTAGTTTATACATATTTCGAAACGCAGCCCTATTTTTTATCTTCCTACTCAATATAATCTAAACAAAAGTTTACATAATATTATATAATTAAGACTAATTTATTCACACTTCAAGACACTTCAAGGCATAGTATTTTACGCATTCGGATGCTCAAAACAATAACATTGTCAATAAATATAAATAACGGAAACAACTCGAGTCGTGGAAAATTTTAGAACCTTGTTGATTTCCAATTTTTCCTGACTGAACTAAAATATACCAGTTGTAAATATATTATTTATTAAGGGTAAAATAGCTGCTGGGAAAAATTATACACTAAAATTTATATATGTATGTGTTTCAAAGTTTATAGATGCGGTTCCTTATTCAAAGTCGATGCCATAGTACCTAAGAGCTAATGCCTCTACATAAGTCTAACAGTTAAAATTTCACCTCACCAGAAGCTTTCGAAATAACAAAATGCATACCTCAAGCTTATATTGACATTAAAATGTAGTGAATTGACCGCCTTCCCACAACTTATAGCTTGCCATTTTGTTCTAATATTATTCCAGTCTTCTGAAAATCACTACGTGAGTCTTTACTCTTTAAGCCCAGATGTACGTGGTGTTGTTGACATCGGTGAGTTTTCTACTTAGAATTCGCTTCTGTCAAAGTTTTGGGCGGGCGCCGAAGCTTTCCCGACCGGCGGCGGAACGTTTTCCGCTGGACGGGACCGGCACACTCACGCTATAACCGGCGAAGTGACAACACGCGTTGAACCACTTAGCTAATGCCTACGCGAGCGCGAAAACACAACACTTTCGAACTGAAGTTACTCGTAGAACACAGATCCAGTGCGCTTATAAAAAAGTTCATGGACAATATTTGAGGTGGTTTTTTTTTTTCGGTGAACAATGACCTTAGACAGGGTGGATAGTTTTAGTGGCAAAATTCAGTCGGCAGCATCCGTGTCCTGTCTGTCACAGTGTCAGAACATTTTCGGGAAAAGGCTCAAACGCTGGGGTTCGACGGGATCGTGGGTAAGCAGATAGATTTCTTTTTTTTTCTGTTTATCTACGACTGTCTAGTTTTTTTTTTTTCAGGATATTATCTGCATAGAAAATTAATCCAAATTTGTTTAGTACGGTATATTAACACATTTTTAAATCCTTTCGTGGTCTATTCTATTAGTGATAGAAAACTTACCTAATTGAAGTATTACTATCCTTTAAACTACTCACTTAGTAAAGATACCTTTGAGTTACAAAACAAGCTCTGATGCCCACGACTTTATCCACGTCAAGTTAGATTCCTTGGAAAATGTTTCTTCATACAAAATTGGACAATTTTTTGATGACTTTAATGATGGTAATTTTAAAAGTGCCTACTTAGTAGGTACACTCTATTTAAAGTATTCAATGAATATTTTGTCTGAATTTCAAATCTCTACGTCCACCGTAGTAAAAAACATTAACTAATCTTCATATTATTAATTTGAAATCGCTACAAAATAAACAGTGCGTGAAGTCTTATTAAACCGACCATTATGTAAATTCATCGTTCGCGTTATTAATATATTGCGGCAATTCATAAAGAAGACCATTGCGGGGAAGTAATGTGTCACAACAAACTTTACCATTCGTTTGATCGCTAATAAAAGTTATAAAAAAGTAATAATTATACGGGACGAGAGATAGTAAAATGTGACACGGACGAGTATAATTTACTAAGCAAGCGAGCGTATAAATATAAATCGTAGATACGCCTCCGGACAGGCTCGTATATTTTATGGATACGCTTACGCTACCATTTAAATTATGTTCGCAGTCCTAGCATAGATATGTTTTGCATACAGATAAGATCTGTTACACGTAGGGTTTCCTGTATTTACTTATCTTTGGTCAGTCAAAAATAGTTTTATACCTCTAAACATCAAGTTATTTTTAAGCTATTGCATAGCTTCTATCGCGGGCCTTGAGCGTGGAGACCGAATCCAGAAATTCCGTAACGAAAATAACCTGACACGGGACTCCTCTCACCGCTAGATGGCGTTTATAAAAAATGCTATGCAATAGCTTTACCGCGGCAGTCCCCGAGTGCCACACGTCTTTTTTATTATTATTTTAAGGGAATCTTCTTAATATAAGCTTAGTTTTCTTCTGACATGCATTTTGTATGCCTTCTTTAACATAGAGATTATTATTATAATTTTACTGTCATACGAAATATGGGCCAATATTCATAAAAATTTGTATTAAAAGATAGATGTTTCAAGAGTTTACAACTTCCAAGACAAATTAATTTTACTATTTGGCATCCTGCTTAGTTTTAGCGTAATCATCGTTGTATAATCATGTCGAAATATTAATTAGGTAATTATATAGAACGTAAACGGTTGGCAATAACGTAGTAGTAATGAAGACGTAAATGTGTCGCACAAATTGCTCGGGGTGTGTTGTTGGGGAGGCGGATCGGCCCGCGCGTGAATATCACGTGATTTCATGTGTTTATGGAGCGAGCACGGGTGGAGGCAATGATTACATACTTATTAGGTTTATTGTTTTTTATTTGATGACCAGATAGTCCTTGATTGCGATCTCACCTGATGGTAAGTGACGATGCAGTCTAAGATGGTAGCGCGCTATCTTGGAAGCAGTATGGCAGTGTAAATTCAACCCATATCTCTAATTGGTTTTTACACGCCATCGTGCCGGAACGCTAAATTACTTGGAGGCACGTCTTTGATGGGAGGGTGGTACTAACCACGGCCAAAGCTTCTCATCTGACCAGACCAGAGACATTTCAGAAATTATAATTATTGTCATTATAATGTTAATTTTCAAAGTTATGTTATGTCCTTTTTAAGTTTAGGCAATTTTTTCCTTAATAATTTTTCCACGACCTTATACCTAAACAAAACAAAAAAATCGCACGTCGATCGTTTGAATCGTAAAGGTTTTTTTTTAAAAAAGGTTGTATCTTTTAAGTTTATTTACAAGATTTACTCTTAATTTGGTGTACAATAAATTATATTCATTCAGTCATCATTCAAACGTTTGAAAGTATAGCGAGTAGCAACCACGTGATTGTCGCATGCCATGACGTCAAACTGAAAGCAGAGGGCGGAGGGAAGTTTATTGCTGTAGAGCAGAGTTTATTGCAGTAACCTTGCCTTGTTTATTTCGACACTTTGGTTAAGTGTTAATGATTAATTTATATTGTTATTTCGGGTGCAGGAAAGGTATTTCCATGATATATTATGCGCAAATGGGGAATGATTATTATCGCCTTACGTTAAAATTTAAAATTAGCTGTTCATTGCTAAACGGAGTAATGTTTGCTTTTTGTGAATATTTAATTTTTAGTAAGTAATAAATGAATCTTAATTCATGCAGTACCAAGCTTAGATGTTTACATAATATGTAACTCCTCAAAATATATTCAATAGAGTCAAAAAACTACATAATATATACTTCATAGATAACAACATCGACACAAACAAGTCCATGTTGCTATTTCTTCGATCAAAGATTTTATCTCCATTGGAAGTTCGAGCTGTTCAACTTATCATAAAGCTCTATGGGCGTTTGAACGACAGCCATACATTCACGTCTGAGCAGGCGAGCAAATTCGATTGCACCACTAAGTGGGTATCTCGCTTACATTTTGTATGTAAAAATAATAAACGTGTTTGCCAAAGGGTATCGCTCCCTGGGCCCTGTGACCGGGTCTATGGCGGGACCTTGCTCGGAGCAGTGAAACTGGTCCCGAACACCCTTCCCATTTATCTGCATGCATAACCCTTAAGTACATTAAAATAAAGAACATATTCTTTCAAACTTTTACAACAAAATTATCTTTGCCCAGTGTATTCGAACTGGTTCCGAAGACAAGTGCTTGCAAGCTTCTTTACGTAATTCGCGCGACTATTATGGACAAATATAAAGTCATTGTCGCTATTAAAATACCCTTTTCAATTTCGTAAGGAGAAAATAGCTTGGCGGCTAAGGTCGGCATCGCTATAATGTGATAATAATACGGATAACATTAAAAGTACCCTGATCAGTCTTGTCTCCAAAAATGGTTATAGAATGTTCTCCTATAACGTTATGGATTCCTGGTAGTTGTATCAGATTCGATTGCTGCATCCATACCTATTAATTTTCCCGGATATAATAAAGTCTTCATTGACCGGGATAGAGCTATTAATGTATCCGTTTTTATAACTTTTCTTACGAACTGAACTAAATTTTATGTTTACGTACTATCAGTCTAGGCTGAAGTGATAACTTCATCTAAATCAATAAATCGCTATACATCGAACAGGTTAATCATAAAACCCGATGATTTCAGGGTAAGGACTGCTTCTATTTACTTGACTTCCAGGTACAAGTGACTTTCGTAAGTGTTTATTTAATATCTGATATAGCACATAGATATTGCTCTTGAATTTATTGTCAATACCCTGGAGTGTTCCCTAAGGCGAATTTAGTTTACTTGTTATAATTTATAACATTTCGGTTTGGTGGTTAAACTTTATGGTTCGGGTCGACAGGGTATTCTCATGTTTATTGTAATTTCATATTTTACGGCTGGCAAGCTAATGACCCGCGAACGCGTCGGAAATTTTCAAGAGGTGACTTGAAACTGAAAATTTCAACTAGGAACTTCTGCATGTTTATTTGATTTGTGAACGTGTTTAAATACCCTATGAAGAAGAACCGCTCTACACAAACTCCAGCTTCTATCGAACTTGCTCAGAATTTTCTATCATTAATTTCATCTTAGTCATTAATTTCATGAAATATTCAAATAGATATAATTCATACATGTCCACCGGAATATTAATCAGTCAAGGTTTTCGCTATCGGAAATACGAACGTTGGGTTTCCGTAACTACTTTTGAATACCGTTATAAATAGACGGACACATTTACACGTTTATGTAATACATTGCCTTCGATTATTTAAAAATAAATGACGGTCAAAAATGTAATTTGTTACTCATCGTCCTCTCGAGAGGTTATGATTTTAGCAGTCTATGTATAATATGTATGTGACTATTTACGAATGTTCCACCGTTCCGAATAAACTACTGAGCCGATTTTGATGAATGACTATACTATCAATCCGGATCATACTATCATTATGATAGTCTGGATGATATACGCTAATATTTTATACAAAATTCCATCCCTAAACGGATGTTTTGTGTAAAAGACACTTTTTGAACTAATTCCACCCGGTGAAGCTTTTGAAACTTCTTCAATAAATAATTAATTTCAGTTATTTGGTTAAATATTCAAAGCTAATTTAGAGGCATCTAATCCCAAATGCCAAATTCATTAACTTTTTAAAGTCACATATCGCCCCAGCAAATTACCAGGCCTGCCAGGCACGCACATTTTTCGGCCACGGGTATAGATTCTTATCATAAGTTTACAAACGGTACTGATCCAGGTGTCTTTTTGTGTGCTTATCAACAATCATACCTTGGACAAAGTCAACTGACGGAACACACTATCGATGAATATTTACGATAAAAAACATATGGGCACATGCGGGCGTATTAGAATTTTGTAGGCTGATATCTAATAATAATGGATATGGGCTAACAAAATATTTATGAAAGGTACGTGGTTAAAAAACGTTACATAGGTAGGTACTTTTTTGTTATCCCTTTACTCTCATTCGATCTAATCGGATGGTAACGGACAATAAAGTCTCAAGACTGGTAGCGGACTCACTTTGGAAGAGGTTTGGCAGTTTACATACGGGGTTACCATACCCCTAGTCGGTTCCTACGCTTCGTACCGGAACACTGAATCGCTTGCTTGGACACATCTTTGACGGTATAGTGGTAACTAACTATGTACTGCGAAAGCCTCCCAGACCAGATCATTTCCCAAATACCCTCTGGAAATCGGACCCGAGTTCTCCCACTCATAAGTTAAAGGCGCTTTCTAAACCAGGTCGATCGCCAATTTTTTTTTTTCTAAAAAATTTGTCTCGTGTCTCTAAGAACATAATCGTAATTTTAAAGTTTATAAATACCTGCCTAGATAGTTTTTAATGTCAGGAATCCTAATACTGGGGAACTAATAAAGCTGTTTCCCCTAAATAGCTGTATTACGCCTAGTTACACAACGGCATGCCTAGCACGGTAGGCTGCGATTACTGCGTCCTACTTGTCGCACGTGTGTCGTAAGCCTTAGCCTTACATGTACATGACGAATAGACCTCCGTCAATCGTTCCTTTAGCTCTTATAATAATAGCGTTAAGGTGCATATTGAAACAGAATAAGTTCTCTGTAAATGCTTAAGCGTTTAAGTATGTCCGCTTGAAAAAGAAACTTATCGCACTCAAAATAAAGTTGAAAATTATAAAAATTCGAGGGTTCGTCACGCAGTCTTGTGCGGCTTCGTTCTAAATATTATGCGTTCGTAATTTGTTTCAAACACCTCTTGAAGCTAAACAGTTCAGTTAGCTCCAGAATTTCTAGGAACTTCAGCCACGTGGCGCTTAGAAATTTTCATAATTTTCCGACGTGCTAATTGTAATTCTTGAGATTTTGTTTGCTACCTCATTAGAAACAAGATTCTTGCAGTTTTGCATCTAACCACTTCTTGATCGTTCTTTCTAAGGTATACCTACTTACTATATTATACGTCAAAATCAAATTTTGTTAGGGTCAGTGCCCCCTCTACTTTCGACCCATAATTGCGGAATATACCTACCTATTATCTTCGTAATAAGATAACGCGTTTATTCAAACAATATGTACCTTTTAAGAAATTTTCATGAATTCCGCAAGTTCATCGCTAATTATATTTACAAAGAACTTTATTTTGCGCCTAAACCGTTATAAATTAATAACACAGTCGTTAAAGATCAACGTTCTTAACCTCATCTTTGAACTGTAGAGAATAGGTTCGAGTATAAAGTACCTTTAAAGTTTACGAAAGTTCTAGTTCTAACCATTAAAATAATTATTAATCTTGAACTTGCATCTTAAAATATTTATTCAAAACTTTAATCAAAAAAAAAAAAAGATAAAAAAAATTATATTTACGAGTAGGTATAAACAGAAATAGTTTTTACGAAGTGTTGATTGTTGCTTTGTCCTTCAATCACAGGGTAATAGAGCAACGATTTAGTTTAAAATCATAGAGAAAGTGACATAGATTACTTCTTGTCCTGAAAAAGCCGAGAATTCCTGCGGGATTTAAAAAACCCAACTCAATAAAATATTTATTTAAAAAATAAAAAATATACACAGCATGGAACTTTGGTTCCATGGCGTACAAAAATTAATAATTTTTCAATATAAGAAATATTCGAAATCTTGTAATTTTATTTTGAAACTAGGTCGTCTTGTGAACAAAATTATACTATAAAATATAGTGCTTTTGCATTACGTACCTATGGTAGGTTATAGGTACCTACTCTGGGCAAATTAAAACAGATTCATAACAATTGATCAGTTTCTTTGCTCGTATGGGCAGTGAAAGCGATCGGCAGCGTACCTGATGACCATGTTAATGAATTAACTTTCTTAAAGTGTTACACATTGCCCTAGAGATCGGTAAAGATGGTCTAAGGGTAAAGAGGATGGAAATAAAGGTTTAACTTGACGTTTACTTGAAAATTTTCACTAGGACATCAGAGACTCTAGGACTCTAGTGTATTCCATCAAAATAACTTTTAACTAAAATTTAACTACTGTCCATACCTACGTCATGATTTTACATTTCTATACTAAATGCATACAATACAACTTGAAAAGTTACACTGGTGTTAAGTTATCTCAGGTGTTTAACTCACCAGGAAAACTCATGTAATGAACTTAAATATTATTGAAACAGATAGGTTCTCAATTTATGTGAAGGATAAGATTTTATCCAGACCGCCCAGAGTAGCTACTTATCTGTTGATATTCATGACCATATATTACAGAAAATTGGCCACAAAAACATACAGCAGCGACAACAAACAACCTTGAGGCTGCTCACTTTGGTGCGTCAGTCAAAAAAAAATCATGAATAAAACAAGAAGTCGATAAGATTTTTCATTCATTTAGTTTATACTTTACGACCCAATAATTATGGTTCGTCCGCCTAAAGACTGTGAAAAGGACATTAAAGAGGGCCGACCCACGAAAAAGCGGTTCCCCACAAATCTGACTAACTGCTCCGATTTTAACGGAGATAATAAATTTTTAATGCGGACCTCAAGGCAACTTGTAACCTGTTCTTCGACGTGATTGAAGAACAAACAAAAACTTTTCGCGTTTATATTATTATTGATGAACCAATCAAACAAGAGTATACAAAGCTGACTCTGCTAGTCGGAGACTGCACTCCAAGAAGTAGAAGAACCAATCAAACTTGATTAAAGTCTGAAGACAAGAATACCACGACACCAACACGCTCTAGGAACATATCGATGTCTGTGATTTATCAGATTTTCGTTAAAATATAGAGTGCCAAAGTTTGAGCCCGTGAATCTTTAAATCGTCTGTAGTTGTAAGGCAAACCAAAGCAAGCCAATGAGCGCGGCTGACAGCGGAAGCTTTTATGTTTTTTGATATAAAACAGCTGTCTTTTTTAAGTACTCGCCGCGCTATAAATCATAACATTGTGTGCACAAGTTTGTCAACACCACTCCGACGGCTGCATTATATCACCCGGGCATTGGTCCGAGCGTTGGGGAACATTTATACCATACATGTAGTGTGTTTATTATCGTGCGAAGAGGTGTCTTCTTTCCTGACAGAATTTAAAAAACTGCAAAAATCGGAATTGCGCGCGAAGAGTTCCGTACCATCACAAAATAATTCACAATATACGTTTTTACCGAAAACAGCATAATAGGTAGGTTAAACATCCTCGCAAGGCATAACAAAAGCGATGAAAAACAAAGCACTAGAATTGTAGTGGTGTACAATTCGACACCCTCTGAACCTAAATTTTATTATTAGTTGTTTTATGTAGTATGGAGGATACACACAATCTGACCTTTAAAACTTATATCTGTTAGGATAGAGCTCACACAAAAAAAAAAATATTCAAAAGTTTTTCGTATAGGGTTTTTCGGTTCAATTTTTAATTATATTAATATTTATTGACGACTGAAGGTGTAGATACTTACGACATTTGGACGAACAGACAGCGCACTGCATAGTACCTAATACTTCTGGCACTCTATGCATACGGAACCCTAAAAATGTAAACATCGTATCAAAAATAAAACCAACGGTTAATAAAAGTTCAAGTACCTTGACGACAGCGAAATTTACATCTAATTGCAGAGGTTAAAGAAACAGAATATTTCTAAACACAATAGCGCGAGCGCTCTCACAATCCACTCGATACAAAACTTAATAAAAGCGTATGTATGATCGGCACCGCTGATCGGCACCTAGTAATTTATCTTGAGCAACTATCAATTGAATAGCTATTGAATAGAGACAAAAACAATTATCGAACCTAGGTCCTAACCCGTCGATATTCAATACGAAAGGTTAGGACGGCACCTGGCCTTGCAGCAGCCTGCGGAGGTCGCATGCCTATTCTCAGCGCATAATGGGTGGGAGATGACAGCTGATAGGGCCCTGTCAATCTGCATAGGCTTCACGACGTAAAGACACGGCACATCCGATGCTTATGTTGATTGACGTTGGAATTTAAAGGTCTCAAAGGACATGACACCTCTAGCGTGTTTCATGGACTTATGGTTAGAGTTGCATCGGGATAATTTTTAAACCGTTGATTATATCAGCCTCCATAAAGGACCTGAGTTCGAGACCTGAATCGGGTCAAAAAAAAAGTATTAAGTGTTCGGTTTTTCTGGTAACTTTGGAAGCAGCTCCGCGTTGGGAAGTTCTCGGTGTTAGATACACCCCCGTGTCTCAGATAGTAAGTAAAGCATCGGAGAGTATCGTTCGAGTAGGGACGCCGCGGCAACCTGACAGGATCGTATACCTGATCCTGTCAGGTAATGATGATGATAAGGAAATAGAGAGCGCAATGTGTCCGCCTCCGTTGAGACTTGAGATTGGCCGCCGAAGCCGAAAGGAGGACATAATTTAAATATTATATTACGTATTACAAAAAGAATCAGATGGCCACTCATAGGTACTTTCGCAATCACTGACGCATGCGGAACATATAATTTTTAAACTGGTAATCGAAATGGCGTCTAGTAATAACAACCCAATATTTCCGTTCGTTGCTATCGAAAGAAACGTTACCTGGAAATGTCTTAAATGGTTTTCCTACTGGACTGACGAAAACCGGTGATTCACTACATTCCACGTTCGATCCTTTCCATTCGATGCGATAACGTTTTTTTTTTTTTGTTGCGGCCGAACAATTCGTCCTCGGGAACGTCACCAAGCGTCAAAGTGGCGAGCATTACCGTACATAGCGTTGGTTTGCTCGGGCGCAATTCTTTTATTAATTATCGTGGCCAATTGAGTGGAGGATGTGACGCCATGCCGGCGGCGCACGCGCGTGACCCACCTGCAAATCGACTCTGCAGCACGCAATCGCTATTCATCCTTGAGGCGCTCCAACTTGAAATCATATTATTATATGTGGACGCGTGCCATCAATGGCCGACCCACAGTCCTTAGCACACAATAACCGTGGTATTAGCTTATCAAACAATCATTCGTCTAATCCTGTCTTGTACCTTAAATAATATGTACAGACGCTTCCTATAAGTATATTCTTTTGTTGATCAGCTTTGATTGTTTTGTGTCATATTTAATCTGTACTTATACTTATTTGACTTAAAGTGGTGTCTGTATTTCTCTGTATTTCTTTGTTATTTTTAAAATCATAATGAAAAAGTACTGCTAATTTGAAAATATTTATACATTGTTTAATATCAAACATAACACCCGGTAGATATTTGCTTAGGTAGAAGCGACGTAGAAAAAATGACAATGAAAACAAGTAATGTCACTGAGCTGTCATATTTTGACATGTGAAAACATGGCGCATTCGATTGTTTTCGTACCCTGATTTTAAAATAGCTTAAACGTTTTATTAATGCTTTGAAATTATATTAATTATAGTTTCGTCCTTGGAAAAAATCGGGCACTGAACGCACTACTAAAAGTTAGCTGTCTTTATTAAAACAAAATGTCTAATGTCAACACTAAGCTTTTTTTTTTTTCAAAAAGCAAAGCATATAGAATTGTTTGGTAGAGATTCCTGTTTACTTGTTTACAGATTCACAATATATTTAACCATCGAAATCAGTTTATTTCAGACCGGCGAGTATTCGTCATGTATAAATTTTAAATTGTAATCGAAAAAGCTTTTTAAACATTAAAGCTTCAGTAACTTGATCACTTTCAAGTGCTCAAATTGCCGTGAAAAGCAGGTGAAGCGTGTAATTGTTCTAAAGCATGCGACAAATGCGAATATAAACATGATATTTTAACGTAAAACCGATGATGGCTTAATTTTATTTAATTTAGGTTCAGAAATATCTTTTTATAGGCTTTGAGGATAATTGTGGCTATGGTGGAATTTAATATCATTTTTCTTCTGTGCCAAAAGTTGATCTTTTTTAGGTTTTATTAAAAATCATGAAAAAAGTTATTCAACTGAACCAAAAATTAAAAAGGAAAAAATTAGGAATTTCAAGAAAATCATCTAAATCGGTCTAGTAATTTTTGAGGAAAATAGTTTTACATACGCAAACATTGCCTTATCTCTAACATGTATACAGTGTTCGTTTGGATAAAATTGAATGGATCAATGTTAACGTGAGGTGAAGTGTAATTCATATTTTGACTACCTACGTATGTAGACGTACCACAAATCGTATGGCTGTCTTGCCATTACCTATTGTCATTTTAATGGATAGTACTTCTGGCATGTCTGTATGCTGTTTGTATGTCATTACTTTGAAGAATTTCATCTGATATTTCAACGAAGAAAACTTTATGAAACTATTCTTGTTATAGATTCGGCTGGCAAATTTCAAAATTCGTCTGTTGATATCTGGCCTAGCCTTTTTATAATCTTTTACCAGTTTATTATATTTAAAGGCAAACTGTAAAATATATTTGATCGTAAACATTATTCCATGTTGAAATCGAACATACATTTTCTAGCGTAGCCCATTAATATTCTCATTTGATTATGACCTCTGGTTACCACTATGAATTATCAAATTCGACGACAATGATGTTTTATCAGCGCCGCATGCGGTTAGAAATAGAACTAAACTATTATTTAAGTCGCAGCTTTTTGTAGGCGCAGACTACAAAAAGACTAGGCATCTTACAATTATTGCCTTCGGCATTTAGGTATAACACTGGCAATTATTTGTTTTAAAGGTGGGATATTTCTACGACCTACACAATACATCTTTTACTCAAAGCACACGTATATAAATTCCTAACACAAATGCCTATGCATTTTGAAATCGCTTTGGCTGTAACCGCAAGGACGTCGCATTACACGATAACTTTTATTTTGATATAAAATTCTTTTAAATTGTTGCCGATGCGTGAAATAAAATATACATATTTCACGTGTTTTGTGACATTATATATTTTATTTCACATCTTACCTTCAGCAGGGCGTAGACCCCTTTTAACGAGATGATTAGATTTCGAATGCTCACGTCACTCCGGTCTATTACGGTCTGACGAGAACACGGCGGATACAAAAGACGCTAAAAGCTTGGTAGGTACAAGTGAATAAATCGGTTCAATCTTTTAAACTTTTTCAGGAGATAGTCATCCGGTACATGACCCTTATTGAAGCTACTTAGATCGTTAGCTAATTTAATTTATTTAAGTTTACAAAATAGTTCGCAACACTTCATGTTATCGACATCGACAAAAAGTTCTTAAAGCAATTTATATAACGAAAACTAAACGTCCTTTTTTTGGTGAGAATTAACTAAGAGTATCAGATCACGAGCAGAGACAAAAAAAAGCTGGTAAGGTTTGTAGGAACAATTATTATTATTTTTTGAACCTAAGTCCACACGGCAGGACAGACAGACATCAGCTAGTTCTATCGTATTTTACTTGTATTTTTAATATTGTTTATCTATATTTCATTCAAAATGAAATTAAAATTAAACTCATCATGATTATTTCAATCTGCATTTAATACTTTGGAACTAAGTATTTGCTGCAAGCCCGAAGGGGCAATAAAGGAATTTGAATTGGAAATGGGTGTTCCTACCAATCTCAATAATTGGCTCACACCGGCCCCTAGCTGTTGCCACGTGACAAAGTTACTGACAGTCCGGAGATCGATAGAGTTTTACTGCGGTTGATAAGGGAACCAAGTCACGTCGCGGCCGGGCGACCGCTGCCCAGTGCTCGTCTCGGTTCCGACATCTGATGATCTTGTCAACTATTTTACATTTGTTACCTTACCTATTATAAATGCGAACGTGTGCATGTTTGTTGCTTTATCCTTCAACTATGCCGCAACGGAGCTTTATGCGTGTATATATTGAGGACTTGGAGAGTGGCAAAGCCCTCTTGGAAAACCGAGGGTTCCCACGGGATGTCTAAAAATCTTTGGATCTTTTCGGCATATATTTGGGATATCTGGAATCGGGAATCGATTGGATTTCGTGTGATTGTTGCGCACTCAAGTCCCCTCAACATAATAGTACAGAATACTTAATGGTACCTGATGCCTCAGCGCAAATATTTCGCTTTTTGGCAATAAGACCGCCTTACTGTACTTACATATATTATATTAAGTTTACTTCATTTCTGTATTTGTGATACAATAAAATATAAATAAATCTAACTATCGGTACTTCCCCGTACACACCACCGCACTTGCAAAATAGAACTGCTTTTCCAATTGACCTTTAGAATGCAACTTACATAATCTGAAACTGGAGATTGCACGAATAGAAATTACACGCAAGAAATTAAGGCTTCGAAGTCCTGTTGCACTTCTGGGAACGGATCCCGGCAATCCCGCAATTCGCATGATAACCGACACGCTAATCCACTTAACTTTGCACCCTAGCAAAAATCTTCCTTATTACATTCGCATACATGTGTAAATTGTGTAAACCCGTCTTTGTTTATGCATAGTTTACTAGCGAAAGCAATTAGTAGGTATAGGATAGTATAATTTTCTGCCGGCTTAGATATGGGACATGCGCGTCGTTACCGACAGTTAGGAATAGAGTTCCTTATAATCTTTACCTCTTTTTAAAAAACTTGTAAAGTCATATTTAGATACGTTTATTTACCTTATTGACCATTGTTCTAGCACAAGGTTTCAGCTTATTTGGAGGGGAGAGAAGGATAATAGTCAACTTCAGCTTGGCTGATATTCTGTTTTAAAAAAAAATATTAATAATATTACAATAAACAAACAATAGTACTCCCTCGACACGAACCAAACAATGGCCTCAAGTGGCCACAAATTGCATTTGCGATCAGATTGTCAGCGAATACAGATGATGCATGTACCTATTGACCGAACAATCGTTGTTTTATGTAACGCACACTGGAACACTTAATTAGATCGAACGGCAGAGAGCACTCGATAGTACGCAAATAATATAAAGCCGTGGATACACTGATCGAAAACACAAAAGGGAAATATTATCCTCGAACCCATTTTCGGACTATGATTAATCTCAGTTTTGTATTGTATTGTTTATTTTTCTTCGATTGTGACTTACAAAAGCGCTTGCGAATGTCAAAAATGACACATAAATTAAATAAAAAAGGAATCACACAAAATATAAAATGTACCACGTATAAAATAATAATTATAAAAATAAATTAATTTAATGTCATAAAAATTAGGTACTACTTACTCGTATGTCAAAAAAAAACAATAAAGATTGAGTGAATCTCATCGATGAGTACCTAAATCAAAATAGGTGCAAGGTCATTAAATATGATAAATATCGATAGTGATTTTCAGCATGGGTATAGGTAGGTATAGTTAAAAACTTTGAGAGTGATATAGGCTACCTTGTATTCATGAAAGCCAGAGGGTTCCCGCGAGATTTTTGAAAAACCGAACTCCACGGGGATGAAGTTGCGGGGATGAGATATTTTTTAAATAAGATAAATAGAAAATTCTTTATTGCCGCACATAAAAATTGATGATTACAATTGAAACTGTTAATAAATGTAGGTATATAAAGTGTGCTTTAAGCCATCTCCTCCAGACAACCTTAATAACTCAAGAATCTTTTTAAGGGATATGGAAAAGTGCAGTAATAAAGTCCATTATTAAAGGGCTCGATTGAAACAGGATTTGTTAACACCAATAAAATTACTTTATCATTTATATTCTTTTACTATTCTGTAGCCGCTTGTCTATAGGAAGTTTGAATGTAGACAATTTCCTCCTGAACAAAAACAACACCACTTTCCCGTCACTTAAATCAAAGTCAATATGTGCCAAAGAAAGCGTGGCTGCTAATTACTTCCTTATCACAAACACGCACACCCAATCTATAACACTCATCTCTATAAATATTGAAGTGAATTATCCTTTGAGTTGGGCTGAAGTTAACCACTTTTCCCATGTTGAATAAAACTCTGAGTGTAAAGTATCGCTGAAATGTTTGCCTATAGTTTGAGATACACACCTATACTCATATTTATCTTTGTCCTTCTAAAGCATTAATATCAAAGAAAAAATATTAATAATATATTTATGTTCTAAGTCAGATTGCAAGTACGCTATAGGTAGCACTGTAGCTTTTAAAAAAGTCAACGCCTGATACTTTTTTGTTAATATCTCCTCGATTATTATCAAAGATAGAGAGTCAAATATCTACTGTGTCACCTACTATTAGCCTCCTCTACAATATGGCATAGGTGGCGATAGAGGTTCCTATCGGGGGCAGTTTGCCTATGGAAACACTGCTAGACCCCTTGAAATCAGTAAACAAAAAACTGTTTTTTTAATTTTGATAACCAAAACTTTCCGATAAAGTACCTAAACGAGTAGACTATTAATCTAAGGACTCAAGTCTAAAGTACGTACGTACTAAATTCGCGTCTAACTAACTGTTGCACTATTGAGGCTATAAATTATGCGTAGACTGAATGTCTGCTTTTCACAAAGCTCGCATGTGCTTATTTAGCTCACGCGTCGATGACTCCTTAAGGAAATAGGCATTTCCCTTCCGTGAACGCAAATCGCCAATATGTGCAAGGCGTAATGCATCGCAATCAGCAGAGCGGGCCACATGGCCGCCGCATCACTCCCGCGCAGACCGAGTGTCTGCGATCTGCGAATAATATAGTGCGTGCTTATTGCACACCACTCAAATACTCGCAATAAAACGATATAGATTTGCCTGTAGTCACATAGTGTGTAATTTTAGGTTGGCATATCTAGTTACTGAGCGTAACTTTGGCATGACCGTACAGATTTTCGTTCTATAGCCCACAGCGTGTTGCGTTGGTGCTACCGCTGCTGCGTTGCTTCTGCGGAACTGCCGAAATAATATGCCACCTTGTTCGTTGCTTACTTGCATTAGCGTTGCATATAATATGACTTTTGTCAGATACCACACGCACCCCAACGTAGTGGTTTTTCACTACGTTGGGGTGCGTGTGGTATCGTTCTCGTACCAATTAAGCGTTAGTGAGTTAGCTTAGCTCGTTTGACAGTACATGAATAAGAATAAACGCACTCCAACCAATGCTTTCCGTCATTGATTGTCGTCAGCGCAAGCCTATCTCATAATAAAGAAAAATCTAGGCACTTCTTTAGTCTCTCTGGTTGCTAAAAGAACCCCAAGCTTCTCTATGGCAGCTTTTCAAAATCAATCTCTCAAGTCCCAACTGCTAACAGGGCATTTAATTCATCCTACTAGTAAACTTATAATTCTTGCGATTCCTTCGTTGAAATCGAATGCAAAGCTTCTTATAAAATTTTGTAGAAATCGATTCAGCGGTTAACTTATGAAAGTGATAAACAGTTGCATTTATAATATTCGTATTGATCATAATATGTTAAAGTCAGTTTATTTTTGAATCCATTCTTGCTACCACACTGCATAAATACATGTCGTACTCCATTATGTTATCAACGAACCTCTAATTGCTATTAACTATACTAGCAATCAGCAAGTAATCGAGAAAAGCTAGAAGTGTGACCACAATCACGTATCGTTTTCTATTTTTGAATCAATCTATTTGAGAACAGTGGAATCAAAAGTAGCTACGGGTTTACGTTATATCCCTTGGCCTACAAAATGTAGAGAGCCAATAAACTGTGAGATATTGATCAGAGATCAGTTGTTGATTTGTAATAAGAGTTTATTATTGAAATAATAATATGTAACACGCAAAAAAAACTTACATGAATATATCAGATGCATAAAATCATACTATCTTTTACAACCCCAAAACAAATCAAAAGTTTGAGCTTTTCATTTACTCTATTTAAAAAAATTATGCTTAGCATAACTTCATTGTGAACATAAAATTGAATTGTAAAAGAATATTATTTTAAAAATTAATAATTAACAAACTTGTCTTTATTTAACTGTACATTTTTCCCACGAAGATTTTTAATTGAAGAGCCTTTTGAATTTTGGGCAGAATATTTTCTCTTTATTTTATTTAAACAATCTACTGATATACCCACCCCCATATTCTGGTTTTCTGAGATAAACTATGCTAGTTAAACCGACTATTATCGAATGCTAGTTTTACGTAGTTCCATTTTGTCAAAGAGGAACCTCACGTGACTTAATATAACCTGCGATTAAAACAATTGAGATAACACCTAGGTACACCCATTATAGTCATAAGTTCGCTTATCCGCGATCTGTCAGTAACTCGGTACGCAGTGCAATGCGCGCCCATCCGCTGCCGGGGTGAACGACCCCGCTGCACACGCTGCCAATCACCATAGAGATAGATTTGCTGGAAATCGCCTAGCGTCTGAGCATCATAAATACGGGAATAGCTTGAACCGTTGCCTAGCTTCATCCATTTCGTATTGAAATCCATATCTTGGTAAACAAGAAATGGCGTATAAGGGTTAGAAGCCAGGCTAGCTGTAGTAAAAGGTATTATTAAAAAGTCAATTTCAATGTCAGTTTGCTCTCCCCTTTCACGTCTTTAAACAGTACTAGCTAATCTGTGTTTATCTCAGGATAAGCAATACTTTCTGCCTTTATGGAGTGCCCAGTACTATTAAAAATTTAAGGATTAATATTATGGATTATAAATTAAAAGGAGCTTCCTGTGAGCGTTTAATTCATACATTTTGAATAGAAAACTGATGTTTTCTAGACACGTTCTGGAAACTAGTATCTCTGTCTGTGTTCAAAGTTATTTCATACAAATCTTAATTCCTATTATCACATTAAAAGATTTATCTATGTAAGACCATGCCGTCGCGAAATACTGCAAGTTTGCATTCAAAACTACCATTTAAGTTCATAATACGATATAATTTTATAGATATCTGATTGCAAATAACAGATAATGTAAATAAGGCAATACATTTCAGATTTGTTACTATTACTATAAACAATCAGAGGATATTTATCCTCGCTAGCCCAGTAGGGTTAGTATAAGATTTAATTCGATTGATCGTATTCGTATTCGATGACATTAGCGTCGAAGTAAAATGAACCAAAACAACTTTGAATTAGAGCTCAATTTCGTGCATGGCTTCTTAAACGTTTACGTATACGGATACGCTCCAAATTAAAGTCCGTGACATTGAATTTGTGACTTTAAAGCAATACAGTTAAAGTCCATTTTACTTTGACGTTAATATCATCGAATTCGAATACGATCAGTCGAATTAAATCTTATACTAACCCTACAGTTCAGGTTCGCAGTCGAGACAGCCGCCCACGTGCCGCATCCAGGAGCTCGGCGTTTCCGCGTCAATAGATTCGCTCAATAGACGAGTGGGCTGACGGTTGCCAATTATAATGGTTTACTTTCTATGCCTAATTGCACATTTGACTCGAAAGCGTTCCGTCTGCTAAGTGATTCACAGACGAAACCTCGAAAATCGGTTGTCTATTGTCAAAATGCATGCCTGTTGACGCTTATTGGCTTTCTACATATTGTGAAGAGAAGAGATTTCAAGAAAGTTACACACTGAAAGTGTACTGTCACTCAAATGTCATGGAAACCCACTTGTTTTTTTTTTTCGGCGTGCGATATGACTTATGAGCAACGATAGATAAAAAGTCTGAATGACTAGAATGGAAAGTGTTTTCGTAGGTTCGAACACAAGGAGTCTTAAATTGGCACTACAACAATAGTTTTGTTAGTACATGGCATCTATAGCATTAATCAAAATATATGATTTTGATTCGAAGTCATTCAATTGAAGTTTTATGAATGGTCGAATACGGTGTCTTATTTTTTGGTCATGTCAAACGGCGCGGCTCCAAAACTTATATTTTGTCAAACAAAGTTTTAATTTAAAATTTGCCTATGCTTGTTTGTTTGACAAAACAGCTAATAAATATATGTTACTCGTTTGCTTTGTCTACTAATTAATCTACTTAAATAATCTCTTAAGAGGATTCTCTCGTGAGAATTTCCGAGCTCTCCCCATAAAAATAATATAAAATAACATGTATATTTGAAAATAACTTTTCTAATATTATAAATGCGAAAGTGTGTTTGTTTGTTGGTTTGTCCTTCAGTCACGCTGCAACACAGCTACGGTTAAACGTGATTTTAGCATGGGTATAGTTGAGAACCTGGAGAGTGACAGAGACTACTTTATATACTGGAAAATCAAAGAGTTCCCGAGGGATTTCAAATATAAATCCGCGCGAACGAAGTCGCGGACATCAACTAGTCTTTACTAAAATTTGAAAGTCTTTAAGTTACGCATAGTGAAATTTAACGTATTATTTTAGCGTATTAGTAGGTAGTTACTAGCACTAACAAATTGACTATTAGTCTATTTACCTAAGTCCTAAGTGAACCAACATAGCAACTAATAATAGAAATATGAAAATAATATTCGTCCGACTGCAATAATCTCGCATTTGGTTTCAAGGTGACCCATTTTTCGCTTGGTAGTGGATAGGAGGAGGAGAGAGACTGCCAAAAATAAATGTATGTATTATACTAGCTAATAGCTTCTTTTCTAAATGAACTCATTCAACTCTAGAATCGGGACGGTTTTGTTTTATTTACGGTCAAACGCTTCAATGCATCCGTGAAATCTTCAACATACGGGTTGACCCGTTTTAAAAGTAAACGAGTACCCACAAATTGCTCGCTTTGAGCAATATATTTTAATTAACTAGATTTCATTATGTATTTAAAGTAGCGCAAATTCTTTCCATGCGATTGGTTTTCTCTGGGGCGTCCGCACCTCCCAATTGTGTATGTAGGTCGTAACTCGTATCAGTTAAACATGTACAGACATACCAACTTGCAACTTCATCATTAGTAGTTGGTAGTTGACAGTCAGTGTTTGAAAGAAAGAAATAGACGTTTATTTCAAAGCGTTATACACATTATAACAGTACCTAAACAAATTTAATTTATCCAGGCGCTGCCACCTCTTAGAAGAAGTCGCATTCAAGCACTCTTGATAGCGCTTGAATGCGACTGAAATTTTGGAGAGACGCTCTTAAAATTAATGTGTCTGTACTTTGTCAGATTTCCATAAAAATATTATGTATCACTCGGACATGAAACGACATGTTTTTATACATTTACGAAACTACATACTTTTATACATTTACATACCTACTTTTGAAGCATCAGAACAAATCTGGACATTTCTGAACATTTCTAAGTTCATTGGGTACTGGTAACCCGTTTGACTCTGCCCTAATGTATTTTTTTACAGGTTGCAACTTGACAGCCAACTGGTTGGCCGTTGGCACATCTGTAGATGCTTTATCGCGTACAAAACTAAACAAATCGTAATTAGGTACTCCGATAATGGTATAACGGTCAAACTTACACGCCGTTTGCGGTACAAATTGAACACAACTTATGTTGTTTGATTTTCATGTTCACATCATTTTCACGTACTTTACGACCACAATAATTAACAACTATAATTTTGATTAGTGTTCGCTTTGGAATGTTACTTTCACATATTGTTTGATTCTATAAAGGGATATTTATTCCTCTCTTTATCTATTAACTCTTTAGCGTTGGTATCGAGTAACTATATAATTTCCACCAAACACGCGATTAGGAAAATTTAGTTTGTATTGGATAATTTTACGCGTGCATGGTCAAATACCTGCTTTAGAAGAAGTGATTTCTCAACGAAGTCAACTCCTAAATTTGTGGTACCAAAACTACACCAATGGTATTGTTTTCGTACCGGACCATTACTTATTCGTACTATATTGCTATTATTTCTAGTCAGACTAGTGAAGAAGAACCCTAAGACGTTAAAATTTTACGTTTCTCTTGTAATAAACAGTCTATTTGATTTTAATTGCCCGGCGGAAGTCGAACTTTATGTCTAGGCATTTATTACGTTATATTTCTTGTTTACTATCCTCAACTTTTATTCATCTTAGGCGAAAATAAGAATCAGCAGGTTGTTATAATCTCGTTTCCTTTCAGTTCTACTATCTAGGTCAGAATTCTTCATATTCATAAGTACTCGTATCAAAGAAGAACTAAGCTTGAAAGACACACAACTCGCGAGGTATCGTGTTCAACGTGGATGCTAGTTGTTGTACAACACAAGGAATTACTTATGAAGGCGTTCGGCTGCGAAGTGTGTAAAATTCCCGTTTTTGAAGTTACTTGTCGTCGCTGAGTCGTGACGTGCTACGTTCAAATGTGCAATATAATATATCCTATACAAATTCTAATTGAAAAAGTATCTGACAAAAAGTAAAAACACATTTTCCTTCAAACTTTTATAAATCTTCGTTCGTTTTCGCTCGCAGTGTCATAATGTGACATGTACAATATGCATGGCATAGTGATTTTCTCACAATAGTTCGCAATCGTGCATGAGAACTTATTTTTCAAAGGTAAGGTATAGGCAGGTAAAGGTAAGGTAAGACATAGATAGGTGAAAACATGCTTCATTATCGTACACGCATTCAGTGTTATGTCATCCTGAGACCCCGCTGTCGCGCTTTTTGTGTGTCTACACCTTTATTGCGTGGCGGAGTGAATGAAAATGCCGTGCACCGCGTATCGCAATTCGACATAATGTTTATATTATTACTTTCTGCATCGACACAAATAGATTTAAATAGGGCTATAAACACAATGTGTATTAATAATCTGACCCAAATGTTGGTATGACGCGCGTACCTGACGTAACATGAACACATACACATGTATCTACGCGAAATTGGCTCATTTCTGTTTAAACTGATCCGATTTCTGTTACGATATGTTCACATAATGATACTAAACGGGTGCCTGTTAAACTACTGTACATTGAATTAATATACTGTCTATAATTTTCCTCCAAACGTAATGAGGACATTGGCTTTTATTTATAACTAGCTTTTACCTGCGGCTTATTAAAAGTAATCCGAAGTGATGATTCCTATACTAAATTATCAATTTTTAATTTTAACGATTGTACAAAGAATAACTTTTTTGGGTTTTCCCTATTTTTTGTTTATTTCTAAACCATCCCTGTATTAAGGCAAACAAAACAAAAAAACCATTTTTTAGTTTTAGTCAGACTTTACAGACTTAGGTACAGACAAAGATTATGAGATATTTTCATAAAGAAATAAAATATTTATGTATAAATGCATAAGTTTCAAACCAATGTATTTTCTCCTTTCAGCTCCCATAATCACAGGAGAAAATATCTTGGCATCATTTAGAGCAGCACGTATTTAAATGCAAAAATGTCGATGTCCACAAAGACAGTCGCAGCGCTAATCCGCCTCTCTTTGCTCTTCTATGCTCCTAGTATCATTGACGTCTCATTTTACGCATACAAAGCTAATACAACTAAGTACGTCCACTAAGTCCTCCCCTTTTAACCTTAAAAAGGAATGGATCCCCAGAGGCACATATTTTATCATCCTCATATCAGTAGAACAGATCTCCCCTATTAGGTAACTTCCAAAAGGGAAGTGGTGTGGTTTCAACCACATACCTCTTTATGCTAATAGGTACATTTAGCATTTTAGGCTTAAATGCATTACTAATTACTATACATTTAGAGTTTACCCTTAGCTTACCATTCAAGTAGCTCTGCATCGTATTTAGCTTAATCAAATATGTGACTTTTATCTCCTCTTGAATATTATACAACGATGAATATTTTTTTGCCGTAGGTATAATAATATTATTATATAAGATAAGCGATATGATTTCTTATCTTCAAAAAGAACTCGGACGATAATGTGCTACGAAAGTTCTGTCTACCATTCAATCCATAAGGATGGAGACTTTATCGACAATTAAGCTTTTTGAAATGGGCGTAAAAATAAATACATAACAATAAAAATCAACCAATAAGTGATTCCTTACGTAAACATAAATACAATCTTTTCTTACGAAACCTTGATTATTTCCATTCAATGCTGAATATATACTTAATCAGACTTTATTATCGGCCTCCACACGTGAATAAACTCATAACAATGCAAGCTTTATGTTCCGTCTATTTAGACATCGCAAAATTGATCGTTTGATATAATCTTCTCTACATGAGTGTTGTATGAACAGGCAGGCTTTCTAGATCTTACGCAACTGTGCCTGTATTAGGCACCAAATAATGTTCTTCCATAAATATCAAACACACTATAAGCACAGCCATTATACTATACCTGCTTATGAAAGAAATTATATTTTATTTTTGGACAAATTGAAACAGGACATTAATATTTATTTATCAAAATAAATAAGAAATCAGAGACTTCGGGTATCTTTAAAACAAGAGTGAATAGGCACCTTCTAGGCAAACGCGTTACACCTTAAACCGCATCATCACTTTCCATCAGGTGTGGTAGTGGTCAAGCGTGTGCCTATAATGTATAAAAAAAAGACTTCTTCCTCCTTTAATTCTATAGATAAAACAGTGCTATCTGATTATATTTCTTCAATATTTTATTAATAAATAGGTACAAGTATATCTACGAGTGGCCTAAAGATTTATCTTACTATGACTGTCTTCTTTATTTGCGCTACTTAGCACTTCAAATTATTTTAGAAACCGCAATTGAGTCATATCTCACAAGTATTGGAGACAGAGCTTTCATTGTTTATTCATCGCAGTTTAGTCATCGATGGAGACGATAGACGCAATTCGATTATGAGACAGCTTGTGGCAACTATTACGTAAAATGATACGAATCTCACAGAAACCGACGCTAATAAGACAAGGAGGTGATAATGTCGGACGAATAATGTTTCAATGCAATCACAAATCATTATGTGCGGGCTTGGACATGATCAATCATGGAATCGCACTTTCGCTTTCAATTCCGAGATAAACTCTAAACTTCGCAATCGAATACAATGTACGCAAAATTATTGTGATTTATGAACTCTGCTAGAAATTGCGAACTAAGGATAGGGTTCACTTAAGGAATAAGTTTTTTCTATACTTACCTTTATTTTTCCTTATCCACTTTGAAATAAACTTATGAAAAAGTGACAGCATTCCAAAATTTAACTAAACATTTGTTGCAAGTCAGCATTTACTGTATGAAAAATATCATTTCTAACAATTGTTCTAACTTATTAGGCTTACTATTCGGTGTTTTATACATTCAATGATTCTATCAAAAAACGTTCTTTATCATTGATTATCTTTTAAGGAATTCTTTTAATACATACACTTTTTAAGTATTAATTTTTTTAATTAATTATTATTTTAAACTAGTTAGTACCAAGTTGCGTGAACTTGGTACGCGCGTATTAAATCCCTTGGAAACTCATTGATTTTCCGAGATTAAAATTATTCTATGTCCGTTTCCAAGATGGAAGCTATTCTTTATTTGATACCCATCTAATTCAGAGATGGAATCGTGAAAAGTTTATAAACAGTGAGACAGACACGCTGGCTATGCATGTCTATTTGTCTTTTTATTCATATTTATCGTAACGTGAGAATATTTCTCGAACTCTCGACCCCCTACTAATCCGTATTAAACACACCTACTCTTCTTCACACCAATGACAATTTGCCAAACCTTTGTCTTACTGTAAACTGTGCCTGTGTACCGATCGATTGCCAAATGTACTCAAAAAAGTCACAAATCAGGATATCACAAATTTTGGCTACAAAAATATTGAGAGACGAAAGGTTAACGTCCTCCATGGTACATTGGGTGAACAATTCTTTACGCTCTAGAAATCTAAATATGCAAAAATAAAAAAGACTACTCATTTGCCTAAAAGACGGCTTAATTAGTATTTTACAGTTCGCGAGGCAGAAACTTATCTAGGAATGTGAGTGGTTCATCGTGAAAAGTATGAAAACCATATAAAACGATGCAAGAAATAAGAAGAAAGAAATGGAACGCTTGAAAAATCCCGAGTAGCATCGGCAAGAAATGTTTTTGTCGGACTTTTCATTAAGTCTTTGTATGTACCTACTCAAAGTTCTACTAAGAGAGTAATTAAATTCTTAAGGTTTCTGTCTCTTATAAAATTAAGATAAAGTTTTTACTTTTTTTTTTACAAAAAAATTTAATTATAAATTCCATGAAATTGTTGGCAAGATAATCTGACTAGCAAAAAACGAGGAGGTAGGTAAAAGTGTGTGTCACAGTTTCACCAACATCGGTCTCGTGAGCTCTGAAAACGCTCCAATTCTAATAGTTTACATATTCGTGTGTTCTGAGAAGATTAAAAAGGATACAGGGCAAATATGGAACGGAAGCTGTAATGTTTGATGTATTAAAACTTTTTCTCGGGAACGATGTGTCTTTCAATCCTTATTAACACGTCGCTAATCATGTGATTATTCGAAAGAATATCTTTATTCAAATTTTTTTGTATCATTATTTATGAAATTATTAATATATCATCATCATCATCTACTACAAGTATCAAGTCTCCTTTCAGAATGAGAAAGGCTTATTTAGGCTATGGCCTCTACCACACTGGCTAAGTTCGGATTTGCTAACGAACCGCGCGATGTCAAACCATCACCAAAGAGGTATTTTATTAGCACATCATGTGCCTTCTTCAAAATTAAGTATGGTGGTCAGCATGCGAAAAGCTCCTCTATTCAAGGCCGCTTACGTAATTCGAGTATCCTAGTGTTCGATGTAAATCTGTTCCAGGGAATCTTGAGCATTCTACGACACATTTCAATTGATTAGTTGCTTCTTTTTTGAGAACCCATGTTTCGCAGCCATACTACAGAGTGGACCAGACCTAGCATTGCAAAAAACAATTGTGAAACATGACTTTAGCTTGAGTGTTTAAAATACACATAACTTTGAAAAAACTATAGAGCTAAGCTTACGGGCTAAACTAAACTAGAGGCAACGATACCGCCTAATCTCGGTGAACTTTGTTGCCGTTTCACCTCCATTGAACCTCGTGCCGAACATCGAAAACAAGCTCGTCACTGCATATTTTTTTTTTTTTCAATCTGAGGCTAAGCTAAGATAAAACGAATCTCTTAAAATGTGCAAAACAACAGAAATAAGGAAGTGTAAATAAAGATTATATAGCACCGTGAATTGCGAAGGAAAAGTATGACGAATTAACATTATTGCGATGCATTCGCCAGCGCACGAAATTACCTCAGCGTTCATTCATCTCGCCGCCGAAACGATTTTCGAATCACCTCACTATTCTGAACACAAACTATTTCTTTTACTCAGCTGATCACAAATCTAGACATGGACCGCACGCATTTGCGTATTCCGCATTGCAATTCAAATGTAGTGCAATGCGTTTTTCCTTCCAAAAACTTTGTCGAAAGAATAATAAAAAAAAAACAAAATTCGACCAACTTGTGATCCTTATGACTCTACCATCGGTGTAGAAACCAGATCCTGCTGAGTAGAGTCGGTAAGAAACTCAATAGTTTGTCTTTACAAAACACATAATTTTAGAATAAATAGGTACCTATAGGTTGGAATCAAAAATCCCAGGATGAAGAAAAAAAGAGTAACTATTTATAGCTACTCGTACGTAATGACGCGAACGTTAGTGTAGAAGGCGTGTCCGATGCATCCGATTCGCATACAAAGTATGTATGTAGTGCTGGCGGATTTTGCGCCTCTTGGGGCAATGTGCGATCTCTTTACAACCAATCTTAATGACTTGCTGATGACAAACTTAAGTCGTTAAATAGTTATTACGTATTACGTGTTTATAGTCATGTTATGCAAAACCAAAACTACAGTCACCGGCATTAAGCATTATCCGTCAAGCTTTGAAAGATTTTGAAACGGATAGTCAGCTGGCAGTTACGACGTCCTATGAAGCTATAGAGCGTCGTCACTGTTGCACGGTACTACCGAACGTCACATGAATGACATGTCGACTCTCTACGAAGTAAAGAGTGGCTGATTGTCTCTTTCTAGAGCTCAATATGTAGATAATATTATTTAGTGGATACTATAAAAAACTGATGCCCAAAACTTCGACAGCGTTGACATATATATTTACGTTAAGTATATCAACTTTTCCAACACTTTTCCCTTGCCTTTAGGGATGGAATTTAAAAAAACCCTAGAAATTGAGATGTCTATGTACATACATAACTAATACATACTCTGACTATTTATTTTAAGTTAATCCACTCTATTGAAATATCCAATTGCCCAACAATAATAAAATCATGTACTCGTACCACACTGAAATTCTAAATTATAAAATAAACAGAATCGTTCAACATGGTTCATAAATGCCGGAGATTCAAATTAACCAAATTAACATTCATAGAACCACATCCTCTTTTTAACACACGTTAAAAACTAAAAAGTAAGGCACGAAGTCGCTCCGCCCATTACACACGATCGCATCATATCATAGATTAAATCTGGCTCTCACTTACTCAATAAAAACATTGGAAAAGAACTAAAATGAAAGAGCCAAGATTAAGTTGCACGTTTTTAAAATTTTAATAGAAAAATACAAAAAAAAAACACTCAAGAAAGTGGCGCCGATGTGTCCCCATTGTGACGAGCGAGTCGTCCGGAAAAGAGTAAAGACTATAGACCGGTTTAATCAGACTATGGTAACTTACCTTCGTTAAAAACATATGTTAAAGTTTGTCCGGAAAAAGTCTACTAATTAATCAGCGTTGTTTCGGTGTAAAAAAAAATTAGTTCGTCAATTTGTTGATTTTGTACTTTAACGCTGTTTTCTCTTACATCTTCGAAAATAAAGTAAGAACTGATTCCAATAAGAACGCTCTATTACGACACTTGTTAGTAAGTACGTAGCAAACCAGAATTTAACGATACCTAACTCAAGCACTAGCTAATGTAAGAGTAACTTTCTTTGTTAGCGCTAAGAGATCATGAATTAACAACGCTTTGTTTGACTAAACTTTTGTTAGTGCCATGTCTTTGTTATAATAATATGGTGATACAACCGGCCCTATCAGTTCCCGAACCGTGAAAACGACGATTTGGCAGACGCCGCGGAGTCTGCGCCGGACCACTTTCTCTGCGCAGACGCAGCCCGACTCGCATAGTCCTTCAGGCGATCGCGAGCGTCGCGCGCCCGCGTGCAACAACGCTTCCGCATGTACAAATTCGATTCAATATCCGAAACAATTTAATACTACTGCGCGACAATATCTTTATCTTTTCGCGATTATTCTTTTAATTCTTTCCAAAAGAATTCGTTTCTTGCGGTTCCAAAATCTGAACTGGAGGAATAAGTGACTGAGTTTAGTGAGTGATTTGAATTTCGAGCGGCTTAGGAGCTCGTCTCGTTTTGTTATCACCGATGCCAACCGCTGACAATGACCAAGAGGCGTCTCGTCTGGCGTTGATGCGGATGGACTCCGGCCAAATCATGACGCTCTGGTACACTGATATACTGGTGAGCATTATTCACTCCACTTTTATTGCTGAGTAAACATTATTTTTTATTATTCAACCGTATCTTTAAAGGCGTGCAACAAGTATTTATCTTACGTATACCGAGATCTACCGAGAAGCGATCTTTTAAATTGATTCGCTTAACGTACCTACCTTTTTTTGTGATATCAACAATGATAATTTTATTATTGGATAATACAATTGCCGATGTTTGTAGGTAGCGTCGTTATCTCGATTCTAATCTGTAGTGACATAACTCTATTGTTCGAAGTAACCAACCATAACCGTGAACAACTTTGGTAATGCATGAGTTGAATTTTTGTGGATCTACGCGCCTTTAAAGATGGGATTATGCAAAAATTTTATAAGGCCTATTGAGCCATAACTTTTACAAATCTATTGCAAACGGCTCGTGGCACTTCTAAAATTCCACTAATTTTTATTATCACAAGAAACCCCTTATTATTACAAAGGATTAGAAGAAGATGAGAAATAAAAACTAGAGAGAGATAAAGTAAAAACTGAATATAAACGTAAGATCAAGAAAGTATCTTCTTGTTCATTACAAGCAACTTACGTGTAAATATATTGTATAAAATAAAAATTAATCTTTTTTTGTTGGACTCGTATGCATTCCTAAACCATTAATCTGATTGTTATGTCACTCATAACAGAGATGACTTTAAGATTATAAAAAATATCGCCAATCTAAGACCAGTAGCTATTCGAATAAGTTAACTGTTAAACAAATATTTGACTTCGATTTGAGTTTTTTTTTGCATCGAATTATAATTTTATTAATCGACTTCTCAATTTAAATACCAAGAAGCAATAATTCAATTCAATTAATTGAAGTGTTATTAATAATTTCGACAAGAATGCCAAGACTGTTCCGAGCCAAAGAAAACTTACTAATTAAATGCGTGTCCACGTAAACTAGCAGAGGCGATAGCGGGTAGTTTTCACGAAATATCAAATATAAAGTTTCATGTTTATTTTGTAAATAAATGGAATGGAGGTGGAATGATAAATGATAATTTACAAAAACTTACAAGAGGGTTTCAGACATGCCCTGCTCTGAGAAGAAAGAACCTTAACAAACTTATTAAATAATAATTATTAACAATTCACACACACACACTTGGATTAAAATTTCCGCACCCGGCATTTCACTCGCGTTCGCACATTCCACGTGAACACAGCCTAAGATTCGATATGGGCGTCAACACAGCTCAATTTATATATTATTATTGCACACACATTAAACGCAGACGAATGACCTAGAAGTGCATTATATTTCTAACCGAATAGCTTGAGGCTTTTCATACTAAAATTATTTTATTCCATAGCTTTCTAAATAATTAGGTACCTATAAAGAAAGCTAACGGAAGAAATTTAAATCTTTACATAGCTTTGCTTAGTTTATAGTAATTACTTTAATGTCTTAATGGAAAAGATTCCGTACCTACTCATGACGGAATAGTAGTCGTTACTGTAGATTTTGCGATCTCTCTTCAGAGACTTCCATTTGTGGAATTGCGATAACATTGATTGTACTGTTTACGAACTATACACAATCCATTACTTTTACGAATCGACTTCTGCGTGAAATTAGGTTTTAAAAATACCACGGGAAAACTTCAAGTCCTAAGCCATCAGTCATCATCAGTCATGACTGAACGACAAACCAACAAATAAACATACATTGGCATTTAATAAGATGCGTGTAAATATTTATAAAACAAAACAACTGTACGTAGTTACTTAAGGAATTTACTTTAATTTACTTCTAGGAATTTAAATTATAATTAAATTTCGCATTTATAATATTTTACGATTTTACCTAATGTTAAGTGACAATACAGTCTAAATCTTTCATACTGAGAGGAAAACTGTGCCCAGTAGGAGCCCAGCAATGTTTTCAGATGAAGAAGAAGTATACGTTAAACTTTCCAATCAACGTATCTATTTTCCACGTTGACACGGCTGCGGCTTATTACGTTAAGTGTTAGCCGTTCCGGCTCCCAGCACGGCGAGTTATGGAGGCCATACACGTTAGGGTTTGCATGATGGTTTTAGCCGTACATGCATAACCGACAAGTATAACCGAGTTTCATAGTAAACATACACATTAGGGTTTGCATGCAGTTTTGCCATAAACTCTCAGTTGGAGCTACGTGACGATCTGTGTAGGACAGTTACTAAGTACTGTGTACGGTATACCCAACTTAACAATGGACAACGATGTGATAGCTATACTTGGCTTAACACTTGTTCTACAGAACAGAAAAAGAAAAAGAGATCGTACTGAATGGTGTAAACGTTGGTTATTGAAAAGAAAGCAATTCTCTCACGTAAATTTAATAAATGAATTGAGATTTACACCAACAGATTACAAAAACTATTTACGAATGGATGAAAAACTTTATTTGAAACTGTTATCATTGATTAACAAACTGAGAACTGTGCAGGCAAGCTCGCTGGACGCCACACACGCTCGGTTATGCTCGCGCGCAAACGTAACCGAGCGGCAAAAAATATCAATTTTGATATTTGCTTGGTTGCATGTACATGCGCCGATAACTGTACAGTTTTATCACATACACGCTAGGGTTTGCCTGTCGGTTATGCATGTACGGCTAAAACCATCATGCAAACCCTAACGTGTATGGCCTCCATTACATAAGCGGTCAGCGGACCACTTCATCGGACATTGTGACCCGCTCGTCGCGAGGCGAATAGGTCAAGAGCGATACAACTCTCATAACAACGCTCTTAAGGCTGAGACGAACAGTGCAACAGCGCGATGGTAGGAGCGGTACCATAAGGCATCAGTCATCATCAGTCATGACTGAACGACAAACCAACAAATAAACATACATTGGCATTTAATAAGATGCGTGTAAATATTTATAAAACAAAACAACTGTACGTAGTTACTTAAGGAATTTACTTTAATTTACTTCTAGGAATTTAAATTATAATTAAATTTCGCATTTATAATATTTTACGATTTTACCTAATGTTAAGTGACAATACAGTCTAAATCTTTCATACTGAGAGGAAAACTGTGCCCAGTAGGAGCCCAGCAATGTTTTCAGATGAAGAAGAAGTATACGTTAAACTTTCCAATCAACGTATCTATTTTCCACGTTGACACGGCTGCGGCTTATTACGTTAAGTGTTAGCCGTTCCGGCTCCCAGCACGGCGAGTTACATAAGCGGTCAGCGGACCACTTCATCGGACATTGTGACCCGCTCGTCGCGAGGCGAATAGGTCAAGAGCGATACAACTCTCATAACAACGCTCTTAAGGCTGAGACGAACAGTGCAACAGCGCGATGGTAGGAGCGGTACCATAAGGCGCGTTACGTCGATAGTACGTTGCTTCTGGGTCCTTAATAAAAAACACGTCATACAAGAAGCAACGCATATAAGTGCTTCCAAACAAACAAACTAATGCTGCGCTACGTCTATTAAGACGTTGCCGGCTGCATGGAAACACAGCTACGATATAAGGCGTGTAAGTACTTTAACTTTCTGTGTGGTGGCATATCACGAATTTTTCTATTTACAATGCCCCAACCCTCTTACGCGTGCGTTTAGTGTGACGATTAACCGCGCAGTACACGTAGTGCACACGTAGTGAGTGTTTCGAACTCTGTAGCAACAACGAGTCAAGTCAACGAAACTGGAAAGTGTGCCAGACGCAATAAATCGTCGATCCTTATCATCGACCGGTAATTTTCGAGACTATCGAAACCATGACTGTTTTCTCACATAATAAAAACTCCGAGGCGGGAGATGGTATCGGTGCACGAATAGTTAAGGCTTGGGTAGATACAATGCGATACGGCAGTTGTATGTCAAAACCTCAGGAGGAACTGTATAACTATAAAGTATTAGTAGATTGCAGACACTGACGGTTCAGACGTTTAGAAGATCCCGGACAATCAACAAACTAACAGACTATCAGGCAAAAGATCATGCTATGACGTCTATGCCGTTGACTCAACTGATAAAAGTTCACTGCTGAAAAACGGTCTCTTTCAAGGTTCGCCAAATAAAACAATCTTCTAGTTCACTTGAGATCATCTGTCTATCCAGTGAGAGGATCATCAAACTCTACTTTTCCCGGTGGCTTGAAACGACTTTAATAATAGGCAGCTAATTCGAAATGTTGATTTAATGTATTTTTATTATATTTATTCATGACAACTCATCTGCGGCCCACTACTCGGCACAGGAAATAAGAAGGGAACCTTCTCGAATGAGAAGGTTTTATTATATACAATGGATAAAAGTAATGTATGTATGTCACTCTCCCGGTTCTCAACTATACCCATGTAAAAAATCACGTCAATCCGTAGCTCTGTTGCAGCGTGATTAAAGAACAAACCCACAAACAAACACACTTTCGCATTTATAATATTAGTAGGGAAGTAAGGGAGTAAGGATTATTATTTATGGAACATTCCGTGACGCGTTGTGTTTGTCCATCCCTTTATAACATCATAATCGTTATACGCACGCGTACAACGTACCTACGTGGGTAATTATTCTCCTTTGTGTTCCGTGCCGACAGTGGATTACCGTGTTTTGTGCTCCATTATTGGGGTTAGACGGAAAATGAATATTCATTGCTATTTTAGTCTATTTAGGGGCAAAGAAGTATTTCAGCTCAGAACCATATTTAAAAATTATTATTCAAATTCATATCCGTGTCTGACTTTTGTTTGGTATTGATGAAGAAACGCAGGTAGTCTGTTTGTTCTCATTACCAAGAAATGTTTTTTCAAGAAATAAATATATGAACCGGAACATAAAATGCTTTTTACTTTTTTTTTCGACTTGACAGAACATTAAATCTTATGTAGGTATTGTTTACAGTTTCGTGTCCACATAGATTAGATTTTTTTTTAACTCCACGTTCCCTTCCCTATGTTTATCCGATATAAAATGAAGCATTAGGTACCTTATCCTACCTATGCTTGTCCGAGAAAGTTTCGTCAAAATCGGTTTAGTACTGTAGTCATACCGAAAATAGGTACTCGATAGCCCAGACAGACGGACGCAAAAATTTTTAATGTGTTAGGCTATCGTTCATGGAATTATAATCATATGAGTTTAATAACACCAACTTACCTACCTAATGTTTCAGAAAGGCGGATGTTCTAACAGTTTTTGTATTGAAAGTCTGTTAAAACACGAAAATACTTTGCGTTAGGGAATTATTTTATTGTTTCCTTGTTTTTGCGCACCATTGGGGTCCAGCTTCTAAATTCTTAAAGCTTTGCACAAAAGGATCAATTTCAGTTGCTGAGCTATAGTTCTATAGTTACCAACAATATTTACAGCAATTGATGCAATTTCGTTGCACGATTACGTGCTGCTTATCACAGAGCTGCAAGTATTATGTCCACAGTCCAAATAACCTCAAAGCGTGCATGTCCGTTGACAAGGAAGGCGACCACGAGCACGCATACTCTCGATTTCATCCGCGATATCCACCACACACCACACGCCACATTGCGGCTTCCCAACGTAACAGACAGCCGCGTCGATTTATCTTGTTATGTATTAACATTTACCGCAGTTTACCAAATGTACAGTAAGCTACTCTTTTGGCGTGAGCGGCTTAATAGCAATGCTGCCGAAGTGTCTAAGTATATTGGTTACTAAACGTCATTACTGCTGACATTTTTTCGTGACTGTAAAAAAGGTAGACTATAGAGTCTATGGAGTAGGTAGGTAGAGATACAGAAGCAGTGTTGCGTAATGGACTGTTAGTTAATTATTTATTATTGCAGAATATTATATGGCTTATTCCACGCAGTCTTTTATTAGACATTAATAAGCTTTGAAATTAAAATGACACAATTCGACATCGACGTTTACACTTCGTAAAAGAACTGTTAATAGTCTGGCGTTACCAATTCTTAAACGTATTTATTATTGTATTTTCGTGGAATTACTTTTACATGTTATAGTCTAGCAACAAAGCAACAAGAGATAGAGCTTCTGTACACGAGTGATACAAAACACTAGTCGGTGAAAGTCTGCAACCAATAAATACCCAATCTTGGACGGCTTTTGGTTAGAACATCGAAATAGGTCATTGCTCTGTGAAAGTAAATAAGTTACCTTACTGTATGATTGCTAAACTGTGACAAAATGTATGTGGGCGGCAGATGCGGGGACATCCGCCTAGTCAATGATCGCTGTTTACTTTTTTTTATTTCTAGGTTAATTCGATTATGGCCGGTCTACATAGATCATTATTATGATTACGTGTACCTACTAAATGTTTGTGTAAATAAAAAAGAATTTTATTGTAATAAAGATTTGTTTTGATTAAAAGTTTAATGGTTGGTGTACAGATACAATGTTTGGGTAACCGCAAAACCCATTTTTTTGGTAATTCTATCTGATGTAATAGAAATAATTAAATGTTCGTTGCGGAATTTTGAGGATGTAATTTATATGACTGCTAATTAATAAACTAAACAAGAAGAACAATTTCCCGTTCTAGTTGTATTTGTTTACAAAAAAAATAAGAGACTGACTGATGAGACTTTCACAGGACTTTGCAAGGAGTTTTATATCCTTTAACCCCTTCTTTATACTTAGGTATTGTTGGAAAAATTTTAATAAGCATGAAAATATTTTGGTAACTTAAAAAAGAATCGAATATAATACTTGCACTTATAAAAAATTTTACATTTTTTTTCCGGAAACACTTAACACTTAACTACATGAAAATATATTGTAAATATACTTGTACGTACGGAAAATTTAACTTTTTTTTTCAAAAATACCCAACACTTACAACGTACCACACCTACCACATGAAATAAAAATATTTCATACGAACAAAGCCGTGAACCACAGCTTGTGTCCAAAAAAAAAAAAACAACAAAACACGGTTGTCGCTCAATTAAAGTGGACCTAAATATCATGTCTCACGTCGCCGGCGGTGCTTTTAAAAAGATATCAAAAAGAAAGTGCAAGTTATTTAGACGTTAAAGCTCTCGTCCCGCGCGCCGCAAGTCGTAACCCACTTCGCGTAACTCATTTTATTAATGCCACATGAGATAATGAAAGCGAAAAACATGCGCAGGGTTACCATTTCAAGTAATTTTTTTTTTTAATAATATTTTTTTTTTAAACTTTTAGTCCCTCCGACATTAGACGGAGACCTTGGCTACAGGATTTTTGTTTGTTTTTTGTGTGTTATTATTCTCCTATTTGTTTATTGTTTAGTTATAGTCTATTCTTTCATGTTATACCACTAACATTTTTAATAATATTAGCCAAGCTGAAGTTGACCAATATCCTCCTCTCCCCCTTAAATAAGCAGAATGCTTGTGTTAGGAGTGGGTACGACAATAGTGCAACAGGTGGGATTCGAACCTGCGACCTTTCAGTTTTCAATCCGCACCTTTAACCGTTGGGCTATTGAGGGTTAAATATAGACTAGCGCTTGATTGCGATCTCACCTGATGGTAAGTGAAGATGCAGCCTAAGATGGTGCACGCTTGCCTAGAAAATGTCTATTCTTCTTCTCTATCTTTCTTGATTTAAAGACACCCACATTAGAAGTAGTTTTTTATTTGTACTTAATTATTATTTTGAAAAAGTAGTTTGAGAACCTCCTTCTTTTTTTTGGTAGGTTAAAAGTAGTTTAAATTTTGACGACCTCCCTGGTGCAGTGGGGTTAAAATTTACTGGTCTCAGGTTCAATTCCCGGCGGGGCAATTTTGGATTTTATAATTTCTGAGGTTCGAGCCTTACCCGTTTCGCTATTGTCGTACCCACTCCTAACACAAGCTTTTCGCTTATTTGAAGGGGAGAGAAGATAAGTCAAGTTCAGCTTGGCTGATATTCTTTAAAAAAAAAACTCAATGTTTCATATCAAAAATCGTTGGATTCACCTATAGTAAGTAATTAATAAAATACCCATTAGATGGTTGCCCTAGCGGATGGTACCCACCTCGATCTGTCTGATTCATGTATTTAGGTTTGACGACATAATGCCAGTAATTAAGGGTGAAAGCATCACGTAGTTGAGAGCGATGCGACCCGAGCATTCAGATGATGACAAATCCGTTAATACCGCTGCAACTACACTGCTGAGCTTATTAAGTCATTTCTAATGTCAGAGGCTTTGTCGGCTTTAGGTTTTAAAAATTCCATTATATTCCAGGATAAAAAAGTATGCTATGACCTTACTCAAGATGCAAGCTATCTCCTTGCCAAAGATTAAAATGGTTTCAGTAGTTTTGCCATGAAAAGGTGAAACAGAGTGTATTTATTTCGCATTAAGTATATGGATTAGTAGGTATGTAAATGGAAGTATGGATTCTTCATATTGCTAACATACCTACATACCTACGTTCGGGTATTAGAAGTCATTCGCTTACAAACAATACACATTCCTAATTTATCTAAAGTCCTAGATAACTTTGCTCATAGCTGCAATAGGCAACCATTTATGTTACGAAGTATGAATAGAATGATGGAATAGGATGAGAGGTGGGAACATCTAGAGTCAAAGCTTTTCACTGATTTTTTATAACAATTATGCAAATTTTAAAGACACTCAGCTGTGCGATTCTCTAAAAATGATCATATATAACGATTGCAATCGCCTCTGATTGGTCGATACTCAATCGCTATTGGGTAAAATGCGTTATTGCAGAAAGCACGCGATAAATTCAGCCAATCACAACAATTGACACTGTAGCAATGATTAATGCAGCTTTTATAGAATCGGTCTGCAGAGTACAACACAGAAATCCCAAATATTCCATGTCAAAGGATAAATCACATCGGAACTTCAGTTTCACTGCAACGGTTTCGCAAGGCGATGAGCTTCAGGCCTAAAAAATTAAAAATACATACCTAGGGATTTACGAAAGAATTGATAAACTGGACAGCATTTGCGTGCGTAGTTGCGAAAAAATTACATGATGCCCGACCGAGCATTCACCTATAGGAAACTAACAATAAACAAACAAATCATAAATCACAAAGCAACGCGAAAAATGCTGGCGTTAGGTACATTCATTTTATCTTCACACACGTTTCAAGTGAAGTTATTTTAAAAGGGAAGCTTTTACCGAGAAGTCATAATCATGCCGCCCCAGATTGGTCGCTTTGTGCTTAATTAAAAAATCGTCTCACTGTGTCGGGGTGTCCCGAAGGTTGCGCAATAAATTTCAATCTGCAACACGTCGACTCGTTTAAAATCTAGACACCGGTCCTCGCTTCGTCGTTATATAAATCATAATTCGAGTTGTGCTGTGTTTGTTAACTTTGTTAACGTTTTCTACATAACGAATACAGATGTGAATCACCGAGAACGAACGGTATATTATGCGTGTGGAACACCACACGCATAAAATACGTCCGTATAGATACGAGATACGTGTATAGATACGTGTGTAGATACGGCAAGTTAACTCTCGCATTTTATTGCAGAATTTTATTTTTTATTTGATATCCGAATAACTAAAACTTGCAGAAATTGACTTGCCTTGAGTATTTAATAATGTACAAGTTACTTACCATAAGCTGTGGTTTTTTCAAAACTGTCAAAATTGCTTTAGAACTGTTTTTTCTGGTGTTATTTTCTTGAAAACCTGCAGCGCCACAGATATCTACTATTTTAGCCTGCATTTAATGTTGGAATTTTCTCATGTCAAAGGCCTATTTCATAATCGCCAAATAAATTAATAAAATCGTCAGTTGGTAATGTCAGAACGTAGGTAGATTAGATTGTAATGGTATTCTGAAGACAAACTGAACTGAGCTTCGATCCGTTTAAACGTATTAGAACAATCGCTATCCGTGCTCAAGAATTTGTAAAAATTGGCAGTTAGTACAGAATGGTATGCCCTGGCAGAGCACAGTGGTTCTAAAAGTATTCAAATTACACTCGTTCGATCTTTTGATGGCATATTATCATTGAATAATAGTATTATCGATGCGGAAAATCGGCTAGACAACAAAAATGTGATCTTGAGGAAAACAGTCGCTTTACACGTGGTTTATTGTTTGTTTTATTTTTGAATTTAGCATGTTTAACTGACGCTAATGTATACCTAATCCTTTCAACATTTTCCAAGGAAAGAAGTTAGTGTTAATGTATCCGCAATAATAAATTCGCGGTAACATGACGTTTGTCCAAACATCAGAAATGTTGGAAATTTTGAATAAATTAACTATATGGTACAGTAGGAATCCGGTATTATATATTTCTTCTTGAACTCCAGAAAAAGATAATACGACGTTTTGTCACTTTTTAAGATAGAGACGACTCTCTACGAAGACGAAACCAGTCGACTATCTTTGTCCAAAGGTCGATGTGTAATATTTACTGCCGGATGCTGTATCCTTCTCTACTAATACTAAATATCTAATTGCGAAAGATTTTTTTGGTTTTGATTGATGGTTTGACCTTCAATCACGACGCAATAGAGCTACGGATCGACTTGACTTTTTGCCCGTACCTACTATAAGGACTGAGTGTATATAGGTTCCTTTTTTCGGAGAAAACCGCTATGGCTATCGCGGGATTTTTGAAATCTTGACGATAATAAATTTCTATACATATAAAAGAAAATGGTAAGTCAACTACTTCTGCATAATTTCTTTTGTTCTGAATAATTTCCAGGCCTGAACCACACGACTCCACGACTCCTCCCGTTCGCTAATTTTACGATCACCTTGACTTTATTTGCGTCGATTTCATTGTTGCAATGTAAATAACGTGATAGTAATAGTGTAAGGATCCTCGATCATCTATTTTAGATCAAAATGCTATTGTTTAGAGACTGAGGTCGTTACTGAGAAAATAAATGTTTATTGGATAGAAGCAAGTGTAACGTTTAACTCTAGGATAAGCTAAATAGGTACATATAAGCATTTTGTGTCTTGGGAAACGTTAATTCACGCAAAAGTGCCCATAGAAGTGTTCATCTTTTTAAAGAAGAATGACAAGCTCATTTCTGAAAATATTTCAATCCAATTATACCTGTACTCATCAACTGTTCTATTTCGGTGCTCGCACACACTCTCATCATCATCATTACCTCATACTTGCACCAACTTTTAGGTACACTATTTACGTAGATTTCGACAGCAAATTCTAGCCCGTGATCCCATAGAAACTTTGGTTGAAGAAATGTTACGAAAGTATCCAAAAGACCACCGAAATTTGTGCGTCCCTAAGAAAAAAGACTTCTGGTTGTGACTACAGGTTACTGAAGTGGGAGCCCTAGCTGTGCCACGGCAAGCTTCTTAGGTAAAGCGTTCCTGTTTTAGTCAAGGAACTTCGCGCAAGGCGTCGATGAGTTAGCAGGAGAACTCCGAATATATAAAAGTATGCGCTGAAAGTGGCCACTGTAGTTTTAGTGGTTAAATACACAACATAAACTCCACCAAGAAGTCCATGAAGAAAGAGATTTCTCCCATTAAGTATAAATAAAGGTATCAATCGTTAACCAAATTGTTTCTCTTGTTTCAGAGCCCCGGCGCGGTGACCGGCGGCGGCACGGGCCCCACGGGAGCTGAGGGGGGCTCTCGCGACGCCCTGGATGTGCGCTACTCACTCGCAGCCTTGGCAGACGATTACACCAAGCGAAAACATGTAGTGCGCGTCACTACCGCCGCCGGTGCTGAACTGCTGTTACAGGTAACCTTCTGATTAATGCTTGCTTAGCTATTTAAGTACCAATTATTAGTAGAGACACCGTTCTTGTACGTAACAACGAGATCAGAGGACCAAGAGGAAAGTTAACGACCAAGTGTGTGCAGATCGCCGAAACAAGATTAATATTTCCCCTTAAACCGTGTCCAAAGCACCGGCCGGCCCGGCAGGCAGCAGATACGTCTGAACTTATAGATTCCAGACTCCAGTCCATCTTAGCCAATAAGTTATGTTTATTGTAAAGTCACCGCATTTGTTTTTCATCACAGGCTGAAGGCGCCGCAGACGCGCAACGCTGGCTGGCCGCGCTGCGCAGACATTCCGCCGAGCCGCCGCCAACAGAGCCCGCGTCACTGCCGCCACCGCCCGCCTCCGCGCCGCCCACCACCACCGTCGCACCCGAGTGCCCCTCGCCGCTGCCGCCGCAGCGCAGCAAGAAGATCGGCAGGAACAGGTCGCCTACCGGTAAGTTTGAGCTTCCCGGGAGTATAATCAACCGAACATCAAAAAAGCCTCATCTATCTAACCGTCAAGTTATTCCAAAGATATTTTAAGATTGTATTGTCACAGGTCCCCCAACACCAACTCTCCCGTCATCCCCCAAGAACAAGACATGGAAGGGTCGCATGGCGAAGCAGCTGCGGCGCATGCACGGCGGCGCGACCACGCCGGCCCCGGCAGCCGCCACGGGCTGGCTGGGCGCGCCGCTAGAGCGGTGTCCCTCGGACGCCGAACATCCCCTGGTGCCCAAGGCGGTCACTTTACCCGCTCAGGCCGTCGAGGTGAGATGCAGCAATTTTCATCTACTACGGAAGGAGACAGTAAATAGCCGTCACCTGCTGAATACATACGGCACAGAATTTTGTTCTTGAAAGGATCACCTTTCAAGAAACTATCCATCCAGCTGCGGACGCATATCGGTGGAGATGATGATGGTTGCAGACAGCATCCAGTATAAGCTGAGCCTTAATCGCATGCGTTTGTTTACAGGCGTACGGCCTGCGCACGGTGGGCGTGTACCGCGTGCCCGGCAACGCGGCAGGCGTGGCGGCGCTGGCGGCGGCGCTGGACCGCGGGGAGCCGCCGCCCGCGGGCGACGCGCGCTGGGCCGACGTGCACGTGGCCTCCAGCCTGCTCAAGGCCTACCTGCGCCGCCTGCCCGACCCCATCCTCACCGCGCACCTCTACCCCGCCTTCATAGGTACACCTACATTTCACTAACTCCATGTTTATCAGACGCGTACTGACGAACGTAGTCGGGCACTTACGTCATTCTTAAGTTCTGTTATTTGAGGTATAGTCAAGTTCAACTTAGCTAATATTCTTTAAAAAAATACTTCTTTTTGTAATAGTAATTCTCATGCGCACCTAAAGTACACACCTAAGATAAGGAACTACCTTCCGGCTTCCGCTTTACTCATCGAACCGCATCGCACCGCTATGACGTGAGCATCCTCCGGACTCGTACTACTTCTAGTACTCGCTTCCTCGTTGCCAATTTCCCAGATAAGGAATGCTGTTCCGGCTTCGTTTTTTCGACTAGCTACAAATTAGTTACCTTTATATCAAAAACAAAAAGTCAAGGCAAAAGCGCTTAGACGATGTCTATTCTTTAAGTACATTGCTTCCCTCTAGACTTTTACTATTAAAGCCGTTCATACGATGAACTTTTGAAAAACTGTATGGCAACAGCTTTTCCTAATCTTATTTCCACAGTATTATCTGACGATAAACATGATCTTTTATTCTTTCGGAGATTTCCTACCTTTAATACCTGCACGTCTTGACAGAAATTTTGGAACGCTTTCAACTTTGAGAGGCTTCCATTGCCACATCAGGCACAAACTGTTTACATTACTTTACCTTTCGTAATTTCTGAGGCTGTTACTTTGCATAAAAGTGATACGTGGTGTTGCTTCCAGCTGCCGACCGGTCAACCGAGAGGGCGCGAGAGCTGCGCAGGCTGGTCCACGCCCTGCCCGAAGCCCACTACGAAACACTCAAGTACCTGATCCAACATTTGCGCAGAGTGGTTGCGCACTCCGCCTTCAACAAGATGGAAGCTCGGAACTTGGCCATCGTGTTTGGCCCAACGTTGGTGCGGGCGGCCAGCGATGACATGCTGGCCATGGTCAACGACATGTCCAGTCAATGTCGCATCATCGAGTCCTTTCTAACTCACGTGAGTCACTCTTTTGGATATTTATCCCTTGAGTCGGATGAATTTCGTCATCAGTAAAAATTTTTAGGTGTACCTACAAATTTTTTAAGGGATCAAATGGCAGAAGGTTCAGATGTCTTTTAGAACTCTTTTTCTTTATCAACCTAAATACGTATACAAAGACAACGCTGGACTAAGGTCTACTGCATGGATCTCTGCGACTTATCTTATGTTGTTCCACCTACCCCAAGATATATAGGATTAGTTACAAGTATTTAAGTATAAAGATTTTGATGCAGTGCCCGCTATCTGAGCCCCCGTTATTTAAGCAAAAGCTTCCACATAAAAGGTAAAGGGTCTTTTTCACGAAGTACCCTCAGTTTTTATCTAGATGTACACGGTCTTTTGCAGTATGCGTGGTACTTCGAGGACGAGGCGGACGAGCCGCCGCGCGAGCCGGCCGCCACCGCCGACCAGCTGTCGCCCGCGCACGCGCCCTCGCGAGACCTGCTCATACACAACGTCAAGAAGATTGAAGGTTAGAGTTTCTTTCACCCTGTTGTTTTTCCTTGCAAACGCTATGAAATTATTCACTGCCTCGTTAGCTTTTGTGATTGTCATTACCAGCGCGGTACTTTAGGAGGCCATAGTGACGTGATGCAACAATATAAAACAGTAGAATTTAACACCAAACCGAGAGGCCTTTTGCCAGGATTTCGGCTCATTGTTGTGGAAAAACATGGGAAAAGTGGCTTAAAGAAAAATTACCGGTGAAGTCATTCTTGTGACGGACGCGAGTGACTAGGACATCCGCCCGTCACCATCAGTTTTTGAATGCACAAAAGTGATGACTTCTAAAATTTCATCTAGAAGTGATATTCTTGTGGTCATTACGTTTATCTTATCAAGTCCGAACCTAAAGACTGTATTGTTTATTCACAGGCAAAGACGTGTCGACCCGCGACATCGTTTCGTCTATAATATCGGCGGCCAACCGCAAGATCCAGCGCAAGCCGCGCAAGAGCGACAAGAAGTGGGAGGCGCCTCGCTCGCCCGGCACCTCCCCGCCGCGCTCCCCGCTCGCCTCGCCGCCCGCCCCGCCCGCGCACGCGCGCCTCGACCCGCTGCCGCACTTCCTCGATCGACACCACGACCAAGACAAGTTAGTACACACGCCGCTGCATCAATAACTACGTTATCATATTCTACAAATTAAAAAAATCCATTAAAGCTTTCGAATACGTTACGGGACAGTAGTTATATACCTAGTTCCAATTAGGCAACTCTAGCACTTTATGCAATTAAGTAGTATCGTCATACCTCTTGGAATCGAAAGAGATTACAAGTTTGTCTACTTTCGATCATCTCGATAGATGAATTCTCGATAGAAGTATCAACTTCTGTACAAGTTGAGTGTGGTATAAGCACATTATAGAATAGGATAGGAAATACTCACCCTTTATATTCATCGCCTGTGATGCCTGTGATATAAGGTCATTTGTGTCACTGGGCGACAAAACACCTGGATTGGCACGACCATAGTGCGTACGGCCTGCTTCCCGTTGTAATTGCGGATTAGATATTGTTGGAGCGGTCACTCGTGCCCTGCCAAGTGAGGCTGTACCGAACAGATTTCTAATGACAAATTGATGAACATTGCTTCGATAAAAGTCTCTAGAGCATTAAACTGCAGTTGAAGATAATAATTATATCGGCAAAGTGATGGCACAGATATTACGAAGGTTAATTTTGTTGCAGAATCGAAATCGAGGCAGTGGCAGCGCTGAGCCGCGGTCGGCAGGATATCTCGCGGCACACCCTCAACAACTTCTCCATCGATGGTATCTATCGTTTTTACTTACATTTGCTTTCATATTATGACTGAACATCTTCTTTGTTGACTCTCAGTGCTAAAGCTTACTTCGAACACAATTGTTATATCTGATATGCTACAAATATGTAAAGGTGTCTGTTATTTGCTCTATTAGGTGTCCAGTACTGACGTCAGAGAGTAGATACAGCAATCCATTTCTTTTGTCCACATTCAAAGGTATAGGCAACTGAGCGTGCGTGTTGCAAGTGTGTGCGTGTACGCGGACGTTCCGTTTTGCAACTCGCTTTCGGTTTACGTTCGCTCTACTTTTAAATGTTTTGTTTTCGTACTAAAACCGTCAATTCGCTAAGACTAGATCGATTGAACACGAAAGTCTCGACATTCATACATAACAAACTAACGCTTTTGATCGGCGGCTGCTGCCCGCACGGCTTCCGGCTCTCGCGGCATCGCATCGCTGTACAGTTGTACATACTCCACTCATCATCCATCGCGTGATCTCTAACCGCTTCCGTGCTAGTGTTACACATCGTTCTCTGCAGTTTCTCGTGGCCTCCTGTTTCCGTAACTTATGAAGATTCGTTTTAGTTTAGAAACTACAACTTTTAAATCTTCTAAATCAAAACAAAACTACCCAGATATACCTAGTATGAAAATTCAAGTTAACTGGAGCTTACGAGAGATTGCCAGCATGAGGTTAAAGAACAGAGCGTGACGTGTTCGTGTTGTTGTAGGGGCCGGAGACCTGGTGTCCTCCCTGACGAGCACGTTCGACCAGAAGCTGCGCACGCTCAACAACGCGTCGCCGCTCGACGACGGCAGCATCCCGTACGCGGACGAGTGCCAGGACGACGACGAGGGCAAGTCCAGCGGCAGCTCGCCGTCCGACGCGGGCTCGGCGCGCGGTGCGTCGCCGGTGCGGGCGCGCGCCGACCAGCTCAAGGCGGCCTGGCTGCGCTCCGGCTCCTCCTCCTCCGACGAGCCCGACGCGCGCGCCTGGCCGCCGCCGCGCGCGCACGACGACGACTCCGAGAAGGAGAACTGCGCCGCGCGCGACCACGACAAGGACGTGGACACGCGCTCGCAGAGCTCGGGCGAGCCGCTGCCCGACAACGACAAGCCGCGCGCCGACCGCGCCGACGACGCCGACCGCAGTCAGTCGCTGACGCGCGAGGCGCCGCGCGTGCTGCGCTCCGAGTCGCTCAACTGCCGGCCGCAGCGCTCCGAGTCGCTGGGCAAGGGCGAGCGGCTCGGCAAGGCGGAGAAGGGCGAGTGGAACGCGGTGCGGCGGCGCGAGGCGGGCGCGTGGCGCAGCACCAAGCTGAAGCGCAAGAACGGCATGCCGGAGCGCGGCATCAAGCGCCGCCACACGGTCGGCGGCACCAAGGACTTCGACAAGGACGGCTGGGCGGCGCGCCACACGCGCACGTCGTCGCCCGACCTCACGGCGGCCGCGGCCTGGCTGCCTGCGCCGCGCGCGCCGCTCGAGTCGCACGTGTGACGCGCGCGCTCCGCCCGACGCGTTACGCCCGCGACCCGCTCCGATCCGGCGACGGATTCTTTTCTTTCTTTACGAGAGAGGCTATTATTTGATTCGCTTCGTTTGACTGAATAGATTAAGTCACAAATTTCTTAATAATTATATTGTGTAAGTAGACGAAAATAATACTCAAATTCTTTTTTACTAAAATATCGCGTCCTATCTCGCGAGATTACAACATCTATACGACTATCGAAAAATACGAATAAAATTTAGATAATAAAATATAATAAAATGATGATACGGAAAGATTGGTTTCGTCTGCAGTTTTATCTATTGAATAGTGCAATACAATTTATATTAAATATCGACGAAGAACATATTATAGATATATATAAACGTAATATCTACTAGTGAAATCGTTACTGAACTCGGCTCACTATATAATGCCAAAGAATGATGAGGAAGTGACCCGTTGAGGAAATTGTTATACGCGAAGTATAACAATGAGAGGAATAGAGACCAATGTCATATTATGAGAAGTTAGTCCTTAAATGATTATGAGAAAAATGTGAAGCAACGAAACGTTATCTAGAAAATGATAACATGAAAATTTATTAATTTTCTTTAGTAAATTATAGCGTACGTATGTTACGCTATTCCTGTTATCCCATTAATCTACATAACTAAGTTTTGACTCCCCCTGTAGGTATCGAACTACTTTTAAGGGAGTTGATGTGGGAATATAAAGGTGACTAAAAGAGTGCAAAATAAAACAGCATAATATTATTTAAATAAGTGCTATTAGTATGTAATTAATATGAGTATGGAATGCCGAAGGGCACACTTTAAGTCTTAAGATAAGTGATAGAAACTAAAGGTTCATAAGTATGACAAACAACGCTATAACACCACTTTAGCCTTTAAGAACTGTTCGTTTTAGAGCTGCTATTAATAAGTAGGTACTCGAAAGTTTCTGATGTAAGTAGATGTGATTCAAATGGTACTTTAAAATATGCATGCATACCTACGTCATCACCTTGCCTATTCAGCGGAATTTTTTATGCACAATTCTCAATTACTAGAATATTTTATGAATTGAAGTTACCTTCTAGCGTTTCGTTGGGCAAGAATAATGGGTGTTAAACGTTTTAGATACTAATTTTAATTGAGCTAATTTTATGGCATAACTACATGTACATTTAAGCCTAGTATTTTAAACAATTTTTGAGGCGTCTATGGATATATATTTTAAAATAATGACGCTATAGATATGTTAAAATTGTAATAAATAAATAATTGACTCTTTATGTAGAAGGCGCAGTGATACTAATTAAAGTGATCCCTTACGTACAATTAACATTAGACGGAGCGCGTCGCAGCGTTGCGACTATGCAATAATGAAAAATAACGTTTTTAAAGCCGCTTCAAATCGCGTTCCGCTGAATGCGTATTTCATTCCGTTACCGCCGCACTCCGACGCGCTGCGTTTAATGTGGATCGTACTTTAAGCTTTGTAAAAAATGTACATTTATTGTATTCTTAATTTATATTAAATTTGTTATTGTAGCTTTGTTGAATGCAATTATTTTTATTGTTTTGTTTTATCAAAGAAAGTATTTTAGGCTAAATTCGATTGTTATTTATTTTCGAAAGTTGTAAAACCGATTCGGTATATTTCCTTTAAAAAAAAAAAAATACGATCAGTTTTGTAAATATTGTCACGTAAAATGTTTTAAGTCTTTCGTTTATTGATTTCTTTTTAAATTTTAATACCATCATTAAGTTAAGACGATCTCAAGTTTGTTGAATGTTTGCAAAGCGTTCCTTTTAAAGTTTTATTTGTAAATATATCATTTAATATAGGGACAGTGAATTTACTAATTGTACTCGCTGCATGGTGACGCAGCGGTGAGAAGGGAGCCCGTAGTTGGCTACGAGCGAGAGATTTATATTCAAAGTAATCTTGTTTAGCTCTTCGTATAATCCGCTATGAAATTCAATAAACACAGTTAAAGACATCTTGAATATTATGGTTCGAACCAGATTTACATTATTTGTCATTGTGTATATTTTGAAGAAATGAAAATAAAAAAATATTAAAGAAATTATGTTGTGGTATGATTTGCTAAGCCTTTTTTTTTTTTTTTTTTTCCCTGTGGGGAAATCCTCATGGATACCACCGTGCCCGGGGAACGCACGGAGGTTATGCCGGACTTCTACCGACTAAAACCCCACGGTGTTCCTCTCATCGCCTGATGACTGGACTACGGGACCAGACTCGTTCCGCGGCCCAGCCAGCGACGCCTTTCAGGCCCTCCTCCGGGACCACTAAAGCGGCCCAACGCACCATCAGAGGTGCACCAGGAACAACGGGTGCACCTTCCAACTCGAGGGCTATTTCTCGTCAGGCGATGGATTCCCCGTATCCATCGACCGGAAGCCCTTCTCAGGGGGGCAGGTGGCGATCATAGGCTGCACGCCTGCGTCCGACCCTCCTGCGGCGAATGGGATGAGAGCCCACATCTTCCTCTCTCCTTCGCTCCGCCGCCTCCTTTCGCGAAATTACCTCCTCGCAAAAGGATTCCACCGCGTTCCAAGATCCCTCGCTGCCAGCCATGGCTTTGACCACGGCTGGCAGGGAGAGGTCTTGCCCCACTGACGCCACGAGCATCTCGCGTTGCTCCGCCCACGCCGGGCACTCTGCCAGAGTATGCTGCGCCGTATCAACGGCGCTGCCACACTCGTGGCACTCCTCGCTGGGCTCTCTACCCGCAATCTTGCACAGGTACCTTCCGAAGCAGCCATGCCCCGAAAGGACCTGCACAAGATGGAAGGTAAGTGCTCCGTGCCTCCTCTGCACCCATTGTTGGAGAACAGGCCGGATCGCCGCCACCGTCGAGTGACCTGCACTGGGTGTCTCGAGCCTCTCCCCCCATTGGCGAAGGAGCTCGGCTTGTGCGTTTCGCCGCCACCCCGCAATTTCCGCTGAAGTAGGGTGTTCCCCCCGTAACCGAGCATCCACCCTACGTTGGTGTATTTCCGCCAGCAACTCCGCATCCAGGTCCCAGGGAGGAGTCCCTGCCAAGGCACAAGCTGCCTCACAGGAAATTGTGCGGTATCCTCTGATTGCTCTGATTGCCATGACCCGCTGCGGTTTCCGCAGCAGAGTCTGGATACGGCCGTTCAGAGCATCTGCCCAAATAGGAGCCCCATAAAGGGCCATCGATCTCACCACACCCGTATATAGGTGCCGGCAGCTGGCACTTGGCCCACCTACATTTGGAAGTAACCGTCCCAGCGCCCCAGCAGCTCCAATTAGTTTCGGGGCTAGGCGCCGGAAATGCTCCTCAAATTTCCATCGGCTATCGAGAACGAGTCCTAGGTACTTCATCGCCGGCTCGACAGCGATGGAAACTCCACCCACCATGAAACACACGCCCGCTGGAGGTGCCCTTCTTGGCCCGTGGAAGCACAGGGCCTCAGATTTATTAAGGGCAACGTCAAGCCCCAGCTGCCGGATCCGCGCCACGACCTGGGCCACTCCGGCCGTCGCCAAAACACTTGCCTGTCTGAAGTCTCTGCCACGGGCTGTCACGAGAGTGTCGTCCGCGTAACAGGTCAGTTCTATCCCGTGTAAGTTGACCCCCCGCAGGACCCAGTCATACCCGATGTTCCACAGGAGCGGCCCGAGAACCGACCCCTGTGGCACACCGCATGACACCTCTCGTCGTATCCAACTCTCACCGTGTACTGGGTAGATCACAGCTCGGTCGGAGAGGTAGGCCTCCACGATTCGCCTAAGATAGACTGGGATCGCGTGGAATCTCAGTGCCTCCTTGATGCTGCTCCAGGGCAGAGTGTTAAAAGCATTGGCGATGTCAAGAGACACCGCCAAGACTACCTCACCCCGAGATACTGCATCATCCGCCAGAGCCCTCACCCGAGCGATAGCGTCGATGGTGGATCTGCCCCGGCGGAAACCAAACTGGTATTCGCTGAGATTGGGCCCCGTCTCCTCTAAGTGGCGGACAATGCGAGCGGCGACTACACGCTCGAAAAGTTTTCCCACCTCATCCAGCAGGACAATAGGCCGATACGCTGATGGCGAATCAGGCGGACGTCCCTGCTTGCGTAGCAGGACCAGTTTTCCCGTCTTCCAGGGTCGTGGAAACTGACCCTGTACTAAGCAAGCTATGAACAGCTTCCTCAATCGGGGCTCAAGTGGACCCAACGCCAATGCCAGTGCACGGCTGTGTATCCCATCAGGGCCTGGAGCGGTATTTTTGGCTCGGAGCCGCAGCACTGCTGCCCTCAGTTCGCCCTCGGTAACTTCAGGCGTGTCTGAAGTGGACTCTTCTTCACCTGCGGGTGGTGCCATACGTGGTAGCTCGTGCAAGGCCCCGCGTGGGAACAGCCCGTCCACCACCGATTCCAGCAGCTGGGGCTGAAGTGTCTGTGTAAGGGGTGGTGCCCAGGGGCGGAGCTTTCGCCTGACCATTTTATATGGGCGTCCCCAGGGATCGGCGTTCAGGCTCTCAATCATCTCTTCCCTCGCTAGATCTTTCGCTTTCCCAATGGCCACCTGGAGGGACACGACCGCTTCCCTGTATAATGCGTAGAGGTGCACCTCTTCCTGTTCGTTGTGAACTCGGCGTCGGCGTCTTCGTTGATACTGGCGTCTCGCCGCTACGCAGGATCTGCGAAGCTGCGCTATTTCCGCGGACCACCAGTAGACGGCACCTTTCGGAGGGCATGGACCAACTCGCGGCATGGCCGCATCACACACTTGCAACATGGCCTCGCCGAACGACTCGGCCTCCCGCTCTACCTCTGCCGGGATTTCTGACTCTGTCACCCACGCCTGGATCAAAGCCGCCTCGTACAGTAACTCCTTGTTCAGGCACTTTAGGGACCACCGAGGACTATTGCCTCGCGAAGCCCGACTCGAACTTCTTACTGATGTGGGTAGAGAAACTTCGAAACGGATATATCTGTGGTCCGACAGTGTTTCCTCATCCACCAACACCTCCCAGCCTCGGACACGGTGTGCCAGAGCAGCATCAACAAAAGTGACATCAACAATGGAGCCGCCCTGTTGTCGCACACATGTGTGAGCTGACCCTCGGTTCACCACAGTTAGCCCCATCGAGACCACCCACTCCTCGAGCTCATTGCCGCGCACATTTGTCACCGGGGATCCCCACGCCATAGACTTGGCATTGAAGTCACCAGCAATAAGCAACCTGTCCATGCGATTCCGGCTAATTTGGGCTCCAAGCTCTACAAGAAACGATTCAAACTCCGCTAGGGTGCGGTTCGGTGAAAAGTAGACCCCGATCACTGTGACATCTCCCACTCGAGCTGAAACGTAACCCCGGCCTCTCACGACTCGTTCAAAAGCAGGGGAGCCTGCAGCAGTCCGGGTTGTAATGGCTACCAAGCCATCACAATCCCCCACCCAGTCGTCTCCCGATGGGACGTAGTATGGCTCAGAGACCACGGCCACGTGTATCAACCACTCGGCCATACTCTGGAACAATAGGTCCTGTGCTCTTGCAGAGTGGTTGATATTCGCCTGGAGAAAGTTGAGGGCCATTTACTATCCAACGGCCATCGGAACCTCTTCTACCCGAACGTTCGTGGGTGGGCTGGCAGTCTGCGAGGAGACCCGCGGGCCATCGTCAGTTCTACCTCTCCTTATTCTGGGCTTCCTGGGTTGGTTACATGCGCCACTCCCACCCCAATGATCAGCCGGCCTACCAGCCACTGCACAAATATTGCAATGGGGAGCGGCAGAGCACCCCTTTGCCTTATGACCATCCTGCCCGCAGCGATAGCAGGTGTTGCTGCGGTCAGTGTCGGAAGCACATTGCGCTCTAAGGTGCCCCCTTTCGAGACAGCGGTAGCATCGCTGTGGCCTCTCCTCCAGGAGCCTGACGTGCGCAGACACCCAGCCCACTTTAAGCCTTCCACCATCTATGACCTTTTTCGCCGCCGCAACTGGGCAGCGCAGCCACACCGATCCGAGACCTGAAATGTTACGGGTAACCTCGCCAGCACGCACCTGATCGGGAGTACATCCCCCGATATGTGCCACGGCAGCCACCACATCACCACTGGTAACGGAGTCATCCAGGCCCGAAACACGCAGATCAGCACATTTGGTGGGTCGGGAGACTCGCACAATCTCCTCGCTAACGATCTCCCTCAACTTCTGGGCAAGGACGTCTGCCTTCTCATTACCGGAGGTTCCGGGAAACTCTAAAATTCGACCTCCGGTTGCAGCAACTTTGAACCGCATTGCAGTTATACCCACATCGGAGAGAGAGATTCTCTCTTTCGCCTGCCTGAGTACCTCGGCGTAGGTAACACCTTTCTCGGCTGCCCCGGACTGCAGCGTTATCACCACCGCCGCGGTGCGAGGAGGCCGAAGCTTAGGGACTCTCTTTGAGGAACGCGACTGCGTCTGCGGCTGCTGCGATTGCGTCTCATCTTGAGGCCGCGAAGTCTGTGATTTTCGTCGCGCTCCACTCTTTTTCTTCTTCTTCTTTTTTCTCACTTTCTCCCAATGCCCTTGGTTGGGAACTGAAGGCGACACATTACTCGTCTCCTCCGAGGGACACTCCTTTTCTTCTCCTTTGGCGGGCACCTTAGGGCCCGGTGCTTTTTCAGGCACGGGATCCGCAGGCGCCGCTTCTTTGGACCTTCTTTTATCTGACGCCAGTGGGGGGCGAAGACGCTTCTCAGGCAAAAGCCTACTCTCGAGTGCCTCCAGCCGCGCATTGACCATATCACCGACCTGCGTCAGAATTGAGCGCGAAAGCTCCTCCGTCAAGTGCGCGGTCGCTGGCGTTTCCCTAACTGCAGAAGCTTTAAGAGGTCCAGCTGGCCTGGGTTGAGGTGGACGAGACTGCGATACAGGGGGCAGCTCCTCCGTCACATCCGGGGGAGAGTATACGGAACCCTGTTTCCGCAAACCCTCCATATCCTTTTTCATATCGGCCAGATCCTTGCGAAGACTGGCCATTTCAGCCTGCAGGCGCATGTTGTCAGCCTGCAGTTGCTGCGTCTCATCCGTGATTGTACGCGCGCCGAGAGCATCCACGGCCTCTTTTATTGAAGCCGCAGCGCTCTTCAGGGCGCGCACAAATGTCCCCTTCAGGTTACTTGATTTAGTGGCAACCTTTACGATTGCCGCCAGATCATCTTGCACCCTCTCTTGGATTTGGGCCACCGTCATTCCCACGGCTGGCTGAGGTTGTCCGACCTCTGCACTTTCTGCTGCCGCAGAGTCGGACAACCCTTGCTTTTGCTTGAATTGGGCCAGGACAGATTGCCTCGCCAGTTCCTCCTCCGCCTTTTCGGCCTCTTCCTGGCGCTTCTTTCGGGCTAATTCTGCCCTGGCCTTGGCCAAACCCACATACTTACCTGTAGTAGGGGGACGTCCTCTTCTTCTAGGTTCCGGTGTTTCCGACATCTCGTCATCAGTCGTCCCCGGAACATATTCCCCAAGACGCGGTCTTTTTACGGACTGCGTCTGCACCTGCCACAGACGGCCGGGGTCCGACACAGCTGCAGAAGACTCAGATCCCGACCTGGATCTGCTCACCACAGCCATGTCGGACTCCGACAATACCTCTTTACCCGGTCCCACGGACCCCTTCTCCTCACACACCTCTCCTATTTCCATGATCTCTTTCTCTCTTTCCATTTCCCCCTGCACATTTCCATCATCATCCCCCATTCCAGTACCTACCCCCAAAAAACGTCGGTTGGCCCTCCCGTATACGACTGGGCCGATGCACTGGCTATCCGGTGCACCAAGGGATTCCCCGCGAACGGGACCCTCCCGGGTAGTTTTTTCATACGGCGTTTTTTCCATAGTTTTAATTCCCCCACTTACCCCCCCCAAGTGGGCGCCCTAGCGGCTGTTCTCCTAACAACCATGCATCCTCTCGGCGGGCGCCAGACCTTAGGATTAGGTGGGCGTTCCCGCCCTCTTCGGTTATTTTTTAACGAGGTTTTCTTCCTCTCGCTGCCACTCCCGGCCACTCCTGGGCGTTCCCGCCCACTTCGGTTATTTTTTACCGAGGTTTTCTTCCTCTCAGTGGGCCTCTCCACCACCAGCCCACGGTCCCTTCCACCTATGCCTTCTGCTAAACAGAGGGACACGCGGAGGAACCCCCTCCTGCCAGGTCAATTAGCCGTGACTAATAATATCCCAGAGAAATTATTAGGCATGTTACCGGGGTGCACCGGCGCAAGCGCTGCTCTTCCCCCTGGACTTATCCGAAGGGACCCGCAACGCTCAAGCACACGGGGAGGTTACCTGGCTGGCACCCCATGATTTGCTAAGCCTACCTTAATAATTTAAATAAGAGAAAGCCGCATCACCAACTTAAGCTTGTGTAGAAACAAAAAATAGTTTAAAAACTGTTCAATATAACATACCTACTGAAGTACATCATATTGATTTTGAGTAGCCTTTGTTATAACGAAGCGATTGACACCCCATTCATCAAAATCGGTCCAGTAGTTTAGGCGCCACGGTGGAACATTCGTAAACAAAAAAATAATACATAAATACATAGACTACTAAACTCATATTAAAACCCTTCAGTTTGATTTAGCCATAGTCGCTTAAAAGGACCGGCATTATGGGGAATGGAATTTTCTGGAATTTTAAAACGCAATGCTTGGGAAGAATTTGATTCCTCCTTCTGGACCCAACGTAGGCACGAAACTAGGACGACGAATTCGCCCCTTCGCCTTTTGGGCCCTTGTTTAAAAAACTAAATTAACAATCCGAGATCAGGGCCGATCTACACTGGAGTGGCAGCCGCGCGGCGAGCACTTTCAGTGTGAAATAATTTTAAACTTTATCTACATAATCGCCTAAGACCAGTATCGCTTGAAAAGCTCAAAAAGGTCAAGGATTATGTAGATAAGTTTTAGAAATTACATATTTCACACTGAAAGTGCACGCAGCGCCGCTGCCATTCCGGTGTAGATCGGCCCCTAGCATCAGAATCTAAATAAAGGTAGAATGAAACCATTATTATTTTTCAATTCACAGATATATTACATTCGTTCAGTTACATTAATACAATCAAAAATACACACACTATTATAACGCAATTTGTCATATCGGATGAAATTAATCAAATGTATTAATTGTACCCGTCGATTGTATCTGATACACACTCTAACATAAATAAAATATTATATTATCCTATTAATTCATGCGGATAGCTTCTAATCGTGTTAATTAACATGAATACAATAAGCTGTAGCACAATAATAAGCCTTAAACACAAATCACTTAGCTTAGGTACTTTGAACTTTCAATCAACACTACGTCACCTAGGTATGCCTCAGTTTGACCACGTTTGGACTAACACGCGAATTGAGATGTAATCCATCTACATTCAAGCTATGGTTAAGTTCCGTCGTTTACGTTATTATAGTTCTTGCAATTCACGAAGTTACGTGAGCTTTACTTGTGGTTACGTCGTGTACTTGCACATTGCGTAAGTGTGCGTGCCTGTCAGGATCCTAAGAGGGAGCGGTCAGGCGCGAGCAAGCTCTCGCTCACACTTATAGATACGAAACAAACACAACCATGAGTCACGTGCCCTCGTGAATTGAAAGAACTATAATTTCGACTGATGTGTTGTGGTTACCTACCAACTTAAAAAACATTGCGAGCGTATTGAGCCGAACTTTCGCCGACATAAATTAATTATTAATTATTATTTATTAAGGTGTGTTGCGACAGAAATAGTTTGAACGTGAATGTCCAGCTTAATCGCTACTCAATGCAACCACTTAACAATCCAAACGTGGACGCTGTACTTATTGTAATATCGCTACAATTAAACAAATGTCAATAGCACTATTTCAACTACTGCAAACTGGAATGAATCTTAGAGTAATTTGATATCGCATAGTAATTATACAAAATCTTTATAATCAATACAGTTTAAAATCCTATCTTGAAAATTAATTGTAAAGAACACAGACGTATCCACAGGTGTGATGTTTCGTCGAAATTTACTTTTTAACTCGCAGACTATTTCACAAGTATTTTGACAAGTAGTGTTTAACCTACGAATTTTCAATCGTATATTGAAGTGAAAAAGCTGAATTTACTTTGATCCTCAAATCTGCGCAGGCAAAATAACGAAAAAACTAGGCGCCTATAATATGTCCCTGGCCATAATCAGAATATCGTCGGGGATAGTGCAGAACTGCGTATGTACATTTGGTAAAAAACGCGGATCTACACTAGTCACAGTTTTACATGGGAAGTTGAAAACTTTATAAATTTCTAATTTCTACGGCTATTGGGCTAATTTTTATACAGAGAGTATTAATTCATGTGTTCTTAAAATTATTGATAAAATTAGATATCTTTTAAAGCGATTACTTTAGTCGCTACGACACTTACGCGGTTTTGATTTGACCACAACCGTATGAAAATGGATTTTAAGGTACTAATTCTAGTTACGCGGATTTGCACTATCCCCGACGATATAATTGCATGCAATATTGATACATTTAAAACATGTAGCGATACATACGAAGGCGGTAAACGTCGAAATCTTTACAGTCATGTGCACCGACTTAAAAATAAATAATAATTAGAGATCAAATTTTGAGTACACACTTTAATGCCCAAAATAAATTTCACTTACACGTTACAACGCTCGTGTTATTAATAGCCTGCTCCGAACAATATACATTTACACCACTTGAAAAAGTTCCCGAGGCATAAGCTCAGCTTTGCACTTGTGTGAGTGATCGCCAAACGTAGTACCTACAATTTGTAGGCTACAAACTAGAGTATCAAAAACAGTACCAATCAAGCTGATTGGTGAGCAATGGTGAGCAATGGTGAGCAATTTTGAGCTAATACCTCGCCGACTGTAACAGTAAAGCCTTGGTCTGAACTTACCTTTTCAAAGACACTAATATTATACTTGATAGAAGCAGCCAGTTTCCAATATCCTATCTAATCAAAATCTACAAAAGTCTATAGAAGTCGGTTTTTTTTTAAAATTGTATGACAAGATAGTCCTTGACTGCAACCTCACCTGATAATAAGTGACGATGCAGTCTAAGATGGTAGCGGGCTAACTTGGATATGGCAGTGTACATTCAACTTATACACCTAATTGGTTTCTACTCGCCATCGTGCCAGAACATTAAATCGCTTGGCGGCACGTCTTTGACGGTAAGGTGGTAACTAGCTACGGCCAAAGCCTCCCACCACACAAAACACCAATTTAATCCTAATACTATTAAATTTAGTAAAGCCTAATTTCAATCTGTTTTATAAACCACTTGGTAAAACGCTTTACAATTAAATTTTCGGCAAATGCGTTTTGCAATTTTGAATAAAAATTTGATAAAGATCACAGAAAAAATTATGATAATACGAACACAATTGGGTATTTAACTGTTGTCAAAATGTGGATATCCATTAATCACAATCGAAAATGTAACATGAAAAGATAACATTATAGTAAAAATAGAAAATGAATCGGTCAAAAAATAAAGTTATAAGACTTATAAGCTGTTTTACTACTAAATCTTTTTCTAAAACGAAATTTTCTATGAAGAGTGTATGGAGCCTGTCTTTGTCTAACAGGAAACTTAAAAGTTCTATATTTTGGGAACTAGTTAAAAAAAGAAAAATGTCATTGTGTCATAATATTGAAAACCTTAATTCTAAGCATATAAAAAATCTAGTGAAATACCCAATAAAATCCACATGCATATTTATTTGGTAGATTTTGGAGTGGATAGATTATTGAAACTGTGACCCTTAACGGATAAGTGCAAGTCTCTTGCTCTCTAGCGGTGAGTATAATCAAATTATGCCAAGTTCAACGTTCCGATACTGGATGCTGAACGATCTTAATTAATATCTAATATTCGTTAGTTCATAAACAAAAATAAATACAAACACAATACTATATTTCTAAAAAGCCCCATATCCCCCATATGGCTTCATTGATAAGAGGTCTAATTCTGTAGTTTCTGCGATCTGGAATTTCGCGAAATTAGTGACGGCTCAAGCAACGCAGCGATTCCGCAGTATATCGTGTGGTACCGCTATTGTAAACCCGCTGTGAGATTGTTAAAATGATTGCATCAGTGTGACGATCGATAATAAATGATGGAAAGCACTGATAAGGTCTAGATTTTAACGCGCTTGCCTAGAAAATGCCTATTCACTTTTACCTTAAAGTTACTCAAATTATACGTCACCAGAAGTGCGTTCCACACCTTCGTTCGTTTCAGAAAAGTTAAACGAAAGCAATACCTTTGACTGAATTTTTGGTGTTCTTGCTGCATCAAAGCATTTTAACCAATAGCGAGGTATAGTAGCAGCCAATAAGAGCTGATTGTGAATATCACACGGATGTAATCATTTTTAGATAGCTAACTATCAAAGTTTAATGTTGATACTCGCGTCGGTAGTAGCTCCACTTATCGTCGTAGTCAGCGAAGTCGTCGTAGTCAGCGAAGTCGTACGACAGATGCGGTTGCGAAACGAGGTGCGGGTGTAGTTGCGGATGCTGGTACGATTGCGGGTGCGATTGCGGATGGACGGGACAGGGTCAGTCGGCGCGCGGGTCGCGCGGGGGGCTCCACGGCTGCACGGGTGGCGCATCGTCGCACTCAGCCACGTTGCCGGCCTCTAGCGATAGACTGTTCAGAAGCATGTCGAACAAGGTATCCTGGAAATTGATATAAGAATATTAAGTATGATTCACATAAGACGTTTCAGAGTATGGCAGAGAAATTTCAACCAACATAAAGAAACTACGAAATTATGTTGTGGAGATTGAGATCGATATGCTTGAGGGTGTTCTTGGTGACTGATATTAAATGATAGAAATTGAAACACATAAGTGGACTCTATTTAATGTACTTAATGACAATGCTATGACTTTATGGTATTATAATGATATTGATCTAAGGAGTACGCGTCGTAGGGTGGCCCGAATTGCTTAGGGATTTAATTGTGATAAATATAATATAAATAAATATACAAGCAAACAAAATGTACGTCATACAAACTATTAGTGGGTTACAAACTACTCATCATCATGATTCTACTGCGTGTAAATCGATGTAATGACGACGACTAATGAAAGCGATTAAAATGCAAGATGAGCACGATTCGTCACTTAGTATCGTGTTAGTAGTGTTAGTGGTACATAATTACGTTGTAGTCGAGAATGACCTCGACTTCGTCGGTGTCGCTGAGCGAGGAAGCCGAGGGCCAGTAGCAGTCGTGCAGGCTGCCGCCGCCGCCGCCGCTGGTGGCGGGGGGCATGGCGTTACCACTCGGCGCTTTATTCCAACCAACCGCGCCTGTGCCACAATAGATTACATTTATTTACATTATTGGATCATTAAACTTTTATACAATTTACAGTACCTTAGTAATTACTAGCGGCCCGCTCCGGCTTCGCACGGGTATAAAATATATAGCGTATGTCATTCACTGTTAATGGATGTTATTATACATATAAACCTTCCTCTTCAATCACTCTATCTATTAAAAAAAACCGCATCAAAATCCGTTGCGTAGTTTTAAACATTTAAGCATACATAGGGATAGAGAAAGCGACTTTGTTTTATACTATGTAGTGATTTACATACAAAATACTCGTATAAAATTTTAGACTCAATAACCCAACGTATAAAGGCACGGACTGAAAACTAAAAGTTCACAGGCTCGATTCCCACCCGTTGCACTATTGTCGTATCCACTCCTGACACAAGCTTTGAGAATAAACTTCTTTCTTTGTTGGTACAAGAGTACCAACTCGCACTTGGCCGGGTTTTAATTTAATAGTCTGTTAAATAATTTTAAAAAAAATTCATAATAACAAAACAGTGTTCTCTGTAGATACCTGGTATGGTGTCCCTGTACAGTTGGCCGGGGGACAGGGGCGGGTTGCGCGGCGAGCGCTGCGGGGGGCGGCGCGCGCGTGCGGGCACCGTGCGTTGCGGCCGCGGGGTCGCGCCGCTGCTGTTGCTGCGCCCCATGGTGGGCTCGCTTTGTGACGACGTCGCCCAATTGCGTTTGGGAACTGGGGACATAGGTATTGTAACAACCTGAAACCAGCAACTTATCCTTCTGGATTTAGCTTTAATAAAAACCTCACTCCACAGATGAAAAAAAATGATAAAATACCCAATGATGCCCACGCCATCGTCGTCGGTGTGAATTTCTGTTTTTTTAGAAAACTATTCTATCTTTTATCGAATTTTAAAAATTCCTTTTATGCAACCCTAGGGTACTAAATGCCAATTTCATTCAAATTTCAAAACTCGAGACCTACCTGTACAGGCTTTGTGTTGTCTGTCAATCAGTCGGTTTCGGTACTTTTTTATAGGTATCAATAAAAATATACACGGATGTAAGTACGGGTAATAACACGGATGTGATAACGGATGACACCATCCCGCGTTAACTGGAAACTTACCATGCTTGCTACTCCTCGAACACTTCGGTGTGAGACCGTTAATGCGCATGAGGTTCAATAGCAACATGTCCGTATGCGCCGCTGTAGACATCTGCGGATCGTCGTGTTTTGCAGGTGTGGGTGCTTGTATCATTGGATGAGGGGGCACGTGCACGTGCACGGATGTGACCACGGGCGACAGTGCGGGTGCGGGTACGGACACGGGTGCGATCGAGCCATCGCTGTCAGCGGGTGTCAACCCTCGCCCGTGCACCGCGCAAAGGAGTCGACTCAGTATATCGCCCGCATCGCTTGACCGATTCGAATCGCTGCATGCGCCTTCGATATCATTTTCCCCTGTTAAAACAACGAATAGATTTAAATCTACTTACTTTTTACTGAATTAATTATAAGCTGCACTAAAACAAAAAAAAAATATTTTAAATTCTTGGTTTATAATTAAAATTGATGCAAAATACTTTTGTCTTTCAGTCCATCGAATTCTCAACAGGACAGAACCACCATTTCTAATGCGTCTGCAAGTTTTGAACTCATAAAATGCAATTTAAAAGAAATTAATACCTTGATGTAGTATTGAATGTGTTCTTAAAATAAAAGAAAATAAGGATATGTTTTTGTGATTGTATTTAATTTAAAAGGAAAATTTTAACACCAAGAAATGAATGCTCTTCTTCGAAAAGATATGTTAATTAATTTAATAATTTACATATTTGAATCATATCATGTTATAAATAAAAATGAAAATTGTACTTAAAAAAACTTAACGAATATTAATAGCATTTCTATTTGTTCTTCTTATCATATGTATTTTTTATAAGGATTCGTCCAAAGAAGAAGCAAAACTAAACTATAAATTTTTCAATTAATCATAAATTATTTATTCTATTCGTACATACTTTTTAATGAAAATGTTGCATAAAAATTACAATTTCAAACAATTAAATCTTATTGTTATACAACAAGTTTTTAGGATTGACTACTTTATTTCTATTAAAGCCAAATTCGAGGAACATTTTATTTAATATTTGCGAAAACCCTTACTTATAGGAAACAATTTAAAAATAATAATAATTGATAGAAATATAACAAAAGTAATGGTCTCTTCATAACTATAATATGCCTATTTGTTACCAACAACTTTAGATGGTTTACAAATAGAATTAAAGACAATAATAAAAATTTAAAAAAAAGTCCAAAGCTCGCCCCCACCACCAACCACCATAATACATAATTCGTAAAATAAGCTACCGATTACGAAATGCCTTCTAAATCCAAGTCAAAAGAACGTAACTTGTTTTGTATCATATTCTAACAATCATAAGGTTCAAATTCAAAAATTAAAATTTATTGAAACTATTCTTTTCAGAAAATCTGTTTTCGTATTTGAACCTTATGTTGGCTACAGTATGGTACAATATAATTATGTTACGCTCTGTTGAAATGTCATCCGCACAAAAAACTGTAATTGGAACAGTAAAAGCCAATAATTTTTACGTCAATGTTATGAAGAGACTCAAGGACATCCACACGAGCAAGAATATTGCGATATAAAAATGCATTTTAATGCGTAAGTTACGTTGGATTTTGTCATTGCTTTTTGTGATTGAAATATGGCCTCAAAAATACACAAATACGTCTTGACGGAATCGAATTAGCGCTGTTCGCGTTCATTTAATTCTAATGGTAGCATTAAGTGTCTTCTGTCATTATATCTATCTGGGATAAAATAATAGATAAATGAAAGTGTCTGCCAAAAATAGTTATAACCTAATGTTGACCTATAAGAAATAACCAAAAACAAATTTTGATTCAAAATTCTTTAAGCATTGTACTTCACCTTCGTAGAGCAACAGCACTGTCGCACAAAGCGTCAATACGTCAGAATAGGTATGGGTGACAGAGACGACACTCTACATTTCTACTGCCGAGTGCTATATATTGCCCCACTACGGTGCTGGAAACAGGCGATAAAAGATCGCATTCTGTGGCGCTGTGTACGTTTATCGGTCGAGATGATGAAAGTGGTGGTGGTGAGTACGTTACTGATTGAAGGGAACAATACTCTGGCCCGTGTAGCTAATGATGGGTGATAGGTATGTGGGAGGTTCATTGTGGGTGATAGGGCGCGTCGCAGCGATGGTCGCGCCTGTCGCGCCGGTCGCGCCGGTCGCGCGGGTCGCTCGTGTCGCTAGGGTCGCGGGTGGGGGCGCGGCGCGGGGAGTAGGGGCGCGCGCGCAGGCGGCGGCGGCGCGCGGGCGGCGCGTCGTCCGAGCACAGCGAGCCCGGGGACTCGGCCAGCGCACACCACGAGCACGCGCTGTCGTGTTCCGACGACGGCTCTGCGGGACGGGAGCGGGGATTCCACTGACCTCTAAAGCCATGTACGGACTGCGCGTATTCTATCCACGAGAGTTAACCCTTTCCCTGTCCCATGAATCACATGTGAGCATGTTTATTGTTTAACTATTGTGTCTGTTGTCTAGACAGGGAACTGTTAATAACGGAACAGCACAAGCCTATAGTTATAGTACTACTACAAGTTTAGACAGTTCTTTTTTACTAGCGTTTATGTTTTCCATCGTAGTAAAACATATTTTGTCTGTGACCGTAAGTCATTTAATTGCGCATTCCTAACATAGCTTAATAATACAAGTACCTACGCTGGAAATTCTGTGCCATGCAAAATGGCAGATGATTTTTGTGCCGATTCAAATGTACCGAATATACTGATAACTAAAGACATTTCTTGACACAATTTACATTAAACGTGTTACAGATTGAAGTAATCTTACACTTGTCAGCAATCAGCGCCAAAGTGACGATAATGGCATCATTCCAGCGTACTTGTATCAATGAAGGTCAGTGGGGGATTCGGAAATGGATGGAATTGGAGATTTGGTAATCAGACTACTTACAACTTCTTACTCTTAGATCCACTTGCACCAACCCCCTAAATATATTTAAGTTAAATTTTCTATACCTGTCCTTTTCTTGTTCACTATGAATTAAACATGTCAAAAAGTGACAGCTTTATAAAATGTAACTAAACATGATTAAGCAGATTGGTACAAGACGGCCTTAATGCCTAAAACATCTTAAAAGTCAGTCACACGTTCTATAAATCTCAGCATTAGAGACATTCCCGCGGCAGATATACCGTGTGCATCAGCCCTTACATTGAATTTTTTTGGGCATAGAAGGGCTAAGTAACCATGTAGTCCACAAATCGACATAATATTGCTTACCTGACATAGTTTCTTCGTCAACATCGTTCTCCTCGTTCGAGTTTTCGTCAATATGGTTGGGACTGTTCTCGCCCACAAATGTGTATTCTAACTGACTGAACATTAGATCCTGAGGAGACAAGAGAAATGACAGATAAATATTCGTTTAGCCCAATTACACAACTGCGCTTTCAACTTGAGTTAGAGCCACGCGCCAAATGCCTCATATTCGTTGGCATGGTATAACGCATTTATTTAACGCTGTGGCACGTGCAGTAGCACACGCACTTTCTTGCCTGGGTTTACTCAGCTACCGACCCGTTCAGCTCCGGGGACAAATGGTTATAAAATTAATGTAGTTACCCCGGGGTCACTGCTGGACTCGGAGGCGGACTGCGTGGGGTGTGTGGGATGCGAGGGGCGGGACTGGCGGATGCGGCGGGACCCTCTGCCAGCACTTCGCCGACAGACCAGATCAACTCCGGGGACAAATGGTTATAGTTACAGAGTTAGTAGTTACCCTGTCACTGCTGGACTCGGAGGCGGGTTGCATGGGGTGTGTTGGATGCGAGGGGTCGGAGCTGGCGGACTCGGCGGGGCCCTCTGCCGGTACCTCACTGACCAACTAGATCAGCTCCGGGTACAAATGGTTAAAGTTGTAGTTACCCCGGTGCCACTGCTGGGCTCGAAGGAGGGCTGCGCGGGATGTGGGGGGTTGGGGGTGGTGGACGCGGCGGTACCCGCTGCCGGCACTTCCCCAACGGATCCGTTAAGCTCCGGGGACAAATGGTTATAATTGTAGTTACCCCGAAGTCGCTGCTGGACTCGGAAGCGGGCTGCGCGGGGTGTGTTGGATGCCAGGGGTTTGTGGCTGGCGGATGCGGCGGGGCCTTCAGCTCCGGGGACAAATGGTTAAATTGTAGTTACCCCAGTGTCGCTGCTGGACTCGGAAGCGGGCTGCGCGGGGTGTGTAGGGTGCGAAGGGTCGGGGCTGGCAGACGCTTCGGGACCCTCTGTCGGTACGACACCAACCGACCCATTTAGCTCCGGGGACGACAGCGAGGAACACAGCACCGTGGAGTTGGCCGCGCACACTTCCGTTATGGGCGTGCTGGCCACCGCTGAACAAAACAAAACTTTTGTCTTATTGCAGGAAAACTGAAAACGATTTACTGAAAATTTTATCTGATTGGAAGAGCTTCTTAGCGAATAGCGATAAGGCCATCTAATATATATTGTTTTGATAAGTTTTTAAGCTATTGCATAGCTTCTATCGCGGGCCTTGAGCGTGGAGACCGAATCCAGAAATTCCGTAACGAAAATAACCTGACACGGGACTCCTCTCACCGCTAGATGGCGTTGATAAAAAATGCTATGCAATAGCTTTACCAGTCCCCGAGTGCCAAACGTCTTTTTTTAAATTAAGTATGTTATTTTTTCTTCTTCTTTGGTGTACAATAAAGAATAGTTTCACCTCACTAGCTGTTGGTACTTTTCTTGAGACAACACTTTTACTCACTGGTTTTAGACCGCAAAGGCGCCTTTTTTGAATTAGTGAGATGAAAAGTATGTATGTATGTGAGGTGAGATGTATCACACGATAGCAAAGTTTGTGTCGCTTGTGCTTTTGATCCCTGAAGGGATGCGCCCTCCGCATTCAACAGCGTGTACACTTGTACAGACGGCAAGTTCACCGGTGCTGTTATCCGGAACTCCTGTACGAGTTCGAGAAGCTTTTTAACAGACAAATCTGTGGTGGAAGTGGTCTGTTACCGGTGAGGGGCGAGTCGGCGGCGGGCTGCTTGTCGGGGCGCGGGCGGGCGCGGGCGGCGCGCGGGGCGGCGGGCGCGCCGGCCGCGCTCAGCAGCGAGTGCAGGCTCACCAGCGCCAGGCTGTCCGGGACGCCCGTCTGCAGCGAGTTCGACGACCTGCTCGACATATTTTATTCCTATTACATTGTTACGTGTAAGGACTTAGAATTCAAATAAAATGCAGAAAATCTTCTCTTATTTTTTTTTTATAAAGAATATTAGCCAAGCTGAAGTTGACTAATATCCTCCTACTCCCTCCAAATAAGCAGAAAACTTGTGCTAGGAGTGGGTACGACGTGGAAAAGATCCAGTCTTAACGAAGATAAGCCGTCGTCGCCTCTAACCTGGAGGTAGAAGGCAGGTTGTGCGGCGCGTCGAGCGCGTGCTGCGCGGGCCGCGCTCGCTCGAAGTCGCCGAAGCGGCACACGGCGCTGTTGCACGACTCGTCGAACACGCCCGCGCCTGCTGATCATAACAATTAAATTAATAAATTAATTAATTTAATTGCGCCCTGTCGTTTGCATTATTTGATCAATTCGAATTACGTGTACGCCCTGTCGAGTCATGTGCAATGTGCATTATTTAACAAATTCAAATTACGTGTAATATTTATCAATAAAAAGACAATATTTTAGTTCGACCATCTGGGATTACATAAATGAAATCTATTTGTTAGTCAAATTAAAACCTAAAATTTAACCCAAGATGGAACCAATTTGTTATCACATTTACCATAATATTACAGTGATTTAAATAAAAAAATACATTAAAACTAATGCCTACATGCAAAATTTTTTGTAAGTTTTGAATCCAGAAAGGAATGGCATAACTGGGTTTGAGACATCATAGATTCATTTTCCAGTCCACAGAACATTCGTTCCATAGATTATACTATAAGGCATCAACTTATCCATCGGAAGCGCGTATAACGTACTATATTTTTTCAAGTCATTTCTACCGGCGTTGGATTGTGACGTCACTAGATCGCTGCAACCAAGTTGCTAGACAAGCGTTTCTCTTACCTGGGCTAGTCAAACGCTGGCCACTCATGATGTTGTGAGGCATGTTGAACTTCCACTGGTTGCCGAAAACGATCGCGTCCCCGAGGCTGTTGCCATCCACGGGGTTGTTCTGCGAGGGGTTGTCCGTGTCGTTGTTGCCAACGTTGGACTGTGACGTCACCGAATTGTTTTGCGAGGCGCGGGTCGTCGATATCGAGTTGCGAGACATTTCCAATGTCAAGCGCTGACGAAGTAACAAATGTTAGACAACAATTCAGAAAACTAGTTATGCTAGGAACACACTTTCAACACGCCACGCCAAATCATCGTCTATTAACACCCAACGTGACATGTTCCGAAGTTTGTAATGTTCTAATCAGAAAATATGATGATTCTATTTCACTCAAGACGTGTGGAAGCTGATCGGATGGCGTAGGAAAGATACCTATGAGAATTTTGATCATTATATTATATGCAATACAAATGAGAGGACCCATAGAAAAGCGGAATTACAATGGCAATATTAATGTTTTTGATTTTTTTTAATAGATGCCAATATTATTCGAAAACCCGATAGTCCTAGATAACCTTGCCCTGGAAAGCGCCGGTTGACAGTCGAAGAGAACCGCTGGATACAGGCGGCATAAGACAGAGACGTGTGGAAGTAACTACAAGATACCTAATGTTTACGTAGCTCAACGACATAATACGTCATCCGGAAAGTGGCAGGCGTTGATTGGATGTGAAAGGCCGAGGATAGGCGACGTTGGCGCAATCTAAGAGGCTTACGTACAAAGGCATAATAACTATCGAGTACCTCTTTGAGATCATTTATTTGTAGGATATGTTGATTCTGCATAGTAATCAGCTGCGTAATGTACCACTGCTGATCGCGACAGCGCTGGTAGAACGTCGGTGGACGCACTTGGAATCTGGTAACAACATGCACTAACTTTGTATTTGTTCACGCACGCACGCACGCACGCACGCACGCACGCACGCACGCACGCACGCATGTACGTACGGTGCATCATGGTCGTTTAACTTCTCTGTTAAACTTTTTCCGTAACTTTTGTGATCTTTTTTGGCTCTATTTTGTTTTTAAGATAACATTCTTAGATATTATTAACACAGTTCATCCTATTGTTGTAAATGCGAAAGTGTGTCCTTCAGTCACGTAGCAACGGATTTTTTGCACGAGTACATTTGAGGACCTGGAGAGTGATACAGGCTTTTGATCCTGGAAATACAGAAGGATTTTCAAAAACCCGACTCCATGCGAAGTCGCGGGTACCAGCTAGTAAAAGTACCTATTATAGTAGATGGTTACAAAGGTTACCTTAAAATGAGTGTATCCGTGTCCGGGTTGAGATATCCCTCACTCGCGAGCAGATCGAGTCTGAAGAAGCGATTGTATCCCCAGCACTCGCCGACTTCGAAATCCGAAGCGAACTCGCGTACGATGTTCTTGGACGGATCGCGCGACACTTGGTGGAGCATTTCCACTCGGTACTCATACCTTTATGTAAATTAAAATCATATTTTTTTATCTCTATAGTTCTTGCAATTCACGAGATCGCGTGAACTTTTACGTCGTATACATAGCGCAAGAATGCGTGTCGGAGCCTAGGTGAGAGCGGTCAGTCGCGAGCAAGCGCTCACTCACACTTATACAGGTTCGACTTGAACACAACCGTGTTCCACGCGCACTCGTGAATTGCATGAACTATAATTATATATGCAGATATATATCAAAAAATTGAATGGAAAAGATGGATATATAACAAAAGTATTCGGTCAAATCCGTTTTGATCTATATTTTATTTGTATGCAACTATGTAATTATATCATAAACACTATACAACTCCATTGCTTTGGTCAAATTGCCTAGTGACTGCTTAATGCCCTGGGGCTCTAGTTATACTCTTTATGATGGTACCTAATATTCGGAATCAGATGGTACATAAAAGTAAATTACTTGCTACAACGCTTCAGCCAGGAAATGTTCACACATTTTAAGCGTAAGCATAGAGAGAATGACTAAAACTACAAACAGTTATAATTTATTTGAGGCCGGTTAACGAGAATCTGGATAGGTTATGAATTATTTTAACAACAAATAATGATAAGTTTTTTGGATTCACAACAAAAGAAAGTAAAGACTTTGAAACAATATACAACAATAAGTCAGCGGTTTCAGCACACAGAAGTTTAAATTCAGTAGAAACGGACATGCTTGCACACAGATCTGCCACTACAGCTAGATAATGTCGCCACGAACTCACCTCTTGCCTACCCTGAATTAAGATATGCTTGCAATCACGAAATTTTGTGTTTTTTAGTTTCTTCCTTTTATTTAGAGTTAGGTAATAGTAATTATCTACAGTTGGCAAATATTGTTTACTCATTTTCACACGAAAACATCCTAAATTTTATGATGATTTAAAATAATACATTAAACTACTTGACCGTCACTGGAAGCTTTATATTGAGAGTAGCATTTCCGTTTCCGTCGATTTCTTACTAGTTTTCGTACTTTTACTGACGTCACATCCGCTATGTGGTGCCACCTGGCGGCGACGTGCTCACAAAGTTTTCATAATTTGCTGAGCTCGGCCCTTGGCTCATTGGCGTTTTGTTTTCCGTCGAAGCAACAGCTTGCAATCAGTCTATACGTAACATTGCAAAGCCTATATTTTTAAAAATAATTTAAAATTTACAATATAATATAAAATATAAAATTAAAATAACAAAGTGAAGTGTATTTGTGTGTGAAACTACTTCGCAGTAAGTACTTACACGTGTAAAATAATAATTAGTGATCGTTGTTTTTAACGGTTTTTCCGTTCGGATCACTGATGGTTTGTTTAAAATTTAGAATTTTAACGTAAAGGTTTGAGTATTTGTAACTACCTTCCTTTTATATTCATTTATTTATTTATAGCTGTTTTTTAACATACTGTGAATTTCAGTTATGAATAATTCAACGAATGACGTGGCCGGTCCGAGTGGACAGGCTCGTAAGCGCACGCGCAGCCGCTCCAGCAGCTCCAGCTCATCCAGTAGTTGCTCGAGTTCTTCTTCGAGTAATAACGAATAACGAACACGCCGCCACCGCCGTAAGCGAGGCAAACGTGCACGACGATCGCGAATTATGGGTGACATGGATAAGCTACGCAAGGAGATGGGTGAGTTGCGCAAACATATTGTTACATTAAGTAATAATGAGACTACAGCTAATCGTAACGAAATTGATTCTCAAGTTAGTGGTGAACTTTATGAGCTTGTCACACCTGATGAGCCTCAGTGTAGTCAGTGTGAAGTTGAAAATTCGTGTTTGAAGTTTAGTTTCGATATTGAAACGAAATTGAAGGAACCATCCGTTCCAAAGACCTCAGAGACCTTTCTAAAAATGTTACTTGACGTCCAGCGCTTAGGCAGTGCTTCTTGGTCTGAGGTTAGGTATGCTGACACACAAAAATGCTATAATCATACTCCAGGTTTCATAGATCTAGAAACAAACGAAGAGGTGAAAATGTATGATACCTTGCGTCATCTAGCCAACGCAGATAAAGCTTATGCAGCTATCACATACTGTATCTTAAAGCAAAAAGTGGCATTGCAGGAAGCCATCGGAATATTATTTTCTTGGGCCAGGCAAAATGATAATATAAATTCTGATCAGTTAGCTGAAAAAGTAGAAGAATTATTTCACAAAGGTGAGTTTTATAAAACTTCATCGGACCTTTTGCAATTAGTGTGTGGCCACAGAGCAGAAAGCATTGAGATGCGCCGTGAAACTATCACGAGCCAGGTTCGCGACCCTTTGGTGAAAGCGTCATTGAATTAAATACCTCCTTCTGCTACTCATTTGTTTAGTTCAGAACAAAGAAGGACACATTTACGCAGCCGAATAACAATCAATCTGACCGTCGCCCCTCGCGGTGGCAAGGTGCTAGATATGTTAACGTTCCATCGCGTGGAACTGCTCGGCATGGACAATGCTCGCAGAATTGCCTGCATGAACATTATAACCCACCCTCGCGGGGTGGATACCAACGTACCAATGATGCCTACAAAAGTCAAGCTTCCAAAAAGGAATTTGCCCACTTAAATGCGAAGGATAAAGAATCCTTTCACAACCGGGGCTCGCGGCCCACCCGAGGAGGCCACAGAGGAAGATCCTCTGGCCCTAGAACCTCCAGAGGAAACTGGAGAAATTGACTCGACTTCGTTCCGAGCAGGTCGTTTAGTGCACCATCTTTCACAGTGGAAGAAAATGGGAGCACCCGATGTTATTCAAAGGTTAATTCAAGGGTATCGCATACCATTCTTTCAAAAACCTCCTCTTGTTTTTCCCAATACAAGCAGAAAAACATTTCACACTCCTGTCTCAGAGGAAATGTCTGCAATAATATACAAAATGAAAAAACAAAGGATCTTAAAGGTTGCACCATGCACACCGAGCTTCCTATCTTCTCTGTTTCTGGTGCCGAAGCCCGACGGGTCATTTCGGCCAATATTCAATCTCAAGGCACTAAACGAATATGTAAAGGCGGAACCATTCCATTCAATAAACATGCACCGCATTCCAGACTTTCTTCAACCCCGAGACTGGTTATGCAAAATCGACATAATGCAAGTCTACTTTCATGTAAAAATAAAGAAGTCTCAAAGGCGCTTCCTACGCCTTGTATACGAGGAGGAGTTACTAGAAATGACTTGCCTGCCGTTCGGCTTAAGCACAGCGCCCAAAACCTTCTCCATACTGATAAATTGGGTAGCTCAAATACTAAGGGAGAGATGGAACGTAAGAATTCTAGTTTATCTAGACGATTTTCTCATTGCAAATCAAAATGTGCACACACTGTGCAATCATGTCAAAATCACGGTACAATTACTACAGAAGCTGGGTTGGCAAATAAATTTCCAGAAATCGGTTCTTCGGCCTCAAAAAAGTGTGATATATTTAGGAATACTATGGAAACCCTGGCAAAATCTAAAAATTCTCCCCAGGGAGAAGTCCGAGGTTCAGAAAAGTAAGTCAGATTCTAAAGGAAAGAAAAATCACTCTAAAAGAATTCCAGAAAATAATAGGTATACTAAATTTTGCCAGTTTCGTAGTCCCACGAGGACGGCTAAATCATCGACACTTGCTACTGTTCAAAAACACACTTCCAGATCCATCATCAAAAACCTATCCATTACCGCCAGAGGCCATGAGCGAACTGATAGGGTGGAATCAGAATTGTCAGTTACCGTCTCCTCTACATTACCCTCCGCCAGAAATTTTTTTAGTGACGGATGCCTCGGATCAGGCTTGGGGCGCAATACTGAACAATCTTCCTCTATCAGGTGCTTGGTCACCAGAGGAACAAACACTTCATTCCAATCAAAAGGAAATGTTGGCCATACTTTATTCCCTTCAGAATCAAGCTCAGTTTTTACAACACAGTTCAGTCCTGATCCAATGCGACAACAAGACTGCAGTCGCTCATTTACGGAAGGAAGGAGCTACGAAGTCACTACCGCTATTAGAAATAACGTTTCAAATCCTGGAACTATTAGATCACCACCAAATTCACCACAGTGTACAATATATACCGGGTCGTTACAACAACCATGCGAACCATTTGTCACGTCATCGCCTACTTCCAGAGTGGCATTTAAAACCACCTTGCGTGGAAGTAGTGTTTGCGAAATGGGGAACGCCGGTGATAGACCTTTTCGCCTCGAAAAAGGCGCACGTAGTTTACAACTACGCATCACGAGACCTGATGGACCCTCAAGCTCTATTCCATGACGCATTCAGTGTCCCGTGGAATTATCCACTGGCGTGGGTCTTCCCACCACCGTTCTTAATACCGAGAGTCCTGACTCATCTGAATCAGTCGACAGGAATTTTCTTACTAGTAGTACCTCGATGGAGAAAGTTTTTTGGCGCGCGGAACTCAGAGCCCGAGCACTAACTGCACCACTCACCCTGAGGAATCTAGACAAGTTTCTCATCGACGTGGCAACGGGTCTACCACCTCCGAAAGTCGAGGACATCGTGCTCGAAGTTTGGAAATGTGGGGGTGGTCCGAAGCGGTAGAAACATGGAACTCTGAACAGTTGTCATTGCTTAAAAATTCTTGGCGAAAATCTACCCTGAAAACTTATGTATCGGCTTGGAAACGTTGGTTCTCCTGGTCTAAAAATAAAAATATTAACACTAAAAATCCTACAGGTTCCGAATTGGCACAATTTTTGGCAGATCTACATTTGAATGATAAATTATCTTATAATACAATTCTGTTACACAAATCTTTGGTCTCGACATTATGTAACGCCGAAACATCGAGCCACTTGAGTAATCATGTTCTTGTAAAGCATATATTAAAATCAATTGCATTAAATAATCCAAGGCCTTCTAAACCACCAGTTTGGGATGTTAGTCATTTGATTTCATACTTAGCTAATTATACAATAGATTTAAATAATCAATTTCAAATATCTCGCCATACTGCAGTATTGTTACTACTATGTTCAGGAAGACGTATACATGACCTAACTTTACTTAGAGTAGATGACAAGCATTGTGTAAAAAATGATGATTTTATAATATTTTGGCCTCAATTCGGTTCAAAAACTGATACGAGTGATTATAGACAATCGGGTTGGAAATTAATTGTGAATAAAAATAATCGTAATCTAAACCCTCCTTTTTGGATTGAAAGGTGTATTTCATTGTTAAATGACAGACGTAACGCGGCAAAGTCCAGTCATTTATTTGTAACACTAAGAGGTTTGGCTAAACCCGCCTCGCGAACAGTCATAGCAGGCTGGGTCAAAACTTTGTTCAAAGACGCTGGCATATCTGCTACTCCCGGTACCGTTCGCTCAGCGGTAGCTTCCAAGAGTTGGTGGGAAAATAATTCCCTTGATGAGATCTTGGCTCGCGGAAATTGGCGATCAGCCAATACATTTCAAAAATTTTATAGACGTGAAGTAATTCGAAGTAATGATTCAGAAAGCGTCACTCAATTGTTCAATCCAATAAATTAGTAGTTGGTGTGTCATTGTATTGATTTCATATATTTGTATAATGAGATTTGAATTGAAGTCGTTATGTTTTGAAGTACCTTGAGTGTATTAATCAGTAATTTATAAAATAAAATGATTAATATGTTAAAATTTATCTTTTATTATATGCAATCACTGATCACATTGGCGTAGAGGCATACCAACACAATGATCTAATGTGGCGTCACCAGGCGAAAACAAACAGGCTCTCAATATAAAGCTTCCAGTGACGGTCAAGTAGTTTAATAGCAGCGTTTTACCTGAAAATAAAACGCATATTAAAATACTTACCTCACTGGAAGCTTTCAGTAATTCCTGCCTGGTGATATTGAGCCAATGAGCCAAGGGCCGAGCTCAGCAAATTATGAAAACTTTGTGAGCACGTCGCCGCCAGGTGGCACCACATAGCGGATGTGACGTCAGTAAAAGTACGAAAACTAGTAAGAAATCGACGGAAACGGAAATGCTACTCTCAATATAAAGCTTCCAGTGAGGTAAGTATTTTAATATGCGTTTTATTTTCAGGTAAAACGCTGCTAATAAGATATGTATGACTTAAGTTTATTCGCCTTTTCAACGCCCTAATACGTTTTAAAAATCGATGTAAAAAAGCTTGTAAGTACGACTTATGTTCTTGATGTGGCATTGAAAAGTTTATTGCACGGTAATTAGCACCCTCGCATAACATGAGTATGTGTACTCAAAAGTGTAAATAACTCAAACCTTGTGTAGACAGCTTAAGTCACACATATCTTACACAGGAGCTTGAGCTGTGACTGACGCACTTAACTAACGCTTATTCGAGTAAAAATACCATTAAGTCAATTCAGATAAGCGTTACTTAAGCGCAGCGTACTCTAATCATCCTGATTAATGCAATATTTTACGGACAGTATTAATAACCAATCTAATACAAAATCTACAATTTGAATGCTGAAAAAGATTACATAGATTATAAAATTTGTAAAAGTAATTAGTGGATTGGTTAATTGACGCGCTTCTCAATCTAGGTTAAATTTTCGACATCCAACCTGGATAAAGTAGGTTATTACTACCGGCCATTAGCCTCCCTCTTGCATGTTTTGCCAGTATTAAACACAAGTATAACTGAACTGGAGGTTTGAGCCAGCCACACCAGATAGTTGAAGAAATTATTTTCTTAAAATTATAGTACACATTTCAGTGCTGAATATGATATATCTTTGTGTTGTTTTTTTTAAGCGTACAAGTAACTACGCACCGCATTATTCGGAGCGGGCAATGACGTAATTCGCGTACCGTAACGTGCATCATTGACAAACAAAGTACTAGGAGCGCATAACTGACTTGGAGGTCTCGGGCAGGCCGGCACTGAGCTCGAGGAAGACCGAGAGGTAGTTGCCGCGCACGACTCCGTTGCCGTCGGGGTACACCTTGAGTCGCCAGCACAGCCCGTTGACGTGCAGCGGAGCTGAGTAGACCGGTGCTGCCGCGTGCTGCAGTTGCGTGAAGTTGGCCAACGGGAACGTGCTGCTGTCGTAGCTCGGCACGATTTCACTGTTCACGAGTACACACTATCAATGTCTGAACTCCTTATACTTCATACTTATCTGTTGCCAATAATAAGCAGTCACAATATAATTTAAAGTAGCCACATTAGTGGTGACACAAACTAGAAACCTTCATAAACTGGAAACACCTAAATGCTCTGTGAAAAAACCGAAATACTTGGTAGGGCTGTAGTATACACTTTCATAATGATTCAATAGATAGATATATTACACTTTAATGTGACAAATGTGCATAAAAGCAATCATCTTTGTATTTAGCTGCTCAAAAGTTAGTGTAATAATTATTTAAAATGATAAAGATTTTTAAAGTAAGAGTAACTGCTGAGTTTATTACTAGCTACTGGCTCTTCTCAGCTGAATCTGCTTTCTGAACTGGTGGGAGGGTCTTGGACTGATCATAGGTTACTACCTAGAATACCTATGCATGCATAAAATACAATACTTGCCTATGAAAATCGGCCGGTACGGGCGCTGTGACGAAACTAGCCATCGGCTTCTTCCGTACTTGGTGAATCATTTTCGATAATTCACTGCTCTTCGCTATCAATTCAGATCTGCAATATGACAATAAATTATAATTTCACGATATATCGAAACAGTAAAAAATAAAGTATTAATTTCTTAGTTGCTCATCCATAATATGAAAAATAAGTAACTAACTTCCTCTGTAAGTTTTTACATAATTTTAACTTATTATCAATTATTACACTACAGTCTTTCGATTGTAGTCGGTGACAAGTCAGTAGAATGTAACATAAACGTATTTTCTACCATAATAGTTTTTCCATAAGGTTCAAATTACGAAAACAGATATCCAGAAAAAGAATATTCTCAATAGATTTTAAAGGTGTGAATTTGAAATTTATGATTGCAAAAATATGGTACAAAATAAGCTCCGATTAACGAAAAACATTGTAGATTAGAAAGAATTAGAGAACTAACTGTAGAATGTCAAATGTTTATGGTGTCACAGTTCACTATTTCGTACTATATACATACCTAGTACTGGAATGAAGCTGGTGCTCAACTTCTTGCAATAAATGCTCTAGTTGCTCAGTCTCTTGCGTGAGACTGTTCTTCTGCCCCATCAGTGTGAGCAGCTTGGCTTTCAGGGCAGAGTCCAGGCGAGATATCATCAGTTCTACAGCATTCCGAATCTCACGAACACGCTCGTCTTTGGCTGAGCGCACAGATTCCACATTGCGTTCCTAGAACCCAACTTTGGATTTAACAGTCAATGAGTTTTTTAGTGTTTTAAGTTTTTTTGCTACTTTAGTAGTAATAGTAGTAGTTTTTAATATAGTTGGGCAATGTCTGGTAGTCTAGCTATCAATTTTGGTCTGAGTGCATCCAGAGGCAGGCATCAAAATAGACCAGGAAAAATTACAAGATATAAGTTTTGTTTTTATTGTCTTACTAGTTGATGCTCATGACTTTGTCCATGTGGATTTAGTTTTTTAAATTCCACAGGAACTGACTTTTCGGGTAAAACTTTGCTTATATGTCATGTCAACCAAGAAACAAACACACTTTTGCATTTATAATATTGGTAAGTTATTTCTTTACACTATTCTAAAAGTTTCAGCCTACATACACACACACAGACACATACATACACACACACACACAATTGAACATTCTTCAACTTCCCACAAACAAACAAATACCTACAACAATGAACAGAAGTTGCAGTTAATCAACCGGTAAGTTCATTTCTAATTATGTAGAAACAGGAAAATACCATGGCCTTTAATATTAACAATAAAAAAATCTATGTATTGTAAAGTGGCTAATTAAAGAATTATTGTTTAACTTGTTATTTATGTTACTCACCACATCCTGTACAAGGCTAATAAGTTCCATGAGTCGACGTCTCAGCTGCGACACCTCGTCTCGTATCTGGGTCACATGTTGGTCGTAAACCTCTTCCAAAGGCTTGAATGTGTGACCAGAGTGTGTGCCCCCCCACAGGGCACACTGGTGGCAGATACAACGGCGGCAAGTCCAACAGTACACTGTCAGGTTCTCTTGATGGATCGCACATCTAATAGTTGTATTACCACTTTTAGTCAATGAGAAAAAACTTAAAAAACTGCAACCCAAATATGGCAAATTGGGTATAATCTCTGTCATATTGATTTTGTTCATATAATTATTGCCTATGTGAGCCCCCAACTTTTTCTGTCCAAATAAATAAAAGTATAGTTACTTCACAATTTGAATGCATAAAAAAACAGCCTGTTCAGAAATTAAAATTTTGTTTTTAAAATTAATTCACTTTCACAGCTTTATTATTAATTAGCAGAGGGTAAGCATCACTAGTAGTTCTGAAATAGGAAGTTACCAGGTGTTACATCTTACAGCCTTAGTGAACATGTACAGATCAATCAATCTCTATCAGATTACTGTCCCATTGGAGTCTAATAAGACACTGGTTCCTGACAGAAAACCCCAATAACTTTTTCAGATCAACCCAGAGACCAACCTAGAGTTTTATGATCTGCAGGCCAGCTGGCTAGCAGTTATACCAACAAAACTAAACAACAGGTCTAAAAATTGTTGTATTGTTTTCAAAATGTCTTCTATGAAAAGATTACTTTTAGAGCTATCAATTCAGTTTAAGAGATTGTATACAATGGAATTAGTGCCATTTGATTAATTTTGATAAATAATGATTATTTCACACAAACAGTATAGGAGGATTTAAATATATGCTGTTTACCTGTCCCGAAAATTGTCTCTCTGATAAGCAGAGTTAGTTTGCTGCATAGTCTCAATTTGCTGAGTGACTTCCTCGACCCAGCGGCAGTTCACCAGCTCGTGGAGGTGCAGGGCGGCGCGGCAGTGGGGGCACTGCGACCGCTGCTCTGTGAGCCATCGCCGCACGCACGAGTAGCAACAGAGTTTCGAGCAGTGGGGGCACAGGTGCGCGTCCACCAGCTTCTCCATACAGATGAAGCACCGGAACACCTCCGCCAGCGTCTGGAAACCCCATAATCATCGATCCAATTCACACAATCACGGGTCAAGTTTAATTGTCAACGGAAAGTAGGCCAAATCGATTTACCTCGACGATCTGCTCCTCGCCATTTCCATTCCCTTTTTCTCCTCTCGTAGCCATGTTTAAGATTCACTTTCAGTATCAAGAGTAGGATATAATGTTCACCATAATTTGGTATATTTTTATAAACTTTTAAAACAGCAAAAGGACATGTTTCGCAATGCGAGCGTCAACAACGAGAAAAAATCGACTTCCGTGTTTCGAATCTCGATCGAAATCAAAATAAAAACAAAAAAATATGTTGCTAAGTTTTAGTTCAAAACTCCCGACAAAATATTCTCATTAAAATCATATAGATTTTTTTTTTTTTCAATTTTGATTGTTCATTACATTTTCCTAAACAAAATACCCCTCCTTAATTTTTAAATTAAAAATGTAGATCACCTTATTTTGAAAGAATAACTAATTAGCACGTAAGTACATACATATTATACCGCGTCCGCATGCTTGTGGCAAACGGCAAACGCCAAACCTCTACAAACGTTTGCCTTGAATTTGGGAATCATCCGCACGCTTGCGAGGGCGTTTGTATGTTCTGAACAGGCAAGCATGACGGACGTCGAACTTGTGTCGGCTTTATTATTTGGCTTAACGGCAGGATCTCCGAAAACAGCCTGTTTTGGATTCAATAGTAAACAATCAAATATTCATTGTTTTGATAGGTTAAAAATATATGTTGTAGATTAATACACGTTCTAATTTATTTTGCCGTTCAAAAGTCCATAATATTTTGAACTTCACTCGATGAAATAATATTCCGAAAACAGTGTAGTTTTCAATTGGGTTTCGGTTGTATGTGTAGTATATCAAAGTTAAACTAAAAAAAAAATTACAAAAAATAGGCAAAAGCTTCTAGAATAATATTTTGCCGTTAATTTTTCTCTAAAAAGCTTTCTTTTTTTTTAATCATGACTGGTTTACTTTCTTTATAACAAAGTGGCTCGGGCGCCTCATTTCAGTAGCTCGCAAGGTATCATCGAGGGAGGACGTATCGCTCTAGCTGGCTCACTGCGATCCCCGCTGATCAGACGAACTATTGGAGTATTATTTATTTGTGTTCACTTATCATAGATAATCAAAATAAAATTAGTGTGTAAATATTATTACCTATTATCTTCTAGTGTGTAAATCTTGTTATGTATTATTAAATCTGTAAATATTAATGTAAGTTAGGTACTCTTATAGTAAATTAATTAATTAAGAATATAATAAAGTGAAAATATGGGGACTAAAAATAAACAAAAGAACAAAATATCCAGATTTAAATTACGAAAGCTTAGACAAAATATAAGGTAAGTTTGATCCTTCTAATACAAATGTTGTACCTATTCTGTACCTTACCTACTTTATTTTTTTTAATTCTTGTGAATCTTTGGACAGACTTTCGAAATCGATCTGGACTCTCGAATTCCCTGCACTTGAGAACCATTGCCAAAATCAGAAAAAAGTGGCAGCCATTTTCTTTTTTCTCGTTATGGGACCAATTCCTTTCAAAATCGATATCTGGAGATCCCTGTGCTCATAAAGGAGAACCACTGCCAAAATAAAAAAAAGTGGCGGCCATTTTCTTTTTTCTCGTTATGGGACCGATTTCTTTCAAAATCAATATCTAGGGGTCCCTGTGCTCATAAAAGAGATAACCACTACCAAAATTAGAAAAAGTGGCGGCCATTTTCTTTTTTCTCGTTATGGGACCGATTTCTTTCAAAATCGATATCTGGGGATCCCTGTGCTCATAAAAGAGATAACCACTGCCAAAATTAGAAAAAGTGGCGGCCATTTTCTTTTTTTTCGTTATGGGACCGATTTCTTTCAAAATCGATATCTGGGGATCCCTGTGCTCATAAAAGAGATAACCACTGCCAAAATTAGAAAAAGTGGCGGCCATTTTCGTTTTTCTCGTTATGGGACCGATTTCTTTCAAAATCGATATCTGGGGATCCCTGTGCTCATAAAAGAGATAACCACTGCCAAAATTAGAAAAAGTTGCGGCCATTTTCTTTTTTCTCGTTATGGGACCGATTTCTTTCAAAATCGATATCTGGGGATCCCTGTGCTCATAAAAGAGATAACCACTGCCAAAATTAGAAAAAGTGGCGGCCATTTTCTTTTTTCTCGTTATGGGACCGACTTCTTTCAAAATCGATATCTGAGGATCCCTGTGCTCATAAAAGAGATAACCACTGCCAAAATTAGAAAAAGTGGCGGCCATTTTCTTTTTTCTCGTTATGGGACCGATTTCTTTCAAAATCGATATCTGGTGATCCCTGTGCTCATAAAAGAGAACCACTGCCAAAATCAAAAAAAGTGGCGGCCATTTTATTTTTTCTCGTTATGGGACCGATTTCTTTCAAAATCGATATCTGGGGATTCCTGTGTTTATAAAAGAGGTAACCACTGCCAGAATGGGAAAAAGTGACAGCCATTTTCTTTTTTCTCGTTAAGGGACCAATTTCTTTCAAAATTGATCCCTGTGCTCATTATAGAGGTAACCATTGTCAAAACTAGAAAAAGTGGTGGCCATTTTCTTTATTCTTGTTATGGAATTTATTTGTTACGTTCCCTTATTGGTTGAGCGAAGCAACGGCTGGATCGTCATGCTCGTGAACGGGTGTCACCAACGGGAATGTTTGTCTACTTTCTGGTTAGTACAGTAATGTGGAGCGGAGATATCGAATTTGAAAGAATTTTATCCAATAGTAAATAATGATAAGAACGCCTTTTTAATATTTGACTAATGTTTAACTATAGCAAAAAAAAATATTACTGCCACTTTTTCTAATTTTGGCAGTGTTTATCTCTTTTATGAGCACAGAGATTCCCAGATATCGATTTTGAAAGAAATCGGTCCCATAACGAGAAAAAAGAAAATGGCCACCACTTTTTCTAATTTTGGCCATGGTTACCTCATTTATGAACCTAAGGAACCCCAGATATCGATTTTGAAAGAAATTGGTCAATTAACGAGAAAAAAGAAAATGGCCGCCATTTTTTCTAATTTTGGCAGTGGTTACTTTTTTTACGAGCACAGGTATCCCCAGATATCGATTTTGAAATAAATTGGCCCCATAACGAGAAAAACGAAAATGACTGCAACTTTTTTTAATTTTGGCAGTGGTTACCTCTTTTATGAGCACAGGGATCCCCAGATATCGATTTTGAAAGAAGTCGGTCCCATAACGAGAAAAAAGAAAATGGCCGCCACTTTTTTTGATTTTGGCAGTAGTTATCTCTTTTATGAGCACAGGGATCCCCAGATATCGATTTTGAAAGAAATCGGTCCCATAACGAGAAAAAATAAAATGGCCGCCACTTTTTTTGATTTTGGCAGTGGTTCTCTTTTATGAGCACAGGGATCACCAGATATCGATTTTGAAAGAAATCGGTCCCATAACGAGAAAAAAGAAAATGGCCGCCACTTTTTCTAATTTTGGCAGTGGTTATCTCTTTTATGAGCACAGGGATCCTCAGATATCGATTTTGAAAGAAGTCGGTCCCATAACGAGAAAAAAGAAAATGGCCGCCACTTTTTTGATTTTGGCAGTGGTTATCTCTTTTATGAGCACAGGGATCCCCAGATATCGATTTTGAAAGAAGTCGGTCCCATAACGAGAAAAAAGAAAATGGCCGCCACTTTTTTTTATTTTGGCAGTAGTTATCTCTTTTATGAGCACAGGGATCCCCAGATATCGATTTTGAAAGAAATCGGTCCCATAACGAGAAAAAATAAAATGGCCGCCACTTTTTTTGATTTTGGCAGTGGTTCTCTTTTATGAGCACAGGGATCACCAGATATCGATTTTGAAAGAAATCGGTCCCATAACGAGAAAAAAGAAAATGGCCGCCACTTTTTCTAATTTTGGCAGTGGTTATCTCTTTTATGAGCACAGGGATCCTCAGATATCGATTTTGAAAGAAGTCAGTCCCATAACGAGAAAAAAGGAAATGGCCGCCACTTTTTTTGATTTTGGCAGTGGTTATCTCTTTTATGAGCACAGGGATCCCCAGATATCGATTTTGAAAGAAATCGGTCCCATAACGAGAAAAAAGAAAATGGCCGCCACTTTTTTTGATTTTGGCAGTGGTTCTCTTTTATGAGCACAGGGATCACCAGATATCGATTTTGAAAGAAATCGGTCCCATAACGAGAAAAAAGAAAATGGCCGCCACTTTTTCTAATTTTGGCAGTGGTTATCTCTTTTATGAGCACAGGGATCCCCAGATATCGATTTTGAAAGAAATCGGTCCCATAACGAGAAAAAATAAAATGGCCGCCACTTTTTTTGATTTTGGCAGTGGTTCTCTTTTATGAGCACAGGGATCACCAGATATCGATTTTGAAAGAAATCGGTCCCATAACGAGAAAAAAGAAAATGGCCGCCACTTTTTCTAATTTTGGCAGTGGTTATCTCTTTTATGAGCACAGGGATCCTCAGATATCGATTTTGAAAGAAGTCGGTCCCATAACGAGAAAAAAGAAAATGGCCGCCACTTTTTTGATTTTGGCAGTGGTTATCTCTTTTATGAGCACAGGGATCCCCAGATATCGATTTTGAAAGAAGTCGGTCCCATAACGAGAAAAAAGAAAATGGCCGCCACTTTTTTTTATTTTGGCAGTAGTTATCTCTTTTATGAGCACAGGGATCCCCAGATATCGATTTTGAAAGAAATCGGTCCCATAACGAGAAAAAATAAAATGGCCACCACTTTTTTTGATTTTGGCAGTGGTTCTCTTTTATGAGCACAGGGATCACCAGATATCGATTTTGAAAGAAATTGGTCCCATAACGAGAAAAAAGAAAATGGCCGCCACTTTTTCTAATTTTGGCAGTGGTTATCTCTTTTATGAGCACAGGGATCCTCAGATATCGATTTTGAAAGAAGTCAGTCCCATAACGAGAAAAAAGAAAATGGCCGCCACTTTTTTTGATTTTGGCAGTGGTTATCTCTTTTATGAGCACAGGGATCCCCAGATATCGATTTTGAAAGAAATCGGTCCCATAACGAGAAAAAAGAAAATGGCCGCCACTTTTTTTGATTTTGGCAGTGGTTCTCTTTTATGAGCACAGGGATCACCAGATATCGATTTTGAAAGAAATCGGTCCCATAACGAGAAAAAAGAAAATGGCCGCCACTTTTTCTAATTTTGGCAGTGGTTATCTCTTTTATGAGCACAGGGATCCCCAGATATCGATTTTGAAAGAAATCGGTCTAATAACAAAAAAAAAACTGAACAAAATATGTAGTAAGTAAAATATTAATCGAACTTACTTAATACCTTGTTTGAGCTTTAGCAGTTTAAAACTGCATGTTTTGTTCTTTCTTCAATATAAATATTTCATAAACCTTAGAACTGCCCTACTGTTAGGTATCATAAGGTTATTTAATCTATGACGTAAAATTTGCGCTGCGGCGGGGTTAGCGAGTTCATTTGACGAGCGCGAGCGAGACCTCACCGTGCGAGGAACGAAGTGGCTCTAAAATACCTACTGCGGCCGAAGATCGTGCCCTTAAGTTATTTTTACAAATGTTTTAAGCTCAGTATCGATCAATAATCCTACTAAAATGGAATATGGATGGATGGATGGATGGATAGATGGATGTTTGTTACTCTTTCAGCCACAACTAATGAACCGATTTGAATGAAATGTGGAATAGCGATAGCTCATACCTACATTTTAGCCCGGAAAATTAAGGACTTTTCGCGGGAATTAAAAAACCTTAATCCGCGAGGACGAAGTCGCGGACGTCATCTAGTTGATGGTAAAGCGTCCTCTAATTAAAATTTTCAAAACATATTTCATGTGCACAATTTGTCCAGTTACAGTTTTAGTATAATATTATAGATTAGTAGTAGTAGCTAGTAGTATGTTCGAAAACACTTGGTACCTACCTAGTTTATTTATTTGAATAAAAAAATATTCTACTCTATTCTAGTATGTACCTACTCAATAGATATTTTGTTTTTTTTCTTTATCAACCGATAGACGTCCACTGCTGGACTGTTTATTGCATGGACTTCCTCAGGCTTCGGTCTTGCGCCACCTGTACCCAGTGGCTCCCTGAGGGTCGCCTGATGGTGTCGGTCCACCTATTACCATACCATTATATACCATTTTCCGGTGCGGAGTCGCCACTTATTTTTATTAATATATAAAACTAATTAATTAATTAAATTATATAAACAAATCGTCTTCAAAAGTCTTCAGTCGACCAGTCATTCATTTTACGTTTTTACCCACTCACAAAATGAAGATTTCTAAAGGTGCGATACGTAAATCGTAATACAATAACACGTCTAATCGCCGCCAGTGCACAAACGAGACTGAGTGCGCGCAAACGTGTGGACGGAGACGCAAGCGCTTGCGGCAAATTCCCTTTGGTTTGCGATCAAAAGACCGACACTCGATGGATCGGCCACAAACGCTTGCAAGCCTAGGCAAACCATGGCAAACGCTCTATCCGCACGTTTGCGTTTGTGAAGGTTTGCCGAGGTTTGCCAAGCGTGCGGATGCAGCTTTACATAATATTATATAGTACCTAACGTTTTCGTAAAGGAAATTATTTAATATTTTACTCTTTAATGGGGAAAGATTTTTGCATTGTCAACTCTGCAAGTATTGATTTTTTTTAATGTCATAAAATCAAAGACAATCAAAGAGTGGTCTGTGGTAGAGTCATGTTAGAATACCTAGGTACCGTAGACAGAGTATATTACTCTGTCTACCTTCTCACTATCTTCTCTTCTTCGAGCAATTAACTGTGACCAAAATAGAAAAGATACCTACGTAGGAGGGAAGTTACGGAATGATATAAGCACGATATAAGATTCCTATTCTATGGGTCAATGTTACCCTCGAAATCGAGGTAACTTTAAGAATCTTGTTATTTATAAAACTTTTTGTCCTGTAAATATTTTGTTTAGATGTTTTAAAAGGCCTTCAGCAGGAAACGTAATATAACGTTATTCCGTTGTTTCCCGCAAAGTAAAAGTCTGTGCCGCAACCACAAGCCGCAACATTACTATTTACCACGATTTGTTATCTTTGGTTATCTGTGACGTAACTAATGAACGACGTCCTTCAGTTTTCAGGGGTTACCTAAATAACCTAAAGTTATTTTAATTTTTCAATTTTCCAAGCATTTTCCTCACAAAAATATTTCTGGTTTGATAAATGTTAACGATTAATCATGTTTCCTATGTAAGTTGATTGACTTTACAGCAACTAATTAAGTTTGTGTTTAGGTTTCGTATCTACTTGTATTGTTATCTTGTTTTGCAATTTTTGAGTCCTGTTTTGCAGCGTAGTTTGCTGAAATATTCTTGCCGTAGTATTTTCTCAACAGTCTTGATATTATCTACTAAACCTTGTACTGAATATGTCTTAATTATTGCATAAAGTTAATATACAAATTGTAAACACTGTCTATGCTTCGGAAGCTTTAGTGTGAAAGACTTATTTACACACAGTACATATACAAGTAATTCTCCCAAAACATACAGTTTTCTTAACATATGCTGTGTGAAGGTAATTAGCAATTAAAAGAGCTTGCCGTGCGGGTTGGTGAGTCTAGTCTTGGCCTAGTCCATAACAGATTCATAGTCACTGCCTTAGTTCTAAGGAATCACCCGTTTATCACTACATGGGGGATGTATTCAAGAGGAAACTCCATTGGACGCAAGTGGTCAGAATGCCTCAATATGGTTTTGCTCTACTGTAGGTGGTCAATTATAATATCAGTATTTTCTAAGTAAAAAATAAAGCTTGGAATTGCCTGAATAAGATTCAAATCTGCACTAATTGATAAGAAACCACAAGGAATTACTGTTTTGTCATCGTGGATTGTTTTCTGATATTTAACTCAAGAGGACTTTGTCTAGTGATAATAATCAAACTTTGGGTGTGCTAGAGGAAACTTTTAATTATATTTTCTAATTTTTATTTCAGAATGTGGACATAATCAAATCACTTGTGTAATTGCTAAATATGTCCTATCTAAAGGTGCTTCACTGTACTCTGTGCATCAAGCAAGGAGCTTTTAACCTTTCTAATAAATCAGTGCTGTTAAAAATTGGTGTAAGTGTTAAATTTTTCTTTACCTTATTTAAATCACAGCTGTGAAAAGGCAACACAGACAGCAAAACCTATATAACATACACATTTACAGATTTTTTTTTCATTTTATTCACTTTGTTGCACAAAAAAGTACAAAAAGCTGTCTCAATGCTAGAGCATTTTCTACCAAGAAAAAACGTGTGCAAGAATATAAGTGTAAAAATAGAATATTATATATGATCAAACGAACTTGCAAAGTGAAGTTCGATCGATATTATATGAGTACGCTTCATTCGAAGATATAAAAAATATGTTATAAGTATAAGATATACTTAAATATATTATATATTATTATATATAATATTTATATATATTTAAGTATATCTTCAACAACAACATAACAATTTTGACAAGGATATAACTCCAAACTTAAGTTTTTAATTCACATTTTGTATTTAATTAATAATAATTATGTTTTTGTTTTTGTAGAATAAAATACCAATACAGCATCTAATAAAAATTTCCACATCATGCCACCTGAATAGTAATTTACCATTGACATCCCAAACCACGGCGACCAAGGCAAAAAGTAAAAAGGTACCAGAAGACCCCAGAGTATGGAAGGAGACTCCTACGCATGACATAAAAAATAACTTAGTTCAGTATTGCATGATGTTGTCAAAGTTCAGGCTGACATGTAAGTTATTTTTGACAATCTATAACGTGTTGAAGGTGAATTACCCATTTTTCAAAAATAGATTTTTGAATGAAATCTATTATATAAAAATAAGTCGGGTTTTCCTTCCTGACGCTATAACTCCAGAACGCACGAACCGATTTCCACGGTTTTGCATTCGTTGGAAAGGTCTCGGGCTCCGTAAGGTTTATAGCAAAGAAAATTCAGGAAAAATTTCAACAATTTAAGAACGCGGACGAAGTCGCGGGCGTCCGCTAGTTAATTATATATACACATTGTAAATGTAGGGTGGCACTAAAACCAACTATGTATCAGTAAGCCAAAGATGCCGTCAAGTTGCTTTAGCTGACAACTGTAAACAAATTAACCACAGTTTCTCTCAGAAAGATGTAAACAACACTAAGCCCTGTGATTTGTTTACTTTTAAAAACCGCTAAGAAAAAATCCTACTAATAAATGTGAAAGTTTATGAGCAGGAATGGATGTTTGTTACTCTTTCGCGCAAAAACTGGATAGATTTTGATGAAACATCACGGTGTAATACATTAATACATCAGAATATAGGTATTATTATATAGGTTGTATTTTATTAGAATCACAAACTCTAGTCCTCTTGAAGTTGCAGGCATCAGACGAATGGGGAGCTCAGTTTATGTACTTACATAGCTACATCAAAATGAGCAAGTATATCACTATTTCAGCCCTAGTAGTGATGACGTCAATGGCTGGGTACGCCCTAGCGCCCGCGCCATTCGACTGGGCCACGTTCGCGATGTGCTCGGTGGGCACCGGCCTGGTCAGTGCGGCGGCCAACTCCGTCAACCAGTATCACGAGATGCCATTCGATGCCCAGATGTCGAGGACTAAGAACAGGGTGCTAGTCAAAGGGTTACTGGAGTGAGTACATTATAATATCTATATTCTATACCCTATCAGTATACAGTATCTTTATATTTATGTGTATTACATAATTATATTTAAAAAAATATCTTTACTTTGCCATAAACACTATTTCTACTAAACTTAAAATACTAAAAATATAGAAATGTGAATTTTTGAAACTTAATTTAAAAGCACAGTAATACTTCCTATTCATATTAAACGGTATTTTAATCGTACAGTACTAAAATACTAGGAATCTTAATGTACTAGCGGTTTCCTTCTTAACTGCCAAAGGAAGTCTAATTTTAATGAGAGATAACTTCATTAAACATTTTGAACATTAAAGTTCATTGTTTAAGTTTCACACTTTTTAACGGTGAATTGGTATAGTTCTTGTAATTCACGAAGGCAAGTGCCTCTTTACGTCTTGTACATGCACATTGCGTATGTATGCGTGCCTGTCAGGAGCCTAGGTGGGAACGGTCAGGCGTGAGCAAGCTCTCGATCACACTTACACAAATACAACACATACACAACCATGAGCCACGTGCCCTCGTGAAATGAAAGAACTACAATTGTAAAGTCATCCTTAGATTTTTACGAAAGTAAGTAAGTAAGTAAGTACTGATCTATTTCAGGCCCACTCACGCTATAGGATTCGCAGCTGCAACAAGTATAACTGGGCTCAGTATACTTTACTTTGGCGTGAACCCGATCACCGCTGCGTTGGGTGCCGGCAACCTCATTCTGTATACGTCCATATACACGCCTTTAAAGAGATTATCTATCCTTAACACCTGGCTGGGATCTATTGGTAATTATTTATATGCAGCTTTTGTAGATTTTTCAAAAGTTTAACCCTCTAATAAAACTAGTGTGTTTATTTGTATCAATGTTACTTCAACTCTAGAATTGACTTTTAAATTACTCAGTGTGACGATCGCAATGCCCTCTGATTGCCTGCTATTGGTTAAAATGCATTGGTGCAGTAAAAGCATCATATATTCAGTCAATCAAAGGTGATTGCGATTGTTATACTTTAGCAATAAGTTTTAGACAATCCAACAGCTGATTTTCGTGAACCAATGACAGCTGTTACAGTATTTTTTTTATTTATTGAGGTATGCCAACAGCGAGTACACAAAATTAATAATTGCCAAAATTGTAAAAACAGCATAATATAAATACATTACATATAGCTTTTTGCCCATTTTCGCTAACATTCCCTAACTTTTACGGGCTTCTAAACTTAGGTGACGTGACGCTTTCTATCAATTTTGTTTTCACAAACCTTTAAGGAACTAAACGTGGAAATAGCATTGAGTAAGGGGCTGCCTAGGTAAAGGTACTCTTAGGGGATGATTTAGGTGTGGTTGGTGAAAACGAACATTAGTTTCCCAGCTACTATCAAGTATAGTTACCGGCAAACTTCTTGAGTAAATGACCTTGACAAGCGAATTTGAGGTCTCATTTGAGGCAAGTAAGCGGGGTGTATAGTATCGAACGCGTGATTGGAACCTTTGCTTCCCGCGCCGTGTCCAAATGCGCCAATCTTGCGCCAACTTACCCCCACTACGTCACCTTATGCTCAATACCTCGCTCGGTACAAGATAGGCGCTGAGCATATGGTGGGGGAGGGAGTAACACGGCGTTTGTCGCAGTGGGCGCGATCCCGCCGCTGATGGGCTGGGCGGGCTGCGCGGGCGGCGTGTCGGCGGGCGCGCTCGTGCTCAGCGCGCTGCTGTACAGCTGGCAGTTCCCGCACTTCAACGCGCTGTCGTGGAACCTGCGCCCCGACTACTCGCGCGCCGGCTACCGCATGATGGCCGTCACCGACCCCGGTGAGTGATGCGCGTCGTTTGAACGATGTCACGTGGCCGTTCAGGCTAATTTAATTATCAAATATATAGCATAAGCAACATCGAAGTGTTCACGTACAAAACGCGCACAGTTCTATACAAAAATAGCCGTGCACGCACCCGTACATGTACGTGAACATACGCTAAGGGTCACTGAATAGGTGATGGGCATAGCTTATCGAGCTATGTCGCGAAAAAGGAAGTGGCGTCGACTGAACGACCTTCACACCAAACGCCTTAACAAAAATACCCAGCCAAGGACCTCTTTCTTCTAAACATAATATTATCATTATCAAGTCATATCATCGGGTCAGTTTCAATGTGCACTGTACAATAGGATTTTCAAAACAAAATTTAGCTTCACCAGCCATTTTCGTCCCCTTTAGTCGAACCCCCGTTGACGGACTCGTTAAGGAGTATCAGACATTATTGGCATTAATGCAAAAAGAATAAGTACCATAAATTCAGCCAAACTGCACCACAATCGAGACTGTAGCACTTTGATGCAGCTTTTGCGCAAAAGACCAGCGGATTTTGATCAAAAAACTTATTTCATCACCTTGGACATTACATTTCCAGCGTTATGCCGGCGCGTGGCACTGAGGCACACCGGAATCATCACGGCGACGTGCCTCGCCTCGCCCTACCTCGAGGTGACCAACGTATGGTTCGCGCTGGAATCCCTGCCACTCAATATTTATTTTATGTACTTAGGTAAGTAACGTACTCACTACATAATAAAATTTATTTTATTTAGGTCGAATTCTGTTGGACATAACCATTAAACTAAATTATCAGGTCTTAATCGCTGCTTATCCCTTTGATAAAAAAAAGAAAAAGACTCACAGAACTGTCAGTTTAATTTAGAGACTGATAGCTCTATAGTCTGATTTTTAATTGCGTGGAATTCTGACGTATTTTAATGTTACCAGAGATTAAAAAAATCCCACAAAAAAGATAATAAATTGAAACTTATACAAATAAAAATCAATGGCCGCACATAGATTTATGACAAATGCCTGACAGATAGTTTGGGGTAAAATCGAACTACAGATGGTAATACTGTTTTTCATGACAACTGTCAGAATTCCACCGAATTAAAAATCAGACTATAGAAGGATCGATTGATTATTATTATTATTATCCTATTAATCCTATTATTATTTATCCTATTAATATTATAAATGCGAAAGTTTTGATCTGTTTGTTACTCAATCTCGCCCCAACGACTGAATTGGCTGAAATTTGGCGCAGAAATAGATTATAGTCTGGTAACACATAGGCTACTTTTAACTCGGGAATTAAGCTAGTTCCCGCGGGAATAAAAAACCCACGCAAACGAAGTCGCGGGCATATCTAGTATTACATATTTAAGTAATAATTATTTGTTCAGCTTGGGAGTTCTACAAGAAATCGGACAGTGCCAGTTCGCGGAAGCTCTTTAGGTTCTCTCTGATACACCTGCCCGCGCTCATGTTCCTCATGCTGGTCAACAAGAAGTACTGGAGTTCCAGCGACACTCAAGAACAGGACGCCGTGAAACCGCAAGATATCAAACTCACGGAGACTAAGAGAATTACAGTACTGCCGCGGGGCCCAGTGGTCGCAGCGCAAGACAGTGGGCTTCACAAATGAAGGTGTAAAAGTCAATAGGTTCAGTAAGGGTCTCAGTAACGTTGATAGATTTCGTGTATAACATAACAGCAGAGAAAAATAGATCTAGCTACCTTGTTTTAAGGTTCAAGTTCGTTCGTACGCTATAGCGAACGCCCAAGCGAAATTTTTGCAAAACAAAAATCGTTAGTTCTGCAAATACGACTTTAAAATAAAAGCTCTTAGGTCCATTTTGCTCTGACGTTTCGTTGATCGAAATCTATTGACGTCGCGCGAGAGAAATAAATTCATACTAACCATACTGTGACGTGGTGTTGGGAGTGTCCATCTACCAGTTGGAACGGGCTGCAAGCGTCAGCGCGGCACGACAAGACTAATGTGCAGCATAAAATGTATGAAGATTGCCTTATACGACATGATTGTCGTTAGTTTGCACCCTTTAATAATACGACAAGAGGCGCTCACAACGCATTATTTATTACTTTAAATGTGAATTTTGTGGTGAGTGGCTTCGGTCATGGCTACCATCTGCCGAATCATGACACTGAAGCAAGCACAGAAGCACCGACTCGCAACTGTTTCTGCTCATTCATTCGCATTTACAGTATTAGATGTCTCTTGCGGCCGTATGTTACCTTAATAACGTTACTAAGAAGTAGATAATTTTAGTATTCCTTTATTTCTGTAAATAATGTACAAATTGTACAATGTATTTTTTGTGATGTTATTTATAGTTTGTGTAAGATAAAAAATCACGCTTATGCAAATATTGTTAAGAATTTAAGTTATATTTTTGAAATTCGATTAGTTCCTTGTTGAGGTAAATAAAATAGACAAATAATAAATCCTTATATTTATTTTGTTTTTCTTGGTATAATTTAAATTATTACAATCACTGTTGGAATTTTTGTGATGAAACGCCACAGCAACCTCCAAAAACGTAATTATTTTTAAACGTTTTTTTCTATATATAAAAGGAAATTAAAATTTCACAAAAACACATTGGTGCTGATTTGGTTACACAAAACTCCTGAACTAAATTAAGTTTAACCATAGTACCATTCAATGTTAAACATATATTTAATTTAGAGATTTTGCATAATAGGACCCGCACCAATATGTTTTTCATTATTATGCTGATCATATTTTTAAGGAATTCTCCGGTACCTATTTGGTTACATGCAAAACTCTAAGTATGAATTGACTCGTCAGAACTAGTATAATATTCTATGTTATCGCAAGAAAAAATACTAAATCCTTTTGAAATGAAAAAGCAAGACTTAAAAATTTATTAAAATAAATCACACATACAATATAGATTTGCCATCTATATTTTATCTGACTGAATTTGAAATTAACCTATATCGTTATGATTATTATTAAAAATAAAAAGTAACATAATCCAATACAAATTGTCTGTTTTGGATTAGCTAAAGGCTGATAGAGCTTTCACAAGCAGATAAAGAACATCAAGAGTTTTAACAATCTTAATTAGTCACAGTCATAACCTATTCTACACTGACAGGTCTGCCAAAGGAGTCAATTATCATATACAAACAATTATACAAATGCTATAGAGGCACATGTTCAAAGTCATCCCTTCGCATATAAAAGGGTAAAATTCTCTTCACAGGGAACATTGTGAAATTATAATTTTAGTTTAGAGATTCGCGTGCAACCGAATTGGTACCGTAAGAGTTTTGTATTGAATAGATACAGTGGCGATTCATCGAAGTTATATACTACATACAAATACATTCAGACCTGGTTTTGAACACGACAATGCATGCAGGTGGATACCGACAGCTAAATATTAAATGTGTAAGGACGCCTGTCCATTGAAGCGGAGCCGAGTAATGTGTTCGGTGGACCAATGATATCAATGAGAGATGACGTGATCTAATCATTGACGTGATTGGTCATTCAAATACATCTCCGCTCCCCTTCAATGGACAGGCACCTGAAAGGCTGTGCGCTGCGGTGTCGCTGCGGCGCCGCTGGGGTGTGCCAAGTGTCACTTGTCACTTGCGATGCCCCAACATCCGTGTGGCATAGAATCGAACAAAACTGCGGCGCCGTAACGCACAATGTGGCACCGCTCTAACTAACATTATTAGCTCACTGCAACAACTTGGGACACTTGGATCCACATGATTTGTGTGAAATTTTGTTTGTTTTCTTTACGGTGGCTTATTTCCTGAAACAAATAATAAATTGATTATCTGCTGGAATTAAAAACTTTAATCTACGCAGACAATGTCTCGGACATAAGTAAGTATAGACAGAGACTAATAACTCTACATAAATCAAATTACGCTAAAAGTTATCCTAGATAGATAGGCCACGAGCCCTTGTGAAATGAAAGAACTATAAGTAACAAATTGCTTTGGGCCCAAGATCCATATAAAGTTGCCCATTCTTCGCTCGGGAGGACATAGAGCTGCTTACTTGGACTTCTTAGCGGAGCGGTCGCGGTCGCGGCTCTCTTCGCGCGACCGCTTCTGCGACTTGTCGGAGTGTTTCTTGTGCTCGCCGTTGGACTTGTTGTGAGACGACTTGCTGCGGTCGCGGTCGTGGTTCGACGACTTATGGTGCTTGTCGCGGTTCTTCGAAGGACTGCAACAATTTAGAATGTTGTATAAACTGGAGAACATGTGGGTGTGTGTCTGAACTGGCGATTCAAAAAAACTTGAAAAAGTTACCCTATTTTTTACCTTTTTTTTTTTGAAGATCTTAATTTATATATTCTAGGTATCTTTTCATGGTAAGTTTCTGAACCTTACGTGTTGTAGATTACATAAATAAATAATCTTTCATTTATTCGATCGATTCGATCTCTAGTGGTTGGAGCTAGAGCTCTTGTGGTTGCACCTAGAACTCTTATGGTTGGAACTAGAGCGCTTGCGGTGAAGCTGTGCTCGTGGTTGCAATTTACTATTGGAGGGCCTCTTATAGCTGCAGCTATTGTGGTTGTAGCTAGAGCTCTTATGGTTAGAACTAGAACTCTTGTGGTCAGAGCTATAACTTTTGCTTTGGCACCTAGAGCTCTTGCGATGGGAGTTTGATTATTGAAGCTGAAGCACTCATCGTACTTGCACTTGTACAAAAAAAAAATATGCATCAAATTGAGAAACTCCTCCTTTTTTGTCCATCAGTTGAAAACAATCGCAATCTCACCTGCTACTACTGTGTTTGGAGGGGCTCTTGTGGCTCGAGCTCTTGTGATTGGAGCTCGAACTCTTGTGGTTAGAGCTGGAGCTCTTATGGTTGGAGCTGGAGCTCTTGTGGTTTGAGCTCTTGCTCTTCTTGCGGTCCTCGTCGTTGTCGTAGGAGCGTCTCGGGTCGCGGCCGCCCTTGCGCTTGCGGTCGAAGTCGGTCTCGCGGTCGTAGATGCGCTCCTTCTTGTCCTCCTCGGCCGCCTCGCGCTCCAAGTCGGACCAGTCCTTGCCGGATTCCTCATCTTCCTCTGAAATCATATTAACGTAGATAACACTTAGTAAATATCATCATCATCAGCACCCCTTCAACGAAACACTTTAATTTCACCCTCACCACCTGGGTGCCTGGAGCACTTCGACCATTTGTTGCTCCAATCGTTTTTCCACGTACTACCAAATTGTGGAATCATCTCCCTTCGACAGTGTTCCCATTTAATTTCAATATGGGGTTATTCAAGGGGTGAACCAATAAGTTCTTGAAAAGCCGGCAACGCATTACAAGTACCGGCGGTACAAGTGCTATGGTACGAAATAGGATCCTATAAATAGTGTAGTGTAATATGGGCCTTGGACATTCACAAGTCTAGAGGAAGTGCACGTGCTCTCACCCTCGCTCTCACCGGAGCCATCGGACACGTCGGACGCCTCCGAGTCGTATTCGGAGTCGTCCTCCGACTCTTCCTCGGACTCCGCGTCAGTCGGCTCGTACGCGTCGTCCTCTTCCTCAGACTCCTCCTCCTGCAAACAACTATAACTTCTCAAAAAGGAGTAAAAGAAAATAGAGGTTTTCGGTCTCGTGGGAGGCTTTGGCCGCGGCTAGTTACCACCCTACAGTCAAAGACGTGCCGCTAAGCGATTTAGCGTTCCGGCACGATGGCGTGTAGAAACCTATTAGCAGTATGGATTGAATTAACACTGCTATACCCCTTCCAAGTTAGCCCGCTACCATCTTAGACTGCATCGTCACTTACCATCAGGTGAGATCTCAGTCATGAGCTATCTTGTCATCAAATTAAAAAAAAAAAGGTAGGAAAGTAGATGAAAAAAGGCCACTATAGCTAATTTATCTCAAAACTAGCAACTTAAGACATTTGACAACTTTTAGTGTATGACTTGATTCTTTGCATGGATAAAAATATTATCCCTACTAATATTATGTGAAACTGTGTTTGTTCTTCAATCATGCCGCAACATAGCAATGGATCAGCACGACTTTTTGCATGGGTACAGTTGTGGACCTGGAGTGGAACAGGCAGACATTTTTACTGGAAAATCAAAGATTAAAATACTAGATTTTAAAAACTAAATTCACGCGGACCAAGTCATGGGCATCAGCTTGTAAATAATGATTATAATATGTCCAACCTGACGTTCGTTTTCGGCGTCAGACTCCGGGTCCAAGAAGGACCATCCACCGTTGTCGAAGAAGCCCTCAATGTCATCTGTGATTGTCTTCATAACTTTCGTCCAGTTCAACGACTGTATGCCCTCCGAATATCGAATATCGCAGGAGCTGCAAAAGGAATTATCATTTAGGTGAGAAACAGATTTAGGATGAAATTCAATTTTTCCGAAACGTTGGTAAGCTACTACAGCCTCAAAAAAAAACGGATACTTTAGCCTAGTTGTTCATACTTTGGGCTCCTGTATAGAGGGGCACGGGGTTTGACCCAAGGCAAGAAACTCTGACTTTTCAAGTTATGAGCACTTTAAGCAATTAAATATTGCATGCTTCAACAAAGGACAACATTGTGAGGAAACCTGCACACTCTCTGAAAGCTCTCCATAATGTTCTTAAAGATGTGTGAAATCTGCCAATCTACACTTGTACAATTGACCAGCATGGTAGACTATGGCACAAGCCAATGTGGCTTTTGTACCTTTTGCTTCAATTTAAACTTTTTTTTCTCTATTATATGTTGTTAGAGTCAGACATTCTATGAAAACTTCAAATATCTACTATCTACCGATTACGGTTCATGATACAGCCTACTGACTGACAGACAGACGAAGACTTAGTAATATAGTGTTCTGTTGGCGATCTTTGGTTATGGAACCCTAAAAATCACTCACTTCAGCCATTCCTTGACGTGGTCCAGCATATTCATGGGCACAGCATTGACCATGGCCACCTTCTTGGCGTAGTCCTTGAACACGAAAACCATGTCGAAGTTCTTGAGGTGGAACTGCACTCTCTCGAAATGTACCAACTCCACATCCTCGAGGGCTATGACGAAGGGAGGCCACTCTGTTAAGTTGACGAGCGCTCCAGACGTGGGTTGGAGGAGGACTGTGCTTCGGAATGGTGCTCCGGGGAAACCAAGCTCTCTGTGGGAATAATAGAGCATTAAACTTTCAAGAGGAGCTGTCAATAGAAACAATTTGAGGAGGTCTTTGCCAAAAGGCACACAGACTAGTAGAAAAACAGGAAAAAAAGTATTGTTTAAATCATGTACTATTTTGTTCGACAGTGGCTTAATAAATAAATAACCTTTAAGCTTTTAGTGACTGTATGTATAATATGTAACTGTATGTATAATATGTAACTGAAAGCATGGCAAGCCTGTACCCAGCGCCTCAGTACACAAACACTATGCTTCCCGGTGTGGGCTCGTCATTTCAGCCCCATAGGACCCCAATGAGCACTTTGAGCGTTGTACCCCGTTCATTCCACTTCATTTACCCGACTCACTGACCTATTGACCTATGATGGTAACTTTGGTTCACCCATGGATCTCCTCATTTGTGACTTGATCTCGCAGGTATACGGCGGTATATCAAGAATATTGAAAATAAAACTTAAGCCATCGCCACAACAAAATTTTTCTACACATTTACTCGTAATCTCTATGGAGATTCACGAGTAAATGTGTAGACAAAATTTTCTCGTGACGCGCATGTTAGCCTAACAGGATTTTAGAAGGAAAGAACAGAAAGGACACACCTGAAGGGCGTATCAAACTCCACCTCCTGCTTTGTCATGTTCTCGACTCGCTCGCAGAAGCTCTTGAAGGCGACCTTCAGCTTGTGGCGCAGCTCGCGCTCGCTCTGCTCGGCCGCGAGGTCGTCGCGGTCGTGCATGTGCTGGTGCTTGCCCAAGTCTGTCGTGATCTCGCCCACTTCTGTGTAGAACTGAACATCCACGTGCTTCTTTTTGCCTTAAATATTTATTTATTTATTACAAGATAGGCTTGACGATAAGGTGTAAGGTGGAGCGCGCTTAACAGACTTGTCAACTCACCAAACATAATCGCGTGTTTCAAATGAAAATGCAACAGTATAATCATCTCGCCGTCACAAGGTTGAAAAAATGCATTTTTGATATTATTATACAGAATGTCCACTTTGTCACCCCTGACTGAGGTGAACCTAAATCCGTTTGTATGCGCTTCCAGAGACCCGCTCATTCTCTTTGTGACTATGTTGGGTCGTATGTACAGATCCTTAAGCTTAGGGTTGCCTTTGCTCTGCGATAGGACTAATGTGTCTTGTTTGACCAGATCTTCCTTCTCTCTTTCCTCCGCTTCCCGTGTTTTGAACTTTTTCTGAACTTCCTTTATAAGTCTGAAGCCAGTGTTTAGGTTTGAGGAGGGAGGTGATATTTCACCGGGCTCTTTTGTGTTTGTACTTCGATATGTTCTGTGAAGGGATAAACATTATAGGGTACATTGCATGTACAAAATTTAAGTCTTCTTGGTGCTGGTAATTTTGTAAATAATTTGTGGTTAACATAAAAATAGAAATATAATAATAACTAAAATGAGTACTTAGTAAGACATGTTTGTTTAATTAAAAAATAGGATGACTCCGAACATGACTAATATTCCGGTCTCCCCAACAATTATTAATAAGCGTAAATGTACTAGGAGTGGATACGATAATAAGGCAACAGGTCTATCGATTGATATAAGCACGGGAATATTAGTCGCGTCCTGTAGTCTAAGCACGAACATTTTAACTTTCGAATAGTAAAGGTAAAGTAGTAAAGTTAACGCCAGCAAGAACTTTTGTATGAAAATGATCCTTTAACTTTACCTGAACTATTCGAAAGTTAAAATTTTCGTGCTTAGGCTACTGGAGACGTGATTCATGAATTAAATAAAATTAAAAAAGTCGACTGTCCCATAGAACAAAGTCTCATCTGCTAAATTCATAACTTGAGATTTGAGCCTTAGAAATTTTAGTTTTAAGGCTCAAATTTCAAGTTGTGAATTCAGCAGATGTGACTTTGTTCTACGGAACAGTCGAAGTGTTAATATTATCATAACATGGTGAGACGTGAAGGGAAAGTTTCTGATTCCAAAGTGAACTTACACTTCTTTGACGAAGGTGGCGTCAGGTTGTGCGTAGTTCCCGCCCTCGTTGCGGCCCATGGTCGCGCCGGGGTGGAAGAAGTTGATCCTGAGGTACGTGTAGTCGCCCTCCACGGACTGAGATATGTTCTTAATCGTAGATATATGGAATGGTACTGGGATACCGAATATCGGCAGAATTACTGTTTCGTATTTACGATCTGGAACATTACGAGCAGAAAGTTAGCCAGTTTAATAAGGTTTGTTTTGTAATGGGGAGTTTTAGAACACCAGAGTGTTAGTTCCCTCTTATTCTTCTTAGTAGATCTTTGCAATAACTTAGAAACTTAATTGCGATCTAACTTGGTGTTAATTTGTTAATATATTATACAAATCTATGATGTAGATGAAGGTGGGCTATCCTGGGAAACGGATAGCGTGATCTTGGCCACATAGTACCCGAAGTACCCAAAGCTTTTAGTCTATTTTTCGTTAGCTTTCTTACAGTAAACAAATTGTAGAAAACATTTCAGAGACACATGTAACGAACGGATGAACAGCGCCCGGCGCGCTTACGATGTTCTTAAGTTTGGTTTTCCACACATATCACGGTTTCATGGTCTGTACGATATGATTGTTCAGCGTGCTTATTGCTTTTCTATGGCTTTTCTACAAGAAAAACTTGTGTTTGTGACAGCTAAGGAAAAACTGTAAGTGTTAATCAATTACTGTTGCACAATCATTATTTTTAAATAAACTTACCCACATACAACTTTAACTCTTTCACTTCATTCTCCCTGGGCATCTGACTGACGCTTTTATACGAAACTGTGCTTTTCCTTATTTTCTCGCCCTCTTTGCCGCTCGACTGTTTAGCTAGCCTCTCTTTGGCCTTTTCATTCAATGCTATAGCGAGCTCCCTCTGATGTTCCTTGCGTTTCTCTTCCGAGGAATGTTCTGTGCGGAGCTTGGATTCGATAACGGCAGTTCTTTTGCCCCGGCCTAAAACGTTCATAGAGCATTATAAAATTTTTTATTAATAAGAGTCTGCCATAAGCTTGAATGACTTAATTTTGCTTTGAAAAAATACATGTCCCAACAAAAATAGGAGTTAACTGCCTTCTTAGGCTGAAAAATTTTCATCAAATGTATTGCAATAAAAATCATGCAAATTCTTTAGAAAGATTGGCGAATAAACATGCATAAGAGCGATGGCACACGGCTCGGCGCAACGTATTATAGAATACATACTGTTTACTTGAAAAAGATAAAAACCGAAGAGAATAGAAATGCATAGAAGTCGAATAAAGCCACCGCCTATACTTTTTACCCAACTTAGTTGCTATAACTTGATACCCAAGTTATAGCAAGTTTTAAAAACGGAACGCCCCCAAACACGACAGTAGGTACAATACAATATACATGTTGCTGGATAAGGATTTTTTCACGACGCATTGCGACGCTACCTCGTATATTGTACCTACTAAGGATTATTCTACGAAACACACACCACAGCAACTGCAAAGAAGCAAGGCGGTGACGTCACATTGCACCTTGTGCCATCGCCCTTAAATTTTAAAAAGAAATGAAACTCACCTCCATTTTCTATCCATCCACGATTTCATGGAAGGAAATAAAAATCATATTAACATTATACACAATGAAGTTAATACAGCCTCGAAATATTTACAAATATGTACCAAGTAAATGAAGTTTAGTAATTGAATATTAAATGTGAAATTAAAAATAATTGTTTTATATTGCATAATTAAAGCTAAATAGTTTTAATTATGCAATTTAAAACAATTATTTTACAAACATCAAACTAACATAACAGGTTTTATATCTATAATAAAGAACACAATATACAGACAAAAGAGTGGAATTCATGTTTAAAATATTTTTAAATACATTTCAAAAATTGCGGTACCGGCGGAGATCGAACCCTCATCTCTCGGGAATCGCGCCCCGAGTGGGTTGACTTTACACTACAGCATCGCGGTTTAATTACTTTTCAGTGAATATTAGCCAAGCTGAACTTATACTCTCCTCTCCCCTCCAAATAAGCGAAAAGCTTGTGCTAGAAGTGGGTTCGACAATAGTGCAACGGTTGGGGTTCGTGAAGTTGCAGATTCAAATCCCAAACACAAGGTCAGGCCAAAAAATTAAATGGATTTTTCTTTCAGACCTTAGTAGCAGCCCAGAGTTGGGAAGTTGAAGCTGTGTAAACACCCTTAGAGCTTCTAACACATCGGTCCTATTCGATTTCTCGGTTGTGTCTAGGAATGACAACGAAAGTGAGGGAATAGAGAGAGCATTTATGATTGCAACTACTCTTTATGCTCTTTAAATCTTGTGCATACTTGGATAATCAAGGTCAAAGTTAGTCTAGTCATATTGTAATCCACTCAGGAGAGTCTTGGTGCTAATTAAGTCGTACACAAACTCTTAACTTATCTAAATGTAATCCTATTCTTTTCCACAGAGAATGTTATAAGAAGCATAATACTATTTTTAGTACCCATCAATTTAGTTACGAGATTGTGTACAACAGAATTAGTATCATCACCATACTTACCGAGGATCTCAGTCTTATTTTCCTTTTCCTCCTCCTCGTCTTCATCATCATCCTTGAGGAAGATGCCGATGTTCTTTATCTTCTTCTTAGACTGTGTGAGAAGAGAGGCTGGTTGCTCCTCATTGACCAACACTGTGTCACCGATAAATAGAGCATACGTCTGCAACATGGATAAAGTATCTATGGATTATGCATAAAAATGGCAGCTTCAGAGTGAAAGAGATGCAGTTATACGACAGTGTAAGAGTATAGATGAGACAAGTAACTCTTCTGCATATTAGTATGGAGGATATACATATGTCTGCATTAATTTAGGTCTACTAGTACTATAAATACGATATTGTACGTTAATTGGTTTGTTCTTCAATCACACAGCAACAGAGCACCGGATCAACGTGACATCTTGCATGGGCATTGTTGAGAACCTGAAGTGATATTGGCTACCTTTTATCTCAATTAGATTCTTTAATTTATAATTTATAACAAAGGGTTCCTGCAGATTTTTTGAAAACACCTACCCCATAGTCTTTATAATCAAAATACCTCTTCCCTTAGCCCGATACCATCTTAGACTGCATTGTAATTTACCATCAGGTGAGATCGCAGTCATGGACTAACTTGTCATCGAATTTAAAAAAAATTGTATATGTCACTGTCCTTTTTACAGCCTGCCCAAGAAAGAGTATAGTCTAAAGAACTTACTTTTCCTTCTTTATCAGTAGCAGCACTGTTGGTCAAGTTGGACAGCCCTATGTTGATGTTGAAGACCATGCCTTTCTTTGCCACTACGGAGGTTTTAGGACCAATCACAATTGAGCTTTCACGAAATTCTATACCCATCGCAAAACTGAAAATAATAATTTTAAAGTTATTTATTTAAATGTATATATTTTTCACTCTTATGTTACCAATTGCATTAATTTTAATGATGGAACTTGCATACAACTTGCAGAAATCTGGCGAAGCGACCGCAATTACTGACACAGTTGTATTGTTAAATGAATACTGATCTTCCTGTCAGAGAATGAGCGAAATTATTTCAAATATTTAGGATTTAAAAGTATTTAAAACATACCCAAAACTTTTTGTGAGATTATCAACAAGTTCAGGTTTTTCTTTCTTTGCCAATTCCAAGCCAGCTTCGTATACCGCAGACAGTTTGGCACCAGCGACAAGACGTTTTAATACTTCCTCTTCTATATTAAGTAAGAAATTGTAATTGCTTTGTACAGCATCTGTTGGGTTGACCAGCAACGTACGTACAATATTCGAGCAGTACGATTTATATCTCGCACCTAAAGAACATATAATCGCTCCAAAATGTAAGTGATTTTTATCCGACACTGCACTGAATTTCAAGCTGTAGTTGCCACCGGATTGTATGATCGGTGGATAGCACATGTCCACTTGACTTGTGTCTACTCCTGTGACATACTTTTTATCTGATATCGCCGCTTCTACACCTTCCGCTAATTTTGAGTGTTTTACTTTCTGAAATATTGTAAAAATAATTAACTTTTTAATACATATAAATAAAGCTGTGTCAGCCTGTATGACTGTTACAGCTCAACCAATAAACGAATCTTGACAGAGACAGAGTAATTTGTCCATTCTTAGTGTTTTAACAATGCCTTCCCATTTTAGAGAAGATAAACCTCTATTCAGCTACCAGTTGTGAACTAATAAATATGTAAAATAAATAAGCTAAATAAATTTAAAATATTATATAGAAAAATCTGCTCAGAGATGAGAGCAAAAATCAGCATCAAAATCAAATCATTATTTTTACAGAAAAATTAAAACACTATAAAATTTTGCAGTATGGTTGCTGTAGTTTAATTTTGACTGAGATTTTGCCCATATCCAGAAAGCAATCTCTGAGCCAAACATAATATGATATACATCATCACTTTTATTTTTTGGCTTTATTGCACAATATTAAGCAATATCCATACTAATGCTGAAGTAAATGTTGTTTGTGTTATCTTGTCATATCAAATAATTAAAACAATAAAACAACTTATTTTGACAAAATTAGGAGCAAGGAGATAGCAAGTACACCAAAGAACAAAGGATACTTTTATTTCTGAATATCAAGGAGTTCCTGCCTGCAGGAACTTTCAAAGCCTAAAGCTACATAAACAGTTGCAGACATCAATAGTAATCAATAAAAACCGCAATTGTTACCTTATCAGAATCAATGATTTCCATAATTTGATCCTTTAAGTACTTTGTGAATACATCAACTGTCACCAGACAAGCTTTCTTCACAGTGATAATCTCTGGATCTTCCTTGGGAGCCATGATTAAAGCAACTGAGGAGCTTATGTCAACATTTTCAAATTTCTCAGCCTTTAACGCCGCCTTCCAACTTTCACTGAATTCTCCGGGATAATTGTCCTTAGCAAAAACACCAAGTGTCTTGCCAGATTTAGATTTCTTTATCTCTTGTATAAGTTTGTTAAAGTTTTCCTTATCATGATCATTCTAAAAATGTGTTTTTATTTAGTAAGATAGCTAAACAGAGGGTGGACTGAAATCTGTAAGGTTTTCAATTCAATCCCCACTTTTTGTTGTACCTACCCCAAGTACAAACATTAAGCATAAATGTTTCCCATTTCATGATTTTTTTTTATTTGATGACAAGATAGCCCTTGACTGCAATCTCACCTGATGGTAAGTGACGATGCAGTCTAAGATAGTAGGGGGCTAACTTAGAAGGGGTATAGCAGTGTAAATTCAACCCATACCTAGAATCGGTTTCTACACTCCATCGTGCTGGAAAGCTAAATCGATTGATGACATGTGTTTGACAGTAGGGTGGTAATTAGCTATGGCCAAAGCGTCCCACCAGACCAGACCAGAAAAAAATCAGAAATTATAAATTTCCAAATTGGCCCTACCAGGAATTCAACCTAAGACCTCCCAGTTATGACCACAGCGCTCACCACTGCGCCAGGGAGGTTGTCATAAACTTTACTTAATGCAAGATCTAAATATAATTGGTTGATCCAAACCAACCCTTAATAATGCTGCAATGATTATGATCAAGTGATGATAATGATACTGTGGCAAGACTTTCCACAACAGTTTGCCTTGAATTTTTATTTTTACATAATACTGAACCCTAGATGGTAAATTTTTTGGTAACAAACATAATAAAAGCAATACGCTATACTTACTCTGTCCCTAATTAATAGTTTTACTGGAGGTAGGTCTGATTCTTCTTTACCATTTTCAATTTGCCTCAAAAATTCTATTTTCTTTTTACTTGCAAGGAAACACATACTGTGCTCACTCAGGACTGATATTGTATCTGGCAGTTCATAGCCAAAGAGCCATGTCTGATGAAAAAAAAAAAACAGGTTTACAGCTAGATGCAAAAAGAACAAAATATATTTATATAGAGCATATTATTGTTAGCTCAGTATTCATAAATTAATAAACCGATGACCAAAGGCTTAGTTTAATCAAGAGGTATATAGGAGGGTATGGAGGGAGCGGTGGTACGCCTATAGTTAGATAATCAGTATTCAGGAAATACAGTACAAATCAGGGCACAGGTTATGCATCATGGGTTAATGCTGTACCAGTTATTATTATAGCATTCATTAGAGTTTAAGCAGGCAAATATAAACTCCATGATCCTAGTAACGCTACCGTGTTTTTGCGCACATTATATCATGTGCGCTGCACTAGTAAAAACAAACCTGTAACGCAGTTGATTTACTGTAAATCGTATCTTCATCACCACCGACGCAAGATACCAGGCAGTCGGCCTTAGCCAAGGCATCCTCACTTTTCGAGTCGACAGCAGCCTACAAAAAGAAACGCATTTGAATCAACGAACACACGTTACTAAATAAACCCAAGATCGTGAACAAACCTTCCACGCCGCGTAGAGCTTTTTCATGCGTCTATAAAATGTTTCTTTATCCAGTGATATATTAGACATGGTGAAAAGTATCTTATGAACTAATTACAATAAATATATCTTGTATTTTTCCCCTTCGGACGCGAAATAATAATATGAATTTAATTCACGACATTACATTTTCCTTTGAAGTTTGACAGCAAACAAAAATGGCGGGCGTTTACGCTTCTTTTTTTAAATCTTTCTTGTCATAAACACTCGGAATTCGGATACTTGCAAGTGCCTCTACCGAAATATCGAATAACGTTATATCCAATAGGTACGGTCAAAGTTACTGCGAGTTACTGTCTGTTACTAGCATACTACTAGTTACTATTTGGTAGGTACGTAACATCATTAGGTAGGTACCTATTTAAAATTTTGTTGTTATAATTATTTAATTTTCTATTTTCGTCTAAAATAAACCTTATCAATATTATTATTGACACTGATATAGAAATTAAAATTATACACTTATAATATAAGTACCTACTATTGGATTCTGTCGGTCTTTTTTGTCGTTAAATTGTGGTTTCCATCATACATGACATAAAGATTATACCAACCTACCAAGTTACCAACATCGAAAAGTGAAATTTGAAGGATAGAGTGAAAGAGTAAAATCCATTATCCATGTTTGAAATGAAAAACTTTATAAAATAAAATAATATGTAATTATTTCTATAAAAAAAACGCCTAAGTTGTTTTTACTCAGAGGAGTCTAAGTAAATAATAAAATGCAAAAGTTAACAGTGCAGGAGCACGTACAATTAACAGGAAATATTTTAAAAACTTTCAGTCAAAATCGCATTATAACTTTACTGGATTTTCTTCAAGAAGATGTTCAGAAGTTATCAGTTTTAAGCAAATTAAGCTTACCACAAATTTTGGAAATAAGGAATAATATTCTAGCTAAGTATTCAGCAACATTAGTAAATGGTACAAGTTTATTAATTAATAAATTATCTGTTAAACAGTTTGTTAGCACTGGAATTAACAGGTAGAAATTTTTTTATAAAATAATTTAAAATTTTGCGAGTTCTTGTTATCCATTGTTAATTATTTATTATTCAGCTTAGATGCAATTTTGTGTAATGGAATTCCAATTGGATTCATTACTGAAATATGTGGACTTGCTGGCAGCGGTAAATCACAACTATGCATGCAACTTGCTATCAATTGTATTCAAAACACTAGTTCCACAGTCCTTTACATTAATACAAAAGGTGACTTCTCTGCTGTTAGAATACAGAAAATTTTAGATTTGTGTGGATTCTCACACAAGGTAATTAAACGATTATGTTTAACTTTTTAGTTAAGTAGTTAGTTTAGTTATCTGCATACGGTCTATATCGTCGGCTTATTGCAAGAACTCACTAAGTGCAAATAATCATCAAGTACAGTTAAGAACAGCTTTAAACTCCTCTTGACGAGTTCTATATAATGCAAAAACACACTTACTTCTAGCTATTCAAATTTAGACATTATGACTAAGCATAAATTCGATAATTACAATTTTGGAACTTTTAGGTTCCATAAAAAATCATGAATTTACATTAATTTAAATATCACTTTAGAATGAAATTCGGTTAAATTCATTATCTGCGCTTAATTACTTTTATAAATCAATGATGTATGAAAAAAACACATTTAAGTAATTTTAATGAATTCTATCAATTGGCTATTGTCTTTAAGTGATTCTTTGCTTAAGAGAATAAAATAATTTAATACATTTTTAAATTTATTAAAAGCATATTTTAGTAAGTTATAGACAGAATTTGAAACATAAAACTGCATAAAACAATTGAACAAGAGTAATTCTGATATACCTAAGTACTAAAGTAGTAATAATGAAAGTGATAACCGCCGGCAATTAACATGCGAAAAAAAATTTAAGACAGTTGTCTTTTCTAGTTAGATAACAAAAGAGAAGACACTTACGATAGAAATACACAGTAAAAATATCGGTCACAATGTTTGCCCTATAAAAACTACAGCAAACAAATACGGCCACCTAAAACAACTAATCTAGGAGACTGAGTGTAAATTAATGCTCATTAAATTCACTGACGAAGATCGTAACCAAAGTGAATCTTACTGGGCTTTATCTGATTATAATAGACATCAGAAAAATTTTATAGAGATGAATATAGTAAATAATCCCCAGAGATGTTTAGTAAATGAAACTAGGAAAAGGACCTCATTTTGTTCATATTATTTTAAAAAAGGCGAATAAAAGATCACGGTTTCTGTAATTATCATTTGATAATTCTAACTTCTTTGTTAATAGGACCATTTGGTCCTATTAACAAAGAAGTTCAGCATCTTTTGAAGGGCAAGAAAGACGAGGCCAGCTTGAGGCACATAATAAAACAAAGCAGGAAGATGAAGACTTCGTCAAAGAAAACATCGAGGCATTTCCGATGGAGTCACCCTAGTTATCGTAGAAAAACTTCATCCATAAAGTATTTAGAGAGAACTCTATTTATCTCTAAAATGTATAAACTGTACGAAGAAATATGTATTTGTGCATCCAATTATCCGGTATCCATAAACGTGTATCGAAATATTTTTAATTTCCTCTATTACCTGTGGTCTGAAATATATTATGGAAAAAAGAAGTTATGAAGTGGGAACCGCATTGTATCTTTGGATAAAACATCTACCATCTGCAGTAACAGAGATATCTATATTTTTGATACCTATGGAGGACAAAGTAGTAACCAAATAGAGATTTGGTCCAAACAATTTACCTTGAGGTTATTAAACACCAATACCTAGAGGTCTCAAGAAGGTACCTTCATATGAGTGAGTCCAGACTCGAACTCGATAACATTGAAAATCAGATGCGTCTTATGCCAATTTTCCTCATGATAGATCTGTGAAATATTTAAGATAACTGAGACAGTATCTCAAACGATAAATCTGCGGGGCTAAAAAAACACCGTACAAACTGACACTGAATTTAATTAAAATATTTTCATTCTGAAAAAAGCTTATATAACCATGTGCGCTGAAAAAATAATATCTTCAGAACTACATGATTGGTACCAAAATTTACCAGAAAAAGAAGTTTAAGACTTTTTTCCTGATGAAAAGTGCTCGAATGCGGAAGATTTGCAGTACAAATATTTTAATTTTAATTTTTTTTACTATTTAGCTGCTATTTTTTATTGCTTTATGACGCATAATTGTTAGTAATCAAAGTGTTATGCGATTTTTTTTAAAAGGACTGTTTTTCTTTTTTTACGAATATATTTTTTGTTTTTCAAATGACAAAAAATATTTTATTAACTTTTGAGACTAATTCAAACATGTAAGACTGATTAAAAAATGTTTTTCCATTAAAAAACTTTGTTATTAGACCTATTTTAAGAAATACCTAAATCAAACATTGAAAACCATTACAATAGCAAAAAGTCATTAACGTGTCATTGACTTAGTTTTTTGTTTTTTAAAAAAATACTATTAATAAATGTTTAAAATACTGAGTTGATTTTAATAATATAGATATTCAACAACAAAATGTGTTTAATTTTTCTTTAATATAATCATAATTTTAGATGCTATAAGCAATCCAAATTACTAAAACTTCAAAGCTTGTTTTCTCAAACTTTTGAATATGTCGCTTAATGAGTTCTTGCAATAAGCCGACGATATTCAAGATTGCACATACAAGAAAGAAAATGAATGGAGATGAAATTGAGCTCAATTAGTTATTTTAAACAATAAATAATAAATTGGGCTCAATAAAAACAAACAGTTATAAACCATTTGCCGAATTAAAAAATATTTTTTTACTCAACTCAAGATATTAAAACAAACCCCCAAGTTTGACATAAATATTTATTTTTACCTTAAATAACAACAAAATAAGTAACTACAAAATTAGGTATGATACAAACCTATTGGACCGAGATCAGTATGAGCCCAAGGCTGTAAGAAACCACATTCATCTCCTTTTAAATGTTACTAGCCTATTTTGCTATTGCAATGGCATTTCTTGCTCAAAGAAATTAAACATGATCGATACCAGCTCCATAGAGAAAAAAACTATGTGCGAATGTTCAAGCAATTTCTTAAAATAATAATAATTAAAGATTATTTTATACACATTATTAAATAAAATTAAATAAATTTTATTTCTTACAGAATATGGCATCAATTATGTTAAAAATAAAGATCGTCCACATTTGGCACATGGAAGACTTAGTAAAATTGTTTGAAGAACTTAAAAGAGGTGTTTTTGTTGTTGAAAATTTGTCACTAGTTATTATAGATTCATTACCAACTCTTATGTTTCAACATTTTGGTGATGTTAATAAAGTAGGTTAGTATTTTTATTAAAACTGATCAACTAGTTGCAACAACCCGTATCAGTTGCATTGGTTAAGCAGCTTGGTAACTGGATGGGTGGCGGACTTTGAAGGTCTGAATAAGACCTATATATATCACAATTATTGCAAACTATTCTTAATGTAGCGAAATGATAAGTATATGGACTTTTTTACATTTATTGTTACAGGGTTAAAATTGCTAAACCATTTTGTGAACTATGCAAGATACATAAGCAAAGAAATGGAAATAGGAATTGTATGTGTTAATATTCAAACTAGATGGATCGACCAAGATGTTGTAGACATTGAAGGTAATATACTAGATATTAGTGTGACAATATTTAAGATTGCCTATTTACAAAAAAAAATATTTAAAAACTGGTTTGCTATACAATTTTTTTCTAAATGAGGGTAGACTTAACATAGGTTTTCAAAATAAAAACTGATTAAGACAGATTTAGAAAAGATTTCAAGTGTACATCAGTAATGCAGAACAATTTTTTTAAATAAAAATATATGAAGTTATGGTAGTATTTCTGCTAATAACTGAGTACTACCTAATTGAGTGTTAAATACTTATACTCAGGTGGTATATTATTTTAAATTACAGATGATGACCACACAGGAGAAACAACATACACTGAGAAATTGAACAGGTGCTTGGGAAAGTATTGGCAAAATATCCCCATAACAGTACTCTTTCTGGAAAAGTTACAAAATCCTAATGAGAGTAACTGTTCTGCAATAAAAATAACAGTTATGGAATGTAGTAATCCTCAGATTAATAAAAACTGTATTTTAGAACTTAGTTCATGTGGTATAAGATAGTATATAATTAAAAACGATTTAGTAGCAAATTATTTCTTTCTATTTACTTTTTCTGTCCTTGAATTTTTTATTTTTGTCGTAAATATAATATTTTATTTTTGAGTTTTGGTGAATAGACCGACTAAATAGAGTTTAATTTAAATACATATTAGGCACTGTTTATGATACTCTTTGCTCTACCTACCTTCAAATATTAAAAGTATCACGAAGTGATTACATTCTCTTTGAAAAGTATTAAGGCCCAAAACACGGGTCCGCCTGCGAAATTCAAATTTAATTTGTAAACTTACTTAAAAAGTTTAAGAATTGAATGAGTTTGACGTGAGCTACTCACAAATTAGTCATTATTTTGACTAATTAAACTGGATACTTTCACGTAAAGATTAGTATATAAACCTGTGAAGATGATACTGCCTGGCGCAATTTGAATACCATAAGCCTACTTTGTCGTATTCGTTTATAAATGGCGGAAAACCAAATTAAATTTGAATTTCGCGGGCAGCTCCGTGTCTTAGGCCTTAAGTAGGTAACCACAGATTACAATAGATACCACGTTGCCAGGTTAGGGGTATTGGTGTTCTGTGGTTGCCAGCAGTACCAACATTGCCATTTGCCAGTTTTATATGTTTATGGGTAGGAATGAGCTTAGCTTGCCACCTCTTAATTATAAAAGATATTACGATAATTTTTGAAATTGAAATATGTTTTTCAGTATCTTCTGACTTCTGAAAATTTTACTTTATTTTTTTAATTGTCCTCAATAAAAAAATATGATTTATGCTGTATTAAAGGATCAAGGTTATTCCTTTGTGGTTATTCCTTGTCGTTCATAAACACGCGGCTATAGATTCTATTACATACTTATTCCATGGTTCTTATTCGATTCGATTTCGATTAAACCTATATTTTCAATCGAAACTCTATAATCGGTAATCGGCTAAACAGGCAATCACCAACGAGCTTTGTCGTTGAAGTTTCGATTTCATTCAATAAAATAAAATAAAAATGTCAAAAATTATCATTCAATTTCCATCTTTCATTTCGTCGCACGCCTGTCAGGCGATGCGCAGTTTGCTGTGATGGTTTTAATTAACAATTTTATATATTTCTCAATTTTATGATATTAACATCTCGTAATAAACCTTGTAGTGTAATTTAGTTTAATTTATATTTATGCGTTTAAATAAAATGGCGAAAGAATCCCAGAAAATTATGTACAAGCTGGTACTGACTGGAGGTGAGTGTTATTTCTATCTTAAATACATAAATAATAAGTACCTACCTAATGAAATTACAATGAGGGAGGCAATTTTGACTTTGAATAAGAAAATTTTCGGCACACATTGTGTAATAATTCGTTTTAAACAATCGCTAAGCACATATAAATACTTAGCTCCAAATACACGTGGGGACTTGGCACGGTTTTCATACATGCCGCTTTATACATTTTTTAACCTAAACAGGGCCTTGCGGCGGAAAAACCACTGGACAATCACGACTAAGTACATTCTTCGAAAACTTGGGATGGAAGGTAATATTTTTTTATGTTTTTAAAGTAGGCTGTGAACATGACATAATTTTATGTACCTATTGATTAAATTTAAATCCCCTATCTCCATAGTCAATTAAACTATAAATAACTGGCCAGAATTTCTAAGATCACATCACAAATGTACCATTTTGATATTATGATGTGATGTCTCCTATAATTATTGTCAAATTTAATGTACATATTAAATTGCAACATTGTTGAATGAATAATAATAGATGTTACAAAATAATGTAATGTAACGTAAAACAAATTGAGTGCTAAAATGTGCTTTATTTGGCAAAACTAGTCTTTCTAAAAATATGGTGGTCTGGCCATTTCATTTAACTACTGTGAAAAAACCTGTGGTTCTCATCTGGTACACGGTTTCTCTTCCTATGGTTCACCTTTGGTACATGGTTTCTCCTAATGGAGATCCAATAAAACATTGTTCCACATTGTGTTTATTTCCAGGTGTTCCGGGTGCCGGAAACGGCTACCGTCCTCTTAAGGTACGAAGTGCAACCTCTCTCTTGAGAGTGTGTCGCTACCTCAGTTTAACAGGATACAGTTATGAATTTACATTTTTTTAATTCTCTCTGTCCTAGAATGATCTTAGTTTTTATTAAGGTTTTTTTAACATTCTTAGCCTATTTTTGTTAAAAAATGGCTTAAGAATAATAATTAGACCATATTCAAATACCAGTCTAACAATTCTCTGACTTTTTTTTATGAGTATCTTGTGGTGCACCACCCTGTAGACTGCAGCCAAAGTTCATTGTTCTAAAACATATACCTTTTGAACTGTGGATGCAGTTGACAGTTGTGATGGTCACAAAGAAAAAGAGAATCAAAGGGTTAGCTAATATTTAGCAAATGTCTCCTTATTAATTTGACAATCTGTAAGTTTTGAATTGGCACTGATGCTAATTCTCTTGTATATCATTAACTTAACTAGACTGACAGCTTTAAATGTAGTGCTATCCCTTTCACAATGTTTCCTGTGGAAAAGAATAGCCCTTTTAGGACCTGTCAATTTAATCAAGAGATTGTGTACAAATAAATTAGCACCATTGGCAGAAACATACCAGGAAGAAACCTTTTACTATCTAAAAAGCAAAACAGTGCCTTAATGGATCTTCAGATTCTGTAAAGTTCTAATTTTGTTTAAATGAAAAATATAAAATTGTTGAACTATATATTTTTTTAATTCAGTTAAAATAATTGTTCATCAATGGAGCTTTTCATTTCTTAAGAAAATGCTTCACTCTTCTAAATTGATTAAAAAACTTGTGTAATTGTTATTTAAATATAAAAAAAATATTAATATTGTATACTGTAAAAATATATAATGAAATATATAGGATAAAATGTTTTATGCTGAGATCTATAGGCGGTGCTCTAACTTAGCTCCGACTTAAGATAGAGTTAAAAAGAGACACAAATATGCTCTGACATAAATCTGTCTCGTTTTAACTCTGTTTTGAGTCTGAGCAGAGTGAGAGTGCGGTCTATAGATTTCAGCTGTAGTATACTCGATATTATATATCTGTAAAAAATATTTTTTGTCTCTATTATTATTATTAAATAATATTTTTTTAAGTTTACTCTGGTATTGATCTGCATCAGTATTATGATTGTGTCTACAATAATTTTATTTCTTTTACAGTGGAGGTGTAAAGTTTGCAGACCTCAGCCCTGAAGAAGGTGAGAATTATTCATTAATTAATTTCTTATTTTTAAGGTTCTTATTTTGATTATCAGGAATTTTCATTTAATAGATTGTAGTAGCTTTCCCTCTTTTTTAATGATCATTGTCTTATAAGATTATGTAAACGATTTAGTTAGGTACGAAACTTGTTTAAGCTAGATGCCTCACTGTATTTTTATATACATGGGTTTACACCCATGGACCTATTACCATGAATTTAATATTATTCAACTTTATAACCTTGCACTGTGATGATCCTTCAACTTTTATCGAACGCGTGGCGACCTTTACTAAATAAACATACTTTAATTACATTTTAAATAAAATACTAAAGTTCTGTATATTATAAATTAAAAGCTGCAATATCCAAGTTAAAATGATGCTATTTTAATCTTCGATCTATATATAAATTACAAAATATGCAGTCTCATACAAACATGGTGTAGGTGAAAAATAAGTTCTCACTTACTAGAAATATGTAAAACTATATTTCTTCTGTAAATTTTTACACTTATGTTAGTATCTTTCCCTTATGTTAGTAACTTTTAAAAGCCCTGCGGTACATGTAGGCGAGATGTGTTCACATTGCTTTTCGGAAATAGGTTCGAAGTAAGAGCCATATAATATCTCATTAGGATGCCATGGCAGCGACGTAAGCAGCGCTTCCATCGACGTATATGCACTGGCGTCGACGCCAAGCCGTGGTCAAGTGAGATAGGGTATAGGTAATAGGTATGTAATAATAAATACAATTTAACACGTATTGACTGGCGGCGCTGCCAGCGTGCCCTTAGGGGTGAGATCTTATTTTTGACAGAACTTTTGTGAGAGTACAATAATAATTATTAAGTACATTTTAAATCTCAAAACCTTAAACTCGTAACTTGTAGTTACGAGTATATAGTTTATGAAATTATTATTAAAAAAATTAGTTAGGAACATACGAGTACCATATTTATCGAAGTACATTTACTTGTTTATTTTCGCAGCTTGCGCAACGTTAAAGCTCGCAGATTTTCGCGCCTTTGTACCCCAGAAACAGTTCGGATATTTGTTTTAATGATATATAATTTTATTTGTAGACTTGGTGCGATACTAGTTTTCTTTCTTATCGCAATAAATTTTCTTCACAATAGAATTTTATTATACGCTTAGATTAGATCATACCTACTAATAAGCGTTATATTCTTATCCGCGAAGACAATCTGGTGTAATTAGTAACGGTTATTAGAACTACTCCATATATTTAATAGGTACTGTAAAATATTATTCTTATAAATAATCTTTTCACAACAATCCAGTTTAAATTATGACATATTTTATTAGAGTTTATCTAAGTTGAATGTTCTATGCATTTTGCACTGACTTCATAAAAATATTGATGTTTTGTAGCGATGTCTTTCAATACAATGCAAACATATAAAGTCACGCCCATCTAATACTAATCACTGTTTGGTTTGCATATGGGTAGGTCAAAAGATTTTTCATTGCCAAGTTCCTTTCATCATTGATGTGTACATAACTACAGGGGAAGCAAAGTACGTACCTACTTATTATTGGCGTGCTTCTTTTTGTGACAGATAGATATAGTTCTTTCAATTCACGAGGGTACGCGGCTTATGGTTGTGTGGGTGTCGTATATAAGTGTGAACGAGAGCTTGCTCGCGCCCGACCGCTCCCACCTAGGCTCCTGAGTCCTGACAGGCACACACACTTACGCAATGTGCATGTACACGACGTAACCACTAGCAAAGCGCCCGTAACTTCGTGAGATCAGTTTTTATGAAATAGACTATAAAGCAAACCCACTTGAAATAAACATAATTATTGCCATTTCTCAATGATCAGCTATTGCTATTAGATTAGATTTATGCCTGTTTTCACCAACTATACCTACATCATCCCCTAAATAGGAGTATATTTACGTAGGTAGCCCCTTAGTCCCTTACCCAATGACATTTTCATCTTTATGAGTCCTCTAAAGGTAAATTGACAGGAAGTGTCACCTACGTTTGTTTAGGTAGCCCGTAAAAGTTAGGGAACGTCGGTCAGAAGTGAAAACGGGCATTAATGTCAGAGACTGAAATGATTCGTCTTGATTTGGTTTTCGTGTACTCATCATTTGCAATAAACCATTTTGATAAATAATTTATCTACAGCATAGTAATAATTATAATTTATTACAGACTAACATCGTTTGAACGTAATTATAGGCACAGTTTGATGTACCTATTCCACACGTATATTGAGTAGATGTACCTAGGATTGTTTTCGTTCTAATCACTGAGGCTCGGCCCCGGTCGGCGGCGTCACGTGCTACATTTATTTTCGTTTCAGTAGCTTTGTGTTACTTCTGAAGCTTTATCACGTGTAACTTTCTATAGAGTTACTATAGATAACCGCACTAGCTCAGGACCAATCTGCGTCATGAAACTTGAGACTTGGAAAGTAAAACCAGCCATGTGCTTCAGAGCTTGCGCATCTAGGCTTCCGTACCCTATATGAAAATGTATTAATATAATTAATTTATTACAACAAAACATTTACTTCCCTACTTATGCATATTATTACAATTAACTGATAAATGCAAGGTTTCCGTGGGATTTTTGAATCCAAAACATCCATCTGGTCGAGCGAAGTCGCGGGCAGAAACTAGTATAGGTACAATAAACCCCTTACGACCGCAAAACTAAAAATAGGAATCTATTTTAGAATGTGCAGATATATATATGATATCCCTTTTGACCTAGTAACCCCACATTAAAATTTCGACTGCCAAGGGCCCTCTTGCAATGAAGAATGTTTGCATTTTGACACAAATTCTTTGTTATTTAAAACCATAATAATATGGAAATGTAGAACTTCTGAAGAGGAACACAATCTTTATTGTTTTCTAATGATAACTACTGAAGTAGGTACCTATTGTTTGTATTAATTATAATATTCATTATGTACCTATAGGTAAATTGATAAGCTACAGGTGATCAACTATTTACATTCTTGTTCCATCATGAAACCGTGCTCTATCTATTAATTCTTCTTTTAGAGCCTGATCCATTGTTCATTTAGGCCAATAGGCTTTTTCTTTGGGCTTTAGTTGAGATATTCTCATCTAATTCATCCCACCAAGCTTAGCTGTCATCTAAGAAAGAAGAATAATCTCTTCCTTATTATAAGCACGTAATATCGTAGATTACTAATAAATCATCAGTTATTATGCAGGATTTAACCTGAGTCTTCAAAAAAAGGAACAGTACGTAACCTTCGTATTTATGGATGAATATCGATGTTTGCGCGTACCAAACGCCCCTATTGTACTTACCGATGTGTTTATAGATCAATCTTTGTTCCGGATGTCATGTCAGATATACATCGATTCGTGTAATAAATACATTTTTCTTTTACTTAGACCTCGTAGTACATGTAAAAATACTTAATATTTACAATTTATAAGGAGGGTCTGAAATCTCTACAAGTCATGAAATAATATGAATGCATGTTTAGAAAGTGGACGTTCTAAAACCACACGGTTCACAATAACTTAGGTTAGCTTAGCTCACGTAGTTTCGGCATCGTTCACAAATTCTTTATTAATAAATAAAGAATTTGTGAACGTGAGCTAAGCTAACCTAAGTAATGTAATAACATGCAGGCCAGATATGGAGGTCTTATGAAAAGTCGGAACTCTACTACCAGTTCGAAAAGTAGATTCTGCTGAGAAGAATGTTACATCAGATCTCATTCAATGTTCTCTGAAGCTCTGGTAAAATGTGAACTTCATAAACTCAAAAATAATTATATTGGTTTCATTAGCTAAAATCCAGACACTTATTCAGAAATAGAAATAGAATATTTTCTTTATTCAAATAAACTTTTATAACGTGCTTTCGTCTTCGTAAATGCATGTATTAAAATCTGCATACCGAAAATATACAAAGGTCTTGTGAACTCTAATCTCGTTACTAAACATAGAAGTATACATAATTACATACACATGTAAATAGAAACGCGTGATATAGGATGGAGTACTTTTATGGGGCTTCACAATATAAGCGAGTCTTTGACGCAATCACTTCACGGTCACGTCCATGGCTGCTCTAGAAATAAATTAGTAACAGAGAGTATACACGAGCAATAACGTAAGATTGAGGTGCATTGTTGTGATGCTTCAATCACATTCCAAGTTCCAACAAGAGCAAACAAACAAGGTATTTTGGGATAATGAGAGATTCTGTTTGCCGTTGCGAAATGTTTAATTCATACTGTAGATATTACGAAGATATCAAGACGTTTGCTTTCAAAGTTTAAAGCTTGTTTGATATGTAAGTAGGTACAAATCCATTCACATAATCCGTAATTGCGTTTAATATAATATGTAGGTACGATTGTACGTTCTGTAATAACGAGTCGGTGATAATACTCACGACTCAAGTGTGAGCTGTCCGGGATTATCCTCTAAATATTTTGTTATTTATGCGCACTTGCTTACCGTTAACTACATCCCTAATTCGATTAGGGCTATCTTTGAGAGTAATGATCATTAGCTTATCGCAGTCTTACGTAGTCTGCTGGGTATTAATCGATTAGGAATAATTAGAAGCTTGTCATACATTTTCCCGTTAGTTTTCACCTCATTGACCTTAGATATCGTATTCAAGCTCAGAAAAGCAAGCCATTTCATCGATAAAAAAGTTCTCACTTGTTGATTGAAGTTTACTCGGCTTGTTGATGTTGCACTTCGTCATTACTGTAAGGTTACTATAATATTTAATTCGATTTAGGTATTCGAATTCGACGAAATTAGCGTCAAAGTAAAATAAACCATATATTGATTGATTGAGCGCTCAATTTCGTGCATGTATTCTTATACTTTTACGTATACGGATACGATCCAAATTAAAATCGGTTGTACTGAATTTGTGACTCCAAAACAATATAATTAAGGTTCATTTTACTTTGTCGCTAATGTCATCGAATACGAATACGATCAATCGAATTAAATCTTATACTAACCCTATTGATCACTTAATCGAGAGCATTATTAATTCACCGCTCCACCGCATTTTTCCGTTTCATTAGCGAGTGCTGCTGCATCGATGATCATACTCGAATGAACCAACAATAACTCGATTCAATTGATTTTGTTACGCTATTTGCATTTCATATGCATGCGCTCATCTGTTATTTAGTACTCACTAGCTGATACCCGCGACTTCGTTCGCGTGGATGAGGTTTTTTGTTCCCGCGGGAACTCTCTTATTTCCCGGGATAAAAAGTAGCCTATTTGTTATTCCACACTATAATCTATCTCTATGCCAAACAGCCAAATCGGTTCAGTAGTTTTTACGTGAAAGAGTAACAAACATCTATCCATCCAGCCATACTTACAAACTTTCGCGTTTATAATATTATAGTAGGATTAGTAAGTGATTAATTTTTTATGAATAAATAAAAGATTGCCATTCCACGACGGATGTGCAAGGATCTTAGAGCATGTTTATAAATTTTAGCCTATTATATAACCTTCTCATATAATTTTTCTTTCTTTTAGTGAAAACCGTATAAAAATACGTACAGTAGTTTTTGAGATTAGCCCGAACAAACACGAACTGAGCGCGGCCGGGGACTTTTGTACTGATATTTGATGCCTTCGGTAACATTATTGCAATTTTCGTAGGAATCTTTAGTTTTTTGAAAATAAAATATAGCCTATGATACTCGTTGATGAAGTAGCTTTCTATACGTAAAGGAATTTTTAAAATCGGTTCAGTAGTTTTTAAGTTTATCCATTACAAACAAACATACAAACAATCAATCTTTTCTGTGTCTTTTCTCTTTATAATATTAGTTTAGATTTAGCCTCGTGATGATTGATATTATTGTATTATTGTTTAATATTTCCTGTGTTATGTTATAGCGAAGTCTGAATACACAGTCGTCACACATCCTTGGTGGAAACAAAAAAATACGTATATATATTAAGAAAGGCTATTCGCTTCCATATTACCATCTCATTCTCACGTGGGTACATTCAATTTTCCTCACAGAATGACGTAGGTGTTTATTTACATCCGGTGTGAACGAGATGAATGCAATTTTTATTAATAATACGGGTATTGAGTCATTACAACCAGTTTATTTGTCATCAGATTCAAGATAGTAACAGTAAAATGAATTTATTAATTGCAGCTCTGGAAACTTGTTCCGTTTCCAAGTATAGTTCTTGCATTTCACGAGGGCGCGTGAGCTTTACTTGTGGTTACGTCGTGTACATGCACATTGCGTAAGTGTGCGTGCCCGTCAGGAGCCTAGGTGGGAGCGGTCAGGCGCGAGCAAGCTCTTGCTCACACTTATACTGATACGACACACACACACAACCATGTGCCACGCGGCCTCGTGAGTTGAAAAAACTTTAAAAGGAACGTGTTTTTAGAATTTTTTTGAATAATAATAATAATTGAGGATAAGAAAGACGTTTTCGTAAAAATAATTTTGGTTAGTAGTGTACATTTGAATAATATTTTGATTAATAAAAAAAATAACTCCATTTTTGGATCGCAACAGAATAGCTACAATATCATTAGGAGACTAGCGAAAACTGAGATATTGCAGCACATCATAATTTGCATTGTATGACGTGTTAAATATTTGCTGAAAAGTAAATTCAAATTGTTTGAACGTATGACGTCAATCATTGTTGTGGCATCAGTCTGTAAGTGTAGGCGTTACCCCATGTTTACACCTGCTTGTTGTGTGTGTAAACCTAGCAAAGTCCACTGGGTATCCAAGGTAATCTCTGCCTGGGTATTGTCAACTTTGTGTAGAGCTTCTGGGCAATGTACACGAATATCGATGAAAAATAGACTGCTTTGTGAGGACGCTGACGGTACTCTTCTCATTTTTATTTTTATTTTTATTTTTTATAATATATTTATTCGCTTTAAAAATACAGCATTTGTACGATGTCTAAGATTGAAATTCAATCCTGTTACGAATTTTCTTTTTTTTTTTTTTTTAAGAATACATATTAGCCAAGCTGAAGTTGAACAATTCCTAATATCCCCTCTAAATAAGCGGAAAGCTTGTGCGAATGGGTACGACAATTGTGCAACGGATGGGGCTCGAACCTGCGACCTTTCAGTTTCACCTTTTGGCTACTGAGGCTATTGGGGTTTATTTGAAGGTGATCAATAGTTTTCTCAGCTGTCAATGTTAGAGTTACCTACTATAATATTTTTTGTCAGCGGTAACATTTGGTTTCGAAATGTTTGATTGAAAACCTTGCGCTAGTTTTTTCTTTTTACAGTTTTACTTTTCACCTTCTATATAACCTTTAAAGGGATCAAGATCATGACGTGAAAAATGTACATTAGTAGGACCAGAAAGTTATATTTCTTTGTGTAATGTTTGCTGTTCTTTTTATTATTCATGACAAGATACCCTTGACTGCGTTCCCACCCGATGGTAAGTCGCTACCTAATTACACATCGTTATGCAGTTTAAGATGATAGCGGGCTTGAAAGGCGGTATGGAAGTTCTAATTAAACCCATGCGCCTGTTTAGAGTTTTTTCAGTCATTTAGTAGTTGTGCGCATTTTAATCTAGAAAGTGAGTTTTATTGTAAACCTGAGTAATAAGCGGGTAGGTATAACAGGTATAAGTTTTCAAATAACATAGATCATATTTTTGTCACAGGAGTAAAATTGTGAAATGAAGCGTGGCTGTCTAGTTTAAAGTCATGATTGATATCAGCTAGTTGAAATGTTATTAATTTACCATAGTATAAACTCTACCAAAAAGCTTCATTTTCATACCGATTTTAATAATAAGCTGTATTTTCTGGTTTGAATAAAATATTACACCTCTGAGGGTGGAATTCCATTTATTATTGTAGCGGAGTTAGGAAGTCGGTTGTAGAATATTTATTAACGTTGTAATTTCAAAGTATGATGCAAAATTACGTTGTGGTGTTGTATTGTAGCAGCCAGGCCAATAAGCGCCCCTGACAATTGTCGGGGTAATTGCAAAAGGTGCACGGCCGCCGTAATGGCGCACGCGAGACAAGGTGACTACGGTGAGTCCCCGTAGCCTCGCTAAAGGAAAATCCAATTACATGAGCTATTAACCACCATACACCTGCGTAAAACCATCAACAACAGATATTATCTATTCTTTTATACATTTATTATAGTGATCGCACATTACCTATTCTGAGAAGATCATTTTTGCAACATTAACTGAACTAATTTTGTCGATACGTAAAATCTGGTTGCATCGCCGTGCAATGCAACGAATTTTCAGTACTGGAAACGAAAAAAATGATGTATGAAAGAAAAGTGCGTGCCACACATTCACACCACGGTACTTAGACGAACCACTAAACAGGATTAGTTTGCCTGTAGCTGTGATTGCAATATAAAGTTTTCTATTACACGTCGACCACCACCAGAAAGAGACGAATCTGCCAGTCTCGGCTTGTTGAAGTGTCATAACTGTCACTGATATCATATTTACTCTTTTGTCGCTTCTTACGAAAGAGATGACTTGAAGAAGCGGAAACCAGCCGATGTTGTCGATTAACAGTTTGTTGAAAAGTGGTTGGCCATGAATAAATAAATAAATGATGCGAAAGGACTCGCTTTTCGCATTTTCAGTACTGAAAAATGTGTTGCCTGGCTTTTGCGGTGCGTGCGGCTTATCCGAAATGTGCGATCTGTATAAAAACCTATTAAAATTGCTCTTTCATTAGTCGTATCGTTCGTTAATCATCATTAGGTTCTACGACCAGACCGCTTACCTGGTTATTTAACCTCGCTACTACGTCTTGATGTCATTATATAAGCATTTTATTAATTGCTAGAAATATTATTCCATAACATAATCTGTTTTAGACAGTATTTTTTATTTGATTTATCTCGGTTTATTAGCGTAGCGAAAGGAGATTTTCTCAAATAAAAAGTGCTATAAAAATCTCTGTATTTTTATGTTCAGGGACGTGTTTTTACGTCCGGCTTGAATGACAAATTACCAACGTCCGCCTCGGCATTGGCAAATATTTCTCTTGTTTGTAGTATAACAATTTTCATTTTAAATGGATATACTTTAACACTATTGTTATGAATATTATGATGACTAATGGATGAAAAGCTGAAATGTTTCGACCTTATGTTTACCGTAAGATATTCGGGGTTTACATTGGTTGCAGAGTCTGGCGAATAATTCAGGTCACCATTACCGTCATTCACAGCTTCTTTCAGGTTATAGGATTTTAACTTGCACGCCATTGTGGTGGCAATTACAACACCACGCTTACAAGTGGGTTGGCGATTCTAATATTTTGTTAGCCCTTGACTGCGATCTCACTTGATGGTAAGTGACGATACAGTCTAAGATGGTAGCGGGCTAACTTGGAAGGGGTATGGCAGTGTACATTAAACCCATACCCCTAATCTATTTCTACATGCCACCGTGCCGGAACGCTAAATCGATTGGCGGGCACGTCTTTGAAGGTAGGGTGGTAACTAGCCACGACCAAAGCCTCCCATTAGACCAAAAATATGGTCATCTTTCGATGTTAATCTTTCTATAAGCTTTTTAAAGCCTGAAGGCAGCCATCTAGATCAAGATATTAGACGCCGGGACGTAGATAACTTGCGGATATTTGAGACCAGGACCTCCAAAATTAAGATGCTTTCTCAAAACTAAGAAGTTTTTATAAAGAAACTCTATTTTATTCTTCCAGTATAGCTCTAGCGTAGGATATTTAAATTATAGAGTAGAAGTTAAATTATACGGTAGAGTTAAATCATGTACCTACTTGACGTAGGTATTATATATTTATCTTGACTTTATCACGTCTAGTCACATGTGAATTGTATGTTTATTATCATACTTCTTTGTAGTTTACATAAACTATGTGAGATGACTTGCTTATCTTTACAAAACTACCGAGTAGGTACCTACCCGAAAATCATCAGACATTGTTGAATTTTTATTCGGTTGTAACTAGTCTGCACAACAAAGAGGTCACCGTTTTATTTATAAATATTGGCGTATCTTCCAACACATTATGTTGTACGAATAGGTATAAATCAAACAAATTAAGCATATCTTAAAAAAAACTGGCTAGGTGCGAGTTGGACCCGCCCACGAAGGGTTCCGTACCATACATAGTACAAGATTTAACACCAGCTATTATTAAGATCGAGCAAAAACAAAAGTTTATTGTATCAAAAGTGTGGACGTATAAAATCAAACCCAGTACAGCTTCAACTATTGTAACAAGATTCATGTTATGTTTCAATCGAGCTAGAAAATTGTAAATGTACATTTACTGTACCCAGGTTATCATTTATCGTCTACAGCAAAATAATAATCAGACATTTTAGTAACATAAAACAGAATATTACTTTTTGTCAATTTACCATCTATTTTTTGTCGTGCGCAAATCTAAAGCATTTAAGCATTCTTGAACCCATAAAACTTTAACTGCGGGTACGACCTTGGTTCGAAAGTAATGTCTTCGACCTATCGCGATCGGTTCAAAATACAGAGTACTGCTACTAGCATAATAAGTAATTGGATTCCATATAGGTATATTAAAGTTAGGTATCTAGTAGATCGTATCATAACGGTGGTTGGTAAACAACACTATTTATGCTCGACTTTTGTCTACAATTGTGATTTATCGAGATGTGAATCAGAACAAATAATAAAAATTTGCCCTACAAAACTGTACGGTTTGATCTTGTGTGCGTCAAAGTACATATCTTCTAGTCCTTATCACTCTTTTAGCTCTTTTCTCACTGCTCACTCCAAACGTTGAATTTCACTAGTTTGTTCAAACGGAACCAATCTGGAGGCGCCAAGTCCCTGTTCTTGCTGTTGGGGATGTCTCGGTAGCCAAAATAATAGACTTAATCCACTTAATGATTTATATTTCGTAAAGAGTAACAGATATTAGTAGTACACAAGTTAACGCTAGTCGGTTGACAATTAGTTAACCCGAATCGCCCCTCCGCTACGCCGCCGAGTTATACCTAAACCATCGGTTCGCGCGACCAACTTAATTTGGCCGCTTAACATGACCGATACCGCGACTGTGTCGCTAACACAATCTCAAGTCTGAACTGAAGGTTCTTTTAAACAGATTTTATGGAATAAAATAAAGATTTTATGGAATCTATTAATATTTAACTTTGGCATCTAGACCAATCAACGTGGTCACGAAGCTGTTTTTAAAAGCCTGCTTTTTTCTTACGAGTTATGATTCCGTCATTTATTGGTTTTCATAAGAACTTTTGACAAAATTATAATCAAAGAGATGAAATTTTTAAGCAGTTCTTGAAACCAGTGATTATCTAAAAATGATTGCATCAGTGTAACGATCGCAATGGCCTCTGATTGGCTGAATTTATGGCGTGTATGGAGTGTATCACCCAATCAGAGGTCATATACTTACTCCAAGAGAATATAATCTACTCCGTATACTCCGTTTTAGTTACACTGATGCGATCATTTTTAGGGATTCTGATTTTAGGGAAGCATGATTTCAAAAACCGCATTGACTTTACCGGTAAAAACCTGTGGCCAATTATTATCCTGATGTGTGTAGCGCGCCTATTTGACATTGAAGAGAGAGAGAGCCAGAGAAAAAGCCATATAGCGCATAATATGGCTTTTTCTGCAACCAATAGTTGCCAGAACGGAATAAAACTGAATTTAATCAATTAATATCGGTAAATCGAATAAGAAACGGTTTCACTGACGCACCGGTTAATTAAGCGAACGAAACCGAAATTATTCCGATACTGGGGTTAATGACCGAAACCAGTTTGAAATTTTTTCCGGTTTCCAAGCCCAGCTCAGACAACAGTTGTCTTTATGTTACGTCACAATCAATTAATTATTGCGTCAAAACACGCTTCGACAGCCGATCTCATAATAAAGACACATTTGACATTATCAAGTTCACGGGTGCTTACTCTTATCTCCCGCTATCAGCCTCTTGCTACATGTAGGTACATACATTTTAATTAAACCTATGTAGACGTGCATTAGATACGTGTAATTTTCAATCAGTATCTATAGTTACTACTATATAAATAATATTATCATACTACATATAGTGTAAAATATGTGAATAAGTGAATTTTCATTGGTTTACTGGAGCGTTGATCCGTTAATTACGGAATAGCAGATCCTTTTTTGCATGAATTTAGTTGAAACAGACCTAGATAGAGACCTCACGAAAATTCCTGATAAAATTGATAATATGTTTGGAGGGTCAGAAGCTCACAGTTCCAAAATAAATATAAATACTTAGTTATATATTGTAACATAATAGTAATTACGTTTCATTTGCGTAAATTCTTAGAATGAAGGGATAAATCTGTTTTTTATTAGATCTTCTTCTCAATCGGTCACTCTTGACAGAGTGGTCGTGGCCGCAAAGATGATGCGACATTAGTCGTCGTCGGTCTCCTTATTCTTCTTTTATTAGATCTAGACATATTAAAATAGCTTATAAAATAACTTATCAGCATTATAGTCCAGTCAAAACAAGGTTTAACCTCTGGAAAATTGCGAAAGTTTTGAAACTTTGCACATCGAATTATGGGTACCTAGGGATGAATATACCAAAAGTCCTCATTCGTACGAGGCGAGCTCTAGCGGCAATTAGCGGAAACAGGACCCTTTTTTTGGTTTTTTGTTAATATCTTGAGAACCTTTGGTCAGAGGTAAAAGTTTACTACTACATAATTGAAGCTTATTAAATTTGCAACAATAATGATTATATACATTTTTCTTGAATTCCTAATAATTACCGAGTTTTAGGCCGCTAAAAGATAGCTTTTTCGAAAAATCACGCTAGCGGCGCCCGGTACAATATGGCATTTGTAATAATATTTGACAATCATGGTTTATCATTTTTTTTTGGGTGCCAAGGGTGATTCAGAAAATAAACTTCACAGTTATGTACAAAAAAAAGACATATTGTTTATTAAACAACTAGCTTTTGCCCGCGGCTTCGCTCACGTTAAGTTAAATTTTTCAAACCCCTATTTTACCCGTTGTACCCCCTTAGGGGTCGAATTTTCAAAAATCCTTTCGTAGAGGATAACTACGGCCTAATAGCTACCTTTATGCTAAATTTCAGCCTGATCCGTCCAGTGGTTTAATGATAAACCATGATTGTCAAATATTATTACAAATGCCATATTGTACCGGGCGCCGAAAGCTTGATTTTTCGAAAAAGCTATCTTTTAGTGGCCTAAAACTCGGTAATTATTAGGAATTCAAGAAAAATGTATATAATAATTATTTATTATTGAAAATTTAATAAGCTTCAATTATGTAGTAGTAAACTTTTACCTCTGACCAAAGGTTCTCGAGATATTAACAAAAAACCAAAAAAAGGGTCCTGTTTCCGCTTATTGCCGCTAGAGCTCGCCTCGTACGAATGAGGACTTTTGGTATGTTCATGCCTAGGTACACATAATTCGATGTGCAAAGTTTCAAAACTTTCGCAATTTTCCAGAGGTTGGGTCATTTTTTGAGGTTTTTTGACTGGACTATTATACGTTTTGTGAAAACTCGTCGCAACATAATGCCCACATAGTGTATTAATGATCATGCATGCCATTCATATAATATAACTACGTTAGGCACTAAACCTCAACACAAGGCAATAACAATAGACAGCAATAAAACGAGCTTGGTAGAGGTTTTATAGCGCAGATACCTCCCAAGATACGTCTGCGATGGATAGCAAATGTTTGTATACATCTTGTTCCTGTCGATTAACTTTCCAGGGAGTAATGGGAAATTAATGTTTACGTTACTATTTACCGAGCCATTTCACTATTGTGCAAGAACGAGTTACATTTAGGCAGGATAGTGTGGCTTTTCTGTATTAATAAATTGTTTATTTTCGACTTTTAATTCACTCTTCGGGGCGTCATAATAATGTTCGATACCGGGGGCGCACCTCTGACTTTTCGCAGTTACGTGTGCGTTTGTATAATCACAACATGCTTCAAAGGTGAAGAAAAATATTGTTTATGATGAGACGTTTATGGGTTGCTGGTGATGATGAATTCACCTATATTTAGTGCGTTGTATTTTAGAATTTTAGCAACGTTCAAATGACTTGCTTGGCAAAATTATAAAGAGCTATAAAAAAGCAATTGCTCTTAAATTGTTATTACCTAACTGCCATTATTTTACAAATCAAGATTTATTTATTGGGAAGTGGCTGTCTAGCGTAGCGTGAAATCAAATAAGACAATATCTATGCCAAGTTTTGTGGATTGTCATCTTATATAAACTTAAGAGTAGGTAGGTATGTTTTCCTCATAAATTGCTTTCGCAGTTGACCGCCCCTCGCTGATTGCCAATTTGTTATTTTTTTTTTTGCCAAACTTACTTTTTGCACGTCACGAAAGAATATCCGGTAAAGGTTTTCCGTAAAACAAAAAAAAAAAAACAAAAATTAGACTTTGCTCGGAAGTTCATTGGCAGACGCTGAAAATGTACGTGAATATAGCCGCCAACAGTCACACGTCTGCGACGCCACGGCAAAATGTTGTCTCGCAAGTCGGAATGAGTGACATACCAAGGCATTAACCCTGTCCAAAAGCAAAACTTAATACTTTTACGAAATAATTGGCAGATGCCTGCAAATTCAAAGTACCTACTGTTAAATGTGAGGAATCTTATTAAAACTGTTTTTGTCTTCTGTCATCTAAAATTGTGCTGTTATTTTTTATTATGGTCGAACTATCCACCGCATTTATCAATGATCTATAGTACCCACTAAAAATTTTATTAAGAATAAAGTTATGTACCAAATTACTTATCTTTTATTAAGTAGAATGCTTTATTTATATGTTTCAATAAGCAATTTTGAACGAGATTTGCATATAAACTATGAAGATGGTTTTGTTTTCTCGAATATAAATTCATATTTAGAAGACTGATTTGCAGAAATGTGCTATTTAGGGCTGCGACGACAACCAAAAAAAATAAATAGGTCGTTTCACTTCGTCTTTATAGGCTTACCCCTAAGCGTCCTTTAATTTTGGCTCAGTTCCAAATCCTGTAAAAGTTACGGAATAACCTAGAAAATAGTCATAAGCTTGCATGAGAGCAAGCTTATGACTATTATGACTTTGCATACATATGAAGTACAGAAATGTTTGATTGCTGTATGCTATCTCACTTACAATGTAACTTACCTACATACCTATCTTGTATATTATATTTGTATATTATGTTTATATTGTATTTGTGTATTTAATACCTGAAACTCTTCTTGGTGCATAAAAATATTAATAGCACTGTGAGACCTAAACCTGCACTTAAGTTACGCTAATCCGTGACAAATAAAAATGAAACATTTTTACATGGACAAGCGTTAAGTGCAGGTTTGATAAATAGTAAAATCAAGCGTCTTTTATAGTCATCTTTAGAAATTAGACATTGTGAGCCAGCAGAACCTTTCTGGCAAATGACGTTAAAAAATTTAGGAATTAAAGGTGTACTTTGTTTTAAAGTGAACTTATTTCCTTGTTACAGCTACAAAGTTCCAAGAGAATCTACTCAAGACCATGATTCAGATTGAGAACACGTTCTTTGAACTGGGGCGAACTTGTCAAAGGAATTGCCTGATTATATGCGATCGAGGGGCCATGGACGCTAGTGCATGTAAGTTTCATACGTTATTAATTCATTCGTCGAATATGAATTACTCCGTAAATAAATATTGGAACAATGCACGCGTAAAAGTACTCATACATGCATCGATGAAATTCTACTTCATTTCGAGAAGTTATTAAGTAGGGTGACAGTCAATTTTATTTTGTTTTTAATGGCTTCGAAAAGATTTTTTAAGCAGCTATGTCAAATTGTAGTGTTGTAGTGGCAGCTGTGACAATAGACAGAGACACAATACAAATTTTCCCCCTTTCCTCTTATATTTTGGTCTGGTTCTGCGGGTCAAGACAGGAATACATAGTTAGGCGGCAGACACTTTCTTAGAATAGTTGCGAACGGTTACTCTGTGTTACTATCGCGGTTGCTGCATTGTATGTGAAAGGTACATAGGTGATAGGTACCTTATGCCCGTTTCATAAACGTCCTCTAATTTTTACGGGCTACATAAGCTATGTAAAGCTTTCTGACAATTTCGTTTTAACGCAACACTTGCAGGTGAAAATGACTGAGTAAGGGATTATATTTAGGGGCTACGTACGTAAAGAGACTCCTGATTAGGGAATGATTTAGGCATGGTCGTTGAAAACGGGCATTAGTCTCTCTATTCTATGAATCTATATTCGCAACATTCTGTTTCAGTACAATGTTGACGATAACTAAGACGATACGGTTTTATCGATATTTTCGTAGCTACGATAATAATAACCAATCATGACATTTTGTAAACGAGTAATTTTCCACTAAAACGCTTCGAAAGACTCGCTACAATGCATAATTTAAAGCCATTGTTTATGGGACATTCTTGAGCGACGTTGCATGTATTCAAGGAAAGGAAATAACTGTTTATGTAGCGAAATCTACATAAAAGCGGTTGTTTGAAAACTCAACAAACATAAATGTTAAATTACAGTAGTCGGATGTATTATTTTATGAATTCAATGAATATATTATTCTGCAATTTTTCAATAATTTGATTTCGTTTTTTCAATTTAATCCGCCATTCATCATGCTATCAAAGTTAACAAATTAGGAAAGAATTTTTCAATTTATTTCTTATAGGTATGGTACTATCAATGTTTTTGCACGAAATGCACAATTTTTAGTAAATAGGTATCGCATTGCAGCTTAGTAGGAAATCTCAGAATACGTTAAAATATGTAGGTAGGTGTGTGTAAATGATTATTTAATTATTAAATGGGACGAGCGATATCGGATTCGTACGGATATATTTTTAAATAGAAGAATAACAACCGTAATTGAATAGTTGATGCCCGTAACTATTTAGGTTTTTTAAAATCCCATGACACGGGCTGTGGTTGATTTACCTTAACTTGTTAACTTGGATATAGCGTACGTCCCATGTTGGTGGAAGTTGTAATGACAAATTATGTCATGACCCAAATTAAGTATGTATAGTTTCATTGAAGTTTTGTACACTTTTACGAGTATAGTTATCGTATAAACGATATTGAGTTCAAGAGTTCAGAGCCTTACATTCTACTATCAAAAGTGACCAAATTATGCCTACACATATCACCAAACTGCAAATTAGGCCCTTGGGAATGTGATATTAGCATTGGCCAATATAATTGGGATATCAGGGTTGTGTGCATGTGAAGATAAATAAATAATGAAGATAATAAATATCTTCCAAATAAAAGTGTAATTTTTTCTTAAATTTTTTTTTTGCTCGTTTCAGTTATATCGAAGGAGAAGTGGGAGGCAATGATGAGCGCCAACAACTGGAACAGTGTCGAGTTGCGGGACAACAGGTACAACCACATCGTGCACATGGTCTCCGCTGCCAACGGTGCCGAGGACTTCTATTCTACCGAGGTAAGTCGCCACTATCCGCGCTAAGGCCTCGTACGCACTAACGGCCATCCGTGTAGGCATTCATGGAGCCAATTTTCTCAGTGTCCGCAACACACAAGAAGCCCGTTTAAGATAGTACGGTCATGTAGCACAATGTTACGTCGGTAACACATGTCTCAACATCGCCATCCTGAAACTTACATTAGCGGCTGACCAAGAAAGCGTTGCCTAGATCTCGTAAGCGCTTACGACAGCCAATAAACTGAAAAAATCTGATGCACAAATTGAGCAAAGTATACAAATAATGCTTAGTCTAAGAAGATGGTCATTGGAGAAGTTCTTTAAAAAGAAAAAAAAGGAAGAAAACCCAAAACAGCTGAATAACCAAAATTGGGAATTTTGTATAGGAATCACCACTGCAGATTACTTTTCATAGTAAAGCCATGGGTAAGAGCTAGTTATTATTAAAATCCAGGCGAATTCCGCTGTGTTTGAACTATCCCTTCGTTGAAAAGTCGACTGTTTACCTTGATAGCAAGTTGGTGAAGATGGATGGTATTTAGAGCCTAGTATTATCGCGCGTCGCCGGTCAACGCTCACGTCGGTGCAGCTGGCGCGCGGCCAGCTGTAATGGTATATTATCAGTAGAGCTCGTGACAATCAGCGATTGATTGATATTGTGCATTTCGATAACTAGGATTTGTGAAACGCTGTCATAATAAATAATCGAAAGTATTACGTGGTGGTATCACCGGTATAATCCGACAACTTTACGAAAAATAAGTAAATAGAGACTGCAATTTTTATAACGTGTACCCTGTAATATAATAACATCAATAGAGCTTTTCCGGTGCGAGTTACCCACTCCAGCATATTGGGACTCCTATGTCTATAACTTCTTTTTTCGTAGGTATAACCTATAGCTTGATAGTTACATATAATTATGTACTTATACTGTACGCCTTTAGATAGATATAAAGGAATTGAGCTTAGCTCTCTCAATCATCCGCTGAGTGACTGAACTTTCTTATGAGGCCTATAAAATCAGTAACCATGTCTCTGGAGTCGAACGTCACCACTAGCAACTCACTCTTTTCAAAAGCCATAGCTATTCTTATTCATAGTTCTGAATATATGGCATTCCGAACCAGTAGTTGATTGACTTAACGATTCCAAACTATTTTTTAAAAGTTTATTTGAATATAAAACTTTTCTATTCTATTCTCTTATACAACATGTAACAAAAGTGTGAGTTAACCCCGAAGGAGGTGAATGTACTCATGAAATTGAAGAACTTTCCCCAAGGAACATAGGTCGAAATATGAAAAAAAAATTTTTTCAACACACTTGCTCATAAAATGGCTCCCGGTTCACCGCAATTAGGCACACAATGACACCTTTAACTCAAACTGTGACTTTTGATTACCATTATTCACAATGTGAGTTATAGAATATTTTTTTTTAATTTTATTGGTTGAGTTGCTTTGTTCTTAAAAAAGTTTCTATTACAAAAAAAATCCTAACTATTGCCAAGATACCTATTGCTGGCTCATTTCATACAACTTCGTATTTAAATAGATAATTTCAACTTGTACGTGTTTAATAAATAAAACTGTCACTCAAATATACTTAACTTTTGTTTTTTCTGTAATAAAGAAAACTGGAAATTCCCATTTTGTACGTGGCTATAAGAGAAAAGTAAAAAAAAAAGAAACCTCATTCTTTTAGTCTATGGCCATTAAAGGTGCGCGCGCGTTCCGGAAAACTGATTAAATCAAATAAACACCTGAATAGGCTGTATGGTCGTCGATCTTTGCCTGCCCTCAAGAGTATCTCAAGAGGGCGAACAAAAGAACAACATTAATTTTTCCCGCCACTGCGAAAAAATTTTCACAACTCGTTTTCACTGTTTTGTATCATAATGTACTATTTTAGTATTATTTTCTTCACAAGTGTGTTGAAAAACGTCGTATGATACACGTGTATATTGATGATTACCGTCCTCGGCACCTTAAGACCCTCACCTAACGGCTCGGGTCTCAATAGCGCCTCAGCGGTAATCACCAACTTTTACACTTGTACCATAATGTACTATTATCTCCCATAGTAAATCAATCAGCTGATCGTCAATTTTGTATGGGAGGTCCATATTTTTTTTCACACTTTTGTTACACGTTGTATAGTAAGTTATTATCACCACCAGGACCACGCGTGCCGCTCCGAAGGCGTTGAACTCGCGAGAGAGCTGGACTACAACGCCGCGGCAGCGTGGATCGGCCACCCGTACTTCGACGTCATAGACAACTCCACAGACTTCGACAAGAAGATGAACCGCCTGCTCGCGTGCGTGTGCCACAGGATCGGCATAGACACCGGCGACCGGCTGAACGTCAACTCCAAGAAGCGCAAGTTCCTCGTCAAACCGCCACTGGTCTCGGACGCAGAGTTCCCCCCGTTCCAAGACTTCGACGTCGTGCACAACTACTTGCAGAGCGACTTCCGCAAAGCGCAGGTCCGGTTGAGGAAGCGCGGTCAGAAGGGCCACTGGTCGTACATCCACACCATGAGGAAGTTCCACCCCACGGGGCAGTCGGTGGAAGTGCGCACGCAGTTGACGCACCGCGACTACCTCAACATGCTGCCGCAGCGCGACGACGCACACTTCACGATATTCAAGAAGCGACGCTGCTTCATATACAACAACCAGTACTACCAGTTGGACATTTATAGACAACCCACACATCCCAGGTGATATTTTGTTTTGACCTAATTTTCATTACAATCTTGTTATTGCAAAACTAATTGAGCAAGCAACTAATTCTCAAAACTACACAAGTACTAATTTTCAAAAGCAGAGGTCTTCGTCCGCATAGATTTAGATTTCCAAAATCCCTTGGGAGCTCCAGGTTCTTAACTGTACGCATGCAAAAAAGTGATTGAAAGAGCAACCAACAAACACACTTTCGCATTCATAACCGTTGGGCTGTCGAGGCCAATTATAACCGCAATGTCTAATTCCAGGTGTCGTGGTTTGATCTTGCTAGAGACGTACAGCGCTCACGACCAAGATGCGCTTCTTGCCACTCTGCCAAAGTTCCTCATCATAGAAAAGGAGGTGACAGGGGACCCTGCCTATTCTATGTACAATTTGTCCTTGAAGGAGGACTGGAAAACGTCCAACAAGTATTATGCCGGCTCAGAAGATTGTAAGTAATGTTTATATATTTATCTCAAAGCTATACTCATGATTTAAGTATCGATAGCATTGCTGTCTATATGACAGTTTTGTGTTTTGTACAGATCTAGCTTTTGCCCGCGACTTCGTCTGCGTAAAGTTAGGTTTTTAAAAATCCTGAGGGAGCCCTATGTCCAAGTCAACTATGCAACAATACAACCCATGCAAAAAATCACGTCGATCCGTTACTGCGTGTTGCTTGTCATTCAGGACAAGCCTAAAAACACACTTTCGCATTTTTAATATTGAAGATGACAGGATGCAACTGAATAGAAATCGTAGAATCAAAACAGAATACGGGTGTCTGTACACTGAAGCAAAGTGGAGCGAAGATGTGATATTATAGCATTATGTCTATCAATGACTCCCAATATTTCCAAGCACAAAGCTTCTCTTATAAAGATTTATTTTCTTTTTTAAAATGGTGATCGGTCCGCCCGCTACGCTTCGCTATACAGGGACCCTGAAACCGCTTCATGCAATGCATTTTTAGTTCAAATAACATAACGCGCACTGGGCATGTCAAATAAAAAAAAAAAAGACGTGTGGCACTCGGGGACTGCCGCAGTAAAGCTATTGCATAGCATTTTTTATCAACGCCATCTAGCGGTGAGAGGAGTCCCGTGTCAGGTTATTTTCGTTACGGAATTTCTGGATTCGGTCTCCACGTTCAAGGCCCGCGATAGAAGCTATGCAATAACTTAAAAAGTTTTGACATCATCCGCATTTCTTCCGTGTTCCTTGCAGTCGTGTCGAGCTGCACTGTCTGTGTTGCCCCAGCATAAATTCTTGCTTATCCTATATAGGTATTGGTAAATACTAGAGTGAGTGATCAGATTTTGTTCTACGAAGTCAATTTTATATAGTAAGCATACCATGGTAAATACTAGAGTGAGTGATCAGATTTTGTTCTACGAAGTCAATTTTATATAGTAAGCATACCAACAAGTGCCTGAGTACTATATAAATAGATTATACTACAGAATAGAATACAATATAATATACCTACTACAGAAAAGAAATTGACTTACACACAAATTGCTAAGTTACTTAAATTCTGACCTAAATGTGTGTCATGCCAATGAAAGGGTCCTAGCTCAACTCAATGCTGTGGATACAGATGTAATCACAAAGCTGTTATTCTGCTAAGGCCCACTATAATGTTGAATTTCTCACTCCAACGTTTTCTAAACTGTTTGATGACTAATTCATAAAAATATTAGCTATTAGCGAAACATCACGCCCTGCACGCATTTGAACTCGTTTAAATTTGCAATGGCCGTCGTTTCTTGGTTCAGAACACACGTAAGATTATTATCAAAGATGGTACTTATTTTATACATGGAAATGTTTATTTATCAATACCTATTTAATCTAAGGCTGAAATCTATAGACCGCACTCTCACTCAGCTCAGACTCAAGACAGATTTATGCAAGAGTATTTTTTGTGTCACGTTTTAACCTCTATCTTAAGTCTGAGCTGAGTCAGAGCACGCTCTGTAGATCTCGGCATAAGTTTCGTTCATATAAGCTAATTTGTGTTAGATATGATGCAAATATTCAAAAACATTATTAGTTTTTACAAAGTTTTGCATGTGTAAATTTTTAGCATAGTTTTATTTAAAATTATGGATGACTGATGACCAAATCGTGTTTCGTCATTATATTTATTTATGCATGTGTTACATTATCTATGATGTTAACATAAAATCTGGCGTAATTGTATGCGAAACTAGAAACAAAACTCCCTTATTGATTTTACTGTACGTAGCTGATTATACTAAGTTCACAATATTATTTTACGTAGTGTGTGTTAGTTGTGCCGTTGTTGTGTTTAGTGTCACACTGGCGTCTCGCGCTCCACTGTGTTTATATGTCATAGTATTTCATATCTAGTAGCTTTCCATTTGATGGAAATCCTTGTGGATTAAAAGCTTAATAACTTTGCAGATACGAAAGCTGTCATTCTGGGACATTCGTAATCTAATATACTAACAACTGACATTTCCAGCGCAAACAACTAATATTAACCGGGAGATTTTAACTAGAAATGGACGCTAACAATTAAAGTTTAATCAAAACTCTAGTGACAAACAATTACGCCAGTGTCGATTAGTGTAACGTTAATTTTGGAATAAAACCTTATTTTGGTTTGTCAGGGCAAATTAAACGCTTAACGAATGGCCACAGTGCAGACAAAGCCAACGGCCACGCTAAAATGAACGGACACGCTGAGAAATTGAACGGGAATGACGCTTACAGAATGAATGGTCAAAGAGAAGGCAAGCTTATTGGACACGCCTGCAGCGAGGTCCATGATCACGCCGGAGACAAGTACAACCACGCAGGAGACAAGGTCAATCACGCAGGAGACAAGGTCAACCACACAGGAGACAAGGTCAACCACACAGGAAACAAGGTCAATCACACAGGAGACAAGGTCAACCACACAGGAAACAGGGTCAATCACGCAGAAGACAAGGTCAATGGTTACAGTAAAATGAATGGACACAACCTGACTAACGGACACGATACACCCAATGGAGATGCACTTGTTGTTGAAATAAGCAATTTCAAGGATACGAATGGTGTATCACCAAAGATTACCAAAAAAGATGCTGTTAAAGCATAATCTTCATACTTCGCGACTATTACATCTAAGGAAATTAATAATATGAAATTCCATTTTGTAACATTTCAATATACACCAAATCTTAAATTAAATTATAAATCTGTAGTCGTAAGTTGTACTCGATGAAATCAAAATATTGTATTGCAAATTTACTCGATCTTTATGTAAATTCCGACATAATTGTATGTATGTATTATTCATATGCCAAATAAAGCAACTATTTTTATAGTATTTCTTAACTACAAAATATTTTTCATATTGATAGAGCTTCAATAAAATTTTGCCCGTAATGAGAGGATTCATTACTAAAAGGGATAATTAATAAATAATTTAATATTGTTTGTGCCTTTTTACATGATCATACAGTATTGTGTCTTTAAATACATTTTGCATGTCTTGTAGTACTTAATTAAATAAACATGCTGTGAAATACATTTAGGTATTGTTGCAGTGATAGTAATTTTAATTATTGTTATAAAACTACATTATGCTGTTTTTTTAACAATTTGGAATAATTTGATTTAGATGTAAACAGCCAAGAAACGTTATACTTTATTTCAAAGTTAACAAAATGTGAAACGTTCAAATGTATTAATGATGAATAATAATTAGCATTCATCCAATAAATATTTCTTAATAATGAAGTTTTAAAATGTCTCGGTGTTGTGTTATCATCACTATTACTCAGATTCTAACCTTTTTGCAATTTTTAAAGTTTAAATGTACAAATATACCTAAGCTTTGAACTATAAGGAAACAATTTTGTAAATGGAAAATAATCATCTTAATTGCATAAAGTAGATGTACTTGAATTTAGCGGGCCCCCTAGAATAGATATCAATCTATATTGTAGAGTTTCTACCGGTTTCATATTATTCCATCAGGAATAAGATGAAACCGGTAGAGTAGTCGTAGAGTTTTCAATGTACCTGATGAATTTAATGATAAGATCTAATGTACCCTCTAACCAAAATCAAATCAAAATTTATTTATTTCATGTAGGAAAATGACTCCAAGTAGTATATAACAAGTTATTTAAATCATCGATCATAGCAAAATAGTATATTAAATGTTTAATGACATCATATCTTGGTAAATACACACTTAAGTGCATGTTTGAGTTCCAAAAAAAAAAAGAAACGGATCTGATTAGTTGCATTCGCCCATATTGTTAGGCAGACTGTACTTGTTATTTACTAGGTACATTGGATCTAATCATTAAATTCACGAGGTACACTGAAAACTAGGACTTTTAATGGGTTTCATCTTATTCCATCAATCTATTCTAGTAGGGCCCGCTAGATTGAAGTACATATCAAGTAGTGGCCTTTAAAAAATGTTATCTGCTAGCGAAGCACACATCTTATAATAAATAATAGATGTATTGTAGACATGCTAATTATTTTTTAATTGAAATTGTTAGTATCTTATGTACATGTAAAATCTTCATATTATGTAATTTATGAAAGTATTTGTCATCTCTAGTTTTTATGTATGTTTGGAACAGAGAGTAACAAAGATGAAGTTTTGGCTTCAGTACGTACCTCTATAAGAGTAGCAGCAATGTTGAATGGCTGTGCTAATTTTTAAATGTTGTTAAAGCCCAGCTTAGAAAACTTATGGCAACATTATGTCATAGTATAAGGTTGCACTTTAAAAAAATAAGTCTTATTAAACTTTGTTTATAAGGAACATAATATAACAAAAACACTACACGAAGATGTTAAATATATTTTGGACATAAAATCTCTGAATTGCATGTTTTTACCACTTAGCACTAGTTCCTTGAATAAAGACAATGTGCGCCTGATTATGTTGTTTTATTTAAGTTGTAATGCAATATGGTTTGCTTTATTTGACTTAAAAAGTTTTCATCAAAATTGGTTCAGTAAAATCAAAAAATCAATAAGTCAAACATAAATGAAGATTTTCATTGTTTATTTTTTAATGTCATTGAGCTTTTGTTCTTTATACATTTTAATGACTTTCTTTCCTGGTATAAGGCCCTGCGATAGTCCTGGCCGTTTTTTCTTCTGGCCAGCTTTTCCTTCCCAGAAATCATCATGTGTAGGTGACGTCACTTCAAGCTCAACTGGTGGTGGGGGTGCAGAGGTCATTGTCCCTGATCCCTCGCATACAACTGATTTTAATTTCTGAAAGCAATATATTGACTATCAACCAAAAAGATTGTTTAAAAAGGCTTGAGCTTCCATTATAATAAAGCTACAAGCTGGATTAAATTAAAATTACACTGTAAGTATATCATTCATTTTTATAACTATTGAACTCACCTGTTTCTCAACTTCCAATTCATCTGTAGTCTTCTGTATATCTGAATCATGTGCATATTTACAATTGTGACCAAACCGACATCTCCCCTTACGGTAGTTCCAGCAAATCTTCTTGCCATTTATCATTTGGGTATTGTCTTTACCTGGAACCTTAACATTCATGGCCTATGTACTTGACGATTGTATGTTGTATTGGATACATTAATGGGCCAATTTTTAAAGTAAATAAAAAACAATTTTTTAATGCATAATTTTGTTTAAATATTTCTGAGATACCTTAGTTTCTCATAATGAGCATACCTATACAAATAAATAAAATTGAAGTGCTTGGAATATGCCATTGAAAATATTTATCTAAATCTTGGTTAGGATCTCATCTAGCAACATAAGGTTCAATTTAGAATCTGTCTTATTTATGAACATTTTTGATAATTTAGGATAGTCTCTGAAACCAGCAGCCAATTTAAGGGTAACAGTTATATACATTTTTTCTAGGAATAGAGCTTGAATGCCAATGATTGACTAATACAAAATTTCTTTAATAGAAAGTCAACATATACCATTTTAACATGTTTCTCAAGTATGGCAGCTTTGGCTAGCTCTGCTTCAGCAAATGGATTGGAAAACACTGATGTATGGAGACTGTTTTCACCAATTGCTGGCTTTGGAAGCTTTGGCTTTTCATTATCCTTCTGATCTTCAATCTTTGGCCTACAATGTAATAAAAAAGCGATAAGAGACATGTTATCAACTTTCTTGTGGTTACCAGGTGGTTACATATTATTTAAATTTACCTTTCTTCATCACCGCTTTCGTCATCAGTTTCGCTTGAAGACGTACCATAATCTAATAGCGCGTTCATTTTATTTCACGGATAAATGCACGATTTTACACACCAATTCACTTCAACTGTGGCGAACATTAATTGAGTCTAAAGGCTATAAAGTATTGCAATTAACATGAAATATTGTAAGTTTTAAACTGACTTATATCGTTCATAATCGAAGCTAAATAAAATTATTTGGAGACCTCAAAATATTAATAATTATAGTAAATTAAATTGTGATTTTTCAACGAAATGCTTAAATAAACTATAAAGGAAGTTGAAATTATTTTTTCGTCCGTGTATCTATCGTCTGTGGTCCGCACACAGACTATAGGATACAGCCCACAAACATATAAGAGTATTATAGTTTGAAGTAAATGAAAGAAAATATCAGTTAATATAAATATATTGATGTTTTCGTATTGTTTCTATAAGGCTTTATTATTATTGCAAATGATACTGAAGTAGTTAAATAAAGACAGCATAATAAAATTATGGTTCTTTTGGAAGCACCACATTTGACATACGAGTGTCTCTAGAACTAATAATATTGCAATGGCGCACCAATCACTATAATTAATTTATGATTTTATATGAAATCATGTTAATCCTATTAATATTACAAATGCGAAAGTTTGGATGGATGGATGGATAGATGGATGTTTGTTATTCAATCACGCGGCACGCCGCAACGACAGAACCGATTTGGCTGAAACTTGACACAGAGATAGATTATAGTCTGGAATAACACATAGGCTTTTTATCCCGGAAAATAAGAGAGTTCCCGCGGAAATTAAAAAACCTCAATCCACGTGAACAAAGTCGCGGGCATCAACTATCAACTAGTATGAAATAAATAAAAAGGTTATTGTAATTGCAAATTAATTAGTTCCAAAGACACTCATCGGCTCACAGCCAAGATGGCGGCAATCAAATCCAAAATGGCGTCAATCAAATAGGTAGGTCTAAAATAGAAATCACAGTAGGAAGTCTAGTGTTATTCATAAACTAGATATAGAGGTCAGTGTTCACAATCAAGTCGGCATTTTGCCGTCATCTCATTTTTTTTAAGCTGTTGTGTGACGTGCATGAAAGAGAAAGCAAATCTCGCTATTTTCTTGCATCTTGCTAGAGTTCTTCCAGTGACGGCGGCATCAATTTATGAATTAATTACCATTTGTCGCAAAAACTGCGCGTCCTTTACCTTTTCTAGACTCAAAAATCTTTCATTTGTGTTTGGGTTGTGATAAATTGTAATCTAAATGGCATCAGATGATGAAGTAGATGGATCTTTTGCAGGTAAAGAGTAAATTTCACTCCTAGCATGTCATAGGTAAGCCGCGAATAGCGGTATCATATGTTTACGTGCGGCAAGCAATTAAAATTTTGAAAAAATTTCGGCACCTTCAGTGAAAAACCTCCAGTTTATGAAGGAACTCAAAGTTGTTCGCAGTGGTATGTGCGTGTGTTGGTTGTGTATTTTATTGTTATGGTTGGGGTGTAAATATTTTTATGTGGCAGTTTGTGACAGAAAAGAACATGCATTATCCCTCATTACTACTTAACAAAATGGACGCCGCCAAACAAAGGGATTAGTGACCTTAGCTAGGAGTGTTGCGCTGTCGGCAGATTATGCTCATGTGCCTGATATGGGGTGCAGGTGTGGAGGCCTGGGTACTGGTTTGACCAGTTTGTAAATATTTGTTGCAGGCGACGAAGATGTGGAAGAGGGTGAGGGTCAGAATGATAACTCAGGGGAGAGTGATGAAGCACCACCCAAGGTAATTCAATAATTGCTTTTGAACAAATAATACACTGAAACCTTCAACAGGCAGAAGACATATTGTTTATTTATTTATTCATTAAATTGAATAAGTATAGGATATTAATAAAAGCATAATATGTAGAACTTCTGTTCACTAGTATCATCATACTAACTTCATCAATTTAATGAAAAAAGTAATCAATTTATTAAACTAAAACAAATAAAGTTAGGTTGCGCAGAAGTCAGAACTACAACACTAGGTTTCAGGAATCTCATAAATTCTGGTTTCTTTGAAATAAAAGTATTGAAGAGATAATTCAAACCAAAGAACAGTACAGTTATATAAACTTATAATTTTTATTTTAAACCCAGTGCAAGAGAAAGCTAAGTCCAATTCTTAGCAAAACTAGATATCTCAGCTAAGTCAATAAGTTCTCAAAACTTACTAGGGTATGTCAAGTATATAAGTAGCTATACATTAACTAGGATATGTTGAAACCCATGTCATGTAATTTAAAATTATTATATATCTGCAGGAGGATGATGACTATTCTCCAGAAGATGGTAGGAAGAAAAAGAAGGGGAAGAAAAGAAAAGCTAGAGGTGAAGAGAAGAAGGGTAGAAAGAAAAAGAAGAAGCGGAAGAATGAAAGTGAGGAAGTAAGTATCAGTAATTAAGAATTTTACATCAAAACAAAGGAGATAGTTAGGATTACATTTTTGCCTTACTTTTGGTCCTTTCATTTGTAAAGCCTAGATTATGTTACTCTAGTATTCAATTAAAATTCCATGATTAAAATTTATTATCATACATGATTATACTTCATAATATGTACAAGTGAAACTCAATTTTAAATAGTGACAATATGTTCGTCAATGGTTGATTAATGATTCTTTTACCAACCACCTCTGATCTACCTATTATCAACCAGTAACCCCTGATCAGCCAAAGTTGACACACCAATGTTGATTGAATGGCCTTGATCAACGACCTATGGCTTGGTGTGGTAACACCCTAAAATCATGTTAACCTTGAATTATGTTCCATAACAATCAACTTTAATCAATATATTTCACTATAGAATGTGATCCCATAAAATTCAATTATTACCACTTACTATTATTACCACTTACTATTATTACTATCACTTACTACTATTACTAACGCTTCAAGTTGACCGCTACCTCCCGTCGCGCTTTCCCGCATCGCGCCTCAAGTTAGACCCGCTTAGTACAGATAGCAACATACCACTCGCGATTGTGATTTGTTTGTTAATTTTTAGTGTGATTGTTTTTGTTAATTTTTAATTTGTTATTTATTGTTTTATTACTATTGTTCGCTTGTCGTTTTCTAAGATGAGTAAAAACGTGAAAGTTTTGCATAGCCCTGACTATTTACTACTCTAATTATTGAAGTCTTTCTTTGAAGAGGATAAAAATAAGACATTTACGATCACACCCTTCGAAATTCAAGATGTGATTGCCGTGAAAAAGATTGCCAAAAAAAAAAAGCTCGTCACAGTTGCTGTTACAGTAAAACATACAATTATAATTTTTTTTTGACAATGTTACAAGTAGTTTTGCATAATTATGTTGTTTTGTAACGGCCCACGACGGTCAACTTGAAGTGAACGGATAGTATAAGCAAGAGAATGTTTGGTAGGAGGAGGAATTTGGTCTGGAAGTGGAGGCCGAGGGTGACAGCGACTACGCTCTGAGCGCCGTGTCGTCCAGCAAGAAGTCACGCAAGGGGCGTGGCAGCAAACACAATACTTCCTCCTCCGTACCCTCAGACTCTGGATCTGGTGAGTACCCAGGAGCATGGTTAAGGGCTAGAACAGATACGATACTTTTAGTAGCGGAGATCGGGCGTTCGAAAAGCGACTATAAATCGCAAAAAGCCGATCGCCACTGCTAAAAGCATTGTGTTTGCCCAGGCCGTAATAGGAGTAATTCTTTTATGTCTTTCATCAATCTGCGATCGGTATTTGAACTGTAAGCAGGACTAGGGTTCTTATTTCATGTGTTTGCTAGAATATTAATAAACAGAAGGTTATGATATTATATACATATACTTATATTGATATATATAGTTGCATCAGCAAAAGTTGCTTAATCTATTATTATAATTATAAATAAAAATAATACTGGCAAAACTTCTACACGGTAAGTCTATGGGTCAACTACGCACAAAAACACACTTAGGGTGCAGTATATGAATGGATTTAGGATGCTGTTAGGTTCGCCGCGATTTGTTCATCGTCAGGTATGTTCGCAAAAGAGGATGCCGAAAGAAATCATTTCTTTACGATAATACTGAAAAAGTCGGCATCACTCTATGTTATGACTTTATAAGCAAGCAGCACTGAAACATGTTAACATTACGCTTTATTATTAAAAAAAATAATAATTTAATGATTTCTCCTGACAGGTATGCCCACAGTTGAAGAGGTATGCTCCTCGTTTGGGCTAACTGATGTTGACATTCAGTACTCCGAGTCGGATTTGGAGAACTTAACCAGTTACAAACTGTTCCAACAGCATGTTCGCCCACTGCTTGTCAAAGAAAATCCTAAGGTAAAATGCAATTTTTTTTTTCCCGTTTAGAAATAATGTGTTAAGCCATAAACAAGAGTCAAAGAAGTCAAAAAAAAAAAAAGAGCTAGAGGATAAACTCTTTTTCTTTTAGAAGGTGGAGGCCTTTTCTATAACAATTATAGCCTCATTAAGCTTAGATTTAGGTTAAAGGTTAGGCGTTACGTTCATTTCGAGGGGAGAGGGGAATACATATTAGTCAAGTTCAGTATGGCTAATGTTTGCGACACAGTCGCGGTATTAAGTATATTAAGCGGCTGAATTAAGACGGTCGCGTGGATCGACTGGTTTGTACGTATGATACGGCCGCGTAGAGGAGGATCGGTTTTATGACGTCACGGATCATCTTCATCTTCTTGAGTTGTAGCTGTGCAGGTCCCGAGGCCCTGTAACACGTTGACCGTCGCCGATCTATTGTGCTCGCCACTATTCATATTTCCTCGCCGATACTCGTTGCCGCCAGGAACAGCAGCACTTTCTTGGCTGGAATGAGTATAGCTTCTTCGGGGTGAACTATGTGTTTCCCCAGATGGATGCTACGTTTATGCATTATAGCAGGGCAGTAACAGATGATGTGCAGCGGTGTCTCCACCGCATCCTGGCAAAGCCTGCACACATCCGAGCCCTGGAGCTTGAGGTTATACATGTGTCTGTTTAGGCCACAGTGTCCCGTCAAAGCTCGTACTAGAATGCATAGGTTCTTCCTTCCAAGCGCCAGCACTCCGGAGGCAGTCTTCTGACGTCACGGATTGTCAACTGTTAACTTTGATTGTCAACTTAACTAGCGTAGCTTGCGTACTCTGTTAAAACTTCACGAAATAAATAATATAAGTGGATATAGTCTACTAATTTGGCTGCCCAGACATTCCTAACTCCAAAAACAGGGCACTTGGCGCCTCCAGCTAATATATTATTTTCTGTTAGGTAGAGAATAAGCCCACCTGTGTCAAGCCAGTGTGGGTAAGTTAGTAAAAATATTTTTCTCTTATTAGGTCCCAGTGTCGAAGCTGATGATGTTAGTGGCAGCCAAGTGGCGGCTTTTTAGTGAAACGAATCCCCATCTTGACGGAGGAGGCAGTAACCAGAACCTGGGCTCTGAGGATAACACCAACACATCTACAGCATCTGATTATGCGCCCAAGCGGCCAGGACGCGCTCCTAAAGAGTCAAAGGTAAGGGTACATCATAGGTAATGATCATTAATGGCAAAACAATCTAGTATTCAAATAATCGATATTTTAAGCTTTGAACTTTATTGCTTAATGAACGTAACACATACATTTAATTTTTATTCTTGGATTTACGTTTCTAAAAATCTTATGTGATTTCTTTGATATTCTGGCGTGTATGTATTTAATTCCGTAATCAGAATTCAAGAATATAAATAATTTTTGTTTAAGTACGCACTATTCGTCGTTTCTTTTTCTTATTTTAAGTTTTTTAGAGGCAGTTGTTTCGAAACCACACAGAGACACATTAACACGTTAACTGACCAGACAACAGACACAATAGTTAAACAATAACCATGCTCACATGTGATTCATGGGACAGGGAAAGGGTTAATTTTATTGTTAAACGAAAAAGTCAACAATAAACTTAATGTTTATTTATTTATAAGATTGACGACTCTATTGACGAGCCAGAAGAAGAAGACGACGAAGGTATAAGTGACGAAGGCACGCCCGCACCGCGGAAGCGCGGCCGCAAGCCCAAGCACGCGGGCAGCGCGCCGCGCGGCAAGCCGGGCCGCAAGCCCAAAGTGCCCACGCTCAAGATCAAGTTCAGCAAGCGCAAACGCACCAGTAGTGTGAGTTTTTAGCCTCATTACTGAAATATCAAACACACACACACACACATATTATATGAATATATATGAAGGGGGTAAGGCAGGTTAAAACCTGCCTTACCCCCTTCATATATACGTGGAAAAACGTGCCGCCAAGTCATTTATGACTTGGCGGCACGTTTTTCCCAGTAGGGTAGACGGGCTACTAGCTACGGCCGAAGCTTCCTACTGTTATATTTTCTATGAAGGATTCTACTAAGGACTTGGGATTATTAAATAAATGAAAAGACTCGATGCTGAAGATGCTGCCGTGTCGGTGGCATAGACAAGAAGAGTTATTTATTTTTCAACCATAGATCTATTATCTATTTAAGCCTCTTGTACACACTGCATTAAGCCATTAACATACATCGTAACACCCACCAAATAAAACCGCACACGACGTATTTGAAATAATTGTTTCTTGTTATGCTCAAATCGAAAACTTTCCTTGTCTAACACCATTCTACGATTGATTATTCAATATTCAATTCAATTGGTTATTCATATGCATGAAGTTTAAAGTGATTTCACACTGAAAGTGCTCACCGCGCCGCTATAGGCCGCTGCCATTCCGGTGTAGATCGGCCTTAAATGTACCCTGAACATCGTGAAAAGGATGGTACTTTTTTAGTCTTTTCAATTTAGTTTAGAGATTGTGTGCAATGATATTTATTTAGGCAAACCAAACAGATTACAATAATTATTTAACCTAAAGTCTTAATTAATTTAAACTTCAATCTTATCGTAATCCTATAGGCTCGCACGGCAGATTTTTATATTACTGACTATTATTGACATAAACATTGTGTTAACTCAATTGTATAGCTCAAGTTTGACAATAGAGCTACAATTAGTTTTGTAACACAGGAGGAAGAGCAAGAGGGCAGCGGCGGAGCAAACTCTGATTCAGATGCAGAGTTTGAACAGATGCTGGCCGAGGCGGAGGAGCCCAAGCCGGCCTCCAGCAACGCTGAAGAGAGCGCTCAGCCCAAGGAGGATGATCCCAATGCACCTGTAAATGTCTCCCAATATTTGCACATTTTATTTACATCTTTTAACCCAATGTATGTACTTACAACACTGGAACTGAACGAATCTATGTATTTACCGATTGAATGCGAGTGCTATGCGATGCGGCGGTCGGCATTTCATGTTAAATACTAGTAGAATATGTTGTACACTACATAGTTTCAAAAGTACTTCATAACAGGTAATCTAAATAAATAAAAGGCAAAGGAGACTGACTGACTGATCTATCAACACACAGCTCTAACCGCTGGACGGATCGGGCTGAAATTTGGCATACAGATAGCTATTATGACAGGCATCCACTAAGAAAGAATTTTTGAAAATTAAACCCCTAAGGGGTAAAATAGGGGTTTGAAAAATCGTGAGCGAAGCCGCGGGCAAAAGCTAATTAAAATAATATAATAATAATTTTCACAGCCACAGCCAAAGAAGAAGGCTAAAACCAAAATAGGCAACAAGACCAGGAAGAAGAAGAAATTGAAGACCACCAACAAGTTCCCCGATGGTGTGGAGGGGGAGCAGGAACACCAGGACTATTGCGAGGTTAGTTTATTATGTTACAGCTCACAAATACATTAAGAGAAGTGTCAGTTTGGCAGAACATTTCATTTGTCCCGAGTAGTGTTTTGGGAATTCAGATCTGGATATGGCTTGTAGTCATATGAGAGCATTTTTTATATAATTTGCATATTATACTATGTTTTGACCTATACCACTATATAATTTCATATTACTCACTTTTGAGGGAAGCTGACTATGTATTTTACATAAAAGGTGACATTATCACTAACGGGGATCTCTTTGCCAGACGACCTATAAAAGAACTTGCTTATGTACTTGAGTATAGATTGCAATAGTTTGAGTATAAGACAGATGCCGCGACGTGTTGATGTTGGAACGACAACATCAGACGAATCGCACAGACCCACTGGATACAGGCAGCGCAAGACCTAGACCGGTAGAAGATCATACAGAAGACCTTTCTCCAGCAGTAGTAGTCTATCGATTTTTTTTTCACAGGTGTGTCAACAAGGAGGCGAGATAATTCTCTGCGACACGTGCCCTCGAGCCTACCACTTGGTGTGCTTGGAGCCGGAGCTGGAGGAGACCCCCGAGGGGCGCTGGTCGTGCCCGCACTGCGAGGCCGAGGGCAACCAGGACCAGGATGATGATGATGAGCACCAGGAGTTCTGCAGGTTGGTCGTCCTCTAGCTGATCTTGATTCAAGATGGTTGGATGGTAATCTATACTAATATTATAAAGCTGAAGAGTTTGTTTGTTTGAACGCTCTAATCTCAGGAACTACTGGTTCTAATTGAAAAATTCTTTTTGTGTTGGATAGTCCATTTATTGAGGCAGGCTTTAGACTATACAGGGTGTCCCACGGCGATGCCACATGGAGGGGAAGTACCTTAAATATTGTAGATGGAACATTTTACTGAAAGAAGACTTCATTTTAATTTAAAAAACAATTTAAACTGCATTCATAGATTTTTAAATAATTGCCTGGTTGAACCGGGACTCGAACCCGCTATACGAGAAAAAAATTAACCTGTATCTTTATCATACCGATCGGAAGGCTTCATCATAAGGATTATTTTTTGTTAAATAACATAGCATGAGAAATAAAAGGAAGACCATGAATTTTAGCCTTTGATGTAAAATTTTGTTCAGAAAAATGAAAAGCTGACATTGGCGTATCGACATGTCCTTCAATCCCGCTGCAAACTGTTGCAGCGGGATTGAAGGACAAACCAATAAATCAACAAACAAACACATTTTCGCATTTATAGGTAATATAAGTAAGGATTAGTAAGGATAGTAAGGATCGGGAAATGATGCGTACTTCTCAAGTGGGTACTCATTAGTAATAGTCAGTTGTATGTCGATACGCCAATGTCAGCTTTTCATTTTTCTGAACAAAATTTTACATCAAAGGCTAAAATTCATGGTCTTCCTTTTATTTCTCATGCTATGTTATTTAACAAAAAATAATCCTTATGATGAAGCCTTCCGATCGGTATGATAAAGATGCAGGTTAATTTTTTTTCTCGTATAGCGGGTTCGAGTCCCGGTTCAACCAGGCAATTATTTAAAAATCTATGAATGCAGTTTAAATTGTTTTTTAAATTAAAATGAAGTCTTCTTTCAGTAAAATGTTCCATCTACAATATTTAAGGTACTTCCCCTCCATGTGGCATAGCCGTGGGACGCCCTGTATAACACCAATAGGAGCGAAGCATCAGTGAAAAATGTTGCAAAAACGGGGAAAAGTATCCATATTTAAATATATTCTTTTAAAAACTTCTTAATCGCGATCATAATAACAGAAATTGACGCGGACGAAGTCGCGTGCAACTGCTAGTTATGTATATGGTTCTATCTAATTGCCTTACCTAACCTTGTTAATTCTGATTCTTCTACAGGTGAGAAGATCCCTAGAACTATAAGTTAAAAGGGGCATTTCGCTTTGTTGCTCTACTGGCTATAGCTTATTTGGCAAAAGATCATAATTGGACCAAAAAAAGTTTTTTTCTTTCAAGAAATTCTCAGGAGCATAGAAAACCAAAGTTATTTACACTCCCGCGACTCGATTAGTGTCAAGCAGTCTGTCTAGTGCCTAATCTCTTTCGTCTTGTCAGAGTGCCATCAATTAATGAGAGTGAGGGAATAGAGAGTGCATATAATATCTTGTGCACTATAATATCTTGTGCATAGTCTAGTCTCTGTTGAGACTGGCCGTCATGACATAAATTGATTCAGGAAAAAGTTTTATTTAGTTATTTGTCACATAGTGGTTTATTAAATTTTTGTCAGGATCTGCAAAGATGGTGGAGAGTTATTGTGCTGCGACTCATGTCCGTCGGCTTACCATCGGTTCTGCCTCAATCCACCCTTAGAGGAAGTTCCGGATGGGGAGTGGAAATGTCCACGATGTAGTGTAAGTTGTTTTATTTTTTTGTAATTTCTGTCATTGATATAAAAAAATATTCTGTCTCAAAGTTGTAGAATTCCAATTTTAAAGTAAAGTAAGAAAAGCTGCTTTCCAAACCAATAGTAGAGTCTTGACTTGCATAAGAGCTACAAGTTGGCCTACATCAAAAATTTTTGAATTTAAATATAATAGTGTACAATTCACTTCAATTGTTTCATCTGATTTGCGTGTAATAAAGTTATCATAAATATAATATAATGGTAGGTACAAAAATTGTACATAATTTCCAAATAAGACAATCCAAATTCACAATTTTCCTTGAAGAAAAGCATAGAAATGTCAGTCTAGAGTGGGTTGTTATTTCTAAAATTCAGGGAATGTCAGTGGCAATGGCTGTTATGTTTCTTGAACACTTATTAGATAGAGAATGTATTTGTTCTAGTGTCCTCCACTGGATGGCAAAGTGGCAAAGATTTTGACGTGGCGATGGCGAGAGCCGTCAGCTAAGTCGAAAGCACCGCGCTCGAGGGAGTTCTTCGTCAAGTGGCACGAGCGTTCCTACTGGCACTGCAGTTGGATCTCGGAGATACAAGTAAGAGTTGTTAATGTTGGAGAGTAGGAGTTACTTTGTGTATTCTGTTCTACAGTGTTTCCACTTCATTTGTGTCTCAGTTATGTCTTAAAATGAGTGTCTTAATATTGGTATTTGATTCGATGCCTTAACATGGGTAGCCTAAGTATGTCATGCTCACTTGAACATTTCTGTGGTGGTGTCGTGTGGTGCGGGTTGTTACGTTCCCTCAAATATGGTTGAGCGAGGCAATGGCTGGATCTTTCTTTCTTTCTTTCTTTCTTCGTACTGGGCTGGTTTCCACACTTAGACCAGTCATTGGTTTGTTGTGTGTGATACACCAATCCTTCCGATGTTTTTACTCCAACCATCCCAGCTCTCTCCAGAAGTCTAGCAGGCCGCCCAGGTTGCCAAGGACCTCTTGAAGTGATGCTGGGGATCCGAGATGGTTTTTGCGTTGCTCTGCTACGCCCGTGCATCCTAGGAGCACGTGCGCCGGTGTTTCATCTGCCTCCATGCAGGCCCTGCATAGAGGACTGTCGGTGACACCTATAATGAAGAGGTGTTTGTTTAGTGGGCTGTGCCCTGTTATAATTCCCACCACCTTCCTGAGTTTACCTCTATCCAGGCGGAGTAGTTTGTTAGTTAGGTGTTTGTCTAGATTAGGAAAGGCCTCCCTGGTCTGTCTGCAGTCTGTCGCAGTCGACCATAATAGGGACTGTTCTTTGAATGTTAGTTCATGCACCCAGGTTTTATACTCACTGAAGGGGATTGGAACAATAGGTTCCGGCCCTGCTACCTTCAGTGTTGTAGCCTTGCGTGCTAGTTCATCTGCTGCCTCGTTTCCTGGGTCACCCTCATGCCCCCTGATCCACCTTAAGGTGATATCATTGAAGGTAGAGAGTGTCTCCAGCGCCTTGTGACAGTCTAGTATGAGTTTGGAAGTTGTCGAGGGACTGGCCAAAGCTTTGAGGACGGCTTGGCTGTCTGAGTTAATGTTTATTTTAAAGTTTGTTACCTTTCTGTTGATTATAGCTATCGCTGCAGTTGTGATGCCGACACACTCTGCTTGGAAAACAGAGTTATCCTTACCAAGTGTGTAACTTATCCTCATGTTGAGTTCTTGGCAGTAGGCTCCAGCGCCTGTGCCAGATTTAGTTTTCGATCCATCCGTGTATACTTCTATTGTGTTCTGGTCTGCTTTCGGATTCTTGCCTCCTTTTGCGTTTATTTTGTAGTTTCTCTCCAGTGTATATTGTTTGCTGGCTTTGTCGCAATTCCATTCCAGTCGTGGTTCTTTTTTGAACCCTTGTACTAGTATTTTGGTATGTGATGTGTTGTGCCCTTTCCACACGCCCGAGGTTTTCAGCCTCAGGGCAGAAAGTGTTGCTTCTTCTTTAATGTATAAGTGTAGGGGCGGAATTCCTAGTATTACTTCTAGGGCTTGCGTAGGTGTTGTGTTCATGCAACCAGTAATGGCTAGACATGCTTGTCTCTGAAATTTCTGTAGTTCTTGCTGGGCAGTTATAAGAAGCGTTCTCGGCCACCAGACCAAAGCGGCATACGTAAATGAGCTTCTTACTACTGCTAGGTATAACCATTTCATGATCTTTGGTTTTATACCCCAGGTTTTCCCCAGCATGCGTTTGCATTGGTTTAGAATAATGGTCGACTTTTTTATCTTATCTTCTAGGTGTCTTTTCCAGTTGAGCTTACTGTCTAGGATTACACCGAGGTACTTTACTTCGGTAGACAGTGTAAGTTTTGTGTTAGCTAAAATTGGTGGTTTGCCAAGATCGGTTTTCCTTTTGTTTGTAAAAAGGACCATCTTTGTTTTCTTTGGATTGACCGTTAATTCATTTTCTTTGCACCATCTCTCGATTAGTTGCAAAGCTCGTTGTACGATTTCATAAAGTGTCCGTTCTATTTTGCCACTGATGAGAATTGTGATATCATCAGCATAGCCAATTGTGTAAAATCCGGCTTTGTTTAGTTTCTTTATTAGGTCATCGACTACGAGATTCCACAGGATCGGTGATAGCACACCTCCCTGTGGACATCCTCTTGCCACTATACCTTTTGTAGTTCCATTTAAATCAATGTGTATTATTCTATGCTCTAGAAGTGCTCTTATCCAGCTGCGTAGTGTACCCGGTACGTTGTATCGATCTAGGGCTTTGTCTATGCTATCAAATGTTGTTTTATCAAAGGCACCTTCAATGTCAATGAAAATGCCTAAAGTTGATGTGCTGTTTTCAAGACCATGTTCGATCTTTGCTACAACAGAGTGCAAAGCTGTTTCCGTTGATTTTCCTGTGTTGTAAGCATGTTGGTTTGGATCATGCGTCATGCTCGTGAACGGGTGCCGCCAACGGGAATGGGTCTGCTTTGTGTCTACCCATGTTAACATGTGTTTGGTTGCGGTAGGTGTGCATTTTTGAAGCTTCTGTGTGGAAACATTGTGTGCATAGCCTAGTTCTTTTTAACAATTGTAAAAAAATTTTTTTTTTTTTTGAAAAGAGCAACTGCTGAGTTTCTTGCCGGCTCTTTTCAGCAGAATCTGCATTCCGAACCGGTGGTAGATTTTTGACGTTTCATAAGAGCTACAAGTTGGCCTACATGAAATAAATAAATTTTGATTTTTTGATTTTTTGAAGACTTCCACAAATAACAAGTACAAGTGTATCAAGGCAAAAATAGATCAAGTATTTTTGCCATAATTCACAAAAGTTCTCAGGTTCGATTCTCGGCTGATTCGGGATTTTATAAATTCTGAAATGTCTGTTGGTCTGATGGGAGGTTTCGGTCGACTCACCATACCCAAGGAGATGCTACTGCCTCCTACCATGCTGCTGCCTGGTTTCAGAATCTGGAATCATAACTCACAGAATTGGTTGCAATTTTTTATTTCTTACTTATTCAAAAATTTTCAAAATTTTATTTATTTATTTCTGGGTTCTAACATGTTTTTAATTCCGGATCTGATAATTTCCATATATTTATGATCAATCTGGAACATATCTGGAACATTTGAGGCAAGTATCCCAATTTAAGATTCTCAATTCCGTTCTTTAATTCAGAATCTGATTCTGGATTTTTATGGACTGCCTCAGTGATTGAATCATCTGGTGAGACTGCAGTCACTGGGCTATTTTGTCATCGAATAAAAAAAATGTTTTTGGTGTAGTTGGATGTGTTCCACCCGCTGATGTTCCGCTACTTCATGCGCAAATCTGACTGCGAAGAGCCACCCAAGCTAGAGGAGCCGCTAGAAGAGCGCGAGGGGCTTAAGCGGCTCAAGAGCCGGCAGGGCCAGGAGCAGCAGGATGCCGACGAGAAGATGCTCGAGGAGAAATACTACAGGTCTTTATATATAAATACAAATAGGATACAAACACAATTCCATTTTGTAATTAATAAAAAAAAATAAAAAATTGTCAAAATCACGAAAATGAAACGAAATGCTGAGCGCCTCAAAATCATGTACTGACACCCTGGTTTCAGTTTTCGTTACGATATCCCTTACACCCTGTATAATTTGGTGGTGCAGATTCGCATCATACACTAGTCTGCATCCCGTAATGCAAGCTAAACGCCATTAAAAATGAGTTAAATTCGATAAATAAAAACAGAAAATTCCAAAATGTTGGTTACCTACTAATTGCGATTTTTTATGCAGATATGGAGTGAAACCGGAGTGGCTCCTCGTGCATAGGGTCATAAACCATCGCACATCTCGGGACGGCACCACGTATTATTTGGTCAAGTGGCGCGATCTGTCTTACGACCAAGCCACGTGGGAGTCCGAGCACGCAGACATCGCCGGGTTCAAGAACGCTATTGAATATTACCAGGTAGAGAATCGCCCAAACAACATGTAATTTTTTTAACTAAGTCACTGGTTTTAATGTGCTCTTGTTTAATAGGACATGCGTGCTCACATCACTTCTGAAGGAAAATCGAAGGGCAGTAAAGGTAAGAAAGCTGGTCGCAAGAGCAAGAACAAGGACAACGTCGATGATGACGAAAGCAGCAGCGGCCTGCAGCTCAAGGCGAGGAAATACATTCCGCCGCCCGACCGCCCCATCACCAACCTTAACAAGAAGTACGAAGACCAACCGCCCTTCGTTTACGAAACTGGCATGCAACTGCATCCATATCAGCTGGAAGGTCTCAACTGGTTGCGATACTCGTGGGGCAACGGCATTGACACCATCCTGGCCGACGAGATGGGTCTGGGCAAAACTATCCAAACTGTCACATTCCTCTATTCCCTATTCAAAGAAGGACATTCCAAGGGTCCGTTCTTAGTTTCCGTGCCGCTCTCGACGATCATCAATTGGGAGAGAGAATTCGAACTGTGGGCTCCGGATTTGTACGTCATCACTTACGTGGGCGACAAAGATTCGAGGGCTGTTATTCGTGAAAACGAGCTCGCGTTCGACGACGGCGCGAATAGAGGAGGAAGGCCGTCGAAAATTAAATCCCAGGTCAAATTTAATGTTCTTCTGACGTCTTACGAACTCGTCTCTATCGACGCGACCTGCCTTGGCTCCATCGAGTGGGCCGTGCTTGTGGTCGACGAGGCCCACAGATTAAAGAGCAACCAATCCAAATTCTTCAGGCTTCTAGCCGGGTATCACATCAACTACAAGTTATTACTCACTGGAACTCCTTTGCAAAATAATCTCGAGGAGTTGTTCCATCTTCTAAACTTCTTGAACAAAGATAAGTTCTGCGACCTCGCCGCTTTCCAGAACGAGTTCGCAGACGTGTCGAAGGAAGAGCAAGTGAAAAGGTTGCACGAAATGCTGGGCCCGCACATGTTGCGACGTCTCAAGGCTGATGTGTTGAAGAACATGCCCACCAAGTCAGAGTTCATTGTGCGTGTCGAATTGTCGCCGATGCAGAAGAAATATTACAAGTATATTTTAACTAGAAATTATGAAGCTTTGAACCCAAAGAGCGGCGGCCAGACTGTGTCTTTACTCAACGTTATGATGGACTTAAAGAAGTGTTGCAACCATCCTTATTTGTTCCCCGTGGCGGCTGAGGAGGCCCCGCTCGGTCCTCACGGAAATTACGATACGCAAGCGTTGATCAAAGCATCTGGTAAACTTGTGCTCATGTCGAAGATGTTGAGACAGCTGAAAGAACAGGGACATAGAGTTCTCATCTTTTCGCAAATGACAAAGATGTTAGACATTCTCGAGGACTTCCTGGAGGGCGAGGGTTACAAGTATGAGAGAATCGATGGTGGAATCACTGGAACGATTCGACAGGAAGCCATTGACAGGTTTAATGCTCCCGGCGCTCAGCAATTTGTCTTCCTTCTGTCGACCAGGGCCGGTGGTTTGGGTATCAATTTGGCCACAGCTGATACTGTAATAATCTATGACTCCGATTGGAATCCCCACAATGATATTCAGGCGTTTTCACGAGCTCATCGTATCGGTCAGGCGAATAAAGTCATGATCTATCGATTTGTCACTCGCAACAGTGTTGAAGAGAGAGTCACACAAGTAGCTAAAAGAAAAATGATGTTGACTCATTTGGTTGTGCGTCCCGGTATGGGCGGCAAAGGCGCTAACTTTACGAAGCAAGAGTTGGATGATATTCTAAGATTTGGTACTGAGGAGTTGTTTAAAGAAGAAGAGGGCAAAGAGGAAGCAATTCACTACGACGACAAAGCTGTTGGAGATCTACTCGATCGGTCAAAGGAAGGTATTGAACAAAAGGAATCTTGGGCTAACGAGTACCTCAGTTCTTTCAAAGTAGCCAACTATTCAACCAAAGAAGGAGAAACCGAGGAAGAAGTTGATACTGAGATTATCAAGCAAGAAGCTGAGAACACTGACCCTGCTTACTGGATCAAGCTGCTCAGACATCATTATGAACAGCATCAAGAAGATCAGGCCAGAACCCTCGGAAAAGGCAAAAGAGTTCGCAAAGTAGTCAACTATAATGATGGTAGTGTTGCTCAAACTGAAAATAGGGAGGATACTAATTGGCAAGAGAATGGGTCAGATTTTAATTCTGATTTCTCGCAAGGCAGCGAAGATGATAAAGAGGACGACGATTTCGATGAGAAGAACGATAATGGAGATCTTCTCAGCCGTCGTAGCAAAAGACGTCTTGAAAGACGAGAAGAAAGAGATAGGCCCCTGCCGCCTTTGCTTGCACGCGTTGGAGGAAACATGGAGGTTCTCGGTTTCAATGCTCGGCAAAGAAAATCATTCCTTAATGCGATCATGCGGTATGGCATGCCGCCTCAGGACGCGTTCAACTCACAGTGGTTAGTGAGAGATCTCAGAGGAAAATCGGAACGTAATTTTAAAGCTTACGTTTCTCTATTCATGCGCCACCTATGCGAGCCCGGTGCAGACAACGCTGAAACGTTCGCTGATGGAGTACCGAGAGAAGGTTTATCGAGACAACACGTGTTGACGAGAATCGGTGTCATGAGTCTCATTAGAAAGAAGGTACAAGAGTTCGAGCACATTAATGGCTATTATAGTATGCCGGAGTTAATTCGTAAACCAGTGGAACCAGTAAAGATCGCGGGTGGCGAGAGTGCCGCGCCGAGCCCGGCTCCTTCATCTGCCACGCCGATAACGTCAGCGGCCCCGTCGCCCGCGCCCACACTAACCACGCAAGCATCCGGACAAGCGCCTACACCTGGTGGTTCAGAAAAAGATGACAAGGAAGAAGCTAAAGATGACAAATCTGACTCCAAAGATAGCAAAGATAAAGACGAACTCATGGACACGAGTGATATTAAAGAGGAAAAAGAAAAGACAGATGAAAAAGAATTGATAAAAGATAATATTATTAAACAAGAAATAAAAGAGGAACGGCGAATGTCTGTTGATGAGGAACCGCCTAAGGAAGAGGAGAAATTGGAGGAGAAGAAGACCGAGGATAAAGAAGTCGAGGAGAAAAAAATCAAAGAGGAGAAAGAGGAAGTGGATAAGAAAGAGGATGCTAAGAGTGACAAGGCGGAATCTGAGGGCTCCGACAAACCTAAAGAGGACAAAAAGGACGATGACGACGATGATGTCGTGCTGGTCAAGGAAGAGGAAGATTTGAAAGTGGAACGCCGCAAGTTCATGTTCAACATCGCAGACGGCGGCTTCACAGAGTTACATACACTATGGCTGAACGAGGAAAGGGCAGCGGCGCCCGGGCGGGAGTACGAGATCTGGCACAGGCGGCACGACTACTGGCTGCTGGCCGGCATCGTGACGCACGGTTATGGACGCTGGCAGGACATCCAGAACGATCTGCGCTTCGCGATCATCAACGAGCCCTTCAAGATGGACGTGGGCAAGGGCAACTTCCTCGAGATCAAGAACAAGTTCTTGGCGCGGAGATTTAAGGTGAGTTTATTGTCTACACTGTCTTATGCAATGTTTGTGTATTCCATCCACTGAACTACGTACTTTTAAAATCTCTTTTTCTAATTATGTTTTAATGCAATTTTAATTTTGACATTCCTAAAATTGCGCAATATTTGATTTGAATTAAAAAAAATTCTTATGTGATGTGGGCAAACTGAGTGTGTCATACAAACATAAAATCTTGAACAATTTTTCAATTGGTTTTTGTAGAACCCCCGTGATTCATCAGTCATCACTCTATCACATAACACTTGACACTAATATTATAAAAGCGAAAGTTTGTATGTATATGTTTGTTATTTCTTCACGCCACAATAATAATAATTCTTTATTTGTAGCAACTGAGGCTCATTTTGTTAGTAAACAATCTTGTACTTATAACTAATGTTAGTAACTTAAACTAGAGTATACACAAAAAATAGGATTAAAAATATCATAAATTAACATGGGGCCTCACCAACACTTGAATCATATGTTCAAGCATTGGCGAGTCCATCTTCCTCGCAAACATGTCCAAGATGCTGTTGGGACTTGAGCGCAGTCTCGTCAGCAGCGATGACGACTTCTTCCGCATTATCGCATAGAAGTCATCGGTACGCTCGTTTGTACAATGAATGAATTGATGAACTGACTTAATCCACGCGGATGAAGTCGCGAGCATCGTTAATAAAAAACCTAAGAAATATATAGTGCATGTTTGTAAATACTTTTATGTATTAATAATCAAATTATATTGAAAAATAATTGTAGTTGCTGGAACAAGCGCTGGTGATCGAGGAACAGTTGCGGCGGGCGGCGTACCTGAACCTCACGCAGGATCCCAACCACCCCGCGATGTCGCTGAACGCGCGCTTCGCCGAGGTGGAGTGCCTGGCCGAGTCGCATCAGCATCTCAGCAAGGAGTCGCTCGCCGGCAACAAGCCCGCCAATGCTGTATTACACAAGGTACGTGTTTTTGTATTTACTTGTTCACCGTTTTACACTATTCTTAGGAGGTGTCTAATACCATGTAATACAGCTGATGAGTGTGAAATATTATACAAATTCACGAGTAAACGGTTAGACCAAAGTCCCTACTGGACTTAATAGCATACTATTATATATTATATTCTTCCTTAGAATACCAGCTATCTCTCCCAAATCATTATTATCCCCTAAGTAGGAGTCTCTTAACCAAGACTTTAAGTAGAATAAAAGTTATTTTTTAATTTAAAGAAAAGTTGTAAAATTTAAAGAATGTTAGTAATAAAGGGCATTAGACACTTATCTCTTTGTTTTGAAGACTATTATTAATTAAGTTTATTCTCTAAGAACCCAAGACTTCTTCTACATGAAGAGAGAATCCCTCTTCTTCTCTTCTTCCTGGGAATTGTTTCCACAATTAGGCGGTTACGTCTCCCCGGCTGATCACTTCAGTCAGCCGAGCTCACTCCTGGATTCGAGCAGTCCACCCAGACCGGCGAGGACTTCAGGAAGTGTTGCTGGAGAGCCTCGACGAAGAGAGAGTGTTAGTCACGTCCATGATGTGGTAAATGACGTGGTGTGTCGCCGCAGGTGCTGAACCAGCTGGAGGAGCTGCTGTCGGACATGAAGTCGGACGTGTCGCGGCTGCCGGCCACGCTGGCGCGCATCCCGCCCGTGGCGCAGCGCCTGCAGATGTCGGAGCGGTCCATCCTGTCGCGCCTCGCCGCCACCGCCGGCAACCCCGTGCCCGCAGGTATACACCCCCTCCCCCCACCACTAACATGTTATGACAGGTGGAGTTGCTTACTGCTTCTTCCGAATTCAAAGGATTTATTTCATACTACCTGATGTTCGCGACTTCGTCTGAGAAGATTTAGTTTTATAACTGATTTTTCGGGATAACACTGCCTATGACACTGTCCAGGCTCTCAATTATACCCATGCAAAAAAGTCACGTCGTCCCGTAGCTTTTCTAGGACCGACAAAGACTTTGCATTTCTAATATTAGGAAGACAACTTGGGGTTTTTTAACCAGTTCAGAATATTGAAAAGAGCTGACAAGGAACTTAATTGCTTTTTTCAAAACAAAAGTGATACAATATTGAGCATCTGAATGCTTCCATGCAATTTTGTCATTGAGAAACTCATTAACCTCAACTTAATAAATTTTGTAGTTGTTGTTATTTTGTGTAAATGGTATATTATCTTCCTTTGTGTAAAGAAATCGGGAGTAAGATGTTTGTAATAAATATACTGACCGATGTACGTGTTTGCGCAGCTCAAATGGCGCAGTTCCCGGCTGGGTTCGGGCCGAGCGGCACGCTGCCCGGCTTCTCGCCGGCCGCCGCCGCCGCCGCCACCTTCACCAACTTCCGCCCGCAGTACTCCGTGCCCGGACAGCCCACCACGCCCACCCCTAATGTATGAACTCACTTCATCACTTGCCTCTAATGTATGAACTCATTTGCTCACACTCAGGCTGGCCTAAACGTCCGGAATTTGGGGCAATCAATTATATATTTTTGAATTGATAAACCGTTTCACAAGCGAACAATCACGAACTAGCTAGCCTAAGAATATATGTTTACCTACTAATTGATCCCTTACGGGATGAGACAGACTCTTCTTACCTCTTAATTTTTTCAAAATTTAAAATTGCGGTACTGACTTAGATATCGTTTAAACAAAAAGAAAATATAACTAATTGAAATTATTGTATTGTTTCAGAAATCGTAAGCCCATGGAACTTATTTTAAACATGAATGGAGTTGACAGGCATGCTGGTAAATCTATCATCGTTCCTAATCCAATATCCATCACATGAGCACATTCGAAAATACTAAATCTATTTATTGATGCATCAAAAATTTTAAGCATCACTATTTATGTGAATGAAATTTTTATATATATTTATATTTGCTTGCATTTACTGATCTCTATTACTACAAATTGAGATTTTGATTCGACGGATTAAACTACACTCATTGCAGTGTTAATTTGGAGTGGAAAGGGGAATATTAACTATAATTATTTCGAGTTTAACATTTCAAATATTTAAAAAAAAGTTTATTGCTATTTATATATGACTAGTTGATGCCCGCGGCTTCGCTCGTGTGGATTTAGTTTTTAAAAATCCCGCGGAAACTTCGATTTTCCGGGATAAAAATAGTCTATGTCACTTTCCCGATCCTCAACTATACCCATGCAAAAAATCACGTCGATCCGTTGCTTTGTTGCGGCGTGATTGAAGGACAAACCAACAAACACTCTTTAGCATTTATAATACTACTAGTAAGATGACGTGAGGATGAAGCTATTATATTCTCACTAGGGAAGTAATGTGAACTGCCTGATAAAGATTGCTTGCAAACTGATGATCGCAATCACCTCTAGTAGGCTGAAATGATTGCAATCGTCACTTAGACAATTTGTACAGCTTTAAACCGACATAATAACGGGTGCTTTAAATCGACACAAGAATCGGTGTTATTTTGAAAGGGAGTGCTTGTCCATAGTTTGCCTGCTTGTAGGTATTAATAAACGTCGGTGCTTCCGGGTTTATAGTCTGTTTTGTATGAGCCTCTACGTGTTCAAAGTATTGGAGTAATCAAAAAGAAAAAGAAAGAAAGAGGAAAATTTTTACGTCAATAAATAAATTCTTATTCTTAATCCCAGTTTCACGCGATGATTTTTGTTGCAGTGACCAGTGAGCGGTTTCAGCATCGCGCTTAGACGAATATTTTAAAAATTAAGCTTTTCAAGATTCCTGTTCCACCTTGGGTTCGAAGTGATAATTAGTGATTAGTACAGTTATGTTAAGTAACATAATATTACGTCATACTAGAACAGAACTCTCACAATAATATTATTTATTTCATCCTGATCTGTATGAATCTTGTTTTTTAATGTCTTAAGTGATTGTGAACTTATGAAATGTTTTATTTTTAATTTTACCAAAAATGAAAATAAATCAATACAATAACGTAAACAGAAACTGTTTATTATTTACCTATTTAAAAACAAAAAGACTGAATACAAAAAATATATTCATTTAATTGATTCACCTTTTGAAAAAATCACACTCATTCACATGCAAACACTGGGTCTTATCGTAGTTGGCGTCATGTAAAAAGTCTTCTGAACTTTGACCTGAGCAGTGGGTGATTTATGTCTGTCTGTTTTCAGTAACATTCCCTAACTTTTACTGGCTACCTAAGCTAAATAAGACACTGTCAAAAAAAAAAATTTCATTTCCACAAACCTTTAAAGTGAAAATGATACTATTTAAGGAATGATTTTGGTATAGTTCTTACAATTCACGAGGGCGTGTGAGCTTTATTTGTGGTTAAGTCGTACATGTACATGCGTTAGTGTGCGTGCTTGTCAGGAGCCTAGGTGGGAGCGGTCAGGCGCGAGCAAGCACTCGCTCACACTTATACAGATACGACACACAACCATGAGCCACGCGCCCTCGTGAATTGCAAGAACTATAGCAGCCATATCTTATACCCATGCGCAGTATTCAAGAGGTCATTATACGTGACACAAACTGTATTTTTTACGCATTAACAATGACTCTGAAAGTGTCAAATCACTCATCACTGGGTGTCACCAACTGTACGTGCCATCTTCTGAATTATATTTTACACTGTCTATTGATTTCAAAGCACTGGCGTCGGAGGAGCAGAACAGTTGCAACATATCCTCGCTGATACCACAGTCTGATAAATTCTCCTTGTTGAATGCCTTCGCGAAATTATTCGGCTCATTTTCTTTCGATGTTTTATCTGTAACAGAAGAGTTACCATGAATATAGCTTGAAAAAAAAAAAAAAAAACTAGTATTTGCATTATTGTTTGAAAAAGAAAATGGGTGGAAAACGTCAAAAATATTATTTCTGACCCAAAATCAATTTAGTAACTCGGCAATGTACAACGCTCCTTGCTTCAATTCCTTAAAATTCATAAGATTATGCATAGTTTTAACTTCATAGCGATCTTTTAATATGATGGAATTCCGAAAAGTAACGCCTGCTTGTATCCAATTAAGGAATACTTCACGTATTAAACAACCTTACCTTCGGCTAATTTTTGCGCTGCCCAAGTAAACGCCAGCGTTGGTTGGTGATGAGCAAACGTTGCACTGTACTGTGCGCACGAACTGGTCTTGAGGACGTTGAACAAAGCGTGAACTGTAGTTGGTAGGATTGGCCCTCGAAGCTCTATCGAGTAGTACTTTTTACTTTCTGAATGTATGACGTTCTCCCGAACCTGCAGAAATATTTATAAAGTTATTTAGATAATAGAATAGAATAGAATAATTTTTTAGTCAAATAAACTTTTACAAAGTGCTTTCGAATCGTCAAATGAATCTACCACCGACAGATAATTTTATTTATTTCATGTGGTCTGAAAGCAGGAGCAACAACAAGTAGCATATTCTTTGCAAATCTTTTCCTTGAAAAAGAAAAACTTATCACAAGAGGCGACCAAAATAAAACTAGTTTTCCCAAACCAGTTTCATCAGCGACGCAACCAGAAAAATTTAGAGGGTACGAAGAGTTGCATCTGTGTTTCAAACTGATTTTCCCGGGTGAAAATAGGTTTCATCAATCTTAAAAAGCATTACTTACTTTGAGGGACTGCAGCGTGCCTCCGTGAAAGGCCGTGGGCGCAAGAAGAGTGGGAGGGACGCCTCCAAAGGGTCCGCTTGGACTGACCAGCGACTTGCAGTTGAGCAGGAAGTTGAACAACGCCTGGGCGTCCGCCCCTCGCACCAGCACGAGGGACTCTGCCGCGCTGTCGACGCTGGTCTCCACTGTGTGACTCAGACGCGCCTGAAGCAAAAATAACGCTAGCTGCAAACGTAACGTGCAAATCGATCTGTGGGATTAGTATAAGATTTAACACGAGTAACGTATTCGTATACTATGACATTAGCATCAAAGTAAAATGAACCTTAAAAGTATTGGGTTAAAGTTACAAATTCACTACAACCGATTTTAGTTTAAAGCGTATACGTTTTTTTTTTAATTTATTGATAAATTTAGGTACACAAATAAACTTTTATCTTTGTCTTGAGTCTGAGCTGAGTGACAGTACGGTTTACAGATTTCAGTCTAAGATTATAGCGGACTAACTTGGAAAAGGTAGCAGTTGAATTAAAATCTCCTAATCGATGCCTACACGCCTTGGTGGTGGAATGCTAAATTGCTTGGCATGCCGACGTCGATAGGTTTTCTATTCGAGTTTGTCCTTCAATCACGTGGTTCGATTGACGTAATTTGATACCTTTGAGGACTTGGAGAGTGATATAGGCTACCTTTAATCTCGGAAAAACAAAGGGTTTCCGCTGGATTTTTCCCTAATTCTACGTGGACAAGTCCCTGGCAAAAGTCAGTCCACTCAAAACTCACCTGCGCGTTATTTATCCTCTTAATTTCGTCCGTCTCGAGACCCATTTGTGACAGGAACTCGTCCGGGTCCTCCTCGTCCCCGGAACAGTGCTTGTCCGTCCGTGCGTCGTCCATTGTGTCATAGCAGCTGTCGAAGGAATTGTTTCTACGCTCTTCGTCAGAAGTATTGAGTTTCTTTTTGCTATCTGGTCGGAGTGGCATTGTGAACTCCACATCTATACGTTAGAACATTTGCTCTCTTCAGTATCTTGTGATCAAGTGGAAGAACATTTACGTGTAGGATATATTCAAGAATGCGATGTTTTGACGGCGAAAGTCAGCGTTTGGTATTGTGTAATTTTTTTGGAAAATAAGACGTGGGAATAAACCTTTTGAAATTATGATAAAGTAAAGTAGATAGTCGTCATTTGTTTTGCAAATGTATTATATTTATTTCAAGAATCTACTGATTCTATGATGAAAATAATCTACTTTTCTACTTGGAAAATCCTAGGATGCATTTTTCCTTACGGCGAACTAACTAAGCAACGGTTAATTATGGCGTAGCAAGCTAATTATCGCGTAGATAATTAGCTTGCTACGCCATAATTATCGGCCTCTTCCTCCTTCAACCTCATTCTTGTTGACGCACACGTAAAAGTACTGGTACCTAAATGTTACGCACTATCTTATGCACTAAATATTAGGATAATATTCACGGATTGATCTAAGGGGCTATAACGTTGGTGTCGCAGTCCGTACCTTCCTGTCTCAGCGCGTGCCTGAAGCCGCGCGTGGTGGGCGCGACGAGCGCGCAGGGCTCGGGCGCGCCGCACAGGCCGGCCGCGCGGAACACGCACGTGAACGCGTTCGCGCATACGTAGAAATACGGGCAGTGCCGCGCGCGCACCAACTACATACATCGTGGGGAAATTACTATTACAATTGGACGCAAATACGCAATAACGTTTCAACCCACAAGCTTTTGTCAAATTAAATACATGGGTCGTTCTACTTTTCAACCGACAATAGTCTGTCTCTCTTCTTATTATGGCATCTCGTTGGAGTATTAATATAAACGGTTTTTTATTCGGTTCGAATAAACGTCCATATTTTTCTTATCTATTAATATTATGTCATTTTTCATGTTCTCTAACCAGCATATTTTATACGTTCGTTTTCCGTATAATGCCGTGACAGAGTGGTAAACTGAAATGTGGTCTCTACAGAAAAAGACCACTTTGTCACATTATTTTTTCAAAAACCAACATTAAAAAAGAATCAATATTAGCTAGGAAGGAAACTTTAATTAATACTAATGAAAACACAGATGCAGTTTTTTTTAAATCCCACACATAAAACACAATTATAGATAGTTCAAAAAACCAAAAAAACAGAAAAACGTCGTTTCATTGTCGGTAGAAAAGTAGAACGACCCACATACATAATGTAAAGGAATAAAGTTAACTTTTCAATTGATAACTTGTGTGAATCGACTCTTTATTGCATATGTGCGTCCAATTTTAAGGGATATGTGGCCTTGTTGTGACAGCACGATTGGTATCAAACAATCACGTTGGTTAAGCAACGTTAACCCCGGTCGGCAGCTGGTTGGGTAAATAATTACATTCTTGCTCAAACTCAGTATTGGCGCAGTCGGTAGGATAACGGTATCTAAGTAATATTATGCTTAAGGTAGGGAATCTACGCTCCTGAAGGGATTTCGATATCACCCGGTACTCTACTTTTGTTGCTACTTTATTCATTACTGACTGCTTCGATGGTCTAGTGGCTAGTTTGAAACTGCATATCACGAGGTCTTAGATTAGCCTGAGCACAGTGAGTGGGGGAGTGGGAGTTAGGAAGTTCGTGGTGTTATACTCTCTTACATCGGCGTAAAGACGTCGGTCTTGTACCTGCCCCCCGATTCAGACCCTTCCGATAACTTATTTGTCGATTGATTCGGTTTGTTAACATATATTTCGCTCGCTCTGAATCCACACGACAAAAAGAGATCGATATCTAACCGTATCGACACGGTATGTTATCGAACAGGTCTGAATCGCCCTGCTGGTCCGTCTTCCCCAGTCGTGTGGGATTTCTGACTCATGTAGTAGGTCATAATTTTATTGTGCACTATAGTAGCTTCTACCTTGTTAGCTAGTATCCTTACAGTCATAATTCAATTAGGAGAACATTAGATTAGCGTACTGACCTGAAATAACGACCTAAAGCTCTCAGTCCACTCGGTCAGCAAAGCCTGCTTGACGTCCTCGTTGGTGGCCATGAAGCTAGTGGCGGCCACCTTGCCGGCGCCGCGCGGGAACATGGCCAGCCACGGCAGGTGTGGGTGCTGCCAGTACAGGCAGGTCTGGTGGAACCGCGCGCGCGGCGACGTGTCCAGGGTCGACGAAGACGCCGTGTCAATGCAGCGGACGAAGCTGAGATATATTTATTTGAATTCGATGACGCCTTATCCCCTAATGATTAGGGACGAAGGCGTTTACGATGGGTGGAATAGTCCTGACACAGGACTGATCACCCGCCTGGCGTTGGCAGGCGTCCCCTCCTTAAATACAATCTTAAATACAAAAAGGCGTTTATGAGATAGGCGTATCCTATTTTTATAATATTATAAATGCGAAAGTTTGGATGGATGACATAGACTACTTTTTATCTCAGAATATCAAAGAGTTCCCGTGGCATTAGAAATCTAAATCCACAATGAATGAAGTTGTGGGCAACTGCTAGTAAAAAATAAGTAAGTTATTAGTTACTTACCCCGTAATCCCTGATGCTTCCTCGCTTGCTTTCAACTTAGTGGTCCAGGGGAAGGGTTTGGCAGACATTAATCTTATCTTAGTTTTCAAGGCCCAGTCTATTGTCAAGTGCTTGTATTTCTTTTCTACTATATGCTGAAAAAATAACGACTCTTGTAGAAAAATTAGAAGGAAGCTAATTTTTTAGTGAGTCTTAATACAATGATCAAATTGTGCAAAAGATATGGACCCGGCTTATCTATAGGTACTACCCGTCCATGTCAAGTTGGCTGTCATCGAGTGTTACAAAGTGATGTAATTCTATCATAAGTCTGAGTCAGATCACACTCTATAAATATCTGCATGAGTCGCTGGATGCAGACAGCACAAGACTGGAAATTCATGCAAGAGATCTTTGTTCAACCGTGGACTTCTATAGTTTGATAAAGAAGAGCAGTAGATACTTTATTTATATAATTGAATATAATACTTAGTTGTTTCTTACTGTTTCTACAGCATGTTCAGCTGTAAATTTCTGTAAAAGATTGGAGAATGTTGTCAATTTCTCTGTGTCAATTTCCAAGGGAGGTTTCTCTGCGACTTTGGTCGGCAGCTTGAGCAATGCAAAAAGGGTTTTGTCATTTGATTGATCTAACTCAGTTGATTCTTCTAATTTGACTTTTTTATTTTGCTCCAGATTCCTCCTGCAATTAATAAAATTTAAATTAAATAAGTTAAACTGAGTTACTAATTCCAGTACAGTAATAATTCAAAAGTTTATTTGAATAAAAACTATTCTATTATATTCTGTTGTAATTAAAACTAAATTGGATGGAGACAAACTTGATGGTAATATATTTTAAATTTAAAAGAACACCAAGAAAACAATCTGTAAATTCATAAGAAACTCAACTCTGCAGAATATGCTGGCAATGCTTCTGTGGATATTTGTGTTAGGTTCAAGACTTTGTGGTACTTTATGGCATCTGTAATATTTTTTAGTGTTGTAGCATTTAAAAAACAGCTACAGTGCGCTGGTGGAAACTTTACTTGGCATCATATCACTACTGAGCGCAGATCTCCTCTTAAAGATGGGCTATTGGCTATATGCCACCATGCTGGCCCAATGAAAATTGGTGTGTAGGTTTCCTCACTGTTTTCCTTCACCATAGAAGAATGTGATATTTAATTGCTTAAACACATGTTTAACTCTGAAAAGTCAGAGGTGCCTGCCTGGGATTGAACCTGCAATACCTCAAATAGGAGACTGTACTGACTACAGACATGATTTATACAAAAGCACTGCTGCTTTATATAAATCATGTCTGAGTAAGTGCACCACTGAGCCACATAGGTACAGCAAATGATACATTACTTTGAAAATGGGTTCTTTCTTTTGTCTCCATTGAGTATTCTTGAGAAGTCTAAATCCACAGGTTTCTGTCTACTTTCTTCAGTCACTGAACTAGAAGACTGGCGCATTCGCTCCTGAAATAAAGTAGGGTCATGGTCTTAGAGACTTACTTGACTTTGACATAATGCTAATGTTTTTGAATTCTCTAAACCACGTGGTGGGATCCATTGACTGATACGAGCGTGGAAAACACGCTGGAAAGTTGGCAAGGACTGCAAGTACATGTATAATCATCAGACTACATCACCATAAAGCTATACTTATCAGCAAATGATTTAGGCCAAAATTCTTGATTTTTTATTGTTTAGCGGAATATTTTAAAATTTTTCTTAAATACTAGGTCTGACGGAGATATTTTATATTCTAAACTAACGTAAACAAATAATAAAAATAACGAATAACTTGCCTGTAAAGCTCTCTTTCGCTTTTTCAGCTTGTGCAGTTGCATTACTTCACTTGGAGTCTTCCATGGTGATGGTGGATCCATCGCGAAATGTAAGGAATCGTTATAATTTTCTGTGAAAATCAAAATTTCATTGTAATTTAAAAAAATCAAATCAAATTAATGAAAATATAATAAAAGTTTCATCCATGTTTCATCTTTCAATTCATAACAAACAAAAATGACAAACGACAATGACATTTTGTCATTTGACAAAGACTCAAAACTAAAATCCAATCCACAGATCTTAATATAATGGGGCCCGTACACGGTCAAACATGTTTGTCAAAATTTACGTTTTTGTTACCGTTTTGTTTGAACAAGTGCACACGATCAAACTCCATCCGATTCCATTTGCCAAACACGTAGTTTTTTTGACCGTTTACGAGCTCCTGGATCGGCAGTCGGCAAGCAGTCGGCACACGATGTAGCTTATTTTAGACCTTTTGTACGATGCTTTCTTTTTATTAAAGCTACGATGTCTTTACAATCATAGGGTTCAAACTTCAAATCAACAGATTTTCTCAAAAAAAAATAAAATCAAAGATAATCTTAATAGAATGTAGAATGTGTATTAATTATTGCAACAATAATTATGGTACAAAATGTTTGTACTACGTATGCCCATGGCTCGATATTCGCCCACTGCTGGACAGAAGCCCAACGCTGGGATTATGCTCACAGCTGGGCATACACACAGCTGGATATACGCCTACAAATTGGTATATTCTCACAGCTGGGCCTATTAAGCCCTACATTACAAAGCTGGGATTACTCCCACAGCTGGGCTTACTCCAGCTGCTGGGCATAGCTTTGCTGCTGGACGTTCGCCCACAGATGGGCTTACTCCCATATCGGGACATACGCCCACAACTGGGCATACACACATAGGTGGGCAAACGCTCACAGTTGGACTTACTCCCACAGCTGGACATAGGCCCACTGCTGGGGTTACTCCTATAATATGTTTGTTTGGAATGGAAAAACTTATAAACTACTGAACTGATTTTAAAAATTCTTTCACCTATACACAAAAAAGCTATATTATCAGCGAATACCACAGGCAATGTTTATACTTTCAAAAAATTGGAGATCCCTTCGAAAATTGCAATAACGTAACCCAAAGTATCTAGACTAAAATATTCTACTACGGAAAAACAAAAAAAGGCAAAGCTTTGATTGAGCGCGATCAGATTTTGGGTTTCATGGCTGGTTAAAGATTTAATAGGGTATTGATACTTGATACTGAAACTGCACTATAATCACAGGGAGTGAAGCGATGACCTAACACATCTCAGCCTATTCTCCGTGTGCTTGGACGCGGCACGGCGGCAGTCATACGCCCGCGTCCTTCTCGTTCACATAACACGTTATAATGGCACAGGCTGTTCACATCATAGCCTTCGCTTTAAAATAAATTCATAATTAAAAAAAAAAATAGCGGTAAAAATTATTTCCGAACGCTGAAAAAAGTGTTCTGAAATTAACAACGTCTAAAATGTTTACCAATCGGGCACCTATTTTAAAACTTTTATAAGTAAAACTTTAGATGTCTACACTACCTACTTTAATTTAAAGATATGGCGCGATTTTTAAGCGATTTTTGTGTGTTTATAAGGAGACGCATCTATTTGGTAAGTATCTGTTTTTTTAATAGGTAACTAGTTAAGAATTCTTATTAAGTATAGTACGAGAATTAGACCATAAACGTTGAATAAGGAAAGTATCTAGTGGTATTCTATAGAAAAGAATAAAAAAGGCTTTTATACAAATAAATTTTTACGAAGTGCTTTTGAATCGTCAAGTGAATGTACCATTCGGCGAGTGCTCTTTAAAAAATTTAAAAAATCTTTTATTTTCTAGTATATGCCTACCTACTAGTAAAACCAACCGGATAACGTAATTAATTAGCAGTATCTACATGTAAGGAACATAGCTTGTTATTATATACTTATATATTTTTTATAGTAAGTAAGTATTTTTCAGTTTTTGCAGAAATAAAAATGATTTTTTTTACAAGGGCCATATGCCTACCAACTAACTGTAGGTACATTTTGGAGATAGTACTAACTACTAGATACTACTTTTCATTTAATTTCATTGAAATTCTATAAAATATTTACCTACGCTAAGCTAAACTTTCCTGTTAAAAGAGGCCAACTAATGAAATCGCTTGCGTGCCCTTTGGTTATAAGTTCCACTTCCAAGAAAGACTGGGTGATGTCAACTTTAGTTCAAGCGATAGTTTTGCATTGAATACGTACATTACGTCACAGCTTCAGCTCGAATTCACATCTACTAAAGAAACTGGCAACGTATGGTAAATTATTTATAAAGTTAGTCACTCACTTGACTGTGCAGGTTCCCTCGCATGAATCACTGTTTTATTCAGTTTTGTTGCATTCTCTTTTGAAAAGAAGGCATGGGAGGAATGTCTTGCCTGCCTTCTTAATTTTATGCAAAATTAACTTAATGTTTCAAAGCCTTTAATAAGTAATCGAATCGAGCGCAAGAAGATTTTTAAATATAAGAATACCTACTAGCTTTTGCCCCCGCAACTTCGTCCGCGTGGAATTAGGTTTTGGGGTGGAATTTTCAAAAACTGTGACACACGTACTTCTTTATTTTTAACTGAAAGCTCAAATATCAACTTTGATGGTAACAGCCTGAAAAATGACGGAGTTTCATATAAACTTCCATCCCCTATTTAAACCTCTTAGGGGTGGAATTTCCAATAATCCTTTCTTAGTGTGCGCCTACGTCATAAAAGGAACCAACTGTAAAAATTTCAAGTTTCTCATTTCAGTAGTTTAGGCTGTGCGTTGATATCTCAGTCAGTCAGTCAGGACTTTGAATTTTATATATATAGATAGGTGAGCTAAGGCTGTGATTATGTCGCATATTTTTTGTTTATCCATTTCGTCGTTTTTTTTTTATGTTACTGTAGCATAATGATTAAAGAGTTCAGTGATGAAGTCTTTACTTGGTAGGACCTACCTATCTATAATACCACTTTACAATAGCCAGTTTCTAAATCCCCACAGAAGGTGGGCAGTATCTATTCTTGCTCAACACATCACATTGATAAAGTCATGGACAACAGCTAGTTCCACTCTACACTATATACAAGTATGTATGCGTATGATGTGATGAATTGATTAATTTTCAGACGTTTAACATAAAGGTTCAATCGGTTAACATGGTGACTGTGTAGAGGCGGACTTGTTGACATTACGTAAGCACCTATGTAAATATATGTTTAGGTACCTATCGCTGAAAGAATATGTTTGATGAATTAGCAAGGTGATCGTTTATCTCAATGATATATCTACAATTTTCTGTTATCATTTTTTTTATATAAACGACGGTAGGTACGCTACGAGTAAGTTACCGGATAAATTACTACTGGCTGATTTTTATTACCGAACATTCCCTATTTGTGGCGTGTGTTTATGGCGTGTAGTAACCGATTTGGGATATTAGTTTAATTAAAACTGCCATACCCTCTCCCACTTTACTACTACTCTGTCCTACTTATTATTATAAGTGCGAAGGTTCCGATTTGGCTGAAATTGGCCACAGAGATACTCGTAGATTATAGTCTGGAATACATAGGCTCCTTTTTCCTAAAACCTCAATTCACGTAAACCGCAAACGAAGTCGCGGGCAAAAGCTAGAAAGAAATAAATTATTCGTACGTATCGTTAGACGTATACCCATATCAAATAAATCAATAAAAACATGATAGTTACCTACACGCTAATTTTTATGCTAACAAAACTATTTCAAGCGGCCTACTTTAATGACCTAAACGTGTCTCAGAATAAATGAAATTATTATTAGTAGTATTGGAATAATTTTTTTTATTAGCGACGAACTAAAACAGCAGCAGTTTTTCAGAATAACCCTAAAAGCAAGTGTAAAAAACTGAGTTGGCTACTTTTAGGTACTTACTTAATAAATGAAAATTCCAGTAGGTTTACGTTCATACGTTATATACTGAAGTATACTAGATCTAGATTCTAGAGCATATAAGATATATTAATATATATATAGCTACTCGTGCTGATTCACTGACTGATTGACTGACTGACTCATTGATCACCTCTCCTGTAAAATTTTGTATGGAAAAAATTTTTTTCACTCACGGTTTCGTATAGAGGACAAAAATTCATTCGGAACAAAAATATGGAGAGAGCTGATGATTGAGGATTTCGGAGACGGATGAGGAGCACCGGCCAGGGTATTGAAGATAGGTGGGGGGTGTTCAACCAAATGTCACTCGAAACCTCATCCAATTAGCAAAGAGTCGAAAAAAAACTCCAAAATGGCGGATTCAAGATGGCGGCCATACAAATTTCGTTGGTGTCTATCTCGGAGACTATAAGAGATGGAAGAGTGGTCTCTTAGAAAAAGATGATCAAGACTCGAAGGTCTACTTGATGAATAGAAAAAAAATTCAAGATGGCGGAATTTTTATTTTTTCATACAAAATATATGCAAGACTTTAATACGATTCTTTTTCAAAATTTCTGATGATTTTGTATAGAGAACAAAAATTCATTTGGAGAAAAAATATGGAGAGACCTGATGGTTGAGGATTTCCAAGACGGATGAGGAGCACGGCCGGGGTATCGAAGATAGGTGGGGGGTGTTCAACCAAATGTCACTCGAAACCTCATCCAATTGGCAGAGAGCCGAAAAAAAACTCCAAAATGGCAGATTCAAGATGGCGGCCATACAAATTTCGTCGGTGTCTATCTCGGAAACTATAAAAGATGGAAGAGTGGTTTCTTGGAAAAGGATGATCAAGACTCGAAGGTCTACTTGATGAATAGAAAAAAAATTCAAGATGGCGGAATTTTATTTTTTCATACAAAATATATGCAAGACTTTAATTGGTTCTTTTTCAAAATTTCTGATGGTTTCGTAGACAAGACAAAAATTCATTCGGAGGAAAAATATGGAGATAGCTGATGGTTGAGGATTTCGAAGACGGGTGAGGAGCACGGCCAGGATATCGAAGATAGGTCGGGGGTGTTCAAACAAATGTCATTCGAAACTTCATCCAATTGGCAGAGAGCTGAAAAAAAACTCCAAAATGGCAGATTCAAGATGGCGGCCATACAAATTTCGTCGGTGTCTATCTCGAAGACTATAAAAGATGGAAGAGTGATTTCTTGGAAAAAGATGATCAGGACCCGATGGTCTACGTGATGAATAGAAAAAATTCAAGATGGCGGATTTTTATTTTTTCATGCAAAATATAATATGCAAGACTTTGATACGATCCTATTCAAAATTTCTGATGGTTTCGTATAGAGGACAAAAATTCATTCGGAGGAAAAATATGTAGGGAGCTGATGATTGAGGATATCGGAGATGGGTGAGGAGCACGGCCAGGATATTAAAGACAGGTGGGGGCTGCTCAAACAAAAGTCACTCGAAACTTCGTCCAATTAGCAATGAGCTGAAAAAAAACACCAAAATGGCGGATTCAAGATGGTGGCCGTACAAATTTCGTCGGAGTCTATTTCGGAGACTATATAAGATGTAAGAGTGGTTTCTTGGAAAAAGATGATCAAGACCCGAAGGTCTACTTGGTGGACAGAAAAACCGCGGTTCGCTTTAGCGAGCCGCGCACCCACGCGCCCTACTAGTTATATTATAAAGATATTACAGGACCCACCTTAAACCTCTTATGATTGTAAGACAGGAGCGAAAAAATTAAACATAACCCACTATAATTTCTTGAGGTAATGCCTATGCTATTTTTTTGACAGTGGTTCAAACTTTTAAAAACCGTGTGAATATAGAAGCAGCAAAAGAATAACTCGCTGTAGAAAAGTTGCGAAGTTCAACGTTGTATAAAATATGAAGAAGGCTTTTCAAAGCAAGACTTTTCCGTGCGTGCTTACAGTTTTGACCTAAAACACATTTCCATGGTGGTATACCTATAAAACTTGTACTTCCATAAAAGCATTTGAACTAGTTATCACAAAAACACAAAGGTAAATTGTTGTGCATATTTTTTCGACTTATACCTTGGACTTACCACGATATCGCATTATTTTTTTTTTTCATATCACCAAATTGCAGATCGAAAATATAATATGATTTTAGCTGAACCACGATTTCACGGTGCTGAGGTCAAAAAATGGTTATTAAAATTAGTTAAATACCTACTAGCTTTTTACAGGTGACTCCATTCGCTCTGAAATTTTATAAATCCGAAAAATATCCTACGGCTCGCTTGGACAAAAGTTGTCCAGAGAACTCGGTACGGAATTTATCCTATTAACATTATAAATACGAAAGTTTGGATGTGTGGATGAATGGATGGGTGGATGGATAGATGGATGGATGGATTAATCAAGCCGCAACGACAGAACCAATTTGGCTGAAATTTTGCATAGAGATAGATTATAGTCTAGAATGACACATTTATCCCGGAAAATAAGAGAGTTCCCACGAGAATTATAAAGCCTTAATCCACGCGAACGAAGTCGAGGGCATCAAGTAGTATAAAATATTAAGGAAGTAGTTAGCTACGTATTTAACTGATGCATTCAGTAGAGCACACCTAATTCGATCGAGCGTAACAGATTACAGGCACGGAAGCTGTCATGAGCTCATCACAATCACATGCAAATGAGAATCCGATAATGCGTTCGACATCCATAAATTAATGCGGGACCATCTCCGCACTGCCATCGACTCCATTCAGATGTTCAATGGAGAGCCGCTGTTCAATACAGATGGGTTGTCAAAGGAGTTGTATAGACACGGTATACAGACAGTCGGTACGCACAAGAGTTGAATAGTGTCTGCTCTGAAGTGTCTAGCTGTGCCAGTTTACATTTCCGACGCATGTCGTGTCGTTGCCGGGATTCATGTCCTTTTCGAGGCTAGGAATGTTAATGAATCCTTTTCTCTGTGAAATGTAAGAAAGTAGTTCGTGTCAGGAACGTACTTGAATTTTTTGGCTACTGAAACCAAATTTTGTAGAGAGAATGTAGACTGCGTTTGTAGAACACTCGTAGGCCGTTCATGTGAAAAATGCAAATCTAGTCAACTCAAATTGCTAACGCTGCGCTAAACTTTATTGAGATAACGAAGAGTAGTTTAGCAATATAATAGCTTAATCTCGAAAATAAGTAAGGTTCCTTCGCTAATAAATAGAATCTTTTGACTGTTGACGATTTCGAAATTTGAATTTGCGAATGTGTTGTACACGTTTTGAACTTTTGACTCATCCTTATGGTCTCACTAGTCACTACACATACAATGCAATTGCATTTCATGTACGGTTGAACAATAATAACCAACCTATTTTAAGTTTACCAGCAGAACGTGACAAGTTCTTTAGTTGATTTGTGCAACCTGACTCATAATTCATAAGTCAAACTATTTCATGGTGCACACTGTGCCTATGTCCCAACAACAACCTTGTGTAGGCTAAATATAAATGCACTACATATAATTCACTTCTACGAGTCAGCGTTAAAATCAATCGTCCATGCGTCAAATATAATTCTTAGTACCTATTGCTTACGTATCACTAATGTTGCAAAGTTCATTTTGATTGTATAACTGCCTCCAAGAGTAACAATGAAAAAATTTTTCGATCTACGGGGGGCCTCCCTTGCTCTTGCCTGATCCAAGCTTCAGCTCTACAAAAAACAAATAAAAATTTTCTTTGTTTCAGATATCATGGATCTCATTAATTTTATATCTGTTTTACAAATCCTTTATATTTTATTTGAATGGTCGCCAATTTTTTTACTTAAGGCGTATTTTAGGGGTAAGTACAAATAAGTATCTAAAGTCAACGATACTGTATAATTATACTTTAGGTAGGTATCTGTTGAAATCTATAAACTAATTTTAAAAAGTATAAGTTAAACAATGTAAAAATTCAAGGTGGCAGCCAGATATTTATAATAAAACATCTTGTATAATATCAACATTACAAAGCTTTTATAATGTGTTGTGGACGGATTTCACGTGTTGTGTTATGTTGTTAAAATTAAAGTTTCGGTCACGGCCGGTTCACGGTCTATGGAAATTTCCGTGGAAACTTTAATTTTCCAGGAGAAAAAGTATCCTATTTATATTTCCGGGATGCTAGATAGGTATCTCTCTGTCTTTTACCAAAATCGGCTCAAATCATATCAGCTTAATAAGTGGCAGTTATTTTCAAATCACAGTCAGGCTTTTAATTTTTATTTATTTATACATAGAATACAACAAATTATTTCTCCTACAGTTAGGTCTGTGCGTGTCGCGAGGCACCGCGACGGTGTTGAACCTATGCTGTGCTTTAGTCCTGGTGCCGTTGTGTAAGAAGCTGAACCAACTGCTGTATCGGGCGATGTCTAAACTGTGTCCTGGACTATTCTTCTTTTGGCTGGAGAGAACGAAAAGCTTCCATATGACTGTTGCTGTCACACTAGTTTTGTTTGCAGGTTGGTAAGAGTATACTTTAAATTATATTTTACAATAGTCGTTTCTGTATTAGTAAGGTATTAGTTTATTAGTGTTACTAATCTTTTGTGTAACTTTGGACCACGTTATGAACAATTACTTTTTCTTTTCCTTAATCTACATCCGAATCTAACTTCACGTTCTTGTCTTCTAAAAATAATACGTACTGAAAATATCTACAACTTTAAGATTGATGTTGAAACACTGTCAGGTCCTAAAATAATCATATCACGCTAATATTATAAAAGGCGAAAGTTTGTATGTCTGTGTGTGTTTGTTACCCCTTCATGCCCCAAAAAATGAACCGATTTGGCTAAAATTTGGAATGGAGGTAGCTCACATCTAGGATTAACACATATGCTCCATTTTATCTCGAAAAATTAAAGAGTTAATTATTCTAGAAATATTTTTATTTTATTTGTTGCTCATCAAGTTTTAATTACTTATTTATACATCTTTATTGCATGAAATAAAAAACAAAATATATAAAGTAAATAAACAGTGTAATACAAAAGGTGGCCTTATCACTAAAAGTGATCTCTTCCAGGCAACCTATGTACGAGAGAACTTAATGTAAGTGAGAGACGGGGATCGCAATATAGTTTTAGTTCATACTTTCTGAGCTTTTCGGGATAAAGCGTAAATTAGCAGGATCTAGCAAGCGGCTCAAAGAGCTTAACGCCTAAACGGCTCTCGCTGCACCATTATGCCCTTCAGGAGTCTTCAGACGAGGTTAATGACGCGACACCGTTCCAAGTTACGACTTCAGTGCGTTAAATATCAACGCGTGAAGAGGGCTTGTGCTTCTTGTTTTGTGAGAAAACTCCTCGGAATGGATGTTAGGACTCCTTAGAATGGGTGTTAGAATAGTAGAGGTTTCTATATCAAAATATGCGTGAAATAATGAATGAATGAATGAATGAAAAAATACCACGCTAAATAAACAAAAAATCAACACCGGCCAATAAGACTGAGTCGGATCCGCACAGGGTCCCATTTAACACCAACTATTATTAAAGCAAAGTTGATTTTATGGAATTTGGAAGCGATCTTTAATTTTTAACTTTATTTATCTAAACATATAATAAAATTGTAGAAAAGTGGTGTCTGTACAATGGAAATATATAAAAAAAAGTAGCAGGGGTTGTTATTATATCGATGCCGAACCCGAAATTGTAATTAATTTTTTTTTTGTCTGTTTGTCTGTGTGTTTGTGCACGCTAATATCAGAAACGGCTTATTCGATTTAGATACGGTTTTCACTAATATATTGTAGAAAACTTCACTTAACATTTAGTGTTTATTTCATGTCAATCGGTTCATAAAGTTATGTCAATTTAAAGAATCACGCGAACATTTTTAACGTACAGAGTACGTACTACACGCCTCGCGCCTGAGTGTCGACGGTATATGTAATTCAAAATATGCTGCCCGAAAAGTCACTATTCCACGCGAACGAAGTCGCGGGCACAGCTAGTTTAAAATAAAGTTGAAAATTTAAAAAATAATAAAAAGAAAGAAAAAGAAGAAAAAGGGATAAAAAGTATCCTATGTCTTATTCCAGACTATAATCTATCTCTGTGCCAAATCGGTTCCGTCGTTGCGGTGTGAAGGAATCATAAACATCCATCCATCCATCCATACATACATCCATCCATACATCCAAATATTCGTATTTATAATATTAATAAGATTAGTAAGATTAAAACTAAAAGTACTGTTGCTGGGTTTGCATGTTTGCGTGACTAGAGCCTATAAAAATTACAGTTCAAAATACATATAAATCAAAGTGCATTTTTTAAATTGCTACTCACTGTATTCAATTTTGATAGTAGGCTTATTTACTTACTGCCTACGGTTGTAGAGCTTACTGAGACTAGGTTAACATTAAATTATTAATTTTGGTGAATTATCTTGGGTCTAAATAATAAAAACTGATTTTTCTTTATAAGCTACGGCGTAGCACTTTGCTATTTGTAGAGTATGTTTAGTAAGTCAGTTGACATGTATTGCGTGAATTGAATAATAAGCTGTAGCTTGTAGCCTAGTTGTAGCAACATTAAGAAAATATAGTCATCGTCAGTTTGATAATTTACAGTAAAATTAATCTGATTTTAATTAAAAATAAACATGTGGTAAAGTGGAATAAATGGAAAATCTCTTGACTCTCAAAACTCATGACCTCTCAGTAGAGAGTACCCCTATCCACTCCAAATAAGCGGAAAGCTTGTGCTAGGAGTGGGTACGACAATAGTGCAACGGGTGGGATTCGAACCTGCGACCTTTCAGTTTTCAGTCCGCACCTTTAGCCGTTGGGTTATTGAGGCTTTATTGAACAGACTATAAGTAAGAAATTTTATTGCAGTTGTACATTCCGTGTCGCATTTCGTGAACCTGTGGAATTTTTCGCGAAGCTACGACGAAGAACGGGAGGAAATTAATATGGCGAGTTATAAGAACCAGGTAAGATTCCACGCTCTCCAAAGCATTTGACTGTGTCGATCATCAGATCCTCTTGCGTAAACTACAGTATTATGGGATCAAGAATCAGGCCCGAGATCTAATACAGTCATATCTCCTCAATAGATTGCAGAAGGTTGACATAGGCGGTGTTGAATCGGAGGGATCTGCAGTCAAAATGGGAGTACCACAGGGCTCCATTTTAGGCCCGTTTCTGTTTTTAGTATATGTTAACGATTTGCCACATATGATTCAGAACATTGCTGATATAGTAATGTTTGCTGATGATACTTCATTAACTTTGAAGGAATATTTCTTTGACTCAGCATTCCTACTCGGATCTTTTGAAAGCGTAGTGTTGACAGACTCCCCATTAGAAGACCGACGAAATCAGACTGGCTGGATACAGATGGCGCGAGACGGCAAGACCTGTGGCAGTCCACACAAGAGACCTTTGTCCAACGGTGGACGGTTGATAAAGAAGAAGAAGAAGAACGAAAAATTTAATAATTAGCTAATGCCGCGTCTTCGTCTGCGTGGATTTAATTTTTAAAATCCCGCGGGAACTCTTTGATTTTCCGGTATAAAAAGTAGCCTATGTCACTCTGCAGGTCCACAACTATACCCATGCAAAAAATGACGTCGATCTGTAACTCTGTTGCAGCGTTATTGAAGGACAAACTAACACACAAACACGCTTTCGCGTTTATAATATTAGTAAGGATTACCAAATTGCCAAAAGAAGGCAATTTAGTAATTCAACTGAATGCAGAACCAATTTCTTCCATGCAACTTTGACATTATTTCTTCTTTAGATATTTACTTACTCGATTATTTGATATATACCTAAAATGCGTATTGGCCCACTGAAAATGCTAAAGATATCACTAGCATGAGTCGAACGAATCTTACGCGAGAAAGAAGCGTCGTTTTACTTTTTGAAAGTGGCTCTTGTACCGCATGTAGCTCGGAACAAGTGTGCGATTAACTTTAGCATGAGCTACGATGCTTCAGAAAATTAAAAAATAAATGGCCAAGTACGAGTTGGACTCGCTCACAAAGGGTTCCGTAGCATAGCAACAGCGATTGTTAAGGTCGAGCAAAAGCGCAGAAAAAATGATAAAAATGATGTTTCTTTGTACGAGGACTCCCCTTTAGTTTTTTTTTAATTTTTATTATTTGTTGGTATAGCGGCATTCTGTCAATTTTTGACATGCTTGTTCATGCGGACAGACAGCGGAGGCTTAGAAATAGGCTCCCGATGGCACTCTTTGGGTACGGAACCCTAAAAAGCGTGATGAACGAATAAACAATCTCCAGTTTGTTGCTAGGAGAGTAGGGTTATACGTAGGACGCATAGATTGCCGAATACGCATTATCGGGTATTTAATAGAGAGTGGCTCTAACACCAGACAACGGCTTTTTAATTTCAAAACTTTCCCGCTCTCCAGTCATTTAATATTCAATTACTTGCGGTAGCGTAGGTGGGTATGCGAAAATTGCTCACTGATCTTTCATCAAAAATGGCATAGGGTCGTGAAATTAATGCAAGAGACAAGTCAAGGGCATGCACAAACACTAGACCCAGTGCAGCGTTCCTGAGTCAGCTGGTGATAACGACCCTCGGCTTTGTCACGCCGTAAAAGAAAAATACATTGCATTTATACTGAGGAAATTACAAAAAAGTTAAACGAGTAGGTAATATAAACAACTAGACGATGCCCGCGACTTCGTCCGCGTGGATCAAGGTTTTTAAAATCCCGCTGGAACTCTTTGATTTTCCGGGATAAAATGTAGCCTATGTTTTAATCCAAGGTATAATCTATCTCCATTTTAAATTTCAGCCAAATCGGTCTAGTAGTTTTTGCGTGAAAGAGTAACAAACATACACACACACACACACACACACATACAAACTTTCGGCTTTATAATATTAGTGTGATGTGATAATGGATCTTGGATGGAAAGTCCTTTTAAAACAAAACTTGTTTCTTTTTCTTCGAACTTTCTTAAAACAAGTGAATTAGTAAAAATAATGTTTAAAGTACTTACTGTACTTAGATTTTATCACAAAGAGATAAGAGCTCCCGGAAAAGGTTCCTGTAATTCTAATCTAATTATATTACCTATTATACAAATCATGTAGCAGTGAAAACGATTCACGTCAATCATTACGTAAAAAATAGCTCTTCTGTAAAGCAGAAGAGGCAATATTTGAAGCTAATTATTATAATTGTCTAACGCGAGAAGATTTAGTTAAACATAAAACTAAAATACAAGAGCAGTTAATTACAAGAGTAGGTAATAAAATACGAATACCCATTAAAACAAGCTTTAAGGAACATATTTGCGTGAACAATAATTAAATTTCACTTATAGTGCTGATACAACAAAAACAAATAAGTATAAATATGAATTCCCATTAAAATGAGCTTTGAATAAACTCATTAAAGACAACACAGGTCAATATAAGACAATTACTAACAAGTAACAGAGACTTCTATGTTACTTTAAATATAAAATTAATAGATTTATTAACTATAGTCGACATTCAGTAAACTTTGAATGTTTTTATTTACAAATAAAATATAATAAGGATGGTAGAGTACAGCAGAAACAAGTGATAAATAAATGTGCCCATTAAAATTAAAACAAGCTTTTATGCATATAAATGGGTAAAGAATAATTGAATTTAAACAGTTAATGGGTATCTGTGTTACATAAAATGCAATTAAATCACTCGCATGCCGGTAATTCTGCTTGCTGGAAAACGCTGATAAGCCGTGAATATGGGTCGTTTATGTAAAATTTATGAGCACATGATTCAGCGAGCGCGATGATGTAGTGATTCACGAGCTTTTAAAACTATGCATATCATCAACTGGCTTTTTGCCGCGACTTTGTCTTGTGCCTAAGTACGGTAGCGGACAGAAAATGTTTACCACCTTAAGATTCATAATTACATGCACACGTCTATGCCTGACTGTCGATATGCTTTCGATATTCTATGGCGTTATAGACCTTACTGCACGCAATGTGATATAGAATCTACTTTGAAAACTGATAAACATTTTCTGTCCGCGACCATACCTATAACTGGACTAAGTTTTTGTTGCATAATCAGTTGGTTGATTGTCATTTGTGGAAAAGCTACAACAATCATTGCTACAATATCTATTTAGTGTCAGTATAGTTATTTGTCTGCCGATTAAATACCACCCTAACTATCCTTCGAGAAGTAGCCGTAGATTAGGGGTTAGAATTCGGGACATGCATAAAAACAGCTATGTAAGCTTACTTTACTTTTTTGAAAGCGGTATTTTTTAAGATAGGTATTTGTAAAACTCTATTATTTTATTCAATACTTATAGTTGATGCCCGCGACTTCGTTCGCGCGAATTAAGGTTTTATAATTCCCGCTGGAACTCTCTATTTTCCGGGATAAAAAGTAGTCTATGTGTCATTCCAGACTATAATCTATCTCTGTACCAAACAGCCAAATCGGTTCAGTCATTGTGGCGTGATTGAGTTGGTAACAAACATCCATACATCCAAACTGTCGCATTTGTAATATTAAATAGGAAATAGGACTAGGAGAGACAACAATAATAAACTAGATTTACATCACCAGTTAGTTAGGTAAGGTTAGGATCTATGCTCGTACGAGGGCGTTCACGCTATTGCACCTCTGTGCTTCATTAATTTATATAAGAGCCTGCAGGACGCCCTTGTATCATAATATACACTCGTTAGGGCGGCATGGAGCGTGTCTAGCGCTCTCACCTTTTCTGCTGAATGTTACAGAATTATTCCTGCATCATTCATAATTAAAATTGTGTAAACTTTGCCTATTATGTCCGCCTAGTATTAGAATAATGACTAGGACAGTAACAAGTAAAAATCGCTAAGTTTAGGTGATACACTAAGGAAGTCTTCTAATAAACAAAAGAAACTTTTTGTAGTCAAGATAATAGTAATAATTAGGCCTTAGATATAGACTTCCAAATATCCAAGGCCAGGATAGACTTTTAAATAGGCTTAAACTGCAGTGCAGCCTGACTGTTCAAAAGCCAAAAATTATTGCAAAAACAGATTTTGAAACGTAGCTAGTGTATGTACATGAAATACCAAATTGATTAATTAATAAATAATGCTACGTCAGACATTAGTAAGAAGAATTCTTAATACATAGATTGCGAACTCTTTCTATAAGTAAAAAAAATTGAAGACAATAAAATCAAATTACGCTAAATTATATTTACAATAACTTGCAATCCTACGATCATGTTTATCGTAATATCTGAAAGACATAATAACTATATTTAAGCGAGCTTTGTTCTGATATATGACGTTATCAATCTACACTTCTTTAAAAGCTTATATCTGGTCACGTTGACCTTTTCAGAATCCATTTCATTTGCTGATGAGCGTAGCAGGCGTGACGGGTACATCGATGCTAGTCATCGTGCTGAGCATGGGACTCACGTCCACCAGATTCGTGAGACGCAGGGTGTATAACACCTTCTGGTACACCCATCAACTCTATCTGCCCTTCATGGTGTTGTTGATGATACATCCTTTGAGGTAAGGAGTAGGTATTTATAACTGCACCGAAATAATAACTGTTCTTAACTGCAGGATAGATGTAGAATATGCATTTTTTGGATGATTCACTCGTATGTTTTGAATTACATGTTCGAGAAGTACCTACTTATATTTTTTTAGTAGTTACATATTTAGTATTACGGTAAAAATTATTATCTATAAATTCTAATGCAAAAAGGGGTGTTATAATATTATTGACCACTTTGTCTGTCGTGCGGTCTGTTTCTTTGTCTGTGAGTGTCATCGTAGCACTCAAATGTATGGGCTTATTTGAATGCAGGTTATTTATTTGCTGTTGTCCTTTGCTATATTTGATGAAAATCGTTCGGCTGTTTTTGCTTCGCTCATTGGTCCTGATGATTTGGACATATCCGCTTCTAGACAATGATAACGGAGCAGGTTATTTTATATGAACTCAGCTCTATTAAACTCAAAACAATCGACTTTGCAATCGTTGCTCCAAATTGCTCTTAACTAACAGCTGGTATCTATTGGTAGACATATTGGTTTATTTTTGATGTTGGAACAGGAAAGTGTTGTAGGAATGTGCATAGACGCATATTTTAACGGACCAACATAAACCGTCTATGTATTTTAATAATAGGTATGCCATTAAATTTTTAGTTTACATATATTTGTTATCTATTTAATTTTCAGTGGCATTTTGAAGGAAGAAGTTTTCGATGAAAAAGTTAGTGTAATTAGTGGAAATACACAGACAAATATTACAACACATTACAGACCAAAATTTGCAGCTATCAAGTCAATGGTAAGTGGATAGCATCAATCAAGCTTAAATAAACTCACACTTTCTATTCCGGGGTTAAAAATTAAGGCTGACCGGCAGTTGCTCATATTAAATTTTGTAATGAAGGTCATTCATTTAAATCACATCATCACTATAATTCCCGTTTATATCGCCATACATTACATTTCATTAAACAACTGTGTCGAGTACCTATTAATAAAAAAGTATGGGCTGTCATTTTTATACGTATTATGCAAGTATTATGTCGCGTTTGACATCTTCTATTATACTAATGATTATGCCCTTCAATTAATTACGTATAATAAATAGCTTGCAAATATTTTTGCCTAATTTCAGACATGGCTGTGGATGACGTTACCTCTGACCTGTTTTTTCTTAGACTTGCTTTGGAGAATATTTTCGAGAAATCTTGCAAGAGTTCGAATATTAAATGTAAGTTGTATGTTTTACTGGTCAAGGAAATATCTTAAAAAGGTATTGAAAGAATTCTGTTATTGAGATCGTGACAACCCTAATAGTGATTGTGGCTATAGGAATATCCATTAGTTTAAATGGAATCAAATTACAGCACAGTGTATCATTCGGTTCACTAACCGATTAAAGTTCGCCTAAGCTCCTTATGTTCATAAATACTCCTACCTTGGACTGTCCGATGCAAAAGTGTTGGTATTTTTTTAATTATTATTTCTGTAGAGTCTTTGAAATATAAACAGTCCTAAAATATAGAGGCACCTATAGAGACATGATGGAGGCATATATGCCAGATTCACTGAGCGAAATGATTTATAATTTTTTTTTAAACCGATTTCCGCTACTATATAATTCGTGTTAAAGAAGCTTCTACGGGATAGTGATATTTTTTATGCTATGACAAGATAGCTCATGCTGCGTTCTCACCTGATGGTAAGTGACGTTGCAGTCGTAGATGATAGCAGCACTAATTAGAAAGTCACGAATTTTTTGGCTACTTTTTTCACCCGGCGCTTGAATTTGGTTTTAAAGCCTACCAGACAGACATCGTACATTGAGATAAATAAAAATTAAAGTTTTCCCATGTTAGTTAAGCATAGGGGAGTCTGTACTACTGGCTGATGAATGATGATACTGGACGCTGACTGGCCCACATTACTCTCACGGAAGTTTCTAATTCTGCGTATCCTGTGGAATCACCACTTAATAAATTTCGATAAAGTTTAAAAGAAACTTTGAAAGTCAGATTGATGAAGTTACAATTTTGTGTTTTTTTTGTACGAAAAGTTAATTTTCATCAATTACTGTTAGGCAGTTTTTTAAAGTTGCTATAAACTGAGAAAGATATGCCTACTACGCATAGCTATTTTAAGTAAAAGCATTGTTGAAGCGATTTTAGAAATATCAAATCCGAGCAAACATCAAAACACTCTTTTATATAATTCAGAAAATTTTTGAAAAACTCTGAATGAGTAGTAGTCCTTTCCAATCTTTTTGAATGCTCAACGTGGTACCAACCAGAGTAAGGGACATGCTCCACATGACTACGTCCAGCTATTGATTCCGGACTAGCACATTGCAACTCTGCTACTTTCACAACATTCGAAAATATTGTCGAGTATTTTAAAAATATATAAAACGATAACAAATCTCGGTTAGATCGGTACTAGTATGGAAAATTAAATATTTTGGTAAGGTCTATTTAAAAAATAAACAAAACTAATTAATTCCATTTAGGTGATTCACATGGCTGGACGCACAATAAGCCTAACGCTAAGCTGTCCTCACGAGCAGTTTTCCTGTCGTAAAGGACAATACGTTCTGATGCAATGCTTGGATGTCTCCTTGCTAGAATGGCATCCTTTTACCGCGGTCGAGGTAAGTTTGCGTGTTAGCAAATGACTTTTGACTGAGTTTTTGGTGGAAAAATGACAATTTTAGTTCTGTCATCTTAGATTTAATTCATTGGATCGATTTTCTAAAAAGGGTTGCATCAGTGTAACGATCGCAATGGTCTCTGATTGACTGAATTTATAGCGTTCTTGCTTCCAGCCCGTCAAAGGTTATTGACGGGCTGGTAGCAAGAACACCAATAGGAAACCAGCAATCATTTTTAGAGAATTGACCTGGTTTCCTATTTAAGTGCAAATCCTCTAGATTCTTCTTAGACTCCTTATTTTAAAGGTCCAATACTGAAACGTGTTATACTTGATTGAGAGAGTTAATAATGATCCAAAAGTTAAGCGAAATAACAACAAGAGACAAAAAGCTGATTTTTGATACCATTAACATTAACTACAAAAACGTTTCTTATCGCATAACAATTTATGCGATAAGAAACGTTTTTGTAGTCGGCCTTAGTGGAATCAAATTAAAAATTATAGTTAGTAACCTACTTATTAATTCTGTATTAAGAAAAAATTTTCACAGTTTATAATTAAATGATTCCAGATTCCTACACAATGCCAAAGCGTATTTGTTATTTGGATAAAAGTAAAGGGCGATTGGACTGAGTGTTTGGAGAAATTAATAAAAGAAAAAGGACCCAATAACCTTACGTGAGTAAATTTCAAAACAAAAATATCACTTCCTCATGCTACGTTGCATTATCTTACTGTGTAGGTACATGTAAAAACTATTGGACTGATTTAGATGAAGCTTGGGCAGTTTGAACTGGAACTGGACTATTTTATTAGAGTAAAATAGTATTAAGCAAAAAAACTCTTATAAAAAGGAATTCATCTTAAAAATTACCTAATTTCCACAACAGAATTCCCAGAGTAGTTACTATATACAACACAAAGCAAAAACCAAACACGCTTTCGTATTTATAATAAATAATATAATGATTTTTTTAAATATAGTACGATGTTTCAGTATTCTTATAGATGGTCCATTCTCAAGTCCGATGGAAGGAGTATGCACAAGCAAAATTGCGATATGTGTAGCTGCAGGCGTTGGAATCACTCCGTTTGTTTCTGTTCTTCGGGATATACTTATGTAAGTAACTTTCTCTTCATATCCAACCTAAAAAAAATACTATTTACTTATGATGAAAGTAATTTTTTTTTTTGCAGGAATCCTAGAAACAGGTTGCCAGGAAGAATCCATTTAATATGGATCGTAAGACATGAATCCGAATTAGTATGGATTGCAAAGTTAGCTAATGATACGATAATGCAATTAAGAAATGCTAACCGACCAGATAGATTACATCTAGAGTTATATGTCACAAACACAAATGAAATTGATACCAAAAATGATAAGAACAATAAAAACAGTGCCATAACTCATGTTGTAGTAGATGAAAAGGGAAATTTAAGCCATGTGATAGACAGATGTGATAGGAATGATAATGATGAAAAAATGACACTTTTAACGCCAAATTTGAAAAGAAATGGCTGTATTTTTAGTAAAATTACTACGAAAGAAAGTGATGAAGTTAACTATAAGTGTGAAATAGCTAAGAAATATCCGTTGCTCGGTTGTAGAGTAAAAAGAGGCAGACCGCATTGGGATAGAGTGTTTGGATATTGGATGCATTTATATCCCGAGTAAGTTTTCATAGATGTAGATTTGAAAAGCATGCATTAAATCCTAATACATAATACTCGTAAAAATAATTCCAAAGCTACAATTAGAAGAGAAAATGGCATCGCAATCAGTTAAAATGAAATTGTTGAATTAAGAGAAATACAAGGTCGATGAATAGGAACACATTTTGCATTAAAATTGTAAAAATTAACATAAACTTAACATATTATATACTTCTTTTCAGGGAACATCTAAATCTTTATTGTTGTGGACCAAAGAAACTAGTTAAAATGTTAAGAAGCAGGTGTAAATATTTTTCGTCGAGATTAACAAAGACCCGGTTCACGTTCATCCATGAGGGTTTCTCCTGAGTTTAAAAATAATAATTTATTGTTAAGATATTGATGGACTGATATTAAATACCAAGTATTTCTAACGATTTTTCATTTAATTTACCAATTTTCATGAATTAAGACATCCTTTTCTTGAAAAATATAAAATTCGTCAAATGTCTTGCTTTTATTTTTTTCTAAGAAATAATTTTACTTATCTATAATTTTAGAAGCTACTAAGTTAAAGACTATGCAATATAATTAGGTATCAAAGTTCAAGAAACAAATCAAATTATGAACTTCTATGTTGTTAGTATAATTGAGCGCTCTTTGTAAAATACATTTTATTTTCAAAATGGCTATAGCAAGGACTATTCGTTCGCAAATATTGGAAAGCGATTTATTTGATTTCAACATAAAATATCTTACTTACGTCGGTTTATGGCCTATAGAGGATTGGTCGCAAGATAAGTTACGCCTTTATAAAGTTTATGAAGCATTTCTGTTCATTTTATCAGTAACGTTTATAATAGTCACAGGAATTGGCACTTATGAACAAAAAGATGACATAATAATGTTGATGTCGAACTTGGATAAAGCTTTAGTGTCCTACAATTTCGTAACGAAAATAATATTATTTACTATAAAAAAGAAGCATCTTAACATTCTTATAAGTGAAATCAAGCTTTCTGGAGACAAAATGACTGACGGTCGAAAGAGTTTGATGGCCATACATGTAGTTGTAATTACTGTTTTTTCAACTCTCGTAGTATTTGCTTTTTGTTTATTGAGTCAATTTAAGAGAGAAATGACCGTAGAAGCATGGATGCCGTTTGATCCAATGAAAACTAGAATGAATTTGTTGCTATCAGCTCAACTACTGGCCTTTTGCTTTGTTGTTCCGGTTTTATATAGAGCTTTCGCTATACAGGGAATTGTGTGTGGTATTATTATGTACTTTTGTGATCAGTTGATAGAAATACAACAAAGATTAAGAGATTTAGATTATTTAGATGAAAGAGATGCGGAGGTTAGAGCAGAATTCAAAGACATTGTTAAGAAGCATGTCCGTATTATGAGGTAAGATTTCAATCCGAATCAGGACTTCTATTTTTTCAGAGACTGATAAACGATAGGGTAACTAATATACACACATACTTTAATAATGATTGATTTTATTCCACAGATATGCCAGAACATTAACAAATATTTTCAAAGAGTACTTTCTTATTCAAAACCTGGCAGTTACTATTGAATTATGTTTAAATGCTTTAATGGTGGCAATCGTAAGTATGATGTAATTTTGTCGACCGATTTATGTTCAAACTTAAATCATTAGATACTTACTCGTAATTTTATACTTGATTCAACCGATGTTTACCGATAACCGATAACCGATGTTTGTGATTGTTTACGATGTTTGATAATTTTCAGGTTGGTTTAGCGGAGAAGACTCTTTTAGCAACATTTTTAGGATATCTCGGACTAGCGTTAATCAATGCGTACATTTACTGTTACTTGGGAAATGAGTTGATTGTTCAAGTACGCTAATTAATTTTATTTATAGCTATATTTTGCTGTGTGTTACAATAGGTACAAGATTGAGGATAAATGTACGGTTTGATGGACGGATGTTTGTTATTTAATCACGTCGCAACAACAGAACGATTTGGCTGAAATTTGACACAGAGATACTATAATCTATTTCAGCCAATCTGGAATAACATACAGGCTACATTTTATTACGGAATATAAGAGAGTTCCTGTGGGAATTAAAAAACCTTAAACCACACGAATGAAGTCGCGGGCATCAACTAGTAATAAATAAATTGAAATTTTTCTATTAAGTATTACTGTATGAACATCGAGTGCCTCTGAATAGGCACTGCATGTACATTTACCTACTTATGTACCTGCTCGTAGTAGCGGCACGGTTGTATGTAGTTTCGCGCGCGCTGTTCCGTTATTAACTTATGTGGTAATGTTATGTAGAGTACAGGAATCGCTCGGGCAGCATACGAATCTGGTTGGACATCCTGGCCGATCGACATGCAGAAGGATCTTCTCATTGTTATCAAAGTTGCGCAAAAGCCGCTCACTTTGAGTGCAGGCGGAATGGCCTTAATGTGTATTGAAACATACAGTCAGGTTAGAATTAATAAATTCATATTGGTTATAATAATTCAATCGCATACTTTATTTTGGAGAGTAGACGGAAAAGTTGAAATAATTTTTGAGAGGAGACCCTTGTCCCGTAGTGGGCTGGCAATAGGTCGAGATGATGATAATATTTTGATTGTTGGGTTTTAAGGGTCTATGTGTCTTAACATCATTTTTTTTTAGGCGCTCTACAATGCTTACTCTATCTTTGCCGTTTTGAGTGATATGGTAGACTAGAAGCAACTGCAGTGCATCATTAAAAAAATCACGAAGATAATTTCGCTTTAAATTAGAGTACCAATAAATAGTTACACAAAACAATTTTACAGCTATGTAACATTAGAAAATTATCCCATTTAATCAAAAAATAAATATATTAGATCTCACGCTTTTTTATTATTAATAATTATATTCTATATATACACATGAAATACAATAAAATTTAACAACACTGGGTAAGTTCGACCGAGAACTAAGTATTATATTATGTACTATATAATATGCGATGCGTATGCGCATGGACGTCTTTTGTAGTGGACTGCCGAATGCCGACTGCTCGGGGCGAGTGCGCTGTGCGCACTGCGGCGGCGGGTGAGTGAGGGGGAACGTGGTGGCCGCGGGGAATCATCTACCGTTGCCATGGTAACGGCCCAAGGACACCGCGTAAGTTTGGCGTATTGGATAAATCTCTTACAATATTTAGGTAATTTATAAAAAAAAATGGGTTACACAGTTACTCAGCTCTTTTATTTGGAAAATAGTTACCCGGAATCTTTTAAAAATTTATATCAACTTTTATTGAACGAATGCACACGCAAAGAGAGCTTTTGTTCCCAGTGGTGTTCCGAGTTTTTACATAAGCTGGCTAGGTGACCAATAGGTATAATCTTGCTCGAGAAAATATAATGAACATGAAAACTGAACAGTAAAAACAATAAGAATATGAAGGTGAAAGAATATGAATATACCTACGTGAATTAGAAACAGTTTATTATAAAAAAAGTCATATACCTAGGTACCCAATTGGCACTTCTGTTTACATTAGACTTCTTAAAAGAGGTATAAGTAGTGAATAGAAGTTATTATAACGGTAATTCCATAAGCTAGAGTCACGGAAGTGTATGAGGCGGAATTTAGATCGGTTAGCCACTTGATGGGGCCTTGTACGACCATCACCTGGTGTCAGTTCACGCTCCAGCTGACAAGGTTGAGGCTAAGACAAATATTATCTAATTTTATCGCTCTATCCGGCCATAAGTCTTATTTTACCGATGATACTTCCTACTACTGGGTAGGGACAGTTAATTTTTGTGATCTTGGGGGCTATCACAGTAGATTTAGATAGAAGCTTTGGTCCAGTCGACATGGATAGCGCCATCTTTTGGACCGAGTAGGTAGCACGATAGGTATAGTACTGCAGCATCCGCCTTGCCTTCTACAAACATAAGCTGGTTTAAGAGGTTACTAATAGATGTCCATTGCCCATATTGTACGTTTAGGAAGTTTAATGGCGAATTTAGTTGTGTTTTATTTACCTACTTCGTTTTTGAGGTAGTTAAGGAAATGGTGTTAACGTTTTTATTAGCTCAAAATAAGCTAAATAGTTATGATAAGAAAGAACATGACGTGTAGCTCCAGAGATTTAATCCTAGATGTTATGGAATTTTATTAGCTACTAGCTTTTGCCCGCGGCTTTTTCAATTCCCTATTTTACCCTCTTGGGGTTGAATTTCAAAAATCCTTTCTTAGCGGATGCCTACGTCATAATAGCTATCTGTATGCCGAATTTTAGCCCGATCCGTCCAGGTGGTTTGAGCTGTGCGTTGATAAATCAGTCAGTCAGTCACCTTTGCCTTTTATACTCGTATATTTAGATTAAATATGCAAAAGCCAAGATCTCTTGCTTCAAACTTGCTCTAAGTATCTATTTTTAATGGAGCGTGTAGGTATAAATAAAAATGTATTATAAAGTTAAAGATTAATTTAAATCTTAAGAAAATGGGGCTGTTGGTAAATCGAGGGCGATAGTGCTCGTCCGTCACGTTTCTTTATAATCTGTGACGTTTCTACTATCTTTTATAGCTTGATCTTTTGACCTAATAACTCTGAACAACAGATCGCTATTTATAAAGATTCAGACATGTTTTCTATGAACAAGCGTTTTGTTGTCTGTACATACATAACAATGTTACTGGGAATCATATATTCTTATTAAAACGTCAATGATTTCTCGATATGAGAGATTGAGATCAAGGATTGTGGGAAATCGATTTTAACGTAACAATAATAAGTAATAACAATATGTTCGTTAATTATTATTTATTATTGTACTTATCCATCGTGCTCTTGGAGCACTAAAAATGTTAAAATAACGTTTAACGAGAAGAAATTATTACAAGTTATTTTCGATTAATTAAAGCTAAGTCAAGTTCATGAGCTAATTAAAAAATTTTTGTTGCATAGATTTAGGATAGGTAGGTATTTGCTACGTCGCGTCGTATGGCTAGGTACTTATCGTAAATCCGTGTACCGTTTTCTTGTTGCTTTGAAATTAAATTACTTATTAAAAGTTATTTTTTTAATCAATTAATTTTACACTTACATATTACATATTTGCTTTAGGTAATTATAATTTTCTATGTGTCTGAAGATCGTGTATCTCGATAACTTTGATATTTAAAAAAGTCAAAGAGAGTAAAATTAATTAAACACGATGAGAGTAAAACACGATGACTGATGAAAAACTATAAAAATGTCAATTCTTTTCTCAATGAATACTTGAAATTTATAAGATCGTACTTGGATGGAATTTACATTAAATTAAATGAACTTATAAAGGGAAAAGGCTTTTTTTTCACTTTGTATGATTAAAAACTAGCAGTTGTGTAAGCTTAGAATATCTGCCGGCTTAGATACCTTCCCAGGCACCAGAGAGATAAAGAATCATAGTTTAATATCTTTGCAAGGCATTTTATGATAATGAAAATATGGTAGATATCTGGAATGGAAATAGAGCAACCAAAGGGAGCATCAGTAAACCTATTTATCTATTCTAGACTTTGCTGCATAAAATACCTTTCTATTCTAAAATTCAATTAGTAAATATGGATGCATAGGTTATTATATTCATGGAGCAGTCAGATTGATTGACTAACTGATCTATTAACGCACAGCTCAAACCACTGGACAGATCGGACTGCTATCTGGCATAAACATAGCTATCATAACGAAGGCATCCGGTAAGAAATGATTTTTGAGAAATCAACCCCTAAGGGAGTAAAATCGGGGTTTGAAAAATCGAACTTAAGGGCACGATCTTCGGCCGCAGTAATTTGCAAGCAAATGAAGTGAGGCGCACGAGCCACTTTGTTAAAAAAAAGTAAAACAGTCATGATAAAAAAAAAGTAAACTTTTTAGAGAAAAATTAACGGTAAAATATTCTTCTAAAAGCTTTTGCCTATTTTTGAAATTTTTTTTTTTTAGTTTAACTTTGATATACTATACATACAACCTGAAAAACAATTAAAAACTACACTGTTTTCGGAATATTATTTGATCGAGTGAAGTTCAAAATATGGACTTTTGAACGGTAAAATAATTTAGAACGTGTATTAAACTACAACATATATTTTTAACCAATCAAAACAAAGAATATTTGATTGTTTACTATTGAATCTAAAACAGGCTGTTTTCGGAGATCCTGCCGTTAACGTGAGCGAAATCGCGGCCAAAAGTTAGTTATGGATAAGTTGGAAGTCTATGGTTTTGGTGACCATTTTTTAAACGTTGAGAGAAAAAGTATCCCGGCTGGCAGCCAGGTAAGTGGAACTCGCTGGTCTGAGCCAAAACCCAGCAAAGCATCTGCGTCAGAGATGAGGTGTCTGTGAGTTATCATAATATACTGTATACTGTATACTGTATTTATGTCAGGATCACGGGAATGCGGTTCGACCACGCGAATTCACACGCTAAGCCGTTATCCAGACAAGTAATGGCCACTTACCACGTTGGCCTTTACTATACGCCTCATGTTCCGGGTTTATGCGCTGTTAGTTGTCCTTTGTAGTCATTTCTTTTAGCCTTGATATCTACTATACATGTAATGGGTACCTACTTGTAAAAAGTTCCTTCACTTGTTCCTTGGACGACTCGATGTTCGCCCAAAATTGAAACGAGCTCGCCCAAAACAATCTAAAGACTATCTATCTAATCTAACAATGTCGTAAGAAAAGAGTAAGAGTCGAGTTAGACCTTTAGGGCTAGCATGCGTGCCACGAGAAAATCTTGTCTACCTGTGTGTCTGGTTTTGTGGTATTGGGTAGACAACATTTTTCTCGTAGCGCGCATGTCTCCCTACTGGACACGTTCCAGATCTAAGTCGACGTATCTACTCTCCTTTTGTCACAAGCAGTGGCTGAAACCTAATAGGTACCTACTTAATGATATAACTTCGTCTGTTTGACGATAAAAGGACCAATTTAAATAGGCTTACCTCACTTTCCAAGTCCTCGACTTACCCATGCAAAATTCACGTCGATCCGTTGTTCTGTTGCTACGTGATTAAAGGACAAATCAACAAACCAACAAACAAACACACTTTCTCATATATTAATAAGATTACATATTAACGATATTAGTAAGGCATGTTTACATTATCAGGTTTAGAGTGTACTATAAGTCAATTTTCAACCAGAATCTCAGTACTGTCTGCAGGTATAGAAGATGCAACATTAAAAAAAAATCATCCACGGCATTCAAGTGTAACGTTACTATCGTTGCATCATAGGCTCGTTAATCTTCATGATCCTGCGTACATGCTATAAAAACCTACAGCACTATTCGATCCGACCTCGCAAGTTCACCCGGTGAGCGACATCCAGACAACATGCCCATTATCGCACTCGCCACTACGACCTTTACTATACAATGCGGTAGGTACGGGTTACTATACAATGTACAACACCTTCCGGGTTTATGCCCTTTCCACCTTGACAGCTGCTTGACGTATTTGGGCACTTTAAGTGATGCATTCTTGAAGAGCTATACTAGACGATGCCCGCGATTTCGTCCGCGTGGATAAGGTTTTTTAATTCCCTCGGGAACTCATTTTCCGCGATAAAATAAAGCCTATGTGTTATTCTCGGGTATGAGCTACGTCACAATATACAACACCTTCCGGGTTTAAGCCCTTTCCACCTTGACAGCTGCTTGACGTATTTGGGCACTTTAAGTGATGCATTCTTGAAGAGCTGGCGAAACCATTGTGATATGCACAGTAACAGACGGTAATATTATTATTACCACGATTTAAACTCTGCCTTATATAGCGTCGTCTCTGTCACGCATACCATTAGTTTGACACAGGTACTGTAGCGTGAAAACATGAAAACGATTTAACCATACACCTTCATAATGACAAAAACCTTTAATTGCATTTTATCTTAGGCTGCTGTGCGTTTATCGGAATGTGATTGACATTTGCAACCACCTCTGATTAGCCAATACTCACTCGCTATTGACTCAAATATATAAATAAGCCTCAATAGCGCAACGGTTAAGGGTGGGGAATGAAAACTGAAAGGTCGCAGGTTTGAACCCCACCCGTTGTCTGTTACCACTATTGTCGTACGCACTCCTTTGGCAAGCTTTAAGCTTATTTGAGGGGGATAGGAGGATTTCAGTCAAGTTCAGCTTTGTTAATGTTCTTTAAAAAAAATGCACTGTCGCAGAAAAAAACGACAAATTCAGCCAATTACCACAATTGAGACTGTAGCAATGATTGATGCGGATTTCACACAATCGGGGCTGCTGAATCATCATTTTACAATGTAGGTATAAGGTTTCATTGCAGTCAACATACGTATCCCATTTCAGAAGATAAGATTTTTTTTATAATCTAAAAATACTCTGCTTTTAAAGAGATCCAGATTTTTCCTTAATTTGCACCGAATTTGTTTACGTAAAAATGTGACAGTCATCGACATTCAACCATCACCAGATGCTACGGCCGGTTCAATTTATCAATTCGTCTACGAATATCTCCTCGATACCGCCACAAATCGAGCGGAAAACAAATTAAAATCCATTGCCAAACAAATTTTTGCATCAATCATCTTAACGGCCTCAAGGTATAATCGCCGAATTTGCTTTAATGTGCCACCCGGGGCGACCTCAGCGGCAATTGCTGGTGCCAATGCCGAGGTTGAGGTCGACGTAGACTTGACTCACAGCCTGGATGTGACGATGCGTAGCTCCTGATTATGCTCCCTATCGAACATTCCACTTTAGACAGGAAAAAAACCGCACTCGAAGGTTCATAAACATACCTACCTTCTGTTTGAATCACTTGCACTAAAAATTACAGGAATGAAATAATATAAACCTCAAAGTTCGTTTTACAAAACCGACTTCAAACGCCACTACAAAGTATATAATTCCAACGAATTGAGAATCTCCTCCTTTTTTGGAAGTCGGTTAAAAATAAATAGAGCAACGAAAAAATATCGGAAAAGCACTTCGGAGTATTCGTTTTCAATTTAATGCACTATTTAAAATTTCAATTCTATTTAAACATTAATTTAACTTCAAAGTTGGGAGTTGACTCACTCGACTGCAGATTTTCCGGGATTTCTGCGGTGAAAAGTTGGAAACATTATTTATCTGGATGGAAAAATTATAATCATCGATATCTTAATCAGGTCTTCAAAGGGTATGGCCGAGTAAATCTATTTTTCTCGAAATTCGAGAGAGTTTTTCGGGAGATGTGAGGTTTGTCAGCATGATGGACGATATTGTAGGTAATAGTTTCACTCTCAGAGTTCGAAATGGATTTTAGATATACAAATTCCATTAAGCTACTCTGGATTTACGTAAAAGCTCTGCTTCGCTCGCTGCAATTTCGTATGCTTTCGGTCATTGAAAATCTAAGGGACTTTCAATGTCCACAAGCTACACTCATCTCCTCGTTTTCATCGACCATGCCTAAATTATTCCCTATGACGTAGGAATCGTCTGACGCGGGTATGATACAACACTTTATCTAGTGTCATTTTCACTTTGAGGTGTGACCGAACAAGGAAATAGAGAAATATTCATTTTTTAAAATGTTACAGTAGTTCAGAAGGAGATAATATCTACTGAATAGAAGTAAAAAAACAAGTCTACAATAAAGGTAACAAGACGACCGCCGGAGATCGCTATTAGGTGATTAAACCGCTTTTGCATACTTTATGTCATAAAATACTATAATACGGTATAGTAGGTACGTTTCTTAGCATACTTATTGTCGCTTTTATTATGTTGTAAAGTGAATCTTATTATTGTAGTTTATTAAGGAAAAGACTATATTTTTTTACGAATTATATTTGAACGGTTGACGTACATTTATATCGATGATTTGAACTTAGCCTATAATGCTTCTAAAAAATGATTAATTTGTATTAACAAATTTTCCTCAGCTTAAATAGCTTCTTTGTATTGTTTATCCTAGCCTTACCTACACCGTGTATTACCATGACAATAATCCTCACAACCCAACAGACCTAAACTAAACTTGGCCGAGTTGGGCGAAAGCGTTTAACTCATATGCAAATAAAACATTGTCAAGGAAACATGAAAATGCAGATTTTTAATTAGATCGCGGGACTCGAGTATAGGGAAGAGAGTTAGGTTCAAAATAATGTTTGAATCCTTTGTCCAAAACATTGAATACAATAATAACAAAAAATAAAATTTGTTTTTGAACCATTTTTACTAGCGAAATGTCAATCTTTCAAGCTCATTTTCTATAATCAAAACTAGGATTAAATTAAGTAATTGTCGTTTTAACGATGAGTACTATGACTAGGGAATACAAGCTTGCATCTACGGGTCCCGCTTTTCGCGCAAATATCTTGACAACATAGACATTTTAAACTTGACACTTACAATTTTCATGTGCGACGCCGCACCAGCCGTGTAACTTACAATCTGATAAAATCGCTACGCGTTGGTGCACCGCAACGCCACTTACGCCATGTTCAATGGAACATGACGTCATCAGATAAAGTGATTCTGTTTTTCTCAATTTTTCCGTACGATCCACAGAACTAATGGAAACTACAGGCGTCAAACTGGCCGTCAAATAACAAAGTTCATATAATGAAATTGGAAGTCAACCCTGGGCGTAACTTAAGTAATGAATAAGCCAGAGAAGGGATCGCCAAATGGAAAGGAAGGAAGGGAAGAAGCGAAAGTAACCATACCATATCACTAAAAGCAGCTGTTTTATCTAGCAAAGGTAGACTGCAGGCATTAGCGTTTAATACGCCATAATGCATGCCCACTTCGGTTTACGAGCCATCAGGATTGCACTATTTGCACTTCTCAGCTTTCAACTACCCCTTGGAGACCCATACAGCTATAAGCTTACTCGCCTAACTACGACTTAGTAGTGTGCATCTAGCTTCGAGGGCTCGACTACATGGGATAGCGAGCATATTTTAGGCGATATGAAACTGTAAAATATCAAATCTTTGGTATTTAGCTAGAGTTTACTATATTCATGCAGTGATTTATCAATAGGAGATTCAATTTAGATTAAAGAGTTTTTTACCACCACTTCATCCATATGCAATTGTGACGATCTCTTGTATATTTTTAACCGACTTCCAAAAAGGAGGAGGTTATCAATTCGGCCGGTATCTTTTTTTTTTTTTTTTTTTTTTTTTTCTATGTATGCCCACCGATTACCTCCGGGGTGTCTGGACCGATTCGAGAGATTTTTTTTTAATCGACAGAGGAAGCTCGCGAAATGGTCCCATAAAATTTGTTACCTTCAACTCCTGAAGCCTGATGCTGCAGGGGTATTTCCCCCCTAAATTATGAGGCTTTAGGAACCGTCGTTTACGAATTGGTATGCTTAGCTCAATCATATACTAGATCATAGAGCTCCAGGTCCTACTCCTCAATCCTGATGCTGCAGGGTACTGCCCATCTTAATTATAGGGATTTAGGAACTGCTAATCATGAAATGTTATTGTATGTAATAAGCATATACTACTCCATCAAAGTCTAGGTTCTAGCTCCTCAATCCTGATGCTGCAGGGTACTGCCCACTGAAACTGTGAGGATTGAGGAACTTTCGCTTGGGAATTGATATTGTCAGTATCAAGCATATTCTACATCGTGGAGCTCAAGGTCCTAGCTCTTCAATACTGATGCTGCAGGGGGGATACTGCCTACCTAAACTGTGTGGATTTAGTAATTTTCGTTTACGAGTTGATATTGTTGGTACCAAGCATATACTACATGATACTCAAGGTTCCAGCTCCTCAATCCTGATGCTGCAGGGTTGGAGGAATTACGAACTGACGCTTTCGAATTGATATTGTTGGTGCCAACCATGGACTACATCATGGAGCTCCTAGTCCTAGCTCTTTAGAAATTGTGTATTGTTAATAAGTACTGTAGGTACCAAGTATAGACTACATTAGTACCGTAGCGTTGGAGGAAGGGGAGAAAGAGAGCAGGAATAAGCTACACTAAAAAGCTTAAAATAAAAATTCTTTTCAAAAAACCGACTTCAAACGCCACTACAAAGTATAAAAATAATTTTATTTTGTACACGTTTGTTGAAGTCGGGCGGGCTTAACTAGAAACGATGAAATCAATGCGCGACGCTTATCTTATGGTGGCATATAAAAGACACGCTTATTGAAATCGGGCGAGCATCGCGTATTGGTTTCATCGTTTCTATTTAAGCCGCCCGAATTCAACAAACGTGTACACAATAAAATTATTTTTATACTTTGTAGTGGCTTTTGAAGTCGGTTTTTTGAAAAGAATTTTTATATAGGACAAATTTTATGGGCATCGATAAAGAAAATTTATAAATACTAAGCCAATAACCTATTTCGCTCGACCCAGAACACAAACCCTCGCCACCAGTCCAGAGGTTTTGATATAGCTCTAATAACAAAAAATAGTTAGAATTATTTTGCTATAATCCGCCAATCCGGATTATAGCAAAATAATTCTAACTATTTTTTGTTAATCATGAACTTCCGCAAAATAACGCCTGATTCTGTCCAATATAGCTCCAATACTTGAACTTTCAAAAATAGCTCTACTCTACTAATTAATTTTAATTACCTACTGAAGTTATAAAATAAATAAATGCATCGAATCGAACTTCCACCTTTGAGATTAGGTTAAAAATAATCATACAGCATCTGAAAATAGGTCGGCAACTGCACGTACTAGATTTTCTATTTAAATATGTACCCGTACGTAATTTATGCAATTGCATTACTAATAATGATAATCGAACAAAAGGAAGTCGATGCAATGAATATAATGTTGTTACGTGATATCATTTTATAGGCCAATAAAATAATGGAGGACTAGCTTAACAAAGAGGCGAACCAAACTCTGCATACAAAATGCACCCATCCAAAAAAATTTTTTTTTGCACATTTTTTTAAGTGCCATTTTAAAAACTTAAATACGCCTAGTCCGCGTAATATTCAACGTGAATCCAGCTTAACATTATTGCCATTGGTATTAAAATGCTCCAAAATTAAAAAGCTCGAACGCTAACCATCTGAACTTTTTGCAATTTATGGCTACAATTATTTCTTGCATCTGCAGACGGTACAAACTACAAAGTTTATTATTTCCTAGTGTAGTGTAGTGTATTTTATGGTCGTGTAAATGATAATTATTGCTTCGCTTCGATATCAGTCAGAGTTGGTGTCACCGATTGCAAAACGCAAGCACAGCTACAGGTGGGATAAAGCTTGGGTGTAAGTAAATACTAGATATTAAGATCCATGAGTCTTTAGAGGCTTGTTGGCTCATTATGAAATAACATATAACATATGACATATCTATCCTTACTTCTATGTAAATGCGAAAGTGTGTTTGTTTGTCCTTCAATCACGCAGCACCCGAGCAATGATGGACTTGATTTTTTGCATGGGTATAGTTAGAACTTGGAGAGCGACAGGCAAACTTGTAATTTCAAAAAAAAAAGAATTCCCGCAGGACTTTTAAAAACCTAACTCCACGTGAACGAAGTCGCGGACAAAAGCTATCTTCTTATAATACAAATACCCTGACCAACATCTTATCTGGGAAATATTAATTAGTTTTAATAAAATCGGGATCAATGTCATTTGGATTTGATAAGAGTTATTTATTTATTCTGTTACACTATTTTTCCACTCAATTAACGTGACCTTAAATATCAAGTTGGTACGTACCTACTAATCGCAGCTGTATCTTTACTACTTAGTACTTAGTAACTTCAAACCAAGAGTTGGGGAGGTGAAATTGATTCCGTAGCAAGTACATGAACAATGTACATACAAGACGAGCGGCAAATAGAAACCATTGGAAAGGATTGGAGGAAGCTTTTGCCACACGGATTAGTAGAAAACAAGCATTTTGTAAAACATGTAGTATTTTATTTTATAGAAGCTTAATAAATAAAAAAAACAATAACTAAAATAAGCGCTCCTCGACCAGAGCGCATAAACATAGTATTTAGTAATGTTATCTTTATGGTGGAGCGTCACCCAAGCAGCACAGATAGCTGTATAAATACTCACTTTTAGACCTATTTGAAACTCTATGCGTATTAAGACTCTTTTAAGAGTACACTGGTGATCCTACAGCTGCATAATAGCTGTCAGTGATATTTAAACAGCTTAGGCTAAATAAGGGCTGTTTAGTGGATAAAATTACGTCAAATGCTGTATAAGAAGGTATTTGTGAACTCTTATTACACTGACTTATTAAGGGGGCACATGTGAACTATTATGAAGTTAATAGCTATATAATGGATGATATGTAGCCCACATTACAGCTTATTGCTGAATATCAGAGTTTTAACTATTCACGTCGCTGTTTAACATGAATCCACCATTTTATTGTATAACCTCATAACCTATATAAAAATACTGATTCATTTCTCAACTTTTATGATGTTTTGTGTATGAATTAGGAATGGATTGCATTAGTTTTTACTTTTCGATATCATAATAACAACTTTTTATCTTATAATTCTTTTCAAAGCACTAAAAATTGTTTATTCAAGTTTTCATCACGGCTTATTTATATCACGAAACTAATTAAAAACCGAATATTTTCGTGGCGCACTAAAATCTTAGGTAATATATATCTATAATGTCAGTAAAATTACATTCCAATTATTCCAATATTCCATAAATATGAAAACAATGCACTTAACTTTGAATATATAACCACACGTAACACTCCACGAAATTGTGTTTAAGCTACAGGTATATTAATTTTTTATTTTTTTGACATATTTGCTGAATAAAGAGTAACTAGTAATCTTTTACTCAACTTAAGGCTGTATAATTTGTGCCCATTTAAGAGGTATAAGACCTGTATACGGCCGTATACAGCCCTTATGCAACTTTTTTATACAGCTTCAAGCGTGAAGGGAATTCGTTATTCAGCTGCTAAGCAGCCTTCGTGTGCTACTTGGGCACTTACCATCAGTTTAGATCGCAGTAGAGTCCTAACAGAAGAAAGTTAAGTAGTATGAATGTAAAGCAAAGTTGCCTGCAAGAGATCACTAGGTGATAAAGATGATAAAGATATTGTTGTAAATTTTTGTATATAAGTACATATTTTTTTATTAAAATGTTACAATAAAACTTATAGCTAAACTAAAATGGTGCCAAAAATACTGGCACCATTTTATGCCATGCTGGGGATGGACAGCCAGGTTGATCCGTTGAACACAAAATAAGCGAGCCCTTCTGTCACCAGATGAGGCAACTCTCGAGGAAATGTCTCGTAATTTTTTTTTGTATTTAGACTCTATGGCCCCAGGGTCTCCACAGCAAACGGAACAAATACGTAACTCTCGATCAGAGAGGGATTATTTATTTTATGTGGTTATTTTTTTACTTACAATAAAATTCATTCATACATTCATTCATTCATGTAAATGTATAGTATATTTAAATAGTTTACCGGTAAGCCGCTGCCGGCATCAACGGCGTGAAACAACTTCACGGCCAGAGGTGAACGCTCCTACCTGAACTTGACTTCGATACCGGCGTATCGCACCGAAGAGTTCGCGCCAAGTGCTCATCGATCTGTCGAAATACTTTTCTTATGACAAAGACTATATAAAATTTTATCACAGACATGCCATAACTGCTTTAAAAACGTGTCGATAAATACACACGCATAGTTAGTTACAACAAGAATAAAGTTTAAAAACTGAAACCCGACTGTAGGTAATTACTTTTTAACAAAAATTTAAACTGACGATAAAAGGAACTAAAAAGGGAAAAATAAACCTTTCTAGTCCTAACTAAGCTCCTAAATTAATTACATGTAAGTAACAAATTATGAGTCGACAACAAACTTTTTTAAAAGCAAAATCAATCAATTAATACAATATTAATGATGGCAGTGACTTTTTTTTAGCCAAGCTGAACTTGACTTATATTCTCCTCTTCCCTCCAAATAAGCGAAAAGCTTGTGCTAGGAGTGGATACGACAATAGTGCAACGGCTGGGGCTCGAACCTGCGACCTTTCAGTTTTCAGTCCGCACCTTTAACCGTTGGGCTATTGAGACATTGCAAGAAGAAGCCACGCTGAATCCGAATTATATTCTCTTTTCCTCCTTTTATGAAGCTTGTGCAAGAAATAGCTACCACAATACTACAACAGATGGCATATATTGAACCTTTGACTTTCGATTTTCTGTCCCCAATTCCCAATTTTTAGTCTTTGCCTCAGGGTAAGTGACAATGGTCTGCCATTGCGTCGCCATTTAGGCTTTTAACAAACTTAGCAATATTTTTTTGAGTTTTTATGTAGATAATTTGTCAACCTCCTAATTTATTCCTTTGGCGATTGAGTGTGGCGATCAGGAAATATATCCTTAATGAAATAATTTTGTTAAGGGTTCAACGCACTTTAAAACATGGTTTGATTGAGGATCGTGCTTACCAATATCAATTTAGAATTAAGTATACCTAAGTATTACTTGAGCGTTCTGCCTCAAGAGCTTTCTGCTCATTTTATTACTGGCCTATTGGTAATTCCTGAAAGAGAGGCCAGCCAAAAGTTCATAGGGAAATTGGTAACTTTTTAAGATAAGGCAAATGCTACAGAATTTAATAGTCCACTGTAATTTAATACTCAAAGACTGTAATGGAATACACTGAAATACCAATTAGTTCTACGATATTGATTATATTATTATTTACCGTATTCGATAAGTTAATGCGTATATTAAGGTTAAGAACCTTAATTTTCCTGGATTGCTATTTGAATAACATACCTGTTTTAATTAATTGTCTTTGTTCTTATTATAATATGATTCACATCTTCCGATGTTACGATGTTACTCAATAATTTTACACTATTTACTGTTAAGTCACATAAATCAAATAATATGACTAAGCTATGCGAATGATATGAGACTAGAAGTTGTATTACTATTGTACTTTTTATATTCTAAGAATTCCGTGAACCTACTTAGTATCCTAATTTATGATACAAAATGGGATAAGGGATTTTTTGTCGAGAATGAGTATACTCAAATGACACATCGTGGATTGATTATTTTGTATGATCTTAGAACAACTTTTAGGTGAAATCTCTGTAAATCCATATAAAATCTGGAAAGAGCTGCTGTTCAGATTTTTTATTCGCCTTTGACTGGGATATTTCACCTGATGGTAATTTAGTGACGATGCAGTCTAAGATACTAGCGGGCTAACTTGGAAGTGTTTCTACGCATTCGGTGATGGTAGGGTAGTTACTAGCCGCGGCCAAAGCATCCCATACAAAATTGTGGCAAAATAACAAAACCGCAGAAACAAACGAGTGTTTATCCGTAGTCCCAGTGGATAGACCCATCAATGGATCCATGAGTAATTTTTTTACCTGTACCCATGACACTAGACATACTCCAAACAAAGTCGCTTGATGGGTACTATAATGCTCTGTTAGTTATATTTGCAAGATTGAACCAAGCTCGCACGCTGAAGGGAGGAAACTTTTGCTGCAAGCCCCTCTCCGGTGAAGTGCATTGCAAATTATGCCGTTCCAGCCAGTAGTAAACCTTTCAATGCGATTCCCGACTAGAGACCGTGAACCCTGCGCGTGCGCAATGTTTATCTCCAGCCAGATGATCCGAGGCCGGTATATAAGCGGGCATTAAGAGCACCCGGCACCATTCGCGATTAAACCACCGCCGAGAGCTTCCGCGCGACGAGGTTGCAGTGACCGCCAACTGAATTGATACAATTGCCACTTAGCACCCTTCCGCGATGGCTTCCATGAGATTACTAATTTTCGTCCTGCTAATTGCTGCGATGTCAGTCGATGCTGCACCTTTCTTTGACGCTATTTACGACGCCCTCAACGGTAACACCAGGAGATCGTACGGTTACAGTGGATATGGAAACTACGGCTACAACTATGGCTATAACAATGGGTACAACAGGCGTGTAGAAAAACCGAGGCATGGGAAAACGTGGAAGGAGATCTGCAGGGTCCATTACCCGGATGCAGCCGCCTTTCCCGGGGCAGGGGGGATAGTGTGTCCGTACTGAGGGTCAGATCGCGTGTTCTACGCAATGGAGCGGTTGCTTCGTCGTCGCAACATCATGAGAATGGGATGACCTAGATATGAAAGGAATGAAACAGAGCTAACATAATAATTGCTTAGTGTGAAGATTTGAGACGATATATCATTTCCACCTTGGGGCTTATAGCTAGGTGGAACAAATACAGTGCAATGTTGCGGGAGATTCTGGAGTCATCGGTCTACTGCTCCTTCTGTTTTCTCGTACGATAAATGTCTGAACATTTTGATCCAGTGCTTCATTTCAATTTCATGTGTAGTGAGTGTTTACTTCTATTGTTGTGACGTTTGTGATAGGATGAACTGGCGTGATATTTGTAACCTTGTGATAGTTTAGTGGTTGTTCGATACGTTTTATGTTAATATAGTTTTTAAGGTCGATGCCAAATGAACACTGCCTAGAACACGCGATCTTAGCCCTATATTTTTGTTATTGATATTGAAACTAATGTAATTGGCTTGTTGTACTTAAAACCATAACGCGTTACAGTTACAACAATTTGTTCCTGGTGTTATCTTTCCAACAGTTTTTTCTGAAATAGTAAATGCCTATCGCAGAATATAATTTATGCTCATATTTTATCCTTTGTCGATTCAGGTAGGTTTGTGTTCGATTTTTATTGTTTTTGTGATTTTTCGCTTAGTTTTAAGTTATTTTATTAAGTTTAAACGAATGACAGTTCAAATCAATTATTTCTCTGTTGTTATAACTGTCTCTACTATTATTAGAAAGGTAATGCTCAATTGTTTAGTGTAAAAGTTATCTTTATCATTATTTTAAGCACTTTTGTGATAAGTGTCGTATATATGTAGGTATTTTTGGTTTTACGCTACTTTGTAAATCAAATTACGTGTTTTAATGATTTTATTTCGATAGATTATTGTAATTTCTATATGATATAAATACGAGTAAAATTGTTATTTTAAATTCAATATGCTGTCAATTTCTTTATCGACATCCTGGCGCAGTTTTTTGTTTTTTGTTTTCCTTTTATCTTTTTACAAATCACTCTAAAGGTCTAAAGTGATCTTGACAAAAGTTTGGATCCTGAATATAGATAAAAGGGTTTCGGGAAAATAATGGGGAACACTATATGGGATTAAAAAAATACAAATTAATTCGTTATAGGACAACAGATTGATAGTGTGTTTATGTTCACATAATTAATATTAAAGTCATAAAATGAGTGATCCAATCTTTATAATTTTTCAGATGATACAATCTTAAATTAAGGTGACTTCACATGCCTTGTAACTTCATGTTAAAATTATTACAATAATTGTATAATAAGCAGCAATTATTGCTGCTTGCTTTAACTGCCCTAGTTTCATGTTATTCAGTGGTTTCTATAAATTGATTTAATTTAAATAATAGAAGAGACAAAGACGGGGATTGTTTGTTTGTTCAGTGCTATTATTTAGATTTGTCCTAGTACTTTTGAGTGCTTTAGATGGAGACGCTTAGACGTATAGGTGTGTGAAAAATATTTTCTGCCTTTGAAGTCTCTCACACACTCTCTCAGTCTCTTACACTGGTAGAAAAAAATGGCAACGACGGAATACATGAACAATTTAGGAAAACTTCTATTTTATGATCATTTACGCAAGAATTAATTGCGGGCATTCATGAATTTCTATGGAAAAAAGATCTGTTTACCACGGATTTCCTTTCCAACCCCCTAATTCTGTAACTCATTGTCTATCAACGACGATAGGCATTTTTTATCCATTGAAGGTTTGAAGAGAAATGTCATTTACTATTTCACAGTAAACCTTCAATGGATAAAAAATATATGGCAGTGGCTTTCATTTTTTGATAGGTACTGAGTTACATAATCTGCTCCCTGGTCTTAGAATTGGCGCGTTATTGTTCGCAATATCCCAATTCATTGGAAGTCAACTTTACAAGCAGTAACCAATTAGGTTTATTCGTCTGGGGGCCTATTATTATTTGCTCATTTTTTCAGAATTGTATGAGCTCTGGGTCAAGCATTCGCGTCGTTTGTGCCATTGAGAACGCATTAGCGATATCAGTGAAAATATGGTTACTGCATTCCATGGCCAGTGGAAGCAATTTCTTTGTATTAAATTAGTGCCCTGAACGATTTCAACTGATGATCTTTTGCTAATGCTCCAGTGCCAGCCTTATAAGAACTTATTGGTATATAATATAAACTAGTATTACTTACTACTTTGGTACGTAGCGTGGGCAAGAGATGGTTTAACGCTCATTTGTTGGATGGATTTTTAAAAGTTATGCTGAGAAAACCCATGCGTTTTCCCACCTCAGAACTGTATTCCAGTTGTCAGATACTCACAGTCCGGCAATTATTTATATTGCAAACAATTTTACGCAAGCACTCTGAACTAACTTACAATCCTAATCTATTTTGCATGAAACGGAGAACCCATATGGTTTGCCCCATTAGACCATGTCGGACTGTTATTGCCGGTCGGCACTATTTTTACTTTAGCGGTTTACTATACAATCGTATCAACAAATCACTTAACGTATATCCATTGACTTTAGCTAAATGTAAGAACAAATGTGCTAAATATCTTCGTACGCTCACATATGATGAAACGGAAGCCCTTGTAAAGTTGCGTCAATTCACATAACACACACACACACACACACACACACACACACACACACGCACGCACGCACGCACGCACGCACGCACGCACGCACACACACACACACACACACACACACACACACACACACACACACACACACGCTCATTCTCATATGCACACATCCCTCAATACACATACATAGACACCAGTTTAACTGTCACAAACTTTTGTTGTTACTAAACTAACTTATGTTTAAATTTTTATATTTTGTAATTTGTCTGTCACGTTATGTACTCTGTATGACGTCTTTGTTAATAATGTACGAGGAGGGCGATGATCACCGCAACACAGTTTATACTTCTGCGGGATCATCGTTCTAATCTGTTTTCGCATCCTGTAAGTGTAAAGACTTCAAATAAATAATTTCTAATTTCTAAAATAAGATCTCAGTGAGATGCAATCTACATCCAGGAGACGTCCTCTTTGGCGGGCGCAGCGTCTACTGTCGTGGAACAGGCTAATAGAAGCAGATGTTAGTATTTATATACGTTTGTGGGTTTTATAATAGACTGTCTATCAAAGCTGAATGAGAAAGTGATAGATACCCAGTCAAAGGTCTGTCTACCAGCATGCTTTTCGTTCCGCTGCGTTGCAACGGTTTTGCGGCGAAGATATGCTAAACTCTTTATAGAAGAACTATTAACTTATCAAGTCTATCTTTTATTATTACTATTAACTTAACTTTTTATTACGTAACTAGCTGATGGCCGCGAGTTCGTCCTCGTGGATTTAGTTTTTAAAATCCCGCGGGAACTCTATGATTTTCCGGGATAAAAGTGGTCTTTGTCACTCTCCAGGTCCTCAACTATGCCTGTGCAAAAAAAAAAAAAACATCGATTCGTAGGTTTGTTGCAGCGTGATTGAAGGACAAACCAACAAACAAACACACTTTTGCATTGATAATATTAGTAAGGATTTCTTAAGTAGGATGTACCTACCCCTAGAGCTATAACGACGTAAATCGACACTATAATATTATAATGTCGATATGTTATCTATTATTTTTTCATACAACGTTAGTAGTTAATGTTTGCAGTTTCTGAATAATTTAATAGATTACGAGAATTACTCGACGAGTAAGAAATACTGATGTATTTTTTTTAAGTATAGTTAATAACATTACGTACATTAGAATACGTGTTTAGATTTTAAATTGAAAACTTTGTAATGAAAAAAATAACCTTGGACTTGCATTTTGGTCAAAATATTATTTGTCCTCATAAATATTGATTGTGCTGCAGACGCCTTGTTGAATTTATATTTGCGTTAAATGTCGCGTCGTTATTGTATTTTGTTAGTCATCAAAAGTAAAGTACCGCAATTCGCAAACGGAATTAACTTGATACTGTTAACGTTTGAACTTACGAGTATAAGTTCTAATGCTTCTAATTAAGTCACATAACATACAATGCTAACAAAATATTATTTTCACTTATGTTCTTATGCTAGTAAGTAGTAAGCGGATCTAAACTGCTTTTTAACCCCCAACGCAAAAACGACGGGGTGTTATAAGTTTGATGACGTGTGTGTATGTGTGCATGTTTGTGTGTGCGTGCGTGCGAGCATGCGTGCGTGCGTGCGTGCGTGATGCTTGCGTTCGTGTGTGCGTGCGTGTTTGTGCGTGTGTGTGTGTTCAAAACCTCCCACCAGACAAGTCTACCTATAGTTATTAGTTATCTACTTGAAGGAATTGAAAGCGAACAACTATTGTTAACTTTGTTGTTTTAAATCGACAGGGTTTAGAATCGACATCATTTGAAACGAAAAACAATGATATAATACAAAGACATCCTGTTTTTAGGTACATACTCGTGCACAGACGCATAAATATTGTAATTTAAAATAAATAAGACAAAGGTACCGCTGTTCAATTTCGCATCTCCTATCTAGGTATCTAGGTCATAGCGTAGTGACCTAAATTAAGTTTGGTACCTACGAGTACCATCGTACTGGCAGTAGCCAGTACCACGTTGTTGTCATATTATGCTTCTACGCAAATGTACCTAAATCTGGTCTTTAATCCTTACTAATATTATAAATGCAAAAGTGTGACGTGATTTTTTGCATGGGACCGGGAGAGTGACATAGGCTACTTTTATCAAATCAAAGAGTTCCCACGGGATTTTAAAAACTAATTCCAGCGAAGCTAGAAGATAAAACGTAGAGCAGATAATATTATTATCTGCTCAATGTTAGCTTTTTAGCTGAAAATTGTGATTATCTTAATTAGATGGCAGAGGTTTTATTAGGAAAATAATGCTGTGGGACTCGCAGATCCTTAGAAAGCATTTTCTGAGAAACATAAAACGACATCTGATTTTGTTTCTTAGGCGTTACTGTTATTGTAAGATGTCGATGATAACTCATGAGGACCGGTGCGGTGCGGCGGGATAGTTCAAAAATGATCGCTGCGGAGACGATCGCAATCATGTTTGATTGGCCGAATCTCTCTCGCTATTCACTAAAATAAATTGTTGAAACAACAACGCCAAAAATTCGGCCAATCACCACAATTGAGACTCAAATCAAATCAAATCAAAATTTATTTATTTCATGTAGGCCAACTTGTAGCTCTTATGACACGTCATAAATCTACCACCGGTTTGGAATGCAGATTCTGCTGAGAAGAGCCGGCAAGAAACTCAGCAGTTGCTTTTTTCAAAAAAAAAAATTTTTTTATTTTTACAAAACTAGGCTATGCACACAATGTTTTTGACTGTAGCAATGATTGATGCAGCTTTTCCGCAATCGATCAGCGGAATGAATTATAATGCGCTCTTTGGGATACGGAAGAAATGTAAAAGTTAACTTCGGATTTACGAAGTTAATAATGTCCTCCCGACCGAAACCGGCCACGGCGGCCAATCTCCACAGAGATTAGCCATCTGCGCGGGAAATATTATAATGTACGAGCGTGTGCGTAAACACATGTGCACTCTCTATTCCCTCACTCTCATAGTCCAATGGGACGGAAAATCTGACACGACTCGAGGGAGATCAGGCGCAGAGCAGCGCAGACGGCTCTGAGCTAGTACTGAGAATTTCTTGACAGAACGAATTTTGTGGCTCGACCTGGGAATCCGGGGCCTCTTCATCTGCAGTCAAACTTGCTTGCCACTAGACCAAGGCAGTTAAATTTCAGGAAGGATTTCCAAAGTTAGTCAAAATTTACATGGGCGCGTCACCCACAAAGTTCTTTTTCGTGGAAGATAAGGTGTACTGAATTTTTCTTTTCTAGGACACGATAGGTGTTGCCTGTTATAGGTATCTAACTATTTTTAACAGCTCCAAAGTATCTGCTTCTTTCCGGAACTGACCAGCTTTACCTTAAAACCCGACCAAGTGGTAATGTAACCCTAAAAATGATCCAGAAGATTTATTCATGAAATTTATATTATATAGAACATCGTCAAATAGGTACATCCTCGACGGTAAATACAAAATTGCGTAAATAAAAACTCTTGCAGCGTCACCAGGTGGTAACTTTGTATTTTCCAAACCTTGTAATTTTTCTAACAAGCACTCTGTTTATGCGGCACTAAACTTTATCGCAAGGGAATTTTCGTAACATTGAAAATTGAAGCGACGATCGATATAATCATGTACTCACCTCTATTTTAGGGTTCTATACTAATATTATAAAGAGGAAAGATTTGTATGTAGGTAAGTAAGTATGTTTGTAACGAATTGGCTCAAAAAGTACTGAACCGATTTGGCTGAAATTTAAAATGTAGATAGACTATACCTTGGATTAAAATATAGGCTACTTTTTATCCTGAAAAAATTATAGTTCCAGTGGGACTTCAAAAAAACCTCAATCCACGCGTACGAAGTCGCGGATATCAGGTAGAAAATTGAAGCGACGATCGATACAATCATGTGCTCACCTCTTTTTTAGGGTTCCATACCCAAAGGGTGCCAACGGGACCTTAAGCTTCCGCTGTCCGTTCGTCCGTTCATCTGTCAGCGGTTAGTATCTCCTGAGCAGTTAATACTTGAAATTTTCATAAAATGTGTAAGTATTTTTATAGCCGCCATAACAATAAATATAAAAACAAAAGTTTAAAATGAAAAAGAGTCTTCAATAAACTTTTGTTTTTGCTAGATCTTAACAATAGCTGGGTGTAATAATGTACCATGGTACGGAACCAATCGTATGCGGATCCGACTCGCACTTCACACTCGTACAACATATGTGTTTGATTGAGCTTCATACCTTGATTTTAAAAGGTGTTCCGAAAATCGAAATCATTAGGTATAAGGTTTACTAACTATCTACCATACGAGTTAGAACCTTACCTTAAGAGTTAAACTTGCAATGAGAAATGAGTTTGCCATGTTATCTTCCAGGGTCAGATGATGGATGACTTAAGTTTCAAATACCAAAGTTCGGATCACAAACAAATTTCAGTACAGTACGCAACCATTGGTAGGTTACTACCTACTTGGTAGTGTTACCTACTAACTAACTACCCTAATTATGAAGATTATTTGAAAAATCTATTACAATTTTTATAAAGTTTCCTAGTTCCATCAAAATGTATACCTACCTACCTTAATATTATTATGTATTGTTTGGCGTTTTGGATACTTTTCAACATATTATAGTGCCAGTGATATAATAATATTACTTTGTAGTACATGACTTAAAAATTATATTGATGAAAGTCTTGAGTGCAAAATATTGTTCTATACAGACTTAAACCACAAACCATTTTGTACGCTGCATCGTTTAGTGGTACCGATTTTAGCTTAAACCCAGAAAGTCTAGACTCTAATCAAAATTACTTCACATATCTAAACCAATATCGCAACCAGCTAAAGTACAGTGCATTCTAAAGTCCATAACAGTATTGTATAGGTATAGCTAGTATGTAACTTCTTTTTGTAAGCTTTGCTTAGAGAGCTAGAGACCAGGCAATAGAAATGTTAGAGATTGTTTATCTATGAAACAGGGCACGGTTATTAACTTGTTATTCTAAGAACGCCTTTGATTGATTTCGCAATTAGCGAAAGGTCTGGCCCAGTTTAAGATTTTATTGTCACATATAGCAGGTAAAACATGTTGTAAAAATATTCAGTTAGACCGATAAACGTATAGTAAATATTACTATGGAGTAGTTATGTAAACCAGTGAGTGAATAAAATTAATAAGATGTACCATTATTAAGTTTATAAGCATTGGTGCTTAGTCGGGTTGAGTCCATTTTGCGTATCGACTACTAGTAACTACTAGAAATCTGGAGCGACGACTTTACGTAATCACCATGGCTCAAGGGTGCAATACCGCCAACTTCCTAACTACAAGTTGCTGTAGTGGGAACTTCAAATATTTTATTTTTCAAGCCATTGCTAAAATTTTTGCAAGATCCGCTGCTAAAATTTAGCAACGATATAGAATAGGAAGATTTTTTTCGTTCATTCACAATTTCGTGCTTTGTAGTGTATTTAAAAATTATTCAACATTAATGATTTCTTAAATTTTAGAATTTCTTCGTTACACATGAGGTGTATGGTTTATAAATCCGTTATTTGCGTTTAATTTTAAATAATGATTATGACTTAACCACTAAAGTTTGAATTTTCAAAATCGCGATCTTTACAGTTCCACAAGTTTTACAGGATATTGGCTTATATAAAATTTCATGACACAAACATTATCTTAAATTAGAAGGAAATACCATTTATACGTTTATCTACGCATTACGCATTTATCAAAGTTGTTTACAACTATCAACTCAAACTATTACTCAAAGTCTGTGGAGCATTCACTTTAACTGTCCTAAATTATTTTAGTGCACTTGCTGAAATTAAACTTTGCTCATATAAAATGTAAGGAGATAAGTAACGTCCCATGGTGCAGTTTAGCCAAAACGTTCCGGGTTTCTGATTTGAATATCATCTTCTCTCGAATGTAGATCTACCTTCAGAATGCATAACATTAGTCCTTAATCAGATCACTTTTCGAATTTTTCAAAGTTAATATAATACCTACTTGCAATCTGGCAAACATCGTCTAGGAACAGTTTTAGTATAATTTGATTAATAGAAGAGTTAGCAATCGATTTGTTCTTAGTGTTGGTTTGGGTAGGTATATAATTTTTTTTTACTCTCGCAACCAGTAAGCATTGGGCGGGTGTTGTCAAAGAGATCACTCGATCAGTAGCTGTCAGATTTGGGTCACGCATGATTACACTAACGGCCCAGTGGTCATTGTTCGGCACATTCTCGAAGTGTACGTTATGGTTATGCGTTAGACTTCTTAACTTTGGGTGAGTCAAAATCAGGGGGATTCCTGTAGGGAAAATTTTCTATGATTTATCTAGGTAGTATGTATATTGTATACGGTAAACCGCAACTGCACCGTTACGTGGTTGAAATTCCACGATCGCGCTTTGGCTCTTCATACCTGATATATGCACCGCCGGGAATGCCTTTACGGCCTACGTTTTTCTAACTAACTATAACTTGGATACCTTTAAATCAAGTGTGAATAGTCATCTTCATAGGTATAATCGCAGTCAAGCTGGAGTCTATTTATTAAAAAAAAAGAGTAACAATTGCACTAAGCAACAGAAGACAATTTTTTTTGTTAATCAGGCACTGTCGTGGACGACGTCTCTCAATATTTCATTGTTAGCTGATGAGCTGATGACTTCGTGGACTAAGGTTTTTTTAATTTCCGCAAGAGCTCTATAACTTAACGGGATAAAATGAGGCCTAGGTATTTATCAATCCTGGGTATGAGCTATCTCCATTCCAAATATTAACCAAATCGGTTCAGTCGTCGTTACGTGAAGGAGTAACACACATCCATCCATACATTCATCCTCACAAACTTTCGCGTGTTTATAGGTAATATTTTAGCAGGATAGGATTAGGCTAGGCGTTCTCTATCCCTCCGAAGTTACATGTAGAGTTCAGACACGAAAATCCCAACTCCTCAAAAACTCAAGACTCCTAAGAAACCAAAGCAGCTTTAGGTTTTTTGGTTTGAATGTACTCGAAACAAATAACTTTTCACCAAATAATACCTATACATTTTGGTCGAAATGTTTTAAACGCGAACGTCAACAGAACAAAGGTAGGAATTTTAAAAATATCTTCACGTCCGTCCCGAGTCGTTTTCTGTGATAAAAAGGTCCGGCCAGCGTCGATCAAAAGCAAACGGGATACTGTAATCATCAAAAAAAATATTTTATCACACCAATCCTTCATCCTTTTTTTGTTTTATATTTATTTTGACAGTCAGTTATGTGGAGATATTTTATTTTCTGCTAAAATTATCTTTCAAAATTGAACTTATTAAATTCAATTATTACGGTGTTTAGAGTGAATGCCATTAGTACCAATTTATGATATAGTAACGACAAAGCATATTCGGAAGGGCGGTGTTACACGGTGCGTTGCGTTGCTTGTGCGTTGCGTTGCTTTTGCGCTGCTTGCTACTCCGTGATATTCCACGCGGCGCTACAGAACTGCGTTGCACTGCTTCGCTGCGGCGTGTTACCTCAAACAAAATATGCACTATCCATTATGTTTATCATATTATATAGACAACTACACGTGGAATATACGATGACAACAAGAACGTGTGAGCCTGCGTAAAGTAAAAAATACAGGATTTAGGTAAAGCAGTCTTAAAAGCAAAAGAAACATAAATCAGTTGCAGCAAGTATGAAATTTCTGCACATTTCTTCATTGCTTGAAAAAAGACAAGCATTTTTTCACTACATCATCATTTGGTAAGATAAAAAGGGTGACAGGGGCCGGATCTCGACCGGATAGACAAATTGGACCGTTTTTGCAAACATAAAACAATAACGTGTTTGTTGCTTTTTGAGTGGGTAACTACATTTTTTGCATTGAAAATGGAATATTTTTGGTTTGTACTTAGGTATGAGACCGGTTTGTATAAAATACGTAGATTAAGGCCCAAGAGACGGGTCTGCCCGCGAAATTCAAATTTAATTTGGTTTTTCGCAATTTGTAAACTAATACGACAAAGTAGGCTTATGGTATTCAAATTGCGCCAATGGCAGTATCATCTTCACAGGTTTATACACGGTGAAATTTCATTGGTTGTACTCCCTGAAAGAGGTGAATGTGCTCATGAAACTGAACAACTTTCCCCAAGGAACATAGGTCGAAATATGAAAAAAAATTTGGACCTCCCATAGTAAATCAATCAGCTGATCGTCAAGTTTGTATGGAGGGTCCAATTTTTTTTTTCATATTTTGACCTATGTTCCCTGGGGAAAGTTGTTCAGTTTCATGAGCACATTCACCTCTTTCAGGGAGTACAACCATTAAAATTTCAACCGGTATACTAATCTTTACGTGAAAGTATCCAGTTTAAGAATTGAATGAGTTTTACGTGAGCTACTCACAAATTAGTCATTATTTTGACTAATTTCTTAGGTTGTAAGTTGCCGCGCTTCCTGTAGTAGAATAAGAACAGTAACAACGCAACACCAACAAATATGCCACGCAATTTTGTTTTTCCTTGAGAATATAAATCATGTCGTATAGTGTGTGTGTGTAAAATTCATAATTAGGTCTAGCGGTACCTACCCAGGAACTCCCCGCCTCGCTCCACGTATAAACGATTCCTCCGAAAGTACGCACTGCGCTCGACGCACACTTCACGTAATTGCCTCTCGATAATAGAACCGACGAGGTTTCCTCATATTTTTAATAGATTTTTATTAGGTACCCTTAGATTCTTATGTTACTTTATTTACATTTAAAAAAATATTAATCATTTACAGAGTGACTGAAAAATTTTAAATAATCATAACAGTAGAGTAGACGCGAGTAGACATAAGGAACTTGGCTTTTAATAAACAAAAGAGACCGGAGTCACCGGAGTCCCGGTGTAGAATATTTAATTAATGTTATAAAATATATTAATTTATTCAATAAATAATTAGCTCATGCCCGTGACTTCATCTGTACTCTTTCTGTATTTCATACTGTGACCCTAACCCTATGTTTTTTTTTTCATTAATAGGTAGTTGTCAACTATAGTTGTAAACTAGGCCTCTGTTGACAGCGGTCTAAATAGGCAATTTTGTAAGGAACCTAGTGCTTATAAAGATGATGTATCATCATATAAGAAAACATAGGGAATAAGAAGAGGTTGATATTTATTAACTGTACAAAATCATTGCTTTAAGGACAAAAACCAGAAAGAAAACAGACGAGAGCGTTCGTATGGAGAAAAGACCGTCCGCATTTCCTCTTAAGTGGTGCATTTGCTATAAATAGTGGATTGATCGATCTCCGCCGATGGTATGGGACTTGTTCGAGGACTCTTACTAATTCTTAATTGTTCCTTGCCTGCAAAAAGTCCAACTGCGAGCGTGACCAGCAAAACGTATACCATAATTACCGAGGACACCTGGCTGTCCGAAGACGCTAGCCATTCGAGTAACAAATGACTGTCGCTAGAGTAGATTACCTCTGTCCGCCACTAACAGATAGTGTCGTAAAGGTGTAATTAGTTATAATGTTACGGGGCGAGTCGTAATGGTAGAGTTTCCGTGTGTTTAGCTTCTTGAACTTGATATTAATTTATTCCAACATGTAAGTATTTTAAAGATATAAACGATATCTCTCTTTGTGTTAGAAGAATATTAGCTTCCGGTAGGGAATGTGTGCGACAATAATTCACAGGTGTTTGAAATATACATGTATCTAGTAGTAAAAAGTTTTCTACTCGGACTGATTTTTCAATTGCTTCTACTGAACCGTGAGTTTTTTATTTCTCACAATGCATACGTATCTACAATATGATGTAAATCTCCTGCTTCCGAGCACTAAATTTTGATGATGTAAGTTATTGGGAAATAAACGGTGAAGATTGAGAATTTATTATAGATGTTGTGAGTTTAGAGTCTAGACTGTGTCTTTCGGATTGCAATTCCTCAAAGCTGATACTGCAGGGCTAATATAATAAAATAAACCGTGACGACGGAAAATCTATCGAAAATGAATTGATATACATATAAAGTAAGAATATGCTTATGTGAAAATAAAATAATAATATACATACGATAATCTTTTACAATACAGTTGACTTGAAAAATGTGGCAATGAATTTCTTTCATAGCCACTATATCCGTTGCGAAATAGGCGAAAAGGTCCCGGTATAAAATATAACATTTTATTTAGGGTATAAAATATACTAACCATATTTTAGTTTAATGTTCAAACATCAGCTGTTTAGAATCTAAATGTTACGCAGGTAGATCAAATGGATATGTACCTAGAAATAAGTCCTTCAAATGAAGTATGTAATCACATTATACCTACATATCGCGCGCATATGCACTTGCATATAGTTATATAGGTACAAGTGAGTACTTACGGCACGCCCTACACGCATTGAAAAATTAAGACTGTATTTTTGCTATGATTATAATACGACACGATATTTTGTATTCATCTGATACGCGTATATCTAAGTGCGTCGTATGCGTACTTTATATATGTATACTTTGGCATAAAACTTGTAAAAAAATAGTAAGATAATTTTTAATTTTAGATCTTGGCATCAATTTGCAATATCGAGTAAGCAATAATAAGCTTCAACAATGAAGGACAACATTGTAGAGAAACCCTCACACTTGAGAGAGTTCCATAATGTTCTCAATTGTGTGTAATGTCTGCTGATTTGCATTGGGCCAGTGGTGACTGGTGGACAATGGCCAGTCTATGGCCTAATACACTTCTCTGAGAGGAGATCTGCGCTTGATAATGAAACGATTATAATGACAAAATGACGATGATCATGATGAAATTAATCTAAAAAAGAATATGACTATTAAAACAGGTCATTTTGTAATAGATCACGGGATTAAATTCAACGCAGAGACGAATTTTAAATTATACCTATCCAAGAAGAACCGCACAAAAAATATTACAATCGCTACTTCGGGGAAGACGTCGATTAATTTTGGTATCGATTTTGGTGAGTCGCCTAACAATAGGTGGCGGATCCTGAGCTGTTAATTAAAAGCAAACAAGAGCCGCGAAAAATCGCTCCGCCAAGACAGCTCCTTTTAATTTATCAAAGATTAAATCTAGTGTAATCGAATTTCAATCAAATCAGTGAAATTCATTTTATGGCACGCATGTTATTAAATTCTGATCAATGTTTATTCAATTTTAAATGTTATTCCAACACTATTCTAGTCGAAGATAGAAAGAAATAAATTGGGAGAGGTATTAATAATTATGATGAGTATTATTAATTATTATTAATAGTTAAATTGTCTCTATCGGATAAAATTGATTACCTACAATTTTTGTGATTTCTTAGGATATTATATCTAAATAAACTATATATTTTAATAAAATGTTCCGTAATAAAATGATGTGATGCAATCAAACAGGTAGAAGTTAGAATCACTAATAACTTCATTTTAAAAGCATAACATAATCTATAAGGTATATTGAAAAGTATTCCCGCTTTCTCCTCTAACTCTTAAGAGTAAGAAACAGTTTCTAATTACTTCAGTACAATGGCTACGATTAGCTCTTTAATCACCTTTCGTATATATGTTGAGTCCAGCGCTTGACCATTGAGATGATGATATAGAAATATTATACTTCGTAATTAGCTTTAGTTTTTCTATATTGTATGCTGTGGTCATTTCCAGAAGGCCGCTATTATAGGATGTATTTTGTGTAACTTGTTATGAAACATATAAAATTATGAACCAATTAAATGATTCAAATAAAAAAAAGAGCCTTGAAATTAAATTAAAAAGGGGGCATTATAAAATGGTACATTATATTAATTTTATTAGGCGCCAATTTTAAAAGAAAACAAAACAAAAACATCGAAAACAAAGCTAGGACGAACGGAATCTTGCCAAGAATGTTCAATAAAACCAATCAACGGTAGCATTGCCTGTTGCTCCGATATTCGGCCATAATTGCTTTCTGACGGAAGCATCCTATTTGATTTTCCATTCGCATTTCTACCGAATGCGTCCGATAATATATTATGTATAGGTGTCCGAAGCATACCCTAAAGTTTTAACATTAACAATATTTAGTTTTTCATTTAAGTTGTTATTTGAGTGTTTTACCGAGTTTTTTTTTTCAACATCATCCAAATGCTCCAAATAATACAACAATATATTTTTGAAAATTATTGTCATTGCCATCGAAATTCGAATAAATAATTGTCAAATGCTTTATTTCTGCACTTTTTAGATAAAAATTCCGAATCTGAGCAGTAGCCTAAGCACGAACATTTTAACTTTCGAGTAGTAAAGTGAAGTTAAAGCCAATGTATGTAAATGACAAGAACTCTCCTGTCATGTTCATACAAAAATTCTTGTTGGCGTGAAAATGTTCGTTCTTAATGTTCAGTATTTTTTCAGTGTTCAGTGCTGCTAGTCAGATGGTATTACTTAGCAGTCAATTGAAAAATTTCACAGAACACTGTAGCACTGGTTTAAAAAGGTAGAGTAGACAAAAACAGGACGATAATTAGTATCCATTACGATTTCCTGATTTATACATTTAATGAACGAAGGCTCTCTTGAGGATATTAGGAAACACTTGCAGAGTAAGCCATTCTGTAGGTCAGTGTGGGTAGACATTTGGCAGCATTAGGGTACAAATAAGGCGTTTCTTATTATTGCCTTTACTTGATTAGATAATATACCTACTTACAGCCCGGAAGGTCCAATTCCTCGAACGTCTAGTATTGTTTTCCAAAAAATCTTTAGTAATAAAATAATTGAACTAAGACAATTATAACTTATCGCTACTATAAGTCACTCCAGCTGGTATTAAAGATGCACACAAGTTACACAAGACTGCAACAGTGCTTGAAAGTCTCTATAAGAGATTTTTGTCCAGTGGACGTAAACTGGGTGAAGATAATGATGACGTGAAATGCCAATAAAGAAACGAGTATAATTATAAGTAAGTATCTGATTTGACTCACGTTTGGTGAAATGCCAATAAAGAAACGTGTATAATTATAAGTAAGTATCTGATTTGACTCACGTTTGGTGAAATGCCAATAAAGAAACGTGTATAATTATAAGTAAGTATCTGATTTGACTCACGTTTGGGACTCTCATAGTTTCTGAAATATTGCCAACCATCGATGTTAATATACCTACTGTGTAGGTACCTATATCTATTTCAATGTTAGCAACCCATTATCAAACTGCTATAGGTAAGTAAATCGATTGTTAAATTTTGTTTTGCGATGCAATATGAAATGAAACTACGAACAAACTTTGCTTGAATCTTTGGAATTTTGAACAAACTTTGAGCTTTCGATTTAAAAAATGTCACGGTACATCACTTTTACAATTGCATATTTTATTTACATGCAGCTCTATGGGGACCAATATTGCATCGGAAATGGATACGTCGGAAAGGCGGCTAGGGGCATGTTAATTTGCATACGGATACAAAGAAAGTGAATGAATGTATTGAACATTAGTATACTGTTGGTTGAGGTGATTACTACTCTATAATAGGAAATCGTGTTCGATTGTAGAATTTTTTTTACTAGTTACTAACAATTTATAAACTTGTGAGTTAGAGAGTAGAGAACTTACTAAAGTAAGTTCTCTACAACTTTATTGATGGAAGGAAAACGACGTATGACTTCTTTAGCAATCTAAAAACCTAAAAATTAAATCCTGTTCGTTGGTAAGCACGTAACTTGAGAACGGCTGGAGCGATACAGCAATTTTTTGCTTTATAATATTCGTATTAGTTCGAATTAGGTTATATGGAAAAAAAACATTAGTTTTCCGCAAAATTTCGGGAAAAACGGAATTTCTTTTTTTCTATAAGATATTTGTATGCACTCAAGACAATAGAGCTATTCTGTCTCAGGGGCTATCTAAAGCAAAAGATGGTGAGGTATAATTTTATAGAATTCTAAAAGAGAATACACGAAATTGGTCATTCGGAGAATTGGACCTAGAGGACAGACTAGACATTCCAGGAATTGGATATTCTGGGAATAGAACAGTGGTTAGATGAATTGGCTACTTACTGTAAAATTGAAAACAAAAATAAAATAATTAAGTAGATACCTATTATCCATGCTACTTTAATACCATACTAGAAATTAGAATTAGTAGTGTACCTATTTTAAGTTTCTACATAGAATGTTCATGTGAAGCGTGAGAAATGAAGTGGAATATGATATTGTATCGCAGAACCTATGTATCTAGAATGCGCTCAGGAGACAACTGGGGCGGATTGATGCATGTGGCGGCAAATAGACGCTCGCAGTGGCGCAAAGTATATTGTTTGCACAATTTTGCACCCCATTATGATTGAACTATAGTACGCAAAGTATATTGCTTGCACAGTTTTGCACCCCAATGCCTCAATAGCCCAACGTTTACAGGTGCGAACCGAAAACATAAAGGTTGCAGATTCGATCCCCATCGTTGTAATATTGTCGTAACCACTCCTAACACAAGTTTTCACTTATTTGGAGGGATGAGGAGAACATCACTCAAGTTCAGCTTGGCTGATATTCTTTATTAAAAAAAGAAACTCGTTTCTCATTCATGCCGGTGTATGCATTATGCCCGATATTTAGTAGGTACTAGTTCTTAATGTGAATTAATTTTTGCGTGTGTAAACTATATAATGACAAAATATAAAGCAAAACTAGGAGATAGAATGTTTTTATGAAGTGTGAGAAATGAAGTGGAATATGATATTGAATCGCAGAACTATCTAGAATGCGCCCGAGACATTGAGAGAGAAGTATATTGTTTGCACAATTTTGTACCCCATTATGGCTGAACTCGGTTCTCATTCATCTCGCTGTGTGCCCGATAGTTTAGTTCTAGTTTGTGAATTAATTTTAAGGAAAATTATTGCGTGGGTGAACAGCAAGCATTGATAGCCTAACTTATTTTAGATTCGGTTCGTTTTTTTCATTTTCTTCTTTGTAAAGTTCTTCTTGAAAAGTTATAAAAACCTCAAAGCACACAGGTACTTGTTACGTTTGTAAGTTTCTAACTTTCCGTCTGGCACGTACGCTACTTTTATTCCATAGTTTTATTGAAGTAAGTTTAATGAAATACATAATATTCAGACATAACTGTATCTAAATTACGTGCCTAGAAAGTAGCTAGCTAAAGTAGTTTGTTTTTGATTAAGTATGTGAGCACACAGACAGTTCTGAAATTCTTCTATCTATACATAAAGTGAAATCTATACACAAATAAATAAAATTGAAGTGCCTGTTTGTAATATCAAAAGAACAGTTTTTTACTAACTGTAAACGAAAGTAAATATGGTACTAATACCAAGAAAACAATTTTTAAAATTTTTGTCTGTCTGTGTGTCTGTCTGCCTGTCTGTCTTTCTGTCTGTCTGTTGCCGCTAATCCGATTTTGACGGGACTTTCACTGGTAGATAGCTGATATTATCGGACGTATTATTGGCTACTTTTTTAACCGAATTTCGAAAAAGGAGGACAAGACAAGAGTTACGTTTTTCTAGTTCTGTATATCGATATCTCCGTAATTTCTTAACCGATTTGGGTAAATCTTTTTTTAATCGACACAAAAACTTTGCGAGATGGTGCCATAAAAACTTCGGGTTCCAACTCTTCAATCCTGATGCTGCAGGGGTACTGCTCCCCTAAATTGTGGGGATTTAGGAACTGTTGATTATGAATAGTTATTGTACGGACCAAGTAAAGACTACATCGTTAAATTCCAAGACTCAACTCCTCAATCCTGATGCTGAAAGGGTTCTACCAACCTAAACTGTGGTGATTTAGGAACGCGGACGAAGTCGCGGGCGTCCGCTAGTTACTTCATATATAAATACTTCCTAGATTAAATTAAAAATATGTTAGTATAGGATACTTGGAATCAGTCTATGTATTCATCGTACACCTTGATAAAAAGTCAGACACAGGAATTGTACCTATGTGGTATACAAGCGAGAAGTGTTCTAAGGCGCGTTGATGCATGTAGCAGAAAATATCTACAATACGTGAACACGGTGGCTGTGCCCCTTTAAATCATCTTATTTTGATGGCTCCGGGATTTATTGAACGCGTACGACTTTTATGCGAATAAATTTTATAGGAATCAATTTGTTTACAATCCTTATCTACAGTTTACACGAGTTTTTTTGTAAGAAATACTGTGTTTGTGTTTGTCCTGGTTTTTGTGAAAAATGAAAAAAGACAGATTTTTATTTTGTTAATTTTCATTCATTAATATCGTAATACTTTTACTACGAGTATGTTAATTAATACTCGGAACAGACCCTGTTCTCTTCGAATTTTGGTAAAAACGCTTTTTTTTTCAAAAGTCAGAGTCAGAGCACACTCTACTGATCTCAGCACTGGTAGCATGGGCAGGAGATAAAAGTTTTATCCCCCGATTTTATCCACTGACAGGGGATAAAATTATCTTTTCCCTATGCTAAAGCATGGCGACAGAGGAGAAGGCGATGTATATTTCTATAAGTATATCCACTGAGTGTTATTTCCACCGCTGTGCCCATGCTCGACGGGTGGATAAAGCTAAGCGAGGGGATAAACGTTTTATCCTTTTCCCGGGGATAAAATTTCTCCCGCCCATGCTACCAGTGTAGCATAAGTCTAAGTATGGTGAGAATAAATAACATGCACATTATGAATGAAACCACTCACTTAGAAGTCATAGTAATTATTTGCAACTCATATCTCTGATAGCCAACATTTATAAAACCAAATAGCTGGAAAATAAGCCTTTTTATTATTGCAGTATTTCAGTACCTGGCATTCGTAGCATGAATACGGATATTCATTCAGCGTAATAACCTTTAGTATTCATGTATTGTTTTCATAATAATATTGCCATTTAAAATTTTGTAAGCGCAACTTTTTAATTACAGTTCTACATTAATTACAGTAGATCGCTTTACCGTTCACTTCTTTTCTGAAAAATAGCATCAAATCTGGTCCTCAGTTTTTCTAATATTTCAGCTACCTCCGAACACCCTCTTTTAATCTTCCTATTCTAAAAGGCATCTTACATTACGTTAAGATTTTTGTACTCAGTATCCACTCTAGCTACAAACGCACATGAGTACCTACCTACTTGAGAGTAGGTACATGTCGTTTTGCATGGTGCTACATACTCTAATTTTTAAACATTGTTGTATTTTTTTGTGATGTTTTGTAATATAGTGTAAAATAAAAGTACATTCATTCATCCAACCTGCCCATTACACTTTAACTTGCTGCCAGTTTGAGTTGTTTTTGGGTCTTGGTTCTCCTGTGGAACTTTTGAAAAGGGCATTTACTGTGAATTGCCGGTTTTTTAAAGATTAAATAACAAGATAGTTCTTGACTGCAATTTCACCTGATGGTAAGTGATGATGCAGTCTAAGATGGTAGTGGGTTAACTAAGAAGGGGTATGGCAGTGAATTCATACCCCTAATCGGTTTCTGCACGCCATCGTGTCGGAACGCTAAATCACTTGGCGGCACGTCTTTGACGGCAGGGTGGTAACTAGCCACGGCCAAAGCCCATCAGACCAGACCAGAGTCAATTTAGAAATTATAAATTCCCAATTTGCCCCCGCCGGGAATCGAACCCGAGACCTCCCAGTTATAAGACCACCGCGCTCACCACTGCGCCAGGGAGGTCGTCTGTTCCAGCAGAATCTGCTTTCTAAATAGGCAAATAATGTTCAAAAATAAATTCATAACGTGCCTATCTATAAAATAGTTATTTAGATCGAATCTATCTTATCCATTTGTGATTTGGGATTACGGTATTTTAGCACCCACCTATGCTACAGTAGGTAACTACAGTGTGGTTAGTTCGACGAGCATTCCATTTATGCATACGATCTCCTAAGTGAGGTTGTGGATGCAAGAAGCAAGTGCATTCATAGGATATGATATGGTATTGATAACAATGTATAATTTGTTGAAAAGTACATAGTACTGTAAAAGGAATATGGGAGGAATCGGATTATGTCGTAACGTGAAAAAACTAATTGAGAAATTGGTAATAAAGGTTAAGGTATCATCATAAATACATATTACACACTATTGAGATTTTCAGTCAAAATATTCGCAAAGATGAACTTGACCATGTTCTCCTCTTCCTTCCAAATAAGCGGAAATCTTGTGTTAGGAGTAGGTACAACAATAGTGGAACGGGTGGGGACGAACCTGCGACTTTTCAGGTTTCAGTCCACACTTTTAAACGTTGGGCTTAAACCCGTCGCTTCTGCGGCTTATTTCTCTGCTGTAGTGTCAGATTTCCGTCCCATTGGACTATGAGAATAAAGGCATAGAGAGTGCATCTGTTTGTCTATTGTCACGATTCAATAGCCCTCTCTCTAAAAGGAAAGAATGAGAGAATAAACAAGGTGTTCGTACAGTACTCAGGAAGTAAGTTTAAGTACAGTTTATTTGTCAAATTGATATAAGTAATAGGTATAATTAATGAAATATGATTACCTAATCATAAAATGGATCATGCTTTAGGAATCTGAATCCGATCTGTGCAGAAAAGAGATTAGAAGAAATATAATACTATAAGGTGATACGAGAGATTCCCCGTGATGGCTCGAGTCGTGCAGTAGGTACTTCTGCCTACTGTTTAAGCGATTATTATTATTGTATCTTTATGTTTAAGATAATTATGGCTACTCTATGTCGAGTGCTAACATTTAACAATGTTGGGAGGTGGTGCAGCGATATCACCTTATGATACCTATTATATTATTTGCCGCATAAACATTAGCATTGCTCGATGTAACTATGAAAGCACAACGTGTTGATGGATTTGCTCGCTTTGCCGAGGCGATCAGGCGATGACTGGCAGAATAAATGAACGTTAAACCCTTCATAAGCCATCTGGCTGGGATGCTGGCAGATCTACCTTTAGCAAGTTATGTGCATTTACGGATCGAATCGAAACTATATTGGGTAAAACCCAATATAGTTTGATTAAGAGACTAATGCTCGTTTTTATTTTTATTAAACCGTAGTGGCGTAGTGGTGAGCGCTGTGGTCTTATAACTGGGAGGTCTCGATAGTGGTTGTTACAGACGTAAATCAAAGCAAATTAACAAACTACATGCACAACTTATAACTAACAAATGCCAAGAAAAAAAGAAAGAGATTTAGAGTTTTCATCCAAAAACCCTAAATGTTGATGAGATAAAACCCTCCTGATTACTGAGCCAGTGAAACCCAGTTATTAAACCTAAAGCTAAACTCACCTAAACCTACCCAAAAAGTTTTTACGTTTGTTGTTTGTATTAAAATCATATTATGGCGTATTTTTTGTTTGAAACACGAGTCTGTTTCGGACGAAATTGTATCATGTAATAAACGAGCGAATCACTGGAAATACGTTAACAATGGCAGGACCTCGTTCACAGGACCCTCGAGGTTTAATTCGTTTTGGGAGATGATGCTCGAAATTTCGATGATTTTAATATTGTGTTATGTTTGAACGATAATCTTTTTCCTTTTGAGTAAAAAACGAAAATTTGATTACAATGTGGGATAAGTTTCAAGTTTATGCAACGTGTATTGAAATTCCGAAATAATACTGAAGGAGATGAATGTGCTCATAAAACTGAACAACTTTTCCCAAGGAACATAGGTCGAAATTGGAAAAAAAAATTTGGACCTCCCATTTTAAATTGACGATCAGCTGATTGATTTACTATGGGAGGTAAAATTTTTTTTTTCATATTTTGACCTAGGTTCCTTGGGGAAAGTTGTTCAGTTTTATGAGCACATTCACCTCCTTCAGTATTATTTCGGAGTTTCAATACACGTTGTATATAGGCAGTACCTATATATTAACTTGGTACCTATTTGGTACCTACCTAGTTTAGAGAAGGCGGGAAGGGGGATATTTAGAGAAGGCGGGAAAGGGGATATAATCCTAAAACACGCTTTTAAAATATATGTCATAGTTTTCAATAAAATAAACTTTAAGATCTCCAGGTGCTTTGAATGCTACGAAAAGTATTATTATTTCTCAACTAACATTTTGTTAGGTTTGAAAGCGTTTATTTTTTTTTTTTTGAAATGAATTTTTTTTTGTGAAATACTGCCCTAATTGATTAAATTACCGCGGATATAATATTACTAGCTGATGCCCGCGACTTCGTCCGCGTGGATTTAGTTTTTAAAATCCCGCGGGAACTCTTTGATTTTCCGGAATAAAAAGCAGCCTATGTCGCTCTCCAGGTCTTCAACTATAACATGCAAAAAATCACGTCAATCAGTTGTTTTGTTGCAGCGACATTGAAAGACAAACCAACAAACAAACACACTTTCGCATTTATAATATTAGTAAGGAAAGGATCTTATAAGATTATGTCAAACACTCGGAGTAAGTCAAACATGGTGTTGACGAAAAGAAGTTCGTTTTAGGAATTATTTTCATTTTTTTCATGTAAGTGGAAAAGGATTTTTTTTATATTTTATCTGATTTAGCGTCCCGGCACGATCGCTTGTAGGTACAATACCGATTAGGACTATTGGTTTAATTTACAATTCAAACAGTCAATTTTGTTGTCATGAACCTTTAGGGAACACCTTAAAGTAGAAATGACAATGGGATTTAGGGGCTACCTATGTAAAGAGATTCTTACTAAGATAATGATTTAGGTGAGATGAAAACGGACATTAAAGTAACAAAATTAAACGTTGGACACAACAACAATGATTTTTATTCCACCACAAATCAGATCCGTGATAAAACCATTATCACGCATAAAATGAACAAAAACCTTTAATCGGCTAACGAAACTAACCCGTAGGAAAATACGTTGCGGTTAAATGTTGACAAAACAAAATGCTCGGTTAATATTTAATGTTATCTGATGCTTCATTTTACGTATGCCATTGCGGTATAGATAATAATAATAATCTTTACTAATATTATAAATATTAATGTGTGTTAACTTTTTTGCTGGTTTGTCCTTCAATCAAGCATAGCAGCGGTCTTGATGTTTTGGATAACGTACAACAATGCGTAAAGACACATTTATTACAAAGTTACTTAGTGACTTTCATAGTGACAAGTAGCAAAGAATCAATCGGTTTGGCATCCAGCTGCCCACAAGATAGTATAATAACATTAATTATTACATTAACAGTGTAATATTTTGTTAAAAAAGAGCAACTGCTGTGTTTCTTGCCGGCTCTTCTCAGCAGAATCTGAATTCTTAACCGGTGGTAGAGTTTCGACTTATCATAAGAGCCACAGGTTGGCCTACATGAATTAAATAATTTTGAATTTTTTTTCGGATATAAGTGAGGACCTGAAAAGTGACATAATATCGTTAACTGCAACGAAATTCCGCTACATAATATGTAGTTCCTGGCCTTAGTTCTATAAGTAAAGTCGTAGATAGGAGATAAGTTATACGCGTCTACTGCGTTACTTTGTGAACCTACGTTTATGTTCAACTGGAGATCTATCTGCAAAGGGTTTTGTTCGCTAGGGCTCTGAACAAATCCCATATAGGTAATATACTAATATGCTTGGGGATCTGCTATTGTTCTATACATTTTTTGTGTACAGGATAAAGGGACTGACATTTACGAATCCACGTATGGGAGCCAATTAGAGGTGAGTTATGAGTTCTCTTGTTTCTAAGGTCACCACAAAATAACAGTTATAATAATGATTATTATTATTTGAATTTGGAAAAATGAATTGAGTTAGATATTAGTAGTTAGAGAGTAGTAGATATTTATATTTAAATTAATGTTGAATTGTAGTGTAAATCGATATTAATCTTATTTTATTATTTATCATCATAATTTTATTCATTGACAACTGATTGATAAAATCTTAATTGTGATGATGCATTATGTAGGTATATGAATGACATCATAATGAATTTTGTAACATCTATTTTGTAAAATCTATTTCGTAACATCTATTTTACATGCAATCTATATATTTATAGATGTTACCAGACCTAGCCTTTCTGTTTAGTTGCACATTTTGTTGGAAGTGAATGGGAATATTCTTCAAGTTAACACTTTAACCGTACTGTGAAATATGCTGTTTCACTTATTAATATGAACTAGGAACTTCCTAGTCTGTAATCCAAAGTTGGTTAATAGAAGGAACCTATACCTTTCTTTGATAAGTTTTTATGCTTCAATTACTTCACAGATTTGTATTTGTAAGATACCCTAAGCTGAGTCCGGTGTTCTAAGTCATTAGTTTATGGCGACATATGGCCATAAAGCCTACAGGGGATTTAGCCCGGTTTCCGTGTTATTTCTCTGAAAAGTTTTACGTATGTAATGCTCGGTTATTGGGATTTGGTTGAATCGCACCAAGGCCATAGGGCATCGGTTTCTCTGCCAATAGTTTGGAGTTCTGTACTGGGTAAGTTGCTTATTTGACCGTCCTTGTCGTCAATGACTTCTGCGTGAGTAAAACAAAAACAAAAGTTTGGGTAAAGAGCCCAAGCTGATGCATTTACAGTGAGCCCCTGAACTAATATGGGTATGATAGGGTAACAAATTAATTTCAATCTTTGACGTCACTGTGCACAACAAGAAGTTCTTTGCACAGAAAAGGTTCCACCCAGAGGTAAATTCTAGGAAGAATCTAGGTAATACGAAATAGTAAAATTATTGTTACGTATTTACTGTTTGTTTTTTTTTTACTATCCTTCAACCAACGCTTTATTAGAGCATATTTTAAAGAAACTTCATGGGTAACATTTTTCAAAAGAGGGCAAACTTTAATATAAAAATTGCAAATATTAATACTAAAATTAATACTAAACATTAATTTGTGCGACTTTTGAGTACCTACATATATTATAGTCCAATCCGTAAATTTTAATTGAAATAGCATTTACTCACGCGTGATCACGTATACTGAACAGAGATTGTTTCTAACTTAGATTCCGGGTCCATTGTTGCATATTAATAAACCATACCAACCCGTGCTTAAAATTACAAAGCTCACGAAAACCCTTTAATAAGTTAGTAATAAGTCATGCAAACACAACCTACATTACCTGACGACCTAAAAAAAGTTTCGTGCGGCCGATTTTCCGAGAAAACTTTTGAGGGCGGAGTTTGTTCGCACGTGCGCAAAACGCTTGCCGAAGAGTTGTTAGCCATTGTCGACAACCGCGGCCTTCTGAACCGGCTGAAGGCTGAAGCAGTCGCCGCGAAACCTTAGAACTACGCGAACGCATGCGATGCACTGCGCACTGTAGCCGGGAAAACTTTGAAAACAAAACAAAAAAACTTTAATAACTCTAATTAAGTTACCCCTCGATCAGACAACGTACGTTCTAAAGTTTTTGAAGTTTTTAACTTTTTTTTTAACGGGTGGAAGCTCGTCTCTAGGTAAATTTATACACCTGTAGTATACTTATAATATTTAGAGCTTATTTCACTATCACCAAGTAAAGTAAACTTTAAGCGATGAAAAATTTTTGTCATTTCGACCAATTCCCAAAAAAAAATTGTCAATTGTTTGTCAATTAACAAGGTTCACTATTCAGCGATTGTGAAATGAGCCCTTAATTACATAAAGAATGAACTTTTAACATAATTTGATCATAAAATTATAGCCTCTTATCTCATTTAATTTAACTTCCTTTTTCGTTACATATTTACATTTAGTCGCTCACATTTGCCAAAAAATTGGCAACAAGGGATATTAGTAAAAAAATACTTTGTTTCTCTAACTTGGAAAACCTTCGAAAATATTAAAAGTAATTGACAATAAATACATTAGAAATTAACTAATTATAACAGAAATAATTTGAGGTAAAACAAAATAAAAATTGAAATAAAGCTCCTTAAAATGTAGGCTAGTTTTCTATACATTAGTTTTCTATGCAGTCAATAGAATGCCAGTAGATCAGATATTATTATATAATTATTTGTGCATAAATACGCAATAGATACGTAATAAAACCCTGATTAGCTAATAGCAATTACCCTTAAAATGCTTACTAAGAATCGGTAAGCAAACATTGTAATAATTACACATTAGTGATTCTGTGTGGTGCAAACGTTAGCGATTAAACTACGCGCGGGTTGGCGTTAGTGGCGTTATGTATTTGTACTCAGATTGATGTGATTAAACAACATTGCTTCTGTCAACTTTTTAAATATAAAATAGCTGTTTTTTATTAATTTTTTTTCAAAAAACGTACTCCAAAAGTTAAGGTCAAGAATCAAGATCCTCATACATAATATTATGTTGTGGTACGAATGTATTAACTATTAAGATCGCTAAACGTTATGTGAATGATTTATCGCTGCTATCGGTGAGGAATTTTGTTCTCTACCTCCGATAATATTTATTAGATCTACACCAAAATTTGACAAAAATCTGATATACGGTGACACATTTTTTTACAAAGAAAGAATTAAGTTTTGTGTAAAGTCGACCAAACTGAAAATTGGAGTAAAACAGACAGACAGACAGGCAGACAGAGTTATTTTCCCATTTATAATATTAGCATGGATAGCAGGAATACGTTACTACTATTTTTACCATAAAAAAAATGTGTGTGAGATTTATCATCATCATCATCGTTCCATTCCTCAGCCCATCGTTGACCCACTGTTGCTTTCGAATCAGAAGGATTTAAATCATAGTCCACCACGCAGGCCAAGTTCAGATTAGCAGACTTCATGTAGGTACACTTTGAAATGTATAAGAATAGAGTTCCAAAAATTTCTTTGAAAATTGACTACTTGGTCAAATTAAACCTGTTTAAATTTTTATCTGTCGGTAGAGTCGGTAGTAAGGAGTACTATGTTAGAGTTAGATTTCGGTGATTTTTTTTTATATATCTTTAGCGAGTAAATGAGCAGGCGGGTCACCTGATGTTAAGTGATTACTGCCGCCCATGAACATTTGTAGCACCTGCACGGATGCGTTGCCGGCTTTTCAGGAATTTGTTGGTCCACCTCTTGAATAACCCCATAGTGATGCAAAAAATATTTATGTGTGTAACTAGTTTTAAATCTCTACGTCGAACGCATATATATGTTGTATGGAATATTGTAAAATATGCCACTATTGCTAGTAATATAAAGAAGAAAGGCGTTTTATGCTAAATTTGAAATTTAATAAAAATCGATTGAAAAAGGGGGTTTAAATTAAAAACTATATTCGTGATTATTTCTTTGACCGCATAAACCTAATCAAGCATCATAAGCACAGGTAGTGGGTTACTTTAACTATTGATACTAACATCTATTGAAATGAAATTGTAATCACGTCATAAATGTGTGAGTTAATAGAAATATATTTGGAACAACAATTTTCTGAACAATGGTCTCAAAGAGATCATTGTTCTGGAAAAAGGTGAAGCCCCAAGCGCAGGCATAACCCGAAAATGAGCAATGAATGAACATAATAGTGATTGGAAATCGAACTGCGAAGCCTTCCTGACCGACTCTTATGTCATATCCGACAGCGATGCCCATTGTCTTTTTTGTTCGAGATTTTATTTAGGAATGCCCCGTGAACAGATCTTTTTTAACGCCTTTGTAATGAATGGTTTGAAATATATTTTAGTTAGCAAGGTATTTATAGTATTTTTCGATATTTGTAGAATTTGAACATCTCTATTCGAGGTTCATATTAAAAATACTTAAAGTTAGACACATGTAAAATAAAAAGAACGTCTTGTAAAAATAACGCGAATACGCGAAAGCAATGTAGACTTTTGTGTTTTTAATTTGACAGAATATTTAGTACTAGCGGTTCCTCATAACAACAATTATAATGAAAGTAATGGATATACATACCTACAATATCTGTATTCATTACTGCATTAAAATATTCCTGGAGTTAGGTGTTCAAAAAGAAATATATATATATTAGAATGATGTTATGTTCGTAGTTGAGCCTTTTGCACTATTAATGCTGCAGGTCAATATTGCAAATGGAACCATAGGCAGCATTCGCGAATATATTCCGCATATATTCGCAGCAGCGTATATTTCGGATTCTTCAAAATCAATATAATATATTAAAGATAGGCATTTGTATCCTCCAAAAACTCAGTAAAAATCAAGATATGACTGAAAAACCTTAATTCGACTCTACCTTTTAAAAATACTCTTACATTAAATAATCTTCTATCTAAATATACAAAAGGCAAAGGTGCCTGACTAACTGATCCATCAACGCATAGCTCAAACCAATGGACGTAGCTTTCAAGTAGGCATCCGCTAAGAAAAGATTTTTAAAAATAGGGGTGTGAAAAATCGAACTTAACGTGGACGAAACTGCGGGCAAAAGCTAGTCTTAAATAAATCTTATGAATTAGTTTTTTTCTCGCCTCTCTCCAGGTCCTTAACGATACCCATGCAAAAAACCAAGTCGATCCGCAGCTTTGTTCCAACGTTATTGCAGGATCATTAGATATATTCTATGACCATACATTACAAAACCAAAAAAATCCAACAAGCAAGATTTATGATATTAGTAAGATAACAAGTCGCACTCTTAGAAGAAGCAACAGAACCATTTAATGAGTAGTTTGGAACCTACACACAATAAATGAACATAAAACAGAATGAAACCGTACAAATTGTACAATAATGAGTAAAACAGAAAGCGAAGCATGTCGGCAGCACGAACAGCCGCTCGTAACTACATACAACACGGGCTCTCAAACTAATGGAATAGAAACGTATTTTATAAAAATGAAAGATACACTGTTAGCTTTTTAACTCGGCTGCAACATTACTGTGGGAGTCTGTATGGCTGGGACTAATGCAGTGATATACTGGGGTGCATGTTTTATTTGAAACCTTAAAAAGCAACTAAGTATAGCTTTATGCCCTCGCGACGTTTGCGTATAATAATTGATTAGGTTTTGGGGTGAAATTTTCATTAATGGTGATACTATTTTTAATCGAAAGTCCAAATACCAAGTTTCATGGACTAATATTACGTATATTACTTATATTTGATCTGATGTTGTAGCATCAAATAGTTTGTGGGCTACCAAACTCCTCAGCAACTTACATCAGATAACATAGTATGCTTGGGCTCCTAAGAATGGTCTTAATGAGTAGATTTTAGATAGATGATGGTCAAGGATCGAGGAGGAGGATCTAATGATGGAGAGAAAACTGGGAAACAGGATGTCGGGTATATCGTACAAAGTCCGGCCTCTGCCACGTATTCTCTTAAACTCTTAAATCAAATTAAAAAACGAACGACTTGTAAATACTCTACCGGCTCTACTCACCAGAATTATCTTTCCGAATTGGTGGTGGTAGAATCTCGACTTGTGATAAGAGCCACAATTTGGCCTACATTAAATAAATAATTTTGATTTGAATTTCAATACCTACTAAGGGCTCCTAATTCCACCATCACCGTGTAACGTTTAGCCGAGGAATAAAATTGACGACTGTATTGAAAATCTGATAAAACGTAGTATTATTAACGTCAGTTAAACGGTATTTGACAAAGGTGAAATTTGCATAAGTAAATATAGAAATCTAGCAATCGTTTCTATCGTTTTGGTTTGGTCTAGTAGATACGCTTTTTACACCACGATTGATTCTGCGCAAGAAAGCACTGATAAAAGTTACAGTTTATTAAACTTCAAAGAATTAAAATGCCTTTTGTCCGGTGTGAATGATGTTGTATGAAACGCTTGTTGAAAACATAATTGCCAATAATCTAATTGAATCTGCTGAACTTTAACAATGACCAAGTCTAGCTAATGATAATGGCCTGTTAATTATTTTATTACTTGCCTATTTCTTTGACAACTTAACATTAAACTTTAGGAATTTTTTATTCAATGACAATTTTGAAGGCGGTATTGTAAATCAATAAAAGTCTACTGCAGGACAAAGGTCTAATGTATGGACTTCTACAGGACTTTATCCCAGTATAGGGTCGACTCCAGCACTTTTTTGAAAATAATAGGAAAGTCTCTTATTTCTTTCTTCTTTCTATTTTATGAACATAATATCATTAGCTTTTGTTACATAAACATTCAAAAAAAAAGTTACGTCAGCTAATGGTTCATGGTTCGATCAATCAGTTAACAGAAACTTTTCACCGAGTTGCTATTACCCTAATTTTCCAAAAATAAATCCTTTATTACGCATGTATACTATAGCATTAAAATCGAATTTTCCTTTATTAGGTTTCCTCGGCAGTGTTTTTGTTGTAATGAATGATAATGTCAAGGCAAAACAATGTCACAGTTGATAAATTTTCCCGTCATGTCGAAGCTAATAATGATTCCTTTTCAATTTATAAAGATAATGCTGATTTGCCCTTTAGACTTATGTTGATTGTAGTCTACACTTAAGATAACTATGAGCTGAACTATTAACTAGCAGGTACTTACACAGTTCTAGTCCGCTGTCCAACAGCTTTCTAAGTTAGCAACTAAGTGGCAAACTAATGTGACTATTGAAGACAAACTGCAAAACTGGCAAGCAATAAACAACTCAAGGAGTAACGATCCTACTAACTTTACTAGTTCAGTTAGCAGATGCTAGCCGTTTACTTGATTTAAATGTAATCAACTCAGAGTCCTTTGGAATTTGCATTACCAGATCCATTTGTCTGAATATCGGGACTTAAATTCAATCAAAACAGGACTGGAATGAAGATATCGGGACGTAGACAATATTTTACAAATTTACCCATATTTATGCAATATAATTCAATCTGTGGTCTTTAATAAAAAAATTGTAACTTAGAACAATTATTAAAACGAGGTATGTTGGCGCTATTTAAAAGAGGCCTTTGTTCAACATTGGATGCATATTGGCTGAAAGGCTGAGGATGATCAACTTACAATTATTCAATTCAAACTTAGATGAAAAAAGTGAAATCGTGGGCAAAAAAAGCAGGACGCGTGAGTGTTAAAAAATCGGGACGTCCCGTCAAATCTGAAATATCTGGCAACAGGGCTTGAACACTTGCACAATGTTTGTTGATTGGAATTTTCTATTAAAGTGTGGTAAATTAAACTGTATCTACTACCTACCTGTAATATATAAAGTGCATGAGATACCGTCAGTGGGATGGGATACTGGCTTTTAGGTAAATTGGTTAGTATCCCTCGTTAATCCAGACTCTCCATACATAAGTATACGAATAAATTATAAATGCGTCTCACTATTTGCTATCTTTTCGTGGCTTAATAGTTAAACCAATGTTGACAGAATGTGGATAACTGATGCAGCTTGGCCTTAAATAGGCAGCTGTTGAGTACCTACTTCACTCTCAGAATGCTTGTTATATTGACAACGAAATAGCTGCCTTGCTGGAGGCGCAGGGTCGCGCCAACTGAATATTACCATATTGTTCGAAGACGATTCTACTCTCTTTGATTTTAACCAAGATGCCCGCCACAAGGTCTTTTCTAGCTGGCTTGTAGCCAATATCAGATAAGTAACTTACTGCGAGTGAGTGGACATTAGGCATAGACGCTCTTTTTGGTCAGGGTTTCTGGAAAAACTTTATTACTCAGCGCCGCTATACCCGATTTTCGCTCATGTGACATTAGGCATTTCTGCGTTTCTTTTGAAATGCTCATGAATATAACTCGTATAGAGAATATCTAACTAGTGCGTCCCACACTACTATTCCCTTTATCCGTGTCACGTTTGATGTTCTTACTATTGTCCCATTCATGTATTATGTGCAGGCGACATTATCACGTCGACAATAAATATTGGAGCGCCTTCGATTTGCGAAGCGAAAGTGGATAAGTGTCATCCCAAACTTTGACACGATAAGGGAAGTTTAGTGCGCTCTGCTTTCTTTGGGTTGGTTTCCATTATTTTCTGAATCGGTCCGTCATTATTCGAAAGCAAAATTAAGATTCAATTAATTACCTATTTAAAAACAGATATGTATTTTTTAAACTTTTTATATAAAGATTAAATTAAATAAAATTTTGGCTGAAATTGAAAATAGCTATTTATAAATCCAATGCCATATTTTTGGGTATTCAGTAATGAAAAGCAGGTACATAATATAATTAAAAATAATTTTTTAAATTTTTGGCAAATACAAAAATGATAGTTATTTGTTAGACAAGGTAAATTGTAAAATTCCAACAACCTTCAAAAGGCAATTTCAGTACATAACTCTAAACAGCTTTTGTTCAACAATATTTTACGAAACTAACTTAATACTTTCACCACAAATAAATTTCAAAGTTTTAATTTTTCTTTGTATGAGAAAAAAAAAATATTTTCAAAGAATTCTAAAAAGTCTTTTTAAGTAGGTACAACGCACACTTACAGTAGTTACTTATAGACGTTTGTTGGTATTTTAAAATTCACCTTATTTACCTGTAAAAAGTTTTAGTACGGTTAACAAAACGAATGGCTCAGCACAATGAAAACAGACTCTTTGATACAACTTTGAGGACTATTATTACAGAGGCTTTGTTTTGTCAAAACACTTTCAAAATATTGCTTCATTATTTTTTTGTTCGCCTTTCCTCTCAAGCCCCTGGGATAGTGTGGAGATCCGTTCATTTGAACGGGTCGCAGTGGAATTAGGGGACTTTCCTTTGGACAATGGATATATATGATTAGTGAGGAACCACTACCCGCTGCCACTCATTTTCTACATGTCTGCTAATATTAATGACCAGATGCTGCCCACGACTTCGTCCGGATGGATTAAGGTTTTTCGATTCCCGCGGAAACTCTTTAATTTTCCGGGATAAAATTTAGCCTAGTGTCTAAGTACGCATTTTGCGTTGCAATGCGGCCCGCTTCGCCCCGCGTAATATGCCCTAATGTGCGCGTACCTTTATTAAACATCGGTACTCGTCGGACCCGGTAGCATCATCACTCATCTTCTTGCAACTAGACGCTTGACAAATTGCGTGTCTCTATTACAAAGTTCTATGTTAGATCTTATCAACAGAACTGAGGGACTTTGTCATAGTGATACTAAGAAGTGCGTTATCACTCAATTAATGCTCCTCATAAAGGCGGTTAAGATTAGCGTTTTTTCGGCGCGTATAAGCTCGTTTTTGGAAGCGTATGTAGGCGAGCGTTAATGTTCGTATAAGCGTGATGTTTCTTCATTGGACTCCATATTACTACTGACTGACCCACCTGTTCGAACGAACACACCGGAATAAGCGCGTATACGCGCGTTTTTTGAGGCGCAAAATGTGGCGCTTGTGTAAGCGCGTAAGCCGATACGAGAATATACGCGCAAAAAATACGTTAGTCTGAAACTGCTCTTATAGTTGAAAAAGTGCCATGTAATAAGTATGTGCTTGAGAATTTAGTTATTCTTTGTAGCGTACGCAATGACGAAAAAGTATTTCATAATTACCGTGTTTATAAGTGTAACAAGAAAATGTTCTTTCTTCGACTCTTTCTTTCTCACTTTATGATAGTTTCTGCACTAATCAGGCCTATTAGTGTTTCTATATCTGCCTTTATTCAATTTAAGTTAGCAAGCAAACATTGTTATTCAACTCACTCGCTCGAAAAGCGCGCCTTTGTTGCCTAAAATCAGTGAGGAAAAGCATTTTGAATTTAGAACGCTGCAAATTGGTATTTCTTGTTTTATTAGCTGACGATGCGATTAGAAATTCCGTATATTTAAGTCGATTATGATGTGCAGAGTTTCGAATTTTAATATTAATCGTAACAGTACGTATGTGTTATGCATTTAGATACAATATTCTCAGGGTTACTGATGCTTTGGTCAAAATACTTCTGAAATTATGACGTCATCTAAGCGTGGAATGATTGTTTTAAACTTTTCCTTATGCAAAATTGTAATAGAGACGAACTTTCAGCCTTATTCCTCTTTAATTCTTAGTCCAAGTTTTAGAAATGTAATGAACCTTGAACTAAAACTTAAAAAATTTACCAAGTGAAAACACTGAAAAACTTTTCAAAAGGACAGTCATGTGCTTACGTCTATTCGAATTTGGTTAAGTGTGAACAAACGCGAAGCCAAGATGATGTCCCAACACTTGTCGAGCATGTTCGAGCAGCTCGGAAACTTTACCAAAAACAATTTGACGCATAATAGCAAGCTGGTGAAAGAGAAGGATAATAAGTCAAGTGCAAATCACGTAGGAGTCGGTGCTGGGGGCGGAGGCGGCAACCAGCAGCCGTCTCCCTCCCACAAACACGGGCCGGCGCAACCTCCACCGCCGCTGAAAAAGCCTTGCAAGCTGAGGAATGTAGCTTCGAAGGCAGAATCCTACGACACGCTGTATGGAAACAGTATTTTGGTAAGTCTTTTAAGATAGATAAATAAAAACTTTATTGCATACAAGAGAGAAACAATAACAAATACAAATTAAAACTACGCATGCAAGGGCGGCCTTATGGCTAACAGAGTACTCTCTATCAGGCAACCTGCGTTAAGAGGAGTGAATTACGTGTGAGGGTATTATGGTGCAATATAAGTATCTATAATATTTATATAAATAAATATAATAATACATATATACGAAATTTAAATAATATATTATATATATAAATATATTATACATATAAAACAATATACTTATATAATATTTCATAATTATTCATATATGAAATTACGATAATATATAATCTTATCTATAAATACAATCTATACAAAAATACATCTTTTTACTTATTTTTTTAATTAAAAAAATATTTATTATATTCCCCAATATTTTATTAGTTTATTAGTTATTACACATAGTTGGATTGGCCACTTGGTCCGAAAACCCAAATATTCAGCTCAGTGCAGCGTAATCTATGTGGACATTTGTGGACTCATCAAGGCCTGTGTTAAAAAAATAAACACCAACATGTGGACCGGGTGCTTGGCTTTGCATGTTTAGGCATGCATTCGATCCGATTTGCTGTCTACATTTGCCAGTGTTTAGTGTTTGTTGTTTACCACAACGTGTGATTTTGTGTGGGCACATCGACGTGGTTGTTGATAAAATTGGTTCGAGGAACTTCATCGAGTCATGTGGGCGAAACAGGTGAGCCTTTGAGATGGTTTATTGTAACCTTGTAACTATGCTTATCAGTGTGTAGTGAATAATGAGTGCATTTGGCGGAACAACGAACAAAATTAACAATATACGAGTAGGTACTTAGTAGTCGTTTCTCATCGAACAATCTGTTTAACCACGACATGAACACGAAAGACACGACACGACGACGCGACGAGGCTCGCGTTGGTTTTCCTCTTTATAGTATGGAAGAACGAATACACATTAATAAGAAAGTATATCTCCGTGATATCAGCGGTCAGTGATACGTGTTGTATCACTGATTGCGGGACCTATTTTTCATGATTTTTTTGTGTGTTGAATGGGTCCCCAGATGGTTTAGATTCATAAATTGGACCCGGTAGGTGGCGCTAAGGTAGGGTTCCAGGATTTTTAAGCTATTGCATAGCTTCTATCGCGGGCCAGCGTGGAGACCGAATACAGAAATTCCGTAACGAAAATAACTTGACACGGGACTCCTCTACGGTGAGCCGCTAGATGGCTTTGCTAAAAAATGCTATGCAATAGCTTTACCGCGGCAGTCCCCGAGTGCCACACGTCTTTTTTTTTATGTCACCCAGACGATAAGCAAACGTTCGGGTAGTCGCCTGTCTACATAATTAGTATAAGAAATTAATTAATGGGAGTCTGTAACCTGAATTGTTCGTTCAGATACAGTACGTAATCGGTTGCAATGGTTTTTAAGCATTTTAAATTTTTCATCCCAAAAATGTAACAGAAAATAAAATACAAAAATATTACTACTTCTCTATCTACGCCGGAAGGTACGCGATTGGCGCTTGTGTGAGTGTAATTTAAAACGAGCGAACAAAAATAACTTATAACTTTTTAGCTTATATTATTTTGAATACACAGATTCTTTGAATGGAAACATTTCATACTTCGGTTTTTCCATTCACAAAACATATAACGCATACGCCGCGCTCGCAGAAAAATTATGACTGTTGAAAAATTACGGAGCGTATTATGTCGTGAATATGTTTCTACAATAACGCGGATGCAACTGTGCTTATCGTTAACAAGATAAAGCGGAGCGAGCTCTTTTCATCTAAGTAGATTTTCATGTATAGTTTTTCATACTTCATCACTTTGTACAATGATAATATGATGCTATTATCCTGTCATACTGTTATTGTTATTTCAACGTGAAAATTATCGTTTCAACGTACTACGTACATAGGTATGTTGGTTGTGATTTTGATTAATGCTCTGTTTATTAGAATAGACACAGAGGAATTATTTATTATTATGTTTGTCTTCACTTTCACTTCTGTAATAATACGTTTATTTAAGGGTAGAATATAGACTAGAAAAGATCTTCAGTGACCCAAAACATTAATAAATGGAGAAGTTTTATTATTGGATTATAACCATTGGATTATTATTGGATTATAATATGGAAATCGATTAACAAAACTGTAGAAAATAATCCTTTTATTCCTAAACTATAACTACATATTTCAGGAATAAATTGTATTTTGTTCAAATATAAGTCTATTGAAAGTCTCAATGACAATTAATTATGGATAGAAGACGGAAACGTGGCTTTGTGGCAAAAAATTTATTTTTATTGTAATACAGTAATTTAGTACGTATGTACCAGGTACCTACTGCAATTAATTCTACAGCCTGGTTGTTCAGTACGGAAATACAGCCAGTATTCTTGGCACTATTCGACAAGGGCATCACTTGTATAGTAACAAGATAAAGTTAGCTGTAAGTTTTACTATAGACAATATTTTAATAAAAATAACTGCAGTCTCATTTACTTTTAAGTCAAGTAAGTTGCTTCAATATCTTATAACAATAAAGAACACACTACATTACAAACCTTTGAATCCAACTATGTTTTACAATGAAACGCAGTGTTTTCTCCTCGAGTGCACATTCAGTGACCCATACAATAGAAGTCAAGTCACTTCAATATCTCATTTCATAATAATAAGGCTCTCTACAATACAAACATTTTAAGCCAACTATGTTTTACAATGAAACGAAGTGTTTTCTCCTCAAGTACACATTCTCATGTTCAGTGACCCACAATACAATAGAAGTCAAGTCACTTCAATATCTCATCTCATAATAGTAAGGCTCTCTACAATACAAACATTTTAATCCAACTATGTTTTACAATGAAACGAAGTCTGTGACACACAGTCTTTGAGTAATACTCAAAGCACACAGTACATTATAATATTATACGTAGTTTAGTGTCCTTACCCACAGTATTAGCAAGTCAGTTCAATATTTCATCTCATAATAATTAAAGCTCTGTACCATATTATGAACCTTTAAATCCAACTATGTTTAACAATAAAATGAAGTGTTCCCTCACGTGCACGTCCTTAGACCTACAATATATAATAGTTTAGTGTCTTTGCCCACATTACTAGAAAGTCACTTCAATATCTCATCTCATAATAATAAAGCACTCTACCGTATAAACCTTTAAGTCCAGCTATGTTTTACAATGAAACGAAGTGTTATACCCTCACGTGCGCGTCCTCTGACCTACAATATATTATAATAGTTTAGTATCTTTGCCCACAATACTGGATCATTGGCTTTGTAACGGGTTGTACGTTGTGTTTATAATAATCTGAGAGTCGACCATCGCCTCTATAGTTTAAAAGTTATTTTTAAAACTTGTGCTTAGTTTTAAAACATTAATCTATGTAGTCTTTGCGGTTTAAACACGATCTCTCCAACAAACTCTTTTAAAAAATTACACTGAAACTAAAATATTTATCAGTGGCATTTAACCGAGCTTTAAAAGTTGCTCTTGCTGTTCAATCTTGATTTATGCAACTTTTCCTGTTGCATTAAAAACTACTGGCGACTACACATTTTTAATTTGAAATTGCCCAAAAATACGTAAGTATATAATATAAATTTGAACTGTTGTATATGGTGTTCATATTTTTAAATTAAGTCGGTTATTTTTATAATTATTATAAATTGGTTTCAAGGGAAGCTGGAAGAAATTTCTTTTTTTGAGATATAAGCTTCACCTATATCTACTTCTTCTAATATATGATTTTGTCTTCCTAATTCTTTATATGTACGTGAAAATAAAAATAATTGATTATTTTAATGCGCTGTCTCAACTTATCGTCACTCTAGTATTATTGCGCACGGATTTTCAGTATGAGAAGGGTTTACTTATTTAGGTCATACTCATAGACCAAGCTAGTTAAATTAGCTGATTCCACACACCTTAAAGAATTACGATATATTTTCCTTTATCGTTGAAGCTAGTGACATTTAATTGCTGGACATAACTGCGAAAAGTTGAGGCGAGTGCGAGTGTGGGATTTGAACCCTGAACCACCGGAAAAGAGGTCTTAATCACTGAACTACCACAGTTTTTAATTATGATAATTTATTGTAACAATAAAGGACAGCAAACTATCCTTAATTTTGAGAAGCAGTGTAATGATAACATGATGATAACCTGATGATATCACTTTGTGATTCTAAAACCTTTTAAAAGGACATAAAATCACCGTCAATTTGGAGAAGCTACGGAGGGTAGAACACAAATTTACCGTAGATAGAACACGTGTATGGTAGCACGGGTACAATAGAACAAAATGCATTGTTTCACAAGCTCTACACACTTGATTAGACTCCATTCTCAGCGTGTTCAAGCAAGATGGATTCTGATCCAATATGATAACAAATCCAACATGTATTGCGTCTGTCTGCGTAAATCACCCGGACCCATAATTACGAATCGATTGACACCTTATTCATCAAAATTGGCTCAGTAGCTTAGGCTTAGGGCTTTGCTCAGCGATATTTGTAAATAGTTACATACATAGACTGCTAAAATCGTAACAAGTTTGGCAGCGGAATCTCATCCTGTGATTCTTAACACCCTCTATCGCGCTGTTACTATAACCGCTTCCAGAAATCGGAATAGTGGGGCCGCTGGGAACAAACTGTCGTCATCATTATCAGCAAGCCATCAATGGCTCTCGTCTGAGTTCAGGTCTTCTATCAGAGAAGAGTTATAGGCCATAGTCCATCACACTGGCAAAATGCGAAATGGTAAACTTCACACACCTTTGAGAACATTTTTTTTTATTCGTTGACAAGATTGTCCTTGACTGCGATGGTAGCGGGCTAACTTGGAACAGGTATGGCAGTGTAGATTTAATCCATACCTCCTAATCGGTTTCTAAATCGCTTGGTGGCACGTCTTTGACGGTAGGGTAACTAGCCACGGCTAAAACCTTCCACCAGACCAGACCAGAGACATTTAAGAAAGTATAAATGCCCAAATTGCCCCTGCCGGGAATCGAACTCGAGACCTCCCAGTTATATACCACAGCGCTCACCACTGCGCCAGGGAGGTCGTCGAAAACATATGAAGAATTGTCAGGCATGCAGGTTTCCTCACGATAATTTCCTTCACCCATGAACCATTGTGATATTTAACCAGGGTCCCTGCTAAATATTATATTAGGACTAGGAGGAAAGCTAAAAAGCTACCTTATAAATAAAAAAATCAATTAAGTTAAGCTGTCATTTGTTCGGATTATGTTTGAAAATCCAATTGAAATACCGCTTATTAAGGTTTAAAAGATGCTCTCTAGATGAATAATAAAATAAAGTTCTTGAAAGGCTTTTACGTAGCCATTCGTAGGCTAAGTGCAACGATACTTCCAGATTTATTGTTAAAGGTTACAGCACTTGTTTATAGCCGAGGCTCGAAGTCGGGTATCGAAGCTGTTTACAAATGTAAGGGTAACGAAAATAAGGATAAATAAGGAGTTAAGTAAGTACTTTTCAGTAGTCCTATCATAAACCTACAAAATATATTCAACAATGATCTACTTTCTCTCCCAGAAATATTAGTTTTTTAACCGACTTCTTTTAAAGAACATTGTCAGAATGCTTGCTAGTTTTTTTTGGTAATCGAACCGTAACAGAATTGTAATTATTCAAAAGCAAAAGGTAAAAGTTAATTTGAATAAATTAAATGCTTTATACTTACTTTCACTCACGACTTCGTCCGCGTGGGTTAGGTTATTGTTTTTTCCAGAATAAAAGGTCACTTTCCTTGCCACTCCTAGCACAAGCTTTCCGCTTATTTGGAGGGGATAGGAGGATATTAGTCAACTTCAGCTTGGCTAATATTCTTTAAAAAAAAAAAATTTTTTTTGCGTATTGGTGAGGCCACGGTCAAAAGCTTAAAAGTCTAGGATTAAGAAGTTAGGACTTCGGAAGTTTTAAAAATTTTCAAGAACTGAACACAATACCTTCATAATAATTCCTCATGCACACAGAAGCAGTGTTTGAATAACTTTTAATGAAACAATTCTTTAAAAAGGCTAATTCATAAAATGTTATAGTAGGTTCAAAAGAAAATTTCGCGGCAAAAGTTTAATTAAAAAGGTCCAAGTTTTTAATTCTGAGAATAATTGGGGTATTAGAGTGTTAAGTATAGGTACTTAGCGCGGAAGTTTTATATTGATGGTGGTAAAATAAAAAGCATTTAGTATTATTTAATTAAAGTGAAAGCAGAGTCAGCGTACGACATCTTGGTCCATGATGCTAAGCTTGTAATTCCGCGGTCCATTTTATGAATACAGTGTTTAATTAAGGAATGGAAAAGTTGTTGTCTCGGAAATGCACAAAATACTTCGCAAACTGTTTTGTTTTCCACCGAAAACTACCAAAATAAATACTTACTTAAAGATAAGCCGACCATTACATTTAAATATATAACTATAACTTTTCCCGCGACTTCACTCATGTTGAGTTCGATTTTTCAAATCCTTAATTACCCTCTTGGGTGTTGAATTTTCAAAAATCCTTTTTAGTGGATGCCTACGTCATAATAGCTATTTGTATGCCAAACAACCCGAACCGTCCAGTGGTTTGAGCTGTGCGTTGATAGATCAGTCAGCCAGTCAGTAGCTCAGTCAGTCACCTTCTCCTTTTATATATTTATCAGTCCTATGACAAGTATTATCAAATCCATTCAACTTAATTGCCGTGGCTAATTGAGAAAAAGTTTAATGAAGAAAATTTAGAAAAAAAGCAGAATGCTTTTTTTCTAAATTTTCGATTTCGGGCTTTCTCTTCTTTTTGTTGTTCGAATTCTTCATAACTTAAGGTCCAGTTCATATTAAACTGCCTTCGTTTACTTTTAACTTTTAATCCTTCCACTTTGGTTCCCTCTTCTAAAAGCGGTGGTAACTGGAAGGCAAAAGAGTGACTTCAACTTGTTAGACTAGCAGCAAGTGATGGCCCGTTGGGTTTTTCCCCTCTACTTTGCTTAAGTTTATCAAAGTTACTATGAAGCCATCGTACAGTGTGATTTTTAAATCACACATTAGTTAAAAATCTAGGTCGTTATCGTTAGCTTGTAACAGAGCAAAGGCTTTACTACGATTTTTACTAAACAACGTTATTCCATAATTCAGTTGAGTCATAAACGTTACAGAATGGGTATGTAAGCATTATAATGTTTAAAATGTGTTTTAATTAAAATGATTTCATTAAAACGAAAACATCGACAAAATTTAATTGGCTGCCATACAGTTTTATGTTTTTTGGCTTAATTGCAATTGTAATTATGTTACTGTGACGCTACTTTTGAAATTGAAGTAACATCAAAATATATCTAGTGTATGTTATGTTTGTCAAAATAATGCTCACATTTCCAAGCATGTTTGAGAAAAGGATATTCTTAACATCAATTTAATTCACTAAGTACGCCAAACAGAGCGCATTAACCAGATGTACCTTTCATTTAGAGATTGAGGGTACGTGTAACCGGATAAACAAAAATAAAGGAGGTCTATAAAACAAATAATAAAGGCGGGATAGCCGATGCCGTTAAACTCCATTTTATGTTCTGAAGAGACCCGAATAAGCCCTTGATGTATCTAAATTGTACAGTTTTTCAGGGTTCTCCAACCGAAATGTTCGAACAGAAATTTACTGGCGTAACCACCTCAAAGGCTTTATGCACATAAAATTGTTACGAAATAATATTCTATGGAATGGTTTCGTTGGGGTTGCGAAATATTTCACTATCGCGAAGTAACGTTTAACTGAGGAATCAATTTGATGTTTTGGCAACTTTGTGAAATTGGCACTACCTAAGTCATACAAAGCATATTGTACTTCCATGCATGAATTTTCGTTTTTGGTAATCCTGGGATCAAACTAATAGTACGAGATCACGTAATAGATTGAATTGCACTGTTTAAGGTGGTAGCAAAAAAATGCCGTTCATTGCAATAGTTTTTTGACAGAGATAAACGCTCAAGGTGTCAGGCCATTACAAGCAACGAATCAGTCAAGGATCAAGTCAAGAATCGAGTGGTTTCAGACATGAAACCACTCGAGGTATCAAATGACTTCAGCAGCATGAATCACATCAACTGCATTGCATTGAAAGCGCTTCAGAAAATATATTATGATGTTTACATGTCCCGTATTTATAAAGCGAGGGAGGCTGTTGCGGGCGTAATGATGACGTCATTTTTCAGCAAGTACTGAAAAATGGACACGCGACGAGTCCCGTAGCTATCTGCGATCAGCGTAAATCGTTTATACAATAAATGATAGAGCTGGAAAATTTTTCTAGATTATCTAGATTTTTCTCTCTTGAAAGCTGAGTAACATTATTTTCCAATAAATAATTATGTAATGTTTCTTCCAATTGTACAGAATTCCCAAGATTCGAAAAGGTCCAGTTGTTGGAATTACATTACGTATTCCTTGCATTTCTATGGCGTTCAAACACAATATTTTATAAACATTATTTATAATATCCAACTTGACAGATCACGTGTAGGAAGGTCAGGTCGGAATGTATTGGCTGTAGGAAAAGTTCCAACAAACGAAATATAAAATTATATGTAAAGCGGAAACATTTTCATGTCAACAGAGATATTGTAAAGTGTTTAAAAAACCTTAACCATAGATTAATTCTAATTTCTGACCAAATCTACTTGATATCAGTAAATTTTAAGCTATACACATCGGCAAAGTAAATGAAAAACGGAAAACTCTTAATAAAATCAACTTTTATCAACCCATATAATAATGTTGATTAAGCCCATGTAAACACTTTTTCCCACTGTAAAAACCTTACGAAATCGATCAAATCAAATTTCGGAAATTGAACTCCGTACAAATAGGTCATGATTAAATCTCATCACACCGAATAACCTTTTTAAAACACCTAATTTTTCAATCCGCGAATGAGCACGAAAAAGCTTAACAACTCCACTCGGATGAAGTTTGATTGCGATATGCAAAATTTACCCGCTTTGAACAGAGAAAATCTGGAAAAGTAGATTTTAAAACCTTTCCTTATATCGTAGTACTTTTAGTAATTTATAAATTCGAGGTTGTATTTTGGTGCTACCTTTTTATTTCATGTTCTTAGCTTCTAGTTGATTCACTCGGTTTACCCACGCTAAGAACTTGTAAATTACTTGGATTTGTATCCCGTTTCATTTTTTACTACAAAAAAACTGCATTGCTTAAGCAATGATGGAAATATTCCACATTCTTATATTGCGAAATGTAGGATTTAAAAATACCATTTGGTTTAATTTCTACAAATCATTAACTACATTCTATTATTTATTATTTTTCACATAGACATATTGTCTTCCTTGAATTTCTTCATTATCATTCTTTGAATTTTCACATTTTTTTATAGATTCCCTAATAATATAATATCGATCTGTCATTTTTGTTTCACTTCACATCCAAATATAGAGTTCGGTCCCAATGATACTAAACTTTTCATCTATGCGTCGATACTTAACTCTTTATTCAAACATAGATCGAGCTTCGTACAGCACTATATACTACTGGAAATGTTTGTTAAGTGAACATCGCAGGTGCACAAACAAAATCACGGTATTACAGGAAAATAGTCGAGTGTGGGCATATCCGAATCCAAACTATGGCAGTTTGTTTAGGACTACCAAACGTAGCTTATAAGGCTTCGGCCTGAGTGACGCTATTTCTGCGGGGCGTAAAGCGTGTGTTTAGTACTTGGCATCGATGTAACTTGGTTAGTAGGTTTGGACGTTTCAATGATTTGAACGCCAGTGCATTCATGTATTTAGGGTGAGTTCCTATCGGGCCAACGATATAAATGAAAACATAATTATAATATGGCGAATACTATAGTCATATTTCTTATACTCAAATATAAGTTTATATACTTTTACAGCTGTAAATCTATGGAGACACTCTGAATAGAATTTCGTTATCGAAAATTATGAAACCATATATTTAATAGGGTCTCGGGTCATAGGCCATCTTTAATTAACGATGCCATTTATTGAGGTTAATTAGCTCGAGGTACTTATTCAACAGTGTTTATTCATCACTGAATAAGAGAAGTTAGCTCTGGAAAGTCACTTGCACTGTGTCACACTCGGCAAACAGTAAATCATTTTCTGGAAGTTGTAGCTAATCTGTTAATAATTAGTAGAAGTTAGTTGGCCAGTGGACACAGTGTTATAATAAACATTCGCAACAGGGGCAAGTAATGTTGTACGCTCCGCTTCAGCTTCTCATTGGGGCCCTAGTCATAGATTTGGCCACATACGACTTTTAGTGAAAGCCAAAGGTTTTTTTGTTAGTCTGCAACAATGGACTAACACTAGTCCATTTTTTTTAGAAAAAATAAATAAATCGGCTTTAAATATTCGAACGAGCAATGTATGTACACCTAAGCTATAAAAACCTTTTAAAAGCGTTTCGATTTAACACGCTTCTACGAGCGTAAATAAAAATCTCGAGTCGGTTTTGTTAATGGATAGTTTCTGGTGATGAAGGTGATCATGATATTAGTAGTATTTACTACTACAAATATTTAGTTGTTCCACATTCCACTTCGGAACTTGTCATAGACGCTATACTCTGCAGTCTATTATAAATAATCGAATTTAAAGCTTGCTATACAAATAACTTCATGTTTACAATATAAATATTATTTGAGAGATACGATACGATACGGGAGAGAATGTGTGAAATGGGTATATATGCTCGTATATAGACATTTTTTATACATTATATATACTGGCGCTTGACTGCGACCTCACCTGACGTTAAGACGTGAAGATGCAGTATAAGATGTCACAAACATTAGCTGTAAATGTATGTAATTTATTGAAGCGAATAAGCGCTAATTAACATTCTTCAAAATGGAAACACATCTCATTGGTTAGACCAATTCAAGCCTCACTTATTCTAATGAACTACTCCCACAGCAGCTTTAACAAACTACCCATTCGTTACATTCGCGAGGGAGTTTATAAATTGTTCTTTTTTAACCCCTGTCGCAAAAAGAGGGCTGTTATAAATTTTGCGTGTGAATATGTGTGTCTGTGAGTTCCCTCGTAGCTTCCTAAGGAATGGACCACTTTGATGCAGTTTTTTCTGTTTGAAATTGTACCTACATACAGTACATAGTCCGGTCGTACACTTGTTTTAAAATGTAGGTGAAGGTAGGTACATTTTTTTATTATGAAATAGGCTTGCACTTAATACAAAACATTGGTGAGGTGTAGGTTGGAGCGCGCTTGCCTAGAAAATGCCTATTCGCTCTGGCTTGAAGGTACTCAAATTATACGTAGCCAAAAACACAGAAGCTGGAAGTGCGTTCGACACCGGTTCGTTTCATATTTTTTTATTATGTAACTAGTAAATTCCCGCGATTTCGTTCGCGTGGATTGGGGTTTTGTATTTCTCGTGGGAACTCTTATTTTCCGGGATAAAAAGTAGCCTATGTGTTATTCCAGACTATAATCCATCTCTGTGCCAAACAGCCAAAACATTCATCTATGCATCCAAACTTTCACATTTAATTGTTAATAGGATTGGCTACTTAACCTTATTTGGTAGACGCTTTTTACCCATACCTCGTAGGAGTCGTACCTACGACTCCTATATTGAGGAGGAGATATTACATTAGAAGGATATCTACCTAGATATCCTTCTAATATAATATCTAATCTAGAAGTGCGGTTAACATAATGTAATGCTTGATTAATAGTACATTATGGTACAAGTGTCAAAGTTGGTGATTACCGCTGAGGCGCTATTGAGACCCGAGCCGTTAGGTGAGGGTCTTAAGGTAGCCGAGGACGGTAATCATCAATATACACGTGTATCATACGACGTTTTTCAACACACTTGTGAAGAAAATAATACTAAAATAGTACATTATGGTACAAAACAGTGAAAACGAGTTGTGAAAATTTTTTCGCAATGGCGGGAAAAATTAATGTTGTTCTTTTGTTCGCCCTCTTGAGATGCTCTTGAGCGCAGGCAAAGATCGACGACCATACAGCCTATTCAGGTGTTTATTTGATTTAATCAGTTTTCCGGAATGCGCGCGCACCTTTAATGGCCATAGACTAAAAGAATGAGGTTTCTTTTTTTTTTTTTTGGCTTTTCTCTTATAGCCACGTACAAAATGGGGAATTTCCAGTTTTCTTTATTACAGAAAAAACAAAAGTTATATTTGAGTGACAGTTTTATTTATTAAAATAGTACAAGTTGAAATTATCTATTTAAATACGAAGTTGTATGAAATGAGCAAGCAATTATAGGTATCTTGGCAATAGGTAGGATCTTTTTTGTAATAGAAACTTTTTTAAGAACAAAGCAACTCAACCAATAAAATTAAAAAAAAATAATCTATAACTCACATTGTGAATAATAGTAATCAAAAGTCACAGTTTGAGTTAAAGGTGTCATTGTGTGCCTAGTTGCGGTGAACCGGGAGCCATTTTATGAGCAAGTGTGTTGAAAAGGTAGTTATTTTGAAATCACGACAGACTTGCCACGTATTTGTAGATTGTCGCTGTTTAATTATTGCCTGTGTCCCACGTGACAATGTTTCATTTCGTATCCGCGGGCTGCATTGTTATAAAGTACTGTGTGCTCGGGATATATAAGTATAATACCCGCCAAATGTTTTGGATCGTTATTTTATATGTCAACTACATGGAACAAGCGCAATAGTCGATGCTGTGATAAGCCATTTTCAGTAAGCCTTAAAAGGCCGACTATGCAGTATCGTTAGTACGACGAGCTCGGGAATCCTGGATACCCATACCTCGTAGGAGTCCATGAGCACACACACAAACTTTCGCCTTTATAATATTAGTGTGATGACGTACTGTGCTGTGAAAGGGTGTCATAATATTCATTAAAATAACTATAAAAACGTAATTATCACTACCAGAACAGAAAATAATTACATTTAATTGCTTAAAATGTAACTTCGAAAAGTCAGAGATTGCCCGCCTACGCGCGTGGAATTGAACCTGCGATCCGTGAGGAAACTGAAATCTTAATTAGAGTGACTGGACTATTACCGCTTTATTTTTAAGCCCCGATAGATTCAGATGCCGGGAGTGTTTTAAATTTTCATTTTTCACTTGTATACCAAACTAAATGTTACTCGCGAATTCATTCACGCTTATTTATTAAGTTAATTTCTATTAAATCGGACTTAAGATAGAGCTTGACAGATGGAAAGTTCACGCTAAATTTGCGGTTCGTTCATCTAGATAATTGATCGTCTGCACCATGTGTACAAATACGAGTTCTATTCCAACTTAATTGCTCAGAACAGATAGAGTTGCAACCGAAGTAAATTGTATTGATACTGACTTGGGTAGTTGGCCAAAGCGAGTGGCGGCGAGTGAAAATTAATATTACCTGTCTATTGAAGCTGCTCTTGCCGCTTATCTTCGTATAGTTTTGTATAACGGGCTTAGACCATTCAAATTACAGATAATGCTATAGATTAAAGCTAAGTTAAGTAAGTATAAGGGTGAACTTGGAAACTTCTGCGTGTATGTCACTGAACTCCCCCTTAACCGCTGGATCTATAATGATGAAAATTTTTGTATGTTTAAGTGTGTCCCTACATGGTATAGATTCATATTCGTACTAGCATTTGGACACGACAACGTCTAGACGCCTCCGTTAGTAAGTAATATCATTTTGAACGTTTAAATGTTTGTTACTCCTTCACACTACAACAACTGAATCGATTTGGTTGAAATTTAGAAAGGAGACAGCTAATACCCAGAATTAATACTTGTACAAGATTAAATTTTACCCCGGAAAGCTATAGGGCAGGGAAGTTATAAACCTTAACCGAAGTCACAGTTATCATCTGGTAAGTGTAAAATATTATTTTTTTTGAACTTTACCCATTAAGATACTCAGAAGTTGGGTAAATGGTCTACACCAGAAGACTCGCTATCATCCCTTCATTCGGCTTCACTTACCTAGTTGATTTCGCTTATGGTTTTGGTAACTCACTCCGGTTCACTCAGCCTACGAGGGTAACCAGGGTGATCACTAAAAAGCTGTTATATTCGACCAAGACAGTTGATTGGTTTACCTTCTTAACTTTGTGAATGTGCCGTGTTTTATTCACGCTACGATACTTTAAAGATAACATTGTTAGAAAATCTCATAAATAAATACATAATCGTGTGAATGACAGCGGAGTTGAGACAAAGCGAATAAAAAAGCAAAAACTCTTTGTGGTAAACAAACATAAACTTTTGTAAGCCGCATGCAATAGGATTTAAAAGGAGTTGTTCTTTTTATAAAGGCAAAGCAGAAAAGAAAATGTAAATAGCGTAAAACCTGAATTAAACTCTTTGTACTTACGAGGGTGTTCGTATTCTAAATAGGAAAGTTAAAATAAAAGCGGCCAAGTGCGAGTCGTTCTCGCACACGAAGGGTTCCGTACCATTGTACAAGATTTAACACCAGCTATGATTATTAGGTTTTCTGTGCTATTATTACGAGTAAGATCGAACAAAAACAAAAGTTTATTGTATGGAGATCTATGGGAGACCTTTCTTTAACTTTTTTTTATTTTATGTTGTTATAGCAGCAATAGACATAAAAACTTTGTGATCAAGTATCAACATATTACAGTTCATGAGACACAAACTACTGACAGACGGACGGCCGGACAGCGGAAGGTTTGTTATAGGGTCCCGTTGGCACCCTTTGGGTAAGGAATCCAAAAAAGTTTCATTCTGTGTTATTGTAAATATTTTTAATATCACCATGAGATCTAAATCAATATAATGGCAATGGTTGTCACTGCGAGGGTTTAAGGGGATAGAAATCCTATATAAACCCATTTCCCCCAAGAAGCTCTGTAGATTTCTTTCTTCCATTTTCTTTTCACATGAATTCATAGTATTTATAGAAAATAATACAGAATTGAAAATGAAAATGAAAATGAAAATGAAAAAAAATATTTATTTGACAAAACAACATTAACAATTAATACGATAATATCCTTTGAGACCCACACTAGGTATTCCTGTATCGTGGGGCCCAATTCACCACCATTAACAAAATTATTATTTAAAATATAATTTATATAAAAGAACAAAGGTTGAACTACTACTACTATTCAAAGTTAATTTAAATTTAATTTGATTTAAACGCCCTTATTTTAACGGTGTAACGAGCTTTTCTGAATTATAGATATTATTAGAATATAAGTCTGTAATTCTCTCAATCTGCCTGACTATGTATTTCCACTTCACAGCTCAATCGCTGCACGGATTTTGATGGCAACAGAAAGCTTGCATGTTGAAGATGGATACGTTTTATCCCGGAAAAATAAGTTTCCACTTAAAAAAAAAATGAATACACGTGGACGAAATCGCCGTTCAGGTAGACCCTCAATAAGCCGGTTACGAGTATGTTTTAAAGTTAGGTTATTGAGTTCAGTTTATGGTTCTGCATCTAAATAAAATTTTAGAGCCACTACAGTTTTATTGACTTACATTTTATAGATTCAATCTCTTATTTATTCAGCTTGTTTTGCCTTTTTACCTTACGCGGATGGAATAGTTATCCTTTTCATAATATCGGGTGTAATTCTGACCACAAATCGTGATTGCCTGACTTCTTTCTTTCACGACACGTTTCGAATGATTGGATTCATCACACCTTCAATGAATAATATAAAACAAAGTCTACATGGGAACGGTTCTGGATATAATAATACGAGAGTAATATATATCTACTCGTAAAATAAAATTTGCGCCTTAGTCAGAGCTATTGCAAAATGCATTATCAAAAAGCCGATTCACGAGCAAACGGGAACAACGTCCCGTGGGATGAGGCAAACTAAACTGAGAGCTCAGTGTGTTTCACACTGTATAGCTTATTGTTTGCTGTAGAGTTAACAGTCTTAGTAGGTATTAAACATAGGTGATATACATACTAGGTACATCTATTAGCTAGATACCTTCTAGATACCGTCATAAACAAGTAACACCATCCAGTCGTCTGTGTAAAGTGCAGAAGTTCTTTGTGGGGTCGAGTAATATAATAGTTTATAACTTGATTCCAAAAGAATTGATAGATGTACCGTTACACAAAAAACAGTGTGTAATGTCTCTACATTACACACTGTTTTTTGTGTAGTAAAGACACATTAATTAATACCACAAGAGATACGATGAAACAACCTAAATAGAAACGGTGAAACCGATGTGCCAGCATCGCACTTAGGCCTGTCCGACTTCAACAAACGTGTACAAACTAAAATTATGTATTTTTATGTTTTTTGTAGTGGCGTTCGAAGTCAGTTTTCTGAAAATAATCTTATAGAATTTTCTCAATATTCCTATTCTTCCCGATACGGAGAATCGTATCCATTATATTTTAATAACAAGTAGGGGAGCGTGCCCTGATTTTATCATTCAATAAACGTCATAAATTGCAGATGCAAAAACATGCAGTCGCAATCCATTTTCCAGCGAATACATCTCATTCCGGCCATGTCGTTCGAGTTCACTGAGTGAAATGAAATCTCGGATACAGGCAGTTATAGTTCGTGGCTCGTGGCGTGTGTGTGTCGTGTGAGAGAGAGCTTGCTCGCGCCTGAGCGCTCCCATTTAGGCTCCTGACAGGTACGCACACTTATGCAATGTACATGTACAATAATTGTACACGACGTAACCACAAGTAAATCGCCCGTAACTTCGTGAGATAAACGTACTAAACAAGTGATAAAATAACTGTTCTGGAGGCTAATCAATTTGCTCACGTAATTATCACTACCCTTTATAATTAAAGTATGGTTCACACTGGACAGGCTACTGTCATATTTTTTTGGATCTACTTGATTGACGGCATTTTCCGCTGTAAACAGTTATAAGAGAGTCCAAGTCCAACAACTGTAGGGTTAGTATAAGATTATATTCGATTGATCGTATTCGTATTCGATGATGTTAGCGTCACACTAAAATGGACCGTAACAGCATTGAATTAGAGGTATTTTTTCAACCTTAACATAATCAACATACGTCATTGTATTACATCTCAAAACAATATTGAAATAATACTACTTTTAATCTTGGTCGTATGGATTATAATATTATGTAAACACTGGAAATACGATTTAATATAGACCATTTAAATGCAACCCTTTGCAACTTAATTAGCATCCAAGCAATCAGCTTTGATCAGAGTTTCTGTCCCAGCATCTGTTGCAGATGCGTCGGAAATTATATAGCTCAACAGGTTGAAACTAGTCTAATATCTCTTACGATGTTAAGACCTTCAAGATTTCTATTATTAGCCCCCGACGAAAAAAATGAGGTGTGTAGCATACAGAGGGTAGTCTGTAATATTGGAGGAAACACATATACTACAAGGTGTTATAAGTTTGACGTGTATACCTATGTATCTGTTTGTATCTTTTTGTCTGTCTGTTCTTTTTTTTTTTTTTATTCGATGACAAGCTTGACTGCCATCTCACCTGATGGTAAGTGACGATGCAGTCTAAGATGGTAGCGGACTAACTTGGAAGGGGTAGGTATAGCAGTGTAAATTCAACCCATACCCCTAATCGGTTTCTACACGCCATCGTGCCGGAACGCTAAATCGCTTGGCGGCACGTCTTTGACGGTAGGGTGGTAACTAGCCACGTAACTCCTTAACGAATGGTTTTCTCTGTTTGAAAGCTGATGTGATCGAGGTGGATCCTAGCAATAATAATAAATAGTAGTAGCTCAGGCGTTTGAAGATCATCAGCTCATTTCCTATAGGGGAACGAGCTGATGATATGGTTGATTATAGGGTTTTACACACTTTTACTGGTGGGGCTTTACTTCGGATTATTTTTAAGGCTCGGTAACCAAGGCTGATGCTACAGCATCAAGTAGTCTGTGGGTGGCCAACTCCTCAGCAACTTACAGAAGATATGGTGTGTTTGGGCTCATTAGAATGGTCTCAATGAGTAGATGTTAGATAAATGATGACCGAGGATCGAGAAGAATCTGATAATGGAGCAGAAAATTGGGTAATAGGATGTCAGATATATTGTACATAATCCTATTATAGATTCACTTTAGATTCACAATAATATATCAAGAGTGTTTTAAGATTTCAATTTACCTTGTGAATAAGGATTGTAAGTTAAAAACTGTAACCGGACGATTGTTTAAGTGCTCCATATTAGTTCATATTTTTACAAAAACGATATTTCAAGAGTGTTAATAAAATTTACCTAAACACTCCGAGCGCGTTCTACAAAAGTTGGAGATTACTTGTCAAAACAACAAACATAAAACAAGAAAATAATAAACTTTTCATAATGTTGTTAACAAACTGTAGCAATAATCTAAAATCTTGATCGCTTTTTAAATATTTAATGTGTGTGCTGGTTACCGAGCGTAAGCTAACTTACTAACATTAATTATTTGTAGTAAGTGGTTTGCGTATCAAAATTATTTTAACCAAAAACAATTCAAATTCAAAATTAATTTATTTCATGTAGGCTAACTTGTAGCTCTTATGACACGTCATAAATCTACCACCTTGTTCGGAATGCAGATTCTGCTGAGAAAAGGAATGAGGATTAAGAGTTATTAAGACTACGCAGAATGCCAGAAAAAAAAAATTCATCCACGTGAATTTAAGCGAAGAAAAATGTAGCCTATGTGTTAATCATCGGTTCATTTCGTTACGGCGCGGAAGAAATAACAGACATACACTAACTCGCATAAATACATACAAACTTCCGCCTTTATAATACTAGTGATGATTTTATTTGTGATGCGAAAGTTTGTGAGGCCAACGTTTGTTACTCTTACACGCAAAAACTACTGGATGAGTTTTGATGAAACTTCACAATATTATACATTATACATCAGAATAGCACATAAGCAATTTTTTATCCCGGAAAATTAAAGAGTTTCCGTGGGAATCAAAACCCTTAAAATCTGCGCGGATGATTTCGCGGGCATAAGCATTAGTATAAGTATGAAAGTATTTTTTTTTTGACGACCTCCCTAGCGCAGTGGTGAGCGCTGTGGTCTTATAACTGGGAGGTCTCGGGTTCGATTCCCGGCGGGGGCAATTTAGTAATTTATTATTTCTAAATTGTCTCTGGTCTGGTCTGGTGGGAGGCTTTGGCCGTGGCTAGTTACCACCCTACCATCAAAAACGTGCCGCCAAGCGATTTAGCGTTCCGGCACGATGGCGTGTAGAAACCGATTAGGGGTATGGGTTGAATTTACGCTGCTATACCCCTTCCAAGTTGGTCGCGCCGAAGCGCGAATAGTTTTCGTTTAACCGCTCGAATCCGACCATCCTGTCAAAATTTCCTACCTAATACCGACCCCCCCTGGCCTGAAGAAGTGTCAGTGCATCGATGACCGTCAATTAACGTAAACGCGCCGCTAAAGCTGGTGCATCGCCGCGCCGCTCCTAGTGATTCAGTGTTGATCTGGACTTGCCAACAAACTTGCCTTCTTGGTTTTCGTCAGTCGAAGAAGTGAGAAAGGAAGAGTGAAGCATCGAAAAGTATCCATGAACGTACGCGCGGCTCGCTGAAGTATCGCGGTGCCGCTCCAAAGGATTCAGGTCAGTGCCTTTACCCTTTTCCTATAGACACCCCATAACTCCGCGGCCCAAACCCAACCCCAGTCGGATTTGAGCAAACCCCGCGAAAATTATACAGTCCACATCGAAACCAAACAATCTAGTTTCTAGCCGTCCCCGCGCCGCCATATTTTTTTGGTTCCAATCGAACCGGATTTTACCGCTAATTTTCTCGATAGTTTTACAATTTCCAAGTAGGTAATTGTTTTCCCGCGTCCTAAAATCTTGTTCCCTAAGCGAATTATTATCGTTCGTCCCGCATTGCTTAGGAAATAGGGTTCATTTAGGTATTAACTAGGTACCTACATATAGCTCATATAGGTGATAGATAGGTCATACGTTACTTATTTATCGTAATCCTAATCGTATATCGCATCCCGATCTATCCCAGTATAGATATTAATCGAAATATTAGTTTATTAGTAGTTATTTTAAGTAATTATTTTGTGTAATTACCTACGCGTCATAAACGTATTCGCTTGGCCATCGGTGCATAGTTGCAAGTACTTGTATCTTAGATTACAGCGGTGTGCGTGACCTTCATCGCGGCCGTGACCGCCCGCTCGCTCCCTTTCACTTTTTGCTGAAATTCATAACTTTAAATACTTATACGCCGAATCGAAGTTTCATTCGTGTATTAGGAACTTAGTCTCGACATTTTTGAATCTAGTTTATATTCAAAATGACGAAGACTGAAGATACCGCAGATATACAATTAATTCTATTAGAACAGAGACGCAATTCGATATTTGAGTATCTACAAGAAACATTCGATTTATCGAAAAACATAGGCGTTAACCCGTCGGTCCGGGAAGAATTTCTCGACGCAAGTAGTAATGTCGATACGTTACGCTCTGAATTCAGTAAAATAGTGGAGGATTATAATAATCGTTTATTAGCACTGAACCCGAAAGCGAAGCCGGAGTTCAAATGTTTGTTATCGTTCGAACGCCTATACGGTCGTATCAAGCGCTTAGTCTCGCAGTACGCCGATGATAATAAGGTTGAGAATGAGAATGAGCCGCGAAGACTTAAACCTTATTTGCCCCCGATTCAATTAGTGTCTTTCGATGGATACGATTTAAAATCGTGGAGTCTCTTCTACGCTAACTTTAAAACTGTTATACACGAAAATAAGTCCCTTACGGATGCCGAAAAACTTTATTATCTCTTAGGTAAGCTGTCGGGAAAGGCGAAATTAGCTTGTGCCGGTATTACACCGTGCGCAGAAAACTACGAATTAATTTTTAAAACGTTAGTAGATAAATTTGAAGATAAACGCTATTTGGCTACGTCGTATATGGATCAAATTTATAACATTAAGGCGATGTCAAACGCGACTCCGACCAACCTTGAAAATTTTTTGGACACTTTTGCATCGTCGATCGCCGCGCTTAAAAATTTAAATTTGAGTAATCTGGCTGACTTCATATTTTTATACCTCGCTCAAAAGAAGTTAGATCCGGAGACTGTTCGCCTGTTCGAGTTGAATAAACATAGTTGTGAGATACCCTTGTATGACGATTTCGTTGCTTTCATTCGCGAACATATTAAGGTACTGCAACGCACTTCCGGGAAACAAGAAGTTCCGAAAAGTGCTGAGCGGAAGGTGGATACGGCATCTAAGCCTCACAAACCACCCAAGCCGACGCATACCTATACTAGTACCGCGACTACGTCTGCACAGTCTTTGTGTTCTCTTTGTAACTCACAACACGAACATTTATATAATTGTTCCGCCTTTCATAAGATGTCCGTTGAAGATCGTTTCAAGTTTGTTAAGGCGAATAATCTTTGTATAAATTGCACTGGAAACCACCGGTTGGCCACTTGTTCTAGCAAGTCAAGGTGCCGCTGGTGCTCGTTACCTCATCATAGTATGCTCCACAGGCATTCCGCAACCGCAAATTCCGCAACTTCGAGTGCGGCTTCTAGTGATGCTTCTTCGCAGAAGATGCCCGGTGTTGTTGAGCAGCCTCCTGCTTCTATCAGCACTACCGGCACTAGTAACTCGAAACCTTCAGGTTCACCCGCGCACTCCAAGGAAGTATCGCTTTGTTCCTTATCGAGTTGTAATGTTTCTCGTGCACCGACTACGGTGCTGCTCGCTACCGCACGCGTTATAGTTTTCGACGCCAAAGGCAAGGAGTACTCTGCGCGCGCATTATTGGACAGTGCTTCACAGAGTAACTTCGTCAGTCGGGATTTATGTCAACGCTTAGGTTTAAAGACAAACCAGAATCCAAACTGTTCTGTAGTTAAAGGGATTGGAGGTACAACCAAACCGATCCAAGGCGCAGTTTCTATTAGATTTTTCTCTAGGTTTGATCTCAGCGTTTGTTTTAACATGGACTCGCTCGTGGTAGACAAGGTAACGGAACTCTTGCCCACAGTCCCGATAGATATTTCGAGTTTGATAAATTTCAATAACTTACCTTTGGCTGACGACACTTACTCCACTCCAGGAGACATTGATCTGCTGATTGGAGCTTCAATCTTTCCGCATCTCCTATTATCTCGCAAGGTTCAAGGTCAATCGAATTGTACCTCACCGCTAGCCCTAGAAACGGTGTTGGGCTATGTTATCGTTGGTTCTGCTCCTGTACGTGTTAACAGCTTCGCCACGGTATCATATTGTTGTGCTACAGATCCGCTAGATGATGCTGTGCGAAAATTCTGGCAAATAGAAGAGGTGAACGCACCGAAACAATTAAGCCCAGATGACACGGCGTGTGAAGAAATTTATAGCAGCACGACTACCCGTGAGGCAGACGGACGATATGTAGTCGCACTTCCATTTAAGGGTGATGTATTGTCGTTAGGCGATTCTTTTAAAAAGGCTAAAACTCGCTTCCTTTGCTTAGAGCGTAAAATGTTAGCGTCACCTAAGCTTAAGGAGGCCTACGACAACGTCATTACCGAATACCTAGACAAAGGTTATATCTCTCCCGCACCCCCGGACACGGAGGCAACGCAGAGCTTGCCCTCGTATACGATTTCGCACCATGGGGTCATACGAGATGACAAGTTGACTTCTAAGTTGCGCGTTGTCCTGGACGCCAGTTCCAAGACAACCACTCAAGTTTCCCTCAATGACCTTCTGTATGGCGGTCAGAATCTACAAGGGAATCTATTCAATATTATTGTTAATTTTCGCTTATATCGTACCGCTCTTTCAGCTGACATTCGTCAGATGTTTCTTTGTATTGGAGTTCGTCCATGTGATCGCAGATTCCAACGCATTTTATACCGCTTTTCTCCGCAAGAACCCTTAAGGGTCTATGAATTTAACCGCGTTTGTTTCGGGCTTAAGTCAAGTCCATTTCATGCTCTTCGTACAGTGAAGCAGCTTCTTTCAGACGAAGGTGCTTCTTACCCGCGCGCTAAAGAAACTTTAGAGATAGGGCTATACATGGATGACTTTGTCTATAGCATTGACAATGAAGACGATGCTATCTCCACCGCTGCCGAAGTGATTGCTCTGATGAAAGCTGGTCAGTTCGACCTGGTGAAATGGACAAGCAACTCACAAAAGGTGTTAAATTCGATTCCGCTGTCGCATCGACTTTCCGCGATTAAAGAGTTTGAGGACTCTGAGCCACATAAGGTGCTCGGCCTATGTTGGTCTCCCGCAACAGACTATTTCGGTCTCAAAATTAGTGTTCCCGCTGAATCTTGTACAAAACGTACCATTTTGTCATGTGTCGCTAGGATATGGGACGTCATGGGTTTCGTTGCTCCCGTCGTCTTATATGCAAAGCTTCTCATTAAACAACTCTGGTTGTGTGAATGTGATTGGGACGATGTGCCCCCTGGTCACATTGCTGATCAGTGGTCTTGTTTCAAAAGAGAACTACCTTTGCTCAGCGAATTGAAAATTCCACGGCACGTAGGCATCTCGACCGGCGATATCATTACGATCGTGGGGTTTGCAGATGCGAGCGAAAAGGCTTACGGAGGAGTAATTTACTTCCACGTGAAAGACAGCAGAGGTATTCGCAAAAACGCAGTCTTTTTAATAACAGCTAAATCCAAAGTCTCGCCTCGCAAGACTATAACGCTTGCGAGGTTGGAGCTTTGTGCCATTCTGTTGCTGAGCAGCTTAATGACCAAGGTCATTGAAGCCTGCCATAACCGCCTTGTTATTGACCGAGTTCTCGCCTTTTCAGACTCAACGGTGGCGTTGTGTTGGGTATACTCCTCACCTCATCGTTGGGACACTTTGTGGCCAATCGGGTCACCAAAATTCAAAATGAATTTCCCGCTCAAACTTTTTTCCATGTGCAAGGCACGGAAAATCCCGCTGATTGTTTGTCGCGAGGTCTTACCCCCGCACAAATAACTGATCACCCGCTTTGGTTCTCTGGTCCTAAATGGCTTGAGTTAGATTCAAATCTTTGGCCTGTTACCGCTTTCAATCCTTCCACCGTGTCACAGCCTCCAGAGGAAAAGAAACACGTTTTGCTCACTGCAGAAAGCAGTGAAAGAAATTTAATAATTTCGCTAGCTGATCGCTTTTCGTCATGGTCGAAATTCATACGTTGTGTGGTTTTCGTTTGCCGCTTCGCTAAGCTACTACCGCGTCGTGATACGGTGATTGCATCGGATCTGGATTACGCTGAAAGTTTAATATTGCGTGAACTTCAGCGCTTTCACTTCGCGAACGAGATTGTTAATTTACAAGCAGGTAAACGTTGTAGTCCAATGTTTCAACGTCTCAAACCTTTCCTTCAGGACGGCATCATTAGAGTCGGAGGTCGTCTGAGAAACGCCGATATAAGTTTCGATACAAAACATCCGATTATACTTCCTCGAAAGGATCATATATTAAATCTTTTAGTTGACTATCATCATAAAGTCAATTGTCATGCAGGTCCAGATTTATTGATGTCCATACTCCGTCAGAGGTATTGGATTCTTTCCGCTCGTAATTTAATTCGAAGCCGGGTACACAAATGTCTACCCTGCTTTAGACTCCGCGCTAAACCAAACTTTCCAGAAATGGCAGATCACCGCTCCTGTCGAGTTACGCCGGCCGTGAAACCGTTTATACACACTGGCACTGATTACGCAGGGCCTTTTAAGGTGACTGTTTCTCGCGGTCGTGGAATTCGATCAATGAAGGCATACGTTTGTCTTTTCGTGTGCTTAACCACTCGCGCTGTACACATAGAAGTTGCCAGCGACTTAAGTACAGATAGTTTCCTCGGGGCGTTTAAGCGTTTTTTATCCCGCCGCGGTTTTGTCGCTCGCGTTCATTCCGACAATGCGTCAAATTATGTTTGCGCCAAGCGCACGCTTTCGGAATTGCACGAATTTTTAGCGTCCAAACACTTCAGGTCTGAATTTGGTCACATACTAGCCGAAAATCGCATCGAGTGGTCACTTAATGTTCCAACTGCTTGCCATTTTGGCGGTAATTGGGAGGCCAACATTAAGAGCCTCAAAACTCATCTATATCGCGTGATAGGCGACCAAATTCTTTCCTTGGAAGAGTTCAATACTGTGCTTGCTCAGATCGAGGCAGTAATGAACTCCCGTCCATTGTGCCGCACGCTATCTAATGATCCATCGGAACCTCTCGCGTTGACACCGGCTCATTTTCTCACTCTCACCCCCTTAAAATATCTTCCGGCTAGGGAGATAGAAGATGGTCCGTTACATTTGCTCTCGCGTCAAGAACTTATTGATAAACTTGTTCAGTCATTCTGGAAACGATGGAAGGCTGATTATTTACATACGCTACAGACTCGAAACAAATGGAACACGCCAACCAATCCGATCGCTAAGGGAGATGTGGTAATAATTACCGTCGATAATGCACCGCCTCTTCACTGGCCGTTAGGGCTAGTCGAGGAAGTTTTTCCTGGATCGAATGGTGTCACGCGTGTTGTCCGCGTTCGTACTGCTACAGGTACCTATCTACGTCCTGTAGTGCGTCTTTGTCCCTTACCTAAACAGTAATTAGTTTAACTTCAACTCATCTGCTTAGGTTAGGATTCTTATTTAGTTAGGTTAGCTTATTATACTTAAGTCAATAAATAATTTCGTTTAAACTCTCCGCGTCGTAGTTTCTTTGAAGGTAGCCCTTCAAGCCCGGGGACATGGTCGCGCCGAAGCGCGAATAGTTTTCGTTTAACCGCTCGAATCCGACCATCCTGTCAAAATTTCCTACCTAATACCGACCCCCCCTGGCCTGAAGAAGTGTCAGTGCATCGATGACCGTCAATTAACGTAAACGCGCCGCTAAAGCTGGTGCATCGCCGCGCCGCTCCTAGTGATTCAGTGTTGATCTGGACTTGCCAACAAACTTGCCTTCTTGGTTTTCGTCAGTCGAAGAAGTGAGAAAGGAAGAGTGAAGCATCGAAAAGTATCCATGAACGTACGCGCGGCTCGCTGAAGTATCGCGGTGCCGCTCCAAAGGATTCAGGTCAGTGCCTTTACCCTTTTCCTATAGACACCCCATAACTCCGCGGCCCAAACCCAACCCCAGTCGGATTTGAGCAAACCCCGCGAAAATTATACAGTCCACATCGAAACCAAACAATCTAGTTTCTAGCCGTCCCCGCGCCGCCACAAGTTAGCCCGCTACCATCTTAGACTTACCATCAGGTGAGATCGCAGTCAAGAGCTATCTTGTCATAGAATAAAAAAAAAATTTACCAAAGGCGTATGGTATGATATACGACGTATTCCTCCTGCATATCTGTTAATGAACAAAGTTCGAATGTTTCCGCAATAAGCAAGTTGTGTACACAAGTATGTATTGAGAACGCCACTACAAGTTTGAGAAACATAAACTCATCCATAAAATACATATATATTTTGTGTCAGTGTTACATATTGGTGTAATAAAGATATTATTTATTAATAACTAATTAGCCTGGCAATACACGTCCGATTTTGTTTCCGAGTGTCTGATCAGGCTACCGGATCGTATTTACTCGATACACATCCGATTTTTCCGTCAGGCTTTTTCTGAACTCAGTCGTTCCCGAGCTATCATCCCGAGTGCTTGCGTTTGGAGCAAAGCAGAAGAAAAGAAGATGGATGACGAGTTAATAGAAATAGAAATATTTTTTATTCAAATAAACTTTTACAAGTACTTTTGAATCGTCAATGAATCTACCACTGGTTCGGAATGCCGTTCCTCGTTCCGTTTCCGACTCGGACGTCCGATCCGGCCACCGGATCGGACGTGTATTGACTGTTCATACAAAGTAATGGCTTCAACGCTTTCCGGTAGCCTGATCAGGCTACCGGATCAGACAATCGGATGAAAAAACCTGACGTGTATTGCCTGGCTTACTCGTATGTTATAGATGTGGAACGCCTTTCCGGTGTCTATGTATACTGCCAGGTAGGTATAATTTGAGGAAATAGGTTTGGGTAGGCACCTACTTAGGTACCTCCAATTCAAGAGCGACTAGGCATCTTTTAGGCTAGCACGCCCCAACCTATACCTCATCAGTGCTTTCCACTATTGGTTAATTATTGTCGTCAGCGTAGCCTATCAACCTATCTCACAATAAATAAAATAATATAAATAAAAATTCTTTTTGAAAAACTGACTTCAAACGCCACTACGAAGTACCTATATCAAGTGTGCCCATGAAATTTGAAGTATTGCCTCGCTTTCTTCAGGATCCCATCATCAGATCCTAACCTGATGATGAGACCCTTTCAAACAAAAAAAGAATTTTCCAAGTCGGTCCAGGCGTCTTCAAGCAATCAGGTAACATACATAAAAATTTAAAAAAGATTCCGACAATTTGAGATCATTTTTTGAAGTAGGTTAAAAAGATTAGTCGTGAATTTATGATATTCTTGAAACAACAATGCATTTCAGCCAATAACGAGAGACTATCGGCCAATCAGAGTAGATTGCGATCGTTATACACGCAAACAGATAAATCCGCAGCGGGCTAAGGCAGCGGGTCTTTGTTTATCCTTGCAGCTGCGTTCAAAATTTTCTCTGAACTGAACAAAGGTATTCGTCAAAATCTACCTTTGTAATTTGCTTTGACTATAGAGCCGTAGACCGAAAGAAATTTTTACTTTATGTATAGAATGTTAATTTGGAAATTTAACATCAAACCCCTGGACAGGGGACCTTTTTATAATGAAACAACAAAAAATAGTATAAGCCGAATAATTGTGCCAATGTTAATTCTATTCTTCTGAAGCTCTGAGTGCTCTGACGTACAGCAAGTACAAAGGACTTCTATTAATTTTACGAGACCCTTGCATACCTACAATAGGTGTAGGTACTTGACATGTCGCATAAAATTATACGTGAGCTCTTTTTGCAGAATTCATAAACGCTGTTTTCTCATTTCACCGAATGATATTTTCTCGAGAGGGACTAGCGTTTTGCATGTATATTATAGCTTGACAAATTATGCTCTTGCTTGCTCTCCTTGTCATACTTTACGGTTTATTTCTGGGGAAATGACTCTTTTTAGGCTCAGCGCATATGAGTGAAACATATAGCCAGTAGGTTTAAATTAATATTATAATTATGTAATGTTGTTAGTGGTATAAAATAAACAAATAAGTAGGCATCAACAGTCCTTGATTGAAAACCAACAGAATTTGCTCAAAACCAAAAAAAAATGCAATAAAATGTCAAACCAAGTACCGGTGTCTGGCGCTTATTTTTTATCCCAAATTCTCAATATCCCAACAGTTAAAGCTGTGGATGAAAGGTACACCCATTACACTACCGTCGTATCCACTTCTACGAGCTTTCCGAATATTATTAGTGGAGAATTTATAATATTCTTAGAAAATAGTGGAAGCAGGGCTTCCCAAAAAGTGGTAATAGCGCAAGCATCTTGGACACTGTTCCTACGTGCATTTTGATTAATTAATTTTTAGAAATAGAAAGAACTAATTTATTTTTAATAGGTATAGGCAGTATCCCAATTGTGGAACCGGTGGAAATCGAACTCACGTCTCTCCGGGTGTTACGCACTGAGCGTGGTGAAACTTTGAAGTTAGTTTTCCTTCCAAATGAAGTGGAAAGCGTCACAAACGATGTGAGCAAATTGAATTCAAGGTGCAAATAAAACTGCATTTGAGAGCACTCGTTAAGATACGGGCACAAAATATAGCACCTCTTCTAAAATGCAAACACCTCGTTCTAGCAGGAAGTACGATTGAAGGTGGCTAATAAACACCAATAAAAATATATGAAATGTCACATCTTTTTGAAAAGTTTTACCCCACTTTCAAGTAGATGGAATATTTCAGACAAACTTCAACATCCTATTCAGATTGAGGGCATATTCCAACATCTTCAAGTAAACATTAACCGATGAATTCTTCTTCAACTTCTCGGACATCAGATAGTTAAGAATTTAACGTGTGACGCTTTATTGGAATTCCAATATTTTGTATTTTTCACGAGTATAATAATATGACAGATACTTTCTTATCGGAAGGTATCATACTTCGATATAAAGAAATGGGTCACTAAACTAGGTTACATTGAGAGGACCTTGTCTTGTACATGATCGATAAAGTACAATAATTAAACTGACAATTAATATTAGCATGCTATTATGTTATTTCGATGACGAACGTATTACACCTTAGACCATTATTATAGGCAAATGACTTTATTGTAGGATATAATCAATGATGGATAGCACTGATGAGGTCTAGGTTGGAGCGTACTTGCCTAGAAAATACCTATTCACTCTTGTCTTGAAAGTACTCATATTATACGTGGCTAGAAACAGACGCTGGAAGTTTGTTCCACAGCTTAGCAGTTCCTTTCAGAAACATTGAACTAAAGCGCTTCGTACGAGTAGATTGGATTTCAACCACGTAAGGGTGCCATCGCTCACGATTTCTCACCAAAGGGTGGTTGGTAGCTTACAAAGCAATCAAATGAAAGCCCGCTAAGTCGTCGTTTGTGTGAATGGGTGTGACGCTCTATGATAATAAAGTTGACTCCCTGGCGCAGTGGAAAGCGTTGTGGTCTTAAAACTGGGAGGTCTTGGGTTCGATTCCCGACGGGGGCAATTTGGAAATTTATAATTTCTGAATTGTCTCTGGTTTGGTCTGGTGGGAGGCTTTGGCCGTAGCTAGTTACCACCCTACGGTCAAAGACGTGCCGCCAAGCGATTTAGCGTGTAAAAACCGATTAGGGGTATGGGTTGAACGTATATTGCTATACCTGTTCCAAGTTAGGCCACTACGATCTTAGACTGCATCGTCGCTTACCATCAGGTGAGATCGCAGTCAAGGACTATCTTGTCAACGAAAAAAAAACTACGTACATATTATTAATACCTCTCTACTTATTAACCTGCCAATATTTCGCAGTTAACTATTTGAGGCGAGGGTGATTTTAATTTCGTTAAACATTAGTTTAAAAAATCAACAAAGCGTTTAAAATTGCTTGTGATCCAAGGAACGACTCCTTTCCGTACTTTAGGGCTTTTCTTTCAAGTGTTCGTGGTGGAGGTGTGCTAGCGTCCTAAATGTAGTAACCGGTTCATGTGAACATTAAAGTTTACAGGCTAATGTGAGGACTGTAAAAGTCTAACTGCCGCTCGTGAGTCTAACGATAGATAAAGTTAACGAAATACTTGTCAGCGTTATGGCTTTACATGTAAGGGATTAACCGTAAATGTTCGTTAGACGTGGAGAGTTTTTAAACGTGATCGCACATAACACTTTTCGCCAGAAAATTAAATGTAGTTGTGTACCTATAATTTCTGTGATTGAGACATAGCTTCCTCTTTTTTAGCTCCTATATAATATGATTTGTGATCAATACGATAGTTCAAACATTATAATATTATTGGATAGAAGCAATCGTTACTTTGCGGAAGTTTATGATTAGCAAGAAAAGGTTTTGCTATAATCCGCCAACAGACAAAAATCTGTATGGTCACCACCAGAACGGTTAATTTTTCCGGAATAAAAAACCGGAAAAGCTTGACTGGTCCTCAAATATAAGCCTAAAAATTACGCCGAATGGTTGCTCTGTTGCTGTGTGATTGAAAGACAAACCAACAACAACCAATAAAACTTTCGAATTCAGAATTATTATCGGCCCAACATAAGTATGAAGTTAATCTTGATTGTATTAATTTATACACACATTTTTTATCCCTAAATAGGTAATAGTTCAAAAGAGATTTTTAAAAACAGCAAAATCTACCATCTTATGAATCGATGACGTCAGTTCATTCACATTTCTGTAGTGCTGGCACATCGACCACTAATGTACGAACAGCTTGCACCTAGTCTTTAGTGGTCATGTGGAAGTAAAACAGTAAGAAGGACTCCACTACTTACTTTGAAGCTACAAAACATAATTCACCCTTTAGACAAAAAATGTTTTAGTAAAGAGAGTCTTGTACTGCTTTTTAATAGGCCATAAAGAGAGCGGGTATTATTGAAAAATATGTGGTAAATCAGATTCAATCAAATAAATATTTGAGGATATAATCATGAGCATAGAAAGTGGTATTAAAGTGGAAAATAAATAGATCATTTAGTTACAGCGAGACATAATTATATTATAATATTGTATTTCCGTGAAGCCTAAATAAAACCATAACTAATGTTCGTTGTAGACCTTCCTTACTTTACATATCGCATCTTTAGAATTAAAGTGACCTCATTAAAAATTGCAATCTGTGGGGGTATCACTTAAGAGGGTATTTGGACTTGAAAAATCAAACTTCACGTAACGTGAGCGAAACCGCGGGCTAACGCTAGTTTATGTATATGTATTTAGTTTCTCGCTAGTGCTGTGGCCAAACCAGGTATAAAGTTACCGTGGCAGGAATGCGGAGTTAGCGCCATTTGTTTCCCTTTATTCTAGTACTTTGCGCCAACGGAACCAGGTAGATGCTTTTTATTTAGGAAAATGGAAGAGAGCATACTCGTACCTACACAGGAATGCTTTGTTGCCTTTGTGTTAAACATGACATTGGCTTGTATGGTTCTTTTTTTACATGACTAAGGCAAAGCCCCGGAGTTATGATTTTAGCAATCTATGTGTGTGTGTGCTGAGCAGAGTGCTCTAGCCTAACGCCATTGTAGAAAAATGACAGGAGCGCTCCTATCATTTTCATAGACTTCTGAGAGAACTCGCAAAATGCCATTGGTATTTTCTGCGATTTATCTAAGGCATTCGATTACGTTGATCATGAGACTCTTTTGATTAAATCGAGCCACTATGGTATAAATGATTCTGCACTTAGTCTCATTGCGTCCTATCTTAGTGACCGTGTTCAAAGAGTATGTGTTAATGAAGTAAAATCATCGGAATCCGTCTCAGTAATGGGTATACCCCAAGGCACTATTCTAGGCCCGTTCATGTTTTTTATTTACATAAATGATTTACCGCATGGTGTTTGAATTTCAAAGCCTTTCTTTAACTCCCTTAGGAGGTCAATTCTCAAAAATCCTTTCTCAGCAGATGCCTACGTCATAATAGTTGTCTGCATGCCAAATTTCAACTTGATCCATCCAGTAGTTTGAACTGTGCGTTGATAGATCAGTCAGTCAGTCACGTTTTCCACTTACATTTTTAGAAGATAAATCAGAATCCAGCCTCACTCTTCGCAACGGTTACAGTGCGAGTGAAAAACAGAAAGCTCGTCGCTTCAACCCTACTTGTCTTACCCATTCCTAACATAAGCTTTACACTTATTTGTGGAGAAATTCGTGTCAATTAATATGTTTTCTATATAAAAAAATGTTACTAGAAGTTATTATCCTGAGAAAATCCCTTGAAAGGGATCACGATCCTTAGCAATAAGGAATACGACGCAAAAAGGGAAACAGAGTGTGAGAGAGAGCGTAAGAGAGATATTCACAGTAGCAAAGATTCACGATCACCTTCGCATTTTCTCTCAAGTAATAAGTAATCCGCACCAGATTGGCACACCTGAAAGCCATTATTCAAGTGCAACGAATTAAATTTTATTATTGAAAGAATTTTCAAAGATGGTTATGAAAGTATAGGTATCTAATAAAATGCAAAAGCTTATCTTTTCTAAGTTTCCGTATTAAACCAAGGGACCCTCATCGTTTCATCTAGTCTATCTGTATTACACAGCCGTTTTATTCAGAAACTATTTAGAATATTAATTTATTATAATCTAATCGAGCTACAACAGATCCATTCGATTAGAACATCGTTATGTAGGTAGCTATTTTCAATCATTATAAAACTTTATGAAGTTTCTAAAACAGTTTTTCAAAAAAAAAAAAAAATTTCAATTAAAATCTGCACAATTTCAAAATGTACTAGCTTCTAACTCTATATTATTAATACTGAAGGTAGCGTTCTATCTCTATTATAAATGCTGAGTAGCCTTTAACCGTGGAATTTTGATATTTCGGCAGATTTTTAATAGAAAAACTGTTAGAACGCCCAATGTATTCCTCGGTTAAATGTCGCTCAACGTTAGTGAAATCGACATCTCGTCAATTAAGAAGATTTTTACAAGCCTGGTAGACCCAAAATGATCAGTTATTTTAAGAAATTTTTTTGTCCTATAAAATATTTCGAGTCTGCTTCTAAATAATTGAGTTAATCAATAAAAATATAACGGTAGATCTAAAACGACGCAAATGTTAATCCGCTAGTTAGGAAACCACGTAACACAATTATCGAGGGTTGCCCGAGGGATGTTTAACGTAATTGGTAAATAGGGGTTTTGGGAAATTCAAGGGAGACTCAAAAAGCATCAAAATTTTTTTTTTTTATTTACTTTTAATAGCCTTTTAACTACGACTAAAGTGAATTAGGTAGGTAGAGTTCGCCATTTTAAGATTGTGTCTCTAACTCTTGTTTAGTAGGAACGAATAAAATGTAGAGTGACGTGGGGTATCTGTACGCAGTTTTTGGTAAATCTCTTATAAAATGAAACAGTTTTATTATTTGTAACAAATCAGCCGTTATTCTCTTTAATTAGACATCCCTTTACAATAACGAAACATAAAATTTAAAGTCTTTTGATAATTGTAATAGTTATTGGATGTTTTAATCAACTCGGGAAATGCGGACACTTATCCACACCAGAGGGAAAGTATCCGCAAGCTTTCGGATAAGTGTACGAACGTAGGGTAAGTGTACGCTCTCAATGTATTATGCATAGATCATATTTAAATTCCCCTATTTCATAGCTTGTGCATGCCTTGTGTAACCAAGATTTACATATATTGCACTATATCTTGTCTTGGGTGGAGGGAATGCTCATTCCTCCCTTGGCACAAAGGACAGTAAAACCTGATTTTTCATTTACTTTTTTTGTAGTCTTCTTGTTTTATGTTAATGGGCTTATAATATAAGTCTTTGAAACAACAGTAGTTAATGGATTATGGAGCATGTTTGAAATGTAAACAAGACCGAAGGGAAAAGAACTACGTTCTTCTTGAAAATTCAGGAAGTTCATCTACTAAGTTTTGGAAGGGCCAATGCACTGACAAAAACTTAGATCCTAGTGGTTTAATTTCAAGCTGTAAGGTTTGTAACCAATAACTTCTTCAAAAGGATTTACTTTGATCAGGCAAGTGCGGACACTTTCCCGCGTATACTTTCCCCATTTAGGAAAAAAAAATTATATTTGTCAAAAATGTAAGTTTAGGTTGACTTAGATGAAATCACTGAATTATCATAAAATATTTATTAATTTTCCCTATTGACAAATACCGTATAGTTGTAGTTAGTTCAGCCGTGTCCTTACACCACGCTCATGTATTTCAATAAAAATAATAAGAAATCGACGCAAAAATGAAATGACTTTATAACTTTCCAGCACGCCACACGGCAGGTGCATGACGCGACCCCTTCACTTGCCTCTTAATTGCGAACTAAATTCACTATATTGCGATCAACCTATGACAACGAGTCTCGTGCAAACTTCACTGCGTATACTTACTCGCCGCGTACGGTTACCCCACGTTACTCTAAATCTGTAAGTAATCTGTTGGCAATAACATTGTTCCTAGGTAAGTCAGTGCTTTTAAGAAGAAATCGCAACAACAAGGCGTTGCTATTTTGCTATAATGGAAGGGCTGGTCCATACTCAGCTTCTCAGTATATAAGTCAATGACAGTTACCCAAAAATTCAGTAATTATGACAGAAAACATAAGCGATTATCTGAAAATTCTTTGCGTTCATTATTATTATTGAGTATGAATGCACAAGAAACCAGCCGTGAACGTGCATCTATTGAGACGATAAACTCAAACCCTAGAGAATATTATGTTCTGTTTACGCTAAATGAAACCCGAGGCTCTGATGTTTGCGATAATTATAGACCCGTAGCACTTTACATGCTCCTTGTAGCGTTAATTAAAGACCTATCAAGATAAGGTCACTCCCAGTAAAAACATTGCTAGAAATAAGGATACGCTATGTTCAATGGATTCGAAGAGGATAATAACAAGGCAAGAGCACTATCAAGTGAAGTTTGACTTCAAATGAAGGTTGTAAATTCAGCCTGTTACATCTATTATGTCGGGAACGCAGCGAATGAATTACCCTAGCAGATTACTTGTCGCAAACGGGGGCCCGTTTTGTGTCTTATACTACGAATTCTCAAACATTCTAATACCGCTTAAATTAAAACGTAAAACATGCATTTGCTAGAGAATGCATCCTTATTTATTTAGGGTTAGTAAAAGACTTGTATGTTGTGGCAAAACTTTTTGTATCTCTTCCTGTAGTTATATCTAAGCTCGTAGGCAGTTATGATCGACACGATACATTGTTATTGAACGAGCGAAGCGAGTTCTCTGAGTCAACTAGGGCGCTTGTCTGTACTGGACAAAGAAGTGTGTACGTAAAAATGTCTGTCAGAGCCCTATAACTTCTGAATTACTGAACGTAATTACTTCAAATTTAAATATAATATGTAAACTGATGGCCTTCAGCCGAACATTGTATAAAAAAATATAAAAAGCTTTATTTCAGGGGGGCTCTCATAGAAGCGTGTTTGAAGTAAAATCTTGTTTGTTGCGTTACATAGACTTGCGATATATCTTTTTAAAGACGACTTTGAACAGAGTACAAAAATATTTTTTTTTTAATTTTTCCCTTAAAATTGACGAAATGGGGGGCTTTCAAAGTGGAGATTTTAATTTGAGCCATATGTCAAGAATGACTAGATAGTAGACCTTGAAACTTAGTGGTAAATTCAGTTATATCCTGTACTTGAACAACAAATACTAAAATTAGATAAATATTATAAAGAAACGAAATTATTTAACTTTTAAGTGGAGATTTAATTTGAGCCTATGTCAAAAAGTATTGCATATCAGAAACTGAAACTTTGTTGAAAATTCAGTTATATCCTGTACTTGAACAACAAATACTAAAATTAGATAAATATTATAAAGAGACGAAATTATTTAATTTTAAATGCTAATAGCTTCACAATAATGCTAATAGATGGCGCTGTGTCAGTAAAACAGATTTATGTCAACTATTTTTTTTTTTATTGCGGCTAATGTTAAAAGTTAATTATTACAATATATAATTAAAACTTTTGGGAATTATGGGATATCGCGAGGTCTCAGTTCGGGGCGAACCACTAGTTAAATTCAGGGTAACATGGACAAAGCCATGTTTTACTGAAAAAAAAAAAAAAAAGCTTTGTCCAGTGTCCATGCCGTAGTTGGTTTTGAATTTTTTCCAGCTTTTCTTTAGACCCGGGGCAGATCTTTTTCATTTTTGCCGTACTGCGTACGTACTGACTGAAAAATAATCAGTATGCTTTCTCTCTACTCACAGATTATATCTCTACTCCTACATATTGTTCTAGAAAATTCAATTACTTTTAGCTACCGTTAACTAACTAACAATATACGATATATATATACGAGTATGTTGAGTAGGTACGTACATTATTGGATGAGAGAACAACTTTATTGTTTTAGAGACGCCCATTTTTGCATTGAAGTTTGTAATAGAGGACATGATTATAATGACTAACTATGCGTCAAGAATTTTTATTTGCATACAAAATCAAAACGGCGATATTGATTTATTATTTTGGCTTGTTCCTATATGTTCGTTCTAAAATTCTAAAATTACACTCATCTTTCATTGTTTTGTCAGAATGCCAACTGTGGGTAGGCACAACTAAAAGAACATTTAACATTTTAGTGCGAGCTTTTACAATTGAGCGCATAAGTAATGCGATGCGATAAGCCAGCTTGCTGGAGACTAGAATGCGTTGAATTCTTGTGTATTGCCCTATGTGTCTCAATTCCAGGCCAACGCTGGGTTACTGTAGAATTCTATAATAGAACATTATTTTCACTTAAGTACTTTAAAACTGTTTACCATTTAAATAGGTAGTAGTCTAGTAGGTAGTGTGATATCTGGTTCTTATTATAGAAAAAGATCTTGTCAGTTCAAAATTATTACAATTTTATTTATATGTTTGAAGTATCTAATTACGTCTTATAGTTACAACAGTTTTAAGTAAGTGAGCACAACCTTAGAAGCGCAGAATAAGTTAAGTAACAAATTCCCTACTTACAAGTAGCGACAACCGATAAAACTTGCGGCGTCGTTTTATTCAGACGAGTTTTTGTTAACGTAATTTATTTATGACAGAAGTTTTTAATCATTTTGAAAAGAAAAGCCACACTAAGGCCACGAAGAAAGGAAGCAACTAGATGTCGAACTTAAAGGCGCTTATATCGACTCTGATGTCGTTACACAACGCAATATAGTAAAGGCAGGGAAATAAAAGGAAGACTTGAGTACGAGGACACTGAAACGTGGACACTGGAGGGGCCTGATCCAAAAAAAACTCGCTCAGCTCTCCATCGAGATTTGAAAGGGCTATGTTAGGTGTTTCCCTGAAGTATAAGTATTAGTAAGAATCAGAATGAGGAGTGCCACATAGTGGCGGATTTACAAATATAAGATTCTCATCTCTCATCATTCGCATATATGAGATGAGATCTATGCCGGTAGCGAGCTTTCGATGGGTCGAGATGATAATGATTAAAAGTTATAAAAAAAAGTTAACGAAACTCGTTTTATCATGTTCAAGTTGGTACTTTCTTGGACGAGTTTTTTATTTATTGCACTTGTACTACACAAAGTTTGAGGACCTTCGTAAAAGCCGTTTTGTTTCAGTAACTTTGGGAAAGTTAGAGCGAGTTAGTACAATAATGTAATACATTTAAATACGGGCAGTATTTAAATGTTTATTACATTAATCTATTCCAACTTTTCCAACTTTTGATAATATCTTTATGAGTACATGTATTATTATGCAAAGTATTTCCGTTCCTGCTCATAAAATGTAGATACATTTTGCTTTTCTTTGCTCAAACGGATTTATGAGGAGTAAAAAGTTATTGTATGATAATTTTTTTCCTCAAAAAAGTTTAAATTGTCGGAAATTATAATAATTTTCGAAGTTTTTCGACGGCAGAAAATAATTTACCGTACCTACTGTAAATGATCCTGATTTATTTTAACTATACTTACCTAACAATATTATTAGGTTCTCTCAATGGTTCCCTTCACAGATACATATACTATATCATAGGATTCCTCGTGATATTTTCCTCCCTTTAAAGCAAGCGATATTTAATTGTTTATAATATAAACGTAAAAATTGTTTTTACAAAACCGACTTCAAACGCCACTACAAAGATATTAATTGTGCCTGAATAATTCGTGAACGTGAAAACTAACTCATTTCCTTTGTAAAATATTTATTCCATCGTTATATGTATGAACTAAGGATACATCTATTACTCTGTCTACGGGATACATCTTGTTAAATTGTCAAAACTATCAATATCTTTTTCAAACTAGGTGATATATAATATTTAGTTTTCTTTAAAATAACAAATTTTAGTAAAAAGTATTTTCTTATTACATATATAAATTTCATATTTCAGTATTGAAATTGAACAGTGCCTATAAAATTTGAAGAGTTCCCTCGATTTCTTCAGAATCCCATCACCAGATCTGATGACTATGAGACCACCTGTGAAGTATACCCTTTCAAACAAAAAAATAATTTTCCAAATCGGTCCAAGTGTCTTCGAGTAATCGGGGAAAAAAATCATAAAAAAGACGTGTAGCACTCGGGGACTGCCGCGGTAAAGCTATTGCATAGCATTTTTTGTCAACGCCATCTAGCGGCTCACCGTAGAGGAGTCCCGTGTCAGGTTATTTTCGTTACGGAATTTCTGGATTCGGTCTCCACGCTGGCCCGCGATAGAAGCTATGCAATAGCTTAAAAATAATAATAAAAGAAACTGACGAACTGAAAACCTCCTCATTTTTTGAAATCGGTTAAAAAGGCACATATTTTTGAAAATTCCTCGATGCCTATCGAGCCCTAATAAGCTGAAACCACAGTAACACTGCTAATCACCGCTCACATAAACTCACATACTCAAGTGACAAGCACCGGACAATGATTCTGAAGGTAAGTACTAAGTACTTACCTCTTAGAAGCTTCTAAGTCTTTTAATGAAGGCAGCCCTTATTTCGCGGTCTATGGACCCTTTATAATTGCGGACAGATTGTTGTTCAGGGAGTCATGAAAATCATTGAACAGTATGTCTCCTTATAAAGGGTGTTCTTAGTTATTATTTGTTGTGGTTAATTAATATTTCTCCCATTGTGACTACACGTATACCGTAAGTACTTATGTCGTTAAATTAAATGTTCACGGTATATTAATTGTTTCTAGGTATGTCTATCTACATAGAGATATTATCATGTGTTTAATTTAAAATAAATTTTCGCCAAGTAATATTACCTACCGAGTAATACTGATCGTATGTTTATAGACGAATGCCCATTTTCACCAACCATATCTAAACCATCTCCTAAGTATGTACTTTACGTAAGTAGACCCTTATCCATATGTGGATGTTTCCTAAAGATACGTGAAAACGAAATTGACACAAAGCGTTACTTAGCTTAGGTAGTCCTTAAAATAGAACGTTGATGAAAACGGGCATAAAGCTCGCGAAATCGTATTTGTCGTGCGTGTTTTACATTTTTTCGAGGCATAAAGATTTGTTCAGCCTATTTGCTTCTCGATAAGCCAGCGATAAACTATGTATAAGCGAGCTTATATAAGCTTTTTCTATTGTGTGAAAATCTGTTTACTTTTTCACGAGGCTTCAGAGAAACTGTTTTTCATTAGATTTTATAAGTTGTACTTGCTCTTGACGACGAATATGTGCTAAAGATTTTAGACCTGATTCGTGGTTTTATGACATAATTGTGATAAAACTACACGAGTACATACCACCATAATTGTATTAGTTGGAATTGTAGATATTTCTATGTCGAATATTTTTTTTTATATATGAATAGCGGGCAAACGAGCTGGCGGGTCACCTGATATAAAGTGATTACCGCCGCCCATGAACACTTGTAGTACCAGAGGCACCACCTATGCGTTGCCGGCTTTTCAGAAACTTATTGGTTCGCCCCTTGAATAAGCCCATATTGTAATTAAGTGGGAACTCTGTCGAAGAGAGATGATTCCACAATTTCCACAATCTGCTGTCACAATTTGAGGATGTGCTATAAACATAGCATAAGCCGCTTCCATTAGCATTTTTATTTTAACTGTGTGCCATTTTTTTACCGGACTACTTCATTTATAACCTTGGTGTTTAGATAGATAGATAAAAACTTTATTGCACACAAGAAAGAAACAAAAATTAATAAAACTTAAAACTACGCATGCAAAGGCGGCCTTATTGCTACAAAGCAATCTCTACCAGGCAACCATTGGTGATAGGAGTGAAATGATATGTGAGGGTAGTATGGTGCAACATAAAGGTATATTATCTAAGCAATATACATATTTACACTACATAACAAATACTATAATATCTATTTAGGTATAGTTTAGGTATAGTTATCATTTCGTATTTTTTCGCTGTTGGTTTGCATTTTGCTTCTATTTTTATTTTAATCCACGGAAAAACTCCATTTCATTATAAAATGAAATTAAGTTGCTCTATTTGAATTGTTCAAGTATACCATGGGGCTCAACAATTACAATCAAAGCTTGCGCAATTACCTCAGAGTACATCCCTGCATAGTGTTTAATGGTGTGTATTAAAAGCTTTAAACTGCAAAAATGCTTCGCTTTATTTCCGTTTTCCAAAATAAGTAAGTACCTGTTTAACTTGAGGGTTAAGATTTTCACTGTTTTAAGCTCTTAATTTCGCTCTTTAAAAATAATTATTAGAACTTTCCTGTTGCTTTCGTAATAAAGTACTTACAAAATAATTGCCAAACTGCCGCTGTCGATTCATATAACTTATTATATACTTTACTTACACATTTTACATGCATAGTAAGAATTAATTATTTAGAAGATTTACTTTAGGTATGATATTCCGTGGTAAATTGTAATCTTAACTTTATGTAGGTACTCTTACGAACATGATTATTGAATAACAGTTTTTTGGGGAAGGTTTCTATATAAAATCGAATTTTATTAAAATGGGCTTTTGTAGATTAGGTAAAATTCTTAACTGAAATTCTTAGCTGACTTCATTCAATTAAAACGTAGGGGAAAAAAATGTTAATTTCTTCAGTTGACTAATAATATTTTGAAGACGCGCAAATTAGGCATTTTTATTGAGGAGGCTTCGATTAAAGGTCAACCAATTAGTATTACAGATTCTCTAATGATTTGTTCTATCTAATCACCATGTAGAGCTAATAAAAACTCTAAAGCAGTTAATAATCTTATAAAACTTCCTTTGCTTTTTAACCGACTTCCAAAAAGGAGGAGGTTATCAATTCGGCCGGTATCTTTTTTTTTTTTTTTTTTTTTTTCTATGTATGCCCGCCGATTACTCCGAGGTTTCTGGACCGATTCACGAGATTTTTTTTTTAATCGACAGAGTAAGCTCGCGAAATGGTCCCATAAAAATCTTTACCTTCAACTCCTCAAGCCTGATGCTGCAGGGGTATTTCCCTCCTAAATTATGGGATCTTAGGAACCGTCGTTTACGAATTGGTATGCTTAGCCTAAGCATATACTAGATCATAGATCTCCAGGTCCTACTCCTCAATCCTGATGCTGTAGGGTACTGCCCACTTAAATTATAGGGATTTAGGAATTGCTAATCATGAATTGTTATTGTATGTAATAAGCATATACTACACCATCGAGGTCTAGGTTCTAGCTCCTGAATCCTGATGCTGCAGGGTACTGCCCACTTAAACTATGAGGATTTAGGAACTTTCGCTTGCGAATTGATATTGTTAGTATCAAGCATATTCTACATCGTGAAACTCAAGGTCCTAGCTCTTCAATACTGATGCTGCAGGGGTACTGCCTACCTAAACTATGAGGCTTTTGGAGCTGTCGTTTACGAATTGATATTGTTGGTACCGAGCATATACTTCATCATAATGCTCAAGGTTCTAGCTCTTCAATCCTGATGCTGCAGAGTTGGAGGAATTACGAACTGACGCTTTCGAAATAATATTGTTGGTACCAAACATGGACTACATCATGGAGCTCCTAGTCCTAGCTCTTGTGTATTGTTAATAAGTACTGTAGGTACCAAGTGTAGAACTACATTAGTGCCGTAGCGTTGGAGGAAGGGGAGAAAGAGAGCAGGAACAAGCTACACTAAAAAGCTTAAAATAAAAATTCTTTTCAAAAAACCGACTTCAAACGCCACTACAAAGTATAAAAATAATTTTATTTTGTACACGTTTGTTGAAGTCGGGCGGGCTTAACTAGAAACGATGAAATCGATTTGCGACGCTTACCTTATGGTGACATATAAGAGACACGTTTATTGAAATCGGGCGAGCATCGCGTATCGGTTTCATCGTTTCTATTTAAGCCCGCCCGACTTCAACAAACGTGTACAAAATAAAATTATTTTTATACTTTGTAGTGGCGTTTGAAGTCGGTTTTTTGAAAAGAATTTTTATGTTATCACGCTTTTATAAACTGCAGAACCAATTTCGATAAAATGTGGCAAGGATTTCATCCTGAGAAAGGACCGGGAAATTAGAGTTCCCACGAGATTTAAAATAATCTAAATCATTGCGGACGAAATCACTGGCTCTTACTAGTATATTATATTTTTATTTTCTAAAATATTTATGTAAATGAAGATAATCCGAAAAACGGTAATTTATGCATTTGAATATTAATGATACTGCCAGTACCGAATCAAGTTAAAACTTTTATTGAAGAATTTTCTCAGTCCCAAAACGATCTGAATCGTTCCATGAATTTGTTATTCGATAAAAAATTGCAGGGATCTATTTTTTCTAGAAATTTCCAAGCTCGCAGAAGTTTTGCTTCATCCTTCATAATTCATTTACTTCGTTTGCTTTACTTGTTCATTTGTAACTCTCAGGTATTGTTTTTTGATTGTTTTAACAAAAGAAGATTTATTTTCTAATTGATAGTAAATCCGTAGGAGAGAAGAATACAGTAAAATAGAAATGATATACTTACTCAATGATGAAGCTAAAATATTTACTACTAGCTGATGCCCGCGACTTCGTTCGCGTGGATTAAGGTTTTATAATTCCCGCGGGAACTCTCTTATTTTTCGGGATAAAAAGTAGCTTATATGTTATTTCAGACTGTAATCTATTTCTGTGCCAAATCGGTTCAGTCGTTGAGGCGTGATTGAGTGACAAATCCATCCATCCATCTGTACATCCAAACGTTCGTACTTATTTATAATATTAGTAGGATTAGTAGAATGATTATTTATTTCTTCATCAAGAAATACAATTTTACTATAAATATGAAATAGAAACCCAACCTTTAAATGAGTTTCATTCGATTGTTCTCCTAATTCATTATTTGTTTCTTCCACAGTTCACTGATTTTGTACAATATGCGAAATCGTAAATTAAATTCTCAGCACGGCTTAAGTATATCTTACTAATTATATTTGTAAGGTTACCATTATCTTTTAGAAGGTGGAATTAAGTAGCTAACAATAATTTCAATTTATGTTAGCGTACGGCTTGTGATATTTTAATTCACCTTATTTGTTGTTATTGATGTATAAATGTACAGTAATAAAGCCAATTTCTGTCTCAATTATAAAATATTATATTCAAATTAAATTATTTATTAACGATTAGATTCGATTCGAAGTATTCTTTTAAACGTCTTGAGGCGGTTCTCATTTCAGTCTGTTTATTTTTTTATTAAATAGTAGATCAATATTTTAGTGAGTCTTTATAAAAAGTATATATTATGTATAATAACTGTTTTTATTTTTTTACATAATATATTATTATAACAAACGTATATCGTAGAGCTTTCTTCAAAAAAATCACGTGGGATTGGACAAAGTGCGTGCAATTTTATTTATGAGAAGGTCTTATTAAGTGGATGACAACCTTATTCCGGCATAAAGGACCCTTCGTCCCTCGCATAATTGTAAGTGTTTAAGATTTATAAAACCTTTTTCGGCTTGCGGTATTGCTGGCACACTACGCAGAACACATCACACTTGTCATTACAAAAATATTAAAACAAAAGATAATATGTAATATATTGCGGTCGGGGGCGGTTCAAAAAGAAAAGTGGAAAAAGTGTGTTGTGGTGGTGTGCAGCTGTGTGGCATACGCGGTACCGGCGGTATAGCGGCAGCGGGAACCACGGGGGTGAGTTTAGGATATAAAATATATATTTAGTTTATTATATAGCAGAGGTACCCACGGAACCATATTCGCGCAGCGGCAGACGGCAGGCCAGCAAATGCGGCAATTTTAATTAAAAAAACATTGGTCCTTCGAGCTGCGGTTTCTGCTGCCTGTGGTTGTGTTGGTATGGTTCCAACAGAGTAACTCAGGGCGGTTCTTGGTCAGGGTTCCTTGCAGCGGGTAAGGGATCTCTGATACAAGAAGCTATTGCGGGGTAATATTAACTATACTATAAAACTCACTCGTTATAAAATATATGGTAGGGATACACATATAGTATATTAGCGGTTATTATATTTATTAATACATTATACAACAAGCATCATACACAACAGCTACAAAGTGTTAGCAATATTGCGGGCGGACTTAGTCATATCTTGGTCATATTAATAAGGCATATTATTATTTTAGTATTTAGGAATTGGGAAGTTTATTCAGAATTCATTTCGTTTTTGTTTTCGGGATTTGTGTTTGACATTTGGCACATTCTATTTTATTTCAGCGGTTTGACATACTTAATTTTATTTTGTTTTTTGAATTTGACTTCGAACAGAATTCGAATGCGGATGTTTTGCTTTTTGAAATATAATTAAGGCGTCAACACACTACGATATTTTGCGGGTTATTTTTTTTTATTGAAATATAATTAAGGCGGCAACACACTACGATATTTTGCGGTTTATTTTTTATTTTAAGTTACGGTTTGTAGTAGGCTAAAATGGCTCCTAAAAGTACTCAAGCAAGCCGTATGGTTAAAATGCGGTACGAAGTTGCGTTAATTAATTTAGATATGATTTATGATATATCTCAAAAGGCGGAATATGATGAGAATCAAAGAAATGAATTCAAGGTTAGATATTCCGATCTGGAGAATGTTTACAATGAATTCACCTCTTGCTTTTTAGAGATGCAGGCAGGGTTGGATGAGGACAACGCTTCAGTTGTGGCGGAGAATACTGAGAAATATAAGGCATATAACATAAAATATTACGATATCAAGCGGAAATATTTAGAACTTTTTCCAGATAGCGGTAGGCGGTCTCCAGACGAATTTGAGTCTGTGGGAGCGGGAAGTTGTGAAAGCAAACGCAAGCGTGCTTTTTTACCAAAAGTGCAATTGCCCAAATTTTCCGGGAAAATCGAAGAGTTTCCGTCATTTTTTGATTTATTTGATTCTTTGGTGGGGAAGGATACATCTCTGTCTAACACAGAGAAATTATATTATTTATTAGGTTCGTTAAGCGGAGAACCTAAAAGTTTAGTTCAGCATTTATCAGTTATAGGGGATAATTACTCAATTGCACTTGATTTATTGAAAGCGCGGTATAAAAACAAGAGACTTTTAGCGGATAGAATTTTACATAATTTATTAGGAATGTCTCATGTCAATAGGAATTTAAAAACTTTAAAAGATTTTTTAAACACGCTTCTGGAAAATACAAAGGCACTGGAGAAGTTAGAATTCCCAGTGACCCAGTGGTCATACTTATTATTTTTTATAAATTTTCAAAAATTAGATGGACATTTAAAGAAATTGTTTGAAGAGCGGCATATAGGCAAAGAGCTTCCGGATTTCCAAGATTTAATAAAATTTTTAGAAAATGAGGTTAGGATTTTGGAGTCCAGTGGAGATGGTTCTAGCGGTCGACAGAATGTTCCTTCGGCTAGGGTTCATGTGGTGGCTCAGGGGGATAATAAGTTTGAGTGTAAATGCTGTAAGAAAGGAAATCATACTTTGGCTAAGTGTGAGAAGTTTATTTCCATGAATCCTCGGGCGCGAAAAGAATTTGTCCAAGAGAACTATTTATGCTTTCGATGTCTTAATCATCATAATATTGCTCAATGTATGCTTTCTTGGAGCTGTTTTAAATGTAAATCTATGAAGCATCATTTTTTGCTGCATTTTGATACACCTCGACAGTCTATGCATACTGTTCCGAGAGGTAGAGACGGGGACAGAGGTATCGCTTCTGGATCGGGTATACCCAATACAGACAGAAGGGCCTCACAAAATGTGGTTGCAAATACCACTAATGCGGCGGGAGATGGCACAAATAGTACTAATACAGCAGGGGGCGGAATTAGTGGAACAACTCTGACTTCATATGTACAGGGATCTAAGTTTTATCAAAGGGCGGTTTTGTTATCAACAGCTATAGTACGGGTGTTGGATAACTGGGGTCAATTTAGGGAAGCCCGTGTACTGTTAGATGGTGGCAGTCAAACATCGTTTATATCTGAGGAATGCGCTAGGCGTTTAGGACTACGTAGATTTCGCTCAGATATAATAACGTTTACGGGGCTAAGCGGATCACAAGTAAGCGGATGTAACGGTGGGGTATATTTGACTGTTGCGCCTAGGTTTATGGAGAATCCTAGGCTAGTATTAACTGCAACGGTTTTAAATAAAATTACGCACAACTTGCCTAATGTTAGTTTGCCGGAAAACTTAGCGGATTATTTTGGCCATCTGAATCTGGCGGATGATTTATTTTATGTAAGTAGACCTGTAGACATTTTGATTGGAGCAGATGTGTTAGGAGATATAATGTTGAATGGGGTAGTTAAAGTTAGTGAAAATTTGCCTACTGCGGTCAACACGATCTTTGGGCATGTTTTAGTAGGTCCGGTAAATTTTGCGTACGAGGCGGGTTGTTGTTCACAAACGTTTTTTAGTAAAGCAACTTCTACGGACGAAATTTTAGAAAAATTTTGGGAATTAGAAGATATCCCAGATGAAATTATTGCGGACCCAAAAAGTTTACAATGTGAAACGTTGTATAAGGACACTTATCAACGTGATGAGACCGGTAGGTTTATTGTGCGGTTACCATTTTTACTAGATAAGCCAGAGCTGGGGAATTCAGTACCCCTGGCAAAAAAGCGTTTTTATGCAATGGAAAGGCGGCTAATGTCAAATGATGTATTGCGGGAGAAATATATTAAATTTATGCAAGATTACGCAGATATGGGGCATATGTCTATCTGTGACAAAAACCCGGAGGACTATGCACCTGATTGCTATTTTATACCACATCATGGTATCTTTAAAGCTAATTCTGATAAAATTAGAGTTGTCTTTGATGCGAGCGCTTCTACAGATAATGGATTATCAATTAATGATGTTTTACATGCGGGACCAAAATTGCAACTAGATGTAATGGAAATAATATGTCGGTTTCGGTGGTTTAAATATGTATTTACCACTGACATCAAGATGATGTTCAGACAAATCATGATACACGAAGATGATCGAAAATATCAATTGATATTTTGGCGGGAGTCGGTTGATAAACCTCTACAAATATATAAATTAAATACGGTTACATATGGGATGAAATCTAGCCCTTACCTGGCTATTCGGACACTTAGGCAGCTAGCAGAGGAAAATATGTCGCGGTATCCAGCGGCTGCTGAGATTTTGAAAAAATCTGTGTACATGGACGACATGCTTGGCGGAGCGGATTCTTTTGAGGATATTAAAAGTTTAAAAGCTGACCTAACCGAGGTGCTTCTTTCTGGCGGATTTGAATTGAGTAAATGGGTTTCCAATAATACACGATTGTTAGAAGATTTACCGTTCGAAAATTTGGAAAAGCCAAGAGTGTTTGAGGATGCGGATGATATTGAATTTTTTAAAATATTGGGAATTGAATGGGACCCAACCAGTGATTCATTTTCATATCACACGAATTTGAAGGAGGAAAATCAGAATACAAAGCGGAACATGTTGTCTTCATTGGCAAGAACATTCGATCCATTGGGTTGGGTATCGCCTGTGATTTTTCAGGGGAAATTATTAATGCAAAAGCTTTGGAGATTAAAGATTTCTTGGGATGAAGATTTACCCGCGGATGTTATTGCGGAATGGAAAAGCATTATTCAAGATTTGCGGAATATTAATAAGATCAAGATAGAACGGTTTGTTTTTGATCATATAAACAAACATTGCTCGGTACATGGCTTCTCGGATGCTTCAGAGGCTGGATATGGTGCGGTAGTGTATTTAAGAACAGAAGGTCAAGAGCCTTGCAAGGTTTCGTTGATGATGTCAAAATCACGAGTGGCTCCTGCACGGTCGAAGCTTACAATTCCTAAGTTGGAATTGCAAGGAGCAGCTCTTTTAGTTCGTCTTATAAAATACGTATGTAACGCAATTAAGGAGAAAGTTTATATTGAAAGCATTGTTTGTTGGTCAGATAGCACTATTGTATTGTCGTGGTTACAGATACCGGCACACGAATTACAGGTTTTTGAAGGAAATCGAGTATCGGCTATTATGAACTGCGGATTGGATATAACATGGCGGCATATACCATCGGAATATAATCCAGCAGATATTGTGAGTCGGGGCTGTAGGGCATCGGAATTATTAAATCATAAGCTGTGGTGGGGTCCACAATGGCTGTTGAGTGAAGAATCATGGCCAGAAAATATTATGGATAGAGTTAAAAATATCCCTGGCATCCGGAAAAAGGTAGCAGCCGCTCATTTAGGTACTGCGGAGGATGATCTATTTACGCGGTTTAGTTCTCTGTCTAAGCTACAGGCCGTAGCAGCTTATTGTTTGCGGTTTGTTCAAAATTCAAAAAATGATGGGGAAAAACTAGTGGGGCCCTTATCGGTAAATGAACGCAATGCTGCTATGGAGCAACTTGTGCGTATGGTACAAACAGTGGAATTTGCTGCAGATATTGAATTATTGAAACGGAATAAACCAATTACCACGCGGTTAAGGCGTCTTTTACCCTTTATTGATTCTAAAGGGTTATTGCGGGTTGGGGGACGTCTTAAAAATTCGAATTTGGATTTTGGCGAAAAGCATCCTTTGATTTTGCCAAAAAACCATAATCTAACATATTTGGTTATTGACCAGGCTCATAAAATATATTGTCATGTCGGTCCCACTGCTTTACAAGCTATACTACAGAAACAATTTTGGATCATATCAGCTCGACAAGTAATACGTAGTCGCGTTTTTAAATGTATTGCTTGCTTTAAAACAAAAGCAAGCTCTTCGGAACCAATTATGGCAGATTTACCTAGCGATAGGGTAAAGGCAACAGGGGTGTTTCACTCAGTGCAAACGGACTATGCGGGGCCGTTTGCTATCAAATCGTCTCGATTGCGGAATGCTAAAATTTTAAAGGCATATCTTTGTGTTTTTATTTGTTCCGCTTCAAAGGCAGTGCATTTAGAAGTGGTTAGTGATCTGACGACAGAAGCTTTTCTTGCGGCCCTGTCCAGGTTCACGTCACGGCGCGGTTTGCCAGCTATCATACGGTCTGATTGCGGCACAAATTATATCAGGACTAGTAGACATTTAAATGAGGTTCAAAAGTTTCTTGCTAGGCAGGAAATACAGGAACAGGTTATTAATAATGCATCTAAGAAAGGAATAGATTGGCGTTTCAATGCGCCTTCTGCTCCTCATTTTGGCGGATTATTTGAAGCGGCGGTGAAGTCAGCTAAGGCTTTGCTTCAGCGAGTTATAGGTGAGCAAGTGTTAACGTTTGAGGAGTTAACAACTGTTTTAACTAGAATAGAAGCGGTATTAAATTCAAGACCTTTGTGTCCATTGTCGGATGATCCTCAAAACTTTGAGGTTTTAACACCAGGCCATTTTTTGATTGGTCGATCATTACTAAGCGTTCCAGAATATAACTTAGAAGATGCTTCTAAGTCGCAGTTGAAACGGTTTAAACTGGTACAGGCTCTGGCACAAAGATTTTGGAGGATATGGAGGGAGCAATATCTACATACCTTACAATGTCGATACAAATGGAATGTTTCAACTGACGCACCTAAGACGGGTGAGTTGGTCCTGATAAAAGACGACAATTTGCCGTCATTAAAATGGAAATTAGGCAGAATTGTAGAATTGTTACCTGGTAAAGATGGCGTAGTTAGGGTAGTAAAACTTAAAACTGCCTCAGGAATTTTAACTAGACCAGTTGTTAAAATATGTAAGTTACCTATTTCTCAAGAGGATTAGTTTTAATGTTTTTTCTTAAGTTTTAGTAAGTAAGTTTAGTTCTTATTATTTTTAAAAGTTAGGTAGTTTAGTTTAAGTTGTATAAAGCAAAGCATGCGGATTTGCGGAATAATTTTAAATTGCGGATTTTTATTACACAGCGGATTATAGTATTATTATTTTATATTGCGGATTATGATAACATTGTTGATTGTGTATCATTGGTAGATTATTATGTAAATGCGGTAGATAAAGGCTTTAGCCTTTCTCGGGCGGGAGTATGTTTAAGATTTATAAAACCTTTTTCGGCTTGCGGTATTGCTGGCACACTACGCAGAACACATCACACTTGTCATTACAAAAATATTAAAACAAAAGATAATATGTAATATATTGCGGTCGGGGGCGGTTCAAAAAGAAAAGTGGAAAAAGTGTGTTGTGGTGGTGTGCAGCTGTGTGGCATACGCGGTACCGGCGGTATAGCGGCAGCGGGAACCACGGGGGTGAGTTTAGGATATAAAATATATATTTAGTTTATTATATAGCAGAGGTACCCACGGAACCATATTCGCGCAGCGGCAGACGGCAGGCCAGCAAATGCGGCAATTTTAATTAAAAAAACAGTAAGGTTAATATCACGATTAGCCAGTAACCTGAGCTATTGCAAGCACCTGGGCGCTTTTATTATGAGAATCCAGAAGTTCTCATTTTAATCTATACGGTTAATCTCAAATTTATGCGCCATTCTATTCAAATGCCAGGTTTGGCACAGCGCAGAAATAATAGAGCCCGTCGTTAACGATGTTACCACGATATGTATGCAATGTTATTTGAATAACATTATAGGCGTTATTACCAGATGATATTAATTTAAAAATTAGTTCGTGTTGTTTATTGGCCACTATTTGATGCCCGCGACTTCGTTCGCGTGGATCACGCACGTAGATCCATGCTATAAATAGTTATGTGTTATTTCAGACTATAATCTATTTCTGTGCCAAAGGACAATGGGTAAAAACGTCTCCACCCACCAACAGATTTGAAACAAGTGCCATCGGAAGCCTCTACTAGAATGGATTTTTTTTTACTATGGGGCCACATTCCAAATATATGGGGTTTCGGATTTATAATATATTTTAAAATGTTTTTATTCGATTTTTCATTCGATTTTTTAGTAGATTTTTTACATATACAATTACAGCAGTAAAATTGAACAAAATACGGAAAAAAATAGTGTCAACATAATAAGATAATCCTTATTTTATCAGGAACTGTAAAAACTTAGATATTTCAAACATCACGCATAGTTACGTCGTCAGTCCTCGGGGAGGTGAAGGCTGGGAAGGGAAATATGTATATTTTTACGAAGGATATGATTTTCATTTCAAAATATACACATTATTATCCAACAAATTTTATTTCTTACACAAAATAAGCATTTGTTCACAAAAAACATGATTTTTATTTGAATATAAATACATTTTTGTATACAAAAGGTTTTTTTTTTTATTATAAATAAACCCCATTGATTTTGAAACTAAAACAGGTATTTTTTCTTTTGTTGGGTCCTAGTAAATTTATTGAGACGCATCCCATGACTGTTGGAGGGTAAGGACGGGGTCCATACAAAATCCCCCATTGTCCTTTCAGTTAAATCGGTTCAGTCGTTGCGGCGTTTAATTGCTTAAACGCAAATAGCTCCGAAAAGTCAGAGTTGTATGTCCGGGATCGAACCTGCGAGCCCCCGAAGACCATAGTCATAACCACTAGGCTATGAGTGATCTGACTACCTAGTATAATTTAATAGATTTTATTTTATATTGAAATTGTTCTAAATTCAATCGGCAAACCGTAAAATTGTACAAGTGAACAGCGCACCGCTGAACGTAATTGGATTCCAATCACCGATAGGTACTACCTCATACCGCTCATACGAACAGTAACTTTATAAGCTTGATAAAATTCAAATTCAATATAGTCCCGATTGTTTAAAACAATTATAATTTTCATTAAAGGAAACTTCCGAGCAAATTCAAATAAAGAATAGAATAGGAAGGATTTATTTGCTCGACCCCTGTATAAAGAGGAATGAAACAAAAAAAGAACAATTATTCAAATAAGCTAAATAATTCAAGCTGTTTTTGTGTTTTAGTCAGACTAACGAACAGCAATTCAGTTTTATATAAATAGAATATATTAGATAATAATTTAAGGACAGATACCTACCTACCTATCTCAGGTATCGAAAATATGTCTTGAAGTTACTTTAAAATGATCAGAAATTAAAGAACGACAAGCCGACTACGGTTAGTCGACGCTCCGAATATTTTTTTGCAAAAGACTCATTCAACAATCATAAAACAATAACAACTGGGGTGAACCCATCCCGATATTTTTTATAAAAGTTCATTCTTCCGATGTTTTAAATTCTACGGTCAAGTATTTGCGGATTACCAATGGGGTCCGGTGGAAAGCCGCAATACTCGAAAATCCTGGTATGAATAATTAAAATCACCCTCGCCTCAAATAGTTAGCTGCGAAATATTGGCAGGACAATTTTAATAAGTAGAGAGGTATTAATAATACGTAGTGTTGTCCAAATGCAAGACTAAGACGAGACTTAGTCAGTTTGGTCTTGGTCTTGCGACAACACACCCGGTCTTGGTCTCGGTCTTGGTCTTGCGTATTCAGTCACGGTCTTGGTCAAGGAATAAACCAAGTTATGCGTTGTCGGGAACCCACTTATTCTACGGTACGGTAAGGTAGGTACTTTCTTATATTGAAAAAATGGTTTTAATCGTAGGCACGAAAAAGACACGAGTACACGAATATTAAATATTATTATGACTGTTTGTCATGTCCAAAGTCCAAAGCTTGTCCAAAGTGATGGAATTTACATAAACTGTGGAAATTTCATGACATCGGAGGCTCTCAGTAAAAGTTTCTGGGCTTAGTGCGTCGCAAGAAACCACTTATATTTACATTTTAAGTAGTTCTTTCAACTCACGAGGGCGCGTGGCTCATGGTTGTGTGCGTATCGTATCTGTATAAGTGTGAGCGAGAGCTTGCTCGCGCCTGGCCGCTCCCACCTAGGCTCCAGACAGGCACGCACACTTACACAATGTGCACGTACACGACGTTACCACAAGTAAAGCTCACGCGTCCTCGTGAATTGCAAGAACTTATACCTGTTACCCTTATTAATTGTAGTGCCACTAAAAATCATGAATTACGATGTTCCAGCTGGTTATAGAACTTTAAAAAGACAAATAGCTAATTCTATTGATATCATAAATTATCATCCAAGTATTTACGGCACCCGGGGATTAAGGGCCGAAGGAAAACCGGAATGTCTCGAAATCCTGAGGTGAATAATTAAGACCTACGGCGCTTTGGATAAATAACTACTCGGCTTTAAGATTATTTTGTTTATAGACAAACTTTAAAAAATAATAATTCAAAAGGTATTTAAAGAATAAATTCTAAAAACATATGATATTGTGAATCTACACTGCGAAGTTACATGAAGCGTTTGGAGTGCGTCCAGTGCGTATAGCGTGGTACGCATTTTCACAATGACGGTCTGGTGGGAGGCTTTGGCCGTGGCTAGTTACCACCCTACAGTCAAAGACGTGCCGCCAAGCGATTTAGCGTTCCGGCACGATGGCGTGTAGAAACCGATTAGGGGTGTATGGGTTGAATGTACACTGCCATATCCCTTCCAAGTTAGCGCGCTACCGTCTTAGACTGCATCGTCACTTACCATCAGGTGAGATTGCAGTCAAGGCCTATCTTTCCCGACATTCATGGGCAGATTTTCGAATGCATCCACGCCATTTGAACTGTTGGATGTATCGTCAGTACATACCTTTAGTGTTTGAATTTTCAAAAATTATTTCTTAGCGGATGCCTGCATCCTATTAGCTATACGAGTATGTATGTACGTCAAATTTCAGCCCAATCCGTCCAGTGTTTGAGCGTTGATGAATCAGCCAGTTAGACAGTTAGTCAGTGACTTTCCCTTTTACTTATATAAAAAAAACTAGCTTTTGCCCCCGCGACTTTGTCCGCGTGGAATTAGATTTTGGGGTGGAATTTTCAAAAACTGTGACACACGTACTTCTTTATTTTTAACTGAAAGCTCAAATACCAACTTTGATGGAAACAGCTTGAAAAATGACGGAGTTTCATTTAAACTTCCAACCCCTATTTAAACCCCTTAGGGGTGGAATTTCCAATATTCCTTTCTTAGTGTGCCTACGTCATAAAAGGAACCAACTGTAAAATTATGATTACGATGTTCTTGACCCAATTTTTCCACCGGTCTAATTTTAGGACACGCTTCGCCACTTGGCTAGCTTGTTTAATGGGTGGATGGTAAAATCGATGATAAGGTAGCGCGGCCCATTGCCTGCACCTGTGATGCGATTTGGGTCGCCAGTCAACTGAACCTCTGAACGCATCGATTACCCTAAAATCTTCTACCGTCATAATTTATGCGTTGAAAATTAGAGTATTTGAAAATTTAAAACCCCTTCAACGTGTAAAATTTATTTATTGGTATGCAAAAATAATCCTTATTATATGCGATTTTTTGTTGGTTTGTCATACAATCACGCTGCAACAGATCTATGGATCGATTTTTTGTATAGCTGAGGACCTAGAGAGTGACACAGGCTACTTTTTATCTTGAAGAAACAAAATGTTATGGATGGATTTTAAAAACTAAGTCGCGCTAGTATTGTCAGCTAGTATTCTAAGTTTATACGCACAAATCATAAAGAGCTTTCCAAAAACTATATAATTTATAAAAATACATCAATATAATATTAGAACACTATCCATTATATTTAACCAATTGGTCTATTATCTACTTAGTTCCTTCCTAATGATATATGTTCTTCTATCATGCAGTAATAAAGCTACGGATCAACGTGATTTATTATTATTTCATGGGTAATTGAAATATTGGAGAGTTACATAGGCTACCTTCCCGCGGGATTTTTAAAAACCTATCTCCACGCGGACAATGTCGCGGTCCAAAGCTAGTATAACAATAGTTTATAATTAATAGTCACTCCAATGTTCCAGAGCAAACAAGTAAGTTAGTGTTCAACGGATGTCGGAGTTATCTACTAGTTTCCAACAACATTCAATTTTCGATGACAGCTAGAGGACAGTCCGAACTGTAAGAAACGATAATAACTATGATAACTTACTAGCTACGGTGGAGGCTTTTATTTAAACATTCTTCTTCTTCTTTATCAACCGATAGATGTCCACTGCTGGACATAGGTCTCTTGCACGGACCTCTACAGGTCTCGGTCTTGCGCCGCCTGAATCCAGCGGCTCCCTGCGACTCGTTTGATTTCCCAACACTGCGCTTCCCGGTGCGGGGTCGCCACTCCAGCACCTGGATGGGGTCCCACCATCGACCATCAGCTCTTCGAACTATGTGCCTCACCCATTTCCACTTCAGTTTCGCAAGTCCCTGTAACAATTTAAACATTATAAATTCCCAAATTGCCTCTGCTGGGCACTGAACCCGGGACTTTGGTAACGCAGTGTTTTGCAAACTGTGACGTCGTCAAAAGACGAAGAAAATTATTTCTATTAGAGACCCATTATTTAGAATTCGATGATCACACATTGGAGGTCACAAGTCAATTAAGAAACTCAATCGGCTTACTCTGCCGATTACTATAAGCCCAATATTTATTTTATGAGCGAATTGACTCGGCTCAAAAGATCTTCGTTTACGAGTGGATTAGTGGCGGTCTCTAATAACTAGTGGTTCGCCCCGAACTGAGACCTCGCGATATCCCATAATTCCCAAAAGTTTTAATTATATATTGTAATAATTAACTTTTAACATTAGACGCAATAAAAAAAAAATAGTTGACATAAAACTGTTTTACTGACACAGCGCCATCTATAGTGAAGCATTATAGTGAAGCATTATAGTGAAGCTATTAGCTTCACAATAATGCTAATAGATGGCGCATTAAAATTAAATAATTTCGTTTCTTTATAACATTTATCTAATTTTAGTATTTGTTGTTCAAGTACAGGATATAACTGAATTTTCAACCAAGTTTCACGTTCTAATATTCAGTAATTCTTGACATATGGCTCAAATTAAAATCTCCACTTTGAAACCCCCCCATTTGGTCAATTTTTAGGGAAAAATTAAAAAAAAAAAATTTTTGTACTCTGTTCAAAGTCGTCTTTAAAAAGATATATCGCAAGTCTATGTAGAGCAACAAACAAGATTTTACTTCAAATACGCTTCTATGAGAGCCCCCCTGAAATAAAGCTTTTTATATTTTTTTATACAATGTTCGGCTGAAGGCCATCAGTTTACATATTATATTTAAATTTGAAGTAATTACGTTCAGTAATTCAGAAGTTATAAGGCTCTGACAGACATTTAGATGAACACACTTCTCTGTCTAGTAGGCAAGCGCCCTAGTTGACTCAGAGAACTTCGCTTCGCTCGTTCAAATATTAGATATTCCCTATAGATCTTTCACTATTCTGTAGTATTTTTACAGTAGGTTAATCATAAAGAAGACAGTAAATACCAATAAAAAATCTATATTTTATCCCTCTACGGAAAAAGAAGGGTGTTAGAAGTTTCCTTCGTAGCTCCCTAAGTAATGGACCGATTTTGATGCGGTTTTTTCTGTTTGAAAGCTAATGTAATCGAGGTGGATCTTAGCTATGATTTTTGAAGATCTGTTCCGGCGTCTGAAGATCATCAGCTCATTTCCCAGTTGATTAAAGGGTCTCATAAACTTTCACTGATGCGATGGATTTCAAATTTGGTGTACCTACTGTTACTTCGGATTATTCGCTCAGTAACTTACAGCAAATACAGTGTGTTTGGGCTCATTAGAATGGTCTCAATGAGTAGGTGTTGATGATGATCGAGGATTGAGGAGGAGGATCTGATGATTCATGATGATCTGATGAGGTGTCTTTTTATGATTTACATTTGTCTATACTCGCATTTTTATTGAAAACTCTATAAACGGACGAATTCGTGGGTGAAAACTAGTTAATCATAATCCCGTGGCAAGCCTAGTCTATATTTTCGTTGACCTTTTGGTTCATACTGCTGGTTTAATTAGTAACGAAATTCGATGTACTAGGTACTATACCTGTACCTAATGAGGTTAGGTAAATTATTAAGATAATACTATATATCAAGTATATAAACTGATTTGAGGCCTAAATCGCCCACAGTCAATCAATTGGCCAATCTGTGTCTTTGATTGCTTGTCGCCTGTGTAATTGTATTGCGGTCCAATGACGTCATCTATGTAAAGTTCAAACGTATCGAACCTAGGCTGGCGTTAGAATAAACACTAATAATGCCTGAATCCGTATTCCACACTTAGATATTGTCCATCCGAGTAATATATTTTTATATTTATTTTTGTGTTCGCGTGGATTGAGGTTTTGTGATTCCCGCGGTAACTTTCTTATTTTGCGGGATAGAAAGCAGCCTATGTTTTATTCCAGACTATAATCTATCTCTATGCCAAATTTCAGTCAAATCCGTTCAGTCTTTGCACCGTGATGGAGTAACAAACAAACATTCATCCATCCATCCATAAACCCAAACTTTATCGCTTTTATAATACTAGTTGATGCATGCGACTTAGGTCGCTTGGATTGAGGTTTTGTAATCTCCGCGTGAACTCTCTTATTTTCCGGGATAAAAAGTAGCCTATGTTTTATTCCAAACTGTAATCTATCTCTGTGGCTGTGTGGAAGAAACATCCATCAATCCACCTATCCATCCATCCTTCCATGTATGGACATACAAACTTTCGCATTTTATAATATTAGTAGGAATTAGTATAGCTAAAGAAGCGAGAAGACAAGTGTTTAATCTAGAAGTGTATTCTAAAGTAGAGAAATCTGTGACTACAGAAAAAAAAAGCACCATAAAAATCAACTTAAAAATATTCGATATTTTTTTTGGTTCGCATAATCACATCCTCTCAGTCCTCCAGATTTCATACGCAGCAATTACTGCCTGCTCTCAAGTTAAGGATGTTTGTGAGCGTTGATAAGAGTAAGTATCTACCTAATTTTCCATTAAGGATTATGATTAGGCGTCAGTACCTTTTGAATAACCCGGAATCAAGGTACGGTGGAAATGTTACGGATTTTTGTTCTCAATCATGCTTTCTTGTACATACCTACTAGCAGTATCTGCTTACATAGGTACCTAATGGCTTACCTTACTTCGCTGGCTCACTAACCCAAAGAGGATTTTGACCTCCAAAACTGTAGAAACTGTTACTCGTGCCTGTCCCAACAACGCTTCAAGGGAAATAAGATAAAAATGCATCGGCATCTCGACATTTTCCTATTAGAAAACAAAATAATTTATTGCACATGTCAATAGCATAATAGATGAATACAAATAAAAAAATTGAAGTATTTATCTGTGATTTCGGAACGGCTCAACCGATTTTAACAGGATTTTCCCAGGTAGAGACTATACAAATAGTAAGTAAGGTTATATTTTATCACGGAAATAATTTAAAATTTAGGCTAACAATATGATGTAAATAAAAAATAATAATATCCTCCCGACCGAATCCGGCCACGGCGGCCAATCTCCACAGAGATTAGCCATCTGCGCGAGAGATATTATAGTGCACAAGTGTGTGCGCAAATACAGGTGCACTCTCTATTCCCTCACTCTCATAGCCCGATGGGACGGAAAATCCGACACGACCGGAAAGAGACCAGGCGCAGGACCGACGGCTTTACGTGCTCTCCGGGGCACGATAAACAATATGATGTAAGATGTTAATGGGTTGCTGTAATGATGATGTAGTTAGAAAGGCAAATATGACGAACCGGATATTAGGATTTCACGATGAGTACGACTAATATGTTTCGGAAACGTCGCCGCAAATACGGATCACATATGAAATTGGTTCATGTTTGAAGGTTTGATCCGATGCATTCAATCAATTTGCCAATTCGATTTCCTGGACTGCACATCGTCGATGAACCTCGTAATCGTTTCGTGGAGCTTTTGAGACGATTCCTTGTAATGTCAGTTCGTTTCATTGTTTGTTTATTCACAATCATCATTTTTTTAACGAACTTCAAAATAAGGAGGGTCTCGATTCGACAAGTATGTCTGTAATATTAGTGGAACTGCAAAATATTCACATGTCGTAATCTATTGGAGCTTCCGAACAAAATACTTATACAAAATTTTTTTGCAATTGGGATATGCCCATTGCCCATGTTTAAATGCCACCCTCCCGGTAAACAAGTACCGCTAAGCGATTTTGCGTTCTTCTGGTATGATGTCTTCCTGCTTTTCAAGATAAAAGTTTCAGTCCTCTTTCATCTTAAACTGTCCCGTTACTTTCCATCAGATGAGATCGCTAAGGATCGATATAATAATCTTTTATTTGATTACAGCAGTAATCGTTAAAGTTTATTATATCGATTTAAGGCATTTGGTGAGTGTAAAAATGGTGTAAAGTTACGCTTATGTTAAACTTGCTTTTGGCATTGTTGGGCAAGTTTTATATTAACGGTATATTTACGTTAACAGCCTTAGGTAGCTAGTCCTAAGTAAACGACGCGTTACTAGTACAATCACTGACCTCTATTTTTAGTCTATTAACACTGGACTTGCTGTTCCAATACAAATGCCGGCTTAATTATGAATCAATTTGAATCACCACATTTGACATACGAGTGTCACTGGAACTAATAATAAAGGTTGGTGCGCCATTTGCAATATTATTAGTTCCAGAGACATTCATAGCTTACAACGCCAAGATGGCGTCATTCAATTCCAAAATGGCGTCAATCAAGAAGGTCCAAAAGGAAATCACATCAGCAAGTCCAGAGTTAACCATACATTAAAGATAGAAGTCAGTGAGTAAATCAACTAATATGCATTGTATGCAAACTAAAGTTTATGTTATCATCACGGATAAATACCTTGATAGATGATTTGAGATTTTAGAGTAGGCTCTATGGCCGGAATTACACGTCGTCAGGGTTTGAGATTATGTGCCGGGTTAATTGTTTTACGAAACGCCTGAGGATAAGCTAGTTTATACCTATACCGCAATACCTTTGGTGCTTCTGTCGTAGGTGGATATTCATATGCGCAATTAGTTCTGAAAATTACGTTAACTTGGTGTTTATACGACTTCGCACGATGTTAGTACGAGTATGCTTGAGAGCTAAGAGAAAAATCTCTGCGAGGAACGAGATGTGAAGTGGCAATAGGATATTGTGCACATAGTTCAAAGAAATGCTAAAAAATGTTGCGGTCCCAAGGAATTCGAATGACGACCCCTTACCAGGAAACGCAGTGTTGGAAAGATTCTCTAACATGGTGTGATTTGAATCTATGATGGTTACTGCTTAATATTCCATTATTTTTAACTTCTATTTTGTCCTTTTAATTTTTTATAAAATTATTTGTGTACAAGAGTACACTAAGGACTGAACAAATCCCGTTTATTATTAAGCTTTCCTCAAACAGTAGGTAAATATTTCCTACGTTTCTTAAATTGTCTGTTTAACTTCGAATCATGTATTGTGTGGATAGGAATAATTACATAACATTTATGTTCTAATTTCCTATTGTAAAAGTTATCTAACAGATAATTATCAATACGATAGTGATAAATTCGATATTTCGCACTGTGATACAGTTCAATTGTTTGCCCCGATGTTATCTAGATATAATTTATGTCTTATGCGAGGTCATTGACCTCATTAATGGTGCACTCATGTTAACATAGTCCTTACCTGTAAGTGAAAATGTACCTACCCACTTGATTTGAGTGCTACATGCCCCGATTTTATCTATAAATAGCATCCACTTTGGAAAGCTCGAACGTAATAATATATTCTCCTGAAAATAATAACACTGTGTTATAGTTTCCTGAAACCAAATACCTAATAATAGATAACTTTATTCCTGAAAGAATCTATCTTTTTCTTTTTAGTTAAAAGATAATTTAATGTTTATATTGTAGTTGCATCTAAAGTACCCGGCGTTTTATTAAAAATAGCTGTTAATTTTAATATAAATACTTTTTTTGTCCAACGCGTGTCTTATCTTCCTCGGGGAGACCGAAATTGCTTGTTAATCGAACAACGCTAAAGAGAGGGTCTCCGATAATAGGACTTGAATTTATTTACTCGATAAATTTATTATTAGGTTGGTCCATCGAACGTCGAGTAGATTCATAAAGCATGTTGGTATTAATTGCAAGCTTATGAATATTTCTGTCACGTAAAGCTATGTTTATTATATTAGTTAAGAATTAATTTTATGCTAGGCTATATATAGACTAGACTATATGACTGATATTAGAATTAGTCTAAACCCACTTGGCCTAAGTTTTTTTTAATATTATTTAAACAGAGTGTCCACTTTCATTGAAAGAGATCTTGGCTTGCTTTTATGATTATTTTCAATTAGATTTTGTCATTAATATTTATTTCAATAATAGTCGTCAATTTTACTAGTTTCTTTCAATTTTTATTTCAATTTAAGCATACTAAGATTACTAAGGTGTGTTCATTCTTCGAAGCTCGGAGTATGGAATAGCAGAATAGAAGACTGTTCCGGTTACCTAGTACAACTTTTCCGGCGTAATTAAAATGCATATCCTTGCCAAATTATAGCTCTGTAGTACCAATACCAATAGTCTCTGTGCTGTGCTGCGGACAGACGGACAAACGTTGCATTCGCAAGAAACGATGCGAACGGGAAAAGTTTCATGAAACTTTACCTTCATTTGTTTCAAGATACACAAATAAATAACGTGAAGTAACCTAAACCGAACCCTCGCTTTATGCCAGGAAAATATATTTATCTTGTCCCTCGGACAGTGTCCATTATTTTTGTAGTAATTAGGGGAGGATCTAGATTGCGGTATAAATCATGAGCCTCAAATCATAAATCAAAGAAGAGTGTATAAATTTAGTCTTCTTAAGACAATACTTAGGTAGTTTATATTTTCGTGTCGGAAATCGGAATATATAAAGGGAAAATTTGACTGACTAACTGACTGACTGATCTATCAGCGCATAGCTCGAACCACTGGACGGATCGAGCTGTTTGGCATACAGATAGCTATCTGCTAAGAAAGGATTTTTGAACATTCAACCCCCTTAGAGTAAAAGCTGCTTTAATATAATAATTAGCTTAAAATGATTTTATTATTTAGTTAACTACATACGTAGGTATACTTACCAACTAATATTTACAAAAGCAACTGTAACTTTCGTAATATTGTAACTAACTAACCGATTACGTTTAAGGGTGTGTGCATAATATGTAAGGAATCTCAATAAGACAGGCTGAAATCCGACGGGTTGATGGCGGTCAAAGGTTTAATTGTGTTTCCAAAACGTCGTAGCTTCTAACATTAAACCTTGTATTTGATTCGTGAACAACCTAATAGATACTTCCGTAGTTATTTAGTTTGGGGTGGTCAAGAAAATATAGCCTTTTAAAAATAGGTATATTTTTTATTTTTTCATTATTTTAATGCCTATTACATATAAAAGGAAAAGATCATATAACTAATACGTCGTTGGCATTCGCTAAGAAAGGATTTTTGAATATTCAACCCCAAACGTGGTGGTAAAATAGGGGTTTTAATAATCTAAATTAACGTGAGCGAAGTCGCGGGTAAAAGCTATTTGAAAACGTAAAACTTCATCGATACCAATGCAACCTGTGCTCCTTAGCCATTTGACCTACCTAGTCCATTCTTTGGCCAAGGTAACTGCCAGCTTTTGGATCCCTGGTATATATTTTTTTTATTTCATCTACTTCTTCGTCCTTCTTTAAAAAAGTGCTCAAGGTCCCGGACCTGATCTGACCTGACTTCAGGGTTTCCAGCACAAAAATCACAAAATAGATGAGGAGACAATCAAGGTTTTCATACAATTGCGCTTATTTTAAACTTCGGTAAAAATATTTTTTTTGTTGTGAACAAAATATAACATTAAGTATGTTCATCAATTTTAGTAATGGCCTAAATGAATAAGAAGCGAAAAATATTTCATAAAAGTAAGGCAATAAAACACACGACATGTAAGGATTACTTCTGAAAGGTCGAACTTTTTTCCCCTTTTACGTATCTACTTTCACGTATTCTCACAAACTTTCTTTGAAATGGGTTAAATATCATGGACATTAAGTCGCCCAGTTTTGCTGGAGGCAATTTGTGTCCAGTAATCCCTCCTTTTGTGAGATCTTTTATTTTAGTCTCCGTGTCCAAAAAGCAAATGTTTGGATCCTTAATTTTCAAGTAAACTAGTAACTCCTTAATTTTCAAGTAAACTAGTTATCGTCTGCGTAAAGTGCAGAAGTCCTTTGTGGGGTCGAGTATACGCTTTAGTAACTTAATTCCGAAAGAATAAAGATTTACCATTACATCAATTTAAACAGTGTGTAAAAACAAATTTAATAAGTAAGGTTATTACACAGTTAATGAATTCCGCTGCTTGGAATCAATCTGCTTTGCTTCAGCTGTCCACAAGATAGATAAGCTACATATTGTAACATTTTTTGTTTTGAAAAGAGCAATTGCTGAATTTCTTGCCGGCTCTTCTCAGCAGAATCAGCCATTCGAACCGGTGGTAGATTCTCGACTTGTCATAAGAGCCACAAGTTGGCCTACATGAAATACAAAATTTTGAGTTTGAGTTCAAGAATCAAGGTTGTATAGGCTGAGTTGTATACTGTGTATGTTACTCCGAAGTTAATCTTCTGTGAAACTTGTTACTTGGATGAACCTGCACGCTTGAGAGTTCTCCATAATGTTGTCAAAGGTGTGTAATCTATGAATTTACATTGGGCAAGCGTAGTGAACTATGCCCTATATCTTTTTCTGAGAGGATACCTGCGCTCAGTAGTTTGACGTTAATGGGTTGCTCATAAGCAACAGCAGTAATAACATTGATTTATTCCCCTAATATTTCATCACTGCATCGTCATCAGTCTGACAATACAAGCTACCATATTCTTTTCAGGAATATAAGCCATATTGAAAGTAATTGAAACTCCGACACCACAACCTGTCTTCAACCTCCCAGTCGGAAGTGATAAAATAAGGAAACACATACTACAGTATCATAAACAATACCATCCAAACAACAAGCTTATAGCCGCAGCTAAAAGCCCGTAAACTAATGGGGTTCTATGACGGGAAGATGTTTCCACCAAAGTCAAGTTTGAATTTTCCGGAGTAATGTCGATAGCTATTGTATCCGACCGGAAGCAAATTCATATTTTCTTCTTAACATAATAATATATTTTTTATAATTACAAGAGAGTAGAGACAGGAAAATCTATGTGAACATTGTATCTACTACCTACGTTCTAAGATTGTGAAGTTATGGGACCATTGTTTAAAACAATTTAAACTTTTATTTTTTTCTAGAGTTGTAAGACTTCGTTCCTTTTTCCCTTATTACAATAATTCAACAACTAATTCAGCGGAAACTGGTCCGCATAGTTACATTTCAACTGCTTATTTGTACAAATCACATGGTGTTTGTCACATTGTTTGTGGTTGCTCATATATAACACCAAAGCAAATACTTTATCTATCAATAATAATAATATTTAGCTTCACGTGACTTTAATCGATTGATAGTAGGTATTTACTATCTTGTAGCCTATTTAGTTTGCGGAATTTGAGCAAACTTCATTTCTTCTTCAAGATAAGTACGAGAGTTCAGAATAAAGATTTTAGACTTGATTCGTGGTTTAATGACATAATTGTGAGAAAACTATACGAGTACCTACCACGGTAGTTGTTTTAGTTAGAATTGTCGATCCAGTTGCACGGACCGTGGTCACGACGGGACTGCGGTGTTGCGAGACGTCAAGTTAAAGCTGTCATGGGTAGAATCTGTCTACCCGCCTTCTTGGTCTTTTTGGAACGAGAACGAGAGTTCAGAATTTTACCTTTTACGCGGGCATCTTTGGCATGTTCCTGAAATATTAATTGCGACGCGGCTAGCCTGAGAATCCCGTGATAGAGCTGCTAACATCTCAGAAGTGGCAAACGTATTAATACTTGAGTAGATATTCGGGGAGATTGGCTATGAAATACGCATTCCAATATCTTCTAAAAATCAGATCGAATCTGTAGTTTTAGTATCTATTTCGTGATAATATATTGTTTCAATAGTACAGAGTAATGGGTAGTTATATAAAGAAAATCTAAGTATATTCCGCATTTATAGCAAGGATATTCCAAAAATTCTAATTCAATTGAACTTGAAATCCACCAAAATTCGAAATCCCTCTGTGAAATACAATATTTAAACCATAGAGCTAATAACTTGCCAGAGTAGACTCGTACATATGCAGCTACAGAGATGTTCTGATATGACTTGTGAGTACGACACCTAATGAATATTCATCTGATGTGGGCTCTCTCTAGAATAAACCATCTAATATTAACTAAGTACGAGCTCGGCGGCACTTCTAGAACATAAAATATGTTTCCGAGTAACTATTACAGTTCTTATATAAAAGCTGTTGTTTTTAGTTAAATTCAAAGAATAATGATTTATCTTATAACTGGACGCACATATGAAATAACGTTTCAACCCACAAAAATTTGTCAAATTAAATTCATACCTAATGTAAAGGAATAAAGTTAACTTTGCAATTGATAAGTTGTGTGGGTTGACACTTTATTGCGTATGTGCGTCCAACTATCATTAAACAGTACGGTATAATAGACTGACAATGCACAGTCTCAACCGGCGGACACGGACAATTCAGAAATTATAAAACAAATTGCTTCCGCCGGGAATCGAACCCGAGACCTCCCAGTTATGAGACCACAGCGCTCACCACTGCGCAAGGAGGTCGTCAAACTACTGAGTTTATCAATTATATATTTTAGTGCAAAACCAGAGTGGTGAGCTTTTTTGTTCTCGCTATGAAATATGTATTACCGATCACGGTTTATTGTGCTTGAAGGCTTGAACGCACGATTAACTTTTTTATTAATGCCCATCGGCTAGGAACAAAGCTTTATGCTTGTATCACTTTGCCATACAATAGAAGATAGCTGCTATTATTATATGGGAAACTAGTTGATGCCCGCGCGTCTTCGCTCGCGTGGATTTAGTTTTTAATAATCTCGGGATCTCTTTGATTTTACGGGATAAAAAGTAGCCTATGTCACTCTCGCGGTCCTTAATTATAGCCATGCAAAAAATCACGTCGATTCGTTGTTTTGTTGCAGCGTAATTGAAGGTCAAACCAACAAACCAATAAACCAACAAACAAACACACTTTCGCATTTATAATATTACTAATATCCTAGTCACGCCACAGAATTTTATTTTGGGCACAAACCTAATTTCTAATTTTACTATATAACTTAGCCACGGGAAAATGATGAAGCTTCTATAAGCTAACTCATCTTTTTCACAAGAGTAACAAAATTATTATTATGCCACTAAAGTTCATAGAAACCAATGAATTATCAAGGGTAGTTATAGTACGTTTATTTCACGATGTTACGCGCGCTTTACTTGTGGTTACGTCTTGCGTGATTGTGCGTGCCTGACAGGAGCCTAGGTGGGAACGGTCAGGTCTCGCTCACACTTATACAGATACGAAACACACACAACCATGAGCCACGAGCCCTCGTGAAATGAAAGAACTATACCTATTTGAATTCGTTTTAACGTAAGAATCGCAATTTGCCTGCTATCGGTCTTCTGTAGGCATTGACTTATATGTCTGCAGGTTATATTTTACTTTAGAGAGGGTGCTATTAAATGTCAAGTGAATATATCACTGATTCGGAAGTTAGGTACAGTGTATTGGATTCACAGGGTACTATTTTGGTCGCAAATCAATCATGCACAAAAACATAAATAAATAATAGTCGCTGTGCGGAAGTAATTTGTGGTAGTATACAATATATCAATGTACACACACATACGCATATTCCAGCACATGCACAATGCACATATCTCCTGTCCGTATAGGTAGTTTGCACAACCGATAAATGTGATTCCAGTAATCTTCGATGATAGCAATGTTTATTTGGAAGGAAAATATTAGTTTAGCGATAGCCAAATATATAGAAAACTTAAGATTTAAGTAGTTAGTGTAGTGCACGCGTTGTTTAATCAGTTATTATAGAAAGTATTCTAAGGTATCAAATGCACTTGAGTGCAATTGTTTATACAATACCTATAAGGCTTTTGTATTTGCAAAACGTGATGTACGCGTGGCATTATATGATCTGTTTTATTGCTTTTAGATTAATGATTACCAATTCAACCGGTAAGAAAGCGTTACGTTTGGATCAGCCCAGAACCATCCTAAACGCTAAAACTGACTATTATTGGACTTTTCTATCTAGAAATTCTCAGTAGCAACCTGGAGTTGGGAAGTAGCAGTTAGATCCTCGTAGGTACCTACATCAGAAGAGCATGAAAAACATTAAAGTGTTCAAAGCTTATTTTAAGCTTAAGTTTATTTTTAAACTAGCTTTAACCCGCAGCTTCACTCACGTTAGGTTCGATTTTTTAAACCCCTATTTAACCCTCTTGGGGTTGAAATTTTCAAAAATTCTTTCTTAGCGAATGCCTACGTCCTAATAGCTACCTGTATGCCAAACAGCTCGATCGGTCCAGTGGTTAGAGCTGTGCGTTGATAGATCAGTCAGTCACCTTTGCCTTTTATATATTTAGACTATTTAGTTCCTTATGTTTAAGATATTATTGTTTTTATTAAGATTTCAATAAAATATTCACCTGGTAGAACTATAATATCATGATCCTAAATTAAACCGCTAAATGTCCAACGCAGCGTTACGTCACTTGTAGCCAGTGGCTCCTTGTGAATAAACTTGACTCTGAGATTTCTTATGAAAAAAGGAAATTAAAACCAAAATCGGGTTAGGGTACTTAGCTAATAATAGTAAATAAATACATATTATATACAAGAATAATTGCAAGTGCCGAGTCTTCAACAAAATTCCCATAAGGCTATAGGTGTATAGGTGTATAGTATAGGTGTGATTTTACCATCAGAGTATAAACTATTAGGCAGTTAAATCAATCAATGTTATGACTATACAAAACAATCGCTTTATGAACGATAATATTATAACATTATAGTCAAAGCCGACCCTTGGCGTGGGACAAAATAATAAAAACATCATTATTTCATTTCCGAAAGTGAGTCGGGCGAAAGGCTTCATTTTCCTCAATAAAAATTGTTTATCTTTTTGATAGAATTACATTACTGAGTTTTGTGGCATTTTGAAATATTTATAAAAACCAGTTAAATAGGTGAAAATAGTTTTCAGACATTTTTTTCATGTATAGGAAACCTTAAAATTACAATATTGGAATATTCCAACACGCTTAACTATCAGTTAAATGTTTCTTAACAGCGCTCATTTCATACATATAGGTGGACAAATAGGCGGACAGGCGAACATATCAAACTTTGAGGGTTCTTTGTATTTAAGAAACCTTAAAAGCTCCCATCGACACTTAAATAGACATACGAGCTCTTATGAAGAAGCTTTTTTAGTAAATATTAAAAACAATGTATTAGATACAAGGTATGTGCTCACCAAAGACGATAAAACTGTTATAAATACAACGGCGACACCTACTTATGATTAGTGCGCCGCGAATGCTACTCAGCCTCGATACTTATATACCCACACAAAATTAAACCTCCCAAGGTACCAGTGATCATCGACAGGTGAAACATAAACAGCCGAAAAAATGGCACCCGGTGTAATAAAATTAATAAATTCTGACACGGTCATAAATAATACATTAGCAGCAATAGCGCACGACGAAAGCCTCATTAAAGAAATAACCAAGGAAGTAAGAGCATGCCCTATCGACGATCTTGTTTTGACCGATGTTGGTTATGGACAAAATGGCGTGAACAGCAAGAAAGATGATGTTCAGATACGTATAACTAAGCTGGATAAGAGGGTGTCTCGTAAAGTGACCAGGCCAAAAGTTTTAAAGAATATAGAGTCGAGGGATTATTTGTATGACCGACTCTATGACACCAGTGGGCCAAGAGTGGTGAGTTATACTGAATAGTCAAGGATGAGTGAAATATATTTTTTAATAGATTCAGTGGTTTAAGATTAAAATATTGTAAATCTAGATACATATCGCACCTTCGGTAGAACAATCGCACAATTGTACCCCTCTTAACTTAAATTATTAAAAAAAAAACTAAACGTTTTTAATTCTTGTTATTTAACATGCCTAGAATATTACTTAGTAGTTTAATTCATGCAAAGGAGAATTATACCAATATCAGCAGAGCCAGACCATCCCGTTAAATTGCGAAACTGCAAATTGCGAAACATGCAAATAAATGAAAAAGAACCATTTTCAAGGATTGGGTCGAAATTTGACATACAGATAACTAAGAGACGATTTTTGAAAATTTCACCCCTAATGGGATAAACCCCTATTGGTTTGAAAAACGAACTTAACGTGAGCAAAGCCGCGCGTAAAAGCTAGTATATAATAGAAAACATAATATGATTTACTAAGTGCCAGTCTCATTAAAATTGCCTACCTATAAGTTATTAAGTTAAGTATTAGTTAAGGAATACCCCTATTGAATTCAATAAAGCATTTGCACGCGCTAAGATCTGAACCGTTAAACGGATTTTAACATTCATGACGTGCCATTACTAGATTTTTCTTTACAAAATTTTAATACAGTATACGAGAAAAAATCAAATCTATTTGAATTTTCAATTGATTTTTTAACACAGTTGGGGAGGTTTTTTCAATTATTATTCATAACACAGCTAGCCTAGGTAGGTACCTAGGCTAGCTGTGCTATGAAATTATTTAGATTGAATACACGTGTATTCAATCTATATTATAATTCATATTGAGTGTTAAAATTATTTGAAGATCTATTGTTTACACGGCTAACACGGGCTTAGCTCTTATGTAAACGCAAAAATGTAAATAAACGTACTTACAAAAATTTATTTTTGGATGAACTCATCCAAAATCATCGTCGTTATTGGTCATGAACCAGAAACAAACGATATATCTAATCTTTCTTAATTGTATTAATATTATGAATGCGAAAGTTTGGATGCATGGATGGTTGGATGTTTATTTCTCAATCACGCCGCAATGACTGAACCGATTTGACTGGGCACAGAGATAACTGATTATCTGGAATAACACATAGGCTACTTTTTATCCCCTAAAATAAGAGAGATCCAGCGGAAAATTTGAAAAAAACCTCAATCCACGCGTACGAAGTCGCAAGCATCTTAGTCTCGTCATCTAGTTAATTTACAAATCTACTCTCTCTGCGACGTATTCCTCACTGCTCCTGCCTCACCCCGGATCACCCCGGTATTCAAGGTGGAATAAGAAAAAGGTCTTTAATTCCCTTGGGATTATATGACAAGTATTATATCACCTGAATATTATGGTATTTATAAAGAAGCAAGAGTACCATAAATTAAATCAATCACCAAAACTGAGACTGTGGGTATAAAGTTCTTTCAATTAACGAGGGCGCGTGGCTCATGGTTGTGTGCGTGTCGTATCTGTATAAGTGTGAGCGAGAGCTTGCTCGCACCTGACCGCTCCCACCTAGGCTCCTGACAGGCACGCACACTTACGCAATGTGCATGTACTCGATGTAACCACAAGTAAAGCTCACGCGCCCTCGTCAATTGCAAGAACGATTGTGAAAATCTAGGGATGTGGTTTTGGATCACAAATAAAGTTGGTAATTTTTTTTCCAAGTCCATTTTGAACACGGTATACATAATTGATACTAGGTACGTTTTCTGCGTAGTTTACTTATAAAAATTTAAAGCAGAACAAATATTCCATTACTTTAGACAAAACAAAATGATTAAAAACACAAGTAAAATAACAGAGAACTTTCACGCTTATTAACTTATCTCATGTGGTCAGTGTTATCAAAATAACTAAGTTTACTTTGTACCATACAAAGAGGTTGACGCGAAAATGTAGAATACTGAGAATACTACGTGGAATTTTATCTATTCTAATGTTTCTATATGTTGTGTTACAAAATAGTAATATCACAGTTAAATCCACACTCAATAATTATGCTAATGTTAACTACTAGGTTTGCAATTTATTATCTTCGTTTGTTAGTTAGGTTTTTAAAAATCTTACAGAACTCTCTGTTTTCTCGGGTTAAAAGATAGCGTTTCTCACTTTTCATATCGCTATTAAAAAATCACGTCGACTTGTTGCTCCAGTTCTGCGTGATTGAAGGACAAATCAACAAACAAACTCACTTTTGCATTTATAAAGTGCTAGCTGATGCCCGCGACTTCGTACGCGCGGATTATGGATTATTGATTCCCGCGGGAAATCTTTGATTTTCCGATATGAAATGTAGCCTATGTGTTAATTCTGTGTATGAGTTCTCTCTCTCTCTCCATTCAAAATTGCAGCCAAATCCATTTATAATATAGGATTAGTAGTACGATAAATAAAAATGTTTGCCGGCTTTTAAGTTTTTTAAAAATCACAAAAATTAAATAAGTATCCTCTGCATTTCCAGAATTTACCTATTTAAGTTTTCTTAATCGCTGTAAGCCTGGAATCTATTAATATTTATAGTTTTTGACGACCTCCCTGGCGCAGTGGTGAGCGCTGTTTTCTTATAACTGAGAGGTCTCGGGTTCGATTCCCAGTGGGGACAATTTATGAATTTATAATTTCTAAATTGTCTCTGGTCTGGTCTGGTGGGAGGCTTTGGCTGCGGCTAGTTACCACCCTACAGTCAAAGACGTGCCGCCAAGCGATTTAGCGTTCCGGCACGATGGCGTGTTGAAACCGATTAGGGATATGGGTTGAATTTATACTGTTATACCCCTTCCAAGTTAGTCCGCTACCATCTTAGACTGCATCGTCACTTACCATCAGGTAAGATCGCAGTCAGTAAAAAAAACGTTTTCAGTTTTATCAACCACTGTCTCATTTCCTGTGGGCTCTTGAGTCATTATTTATTTGAAATCGTGTTCAGTATTCGTGCAGCGCAATCAGGTCCATACGGGGAACGTTATTTACTTTTATGGACAATTTTCTTTATGAACATCGTAAAACGATTGAAAGATGGTGCTATTCACGAAAATTGTCCGAATTATTATTATTGTTATAAATAAATATGTTGGCTGTCGGCTTTGACATGTCCTCCTGACCGAATCCTGTCCGGGCGGCTAACCTCCTCAGAGATAAGCCATCTGCGCGGGAGATAGTGCACAAGTGTGTGCGCAAACACAGGTGCACTCTCTATTCCCACACTCTCATAGTCCGATGAGACCTAAATCCGACACGACCTGAGAGAGATCAGGCTCTCCGAATCACGGTGACTCACCGCCAACTTAACCAAATTCCAGGCTAGTACCGACTGAGAATTTCTTGACAGCAAAACCCAATACATGTTATAGCCCGATCCGGGAATCGAACCCGAGACCTCGTCATCTGCAGTTGCAGCATCTGCAACTCTCTATTTATGTTTAGCGAGTGGATACGACAGTAGTGCATGACAGTCTTTTGGGGATTGAAATCGAACCGTCGACCTTTTAGTTTTCAGTCTGCACATTGAGGTGCCTAATCTTAATATTTACAAAATTAATTTGCCACAATAATTGTTTGTTTGTCCGCAGCCTACGCTATGCAACGAGAGGGCGTGCCTGGGCAGCCTCATGGCGATACCGGGCCGAGGCGACGTGCCGAGAAGTCCGGAAGAAGTCCTCAACGACGCCAAAGACTTTCTTGGCCAATACTTTGCTTCTATCAGAAGGTAAATACAAATAAAACCGGCCAAGTGTGAGTTGGATTTGCACACGAACGGTTCCGTACCATTGTTGCAGCGATTATTAAGGCCGAGTTAAAAACGCCGAAAAATCACGTTTTTTGTAAGAAAAATAAAATAAAAATAAAGGGGGATCCCCTTTATTTTTATTTTATTTTTCTTATTTTTTGTTATAGCGGCAACAAATATACACATTCTGTGAATTTTCAAGTTCATGAGATACAGCTCGCTGTCAGACAAACGGATGGACAGCGAAGGCTTAGTTATATAGTTCCGTTGGCACCCTTTGGGTACAGAACCCAAAAAAGTTACCCTCGAGTGCTTCCGCGCCAGCCGAAGTTTGATTGTTATTTAGGTATTCGTAAATAAACAAAGCCAATAATTCACAAACCCGGAACATAAATTGGCTTTGGCATATCAAAACTAGGAGAAGTGGTGTGAATCACAACGATCCGTTGTTCCATTGCTGCACCATTGAAGGAAAAACCAACAAACTAACAAACCAACAAATAAACACACTTGTGTATTTAACTTAACTTTAACTTTTATTCACAAAATCTATTGACGTAAAGACTATGCTAAAGATACAATGGAAGCCACTGCAGGTTGTTATGCCAGCCTTACTAATCTAAATATATAAAAGGCAAAGGTGACTGGCTGACTGACTGACTGACTGACTGACTGACTGATCTATCACCGCACAGCTCTAACCCCTGGACCGATCGAGCTGAAATTTGGCATACAGGTAGCTGTTAAGACGTAGACATCCGCTAAGAAAGGATTTTGGAAAATTTCAACCCCAAGTGAGTTAAATAGGGGGTTAAAAAATCGAACCTAACGTGAGCGAAGCCGCAGGTTAAAGCTAGTATTTATAATATTAGTAAGGATATAAGGACTTTGCTAGACATTGTAGGTATGGCAGCATCTCTAACACCTTCAGCAGTCTATGATTTATTATCAGTGTTTATTTATTTAAATTCTTTTATAGGGCTAATACTGTAGCACATGAAGCTCGCTGGAAAACAGTCCAGGAAGAAGTGGAAAAGACTGGCACCTATCAGCTGACTACCACGGAGCTGGTGTTCGGAGCCAAGCTGGCTTGGAGGAACGCGAGCCGATGCATCGGCAGGATACAATGGTCTAAGCTTCAGGCAAGTGCTATGTTTTTGTAATTAACTAGCTTTTGCCCCCGCGACTTCGTCCGCGTGGAATTAGATTTTGGGGTGGAATTTTCAAAAACTGTGACACACGTACTTTTTTATTTGTAACTGAAAGCTCAAATATCAACTTTGATGGAAACAGCTTGAAAAATGACGGAGTTTCATATAAACTTCCATCCCCTATTTAAAGGGGTGGAATTTCCAATAATCCTTTCTTAAAGTGCGCCTACGTCATAAAAGGAACCAACTGTAAAAATTTCAAGTTTCTAACTTCAGTAGTTTAGGCTGTGCGTTGATATCTCAGTCAGTCAGTCAGTCAGTCAGGACTTTGAATTTTATATATATAGATATAAATGGACAACCTTCAACTTTTAGGCAATAAAATATCAATGGGAAGGAAAACATCGTAAGGAAACCTGTGTGCCTAAAAGTTCTTCATAATATTTTCAAAGGCGTCTGAAGTCTGCCAAGATGCACTTGAACAGCGTGATGGACTAGGTATGTTAGGTACTATTAGGTATTCTGTGTTACGGCCTAAACCCAGCGAATGAATATTTTCAATCGCTGCCTAAACCCCTCTCTTTCGAGAGGAAACCTGAACCCAATGTAATGGACTAGTGATAAGTTCTTGATATGAATGAATGAATAGATAAAAGAGTTTCGTTTTCAGCCAGTAAGGCATTGGTTTAAGTAGGTTCCAATATTAAAAAAAAAAAAAAAACAAATTTCATTAGCGAGCTGAAACAGGACTTTTACTGCTTTGTTTACAGTTGCATTATGGCATTCTAAGCATTACCTAAATTATTAGCATTTTTCAGTGTCTGAAAATGTTGAAAGCCTTATTATCAACAGCAAGTGTATAAAGTCATTGTTATTACAGCCTGATTACAATAGAATCTACAAACTAATACCACATAATACACAAGAGTACTACGCTAACATGAGAAGCAACGTTTACCCGAGTCTCAACTCTAGTTGAAACATAGTTGAAACATAGTTGAAACAATCAATCCGGCGGTGTAAATAACAGGGACAAATTACAAACAATAGTATAGTTACATTGCGTATTGTGTGAGTAAACACATTACATTTACAGGCAGTACTACTTTATATTTCTAAGGTTGGTGTTTCATGGTGCGAGAAAACAAGAACTCTGATGCCGAATTTGTAAGGTATCGTAGACCTTAAGTCGCTTCGAACTAAGGGACAGCGTGGCCTTGCCAAGATAGATAACATTGTGTCGGTAACTGGTAATTGCTACCAATACTTACATAGAGTACTGACTTATTCTATTCAGAAAGTGTTTAGATATTCAAACAATCCCGTTATAAAAAAAACAACACTAATTTAGCGCTTTGCCTAGTCATTTGAGTGAATGATTGATAGAATTGTTTTTAGGTTTAAAAATAGGTTGCGAATCAAAAAAATTGTAACTAATTCACTATTTTTTTGACAAGTTTAGAATGAGTTCATATAAAACAGTTTGCAAGACTTAAATTAATGATAGCGCGGCTCGTGTTATCATGCACCGTGGGAAACCTCCATTCAAGTTAGTGGGTAAACATTGTTTGTGTGATTCAATACCTATACAATGTTTGCATTGGTTTAGAAACTTGTTCAAATCTGACGGCGAAAAGATATTTTATACGTACGAAAGTTTTGATCAAGTTTCGGGTGGATTTAATTGTGAGCTCGTAAGCTCTAGCTAATCCTTTACAAACATTGTTTTGGTCCCAAATGGGTAATTTTGTTTTACCGTGGCCAGTTACAGCTCTACCGTAAAAGTTCCATGGTGTGGGGTCGCGTTAAAAGGGGTGTGGGGTTATTACGCCGTCTGGCAATTGAAGCGGAGCGGAGCGGGGACGTGTTCAGCAGATCAATCAGATAGTATAATTATTTTTTGATATATGAGATGATAATTTCCTCACGTAATGACACGATCATCCTGCATCGCGGGCATTAAGTATGCATCCTTAATTAGCATCGAGTGCTATTTTGGTCAAGCGCAAAATACGCGACGCAATATTATTTTATAGTTCTTTCAATTCACGATGATACGCGGCTCATGGTTGTGTGTGTATCGTATCTGTATAAGTGTTAGCGAGAGCTTGCTCGTGCCTGACCGCTCCCACTTAGTCTCCTGACACGCACACTTACGCAATGTGCATGTACACGACGTAACCACAAGTAAAGCACCAGTAACTTCGTTTTTAAAAACACCTGAGTAGTTCTATTTCGTGATAAAAAGAAAACTATGTCAAGATCCTCAATTATACCCATGCAAAAAATCATACCTTGCTCCGTCGTCGCTAGTAATTGAAGGAAAAACCAAAATATATTTTATAATATGACAAAGGGTTTATTTAGGTCATATATGAAAATTATTTATTTACTTCTTAAAATAACTCAATTTAATTCAATTTATAGCGGTTAAGCTACTAAGAATTGATTTTGTCATCATAAAATTTTTTTGAAGATTGATTTATGCTGCGTTTAAGAGTTGTTTTAATTCTGACTTTATATAACACGTAAGTTCAGCCATATAGACTTATAAAAGATATTTCATAAAAAAGTTAAAGCTTCCGTAATGACACTGATTCTTGTTCGGCCTCGGCGCCCATTTGTCGCAGTTCACACAGTGGAACTAAATTAATTTGCCAACTCTAATAAGAAAACTTCTATTTTCCCCTTCGACCTACAAACACGGGCAATCACTTACTTGTTTTTGAGACTTGAACTATTTCAGGTATTCGATAGAAAAAATGTTCTCAGCTTCCTTCGCACACCGGCAATGTTCAAAGTACTAATAAAAAGTCAATTTAAACGTGCATTCTTCTCACCATAGTTTGTAATTTGGAAGAAAAGAAAATTCAGCAAAGCTACGGGATATAGGTGGGACTTTATACTTCACATGCCTATAATATTCAAGTTAGGCCAAAATTAGGTCTTGCTTTTTCACTCAGAAGAGAAGATAAAAAAAATGAAATTTATTTTTTATTTATTACCTGATGCCCACTTCATCCGCGTAGATTTAGTTTAGTAGTAGTCCCAAAATTTTGTTGTATATTATGCTAAATTACAGCTCTTGAGTGTCAATAGTCTCAGCGCTAGGCCTCAGACAGATGGACAGACGGACAGACTTGGGCCTTGGCGAAATTATAAAGGTTCCTTGCTGTTTTACTGCGGAACCGTTTTAACAGAGAGCATATTACATAATATGAAGTAGTTAATTAGTTACGATACCTCCATCTCGTTATATTTAGCCCAACCTATTACAATAATATTATTTTGTCACGTTGTAGGCAACGAATGACGAATTAAAATAATCATTCATTAATTCTTCATTCTTCATGCTGGGCTGGATTCCACGCTTAAACCAGTTATGGTCTGTTGTGTGTGATACACCAATCCTTCCAATATTCTTTACTCCAACCATCCCAGCTCTTTTCATAAGCCTAGCAGGCCGCCCAGGTTGCCAAGGACTTCTCGAAGTGAGGCTGCAGGGGATCCTAGATGGTTGTTGCGTTGTTGCCACGCCTATACGCCTATGCATCTCAAGAGCACGTGCGCCAATGTTTTATCCGCCTCCATGCAAGCCCTGCATAGAGGAATGTCAACACCACACATATGAAAGTTTTGAAAAATGACGATACTTTTGTTCAACTAACACGCGTTTAAGCGTCAGGCAACGCTGCTACTGTGTGGCCATCGCAAAAACCTCTGATCGGCTGATCCTCTCTCGCTATTGGCTAAATTGCAGCAAGAACGCCATTTATTGATGCAGTTATTCCGCAATCGACCAGCAGATACCTAATGCTAAAAACATTAACGTGTGTGACTTTTGAACACTCGTAGTTATGTTTGCGTATCTCCGAGAAGAATAATAAAATAATGTTCTCCGTACCGAATCCGACCATGGCGGCCAATCTCCACAGAGAGCTATCTGCGCGGGCGATATTATACCTAGTTCACAATTATGTGCGCAAACACAGGTGCACTCTCTATTCCCTCACTCTCATCAGGAGAGATCAGGCTCTCCGAGTCACCGTGACTCACCGCCAACTTAACTAAATTCCAGGCTAGTACTGAGAATTTCTTGACAGCAAAACCCAATACATTTTATAGCCCGATCCGGGAATCGAACCCGAGACCTCGTCATCTGCAGGTGAACTTGCTAACCACTAGACCAATGAGGCAGTCAAAAGTTTAAGTCCAACTACGTGGCTATCAAACTGGAAAATTCTTGCCTCAGTCGGATGAGTAGGTACATAAATTGTGCGTGAAAGCGTGTACAATGAAATGAACAAATTATTACAATAAATTACTGTTCAAAAGTATACCAATGAAGTCTTTCGAAACAGAAGTTGACATAATAAAACTCACAAGGAGATCGTTTCAATAAATTGGTCTTAAGGAACATAAATTATTACGCTCACCATTACGTACACTTCTATTCTTTTGATATCACTATCATTAAAACTTTTATGAAGACTATAGTAATAATATTTTCTAGTACAGTTGCAAAATCGACTTTGTAGAAATTAAAAAAATATACCTACTTACATTTTGTTTTTAAAACGTATGTAACGTGTTTTGTATAATTTCATTCATAATTTAAACGTAAAAATTATTTTTACCAAACCGACTTCAAACGCCATTTACAAAACATATCAATTGTGCTTATAAAATTTGAAGAGTTCCCCCGATTTCTCCAGGATCCCATCATCAGATCCTGACCTGATGACTATGGATCCTCCTGGAAAATATACACTTTCAAACAAAAATAAATCTCAAATTTTCCAGATCGGTCCAGGCGTCTTCGAGTAATCAGGAAACATACATAAAAAAAAATGTATGTAGCTCAAATGACAAGTACCATCGACCGGTTCGGAAAGCAGATTTATAAAAAATTCAGCAGTTGGGTTTTCCAATTCACTTCACAAAGTAGCGATTAACAAAATAATATGATGAAACATGTGCGTATATTATTTAGTTAAGTAATAATAAAATTAAATATTAATTGGTAAACCTCTTTCTGACGCATTCGGAGTTGCCAATTGTTACATTAAGGTTCTCTTTAGTTATAGATTTCAGGCCACTCATAAAGCCAGTTAAATGCTTCGTTAGTACCTATAAATGATAGGTCATGAATAGATTTAATAAAATTATTATGTATTAGTTAACGACTTATTAAATATAATTTAATGTGTGTCTCAGAGTACAGCAGCTATGTAGCTTCGATAAATACGTTTAATTTGTACTAATACGTTTAAATTGCAGAAGCGTAGCCTTAAGGGGAAGCAATAAATTGAACTTTTTCTTAATATTTGAAGGCTGATTGAGTCGCCGACATAACGACATTGCGAGTAATTTATTCATTTGCCTCATTCACCGCCTTCGGGGTTTACATCGGAATTACTGGCCGGAGTTTTAAGTCGTACTGATGTTTGCGAGTTCATTTCGTAATTACATTGCTCAAATAGATTGCTCGGGCTAATCTGCTTAAAGCTCGGTCGGTTGGCAGTTAGCAGAATTTTTCAGGAACGAAAATGTTGAAACTTTTCGCATACCATCAACTCGCAATGGTGGAAATATTTTTGAATAAAAAAAAATATTGTTTTTAAAAAGTAAAGTAAGTTGGTATAGTGGCAACAGCGATTTTGAACTGTTTGGGCAGGTAAAGTTATATTGACTCAAGTTGATAACTTTTTAGTGAAAAAATTGCCTCAATCATACTTTTTAAATGTTGCTTAAGAGAGTTGCTACAGCGGTTAAAGCCTAGTGGTTATGACTTCAACCTCGTTTTCACGGGATTCGGGGTGCGAATGTTAGGCACGCATGCATTCCTTTAACTTTTTAGAATTATTTAAGCAATTAAATATCACTTGCTTTAACGGTCAAGGAAAACCTAAATGCCTGAGAATTCTTCGTAAGTTTTTCCCAATTCGCATTTGGCCAACGTGGTTAAATTTGATTTTAATTTTGCAATTTTGGCGATCTTAACCAGCTAGTACCAAAATCGCAATGAGATAGACTTATTTGGCAATAGCTAAAATCGTGTACTTTCTGCAGTAGATGTGCACTGTACAGTGGAAAAAATGATTTTTGCCGAATATCTAATGAGATATTCAATAGCTAATTTCAAATCATTAAAGTCCAATCTATCTTCGGTTACATACAAGTACAACGATACATTAATATTATTATAATGTGTATTATGATTTGTACATTCATAATTATGATGCCAATGTAAAAGCCACAGTGTTCAATATTTTCAAAGCGCGAGCTAACAATCCAGATTCGGTGTTTGTATATCGTTATTTCTTATTGATTGACTTGGCAACGACCTAATGAGATTGCTCCTTCCATTTCGAAATGGCACGGATAAGACTTATTGGAAGCCATTTTAAATCTGTCTCTGATGTTCGCGGGTACATTTTGTAATTAAATCAGCTAAATAGATTGCTTGCGTAATCTGTTTATCTGCGGTTAAAGAAGTTTGTACTTTACTTATACAGGTTTTTTAATGCATACTTCATTTCTTTTTTTCGTTTGTCCTGTAAGCTATCAATTGTGTGTGCCTTTTATTTGATTTTTTACTAAGTTATGTAGGTTATACCTATATTAATCCCCTAAGTCACTATATTTTCATCAAGGCTGAGCTAGGCTGAGTAACATTTAGCCGAGGAATAAATTTGACGTTTTTGCAGATTTTCAATTCAAAAACAGTCGACCGTTAAATATATTTCAGTTAAACGTTAGATAGGTACCTACTCGACGAAGGTGATACTGGCTCTAAGTAAAATACTATAACTTTTATAATATAACTAGAAGCCCGCGCCGACTTCGTCCGGGTTGAAAATTTAAATATTTGTTTTTACGGGACTGATCGCACAGAGCTTCTTATAGGAGACGATTGTAAATAAGATCACCACAGGAATCACAGGAATCTCCCGCGCCGAAACCCGCCACCGTGCACCGCCCGCGCCGGCAGGCACCATTTTATTATTTTGTCGCGCGGAAATATTAATTTTCCGATAACTCCTAAGATATTTATTTAAATTGTATAGTGTAACGGGCAAATATGTTCTAAATTAAACACTTACGATAATAAACATATTTATTTAGATATAGATTGACATCACATCGGTTAAAGAAGGTCGAAAATAATTCATTATTTTTAATCAAAATTTGAAAGATAGAAATGGTTACTGTAAGTTATCCTTAGAAGCTAGACATATGCTATTGCGGACTTTTTTTTAGAACTTTTTAAGAGGAACAATTCACCCATACATCATTTTCATCCAATAACAGTATATGACCCAGCGCACGCCTTGAAAACGTTTGAGAGTCAAAAAATTTTCCGACTTCTTTAACAAATTTGCACATAATATCTAGCCATAATACATTTATGTGCATAATATATAGCCTATAACCATCTGGAATAATGTACCTTTGAAATGGTGAAAGAATTTTTGAAATAGGTGCGGTGGTTCCAAAGTTTGCTCCGGACATACAAACAAACTCACAAAATTCGCGCTCTCTCTTTATTATAATAGTATAGATATGGTTCTGCTCTTACACGCACAGTCACAAATTACCACAAACATAATAAATTAGAAACGAGATACCTATTATTTGATCGTAAGTAAACTTTGCCGATTCAAACGTAAAGTTAAATTTACCGAAAAGTCACGAATTCATGATATTTCATCGGTCAAGTCATCTATAAAGACCCCAATAATTTAAAAATTATTACTTTAATGATAAAGTGTTTTTCGATTTTAAATAATTTTCTTTAATTTAGAAAACTGCCACACCTAAAGTATTTTAGGAATATTCGTGAAATGCTATAAATAAGGTATTACTTCCTAATTTCATTTTTCGAAATAAGAGAAGCTTTCTCACGCATCCACACGTACGCATATTTTTAATAATAATTTGTTGTAAACGTATTGAAGATTTAAATCTACGTTGCATATTAGGTATATTTGGATCGAAACAAGCCAAGTACCTATATCTACTGAGAGAGTTGGTATCCCAAATATTTGTGAAACTGCAGTTGCATACTAAATAGATCACGTACTGAACGCAATTGTAGTAGCTGTCGCAATTCTAACAGTGTGTAATGTTTTTTTTTAAACAAGAAAAAAGTTCAAAAACTGCCTGAATACGGAAAATTGGACCATCAAATTGATTTTGTTAGTTCCATCTTCAAATTAAAAAAAAAAAAAATTATTAATGGAATATTTTTCGCGAGCAAACGACAAGGCCACCTGATGTTAAGTGATTACCGCCGTCCACGAATATTTATAGCACCAGAGGAACCACCAATGTGTTGCCGGCTTTTTATGAATTTGTTGGTCAGCTCCTTGAATAACCCCATGTTGTAATTTAGGTATATGGGTAACTAATATCAATAATAAATGATATAATATCTTTGTTTTTGTGCAGGTTTTCGACTGCCGACAAGTTACTACGACCAGTGGAATGTTCGAAGCGCTCTGCAATCATATCAAGTACAGCACCAATAAGGGAAATATTAGGTTAGTCAAAATAAGCTCTGTTCACATCTACAGACACCGTGCGTAGCAGACACGTATAGACGCAGTATAGACGTAAAAATATTATTCCATACATTATCTATGAAGGTATTCACATCTAGCGAACATAAGCGTAGCTAACCACGCAGACACTGCGAGATATTCTGGGCGAGAATGTTTTGTCTGAGCCGGTGCGTGTCTGTAATATCTGTGGCCATCTGGCAGTGTCTGCATTGGGTTTACGCGGTTAGTACGAATGCATTTACGTACACCAGCATATGAGCAATGAAAAATTAATCTAATTAGTTCGAGATTATAAGTTTCTCTACAATTTGAATGTCCGTCGGCCATCTGCCGGTAGAGACTATTGCTTTTGCTGTGTCTGCCACGTTAAGCGCTATATGCTGGTAGATGTGAAAGAAGGTCGTGTTCGGGTGCCGTCCCATCTGACTATAACAGCATGAGAATAATAGGTGCATCTAAGTTTGCACATACACTTGTGTATTATAATATCTCCTTTTAGTTTAGCTAGCTTACATTGGGCTTAAACTCTGTCAGAGAAATCTGGTCAGGAAATTATTATTCAACTAGATTTTGACCGCGACTACTTTCGCGTGGGATTATTTATTGAATTGTTTAGTACCAGAAAACCTAAAGAATTAAAATATAAACATATAAATGACGCGCATAAGGATAGCTTATCTGTTAGGAAGAGATTTCTTTCAGAAGCCCTAGATGGTGAGGTTGGAAAACTTTTGATTTTCCAGGATAAAAAGTAGCCTATGTCACTCTCCCGGTTCTCAACTATACCCATGCAAAAAATCATGTCGATCCGTTGCTTTGTTGCGGCGTGATTGAAAGACAAACCAACAAACAAACACACTTTCGCATTTATAAAATTAGTAAGGAAGGATTAGTAAGGATTAATTTGGATTAGTAAGGATAGCAAAGTCATTAGTATAAAATGTAACAGGTCAGCGATCACCATGTTTCCTCAACGCACAGACGGCAAGCACGACTACAGGATATGGAACAGCCAGCTGATTAGCTACGCTGGCTACAAGCAACCCGACGGAACCGTGCTGGGGGACCCTATGCACTGCGAATTCACAGAGGTTAGAATTTATATAACACTAACTCACCCGCCGTTTCGCTCCCGTCATCTATAAAACTATAAAAGTAATCCGTAATTAATCCGTGGTGATTCAGATAAGAAAAAATATTTTTTTCGAATTTTCAGTTGGTTTTTTTTGGGGTTTCCCTATTTTTTTTTTCTTTTTAAATCACCGCTGTATTACAGTGAATAAAAAGAATAAAAATATTCAAAGCGGTCAAGCAGTTTTTTAGTTTTAGCCAGACTAATGAACAGCAATTGATTTTTATATACATAGAATATAGATAGAATAACGAATAGTTGATTTAAAATTCACCTTTTTCATCGTGTCATTCCTTTGTGAATAAGTTTTGCAGAAAAAACAACCAAAACAACAACTTTTCTACCATACCTATATACAACGCTCTAGAAACTCTTCAGTAATTTGTAAAATTGGTTTAATGTTTAAAAAATGGTATTTGAAATCAACTTTAAAATTTTATTTCCTGTCCCTACAAAGTAAAATAAAGAAAATGTTTCTATAGCTTAAGATTATGATGATACAGATTGTAAACAGAATAAGGGACACAACCTCGTATTATAATCTCAATATTGAAATGGTACAGTCAGCACGTTACGTAAAAACATTCGCTGTATAGAAGTTTTATTAATAACGTGAATCACATGTGGCTCACTATCCCGAGACCTAACCAGCGAGCCTAAAGGAGTCCATATACGATCAAGTTTGCCGTCAAGTTTGCATGATGCTTAGAGATTCGAAAAGAGGATCGATACCTGATTAGTATCGATACCTAGGAAAGCTCCCGTAAGCTGTAACACTCCATCAAGAGAGATAACGCTATAGATCAGAAAGAGAACAGTATAGACTGTAGTCTGCTTACTCACGGTAATTTTACAATCACTCAATACTTTTATCTCATCACTAGATTTCACACGTCAGATAACAGACTATAGTCTATACTATTCTCTTTCTGATGTATAGCGTTATCTCTCTCGATGGATTGGTACAGCTTTCGGGAGCTTTCCTAGGTATCGAACCAAAAGTATCGAGACTACGCAGATATTATCTTTCTTTTTTCGAATCCCTAAACGTCATGCAAACTTGACGGCAAACTTGATCGTATGTCGCCTCCTTTAGGTGAAAGGATTCGCTATATAGATGTTTTATTAATAACGCGAATCGCATGTGGCTCTCTGTTCTGAGAACTAACCCGTGAGCCTAAGGAAAAGTGTCAACTGAAGCACTATTTGAGCAGCTGACTGGGGAGTGGAACAGGTGTTGCGCCCGGGGGGATACAACGCTTGTCCGGATGGAGAGTTCCGGACGGAAAACCTCTTTTGTAGCGTTAGTGCGCATATTATCATAGTTCCCGTATTAATAGTAAAGTCAGCCCCGTACTAATACGAAGTAAAGTCATGCCTTGCCACTTTAGAAATGTTCATGAAAGAAAAATTAAAGTAAAAAACTTTTTTGAACATTTTGCGTTCTGACGAAGTTTTCACATTAAGCCTCAGAATGAGATAGCCTCGTAGAGCATCGTCTCTGTCTCTTATGCCTATACTAAGCCGATGCCTTCGACCGCGTGGTTTAGTTTACAAAAAGTCTTACCACTCTTTTCGGGATAAAAAGTATCTAGTCTATGTCTCTCTGTAGGTCTGCAACTATACTCATTACTCGTACAAAAAATCACGTCGATCCCTTACTCCGTTACTGTGTGATTGAAGGACAAACAAATACACTTTTGCATTTATATTATTAAGGTATGGATGAATATGACATTTCGTCATTTTGTGCGATATTATATTATACTATAATGAAGCGTTTGCTGCTAGCTGCGAGCAGAAAGTGCCGAGGACCCCTCGCCTCCGCCAGTAGGACCTACTCGGTACCGTACCATCGTCACGACGTCCTCGGTAAACATTCTGCACGCAGCTGACACCATGGCGGGTACAATTGGAATAATGTATTGAGACCTCTTTAAATAAAGTCGAGCCACAGAATATTTTAGTAGAGCCAAACTTCATAAAAAAAATTGCAGAAAATTTTGGTTTTTATTAAAAAGTAGAAATTTACTTTACTGAAACTTTAATGTTCGAAATAATTGAGTTTATGTTATGGACACAAAACATTTGTAAATAAATTTTCTAACTTCTATTTGGAGTCTTAAAGTTATATTGTAGTTAAACAAGTTTAATCTGATTGTGACATAGTATAGAATAATTGCTCACTGAGAATAAATCCCTCTATATTGTTCCACCTTATTCAGAGACACCTGTTTCTAGTTATTTACTTTCAGAATAAGCTTTTCATTACGTGTGTCTTTTATATTAGTTGGTTTTATTTCTTTTTATTAAAAACGATAAGTAATTTTAATTCAATTTAATTCAACGCCTTAAGGCAGCGGTCGGCAACCTTTTGAGTCGGAAGAGTCAAAAATTACAATTTACAAAATTTCAAAGTTTTTCAAGAGCCAAAAAGTTTTTTCTTGCCAACAATAAATAGGGGTGCGGTGAAAAGCGAGTGCAAGCGGCTGAGAGATAGAAATGGTGCCTAATCCTCGTTAATCGATTCAGAACGATTTTTAAATGTATTTTTTTTTTGTATAAAATAAATAATATTTGCGTATGGAACTAAAGAGCCACAGCTTCACATCCAAAGAGCAGCATGTGGCTCGCGAGCCGCAGGTTGTCGACCCCTGCCTTAAGGCGTAAAATAGGGGTTTTAAGAATTTAAAATTGTGAGTGAAGCTGCGGGAAAAAGCTCTCTCTGCAGCGTGTTGCCCATTACTGCGGGTCGTGACCCGCTCTACCAAGGACTCTTTTGTAGATGATGTCGCGCCATGTGCTTCGGTTTTTTGCGACATGCAAGGCTTCGTGGACCTTACTATCGAGAGCGATGCGTGTTAGGTCTGACCAACGCATCGGGCTACGTCCCCGAGGTCTCTTTCCGTCCACTGCAAGTAATCACGGCCTTTTCTAGATTGTGTAAAAGCTAGTGATATTATATTTTTTCGTAGCTTTGCATCAAACTGGGCTGGAAGCCGCCACGTACGGCGTGGGATATACTGCCGCTTGTGCTGTCCGCTAACGGCAAGGATCCCGACTACTTCGAGATCCCTCGAGAGCTCGTCATGGAGATCCATATGACACATCCCTCGTAAGTATCCTATAATCCTATTATTATAAATGCGAAAGCTTGGATGTATGGATGAATGGATGTTTGTTATTCAATCACGTGTTGCGCAACACTGCCGCTTCCCGGTTTAATCTACATTTTTACATTAGAAGATACAGGAAAAAAATAATTAATCTTTAGTTGATATATAGGTAGCACGCATAACACGGCTACTTACCTGAAACACGTCGTTCTATCGTTTTTCATCTCAGATTTATGCCGGCATAAAAAGTCGGGGAATGCATATTGTGCTTTGTAAAGGCCTGCAAATAGGCATTCACCGCCCATACAGAGTAGATTGCTTATCGTAAAAGTGTGGTCCAGTGATCTCCAATCTGCTTTTATAGGCGATAAATCCAGCTCATTCAATAATGTTTCGGTATTGATAATGTTAACAGGCTGTGGGGCGCTGTAAGTGGTGTGATAACTTGAGATTGAATTGTGACTCATGGCGAAGGAAAATTGTTTCCATATTGTGTCCTTCCTGGGGACTGTACGCAAGTGATCACCATGTACCTACTCTTGCGGCTGCTAACGGTGATAGCCCAGTGGTTAAATCTTTGGCATCTTGTTAGCGGGCTACGGGGTTGTAATCTAAGGCATGCACTTCTGACTTTTCGGAGTTAAGGGCCATTTAAATAGAGGGAGTTTTTCGTCTCTATTATACCATTATCGACTTACGAAAAAAAAAAAAAAGTTTCTTCGTCTAAACATTGAACAACTATCACCCTTCCACTTTGGGGGTTGGGGTCATGTTGGGGTGTTTTAGAAGGTACTTTCTAAAACACCCCAATAATTCCGATATATGTGTTAATGGCATCTATGTCTTCCTAAGAAAACATAATATCGCAAGATTTCATGACACATCTAAGAGACAAATTATGTTTTATAAATCAAGAACATTGATTCATCTAAAACGAGCCAATCCGTTCAGATTAATCTTGTTCCAAGATTGAAATAGTTTAGTAGTTGATTAATAAACGTCTTGATTATCTACTTTGTCATGTTCTAAGTTTACCTAATGTATAGTTATAAATTATCTGAAATAAAGAAGATTAATGGTATTACACTAAAGCCTACAGCGAGAGAATGCCCGCCAGTCTGACATGATTGCGATAGTCTTAGTTGTAGCTATCAACTTTGGTGCTAATTGGTGCTAATGAGGCAGATGTAAGAATATTTAAAGTAACGAAAATAAAAAATTAACATACTTTAAGTAACTCTGTATATGTGTAAGTCTAAGACCGTGTTGCACCAATCTGCTTATCATGTTTAGTTAAATTTTGTAATGCTGTCACTCTTTGACAAATTTAGTTCAGATGAACAAGAAAAGGACAGGTATAGAAAATTTAACTTTTTGTGTATAAGGTAGGTAATGTCAATGAATAAACGATATTCTATTTAATTAATTAATGGCACTACTAGGTATTAGACATAGATTTAAATATCTGCTGTTAAGTATATTTTTATTACTACACTTGAAAAGAAATTAGTATTTTGTCCGGCGGGATTTAAATTCACTCTCTGGAAATTGCGCCTTGAGTGTGTTGAAAATTTGGGCGAGATTCTCAGAGAGACGCGCTTACAAATCTCGACAGTGGTACAATTTATTTATGTAATTTTTTGTTTTCTTTATTCTTCTGCAATGGGTCGTCACCACTTAAACCCAATTATGCCTACTTAACCTGATTTTTTTGCAAACAATGATATTGATAAACAGGTATGAATATTTTGAAAGCAAACCAATGATAATGAATTTATTGACAAACAGGTATGAATGGTTCGAGGAGTTGCAGCTGCGCTGGTACGCGCTGCCAGCCGTCTCCAGCATGCGCTTCGACTGCGGCGGCATAGAGTTCACGGCCAACGCGTTCAACGGCTGGTACATGAGCACGGAGATCGGATGTAGAAACTTCTGTGACACTAATCGGTTGAATATGCTGGAGGTGGGTAGTCTTAGTAGTCGGACCACGGGTACATAGTGGTATACCGTGGTCCTACCAGTAGAACAAATCGGTGGGACCACGAAAACAACAACAAGCCTTAATAAAATTGATAGATATAAATCCATGTTGTCCTTTTTCGTAGAGAATGCACAACTCTAAATAAGCACCAATCTGTTTTCTTAATATTTCTAATATTAAAGTTATATTATCTAATATTATTTCATAGTAATGATTAACGTTAAGATAAAGTTGAACTAATTAAAGTTTTCAAGATAAAGTACCTATGTAGCGTTCTTATGTAAGGAATACTTTAAGGAAGTCTGCCAGTTCCCCTAAAATAAACTTTTATTAGCTTTGTCATACCTTATTGATTAAGTTTCCTTCATTGTAGATAATTAATTAGTAGATATATTCTGCCGCAGATTACATCGGTCATTCGATGTCTTCAACTTCTGTATTACATTTAGACAATTTTAAAACAGAAAGTAGCAGCGAAAATGGGCTTAGACACGCGGACTCCAGTGAACCTGTGGAAGGACAAAGCTCTGGTGGAGGTCAACGTGGCGGTGTTGCACAGCTTCCAGCAGCACAACGCCACAATCGTGGACCATCACACCGCCTCCGAGAGCTTCATCAAGCATTTAGACAATGAGAACCGGTTACGGTAAGTGTTCCTAATTGAATCGATATTGGATTGACAGAAAAGCTTGAATGTAAGGCTCCGCACAAACGGCCCACCAACCACTGTCGGTGGCTGGCGACAAGCTGTTTGCGTGATTTTTAATAAGTTTTGTAAGGAGTCGCCCAACACTTGTAGCGAGAGGCATCCACCCGCGATTCAGGCTGAAATCTATAGAATGCATCTCTTACTCAGCTCAGACTCAAGGCAGAGTTAAAATGAGACAGATTTATGTCAAAGCATATTTTAGTCACGTTTTAACTCTATCTTAAGCCCGAGCTAAATCAGAACACGCTCTGTAGATCTCAGCATCAGTGTCCGCAATATGCGCGATATGTCACCAATGGCGGTCACTCGCTACTTAATAACGCCGACACTCGTCACTCCTGCGCCGCCGCTGCGACTGTACAGCAGGAGAATGCAAATTGTAGTGGCCACCGACTACCTTCGTTTGCGCGGCACCAAAGGACGTTGCCCGCAACAGCCACCTCGCGGTGGCTATGGCCAGTGGCTGGTTTGAAGCTTAACTTACCCATCAAACATGTCATTTCTCGGTGAAATATGATGAGTGTTCAAAAGTTACGTCGAACGCAAGGGCAAAATAAATTAACTTTCAAAGTGTAAGTACCTATACATTAAGAAAGAATTCAAGGTTGTTTGCTTTCGAAGAAAAATTGTTTCCATAAAGTTATACAAAAGGAATGATGCCTGTAAAGTTGAAAAGATTGTTGCAAGAAACCGAAAAACCAGGCAGACTGTTTTGAAACTTCAAAATTTTTCCACATTTAATAAAATGTGTGTAAAATGATCGTTTATTTTTTGGGAAAAGAATATAAGTGGTGATTTAGTCTTTGAGAACATGGAATGCAGTCACCCAAGCGGGTCACTGACGTACGGTCATTGATAATTTCACGTTACTCACTTTCAAGGGACTTTTTTATAGATAAGCTACACCTATCCAGTCCAGTGTCCACTTCTTCTAATATATTTTTTTGTCTTGTAATTCTTTAAATGTACATAAAAAAATAAAATAAATAAATAAGATGGTTGTATGACATTTAAATAACCAGATAGAAGATATTACGTTCTCGTATTAGTGAGATAGGTAAATATCAATATATTCAGTCATAATATGAATATAGGTTCTTGATCAAAATATTTACATACAAAGCCTCTGCGTCTAATAAATCTCATGCAGCCGTCGTTAAGCTATCATCACCGCATCCTTGCGAGTAGCTAAATTCACATGTGGCAAATACCTCGTGTGACTGTTTGTATTTGATGTTACAGCGTCAATTCCACAGCCAACGGTCCAACGTTCTGAAATTAGGATAGAATAGAATAGAAATATTTTTTATTTAAATAAACTTTTACAAGTGCTTTTGAATCGTCGATGATACCACTGGTTCGTAATGCCCTTCCAGAGAGAGAAGAGCCAGCAATAAACGCGGCGGTTGCTCTTTTCAAAAAAAAAAAAAAAAATTACGATAGGTAACAAAACTATGCCATGCCACAATGAAGTTTCAAAAATGCATATCTACATACAATGTTAAGACGGGCAGACAAAAGTAGACCCATTCCCGTTAGTGGCACTCTAATCTGTGGTGGCACCCGTCTGAATTTAGAGTTCTGCTTTCTGCACTGTGTCTTGAATCTTCTAATCTGCACAGTTTTTTTTCTTTTATCAAATCTGCGACGCGGCAATCTGTTTTGATGAAAACAATAAGCCGTTCTGATGGCTGATAGCTATCCGAATTGGGCTTTAGCTTAGAGCAAATTGTCCATCGACGCTTCACTCAAATCGCATTGTCGGTGTCAGTAATCTGCAAAGTGGCTTGAAAATTTTTAGTTCCTACTGAGAACTCTAGGCCGTTAGCTGTGGAACTAACGTTTTTGTATGAACCAATTTTAACTGATATACTGGGTAGCCGTGTTTACCAACACAATATTATGATAATGGTGCAGTTTGGCCTTGTAACAAAGGGTTCCGGATTGTATTCCCGAAAATTTTATTTTGATAGCAATTGATTCATTAGATTAGTTCGAAGAACCGATGGTTGTTAGGGTTCCAAGGTAAGTGGTAACTTTGCACTGGAAAGCGCAGTGTTCCATGTTCGCAAATCCCCCAATTTTTGGATCGACGACATAAGAAGATTCAAAATTGGATAGAGTCAGGCATTACTTTGCGGAAGTTCATGATTAACAAAAAAATGTTAGAATTATTTTGCTGTAATCCGCCAACAGAAAAAATCTGTATGGTCAAACATGCAGTTATAAGCTAAGCACCGCTTACCTCCCCAACCAAGCAATAAAGCAAAGTTCCCAAGCAAGCAATGCCACCACCACTCACATGCACCACCACAAAAGACTTTTATACTACTCTCGACGCACGTTTCGCCCCGATAACGGAGCATCCTCAGGAGATATCGACTTTACAATGCTGTATTGTCTAGTGAGATTCAAAGTTCTCATCTCTCTCTCTCTCGACTCTCATTATTCTCATCTCTGACTCGGTATATGACAATCACACTTTTCTCACACCTTTGCCGTAATTCGGGATCATGGTAAAACCTAAACTCGTTAAACATGGTTAAAACTCAACTCGTTAAAACTCACTCACGTAGATCCACTTGACAGTTCAAAAGCACTTTGCAAAAGTTTATTTGATTAATAAACTTTTCTTTTCTATTCTACTCAACATGACAGGTAGGTACTATTACATATTACCAAACTATAAAACATAACTTCTTAACGAGACCTACGTTCTGTACTGAGCCATTGATGGATACATCATAAGTTCTGAAGAGATTACCTACGTTAATTAATTAAAATTTTAATACAAATATTTGGCATGTTAGCTACGAGTATGTTCCCACATTATTATCAGCTTACGAAACCGCGAAATTAACGTTATATTTCATAATGCCTTTGACAGTGCCTTTGATGATGCTCCCAAAGCTATTACCAATCATAAAAATGACAGTCAAAGCAGATATAGCTTGAGTTTTTGCTATCACGATTATTTTCTATGAACATCAGTCACAGAGTAATTTTTTTTTTTGTAATTAATTACGTAATATTATAGTAAATATTCTCATGAAGGAAGCAAGTATAGGTAATGAGAAGTCAAGAATTACTGATACGAGAACAAGATTTGCTCATAGTTTTTGCAATTTCGTAGTTCCGGGTGCCCAGCAGATTGGATTTGGATCGTGCCGCCCATGTCCTCATCAATCACGCCTGTCTTTCACCAAGAGATGGCTCTATATTACCTCAGGCCCGCATACGAATATCAGGTTAGTTCTGACATTACTTTTAAATACATAATAAAAAAACGGGGCAAGTGCTACCTCCTTATGTTAAAAGTTAAAAATTATCTTGGCGTAGTTTTGGCCACGTTGGCTTTAATTACAACAACCACTGGAAAGATATACTAACCTATCCTATTTCTGATGCACTCTATTCCCTCACTCCCAATTCAATGGGACGTCAGAAAGACATCAGACGCAGGACCGACGGCCTTTACTTTCTTTACGAGTGACGTATTAAAACACTGCCAATTTTCTAACATCGACTATTTCTTGTCATCGAATAACTTTTTGGCCTCGAACTCAAATCCGGGACTCCGTGACCCGCAGTTAAATAAGCTAGTCGCTAGACTAAGACAAGGGCGTTAGCAAAAAGTTTCTTGTCAACTAGCAGTAAGTTATGCACTACGAAGTTTATCGTTAAACTGACTTTTTTTCTCAGGAACCAGCGTGGAAGACCCATCAATGGCAGAAGTCAAAGCCGATCACTGGCAAGAGGCCTATAAATAGGAAATTCCACTTCAAGCAGATTGCGCGCGCGGTGAAATTTACATCCAAACTCTTTGGTCGAGCGCTCTCTAAGAGGATTAAGGCAACCGTTTTGTATGCAACTGAGACTGGCAAGTCTGAACAGTATGCGAAGGAATTAGGGGTCATATTCGGACACGCTTTCAATGCTCAGGTATTTGTTGAGCAAAACCTTAAGTGCGTTAGAATAGAATTGCTCGGATTATTTGGTGAGGCTTTAATATTGATGTTAACCGGAACTTTTGGTCAAAACATTAAAACTTTTAAGCATTTTAAGCATTAATAACAACATAATTGTACTAATTATAATTTTAAGCCACAATGTTCAAATTTCTATTTTAATTGCGCGACTTTATGTTTCTTTTTTAACTAAAAAATTTTCGCTTTCACCACGAAGTGAAAGTGAAGTTTCTGGCAATTCCGTCGTTCATTACGGGATCATTATACTCTCTTATATTTTTCCTTTGTCTTAATTCAAAATCAAAAAACATTAAAGTTACCCATAATGTCACCCCTCTTTACTGCGATCCGGAAACATATACCTACCTGTTGTTATTGTTCAGACGTTAAATAGATTTTATTAAACAAACATTTTTATCTATATATTATCATAAAAACAGTTTTTTACATCTCAAAATAGATTCATAATAAGTTACGAACGCAAAATATTGCAAATAGCTCGCACAATTTTAACCGCAAATCATTAATTTTAATAACTTGTTTTGGACTGTTTAATTTGGAATTAATAGTGATCAAATCGCCCTTTTAATTTCCATGTAGAAATTACCAAGATGTAGGTACCTATGTTGTATATGCAGTTTCATTTTTTTTTTTAACTCGCAGTTAAAAGTACACGACTACTTAAAATTCTATGCAACTGAAATTGCTATTTCTTGAAGATACGAATAATTCATTACGCTAACTTTTTTGTGCTTTAAATTTCCATTTAATAAAGATGCGCAAACAAACCTCACGTTTGTTGAAGGTAGAATAAAGAATGATATTTTAAAGTTAAAAGAGGAATTTTAATTTTAACGCTCGTTGGACTTGCGAAATATTTTACATAAAGTTTTACAGAGTTCCCGTTGGAGATCTTTGGAATTCCAGTGAAATATTAGTTTTATTCCGCAGGTTCATTGCATGATGGATTACGACATAACGTCTATTGAGCATGAAGCTCTTTTGCTGGTGGTTACGTCGACTTTCGGAAACGGTGATCCGCCAGAAAACGGTGTGGTAAATATCCATGATATGTATTATTTTATTACTGGCAATCTAGCGATGGTCGTTGGGGTCCCAAGGTGCTGGAGTGACGACCTCCCATCGGAAAACATATTGTTGGCAGAACCTCAACTGGGTGGACTGACGACATCAAACGAGTCACAGGAAGCCGAATATGCGGTCCTAGTAATAATAAGTCTATATTCTAAATAAGAGACCTATTTCTTCCAAATCTTCAGTTCCATCCTCGATTCTCTCATTTCGATCCTCTTTTCGATCTAGCAATAGACACCTATTGGTTGATAATGAAGAATATTTATAACCATAATATGATGGCGGGGAATTCTCCAGTTATTTAGGTTTTCCGAAAATCCTTTTGATTTCCTGGAATACAAAGCCGATTGATATTCAAACCGGTCATTGAGGACTCAATTTATTATTGTAGTGTTGATTAAAACCAATAACAAAAAGCTACACACACAAAACCAATCCCTTTATAATTGGAGAGAATTGAAATTGGCAAAAAAGCTCTTTCGCCACCCAAAAACTACTTCGAGTATTAATTGTGTATGGTAAACTAAATTACAAACAGCTGCGGTTTTTTAGTCCGTTAATACCGATACTGAACTATTTTCTCTAACGACAAAACTTTTATTTCCTGCTCTTAATTAAACTCTTAATTGAAATTAAAGTTTTTTCAAATTAATTTAATACAATTAAATAATAAACAATGACAAGCTTTTGCCCGCAACTTCGTCCGCATCAAGTAAGGTTATCAAAAAATCCCGCGGGTACCCTTTGAAGACGATTTGTTATTCCGGAATAAAAATTAGACTATGTCGCTTTTCAGGTCCTTAACTATACCCATGCAAATAATCACGTCAATCGGTTACTCCGTTCCTGCAATCACGCATAACAAACATACTTTCGCATTTATAATATTAGTAAGGGCTTACAGTCGTTTAAATGTGTTTTCTTCATGGGTTTTCTTTTGTGCAGGCTTTTGGGGAGAATTTATGTGAAATTTTGTATGCGGATCAAGTTGGAGATGACAACACATCTGGGTAAGAATTTGAGCTAAATTACCTCATCAAAATTGAATAAGTCAGCACCTCCTAAATTACCTATCACTAAGCCAGCTTAGTGTAACGGTGTTAATGGTTGATGCGCTAAGTTTTAAGCTCTTCACAAATAACTTGTTTAATAGCTGTTATGAATTAGTTCGGTAGCTGAATTTAGATGAACAATAAATCATGAGGAAGCAGTATTTAGTTAGAGATTAAATTTTGATCCGAAAATTAGAACAGAAAAGGGTTTCTTAACACTTTTTCTTCTGTGGATATTTTAGTTAAAATGAATAGGTCTTATGACAAGTCAAGACTACCACCATTTCGGAATATAGATTCTGCTGAGAAAGGCCGGCAAGAAACTAAGCAGTTGCTCTTTCACTATTTAAAAATTCGATTTCTCATTGAAATTGGACTGATATAATATTATTATAATAGCTTAATTTGACCGCACCTCCGTCCGGATGGAGTTAGGTTTTGAAAATCCTCCGGGAACCCTATTTTTCCGGGATAAAAGATAGATAAAAACTTTATTGCACTCAAGAAAGAAACGAAAATAAACTTACACTACACATGCAAAGGCGGCCTTATTGCTAATAGAGCAATCTCTAATCTCTATCTATCTATCTCTATCTCTACTCTAACAATCAATAGCCTGTGTCACTCTGTTATGCAAAAAAACTCTTCTTGCTCCGCAATAACGCGACTGAAGGAAAACAAACATACTGACAAACAAAAACACTTGCATTTATATATAGTATGCAGAGATAATAGTTGAAATTCCATGTGACAATGCTTGAGTGCTGTTTTAAGAGCGATTTCAAAGTGTACATTTCCTCAAGTACGGGGATTAGCTCCACAAGCGTCACATTGTTTCTTACATTATTTAACAGTATCGTACTTGATTCCCGGAAGCTGAGTGCATGGGAGATCTTAGCTACGTGAATTTTAATAGACCGACCCAATCCACCTGTATATTATTATATCATTGGAACCTTTCCTTTATTTCTTTTTACCTTTACTTTTCCTTTATTTACTTTTGTTGTATACTTCTATTTACTTTGCTAATAATATTTTTCATTGGAAGAAGATAATTTATTATGTTTTTGTCTAATATATGTAGAGTTATTACATTACTCATGTGTACAACAACAGACAGGACAGTGCACGCTAACTTAATTATAGATTATATTGGAACGGCATTCCAAACCAGTGGTAGATTCATTTGACGATTCGAAAGCACTTTTTAAAAGTTTATTTGAATAAAAAAATATTCTATTCTATATTAGATTAGATTAGCTAATTATCATCTTAACAAGTGTTAACATTTCCGTGGGAAATGCTTTATATTATTTTTATAAAATTATGAGACTGTTGCAGGGGATCTCAACTTTTAACACCGAAGTCTTTGATTAAGGCGAACAGTCAAATTGAATATCAGAAATATGCCGTTGGCAATCCGAGACAACTTAGCCGATTGGAGTCTTTGAAAGGTAGGTAATTTTGATCTGTAATAAGGGGTCCCAACTCAAATGCCGGTTGTCATAGCTGGAGTTTCTATAACCATTATTCTGATTGAATGGATGATATTACAACAAAATGAACAACTGATTTTTATATTTTAGCGTCTTGGACAGAATTCATAACCATTGAAATATCTGTTCGCATTATTTTATAGGCTCTTTACTTCGTCTCTGCTCTGTTTAGAGAAATTATCTTTTGGTGAGTTCTTATAATTTTTGATATCCTCTCTGGCTTAGTGGTAAGCGCTATTGAAAGTCTTGGGTTCGATTCCCAGCAAGGGTTTTTTTATTGTGAGATAGGCTTGCGTTTGATGATAATATCAGTGATGGATATTACTGATGAAGTCTAGATTGGAGCGTTAGGATGTCTAGAAGAAAATGGCTATTCACTTTTGTTTTGAGAGTCATAGATTAGAAAAAAAAATATAATAGAGTAGGTACTCAAATTATACGTGCCAGGAAATGGATGTCAGAAAATTACTATTTCCCTTCTATTTTACACATTGTTGTAAAATGGCAGATGACGTGAGATCGCATAATTATCATCACCTATTGAAGTATTCGAGCCTCTATGATGCTAAGATTCGTATATAAAATGTATGCACAATAATATGTAGAGTGAATTCTTGCAAAATATTGAAAGAAGTAAACAAAAATAAGGCAAGAAATATCTTCTAAAACAAAATTGGGGCTACTTGGAAATAATGTAATTTTGTACTACATTATGTTGTGCAATAAAGTGAAAAAATACTGGGAACTAATGTTTACAAATATTGTAGGAAGCGCAACTGACGCGACGTCGATCGACAGTTTCGGTCCGCTGAGCAACGTCCGCTTCGCGGTGTTCGCCCTCGGCTCGAGCGCGTATCCGAATTTCTGCAACTTCGGCAAGTACGTGGACAAATTGCTGGGTGACCTCGGCGGGGAACGGATCCACGACCTTGCCACGGGCGACGAAATGTGCGGCCAAGATCAGGCCTTCCGGAAGTGGGCCTCTAGCGTCTTCAGCGTGAGTTGCTATTGTGTTAATAGGCTGACAACCGGTTACGGTATTCAGTACGAATTTTTTTTTTTAAAGAATTTTCGTCAAGCTGAATTTGACTTATATTCTCCTCTCCACTCAAACTACATTTATACTATACTACCTACAAGACAGATTCTTTTTCTATACCGATCTGACGGTCACAGGGAGGACGGTCATGTTATTTTATCATAATATACAGTTACTGCTACAGATACTACAGATATAGATAGATGTTTGTAACACGGAGATGTATATTATAATACGTATATATTATATATATATATAACATATTATAAATGTGTATTTATACCTTGCATTTCATACATTATGGATGGCCTTAAAACGATTACTTACCTAAATTTATTAAGCCTTAGATTTCTAAAGACAGCAATTCCTACGGTTTTTGCTCATAATGTAGGGGGTTTTTTCACATTACGGCCTTTTAGTATTCGAACGGCAGAATGGAATTTTTCAAATTATCATTCACCGTGGGAATTCCTATCGTTTACACAAACTATTAGTGTGTAATTATGTTAAAAATACCGATTCATTCATAAATAATTTTGTACTCGCAGTTCGTTATTTTATTTTTGTGATGACGTGTTACTGATATCAGGTAACACGCTTCTCAAAATTATTTGATAAAATCAATATTTGTTTTGCTAATCAAGTAGCACTCATCTTCTACTAATAGGACGTATCGTTAATCTTATCCATGTTTGTCTTTTTAATAACCTAATAGAACGTTATAGCGTAATAGATTATCATTTTATCAATGACTTCTTGTAAATCATTTTTCCTAGTATTCATAGTTAGCGTGACGTTAAGATAAAAATAGCGATGTTGAACGCTTGAATCATTCAAGGCCACTCATAGTTTATTTTCATTAGGTTGCATGTGAAACTTTCTGTTTGGATGACGACGAAACTCTGCAAGAAGCCAAAAGGGCGCTAGGAACTGTTGCGCTGAGCGAAGAAACAGTAAGGTTCACAATCCCCGAACTCAAGCCACCAGAGTTGTTAAAGGCACTGCAATCTACAGTTAACAGGCAACTGACCACGTGTGTGGTCAAAGCGAATAAAGATTTGGGAGACACAACCGCTGAAAGATCAACGATTTTCATTGACCTGGAACCATTGGTAACTAACGCTTGTAGATAAATAACAAAACAAACTGTCACACTCAAAGACATGTATTAAATACTAGCGACTTGGATTACTTTTAAAAATTCTGAGGGTATCCTTTGTATTTCCGAGATAATAAGTAGCCTACTCAACTCTCCGGATCCTCAACTATAAAAAATCAGGTCACGTTGCTGCATAATTGAAAGAAAAACCATCAAACAAACTCACTTTATAATGTTAATAAGTAGGGATAATTATTGAGCCTTTAACTATTATTATAGCATTAATCTCACAATGAATTGCCATTTCTATGTAGGTGATAGCGAAATATTTAGAAGACTCTAAACTGAAAGTGAACGTTTTTTAAATCTTTTCCACAAGGAGCTTCTTATGGAATAGATTTCAAAAAATTTAGATTAGGGGAAAAAATTAATGTGACATTTTACATCTTTGTGGAATACAGACGAAGCTCTACGAAGATATTAGACTATCCTATTCCAAAATCGATACATGTAATATTTACTACCTGGTACCTACTGTAGATTATTATAAAAAGTGTATTTTATTTCAGGGTGAAATCAATTATGATCCTGGAGACCATGTCGGTATAATGGCTTGTAATCGCAAAGAATTAGTTGATAGTTTGTTGTCACGTTTGAAGGACGTCGACAATTACGACGAGCCGTTGCAATTGCAGCTAATGAAGGAGACACACACATCTAGCGGTATGTAAATAGTTTAATTGATATTTATTCTTAATACAGTGCGTCCTATACATACGAAGCTTGATTATGACATACGAAGATGATAATGAGTCATTGATTTAGTTCGTTTAAGAGGTTTAGATCTGCAGCGTGCTATACAAATAAAATTTGGTTTGTATGAATGAATGATAAATAATTTATGCACAAAAATGCAGGCATATTAAGATCGCACAGAAAATTGAGCATATACTTTTGTCCAAGGTTAATTTTAAAATAAATGCTTATAAAAACTTAAGAATATTTTTTATTTTTAAATGAGACGAAAATTCTTGATAAAAATATCAAAAGATCGTAGAACAAAAATACTATTATTTGTTTGACGTATAGAAATAGCTTGTTTAGGGTTGTTGGTATTTTAAAAACAAGTCTTTCCGCCTGTGAAATCTCAAAATTACCATAAACCAGTGCTCAACACAAATATTAGGTAACTTCTATAGCATGTCTACGATATTGAATTGAGTTTTATTGGTAGTATTCAAATGTGAATCGGAATTTGTTAGTATGGGAAGCGCTCGTGAATGACTACTCGAAACATATTACCTATTTTATATTTGTTTATAAAGAGGTAGGTACGTGATTAAAGTCCGATGATTATATTTTGATTCCGTTAGGTCCTGTCAAATCCTGGGAGCCTCACGAGAGACTGCCTCCACTCAGCATACGTGATTTGTTTACGCGATTCCTAGATATAACCACGCCACCCACTACTATTCTATTACAATATTTAGCTACAACTTGTGACAATGACGACGAAAGGAAACAACTTAACACACTTGCCACGGTAAGTTTGCATGGTTTTTTTTTCTTTAAAAAGAATATTTGCCATGTAAAACAAGACATGACTTTCCCCTTCAAATTAAGCAATGAGAAATTTATTCGATGAGGAATAAAATTATTTATTTGTCATATACTACAGAAATACTAAACGAAGGAAATCTAACTAATCTAAAAATTTCCGAGAAAAAATTTGCCTAAGTTTCTATATGTATACTTGGTCAAAATCAGTTCTACCGTTCCGAAGGTGAAATCGGTAAACAGACAGACAGACGAACACTTTAAAAATGTGTGTGCTATCGTTCAAATAAGAATAACTTAATATGTGACAATTATTTCGAAATCATAGATAGTCACTTTAGTTTTACTCATCGGTGAAGTCTTTCCAATTAAAATGTTGTTATTACACAGGATCCAGCAGCTTATGAAGATTGGCGTCATTTTCATTTCCCAACTCTACCTGAAGTACTGACCCAGTTTCCGTCAGCCAAGCCCGGCGCTTCACTAATCGCAGCCTTATTGTCGCCTTTGCAACCGAGATTTTATTCCATTTCGTCATCGCCGATCGCCCACCCGAAAAGGTTGCATCTCACTGTCGCGGTCGTTACATACCGGACTCAAGGTTTGTAGAAACAGACACTATTTGACGCGAGTTTCTAGTTTTATCATCATCGCTCATAATGTCGATTGCCCACGTACATTATGCGAGTAAAACATTCCTCATTTTCCCCAGAATTATGATTACCAAACATTCTATTTTCGTTTCAGTCGTAATATTACGCCATTGTCAGGAATTCGTCCGTTTTGGCGACGATATACTTAACTTATTGTTTAGCTCGGTTCTTTATTTATTATTGTGTGTACCTAGTATGTTATGATGATGTAATGTTTAAACAGATGGCGAAGGCCCCGTCCACTACGGAGTTTGCTCAAATTATCTCATGGATCGTAAGCCTGGAGATGAAGTTTATCTATTCATCAGAAGGTAAACAGTGCCTCGTCAGATGCAATATTTTTTGCCCTGCTTTATTACTTACAACCAATATCGTGTTGTTTGTTACAGTGCTCCAAATTTCCATCTTCCTCATGACTTGTCCGTACCTCTTATACTGATAGGACCCGGTACAGGTATTGCGCCTTTCAGAGGATTTTGGCATCATCGCAAAGCTCTTCTCAATACTACACGTTCTAGTGCTGGTCCCGTTTGGCTTTTCTTTGGATGTCGAACGAGGACTATGGATCTGTACAGAGAAGAAAAGGAACAAGCGTTAAAAGAAGGAGTTCTTTCAAAAGTGTTCCTTGCTTTATCCAGAGAAAAACATATCCCCAAGGTATAAACGACGCACCTAAACCTAAACCTGCTAAATAAATAACAATAATTACTACCCTCTAGATACTAATAAATTGGTAAACTTAATAATGCTTTCTTAGAGAATTATTATTATTGAAGTTGCATAAATAAAAGCTTTACTGTTGGCTCTTCTTATTGCTAGATTTAACAATTTAGGTATGTTTAAAACTTAAGTTTTTAGTTTAAGATGAACTAATAAATATAAATAGGGTACAAACTCAGCATTAAATATCAATTTTTAGATGTACGTCCAAGAGTTAGCGGAAAAAGAAGGAGCTGAAATTCACGATTTGTTGATGAATAAAGGTGGACACTTTTATGTTTGCGGCGATTGTAAAATGGCTGAGGATGTTAATCAGAAATTAAGAGGAATAATTAAGAAACACGGTGATATGACTGATGAACAAGTACAAAACTTCATGTTTATGTTGAAGGTAATTTTATTAATTACAAAAAAAAAAAATCGCAATAGAAACCTACTTTATTAACAAAACGCAAGTTTTCCTTCCTTATGAACATATTTTGGTTGATTGAACTATTAATTTAATAAATGGAAATGAAATCCAATGTTTGTATTATACTCGTAAGATGTTCGCATTCTTTTTTGGGAGTTTGGATTGCAATGTCTACACGTATCGCCACTTCGATTTCTATACCTACTCAACTTTGATGATGAAAAGCATTATACATATTCTCTATTTCATTCACTACAATCAGTTATACTATAGTCTGATTTTTAATTCCGTGGAATTCTGACGTATCTTAATGTTACCAGAGATTTAAAAAATCCCACAAAAAAGATAATAAATTGAAACTCATACAAATAAAAATCAATGGCCGCACATAGATATATATGACAAATGCCTGACAGATAGTTTGGGGTAAAATCGAACTACAGGTGGTAATACTGTTTTTCATACAAATAACTCGCTCTATTTATAAAATGACATCTGTCAGAATTCCACCGAATTAAAAATCAGACTATAAGTCTATGAATCCTCATTGAAAAACTTTTGATTTTAAATTTATCGCCACTCCAACTTGAAAATACGATTTATCACGTCGCCATTACCTCACAATTATTTTACGTATTATGTATGTTGGAAATAAGAAATTATGCATGTTTATTTCTGTGTAAATAAAGAATTATATTGAATAGAATACTCATTTTTAGGAGGAGAACCGCTATCACGAAGACATCTTTGGTATCACCCTCCGTACAGCAGAGGTGCACAGTGCGTCTCGCGAGTCCGCTCGCAGAAATCGAGTCGCCGCGCTGCCCTGACGCCGGTCCTCGAGGTTTCACTCCAATCAAAACCATGCAGCGAACATAGCTTAGGATTTTACCAAAAAACTTAATTATAATTAAACTATTTGAATTTATTGTCATCGATAATATCGTAGGTTTCCAATGCGCTATGAGCACACTTTTTAAATCATCACACGAAGTTCTAACTCGTATATCAATTTTATCAGTCTTCGTTGATTCAGCTTTTGCAATTTGTTATATTTTAGACATAGGGTTTTAAAAATTTAAAAATTCAAAAGTATTTGTTTCATGTAGGCCAACTTGAGCCTCCTATGACAGATCAAGACTCTACCACCGGTTCGGAAAGCAGATTCCTCTGAAAAGAGCCATGTAAATATTATGGCTAGGGGATAAGTGTTAATTAATTTATACTGCCATAACCCTTCCAAGTCAGCCCATTACTGTCACATCACATAAGATCGCAGTCAAGGCCTATCTTGTCATCAATAAAAAAACACGTAATAAAAAATGCGTGATCTTTTTTTTCAATTGTTATTAGTTCTACGTTATTAATATTACGTCAATTAGAGCATGCTAAGTATGAAAGGATGGTTTTCAAGCAAAAGCATGACTAAAAAGTTGGTATGTAATTTTGAAAAAATACGAACCTCAATCAAGTAACATTTCTTATATTTTTAACAGCCCTAATCCTTTTTTTTTTTTTAATTGAAAGCAGGGTTACGGTCTTTACGCACAATACATTTTTTGTAATCCCTAGAAGCCTTGATGCTACTATAGATTAGACATTAATAACGCTAAGCAATGGTGAACTTATACTTCGATATTATAATTATGAATTTAATTAATGCTTCTTGTAATTTTATAAATTAGGTAAGAAAAATCCATTAAAAATCAAGCTTTTCGAAAGATTTTTCTATTTTTTATTATTATATTATTCATTATCATCATTCTAATCATTCCAATCGTGTAAATTATAATGCATTTAAGTATAGAGATTTAAATTTAAAGTATAATAATTATTCTTTGACAGTGATTTTTTAATTTGTCAAAATGATTGTGATTGCCAAAATATGTACAAATATTTTGTAGCTAGGTTATTTTGGCCTTTGTAAATAAAAACATTTTGTGTTAGCAATAAGCTACCTTTATATTAATTTTACCTTATCACAATATAAATGAATTTTATTTTTTTAAACAACTACTTTAATATTTTTTAGGATAAAAATAATAAAGTTTATAGCTATATTTATCCAAACTGTGTCATTCCTATTGTTCCATCTTCTACGCTGTTAGTTGTGAATGTTGAATTTTGTGATCTTTTACGCTAGTCCTAAGAAATGTATTCATATTTTCTATTATAATATTTCTAATGACTAACAATATTTCTATATCAATATAAAAATAAATTATTGTCTTTACCAAATATTTACAATTGAAGTAAAATCTTCTTATTGCACATTTGGGACTAAAATTAACGTTATCAGATTCATATCAAGATATTGTTCGCACTATTTCAACTAGTTTAAAATATTTGACTGCGCATAAGGAACAATTATTAACGTTGATATTTGCGAATATTTGATTAAAAATTGTACTATTACTTATCAAATAAAGTTCCTTAATATATTCGGAAATGACTACGTATATTTTTGTTTTATTTTACCCAATAATATACCTACCTAATAAGTTACCTACTATACCTATAAGCTATACCTTATTATTAGCTTAATATAAACCTTATACCTGTAAGTTATTATCACGTAATTAATTAAAAATATAATTAGTAAGTAGCTTTACATTTGCAAAATCGTAAGTTAATTTAGTACCTACGTTAGCTGGTTTATGCTTTAAAACTTACTGAGTATGGATGGCTTTGTATCAGGCATCAAAAGAGCTGATCCATTTGGATATTATAAATATAAACTAAGAAGGAATAAACATATTAAAGTAACTACTTATTTATCATTAGTACACATTACACAAGCAAGAATCGTAAGAGGCTTCTTTATATGTATATTAGTGACAGTCATAGTAATAACAGTTTCAGTTAATTTGGTAGAAAGCACGACTGCTGAAATTTCATTGTACCGGACGATGCTGCGGGATGAGTTATATACTCACAAAACAAGCGAAAAGCTTGTTCCGAACGACTTCCGAAGTACTTCATTGTTAAATGACATGACAAATTACGACGAATATCTGCTATTACGCGCTTCATTTACCACACGCTTGTAACATATCCACCTCTTTTTAACTGACTTCCAAAAAGGAGGAGGTTATTATAAATATATTATATCATGGGCTGCTAAGTTTGTCAATTGTAGAGCCGTTGCAGAATGACCTTTGTCTACGTCAGCCCTAATAAATCAGTATTGGCCAAACTTATAACCTATACTTATAATTCCCAAATAAATTGTATCTATACCTACCGGATTTGTAATTCCAGGCCTCTTAAAAATAACGCCTCTAAATCGTTTCTCAGTAATGGCACTTAGAATAATGTCTATTGTATGAGTTTAGCCGAACCAGTGAAAGGTTAGTGAATATTCTAATTTTTAATGTCGTGCACGTTGTCATACCATTTCAATGACCTTAGTGGGTCTTTCCTCTTCCTCTTTCTAACAGTCCCCTGACTCAAGTATATTGACGCAGGTAAAGTTATATTAGATACCTACTTAATTAATATTGCTTGGGTTTTATACTTAGGTTTAAAACCTAACTTTAAAATAAGAATCGTACCTACTGGAAATATTGAACATTCGAAAAACTTGACGAAAATAGGAATCGATTTTGAGACTTTATTTTAATTTTTATGGAAGTTTTAATGGTTTTTGAATTACGTTATATCCAATCCTACTATATGATTACATATACAAATCACCTCCTCCACCCTCACCACCTGGGCGCCTGGAGCACTTCGACCATCCGTGGCTCCAGATCTTTTTTTCCACCAAATTGTGGAATCTTCTCTATCGACAGTGTTCCTACTTAATTACAATCTGGGGTTATTCAAGGGGCGCACCAATAAGTTCCTGAAATGCCGGCAACGCATCAGTGGTGCCTCTGGTACTACAAGTGTTCATGGGAGGAGGTCTTTACATCAGGTGACCCGCCAGCTCGTTTGCCCGCTATTCATATAAAAAAAAATTTGTAAAATTTGTGTTTATTTTTTATTTGTCCTTCATTCATGCAACAACGTAGTAACGGATCAACGTGATTTTTTGCATGAGCATAATTGAAGATCTGAGTGATCTGATCTGACAAACTTTTTATTTCGGAAAAACAAAGAGTTTACGCTGGATTTTTAAAAACCTAATTTTACGGACTAAACCTAATTTTAAATTGCGAGTAAAAGCTAGTACAAATTATGGCGAACTTTTACAATGCACTAGCGATAAATGAGATATTTTACAATCACCTAAATTTTATATTATTTAATATAATACTTATCTAGGAAGGAATGGGGGCTAACTTTGAGAACAGTTCTACTTACGAGCGTACTAATATATACTTAAAGAGTTAACATTGTTAATGCCTAAGCGGAAAATTGTCTTCCTATCAATCCAGTTAGCGACGATATTCAAGGATATGTAGTAGGTATGCCTTTAATTAAAAGGCTACGCAAATATAATTATATAAAATAATATGGTAACGATAGATTACGCAATCTTTCATGTTACATATTTACATTAAAGTTCTGGCTAGTAGGTATTACAAGTAAGTAAGTACAATGTTATTATGCGAGTGATATCCTTACTAATTTTATAAATGCGAAAGTATATATTTTCTTTGTTGGTTTGTCCTTCAATTATGGAGTTGCAACGGAGCAACGCGACGGATCGAAGTGATTTTTTGCATGGGTTGAGTGACTTAGGTATAGCTGATTCCCGCGACTTCGTCCGCGTCCGAAAAAGTTTAGAGTGACTTGTTACTATCCGCGAGAAGTTATGTCCTCTATCTCCGGTAATATTAAGTAGATTTTCACCAAAATTGGAAAAAATATTACTAATAAAAAAAAAATTATAATAAAAAAAGAATTATCAAATTCGGTTAAGATCTGATTTTAATGTAAGTAATTGCATTCATTCATTATTTTTATCAACCTGGCCAATACTGGATACGGATTCTCAGATTGAGAAAAGTTTTGCCCACGCTGGCCTGGTAGATGCTGGATGTCAATGGGATCCACATACGTGACGCGTAATGAGTGATTTAGTTTATTCCTTTTTCAAACAAAAACGATCAAACGGGTCGATCTGCGGCACCGCGTTTGTAGTTTTTGGATTTTAGTGAGCTTTTTATGGACACTAAACTGATACTAAACCTTCGTTTGCCTTTCCATTCAAAAATAGAATGTTCAATGAAATATTTGCGCTGCACTCGCATATTTCTGTTGGTTTTTTTTTTAAATTTTGTTAATTTCCAGGTTATTTATTTCTTATTTTTAAACCACGTTGAAATATAAACTACGTAAGAATGACAAACGTTTCAGCTATATTTCTGTAATAATAATAGCTAGAATTTATATACAAAATATATAATTTCTTAGGAAACAACCCGTTTGAAACTAGGTGTTAGAAAGTGAAGCCTTACCGACACCTTAAGGTGTACTGTTTCTGAAAGTTTCATTACAGTGTTGGTGCAATATCGTTGAATATATTCATTAATGTATTAATAGAATAATATTATGTAAATCCTATTCACATGAGACGTGTCTGAAATAAATAATAATACTGAGGTAGCTTAGTAGCTTACTTAGTAGTCATGAGCGTGCTCTGACTTAGCTCAGACTCAAGATAAGAGACACAAATATGCTCCGACATAAATATGTCTCGTTTTATCTTTGTCTTGAGTCTGAGCTGAGTCAGGGCACGCTCTATAGATCTTAGCATCAGAATCCACTTAGACGAATTTGTACTAGTCCGTCTTTCTATCTGTTTATTTGTTAGTCTGGATGTCTGTTAGAAACAGGAAATAATCGTTCATGAACATAATACCTTCCTCAAATAATAGATACCTCATTTTGACCCAGAGCCAAGGATTACATAAAAAAATTAGGTTTAAATTCATTTGAGCAGACGCTTATGGAAGGAAATTTTGTCTAGTGGGAGGCTTTTGTCTTGTGGGAGGCTTTAGCCGGGGCTAATTACCACGACAAAGACGTGCCGCCAAGCGATTTAATGTTCCGGCACGATCGCGTGTAGAAACCGATTAGGGGGTACGGGTTGTATCTACACTGCCATACCCGTACCAAGTTAGTCCGCTACCATCTGACTGTCACATACCATCAGGTGAGATGGTATGTGACAGTCACATACCATCAGGTGAGATCGCAGTCAAGGACTATCTTATCAACGAAAAAAAAAAACAGAAATATAACCGAAAAAGAACCGTTAAATAAACTTCCATAACTTTTCCAGGTTTATACGCTTTAATCTTCGACAACTGCATGATGATAAATGATCACAAGTTTTCTTATTTAAGAATAAGTAAGGGATTCATAGCTTTGCTGTCATAGTGATATTTAAGGTAAACCAAAAATTGGAAGATGGCTGAGGTGGCTGAGAGAGCTCACGTAGGCGTTTCGTCATTTACGACTTTTCCAGGTTATAGAGAATAGTGACTTATTCAAACACAAAAGTCTGGGAATTACCTGTATTGATTTGTCACGTAGCTACCAAGTAGCTACCTGACAACTGATCTTTTTTAACGAAGGTATTAAGGCTTAGGCGCGAAGCACACCAACGCAAGCGCAGTTTGTCTTAAAGATAGCATCATATAAATAGCTTCATTTACATAATTATGTTTGCAAACAGAACAAAACGATCCACGCATACCTGCCTGTCTGAGCACGATTCGTGCATTGTTTTAATTATCCTCATTTACATTGAAAAAAAGAAGTCGATGGGACAGGGCATGTCCAACGCATCGACGGCATGAGAGTTAAGTTTTGACGACTTCCCTGGTGCAGTAGGCACTGTGGTCTTATAACTGGGAGGTCTCGGGTTCGATTCCCGGCGGGGGTAATTTCGGAATTTATAATTTCTGAATTGTTTCTGGTCTGGTCTGGTGGAAGGCTTTGGACGTGGCTAGTTACCATCCTACCGTCAATGATGTGCGTGGCATGCGTAGGATGTACAACAGGGTAGGCAGATGATATAAAATGGAAAAAATCTCCAGTACGAGTTATAAAAAATTTAAGGGTAGGCATTGTACAAATTATAAAAAGCCTACCCTTAAGTTTATTAAGATATTATGTCCATTTTATATCATACCTACCCTGTATGCACGCCACAGAGCCCGCCAAGCAATTTAGCGTTCTGGCACGATGGCGTGTAGAAACCGATTAGGGGTATGGGTTGAAGCACACTGCCTGCCATACCCTTTCCAAGTTATAATAGCGATAATATTTTCATAGCTTAGCTTTATCTTCCTCTTATGGTAGGTCGTAGGTTCATGGTTTCATCATTGTAAAGTGTGAAAATGACTTTAGATTAGAAATAACAAGTTAATAATAAATACTTACATATAATATATTCGATAAATAATAATGTATTATTGTTTTAAATTAGCAAAACGTTGATAGCAACAAAACATTAAAAGTTAATATGTAATATTGTTATTTTTAATAAAAATAAAATAGCGTGTTTCAATTTCAATGGGCAATCATGGGATTTTTATAATAATAAACAATAATAAACAAGGTAACCCGTGCGAAGCGAGATAGCCTTTTTGATAACAAGCCCATTAAAATAATCGCTTGCTCCCATTTGCCAGTGTGGCTTTATGCAATTTTCCTAAGGGCTAATGCAAACTTTAAGCTAAATTAAGGGCTAATGCAAACTTTAAGCTAAATTAAGGGCTAATGCATACTTTAAGCTAAATTAAGGGCTAATGCAAACTTTATGCTAAATTAAGGGCTAATGCAAACTTTAAGCTAAATTAAGAGCTATTGCAAACTTTAAGCTAAATTATTATTAAACTAGCTGACGACCGCGACTTCATTCGCGTGGATTTAGCTTTTAAAATCATGCGGAAAATTCTTTGATTTTCCGGGATAATAGTATGATATAAACGTAAAAATCCTTTTTACAAAACTGACTTCAAACGCCACTACAAAGTATATCAAGTGAGCCTATAAAATTTAAAGAGTTCTCTCGATTTATCCAGGATCCCTTCATCAGATCCTGACCTAATGACAATGGGACAACCTGGGAAGTATCATCAGACTCTTCAGGCGTCTTCTAGTAATTGGGGAACATACATACAAAATATTAAAAAATAAAGATTCCTACGAACTGAGAACCTCCTGCTTTTTTGGAAGTTGGTTAAAAGTAGCCTAGATATCGAAATAAATATAAAAGTTTAAAAACTGTCACCTGAATACGGAAAATTTGGATGTAGCATCCGTCATACTAATTTTGTTCAAAAAAAAAATGTAGTCTGATAGACTACATACTCGGACCATCATAGTGAATCAATTTACACCTAATTCATCAAAATCGGCTCAGTAGTCTATTCGCTACGATGGAACATTCGTAAATAGTCATACATACATAGACTTTTAAATGCGAGTCGGACTCGCATACGAAGGAAATAGGGATCCGCACCAAAAAATGGCTAATCTCTGAAGAGTTTGGCTGCCGTGACCATTTTTTATTTTTTATTTTATTCGATTACAAGATAGCCCTTGACTGCGATTTCACCTGATGGTAAGTGACGACGCAGTCTAAGATGGTAGCGGGGTAACTTGGAAGGGGTATAGCAGTGTCAATTCAACCCATACCCCTAATCGGTTTCTACACGCCGTGCCGGAACGCTAAATTGCTTGGCGGCACATTTTTGGCGGTAAGGTAGTAACTATAGCCACAGCCAAAGCCTCCCACCAGACAAAATTCAATCGGACCAGATTCGATCGGAAGAACCTTAGAGGAGACCTGTGCCCAGAACTCGGCCAGCGATGGATTGTAATGATGAGGTATCCAATTAGCAGGAAATATTATTTAAATAAAAGGGTAGACTTACTCATACTCACACACCGACTGACTAATAAATAAACATGGAACTTCACTAATTAATTATCGGCATGACTCCGCTTGTTACCGCGTAAGTATTGAAAATAAGGGACGGCCCTGAGACGTGGGAAAATCAAAATTCAAATCAAGATTATTGTTGCAATATACGTAATTTGGATGCCTGGTATTCTTCCACTTGCCATTATTGTACAGGTCGTTTCTAACTTTCTAACTTGCCCATGCAAATCTGCAATATGTATCTTCTATACAAGCAGCAATAGCCTGGTGGTCCAGAATTTGCCTTCATTTTGGATGTTCGATCCCAGGCATGAATTTCTGAATTCTAGGAGTTATGTGCGTTTTAAGCAATAATTAAATATCAGTTGCTTTAATGGTGAAGGAAAATATTTTGCGGAAACCTGCATGCCTGAGAGTTTTCCGCAGAATTTTCTCTAAGGTACATACCTATATCAAGTTAATCAAGTCTAGGCCAGCGTGGTTGACTGTGGCCCCAAACCCCATATTCTAGAAGATCCGTGACTGTGACCTTCGGTTGAGATGACCTGATTATTAATTAAAAAAACGCAACCGAATAATCAATAAAAAGGGTTATTTACCATTGATTTATATTTAAGTATCATACCATAACATTTTTAACGTAATATATTATACGGCATTACTTAAAACAGGAAATACGATAATATTTACGAGTGTAATTTTTTGAATAATGAATATTTAATTTGGGTTTAATAAGATAATTACACGTAAATTGTTTTCCGTTTATCATAAATTATCTGATAATATCATAGTTATTTTTTTTTTAAATAATAGTATGGAGTATACTGTGTGTACTGTGTGTGTGTATGTAGTTGACTTTATCTCCTAACACGATGTAATCCTTAGAAAAACAAATCGACTTTGCTTTCACTGTTGTTCCATCGATTCTACAATGAGAAGAGTTCTTTGAACTTGAGTCTCGTTTGACGTATCTTGAGTAGCTGATATAAATCCCCAGAGTACAACTTTTAAAATAATTCTGACATCTTCTAATGCGTAATGTGCTTGCTTACAATTGCTACTAAGTATAAATACTTAGTAGCAATTAAGTAGACTGTAACTAAAACGGATTTAGAAACAAAAGATCAGGTAGACATTGACATTGGAAAGTCCGTACATAACTTAAATCTGATTGATTCTACTGTTATAGTCCAAGTGCTGGTGAATTTATTATCATCCCAGAACATTTTACTTTTTTTGCACACGTATTTGGCTGATAGAAAGTTTTAGGCCAGGGATGAAAATAAATGTTGGAGAGCACCATTATCGCTAGGAAAATGCCGAAGAAAAAATTTGCACATATTTTTTGAGCCCGTTCGCATATCTCTGTCACGGAACCGAAGCAGTGGAACGGAAGGATTAGAAGCATAGTCAAAATATGTCTGTGTTACAACAGGAAGTTGTTTTGCTCTTTGAAATTACGACCTATCGCTTTGGTTTCATTGCTATGTTTTTGCCGCAGAAATGAGCTAAGAGCCTCAGGAGGCCTTATGCGATAGTATAATAGATAGATGTCATACAGAGTAACGATCACTCTGATCAATTCTGATTGGCAGATACTATTTCGCTAATGTGTAAAATGTACTGCTGCAGAAGAACATCTTAAATTCAGCCAACTCTGACAATTGAGGCTATGAGAGTGGCTATGAGATAATCACAGCTTTTGTGCTAGGAGAATAGTGGTAGAATCCTCTAATAATGATTGTTTCGCTGTAAGGGTCTCTACGTACGTAACCCTGATTGGGATTTCAATGCTTTTAACCAATTGCGGGAGAGTACCAGGTAATCAGGGCTCATCATAATATTTGTACACCACGCTATGGTAGACACACATACTTGCCTTATTTACAAATAAATAAATGAGTAATTATAATTATGAATTATGAATTATTAGTATTAACTCCTTGGAAGAAACGCCCGTCATCTCTCTGCCTTCGTGTATTAATGTAATGACGTGACGCATGATTGTTGATATTTTTTTCTGACGCTATTTAGTGCTGCTTAGACCGGTTGCCGAGACAACCGCGGAGTCAGTCCGCATTTGGATCTACACCCGATTACATATATATTATGCTGCTGCATACATACCCTTCAGTACGCTATCTGAATTACATGCACTGCCGTACACGCGAGTGATAAATGAAAGTCAAAATATCATACGCTAAATTAAAGAAAACATAAATCAAAAAAAAATATTTATACGGAATTCGGTAAAATGGAAGCGGATGTTGGTAAAACGGAAACGGATTTTGGTAAAATGGAATTGGGTGACGGGAGAAATTCGGGACCCTCGGTAAACGGTCACGCGGTGTGCCCTTTCAGTGGTAAAGTTGCAGTGGACAATCATAAACAAGTGAAGCCAAATCTAAAGATAAAAGTTCCTCAGCCTATAAGATTAAAGAATCATCTAGTCAGTGAAGAAAACTTTGATGTTCTCCATTCGCAAATTGAAGAAGTCTGCAGTTTCGTAAGTGTATATTTTTGTATGCTTGAAACATTTTTTTTAACAAAAAAATCTCTATCAATAGGTAAAGTACTGGTAATATTAGGTATGTATCTATTAAAAAAAGAAACCTAATTAAATTTTTGGTATTAAATAAAAAACCTTTGTAAATAATATTATGTACATGAATAAAAACAAATAATAGAAAGATAGCAAATGCTGCTCCATTTGGAAACTTGTATTCTGTTATCTCAAGCAAAATATCAGAATAATTTTTTAAGAGTTTAATTAAGAAAAACTGTTTTCAACCTGGTCCTTAATCAAGATAAAGTCGGCTTATTTTTAAACCATATTTGACAGGTTACAAGTTTTTGAACGAAGCAAATTTTTTCAAGAAATTTTTCCATTGATAAAAATCGATTTAGGATTTATTATAAAGTAACAACATTAATCGAAGCAAATAAAGCTGATCGAACTCATTACATGTGAAGTCGATCAATGAATGAATTCACGTGGGTTGTTAAAATAGATCTTTATTGCCATACCGCGATAAGTCTTCCTGATTTATTAAACGTTCCGCGAATTCTTAATTATTTATTATGTTGTGAAGTTATATCACTATTTTAATAAATTAATGCTGTTACAACGTCATGTTTTAGTGTACTTACGCAAATTAGCTTGAAGCTATATATGTATATTAATAGGCTTTATATAATACTAGCTTTAACCCGCGGCTTCGCTCACGTTAGGTTCGATTTTTTAACCCCCTATTTAACCCTCTTGGGGTTGAAATTTTCCAAAATCCTTTCTTAGCGGATGTCTACGTCCTAACAGCTACCTGTATACCAAATTTCAGCTCGATCGGTCCAGTGGTTAGAGCTGTGCGTTGATAGATCAGTCAGTCAGTCAGTCAGTCAGTCAGTCACCTTTGCCTTTTATATATTTATAGATGTCAGTAATGGACAAAGGCTCTTTTTAGTACGTAATAGAAAGAGAAATGCTAGTCCTTTACGGGTAATCTTGCTGAAATTTGAGTTTTGCCTCTTGCTTGCACTATCTACTGCCCAATCTTATAAATATTATCGTCAATAGCTAAAAGTATCATGAGTATGGGTCAGAATGAGACAAGAAAAGTTGACGGTTCAAGCTCTACCTACTCTTTTGGATGAGAGTGAAATATTATGTCATGTTTAACCTGGGAAATATCTTTGCTAAAAATCATTATCGCCATCCACGATGACTGTATAAAAAATGCCTTTCTGTCCACAGACAAAAATATAAGACAATATAATTATACTATTATTACCGTCGCGTCGTAGTTAACGATTTAGTACACATATAAATCTTTGTGTATAGTTGTCTAATCCATGACATAGCTTACAGTTAGAGCCTTAAGCCCCGTACTTAGAACTTTGGGCTGTGAGACCGACGTCTTCGTCTAGATAAAAGTATCGAAATACCGCAAAAGGGAAAACTCGTTCGGATTATATGCTCGAACATGTAAGTAGGTATAGAGATGTATAGGGCGCGCTTAAATTCGAAGGTTATAGGTAGTTCTTGCAATTCACGAGGGCGCGTGAGCATTATTTGTGGTTACGTGGTTTACATGCGTATTGCGAAAGTGTGCGTGCCTGTCAGGAGCGGTCAGGAGCCTAGGTATGAGCGGTCAGGCGCGAGCAAGCTCTCGCACACACTTATACAGATACTACACACACCATGAGTCGTCAAATGCAAGAACTATACCATCATATACTTAAAAATGTATCATGCCAATGAAAGGGTCCTAACTCAGCAAAAAGCATTGTCAATTATGTGTACCCAGTTACGCACTCGTCCATGTACGTTGTTAAAGTAACTGGAGACTAGATGCATATAAACTCGTAATTACCTATGATATTGACTGCTAAAATCTTAACGCAGTGTTAAAAGGTAAATGGTGCTAATTGCATTACAAATGTGGAAAAATATATTTTTCCATATTTGTACTTTAGATTTTTAATGATAATAATATTATAAATACCTATTATTAAAGGCGATGTTATGAGATGACTTTAAGTTGAACTGCCGTTACAATAACCACTAATTTGTAATTAGCATGCTAATGAGAAATTTCCGATGAGGAGGAAAATTGCTGTAGGGAATATTTTGAGCTTAGCGTATTTTTTTCTTACAGTTTCTTTTACGAATTTTTTATTGAGTGACGACCTCCGTGGCGTGACCCTGCGGTCTTATAACTGGGAGGTCTCGGGTTCGATTCCCGGCGGAGATAATTTGGGAATTTGTAATTACTGAATTGTCTCCGGCCTGGTCTGGTGGGAGGCTTTGGCCGTGGCTAGTTTAGCTAACCGCCAAGCGATTTAGCGTTTCGGCACGATGGCGAGTAGAAACCATAGGTTGAATATACACTGCCATACCCCTTTCAAGTTTGTCCGCTACCATGTTAGACTGTATCGTCACTTACCATCAGGTGAGATCGCAGGCAAAGAACATCTTGTCATCGACCAAAAAAAAATTTTTTGATGTATTTTTTAGCATGGTGAACATGTGAAATAACGAATGGACAAATACCTCCTCTGAAATGAAGGGCTTAGGCCATAGCTCACCAGCGGGTCAAGTGCGAATTGGTAGTTTTCACACACCTCTTCGCTTCAGTTCAACATTTCTGAAACGAACCGCTAAGGTTTGGAACGCACTTCCAGCGTCTGTGTTTCACGTATAATCTGAGTACCTTCAAGACAAGAGTGAATAGGAATTTTCTATGCAAATGATCAGATGAAGATGAAAAAGAAAAAGCCTATGTCATAATAGAAAAAAAACTTTATGGAGAACCGAAAATGAGAACAAAAATTTTCATTCTTTCTATACTCGCACGGATGAGATAATATAATAAACCACCCGCACAAATAGTTATCACTTTAATCATAGTGTAACAATGGGTAACCTATTTTTTGTAGTAATTAATAACCGGACACGTGAACTTTTTATAGATTCACAATAACGTTTAGTCATATCTAAAAAAAGTTATGATCCATTGAGCGATGGACAACTACAGGTTTCCCCGAATGGATATTGTCAAATTACCACAGGACTTCAATTTAAGAATACGGGTCGTTCTAAAGTTAAAATGACCATATTATTATCAGCTGATCACAGATATTGGTCTCTTTTTTTTATTTTTAGAAAGCAAACGAACAGGCGGGTCACCTGATGTTAAGTGATTACCGCCGCCCATGAACGTGTGTAGCACCTGAGGCACCACCAATGCGTTGCCGGCTTTTTAGGAATTTGTTGTTCCGCCCCTTGAATAACCCCATGGATTCGTTGCTTTGTTGCGGCGTGATTGAAGGACAAACCAACAAACAAACGCACTTTCGTATTTATAATATTAATAAGGTTTTCTTTCTGTTTTTTGATACTAAATAATTAAATAAATACAGGCTATATGGAATACTGCTACGGATGTGGTGGGTATTAATAAATATGATCAGTGTTGATGATGATTGATTAATTAATAATGATGCACATAAAATGTTCTCGTTCTCAACATTCGCAGAGTTCGCAGTAGGTACCTAAATGTATTATTTTCATTACGCTGTGGTAGGGCTTATTCACGAAAACAAACTAACACACGCTCACACAAACTTGTGTTTGTGAACTTGTAGGTATTAATTATTTCTAATTTATAAGTTCCGGTGTAAATTTCCTAAGTAGGAGTTGGCTGTAATACAACCGCCCTAGCCATATAACAAACGTGTCGTATTTATTTCTTTCCATGATCATTTTCTAAGATCGCTAACGCTAAAGCAGAGGCTCCCAAAGTTTTTATCACATATCCTATCCTTTCAGAAGGGAAGCGTGATAAAAACTTTGGAAACCCCTGCTGTAGAGCATTCGCGATCATGGAATATAATATTATAATGGAATAGAAACGTTTTATTCAAACTAGCTGATGCCCGCGACTTTTTACGTATGGATTGAGGTTTTTAATTCCCACGAGAATTCTCTTATTTTCCGGTATAAATAGTACCCTCTGTGTTATTCCAGACTATCTATCTTTATGCCTAATTTCACCAAATCGAATCAGTCGTTGCGGCGTGATTGAATAAAAAATATCCATCCATACATCCAAACTTTGGCATTTATAATACTGGCTGACACCCGCGACTTCGTCCGCGTGGATTGAGGTTTTTATTCCCGCGGGAACTCTCTTATTTCCCGGGATAAAGAGTAGCCTATGTCCTATTTCCAGACCATGTCCAGACTATGATCTATCTCTGTGCCCAGCCAAATCGGTTCAGTCCTTGCGACGTGATTGAGTAACAAATATCCATCCATCCATACATCTAAACTTTCGCATTTATAATATTAGTAGGATAGGATAGAGAGAACGCTCTCTAGTGAGGCCTTTATGAATTGCTGATGATGATATTGTTAGTTCAACAATAAACGGAATAAACTTAGAGTTGTAAACTCAAAGTATAAACAACGCAAGAACACAGTCTCACAAAACTGAATATTCGCAGTATTATACTACCTCATGTTTATGTTCAAGCATCCATCAATAGATCAAACACGTATGTTTGTTTATTAATACCAACATACACGATAACCTTAGCGTGTGTTTAGGATTCAAACATAGAAAATCAAAATGCATCATCGTATTTTCCACTTCTCTACTTTTTTACCAAGGTATGGGCACCTATTAGCTTGAGGAAGAGCGTTTATTTTAACCCCCGATGCAAAAAGATGGGTATTATAAGTTTGACCAATTTGTCTGTCTGTATGTGTCATCTTAGCGGATGTGGTCTGCACAAATAGAGACAAAGACAATCGATTTAAAATTCAAAATCAAAATATTTATTTCATGTTGGCCAACTTGTAGCTTTTATGACTACTATTGTAGTTTGGAATGCAGATTCTGCTGAGAAGAGCATATTGTGTTTTGGTTACGATTTCGATCAATTATATACTAATATTATTTATTTATTTCTTAAAAGCTGTTCAAAAGCAAACGCCACAAAAACGTAGTCCTTAGAAATGGCTGAGTATTTGAGGTTTAGGTGAAATTGCATTTCATCATCTACGTCACCAACGGAATGATATCATGTGGTATTTGGTAGTGAACGACGTAGATGCGTTAGATTGTATAATGAGTGTAATTTCCTCAATACGGTGTGATATGAAAGATGGAATGGACATAATAGTTCCTTTGACATACTTTAAGGGTAATAAGTAGTTATCTATTTTAGCCATAAAATTAGTAATAACTCATCCTTCCTAATATTATACTATGCGAAAGTGTGTTTAGTTGTTGGTTTGTCCTGCAATCACGCCGTAACAAAGCAACGGATCCACGTGATTTTTTGGAACGAAGTCGCTATTTAGAAGTAAATGTAAAGAAATAGAAAAGAAAGTTTTTGATTTTACGCGGTTTGGTTGTTAATTAGAGCCTCAATAGCCCAACGGTTAGAGATGCGAACTGAAAACTGCAAGGTCGCAGGTTCGATATCCACCCGTTGCACTATTGTCGTACCACTCCTAGCATAAGATTTCTGCTTATTTGGAGGGAAGAGGAGAATATAAGTGAAGTTAAGCTTGGCTAATATTTAAAGAAAAATTAAAGAGGAAGCGAGGGTACCAAATAAAACCAAACGTTTGTTCACGAAATATCCAGATTAAGGTCATTCGTTTAAAGTTTAAACCAGGTAAATACAAAAGGGTATTGTTGCCATGGATGCTGTTTTTTTGGTTTCACCGTGTAATTGTGATCTCAAACCGGTTGTTTAATAATGTGACTAATTCGTTTAAGGTAACGGTGATTTAACGCAAATTACCTCATAGATAATTTATTTTTAGGCTGAGGCGTAGTAGAATTTTTATAAATAAAAATCAGTTAATAAAACGGCTTTAGATAATTAAATAGGTTTTTCTCATGTTTTACAGCTAAGTCATAAGCAAGAAATAGATAATTTTAGTTTTAGATTACTTTTAAAATAAGTCCTGTTTTAATTTAAAAAAAAAAATACGTGTGGCACTCGGGGACTGCCGCGGTAAAGCTATTGCATAGCATTTTTTATCAACGCCATCTAGCGATGAGCCGTAGAGGAGTCCCGTGTCAGGTTATTTTCGTTACGGAATTTCTGGATTCGGTCTCCACGCTGGCCCGCGATAGAAGCTATATTATGATATAGATTGACCTGACTATCAATTGCTTATATGGGTAGTTCTACGATAAGAGGTAACTTGTGCGGCAATCAGTTTAAAATAAAAATTTTACTTTATATGTTGTTATTTTTTGCAATGAAACACATCACCTAAATGTACTTTATTAAATAACATCACGATTCAATGCCTAATTAAAGTATATTTTTCTGAAATTCCTTATAAAGCCTAAAAAAGTCTCTAACCTGGCCTGTCCCTCTGTCGTTTTCAGTTTAATTTGAAACGATACATATTTTTTTTGTATCAGTTATTAAACTAAAGTATGTTAAACACAAATTTCAATAAATGTATTTAAGTATTGTTAAGGAAAAATAGAAAAATATTTATTTATTTGCATTATATTTTACACTTTACTTTTGTCCCACTGTTTTTGGGTATCTACTCTAGAAAATTTCATTCCGCTACTACAAACACTAATATAAAACGGCCATATTCCAAAAATTGCTCAAAGTCATCTACGGACGTGAAGTTAGTAATGCAAAACACGTGAGCCGTTAAGAGCGCCGTCATTTGTTAGTTGTTGCGACCGTTGATTCGAAGTAGTCGTTTCGCGAGGTCATTGTGTCTCTCACCTGGCAAGTCATAAAAGTTATATTATTCATTCAATTTATTTGAATTTACTGGTCTAATTTAATAATGATGGACTAGTGAAAGTGTGATACATAATGTACCGAAAAACTTCTTATGTCAATTAAAACAATACAATTTATCATGAAAACGTCTCTCACCTGCCATATTTCACCTGGCAAGATAAATGTCAGGAGAGAAACTTGTTGACCAGGGGAGATAAGGTTAGTGCAAACAAACAAAGTCAATAAAGTCAACAAAGTCAACAAAGACAAAAAAGTCAAAAAAAGTCAAAAAAGTAAAAAAAAAGTCAAAAAAAGTCAAAAAGTTAAAAACCGTCAAAAATGTCAAAAAAGTCTTTTTTGACTTTTTTTGAATTTTTTGAATTTTTTGAATTTTTTGACTTTTTTGATTTTTTTTGATTTTTTAATAAAATATGCATAAAGTGACTTGCCCTTACGTGAAAAGATAAATAAATAGGACAAAAATCGTAATATAAGTGTTTAATGAAAAAACAGCTACTTTTCTCCGTAGCCGTATTCTCTATGGACTTAGAACCTCTTATCGTAGAATTACCCATATAATAAACAATTGATAGTCAGGTCAGAAGTTCAAAGTATTAAAGGTACCTTACCTTGATGCTGTCAATGATTTATTATTCATTGATGTGTGAACGCGATAATAACGTTATTTATTATCTCTGATAAATACTGATACCGATATCACGATATTTATAGACCATCTGAACTTTCAAGAAATAGCACAAATACGATCTACGATTTAGAAGTGCTGAGCACACGCTGAGCAGGTCTTCACCTATCAAGTGAGATCATAGTCACCAGTGATTTAAGCTTCGCTATCATTCAGATCGAACGTACATTAATCCTATTATTATTATTATAAATGCGAAAGTTTTGAACTATGGGTGTATGGTTGTTTGTTACACGATCACGCTGCAACCACAGAACCGATTTAGCTGAAATTTAGAACAAAATTTAGAGAAGACAAGCTTTTGCCCCCGCGACTTCGTCCGCGTGGAATTAGGTATTGGGGTGGAATTTTCAAAAACTGTGACACATGTATTTTTAACTGAAAGCTCTAATACCAACTTTGATGGAAACAGCTTGAAAAATGACGGAGTTTAAATAGGGGATGGAAGTTTATTCCATCCCCTATTTAAACCCCTTAGGGGTGGAATTTTCAATAATCCTTTCTTAGTGTGCGCCTACGTCATAAAAGGAATCAACTGTAAAAATTTCAAGTTTCTAACTTCAGTAGTTTAGGCTGTGCGTTGATATCTCAGTCAGTCAATCAGTCAGTATCAGGATCTTGAATTTTATATATATAGACTAGCGGACCCGACAGACGTTGTCCTGTCTTAACTATGAATATTGAAACTCCCCTTTTTACCCACTTGGGGAGAGAATTTTCAAAAAATGTAAAATACGTAATTCTTTATTTTTGATCAAGAGCCAAAATATCAAGTTTCATAAACATAACTTGAAAAATAACTTGAAGAACGAAGGACTATCAAACAAACATTCAACCCCTATTTAACCCCTTAGGGGGTAGAATTTTTTAAAAGTGTGAAACACTTACTTTTTTGTTTTCAATTTAAAGCCTAAAAACCGAATTTTATGGGTATAGCTTGAAAAATGACGGAGTTTCATACAAACTTTAACCCCCCTTTTTACCCCCTTGGGGGGAGAATTTAAAAAAAATGTAAAATACGTAATTCTTTATTTTTAATCAAGAGCCAAAATATCAAGTTTCATAAACGTAACTTGAAAAATAACTTGAAGAACGAAGGACTATTATACAAACATTCAACCCCTATTTAACCCCTTAGGGGGTAGAATTTTTAAAAACTGTGAAACACGTACTTTTTTGTTTTCAATTTAAAGCCTAAATACCGAATTTCATGAGTATAACTCGAAAAATGACGGAGTTTCATACAAACTTTAACCCCCCTTTTTACCCCCTTGGGGGGTGAATTTCGAAAAATCCTTTCTTAGTGCTCGCCTACGTTATAAAAGGAACCTACTGTCAAAATTTCAAGTTTCTAACTTCAGTGGTTTAGGCTGTGCGTTGATCGTCAGTCAGTCAGTCAGTCAGTCAGGACAAGCCTTTTTATATAATTATAGATTATAGTCGGGAATAACGCATCTTATTTTATCCCGGAAAATAAGAGAGTTACCGCGGGAATTAAAAAATCTTAATCCACGCAAAAGTGTATTAGTAGGTAGTATTTGTTCAATCTCGCATCTAAGGAGAAACAGATTGACTTGATTTTTTCAAAGTTAGACTTAGGCTGAGATCTATAGGTATAGCGTGCTCTGACTTGGCTCAGACTTGAGATAGAGTTAAAACGAGACACACATGAGTCCCTGAGATAAATCTGTCTGTTTTAACTCTATTTTAAGTCTGATCAGAGAGAGAGAGTGCAATCTATAGGCCTCAGGGTGAGAGTGACATAGGATACTTTTGTACCAGGAAAAGAAAGGGTTTCCGTAACTCGACGTGGAATTTGTGAGCAAGAGCTATACATAGTTACATTTTTAAATATGTCGTGTTGTATATTGCGTAAGTGCCTTGATCAAAGTAATTTCGTCTCAATAATTTATCAGGTCAATTCTCCAACGCCCTCTTTGATATTGACCAATAAAGGTAGATTTAATCTCAGAGAGAAATCAAGTATCGGCTTTTGTATGGTACAGCCACTCAGATTTTAATTTCGCGATAGAACAAAATGTTACAAGTAGCACTGTCAAAGATAGAGGTTCAATATATTGTTATCATAGCGTTCGATCGCAGATTGCCCTTTGTTGTCAGGTAGGTACTAAATTACTATTTAATTTTTGACCTATCATAATGGTAATGCTTTTATACAGTAGGTACATGATATGATAAAACGAATAATGAGTGCAACGCTTTTATAATAATACTAGCGAACGCCCGCGACTTCGTCCGCGTCTTCAATTCTCAATCGACAGTTCCGAAATCCCTACAGTTTAGGTGGACAGAACCCCTGCAGCTGATGCTGCTGCCCTAACTCCTCAATCCAGGTACCTGGAATTTAACGATGTAGTCTTTAATTGTACCTACAAGTGGGCAGTACCTCTGCAGCATCAGGATTTATTAACAGTTGGAACCCGAAGTTTTTATGGGACAATCTCGCAAAGTTTTTGTATCGATTAAAAAAGATTCACGCAAATCTGTTTAGAAATCATGGAGATAGCGATATACATACGTAGAATAACACAACTCTTTTAATAACCCCAATAACCCCGCGGGAACCTTTTGTTTTTCTGGGATAAGTATTAGGTAAGTATGTCTTCAGGCCTTCAATAATCCCTTTGCAAATTTTTTTTTTTTTATATTACGTCAATCTGAAATCAACAAACTAACAAGCCAAGAAACAAATACTTTCGCATTAATAATATTAGTAGGGCCATGCTGACTTAGGCCATGGCATAACATACATAGTTATATCTTATCTATCTCACCATTGCCCTTATCAAAGGAAACTGACGTGATATCTAATATCAAAGTGCACAAGTGGACAAAGACAGGTTTACTCCCTTTTGCCTCATTCTCATAGTTGTCTGTCTGTTGCATAGAAATAATTTATTTGTATGGTCTGACGAGATGTCAACGACCTAAATCTTGATATAATATCTATTACGAATAAATATATAATATACAATATTTAATATACAATACCTACCTACTACGAGTAAATTTAATTTGTTCTGTGGTTTGCGGTTTTTAAAGGTGATTAAAATAATTTAATTAATAAATAATGCTGTGTACTACAGTAATAAAAAGCTCGGCTGTTAGCAACTCCATTCCTACTCTATTTCTAAAATTCCACCCCAAAGGAGTAATTTTTTATTCTACGGACCAAATACCCTATAAAATTTCGTAGAATATAATATATAAGGCATTTGTGCCCTCGTATAAAAAAAACCTAAATTAGCACGAAGTCGTGGGCTTCCACAAGTTATTGTATACTAATTTTTTTTTTATAATGGCAAGATAATTTTTAAAACGGTCGATTGATAAGTAAAAATCTCGGAGGAAAAAAAATTTTGTGTTTGTGAAAAATTGAACAAAAATTTCATTCATGTCTAACGGCAGACACAATTATTATAAAATTTATGAAATACTTACTATAAAGAATCGAGATAATATCAGTGTTTGATTCTAAGACGTGACAAAGCGGATATGGGGAAACCCCGATTTGATGCTGCGCGGACGCAGATTTAATCTATTTTAAATAGTTCTAGGGGGTTATGGGTAAAAAATATAATTTTTTTATTAGAACCAGTTAAATTACCCACTTTAGCGTGTTGTCCGATGCTCCAGGAAGTTTTAAATTATAATACGCGGAACTGTTTGAAGGCTTATCAGTTGGGAAAACTAAAATAAATACTATGGGGCGAGAAGAATATTAGTTAAGTTTAGCTGTGGACTAATATTCTCTTAAAAATATACTTTTGGTACCTATTAAAAATAACAACCTGTAAGTAAAGTATCCTTACTAATACCTGTAAATGCAAAAGTGTGTTTATTTGCTGGTTTGGTGGTTTGTTCTTCAATCACGCCGCAACAAAGGCGATAGACGTGATTTTTGCATGGGTATAGTCGAGGACTGGGAGAGTGACATAGGCTACTTTTTATCCCGGAAAATCAAAGAGTTCTCGCGGGATTTTTAAAAACTAAATCCACGCGAGTAAAGCCGCGGGCATCAACTAGTATTGATATAAAACTATTTTATATAGAACACAGTACCTTATATTTCTAGAATTTCGGAAACAGCTCTAGTGGGTGTCCATTAAGTTTGCCGTGTGAAGTAGGGTTTGCACAGTAACTTTTTCCACACGAGCCACAAGCTACCGTACGCAGTGTGGCTGGCTACGGTGCGAGTAGTTCGTGGGAACTTGTGCAGGCGCTAACTCAATAACAAAGGCCGCTCTGACCGCGGGAGTTAGCATAAAATAACGAACGAGTTTCCCAAACTCCTTGTTAGTGCTTCGTTATTAATTTATTGCGTCTCCGGCGTAATTTGGTTTCGTATGGCGCTAAAATATTGTTGAGTGGTTTCGGTGAAAAATGATCTCACTTCTTCAACCGCAGGCGCTAGAGGCGGTCGAATGGGCTGAAGGTCGTTCCTCGCTGCACGCCAATGCTTGATTTTTACCCGACTACGACTTAGCTAAAGGAGTTATGATTTTAGCAGTAGGTATGTATCTATGTCTGATGCGTTGATCAGACCACCGCACCACTCTCAATAGCAAGGTCCGCGAAGGACATGTCGCAAAAACCGAGGCACATGGCGCGACATCATCTACAAAAGAGTCCTTGGTGGAAGGGGTCACGACCCTAAGTAAAATACGAGAGATGCGTCTATTTACGTGTTGCCTAAATAACTGAGCAGATTTTGATGAATGAGGCGTGAAACGATTCGTTAATATTATGGTTCGAGTGACAGGCTAGATTTTAAACGACTTCCAAAAAGGAGGAGGTTATATATTAACAAAACAAGAATGTTATGACGGATATTAAAGTTTTTAAACTTTTTTCTTGTGTTAGCAATGCGACTTCATCTTATTGTTCCAAGAAGGCACGTGGGAGGTAAAACGACAGTAAATTCCATGCCATTAACCTGTCATCAATACAAAAAGTTAATAAGACTCCCGTGATGAACACCCATTACCTAAAAAAGGGGGTAAAAAAACTCAACTAATCCGCTGATGGAAATCTTTCCATTTTTAAAGCAACTTTGGTACTTTACGTGATTAAATGTTAATTATTATCAATGATAAAAAAATATCGTTACCATTTCGCTTCTTACTAGTATTCCCAAGTATCAATTATCTTGCCAGTAGTTCAATTCCAACTAATAAATAACGGTAGAGGATAATTATAGGTGCACTGAACCCGATCGAGAATATCATTTGTCGTGGTCACGACTGTATAGATCCGGGGCTTAATTGCGCAACGCAGTTTTAGTCACAATCGTAGTTTAAAGACGATTGTGATTCGTATCGAAATGACCTGCTGGGCCGCTGGGGATTTTTGTGCTCTGTTTTTAAATACATATAATATTATCCAAAGTCTTCCAATTACATCGAGGTTTCTTCAAAAAAAAAATCCCTTGGGCAGTCATGGGTGCCTACTGCTGACACCTGGTAAATTTTATTTGGAGAAACTTTTTTTTGAAGTAAATGAAATGCTCTATTATTACTTCTGGTAAGTATAAATAGTGGTCTATTTATTTGAGTTTAAAACTCAAATAAATAGACCACTAAACTAAACACTAAAACAAAGGAGGTCTATTTATTTGAGTTTTAAACTCAAATAAATAGACCTCCTTGCATTTATTTATTATTTTTGTAAGACTGAGTTGAATATTTACTGAAAAGCACTGAAACGAATTGTGTAACAATCCTCATCTCGGGTGCATTACGAATCTTAATAGATTCTCTCGGAGGTGCTTTTGTTGGTATTTAAACTGAAACTCTAGTAGCTGAAATTCTAGGAAGCACCAAAATTTCCAAATTACTGAAATTTGGAAATGTTCCCAACTTAAAATTACGTAGGTACATTTCCTGTTATTATTTCCTCGGAAATAATTTGTTCATGTATTTTGAAGTCTAATACTCAACCATGCTAAATTGTGATCCGTGCAACTGGGATAAAATATTGAAAATTCATAATTTATAAAAAATCTATGGTTCAATTAGTTCGCAGAATTTTTCAAAACAAAAAAAAAAATTGCCATGGGCAGGCATGGGTATTGCTGACAGAAACGAAAACACGTCATGCTCGTAATTTGCTGTTAAAATTAGCGCCTATAAGATTTTTCCTCGAAAATAGCTCGAAGAAGATTTAACTTCCAAAAATTCATTTTATAAAATTGCAAAATAATTCTACCTGTCTTTCTGCAAGCTAAAGCCTAAAGGTAAGAAAGCACTCCTAGTTTGTATCCTATAAAAGGACATAGGATACTTTTTAGGATCCCGAAATACAATATTAATGAGTTCCCAAGGGATTTCAAAAAACTTTAATCCACTAAATAATGATTTCATAAAACAAAGCCCATTTAGAAAACCTAACAACCTATACGTAGCTTATTATAATACTTATTTATTTATATAATACTTATATATTTATATAAAATGGTCATTTTTTTATCATTGATAACAAGATAAACATCTGATGGATGAAATGCAATTTGGGAAGCATTTATAATTTTTGGTTGAGTAATATAGGAACATATATTATTATTATTTTTTCTAGTAGGTATGTAAGCTTTTAAATATAATTTCCTTTGTGTAGGCTAGCATTTAGGTTAGGGCTGAATTACATATTTACAATTTCAGTTTAATTGAAAACAAGTCAACTTTAGCTTGCCTAATATTTTGTAAAGCTAAAGTTGACTAATATCCTCCTATCCCTCCAAATAAGCGTAAAGCTTGTGCTAGGAATGGGTACGACAATAGCGCAACGGGTGGGGTTCGAATCTGTGACCTTTCAGTTTTCAGTCCACACTTTTAACCGTTGGGCTATTGAGGGTTGGAGTCTATTTTTTATTTTTATTAAAAAAGACGTGTGGTACTCGGGGACTGCCGCGGTAAAGCTATTGCATAGCATTTTTTATCAACGCCATCTAGCGGCTCACCGTAGAGGAGTCCCGTGTCAGGTTATTTTCGTTACGGAATTTCTGGATTCGGTCTCCACGCTGGCCCGCGATAGAAGCTATGCAATAGCCTAATATTACTTTGTTGTTCTGACGATTATGATGTCAGTGGGAATGTTGTCCACCAAATCGCACCGGTCTACGGTTATTAGCATCTAATACGTTTGTCATGAACAAACAATCGGCCAAACCGGATCGGTAATGCATTAGTGCCAAAATAAACACGATACGATACTTATGGCATCAATGATTAGCGATTTCGTGACTGAAATGATGCATCACAAATTAGGGACTTTTTGAGTTTCTTGCTCTTCTCAGCAGAATCAGCATTCCGAACAGGTGGTAGATTTTCAACTGGTCATAAATGCTAAAAGTTGGCCGTTTTGAAATTTTTTGCAAATTCAAAAGCACTAAGTATGTAAAAGTTTATTTGAATAAAAAGTTATTCATTTCCATTATTTTCCATTCTATTCTATTCTATGTTAAGTATGCAAGTATATACTCGTAATGCTTACAAATATTTTAAATGCGAAAGTGTGTTTGTTTGTTAGTTTGTTCTTCAATCACGCATCAATAGTGCAACGGATCGAACTGCTCTACATATCGCCGAGGATAGATCTAATTTAAAATGCTGAGATCTTTAGAACATGCTCTGACTTAGTGATAGAGTTAAAACGAGATATGCTCTGACATAAATCTGTCCCGTTCTTACTCTTCTTCTGTCTTTCTACTGTCTTCAATCTGAGCAGAGTGAGAGTGTGGTCTATAGATTTTAAAGTGTTAGGTTGACACACACAAGGCACAGAATACTTGCCCATACATTCAATGGCGTAACTAGAAAGTTTGAGGCCCGTGGCAAATTCATCGGATGGGGCCCTCAAAATTAAAATTGATATAAATTAAATTCTTTTATATCAATTTTAATTTTGAAAATGATCCCTCGGCACTAGCCGTAAATGGATGACGTAATTTCGGATGGAGGACGTAAATTCACAGGAATGGCTAAAAATGTTAGAATCCTCTTGTGTTTTCGGCCCTCTCTGGCCTCCAGCAAAAGGGGCCCCCCCTTTTGCTGGAGGCCCGTGGCATTTTGCCGTCTTGCCACCCTATTGTTACGCCACTGCATACATTGGTTCCTACATCCTGCTCTCCACGCCCGCGTCAATGTTTGTACGTCATCGGAACGCCCAACAGGCGATGGCAAGTGCCGCATGTGCGTTAGCCCTTAGTGTTTTGTTTAGCAAATATCCATATATTAACTATTAACTATCTATTATAATGAATATTCAGATGTTTGAACAGATAATTCGATTTAAACTAATTATGTATGCGGCTAACCGTGCGGAATGCGTTGTGTAGTGATAAAATATACATATTTATAACTAAAAGAGACTTGATATAATACGTAATATGAATTCGTTATACTTTAAACAGTTAATCTCAGGTATTACCTACCTCTTCCCGGCGAACGAAGTTTCTGCTTATAATTACATATTATAATAGCTATGGTTCCATAAGATAAGAAGCTGGTCCAATTATTATTTTTGGAGAGTGTTATGAACCGAGCTAATTTTCACACAAGCAAAACTGAGACTAAAGCTAGATTAAGGCATTAATGTAGAATTTCATTAATTTTATACGAGGATTGAAATCAAGATATAAAGTTAAATACTTACAACAGGAAAATAAATAATTTGTATTGAACATGATATTATATTATTGTTAAATGTAAATAAATAATATTATCTTTAAACAACAAAGTTAAAACTTTATTTCCCTACAAGAAGTTACAATGACTACATACTTATGTTGTATTCGCATATATGTACTTATACATCTCAAAAGAATTATAACATCGTCGGCTTAAAACTTCTCCGATAATAGAATTGCAATTAATAATAACATCGATATAAACTTTGTACATTTTTATAACCATTATTTAAATTACAAAGTTGTGTTGCATCATTACCGGGAAACTAATTACAACACGCCGGTAAATATAATTACTGCAATAAATACTACACAGAAGTGCGTCCTTTGACGTAGCACAATATGAAAAAAAAAATAATATAATAATTTAATTAAGTTTAATCCAAAAATTTGCTTGACTAACGCTTGGCTTGGAGGAGTTGCCACTCCAGCATCTTGGGACCCCAACGACCATGAGTTCTTTGAACTTTGTGGCCCATTCATACTTTAGCTTCGCAACTCGCGACTAAGCAAAATCACCATTTCTAATTAAGTCTTAATACTACGTTCTTACTACTATCTCGTTAGGTGAATTCTCAATCAAAATACAAGGAACCTAAGGCCCTTGCCGACACCGATCTCAAGGGATCTTCTGACAAGAACTGCGCGATCCTGATTACTTGAAGGCTTGGAGGATAATTGCCATGCCAGCCATGTTTTTAAATAGGTATTTGTTGCCAATAGTATTGATCTTGTGAATACATGAATAGACATCCTATTATGCGGAAACTAGAGCGAAATGGACTTACAGTGTAAGTACCTAGTTATCTTACTTAACTTGGATATCTCGGGTTACCCAAAAAAATTATTTACTATGGGAAAATTCTGACCGTTCTTACAAAACCACGTAGCCTCATACATATTACATATCACCTACTCATTTATTTTCATACTATCTTTACTCCCACGAAAACCTAACCTTTGAAACAATAGGAGAATGCAGAGGACCTAATTTAATTCAAAAGCGTGCGAACATCATCTAATCTTTTATAAGCTTAATAAATTTGGAACCTTTCCATCGAATTTAAATTCAAATTCAAAATTATTTTTATAGCTCTTATGACACATCATGACTTTACCACCGCCGGTTCGGAATTCAGATTCTGCTGAGAAGAGCTGGGGAGAAACCCGGCAGTTGCTCTTTTCATAACAAAATACATAATTTAAATTTTGAGTATCTCCCTAGGCACATCTGTAAGTTATCAGGTAATTTGAAAGCACTAAAGTTATTAGCGGCGTAGCGTGAGACGCTTTGACTTTTGAGCAATACAGAGGGGTGAACAGTGTGGCAAAGCATTCCGCACGACTCGGCTCTCTTGAAATTTAAATACCTACATACTAAAAATAGATACATTGAACAAGAATAACTTACTTACCTATTTTATGTAATTTGCCATCACTTCAAACAATTCCGTAATATATTAGGACTTTGATTTCAATTTCGAGGGTTTTATCGCAGGAAAACAACCTTTAACATAACATTTTCGTTTTTTTGACCAACTGTTTTTTTTCAGAACACAAAATGCACAGAAAAGGTATGTCAGAACAGCGTAATGGACATTCCAAATAGAGGAGACGCTCCTCGAAACGTTGAAGAAGTTTACAAAGAGGCTCAAGCGTTTCTCAAGCAGTATTTTTCTTCAATACGCAGGTTTGTAAGACACTTTTGAAAGATTATATCTACAAGAGAATTACTAAAAGACGCCAAGAGCACAAGGCACAAGAATTGCATAATAGATATATTTTTAATTAAAAAAAAAATTACACCTTCGCATATTTACTACGGCACTTATAGGTTTCATGAAATGACTTAAAACGGACAAGCTTTTACGTCATGAAGTAACGTAAGGTTACCGCAACTGTATAAGTAAGAGAAAAACGATGTAACACAAATAGTATTATAAAATGACTAGCTTTTGCCTTGGCTTCGCTCACGTTAAGTTCGATTTTTGAAACCCCTATTTTAACTCCTCAGAGGTTGAATTTTCAAAAATCTTTTCTTAGCGGATGCCTGCGTCATAATAGCTATCTGCTTGCCTTTCAGCCTGATCCGTCGAATGCGTTTTGCTGTGCTTTGATAGATCAGTCAGTCAGTCAGTCAATTCAGACAGAAGATTGTAGGGATGTAACGAAATACACTCAATTGTTTAATAACTTTTGTTAACGCGAAAACCTATTAGACTCACAAGTAGGTAGGATCTTAATTTGAGAACTTAGTTAATTTAATCCATTTTTGTAGAGAAAACACAGACGCTCACACATCAAGACTGCGAGAAGTTGAGAGGGAGCTGAAAGAACGAGGCACCTACCAACTCAAAACTCCAGAACTTGTGTTCGGCGCCAAACTAGCGTGGAGGAATGCATCTAGGTGCATCGGCAGGATACAGTGGAAAAAACTACAAGTAAGTTACTCTCTGCGTCATATTCCTCGTTGTGAGGGTTGTGAACCTTTCCATTATCCCCATAAAACTAGAAGTTTTCTTGGGGTAAAAATCTATTGAATAATGTTTCGAATACAAAAAATAGGAAAAGAGGAAACTTCTAAACAATGAACTTGTACCTAAAATATTTTGCGAGATATTGCCACCGCAGGGAAAGGGAACACGTAGTGAATTACAGAACTCTTTGGAAACAGATGTAGGTATAAAAACTAATGTTTCCTTCAGCTCATAAAATGTAATGCTGAGCCATTTAAAAGAAGGGTTTTACTTTGAGCATCTTTTATTCGCGATTTTGTCGAAAATCGCTACTCTGATTTGCTTTAATTTTTAAATTACCATTGATATCGTTAAAATACCTAAGTACCTACTTTATAGATTCCAAGGTTTAAATAATATTAAGTAAATAAGTACTCGCTGATGCCATGTTCGCGTGAAAATAGATTTTTCAAAAATCCCGCGGAAAATCTTTGATTTTCCGGTAAAGTATCCTACGTCACTTTGCGGAATTAATATTTTAAGGTCGGTTCAGCGATTGAGTCTAAAAAGGTAACTGACCACATCCGTACTTACAATTTATAATTATGAAAGTAAGTATAGAAAAATATAAACATTATTATTTGACAGAGTTTCGTTCCTTAGTGATGGTCATATTTTGATGAGTATTTTTTAAAATCATTAATATTTGGATTTGTGTGGTGAATAGATTACTTAGTTCTATATCTGGATCTAGCAAAGCCAAGTGTGACATCAATCTTTATACAAGCGCGGGCGAGGCAAAAAAGTTAAAAGAAACTGTCAATAAATTGAAATTGAATTTTTTTTTCAGATTTTCGATTGCAGAGCCGTAACGACCGCGAGCGGCATGTTCGAGGCCCTGTGCAATCACATCAAGTACGCCACAAATAAAGGGAACATTAGGTAATGTACATTGTACGCATGAATAAAAAACCACAAACACACACGTTGCTTACAAATGTAACGCAGGTGTCTCCATTTTCATTCATCTCAAATGTATTGAAAAATTTCGTCAAGATTTACCATTATGGTATTGCGTGAATTTTGTAATGCTTTTTTTTAACCCTCGACGGAAAATGAAAGGTGTTATAAGAATAAGTTTGATGTGTGTATCTGTATGTCTGTCTGTTCTCTCGTAGCTCCTTGACGAATGGACCGATTTTGATGTGATTTTTTCTGTTTGAAAGCTAACGTGATCGAGATAGATCTTAGCTATAATTTTTGAACACCTGCTTAGGCGTTTGAAGGTTATTTCCTATATGATTAAAGAGTCTTACAAACTTGGACTACTGTGATGGATTTGTTTCATGTATTATTTATTTCTTGGGATTATTTCGAAAAAAATACTAGATATACTCGAAAAAGTACTAACCTTCTGTTGCAGTCGGGTGAAAATAATGATGACACAGTGTTAAACGAAACCTATTGTTTAAGTATACAATGTCATGAATAAGCTGCGTTAAACGAAGTTGTACTTTTCTATTTAAAACTTTACAAAACGAATGAAAGTTTAAACCAAGCATAAAGGAAGGGTGAAGCCAAGACCCCTACAATTGTCTGAACGAATGAATGGATGGGACAACTTTTCAAACGTATTGTGGCTGGAAAATGGAAAATTACGTTTTATGTTACACTTTTTATTTAGTGTGACATTTTACGATGACCAAACTCGATGCATTTATTAATTTATAATTATTATTTGTTTATTAAAATTTAAAATAAGACTTTCACTGTATATTATCACTTTTTGAGGCTTTTTTAAGGCTTTTTTTCTTCTTCTTTTCTTTGGTGAATGGATTTTTTTTAGTGCTAAGCCAGCACAATGCACTTCGCCACTGTCAAGTAGTTTGAAAAAGACTTTCTTTCTTTCTTTACTTTCTTTATAAACTGACTAGCTTTTGCCCATGGCTTTGCTCACTGTAAAATCGATTTTACAAACCCCCATTTTACCCCCTTAGGGGTTGAATTTTCAAATATCCTTTCTTAGCGGATGCCTATGTCATAATAGCTATCTGTATGCCAAATTTCAGCCCGATCTGTACAGTGATTTGGGCTGTTTGTTGACAGATCATTCAGTTAGTCATCTTTTCCTTTTATATATCCAGACAGAAGATACACATCTATTGCTGACCATAGGTTTCTCGTAGGGACTTCCATAAGTCTCGGTCTTATGCCGCTCGTATCCAAGATGTCTGTGACCTTTGAATTGTTGTGTATTGCTATTTATATGCATAGCTGATATAAAATACGTATTATATTCATTAAATTCATTACGACTTATTCGTTAATATGTTCAATGTTTGTTTTTGTATTTCATCGCGTCACTTTATTCATCAGGTCAGCGATAACCATATTCCCGCAGCGAACAGATGGCAAGCACGACTATAGGATATGGAGCCCACAACTCATCAGCTACGCTGGGTACATCGAGCCTGATGGATCAGTGCTGGGCGATCCGGCTAGAGTTGAATTTACTGAGGTAAACACTTAACATCAGGTGACCCGCCTGCTCGTTTGCTCGCTATTCATATATAAAAACAATTTAATGGATACTTTCATGTGATCCTTGTGATGTGGTCACGAAAGCTTCGTTTTATCTTTGCCTTAAAATATATAGTCTGCTAGCACAATATTTTAATTCGAAGGAAGGAACGATTTATACTGACCATTTGCAGTAGGTATCTCAGTTTCAGATAATACGAGTGTTAAATTGTTCCCTCAGAAAATAAAATAGAGCGTACAAAGAACATTTTAAACGGTTTAAATGCTAATAAAATATTACGTAAACTTCTGCTCATGACTCCATATAGCATATGGAGGCCGTTTATTTTTCCGGGATAAAAAGTATCCTATGATTTTTTTTTCTATAGCGCAATTGACCCTTAGAATAGTAAATTGAAACCCAACATAAATTAAAGTAAGGTTTAACTACGTGGGTAACTAATAACAATAAAATTATCGTTTCAAAAGTGCAGTCAAATATAAAGAAAAAACACTATTCTAAAATAATATTCGTGAGTTGTAAGAAATGCATTAAAAGTTTATTCTTTGGAACTGGTTAGCATGAGTTTGTTATTCAGTCTGAAATGATTTACGACTATTATTTTTATCCCGAAAGCGGAGTTAAATTTACTCTTAGTTTATTTACAACTTGGTTAAACAATAACACTTTTGAAAGGAGCGCATATTTGACTTCTCGGCGTCGAGTCTCGGGTTATTTAAACAAAACTCCGTAAAGCAGCGTAAATTTTGGCAAAACATTACAACAGAAGGTTTATTTGTTTAAAGCAATAATACCTATACAAACATACTGCTTTAGTTTCGAGCAATTTGTACAAAATCAGTCGTAAGAAAGAAATGACGAACAAAAGTCGACTTTTACAAGACTTTTACCAGTTTTAGTATTTTACAGAAGTTGTTAAAATCTGAAACAGATCACCAGCTGACGTAATAAGTCCATTTCTGATTAAAAAGGTATTTTTAGATATTTTACAGGATTTATAAGATCAAACCGATTTTCTTTATCAAATAATAAGCCTTTAGATATAAACATCAAATAAAATGTAGAAAACCCTGTGGTTGTTTGAACAAATCCGATTTTCTTCGCCAGGGATTTCTTTGATATTCAATAAAAAAATATAAGCCATTTTAAAGAATTTTCTGTTGATAAACTCTTTACTGGAACTTGAGCTAGATTCAAAAGAGTAGTCCCTACTATCTACCTCAATAAGTAGCCAAAGAGTAGTAAATATGACGCTGTTTGGTAGACACACAGACTTATCTTAAATTCTTAGAGCTGCTTTTCTTTGGTCATGGTTAGATCACGTCACTCGATGTTTTTATTTTATTATTGCTTTGTTTTAGATATGTATTAAACTGGGATGGAAACCGCCTCGCACTGCGTGGGACATCCTGCCCTTAGTCGTTTCAGCTGACGGCAAAGACCCTGAATACTTTGACATTCCACGCGAAATCGTAATGGAAGTGAAAATGGAACACCCCCAGTAAGTAGATAAAATTTATAGATCTATATTATAAAAATCAACTGCTGTTCTGGCTAAAACTTAAAAACGATCGACCGATTTCAATAACATTTTTTATTTGTTCGCTATAATACAGGGATGGCTTAAAAACAAATAGGGAAAACCCAAAAGAACAGTTGAAAATCGAAACAATCTAAATTGGAAATTTCGTATGAAAATGACAAGAACGCTCCTGCCATTTCCATATAAAATTTCTTGCTGGCATTAACTTCGCCATTACTATTCAAAGTTATTCAACAGTTCGTGCTTAGGCTATTGCAGGGTGAATATGGGCAGGAGACAAAAATTTTTTCCCCGATTTTATCCACTGATAAAATTATCTTCTTCCAAAGCAAGGCGACAGGGGACAGGAGAAGTATATTCCTTTAAGTATATATATATACACTGTGATTATTTCCACCGTTTTGCCCATGTTCGACGGGCGGACAAAACTGAGCGAAGTAATAAGCATTTTATCCTTTCCCCGTGGATAATATGTCCCATGCCCATGCTCACCCTGCTGGGTTTACAAAGGTGAATTTTTTTACACGACTTGTGTATCGCTACACTGCATACTACGAGTAGGTAGCTTGAACTTGCTATTTACACTTTCAATATTCGCCGTGCATTTAAACTCGGTACTCATAAGTAAGCTATATTACTGACGAATTTATTCCAGATACGAATGGTTCAAAGACCTAGGCCTACAGTGGTACGCTCTGCCGGCAGTATCGAATATGCGTTTGGATTGTGGGGGCTTGGAGTTTACTGGTACTGCTTTCAATGGCTGGTATATGGGCACTGAGATCGGCTGCCGTAACTTCTGCGATTCCAACAGACTTAACATCGTCGAGGTATGGGAATTTGAATTGCTCAAAAAAGTTTCTAAAGTTTTTAGAATTTTAGAATTTTTAAGTCTGTTAATGCAATAACTATTAGTATAATCAGTCGCACAGATTAATTATATGCATAAAAAGGCGTAGTTCATATTCATGATATACACAATGTAGCTATCAAACTAAAAAAATCACCTGATTTCAGAGTGTAGCAAACAAAATGGGTCTGGATACAACTTCGTACGTGTCATTGTGGAAAGACAAAGCTTTGGTGGAAGTGAACATAGCCGTACTTCACAGTTATCATAGAGACAATGTGTCAATAGTGGACCATCATTCCGCATCAGAACAATTCATCAAGCATCTAGATAATGAGAATAAAAGCAGGTAATTTATTGAATATAATATACTGGAATTGCTGTGCATTTGGGTAAGAAAATTGTACATATTTAGTTGAGAGATTGTGATAGTTTTTATATTCGACATCAGTTATCAAATTATTAGCACGACAAAGTTTATTTGGTGAATTTGCAGTCTTAAAGTATGTGCGCGGTAGATATTATAGTGCACAAGTAAGTGCGTAAACACAGGTGCACTCTCTTTTCCCTCACTCTCATAGTCCAATGGGATGGAAAATCCGACACGACCGGAGAGAGATCAGGCGCAGGACCGACGGCTTTACGTGCTCTCCGAGGCATGGGGGGTGACTGACCGCCAACTTCCTAACTCCGGGCTAGCACTGAGAATTTCTTGTCAAAAAACCCTTTACACTTTTTTAAGTATACGTAGGTACAACATTCAGATTGTGAATGGTAATTTAAGATTTCCTTTCATAGATAATAGCGATGCACCACTGGGAGACACTTGGGAAACAACTCCTATTTTAGTTCAAGTTTACCCAGAGATAGCGATAATTATCACTGTAGAAGTTGCTGCCATAGATATTTAGGCACTTTACCAAAACAAATTAATTTCCTAATACAGAAATCCAAACTGTTAACTTAGATTATGATCAACAACTTCAAAATTACTAGAAAATTAATTATACCAAGTTAATTCAAAAAGGTCATGCTGCTTTTTACTATATACTAGCTTTTGCCCCCGCGACTTCGTTCGCGTGGATTTCCTGAATTTTCTTTGCTATAAACCTCACGGAGCCCGAGACCTTTCCAACGAATGTAAAACCGTGGAAATCGGTTCGTGCGTTCTGGAGTTATAGCGTCAGGAAGGAAAACCCGACTTATTTTTATATAGTAGATTACTATATAAAAAAGAGTTCGTACAGGTTTTAAAAAAATTCTCATTATTTCCACGCGCGTGTTTTTGCGGGTGAAAACTATTGATTATTTAATATTTTAAGGAAGGCATTCTACAATTATTTAGTTTTCACCTTCCTTTACAGTTGTAAAATTCAATTTAATATATCAACAACATTTTTTTGCTATTAACATCTGGTTTAGTTAACGAAACCAAAAATATGTATCTCTTGTATCTTCCAAGACATGCTCTAAACACGTTTTGCTATAACTATTTTTAATTTAGTATCTTTTACAGGGGAGGCTGTCCATCAGATTGGGTTTGGATCGTACCACCGATGTCTTCGTCTTTGACCTCAGTGTTTCATCAAGAAATGGCGTTGTACTACTTACGTCCATCATACGATTATCAAGTAAGATTTTAATGTCAGTGGATCTCAGTAGAACTCTTTAGGCCATTATAAGTCTCGCCGTAATCTAATATATAAAAATAAGTCGGGTTTTCCTTCCTGACGCTATAACTCCAGAACGCACGAACCGATTTCCACGGTTTTGCATTCGTTGGAAAGGTCTCGGGCTCCGTGAGGTTTATAGCAAAGAAAATTGAGGAAAAATTGGAATCTAATTCCACGCGGACGAAGTCGCGGGGGCAAAAGCTAGTTGGTTATAATTTCTTGTTTTTGCGCCCTTACTTACGTCAATAATTAACGTTTAGGTTTAGTGACAAGTTTTTTCACCTCCGCGATATAAAATTATTCTTCCACAGTAGCATAGTGTGTAGAAATTAAATTCAATAATATTATTGAAATCTAACATATGCTTTGCAATGTCAAAAGGAGCCAGCTTGGAAAACTCATCAGTGGATAAAATCAGAAGACAAGCCCAGAACTAGAAAGTTCCACTTCAAACAAATCGCCCGAGCAGTCAAGTTTACTTCCAAACTATTTGGCCAAGCGCTCTCGAAGAGAATCAAAGCGACCATACTTTATGCTTCTGAAACAGGCAAATCTGAACAGTATGCTAAGGAGTTAGGAACTATTTTCGGTCACGCTTTTAACGCCCAGGTAAGTTTTAACAAATCCACTATTATTGAAGAGCGAGTTTAAAAGGTTAAAGCTAACTGAGAATACTTCTAACAGTAGATAAAATAAGTGAATTTTGCAACTTAAAGCCGATAAAATGAATTTTTATTCGTTAAAATCAGTTGGATAGAATTATTAGTATAAAATCCAATAGTTGCAGCAGAGTGGAATACTTGTGTTACACTTTTCATCAATAAATCGATTTTGGGAATATAATACTAATGAAACAAGGCGATGATTATATTATTTACGTTTACTGTTAGCACAATTCAACTCTTAAAGTGCAAAATCAGTCTTCGTTAGAACACTCAGTCAAACTGTGTCAACAAACAATTGCAAAAAAGTATGCGTCTGCGTTCGATAAAATATATCTATTTACCCCTATATCTATCTTTCTCATTCCACTGTACCATTTTAGCGACAAAATAAAAAAATCTAAGAGTATATCAAACGCGCCCTGTTCTAAGACGAAGCTCACGGTCAAATCCCACTTCTTTAAACTTATTTCACTACTTGAAACATAGATCTCGTAACATCCAAATTAATAGCTCCAATCGACAAAATTAATTAAGTAAAAAACTTTAACAATTATTATAAACACGTTTATCCCACAGGTGCATTGTATGTCTGAATACGACGTATTCTCTATAGAGCATGAGACTCTCCTGCTGATCGTAACTTCCACATTTGGCAACGGCGAGCCGCCTGCAAACGGCGAGGTAGATTTTATTTTGTCAATTTTATTTTTATCGTTAATATATCACGATTTTATGGCAGAAATACAACACTATTTGCTATTAGAATTTTGACTGACTTATTTATAACCTGATTCCATGCGTGTAAAGTCACGGGTAAAGCAATTTAAGTAAATTTTTCTAATAATGAATATAAATTTTCAAAATCAAACTAACGCGTATTTAAAAATATGAATATGCAACGTCAATAATATAATTCATTAAGGTCTGTGAATAATAAGTTTACATAACAAATACAGCAGTGGACGAGATGAATGATTACTGTATGTTTATCTAACGCCTACACTCAGATGTTAGCTGCCTTATAAATTAAAAGCAAACAAGCTAAAAAGGCAATGACAACGTGTCACTAATAAGTATAACTAATTTTATTTGACCATACTTCAAGTGACATCTACGCTTTGGGCATTAATGCTCAAAGCATCTACGAGAATTATTATGAATAAAATACACACAAATATTTTTAACACAAATATTTTGAAGGTAAAATATCTCATTCCGTTGTTTAATCCTTTGCAGGACTTTGCAAAACATTTACTACAAATGCTGTATAATGAAAAGAGGAATCAAGGAGATCAAATTGATAGTGCTGGGTACGGAGTATAGTACAAAGAAGATTATAAAGAGTTATTATGTTGATAGTAGTTAATTTCTTGTTAATTTTTATAGGACTTGCAAAGTTCCCACGCCGAGGTCGCTAATGCGAACGAATAGCGTTATGACACCAAGTATCGAATACAAAAAGCAATTGTCTCGAATGGAGTCCAATAAAAATCCAAATACTATTGAATACAAAAGACAATTATCACGTTTGGAATCGAATAAGAGTAAGCATGACCTTAATTAATAAATATAAAATGCAAAAAGACAGGAACTTACAGGTATATAACCTGTAAGTTAACTCCATGCTAAAATCGCTATTTAAAACATTTTATTTATTTATTTATCTTTAGGTAGTATAGCTACATCTACAGCAGAGAATATAGGACCTTTAAGCAATGTATGTTATGCCGTCTTTGCTCTGGGGTCCAGTGTATATCCAAAGTACTGTAACTTTGGGAAAACTATGGACAGAGTGTTAGAGGATTTAGGAGGAGAGAGGCTACTAGAACTTACGTGTGGTGATGAAATGTGCGGTCAAGAGCAACAGTTTCGTTGTTGGTCATCCAATATATTCCATGTAAGTCCAAGTTTACTGTAAAATATTTTTTAGTTATAGTAGGTACCAGGTACAGGTATGGAAACAATTTCAAACAGGAAATAATTTCAGATGGCGTGTGAAACATTTTGCTTGGAAGAAAATGAGATGGTCAAAAATGCGAAAAAATCGTTCGGTATGATTCCACTAACAGAAGAAACAGTGAGATTTAATAGAGCTGAAAAGGAAATCTGTCTAAAAACAGCTTTAGAAATTAGCTATAAGAAACAGATTGTTACCTGCAAAGTTAAAGAAAATAAACACTTAGGAGAATATACAGACGATCGCGCAACAATATTTGTCGACATGGAATCGAATGTAAGAAAAAATTATATCGAAGGAAACATTTAAATTGCTAAATATATGTATAATGTACATAAAAAAAAAGTAATAAGAGTTTTTTTATTTTTAGACTGAACTAAAATATGATCCCGGAGACCATGTTGGAGTTATGGCTTGCAACCGCAGTGAAATTGTGGATGCAGTACTAAAGAAATTAAAAGGTGTAGACAATTTTGATAAACCTTTGCAACTACAAGTTATGAAAGAAAAGCTTACCCCTACAGGTATGATTTAAGTTGTTGGCATAATATTATGTGATTGTGTGTAAGTAACTGAAGTATTTTTTAATTTAAAAATTCATATTCACCAAATTTGTTTTACTATAGGTACTGTAAAATCTTGGGAACGCCACGAACGTATACCTGCAGCATCTGTACGCACAGTTTTCACAAGATTTTTAGATATCACAACACCACCATCTACCAAAGTATTAAAATACCTAGCTTCAGCTTGTAATGATGAAAATGAAGCTAACTATTTACGAGAGTTAATTGAGGTAATAAATTATAATGATAGTTATTGATTTACAGAATAGACATTAGAACTTACAGTAATCAAACTTGATTTTAATCATAAGAAAACTCAAAACCCATTAAATTTCAGGATTCCAATAAATATGACGACTGGAGGCATCACTACTACCCGCACCTTGCAGATGTATTCTCTCATGTTCCATCGTGTAGGCCTCAAGCATCACTACTGGCTGCATTACTACCACCTTTACAACCAAGATTCTATTCCATATCGTCTTCGCCTTTGGAACATCCTAACAGAATCCATGTCACTGTTGCAGTTGTTATCTATAAAACTCAAAGTAAATAAACTCAAATTTTCTTTTGCATCAAAACGTCATTTAACTTCTTGTTTTTGAGAGTTGTTGAATTCATAAAATACAATTTAATTTAAATTTTAGATGGTGACGGTTCAACACATTATGGAGTTTGCTCTACATATTTACAGAGCTTAAAACCTGAGGATGATGTTTATATTTTTATACGCAGGTAACACTGGAACAAAATAATTTAATTTTTTACTTGAATACCTAATTTAAGGAATTGCAAATTGAAAAGTTTTTTTTTTTGCTTTTAGAGCACCAAGTTTTCATATGCCGCAAGATATATCTGTGCCCCTTATATTAGTGGGACCTGGCTCAGGCATAGCGCCTTTTAGAGGATTCTGGCACCATAGAAGACAGCAAATTATAAATAATTCTCCAAATTCAAAGAAGCCAGGTCCAATTTGTCTAGTTTTCGGCTGCAGATACAAAGGCATGGACTTGTATAAGGACGAAAAGGAACAAGCTGTTGCTGATGGTGTTCTTACAAAATCTTTACTAGCATTATCAAGGGAAGAAGGAGTGAGCAAGGTATCAAATATTTCAATATCTATGTCGATTTTTTCTATTTATTTTAAAACCAAACAAATAAACACAATATTATAATTTTCCAGAAACACGTTCAAGCCTTATTAGAAGATGAAGGATCTTACATAACACGAATGCTGGTAGATGAGGGTGGACATTTTTATGTATGTGGAGACTGCAAGATGGCAGAAGAAGTACAACACAAACTAAAAGACGTTATTAAAAGACACGCACGTTATACCGATGAAGAGGCTGAAGATTTCATTCTATTTTTAATGGTAACAGTTAATCTGACTAGCCACATTATCTTGCGCTTAAAAAATTTGAAGCCCCAAATTCCCAAACAATTGAAACTGGTCACAAAATATTGCTTATTGCTATGACATAGAATTGAAGAAAAACAATATTTTTTATTTAAGTCTAAAATTAATTTCTTTTTTTAGGATGAAAATAGATACCACGAAGATATTTTTGGTATTACTTTGCGCACTTCAATTGTACACAAAGCATCTAGAGAAACTGCGAAGCGGACACGTTTAGAATCTATACAATCATTTATTTAAATGACAATTATTATTTAAAATATTAAGTTTACATAAATAAGATTTACATTATAATATAAGATATTGCTTTGTAATTGGAAATTACATTTTGAAAGCGTAGGTTTTGTCACCATTTCCAACTAACTTTTAAAACCGACGAATTTTGACAAATTGCGTATACGAAAAATGTCGAAACATCAAACGTCGACTAAAATTATTATTTTACTTAGCGATGACAGAATAGACTAATGAGCTTAAAATTCTTTATTGACATAAGATCTGCTTAAGTACTGATGTAAATATTTATACTGCACAATAATTAAGTTAAATATTAAGTAGGTATTTTTTTATTGTAAGATGGTATTTAAAAAAATATACTGTGAACAATTTTCTGTTTTTTTTTTTTTTTTTTTTAAATATATAGACTAGCGCTTGACTGCGATCTCACCTGATGGTAAGTGAAGATGCAGCCTAAGATGATACGCGCTTGCCTAGAAGATGCCTATTCACTCTTGATTTAAAGACACCCACATTATAGTTAGTTGGAAAAACGGAAGCCGGAAGGGCATTCCAAATTTTTGCGGTGCGTATTAGGAACGAGGAAGCGAAGCGCTTAGTGCGGCATCGTGGAATTTCGACCACGTAGCGGTGCAGATTCGTGCGATGTCTCGCGGTTCGGTGGTAGAATGGTGATGGGGGAACTAAATCAAATAGTTCTTGGGCACACTCTCCGAAATATATCCTGTAGAACACCGACAGACAGGCAACCTTGCGCCGATGTTCCAGACTTTGGAGTCTGGAGTTTACCAGCGATTCGTCGCCTATGAGTCTTCTGGCACGTCGATCCACCGAATCCAAAGCAGCGAGCTGGTACTTAGCAGAGCCGTCCCATAAATGGCTGCAGTACTCCATGCACGATCGAACTTGTTCTGTTTATTATTTAAAACTGATTGGATATGGTTTAACGCAGTTCAAACCTAAAACAATTTCTAAAAATTTCTTGATAGTTAAAATTACTAAATTATAATTAAACTGTATATAAATTATAAAGAAAAATATTTATTTCGTATACTTGTAAAATCTATAATATAAACATGATGTAAGTTTTATTAAGAAAACCTATCCTGACGTAACTTCTATAGCTATTGGACATGGTCTCCTTTCAGCTCTTTCTTCTAACGACATGATCATATATTTCGACCTGGGTGTATCGTTTTGAATAAATTCTTTGTTTAGTTGTATTTTGACCGGGCTCTTGCTGCGGGTCAGGGCAAATGATCTTGTGGTCATGGCGATTTTGGAAGAGAAGGCCTTTTTCTGTATCCATAACTGGCTGCAGGTAAATTTTATTGTTCAATTTATAAGAAACTATATTACTTAATTAGTTAGGTACGTACATGGATTATGAAAACAGAAAATCCAACATCCTCAGTCCAACAACCAGTCTTGTCTCTATCTCTACTTCCATTCTCTCAACATCAATTGCAGGAACTTCTTTCCAGAAAATGAGTACAGGAAAATTCCTGTACTTAAATAAGTACCTCACTAAGGCTCACTTGTGTACTAGATACTTTACCTCACTTTGAATTTAAGTTCCTTCTTAATTTAAAATTTATTTTTATTTAATCGTATAAGTACTACTATAATATGGAATAAATAAATTTTAATCGTTTTGCCATACGATTAAAATATATTTATTCCATATTATAGTAGTGCACAAGTGTGTGCGCAAACACAGATGCACTCTCTATTTCCTCACTCTCATAGTGCGATGGGATGGAAAATCCGACACGACCAGGCGTAGGACAGACGGCTGTATAGGTGCTCTCCGAGACAAGGGGGTGACTTAACTCCGGGATATTATTGAGAATTTCTTGACAGAAAAACCCAATACATTTTTCGGCCCGACCCGGGAATCGAACCTGGGACCTCGTCACCCGCAGTCAAACTTGCTAACCACTAGACCAACGAGGCAGTTGAATAGCCAGATTAAAATATAAATACATAAATAGATCTCATTTGCGACAAGGGTGACATAACTCAAAATTCACCAATTTTAGTGTCGAACATTTTGCTATAAAATCAACATTACGCTAAGCACAAAAAAATAAGAGCGAGAGAGATTGTGACTTAATGCTCTGTCGCTTTGTTGGCCGCTGTGTTGTTTCGAGACCGCAGCATCCACAAAACATTACTAACTAACGAGAGAATTCTCTCATCTTCGATTTTGAATTTTGTCACTCTTGTCGCAAATGAGCGATATATTAGTTACCTTATAATTTCTACTGATATTGCTCCTCACAGTGCCATGCCGCCAGTGGTAATAGCCCAAATCGCTGTCCTTAGGCCACAGCATTTTGTTGCCCTTAAAAAACGCCGCCCAATCCTCCGCTATGAGCCGGTGCGCGTAATCAATGTAGCCGGATATTTCAAAGCCGCCTTTCGTGAAATGCCGGATGAATATTACGGACTGCGAAATATAGGTTGACGCTGTGATGAAGTCTCGCCAGTGGACTCAATAGCGAAAGGATATTGAAATAGCTAAGCAAGAAATTTGAACTTTGAGTGGAACAGCATATTCTATCAGTCAACTGAGTACTTGTTTGAAGCAAGAATGATGTTTCATAGTAGCATAGTAAAAGTTCGTAAGTATTTTAGGTCCATTTGCACCAATCTGTTAAATGTGTTTATATTAAACCTATAGAGTATCTGAATGATAATTTTTGAATATTATAAACACAATGCTATTTATTATCTTTCTTTTAATAGGTATCTTAACTAGTAGTCTCGGAAATATAGAGCCATAAAGTTTCCTGTTTGACAAAGAGCTCTAGTTGCGGGTGTCACGAGCAAGTAGGTCCATACAATATCCATAGAAAGAAACTAGTGAAAAAAGAATAGAAAGAATCCATAGAAAAAAATAGTGCAACGAATGGGGATCGAACCTGTAACCTTTCAATTTTTTGTCCGCATCTATAAATGATTGAATGCTGATTCTGCTGAGAAGAGCCGGCAACGTTTGTGAGAAACTTCCGTACTTAGCGTTATAGTTCGATGGCTAAACCCGATTAAGCAGAATGGTGCAAGTCGGCCTTAGCAAGTGACCTGTAAAATCCCGACTCTGTTGGCTCGTTCGCGCACAGCGAGCTCCCTGAAGAAGGGGTCGTCGATGGCCGCCCCCTCGCTAACCAGCACGTACGGCCGCACCACGGGGAAGACGATCGCGTGTATGGCGGACCGACGTGCGTAGAATTCCTTCTCATTAAGGGTATCGCCGTTCGCTCTTTGAAAGAATTTTATTATTATTATTTTTGCACAAAAACATTAACTGTATCATCCTATTATCCTATTATTTCGTATTATATAATATTACTAGCTTTTGCCCCCGCGACTTCGTCCGTGTGGAATTAGATTTAGGGGTGGAATTTTCAAAAAGTGTGACACACGTACTTCTTTATTTTTAACTGAAAGCTCTAATACCAATTTTGATGGAAACAGCTTGAAAAATGACGGAGTTTCATATAAACTTACATCCCCTATTTAAACCCCTTAGGGGTGGAATTTCCAATAATCCTTTCTTAGTGTGCGCCTACGTCATAAAAGGAACCAACTGTAAAAATTTCAAGTATCTAACTTCAGTAGTTTAGGCTGTGCGTTGATATCTCAGTCAGTCAGTCAGTCAGTCAGTCAGTCAGTCAGTCAGTCAGGACTTTGAATATTACATATATAGATAAATGCAAAAGTTTGAATGTATGTTTGTTACTCAATCACGCCGCGACGACTGAACAGATTTAGCTGAAATTTGGCACAGAGGTAGATTAGACTGGAATATTTTTTATCCCGCAAAATAAGAAAGTTCCCATCCAAAAAACCTCAATCCACGCTAACAAAGTCGCGGGCATCATCTAATATTAAATTAAGCGGACAAAGCTAGCCTCCGTCTGTCTGTCAGCGAGATGTATCTCATGAACCGTAATAGGTGGATACTTGAAATTGTCACAGAATGTGTATCTATTGCCGCTATAACAACAAATAATAATAAAAAAATAAAGGGTTCCCATCCAAGAAATGTGATTTTTTCGGCGTTCTTTGCTCGACCTTAACAATCGCTGTTACGATGGTACGGAACCGTTCGTATGCGGGTCCGACTGGCACTTGGCCGGTTTTTTAAACTTTTATATTACTCTACCTGTGTCTTCATCTTCAAGCTCCTCGGAATTTTCTCAGCAAGTAGGCGTCAATTCGCCCGTTTTGCGTGGTTACGCTGGTACGGCTCCCCGACGAATCACTCCAGCCAGCCGAGCTCCCTCCAAAATCCGAGCAGGCCACCCAAGTTGGTGAGGACTTCAGGAAGTGTTGCCGGAGAACCAATGTATCTATGACGTTGGTCGGATACACCCCTGCATTTAAGCTGTACGTGTTCCGGTGTTCGTCGCCCTCCATGCACGCTCTGCATAGAGGGCTGTCGGTAAAACCTAAAATGTAAAGATGTTTGTTAAGCGAACCTGTACTCTACCTGTAACCGAGTGCCGCGATGGTCCGTGCTGAGTCGATGCTCCTTAGATTTCGCAAGTCGGCGATTTCAATGAGCGAATCTAAATAGTCCTCCCATGTTTCGAACGCCAGCAAGCGCCTGTTCGCCTCAATCCCCGGCGGGAATTCATTTTTTTTCTCCGCCATCGCTGTTAATTTACATTATATTTTCGAATTATGTATATAAAACATTGCGCTAAGATTTAAATGTTTACAACTTTGACGTGGTTTTGACAAATTAGATAGGTAGTGAAAAACAAAGAGAATGTAATCACTCGTGAAAAACAGTATGGCTTATATTTATATTCTCTTGGGATAGTGATGAAGGTACCAAAGATAATAAGTAAGTCCCAATAGTCCAGTCAAAAGAAGGTGGGTCATTTTTTGAGGTTTTTTGACTGGACTACAAGGAATATACTACTTTCTATTCTATTCCTTAGTAGGTACGACTTTCAGCTTTTAAGAGTTATGGTTTGATTCCTTTGTCCTCAATCATTATTTTTCATTTAATTAAATGATAAATAAAAATAAGTAGAATATGAAATGAAATAAATCGAAATAAAATTTAACTTTAGTAGGTAATTTATTTGCTAGTTTTGTAGTAATTTTCAAGAAGACGATTTAAAATCTGCAGTTGGAAGGGATTTGGTCGAGTGCTTGAGTTAAATATAGTTTAACTCAAGTACATTTTGGATAGTAAGGAAATTGTATGCTTTTCACGAGTCAAGTACCTAGTTCTTTACGGAAATCTTTGCAGCACTCTAGAGTAGATAAAGTGACTGGAAATAATTTATTAAAAAGTAAACTTAAAACTGTTTTGACCGCGTATACACGGAGCTGAATGAAAAGGTGTGTAAGTGGATATTTCCGACGAGTTTGAAGCCTGATTCTTCTAACTTTACTTCACTTTTGCGTTTTCCACCAAGCAACTGTTTAATGGACGGTGGAGGAAAGGTTATCCAGCTACCTTTTAGTCAACATTGCTTAACAGCACAATTGTTTGATATACAATATACATACTCTAAAGTCATTTTAAACACACACTCACACTTATAAATACGACACACGCACAACCATGAGCCACGTACCCTCATGAATTGAGAGAACGATATCCAATATTCATTTAAAAGCAGTCTTTGTAAGGCGCTCTAATTCGACATGACAAAAAGTTCTAATACAAAAGTGATGATTGAGTTTATGCACATTTCCCGGGAAACGTAGTGAGCACGGTCTGCACCGCGTGCTCCGTTGTGTACGTTAAATCGATTTACTTTCAGATGCAAATTTGCTCACGAGAGGCCCAATTATTGCAAACTCCAATTATATTGCATAAAATAAAGCCGTTCTACGTTTACGGCTTATAGCAGTTTCAAATCGAAATTCGGCGCGTTTAAACTTCGATTTTCCTTTGTTATGAAATATTTTATAGCAATGAGCATTGACATATAATAGCAATGAGTTAAATTTTTATTTTATTGACAGAATCGTTTATGTTTGGGTAGTAAATTTTAATACCTTAAACTTTTAAGACTTTTTTCTCAAGAAAATGTAAAAATCACTATTCCAGACATTGAATTATAATGTACTTACTCTAGACTCCAGCAGAACTTTCCTTTAAATCATTTTTCTAATTTTTTTTTATAAGTACCTAGATAATAATATCTATTGTATTTATGATAGACAAAATTATCAAATACAATATTTTAGCTGATCTACTAATTTTTGAGAAAACTTAATAAACAGTTCTAAACAGTCACTGAAACAATCTCGTCGGTTTAGAGTTATAAACACAGTAGGTACTTAATTAGAAAATTATAAAAATACTAGCTGTTGCACGCGACTTCGTCCGCGTCAATTTCCGTTATTATGATCCCGATTAGGAAGTTTTTAAAAGAATATATTTTAAATATGGATAATTTTCCCCGTTTTTGCAACATTTTTCACTGATGCTTCGTTCCTATTGATCGCAGCGTGATATTATATAGCCTAAAGCCTTCCTCGATAAATGGACTATCCAACACAAAAAGATTTTTTCAATTTGAAGCAGTAGTTCCTGAGATTAGCGCGTTCAAACAAACAAACTCTTCAGCTTTATAATATTAGTAGTTAGTTGAATCATAATCCTTTATGTATTTTTATGTTACAGATGGTCAGAATAAAGTAGGCACCTACTAGTTAGTACAAAGATTATTGAAAGGAAAAAATCTATGTATGAAACGTCGTGCAAATAAAAAGTGGCCCCATGAAGTATTTTTTTTTTGTCTCAGCTCTTATTTCATTCTCTTCACTTTACATTCGGATATATTTCTATAAAGTTCCTCCGCCGAGTTTGAGAGATTCCTTGGCGAATGTTTTTATCATTTTATATGGCTGACTGATCAAATCAAAAATGAATATTTAATAGACGATCTCAAGTTGACACAGTCAAACAATTTCTGTCAATTATTATTCGACGAATTTTGATTCGAATCGAACCATCCCGATTCACAAAAGTGGCCTTTTATCGAATTTACATAATGTTAGATAAGTACTTCTGTTGACAAAATTCATTTTAGCCTTTCGCATCCTTATTGCGAAATGAAATGAATGAAAGTTCAATCATTTTATAAAGGAAATGTACCTACATTTCCTTTATAAAATGATTGAACTTTCATATTGCGGTACATCCTAATACAACTGTCCTTATTATTTATGATTTCCATTTATTAGAACTATACACGAAAAAGAAAATATGATCTAAATGGACACGTAGACAAAAGTAGGAATATGATAAGATATCTTCTACGTCACTACCCTCAAACCTGAATTGGTAAGCGGAATACGTGATTTTATGTAAATTTCAGAAATGCCCCGTCAGCGAGTCAGGGGACTTACACGACCGTCAGATTCGTATTGTCTGAAATTATATTTGAATTTCAGGTCAACCATTAAATGCTAAATGAAATTCAGTTAAAATTCGACGCAATTGGAATAACTTCAAAACTCAGTACCTATAGTCAGTTATTCTATGCACGATTTCTCATCTTCCTAGGTTGCCGTGGGTCGATCAAGTAAGAAATGAGGAGATCCATAAAAGAACCGATGTTACCGACATAGCTAAGTGATTCGCAATGCTGCAGTGGAATTATTATTGTATGGGTCACATTATGGCTCCAGAATTTTTACTAATCAACCTATTTCTGTTGCACTTGCAGGCTTCTCAACATCCTATGGACCGAATATGTCCAGCGGTGGACGTCTCAACGATAGATGTCCACAGCTAGACAGCATGTCCTTGTGACTTGTCTAAGAATGTCATCGATGATCTATCATTTACTAAGTTTCTGCTAGCACTGCTCATTTCATTTAAAACCACTCCAGCACCTTGGGAGCCCACCTTCTATTTGTTTGTATAAAGCCTCAATAGCTCAAACTGTGTTACGACTGATAACTGACTGACTGATTGACGTTCAAACCTCACTTGTTGCATTAATGTCGTACCCATCTCCTAACAAAAGCTTTCTGCTTGTTTGGAGGGAAAAGAGAACATTCTTTAAAAAAAACTAAGTGCCCCGAGTAAAAATCTAGTGACTAAAGCACATAAATCACAAAAACTCATATTTTTTTTACTAAACTAATATTCATTTAATACACCGTCTAAGTCAAAACCGTAGGCTTGAGAGTTCAAATTGAAGCGAACGGCTTTGACTTATGTGGTTTAGACAGACGATGTATTAAAATAAATGAATTTTATTGGATAAATAAAAAAATGTGTTTTTGTGCTTTAGTCTGCTGATCCTAGAAATATCATCCAAAAATATAATGTAGGGCTGCGATGCGATGTTCTGTAGCTAGTAAGTTCAAGATCGTTTTATAGGGCATATAGAAATTTCCTTACTTAAAATAATACACTGAAAGATAACTGAGTCGGTGAATCGCAGTATCTTTCGCTTCGATGGAAGGGAAACATTTTGTTTGTAGTCAACTTGATGTCTTTTCCTGTTCGAGTATGCAAATACAGAATTCTACGCTTTAGAATATGTTATTTGATTTTATATTTCTGTAGTAACTTATGTTCCTATATTAGGTACCTACATACCTACTGTAGGGAATGTTGGCTAAGTATAGGGCTATAGGCCTAGAGTTCGAATGTAACAGGTAATGAATAATAAATAATATAATTAATTATATCGCTGGAGTCGGTGTTTGTAATTAGACAAAACCTTTGAGTAAAGTGAGTTCTTGTTCTAATCTCTTTCTAAAATAAATATGTGTTCATAATATTATTTATTACAATTTTGAAGTAGGTACTTATCTGAGAGTTATACATAGTAATTTATATACAAAATAACAAACATAAGAATGAACTTATTCTTTATCTTTGTATCTTTATATAATACAAATTTATTTTATAAACCGCAATAACAGCAGCTGTCGTACTTATTTATTGTCGAAACAGCTGATAATATAGTGGATAAGTACCTAGGTACTTAGATATTCAAGAAAAATATTTAGCAGTCTACGGAATGATTAAGTTAATAAGAAATGTATTTTCATAAAGATTATCATATCCTCGGTAGTATAGTGGTAAGTATCCCCGCCTGTCACGCGGGAGACCGGGGTTCGATTCCCCGCCGGGGAGGTATTTTTTTTTTTCATTTTTTTAAAAACACTTCATCCACAGCAGCTACACGTGCAGTGTGATGTTTCGACAGATTTTCTAATAAACTATTTTTGTTGAATTAGTGCGAATTATAAATACCTATACAAATTTTCTGCGTAAGGATTTAAGCATGTTTTACCTAATGAATAATGTTAGAACGATTATCATACTCAACTAATTGCTAACTTGTTAAATTAGTAGCTAGGTACGAATTGCGAAATTTCAGTTAGATATTGCACGGGTATGACGTGCATACAATATGTACTAATTCGTGTTTAGCATTTAGTAACAAGTACTAAAACAAGTTAGCGAGAATAGGTAATTATACTTAACAAGGCAGTTAATAGTTACATAATTTCAGAGCTAATAATGGCTAAAATAATAGGAAAATAGACTTTCTATTGTTTTAATCAAAATTAGGTACCTACTTAACGTTATTCTAAAGTCATGGTTTAGAAATTTTCTATTCCTTGCTTAAATCTACAGCTCTTTCAATTCACGAGGGCGCGTGAGCTCTACTTGTGGTTACGTCGTATACGTACACATTGCATAAGTGTGCGTGCTTGTCAGGAGCCTAGGTAGGAGCGGTCAGACGCGAGCAAGCTCTCGCTCCCACTTATATAGATACGACACACACAACCATGAGCCACGCGCCCTAGTAAATTGCAAGAACTATTAGCTTTTAATGTGATAATAATAGAGGCAAAGCTTCTAATCAAACATTCGCCTCGATAGATAAATACAAGCTGCATTCGAAATGCAACCTTTGTAAGCTATGCCATCTCATTTTCGTCAGCGCAGTTGATGCTGACATGACACCATTTGGATCAGCAGACCATTGGATCAGTGATCAGATCGAGTGTAAATGGTCGGATTTCACACATTTCAGGATTCCTCACCGTTGAAGCATGTGATATATTTATGAAGCTTAGACCATATCTCTGAACCTCCTCTACTTTGCGTCTAATCTTTTTATTATTTTCTCATCCTAGACACACTCAAAGGCAATATAAAACGTTATCTTTCCCCGGCTTTTCTATTTACATACCAATACAATTGGCTTCAGACAACGATACGCGTGCTTACCCCGGTGAAGTCAAAGAATTCGCATTATAAAGGCGAGGCACATTGTGAAATTTTTCCCAAAATCGGACATCCCTTTTTTATGATACTAAACGAAACTTTAAGCTTTTTTTAATGCTAGAGTAGAACACCCAGAAGTTAATTCTGTTTAGAACCGGAGTTATAATTTTTTAAAATTTTTTTTATGGTTACCAGAAAAAAACTAAGAAATGCTGTAACTTTCTATGTAACGAAAGTTTTTAAGTTTCAATTATAGCATGCTATAAAATCAATTAAGTGCTATTTTTGGAAATATATAATTAATTTCTAAGTGAACAATAAAGGAAGATATGTTTTTTTTAAACTAATTTTGAAATTAATTTTTTTCTCATCTTTGTATAGATATTAGCATCTAATTTTCACATATTGTATTTATTAGTGCTATGTTAACCCGCCTGTATAATATCAGATACGTAACACTTAGGACCTCGGAGTTATTGAATTTTAAAAATTTCATTTTATGCAATTCAATAATAATCCCTGAAAAACATAACCCTCCGTTTTCACAGTCGGATAAAAATTCTTTCTTTCAGCCACTTTTTTAGAATTTTCTCTCGTATTATCGTAATTAAGATCTTTGTGACAACCCTAATATCATAGAAATTGTAAAATCTCATATCTCCAATGTCCTCATAGATTTCTGTGTGATTTTTTTTACTAGTAACAATACAGTTACGAGGTATGTTTTCAGATAGATATCTACTGCTAATCGTAAATGGTTTATGAGAAAAAAAATAAAATGTAAAAATCACAAAATTAAGAATAATTACTTTATTATTAATACTAAAATTATTTTGTTTAGCTTATAAAATGCCCTGTATATAATGCCACTTTGCCCTATAAATAATTGTATAAATATCATATGCAATTCTTTTATTTCGCCTTTTTCTGAAAATACAGAATTTTCTAAAAAAAAAATATTACTCCGAGGTCCTAAGTGTTACGTATCTGATATTATACAGGCGGGTTAACATAGCACTAATAAATACAATATGTGAAAATTAGATGCTAATATCTATACAAAGATGAGAAAAAAAAATAATTTCAAAATTAGTTTAAAAAAAACATATCTTCCTTTATTGTTCACTTAGAAATTAATTATATGTTTCCAAAAATAGCACTTAATTGATTTTATAGCATGCTATAATTGAAACTTAAAAACTTTCGTTACATAGAAAGTTACAGCATTTCTTAGTTTTTTTCTGGTAACCATAAAATTTTTTTTAAAAAATTATAACTCCGGTTCTAAACAGAATTAACTTCTGGGTGTTCTACTCTAGCATTAAAAAAAGCTTAAAGTTTCGTTTAGTATCATAAAAAAGGGATGTCCGATTTTGGGAAAAATTTCACAGTGTGCGAGGGGATAATTCTATTTTTTCTCTTTCTTATGAGCACAAAGGCTTTACTATTCTCAGTGTTAAATCAATCCCTCGCGAAATGTCAGATTTGGATACAAGGATACAAATCCGCATGGAATATTTTATTGGCCACCGTTTAGTCTCTTTGCTTTTTTATTTCTGCTGACTTTAGTATATCTTTAGTTGTAGGTAAGTATCTATGTTTTTTATACTGGGAAAAGCAGCGTGGGATGACCTCCAGCCCACTGGCCTAAAAACCTTTTAATATTATCCTGATGGACAATGGGTGTATGAGGAAAGTAGAGAACCGCGCATCTACCATACAATAAACTAAATTCTCGCAAAGACATGTCCAGCTATGGACGCAAAAATACTGATGGTGAATGGTAAGTATTTTAGGCCTAGCCTGATGGAACGTTATTTTGTTATTTATCTGCTGTGGCATTGTCTGAAAATTATTGCATCAGTTTAATTACCATAATCACCGATTTTTCCGATATAATATTGTCCGATAGCGAGAAACTACCAATTCAATCAGAGGTAATTACGATCGCGAAAATGATGGAATCATTTTTAGACAACCTCACCTTTGGTTCACAATCTCTAACAATTTAGTCCCCAGCTGAAATAATGTGAACAAGTTATTAAACAATAGATATAAGTTGCAAACAAAACAGAATTTACAATTAGCTTCAATGAGCTGTATTAAACGTAACCGAGGGCTTTATCATTATCATCAGATTTAGCGTCGACTAATTTGTCAACCTGTTTCCCTTTGATACTTACAAAACTAGTCCGTACATCTCTTGATATACAGTAGGAAATTGCGTGAGAATAATTGGATTTGTTTATCGTATGTGCAGGAAATTAGGTATATAATCTAATCCCTAATGTACCAAAACCACGTACAGACGATTGTTTGACAAAATAACACGCAACCTGGAAATGGACATTTAAAACCACGCTCATTATGGAAGAATGCCCATAAATAATTAGATCCTTTCATTACTGTATATTTTATTGCTCGGCATTAAAGCAATTGTTCAGATCAAATTGAGTTACAAGTCTTGTTCTTTCTAAGTTTCGACTACGGATTTACGTCGGAAAGTACGTAAGAATAATATTAAAACACTCCTGAATTTCTCCAACCCCATGTGATAAACTACTTTTTTTACAATTTTTATCAAAGCCCTACTCTTAGACGAGTAATATGACCACTGGGCAAACCGTTTGAGTTCGTACTCGATGGAACAAGGGTTTAATTTAAACTGCCAAGACCACAGATGTACGCCAAGCCTCTTTCAGTTAGCCCACTGCCATCTGGTTTACCTATATCAGGAACATTCTCTGCCCCATCAGAGATTCATTGCTCATAGTTGATTGATGAAGAACCACTGTAGAACCAATCATTTAATGGATTTCAAAAAATAAACGCACTTATAATTAAGGTCCTAAGGGGCTATTGTCCGCCCAGGATAGTACTCCGTCGTCCCGTTACTACTACATATCTAAAGTCGCCGTACTATTATTCCCACATGTGCGTTATTTCGTTGCGTTATTTTAGCATGCTCTGTCGTTCTATCAACTATATATGTCAACTATTCATATTATTATTTTAATTTTATTTTCAGAATAAAAATAACAGTCGAAAGAATTGAAAATAAAAGACTGCATCATCACTTATTGTACCTACCATCAGTCAAGGGCTATCTTGTTAATAGATAATAATTTACAAAAAAAAACATTCTCATTAGGAGCCCTATTGTACTGGTGACCGGAGCCACCAATGCGGTCAGGATGGTAAGTACTGCTACTTCTGGAACGAGCAAAGATGAAGAAGGGTGTAGTGAAATTTTCGGCTGGTAGAGAGCGCTTCACGAATAAGTACCTAACCTTCATAGCCTATGCCTATAGCGGTCGAAATAAGAAAACAACTAAATGTCTGAACGTCGAAAACTTAAAATGGAAATTTTGCGAAGGTTTAATTATCTTCTTGGCAACGAAAGAGCAATTGTGCCCGGAGATGTTTGTTCGTCTACATCGAACAATTGTTTGGGGACCACTCCGCGCTTGAAGATAGCAAATACAAGGGACCATTTTTGATGCTGAATTACATTAAACATCATTTTGTTGACAGAATATTATTGACATAAATTACAATTGGGTTGGTGTTTAGCTACAGGAATTTAGTAAGAAATTCTCAACGCCTTTCATTCGAACTCGGCCGCAAGAGATATTTTTTCAAGAATGAAAATGGTATTTGCTGCCATATTAAAGTGCCTCACGGTGTCTTAGACTTGGTGAAATAAACTTACGGTAATTACAATCCTTGCTAACATTATAAATGCAAAAGTGTGTTTGTTTGTTGGTTTATCCTTCAATCACGCTGCAACGGAGTAAAGGAGCAACGTGATTTTTTGAGGAAATAAAAAAGTACCTTTTATGCCGAAAAAATAGAGGGTTCCCGCGGATTTATTAAAAAACCTTACACGCTGATGAAATCACGGGCAAATGCTAGTAAGTTTTTTGAAGGTACGAGTGCTCCCAATATCTATAGATACAATTTTTATTATAAAAACTATAAAGTAAGCGACACTTTCACATCGAGATTGCTTCGCTTTTATTTTATTGGTAAGTACCAACATACACGAATTTTGCGCGAATCTTATCGGAATTTGGAACAAATCGTAAACATTGTACTGGAAGGCAATATAACACGATATTTTCCTATCTGTTTTTATTTACATACCAATACGTTTGGCGTCAAAAAACTACTCGTGTTCTTGCCCTTTTTATTCCGCAAAGAATGTTAGAAAGGCGAGAGGCATATAACATATATTTCTATTTTTCCTCTTCCTTAATATGAGCACAAAAGCTTTGCCCCGTAGTGTCTTGTCGGACGGCTATAAAATGCCATATTGGGGTATCTACAAATCTGTTTGGGGCATTTTCCTATTGTGCAAGGCCAAAAGACTATCCTTTGACGCTTTGTGTCTTTGTAATTGTTGGAGTTCAACAGGGGTTTTCCGCTGTTCGTCTGATGAATTTCTTTTGTGGGAAAACTTTTTCATTGAGCCTATTTCATGCGTTGCGTAATTAAACTTTATTGCATTTGGTTTGTAAATGATAAATTAAATTTGTTTTCGTTTAAACTTTAATATCATCGAATACCAAGTTAGCCCGCTACCATCTTAGACTGCATCGTCACTTACCAACAGGTGAGATCGCAGTCAAGGGCTATCTTGTCATAGAATCTAAATATATAAAAGGCAAAGGTGACTGACTGACTGACTGACTGACTGACTGATCTATCAACGCACAGCTCTAACCACTGGACCGATCGAGCTGAAATTTGGTATACAGGTAGCTGTTAGGACGTAGACATCCGCTAAGAAAGGATTTTGGAAAATTTCAACCCCAAGAGGGTTAAATAGGGGTTAAAAAATCGAACCTAAAGTGAGCGAAGCCGCGGGTTAAAGCTAGTAAAAAATAAAATACTTGTTCCCGCGATTTGGTCCGCGTAAAGTTAGTTTTTGTCAGAATCTCGCTTTTCTTTTTTTTTTTAGATAAAAGTGAAAAACAAACACTTCGATATTTTACTGTAGGTAAAATGGCAACAGCGATCGAATTAACAGACATTTTATTTATTTTAGATTTATTTTCAACTCAAAAACGGAGATGTGGATAGAAAATATCAACAAATTACTTCTTCATTTAATATGTACCTACATTAAAGGCTTAAAGCAAACTCTTTAATCCCTTAAAAGTTTTCAAAATTTATCAGAATGTAAATACCGTTCATATTAATTTGTAAACAGCCATTTTATAACTTTAATCTTTAAGGCTTAGATAATTTAAAATGTGCTTTGGTATAATTACTTACACCATTTTAAATGTTAAGGATAATTTAAACGTAAAAATTATTTTTACAAAACCGACTTCAAACGCCTAATACAAAGTATATCAATTGCGCATATAAAATTTGAAGAATTCCCTCGATTTCTCTAGGATCCCATCATCAGATCCAGACCCGATGACCATGGGACCACCCGGAAGTATACCCTTTTAAACAAAAAAATAATTTTCTAAATCGGTCTAGGCATCATCATTGAGTAATCGGGGAGCATACATAAAAAAAATATTCCGACGCATTGAGAACCTCCTCCTTTTGTGAAGTCGGTTAAAAATAGCCAAACCTCAATACAAATTTTTTGTTTAAACTTATCCTTTTTTGTGAATCACTGGATATTGCACTATAGTGTTATATATTTTTGGAATCTACTCATCAATGTCACCCGCTATAAGCAATAAGCTAGGGATTCTAATGATAACTCATTCATCAAAATCGGTTCAGGCGTATAGAAGTTAAGGCGGAATATACAAACTTACATACATACATACATACATGGTCCCTGAAAACAATATACTCCTTTTTTCAGGCAGTCGTATAAAAACCCGAAAGGATGAGCTCTCGAATAACCCCATCCGTTTACTCGTGTAGCGGAAAATTGGGCATCTTTCAGTAAGGCTAGCTTGTAGCACTTATGACACGTCATAAATCTACCACCGGTTCGGAATGCAGATTCTGCTTAGAAGAACCGGCAAGAAACTCAGCAGTTGCTCTTTTCAAAAAATAAAATAATTTTACAATAAGTAACCAAACTAAGCTATGTATACAGTGCTTCCACAGTGAAGCTTCAAAAATGTAATACATATAATCTAACACATGTCAACATGGGAAGACAAAAAAAATCTTGACTTAATGTCTTGGTCTTCTAGAAATCACTTTCATCTTGAAGACTGGCAAAGGCCCGATAAATATTTTAATGCCACGGTGTTAGTTTAGTGTAGGTACAACAGAACTAGCCACATTAGCTTGTTAGTAGTAATAATTTGATTTAGATTTTAAATAAAGAATACCTACTACCTACTGAAGGACTAAAAATTCTGTGATCGAAGCTAAAAATATCTAATTACTATCTACGGTAGAATTTTATGCGTATTGTAGGTACATAGGCACTTACTTCTTTTATGAAATTACCCTATATTTTATTTAGTATATTTAGTCACAGTTCCATTACGTATACAACTAAGCATAAATTTTCAGTGTATTATAGAAAAAGTTCTTACTCAGAAAACGGTTTTGAATGATTGAATAATTGTGTATGTTCTGTGTTGTGTTTTAAATATAATATATTTTCTGAGATAAATGAATAATAATGATAAAATGAGAAAGTAGCACGCAATAATATATCTCCGTGTATTTTCACTCATTAGTGTCGAGTCATTTATTTCACTTGATGACCTTTTTACAAAGTTTTTCCTTAGCCGGTCATTCATTTTCGTATTTTTTGGACTTGGCTGACAACTTTTTGCTGTTACAACTTACACTCATATTACATAAAATATCATTTATAATATGTACCTATAGTTCTTTCAATTCACGAGGGCACATGGCTCATGGTTGTGTGCGTGTCGTATCTTTATAGCTCTCGCCTGACGACTCCCACCTAGGATCCTGACAGGCACGCACATTTACGCAATGTGCATGTACACGACGTAACCACAAGTAAAACGCCCGTAACTTCGTGAGATAAACGTACCTACTATTATATCATAATTATAAATAGTAAGTTATGGTATGATCGAATTGATAAGATCTGAATTAAAATTGCTTACTCAACGTGCATTTTTTTGGAATAATAGTTATCTCTACAAATTCTACCAATGCTGTATAAATTACTCGTATAAAATTATCATTGTTATATTAGAGACTTTGTACCTACCCTTTTAAGAGAACTAATAACAATGTATCAAGATAGGAGTGACTATTATAATACTAGAGTAAAATACCAAAGTCCTGTGGTAAAGGAAAATGGAAAACCCCGCGTTTGATTAATTCGCAGCTATTTCCAGTGACGTACAGAAACGCGGTTGAAATACTCGAATTGCCGGCACGTTTTGTCACTCAAATAGTGACAGAATTCTTGTCATGGCGATATTGAAAGCACTATAAAAGCCAAATGTTGACTTTATCAATACCTACGTCATTTTTCCATTCAAATTCACTCTTTCGACATTTTGATGACGTTGAAATTATAAAAAAAACGGCCAAGTACGTGTCGGGTCACGTGCAGTGTAGGGTTCCGTAGTTGCCCATCACGATATTCCTGTTTAGAAGGGGGTTATGTAGGTAGCTAGTTTTTTCCATAAATTGATTATTTATTTTATGAAATACCTGATACTGAAAAGTTTAATCCAAACGCCATCAAAATCATTACAACATTTTTACTTTTATAAGTTAATCGAGTAGGTACGTAGAGTATGTTGATACTGACATGACTCTTAATTTTCTTTAATGCTTAATATTTCGCAAACGGATTTCCGTAAGAAAAAAATAGTCCTACTTCCATGTACTTACCATAATATTTTTGAAAGACATGTCTAAGGACTCCTTACACGATGTACAAGAAAGTACCTACCTACCTATGCAAAAGAAGTAAGGACCAGGAATACGTGGTCTAGTTACAGCAGCAGCGCATAAAATATCATTCGATTTCGCTCGTAAGTACCTAGATGACGCCTTTACTTTCATGCTTCGGAGAACAAGTTAGGTAAATCCTTGATCCTTCGGTGCCGGTTATTTTCACTAGCATCTGATAATAAACCTAAAAGAGTCGAAATCCCGTACCTATGCAAAAGGATCTGGAAGGCGACCGCATTAATATCCCTAGATAACCCGTATGAAAGCGATATTATCGTGAAACATAGGGACCCATTGAGGGTGAAATATTCATAATACTGTTCCGAAAATCCTTTTTAGGTGCCAAATGGTTTCCTCTTACAGATTAATAGGTAGGCTCATGATGGATCGCCCTTGGAACAATAAAAAAATATAAATATTAAACAAGTGGTTCTTATAGGAGTTGATAAATGTGGAAGGTATCAGGCACGCAAAGAAAACGCATGCATTCAGTTTATCTTGAGAATATAAAGTTTGTAGTTTCGCTAATTTATATTCAGAATTGCATCGTTGGTCAAAAAAGTTATTTTCTTTCTGTTTTGCGTCAAAAAATTCAGCCTCTTTTGCCGTCGGAGGTTAGAGATAGGAATCGCAATAACGAAAGTTTTTTTACTCAAGGATTTAAAATCATCTCATCAACATCTTTGTAGCAGAGCAGATTCGTTTTCCTTCTTTTACCTAGTTTCTCTGAAGATGCTTATTCCATGGGAAGGAATGTCTGTGTAGGTACTTAGGAATAAATTAAAAATGTTAACTCGAGTAGGGCAAACCTAAAATCAACAAGACATCTTACAAGTGATTTCTTCTGAATATCGGTCGAAAATTCGCCAATTATTTGTAGCAACCGTAGGCTAGAGGGAACATAAAAGTTGTCCTGAGAAACAAGGACTATTTTATTAGGTACGTCTTATATAAAAAATAAAATATGTGATATTATTTGATAGGGAAAATATTTTACCAAAACTAAGTTTTACCTTAGGTAAAACTTAGTTTTGGTAAAATATTAGCTCTAAATATTACTTAGCTCATATAATTATTTTAGAAAATGGCAATTTAAATAAAATAGAAATAAAAAAATCGATAGTAGGTACCTTTCATAAGACGCTGCTATAGTAAATGATTTTCATTACAGACACTTCAATTTTATTTATTTGAATAGATGAATAGATATATATATAGAGATAGATATCTATACATAAGCTGAACTTCACTTATATTCTCCTCTCCCCTCCAAATAAGCGGAAAAATTGTGCTAGGACTGGGTACGACAATAGTGCAACGGGTGGGGCTAGAACCTGCGACCTTTCAGTTTTCAGTCCGCACCTTAACCGTTGGGCTATTGAGGCTTAAATTAATCAATGGAATCACTAGTTTAATTTAAACCTACCATTTAAACGAAATAAGTATCAGATAATAGAAAAGTCGTCTTAATTTATCTCAGAAAAGTGGGAATTGTGGCCACCCAATGTTAACGTCATCTTACACGTTGATATATACGAGTACCTTCGGATCGTTAGCAAAACAATTTGTAGCAGTAAGCAGTCAGCGCTTTACGAGATGTTACATTAATTTAAACTGTTTGTGCGCGAGACAAGTATTGTTGACGAGTGAGATACGCACGACGTCTGTACGCACTTAATTTGAGATTAGCGTTGATCGAGTACAAATACTTAAGTAATCATACGTTAATCTCAAAAATTATCCTAATCCATTAAGTTGTTAACAACGTAACGTTGATTAATTAGGACCTAGCTACTAACTGATTCCCGTGACTTCGTACGCGTAGATTAAGTTCAGTAAGTAGAAAGTAGGTACTTTATAAATCACACGCTCTTTCAAGTAAAAATATATTACTTTTAATTTATATTCCTACATATTTAATATACATATATTACTTGGAATTATGTTATCTCTTATCCGCCTTTAATAATTTAGCCCTAACCAAGTGCATTACAATTTACAAAGGTAGATACTATGTGTATAGGCACGGATTCGCATCTCACAGAGAATTCGCAAAGGGGTCCTTAAAAGCCTGATTTCAGAGTCTGTTTAAGTCAATGACCCTTTTTATTTATTAAGCATTACCACTTACTTTCCTTTTCGTAAATTTTCACCTGTACTTTTACATTGGTATTCATTACTGGAGGGTAAAAGTGAATTTGCTCCTGTCAGGGTTCGTACATACGAGTAACTATATTGACGTAATGTAATTTTTCTGCAAAGATATTGCGTTTGATTGTGTCAATTATCGAAATAGATATAAATAGAAACGCACTACTAATAATACTGAAGGAGGTGAATGTGCTCATGAAACTGAACAATTTTCCCTAAGGAACATAGGTCGAAATGTGAAAAAAATGTGGACCTCCCATACAAAATTGACGATCAGCTGATTGCTTTACTATGGGAGGTAAAAATTTTTTTTTAATATTTGTTTTCTATATTCACCGAGAGAATAGACTTGAAGAATAAACCTCCGATTACTGAAAAAAAAGGAATAGCCCTTGGAATAGTCCTTGGAATAGTAATTAATCGATCTTGGCGTATTTTGCATTGCCTGCCGATACTTTCCGAAAGCGTTGACGTGATACTAAAGGCTTAAGAAAAATAAAACGCATTGGTACAGCGATAAGAACAATTTATTAGACATTAATACAACATTAAGTGTATAATCAGCAATAATAATGCATAACATTGTTGTAAGTATAAAAGATTTTGTTGGCCTCGAATAGCACTTTAGATTCGTATAATATTTATTTTTAATGTAACGTAATTAATAATCATAAGAATCCATAATTAACAATCACTAGATATAGGTACATTAATTATTAATAATAAGAAAGTTTTATATAAATAAACACCAATAACTCGTACAACATTTTTTTTTGAACATAGGTACTACTGCTTTTATTTTTATCATAAATATTTAAATAGAACATCAATTTATTGTATAGTGTTCAATCCACACTTAATCAAATTTCAATAATTTGTATCATAAAAGCGATAAATAGAATATTTTATAAAAATAAATATAGTATACAACACAGCATTATTATAGATTATACATCTGCATAGAACTAGCTTATTATTACAAAAAAAAAAACTAAAAATAATCCTATTCCTAGTAATCAGCGTGATAGATTCGTAAAATGATTGAATAATGGGAATGGGGCGAGATTCGTAGAAGTGAATTAATTAACAGACTCCTTTAAATTAAAGAAGTCTTGGTGTAAACTATTTATTAGAGATCGTATAATTCTCGTTTATACCTAATAGAAATATACTCTAAAAGTACCTTTTAAGATGAATTTTACTGTTTATCATAGTCGTTGGGTTTTGGAAAATGGCAAAGCGCTTTAATTAAGTTTTAGTAAGGAAATAATATGAAAGCAAATATTAGGTATTTTAGAAAAATGAAGACGTGTGTTATTTTATAAAAATGAAGTGATGGGTGGGTACATTAAAATTCTTTTATTCTAAGTTCTGAAGTATTTTACTGTAAATGCATTTGATATCAAAGTAATGAAATTGAAAAAAGTCTTTTTTAAATCTACAATTGTGAAAAAAAAAACAAAAAAAAAAAATCTAAAAAATACATACAGGCGACGGCTTAAGAACCTACTTTATTTTCGTCGGTTGAAAATTCAAATTTTCTCATATTTTTAATGTCGAAGAAGCAGACATTCATATTACTTATATGTACTTATATATTTTTTTTAATTCTAAAAAAGTCCAATTTTTATCGAAATAATTGTGTGTGTTCCATACAGTCTTCAGAATTTTATGTAATACATTATTTTATTTTCTATGAGTATATAGCAACATCAATTTTTTTATATAGTTTTGTTTATCTGCATATATGCAATAATATTAGGTGCTTATTGTAAATAGTTGAATTGTATATTATAAGTAATAAGAAGGCACTGGTAGCAGTACTTAATATAATTATAATTATTCATAGTATTTTTATATAAACTAGAAAGGCTATGTATTTAGAATACAACAGGTTTCAGTTACTTTTAATTTTAACAAGCTGATTTCCACGTCTTTGTCCGAGTTTCCGTTGGTTCTGTAGGACCAATGGAAACCCAACGAAAACCAACGGAAACGGATTTACCAGGATAAAAAGTATCTTATATCCGGCTCTACGACGTTTGAGGCGTGAAAAGGTAGTTAACATACCAACAGACACAGAAGCGTCAAAGTAAAATGAACCATAATTACAATACTTAGAGCTCAATTTCATGTATGCATTCTAATACGGATACGCTTCAAATTAAAATCGGTTGTACTGAATTTGTGACTTTAAATCGATATAATTAAGGTTCAAATTACTTTGACGCTAATGTCCAGTGGGATATCGAATTAAATCTTATACTAACTGGACACTTTTTCGGCAAGTTTATTGAATACTACATTACAGTTTGTGATAATTAATAAAATTGAATTCAGAACAATAAGGGACGGTTTATCGAATCACCAATACTTGCAGCAATTATTAAAAATTCGAAATTTTATAAGTAGTTAATAATAATTATCTTTTACAATTAAACTGATGCACTTTCTTTATGAAGCATTCCATGATAATATTTAAGACTATATTATAGTCCACGACAGTCAATATTACATCAAGCCCCAGAAAGATTCAATCAACTACCCTCGGTTTCATTTAGCGTTGCTTCTTTTTTTTTTTTAATAAAGAATATTAGCCAAACTTAAGTTGACTAATATCCTCCTATCCCCTCCAAATAAGCGGAAAGCTTATGCTAGGAGTGGGTACGACAATAGTGCAACGGGTGGGATTCGAACCTGCGACCTTTCAGTTTTGAGTCCGCACCTTTAACCGTTGGGCTATTGAGGCTTTTAAAACTTCTCTTTTCTTTTGTCACCCATATCTAAGTGACGTTGTCGCTTTTTGACAGACAACGCTCTACGAAACCAGCCAATGTGTAATATTCACTGTCGTGTATTGCATACTTAAAATACACTTGTAATGTAAAAATCAAACCGTAAAGAGCCATACCTTTGAGTGAATTACGTTTAACCACTAACACAGATGAATATTAAGATGACCGCATACAAGAGACGACCCGCAAGAAATTAAAACGCATTTTTCAATAATGAAAGGAGTTGTCCCAAAATGGTTTTTTATTATTGAGTGTAATTAACCAGAATGATTTTAATATAGTTCGATAGAGATCCAAAAAGGCTTCTATCTAAATAATTTACCGATTTTTTAAAGACCCCGATTTGGAGAAAATATTTTTTTTGTTTTGATGCATTTATGGACCTTTGCTTGTGATTACGCACCGATTAAAAAAAAAACTTCAAAAATATTATTTGTCTAGGTAACTTGTCAATGTCAGGCGTATGTCAGGTGATTGTCAGGACTGTTAAAAGTGACAATTATAATGACGTTTTTGAACTTTTGGTATTTAAATGACATTTAAATGACATTAAAGTGACAGTAACAGGTGTCAGATTCAATTATTTCTAGACAAGAAAATGTTTTTAATGTTGCCATCCATCGAAAAATATTTTCTACAAACAATATTTTTCTTTATTAATTAAAAAAAAATGGGGGTTTCTAAAATTATTATTTAAATGGCGTTTAATTTTATATTTTTTTCTCTTTCATGTGATAGCAGTTTGGTTCTGGTTAATAGACGCTCAGAATAAAAAACCACCCTCCATACTAAACTGGGACATGTCCTTTCGAGAGACGGATTCGGCCGCGTTGGTTAGATGTAAGAAATGCATCATACATACTCATACATACAGTACAAAAGGGCTAGCCTCAGTGACTATTGTTCAGTTGTTAACTAAGAATATCAAAAATCTTTGGACGTTTTGGACAGTCAAAAATAGAGTTGTTGTTGTTGTTTTAACTTTCTGGCTTTATTTAGTGCCAGTTCAGCACAATGCACTTCGCCAATGTCACGTTGCATAGAAGAGCCACAGATGGGAGGTTCAAAAGTTGACGATATAGAGCATATATGGGCAACCCCCGGCCCGCGGGCCGTAAGCGGCCCGCCTCATGTTTAGATGCGGCCCGCGGAGCATTTTGAAATTAGGCGCGAAAAAAAATTCTTGTTCACGCTACATTTACCTACACATACGCCAACGCCAAGAAAAGAGTTCTAAATATTAATTATGGATTAATTCAAAAATTCACAGTAGCGTAACAATAGGGTGCCACGGGCCCCCAGCCTGAAGAGGCCCCCGGTCAGAGTGGGCCAGAAGCACAAGATGCTCCTAACATTTATAGCCAATCATGTGAATACAGCTAGTGCCGAGCGATCATTTTCAAAATTAAAATTTATGTAAACTAAATTATTTGGGACAAGAAAGGTTACGCACAGTGGCGGATTTACCAGTGAGTTGACTGGAGCCTAGGGCAGCAGATTTTAGGCGCGGCAAATTTGGGGCCAAAATTTTTATTTATGTCTTACAGAAATTTCGCACTCGCTTCGCTCGCGAAAATGTCACTTTTACGTTTCTATTGTAGGTGCTAAGTATGGTCTACTAAATGCCGTAATGCAATCATAAAAAATTTCGCGCTCGCTTCGCTCGCGAAAACGTCGCTTTACGTTGCTGTTGTAGGTGCCAAGAATGACATGAAGAATGAAAATACTAAGGACCGTAATGCAAACACAAAAAATTACGCACTCGCTTCGCTCGCATATTTTCGGTTGTGGATTGGTATTAAAGTAACAAGTATGGAATACATCATTGAACTTCAGGTACCAACTTCTCAATCCTGATGTGCTTGGTAAGGCCCACCTAAATGGTCAGGATTTAGAAAAGTGTAGAGTGGTGGAGTAGTGACAGAATACAATTTCGCAATAAAAAATTTTGCGCTCGCTTCGCTCGCTAAAATGTCATTTTTGGTTAGTATGTCATTAGCGCTTTTTCTGAACAGAAAGCCAGAAAAAAGGAATTTTAATCTTTGAAATTTGATACTAATACAAAAATTGTGACATACAGTTCAATACGCTCTGAATTAAAAGTTTAGAAAATCAAGTAAAATAATGCAATGAATAACAATCATGTTGAAAGTCCGGGTAAATAACAACAAATCTTTTGAACTAATGTTTTTTCACAACCAAATAAAAAATTATTTATTTCTATGGCCCGCGACTTCTATTTCATCCACAAGTTTAGCCCGCCACGTTCCAAAGGTTGCCCATACCTGATATAGAGCATAAAAGCTCAATGACGCGTGACGTCAAAAACGTCAAACGCGCATTTAGTATGACGAAACGCGGGTTCGACAGTACTTAGCAACATTCCATTGTTTTCCATAGCCACTGGAAAAGTCAAAAATAGAGAATAGGGCAGCTGAGCTCAATGACATTTCGTCATACTTTGCATTTTGTATGACGAAATGTGAAATTCAAAGTTCTTAGTTGGCAACTTTACATTGTTTTCCCTAGCCACTGAACATGTCTATGGAACTTTTACGGCGCACTTAAATGATACACGACATATCAACGATAGAACTAATCATTTTCAGTAATGAAAAATGCGCCTCTTGCGACTCTAGAACGTCTTGCGGTGGTGCGATCTCTTTTATAAAGCAATCATTCGTGACGTCATCTCTAATAGAGACCTAATAGACCCAGCAGACACTTCTTGTAGTGACCGGAACAATCTCCCTGAAAAAAAAATTATATAATTTTATTCACGATAGTAATGATTATATTGTCTTGCCGCCAAGCGATTTAGCGTTCCGGCATTTTTTTTTTTAATATAAAGACTAGCGCTTGGCTGCGATCACACTTGATGGTAAGTGTACGATGCTGTGTAGAAACAGATTAGTGGTAAGGGTGGGTTGGTAGGTATGAATAGAATAGAAAAATATTTTTTATTCCAATAAACTTTTACAAGTGCTTTTGGATCGTCGATGAATCTACCACTGGTTCGGAATGCCCTTTCTGCCGAGAAGAGCCAGCAATAAACTCGGCGGTTGCCCTTTTCAAAAAAAAATTTTTTACAATAGGTAATAAAACTATGCTATGTATAATGTGCTTCCACAATGAAGTTTCCTAAGTCCTACATACAATCCAATGCATTTTAAGACGAGAAGACAGAAAGCAGACCCATTCCTGTTGGGTTGCCATACCCCTTTCGAGTAAGTCCACTACCATCTTAGACTGCATCGTTACTCACCATCAGGTGCGATCGCAGTCAAGGACTATCTTATTATTGAATTTAAAAAAAGTCGGCATTGTTATTACGTAACTCGCGACAGGTTCACGACAGGCGTAAATCGCGCAATCGTTGCTGTCAAAGGTTATTTCTGCTGTCAAACGTCACTTGTCAAACGTCAAATTTCAGTAGTGACAGCAGTAGCAACACGACAGCAATCACTACGCGATCGGTTGCAAAATGTCACTAAAATTCGTATTACGCAAGCCAATCGCACGTCTATTGCTCGCCTATCGCAAAATGTACTTTTCTTCTTTAGAGATGCTTGATGGAGAAGAAAGGAAGTCCAAATACTTCGAGAGGGTTTTATCACTGACCACAACACAAAACAAATAAAAAATATAACAATTCAACCACTGACGACGATAAAAACTGTGTATTTTGTTTACATCTATTGCCGTCCTATCGCGAGTGGCGCTAGTATCGACACGTGAGCAATAGACGTGCGATTGGCTTCCGTAATACGATTTTTAGTGACATTTTGCGACCGATCGCTGTCGCGTTGCTATTGCTGTTGCTGTTGCAAATTTTTACGTAATCAGGGTGCCGGTTTCTGATTTTTTTATCCTCATATTAGATACCTCGATCCAGCTCTGCAGCGTCTCGCCATACTTGGACTGAAACATGTCGGCGATGTCGCCCAGGTCCACCTCGCAGCGGGTCACCATGATGCGGATGAGCTGGCGGTCGTTGGTGCCCAGCCCCTTCATCGACTTGTGCAGGCGCTCGGCGAAGAACAACGGCTTGTTGCGGACCACTTTCACTGAAAGAATTGTTTTAAAATTAAAAAAAAAAAAATCTACAACATTAGCAACCCATCTACCCATCAACGGCCCTCTTCTGAGCGTCTTCTCAGTTAAGCGTTATAGATAGGGCATCATCTATCACGCTGGCCCAATGTAAAACGGCAGACTTCACATATTTTTGAAGACATTATGGGTAAAGATTTTAGACTTGATTCGTGGTTTACTGACATAAATGTTATTGGAGTCTCGTCGTGACCACGGTAAATGCAATTGGATCGAAATATCGACAATCCCAACTGAAATAATCACCGTGGTACATACTCGCAGTATTTAATAACAATTATGTCATTTTGGGTAACTTTGATGCATGCAGGTTTCCTCACGATGTTTGTTTGTATTTAATTGTTTAAACGGAAATAACTCCGAAAAATCGCAAAATTGAAACTTTCGAGTTCCGACTCTGCATCAAGAGTTTGGTTAAAGAAAAAATAGGGAATACCCAAAATAGCGAAAATCGAAAAAACAAAACTGGTCATTTTGTGTGGGAATCATATTCATTATATTAATCATACCTTTAATACATGACGGGAGCGAAGCAAGGTAAAAATTAGTCAGGAATAATGAAATATATAAACAAAATTTAAATGAACATAATATTTATTACCGAAGATTAGATAGATAGTGACTGTACTAGGAGATCATAATGACGTATGAATTGAATTCCCTTACCAATAGCCCGTAGAGCCTTCTCGAGGTCCCCGGAGAACTCGGCCTTGATGGCGTCATCGATGTCGTGGCCGGTGAGGAACTGGTACTCCTGGAAGATGGCCGCCAGCTGCGGGAACGAGCGCGAGCACAGCACCGCGTTGAAGATCGACTCGTCTGTGCCGAGGCGCAGTTCGCCTGGGAAAGGAAATATATTGTCATCACCATTGTCATCATGATCAGCGAGTAAAGGATCATAAAGTGTGTGTGTGTATGTGTGTGCGTGTACTTGTGCTTACGCACGTGCGCTTATTTGTGTGTGTGTGTGTGTGGTGTGTGTGTGCGCGCGCGCGCGCTCGTATGCGTGTATGCGTGCGTAAGTGTTTGTTTTTCTTCAAGCCCGAATGAACCGATTTGGCTGAGATTTGGTATATAGAATGGCTCATACTCGGGGTTAACGCGTAGGCTACATTTTATCACGGAAAATTAAAGTAACCTTAATCTAAATCATCTATACCAGTGAATGACGCAAACGGTAATGCCCGTGAATCCCTTCGACCCGCGGAAAGACACTCGCATTTCTAACAATAATACTATTAGTAAGGATAAATATGACATATTACAATCTACTGTACTTTAAGAGCTAGTCAGTAACGCGCGGCCGGACATTAGTCACACTGATCATTCCACGTCTATATTGTGTTGACAAGGTCAACTCATTATACTGATATTTTGTGTTTAACCGTATGTAATAACATAAAAAGATGATGCCCTCGATTTGATACAGTTTTTAAAAACTCTTTGAATTACTTGGAAAAAAGTAGCCTACGTCTACTAGGTCTTCAACTACCCATGCAAAAAATCACATCGATCCGTTGTTCTATTGCTGCGTGGTTGAAGGACCAACCAACAAAGCCATTATAGCCTCAATAGCCCAAAAGGTGCGGACTGAAAACTGAATGGTCGCAGGTTCGAACCCCACCCGTCACCATTCCTAACACAAGCTTTCCGCTTATTTGTTGGGGAGAGCAGAATATAAGTCAAGTTCAGCCTGGCTAGTTCTTAAAAAAAAAAAAAGAATTTCGCATTTATAATATTAGTATGTATTCTACTAATAGAAAACTCAAGGGTATTTTACTGTAGGACTCCCGCTTAACTTGGCTACGTCAGGTTCTTGAAGTTTTTTTTTTAATTTATTTAATCATAATAATTAAAGCAAACATGTTTACTATGTACTATCTCGCCAAACTAGTGGGCCAGTTTGTTGGCGAGGTATTAACTTAAAAAAAAAAAGATTACCTGCTTGCAACAAGCTCTTAGCGTCCTCTCTTGCTCTGTTCTGGTCTACGTGGAAATCTTCCGATCGGTTGCCCTGCAATAGAAAGTACCAACCAATTTAAATTCCCAATCTTATGCCCGTTTCCACCAACGTTCCCTAACTTTTACGAGCTAGTTAAGCTAAGTTAGGAATGCTTTCACGAGCCTTTAGGAAACACCCGAAGATGGAAATGACATTTGGGCAAGTGATTGTATTTAGGGACTACCCACGTAAACAGATTCCAACTAAGGGGATGATTTAGGTATGTTGAAAACGGGCATTAATCACCAAATGTAGGATAAAAATTTAAATGGTTAAGATCTTTAAAGTGTGATGCCACCTAATGACTCATAAGGCCTTACCACTACAATGTTATTTTTCCTACACTAATTCAGGGCAGATTTTTAACACGCGATAACCTTGATGCAAAAATGTAGTAACTAATAACTAATTAGTTTATAAAGCAGTGTGCGAATTCACAGATAAATATTGCAGCAATTTTTTAATTGTAAGTTTTCAAAAAATTAAACTCCTAACGATCGAATTACACTTGGCTAATATGTTTTTAAGAATTTTTTTTTATATATTTGTATGGTGATGATTAAAAAAAAAAAAAACTATTTATGATGATATTTCATCAAATACACGCTTACATACATACAAGCTTTCACTCCCAACCCTATGGGAAGTGGAATTTCAAAAATCCTTCCTTAGCTGGTGCCTACGTCATAAAAGGAACCTACTGTTAAAATTTCAAGTTTCTAAATCCAGTGGTTTAGGCTGTGCGTTGAGAGATCAGTCAGTTAGAACCAATCATTTTATAAGGATAGATAACTAATTCAAATTCAATATACAATTCATTTTACCATGCACAATGACGTCATCAGCCTCTTGAAGTTTCCTGACGTATCGCCGCGCAGATCGTCCTCGAGAAGTGTTCCGTACACTGGAAAAATATAAACACTTCCTTATCATAAATATTACTAAATCATATTAATATAACAAAAACAAATAAAATAGATTACGCGAGGTTACCTAACTTTCTAGGCGCTTTGATTGAACTCTTAGATTTTCCGGGATAAAAAGTATCCTACGTTACTCTCCAGTCCTCAACTAAACCCATGCAAAAAATCACGTCGATCCGAAGCTCTGTTGCAGCGTTATTGAAGGACAAACCAACAAACAAACACACTTTCGCATTTATAATATTAGTAAGGATTAAGGAATATTCTTAACGACGTAAGCTGAACTCAACTCTGAACTTGAAAAGCTATTCTTGTTGATCTTCAAGTCAATGGTCAAGGAAACACAATATAATGCGAGAAGACTTAAGTATAGCAGCAATCCTAAAGTAAGGATCATTAGCAAATGTGAAGGAAATGTCTCATTTCGACTCAAGGATGTTTTGCGCAATCCAAGAATGTGTAGATTCGCGGTAATAACTGCAATAGAGTATATCATTGGAGCTCAGAATTGCTTGTATCCTTTACTTATTTACTTCGTTCTTCCACTTCCATTTAATTATCATGTGTGCCTCCTGGTAAAAATCTTTCCTGTTTTTTTTTTATTCTCAGTCAAAAAATCTATTCTGATAAATATTTTCCGTTATAAAAAGTAGCCTATGTCACTTTCTAGATCCTCAACTATACCCGTAAAAAATCACGTCAATCCGGAGCTCTGTTGCAGCGTGATTAAAGGACAAGCCAACAAACAAATACACTTTAGCATCACATCACACTATTACACTAAAACTAAGCCTCAACTGCTTATTTCGAGGGGATAGGAGGATACCGCCAACTTCAGCTTGGCTAATATTCTTTAAAAAATATCATTGTGTATGTATGTGCGTGTATGTTTGTTACTCTTTCACGCAAAAATTACTAGACGGATTTAGCTGAAATTTGGAATAGAGATAGCGCATACCCTGGATTAATCCAAGGTATGCGCTATCTCTATTCCAAACATAGGCTACATTTTACCCCGGAAAATTAAAGAATTCCCGCGGGAATTAAAAAAACCTTGATCCTCGCGGAATATTAGTTGGGAATTAAGGATTCCGTGATCGGGGATTAAAAATACTCACTTGCAGTATAAGCTTGCTTGATAACGTGTATCTCATGGTTGGACATGGTGCACATGACCTCGATCAGCACGTCCTCGTCAGTGCCGATGCCAGCCGTGGCGTCATGCAGCTCCTTGGCGTAGAACTGCGGCAGCGGGGTCATCAGAGCCACCAGTATGTCCTCGAACTTCCCGGTGGTCTCGCTCTTGAGATCCGATACGAGGTCCTGATGAAAAAAAATCGTGTTTCAGGCTTCCGTAGTAAAACTACAAGTAACCCTTTTAGTTTCGCCAAGCCCGTCTGTCTGTCCATCTGTCCGCAGCATATCTCAGAGAGTATTGGTAACTATGCTCGTGGTGACATAGGCTACATTTTATACGGATAAAATCAATATGACCTACGTAATATCCAATTGACTTTAAGTCGGGTTACATTTTTAGCTGTTTTCAATTTTACAAAAAAAAAATACCATCGTTATAAGGCAAACATATAATTAGTATTTATGTTATCACATACATATTTCATACTAAGTCTGTAATTTTTTTATCGATTACGCAAATAATATGTAGAGTACTTAATATCACTTAGGGAGGGTGGTGTCTACACCGGAGGGATCAATTTACTAAATGGAATTGATATTATTAAAGAACTACGCACGCGATATAGAAACCTATTTCAGAAACGGATCTAAGGTCTGAACAGACAAATTAAAAATGTTGCTCTAGGGTTGCCATATTTTCATTGCAACACTAACACCGACAGCATGCCTTATGTCATAAAATTTCAATCAGAAAAAATTGCTCACACATCTTGTACCTTCTAGACCCTGCACAGTGCACACCACCAGAATGTTGCCGAATGTAACGTCTTTTTTGACGCTTGCCAATATAATAAATAATAATAAAGCCGCGGGTTCGCAGCCAAGAATAGATGAAAGTAATAAATAGGAGAATACTGTTAATATGATAAATATTCTATACCTACTTAACATACGTCGCAAAATATTGTAGTAGTTAAATTATTATTATTCCATTTTGTGTTCAAATTCGCTTTGGGGTAGTCGGTATGATAAATTGGTTATTTTGCTACCTTAATAATCATCTTTTTATTCAAATTTATTTAAAGATGTTTGTTATCAAACACCTTTAAAAAGCTATTATAAAGGTGACATCACCTTTATAAGAGCTAGGCTGTTCAAAACTATCTTACTTTAATGGTTATTACATCTACGTCTTAATAACTAGTTTATACAGCATTCTTACCTGTTCTGTATGTGTCATAATAATCATGGAATATGGCCAAAAAAGTTAGTTTAATTATAATTAAGTCACTCACCTTTCCATACAGAGTCTTGAACTCGAAGGCTATCCGCAAGCGCTGCTCGTTGCTCCTGCGTGTCAACACTTGTATGATCGCCTTCTCATCCGTACCGAATCCTTTCATCGCCTTGCGGAGGATAGCTGCATCATCCCGAGGGTCGAAGGGATTCACGGGCACTACCGTCGGCTTTGACTGAAATAGAGGGTGTCATTATGTTTCTGACAAAACGTACGAGATTCATTCTAAGCTGTGCTGCGTCAAAATGCTCGTGCAAGATAGGTGTATAACTGTTCTTGTAACATCGACAGTTTAGCTCGAGGATTATTTGTAATACAAATAAAGTATGTTGTGTAAAGTATGTATGAGTACAATAAGTGTAATGTGGTATCGCCTTTAAGCTTTCCAGTAGTACGCGTTAGGTTAGTTTTTTTTTTAATAGAAAGCTGCAAAGTTTTCTCAGAATCAGTAAACTAGTTAAATCAAAAAATTAAGAAAAACTTGAAATTGGATACACTACTTTCCTAAGCGGTCGTGGCCGGCGCGCGATGCCTATTATGCAGATGTTATAAGCGCGCGCAGGACCACCATAAAAAATACCAAAACTAGCTTATAACTTTGCCATAACTCATTAAAAAAAATAAGATTTTAGAAATGAAAATATTTAAAACAAGTTTTTCAGCTTTTCTATTAACAAAAATAAAAATAACATCGTACCTATAGTTAATGATAGAGCAGTAGAGTCGTATTTATTAATAAAATTGAGTTTGTTTATAGATTTTATTAAGAAATGAGATTCTTAAATAACACAAGCTTTAGCTATTTGTTGACTTAAGTTCTTTGAAAACGACCCTTAGGTAGTTAGATAATATTATGTTCAGTAAAGCAGCATGCTTGCTATGATTATAATCATATAAATATAATAAATAATTATTTATAAATGGTGGTCTAATAATGGTAGGTACGCTTGATAAAGACAATTTCAAATAATTATGCCCGTTTTCAAGAACGTCCCCTAAGTTTTAGGGATTACCTAAGCTAAATTAGGTAACATCACTAGGTAGGTACTAACAACTTTCGCTAAAGGTGAAAATGACACTATCATTACAATTAGAACTGCAGTGTAGAAGTAGCAGTAAAGTGACGGGAATTGTTTAAAACGAGTGAGATAGTATCAGTGGATTGTATTATGATATTTTTGAAGTGTAAAATGTAAGTAGATAAATCCGAAATATTTGTGCAAATTAGCGTGTCTCATGATAAGATAGCATCTCATCAATAAAAATTACATGATAACATTGTGTAATGATTGTAGTATTTCGACAAGAGAGATAAATTCGTATCAGTGGTCAGGATTCAGGCTGAAATCTATAGATTTCTCTATAGACCAAATTTTCACTCTGCTCAGACTCAAGACAGAGTTAAAACTCAAACTTAAGTCCGAGTTGAGTCTTGCTCTTTAGATCCGAGCATAGCTGTTTTTTTACAATTTTCAATTTACAAACTTAATATTCTTTTCAACCTACTTCAAAAAAGGAGGAGGTTCTCAATCCACGCAGGCGGTATCATCTAGATTCAATATAAAGTAGCCGCTCTGAATTGGAGATTTTAGCAAAGTCGGCGCCTTCTGGACAATGCTTTTCGTACCTAACTTAACTTACTGAAAACTGATAGTGATAGGTCATCGGTTCAATTCCTAACAGTCGCAGGAGTTGTATTAGTCAAGTTCAACATTGCTGAAGAATTTAGACGGAATATAGTTAAGACACGGATCCATGAAAGTCAAATAAATACCGTATAACGAAACGACTTGAACCCTCGCCGTAAGCCAATTGACGCTCTATAGACGCTGCGCATACTAGAATTGGATGTTACGGAGGACATATTAATTATTCCAGAGGAGACTCTCACGGACGATTCGTACGCATCAATAGCAACACGCACGCTCTTGCATCACAACACACCATATCACGAATTACTGAAGGCGGAATATCGCGGAAAGGATGGTTTTGGCACAAACTACACCCATTTTAGTGGGGACCAAAGTCAAGACTGATTCGCTGGTTATTGTGATAAATGTACTCGGTGAGGCGAAGTGAGCATAACAATGTAATTGCAGTAAACTGTTCCTTGAATAGAGTCACTGCGTATAGGTATGGCACCGCGCGTCTAATACGAGTTCGTGAAAACGTATGATAGGTTTGTACTTTCATTTGTAGGATTGATGATAATGAATCACAAATGGATTGGTATGGGCCATACTAATAATATATTACTGCTGCGAAAGTAACTCTCTCAGTTATTTAACTTTCTTGAAGTAATTAAGCACACAGATATCTGGCTATTTTGGAGATTTTTAAAAAAGCTTAATCGACACGGAGGAAGTCGTGGGTATCAGCTGCTGTTTAATAAAGTAAAGTAAAATAGTTGATAGTTTTCTGAAACCTAATGAATGACTTACTAGAAAAAAGATTAGAGAAATAGGAGAAATACTACGATAATTTTTTTTATATTTTATAGGTTTCCACTTTCTGAAAAAGAATTTGAATTTTAAAGTAGCCATTTCGAAGAAAAGTGTCGAATGGGTGTCTGTCGATAGACACAAAGATGCCATCAAATTGGAACCGCACCAAAAGTCCAGGCTTTAATACTATACTGGTCATTTTTATCGTAACAGGAAAAATATTGAGGAAACAAATCAAAGCAATAGGTAGAATAGCTTGATGAAATGTCGCGGGCTGCAGTTGCCAACGAAAGAGCAACTGCAACCCGCGACATGTTCAGTTGTCTCGCAGTTGCCTCTGCCGTTGGGAACTTGTCCCTCATATATAATATCAGCCCTCAGTGCGATAACAAACAGATTTTCCAAAGTTTTATAGCTGTTTTTATTAGCCTTTTTTACTTACAACATTGTCACTAACATACGAGTATAAAACACAAACGATCATGGGCATTTATTTGATCAAGTTTATTTTCCGAGCCTTTTTATGTGCCAACTCACGTATCACCAAAGGTCACATCAGAGCGATGGATTTAGCGATAAGACTGATTAAGCTTCTTTTCAGTGTGAGTAACTAAAATCCATATAAAAACACTTGTCCTGACTGACTGACTATATCTACCAGTGCACAGCATCATCCACTGGGGTCAGACATTTTAAAGACAGTTACTTTGTTACTAGGTAGGTCTTTGTCATAATAAAGAAATGTTTCACGATTTTCTGAAATTATGGCGTTAAATCGTCCATGCAGATGAAGAGAAAACTCAATCTACTGCCTACCTATATTTAATACCTAGATCTAGGAAATATGTGATTAAGAAAAGACATACATATCTAATTAGTGATTTCACAATAAATGTCTGTAATGCAACAAGTTGATTCAACGAACAAGCTCAAAATATTGGCGTAAAGCCACTTATCAGTGTGTAATCTGTCGGAAATAGAACAATTGTGAGTGAGATGACTCATTAGAGTACATTGACTCTTATATTAGTACTCCTACAAGCAGTTTAATATTCCCATTAATACGTTAGAATGTTGAAGGCCAGAACTAAAATCACTTTCATTTTAAAAATAATCTGCATAAATAAAAATATGTACTTATTTTTTTTTTTTAAGAATACTAGCTAAGCCGAACTTGGCTGTTTGTGTTAGGAGTGGATACGACAATAGTGCATTGGGTGGAGATTGAACCTGCTACCTTTTAGTGGTTTAGTAATTGGATTAGATAAAAATTACAATTGTTATGAGTAGACACAGTAGGTGTATTATTTTGTTTACCAAATCTATTAGACTAAATCCTGACTAGATCACCTGTGAAACTTGGGCAGTTTGAAGGAAATATGTACCAAATCTATTGATTTGGTACATATATTCAATATTTCAATGTTTTGAACCAGAAACGTAATTTGCTCCAATATAATTAAGCAACTCTACATAACATGAATCATATACAATTTTTTAAATTTAAATAAAGAACTTCCTGTATTTTATTTATAGATTTTATAATTTCCTGACTCATGTTGTTAAGCCCATGGACACAGATCTTTAAGTTACATTAATGAATATGAGGACTGATGCCAGTGTCGATTCTAGCTGGAATTTTAACTGAACACTTCAATACATTAATTATATTATATAAAACTGAATATAAAGGCACACAAAAAGCATTGCTACAATATATCAATGTTTTGCTTATCACAAAATGGTTAGCACAAAGAAGCGATAAATATATTTTAACTTAACAGTAAATTATATAAGAAAGTACATACTTAGATCTAGTTACACCTTGCACCCTTAATAAAATTAATAGATACAGTTAAGTTACTTGTATCTTTTTTATCTGCCCATTTTTCTCAACCTTGGAATTAATAACTTGCAAAAAGTGATATTATTACAAAAAACATAGATTTGGAGGTTTGATGCAAATAGCCCTGAGTACATACATAAATTAATTAAATATATTCCTGATGAAATTAACACATTTCCTAAGTCAGAATTTTCATACAACTAGATATGAAAATAAATTTTGATAAATCCTTGTAATAAGGCAGTACTTGGGATTAAAGTGCATCATATAGTCAAAGTGTAGCATACTAATATTATTCAATCAAGGACATAGGATAGGATACACTTTGTTTATATGCAGGGATAGAATATCCAGGGATAGAAAGAAATGAAGAAAATTCCAGGCAAAAGTTAATAATAGTATTATCATAAAATTATGGCTTAGGCAATGTTAATAACTTCATAATGGACCACCAAACTTAGTATGATGAAAATATCCTTGCAACAGATTTTTGTTATTAACAGCTAAACCTAAGCAATGATGCTGTGGCCATATAAATTGCACTAAGTTAAATATGTAAATCATCGAGCCAAGTTTGACCAGTCTATAAAGAGTATATTACCTTTGGCACACTATGCACTGGGCTTGAGGAGGTACTGTAAGCTTGGTGGCTTTGCCTTGGTGGTGCATATTCCTGATATTGATTTGACTGCTGATAACTTTGTTGAGGATAACCCCCTGGAGATTGATGTGTAGACTGGGATTGAGGATAAGCAGATTGACTTTGAGGATACGGGGATTGATTTTGGGGATACCCTGTTTGAGCAGTTGGGTATCCTTGAGCTGGGGAGTAGTTTTGAGCTGTGCTGGCATAACCCTGGCCGGGATAACTTGATGTTGTTTGAGGATATCCCTGTTGGCCCTGATTAGGGTAACCTCCTGCTTGAGGATAAGCTGAAGGATACCCGGAACCTGTGTTAGGGTAACCAGGTTGCGGAGCCGGGGGATAACCCACGGTGGGAAAACCAGGCATTGGATTAGGATTTCCAAAGGACTGTGGTGCTGTGTTGCTAAACCCAACATTGTGTAGGTAACGCGGTTGACCCTTAAACAAAAGGCTTAATAAGATTTACCTTTCTTTATTGGTACCTATGTATTATCTTATTCAATTATATACCAACAGGCGTGACTTGACACTTCCCTCTAACTTTACAAACAAATATAATTAAGAAGTTACCCAAGTATAACAAAGATGTGAATGAAGTGTGCAGGAGGCACAAAATCGCGCTTGTTAACATTTAAATAGGATAAAACAAGACTGCCACATATTACACATTCGACACAACACAATTATAGTTCTATGTACATACAGGTACGGGTGTTTTATTCGGTAATATAATCTAAATGATTTTATGCCTAAATTACACACTCGCTACTTCACACATCACATCCCCTACAAGTTAAACTATTTGGTGAAATTTTGTGATAAACAAAACAGGGCCTTAGCTCACTATAGACACGCTAGCACTACTTTTACTTACTTGGTAAGGATTCATTTTAAAGTGACTTATAAATGCACTGGTTTAAGTACACAAGTATTTTGTGATTTAATTGAACACGAAACGAATGCGGCACTACTGTTTTAGATTAAACACATTAATAACTGGACAAAAATTAAGCTTTGTGAGTCGTGCACGAAACGTCGATTCACTTTGACAAAAAAGTGAGATGACGTCACGAGAGTGACACTGACAGAATAAGAGATGGGCAAGGCGATTTGAATGCATCGATTTTCAGTATAACATAGTTTGAAAGAATAAAAATCGATTACTTTGTAAATTGATGTACAGTCGCGGACAGAAAATGTTTACCACCTTAAGATTCATAATTGCATGCACACATCTGTGTCAGAAGGTCGATATGTGATTTGATTAGCCATAGATCATAGACTTTTTAACATGTAGCGGTGCTTAGACAGTCCTTTAGCGGTCTCTTTAGTAGGTGACTGCTAAATAGGTTAGATGTAGAAAACCTTTTTTGGAACAAAAAATCCTTACTAATGTTATAAAATAATGTGAGTGTTTGTTTGTTCGTTGTTGTTTTGTCCTTCCATCACACAGCTACGGAGCATCTAGTAGATCCACATGATTTTTTTGCGTGGATATAGTTGAGGATTTTGGACATTTACCCCGGAAAAATAGAAGGTTCCCATGGAAATTTTAGAATCGTAACTTCACGCGGATGAAGTCACGGGCAAAAGCTAGTAATTTTAATAAATAGATATTATCTCATATAGACACGAGCACAGGACACGAGTTACCAAAATATGAAAACGGAAGTAATAATATAATGAAATTTAAAAGAATCTTTATTTCTTATTTTTATTATTGAGAAACTAAACAATATTAGTATAAATAAATAATTAGCTTCCATTCGCTGCTATGACAACACGTAGACTCTCTCGCATAAACGCGACAAGGCGATAGGATGGCGATAGGTCAGTTCATATCATCCCATACCCCAGTGCAATGTGATCTAAGAGTTTGAGGATTTCTTTGATTCTGACAGTCCCAGCTTTGAATCATTAAGCACTGTAAATTTTTAGTTTCAAATCAGCAGATCGAGCGGGCTATTGAACGAGATGACTGCCACGGTGCAGATTGAACTATGGAATTATGATGAACTTAGGTTGTCGGAATTTTGCTGCAGAACATCATTGTAAAATGCTGCCGAAACACCACGCATCACCGTAGCTCATCCACCTCCTTTTGACTGTTTTTGACTGTGGATGCTAGCAGCATCATTATGATTCAATGCACAATATGAACTTCACCATTAGAATTATGATGAAGCTTGCCATTTATTTTGTATATTTAAATTTCAAATAACAAATCTAATATTTTTGATAATTAATTGTCACTTTTACAAGTGCAATGATGCTAATGTGTCAAATTTGAATTTAGGAAATGAGTTTTATTACTAATATTTGTATAGAAAAGTCATTAATACTTTTTTTGATAAAACGATGCATGAAATTTTTATAACGTAACAAATGCCTTGATATAGCATTATAGACCTTACTGAACGCAGGGTTACGAAGAATCTAATTTGAAAAGTGGTAAACATATTTAGTCCCCGACCGTATTAAAGGATAAAATCCGGTTGGTGTATTCATCGCCTAATTCAGATTAACTCTCTCATGTAGCCTCTACGCGTTGGAGTGGACTTATATTCCCGCGCAAGCTTAAGATCTGGGCGTTATATATAATTGCATACTCATAATATATATTTTTCTAAGAAATAATGACGTCTTCAAGCTGTAGAGGTAATTAGTTTCAAATGATCGAGTTATAAAGCTTGTAAAATCAAACATTGCTACGGTCGAGATATTCGTAGGTCCAATTTATTTTTTCAATATAGAGAGAAAATACATATGTAAGTACTGACCAAAATGGTTTGTATGGAGTTACTGATTATTTAGACCTATATAGGGTTAAGATTTTGAGTAATGGAGACTTTGGGGCTTGAAGGGAAGGGAACAAAACATTTTTTTAAGTTTTGGAGGTTTTCGATTTATTGAGGTTTGACAAAGAGGTTCTACTTAATATCGATAGTTTGAGACAATCGGCAATCCCTAGTACCGATGACACACCCAAAGGCGCAGATTAATAAGGACAACTCTCACAATTCTACCAACCTATGGACGAAGTGTGGTACATAGTGAGAAACGTTGACATCATAATCTGACGTCACAACTTCTTCCGGGAAAACCCTGACGCGCTGTTCAGTTCAGTTAGTCAACTTCGTACGTAGGATTTTGAAGAATTACTCATCAAATGCTTTTTATGTCTACCATGTCACAAATAGTGAGTGGTGTGGTATATAAACACCAATATTGCATCATATTAAATAATTGTATTTACTTACGTTCTTGAACAAAATCAGCTGTTTTATATAGTTTCAATGATCAATAATTATGGCTCGGTGTAGGTAGGTAGCTATATTATTTTTAAGGACGCATGAATGGCATGGCATGAACATTTCGAATATCGTCAGTTTTAGGCAGCTAAACTACCTATTAGTAGCAAACTAGTAGGTAGCTGATGCTCTCGGTTTAGTCCTCGTGGTTTTAGTTAGGTTTAGGTAGCTAGGTAAAAATCATAATGAAATTAATGTCTGCCGATTTAAAATAACCACTTCTCAAACAAACTCTCTCTGGTCTTTATTGTAAATAAATATAAGTACCAAACATAATATACTAGTTCCATACCAACAACACGGCTAGACTCGTTGGTAGTTATTTTACGTCATAAGGGACATCTATACATATTATAATAAAATTGTAGAAAAGTGGTGTCTGTACAATGGAAATATATAAAAAAAAAGTAGCAGGGGTTGTTATTATATCGATGCCGAACCCGAAATTGTAATTAATTTTTTTTGTCTGTTTGTCTGTGTGTTTGTGCACGCTAATACCAGAAACGGCTTATTCGATTTAGATACGGTTTTCACTAATATATTGTAGTAAGCTTCACTTAACATTTAATGTTTATTTCATGTCAATCGGTTCATAAATAAAAAAGTTATGTCAATTTAAAGAATCACGGCGAACATTTTTAATACAGAGTACGTACTACACGCGCCGCTGCCATAAGGATTCAGTTATTCGTAGCGAATTAGCTGAGAGAGCACGAAATTCAAAATATGCTGCCCGAAAAGTCACTATTCCACGCGAACGAAGTCGCGGGCACAGCTAGTAAGGTAATACGTGTCACGAAAGAAGTCCTGCTACAATAAATAATTAACGGAAATAAAATTAATTTTACTTAATATGCTATTATAATAAACATAAACACACATAAAACTAGCGCCGCCTTTAGGAACGCCTTTCGAGGCATGGACTAAAATTGTGTAGGTCCTAGAGGACCTAGGTGGTTAGTTTTAGGTTCCATCATGTTCCATCCACGTTGAGAAGCGATAGCGTGGCGATAGCTTTCAATTTTTGTTCGGACTGGCTCTTTATAACTATTTACATTAATGACTGCAATGATAATTTTTGCGCAAAAATGCTAAAAATTTTTTGTTGACCTTAAGGCGATAACCTTTTATACTCCTATTCATAACAAACACTATTTATTTCCATTTAACTCTGCTTATCGCTTATTATTTTACGCAAACATCATCTACCTACTTACTATAGAATATCATAATTGATAATTATGCAGAACTATCTGGTCCCGTGACTTTGTCTGCGTTTCTTTAGGTTTAATAAAATAAAAAAGTTAGGTAATGTAGGTACCTTATAATCTTACGTCTGATACACACGCTTTTGCGTATTTAACTCCATTCTTTCGAACGCGCTCCATAATAAGGAAAGTATTGATTCTTATTTGAACTAAGCAAACTCAATTTTTGCAGTTTTTCATGTTCTAAAAACTAATATAATATCTGTCTGCGCCCTGTGGCAGATTTTTTTAATTCACAGCTAACGGTTAAAGTAACATTTGCTACTAAAATTCTCAAAGAAGTTTTCTTCAGTTTCATTGATTGTGCCTAACTGACAAAAAAAAAACGTATTATTATAATCTTAGTAAAGACAATTTGCTTTATAAATAAATCACTTAAACCCTTAGCTTAAACCGAATAAAAATCCCTACATTATAAAAATAAACCTGCGACGATAGAGCAATTTGATAGCTTGATTGGTGGCGTTTGCTTACATCGTTACATTTATAAAAACAATATATAAGTATAATATATCTACTGCTAACTATTATAAAAAAAAAACTATGTGAGGTCTTTTATAATTAACGTCATCATCTCAAATATCTTCAAAGGATCTCTACAAAACACAATCTTGTGCCGCCTATAGATAGCCACTGCCAGTGGCTGCCTGCAACTCTGGAGAGTGTCCGTTGTAAAAATATAAAATAAAAAAAAATTATAATAGAAAATCTACTCTGTACAGGTATAATTTGTAGTATCCGAGCGCAGACTGAGGAGATTGTTATAGTTATTGATAACCCATGTTTTATTGACCATGCTAAGTTGTAGAAGGTCGAATAAATAAAATTATTATAATTATAAATCTATGCTTATTAAATGACTTGTATTATATAAATGGTTTATTCAATAGTCGACCTCGGATAACTGCAATGTCTTTTGAACTGAAAAACAAAGTTGTTATTATAACCGGCGGGTCTATTGGCATCGGGGCTCAAGTGACGGAATTTTTGCTGAAGGAAAATGTGAAGGTTTGTTTGTGGACCATAGAGTCCAAACGGGACAAGGGTGCATAGAGTCTACCGGTGAATGGGCTGGAAGATACCTTGACCATCGTATTATAAGTTTGGCCATTCAGAGGGGTAACGCAGCCAACTTCCTTAATTAATTTTGGATTTTAATTTTTGATATTGAAGATTTACTTTTTATTTTGGGTTTAGTCTAACTTCAAGTCATAATAATTTGTAAAAATAATATTTTTTTTAAAGTTAAATGAAAAAAATACTATTGTTTTTCGCATCATTCCCTATAAGCATCAAAAAGAAAGAAAAATAATATAAAATTTAAGGTTTAAGCTGTTATAAAACACATACATGTAGTGCAACTGACATTCGTAGGTCATCAGACCCAAATGCGGCGATAGGACCCTTTATTACAAGAGGCGAAATAGGTGGTAGGTACATAGTCTCCCTTAAGTTCCATACAGTAGGTACGTTGTGTTTGCTTTGCACTACAAACTTAGTTTTTTTAACTTTAATTTAAACAAAATCAAAATCCAGTTTCAAACCTCGATTTTTTACATATATATTTTTTACAAACTTTGATATCGTTTTTCGCTTAGCAATACAAAAATAAGTAAAGTTTTTTTTTAATTAAATGAAAAGATACAGATAAGATAGTCTTTGACTGCGTTTTCATCTGATGGTAAGTGACGATGCAGTCTAAAATGGTAGCGGACTAACTTGGAAGGGGATGGCAGTGTAAATTCAACCCATACGCCTAATCTGTTTCTACACGCCATCGTGCCGGAACGCTAAATCGCTTGGTGGCACGTCTTTGACGGTAGGGTGGTAACTAACTACAGCCAAAGCCTGCCACCGGACATGTTTTAAACAAGTTTTTAAGCTATTGCATAGCTTCTATCGCGGGCCAGCGTGGAGACCGAATCCAGAAATTCCGTAACGAAAATAACCTGACACGGGTCACCTCCACGGTGAGCCGCTAGATGGCGCATTTTTTATCAACGCCATCTTGTGGCTCACCGCTAGATGACGTTGATAAAAAATGCTATGCAATAGCTTTACCGCGGCAGTCCCCGAGTGCAACACGTCTTTTTTTTAAATTTCAGCATGTAGCAAACCTGGATGTTGCAGAGGATGCTGGAGTGGCCTTACAAAACAAACTGAACAAGAAATATGGTTTGAAGAAGGTGAAATACATTAAATGTGACGTCACAAACGAACAGCAACTGCTTACAGCTTACGATGCGGTCATAAAGGATCAAGGGTGCATTGAAGTTGTCATTAACAACGCTGGTATCATGAATGATGCCAAAGATAAATACAGGAAGGAAATTGAAGTCAATGTGGTAAGTAGGTAAATAGATCTAGTGTGATCATCGTTGTCTTTGCAACCAAGGACCTATCTTGTCATCAAATAAAAAAAGACGTGTGGCACTCGGGGACTGCCGCGGTAAAGCTATTGCATAGCATTTTTTATCAATGCCATCTAGCGGTGAGAGGAGTCCCGTGTCAGGTTATTTTCGTTACGGAATATCTGGATTCGGTCTCCACGCTCAAGGCCCGCGATAGAAGCTATGCAATAGCTTAAAAAACATCATCATCATTATCATTATCAGCAACCCATCAACAGGTGTCTTCTCAGAGGTGGGAATAAGGCCATAGTCCATCACGCTGCCCCTATGCAAATTGGCAGACTTCACACACCTTTGAGAATATGGTAAACTCTCAGGCATGCAATTTTCCTGCAGCATGTGATACTTAATTACTTAAATATACATAACTTTAAATGTCACAGTCCAGAGCCTGCAATCGAACCTGCGACCCCTGAACAGGAGATCGCAGTTCTAACCACTAGCTATATTACCGCGTATATTTGCAACCGATTCACGTCAACTTTTGAATAAGGGCCTCGCCTCTTCAAGGGAGTTCTACACTGAATAATATAAACGTAAAAGTTCTTTTTACAAAACCGACCGAGTTCACTCGATTTGTCTAGAATCCCACCATTAGATCCTGACCTGATGATAATGGGACCACCTGGGAAGTGTACCCTTTCAAACAAAAAAAGAACTTTCAACAAACAAATCGGTCCAGGTGTCTCCGAGTTATCGGGGAACATACATAAAAAAAATGACGAAATGAGAACCTCCTCCTTTTTTGGAAGTCGGTTAAAAGGCTTGTGCTGCTTATTTTCAGTGACTCCTGGCGACTTGTTCGATGTCATCTATCCTGTTATCTACGTAAATTATTATCCTAGACTGAATATACAAGGACAAGGAACTCCGCACCTAATCGTCACCCTTTAATGTTTCAGATTGCACTCACTACAAGCACATTGAAAGCCTTAGAGGTGATGCGAAAGGACGAGGGTGGTAAAGGCGGTGTTATAATGAACATGTCATCCATAGCCGCTTTACATATTGACTCGCTACTGCCCATTTATTTTGGAACAAAGAGTTACGTACTTCAATTCAGCAGTTGCCTTGGCGTAAGGACCTACCTACTTACATATTACACTTATAACTTTACTATAATAAGGCTTAGTATATTATGTACCTATGTAGTACCACCACTATGTATACCATACCATATTATGAAATGAAATGAAATTTATTTGCTGAATATGAGTAGGTACGCAGTAAGATGCTAAATAATATTAAATATTTTAGTTTCTTCATATTCTACTAAATAGCATGCAAATATTTAAAATTCTCATCAGAGAGAAACATCTCAATGATAAGCTCAATGATTTGAGAACTAATTTAAAAAAAAAGTTAATAAGGTTAGTTATAACGTTAAAATGTCAATTGGGTTAATATAATGTCAATTTTAAATTATTATCATTATTATTTACTATTAAAACAATACATACGATACGATATTATTCTGTTACGGAGTAAAACGATTTGTCACACAGCCAATGAAAGAGACAAAACGTATTACCATAGCAAAACATATAGAATATCAGGTACCTCGTATATATCGTTGGTCAAATTCATTGGTGGAACATTTCCAAAATTACGCGTTTTGAGTTAAGTATGCAAAATGGTTGGAAATTGAATAATCTTTCCGAAGCACTAACGGTACGGTACAAGTCCAATTTTTTTCAGGTTCTAATTGTCAGGAAACCACATACCTACTCTCTAGAAAAATATTGATTTTAGCTGTCCACTTAAAACTTTGACTCTTAATTACTCGAAACTATATAGGTATTTTGAATGAATGAATTTGACCAATGATATTATGTATCTTATTTACGTCAATATAAATAATGTGATTATCCTATAATAACAACTAAACTACTACTGCAGTAATATCTATAACTACTAAGTGCCTAGGAAAGAAAGATGTACCTAAGTCTACTTTTAGAAAGACTTGCTGCCCAGGCAAGGAGTGATTAACGCTGGGAAAATGTGGGTAGTCAAGGCTAATTAAATCGCGGGGAGATACAGCGAGAAATGGGATTCATCATAAATATACTAAAACATTTTATCAAGAAGTTTAATATTATGTGTCCTTTAGCAAGCTGAAAAGAGCAACCGCCGAGTTTATTGCTGGCTCTTCTCGGCAGGAAGGGCATACCGAACCAGTGGTAGATTCATCGACGATTCAAAAGTACTTGTAAAAGTTTATTTGAATAAAGAATATTTCTATTCTATTCTATTCTAGCAGAATAAATAACCCATCCGAGCGGGTTGGCTACCTAATGAAATAATTATAACTACTTATGATAATATTTTGATTATTTTTCAGTTACCAGATTATTACAACAGAACAGGAGTTCGGGTGATAGCAATATGCTTCGGTGCAACGGACACGTCTCTGTTGTCTAAGGAAAAGATGGGAAATTTCGACAAAGTTATTGAAAAAAAACTAGTAGATACTATTAGTCGAAATTATCACTACCAAAAGTGAGCCTAACTCATAATTTTACCCAACTCATAATCATCATCTCATCACCAGTCCGCTACTGGGCACGGAACTTCTCTCAGAATGAGGGCTTAGGCCCATAGTCCATAATGCTGCCTGCGTGAATAGGGATGTTAACAATTTTTCGGAATTGCTTTTATTTTGAAGATTGACTCTTGTTTACCATAAAAAAATATACAAAAATAGAATAATTTTGAATTTTCCCGCTAAAACACTCTACAACTGTCACTTGACTGACATGACGTCATCGGTCCGTCCGCGCCACGAAAGAAGTTCCATAGAGGCGGCGCTAGTAGTCGTATGTCTAGGCAATTATTGTATGTAAAATCTATTAGTTCAACTTGATGGCCGCGGGACTTCTTTCGTGGCGCGTATTATACCTATAATCACTACGTTTGTTTCGCGGTTCGTCTAGTGACGTCACGAGCTCTTCTTGGCGCTTGCAGTCACGTGACATCAAATTATAAATAAAGCATTTAAAATCATTTTTAATAAATTTATTAAGTTATATTAAATTACAAAAATGTGATTTTTGATATTCTAATCCTACAAACTATGATAAAATTAACACTTAACATTAATTTGTGATTAGCATCCCCATTCTGGAGTGAGCTCGGTTGGCTGAAGTGAAACACGCAAGCCCTCAAAAATGAAAATGAAAGAAAGACGAAATATGTGTTGAAAAATCTTGTTTCAGAGTGGAATCCGCAGCTCAAGGTGTAATCGACGCCCTCAAGAGAGGTGAAAGCGGCAGTACTTGGCTATCAATTGCAGACCGACCCGTGCGTGATGTCACTAATGTTATAAAGGAGGGCTATGGAATATTCAGTAAACTTGTGTTCGAATTAAACGAATAAACAAATTGTACTGAAAAATCACGTCTCTGTTTTTATTCGCCTACGGCAAACCCTGCCCTGCGGTATGCATGTGACTATTTATGAATGTTTCAACTTCCACCGTTGCAAATAAACTACTGAGCCGATTTTGTTGAGTGAGTTGTCAATTGATTGGCCTGGCGCACTCCGCAGTAAACTGCGGAGCTACAAGTACATGGCGTACCTCTTCGAAGGGCCTAAATTCAGTGAGTGCGAAGGGATAAGAGTTACGTGATAGAAGGAGAGAAAAGTCTAGGTAAATAAGACGGTAGTTAAGTAGCGCTGTGTCAACTTGAATTGCACTTTCTTCTTCTTTTTCAACTTATAGACGACCACTGCTGGACATAAGTCTCTTGCATGGACCTCCACAGAACTCGGTCTTGCGCCGCCTGAATCCAGCGACTCTCTGCGACTCGTTTGATGTCGTCGGTCCACCTAGTGGGGGGTCTGCCAACACTGCGCTTCCCGGTGCGGGGTCGCCACTCCAGCACCTTGGGACCCCATCGACCATCAGCTGTTCGAACTGTGTGCCCCGCCCATTTCCTGAGTGATCCTGAGCCTTCTTATGAGGCCCACAGTTAGCGACCCTGTTTCGGATCCATAGGTCATCACTGGCAACACGCACTTTATTGTTTGGTAACAAGTCGCTATTTATTTAAATCATTTTGCGGAGTGAATCTTCTGTATCTTTAAGCACTATTAGGTATTCTGTGACGATACCCAAATTTCACACTCTTGACTCGTTGTTTATACAAATGTTATGAATTAGTTCCATGAAAATCAAGGCCATAGACATAATAATATAATATGGCCCGAGAATTCCGTATCAATTAATTAATATTGTGGTCCAAGATCGCAGGCCCCCCAGACCTTTCTCATTTTCTAATTCATGAAATGTGCAAATGAAATGTGTCGATTACGCAGTATTAGCATCTACTTTGAAGGTGTGCATAACTGCTAACTTGGGCAGCTAGCTAGCTAGCCAGTTTAGAGATATAAGATGCTACGTAAAAACATTGGTAACTTTTCTTAAATTCTAAGTGCTGATTCTTTTATATGTTTGAAAGAATATCATGAAACACTTATAATCGATGTCAAAATACCGTTATTTCCGCCAGACGCTCTAAAGTTGGCAAAAAAATATCGTAACTTTACTTATAATAATCTAAGTCTTCAGTTTTATTATATGACTAGCTGATACCCGCGACTTCGCCCGCGTGGATTAAGGTTTTTTATTCCCGCCGGAACACTCTTATTTCCCGGGATAAAAAGTATATCCTATTCCAGACCATGATCTATCTCTGTGCCAAATTTCAGCCAAATCGTTTCAGTCGTTGCGACGTGACTGAGTAACACATGTAACGACTTCGTCTGCGTGGATTTATTTTATAAAATCCCGCAGGAACTCTTTGTTTTTCCAGGACACAAACATTTTTAAAGGAGGAGTAAGGATTAGTTAGGATAAGGAAGTAAAGATTCCTCATTAATTCCTCTCAACCAATCGCAGGCCCACTACTGTTTCTCTCGATGAGAACAGACAGAACAGATTGGCAGACTTCACACACCAATATATATTTTTTTTTAATAAAGAATAATTAGCCAAGCTGAACTTGACTTATATTTTCCTATCCCCTCCGAATAAGTGAAAAGCTTGTGCTAGGAGTGGGTACGACAATAGGGCCACGGGTGGGGCTCGAACCTGCCACTAAAATAGCAACAAAACCGACATTTTCGCGAGCGAAGCGAGCGCGTAATTTTTTATGATTGCATTACGGCACTTAGCTGTCCATTCTTGACACCTACAATGGCAACGTAAAACTGACATTTTCGCGAGCGAAGCGAGCTCGAAATTTTTTATGATTGCATTACGGCACTTAGTTGTCCATTCTTGACACCTACAATAGCAATGTAAAAGCGATATTTTCGCGAGCGTAGCGAGCGCGAATTTTTTTATGATCGCATTACGGCACTTAGTAGTTTATACTTGGCACCTACAATAGCAACGGAAAAGCGACATTTTCGCGAGCGAAGCGAGCATGAAATTTTTTATGATTGCATTACGGCACTTAGTTGTCCATTCTTGACACCTACAATAGCAACGTAAAACCAATATTTTCGCAAGCGAAGCGAGCGCAAAATTGTTTATGATTGCATTACGGCATTTAGTTGTCCATTCTTGTCACCTACGATAGCAACGTAAAAGCGACACTTTCGCGAGCGAAGCGAGCGCGAAATTTTGTATGATTGCATTACGGCACTTAGTTGTCCATTCTTGACACCTACAATAGCAACGTAAAAGTAACATTTTCGCGAGCGAAGCGAGCGCGAAATTTTTTATGATTGCATTACGGCACTTAGTTGTCCATTCTTGACACCTACAACAGCAACGTAAAAACGACATTTTCGCGAGCGAAGCAAGCACGAAATTTTTTATGATTGCATTACGGTACTTAGTTGTCCATTCTTGACACCTACAATAGCAACGTAAAAGCGACAGTTTCGCGAGCGAAGCGAGCGCGAAATTTTTTATGATTGCATTACGGCACTTAGTTGTCCATTCTTGACACCTAAAATAGCAACGTAAAAGTGACATTTCGCGAGCGAAGCGAGCGCAAAATTTTTTATGATTGCATTACGGCACTTAGTTGTCCATTCTTGACACCTATAAAAGCAACGTAAAACCGACATTTTCGCGAGCGAAGCAAGCGCGAAATTTTTTATGATTGCATTACGGCACTTAGTTGTCCATTCTTGACACCTACAATAGCAACGTAAAAGTAACATTTTCGCGAGCGAAGCGAGCGCGAAATTTTGTATGATTGCATTACGGCACTCAGTTGTCCATTCTTGACACCTACAATAGCAACGTAAAAGTAACATTTTCGCGAGCGAAGCGAGCGCGAAATTTTGTATGATTGCATTACGGCACTTAGTTGTCCATTCTTGACACCTACAACAGCAACGTAAAAACGACATTTTTGCGAGCGAAGCGAGCACGAAATTTTTTATGATTGCATTACGGTACTTAGTTGTCCATTCTTGACACCTACAATAGCAACGTAAAAGTAACATTTCGCGAGCGAAGCGAGCGCGAAATTTTTTATGATTGCAATACGGCACTTAGTTGTCCATTCTTGACACCTATAAAAGCAACGTAAAAGTAACATTTTCGCGAGCGAAGCGAGCGCGAAATAATGTATGATTGCATTACGGCACTTAGTTGTCCATTCTTGACACCTACAACAGCAACGTAAAAACGACATTTTCGCGAGCGAAGCGAGCACGAAATTTTTTATGATTGCATTACGGTACTTAGTTGTCCATTCTTGACACCTACAATAGCAACGTAAAAGCGACAGTTTCGCGAGCGAAGCGAGCGCGAAATTTTTTATGATTGCATTACGGCACTTAGTTGTCCATTCTTGACACCTAAAATAGCAACGTAAAACCGACATTTTCGCGAGCGAAGCGAGCGCAAATTTTTTATGATTGCATTACGGCACTTAGTAGTCCATTCTTGGCACCTACAATAGCAACGTAAAAGCGATATTTTCGCGAGCGTAGCGAGCGCGAAATTTTTTATGACCGCATTACGGCACTTAGTAGTTTATACTTGGCACCTACAATAGAAGCGTAAAAGTGACATTTTCGCGAGCGAAGCGAGTGCGAAATTTTCTATACTTAGCACCTACAATAGAAACGTAAAAGTGACTCTTTCGCGAGCGAAGCGAGCGCGAAATTTATTATAATTGCATATCTAGTCGTACACTTTTGGCGCTTGAGACCCTGCCACCCTAGGCTCCAGTCAACTTAGTCTTTTGGTAAATCTGCCACTGAGCGTAACCTTTCTTGTCCCAAAGAATTTAGTTTAATTATCAATTTTAATTTTGAAAATGATCGCTCGGCATGTAGCTTGTCCCTGCTCTCTTTGTCCCTTCCCTCCTACGCTACGCAGTAGCGTAGCGTAAATGTAATCTATACTTGGTACCTACGGTACTTATTAACAAACCACAATTACTAAATCCCCGCACTTTAGGTGGGAAGTATCATGATTGAGGAGCTGGACCTAGAGCTCCATGATGTAGTCTATGCTTGGTGCCAACAATATCAATTCGAAACTGACAATTTCTTCATCCTCACTGTTTAGGTAGGCACTACCCTGTAGCATCAGGATTGAGGAGCCAGGACCTAGAGCTCCATGATGTAGTCTATGCTTTATACCTACAATAACAATTCGTAATCGAAAGTACCTACATGCTTACAGTTTAGGTGGGCCGTATCCTGCAGCATCAAGATTGCGCAGCTAGGACCTAGAACTTCATGTTGTAGTTTATTCTTGATACTTACAATATTAATTCGCAAGCGACAATTCTTAAATCCTCACAGTTTAGATGGGCAGTATCCTGCAGCATCAGGATTGAGGAGTAGAACCTGGAGCTCTATGATCTAGCATACCAATTCGTAGTTGACAGTTCCTAAATCCTCATGATTTTGAGGGAAAGTACCTCTGCAGCATCAGGCTTGAGGAGTTGAAGGTAAAAAAATGTCCATTAAAAAAAAAACAGCTGAATTGGTCCAGAAATCCAGGAGTAATCGGTGGATATATACATAGAAAAAAAAAAAAGATACCGGCTGAATTGATAACCTCCTTTTTCGAAGTCGGTTAAAAATAAGGCTATCCACTATATAGTGTATTATGCCAGCCTAAGATGAGCCGTAGATTCAAAGTTTCCTGTATATAACGGGGTTCAAGTTATTTTGGACCTTATACTGAGGATTGTGATGTCTATAACTTCTGAACTACTGAACCGACGACCTTGAAATAATTACAGAACAATCTTTACAGTATCTTCTTTGTAATAAAAAAAGAATGAATGAAATCGGAGTACGCGTTAATGAATTACAACTAAATACACATTTTGACTTTCATCCCCTGTCCCAAGGGAACCGTGCTGAATTTCGGGATAAAAAGTATCCTATATGTTACCTCGTGGTATGTACTTAAATCGTGCCAAGTTTCATTTAAATCCGTCCGGTAGTTTCAGCGTGATGCGCGGCCAAGATACAGACAGACAGACAGACAGACAGACAGACAGACAGACAAAAAAATCAAAAAAATTTTTTTTGGGTTCAGTATCGATAATAAAGCATCCCCCGATTAAAATTTTCAAAATATATTTAATGTACAGAATTCGTCCCGTTACAGTTTTATTATATTATAGATACTTAGGCAACTATTTTAATACTCTTTGTTAGCAGCCGACCTATGACCTTCTTGATAATATTATATTTAGTTGCGGAATTCTAAAAAAATATATGATAATGATATATTATGTAGTTTTATCCCCACTGCTATATCAATACTATCTATGTATTATGTATTTTGTATGTGTTAAGTATTATGTATTAGACACAGTAACTAGAAGGTGCTATATTGATCCGAAATGGCGTACAGTTTGAGCGGAAAAGTTGCTCTGGTCACGGGTGGTGCTAGTGGAATAGGAGCCGCGTTAGTGAAATGCTTGCTCGAGGAAGACGTAAAGGTATTTTAACATATCTATTAAATTAATAAATTCATAGTTAAAGCTTTCAAATTGGGTATTTGACATTTATTTTTATATACTTGAAATAGAGGTTCTTAATATTATAACACTATGTCATGCTCTCTTTAAACATTTCTGTGGTGGTTTCGTGTGGTGCGGGTTGTTACGTTCCCTCAAATATGGTTGAGCGAAGCAATGGCTGGATCATGCGTCATGCTCGTGAACGGGTGCCACCAACGGGAATGGGTCTGCTCTGACTGCCCGTCTTGACATGCGTTGGATTGATGTACCTACGTATGCATTTTTGCATTTTTGAAGCTTTATTGTGGAAGCACTGTATACATAGCATAGCTTTCATTAACTATTGTAAAAATTTCATTATATTTTTTTTTGAAAAGAGCAACCGCCGAGTTTCTTGCTGGCTCTTCTCGGCAGGAAAGGCATTCCGAACCAGTGGTAGATTCATTGACGATTCAAAAGTGCTTGTAAAAGTTTATTTGAATAAAAAATATTTCTATTCTATTCTATTCTATTCTTTTTTCTTTTTTTAATATCTTAATTAATAGTCTCGACGATATAGAGCGTTTACGTTTCCTGTCAGAAAAAGAGAGCGCTATTGCAACATGATATCACGATTCAGTAGCTTCTTTTTTTTCTGTGATCGAAGGTAGCTTCATACCACAGCTCCATACACTCTCCGTACAAAATTTCATTTTAGAAAGAGACGGATGCAGCCGCAGTGAAACAGCTTATAACTTTATGACGTGGGTGAAGTGATATTTTGAAACCTTCTGCCACGTAATGCTACAATTTTTCAGAATTTAAAAACAATACAACGAAAAAATAAAGTAAAAAATATTTATCGATAAGTAATGCTGTCAAACTATCCCGTATTATTTTATTTTCCAGCAAATAGCAGTATTGGATATAGCTGAAGAAGCCGGTATTGCTCTTCAGAATGAGCTTAACTTGAAGTGCAAAACCAATAAAGTATCGTTCATAAAATGCGATGTTACTGACAAAGAGGGACTGCTAGAAGCTTATAAAGAAGTAATAGACAAGAATGGGTACATAGATATTGTTATAAATAGCGCTGGTATTTTAGATGACACTCCAGAGATGTACGTAAGGGAAATAAATATCAACTTGGTATGTGGTAATTTTTTTATCCATACTTATATTAAAAGTGTAACTGGTCGAATTCTGTACTTACAATACCTCTTTTTATACATATACTATATCATAGATTAAATAGGTATAGGCATTTTGAAAATTTTAATCGGAGGATGCTTTATTATCGATATTGAGCCCAAAACAATTTTTTTTTAATTTTTTGTCTGTCTGTCTGTGCGCATCACGCAAACACTACTGAACGGATTTGAATGAAAGGTATAGTGGTAGCTGATACTCCGGGTCAATATATAGGATACTTTTAATCCTGATAAGCAATAATGTTTATGCGGAATATGGGATGAAAATTTTTGTTGATTTTGCTCCATGACTTCGTCAAATCTAAACCGAATTTGATAATTATTTTTTTATTATAAATTGTGTATTATTAGAAATATTTTGCCTAATTTTGGTGAAGATCTACTAAATATTATCGAAGATAGAGGACATAACTTCTCGCGTATAGTAGCAAGTCACTCTAAAATTTTTCCACGCGGACGAAGTCGCGGGCTTCACTGGCTTAGATCGTGTGGAATTAGGTTTTTGATTCCTGCGAAAACTGTTTAATTTTCCGTAATAAAATGTAACCTATGTATTAATTCTATCTCCATTCCAAAAACCAAATTGGTTTAGTCCTTGTGGCGTGAAGGAGTGCAATAAGCATCAAAACGATCACATATTTTATGATATTATAGTAAGGTCTTGTACTCCATATGCCCTAATGTGAAACGCAATGTGGGCAACCTTAGAATCGTTGACCCAGTACCATATAAGGAAGACATCATCAAGACCGGAAGCCACAGACCACAGTTGAAATGGCGGCGCAAGTATAAGTCTCTCATGGTTATACCAATTAACTTTTTTCCCATTCGCCATGGAGACACGGTTTCTGGAATCTTAGGGCAAAATTCATAATATAAGATACATATTTAACCAAATTGCTGCTTGTAACAGACGCGCTACCTCATTTTTCTCGCAAGCTGAGCAAGCAATTAGCATGACTTGCACTTTGTGCAGTAATTAAATTAGCTTATTTTTAAAAAATCGGACTTTGGACTTTTTATATTAACCTGATGATAATAAATGATGCCATCTATAATATAATAAAACTGTAACGGGACGAATTCTGTACATTAAATATATTTTGAAAATTTTAATCGGGGGATGCTTTATTATCGATACTGAACCCAAAAAAATTTTTTTTGATTTTTTTGTCTGTCTGTCTGTCTGTCTGTCTGTCTGTCTGTATCTTGGCCGCGCATCACGCTGAAACTACCGGACGGATTTAAATGAAACTTGGCACGATTTAAGTACATACCACGAGGTAACATATAGGATACTTTTTATCCCGAAATTCAGCACGGTTCCCTTGGGACAGGGGATGAAAGTCAAAATGTGTATTTAGTTGTAATTCATTAACGCGTACTCCGATTTCATTCATTCTTTTTTTATTACAAAGAAGATACTGTAAAGATTGTTCTGTAATTATTTCAAGGTCGTCGGTTCAGTAGTTCAGAAGTTATAGACATCACAATCCTCAGTATAAGGTCCAAAATAACTTGAACCCCGTTATATACAGGAAACTTTGAATCTACGGCTCATCTTAGGCTGGCATAATACACTATATAGTGGATAGCCTTATTTTTAACCGACTTCGAAAAAGGAGGTTATCAATTCAGCCGGTATCTTTTTTTTTTTCTATGTATATATCCACCGATTACTCCTGGATTTCTGGACCAATTCAGCTGTTTTTTTTTTAATGGACATTTTTTTACCTTCAACTCCTCAAGCCTGATGCTGCAGAGGTACTTTCCCTCAAAATCATGAGGATTTAGGAACTGTCAACTACGAATTGGTATGCTAGATCATAGAGCTCCAGGTTCTACTCCTCAATCCTGATGCTGCAGGATACTGCCCATCTAAACTGTGAGGATTTAAGAATTGTCGCTTGCGAATTAATATTGTAAGTATCAAGAATAAACTACAACATGAAGTTCTAGGTCCTAGCTGCGCAATCTTGATGCTGCAGGATACGGCCCACCTAAACTGTAAGCATGTAGGTACTTTCGATTACGAATTGTTATTGTAGGTATAAAGCATAAACTACATCATGGAGCTCTAGGTCCTGGCTCCTCAATCCTGATGCTACAGGGTAGTGCCTACCTAAACAGTGAGGATGAAGAAATTGTCAGTTTCGAATTGATATTGTTGGCACCAAGCATAGACTACATCATGGAGCTCTAGGTCCAGCTCCTCAATCATGATACTTCCCACCTAAAGTGCGGGGATTTAGTAATTGTGGTTTGTTAATAAGTACCGTAGGTACCAAGTATAGATTACATTTACGCTACGCTACTGCGTAGCGTAGGAGGGAAGGGACAAAGAGAGCAGGGACAAGCTACATGCCGAGCGATCATTTTCAAAATTAAAATTGATAATTAAACTAAATTCTTTGGGACAAGAAAGGTTACGCTCAGTGGCAGATTTACCAAAAGACTAAGTTGACTGGAGCCTAGGGTGGCAGGGTCTCAAGCGCCAAAAGTGTACGACTAGATATGCAATTATAATAAATTTCGCGCTCGCTTCGCTCGCGAAAGAGTCACTTTTACGTTTCTATTGTAGGTGCTAAGTATAGAAAATTTCGCACTCGCTTCGCTCGCGAAAATGTCACTTTTACGCTTCTATTGTAGGTGCCAAGTATAAACTACTAAGTGCCGTAATGCGGTCATAAAAAATTTCGCGCTCGCTACGCTCGCGAAAATATCGCTTTTACGTTGCTATTGTAGGTGCCAAGAATGGACTACTAAGTGCCGTAATGCAATCATAAAAAATTTGCGCTCGCTTCGCTCGCGAAAATGTCGGTTTTACGTTGCTATTTTAGGTGTCAAGAATGGACAACTAAGTGCCGTAATGCAATCATAAAAAATTTCGCGCTCGCTTCGCTCGCGAAACTGTCGCTTTTACGTTGCTATTGTAGGTGTCAAGAATGGACAACTAAGTACCGTAATGCAATCATAAAAAATTTCGTGCTCGCTTCGCTCGCGAAAATGTCGTTTTTACGTTGCTGTTGTAGGTGTCAAGAATGGACAACTAAGTGCCGTAATGCAATCATACATTATTTCGCGCTCGCTTCGCTCGCGAAAATGTTACTTTTACGTTGCTTTTATAGGTGTCAAGAATGGACAACTAAGTGCCGTATTGCAATCATAAAAAATTTCGCGCTCGCTTCGCTCGCGAAATGTTACTTTTACGTTGCTATTGTAGGTGTCAAGAATGGACAACTAAGTACCGTAATGCAATCATAAAAAATTTCGTGCTCGCTTCGCTCGCAAAAATGTCGTTTTTACGTTGCTGTTGTAGGTGTCAAGAATGGACAACTAAGTGCCGTAATGCAATCATACAAAATTTCGCGCTCGCTTCGCTCGCGAAAATGTTACTTTTACGTTGCTATTGTAGGTGTCAAGAATGGACAACTAAGTGCCGTAATGCAATCATACAAAATTTCGCGCTCGCTTCGCTCGCGAAAATGTTACTTTTACGTTGCTATTGTAGGTGTCAAGAATGGACAACTAAGTGCCGTAATGCAATCATAAAAAATTTCGCGCTTGCTTCGCTCGCGAAAATGTCGGTTTTACGTTGCTTTTATAGGTGTCAAGAATGGACAACTAAGTGCCGTAATGCAATCATAAAAAATGTTGCGCTCGCTTCGCTCGCGAAATGTCACTTTTACGTTGCTATTTTAGGTGTCAAGAATGGACAACTAAGTGCCGTAATGCAATCATAAAAAATTTCGCGCTCGCTTCGCTCGCGAAACTGTCGCTTTTACGTTGCTATTGTAGGTGTCAAGAATGGACAACTAAGTACCGTAATGCAATCATAAAAAATTTCGTGCTTGCTTCGCTCGCGAAAATGTCGTTTTTACGTTGCTGTTGTAGGTGTCAAGAATGGACAACTAAGTGCCGTAATGCAATCATAAAAAATTTCGCGCTCGCTTCGCTCGCGAAAATGTTACTTTTACGTTGCTATTGTAGGTGTCAAGAATGGACAACTAAGTGCCGTAATGCAATCATACAAAATTTCGCGCTCGCTTCGCTCGCGAAAGTGTCGCTTTTACGTTGCTATCGTAGGTGTCAAGAATGGACAACTAAGTGCCGTAATGCAATCATAAACAATTTTGCGCTCACTTCGCTCGCGAAAATATTGGTTTTACGTTGCTATTGTAGGTGTCAAGAATGGACAACTAAGTGCCGTAATGCAATCATAAAAAATTTCATGCTCGCTTCGCTCGCGAAAATGTCGCTTTTCCGTTGCTATTGTAGGTCATCATCAACTTATGGACGTCCACTGCTGGACATAAGTCTCTTGCATGGACCTCCACAGACCTCGGTCTTGTGCCGCCTGAATCCAGCGACTCCCTGCGACTCGTTTGATGTCGTCGGTCCACCGGGTGGGGGGTCTGCCAACACTGCGCTTCCCGGTGCGGGGTCGCCACTCCAGCACCTTGGGACCCCAACGACCATCAGCTCTTCGAACTATGTGCCCCGCCCATTTCCACTTCAGTTTCGCGACTCGCTGAGCTATGTCGGTGACTTTGGTTCTCCTACGGATCTCCTCATTTCTGATTTGATCTCGCAGGGATACTCCGAGCATAGCTCTCTCCATCGCCCGCTGAGTGATCCTGAGCCTTCTTATGAGGCCCATAGTTAGCGACCATGTTTCGGATCCATACGTCATCACTGGCAACACGCACTGTTCGAAGACTTTAGTCTTCAGGCACTGAGGAATTTTGGACGAGAAGACATCTCTGAGCTTCCCGAATGCTGCCCAGCCGAGTTGGATTCGGCGGTTGATCTCTTTCTCGAAATTGGACCTACCTAGCTGGACTGTGTGTCCCAGGTATATATACTCGTCTACAATTTCGAGTGCAGTGTTCTCAACAATTACCGGGTGGAGCGAAGCATTGTAGGCTATTGTAGGTGCCAAGTATAAACTACTAAGTGCCGTAATGCGATCATAAAAAAATTCGCGCTCGCTACGCTCGCGAAAATATCGCTTTTACGTTGCTATTGTAGGTGTCAAGAATGGACAACTAAGTGCCGTAATGCAATCATAAAAAATTTCGAGCTCGCTTCGCTCGCGAAAATGTCAGTTTTACGTTGCCATTGTAGGTGTCAAGAATGGACAGCTAAGTGCCGTAATGCAATCATAAAAAATTACGCGCTCGCTTCGCTCGCGAAAATGTCGGTTTTACGTTGCTATTGTAGGTGTCAAGAATGGACAACTAAGTGCTGTAATGCAATCATAAAAAATTACGCGCTCGCTTCGCTCGCGAAAATGTCGGTTTTATGTTGCTATTGTAGTGGCAGGTTCGAGCCCCACCCGTGGCCCTATTGTCGTACCCACTCCTAGCACAAGCTTTTCACTTATTCGGAGGGGATAGGAAAATATAAGTCAAGTTCAGCTTGGCTAATTATTCTTTATTAAAAAAAAATATATATTGGTGTGTGAAGTCTGCCAATCTGTTCTGTCTGTTCTCATCGAGAGAAACAGTAGTGGGCCTGCGATTGGTTGAGAGGAATTAATGAGGAATCTTTACTTCCTTATCCTAACTAATCCTTACTCCTCCTTTAAAAATGTTTGTGTCCTGGAAAAACAAAGAGTTCCTGCGGGATTTTATAAAATAAATCCACGCAGACGAAGTCGTTACATGTGTTACTCAGTCACGTCGCAACGACTGAAACGATTTGGCTGAAATTTGGCACAGAGATAGATCATGGTCTGGAATAGGATATACTTTTTATCCCGGGAAATAAGAGTGTTCCGGCGGGAATAAAAAACCTTAATCCACGCGGGCGAAGTCGCGGGTATCAGCTAGTTAAATAATATAAATGTACCAACCGTGAAGCGGAATGTAAATATAATGCTAACTGGCTTTGTGATAAAGTTTGGCTGGTATGGTAGTAGGTAATCTTCGATCACAGAAAACTATACATTACCTACTACTCTACCAGACCAGACCTGACTAATTTAGAATAGGTAATTTATAAATTCCTACCTACTCATATCAGATCAATAAAGAGACTTCCAGCCTACTGCATCATCTTCCGGCTTCTTATAGTGCCATCTCCTATTGGAAGTTGGCAACCATTAGGGCCGTCTGTACTTTGAAAAATACTGTACGGAACAAGGGTGGGTTTCCCATACCATTGGCAAAAATTCTCCGCCCAGGCTGGTTTTCCACCATCTATATTCCCTAGAATTATGAGCTGCAACTTGCATGAGGTAATATTTGCTATTCCTATTATTGTTTCAGACATCTCTAATAACAAGTTCTTTACATGCATGGAACATAATGCACAAGGAGAAAGGCGGATCGGGCGGTACCATCATCAACTTTAGCTCAATCGCGGCAATAAGTAAACTTGTATTCGCGCCGATTTACAGTGCCACCAAAAGCGCTGTACTGAAATTCAGCACATCTTTGGGTGTAAGTTTTCCTGTTGATTGCGCCTAGTAGAAAAACTGCATCAGTTATTGCTTTAATATCAATTGTGTTGATTGGCTTAATTTATGGTATTCTAACTGCAAAAATGACTTGACGTGTGGTTTAGTTGTGAATGCAATCACGCTTTTAACAGCAACGTTAATTCAAGTCGGTAACTGGATGGGTGACAGAAGTTATATTTAAGTATCCTTTGGCCTTTCGCTTTCTCCCTGTCTCATTCTCGGAGATCACGTTAAGCTGTTGGTCCCGGGTATTATCACTCTGATAATAACCGTTAAACTTAAGAGCTGAAATCTCATTCTCATTATCAAGACTCGATCAGATCGATGCAGAAGGATTTGAGAATTTACCGCATTATTGTGCCACGAAAATTTCTATAAGCTATTGCAATTCACAAGGGCGCGTCGCTCATGGTTGTGTGTGTATCGTATCTATATAAGTGTGAGTGAGAGTTTGCTGGCGCCTGATCGCTCCCACCTAGGCTCCCGACAGACACGTACACTTACGCAATGTGCCCGCACCGAAGCCGCAGCGTTGGTAGACCCGGGACCCCTCGCCTAACCTCACCTAACCGGACGATCTCAAGCGAGTCGCTACCTGCCGTTGGATGTAGGCAGCGCGGGATCATCTTTTAAGGTCATAGCCCATTTACACGACACCGCTCCCGCCCAACCAAAGTATGAGCATTCAAATATGGACTTAATATCGTGCTATGGAGGTGCACTTTACAGTAACAACACTAAATAGAAAACAGCGCGCGGTACCGGTACCGTACCGCGTCGTGTAAATGGGCTACGACCTTTACGGCGACAGCTTTAAGAGACCTATTTCCAGCACTGGACAGTTGATGATGATTTAAGTATATACTTTTACTTAAATGGTTAATTCTCTCATTCTTTTCGTTGGTTTTGTTTCAGGATGGCGTTCATTATTCAGGAAGTGGAGTTCGTGTATTGACATTGTGCTTTGGATTGACAGACACGCCTATTCTAAGAAATATCACAAAACTGTTCGACAAGAGCGTGAAAGCTAATCTTGATGGCGTAAAGTTACAGAGGTACGAATAAATTACATAGGTACCTAAAATGACATTACATTTACTTCCCAGAAATTCTAAAAACTATTTTGTAAATTCTAAAATCCTAAATACCTGCGATAACAAATCTGAAATGAGGAAACCCAAAACCGACATAGCTCTGTGAGTGGCCAAGCCGAAGTGGAAACTGGCCAGGCACATAGATCGAAGAACTGATGATTGTTAGGATCCCAAAATACTGGAGTGGCGACCCTGTAGTAGACGTCATCAGACGAGTCGCAGGAATTCACTAGATACAGGCGGCGCAAGACCGAGATACGTGAAAATACATGCAAGAGACCTTTGTTGAGCAGTGGATGTCTATCGGTTGTGCTATGACCATGCATGTACCATGCATGCATGATACATGGCACTTGTTCGCTTTACGACAGATTCACTTTAAGACAGATTCGCTTTACGACAGATTCGCTTTACGACAGATTCGCTTTACGGCAGATACGCTTTACGACAGAAATTGCTATGGTCGCTACTCCACGTTCTTTGTAGACTTCATCAGTGCTATCCAGTATTGATTGTCATCAAGCGCAAGCCTATATCGGTTAAAAAAAATATATGAAGTTATATTGGTAAATGCTATAAATAAATAAATAGCTAAACTCCTCATTAGTCGAACAATATCTTCCACTTTATTTCTTTTTAATTCCAGCCCTGAATCAGCAGCCAAAGCAGTCATAGAAGCATACAAACAAGCTGAGAGTGGTAGCGTCTGGTTATCTACTAGCGATAAGCCAGCCCTTAATGTTACTAATGAGCATGACAAAAGCATAGAATTGTTTGATTATTGTGTTTATGATTAATTAAGGAAAATAACAGTTTCTGTAATAAAAATTTCGCAACTTATTTATGACTTGCTTATTGCTTATTCCAGACATAAGTTTAACAAATCTATTATAAGTATGTTGTTTATGAAAAAAGCTTTTTTTTATTCGATGACTTGTCATAGATAAGATAGTCCTTGACTGCGATCGCACCTGATGGTAGGTGACGATGCAGTCTAAGATGGTAGCGCGCTAACTTGGAAGGGGTATGGCAGTGTACATTCAACCCATACCCCTAATCTTTGACGGAAGGGCGGTACCAAGTCACGGCCAAAGCCTCCCACTATAGTTTAGAAATTTAATAATAAATTCCCAAATTGATCACACCGGGTATCCAACCCGAGACTTTCCAGTTATAAGACTTCGGTGCTGACCACTGCATCAGGGAGATCATCAATGAAAGGTCAGGAAGCTTAATGTACAAGTGGAGATTATAATTATGTATTATAATATGTTTAAAAACACGGGTTCGACTCGCTCCCGCAATACTTGAGACACACAATTACTTATCTGTTGTTAAGTTGTTACCTACTTAATTTTTTAAAAGAATAATGAAATAAAATGATTAATTATTAATTACTTATTGAAACAATAGGTAATTAATATTGGAAACAATAAGTCATTAATATAATATTGGAACTATTATTATATAAGAAATATAATTATTTATTTTAAGAAATTATTCGGTACTCTTAGCAAAGGGTCAATTTCACCAACGACGAGAGGGGTAAAATTGATGTTTTGGCAGCTTTCCAAAACAAAAACCGTCAGATCGTCGTAGTTTTTCCTAGGTTAAATGTTATTTGGCGTTGGTGAAATTGGCACTAAAATAAGGTGACTGACTGACTGATCTATCAACCGCGCTCTACCACTGAACGGATCGGCCTGAAAGACATACAGATAGTTATTTGGACGTAAGCATCCGCTAAGAAAGAGTTTTTGAAAATTAAACCCTTAAGAGGGTAAAATCAGGGTAAAATAGGCCTTTGAAAGTTTGAAAATCGAATCTAACGTGAGTGAAGCCGCAGATAAAACCTGAAATGCATAATATTATTTAAATCACAGAGTAAGGACAGCTTAAACTGTGTTAAAATAATTAATTCATTCATAATTTTTTTTATTTATATAATATAGGATACTTTTTATCCCCAGAAAATGTTTACCCCATGGACGAAGTTGCGGGCAACAGCTAGTGTATTCTTGTTTTATTTGAATTATTTATTATCGGCGCTGAAAAAACGATATAGCAACAAAACGATAAGAATATTGGTCTGTGTCTAATATATATTTGGATAAACAATATCATTAAGATCGAACGCAGATGTCCGATTTTAGTTTGAGACCGATATGTCCTGATTGTGTTGAGTCACACGAGTTCTATTTTTTTCTTCAAAAGTATCCAACAGGGTTGATTACACTAAAGAGCAACGAAGCTAATAAACATAATATTATGAGGATGGCATGGCGCAAACTTAGCTTTATGTACTTTGGCCTAACAAGGGCGACACATGCTATACTTTTCATAAAATCAAAATCAAAATCAAAAATTCATATTATTTTTGTTTAAGTGATGTTGATGATGAGGTTGACCTCCTACTATTAGCGTTGTCTAACTTGGCTCGGCTTTGAGATAGTTAAAACGATACAAAGTCATACCATATATCTGTCTAATTTTAAATCTGCATTGAGTATTAAGTCTGATTAGTAATTAGCCTTCCACTCGTAGGCGTTTGTCTTTTGGATTTTTTGAGCGCAGTTTTTGGGAAACCTGCGATAGCAGATATTTTTTTTTATTCCATGACAAAATAGTCCTTGAGTGCAACCTCACCTGATGTTAAGCGACGATGCAATCTAGGTTGATAGCGCGCTAACTTAGAAGGGATGGTAGTCTTAAGTCTTATTCTGAGATCTACAGAGCGTGCTCTGACTGAGTTAAGACTCAAGATAGAGGTTAAAAGGAGACACAAATATATGCTCTGACATAAATCTCCGAAAACAGTCAAAACATCAAATTTACGCTCAGATAAAACTTATTTTACGTTGGTAAAATTGGCCCTTAGTGGTATTTATGGAGTCTTGTTCTATTTTGTAATAACTTTTGTCAGACCATTACTGACTGACCGAGACCATGTTATATTGGTGGTAGTCTGCGAGGGGAATAATTACCTACAGTGTACCTACTTATTATGAATTCAAAATAAAATATAATTAGATAATATTATTCTTATCCGAAATGGCATACGCTGTGGACGGGAAAGTGGTTTTGGTGACCGGTGCTGCAGGTGGGATTGGTGCAGCTTTAGTGAAAACTTTACTTGACGAGGATGCGAAGGTATGCTTGGTTAAACTTGATAAGTTTATTTACAGAATAGAATAGAATAGAAATATTTTTTATTCAAATAAACTTTTACAAGTGCTTTTGAATCGTCGATGAATCTACCACTGGTTCGGAATGTCCTTCCTGCCGAGAAGAGCCAGCAATAAACTCGGCGCCGGCGGTTGCTCTTATAAATTTTTTTTTACAATAGGTAACAAAACTATGTATACAGTGTTCACTTTACTTATTATATTATTGATCGTACCTATTAGCATACTCTTGGACAATAGATATAATTATTATGTAGTTAGCTTTTTACAATGAAATATTCTTGTAATGATACAAGTATACATCATACACTATTTTAGAAGGTTACCTTTTGCGATAGTACGTAGTAAGTAGGTACATTATATTTATTAAACTAAATAAAATGAAACTAATTAAACTTTGTCTTTAATTTCGTTAAGGTTTTTATCATTCGTATGTTCTAATGACGCATGACGTAATTATAATTAATTACTGTTAGAAATTATCTCCTTAGGTGTAACTTTATCTACATTCTACAACGGTCAAACGGGAGTGTGATAATTGATAAGATTGCCATTTTTGTTAGTTAGCTACAAACATAGACTTATTATATTAATAATAGAATATTATTTAAAATACACATAAAATATTTATACTCTGAGAACCTGTTCAATTTGTGAAATTAAAAAAATAATGAATTATAGAAGTTAAGGCCGTCAGAAATGAAGAAAATGAGGCAAAGAAAACAGTAAATAATTATTACACTGTGCCCATTTATTTTACAGCACGTAGCAATGCTAGATATAGCTGAAGAAGCCGGGACTGCATTACAAAAGGAATTAAACACAAAATACAATACCAGCAAAACAACATTCATAAAATGTGATGTTACTGACAAGGAAAGTCTTTATGAAGCATTCAAAATTGTAAAAGATACAATTGGTTACATCGATTTGGTTATAAATAATGCTGGGATTTTAGATGATAGGCCAGAACATTATGTGATGGAAATAAACATTAACTTGGTAAGTAATACTTGAACCGAAAACGCCCTCCTTTGTTGCCTTAAACCTATGATATAGTATAATGTATAAAAAGAGGTGGATATGTTACAAGCGTGTGGTTAATGATAGCAGATATTTGTCGTAATGGCAGATATTTGTCGTAATTTGCCATATCATTTGACAATGAAGTACTCTATTATCTCGAAGAGTATCTTCGTCGGTCGGCACAATTTTTTCACTTGTTTTGTGAGTATATAACTCATTCCTAGTAGACATCATTGCCTTAAACAGACTAGTTTCTAATGCTGAACTAAACTTTCTTTCTCGAAAGTCGCTGCAAAATCCCTTCCAAGTTAACCCGCTACTATCTTACACTGCATCGTCACTTACCATCAGGTGAGATTGCAGTAAAGGACTATCTTTTCATCAAAAAAAAAGAAAATTCGATTGATTGGAGAGTACAAAACCCAGTTCAGATATCATAATGTTAAAAAATAAATGAAAAAGCTGCATTCAAAACAGACCCTCAAATCCACATTACGAACTTATACCAAACTTGCTTAGGGGTCAACCTTGTCACTTGTAACAAAAATTCTCTTATTGTAAAAATAATTAATTATTAAAATTGGCCTAGAAATTATATTACTACATACAGATTCTTCTAATAGTTGTCCAGTAAATAAATTGTGTTTTGGTTTGGCGACGCGCAAGTTAATTAAATAATGATGACAAAATGAAGTTCTGTTTATATTTTTCATCCAGGTATCTCTAATAACCAGTTCTCTACATGCTTGGAATCTAATGCATAAAGAAAAAGGCGGAAAAGGCGGTACCATAATGAATTTTAGTTCAGTAGCAGCACTATGCAAGACAGTAAATGTTCCAATTTACAGCGCTACAAAAATCGGTGTCCTAAAATTCAGCACGTGCTTGGGTGTAAGTGAATTAGTTTACTAGACTCTTTAATTCATACTTACATAATTATCGAATTTATCACTAAATTTTTTTACACATCACAAACTTCATACAAACTTTTTTTTCACAATTTGGCTGTTTGGTACAGAGATAGCTTAAAATGTGGAATAATACATAGGCTACTTTTTAAAGTTTCCGCGCGAATTAAAAAACCTCAATCCACGCGAACGAAGTCGCGGACATCAACTAGTACAATATTTTTTTATTCAATTTAATATATTTATTATTTTATTATTTTTTTATTTTTACTAGTACAATATGTGATGTAATGCGAAAATGTGTTTGTTTCTTGGTTTTCCTTTTAATCGTCAGCAACAAAACTATGGAGGAGAAGCAAAGATTTCCCAGGATTTTTCTTTACAAAAAAAAAAATCTGCGAAAATATTATATTATACACATTTTTTTACTTTTAAAATTACTACAATTTTAGGATGAAGAGCATTACTCAAGAAGTGGTGTCCGCATTTTATGTATTTGTTTTGGCGTGACAAATACGCCTTTATTGAGAAATACGAACAATTTGTTTGATAAAAGCGCTGAAGGACCAATAGCGGAAGATTTACAAAATTTCAAGTCACAAAGGTATGACGAATATAGTTTTCCCTTACTACTTTGAAAGGCGTCACTTTTTTGCTTTTCAGTGAAGTTAATTTGTTCTACTATGGCCTAAATCCCACTATTTCTGACAAGAGATCCGTGCCCAGAAGTGGGCCGACATTGATAGGTTTGAGATGGTATTCTTACTAGGCTCATAGTTAGCGGGCTCAGAGAGACTCAGTCGTTGATTGACAGTGTTATACTCGCAGTATCCCTGCGATATCAAATCAGAAATGAGAAGATCCGTAGGAGAACCAGAGTTACCGACATAGCTCATTGCGCCGTGAAGCTGAAGCGACAGTGGCGGGGCATAAATTGAAGGTCGTTGGGGTCCCAAGAAAGATGAAAGTTTATACACGAGAACTATGTCCAGCAATGGACGTCTAAAAAAAGACGTCCACTAAACGTCTACAGTAGGTAATAAAGAAGAAGAAATACATACATGAGGTGTATAAAACTCATAAAGTTTGAAATAATATGGATAATTTGCAGTTTTGTAACGGTGATCTATTTTCGTTTCCAGCCCTGAATCAGCAGCTCGTGCAGTCATAGAAGCATACAGACAAGGCGCGAGTGGTAGCGTCTGGATATCCACAAGCGCTAAGCCAGCCCTTGATGTTACTACAACTTTTGACAAAAGCATTGATCTCTTCAGTGAATATGTTTACAACTAGTTTGTTTAGAATTAGTAATCTTATCGATTGCAATGAACCTTGTAACATTTTATCCAAGAAAATTATTAAAATCTTACCTAACCTAGTGGGTACTTTACTTTTCTACATAACACTGCTCAGGCTCTCAGTTGCAATAGCAACGGAGAGCCACCATAAGTATACTAATATGTATCATTAAATTTTTCGCGAAGGGATTCTTGCGATCCGAGAATAAATTGATCGGATGGCTCTTTTCTACAAAAATAGTCTCAATATCAGCAGCTCTGCCCCACAGCAATACTCCGTACGACATTACACTGTGGAAGTATGCAAAATAGACTGTACTGACAATTGCAACTTGTAAAAGGACTATATTAAAAATACACAAATCAACAGGTAAAGATAGTTTTAATAAAGTATATTATGTACTAAAGATTTTAGACTTAATTCGTGGTTTACTGACATAATTATTATTAAATATCGTGACCGTGGTCACGACGAGACTCAGGTCTCGTCGTGACCACGGTCCATGCAATTGGATCGAAATATCGACAATCCCAACTAAAATAATTACCGTGGTACGTACTCGTGATATTTAATAACAATTATATTATGTAGTTGATAAGTTGATACCAGTGATGATGTCAAAGCTATTTAGACTATTAAAATATTAATAAGCAGAAAGTACTAATTTGTCCAGATCTGACACTTCGGAAGCTCAATTTTATTTATAAAAGTTTTAAGTTTTACCGTGATATAATTATTATGGTAATTATCCCTAGAGGAGACTTGTGCCTAGTTATATTGACTTAATGAATGAACTATACTTTGAATCTTCACGAATAATATACATGATGTTCAATCAGAAACTATTTTAGCATTGACATTTGTACGCATAATTTTGAATGCTTGATGTATATTGTCACTGATGTCTGCAACTTCGTTGTTACTGATGAGCCATGTACTTCCACTTCTGCCGGTCTTGTAACTTTGCATTAATCCTTGAGCGGCTACTTCAGCACTAAAACAAGTGAATGTAAGTAAAAACTTTTATCCTTCAAGATGTTAATACAATGTTTACTATCTTTCGATAGTCACAATGGAAAGAAAAGTTGAAAGGATTGAATAAATAACAATACTAAAGAGACATACGATTGCATAACGCTTTTTTCTTTTCTTCTTTTGAGCCCTTCTTCTACTAGCTCGTCAATAGCCTCCATTTTGTCCCATATGCCCGATTCTGTTATACCAAAACATATTGTCAACACTCGCACATTGGTGTGGCGATAATATTCTTCTTTCTACAAAAATATATAATGAAAATTATACAGACAACTAAAGCAATGTAGTGACAAAAGCCATGCAATCATGCAATTTTTTTTTTATTACCACGCGGACGATGAGCGATGACGCATAACTTTTATTTGTAAGAAACAATGAGACACGCGATATCTGGTAACTGCTGAACATCGTTACAAACATGTTGAGCGTCGTGTCGTCGTTGTCAAAGTTGTGTATGTTTTAAGCAATAATTAAATATTGCTCGTTTTAAAGGCGAAAGAATAGGTACATCGTAAGCAAACCTGGATATCTGGCTGAGGGTTCTGTATAACGTTCTTAAAGGCGTGTGAAATGTGAATTCTTTCAATTCGCATTTGGCCAGGCGGAAATACGAATATAGTAGTTGTTTTGAAGACTAGTGTAGAAGAAAGAAGTTTCAATTTTTTACCCCAACACAGTTACTGAAGTGTAATACTGCCGCTTTAGTTGCTGAGTATGTAAAAAGACTCGGTGATACTAAAGACAGAGCGCTTATTGAAGACATGTTGATGACGGTCCCTCCTTTTCCACCACGATCGACACGCATAAGATCAATTGCTTTGTAAGTAGAAGAAATTGTGGCTGACTGCAACAGACATAAAATATGCATTCACATGCTAAAAGATATTTGTTACTAATTTCACTCACGAATGAGAAAAATTTTATTTATTTATTATTTATTTGCACCAAAACAACAAAATTGTTTGTGAGTGAACAAGCAATTCCTATCTGGACCTATTGCTGGAGCTCTCAAGGTCATCATATTATCATTTTGGTGACATAATAAAGATAGGCAATCTTTTAGAGAAAAATAAATACGCGTGCAAAATGAACAAATGATCCATTTACGGTGTAAATTAATAAACGAAGCAACTTTATAGAACAGTGATAAAAGTAGGCTAAGATTTAATCAAATAAAGAAAATATGACCGATGAATGATGAATCTGATGTCGAAGATACACAGTAGGGATATAGACAACATTTGCATGTAATGTTTAGAGTTTTAGATATAAAATGGTTTTATGAACTAACCAAATTTGTTTCAATCGTTTTTTTAAACGTCTTCATAGTTTCAGCAGCAATACCAGCGTTGTTCACAATCACGTCAATACCGTTATGGTCATCATGAACTTTATCATAAATCCCAAATAGCTCTTCATCCTTTGTGACATCACATTTAAAGAATCCGGCTTTATTCTCACCATAAGTTGTTCTTAGTTCTTCTTCTAATTTTTTACCTTCATTTTCAGCAATATCTAGAAATGCTACGTACTGTGAAATTAAAATATGAAGTTGTAGTTATAGTAGCGTAGGTTTAACATTTTATTGGTTTTCTAATATATAAGATATGTAATAATAATACTTAATATAATATAAAACTAAATTAAAACTAAAACTTAAATAACAAAAATAAAAGCTAAATATAAAAAATATCATCTAAACCACTGGAACGAGGAAAAGTGCCCAGAACGCTGGCTGCGTTACCCCGCTGAATGGCCAAACTTATATGCTGGCCGAGGTAACTTCCAGCCTTCCAGTTATAGTTGGATGTTTGCAAATACTTATTAATTTATGATTTTGTTTTCATTCAATTTAATTCTTACCTTTACACCTTCTTTTAGAAATTGTTTGACAATATTTGCACCTATTCCACTAGCACCTCCGGTAACTACAACTACTTTTTCTTTCAGTTCATGCATCATTGAAATTTAGTACAAAATGTTCTTTTGTCCTTCAATGCCTGCAAATTTCTGATATCATACTGCCTGTAAAGTAGTCTTATTAGCACTTTTTAGGGTTCCATTTTTGTTGAATAAATTAAAACTTTGTTAAATAAGTTAGAAAGATGTTTTAAAATTTGCCCAAGATATCTCGGTATTAAGTACCGTATTGAGAAACAATATCTAAAAACTCTTTACACCATAGGTAAATTTAAAAAATCTTATTAATTTTATATATTCTACTTAAATTAAAAGTCTTAACAATATTCCAATTATGTGCTAGATTGAAGTAGGTAGATATATAATCTTTTATATAATATTATGTGAGAAAAAAAAAGAAAAACCAAACAACAGAAATAACAAAAGCGAGACAATAACTTCATGAAAAAAAGATGTACCTAAGCGACATGCGATAAACAATGATGATAAGAGAAGTAGAAAATAATAATAATCCGTCGCTAACACTGATAATGAACTAAAGCTGAATCTTCGTCGCTAACACCGATAATGAACTAAAGCTGAATCTTCATTATTTAACAGTGTTGGTCTTTCTGAATTATAGGTACTTAGTCTTAATAGTTTTAAAATATAAAAAAAAATCCCTTTTGAAGTTCCTTGTTATACTGACATAGAGACAAGCTTTTATTTATTTTTTCAGATCACCCATAGATCTAGTATTGATAGTCGCTATGCCATATAGTAAATCTATGAATTAACCATAATTTTTTTTCTACGGAATCTTATTGTTGTTAGTACATATGTAGTTTTGTATCTTTGAATTGCAGCTATCAAACTGTATATTGTGATAAAAATGATGTGTAATTCATAAATAAACATTTATTTGTGATAAGTGATATGCATTCAGCAATAATATATCTGCTGTAAAACGGAATGCATATTTAATAAATCATATTATATTTAACATAATGAAATTGTTAACCATATTAATTTTATACGTAAATTAAAATCTATTTTCTTTACTTAATTAATTTAATTTATTTAAGGAGTAAATCTGTAACAAATTTATTGAAATTAATACTTAAATAAATCTATAATCTATAAATCTATTTATTTATTTTCATATGGAATATTGTTATGGGGTTCTGCTGCTGATTGGAAAACAATTTTTATACTCCAAAAAAGGGCTATCCGTGCAATATATAAAATGAAACCCAGGATTCTCTAAGAGCCTTTTTTAAAGATATCAGTATATTGACTATGCCATCACTTTATATCTTTGAAAATATTATGTATGCTAGAAAACATCTTCCATCTCTAATAAAGAACACCGTCTGTCATAGTTATAATTTGCGACATTCGCATGTTCAGTTGGCCGTGCAGAAATTCAGGTTATCGAAAACAAGTAATATCATTTATAGGAAACTCTATACGCTTTTACAATAAAATTCCAACGGAAATTACAAATCTTTCTGACATGCAATTTAAAGCAAAAATAAAATATATTCTAATAAAAAAGGCATATTATAAAATAAATGATTATACTTATAGAAGATAAAAACGCCTTGAAAATCTAAGTTTGCACAAGCTATTGTGAGGTTAGGAAAAAATTAAATTATGTGCCATTGTATATATCTTTTCTTTTTTTTTCTGACATAAAAATTATGTACTTGAGTACCTATTTCTTTTTTAATCATATTTATTATGTTTAATGACATCACATTATTATTATATTTTGACCCTTGACATAAGTAGCACATAATTTTTTCTTTTGCATTTAGTTAATTAATTTTTATTTTTATTAAGTATTTTGTACTTATTGATGTAAAATTTGTTGACATTCGTAAGCGTTTTTGTAAGTCATAATCGAAAAAAAAAATTGGCCTTTTTGAAGAGCTTTTAAAAAAGGTCATCGAGTCTACCAGAGATCCAAGTGCCTTGTTCAAAAAATTAGTTTGGCCAATGTTTGCAATCCGAAGGGGCAATGCTGCCAGCATCTTGGGTACTACTATGTCGTGCTGCGGAGACATTGATAAGTTTACAAAAAGGGTTTTTTTAATTCAGTTTTCAATTTTTTTTAGAAGTAATTTTGATAATGGCAATATTAATTTTAAAAGTAATCTCGGTATTCATAATATTGCTTGTTCATTGTTTTAAGATTTTGATTTATATCGATACATATTTACATATGTACTTATATTATTATTTAAATACTTTCTAAAGCAAGGAGATTTTATTTTGAATAAAACTATTTAAAAAGTAGGTAAGTGTTTATTTAAAAACAATATTCTAAAAAGTATTTTTACTCTATTCATAAAATATTACATATAAAAAAATAATAATACATATTAATAAGTTTCATTTGATTGGATCACACTTTTATGTACGTAACTTTTCAAGTGGAAGTGGAATACGTGTCATCGAAATGGCCAACCTCGACTCCACGTAGTCTTGTCTGCCCTACCCCTAGAGTGTTTTTATGAAGCGCGAAGCCAGAAGCTCGCAAAGGAGGTCCTGAATGAAGTGAGCCTACGAGGCTGAGTGGAGCGAAGGGGGAGGTGACGAGCGAAGCGAGCCGGCGACCTCCATAGCGAAACGACCACCCAAAAATCCTTACAGTTGTGATAAGGGATACCTCCACACCTCCTAACCCTCCCCCTCCTGCCGCACGATTCTAAATTTTTATCTATTTTTTTTATAACCACCCAGAAATACTTGCACCCAGAAATCCTTAGTGTTAGTTAGGTTAGAAGACGGTAATGGGGAGAATGGATGGTCGTAATACCTCCCACTCCTTTCTCCTTACACTCTTTCACGTCCCATCCGTCCTTACTTAGTGAAGTTTTGCCCGAATCCACTCCCCTGAACCCCTCCCCTCTCCGTAGCGGCAACTATACTAAAGTACAACCCAAGTTTAATAAATCACCTCTTATAATAATTATTATATCGAGCAATCAGCGGACAATATTTTGTAAGCATCATATATTCTGTCGGTGATTTCTATGATTTTTCCTTCATTAATTAGCCATGTGCTTCCAGTTTTGCCTGTTTTGTATCCTTCAATCACACCCTTTGCTGCTGCATTAGGCCTGCAAAGGAAGACACATATTTTATTTATACCAACCACGCTACCCATATAGTAGCCAAGTAATAAAGCTTGGTAACCGAGGGCGGATACTGCTTAGCGGCCCTAACTAATTACTCAACTAATTGCCATTTTGACAAGAAACTGTTTTCTGTAGTAGTAGTAGATGTAGGTATATGTAATGTAATATATGTTAAGTACTGTGAGTGGCGTGCACAGGATGTACTATAGGGTAGGCAGATGATACAAAATGGAAAAAATCGCCAGTACGAGTTATAAAAACTTAAGGGTAGGCATTGTACAAATTATAAAAAGCCTACCCTTAAGTTTTTATAACTCGTACTGGCGATTTTCTCCATTTTATATCATTTTGTCGCGTTATGCCTACCCTGTGTGCACGCCACTGACTGTCTGTCTGTACAGGAGTTAAGTTCCGAACAATCATCTGTCAAATTCAAATTTTCGTTCGCAACATTTATGAATTAGAGTAGGTTAAGAAAATCTAAACGTCAAACATTTTCGTTCGAACGAAGTTGCGAAACGAAAACGAACCGTGGTAGGAAATACGCGAAATTTCGATCGATATTTCGTTTTTCGTTGAATTAGAGTAGACCCCCAGTTTGGTTGGGGGCCCTCTGTATTCACGGGGCCCTGGGCTGCAGCCCAAAAAGCCTTTAAGTAGATCCGCCCCTGTTGGTAACTAATACGATATTAGTAGGGACAGTACGAGTAGTAGTAGTATTAGTACGTAGTAGTAGCAGGTACGAGTAGTAATAGGATTCAGGCGGCGCAAGACCGAAGCCTGTGGAAGTCCATGCAAGAGACCTATGTCCAGCCATGGACGTCTATCGGTTGATAAAGAAGAAGTACGAGTAGTATGATTCTATATCTAAATAGCGGACGCCCGCGACTTCGTCTGCGTCTCCAATTTACAATCGACAGTTCCTATCCCTCTAGTTTAGGTGGACAGAGCCCCTGTAGAATCAGGATTGAGGAATTGGGTCCTGGAACTTAACGATGTAGTCTTTACTTTACTTTAGTCTTTTTTGGTATACCTTTATACCTTACCTTATACCTACAATAACTATCCATAATGAACAGTTCCAAACAATTTAGGTGGGCAGTACCAGTGCAGTATCAGAATTGAGGAGTTGGAACTAGGAAGGTTTTATGAGACCATCTCGCAAAGATTTTGTATTAAGTAAAAATATTCACGCAAATTGGTTTAGAAATCACTGAGATATCGATATACGTACATAGGTAGAAAACACAACTCCTTCTAATCCTTTTTCGAAAGTCGGTTAAAAAAGTAGCCTAGCGGCATTCGGCATTAGTTAAGTGATGTTTATTAGATTCATGCCAACCTTATGCCAACTAAATAAATAAAAGCAAAAAATATGTAAAGATAGGTACCTCTTTCAATTAAAGAATAGAAGAGAAAACATAAGCCCATGCGAAGTGGAAAAGATTGAGCAGGATACATACGGCTGCAGGAAGTTTTCTTTTTTTGACCTCTCTATCCGCTTAACCATACTTTCAGTTGCTATGTCGTCGAAACTTTGCACTTGATTTAGAATTCCGGTGTCCGTTGCTCCAAAACACATCGTCAAAACTCGCACCTTGGTGTGGCGATAATAATCTTCTTTCTGTGTATAAATCAGCAAATTATAATTTTTTAATTAATTTAAAACACAGGTGTTGTAAATAACTGTGCCAATATTATGAAATTTTTTATTTGCCTTAATAAAAATAATAGCAAAATCCTTTCTTAGCACCTACCACCCTACCGTCGCTAAGCGATTTGGCGTTCCGGCACGATGGCGTGTAGAGACCGATTAGGGGTATGGGTTGAATTTACACTGTCATACCCCTTCCAAGGTAGCCCGTTGCGATCTTAGACTGCACCTGTCACTTACCATCAGGTGAGACCGCAGTCAAGGGCAATGTCATTGACTATAAAAAAACATGGTGTGTGACCGTATAGCTATACTATATTATCTATACTAGGAGATTAGAGAAAAATTATCTCTGTCACAGCTATTCAATTGTGGGATTGGTTAAAAGTACCTACTAATAAAATTGCTACAGAGTGTCAATTGCAATCATCTCTAATTGGAATGTTGCAGCAAGAACGCTAAAAATTGAGCTAATAACCCCAACTGACACTACAGCAACGATTGCTGCAGCTTTTCCCCAATCGACCAGCTAGGTCATTTTAAAAAAGGAGGAAGTTCTCAATTCGTCGGAATCTTTTATTTTTATTTTTTATGTATGTTCCCCGATTACTCGATGACGCTTGGACCGATTTGGAAAATTCTTTTTTTGTTTGAAAGGGCGTAACTTTCCAGATTTCATTAGGTCAGGATCTGATGATGGGCGAGAATAGACGTGTGACAGGTGCTTGTGTGCATTGGCAAGCCAGTGCCTGGGCGGCGCTATTAGCGATACTACAGGCACAATTGATATATTTTGTATAGTGACGTTTGAAGTCGGTTTTATAAAAATAATTTTTACGTTTATATTATGACTGCAAATGTGCTTACCCCCATACATACGCTAAGATGTAGCACCGCACTTTTAGTAGCTGCATATATAAACAGACTAGGTGACATCAATGTCAAGGCAGAGATAGAAGAGACGTTGATGATAGTTCCTCCAACACCTCCACGGTCAACACGCATCAACTCTAAGGCCTTCAACGTTGATGATACTGTCGCAGTCTAGAGAAGAAAACAAATAAATAAAATTAAATAACCAGTCAAATGCGAATCAGACGCCAAAAAAAACACGTTTCTAGTGGGACAGCCCCCTTTAATTTATATTTTATTTTTATTATTTGTTGCTATAGCAGCAACAGCAAAATTTGAATTCTCTACCTATTACGTATCATGAGATACAGCCCGCTGACAGTAAACATAGAACATATTATTCGTTTTGCGCGATTGCATTTTTAGTAACAAGAATACTTACAAAATTTATTTCAATGAGCTTTTTATACGTATTCATTTTTTCCGTAGTAACAGCAGCATTGTTTACTACGATATCAATTGCTCCAAAGTCTTCAACTATTTTGTCGAATACATCATGCAGTGCATCATCTTTTGTGATGTCACATTTGAAGAAACCGACCACACCTTGTCCGTAATCTTGTTTAAGTTTATTTTTTAATGTAATCCCAGATTCTTCATCGACATCAACAATAGCTACATACTGTAAAAAAATTCATCATGAATGCCTTGCTAAGTTTTGTTAGTTGTTAAGTTTTAAAAGTTTCGCGGGAATTCTTTGTATACACACGCAAAAATTGAATTACATATTACCAATTCAAATAAATGTATACAAGAAATCACGTCAATCATTTGCTCTATTACTACGGGCAATCCAAATAACAAATACACTTTCACATTTTTACAATTTTATAATAATTTAAATTACATGTATCTACAAAACATATATATATAAAAGAAAGTCGTGTTAGTTACACTATTTATAATTCAAGAACGGCTGTAAAAATTTCATTTTCGCATACATTTTGTATTGAACGGGTTTTTTGATGGCAAGGAAAGTGACCTTTTACCCCGGAAAAACTGTAACCTAAGTCACGCGGACGAAGTCGCGGGCAAAAGCTAGTATTTTATAAAAATATTAATTAGAGATTTTAATAAGACTCTTTTACCTTAGTCCCTTCCTTTATAAATTCCTGTACAATTTGTGCGCCGATACCATTCGCACCTCCAGTCACGATAGCCACTTTGTCTTTTAAATTAAACATTATAGATTTTTTAACTTAAAATGCTGGAAAGGTAAACTTATGCGTTTTCACAATTGACACCAATCACCTTACACGGCTTCGATGATATTAACCATGGTATAAAGGCAACCATCGTATATAAGAAATACTTTTTTTGCTCTAGCACGCTTAAGTAGGCATGAGTGTAATAGTGATAAACTTGATATGAATGGCATTGGTAATTTTATATGAATATAACAGGTTGTCCGAATTTTTTACAAGTTTCTATTTAACTTGCAATGTATGCATGTGTGTATGGATATATGTTTGTTTAAGTCAAAACTTGCAAGTAGAGTTAGAACCACTTTCCGGTTTCGGACAAAGCATATATGATTGTATGTGGTTGTTGATCTGAACAATGAGCCAGAAGATGGCTATAAAAACTCTGCTGTTAAATGACGTAACCCCATCGAGTTTGGATTCGTTTGATTTGATTTGACAAGTACTCTGGTCCTAAATGATATCCAGGGTCCGATGATGGTGCTGGAAGACGTCATTAGAAATTCTGTGATAAAATGATGTGACCCCATCGAGTTTGAGCTCGTTTAAGTCGTCTTGACAGGTACTTTGGTCCTAGATTACAATGAATGATGATGAAGATTTTAGACTTACCTACCATTAAAAGGCATTGTCCAAGAATATTAATCTTTTATTTTGCTGGCTTGAATGTTATTTGAACTTTGATTGGAAAAAAGTTTTATAAGGAGATACTTAACTTGAGAAGTGTTAATATGGCTCAGCAATTCATTTGAATCATCATATAACACAACTTTATGACGTAAAGAGCGTTTCACGTTATAGAAGTTTTGTTTGAACAATTGAATATCTTAGTGTTAAACATTTTGCGAATTTAACATTCTTGCATGAGTGTAGACGGTATCATAGTATTTACTTCATTTATATATCTATATACTTATTTATACTCGTGTCATGCGGTACAATAAAAACAGTCATAAAACAACCTGATAAACATTTTTCCATGCGTTAATTTCGGTAAGTCATTTTGTAACGTATCTAACATATACGTAGGTCAATATTATGTATATGATATGATATTTCCTTGTACAAAGTCATTTTCTTTTTATAGTACCTAACGTTTTTCAATTCACTTTACGCAAGGAAGTGAGGCTAAGAACAATGTTTGATTTAGTAGATAAAGTAGCACTGGTCACAGGTGGAGCCAATGGGATTGGAGCTGCGATTATACGAGAATTTCTGGAGGAGGGCGTTAAGGTAAACAATATTGATTATTTGTGATATCATAAATAACTAAGTGGTGATTTAACGGAATTCAACAATTCCGTTACAAGCATAGTATACAATGTTGTAATGGACAAATAACTTAAAGATTTGTAATGTAATATACCGTGCGATGGAAAAAAATTATGTACTCATAAGTGATTTCTAATTCCATGATTTGACTGTGACTTAAATATTATTAATATGTTTATAGTGCAACCTAAAATATTGTAACCATACGTTAATTAATTACAGTTTGTTTCCATACTGGATATTGATGAGAAATCTGGCAACGTGCAAGAAAAGGAATTAGCTTTAAAGTATGGGAAAAATAAAGTAAGGTTTTTCAAATGTGATGTCACCAGAGATGAAGAACTGTTTGATGCATACAAGAAGACGACAGATAAATATGGCGATCTAGACGTGGTTGTTAACAACGCTGGTATAGCTAACGACAGTTTGGGAATGTATAAAAAGGAGATTGAAATAAATTTTGTAAGAAATTAATTTTTACTGCTATTCCCAGTCCAGGTTAAGCCGCTACCATTTTAGACAGCATGGTCATCATCAGTTGAGATCGCAGTCAGGAAACTTTTTTTTATAAAAAAGTGTAAAGGCAACAGACAGACTAACTGAAAGTAACTCTCACTTGCGCATCCTATTAATCCTATTAACCCTATTAATATTAAAAATGCGAAAGTTTAGGTTTGTTACTCAATCACGCTAGAGGACTGAACCGATCTGGCTGAATTAATATCACGACAAAATCCAGAAAGAAGCTGTTTTCTTCTAATTCAACTGCCTCTTCAAATAGCGAAGCTTGGCAGTCAGCTTTGTATACTTCTGTTTATTCTGCGCAAGGCAAAAGAGTTCAGATGCACTTGTGATTAGTATTTTACTTTTTATTTTCTTTCAGACAGCCCTCGTAACAAGTTCTTTGAAGGCTTTGGAGCTGATGCGACACGATAAAGGCGGCAAAGGAGGTACAATCATAAATGTTTCATCGGTCAGTGCCCTTGCCTTACTGTCGCCAACAGCATTCATCTATGGCGCAACCAAGGCTGCTATTCTTCATTTCACTTCCAGTATTGGGGTAAGCATAATGTATTATTTAAAGTAATCATCATCTCTAACTATTGCCGGCCCACTTCTGGGCATACCTTTGGGATTGTCTAATAATGATATCGACATACTAACAATTGTAATCTAACAATTGTTACAAGACTCGAACCTCGGATACTCCAAAAAAGAATGCCAATGTTTTAACCATTAAGCTATCACCGGTGTGAATTAAAAATAGTAGCGTAATTAAAAGTAACTTGTGTGCAAGAATCCTATTTAAATGCTTGTGCTTACATTCAAAACTGGTTCTTTTTGAGAACCAGTTTTTTGGTGTGACTCAATTAATCATTAAAATATTTCCACATTATAATACCGGATGCATAGCAATGCATCCGGTTATCCAAATTTAAATTTAATGAAAAAAAAAAACTAGCCCGATGATACCTGCGACTTTATTCCCGTGAAATTTTGTCTCTTCTGGAATGATAACAGGATTAGGGAACAGCTATTTGTGACAAGTTTATGCTCGATTAGGGAGAACGATACGCGATCGCATGTTGTGCGGATCGCATGATCGAACGTTCTCATGGTATCTCAATTCTGGGATGAAAAGTATCTATCCTGGACGTCTGTAATCTCGAAGCCTTTCAAATTAAAGAACGAACATACACATTCATGCAAACAATTTTTATATAATTAAATAAATAGATAAAGATGTTTTTTTTAAGAAAACAAAGAGTTCCCACGTCATTTACTCAAAGTTGCTAATTTGATTTTAATACATAATATTATCATTTCTAATCAATTAATATTAATTTGTAATAATTTTAATTTGTTTTACAGAAAGAAGCCTATTATTGCAAGACAAACGTGCGAACGTTAAGCTTGTGTTTTGGAGCAACAGATACAGAATTAATATCTGAAGTACATAGCTTTGACGAGGAACTGACGCAGAAAATGAAATCGATAGTTAAATATAACCCAATGCAAACGTTAGTAGTTAGTACCTAATTTTTACTTTAACAATGAGGTTTACTAAGAGATTTTTTACATAAAACTTGCAAAATGTGCAGGACCAAACCAAACATAAAATCTTTAAAAATAAAAACAACGTCCTAAAATTTCGGTAAAAAATTGAAAGTAGCTTTGTTAAGAAGAATAATTCCATTTAAATGGTCAAATTCATTTGAAACCACATTGATGGTGGAATTAGGCCGTCTTGCACCAATCTTATAATCATGTTTAGTTATGTAATGCTGTCACTTTTTGGCAAGTTTAGTTCACAGTGAATAAGAAAAGGACAGGTACAGAAAATTTAACTTAAACATATTTACACTTTAATAAAAGGCATAAAGAGTACCTACACTACACTGAGATGAAGTTTGGCAGTCTTTTTTATAAATCGATAGATTTGTTGACAAGATGCCGTGGATCTGAAAAAAGTCTATTCAGACTTGACTGACCTGATGAGATAATAATACACGGAAACAATGAAGCTAGTATTAGTTTTTTTAAGCTATTGCATAGCTTCTATCGCGGGCCAGCGTGGAGACCGAATCCAGAAATTCCGTAACGAAAATAACCTGACACGGGGCTCCTCTTCGGTGAGCCGCTAGACGGCGCATTTTTTATCAACGCCATCTAGCGGTGAGCCGCTAGATGGCGTTGATAAAAAATGCTATGCAATAGCTTTACCGCGGCAGTCCCCGAGTGCCACACGTCTTTTTTTTTTTCATTTTACAGAGCTGCCGAAGCGGCGAAAGGAGTTGTAGAGGCATATAAATGTGGCAGTAGTGGTAGCACATGGCTCATTTGGTGTAAAGTACAAGACATTACAGACCGAGTGAATAAAGGATACGAAATTATGGCTGGAAACATATTCGACTGATACGATGCGGAAAATATATCTACCATTAATGACATTGCACAAATTTGTAATGATATTATACTTTTAAGTGTTTCCCCTGTAATTCTTTGAATTTATATTGAGGAAAGAAGCAGGAAATATTATAAATTAATTATATTTTATAGCTTACATCACGGTACAATGTTTCCAACACGTTTTATTTAATATCTACTGGCATTTAATAATAACAACATATTCATAAAAATAAAATCTGATTTATCAATGGTTTGAGTATAATTATAGATAAAATAATTAATCAATAACTACACTATAATTTCAACAATAATAATTAAATTAATTATGATTATAGTTACGCAACTGTAAGCGCAACCCTCTCGATATTACTTTATTAATTGGAAAGTCATAATCCTCAGTATTTATGATTTCGACGCAGAGAGATTCAACCATTTTTGGCCCACATGAAGGCACTCTAATGTGAAGGGTTTTGGCCTTAGTTCACCACACTGGCCAAGTATTGATTTCCAGATTTTTACTAACTCGTTGGTCTAGTCGTTAGCAAGTTCGACTGCAGATGACGAGGTCCCGGATTCGATTTCCGGGTCGGGCCATTGGATTTTTCTATCAAGAAATTCTCAATACTAGCCCGGAGTTAGAAAGTTAGCGTGCCTCGGAGAGCACGCAAAGCCGTCGGTCCTGCGCCTGATCTCACCGGTCGTGTCGGATTTCCGGCCCATCGGACTATGAGAGTGAGAGAATGGAGAGTGCACCTGTGTTTGCGCACACACTTGTGCACTATAATTTGACGACCTCCCTGGCACAGTGGTGAGCGCTGTGGTCTTATAACTGGGAGGTCTCGGGTTCGATTCCCGGCGGGGGCAATTTAGGAATTTATAATTTGTAAATTGTCTCTGGTCTGGTCTGGTGGGAGGCTTTGGCCGTGGCTAGTTACCACCCCACCGTAAAAGACGTGCCACCAAGCGATTTAGCGTTCTGGCACGATGGCGTGTAGAAACCGATTAAGGGGTGAATGGGTTGAAATTACACTGCTATACCCCTTCCAAGTTAGCCCGCTACCCTTCTTAGACTGCATCGTCACTTACCATCAGGTGAGATCGCAGTCAAGGGCTATCTTGTCATCGAATAAAAAAAAAAATATCTCCCGCGCAGATGGCAAATCTCTATGGAAATTGGCCGCCGTGGTCGGATGCGGTCTGGAGGACATTATAGATTTCCAGAAACTAGACTGACACAAGTTAAACAGACCGCAAGTTCCTTACGATGTACTTATGCAATCACGTCCTTGCCTGAGTTATTATCGATACTCCCACCTTAATATTGCGTTTAGTAATTAATGTTTTGGCTTTTCAGTTGCTTTTCCCTTTTATGCGAAATTTGACGCCTTACACTAATTAAGTGATGTACAGTTTAAAGAATAAAGTGGCCATTGTCACTGGTGGTGCTAATGGTATTGGTGCAAGTGTTGTCAAGGAATTTGTTAAGGAGGGTGTAAAGGTATATCTGTACGTCTATACTTATAATAAAACTGTAACGGGACGAATTCTGTGCATTAAATATATTTTGAAAATTTTAATCAGAGGATGCTTTATTTTATCGATACTGAGCCCAAAATAAAATTTTTTGAATTTTTTGTTTGTCTGTCTGTCTGTGCACGCATCACGCAAAAACTACTGAACGGGTTACAATGGTACTGAATGCAGTATAATGGTAGCTGATACTCCGGGTCAATATACAGGGTGTCCCACGGCTATGCCACATGGAGGGGAAGTACGTTAAATATTGTAGATGGAACATTTTACTGAAAGAAGACTTCATTTTAATTTAAAAAACCAATTTAAACTGCATTCATAAATTTTTAAATAATTGCAACTGGTTGAACCGGGACTCGAACCCGCTATACGAGAAAAAAAATTAACCTGTATCTTTATCATACCGATCGGAAGACTTCATCATAAGAATTATTTTTTGTTAAATAACATAGCATGAGAAATAAAAGGAAGACCATGAATTTTAGCCTTAGGCAACCGTCATTGTCGAATCATCGCTCCAAATTCGTTCGAGATTTTTATCCATTTTAATCCTACATATCGATGTATCAATCAATATCGGTCAAGGAGTTTCGTTCAACGAAATTAGTGTGCCTGTACATTATTATACGAGTGTGAAAAGAAATAAAAAATCTATGAGTAATAACGAAATATTTAGTTCTGCATCCAGCGACTCGTTTGATGTCGTCGGTACACCTAGTGGATCCTGCACCGGAAAGGTCTGTGTTGGCACCTAGGGTCTGCCAACACAGACCTTTCCGGTGCAGGTTCTCCAGCAACTTGCACCTTGGATACAGGCGGCGCAAGACCGAGATTTACGAAAGTACGTGCAAGAGACCTTTATTCAACAGTGGACGTCTATCGGTTGATAACGAGAAGAAGAAGGTTTTGTTCTATGCTAGAGTCTCAGAAAAAGAGATTTTTAGAAGACTGAATAAGATTTGTTGGCCAACTTGAAAGATGTTAGTTTCTAAAGATTATTTAAAACTTATTATAAGTAATAGTTAAAACTTACCAGCAGCTGACATAAATAAGTAAGAAAAAAAAAATATTAGCAAAGAGCTTTTTATTATTAAGTGAGATACAGGTTTACAAGAGATCATCCATTCACTAAAACATTATTTAATTCTAGTTTGTTGCAATTATCGACGTTGCGGGAGATATAGGAGCAGAGTTCGAAAATGAATTACAAACAAAACATGGCCGAGGAATTGTCCGTTTCTTTAAATGTGACGTTACAAAAGAAGAACAGTTATATGCTGTTTTTACTAAAGTTATAGAAGATCACGGATGTATAGATATAGTTGTAAACAATGCTGGCATAGCAGATGAATCTGAGGATCGATACAAACTGCAAATAGAAGTGAATTTTGTAAGTTTTACACGCACACAATTAAATCGTTAAAAAAAACAATTCATATAATAATTTGCATGCCTTATTATAATGTATATAAATTTGGTACAGTTAAGTTTTTCATATTATATTGAACATCTGTTACTATTCACCTGTATCAGCAAATATTTTTTTTAATTTGATGAAAAGCACTACGCCATGGAGGTCGTCAAATTCAAGAGAGCACAAAAATTTGAAAAGGATCAACAATCTTATTTGGCTATAGGTAATGATAATAATAATTATGTAGAATATCTCAGCTAGGTCACTGTGGACTTCTGCAAAGCAACTTCTGTTACTGACTCCAACAGAAAACGAAAAATAATGTATCCGTTTGTAAAAAATATTAATTAAATGCACTTTTTCAGACGGCGATAGTGGCTTCGTCATTCAGAGCTCTAGAGTTGATGAGAGTAGACCAAGGAGGAAACGGTGGAACCATTATTAACGTTTCGTCAATAGTTGCTCTTTCTCATGAAATTGGTCTACTTCCTGTGTACGCTGGCACAAAGAGTGCCATACTGCAGTTTAGTTGTCGTCTTGGGGTTAGTTTAGTTACTATAATCAACTAGCGCATGACCTGAATTCGTCCATACGGATTATTTACGGGTTTTTGATTCCCACGAGAATTCTTTAATTTTCCGAGATAAAAGCCTATGTGCTATGTGAAGTTTTGTATTTGTATGTGAAGTTTCATCAAAATCCGTCTAGCAGTTTTTGCGTGAAAAAGCCATCCAACCATCCTCACAATCTCTCGCATTTTTAATATTAAGTACGCTGTTAGAGCGAACATTAATGTCGTTTTTTTCGTTTGGTTCTAATTCCTGTCTAAGTTTGCTCATATTTCTCATCTACTAGAAAAGTCATTAAGTAATTTTTTTCAATCTAAGATCGTATTAATAATATTATATTTTTTTAAATTTCAGATGGAAGATCTCTACTCACGAACTAAAGTGCGTGTTCTCACAATGTGTTTTGGAGCAACGGAAACCGATATTTTGAAAACGTGCAAAAGTTTCGAGGATAGAACAACACAAATTCTCAGGGACTATTTTGCAACCAGCGAAACACAGACGTATGTACGAGTACATTGTACATTTATCAACATTTTGACACAACAGTCAAATACCCTATTGCATTCGGTAGCGTGTGATGCGGTTCTAGATGAGAGTGGGTGGGATAAGTTAAAAAGAGCTTTTCAGAATACTCCCCGTTATATAGCCGATAGAACACGCAGAGAGAGCTTACATCTCTGCAGTGCTCCAGGTTTCCCAGCGAGCTGGTAAATTTGGGATTGTCCACAAGTCAAACTGCTCGCTTTTGAATCCGATCAAATGAAGGATTTAATACTTAGATGCTTCAGTCCAAAAGTGAGAGCAATATAGTATCCTACGTGTGAGCGGACTTGTGCCTTATTGAGTAGGAGCCTGTGCTTAGGCCTAAAGTACTGCTTTGCTCTATTGAGCTCCCCAAGCTTTTTTGAGACCAATTAAGTTTTGTCTTCTAAGTGATCCCGGAACTGGATCCTAATGGTATTGGAAGAGGTGAGGGAAGTGTTCTGAAAGAGAAGAGGTCTTTTTGGCAGTAAACATACAGACTTTTGTTTTTGATGGGTTGAACTGCACAAGAGTTGGTGAAACTCTAGACAAGCCTCAATATGAGACACAAGAGAGTACTGTGTTTGAACTTTATAAAGGGCGTCGTCGGCATAGCAATGGATGTTGCTGTTAAGCAACATCCATGTTGTTGCTTGACTGCAACATATTATTATCATCATATACATTCTAAAACTTTGAGTGTTGATAATTAACTTTTTTTAGTTTTTTTTTTCAGATCTGAGGCAGCGGCTCAAGGTGTGGTTCTAGGTTACAAAACTGGGGAAAGTGGAAGCGTGTGGCTTATTAACAAGAACAGTGCTTTGGACATAACCGATAAAATTAAAAAAGCCAATGAAATAATGTCATCGGACGTCACTATTTAAATAAACGAACATCATGTTCTTGTCTATGGAACCTCATTAATTAGCCAACCACTCCAACAGTGGCGTGCACAGGATGTACTACAAGGTAGGCAGATGATACTAAATGGAAAAAAATCTTCAGTGCGAATTATAAAAAACTTAAGGGTAGGCATTGTACAAATTATAAAAAGCCTACCCTTAAGTTTTTATAACTCGTACTGGCGATTTTCTGCATTTTATATCATCTGCCTGCGTAATGCCTAACCTGTGTGCACGCCACTGCACTCCAACCCACCCTTTTAAGCTTCATTGAATGATTGACAACAATGGAATCACTGTTCTGCTATTATTAAAACTGTGGATTAAAAAGTCTTTGAAGATGAAAGATATTTAATTTTTTTTTTGTCAAAGTTTAAGTTTTATTTGTAGCTACATATTTCTATCTATACTATGTGCAATTTACATATGTACCTTCTTAAATCTTATTCTAATAATAATATCTACCTATCTATAAAATGAATTGCTATTCGTTAAACTGGCTAAAACTCAAAAATCGAATGACCTATTTGAATAATTTGATTTTTGTTTTGTTTGCCTTAATGCAGGGGTGGTTTAAATAAAAAAAATAACTGAATAATCGAATAAATTTAAATTGTAATTTAGTATAGGAATCACAACTTCGGGTTACTTGTAATAGATGACGAGAGCGAAGCCACGGCTAAAAGCTATACAATAATTGTTATTTAAATAATGACAAAATTGTGCAAGAAGAAAGAATATTTATAAAGTCATGACCATCAAGACATCTCACCAAACTGAAACTCCTTGCAGGAAATGAAAGGCAAATGTGTACTTCATAAAAAGAGATGATCTTACTATGATATAGTATATGTATAAAAATCTTATTAATACTTAATATACAAAAATGATACGTGAAAATTTACTAAGGATGAATTTTCATGCAAAAAATATATCTATTAGTCGCGAACCGTAAAGATTAATAAGTTAATCGTTCTAACAATTTCGTGAACATCTTTCTTCTTGAGAATTCTACCGACAGCATTCCAGCTCCAAAGATTAGGTAAAGGCTCATTAGGTATGATTTTAAGGAGGGTTATTATGTATATAATATATTATTATGTATATAAGGGTTATTTAAAACCTAATTCCAAAACAATAGCTGTAATACAGTTCGTACTATCGGTGAACTTGTTTGATTCGGCTGTCTATGTCAGTACCCCGATGAACCGTTATCTCTGTTGTTATGAAGAGGAAGCCATAACATTTAGTTGGAGTAATAAAGCTCTTATCAAATAATTGTGATTAAAATATTCATTTTTCAACAAAATTAAGAGTCATCACTATCAAGATAAAATCAGAAAGACCAGTTTGTTCATTAATTTTGATTAAATGACCATCTGTGCGGCTGTGCGCATTCTACTAAGATTCTACCAGATAATTTGCATAATCTTTTGCTTGTTAATTCATAATAGTTGTTGTCAGTAATTATTAATCACAATAATTTTACTATGTTAAAAAATATAATGTTCACTGGCCTTAAAATTTAAAATATGACACTGCTAAAATATATGAAACTGTTTGTTTATGTTTCTGATAAGTAAGTATAATAAACCTATTATAAATAAATATCTAAATATGTCTGAATTTATCATTAATGTTAATTATTTCATGGTATGGTTATCATAAATGGTACGTTAAGACTCTACTACCGTGGTTAATTGCCTCATGTGGTGACAGAAGAGCTGGCTCATTTTTTACGCAACGGATCAACCTGGTTGTCCAGCGCGGAAATGCAGCCAGTATTCTTGGCACCATTCCACTCGGGCATGATTTGTATAGTAATTAGATTAGTTTATTATACAATAGGCTATAATTTATTGTAAAATTTTAATAAAAGAATTTAACTAGCATGTCTCCCGTTCGACATGGAGCGTGTTCTAACTTCGAACAAGAAGTTGAGTAATTAATAACAAATAAACTCTCACGAGGCAGGAATTGACTGGTAATAAATCTAAGAAGCATTGTCTTCCCCCCCTCCCAATTCCAAGAAATTATAAAAGCCTTGAATATATAAAACGTGCATTGTGTCAGTTTAATTTTATTTATGAATATCGATAGGAAACAGATCGCAGGTTACGATATCCTAATTCCTAACGTATTATCATAACAATAACAGAATAGCGAAAATAGGTGTCCTGTCTGTTGCAACGTACGCAACGCATCCTTGCAACACGAGCAGTTGTCGTTGGCTTGTGTTCGCGAGCGGACGAATATGTTCGACGTGAAGGGTAAAACGTTCTTGATTACCGGCGCCGCAACGGGCATCGGGGCTGGTGTGACCCGCGCTTTACTGGACCGAGGAGCCAAGGTGAGCTTGTAGTTACCTCGCAGGTGTGAGCGAACTTTAAGCCTCAATAGCCCAACGGTTAAAGGTGCGGACTGAAAACTGAAAGGTCGAAGGTTCGAATCCCACCCGTTGCACTATTGTCGTACTGATTCCTAGCACACGCTTTCAGCTTATTTGGAGGGGATAGGAGGATATTAGGCAACTTGAGCTTGACTAATATTCTTTAAAAAAAAAAAGAGAGAGAGATCTCCGGTTCGAATCCCGGCAGGTGCAATTTGATAATTTATTATAACTGATTTTTTTTGGCTTTAGTCTGATCAAGATAAAAAAACATAGGCAGTCATGAGGACTGCCGACAGGAGGGAAATTTAAAATATCAAGTCATACATATAACTACAGCTTTACTGGGCCTATGATGTAATAAACTTTGAGGTTGGCATCTCAAACCAAGATTGAAACAATACTGCTTTAAGCGTTGATAGTATAGGCCCTGTTTAGGTGAAGTGAACTCATAAGATTTTCTCCTACCAAAACTCGCTCAAAGCGCCTCAAGTTTAATATAAATCAAATCAAACATAACAATAGGATGCGGATCGGTAAACTAGATGAGGAGATATAATAATGAGGTCACATGCCATGTTTGGGTAATCGTGTGGTTTCACTCAAGCAATCTTAATAATGAGTTAATTACTCAAGGGCCGCAAACACTCAGCCATTTCTAAGGACTACGTTTTTGTAGCGCTGGCTTTTTGAGACTCTGGGCCCATGGTCATCGGACGCGAAGAATTTTATGAATGTCGTGTCCCAAAGACTGATCCACGCATCAGGTGACCAAAGAGCTGGCGCTTATTTAGCCCAACGGTTAAGCGTCACTATCCAACGAGGGAATAGCGCCAGTGTTTTGGGCACCATGCCCATAAACGACCACTTGCACGGCGTGTATTTTTTGTAAATATAATTATTAGAAGTAGTTATAATAAGCTTAGTAATGTCCAGTTTTTTCGAAATCACGGGAAGAAACTTTAATAATTTTAATTACTTATTTGTATAGAATAGGTACCTATGTTGTATAAATTGTAGACTAAGTAAAGATATACTTAGACATTTTCCGAGTAGTGGTTAACCTCGCCGTGTTGCGGTCACCAAACTAACCGACTAACAGAGAATTCAGTGGTGTTAGTAAGTATTAATTCGATTGATCGTATTTATATACTATGTCATTAGCATCAAAGTAAAATGAACCATAAATTCATTGACTTAGAGCTCAATTTTGTACATGCATTTTTATACTTTTACGTATACGAATACGTTCCAAACTAAAATTGGTTGTACTGAATTTGTGATTTTAAAACAATAATTTTAAGGTTCATTTTATTTTGACGTTAATGTCGATACGAATACGATCAATCGTGTTAAATCTTATACTAACCCCACTGTACTAGTTTTGGCCCTTAACTTCGTTTACGTGGAGTTAGATTTTTGAAAATCTAAAAAGTACTGTAAAGGTTCCACGCAGTATTTTAAGAAACTAACTCCACGCTGACAAAGTAGCTGGCAAAACCACCTATAGGTATAATGTAGATATAATATTTTGTCTGGTAGGAGGCTTTGGCCGTGGCTAGTTATCACCCTACCGTAAATAACGTGCCGCCAAGCGATTGAGCGTTCCGCACGATTTTCCTTTACGTTTTTTTCTTAAAAAAAAAAAAAAACAATAGTCTGCTTTTAGCGCATAATTAAATTCAGTTTGTCATTCAACTTCACTAACAAAATAGGTTACAAATAGAATCACCGACAGAATAACAATAGGTGAGCCTTATCTCCACTTACTTGGCTAGAATACTCGAGTCTTGAAATAATATTTAACATCAACTACAAAGTGTAATAAACAATATTACAGTTTACTTTTCGTATCAGAGCTTGACAATGTTATCAAATACAGATTAGGTGTGTATAAAAAATATTGTTATGTAACAGCATTTAATTAATAAATAAATATTGTTGATTCCGAGCGTAAAACAAAAACGGGTATCAAGAGCATAATTGGACGCAGATACGCAATAATGAGTCAACCCATACAATCTACGAATAAATAATAAGTAAGGAAGTCTAACTGAGTTCAAAAAATGACCCCAACAAAAATTGCACCGAAGTGGGTGGAGATTAAAATTAAGCCCTTAGAGGCGGGGACTAAAAACAAAAATAGCACGTCAACAGTTGGTCATTTTTCTTGCACGTCAAATTTTCATAACATCGTCCAATGACTCTGCTGTCATAGCAAACATAGCAGCAGGCGCGCGAACCAATCATTGCTTTCGTTCTGAATTTGAACCGATCACCAAGAATGTCTATCTGTAACCTCGGAAGTGATTCGTATGATTCGTATTTTGAATCATACGTCGTTTTGGTTTGAAGTAGGGCCATTTTTTGAGTAGATTTTGCTCTAAATTTCCTTACTTATTTAAGTTATCAATTGAAAAGTTAACTTTATTCTTTTACATTATGTATGTGTTTAATATGACAAAGGTTTATGGGTTGAATCGTTATTGCGTATCTGTGCAATTGTAAAAGACCGGCCAAGTGAGAGCCATACTCGCGCACTGAGAGTTCCGTACCTTATCAGCATTATAATGTCTTCCCAATCAAATCCAATCACGGCGGCCAACCTCCTTAGAGATTAGTCATCTGCGGGAGAGAAATTATACCTAGTGCACAGGTGTGTGCACCAAGTAGGTACACAGGTGCCTTCTTTATTCTCTCACTCTAATAGTGGAGATCAGGCGCAGAGCCGATGGATTTACGTGCTCTCCGAGGCATAGGGGTGACATACCGCCAACTTCCTAATCCTGAGCTAGTACTGAGAATTTCTTGACAGAAAAACCCAATTCATTTATTGGCCCGACCCGGGAAGCGAACTCGGGACCTCGTCATCCGCAGTTGAACATGCTAACTACTAGACCAACAAGACAGTGAGAACTATAAATTATCACTATTAATTATACTATTAATTATAATTATTATTATCAATTGCTTATTATCATGAGCAGCTTAAGTGCGCAGTTTTATTGCGGAGTCCCTATAGCAACAACTATTTATTTGTAGATTGTTGGTTTTATAAAGCGTACCATACAGGTAGTAATGCTGAGCGTGCTTCGACTCAGCGCAGACTTAAGATAAAAATTATTATCATGAGCAGCTTAAGTGCGCAGTTTTATTGCGGAGTCCCTATAGCAACAACTATTTATTTGTAGATTGTTGGTTTTATAAAGCGTGCTATAAAGGTAGTAATGCTGAGCGTGCTCCGACTCAGCGCAGACTTAGGATAAAAATTAAAACGAGACACAAATATGCTCTGACATAAATCCGTCTCATTTTAACTCTATCGTAAATTTGAGCGGAGTGAGAGTGCGGTCTATTTACTAGATTTCAGCCTAAGTTTTTTTTTATTCGATGACAAGATAGCCCTTGACTGCGATCTCACCTGATGGTAAGTGACGATGCAGTCTAAGATGGTAGCGGGCTAACTTGGAAGGGGTATAGCAGTGTAAATTCAACCCATACCCCTAATCGGTTTCTACACGCCATCGTGCCGGAACGCTAAATCGCTTGGCGGCACGTTTTTGACGGTAGGGTGGTAACTAGCCACGGCCAAAGCCTCCCACCAGACCAGACCAGAGACAATTTAAAAATAATTAATTCCTAAATTGCCCCCGCCGAAATCGAACCCGAGACCTCCCAGTTATAAGACCACAGCGCTCACCACTGTGCCAGGGAGGTCGTCAAAGTCGTAAATGATGCTATGTTTATGTGGAGACACTTCTCTTAAAAGTGTTTTCTTTTTCAGAATGTAGCAGTCTTAGATGTCAATAAACAAGCAGGAGAGGATCTTGCAAAGGAGTTAAACGCCAAGCATGGGGCCCAGAGAGTGCTTTTTATTCAATGTGATGTAGCGACTAATGATCTGGAAGCTGCATTTGACGCGAGCATCAAGCAGCTCGGTTACATCGATTGCGTTATAAACAATGCTGGTATAATGAATGATCACCCCAATATATACGAGAAAGAAATGTTAGTGAATGTGGTAAGTACCTACTTGTGTGCCTACCTTTATTTTGACGAGCTCTTGGGTGCAATGGTCAGCTTATGGGTGGGTGGTCTCAACTTTGATTTTGGGCATCGGCATCGGCAATTTGGATTATTTATAAACTAGATGATGCCCGCGACTTCGTCCGCGTGGATTAAGGTTAATTCCTTAATTTTCCAGCCTTTGTGTTGTTCCAGACTATAATCTATCTCTGTGCTAAATTTCAGCCAAATTGGTTCAGTCGTTACGGCGTGATTAAGTAACAAACATCCATCTATCCGTACATCGAAACTTTCGCATTTATATTAGTGGGATTATTAGGATTGTCTCTGAAGTGGTTAAGATCTCAGCTTCCTTTTTCATTTCTAACTTTTCAGAATTATGTGCATTTTAAGATTTTTAAGCAATAAAATATCACTTTCTTAAAAGATGAAGGAAAAGAACGCGAGAAAACAGTAAAAGCAAGACAGAAAAAAGTGTGTAGACCTCCCTAATAGGTCATTATTATAGGATGTGATTAGATATCGTAGGGATCCGCTGGATATGGGCGGCGTAAGACTTGTGTTAGTCCATGGGCAAAAGAAGAAGAAGAAGAAATAAATCACCGTTCTCTTGGCTTATAGTCTTAATCTACTTAATATCTATTAAGCTAAGCCAGATCCGTTTGCATTTGTGTTATGTTGTGTCACAAAAGTGTTACGTCCAAGGGTTATCAATGACCTAATATAAAAACAAGCATAAATGTAACGTAAACGATACTGCTAAAAATAAACCTTATTATACTCACCTTCTTATACGTGGTCATTATCTCACCATAATTTTATTTCAAGGTTCTACCATTATAGTCAATAAAGCGATCATTTCTTCGATTTAAGGCTAGGAACAAATCGCCATCCTACGCTTCTTAAAGCTAATATACTTCGTATGGATTTTTATTATCTCTTTCAGTCAGCTTTGATAAAAGGGTCGATGAAAGCTTACAACTTGATGCGTAAGGACAGAGATGGTAGAGGCGGCACGATCATCAATATATCGTCGATAGTGGCGCTGATACAAACTCCTCTGTTGCCGATATACAGTGCGACGAAGAGCGCTGTACTACAGTTTAGCAACTGTCTCGGGGTAAGTACCCTGTCTAATCCAAACTAACCTAACCTGTATAATCCAAAATCGTCAAATCGAGAGTCGAAAATTTAATTCAGATCAGACTCAGATTTTTTTCCATTTATTAGTAATCAACAGCGTTTAAAATAATATTATTATTATAGAAGGTTATTAAAGATTCCTAAGGCCAAAAAAATAGCATTATTAGAAAAGAAGAATTTTTTACAGGTAAAAAAACCCTGGTATTCACAACTGCGTGCGCGTGTGTGTTGTCCCACAAATATACACTCACACATACACAAACAGTGTACCTAGGTATGAGGGTGTTTATGTTGGTGTGAGTGTAAATTTTTTTGATTCAGGCTTATTATCTCTTCTTTAAAATGTGTGTGTTTAAGAAAAAACTTTGCAACGATACTCGAAGCATCACTCGCCTTCTAAGTAACTGAGCTTTCTCTACCTAATATCTTGAAAGTATTAATATTATTATAATTAGTATAAGTATGTATGTAATACATTGCAAAATATTAAGCAAAAACATAGTCGCTTACTTTATTGGCCTCAAAAAATATAATCTACGTTAGAGGAAAATTCAATTAAAATTGATTACGTGAAGTTGACCTTAATGATTTTATTAACTCTAGTTGCGTATTTATTAAAGGTAACAAGAACGTTGTATAATATCCGACCGCCTTCTGTCGCATCGCCATAGTCAAGCACTGAAAACAAAAAAAAAATCCTCTCGGTATTTCCCGAAATTTTAATTCCCGCGGGAACTCTTTCATTTTCCGGGATAAAATGTAACGCACACACACGCACGCACGCGCACACACACACATACAAACTTTTGTCTCTATAATATCACACTTCACACTAATAGGTACTTACAAATTAGTGTGAAGTGTGATATGATGTGAAGTGTGATAATTTTAGCAATCTTTCTATGTATATATTTAGTGTGACTTTATACGAATGTTTCACCGTAGCGAATAAATTACTGAGCCGATTTTGATGAATGATGTGTCAATCGATTCGTTATGATGGTCCAGATGACATAGGCTACATTTTATAGGGACAAGATCAATATGAAGGATATTACATCCAATTTTCCGCAGTCGGGTTAGTTTTTAAACTTATATCCATGTGTTTTTGTTCAAGATGAAGGAGAACTACTCACGGACGGATGTTCGCGTGATCGCCATTTGCTTCGGTATAACCGATACAAATCTGATCAGAGGAAGGATTGGTTGTATCGACGAGGAAGTCGAGGAGAGAATGATGATTGCATTGAAGAAATTTCCAGCTCAATGGTAAGTTTTTTTTTAATTACACTAATATTATAAAGGCGAAAGTTTATGTGTGTATGTGTGTGTGTGTGTGTGTGTGTGTGTGTGTGTGTGTGTGTGTGTGTGTGTGTGTGTGTGTGTGTGTGTGTGTGTGTGTGTTTGTGTTTGTTACTCTTTCACGCAAGAACTACTGGATGGATTTGGCTGAAATTTGAAATGGAGATAGATTATACCCTGGATTAACATATAAGTTACTCACTTTTTATCCCGAGAAATAAGAGAGTTCCCGCGGTAGGTAATAAAAAACCTCAATCCACGCGAACGAAGTCGCGGGTATCATCTAGTTACATTATAAAATCATCGACAAGAATCAGTTAAGCAATGATCGAATGTGAGTGCCAAAAATTGCCCTCGCATTCCAGATACTCTCCTAGTGTAACTGAGCCATAACAGTTGCATTTTAATTATTGTGTTGCTCTTGAAATCTCTTTTGTCGTCTTCCTTCTAAAAATCTGTTTAAAATGGAGGAAGTGTAGTTCTTGCAATTCACGAGGGAGCGTGAGCTTTAACTTACTTTTACTTGTGGTTACGTCGTGTACATGCACATTGCGTAAGTGTGCGTGCCTGTCAGGAGCCTACGTGGAAGCAAGCTCTCGCTCCCACTTATATAGATAGGTACGACACACACACAACCATGAGCCACGTGCCCTCGTGAAATGAAAGAACTATACCTACTATTAATTTTCCAATCACTTTACAGCGTAGAGTCAGCCGTTGGAGGCCTCATTGCTGCATATGAAAAAGGAGACAGTGGTAGCTCCTGGTTAGTAACAACTGATAGACCAGCACAAGAAATTACGATGAATGTAAAGAAAGCCTTCGAAATATTATGTCAAGGAGTATGGGATTAAAAAAAGCATATTATTGTGTTACCGCTTGAATACGGATTTTTTTAATTTTCGCATTATCTAGCCTTTACTATTGGGTTGGTTAATAGATACGTTAGTGCGAAGTTTACTTAACTACACTTATGTGGCAGATCTAAAATAATAATAAAATAGGAAAATAGGTTTTTATTTGTAAGCAAAAATGTTTTATTTTGTGTATTGAACATTACGTATACTGACAATTTTGCGATTTTAACATTCTACAAATGCAAATTGAAAATTATTTATTTCATGTAAGTAGGCCCACCTGTAGCTCTTTTGATACATCAAGACTCTACTAAGTACCGGTGGTACTAAGTACCGGTGGTATCAAAAGAGCTACAGGTTCGGAAGGCTGATTTTGCTGAGAAGAGCCGGCAAGTAACTCAGCATTTGCTTTTTAAAAAAAAATATTACGATAAGATGTAGCTTATCTATCTTGTGAACAACTGAAGCAGAGCCAATTGATTCCATACTTAGAAGCAGAGCGCAAAAGTAACTAACCACTTCAACTGGCAGCAGCTAGGAAAGCCTTCTCCGGTCCACACCACCAGGGCTTGAAATGTGAATTAACCGGTTTTGATTAAAATTTTTGTTTAATAACCGGTTCATACATTTGTTCTTCAGTTTAATTGATTTGACGAACCGAAATCATATCGACGAGTGCGTTTCATAATATTCAGTACACCAAAATTAACCTGCTAATGCTAGATATACAGCTCTGATGTTTCTGTACCATCAGAGTACCAACGCCAATTTTGATTTTTCTAACCCATATAAATAATTGTAACTCAAAACGTTAACCGAAAGGATTTCAATATAGGTATTAGGTAGGTCCTTAACTAGAGTTAAAGACCGAAATCGTTTTAAAATATTTTTCTCCGATTTCTACGTCTAATTTATTTTTCTAGGTAGGTGCCTAGAATAATCTGTTTATTTGCACTATGAAGTGAAAAGGTAGAAATAAGAATACCAAAGTCATGCAGTAAATAATTTTATTTTAAAAACTTCTTATATCACCGTAACTTTTTCTCATTGATTTATTTGAAATTAGTATCTCTGCTTAAACGGCTATTTTCCATCATTATTGTCTTCCAGGATAACACCTGATTCGGATAAGTTCACTTCCATTACAAAAACATTTGAATTTGTCACTTAAAATGTTGGAACGTAGGGAAAAGAAATCCGGAATTATCGTACGTTATGGAAGACGATATAATCCTAAATCAGCTTCACTAATCTTACTATCATATTATTATAACAAATATTATTACAAAATAAAACTAATCTATTGGTTAAAAACAGTGAACATTGTTACCGACAATACAACAATAATGAGAGGTGATTGATATCACCACATTGTGGCAATCAATTTTAGACAATCTCATAGCTGAAGCACAACTCTAATGCAGTCTGAGAAGTCGCTGTTGAGATCGACGAAATCCAAACAAAGAATTTTATTCTATTGTACGTTAAAGGACATCCATTTTGATCCAAATCTACTTGTCTGCCTAAACATTTCTTATTATGATCTGTAGGACTTACCCATGTAAACATGGTTTAATTTGAGTTCTGAAATCTGTATTTTTCCTACCAAATGCTTGCGTGCCGTGAGGTAATAAATTAGTCTGGTATGCAATGTAAGGAACTTATTATGAATGCAGATTAGACGAAGGTCAGATTCATGGCTAAGTATTAACTTTCCATGCACCAACATCCTATTAATATGTACCTATTATAAATGCGATAGTATGTTTGTTTGTTCGTTTGTCTATCAATTCCGCGGCAACGGAGCAACGCGCGGATCGATATGATTTTTCGCATGGGTACAATTGAGAAGAGTATATTTAGAGTGTAACAACTTTCATCTCGGATAAAACAGAGGTTCCCGAGGGATTTTTAAAAACTTAAATCCATACGGATGACATCAAGGGCAGAAGTTAGTAAGATTGTAATTATTATCATGTAAATCTCGATTAAAAACTTGTTTCAATGATAAAGCGCATTGTAATTACCTGCTGCTATAAAGTACTTCTTATCTCCCTTAAACTTTAAGATGAAACATCTTAGATTACATAATCAACTACTTAACCTCCAAGTATGATTTTCGTCAACTTTGATTTTTATGTTCGCTATATTTAACGCAATAGATTCTGAAATTATAACTTCGATACGAATTATTATTAATAAAGAACACTTTATTCCATAAATTACAAACCTACACCTCGTAAAGTTTAACAGTTTCTATAATTTTTTATCGAATTTTGAATCTATGCTGCACTACTACATTTACACTTGTAAAGCTTGTGAAAATAATAGGTACCTAGTTGATGTGCAAGATTTGTTGTATTTTTTACTATATCATGCAAAAATATGTACAATATTTAAGTTTTATGTCATCGATCATTAACAATTAAATTTTAATTTGAACCGGAACGGTTTTGTGAAAGTTTAGCGAGGAAACATCAGCATTTTCAAAAATAAACTGAAAATTAATGTTATGACTCGAATAAATAGTTTCGGATGCATTTCTAATGATTTTTATTGATTAACTTGACAATAAGGATTACCTACAAGTGTAAATGTAATGTAATACATAGATTAATTTAACCTTCACTCTAATTCTCGTAAAATTATCAATAATACCTTATCTTAATACAACGAGGTGTTCTCAATAGGATCTCGATTTGCTACATTTCTTCTAATAGTTAACTCGACATTATAGAATTCAATAATTTCCTTGGGAAACAAACTTTTATATCACTTTAATACATTTCTAAGATATGAATAGTTTTAATTTTATTTACAACATATTAATATCGATTTAGGATATTTTATATTACTTTCGTTTATTAATTGATTGTTTTCACCATATTTTATTGGAATGTACTCTAATAAATTAACATTTAGTGGCGAGTTAGTTGCCGATAGCTGTACCTTCGTCAATAGACTATAAATTGTTTCAATGTAAAATAATTTTTGTAAAATCGTAACTGCTGACTAAATAATATCTTAATAATTTTGCTATATTGAACAATAATATTATGAACATTTTCGTTTATAAAATGGCAGTTAATATCACGTATACGAATTAAGGTTAACAATAGAACACAGGCAACGTCCAATTATCTTAACACAATGTGAACAAAATTATTGCCACAACGATATTTTTGTAAAGCCTATTATTATTTTATATTATTTTGTAATTATTATTATTAATGAACTTTTCTTAAGAAACTCTACGTTTAACTATTTACAGCATTTTTTTAAAATCACAATCGAGTAATCAAACAAATGAAACATTGTGCCACAGTCGATCGGTCTAACATTCATTGTGCGTTATTGCATGAACTGCTTCAAATTACTTCCCATTCTCTTCTCCCCTCCAAATAAACTTTGTTTGTATACAATATAATAGCCTGCAACGTTGCAAATAAGGACAGTGATCATTAATAGCAAACCGTATCTCGCATATAACAAATTTTTTATATAAGATCATTTGGCATCCGTTGACAAAATCAAATTGGGTATTCTACCTCATTAACAAACCATTTTGTTAAAATCTAATTCACAAATATTAATACAATGTTGCACATAAAATGCAAACTGATAAATATTATATTATTAGTGGTCGCTAAAATGTCGTACTTTTAATACACTTACATACCCTTGGCTGAGGTTCTACTTTTTGTATTCAATAAATTAATTGAAGACGAACCCATCTATCTATATCCCTTAATTTTGCTGGCATATTTATTATACAAGAATAAAAATAATAAGATGGCATTGAAACCACAGCGACCGATCAACAGCAATTGGTCCAAAATGTACAATGTAATTGAAATCCAACATATTAATCTAATCCCTTGGAGCAAATACATTTAAAATTCCCATCGTCTACTTCATCGTCTACTTAGAACTGTTAATGCTGGCCTTAGGTTATTTCAGCAAGTTTCTTTATTTTATATCAGAACGGAAAATAAATCAATAAAAGGAAGGAGGTATACAATCAACGAAAGTCCACAAAAAGTTGTTCGACAATAAATTAGATACGTTACTAATAATATGGGCAAGGTAAATGACTGACTGAATGTGAAAAAGATGAATGAACAACACGAAAAGAGAATTTATGTTCGCTGAATAGATGTTGTGAGTGAAGTTAAGTCTAAGGTTAGCAAAGCATAAGTAGAATTTCTAGAACTGTTTTTCTTTTCTTTACGCAGTATTACCGGAACGCTACATCGCTTGATGGCACGTCTTTATCTGTGACAGTTAGCTACGCCCGAAGCGTTTTGACCAGACCAGAAATATTTTAGAGGTTATGTGCACGTTTAATTTTATGATTGCACGCGAGATTCAGACCTTCCGTTTATTTATAAGATCACCACACCATGGAAGTCGTCAGAATATTGTCAATCAAATAGATCTTCGATAAAGTAATTTTGCTGTAATAACCTAAGCCAGCCATCAAACTCTTTCATAAATCCGCATAACACCGAACTCTCCGAACGGTCCTTTCGTCAAGCATGGACCTCTTTGTCCGCTTCAAACACCTAGAAATCTAGCGACTCATGATACAGTATAGTGCAGACCCTGTGCAGAAAGTCAAACGGTGGTAACCCTGTCGACTTCCACGTATCGCACAGAGTCTTCGCTTGGTCAGCAAATCACTTCTTTCTCGTCGAAAATGGCCGTGTCTGATGATAGGCTCTTGAGCCGCTGCTGCAGAGCTGAGCGGCGTCTGCGGCAGGAGCGCGCTACTGCTATCTGTAATGCGAAAAACATTCAAAATGAATATTTGAAGTTTTCCTGAAACTCTTCTCTGAATAGTTAAAATAAAGTCCTATCTGTTTGTGCTCTCATGTTTCATGTATCGAAAAGCAATTCGAACCTGTGTTTGAACTGCTTTTCGACACGCAGTAGTCAATCACATAGTTGCAAAGCTGAGCTTATTTTAACTTGCAATCTGAACCATCACGATGTACAGCGACTGTAGTAATTAATACTTACCACAGCAAAAGCGGCGAGTACAGTAAGTGCGAGCAACGCCGCTGCGTAGTGCGCAGGCACTCGCAACAGTGCTGAGCACTGTGACAGGCGCTCGTCCTCGCCCTGCGGACACTGCGCGATGCCATCACACCACAGCGCGGGCTCGATACATGCCTCCAGCGACTCGCAGCGATAGGGACACTCGCCCGATAGTGCGAATACACCCCCTCGATCGCTAGCATGTCTGTAACATACAGTGATGCACTTGATAACAACAGTCACAAACTTATCTTTGAAAGTAGGGGTAAAAGACACAGACAGTTCGAACAAATAAGATAGTAAAACGTTCTGACAACGATCAGATCCAGGTGATTACAACCGTACTAAAACTGCTGTTGGTGTAATATTTACCCATTTTATCTTGACATTATAATCATTATAATCTCAACCCTAGGGATGGGTCCACTAACACTGGTACATTAAGGGTTTAATCCATCGTCCACCACTCTAACCAAGTATGGATTGGCAGACTACGCACACCTTTGAGACCCATGGTCAACTCACAGACATATAGATTTCCTCATGATGTTATCCTTCAACTTTTAAACAAGTGATATTAAATTGCTAAAACGCACATAATCCAGAAAAAATTGAGGTGCCTGAAGCCTAAGCCTAAGCTAAGGAAGGTGAAGACTTACTAGGCTATCACTGATGATACCATATCTTAAGACGCTCATGTATAGAATAGAATAGTTTTTTATTCAAATAAATTTTTACAACGTGTTTTTGAATCGTCAATTGAATCTACCAAATCGTATCGAAAAATTAGATCAAAATGGAAATACCTTCTAGAAAGTTCCAGCCACGTGATATAGTAAGATCCATGGTCTACTGCTAATAGCTCAATAGAGAGTGATCTCGGCCAATCAAGATCAAAGCGGTCAGGAGAAGGCGGTGGCGCCAGCACGTGTCGAGCGAGTAAGTCTATATCTTTGGACCATCCTTCTGAAAATACTTCCACGACATCGTCTTCCTGTAAATTAAATTTTAATACTGTTTCAATGATAATAAAATCTCAATGGCCTGCTGTGCGAACCTCTAAAAACGATTGCCACAGTGTGACGGTTGCAATCGCCTCTGATTGGTCGACACTTACTGGCTATTGGCTAAAAGACATTGTTGCAGAAACAAAGCCAATCATAACAATAATTGAGACTGTAGCGATGATTGATGCATTGCATATTGGTTATTGTAAACTATTTGTGCCAAATCGCGCCCAATTTTCAATTCTAAGTAAAATTGTTAAAATATTTTTAAGCTTTAATCATCTCTCATTACGAAATATGTACCTACTTAAAATAATCGTAATGGCAGATATAGTATGTACTTGACCCAACGATATTAGACAACTTGCAGGAAACTGTTGGATACCGGTGATGGTTTGATATCGCAACCGTTGGTGGAAGTTCATGTAGGAGGCTTTTGCCCAACAATGAAATTCTATCGGCTGATAAAGCAGAAGAAGAAGAATGTATACGGCATAAAAATTATAACATAACAGAGGTCCTGTGAAGTTGAATTTCTTATAAAATACCTTTTTAAAGAATTTTCAACGTGTCTACCGCCACCCATTTGGTTCCAGTAAAGTATAAACTACAGCTTTCAGGAATACCCGTGGGAAATTTCTATTTTATTGACAGTGAGTATTCATTTATCTACATAAGCATTAATAGACCATTATAATACCTGCTCTTCTGGAGGTTTAGGGCATATGAATAACGGCGACAGTCCCCCTGCGTATACTGCAATACGGTTTGGTGTTCTGCATAAGTGTCCTAGATCGGGTGCTACTGTAATATTATTCTGTAGAGTGAAGTTATCTAGTTCTGGTTCTCTCAGTAAGCTTCCCTGGATTTGCATGTAGAGATATCGTCCGGGCGCGGGATCTATTAGCCATGGGCGATGGTCACAGCGCTCCTAAAATAAGAGACAGAAAATTAGTAGTTGTAGTTTTACTTATAGTAGTAGTAGTAGGCTTTATTACACCAATAATAAAGAAAAACAAAGCTTTACATAAGGAGAAAATGGAACAGAAGACAATAGAAACGGGTGCAAGGGTTATTATGGAAGTGATATGTTACTGGCAACCCTCGCTTAAGGAGCTATCAATACATCGTTATAGTTATGATATAACTCTTATCAGGGTCTTATTTATTGTAACGGTATCGCATTACTATTATCATCTCAAAAAATTCCTATTAAGAGAAATGAGAGAGAAATATTAAGTTTAATAACCACAACTGCAATTTTATGTATAAATAAAATATAAGAAAAAGAGTTTTATTTATCAAGTACTTACAGATTCAGATAAAGGAGCATGTGCTGACAGTCTCAGTTCACCGCTAGCACCATACACTCTGTGTGTGCTTTCACAAACGATTTCTAGACGAACAAATTCAACTGAGGCTTCGAATCCAAAAGAACGAAAATCATCAACAGCCGACATGTTCACTACATCGAACTTGAGCTCTGCGACCATTGATGTAGATGTGAATTCGTAATCGCTGACATCACTGAAAGTAGATTAATCCTATTAATCCTATCCTATTAATCCTATCCTATTAATCTTATCCTATTATAATATTATAAATGCGAAAGTTTGTATGTTTGTTACTCAATCACGTCGCAACGACTGAACAGATTTGGCTGAAATTTGGCACAGAGATAGATTATAATCTGGATTAGCACATAGGCATTAAGCACTTTTTATCCCGGGAAATAAGAAAGTTCTCGCGGTCATCTAGTTCAATGTAAGGGTGCCTCCAAAATATAAGTGATCTAATGTTGAAATACTATGTACAATGTACATAATATAAGGTAGAAGTTAGGCCTTTAACCAAGACTGAATTTTAGCCAAGGCTTCTTGACAATGTTGGGATTTTGTAGAAAAATGAACAAATTAAGGATCAATATAATTCCGCAATTATAATGTTTTTTCTACAGAATGTGGCTGACCTGCATAGACAGTCCCTTGGTACGCCAGGCCCGCTATCTCTCCAGGGTCTCTCGAATATTCTCACGGCAGCGGTAGGGTTGCCTCCACAACGAAACCAAGGCGAGTGTGCTGAATGGACGGATCTACAGAGGCGACCTCCATTACGTACTCCCCAAACGCGAAGCCGGACCACTTCGCCTGGGTTTGCTTCGAAACGATATGTACAACTGGAAACAAGACCATTGGATTACATATAGAATTAATTATTGAGGAAGATCGCCATGCGATGGACCGACCTAATTGTCTGCTGTGGCGAATGTTCGGGAGGCGAATCACATTTGCCGCTAATAAGATCACCATGCTCATGCATGCTTTGCTTCGTGATGACCATGCCCATTCTACCAAGAGTATTAAGAGGAAGAAGAATTATTAGATATTACCGACAGCTCTCTATGCAGAGCATGCATGGAGGAGAAGGAGGTTGAGAACCTCCTCCTTTTTTTTCTAGGCAAAAAAAACTTTTTTAAAAGCTATTTCGCAGCCATGCTTAAAAATACAGCTCGTAGTTAAGCAATCTGCTATGCTTACAAAATTAAAGCTATGCTTTTAAAAAAATGTCTTTAGTCACTATTTAAACTGTTATAGAATATAAAACTTTCACTGTCTTTGCCTGGAATATTTATGCTATGAAACTTTATCACATTTTTTTAATGTTACGATTACTGACTGTTGCAGTACTTTACTGCTAATTTACATACTTTGCCCTACCTAATATTCCTTGCACCCCCTCTGCCGTATAAGAAGACATCTCTCGGAGAAGAGAAAGTGACTGGTGGATCCGGAGGAGCTTCAGGAAAGGACCTGGAGACAAATCGCCTCGAGCATGGTCCGCGACCCCATGGCTCCCCATCTTGGTGTAGATCAACAAACTCGTATAGGGCTTTGAAGAAAACTGGTCTGAAAAATTATAAACATTTTTTTTACAAAGACCAATAAACAGTATCGGACACTAAGCCATGTTTTAAATTGTAATTGTTCAGCTGAACCGACTTTAATAATTTTTGTAACCTTTGCCTCGCACTCGCGCGGTAAATATTCGTGCATAGTATGAATTCATCTTTTCACTCTAATGTCAGAACATAATTATCAAAACTTTGCATATTCAAATTTTGTTGAATGTGAGTTACCGGCTTAAGAATATGACGGCTTCAAATCCCGTCAGTTCTGAGATGTATTTTCACAGAATATTAAGTAGTGGTACCTACAGGGGTTTTCTCACAATTCGGATAAAATGCTGAATTAACATTAAAAGATAAAAAAATGTAAAAAAAAACCAAAAGTTGCTTTCAAAAAACACGGCATCCGTAGATTGCCATAGCGACGTGATCGCACAATATCTTACTAATATTATAAATGCGAAAGTTTGTAAGCGTGGATGGATGGATGGATGGATGTTTGTTACTCTTTCACACAAAAACTACTCGACGAGTTTGGCTGAAATTTGGAATGCTACATTTTATCCCGGAAAATTAAAAGGTTTCCGCGGGAATCAAAAAACCTTAGTTCACGCAGACGAAATCGCGGGCATCATCTAGTTATGTAATACGTATACAAAGTTATTTTTGCTGAAACGTCATGTAGTTTGTGTTTTGATAGCAATAAGATACTTGGACTAAATGAGAGTTGGACCAAACGCGCCTGAACGAAAAAAAGATGTACCTAATCATGTATCATTATAATATATCGTCGCCCGATCCGTTAATTATAAAAATATAGCTTACTTCAGAGCAGTTCCTTGAGTCAACTTCAGTTCCAAAGTCAACGAGTCTCCTTTGGAAAGAAAGCTTTCAGTTCTGGCGCATGCCCTAGATTTTCTCAGGAGCGCGTGTTCGCAGGTCCTCGGTGCACGTTCGCGGCAAAATCTTGCTACGAGGGTCGCATTTGTAGGCGGCCGACCCACTATTACTGTCTGGGGAGAGGTCGCTCTTGACATTTGTACTGATCTCTCTTTATCACTGTAAAACAATAGAACACGTCACAACTCACAGGCCTTTACAATATATTGAACGTAATTAAATAAAAATAAATAAAATAAAAATAATTTATTCCGATGCGTATGATTATAGTGTAAGTGTAATAAATAATAAAAAACTTAAACATATTTGTTAGTACGACGTTGCCGATTTGTCTGTCATGAACCATACAACAATGGGTGAAGTATTAACATACCTAGATAGTATTACTCACCACGGTAATGGGTTCAAATATCTACTACTATTGACAGTCGAACCTGTTCAAATTTTCTGGCAGTAAAAAAATTTCTTAGAAAGTAATCGGCAAAAGGCTCAGTCGAAGATTTTTCTTGTGATAAATTTTTAAAAACTTATAAAAGCTATGAGGTAAGTATGGAAAATCAGGTGACGATCATGTTGTAAAATAAAATACCTACTTTGGTCAATCAGACTTGAACGTTATCGTTTCATATACGAAGTATTATTATCCAAATGATATATTATTATCAATATTATCATACGAGTAATAAGAGAGATAAAATGAAAACTTACCAAAAAATATCACTGCAACCTGGTGATATCCTCATGGGGCCGTCCCATATATTCAAATGACTGCCACAGTACTCATCTTCCGGAAAATTGGGATTAATAGCGTTGGTCACATAAAATTTTAATACGGAGAACCAAACTCTAAAGCGTGGCGCCGAGAACTGTCTTCTGTAGATAATGTTTCTACCCGAAGGTCCGGATGTGTCGATTCCTTGCATGTGATATAGGCACGTTGTGTTTGGGGGTAAGGAATGTTGGGGATGTTCCAATATTCCCCTTCCTGTTCCTCTGATCCAAAATTCGCACGCCCTTTTGTTTTTTGCGTACGTTGGTGACTGTTGGTCTACGAAGCGTACCTGAAAATAAAAAGAAATTAGCAGTCAAGCAACTATAATCTGATTTTATTCTGTCATCCAGTGAGAGAATGGCAAACTCAAAAGTATCTTATAATCACTAAGTGCGCAAACGTTTGTCTTACAAACAAAGTACTTCGAGCTTCATTCCAGAGATTTTGTAAATTACATAATAGGATTTCACCTTTTTCGAAAGGTAAGTGCTGCGGGTGCGGTTAAGGTAAGTTTTGTAATTTTTGTTAGCAACCAAAAGAATTAAGTAGTGAAACTTATAAGTTTTAGCCATTTTCATATTAAAATAAAGTTCCAATATACGTAGTCATAAAGCTTTAAACTTTACACACAATAATAATTAGTGTTTGGCAAAGCTCCAACCAAAGTTCACGTCACATTATAATTTATTATATTGGTCGCTAATAACAAAGTGCTTTTAACAACTGAACTTATGTAGTGAAGTATTTACAACAAAGGGGTTGAAAACATTAAGTATACTATATTATGAACGATATGCAAGGAGATATGTAGGTTTTTTTCATCTTTAGTAGCACAACGGATAAGGCAGGGACTAAAAATCTGAAGTTCAACGGTTCAAACCTCATCCGGTGCACTATTGTCGTACTCAATCCTAACACAAGCTTACGTGGAGGGGAAAGGAAATATTAATTACTGGCTATTGCCCGCAACTTCGTCCGCTTGGAGTATAGTTTTAAAAATTCCTCAGGAAACCTCTTTGCTTGTCTGGGATACAATCTAACTTTCCAATTCCTCAACACCATGAAAACAACAACGCCCGCGCCACGAGATTGCAGGAGAAATCAACAAAGCAACAAATTAACATGCTTTCGCACTTATGGTGTTAGTTGTTAAAGATGTTAAGCTTGGTTAACAAATTTTTCATTAGTAAGTTAATAACTTTACGTAATTAAGTACTACTAGAAGTTCTGAGTCTACATCTTCATTAAAGGTAAGTGCCAAATATACGGTACGTTACTTGGCCACATAACGACGAACAATGAATACAGTGAGTAGAAATAAAATCTTTCGATGGAGAACTCAATTGTAATTGGCTTAACGACATTAGATCGCATGGCACGTACAAGACTCGATCTAGCAGTAGCACTAATGGTAATAAATTGCCTCTACCCGTATTGCTGATTTCTTCACAATCAAATAGAAAATTGCGTTGCTTGTTAAAATAATCAGGTCACAATTGTATTCTGGATAAACTCATACTATTCTCTTTGTCTGGAAAATTGCCATCAAATATAAGCCGCGGTTGTTTGAGATACAAATTTTTGTACCACTAATACTTCAAAAGGTAAATTGCAAGTTTTGCTATAGGTACTCTTGTTGAAAACAAAAAGAATATATATATATATTTTTTTTTAAAAGTATATTAGTGAAGCTGAACTTGACTTACATTCTCCTCTCCCCTCCAATTAAGCGAAAAGCTTGTGCTAAGAGTGGGTACGACAATAGTGCAATGGGAGGGATTCGAATCTGCGACCTTTCGGTTTTCAGTCAGCACCTTTGGGCTATTGAGGCTTCTAGCTTCTGAATTTCTTTTGTTGACACCTACTTGATTACTTCCCTTCTAATAAGAATGCGAAAGGGCGTTTGGATGTTGATTTTTCTAATGATGTAGCACCGGAATAACGGATCGACGTGATTTTTTGAATGGGTGTGGCATAAAAAAGTTAGTTTGTCATAATTTTTATCTTATCTCGGTTTCTCTGCTCTAATATATTGAAGGGAACACCAGAAGCCTTAAAAGCTATCTATTATCATTATTGCTAGCTCGAGTTTGCTACGTGGAGATGAAGGTGATTTAACGTCGTTAAGCCAACACCGATTGAAGTCTATCCCAGGGGCTTTATTGTCGTAACTCAAGGTGATTTTATTTTTTTGATATTTTCAGGAGAATTTTTACTTTATCTGAAGACGTCCAAATATTAACTTGACGATTGAATGTGATATTCCTACTGCATCAAAATATACTATAATTTTCAAATAAATGATACTAAAGCTTACCTCAACTTCCAATTGAAATCCATGCAACGATTGCGTCGTAGCTGGTTGTAAAAATGTACCAAAGGGTGAGGTAGTAAATTCTACGAGCAATTCAGGCCCACTAGATATCGCCTCTGGCACTGATACACCCCCACCGCAAAACCTTAGAATCACAGGATCTCTTGTCGTATAACCATCATAAACAGTAACATAGTCCTGAACTTCATCACATTGCTGCCAAAATTTTAGTTCCCTCCCGCTGTTTTCCCTATCGTTTTGTGACGGAGCGTACAACGCTTTCTGACTCCTTATAGAAATCAGTTGGCCATTTGGTTGCTTGACCACAATCAACGCGTGTTTTCCTTGAGGCACCTCATGTTGCCGAACGGCATAATAACAAGTCAGGTTCCGAGGATAAACGCCTGGGAAGTTCGGGGACTGCAATCTACAGTTTTTACGATCGCAGTCACTGAAGATCCGTGAGCAATAAGTTCCCGAGATCAAATCCCCAAGGTAATACTCGTGGGTTTTTGTCATCCTTCCAGCGTTCGTATCTTCTGAACGTGATATGTTTATGGCGTATAACATCGGCCTGAGTTTGAAAAAGGGCCGCTCTGAAAGGAAAATGAGTATAAGAAATATTAATGTTCGAAGTTACAGTAGAAGTAAAGTACCTTACGATATCCTTTAGCGATAATCCTTGAACATATTTTATATGGTTGTACTTTACGACATTTCTTGGAAATTCGAATTGTCTTAACATGATACGAGTAACAACATGATTTCTACGTTTTTAAAGTATACTTAACAGGTACCAAAATTAAGTTATTTTTTCGAAAATTAAAGCAGATAATTTAGATGTTCTCATTTTATTTTACCTGCAGGTGGGGTACCTCCGTAGCGTACAGTAGCAAAATCTCGTCTCAAAACTTTATAAGCCATTCGGAAATCGAAGTTATAATTATTCTGTTCTTTCGATAGGTGCAACAGGCGGATGATGAGGGTGATGGATTTTGTTTCGCTGTAGTATATAGAAGGGCCCCATGAGGTGCCACACCAGGAACCTCCAACTTGAGGGCGACTGGCTTCTTGTATCTGCATGTAGCCATCCGGACAGCCGTCATTCGTGAAGGACGTGAAACGACCCAGGGTGAAACTGTCGAACAATATCTGTAGACAAGAATACAAAATTCTTTTAATTTTAAATGCTTTTAATTTTATTTCCTTTAAAAATACATTCCGCAAAACAAATACATCGAAAGAACTTATAGAAAATCTGGAATATTTTTATGTGCCCCGGTAATTTTTTCTTCCTTATCAATCGATAGACGTCCACAACTAGACAAAGGTCTCTTGTATGGACTTCTACATTACTGTTTACGTTTCCAACGGCTCGTAAACAGTCCACCTAGTGAGTGTCGGGCTGTCGGCCAACAGTGCGTTTTAATGTTTGCGAGGTTGCGACTCCAGCACCTTGACAAACAAAATACTAGGTATTTTACCTAGTATTTTCTTTTCAGTAAATGTTATAGTGACTACAATTTTTAGCACCTTGACAAATAAAATACTAAGTATTTTACCTAGTAATTTCAGTAAATGTTATAGTGACTACAATTTTTTATTAAACTCCGCAACAAACAGCAGTCTTCTGACCTAAAACTTCTAGAGTCGCGTAATGAAAAAATAGCGGAACAAAATTTGTATTCAGTGTCTCGTGCCAGCGGCGCTCGGTTTATGTCCGGTGTCACAGCTGAAAAATAAACACTGGAAAAAACTAATTCAATAACGTTTTGACAACCTCCCTGGTGCAGTGTGACTGCTGTGGTTTATATCTGGGAGGTCTCGGGTTCGATCCCGGCGGGGGCAATTTGGGAATTTATATTCTCTGAATTGTTTCTGGTCCGGTCTGGGGGGAGGCTTTGGCCGTGGCTAGTTGCCACCCTACTGTCCAAGACGTGCTGCCAAGTAAAGCGTTCCGCAAAGATGCATGCCTGGGATCGGACCCTGAACCCTCGAAAAGGAAGCTGAAGTCTTTTAACTTCTAAGTTACCACTGCTTGTATGCTCTACTAGCTGTCCCCTCGCGACTTCGTCCGCGTGGAATTAGGTTCTTTGAAAATCCCGTGCGGACTCCTGATTTTGTCCGAATAAAAGTAACCTATAACACACTGTCTGCAACCATACCCATCAAAGAATCACGTAGATCCGTTGCTCGATATTAACTTGAAAAATTATGGATTTTCATACAAACATTCAACCCCCATTCAACCCCTTTGGGAGTAGAATTTTTGAAAACCGTGAAACACGTCCTTTTTTATTTTTAACTGAAAGCCCAAATACCGAATTTCATGGGTATAACTTGAAAAATGACGGACTTTCATACAAACTTTAACCCCCCCCATTTAACTCCCTTTGGGGGAGAATTTTCGAAAAATGTAAAATACGTAATTCTTTATTTTTGATCAAGAGCCAAAATATCAAGTTTCATAAACATAACTTGAAAAATAACTTGAAGAACGAAGGACTATCATACAAACATTCAACCCCTATTTAACCCCTTAGGGGGTAGAATTTTTTAAAAGTGTGAAACACTTACTTTTTTGTTTTCAATTTAAAGCCTAAATACCGAATTTTATGAGTATAGCTTGAAAAATGACGGAGTTTCATACAAACTTTAACCCCCCTTTTTACCCCCTTGGGGGGAGAATTTAAAAAAAATGTAAAATACGTAATTCTTTATTTTTAATCAAGAGCCAAAATATCAAGTTTCATAAACATAACTTGAAAAATAACTTGAAGAACGAAGGACTATTATACAAACATTCAACCCCTATTTAACCCCTTAGGGGGTAGAATTTTTAAAAACTGTGAAACACGTACTTTTTTGTTTTCAATTTAAAGCCTAAATACCGAATTTCATGAGTATAACTCGAAAAATGACGGAGTTTCATACAAACTTTAACCCCCCTTTTTACCCCCTTGGGGGGCGAATTTCGAAAAATCCTTTCTTAGTGCTCGCCTACGTCATAAAAGGAACCTACTGTCAAAATTTCAAGTTTCTAACTTCAGTGGTTTAGGCTGTGCGTTGATCGTCAGTCAGTCAGTCAGTCAGTCAGTCAGTCAGGACAAGCCTTTTTATATAATTATAGATTATTGCCTGTACTATTTATACTTAATTGTCTTTACAAAAGTGAGTATCTTTTAGGTGTGGCAAGCAAAAGGGCAAAATAAAACGATACGTTAATCCAAAATAAAGAAAACTTCAAAACAAAAAAAAAAGTTTAGAAATTTAAACCCGGCTAACGTAACATTATTGTAACATATTTTGTTTTCCGACCACGGAAAATCAGGTGTAACTAACATCCGTTTCATTGATTTTGTAAGCATAAAATATAGCCTATATCACCCCGACTAGAAGGTTGCAGGTTTATTTGAAAATCTTAAATCAAACTCTAGGATATTCCAGACTGCAAAGGCTACATTATACGGTGATCAGGTATTCATAGCTGCAGTCCACGCTTTCACAGTATATTTTAGACTTTATGCTGAGCTTATTATTGCAAACATTGGGTGTGGTGGATGGCGGTGGCGGTATAATTCAAAGACGTAAAAATACGGGTTATCTATCTATATTCTTCTATCTGTGAAAACCTTTTATTAGCTATTAGTCACCTAATTTAAAGTTTATTTAGAATTTTAAGCCATTGCTTTTTCAAAATAAATAAAATAAAATAAAAAATAAAATGATCGGGTTTTCCTGTGATTTTGAAATTATTTATCGGTTACTAACTTTTGCTCGCGGCTTCGCTCATCTTAAGTTCAATTTTTTTACACCCTTAAAGGTTGAATTTTTTACTCGGCAATGGTGAAATTGACACTTATGCTGAGATCTATAGTGCGTGCTCTGACTTAGCTCGGACTTAAGATAGTGTTCAAACAAGACACAAATATGCTCTGACATAAATCTGTCATCGAACTCTGTCTTGAGTCTGAGCAGAGTGAGAGTGACTATAGATCTCAGCGCTAGATACTTAGATTTTTCAGATTCCTCGTACTATCCAGTTGTAGAGCTTACATTAAATTTAGCTCTTTACACTTCTCAGACCAAAAAAATCATATAGTCATCTTCTCACATTTCGCAGCCCTTTGACTTGAAATGGAAACGCCACATCTCATTCGTACACATTTAAATTTTATCAAAGACTCCGAGTAACATCTACGTTGAAATTGTATTTTCCAAGCGAACGAAGCGAATGTGACGGAACACGTCTCACACAATTTTAGTCCCTTTAACGCGTTCTTTATTCGGTTCAGTTATATTTCAGGTATTGTATACCTACTCCTTTGTAGCTGCTTTTAATTCTGCACAACGGTTTCAAAGGAAACTGCAGTTAAGTATGTTTTTTCTGTCTAGTTGATCCGTTTAGTTGATAAGTAAGTAAGTCTGATTTTCAGACTTACTTATCAACTAAACGGAAACGAAATAATTAACAGATAATGTGAAATTTGATGACGTTGGTACACATAGTGGGAGGTCTGCCATCACTGCGCTTCCCAGTGCGGGGTCACCACTCCATGCGCCTTGGTACTCCATCGACCATCAGCTCTTCGAACTATGTGCCCCGCCCATTTCCACTTCAGTTTCGCGACTCGCTGAGCCATGTCGGTGGCTTTGGTTCTTCTACGGATCTCCTCATTTCTGATTTGATCTCGCAGGGATCGCTCGCTCCTCGCTGCTGAGTGATCCTGCGCTTTTTTATGAGGCTCAGTAGCCTCATGAGCTCATAAGTCATCACTGGCAATACTGTTCGAGGACTTTAGTCTTCGAACAGTCGATGACACCAGTCGTAAGGTGCCGCGTTAATAGACGTTTTACAAGATAAACGTTTGGTAAATAGACGTTTTAAAAGCTAAAATCAAAAAAATTGTAATTTTAGAAATTCGAACATTTTAACATAAAAAGTGTCCAATAAATATACAGTCTATCGGATAGTTTAGATTTAATTAAAAGGTACTTTCGTCTACATTTTGGCTGATAATCCAGTTTCGGAGAAATCAACACAAGCACTATCTCTAACGAAAGGACGTTCATTTTGTTAAAGGTCCCAAATTGTCCCCGGGCAGCTTGTTATATTTCAATCAACGGGCTCGATCGAATAACGACGTTCATAACATCCCTCGTTAAATCAAGTTTGGAAATGTTTCTCTAGTTTCTCGAAGGAAGAAAATACCGTACTGTTTTATTAATTTTAGTTCTCTGTTGTTAGTTTTAATTTTGCTTCTTGTACCCAAATGTTCATTAGTCTACCCAAATATCTATGAAGTACCTACAATGTACTGTTTGTAAACTGTCAACGTTTTTGATGATGGAGATTAATATTATTTATTGTAAGGTATTGTTACAAAATAATAATGGAACGATTATAAAATATACTTAGTCTATAATAACTAACTTATGATCACATTTTTGTAAAAGAGGGAAACGAATCTTTTTTCAAACTTTTAAAACAAATATTTAGTCCATGCTGAACATGAGTAATCCCCTCTCTTCTCTTCAAATAAGCGTAAATCTTGATCTTGATCTTGTTCAGTTCAGTTTTCGATCCTCATCTCTAACCGTTTGGCTATTGATGCGTTTAACTTTTTTTTATGATCAAGAGTCACTCGTGTCATGCGTCGTCTGAACCATTTATTTATATCTCGTTATATATTGATCGCCACAAACTTTAAAGGCACAATAGGTATAAAAAGATATCTAAAAGCAATTTCATTTCAATATTATATTATTATTAAAACAAAATTAACAAGTTTGCTGACAACGAAAACATTTTAACGAAGTATTTTTGCGAGGTGAAGAGCAAAGATAGGTTCAGTATAAAGTAAATCTAGGACTCAAACGCTTTTTTTATGAACTGCCTAACGAAAATGGATTATCCGTACCCGAGCATTGTGTTTATTATAAATGACCGCGACTTCGTCCGCGTGGATATAATTTTTAAAATCCCTCGGTAACTCTGATTTTCCGGGATAAAAAGTAGCCTATATCACTACAGTTCCTCAACCCTAACCCTCACACAAAAATCACGTCGGTCCGTAGCACTGTTGCAACGTGATTGAAGGGCAAACCAACAAACCGATAAATCATCAAAAATAAAGGGGGCCCGCATATTAAAAACGTGATTTTTTTGGCAATTTTTACTCGACCTTAACCATCGCTGTTACGGTACTACGGAACCCTTCGTGTGCGAGTCCATCTCGCACTTAGTGGTTTTTTTTAGAGGAAAGTAGGTACAGCTGGTCTTTCGAAAGGATCGCCACAGAACGCGATCTTGTGTCGCCTGTATCCAGCGGCTGCCAGCGATTCGCCTGAGCGGAAGTACATAGTATAAATTAAAATGATAATTATTGCGATGTCAAACATGTTACTTCAATCAAATTCAATATATTATTATGTAGGTACAATATTGGGTAAAAATACAATATATTTTGAAACAGCTGACCAAAACCAATTATGGTAAAGTGCCGAGTTCCTAAATCACTCAAAGTAAGCCGGGATTCCGGAGGTAAGCATTGACTGAAGAACTCTTTACGAACTCAATGAATTTATTAATGCCCATTTTATTCCGTGTAATAATGAAATTTTACTGTATAATTATATATTTCAGATTATAATGGTCCGGTTTGCGCTTACTAAAAATCTCAAATAAATGCGAAAGTTTTGATGTATGGATGTTTGTTACTCAATTACGTCGCAGCGACTGAACCGATTCGGCTGAAATTTGGCACAGAGATAGATAATGTCTGTCTACTTTTTAACCCGGGAAACAAGAGAGTTTCCGCGGGAATAAAAAACCTTAATCCACGCGAATCGCCTAGTTTTGTAATAAATCTCAAGATAATAATTAGACATAGACTTTGAGTATATAAGATGGATGTGATAGATAGATAGATAGCTAGATAAATGCTTTATTGCCACACAAAAATTACAATAGAGAAAACAAATAACAAGTAGAAAATACAGTGTGCTAAGTATAAATAATATTATCACTAAAAGTGATATGACCGCCTTGAATGGTTGGGTCCGAACCTCCTGGACACCCCCCCATATATACGTTCATGGTTGAGATGAATGAAATGAATGAATGTTCTTCACGAGATTTATTGTCTCTATCGATTTAGTTTAAAGTACTTGAAACAAAAGAATTGGCTCTCTAGTCGGCTTAGTTATTCGATTATAGCCGAGAGCGCCGAGTCTCGATCCACTTTAACAACGGGAATTGGCCACAGTTAGTATTGCTTTTAAGGAGCACTTTACTCTACGAATTTTAACAAATGCCATTTTTAGCTTAGTCCTGATGATGTGATCATCCCTCCCTTGTAATGTACCCATATTTCATACAAAAGCTAACAGTCGCGATTTTGCGCCTCATGCTTATTTTCATTGAAAAAGAAAAGGGAAAGAGTTATTTTGCTATAATCCACCAATAGAAAAAATTTGTATGGTCAAACATGCAGTTAAAAGCTACTTTCCCAACCAAGCAAAAAAGCCAAGTTCCCAAGCAAGCAATGCCACCACCACTCTCATGCACCACCACACAAGACTTTTATACTACTCTCGACGCACGTTTCGCCCCGACACCGGAGCAGATTTTTTCTGTAGGCGGATTATAGCAAAATAACTCTAACCTTTTCTTGCTAATCATGAACTTCCGCAAAGTAACGCCTGATTCTATCCAATATTTAGTTACATTAGCAACATTATTATACAAGACTTGAGTGAAGTTAGCGGTAGGTATACAGCCGTGCTTGTCATTACCACACATTTTATGAATATTGTGTACTAATAGTCTACTTTAGCAAATGGATGTAATATAAATACATTATGAGATGATTCAAGGAGGTATTAAGATGATAGCTACATTTCTTCTGGAAAACTAGACTATAGAATCCTATAGTGTAGTTTGCCAGGAAGTAAAATTTGAATGAATTATGTCTTTCTTAACTGTCATTCTAATTTTTTTTTACTTTATAAAAATAAGTCGGGTTTTCCTTCCTGACGCTATAACTCCAGAACGCACGAACCGATTTCCACGGTTTTGCATTCGTTGGAAAGGTCTCGGGCTCCGTGAGGTTTATAGCAAAGAAAATTCAGGAAAAATTCCACGCGGACGAAGTCGCGGGGGCAAAAGCTAGTTGATAATAATTATCAAAATACTAATGAATATCATCTTACGCGTTTGTAGAGAATAGAATACAATTTCTATAGACCTTAGCCCTAGGCGTTATTCCCATTTATGGATACAGCGCCAATATTGACACACAAATAACACAATAATACAAGCCAACGAAATATCACGTTACCTAATCTATTGGTGCGGTCAAAGTCAAAGTAAACACAATCAATGTACGCACGAACGCACCAAATAATACTAAGGATCTGTACACATTTAGCGGCACGAATTAGTCACCGCAGACTTGTGTACACAGTACAGACAATATCGATGGATTTTGGGTTCGCGTTAAATCTTTTATATCCAACTAGCTTTTGCCCCCGCGACTTCGTCCGCGTGGAATTAGATTTTGGGGTGGAATTTTCAAAAACTGTGACACACGTACTTCTTTATTTTTAACTGAAAGCTCTAATACCAACTTTGATGGAAACAGCTTGAAAATGACGGAGTTTCATATAAACTTCCATCCCCTATTTAAACCCCTTAGGGGTGGAATTTCCAATAATCCTTTCTTAGTGTGCGCCTACGTCATAAAAGGAACCAACTGTAAAAATTTCAAGTTTCTCACTTCAGTAGTTTAGGCTGTGCGTTGATATCTCAGTCAGTCAGTCAGTCAGTCAGTCAGTCAGGACTTTGAATTTTATATATATAGATAAAGCATTTTACTCACGACAATGCGGCAGGGCCGATTTAGAGTGAAAACGTGGGGAGAATGCTAGATTGCCTCCTAAACAAGTTGTGTGTACGGTCATTCTAGGTCGGAACCTAGATCGCCTCCTAGATCGGCTGGCAGAAGCAGATATCCATCCGATATCTCCTACACGAATTTTCCTTCACACATCCCCGCACGTGCTGAGCGGCAGACCCATTTGTTCTTACCACACTATATGTATTGCTCCAATTTAACTCCTAAATCGGCCCTGCCGCAGTGTCGTGAGTAGAATGCTTTATACAGGGCGTCCCACGGCTATGCCACATGGAGGGGAAGTACCTTAAATATTGTAGATGGAACATTTTACTGAAAGAAGACTTCATTTTAATTTAAAAAACAATTTAAATTGCATTCATAGATTTTTAAATAATTGCCTGGTTGAACCGGGACTCGAACCCGCTATACGAGAAAAAAAATTAACCTGTATCTTTATCATACCGATCGGAAGGCTTCATCATAAGGATTATTTTTTGTTAAATAACATAGCATGAGAAATAAAAGGAAGACCATGAATTTTAGCCTTTGATGTAAAATTTTGTTCAGAAAAATGAAAAGCTGACATTGGCGTATCGTATCGACATACAACTGACATGAACTATTACTAATGAGTACCCACTTGAGAAGTACGCATCATTTCCCGATCCTTATTATCCTTACTAATCCTTACTTATATCTAAATATATAAAAGGCAAAGGTGACTGACTGATTGACTGACTGACTGATCTATCAACGCACAGCTCTAACCACTGGACCGATCGAGCTGAAATTTGGTATACAGGTAGCTGTTAGGACGTAGACATCCGCTAAGAAAGGATTTTGGAAAATTTCAACCCCAAGAGGGTTAAATAGGGGGTTAAAAAATCGAACCTAACGTGAGCGAAGCCGCGGGTTAAAGCTAGTTACCTATAAATGCGAAAGTGTGTTTGTTTGTTGATTTATTGGTTTGTCCTTCAATTCCGCTGCAATTCGTAGCTCTGGTGCAGCGGGATTGAAGGACATTTTTCTGAACAAAATTTTACATCAAAGGCTAAAATTCATGGTCTTCCTTTTATTTCTCATGCTATATTATTTAACAAAAAATAATCCTTATTATGAAGCCTTCCGATCGGTATGATAAAGATACAGGTTAATTTTTTTTCTCGTATAGCGGGTTCGAGTCCCGGTTCAACCAGGCAATTATTTAAAAATCTATTAATGCAGTTTAAATTGTTTTTTAAATTAAAATGAAGTCTTCTTTCAGTAAAATGTTCCATCTACAATATTTAAGGTACTTCCCCTCCATGTGGCATAGCCGTGGGACACCCTGTATAACCATAGAAATGATTTGATTAATTAATTTAAAAATTGTTTTTAGATTAAAGTTGTTATATCTCAATTCAATATCTTTATTTTTGTTACTTTCTATATTGTTGGATTTTCAATTGGACGCATTTAATTATGCAATTACGTTTCAATCAACAAAACTTTGTCAAATTAAATACATACATAGTGTAAAGGAATAAAGTTAACTTTTCAATTAATAAGTTGTGTAGGTTGACATTTTGGCATATGTGTCCAATTCACAATCGGGTGCTTAAAATGTTTTGTCGCATAAATAGCGCCCGTCCCTACGTCGCGAATGCCAAGCCACATTAAAAAAGGTATACGGATCGCAGTTCAGTTATATCTAGTACCTAGTACATCGATGGTTTCACAACTCTTATGACATACAAATCTGGCGGCACCCTAACAACAGAAAGTAATCGTAAAAATCGTTTACAAAACCGTCTTATCAACTGATAATATAGTCTCATTACTATCGACAAAGTTTCGTACACATTTACTAGACAGTCAGTGCCGAGCGCTATTTATTGTGAACAAGTGAAGTGTATTTGATTTTTGACCAGCTATTCCAATATAAGACGCGAGGGGAGTGGTAGAGGCGTGGTGTGGGCTCATATATTCTTCCTCACGAACCTATAATGAACGCACAATTTTAGCGCTGAAACGGCTGTGTGATTGTCTAAAAATGATTGATAGATTGTGACGATTGCAATCTGTTTTTGATTGGTTGGAACTCTCTCACTTGAGTCACTTGGTTGAAATGCATTGATGCAGCAAGAATGCCATAAATGCAGCCGATCAGAAGTGAAAACAACAATCATTTTGGACAATCCCACAGTAGATCTTTCAAGAAATAAACACTAATTGATTTTATCATTCTTCACGTCTAGATGATGCTCGCAACTACGTCCGCGTTTGGATTCCCGGGGGAACTTTTCATTTTTTTTTTAGATAAAATGTATCCCACTTGTTAATTCAGAATATAAGCTATCGTCATTCCAAATTTCAACCAAATAGATTGAGTCGTTGTGACGTGAAGGAGTAACAAATATCCATCCATCTCCTTACAAACTTTCTACTAGGTATCAGTAGGATAGTAGGAAGTATATGTTTGCAAAGCATTTTTCACTACTGAAAATGCAGCAATATGCAGCTGCATCGGATGCCTCTAAGAATGTCTGATGATGTCAGTGACTTGGTGAGCGTTGACGGGACTTCTGTTCAGTAACCTTAGCTTAGCTCGGGTTTTCAAATCAGACAAAAAACATAAATGATTTTTGTTTCACAAAGTTTACGCTTGGAGCGCTGATTGTAGATAGAAGAACAAGCTTCAGTCTTTAAACAAAGATCATTTTGCTTTGAAATTATAGTGTTTTGATGATGATAGATGTATACATCTAATGGTTTGCTCGATGCTGCTGACGTCAATTGTATTTCCAGTGCTGAAGAATGTTGTAGCTTCCGCGGACCTATGCGATCGATTAAGAATCGAACCGAATATAGGTACATATAATATTATCATAAAGTTAATTAGAATTTTTCATCTCTATATCACTACCTATTGAATCTAACATTCGTATATTATATGAAATGAATGTGCCTATGTTATGGTATAGATAAGAATTACTGTTTTCATAGTTTGGGATTTAGTGATAACACGTTAGTGATAAAATTCGGTGTCGGTATAGCGAACTTGTGGCAAACATGGCGGCCAAATTACTACCAGAGTTCATGGATGTCAGTGGAAAAGTGATATTAGTGACCGGGGGCGCAGTTGGGATTGGTGCTGGATTGGTGAAGGAATTGCTGTCGCAAAATGCAAGGGTACGTGGGTGCTCATTACTTAACTGATCAGCGAATCAGTAGCCTAAGCACGAACATTTTAACTTTCGAATAGTAAAGGTAAAATTAAAAGTGTAAGTTAAAAAAGTTAAAAGTGAAAATGATAGGAGCGCTCCAGTCATTTTCACACTTTTTTTACATCGACGGATAAGTTCAAAAAATACGCTTGAAAAAGAAAATTTTGAAAGGCAAATAACTATTTCTATTTCCATAACTATTTCTAAACTAAATTTTATTAAAAAAAAAGGAAAATATTTTCGGGCTAACCAAGTCACCGTTTTTGGACTCTTTTATCGCTTTTTCAAAAACGATTTAAAACGACTCCCATAGGTAGTTGTATTGGCTTAGTAACCATGTTGAGCCGATCAAGCCCTTTCGCAAGTTAGTATGTGAATAGTTAATAATAAAAAACAATAATATGAAAAACAAACAAAATGTCACATAAGTTACGAGAGTATTTTGAAGACAGCGAGGCGCAGAAAAAAGGAATCGGAAGGTGCAGGGTTCGATTCCTATCAGATTGAATAAGAAAATTTTTCATCGTAAAAAAGGTCCGCCAAACACATTCCAGTGCCTATCGTAAATATGCACGAGGGGTATTGATAAAATTTTCGAACACCTTCCTTCAGCAAACTAATAATATCTAAATTCTCTTGGAGCAGGTGTCGTAAAACTTTATAAATTGAACTTCGACTTTCATATTGCAGCACGTCGCCTTCTTAGACGTGTTGGATCGCGAGGGGGCAGCCCTTGAGGGAGAACTATTGAATAAGTTCGGCGCCCTGAGAGCCAAGTTCATAAAATGCGATATCTCCGACGAGACACAACTTTCGGCTGCATATAAACTCGTTTTGGACAAATACAGACGCTTGGATGCAGTCATAAACAACGCTGCGGTTATTTCGGAAGAGAGCTACAAGAAAATGGTGGATGTCAACTTCGTGAGTACAACTATTTATTTTGATTTAGTACACTTCCAATAATTAAGTTGAACTCGATCTACGTTCGCGGGTTAATTCCGTGAACGAGACGAAGTCTTTGACAACGTTATTTTTTGTCAATAGAAAAGCTGAAACACGCATAAAAAATCATTTCGAAAGTCTATAATGTATATAGTAGATTTAAAAAACTGACTTTATAAACAACGCTCGTGGGCCTCGTAAAGTAATTAAGTCGAACATTAGTGTGATCCTACTCTGATGATATCTGGGATCTGTTTTTGTTACTTTTTCGAAATAACAACGTTAAATAAGTAGCAAAGTTAAACAATAAATAAAATCGATATTCGAATTCAGTAACTTATAAGTAGGTATTGATTCTGAAAAATCTAATTTCAGCGTTCTCCTTAACAAAAAATTAACAAAAAGTAGTGTGATCCTACTTCATGTATTTTTATTACATTTTTGAGATAAAATGTAACGAGGCTAAGAAACAATCGATACAATCGATGTTAAAAATCAGTAACTACTGTACTATTATGAACAATCTATTTTAAGCATTCTCCTTGACAAAAAAAAAAATAACGTTTGACCAACGTTTTACCTGCATTTAACAAATTTTTCCACTACATCTCGGCTTATGGTACCAATGGTAGAGGCTTGGTAGAGGCGAAGTTTGTGAATCAAATCAGTAATTGAACCTATAAAGCATTTAGGCAATATCGAGTTTGGTGGTTCAATAAATTTTGTTAATAAATAACGTTGTAGGTACACGTTGTTTGGAAATTTTCTTATGATACATAAACTTTCGTTAATTTCTTCAGGGGTACTTTATAGGGTGTAGAAAATGTAGTAGAAAATTTATATATTTTAAGATTAAAGTACTTTTTGGATTTTCGAAAGTTTAGAGTTGGGAGTTCAAGACAGGTTCAATCGACAATAATAATACCAGATTTGTTACTCAAGTTGATCTAATAGGTTTTTTTTTCAGACAGCAACAGTTACAAGTACATATAAAGCTCTAGAAGTGATGTCGGCGGACAAAGGCGGTAGCGGAGGCGTGGTATTGAATGTTTCTTCATTGATGGCTCTGAAACCTCAGGAAAATTTACATTTGCCTGTCTACGCAGCAACAAAGACAGCTGTACTGCACTTTAGTAACCATATTGCGGTTAGTTTTCTTTTAAGATGTTTTATTATTTCCCTCTTTTGCTACAACACTTTTTTATCTCAAAAATACCGATTAAAATTTTGATTCTTAAGTAAAGTAGAAGATAGTAAAGTCTTCTATGGTAAACTCACACAAGGCTTTTCAACTAATTTAGTTTTCAAATAGAATATATTATAGAAATAGAATAGAAACGAATTGGCGATTTTTTCTACATTAATAGTTACAAAAACACTTTTTATAGAAAAATGTATAAGTAATAAATGGCGTTATATGTATCGATTGGCGAAGTAATTATTTACCGTTTTATTTATTTTCCGCTATTAATTTACCCTTTAACCCACACAGAATTCCGGAAATGAATAAACAAATTAACAATTACAAAATCTTTTAGGAAAGAATGTTATAGATTAAGATCGAGACCTGAAGTCAAAATTTTATTTTTCAGACTAAAGAGGCGTATTCAAAGACGCAAGTTCGCATAGTAACAGTGTGTCTGGGACTAACCGACACAGCTCTGTTACATAGGCATAACTTCGAGAAACAAGATTCCAAGAGCTTGGTCTCACAAGTCCCTGAAAAGCAGAGGTAATCTTAGCGTGTATTCGAAAGTACTTTAACATTCTCAAAGGAGTTGCAAAATGAAAGTTATGGGTAGTGGTCCGGGTGAAAGGATAAAAATGCGGCGAGAGACGCAGAAAACTTTGGACTAACCAGATATTTTTAGTCAAGTATAGAATGAATTATGCATATAAAAGTTTTATGAACAATACTAACTCGTATTTGAAGACATACTATTATAAGGGCCGATTTCACCAAGGTAAAACTTATTTTACCTTATGAAATCGGCTTATCTCATCGTCTCTTGTTCTCTAAATCTTATCCGAGCGCGATATTATGGGCGATTTTCAATACAAATCTGTCAAAACATCCAATTGATTCCTTGGTTAAATCTCCCTCGACGTTGGTAAAATCGCTAAGTAGATTTATTTAAAATACATAATATATACGCAACAATAATACGTAAGTTAATAACAAGCCTGTCTGTCTTATTATTCTAAGTTTCATAAGAGAATATAATTTTTTTCATTCTAGTTTCTGAGATTTAAACAAATAATTACAGAACTAAGTACCTCAAGAGTTTCATTTGAGACGTAAAATTTTATTAGTACCTAAAGTGAATCGTACCAAAATATCTAGTACCTATTTTTTCTTACAAACTTTATATCCACTTAAGTGTAGGTAATTGCAGCATAAAAAAGTGACTTCTGCTATCTTTTATAGGCTTTGCGATTTGAACTTGATGTTTCACTTGAGAATAAATAATAAAATTCGGTATATTTTCAGATATCTTGAGTAATATTGGCCTGCTAGATTCAAAATAAATTAGCGATTGCCACTAAAGCAATAAATATACCGTAATGTTACATTTTAAAAGTCCTTCAAAGTACTTATATTTAAGTTTTCTTTATGTAAAGAGTACAGGATGGTTTGATGGAATACAAGGTAGCACAAAATGCTTGAAACATGCATTATGCATGAACCGCAGTCGGAATATTGCTATTTCCATATTTTGCGGGTAGACAGACACATTTGCGAAATTAAATATTTTTGCCGTCAAGGCGAGTTACGAGGTTTTAAGAGGTAAATTAAATTGTTGGGATTGTAACATAATTTGTTGAATAATCTCTCCCTGTCTTCGCTATTCTACACTTTTTAATCTTATATTATATGTATATTATAGTTATATGTATATACAAAGATAAATTACAAACATTATATTATATAATTTAAACAAATGTACCTAAATACATGAGAATAGTATCACGAATATTGTATATGTAAAAGTAAATAGGTATATACGAGTTTATTTGCACAATTCTCACAAAATGACGATAAAAATCGCTCTTAAAGAAAATAGCTGAACCCTTAGACTCTTTACTGTTGAAAAATTTGTGTATATTATACAAACATGATGTACAATATACATATTATTATACAAAATAGATCACCAACCAACCTCTTGCGGAATATTCCAATTTCCATATTCCGTGACAGACACATTTGCGAAATTGAATTCGCGCGTAAAATGCTGAGAAAGTATATACGGAGCTTACGGATGAAATAACATGCAAAGATCAATATTACACTATGTAGATTTTAGGAATAAGTGCATCGTTTAACCTAAGAAAATGATACTGTCATAAGAAGCATTTATACAAAGTATGAAGATTTCCGGGATAGAATGTAGCCTATGTGGCGTAAAAGAGTAACAAACACACACACACACACACACACACACACACACACACACACACACACACACACACACACACACACACACACACACACACACACACACACACACACACACACATTTTTGCCTTTATCAGATTAGTGTGATATGATGTGATTGTTTTTGTTATAAACCGTTGCACTATTTGTATTCTATTGCTCCATTTCCAGGGTAACTTCAGCGGTGAGCGGCATAATGTTCGTAATCAGACGAGCCGAGAGTGGATCTACCTGGGTCATTGCTGACGATGAACCACCAATTGACGTTACTAGTACTGTGAGAGAGGGATTTCGGTGCGTCGCCACTGCGATTTAATTCGATTTACTAAAATAATAGGTACTGATAGGTATAAGTATCTAAATAGACCCTTTTAAATGTTTCCGTTATTATGGATTAGACGCAACGAGATCATTGCTGATGATCAATGAATAAATTTAGATGCCTCGCCATTATGGTTTGATTTTATTTATTACGCTCATACAAGTACATGTAAAAGAGTCTATTCAGGTTCTTGAATTTCACGAGGGTGCGTAGTTCACTCCATGGTTGTGTGTGTGTTGTATGTATGTAAGTTGGAGCGAGAGCTTGTTCGCGCTTGACCGCTCCCACCTTGGCTCCTGACAGGCACACACACTTACGCAATGTGCATGTACACGACGTAATCACACGTAAAGCTCACGCGCCCTCGTGAATTGTGAAAAATGTTTGTGCTTAGGCTACAGATTCTTTGATATACTAATGTTTAACGTTAATGTTCGTGATTAGATGTGCCGAGAGTAGATTTGTCTGGATCACTGCTGATGTTGAACCATCTGTCGACGTAACTAGTAATACGAGGATGAAAGTTTTAGTTATAATTATTTTTGTTCTATTAAGCTACCTGATTTGACGAAAATAATGAAAAAATGCATAACCTTTCTTTCAATTTAGTTTACGATGACTTTAGACTACGCTAAACTATTTTGTTACTGTTAGGCAAATAGTATTCTATTGGCACAGAAATGCAAACGTGTCTGTATTATAAGTAAGTAGGTAATACTTACTATGTTTATGATCTATCAAATAAATGTTCAGCATTATACTGATCTTTATTGTTGTGTTATACAATGTTTGTATAACAGCCCTAACATTCCATAAGTTATGCGTGATCCATTAAACGCTTAATAGTATGAATCAACATCCGTCGAGGTTCGAATTACCAGCATAAACCATTTATGGAGCGATTATCGTGGATGTAGAGAAAAAATCACATCGAACTAATATTATAAATAACATCACACTAATACTCGTATTATGAAGGCGAAAGTTTTGTGTGTGTGTGTGTGTGTGTGTGTGTGTGTGTGTGTGTGTGTGTGCGCGCGCGCGCGTGTGTGTGTGTGCGCGTGTGTGTGTGTGTGTGCGTGTGTGTTTGTTTGTTATAAATGCGAGAGTTTGTAAGTATCTCTGCGAGATTATATTAAACGTCATCAAACGAGTCGCGAGCCGCTGGATACAGACTGCGCAAGATCGAACCCTTTGGAAGTCCATACAAAAGACCTTTGGCCAGCTATGGACGTCTATTGATTGATAAAGAAGAAGAATATTCATGAAACACGGTTCTTCTACAATTCTACATTATGATTGTCTACCACGATAGTTCTATACGCGTACCTTCACAAGTTCACAAGAATGAAACAAATGAAGAGCATGAGACGCAAATCTTATCGATCTCACTAATATCATTTAAACGTTTACCATCCCCTTATATTAGTTGAGCCAAACAATTGTAATTGCTGAGATATTTTGAGCCCTCCCCCATTGAAATTGGATGCCTCACAATGAGGGATATACACCATCAATAAATTGCTGACATTTCCATTCCCTTTTACGATCTGACATAATGGTTACTTTGTATTGAATTTTGATTGTTGTTTGGTAAACAGCTTTCATTATTATTTAACGGTATCTGCTTTACGAACTTGTTGTGCCTACAGTGTATAGTTTCCAATAACCAATAGTAGAGATCGGTTGTTGTTGAGTATTTGTAAAATCACAATTCATAATATAGTTCTTTCATTTCACGTGGGCTTGTGGCTCATGTTTATGTGTGTGTCGTATCTGCATAAGTGTGAGCGAGAGCTTGTGTGAGACTAGGGATGTAAAGCGGTAATATTACTTTCGTAAAATTCGGTAATTTACCATATTTTACGTAAAATATAAATAAATTACGTAAATTACGGTAAAATTGGGTAAAATACGATTTAACTCTTACTAACAAAACTATTGTGACCGCGCGGCTAATTTATTTCGTGGCATAATTTACTAACTGCACGTATAGTGCAGTCAGTCAAAACAATTCAACTGATCGCCGATCGGCTTGCCGAATGCTCACTGTTCAGTCGGAATGGCAACAGCGCAAAACATAAAGGCAAACTGCACTAAACGGCAACGTCGCATCGTGCGAGTCGCGCCGCGCGACTCGCAGTACGTAAGTATGTTGCAACTACACGCTCGTCTCACCCCCCGCTATACTTTTCAGCATACATACGTAGCCGGTAATTTTACCGTAATATATATAAATTACCGTAAAATATCGGTATTTTACTAGCTTTTTCGGTAAAATTACGTAATTTTGCAACCGTATGTGAGACCTAGGCTCCTGACAGGCACTCACACTTATGCAATGTGCACCACATAACCACAAGTAAAGCGCCCGTAACTTCGTGAAATAAATGCACTATACCTTGTGAATAGAATGATGCTTTTGAATCGTCAGGTGAATCTACCACTGGTTCGGAATACCGTTTCAACCGAGAAGAATCAGCAATAAGCTGGGCGATTGCTCTTTTTAAAATATTTCGTTGTAAATTACAGACATTATACACATACAACATACATATCGACCTATACGCAGAATAGAGTTACTTCTGCAAAATCCCTACTTTACAGGAGAGCGATTTGAAGTTTGTCTTGCCTGTAACTTTTTTCGTTATTTTTCTAGAGAATTGATTCTCATAGTATACTTTTGGAACATTATTATGCATTGATTACTATCAATAAACTCAATGCAAAACCCATAATTTGGAATTTAGGTGTTTCTATATGCATATGTGACGATTTTTTTCGGATGTCTCCATGTTCTATATGTATATGTAACCTTATACTTGGGAAAAGTGTTCGTACCATGTCTATATATAACTTTTTTTTATGGAAATACTAATCTTCAAACGGTCTTATTTGCTGTAAAGGATGAAATATAAATACAAAATAAACATAAAAATGTTTCTTATTTCATAATAACACATTTATTAGTAAAAAAAATTCAACATAATTTGACTAATTTTTTTAATTACTAAGCATGTACCTACTATAAAATTGTCTTACAAAAAATGTAAAAATTAATAATAAAATAACTGAAAGTACTTTGTATTTTATATAGGTAATACTAGCTTTTGCCCGCAACTTTGCTCACATTAAGTTCGATTTTTCAATCCCCTATTTTACCCCCTTAGGGGTTGAATTTTCAAAAATTCTTTCTTAGCGGATGCCTACGTCATAATAGCTATCTGTATGTCTTTCAGCCCGATCTATCCAGTGTTTTGAGCAATGTGATGATGATGAGTCAGTCAGTCAATTAGTCACCTTATCCTTTTATATATTTAGGAAATTAAATTTAGGAACTATTGTGTAAATATGTAAGTAGAATGTATTAATAATCCTACTATAGAAACCTCAAAATGAAACTAATAAATAAATAATATAAAACATAAACATAAATAACGTATTAGGAACTATTATTTACATTAATAATAATCCTATTATAGAAAACTCGAATAAAACCAACAAAATAAAATTGCTACAAGGACAATATATAAGTTCTTTCAGGAGTTTTAAAAATAGTACAACCGAATATTGGCAAACAAAAAGGTTTAAAAATATTTTCCACAATTTTTCTGTGCGATTTATTATTGGCAATCAATAAGAAATCAATCATATCTAAGTTCTTCTTCGACTGAGCGTTATCCCACTAGGTGGGGTCCGCTTTCCGGCATGCTTTTGCCCACTTTGCCCGGTCTTGTGCATCCAATTTTCTTAATTTATTGGCTCTCATATCGGCGCCTACGAGGTCCAGCCAGCGCTTTCTTGGACGGCCGCGAGATTTAGCTCCAGGGACGGCGATGTTAAGACATCTATTACCGACGTAGCTTTGTGGTTTCCGTGCTACATGACCATACCATCTTAGACGGGCTTCTTGCAGCTTATCTCCGATGTCACGGACACTGAGCCTGCCGAGGATGTGATCGTTGCGTTGCCGATCGCAACGTGTAACATATCTAAGTTATTTATGTCTATATTATTAATATTTTAATTGAATAGATATTTTAAATCACGAAGAAAATAATATTGTGGTGGCAGAGATTCACTGGGTACCGCGCAAAATGAAAATTTTAAATTAATCAAAATAATGAATTTGTAAAGAAGATGCGGCACATCATCATCTCTAGAGTCGTTAGGTGCACTGTAAGAGTTAGTTGTAGATGGTGATTGCGTCCAGTGATCATCATATGGTTAGAATAAAAGGCATCACGACAATTTATGCGTATTTAACGGAGAAGGCATGGGAGTCGGTACACATTTTGGTGATGATATTCAAGACAAATTCCCAAAGCTAACAGCAGGGGAATTTTCAAAGTTGGACCGAGTTAAAAGTGTTAGGTCTAGTTGTTGCAATTGCAGGCGACGGTAGACATTATTTATTATCTTTTATAGAATTTTCAGCAACATGGTGCAGCCTTATGGCTAGTTTTGTCAGTAGCAAAAACTGGTATTTATCATTATATGCCGGCTGCAGTATAGATAATCGACTGTCTCTTACAGTTCCATCTGATATATCAATCTTCCCATATATCAGGGACCTCTTGCCTAATTTTTTCAGCTCCCTGTGGTAGTGCTGTTATTGTAAAAGCTCCACTACTGACACTGCCATTTTCTGAAAACAAAAATTAACATCATTAAAACGTTAAAGCAATTAACTACAGAAAACAGGTCTAAATAGTTTTATGTAGTTTTTTTATAAATACTTAACATAAAAAAAATTATTAATTTTAGGCTTTTATGGTAGTTTTCAGTTGAATAAGGATATATATCTCAATGTCAAACCAAGAATAAATGAATATATACACATATACCTCATAATTTTCCCTCGAACAAAGTAACTTGTGCACATTGTCCCGATATTTTTTACATGATTTCCGAATAATAAAGTAGTATGGTAAAATAATTAATATTATTGATTACTTATTAAAATGTATGAATTAATGTTTAATAGGTGTAATGAATTGATTTTTTTTTTTTTTGATTGTTTTTTGTAGTAAAATCTAACATTCCGAGGTATAATGTTCTATATGAATGTGGAACCGTTTAACTTAATTATTTAGCTTTAAAAATATATATCTGTAAAAATTATTATATACAACTATCTAAGAGCAATCTATGTAATATAATTACAAAGCTGAAGAAAGAAAATTCCATTCACTTACCTGGAACATTCATTTTTCCAATTTTTTTATCTCCACGGCATTTGTCGTATTACTATATTCAATTTTTTTTGGCTTTAACGAAGGGAAGATCATATGTTTTGAGTGTGTATTTTTAAGTTTGAGCACATATAGTAAAAAATAATAACAAAATTAACACGAAAATAGCAGATAAAAGTGTGAGCGTGTGCACACTATCATTTCGGAGAACATGAATACAACTGCAGATGGGACCCTCCGATCGCGCTGATCTGGACAGTGAATACTGACACTTGTGCTGTCGGGCCCTTCTTCTTTGGAGAAATAAATTAAATGTACTTACCTTTATTCGACTGGTATCTTTGGATCTACATAACTTTTTAAAATTTTGATTTCACTACTAAATATTAGAGATCTTTTTAGGCTTAAAAATGCAATAAAAAATTTTTGTGCCATAATCATATATAACTCTATTCTACGTATAGGTCGATATAATAATTATTGTAACACTACCTACAGGTTTTTTCGAGCATTTTTGCTTAATTTTAACCGAACTTGAAAGGCTATTAAACTCTATAATTAAGTAAATTATACATATTATGAATAGAAACTTTATAATTGGTGGTTTGCTGCAAAGGTCATAAGGAAAAAATAAGGATTCAAGCCATGTTTAATATTTTAGAATTGAATCCATACTTTAACATTTATTAAAGTTTATCGATTGTTTTCTCATCACAGAAAATTCTATCGACTATTTTGACCACTGGATATGGCGTGCTCTGGGTGTGCTTATGTTGGAAGATATTATGTTATACTACGATATACAGGAATATTTTTAGTCATACTGAGAAACATAAAAACTGGGTAACGTGGAAAGTGCGAGCTTTTAAAAAGGCCTGCGTTATGAAAAATTAAAAAGCTACCCTTTTTAACGCATGTATAGTTAAAGGGCACCGTATCACATATTATTATAATGGAAAGAGGTATAAAACCAAAAATGTGTAGACATTCAAAACGTTAGTTAAACGGTCCATTTGGGAGGCGATGGACCTGAAAATTGCATCAAATTTCAAACAGTTTCAACGACACCGACATTACCTAAATACTCATTGCTTTTAGTGTAATTTCGTTACACTGACGGTGCTGTTCTATTGCAGTTAATTTTGCTACCGATTCGATTGGGAAATATACCAAAATTGCTTTCATATGGGATAAAATGACCTAAATAACTAATTAAAAATCGTTTTAATAAGTAGGATACACTACTTCTCATAAAAAGAAGAAAGTGATAATAAAAAGCTATCTTTATTAATATTTATTCATCTTTAATCCAAATATATATAGAAGGCAAAAGTGACGACTGACTGATAGACTGGTCTATCAACGCACAGCTCCACTGGACGGATCGGGCTATTTAGCATACAGAAAACTATTATAACGTGGGCATTCTCTAAGAAAGAATTTTTGAAAATTAAACAACTAAGAGGGTAAAATAGAGGTTTGCAAAATCGAACATAAGGTGAACGAAGCTGCGGGCAAAAACTACTTGATGATAAGAATCATTGTTATCCATCGTCGGCCCACTTACTTTTGTATTCTGATGTGTCTTTCTATGTACATCTATACGTATTTCGATGACTGCGGTACTATGTAGATAAAACAAAACAAAGGAGTCACAGTGAAAGAAAGAAGCAATAAAAAACATTCATTTTCCCATACACTCCAAAGTTAGCTGAAATTACTTACGCCCCTCACACAAGTAAATACGTTTCAGTACAAATGTTGTCATTGACCTCACCCCCAACGTTTGTTTCCCAAAGAACCTTCATCAAACATCACGTATGACGACAGTTAATAATAATATATTGTTTGAACTGTAGGTACCATATTATGAGCGCGATAATAATGTGACATTGGCGGAATGTTTGCTCTCTCTTTGTGCCGAAATGAAGCTATTATTAAAGATGAGAAGTAGACCTATACTTCACTCCACTTTTTCTACATATCGCATACCTAGATGAAGAGGGAGACAACTCAAAAAAGGTCTCTGTTCCCTTAACGAAAAAAAAGTAATTTTGAATCTTTTGTAAGCAAAGTTATGAAACTCAATTTTATTTTAGGTCGCAATAACATTGAGTTTCATAACTTTGCTAAGAAAAGATTCAAAAAAAGTTTTTCTTTCGTCTAGGAAACAGAAACCTTTTTTGAGTTGTCTTCCTCTTGGGAAACAACTCAAAAAAGGTCAATAGATCTAGGTGTGCGATATATAAAAGGCAAAAGTGATTGACAGTCAGTCAGTCAGGCTTTTTGGCATACAGACAGATTATAACGCAGACATCCGCTAAAGGATTTTTGAAAATATAACCCCTGAGGGGGTAAAATAGCGGTACCGAAAAATCGAAATTAAGGTGTGCGAAGCAGTGGACAAAAGCTAGTTATTAATAAAAATCAAATGTAAGCACCTACTTGTTTTAAGCAACTTGTATTAAGCGTTCTCCATACCTAATGAAGTTTAAATCTTATTTAGCTTATCAAAATCAAAATTTGCTTTTGAAAATAATACGTCTGATAAAGGCTCAAATATTTACAAACAAATTCTTCAGCCCATTTAATTTAAAGCCTGTATTCAGTGAATCTGGATTTTATAGAATCTTAAATTCAAACAATTTACATCAATGTTCAGTCGGATTATTATTAACGTAGCTTTCAACTAATCAAAAGCCTTAAAATTTCTCTTTCATCGCAGTTGTCGGGAGATTTCATATTTTGTCGGAAGCTTAGATAATATTATAATTAAGAAGGAGAGGAGATTTCAGACGAATCTTGATCACTTGACCAGATCACTGGTTACCCTACGTTTTTTTTGAATAAAGTGACTTTTTTGTGTCCTCCGTCATGATGACCTTTTAAAGCTGATATGGCTTGCTTTTTTTCCATTATTATTTACCTTGCTCCGTTGGTCGAGAATGAGCCACTTCGGTTTTTTTAGCAAGTCATTCATTATTATATATAAGTATAGCTATATTTGAACGCGCTAATCTCAGGAACTATTGGTTCGAATTGAAAAATTCTTTTTGTGTTGGATAGTCCATTTATCGAGGAAGGCTTTAGGCTATATAACATTATGCTGCGACCAATAGGAGCGAAGCATCAGTGAAAAATGTTGCAAAAACGGGGAAAATTATCCATATTTAAAATATATTCTTTTAAAAACTTCTTAATCGCGATCATAATAACAGAAATTGACGCGGACGAAGTCGCACGCAACAGCTAATAGCTATTTATAATATTGCATTATCTGATATAATATAAATATACATATTTTCTTACATCTATTGATTCTTAAAAAAAAACTGACAAAGTAATTACTCTACATTTTATTAAAATACGATTTCAAAAGCTCAGTTTTAGAAATAGGCATCTAATTTTAGAGAAAGAGTTCCCACTGAAACTTATCAGCATAACATAATTTGGTTTCAGTAACATCCATTTCGGTGTGGATTCCCTGGAGTTTGGAATGTAAAATAGTTCATCAATAATAGCTAGAGCCCGGATAGATATACCAAAAAGTTGAGCAGAATTTCTCTATTAGTAGCTCAGAACTTTCGACATGCGAAACATGTTCTAACTATCTCCTAGGGAGTTACGTTTTGTTTTTAGTCATTTGAAAATTACCCCATGATATAATATATATTATATATTATGATATATATTATATTAACTCGATGTCAAAAAATATTTTGAATTCTTTGACAGGAAGAAACAATAATTATTGTGTAAACTAGTTTACACAGCTGTTTCTTCTTCTTTGATAATTAAGCGTCTTTAGATCTTATCATCGTCATTATCATCATCATTATGATCATCAACAGCAATACATCAACGGCTCACGGTTTCTTCGTCGAAAATTTAGTACCAATAATTCAGTTTCAAATGTCACATACTAGGATGTTCAGGGCCTACAACTAGTTACTACCAACAAGCTACCAACGCTTAAAGCAGTATACATTTGACCACTGAGTTTTAAGATTTAAAATCTTAGAGAATGCCTTTTTATTGGGTAGGACTTTAATCTTCCGTTCATTTATAAAGAAAATGTTCGGTCCACTAGAAGGCATGGTTGACCTACTTCACAAAAGCGCAGACTCAGCTTTACGTAATGTATATAATCACTAATGCCTTGTTGTGCGCCTTTCTAAAGAGCATTAGATAATGAAATTAGGGGTTGTACCAAAGTAGATACTTCCAAATTCGGTGATAAGACTATTAACGAGGCACGTTTTGCTAACTTTTAGGTGTGTACGTTTTAGGTAGATAATTAGATTTACGTATTTTTAAGACATCACCCATGAGCTCCCTTGAGGCTTGCCGCTTACGAGGACATCCCCAAAACATGATTCTTGTTTCAAACTCAATGATATATTTAGACATGAATAGTTAATAATGTATTTGTAAGATTGTGCTAAAGTGACTTTACAAAACTTCAGTAACCACGCAAAAAGGATAGAAGCAAAAAAAACCAACAATTTTTAGCCGTCGTTATTTCAACCACAGCTAGATCATAATTAGGTATTTTGCAATGATTATTATAATAGAACACGATCTTGTGCCGCTTGTATCAAGCGGCAGCTGGTGACACGCTTGAGGTCATTGATCAACATAGTTGGAGTTTTCCAGTATGAGGTTGCCACTCAAGAACCCCAAATCTTGTTGTTCTTCGGTACATACTTTACCTTTAGAGAGAGGCTTTAGGTGAGAGGCTTTAGCCGTGGCTAGTTACCACCACCAGACGTGCCGCCAAGAGATTTAGTGTTCCGGCATGATAGCGTGCAGAAACCATTTAGAGGTATGGGTTGAATCTTCCAAGTTAGCCCACTACCGTCTTAGACTGCATCGTCACTTACCATCAGGTGAGATCGCAGTAAAGGACTATCTTGACAACGAATAAAAAAAAAGTTATGTTGAAAAAACTTTGTCACGGAACCTTACGGACTTGTAGATAAGAGTTTCTATTTAAATATTTACCACGACGACGTTTCACCGCACATGAGTTATGGTTTAGTTACAAATAGTTCCGCGCAAATTACTTGCGATGTTTGCATGCCTCGAATTAAAGAGATACTCGTTGAATATAGCGCTCTCAATACACGGGAGCTAATGTTATGCACAAGATTTTCGTATCTATCCTTTACATACTTTGCTGTTTTTTTTTTAAGAAACTATCCATCAAAACAGTTGGTGGATTCTATATAAAAACAAGTGTAAATTAAAATAAAAAAGACATTTTTAAAAAACTAGCTTTTAGTAGTTGCCTACAGACCCTGATATTTAGGACTAGAATACATGTCAAGACAAATCAAACGAGCTCAAACTCGATTACAGATTCTTTTTATTCATGGAAGTAGCATGGTTTTATTATAGAGTTCATATAGCAATCTTCCGACTCCATATACATGCAAAATTCACCTTGCAAGATTTGACCTAAACATATATTGCAAATTGTAAATACTGAAGAAAAGACGAGTTTTTATTATTTAAAGTAGGTTAATGATATCCAGGCATTACCTACCTAACTACCTTTTGAAACAAAAGCAGGGAGAAAAGTTGAAAAGTTAAAGCAAAGATAACTCAGCTAGAAAAAACAAATTCCAATAAAACTAAAGTTGAAACAGAAGTTCCCACCAGCGCCAGCATTGTCTTGTGTAAGGCAAGTTTTCGAAATATTTACCTTCGGAACTTTCAGAAGACAAACAGATAGTTCAGACTGCGACAGATAGGGTAAATCCGGGATAGATGCCGCAGTCGGATAGGTGCCCCGTTTTCTAAAAACCTAACTTCGCAAAATCGCAACACAGATTTAATAGTCTAAAAATAGAGCACGCACCCCCTACACCTAATTGCCCCGCAGACCATCGCACTGGATTGACATGTCTAGCTCGTGCGTGCGATCATCTCCGCGATGAACACGACGAAAGCTTCAAAGTTTCAAAGGTAAGTATTTACTGTTACATATCTTTTTATGTAGTAATAAATTCTGTTCTATTTTTATAATATCATATACATTGGTTAATTAACTTTATATCTACTTATTAATAATTGTCCTTTTGTATTTATTTAAGTCAAAAAATAAAAGGGCACCTATCCATAGCAAAAAGGATAGTCGCCCCGATTTTTCGCAATATAGGTGCCCTTAGGGGCATTTATCCCCTGCACCCTATACATGTTAGGTTAGCAAATTTTTGAAATTATTATTTTTATATTATAATTGGGGAAGGTACATATTATAATAAGTACCTACCCAGAAGCACTGTTTCAAGACGTTCAGGTAGGTACTGAGGAATTTTGGATGATGTCATTCACTATTGCGCTATTATTCATCTGTCCCTTTACTCATTCCAAACCGTTGGTAGAGTCACGACGTATCGAGCCACAGGTTGGCGTATTATAAATAATTTTGAATTTTGTTCGCTGTCGTTTGAGCTGAGAGCCTGTGACATTAGACACATAGACTGTGATCTATAGAGCATGCTCCTTGGCAAGGACTTAAGACAGAGTTGCAAGTCCAAATACCTACCTACGAGTATGTCTTGACATAGCTCTGCCTTATTTAAACTGCGTCATGAGTCTGAAATTCGTGCGAATGGCGTGGCCTTAAGCTGGAGTAGGTACAAGAAAAAGTAAGCAGTCCTTGTAAAAAAATCTACACTGCAGCATTGCATCACGTGAAGGGTTTAATTCAGTAAAAGTGTAGCATGCTTCTTTTTTCCTGCATGAAATTATGCTTAAATGTTGTGTAGTTAAGTTAAATAAAAATATTTGCCACAGGATTTGTTTGTGCATGAAAAACATTTTAGTTCTCCGGTCACCGGAAGGCACGGTTGACCTGCTTTAGAGAAGCGCAGGCTGTGCATTACGTAATGTGTAATCACTAATGCCCTGTTGTATGGAGTGTGCCTTTGAGGAGGTCATTAGTTAATGAAACGGGAAAATCGAAACTGGCGAATATTTTGTTGGAGTCGAAATTTCTTGGATGACATCCTCACTATCCGTACTAATAACGCTTAATATAAAATCGAAAGTGTTTGTTTGTTGGTTTGTCCTTCAATCACGCCGCAACATTAGCCACTGATCGACATGATTTTTGCATGGGTGTTTTTGAGGACCTAGTTACTATTTAGATGGTTAAAGCCTCCCACCATACCGGACCAGAAATAATTTTAGAAATTGTAAATTCCCAAATTGCCACTGGTGGGAATAGAAACAGAGATTTATAAAAACATCAATGCGACAGGGAGGTCATAAAAAAAAGCATTTAAGTACCTAAATAAAAGAAAAGTGCATCTTGACTGTTTCGCGACACCTTGGGAATTTCTAAAACCCGTATTTTTCGCAGTAAAGAAGTATTAACAAAGAAACTTCGATAAGTAATGGAGGGCTCTTTTCAATTACATGCAAATTAAAGGGCGAAACTTTAACAAATGACTCGGAGGAAATTAAACGGGAATGACTAATGAACTAGAAACCAACTAAGGTGTCGAATAACATAAACGTTTTTCGATGGAGGGAGTTCTTTTGAACAAATTATATTTAAAAGCTTGGATACAAGTTATTTAGTTTTGTTGAAATACCAATTTGCCTTTTTTAATGTATTAGGTATGTACTATTATCTCAATTGCTATAAGTACACTGCTGGTCATAGGTCTCTTGAAGGATAGCTTATAACGTCTGCTGTATTCAGCACATATTGTGTGTGATCCGACCACCACTATGCACTTAGATGCTCGAAGTACATAGTGGTGGTCGGAATACACACAATAGACCATGACTGGTTTACGTGTGGAAACCAGCCCAGCAAGAAGAAGTGGTGGCCGGTCCACGGTCATCTTTATTAAACCGCCAGACCAGATTAGTTTATAAATCTATAGCATGCGGTATGCTATATTTATGAATTACAAGAATTTGTAGTAAAAGCAAGCATACAAGCCAAGAATGCGCATTACGTTTCCAACTACGCGCGTTTCACTACAACACGTAAGCATCGTCAGTAGGAGATGTAAACTCTCCAACACGTTTTGTTTGCTTCTCTGCATGTTTCAAATGCTGCTTTTGTACCATACAAAATGAGATTTAGTGGATTAAAACTAAATAAGTGAATATCTTTGTGTCATGGAGTTCCGTCTAGTAACGCCACCATGTTTTTTTTTTATTTAAAAAAATGAAAGTATGTTTACATGATAGGTATATTACATTCTTCTTCATAATTTTTATCTTTGAACCACTACAGTGTGTCGATTCTCTAAAAATGAATGCATCAGTGTAACGATCACAATGGCCTCTGATTGGCTGAATTTATCAACTGCCTCAATTAATTGACTGCATCAATGTATTTTTAACCAATAGCGGGATGGTCCAATCAGCGGTCATTGCGATCGTTACACTGATGCAATCATTTTTAGAGAATCGAACACTGGGTATGGATCATACAGGATGCTATTATATTTCTTTCGCTTTATTCGAAGATACTATTATAAACACGTAGTACTTTTAACTTACTAGGTAGCTTCGCACGTCTTAAGAGATTTTTGGAAATCGATATTGTGTCGATTTTCTACCAACCACACCGGATCGCCTAGATCTGGCCACACCACGGACTAGCTATCATTCTTTTTTCGTGCGAGGTAGCAAGCGCACGCGCACTATTTATATAAAAGTGATTATTAAAATGCCGAAACGAGATTGCGAAAACTGAACGGAATATTATCGACGGATAATTAAGAAATTCGAGGAACAGCAGAGACGTAACGTATAATCCTTCGGGGATTATAATACAATTCTCATCAGACTCCGGTATGTACCTATTCAACCTACCCTCATATAAGTTTAATTTTTCAGTATCGTAATTAAATGTAATTATTCAATGTACCTAATTAAGCATTCCAATAAAGCTAAATTACATAGCTTTCAAAGCAGAAATCTTGCTTTTTATATGAATATATAATCGCCTGGCAGTTGAATTAACACGATGGCGATGGCCATATACTTTACCGACCTACCCTACTTTAGGTTTTAGTGTACCATTTTATTAAACTTTCTCTCGATAAATCACAAATTGTGGGGTACATGAACGCTTAATTGATACTATTTTTGTCCGGTATGTTTCATACGATACTGATGTGTAAACAAACAAACTGGCAGTTAGCCGAGAGTTAACACGAAAGTTTAATAGGTATTACTAAAAGTTCGATCTAATAAGAGTACCTACCTATGTTTCTTACGAAAATGCTGTGTAACTGAACATCCTGGCGGTTAACCGAGAGTTAACACGAAGGTTTCATGCTTGTTTCATGCATACTATTAAAAGTTCAGTCTAATATGAGTACTTACGTTTCATACGACAATGTTGTGTAACCGAACAACCTGGCCGTTAACCGAGCATTAACACGAACGTTTTATTAATACAACTAAAACTTCGGTCTTACACCTATGTTTTATAGGATGATGTTGTGAACCGAACAACCTGGCGGTTAACCGAGGGTTAACACGAAGGTTTAATAAATACGAATAAAAGTTCGGTCTTATGCCTAAGCTTCATATGATAATGTTATGTGACCGAACAACCTGGCGGTTAACCGAGAGTTAACACGAAGGTTTAATAGATATCACTAAAAATTCGGTCTTATGTCTACGTTTCAGACGATAATGTTTTGCGACCGAACAACCTGGCGGTTAACCGAGCGTTAACACGAAGGTTTAATAGATACTAATAAAAGTTCGGTCTTATGCCTAGGCTTCATATGATAATGTTATGTGACCGAACAACCTGGTAGTTAACCGAGCGTTAAAACGAAGGTTTAATAGATACCACTAAAAATTCGGTCTTGTGTCTTCGTTTCAGACGATATGTTATGCGACCGAACAACCTGGCAGTTAACCGAGCGTTAACACGATGGGTTAATAGATACTAATAGAAGTTTGGTATTATTCCTACGTTTCATAAGATAAAGTTGTGTAGCCGAACAACCTGGCGGTTAACCGAGAGTTAACACGATGGTTTAATAGATGCTACTAAAAGTTCGGTCTAATATGAGTACCTAGGTTCCATACGCTAATGGCGTTTAACCAAACAACCTGGCGGTTAACCGAGAGTTAACACGAAGGTTTAATAGATACTACTTAAAGTTTGGTCTTATACCTACGTTTGATATGATAATATTGGGTAATCTAATAACCGAGCGGTTAACCGAGAGTTATCACTAAGGTTAAATAGATATTAGATACTGAAAATTTTGTCTTGTATGTTTAATACTATAAGATTGTATAACCTAACAACCTGGTGGTTAACCGAGAGTTAACACGAAGGTTTAATATATGTTACATGCCTACTCAAAGTTTTGTCTAGTATGTTTCATATGAATGTTTTGTAACCGACCGACCGAGCGGTAAACCGAGAGTTAACACGAGGGTTTTATAGATATTAAAGTTTCATCTTGTGCCTACGTTTCATACGAAAATTTTTCAACCGGTCGATCTGGCGGTTAATTGAGAGTTGACACGAAAGTTTAATAAATGCTAAAAGTTTCGCCTTGTACATTTCAGACGATATATGCGTCACAGAGTCACAGACTCTGGCCAAAGGCCAGATTCGGTCCTCGGAACAGCTGGCAATACGACACCGATGCTGCAGGTGCCCCATACGGGATTGCTCTTGAGCCTACCACAGAGGCGATGACGGAACAGGTGACCCCTAGTTACAACAAGACACGTACCAGGTAAACTGGTCCGGGCCCTCACGCCTTCAGCAGAACAGGGGGGGCGTAGAGGGTCGGGCAGGACTTACGCCATTGCAACGAGCCGCTGGCCGACGCCTCAACCGCATCAGACAGCGGTTGCAACCGGCCCGAACAAGCAGAAGCAGTCTGCGACGCGTCAATGCATCAGGTACACCATGGTGGTGCAATCTTACAGTGGCTGGCTCAATATTACATCGAGCTCTGTAGTTTTAAATTGGATACGTAACGGTTTCCGTATTATATCTTTTGAATTTAACGTTACACAAATTCATATGTACCAAAACTTTCTTTGTCAGTCTCCGAAAAAATAGACATGACCGTAGCTATTAAAAAAGTGCAGACAGGTGTCAGCCCTTATATACCTACCAATGATCAGTTTATTTTGAAGGCATTATTGGCCGCAAAACTGAAGAGTGATACACGATTTATTTTAAATTTATTATAACTTAAATTATAATGTTTCTAAATAACATTTTAAGATGGAAAGCCAGATTGCTGGATTTTAGACTGATACCCGCTAAAGAGTTCATGGCTACCATTGATCTACGAGAAGCCTATTTCCTTTCCTTTCTAGTGCCGATTTGAGAATCGGACCAATAATATTTGAGATTCCCGTTTGAAGTTGAGCCTCGGGATCTCATAACTTATGAGTTCAATACTATGCCATACACTCTTTCGTTACCTCTCAAAGTCTTCACTAAGATAATGAACGAAATTTATTAAGTTTTACGGTACTAAGGCTTTAAAAATGTGTTTATTTAGATAATTAATATACTCTGCATAGAAGATAATTTCTATAAATATTATAAAAAATGTTAAACTTATAGTTAAACCGCTTGTATGTCTTGGATTCATGCCAATCTCATACCAAAACAATCATGCCAGTACCTGGGTTTTATGTTTAATTATGTAAATCAAACAATTTTCTTGCTTCCAGAAAAATGACAGAAAATCATTAAACCTATGTAGAAATTCTTACCACTGCGAAAGTGTAAACTAAATTCGCTAAATTAGTTAGCGTCCTTATTGCTGCATATCCCGCAGCCAAATGCGGTTGGTTGTTTACTAAAATTCTTGAATGACAAAAATTTCTTGCCTTACAAAAATACGGAAGCACAGTTCCTTCATCCTGTAATTTTAGATGACTTAAACTGGTAGAAACTAAACGTGTTGACTAGTAATAGTAACTCCTTGAAAACAGCTTATTACGATTCAGAAAATACGACACATCCCGTACTGGTTGAAGAGCGGTTTGCAACAATTAAAGAGCTCATGGAACTAGGGAAAATAGTGAACTGGAATCACATATTAACTATTTAGAGTTATTAAGTTGTTAGCTGTTTTCTTAGCCCTAAAATATTTTGCAATGCGAGAAATCTAACTCCCATTTTACTGCGCATGGACAACACAACAGCTATCAGCTATGAAATAGAATGGGCGACATACAACACCCTCATCTAAATTATCTATCCAGGCAAATTTAACAGTGGTCAGTCAGTAAAAAAAAAAAAAAAAAGATATTATATATTAATAAGTATCTGTTCATTTGTTTCTTGCATAAACATTTATATATAAAAAAAAAAAAAAAAAAAGAACTGACACTGAAGGTAATTTGGATAAAATTAGCTTTAGAAATAATAAACATTTTGTAGAACGAACCGGAATAGATCTATTCGCTTCTTGATCGTCCTATGTTCATTGTAACAAATATTATATGTCAGAGAAAAATATCCTGATGCGTTGTCCATAGACAACAGTAAACTGGAACACAAAGTTCTCGTATGCTTTTCCCCCGTTTCCACTTATTCTCGCCTTGCCTTAAAAAATTATATAAAAAAAAAAAAAAAAAAAAAAAAAAAAAAAAACAAGGCTAATGGGATTCTTCTTCTCTCAGTCTTAGGCCTGGTATCCACAACCAAAGTAATTAATAAAATAAAAATTGTTTCTGATATCATTTGGTTTGATCCTAACGCGATGCTCGCGTTAAATCTTGTAACAGAAATCCGCTTATTCCGGGTGCCACTGACCACAGTACACGATTATTATAATACATACCTTTGATTATTCTGTTCCAACGATTTTGAGTTTTTTAAGTGAGCAGTACAATAAGGTAACATCGTAAAAAATTAAAAAAAAAAAAAAAAAAGGAAAAACTCAATCTCCTTTTTACCTGGCACTCGTACCAATAGAGAGCTCAGTAGAAAAAAATTTACCAAGAAATTGGCAATTTTACTTGTAATACTCGTATATTGTACAGCCCAACGGTTATGTATGTAAATAATTTCATTGACAAAGCTTGAAAATATAAGTACAAGTTTTAACGGAACCATCATAACAATCAAAGATATTTTATACGCGGCCGCGACAGTTCGCGGTCAGCTAACTTTTTTCCTACTGTATGTCCGTGGAAAACCCCAAATCTGTCCCGCGACCACTTTCAAGGATTATTTCTATGTTACAAGTGAAGCAAATGCTTTTGCAAATACCTGCAAATGTATCCAATCTCTTATAAAAACTGTGAAGTGCCCTTATGCGCATCAGCACAGTCAATAAGCAGATGGCGAAGAGCGGCTGGGACGTGGCGGCGTTCAGCGCGCACACCAGGCGGTTCACGTCCGCAGACATTACTCGTTGACACTAGGTATAAGAAAGGCCGCGAGATGGGCTCATACATTGAAAGTCTTTGGCATTTACCCTCATCCACTCGTAGACGATAATAGTTTTGCCCAATCGATTTTACAAAACGTAAATAATTAGATGATTCTTTAAGATAACTGCTTAAAAGTAGCTGAATTAAAAATAGAAGTCCAATTATTTTTAATTTCAAATTATTTAATTTAATTAGGCATAAGTGCTTAAGTTTACTTAATTAAGCATAAAAATATGTAATTACCTACATTTTGTTACTAAGAAATATCCATATTGATTAAAACCCTATATGCCTACTAAAACCATTGTTTTATCGCAAACAAATGCAAAAATCTCTAAACATCTACGTGTTTATAATAGTATCTTCGAATAAAGCGAAAGAAATATAATATGTGATCAAACGAACTTCTGTGAAGTTCGATCAATATTATATGAGTCGCTTTATTCGAAGATACAAGAACCCTCCCAACCCAAACCCGTAAACAATGTTTTTGCATTTGTCTCACTGATCTCTAAAAAGAATGACAGCTAGTCCGTGGTGTGGCCAGATCTAGGCGATCCGGTGTGGTTGGTAGAAAATCGACACAATATCGATTTCCAAAAATCTCTTAAGACGTGCGAAGCTACCTAGTAAGTTAAAAGTACTACGTGTTTATAATAGTATCTTCGAATAAAGCGACTCATATAATATTGATCGAACTTCACAGAAGTTCGTTTGATCACATAATATACTTTCTCATTCTTATACTATAACTCAATGAAAACTTTTTGTATCAGCTCAATATAGCTGTTTTGGACAAATTAGATTTTGTAAATGTTTTTACCGTTTTTATAATAAAATTTGAATAAAATAATATTATTACTTATATTGAAGGGTTTTTTACCGTACTTACTCAGTGTCGTATACCAATATTATGTCCTTTTGATATTTATGTATGAAAGAGATATTTATGTCTTTTGACTTTAATGAGCTATCGGGTGTCGGTATTTTATTAGTTCACCCTTTACCCGGCACATATATATTGCTGTAATTTTATAGACAGGCCTTTTATTCAAATTAATCGTTGGGCTCAAAAGCAATTTATAACGTGAACGTTTACCCGATCTAAAACACCCTAAAATAAATATACCTAAAAGTGAAATGGGTGAGAATGATTTTGCTCAAATGTGGCAGGAGCTAAATTTGAATCCAAAAACAAATAGGCCTAATTATTACAAAGCAAGTAAAAAAGGCGGATGATTCAGTTATTTTATATGACATAAATTCCGCTTTCCCCTAAAACGTACAAATACCTGTAAAAGGAACAGGTATTTTGGAATTGTTAACCGACTTCTATTAGGAATTACAGTGCATATAATTGGAATTAAAACGAAGAACTTACCATCCTTTGGAATTCAGTCCCCTCAACGAACAAATAATATGTACTTTTTGTAATAAAGAAGTAAAATGATGAAAATACAAAAGAGTATGCTGTAGATAATAATATAGAATGGATGCTCAACAAATCATATAATATTGTGTACTAATTTTTCCATATTACCTACCAACCCTTTAAGTAATGATGTAAAAGTGAGATTATAGATTATGTCCGACCAAAAGTTGCAAAATCCCTACTAATATTATAAATGCGAAAGTGTGTTTGTTGGTTTGTTGGTTTGTTGGTTTGTCCTTCAATCACGCAGCAACAGAGCAACGGCTTGCTGTGATTTTTTGCATAGGGGTAATTTACGGGCCGGAGAGTGACATAGGCTACTTTTTATCCCGAAAAATTGCAGAGTTCTCGTGGGAATTGCAAAACCTTGATCCACGCAGACGAAGTCGCGGGCATCGTCTAGTATTTTATAAAATTCGCTTCAAGAAAAGACAGTGACCTCCGTTTTAATACAGAGGTTGAATGTTAAACCCGACTGGAGTGACCTCGTAATTGCGAGATTTAAGGGTTTGAATAGGACTGTTGTCATGGCTTTAAAATGTAGACGCACACCAAAATTAAAATTTACCATATGCTAGAAATTGTTAAGTAGCGAAACTGTGATAAGTTTAAAACAATTACTAGCTTTAATTTTAATTTCATTCATATTATCGCTGGCTAGCTACCTATAATTAGAGAGTATCATAAGAGCCACAAGCTTACGTGAAATAAATAATTTTTGGATTTTGAATTTTTTGACACAATAATAAAATACATAAACAAAACTGCTGACCTAAATTTTATGGTTTTTTTTTATTCGATGACAAGATAGCCCTTGACTGTGATCTCAACTCATGGTAAGTGACGATGCAGTCTAAGATGGTAGCGGGCTAACTTGGAAGGGGTATAGCAGTGTAAATTCAACCCATACTCCTAATCGGTTTCTACACGCCATCGTGCCGGAACGCTAAATCGCTTGGCGGCACGTCTTTGACTGTAGGGTGGTAACTAGCCACGGCCAAAGCCTCCCACCAAACCAAATATATTTATAATTAAAAAAATATATACTATAACAAAAAACTACTTCAAGAAAAACTTGTCTACTTATTTAAAATTCGCCCTGTAGATTCAAATGTAGGTACTCAAGTATTTGAAGGAAATTCCACTATGCGGTACCTAGAATAACACGGCTGCAATGTTTCTTTGACGGAGTCCTTTACAACCTTTGTTCGGTGTAGGAGGCATATTTTAAGTTCAGCCGCGTCTCCTTTCAGAGCTATAATAACAGACCTTTTCAGCCATTTAAACCTTGCAATTATGAGGTCACTTCTCTCGCATTTAACATTCAGACTTCACATGAATGGAAAAATATAAACTCGCGACTTTATTTTCAATGGTATTACGTCTTATCACTCTTTCTACAGAAAGTAAAGGTAATTTTGTTACAGAACTTAATATACCGAATATATTATATTTGTCTGTATCAATACCATAGTCAAGATTTTACTTTAGATCAAAGGTTTACTTTAGATCAAAGGTTTTTCTATCTGCGTTTAATCCTTTATTGTTGAGAACCAGGACTCCTTTTAGCGGTAGAGAAGACTCTCTCAGAACATTATCTGAAAAATTTTGATCCGGAAAAATTCAAAATGTATGGTGAGGTACTAAAAATTGTACGCAATTCTGAGCTGAGCATTCTTATTTCCGAATCTGAATCCCGGTTTCTGAACCCATAATTTGAATCCGGATATTTGTCCGGATGGTGATCCGGTCAAACATCCGGTGAAAGTTAGATGAAAGTTTTAATCCAAAGAGTTCTTTAACATTCAATTATATTTTCGAGTAAAGAGGTTTTTTTATCAACTGCCACTCAAATCTCATACGCTTCCGTCACACGAAAAACGTAAAACTGCGACTTAAATTTTTTCATTAGTCCATTCATACAACGACTAGATGTTAAACGCAAGTGAATTGAACTCATAATCGTGAGGTATAAAAGGCTGGAGAGGTCTGTAATCACAGCAGTGCTTTGAATGGAGACGCGTTTGAAATTAAAATACGCTCGCTTCACCTGACAAGGGTCTTAAAATGGCCGCTATGAAAATACTGTGGCGATGTAAGAAATAATTGAATTTTTAATTAGGTACCTGTACTCTCATTGTTGTAGATTGGAGAGCTAATTAAATAAAGCGCCAATTTTACCATCGCCGAGTAAAGACATATAGGCTAAGGTAACCGACAATATTACGTTTTAACTTTCAATACATAAACAGTCCGAACGTCAAAATACCTCAGTTAAACCTATGATATAGTATAATATTATGTATACAAAGAGAAGTTAAACACGGCGATGATGAAATTAGGTGAAAGTGGAATATTAGCCTAGATTAATATGGCTAATATTCTTAAAAACATGACAGTTAGTCCGCTACCATCTTGGATTGTATCGTCACTTACCATCAGGTGAAATCGCAGTCAAGGACTATCTTGTCATTGAATTAAAAAAAAGGACAGGACAGTCATTGGGGCTACTGATAGAAGTAAAAAACCGCCCTGAAGTTTTCACTTCCAAAAAATTATGGTTGCTTAGAGCGACCAAAAGTTTTTTTCTAAATAATTGCGAGTATCTCACCGATCCGAATCTCTTTGCGGAAATCATTTATAACCGACCTTTTTATCCACACATCCGTGAAAAGGTCTGGGTCGAGATATAAGGATGAAAAACAATTTTTCGTTTCCATAATCTACATGAAAGTGTTTACGGCGAGTTTCTGAATATAAGCAGAAAATATTTTTATTCAACGTTTTTTAAAACTCGCTCTCCGCTAAACTTTTAAAGGTCAAGGCAGCGCGATGGATTCAAGAGCGCACGTGATTAAAAAGAAAAATAAACCTTACCTCTATGAAAATATATCGTAGGCAAGAGCGAAAATATTAATTTGAACTTTTCTCTTAACATAATATTATGGCGCTTTATTAATGAAACTATGCAAAAAAATATAATTAGTACAATCAATACAAAGAGAAACTTTTTACTTCGAAAACGAATTTAAGTTAGTTTTATATGAAAATCTGAGTTATCATGGAATTTTTGAACACACAAAACAAACAAAGTCCCTATATCATAGTAATTAATAAATCCATTCATTAAATTTTAATTCATAATTAAAAATAGAATAGTAGCGACAATTTCAACACTTTTGATTTTTTCTATTTGCGAGGAAAATAATTTCAAAGAGCAACTGAACTCTCAGTTTTAAACTTTAATTTTAATTTTTCACTAGGATATTTTAATAAACGCGATAGTAATCTTCCGTAATAACTTTTGCGGAGTAATGTTACAATTTCATTACTTTGGAATGAATTAAATGTAATTAATTTATTCTGCTGAAATTACTGACGTAGAATTAATATTGATATTGGCTGTGTACAATATACATTCTTGTAATATGGTTACAGTCGACTAGAATTATTGCAGCATATCTACACAAAGGAAATTAGTGAAGTCCTTCACGTATGAATTAATATACAGAATTATATAGGCGTAAGTGCCCATAGATAGAGGATGTTATGTTCTTCAAGCTTCCTGAAGATGATTTATTTACGATCTTACACATAAAAGTTTTATGGATGATAGGTTTGTAGCTCGTCGATATTTCAAAGAGATGAAATGACATGATAAAATATGACGTTCAAATTCACTGTTTTTTTTTTACAGCCATTTATATCTTAGATTTGTCCGCAAGAAATACAACTAGCAGAAGTTTTTTCTTAATATTCTCAATTTGAACGAACTTTTTGTGTTCTTTTGAGAAAAAATAAATGGTTTTAAACTGAGAAGCGAGCGAGTCACTTGCTTTGTTGCTGCTAGTAAACTGCAAGCTTGCTGCAAGTTGATTGCCAGCGGACTTGCAGTACTGAGAAGATACACCCACCTGAACCAAATCTCCATGTATACCACCAGCAGCGGTGATGGTCAGCAGGCAGACATAAGGAACCAGGTCTTCTCTGGGTCTATGAAGCTCCAACTCGTACGTACGGCCAATATCGCCGTAGTACGTTTTATTACAGCCTGAGAACAAAGAGGTTCTGTTATAGAAATTACAAAAAAAAAAAAAAGAATTAAAACATATTGGATTTTGTTCGTGTAAACCCTGCCTGTATAATAAATTAATAACGAATCGATTAAACCTCGTTCCTCAAAATATTTTAAGTCTATATCGCACAACTAGATCAAAAGGAGACAACTCAAAAAAGGTCTCTGTTTCCTAGACGAAAAAAAGTATTTTCTGATTTTTTTAGCAAAGTTATAAAACTCAATTTTATTTTAGGTCGCATTTCACGACTAAAATAAAATTGAGTTTCATAACTTTGCTAATAAAAGATTCAAAAAGTTTTTTTTTTCCTTTTGGAGCATGTGAAAGGTATTTAATTGCTTAAAAAAAGTTATAGGTCAGTTACATGTATTAACTCCGTATATAACTCCGGGATCGAACCCATGACGTTCCGAATAGGTCTTAACCACTAGAATGTTACCCCCTTCATTATGACAGTATATTTCTCAATTACTCTTTGAGTATTAAACCTACAAATCCTACAATATAGGTATCACTTCAAAAGCGAGTATTGTTATATCAGCGACAAACAAATTCATATCATGTAACGCTGAATTACATACAGTCTCATTCAAATACGTACATAATATTATTTTTCACATGAAAAGAGTCCTTTTAGACGAATAGAGAGCCATTATGAGTGAAAGTTTTTATGACTATAAAGTATTGCCGCCGTAGAAAACTCGTTCACGTGGTTAGTGATGACACAGATAATAACATGTAATATTTAAAATTAAAATAATAACATGAATTTCAATAGTATTTCTCGGAGAAATCATTTGATTTTGTTTCACGCTAAAGAAAAACCGGTTGGTCGTTTGTGGAAAGACTGTATCAATCATTATTGCAGTCTCAATTATTGTGGTGATTCGCTGAATTTTTTTAAGCTATTGCATAGCTTCTATCGCGGGCCAGCGTGGAGACCGAATCCAGAAATTCCGTAACGAAAATAACCTGACACGGGACTCCTCTACGGTGAGCCGCTAGATGGCGTTGATAAAAATAGCTTTACCGCGGCAGTCCCCGAGTGCCACACGTCTTTTTTTTTAAATCAGCCAAGCTGAAGTTGACTAATGTCCTCCTATCTCCTCCAAAAAAAAAACAGTTTCGCTGAATTTGTGGTATTCTTATGCTGAAATATATAGATCGCTGCTCAGACTCAAGACAGAGTTAAAACGAGACAGATTTATGTCGGAGCATCTTACGTGTGAGCTAAGTCAGAGCACGCTCTATAAATCTCAGCATTACTGCAACAATGCTTTTTAGCTAATCAAGGCACTTGTAATCGTCACACTATAGCATTTTTAGAATATCCCGCAGACGTCAACAAGTGCTAGTAAGTTTCATGTAAGGTTCACCACAAGCCATGATCTTTTATAGTTCTTGCAATTCACGAGGGCGTGGCTCACGGTTGTGTTTGTATCGAAGGTCGTATCTATATAAGTGTGAGCGAGAGCTTGCTCGCGCCTGACCGCTCCCACCTAGGCTCCTGACAGGCACGCACACTTACGCAATGTCTTTGGTATATAATAGTTATATACTCAAAGCGCGATGTGCATGTACACGACATAACCACAAGCAAAGCTCACGCGCCTTCGTGAATTGCAAGAACTTAACCACTTGTGACTAGCTGCTGCTATTGGCTTGAGATCATCCGTTCCTATGTGGTCGCCAATTTATATACACAGCATTGACTAGCAAAGCTGAACTGACATATAACTCGAAGATACAATGGAAGTTGGTGTCCTAAAGTGCAAGTAGTTTAACCTCCTCATCATAAAACCTAATAATATAGTATATGAAAGTAAATAATATTATATTTACCTTATTATACCTTTACCTTATTCTCGAGTCAAGCAACCCTCTTTAATTTTGAGTTGTGACAGAATGATAACGAGATAAGGGCGACCATGATAATAATATACAACGTCCTTGGGGCGAACAATTGCAAGTATAATGTCGTTCACTGTCACAACTCACAACTCCCAAACCCGGCAAAGGGCAGAGAAACTCTGAACAATACATTTATCTTTATTACAATTACAAGCGTTTATGTAGCAACACCGAAACTTTAGGGCCCATTCACACTGAGACAGAAAAGGTTGACAATCTTTGGTTGGTCACTTGTGGCCACTATAGACTGCTTACGTCTTGAAGCAACGTTGCCCAACTTTACTATGTTTTACAGTATTGTAAATAAACTAAGGCTCTGTATACTGAACAGCTTAACTGATGTTCAGCTCTAAGTACTTAGCTGAAAACAAGTTGTTTCATAAAAATTAAGATCTATACACAAAGGTCATAGCTAGAGAAGGATCTAGAAAACTTATATAATCCATCTCTCTATAAATTTTAATAACTGAATAATTAGTGGCTGAACCTAAACTCGGCACTACTTCCCTGGTTTGAATATTAACGAAGAGCTATGCGCTATATCGCTTTGATGGAATACATAAACAATTCACTTTCACACACACTTCAATACATCTTCATTAAATCATGCACAGTTCAAAACGTCGTCAATGGATCATTGTGTCGAATCCACTAAAAGAAAAAAAAATCTACTGGTAGTCAATGGAAAAACGACGAACGCTCTCCGCGCAAATAAAACGCCGATTGGCGTAAAATGCCGCAAAACTGGCATGAATGGCAGCATCTGGTATCGGAAAAGAAAGCTCTCTTGGGTCATTGAGCAAGCAAGTAATGGCGCTGAAAGTGGTCGGCGCTTCGCTTCAGGCTACTCTTAAATCGGTGAGAAACAACCTTTATATTTTAGGTGGGTATACAACTGTATAGGTATAGGTAGGTACTTTCGCAGCAAAGTTTGGTGAGCTTTGGGCGTAACGGGTACTTGTGTTACTCTTCCCCGAAAACTAAGTTCTGGTTTTCGGCTTTCAAGTTTATTACACAAACGATAAATATGTGTAGGTACCCATTGAAAGCCATATATCTGGGGCCCAGGCGAGTATTTCCTTGTTGGTCTTACAAAGATTTTCTTGGTACATTTTTGTTTGTTTACCAAAAGTATAATGGAACGAGATATTCCTTTAATTAAAAAGTTAAATGAAATTCACAACGAACTGCAGCGCCCCTGGTAGCTTTAAGCCATATCTAAGCCCTACCTAAGTAGGAGTTGCGGGGTGTTAACTAATCACCTCAATTTAGGTAATGCAAAAAAGTACATGAAAATTGGCCCAGTAGTTTTTCAAGGAAAATGGTGTAATATAGACGTAGGTGCATACTGCATGCATATTATAGCTCTGCTGTGTTGCACTTAATTGAAGACGAACAAGTAAAAACAGTTTCGCATAAATTAGACTATTAATTTTGAAAGTTTCTCCTTCAATACCTAGTGTGTAATCTACAGTAAAGTTTTGGGAAACTCTAAATGTAATGACAAATTATTCTACGCTTGCCCGAGTGGAAGGTTCTAGTTACGCTTTCAAGTAGATTACTCATACAATAATAACATACTATTGACTCAGACAACATAGCTTTCGCTCTGTTGGCAATATAATACTGTAGTCACGAATAATGTGTTTTGTTGACCGTCCAGCATTAGAATCGCCATTCAAAAGGGAACTATTACATGACTCCAATAATATGTTATGCTATCTCGTTGGTCTAATGGTTAGCAAGTTCGTGCAAGTGACTGCTGATGACGAGGTCTCGGGTTCGATTCCCAGGTCAGACCAATAAATGTGTGTTTTTCTGTCAAGAAATTCTCAACGCTACCTTGAAGTTAGGAGTAGAAGTGTCATCCCCGTGCTTTGGAGAGCACTTTAAGCCATCGGTTCTGCGCCTAACCTCTCTCCAGTGATTTCAGATATCCGTTCCATCGAACTATGAGAGTGAGAGAATAGAGAGTGCATCTGTGTTTGCGAACACACTTGTGCACTATAATATCTCCTGCGCAGATGGCTGGCGTGGCCAGATTAGGTTGGGAGGACATTATTATTATTAATATGTTGTGAGTTTCTCCAATCAGTCTGTGAGCTCTTGGGTTTCCTCCAATCATCTGCATCAGTTGACGCGGCATCACATTGTATTTAATATATAGATGAGTAGTTATTTTTTATCATTATTTAGAGCTAAAGGTCTAACAACTTAAAACGTTCGCACTAAACTCATTTAATTAATCCACTTTATTTAGCTAAGGAGCATTGAGCGCAAAGGCAATTTGTAGTACACTTCCCAGTAAGATGTTCTGAGCACGCCTTCAAGTTGATTGCTTTAACAATTAGTCTTTACGTCTAACATTTCGTGTGATGCAACTTTGATCCTTAAGTGGTATGTCTAATTTGATATTACGCATATTCACAAGTCGCTTTCAGAAGTTAGCAAGGCGCTGTTACTCCCTCCTGACTTGGAAAGCACGTAAAGCCAATGTACCTAGTGTTAACGGCTTCTGCACCTGATCTCTCTAAGATCGTGTCAGATTGCCGCCTCATCAGACATCACATCTGGGTTTGAACTTAGTTTGAACACTTATGAACAAGGTTATGAACTAAAATAATATTTCCTACGTAGTTATAGGTAGCCAATGCTCCGCTGAGATTGCAAGCCGTGGTTGAAATGAATCACAACATTAATATTTATTAGATATTATTTTATCTGACATGTAAACTCATGTCAGCTAGAGACTTACTAAAGTAAAAAAAAATTTGAGCCTAATCTTAAGGCAACTTTTCCAAAAAGCAAAAGGCATAAATAGAAACAAATTCACTGTAAGCTTTCTCCTTGATTATAATAATGCTTACAATATACTTGGCTACAGGGATATGTTACTATCGTAGCATGAATCAGAATACAGTGCTTTAGTACTATAGTATTGGTGTATCGTATAAAGCGTTTCTGGGGCGGAACTTGGCAGCGAAAGTGCCCTTCAGCTGATGCATTTCGGTCTCTAGGAAATATTACTATTCTAGTTTCTGATATTGTGTTATGTAATGTGCCTTTATGGCGCAGTATGTTAGATGAGCACTACAGAACAAATTATTCAAAGTGCATATGCATCCAAATGATTGTTAATAAAATTTTTAATATTTGTTTAGTGCTATGTTTTTATGAGAAAAGTGATTGATTCCCGGCAGGGGAAATAAGATTCGGCTTTGGCTGTAGCTATCACACTACCGGTTCACTCATTACTGTCAACAACGATTCTGATATGATGCTGCGAGATTAAGTCAGAAATAAGGAGATTCATAGAAGAATCATCATGACATCGCATGAGGTCATCGCATCGCAAAGCTTCTTTAATCTATAATTTCCGTCCGTTGCCGAAGAGGCAACCGAACTGTAGTAGTGTTTGCTGACCTCCCACTATGTAATTCGACGACATTAGACGTGTCGCAGGGATCTGAGTAAGAGCAAATCATGTGGAAATCCCTAGAAGAGACCTATGTCCAGCATTGGACGGTCATGATGTGAAATCGAGTGTCACAAAGCAATATATATCTACTAGCTTAAACCATGCATGGAACACTTGAAGAAATACCGCAAAGCTAAGGAAAGTTCTGCCTCGTGGACTGTAGATCAATGATTATCTAAGAACCGATCATAAATAAACAGATTGCTAAACACATAAACCACCTGAAGTCGGGAAAACCCCCACCGAAATGCATCACCTAGAGGGCACTTCCGCTGCCAAGTTCCGTCCCAGAAACAGCGATACACCGATATGGCACTACGGCTTTGTACTCCGAACTGTGTTGCGATAGCAACCTGTCCCAGTGGCCAAGTATTACAGGCATTATTGCAATCAAAGAGAGAGCTCCCAGTCTGGCTGGCTTTAAAAGTGCTGCCAGCGAATGCCTTTGTTTCGGGATCCGCTTTGTTGGACATGAATATTTTTAAGCGAATGTACTGAATGAATGTATTGTGTTCTTTTGTTAGATGTATTGCGCCTATTTGGCTTATTTTGATGGTGTGCATAACAAAACTGATGACGGATGTGTCTTCTCTTTGCCTTCCCAAAGTCACTTCTGTAATATAAAATATTATGAAATATTAACACCATTATGTCGCAGCGCAAAGTACAAAAATCCTTCGTAGGATTAACTAAATTATTATTTAGCAGTTTAAATTTGCCATTATACAATTTATACATATTGGGTAATGGCAAATTATTTATTAGATAAGTAACAAAGTGTAATTTAATAATAATTATTCAATTAAATACAATCTATTTTTGGCTTCAATTTTTTTGTTATATTCCACTCGAGTTATTTGTAGGTTAAAGGGCTGGCGTGTCCGTGTTGGACGAAAGTTCCTTATAAAAGTGATATAAAAAAATGACAACTTCAATTTAATTTTATCCTAACTATTAGTTGTTATAGATCGGATAATTTTTACGGTTTTCAGACTTTTTTTACTTCCAATTACGCGTATAATATATTTTGTGACGTTATGTCTAATGAACGAGATGACGAACAAAAAGCTAAAATTAAGACTTTCCAAAAAAAAGTTTGGACAGTTTTGCTTAACATAATTTATACATAAATAAATATACATGTCAGTGAGATTGGTCCCAGTAATTAAGTCTGTAGCTGGCATTTATGCAGATGTCTCTTAGCGTTTTACAAACTGCAAATATATTCGTTAAAGCTTTTGAATTCATAGCTGTGATATAGCATACAAGGGTCCCTAATTAGAACGCTCTGAATAAATGCGTGCGAACGCGGATTTATCTGTTAATGACTTTGATCATATAAGACCTATACTTGTTAATGTAAGTGAAAATCTAAGATGCAGGCTCGTTGGTCTACACGCTTATCTAACTTTTCGGAGCTATTTTGAGAAGTAGTTTAAACAGTGAACGAAAAAATCGTGAAAAAAACCTGCATGGATCCATAATATTTACAAGGGTGTGTGAGATCTTCTAATCTACAATGGTCAGTTTGATGAATTCATTCTGAGAGGAAACCTAGTAATGGGCTGGATATGACTTAACTCATTATAATGATGATGATTTCTAACATGAAAATAAGAATATCATGGATGCGTTACCAAATAAGTTACAAGGTACCAGGGTAGTAGAATTCAAAGTGTCCTTGAATCTATATTGACTGGTGTCCTACACGGTCGATTCGGTTTCGTAGCTACACGCTCTAGAACGCAGCTAGATGTTGTGACCCAAACATTGAGTTGTTTGCCGGGAGATATTTTGTTTGTTCGTAAACACATTTGATTCGTGCATGCTACATACGATATTAAAAGCTTCAGCGTTTGATTTCTTTGCTCTTGTGTGACGGAATATTGTGTAAATATAGCAAATATCAGCTGATAAAATGGAAAACCTCGACACATCTTTCATAGAGTTGAGCGTGCACTGACTTACCACAATCTTGAGATACAACTAAAAACTAGACACAAATGTCCTGACATAAATCACAAATAAATCTGTCACGTTTATTTCTGTCTTGATATAAACCTGAATACAATATATAAAAGTAAAAGGGAATAGGAGACTGACCGACTGATCTATCAACGCTCAACTGAAACAACTGGACAGATCAGACTGAAAGGCATAAAGATAGCTATTATGACGTGACTAAGGGTAAATAGGGGTTTATAAAATCAAAAAAGCTAGTCACAAATAAATCTGTTATGTTTATTTCTGTCTTAAGTGTGAGCAGAACGAGTGAAATTTCAGTCTGAGTGCAGCAGTGAGTCAAGGCCATTAATCTATCTGAAATTAGTCATGCAAGTTTCAGATCATTTGTTATGTTTACACTAATAGCAACAGATGTGCATCCAGCATTGGCTAATCCCTAATCTAGTTGTATACAAGGCTTAGTTCATACAGTTGGTTCACTCGATAAAATAGCTAGAATTTTAGTTGAGTCTATTTTATACACTGCACTATTTGCTCTAGTTCAAACAACATTTTTAACCGAATTCCAAAAAAGGAGGAAGTTCTCACTTCGTTGGAATCTTTTTTTACGTATGTATTTAGTTAAGATAGGTATACTTCACAGGTAGTTCCATTGTCATGAGGTCAGGATCTGATGATGGGATCCTGGAGAAATCGAGGGAACTCTTCAAATTTTGTAGGCATAATTGATATTTAGATTTCTGCCTCAACCAGCCGCCCCCTATATCGTCAGTCTATCGTGCACTCCACATTGCGCTTGGTTGTAAGCAGTTTCCATTCTAGGAATTTCTCGTCTCAATGGCCATCAGTCCTGACTTGCGTAGCCAGACTATTACAACTTCAGTTTGCTTATGATTTGCACTATGTCTATCCATACCATGGTTCTCCTGCGAATCTCGTTATTCCGGGTCTTATCTTTCAGGAAAACACTTAACACAACCCTCTTTGTAGCGGACTGAACGACTTTAAATGGAATTTCTTCAGCCCAATTTAATTAATACACATTAATTACGGTTTCTTTTTGTATATATAACGAAGATTCTTTGAACATAAAATGGTTTCGCTTTAGCAAAACGTAAAAGATTCCGAAACCTTTCAAGCGTGAGCGTGTGCTCAATAGCCGAAACTATATCGACCAGTTAAGTGCTCTGAATTCGTTCAATCTGAGCCTACACATTGCCGACCCAAATTATGAAAAGGGATCTATTGTTAAGTAATAATTTTCTAATCAATCGATTTTATCCTCTTTTTACTTAACATACATACCATCTTCCTCAGCAACATAATTTTGAATCTATCTTTACACTGAAATGAAAATAATAGCTTTATTTTCTTTTCTTAATGGTTTTGTACTAACCCTAGATTGTTTAATATTGTTCTTGTGTTACCATGTTAACATGTGTTTGGTTGCAGTAGGTGTGCATTTTTGAAGCTTCTGTGTGGAAACATTGTGTGCATAGCCTAGTTCTTTTTAACAATTGTAAAAAATTTTTTTTGAAAAGAGCAACTGCTGAGTTTCTTGCCGGCTCTTCTCAGCAGAATCTGCATTCCGAACCGGTGGTAGATTTTTGACGTTTCATAAGAGCTACAAGTTGGCCTACATGAAATAAATAAATTTTGATTTTTTGATTTTTTTGATTGTCTTAAGTTTGTAAAAGGATAGCAATTTTTAGCAGTATCCTTTTTCCCATAATTCTCTATGTCCACTCTATTAGCAACTCTATACCACGTAGAGCTTGCTATACACTTGCTCAAACATTGGTGTCGTCTACCTGGCCTGCGTTATTTGATGATGGCATACCATACTTGTTGCTGTTTTCGACCACCTATCATTTTTTATTTTTCATTCAGATTTTTGTTTTTTACTTTTTTTGCTAATTTCCAAGTCTTTTTAAAAGGATTCTTCTATGGAAGTCTAGATTGCAACAGCATCTATATCATTACATGAATACTGCTGAGTTTCTTATCGGCTTTTCTCAGCAGATTCTGCTTTTTGACTTGTCATAAGAGCCACAGTTGGCGTACATTAAATAAATCTCGAATTTTTATTATTTTCAAGTTCGTCTGTTTCAAATAAATCTTATTTTTGTGCTCCACTAATCCATGCCATCTTTAATAACAGTAGTGAATTACGATGTTACGGGTACAGTTTATAAGTCTGAAAGTTGGAAGTTAGAAAACTACTGTGTCTGCAATTTTAGGTACTTACCTTTTTATTTCAGTCGTAACCTGGTTTGTTATCTATTAAAATAATCAATTCACCGGTTTATTTACACGCAAGCTGTACTTAAAATTCACTCTCGGTCTGTGCAGGGGGAATATATTAATGATGAATGACGTAAACCTACGATAGTATATTTTTACACTTTTTTGAATAAAATTTACGCGTATTTGTTTTCTGGTGTAATTTTGGTTTTCATTATCTTTGAAATAATTGTCTATTTACACCATAAATTTTATTATTGTACGTTACCATACCATAAATTTTATTATTGTGCGCACAATGTGGACGCACAGGACGCACTTATATGTTTAACCATTAAAAGTAATATATAAAATATAATCCATTTAAAATTTGGTGCGATCCGTTCGATGTACAATTTTGTACGCACCCTCTTTGAAAGACCAAAACACGTCATGAAACAAAGCTGTTGTTTCCAGCAGAACAAAGCGGAATAACAAACAATAAGATGGGTAAATTTAAATTAGAAACATCGAACCGATATCACACTGATAACATCGCCAGACCTTAGCTTTGTCAAGACAACCAAAAGGCTACAACGCTGCGAGTACCTTTTGTTGAAATAAATTCCAATATTACTTTGGAGATACCTACGATCGAAATTCACTATATTGGACTTGTTGGAAATGTTAATAAAACGTGTTACGACTTTATGGCTGAAATTTTAATTTTATGATTTAGGAACTAGGAACGTCTCGTTTCATAAGTTTACTTATCTTTTCATACTATCTGCAACAAATAACAAATCATCGATCTTATGTTTACTTAGTTCCAACATGGTAATTGGTATATATTAAATTTCTTTGGGGTATGTTTTCTATTTTAACTATATTAAGCCTTAATTAAAATAATATAAGGGTTGTAAGTATCTCATACGCAACTCTAATAAAGCTAAACTTCTTCTCAGTCGTTACACTCTTGTCAGAGCGGTCGTGGTCGTCATTTAGGTGTTGTGACACGCTTCACTATACGCCTCCACTCCTCCCTAAAATCTGCTTTTATTGTGCATTCGTGCAACGAGAAATCCACCGAAGCCCTCACTTCGTCCGTACATCTCATTAACGATCTGTCACGTCCCCTTGTGCCCTCTACTTTAGCTTGACTGTTAGACGTTCAATTGACTCAACATCCCGTCTTGATACGAGTACGTGACCAAAGAAAGTGTGAACGCGAGCTTGCAGAGGACAGACGCTGTTTGATGCCGAGTTCTTCGAGAATGGACTTGTTGGTCCATAAATAAAGCTAATAATTCAGATAAAAACTGTATTTCTTATTCCCTTATGCGTAGAGACCATGAGAATAGGGCACATTTACAACGGAGTATAACTAAAGCCACGGCATTCGTCTTTAGTCTTTCGTGGAAAATACGCTTTTCCCTTAATCTCAACCCTGTGGAAAAAGAAATAACTGAACTAAGGTTTTCATCACAGAAATCATATTACCACAGAATACTTAATTGATACTACTGAATAAAAAACTTAGGAAATACAAACGTTAGCGTAAGGTAATAAAATTGTTTACGTTCAGAAACGGTTCGGAATCGATTCCCTCCCGCTACGGACTTACATTTCTCAGTAAAATGAATTAATAGTAAGTACCTACTTTAATATACAACAAAATTAACTGTGCAGTACAAGCATAAATTCACTTTAACCTGGTTAAAAAAAACGGTAAGTATTCCTATTCTAAATTTTACTTCGGTAGGTAAAAGGTAGGTAAGCACAAAGTCCAAGCCATAAATTCCCTCGATATAAAATGCTTTATTAGAACGTAAGAGGTTCTGAAACCTCTAAAGTCGTTCGAGCATGAGCCTGCGTTCGATAGCCGAAAGTCGAAACTACATCGAGCAGGGAGTGCTCTAAATTCGCTCAACGTCTTGGCCTAAATATTTTCTGCTGACCGTACTTTATAACTTATCAGATTGGAGCTTATTGCAGTTTGGAAAGCAGTCTGGCCTTGTCGAAAGTAATAAAAAACGAATCTATCAGTATTTTTTTATTTTTGTTTTACAATAGATTAAGTACAAAAAACTACTGAGTCGATTTTGATTTTGTCGCAATTTGTGTGTGTAACTTGTAAAATTAAAGCAAAATCAAAGCAAAGCTTGTAAAAACAAAGCAAACATCGATGCTAGCGCTATTTCTGCGCGCATTTTTAAAGCATGTCCAATGCTGCTGACGATAATCTATCTATACCTATAGTTAGTTTGGCTAAAACTCAAAAAATGTTTGACCGATTTGAATTTTTTTTTTATTTGGTTTGCCTTAGTACAGGGATGGTTTAAAATAAAAAAAAGATAGAAAAAAACTTAAAATAGCTGCTGAAAAATCGAAAAAATCAAAATTGTTAAAGTAGAGGAATCCGAATTTCGGATTACTTTTAATAGATGGCGGAAGCGAGGCCACACAAACTATTCAGTTTAGAAAAAAATGATATTAGAAACCTCAATATCATTTTTGAAGACCTATCCATAGATACCTCACACGTATGGGTTTGATGAAAAAAAAAATTTTTGATTTTCAGTTCTAAGTATGGGCAACCCCAAAAAGTGGCTGCGACATACGGACGTACAGACAGACAGACAGACAGACATGACGAATCCATAAGGGTTCCGTTTTTTGCCATTTGGCTACGGAACCCTAAAAATGATGATGAAACGTAAATAACAATACACCGTCTCATGCTTTCACAACTTTGTCGCGGTGATTGATGAGTTCTCAGATAGGGAGGCGTCGACGGGAATTAGGGCGAGCTATATAATAACACCGACCTTGGACAACTTTATCGATTTAAGAGTTTTCAGAGCCCGCTCCAGCGAGAGGCCTGCAAGAAGCCGACATTAAAAGTAATGACAAGCTATAATTAATATTAATTTAATACGTATACTTAGAAATAACAATTTAAAATAAATAATTCAAAGCCTCAATAGCCCAATGGTTACAAGTGCGGACTGAAAACTGAAAGGTCGCAGGTTCGATTCCCACCCGTTGCAGCTGGTTGGGAACTTCGTTGAAAATTCTGAGGAGTATATGTGACTAGCTTTAACCCGCGGCTTCGCTCACGTTAGGTTCGATTTTTTAAACTCCTATTTAACCCTCTTGGGGTTGAAATTTTCCAAAACCCTTTCTTAGCGGATGCCTACGTCCTAACAGCTACCTGTATGCCAAATTTCAGCTCGATCGGTCCAGTGGTTAGAGCTGTGCGTTGATAGATCAGTCAGTCAGTCAGTCAGTCATCTTTGCCTTTTATATATTTAGATATAGATCCGTTGAACATAGGTCTTGAAACCAAAATAACAGTTTTTATTCTTGTTTAAAGAAGTTTCGAACATTCTTCAAAAAAAAAAAAACTAGAAAGATACTTAATCTCCTATCACAGTGCTTGCTCATTTTTATTATGGATCCAGTTTAATCTAAACATATTAAAGGGAAAGGTGACTGACTGACTAACTGACTGCTCTATCAATGCACAGCTCAAACCACTGGACGGATCAGGCTATTAAGCATACAGATAGCTATTATGTAGGCACTCGCTAAGAAAGGATTTTTGAAAATTCCTAAGGGGAAAAAATAGTGGTTTGAAAACGAACTTAACGTGAGCGAAGCTGCAGGCAAATCTAGTTGAGAAATAAACGTCTAGAGCAATCTTCGTAATGACATTTAAAAAATCCAGCCCCAACTGTGTCTCCGGACCGTAAATATTCGGTCAAAACCAACAAAGCTGCACAGACCTTTCAGTTCCAATTTAAATTGTAATAAGTTTTGTAGCTTGTTGGAATTAACTAGAGGCACTCGTATATTTGAAGCTTAAAACTTTACAAGTTAAGCCGGCTTCACACGATGGATGAAAAAGGTTGCGTAACGTGTGTGTGTGTGTGGAACCCGCTATTAAGTAACTTTTGTTTTATAGATTAGACTATTATAACTCTGGTGGAAAATGGCGCAATCACTTAATAGGATATTCGTTAATAAGTAAAGATAACTGTCGTTACTAATTTTAGATTTACAATATTCAAAAAAAATTATAAAGTAAAACCTTGATCGTCCCTACCAAAAAAGTAAAACATTAAAATCGAATATTTTATTTGTCTGCCTTTCAAAACATCACATCGCATAATTCAATAACAGTTTTATAGAAAAAGCTACATTGAATAACGTTATAACTTAGAACCACAGATCTTCCAAACTTTACTGATATTATAAAAAAGTTTATTTGTTAGTTTGTCCTTCAACGCAGCAATAGAGCAATGGATCGACGTAATTTAGGTATTGCATGGTTTGAATTGAGAACCTAGCAACATTTAATCCCGGAAAATAAAACCTAATCCACGCGAACGACGTTGAATAGAATAGCATAGAATAAAATAGAATAATTTTTATTCAAATAAACAAAACAAACTGCTTTCGAATCAACAAATGAATCTACCACTGGTTCGAAATGCCTTTCCAACCGTGTCGCTATAAAAAAAGCTAGCTATAAAAAACTGAATTAGCGATTCATTATCCTGCCGATCTTTACTGATAAAGTACGAGAAACTTTATATTAACCCCATTTTAAAGTAGAAAAGCCTTTATTTCCGAGTAAACAATAGGACAAGTCAACAGTTCTCCCATTGTTTTCTGTTGCTCACTTTGGAATTTTCTATTTAAATTCCCCATATCGCCGACACTTTCTGAACATGCGCTACTTTTAATATAGCCCCTGACACCTTATATTTTTTGGTACAGTGAGATGATAATCATATTATTTAGAGGAGCAAACCTCACACCTCATAAATAAGGCGTGAAAAATGCATCCAAAATTAATACAGTTATATTAACCAAGCGTAAGGAAAATTATTAAAAAGACTGGACATTATTTTCCGTATCTATAGTTTAAAAAAGAAACTTTTATATTCAACTTTTTTCCGTCTTCCCTCCTGTCACAGCTCTTTCCAAATCAGTTTCCGTAAATTTAAATTTTTAATTTAAGCCTCAATAGCCCAACGGTTAAAGGTGGGGAGTGAAAACCGAAAGGTCGCAGGTTCGAGCCCCAACCATTGAACTATTGTCGTATCCACTCCTAGCACAAGCTTTTCGCTTATTTGGAGGGGAGGGGAGAGGAGAATATAAGTCAAGTTCAGCTTGGCTAATATACTTTAAAAAAAATATAACGGGATCCTCGGTGTATAAGTATATATTGTCTCGCACTTGGTCGATTAGAAACACAAATTACTAATGATAAAAAACTTGATTGTTCTTCATATACACCAGTTAGGTATAGACCATTTATAGGACATTGCCCCCTCTAGTAATATAACATCTCCCGTTTTAGTACACTACCCTGAGATGAGAACATTTCGTATTCTCTCGGAGACTTGTGAAAAGTTGCGTACATTTGTATCTGCTAATGAAAAACTTTTTGAAGACATTTTTTCTTTGTCTATTGTTCTTTTATTCCATTACCAACTAGAGCTGGCTTGCAATCTCAACTTCTGGAATAATTATTTGAAGAATGTTACAATTTTCCATGTCACCTATTATTTTTATTCATGGAGCCCCAGAGAACACCTAAAGCCGTCGGTCTTGGACCTGACCTGCTTCCGGTCGCGTCTGATTCATCCCAATGGAATACGAGAGTGAGGGAATAGAGAGTGCACTTGTGTTTACGTCCATACTTAAGCACCACAAAAACCACCATTTTGTCTGGTGGGAGGCTTTGGCCGCGGCTAGTTACCACTCTACCGTCAAAAACGTGCCGCCAAGCGATTTAGCGTTCCGGCACGATGGCGTGTAGAAACCGATTAGGGGTATGAATACACTCCATACCCCTTACAAGTTAGCCCGCTACCATCTTAGACTGCATCGTCACTTACCATCAGGTGAGATTGCAGTCAAGGATTGTCTTGTCATTGAATAAAATAAAAGAATAAAAATAAAATAAATCTATGCATAAATTTTGCTGCAATATTTTATTATGCATAAATAAAGTTGGCTGGACTGGCCACCGTGACCAAAATTCAGGCGGCAGAACCTTACTACCATCAGCTGAGAAATACGCCATGCATTCATTGATAAAAAGCGAAATTTATGCATAGACCGTACTCTTAAATATCAACGTAGTAAAAATTCGCGTTGTAGTTTTTCGGAACACAGAGTAAACATACAAAATTCATTCACCCTCGGCTTGTGTAATGTTGCATAGTGATGAACAGTGTGGAATAAATTAACACTGAACGATGCCAGCCCGTATACTGCAGTGTTGGTGTTTTCATTCTTTTTAGTTAACTGCGTGACGCAAAAGAGGGTAATTTGTTTATCAATCTACGTATGTATGTATTTATTCGATGACAAGACAGTCCTTGACTGCGATCTCACCTGATGGTAAGTGACGATGCAGTTTAAGATGGTAGCGGGCTAACTTGGAAAGGGCATACCCCTTATGGGTTTCTACACGCCATCGTGCATGGCTTGGCAGCACGTCTTTGACGATAGGTATCTTATGTATTTAACCGATTTTGATGATTCTTACGTCAATTTGTGTTAATTTTGCGAGTGTGACTAAAGACATGGTAGTAATCAAAATGGCAACCACGTGACGTCATATTGTGGAAAAGAAAAAATGAAAGTCTATGAAAAATGGAGTTAAGTGGGGTATCATTGAATAGGTATTTGAAAATCATTGTTAAGTTTCTCTTATCGTTTTTCAGTATGAATGACTCTACGATTTACGACACGTGTTTTAAGATTTGATGTTTTACATAATTTCAAACGAAGCAAGAACGAATCCGAAGAGCTAATTTTTGGGATCTCATAACAGTGATTCATTGAAAGATGGACTGTAAACAAAATTATTGATTTTGACAGTTGATTTCATATCAATTTGGATGCATCCTTCTAGATTGTTGTATTCTTAAACCTGCGATAGGTATTATTGATTATTATTTACATGTTACAAGCAGGTAAGTATTATTTATTTTTTATTTAGCGAGCAGATAAGCAGGCGGTTCACCTGATGTTAAGTGATTACCGCCGCACATGAACATTAGTAGCACCTGAGGTACCACCAATGCGTTGCCGCATTTGTTGCATTTAGAGAAATACTACAAAATTAATCTAAAGATTTTAGACTTGATTCGTGGTTTACTGACATAATTGCTATTAAATATCACGAGTACGTACCACGGTAATTATTTTAGTTGGGATTGTCGATATTTCGATCCAATTGCATGGACCGTGGTCACGACGAGACTGCGGTGTTGCGAGACGTCAAGTTGAAGCTGTCATGGGTAGAATCTATCTACCCGCCTATTTACGAATTTCAATCAGGTTGGTGCGCGAAGCGATTGAAATTCGTAAACACCAGAATTTCAATCCGGAAGATGGTTTTAAACTAGCTAGTACGTGGAATCCAGTCGTAGAATTATGCAAACCAGAGAAGCGTCGTACAGCACCTTTAAAAAGTGACGTTGTTAGTGTTTTTTGCCGAACTTTAAATGACGTTCCTCCGAAAAGATCAAGAAGGCGGGTAGATAGATTCTACCCATGACAGCTTCAACTTGACGTCTCGCAACACCGCAGTCTCGTCGTGACCACGGTCCATGCAATTGGATCGAAATATCGACAATCCCAACTAAAATAATTACCGTGGTACGTACTCGTGATATTTAATAGCAATTACAAAATTAATATTAATAAAATATTCAATTATTTTAAAATTTTATTTTATTGTTGTTGCATTTAAATATCCGCCATATTGTCATTATTTTCATGACGTCGCATAGTATACAGCACGCAGAATGTTGATAAAACCAATCAAACGATTGTGTCTTCTACATTATGAAAAAGGATATACTACGTATATACAGGGTGTCCCACGGCTATGCCACATGGAGGGGAAGTACCTTAAATATTGTAGATGGAACATTTTACTGAAAGAAGACTTCATTTTAATTTAAAAAACAATTTAAACTGCATTCATAGATTTTTAAATAATTGCCTGGTTGAACCGGGACTCGAACCCGCTATACGAGAAAAAAAATTAACCTGTATCTTTATCATACCGATCGGAAGGCTTCATCATAAGGATTATTTTTTGTTAAATAACATAGCATGAGAAATAAAAGGAAGACCATGAATTTTAGCCTTTGATGTAAAATTTTGTTCAGAAAAATGAAAAGCTGACACTGGCGTATCGACATACAACTGATATGAACTATTACTAATGAGTTCTCACTTGAGAAGTACGCATCATTTCCCGATCCTTACTATCCTTACTAATCCTTACTTATATTAACTATAAATGCGAAAGTGTGTTTGTTTGTTGATTTATTGGTTTCTCCTTCAATCCCGTTGCAACAGAGCTACGAATTTTTATACGAGCTTTTCATTTTTCTGAACAAAATTTTACATCAAAGGCTAAAATTCATGGTCTTCCTTTTATTTCTCATGCTATGTTATTTAACAAAAAATAATCCTTATGATGAAGCCTTCCGATCGATATGATAAAGATACAGGTTAATTTTTTTTCTCGTATAGCGGGTTCGAGTCCCGGTTCAACCAGGCAATTATTTAAAAATCTATGAATGCAGTTTAAATTGTTTTTTAAATTAAAATGAAGTCTTCTTTCAGTAAAATGTTCCATCTACAATATTTATGGTACTTCCCCTCCATGTGGCATAGCCGTGGGACACCCTGTATACTGAACACATATACCTTCTCTTCTTCTCCAAATCTTTCCATAGTGCGATACTAAGAAGTTAGCCCTACATTTTCTTATTTACTATTGAATAAAGGAAAATCGCGAAGGCGTTATTAAGTAGGTACACATAATAAAATCAAGTTTTCCTCTGATCCCTTCCTGAGGAAATCTACCTGCCAGGCCTGCTTTCAACTGTTATTGAGTTTGTCCCAGTTTGTTCTAAATGACAAGTGCTTATTCATGAATAGCAAAGATGTATAGTGATATAGTAGAGTCTAGTTTTTCTCTTTTTATATAGGCCAGCTTTACACATGTAAGGGCCGATTTTACCAAGACTGTCAAAATATGAAATTAACGCTCGGGTAAGATTTATTTTACGTTGCTGAGATCGTTCATAAGTAGTAGTTGTAATAAGCACTTTGCACTTAACGTAGTGGGTAAATAATTTTATCAAACTTTATTAGCACACTAATGCTGCAGTTTCTTTTACCTCTTTATAATTCTCTAAATAATTACATGATATTTGACCGAGCGAAGCGAGGTCCAGAGACCCAGAGGTCTACTTGAGTGAATTTGCACTAGTTTAAATAATGTTAATATTTTGCTCACATGAATATTAATTTAAATCATTCTCTTAAAGAAAGCTATTCGCAACAAAGAAAGTTTATAAAGCTTTCGAACTCGGTACTTTCTTCTTACTGAGCTTCGTATTATAATCGGTCTCCACAGCCGCACACTTGTTCAAGCAAGCAAAGTTTTCTTTGAAAAGTTTGGCAAAAATAATTTAATGGATTCTCTTAGTTTAAGCGGTATCCAAGGCCTTAATATTCTCTGATATGTGAACAAAATGGATTGGCTCTGAGCCAGTGTATCGCAAGGGATATTAAAACTGGATTCTGTTATTAAATAACGGTGATCTATTATAACGTTGAATACAAAAGGATTAATCAAAATCATGATGGACTTTATGGACAGAACAAACTATAAATATAGCATTTGCACAAATTACTATAGCTTGGTAGTAAGAAAACAGTTTAAAAAATATAACCAACCTACGGGAATAATTGAATATAACATCGGCATATTGATTTTGTTCAGAAAATATTAGTAGCCTTTGTCATCCGCACCGTGTAGAAACAAATTCATCAAAATTGGCTCTTAATAGCTTAGGCGATATGGTGGAGTATACGTAAATACGAACATACATACATATATAGACAGCTAAAATCATCATCATCATGTCCTTGTCCTTTTCCCACGCTATGTGGGGTCGGCACAACATGTCTTTTTCTTCCACTCACTTCTATCATTCTACAGCTAAAATCAAAACCTTTTTTAACCGTTTAATTTTTGAGTTTTGCCGTTTGCCGGGTAAAAATTCAAAGGTTTTAAACATCGTTACCTGGATCTAGATTAAACGCGGAAAACCTCAAAACTTGCTTTATCCAGCTAATAACAGACTCTCACAAGAAACTGCAGTTCTCACAATTCTCTGGAAATTGCCAAGAAAGTTTAATTCCTTTCATGTATAAAACGAGCGTAACACACTGAACACACACAAAGGTAGTTAATATTTTAGACTGCATTTTACTTTATCCTATTATGGGTTGAATGTACACGGCCATACCCCTTCCAAGTTAGCCCGCTACCATCTTAGTGACGATGCAGTCATCGTTACTTACCATTAAGTGATATTGCAGTCAAGCCCGCCCGCCCGAGGGTAGGCATAACGCAACAAAATGATATAAAATGGAGAAAATCGAAAGTACGAGTTATAAAAACTTAAGGGTAGGCTTTCTAGGTGGACCGACGACATCAAACGAGTCGCAGGGAGTCGCTGGATTCAGTCGGCGCAAGACCGAGATCTGAGGAGGTCCATGCAAGAGACTTATGTCCAGCAGTGGACGTCCATAAGTTGATGATGATGAGGCTTTTTATAATTTGTACAATGCCTACCCTTAAGTTTTTTATAATTCGCACTGAAGATTTTTTCCATTTTGTATCATCTGTCTACCCTGTAGTACATCCTGTGCACGCCACTGAGTCAAGGGCTACCTTGTCATCGAATAAAAAAACTTCCTATTTAATATCGCTTTTTCCAGCCTTTTCCCCATATAGTCCAGTACTTCACACGCACTATTTTAACTGCGGTGTCCTTAATTAGATTAGCTCAGCCCGGCGACCGAGCGAGCAACAAAGTGTTCGATCCTTACGGTCACAATCGGATTATTTGCGCGGATCTGAACACTGACCCCGATTCCCCTATAACCTGACATGCCACGCGCAACTTTTAAGGATATTTTTTCACCTGGAAACAACTGTTACATAAGAGAAAAAAAAATATGTACCTACTCTTTCTATCACGTTACGTTACCTGGTTAAATGAGTAGAGTCACTTGAACCTACTTATTTATTTATTTAACCAGCTCTAAAACCTCTGATTGGCAGGTACTCTCCCGCTGTTGGTTAAAATGCAGCAAGTTTTTTTTCTCCGTCCGCACCTTTAACTGTTGGGCTATTGAGGCATAAGAGATCATTGCGATCGTTACACTGATGCAATCATTTTTAGAGAATAGTACTTCTACTACTACTATTGAACTTCTGTCTACTTTCTTCCCAGGTTTTCCTAAAAATATTATGAAAACTTTTCTGGAAAAGTATCTTAGGTATGTCTACGCAAAGAATTAAAGTTGATCTGTTGCTTGCTACATTACTATGCTATATACATACTATGCTATATACATACGTATTTGTAGGAAACCCAATAAGCAACCCACTTTCGCATTTGTAATATTTAGATGATTCTTGTAGGTCTGGGCATGGTGACCACTATTTACTTTATGAAAAGTAATGATTGAAGCCCGCTTGCCTAGAAACGTACACACACTGTATAAAGTTGTACACACAACTTTCTAAAGTTGTGATAGCTTCTGAACGACTACGATCGAACTTCTACGGTCAAACGCCCAAAATCTTAAGCTTTGTAGGTATATACTCTATTACACAATATCCACTCAGCTGAGTCAATAGACTTTGAGAACATAGGAATCAATTGATGTGCAATTGATCTAATTTTGGCTTCTTTGATTAGCTGCATTTTGAAAGAAAATTCTGAATAGGTCATTCATACGTCGTGTTAAAGCCTTTTGCAAATTCGAATAAAGCTGCATTTTCAGTGAGTACCAAAAATAGCGATTTATCAAGGGTTTTTCGGCTTTCTTCAGTGCCTCTCTAGGGATAAGCTTGTAAGCGATAATAAGGTGAGAGTGCCCCTTAAACGGCCCAAATTGATAGCGAGGTACTTAAGTATTACAAGGAATGGGTTTTACGCGTACTGGTACTTTTATGGCTAAGATAAATTTTATGAAATCTTCGCTTTTTTTCTGTAACCTTTAGCTATTTTAACAATAATTTTACCAGAACTGCATTTGAGTGTCAGATTTGCAGGTATAAGGTTCATTCATACCTCCCTGCCAGAATAATTGTTTTCTTTTTTTTTTGGGGTTTATAAAGACTGAACAGGTTGAGAAATCTCCAAAATGTCTTCGGCCAAAAGTCCTTTGGGAGATATTTTTTAAAAACGTACACATTAACCTATAAATGGATTACACTAATTTTAAGTAGTCTACAAGTGGGCAATAAGAATTTTTTGTTTTTCATATTTAAACGATTTGGAGCCTTTTTCTTTTTTTTTACTTCCGAAATTGTAAGGCTGTGACAGCCAGTGAAGCGGATAGACAATTTGCAATACACTTTTATTAAGTTTATCTATACCTTTCACGTTTTAATGAAATTTAAAATTCTTCAAAGTAGTGCAGTATTTGAACTACTTTGGCACTATGCCCGGTCCTGAACATGCAACATTAGCGTCTTGGTCACGACTCTCACTAGCAGACTCCTTTAAATTACTTTTGAAGTACCTTACTAGTAACTCTGCAAGAAAAAGAGCACTTAAGAGAGTTCTAGTTACTATACTTTTACATAAGATCGTATGTACACTGATACAATTTGAACGAGTAGTGCTGGAAATCGTTTAACTGTCTTCGTAGCGAATATATACGTGCTACTTCTATCATAGTAAATATCTAGTTATATATTATGTTGTAGGTACATATTATGAGGTATATTGTATTGAAAGTATACAAATAATACTTTCAATCAATTAAGCAACTGTTAATGACATCTTACTGCTCTAGGACTCTATCGAATTTTTGATACTAATGTATATTTTTTTTTTGAAAATTTCATTCAAGTGTAGATAAAAATATAAAATAGGATTTGATGTAAATGAGCGTTTTTATAAATACGTATATCATGATGATCAAAAACTCATGGTTCTTTTAAAGAAGTTAAGAAGAAGTAAAGTTGCAAATCGACTTGGGTATTTCTAAAATTAAATAGAAATCAAACACAAAGTTAAATTCGGAATTCTTTTCCTTGTGTTATCGCATAATGACGCATAATTTTATTTCTGGCGGAACCATATACGGTTGGAAATTTAAATTCTTACTGAGACACTTCTACTTTCAACCTGCAAACTTGGGAAATATCCCAAGTTTGCAGGTTAAACGTAGTCATTTTCTCATGAAAAATCTTTATAAAACTTGAAATTCCCTTTAATTTCCTTTCTAACACAAAAGGCTCTTACATGGATTAGAGTCCTAACATCTAGGGGCTGGTGACTTAATTGGCTAAGTATTTATGAATTAAGTATGTGCTTTTATTTTTCTATTTTTTATTTTTCTGCATACCACTTTCATGCAACAGGGTAGTGTTTGTTTTTTTTTGCTTTATCATTTCCCACTTGATAAGGAGACCTTAATATTTTTCACTTTATGACGTATTGTACTGTAAGGAATAAGCATTATGACTTGTGATTATTAATCCCGATACAAAAACGAAGGGGATGTTATAAGTTTGACATGTCTTTATGTGTGTGTGTCTGTCTGTTTGTGGCATCGTAGCTTCCGAACGGATGAACCGATTTAGATATTTTTTTTGTTTGAAAGAAGAATTAGGAGTCGGGAGTGTTCTAAGCTATGTTTGATGGAAAACGGTCCAAGATGGCCACCACCACATTGGCGGATTACATATTTTTATTTTAACGATTACTTCCTAGCGATGAGGATGTTATAACATGTCGGGGGTGTTTTAAAATTATAATTTACACTTGTTTAATACAGTCAACTTATCTTGAATTTTGAATGGACATGAACGTAAAACGTTATTTGTTGTAATAAATTGAATTTTTTCTGCCTAAGCATATCCATGAAGATGAGATACATATGAGAACTACATGCGGTATGGGCGCTCATCGCCATTAACGTCAACGAACTTGTATGAACCTACTGCAGTTAACCTAGATTTTCAAGATATCGCAGATATTTAATTCTTTTTAACCGACTTCCAAAAAAGGAGTAGGTTCTCATTTCGTCGGAATCTTTTTTTTTATGTATGATCACCGATTAATCGAAGACGCCCAGACCAATTTGGAAAATTATTTTTGTTGAAAGGCTTCCCAGGTGGTCCAATTGTCATCAGGTCAGGATCTCATGAATTTAATAGGCACAATTGATATACTTTGTAGTGGCGTTTGTAGTCGGTTTTGTAAAAAGATTTTTTTGTTTAAATTGTTACAATTTTAGATTGGATAGAAATTTAATACACAGAACGAACCTTCACAAGGCAACTTCTATACATAATTCTAAACAGTTTTATTCAACTTTTTACGAAACACACATTCACCATAAATATCTCAGTTTTCATTTCTTCAGCACAACGGTTAAAGGCGCGGAATGAAAACTGAAAAGTCGCAGGTTCGAGCCGCACCCGTTGCACTCACTATTATCGTACCCACCCCTAACACAAGCTTTTCGTTTATTTACAGGGGAGAGGAGAAATTAAGTCAAGTGCAGCTTGACTGACATTCTTTTTTTTTAAATTTTTTTTTTAATTTTGACACATTAATTAGATTTTGGAGTGTACAGAGCGAGCTGACATAAGTGAAGTTAAGTATTTAGCATGATTCACCTAAAGCAACTTTTCAAACGTTTAATGCCTTGTTAAATCACAATATCACTTTTACGATCCATTAAAATCTTGATAATACACCAACAAAAATAGTCCTTGGTCGTAAAATAATTCTCAAGAACCTCTTAATAGACTGAGCTGGGTCATAACGTATAAAAATTCTGTATGAGAAAAGCCTGTTTTCCAACTGTGGGTTTACGAGCGCTCGTAACTTTGAGTAGTTTTAGGCAGGGTATAACAATGTTGGGACACAGATTGGACGTATGAGCACACAGTGTTAATGTGTCGTTACAGTGTCAATTGAGATGCGACATTTTTCTATGTTTCCGCCATACATGAGAAAGTAAAGAGAACTTTGTTTTACTTAGCTATGAGTCCTTACTAATACCCTCAGTATTGTTATTACATATTAGTTATTTTATTTTTAAAAGAGCAACCGCGTAGCTTCTTGCTGATTCTTCTCGGTTGGAATGGCATTCCGAACCGGTGGTAGATTCATTTGACGATTCGAAAGTACTTTGTAAAAGTTGATTTGAAAAAAAAAATTAGTCTATTCTATTCTCAGTACCCTTATTATCTTTACTACTGTATTCTGAGCTTTACTATTGTTACTAATATTAAAAATGCGAAAATGTATTTGTTTGTCCTTCACGCCGCAACTAAGCGACGATCAACGTGATTTTTTGCATGGCTATAGTTGAGGACCGGAAGAGTAACGTAGGTTGTTTATCGCAGAAAATAAAAGAGTTCTCGCGGGTTTTTTAAAAATTAAATCCACGCGAGCGAAGCCGCGGGCATCAACTAGTCAGCTAGGCAGCTTATTATTTATAAAGCTGCAGTGTAAATTCTTTTACAAGTTGGCACAACATACCATTCTTATGGTCCCGCAGTATTTCTAAAAAAACTTAACTTATACTTTTAAGTTTAGGTTTTGCCTTTGTTTAAAAATTTTGACAATAGTTACTTGATGGTTTTTATTGAAAGATATGTAAAATTTGATTAAAATAAGTAGAAAAAAAACAGACAACTAACAAGACCTACATAACTTTCAGGATGTATAATTCTTGTGTCACGTGTCGTTCGATACCGAGTGTCGTTTTCGAAAGTAATATAAACTTATACTAAGATCTATGATAGGCAATCTGGTTGCGTGTGGATTTAAAACGAAATCGATACCTGCGGTTGATGTTACACTGCATTGGAAAACATGCATTGAACATTTTTTACACTTGCAACACACAAACGGACTTCCGTATATGAGAACCACAAACCAAGTCTTTCATCAAGAGTGAATAGGCATCTTCCAGGCAAGCGCGCACCATCTTAGGCTACGTCTTCACTTACCATCGAGTGAGATGGCAGTCAAGCCCTAGTCTAAATATTAAAAAAAAAAAAACAATAGTCCAACGGCTAGTGCTAGGGCCTGAAAACTGAATCGTCAACGTTTCGTACGTACCCGTCACTATTGACGTACCTACTCCTAATACAAGCTTTCCGCTTATCTGGAGGGGAAATGAGAATATATGAAGTTCAGGTTGGCTAATATTAAAAAAAAAAGGCAATAGGTACCTATTGCAAATGCAAATAGGTACATATTTTTGTTCCATACTAGCTATAACAATAAAATATTGGTTTCATTTTATGCCGTACAATTACTGTCGGACACAATAATCATAAATGTCCATTTGCAGAACGAATTTAATTACTCTCGCGGAATAAAAGTTTCAGTGGTTCAATTGGGACAAAGAAAATTATATTTAAAATTGAAATATCATTTCAGTTGCATTAAATTTTATTTCAATTCCATATCATCATTGACATTTTTGGCTGAATTTCGGCAGAGATATAGATTATAGTCTGGAATAACACTTAGGCTACTTTTTATCGTGGTAAATAAGAGATTTCCCGCATGAATTAAAAAACCTTAATCAATACGAACGAAGTTGCGAGCATCGACTAGTAGATATTCAAAAGTTTTAAAATAAATTATAGTTATCAAATAAAATCTTTGAGCCCGTTTGTCTTGTATTTGTATGGGGCGCGCTTGGGTGCGCTCGAGAGATACCTACTGCTTTTAAATCTCAAGAATCCAAAATTCAAATCCTTTATTAAAATGATCTCTCAGATGCAGCATTGGCAACCTGCCAAGTTGGCGCATTGCAACGATTACCAGTTGAACAATTCTATTATAAAGCAGCTTTTTATCTTGTTTCTAAATTATGGTTACCTAGTAGGTACTCGACGATGGAAGTATATCTATATCTTCCTTTGAGTATATAAAAAGATATCTGCACTAGTACCTTCCTCGCAATGAAGCTATTTTCTTCTATCTTCTATAATCTATGGATGCAAAAATTCGAATTAAACGATTTATTATTTATTTTGCACCATTGATTGCTTGGAAGAGATAACTAGGTAGCGCCAAATTGTATACCTATATTGTTATGTTTTTTTTATAGAGTACTAGATGCTGCTCGCGACTTCATCCGCGTGGATTAAGATTTTTTTATTCCCGCGGAAATTCTTTAATTTTCCGGGATAAAATTTAGCCTATATGTGTCAATCCTGTGTATGAGCTATCACCATTCCAAACAGTCGAATCGGTTCATTCGTTGTGGCGTGAAGGAGTAACGATCACATACACACACAAATACAAGCTTTCGCCTTTATAATATAAGTGTGATTAGCCATGCTGAGCTTGATTTATATTCCTTTCTCCACTTCTTAAAAGTTAAGCTTAAAATTATTTAAGGGCCGATGACATTCAGCAAGTTTACCAGCCATTAGCCGGTGAGTTTAAAAGTAGACAAGTCAGTCGAGTGCGATAGCGACGATGATATACAAAAATTTCCACTTGCAGTGGAAGTTTTTTTCAGAATTTTCAGTAGCAACCCCCGCATGAAATAATTCAGTAGACATTTAGTAGACAATGGAACCAAATAATGAGTTACTTGCAGCTAGTGGACTAGGAACTATGATGACGCACGATTAGTTTACTAGCCCCCACGTCAGCCTGTGGCGAGCAAAGTAGCCGTTCAACTTTTCTCGTAGATTTTTTACAATCTGCTAGTTAGCTAATGAATATGATTACAGGGCGAGTTTACTAGTAGTCAGTTAATTCGCTAACGAGTAGCTAGTAAACTCCCTCAATGTCATAGAGCCTTAAGACGCGAACATAAAACGTTCTTCTGACAAAAGAGAGATCAAATTAATAAATGAACCAGAATGAATGACCTCAATTTAAAAGATTGAACTATATTATTCAATCTATAGAAATAATTTTTGAGTCCTACATCAAAATGAAAAGTATTAAAGAATCTCTCAGCTGCACCATTGGCATCTTGCCAAGCTGGCGTAGTGCGAACGATTATGTCCATTATGAGTTCAACAATTCCATTATGGAACAGCTTTTTATCCTACTTCTGGTTTTCTGGGGCACCTGCTATCTTTCAACTAAGACTTATTATAAAAACGACGAATGTGCAGTAGGACTAGTTATTTGACGGATTTTTCATTTAAATATGAAATCTGATGTATAACAAAGTATATTTTAAATATCTATTTATACTAAATTTTTCCCGCGAATTCTTCCGCATGGAGTTAAGTATTTAAAAATTCCGCAGGAACCCTCTATTTTTCCGGCATAAAAGGTATTGTAGCAAGCAGTAAATGTCACTCCCCTAATCATCAACTATACCCATGCAAAAAATCACTGGAATTATGGCAAGCAGTTAATGCATGTTAAGCCATCAAACGGATTATGCATTATATATTTTATATTAACGGCAGCCATAGACGCTCAGCCATGGTGTTTCAAATAAAGTTTCGTTAAGTGATTAAAGTAAAAAGAGCTTGCTTGCTTGCAGTGCACTTGTTATTTAGGGCCGATTTCACCAACGTACACGTACACCAACGTACGCTTTGGCAGATTTTCGATACCAAAACTCTCAATATAAGTATCAAACTTTTTCTCGGATAAGATTTGTTTTTCCGCTAATACTTTTTTAGAGTCATTGAATTATCAACTGCTCCTTAGGGCTAAATATAAAAGGTAAGTTATAAGTAGAATAGGTATGGTTCCTATATAATACGTGCATGGTAATAATATAGCTAATAACTTATTAATTAAACCATTAATCACTCATCATGTTATTAGGGATCTAATCAAACTATTCAATTAGTAATCTCAAAGCGTAATAATCACATAGTACATTTCATCCATCAAAACTATGTTGGTATTGTTTGTTCTTCCTTCTTTCGTACAACAACAGAATACATCGAGGTGTATTTTTTTTTTTTGTAAAAGAATATCGGCCAAGCTGAACTTGACTGATGTTCTCCTCTCCCCTCCTGTTAGGAGTGGATACGACAGTAGTGCAATGGGTAGGGATCAAACCTGCAACCTTTTAAGTTTTCGGTCCGTACCTGTAACCGTTGGACTATTGAGGCTTAAAATTGAATTAAAAAGGGCAACCCAAATACACGAGGAAAAGTCGCGAGTAAAGTTTGATAATGCACTTGGAATAGTTATAAATCAGAGAGTAAAAGAACTGAAATATATCCATACTGCCATTTGGAAACTGAAATACTGCCATTTAGAAACAGAGCACGTCTGTGTCGAATGATAAATGCTTATTCGACTAATAGCTCTTTGATAAGCTTGAAACGTTTTACATTATTAAACGAAAAAAATTAGTTTTTAGTGTTGCGAATAAATACGGAACCGTTATATACTCGCTCCCTTGTCCATCTGTCTGTTCGTGGTCAAGGCCCCTTTTTCTCAGAAATGTCTTGAAACTAAGTTGAGATTTATACTGAATATAAAGGTGCTCTGACAAGTTTCTTGTTTAATCAGTGAGAAGTTACAGCTTTCAAAGCGTATTTCGTGTGAGGAAACCAGCAACAAGAACGTGAGAGTTCACCATGAAGTTCTCAAAGATGTTTTAATACTTTCAATCTGCATTTGGCCAGTGTGTTGGACCATACTCCACTCTACCAGTCCACAGTAGTCTAAACGCACCTATTTCTGAGAGGAAACCTGTGCCCAGTAGAAGGCCGGCGATGGGGTAAGATGACATAATAATAAAGAACATTTTTGCTAAGCGACAACAGGCTGAGAACGTTGGTGAAATCGGCCCTAAGTAACATAAGTATTATCTATAGGATTTTATGTTCATAGATCATTCAACGTTTATAATAATTATTATGTTATAGGCCAAAGCCAAAAGGCCCGGTTTTGGCGTTTGGCCTAGTTAATCTTTAGGAATACTGAGAGCGGTTAGACGATCCTCAGGAATATCTAGCGAGTCTTTAGCCCATCTGTCGGGTAGGGCATAATTGAGTTTCAGCTTTAAACTCAGCCTCATGAGGATTCTATGACAGAGTGTGACGTTACTAGGGAATCTGTGCGATATTACGTTGCGTTCCGTATTGTTTGATTCCCCTGCACGTAGAAATATATTTTGTATAATATATTGTCTTTAAAGTAATCAAATCTGAAATAAGGAATGTCGTAGGAAAATTTGAGTTATCGATATTACCTGTCGCGAAATTGAAATTGTCACGTATCTCAAAGAATTGATACGTCACGCGGATCCCATGATTGACGCAAAAGGATATGTACTACAACCAAACAAAAATTTTTTCATCATACCTATTCGAAAAACGAATATTGGCTTCAGAGGATAGCGGGAGTAAAATTTAATTTTTAGTCCCATGGGAGTTTTCATTTCTCTCTTCTGATTGGTCCGCGTTCGTGCTTTAGTATGTGTTTATTACTACTGCGATCGTTGCAGGAATTCAAAAACTCGAAATTCAAAAATATTCGAGCAGCTGTTGTCTTCGATAAGTCACGTGATCATAGAAGGTTAATACTCCTAGCTTTTTCTCATAGGTAAGGATGAAAAATAGTGTGTGTCACTCGGGGCCAAATTTTTTGTTCTCGGGCGGCGTATATTGAATTCCTCGCTACGCTCAGGATTCTACTTTAGTATCCTTCGCTGCGCTCGGGATTCTACTATAGAATCCTTCACTTCGCTCTGAATTCAAAATAGCGCCCTCGGGGAACAATAATTTTCATTGGCCCCATATAACACAAATAACTATTGATTCCTCCTTGACTACAACTTATGTATCAAATTATCATAATATTATATACAAAACTAAGAGAAAGTAACAACGGCGACGGCGAAATGAATATTTCATTAAATTTTAATGACATCAGCACAATGGTTGCCCCGAGATATAAAAACGAGAATAATAACTACTGTTTGTTTCTCGAAGTGACACAACCACAATCCTTAAAGTGAAAAGTAGAGCAGGACGACTGTGAGAAAATATATAAATAATAAAAAGCCTTCCCTTACTGAATGGTCTATCAAAACAAGTGAAATATCTAGACCAGTGTATCAGGCTGGTAACAAAAGCAGTTCAGGTAACGTTGAACAACCTTTTATGCATTCGAACGAAACCGCAGGAATCTTGCTACAAAACACAAAATTCCAAAACTGTGCAGGTATAGAAATGTTGCGAAACATGATTTCAACCACATATTTTAAACAATAGAGGTAGTATAGTACATTCAAACCGTTACTCTTGTATTTGTATAACCCGTTCTCTCGTGGTGTTCAGTATTTACCTTGTATTTACCAGTGATACATAAATACCAAACGACATACACGGTGTATGTCGTTTGGTATTATGTATGCGTATATTTTATCAGCGTAGATTGAAGCGACGTCGTGCATGTTAACAGTTTTAGAAACGTTTGCAAAATTTCTTGTATTCGTAGTCTTTGCGTTGAACTAGGGAAAAAGGGTCTTAATTCCTTTCATTAATCTCACAGCGATGTTTTCTTTAAGATTAGGCTGTCATGGAGTATCTCTATTATTGTCCGCGACACTCATTCCATTCTTAGTATACCCATACTCAACGCCATCAAGACTAACTGCTGTTGATTTAATTAGTGAATCAACCGAATAGTCAAGGTCATTTCATGAATTAGGTCGTAATAGGGCGATTTGTCAACAACAAATTACGTAACTAATTTCATATCAAAGTCATCTAGTTTTTAAATTAACAAAATTTGATTTGCATTTGGAATTAGTTTTCAGGTAATTTAAAATCCCTTACAATTTCTTCAGGTTTAAAAAGCCATTCCAAAACTGTTCTACACTTTGGTATGCGGTCGGTCTTACAGTGCAGATATACCTTTTTACGTAAATATAAGCTTGTACCTAGATGTAAATCAGATGAGCGACGAATAGTTTGAGAACTGCTGGCTTAAACTTTTAATGGCTTATAAAGAAACTTCCTCCAGAAGTTGTTACAATGCTTGAATTACACTAAGCTAATAAAAGTTTGGATAGATACAAGCTTTTACGGAATTACAGAAATTATAATATTTAACTACTGCGTTTGACCGATATCATACAAAAATTACAGCTTCCAATGTAAAGCCAATTATTAATTCAAATTAAGTTAGACTCCGAGGCAAAATAAGTTTAAAAGAGTCAAAATTCGAAATCGACAATTTTGAAAGCAAAATATTAAAAAAATATTATGCTGCCCATTTGTTACTATGAACGAATATTGGAATAAAGTTTTTTATATTTATAACTTTTATATTATTTTCAGGTGTGGATCACTTAAATATTATAGGGATTTTAATTATTCATTCAGGATTTACTGGGTTCTAACAAACGCTCAGTTTGAAATCTATCTATTAATATCTAGACTTCACTTTCACTCCGCTCAGACTCAAGACAGAATTAAAACGAGACAGATTTATGTAAGAGCATATTTGTGTCTCGTTTTAACTCTATCTTAAGTCTGAGCTAACTCAGAGCACGGTCTAAAGATCTCAGTATAAGACGGACAAATTCAAATATACCCTAGTAGACACTCGCTTGGCAAATTTATAGATTATAGCCTGTTCCAGCATTGGTGATACTTTCAGACGCGCCCGCGCGCGCCTTACTGTCTATAATATAGTGTACTTATATACAAGTATACTTGTATATAGGTAGAATAAAATTACAAAACAATAACAATAATTGCATAGGGATTTAGGACCGTAGAACAGTTTGCAGCTGAATTAATATATCAAAGCAAAGTCATTTACAAGCGGTACCGCATCTGGTGCAAAATGATAAATGCTGTTTTAGTTGCGAGCTCTTGGATAAGTGCAATCCGTTTTCCTTTTGAAATTTCTACGTTCAGTTTATTATTTGAGATGCAATAATGAAATTGTCGGACTGGGAAAAAATTAATGGACACTTTTTTACTCTACATTTTCTCTGCAAATACGTATTTGAAATGATTAATTTCGGAACCACGGTCTGTAGTGACATTATTGTAACCCTCGAGGTAACCTTTTTAATTTTGTGGTAACTTTTTCATCGATTTCATAACACTGTCGCTTATTATAGTTCTTGCAACTCAGGAGGGTACGTGGCTTATGGTTGTGTGTGTGTCGTATCTGTATAGATAAGTGTGAGCGAGAGTTTGCTCGTGCCTAGGCTCCGCACGCTTACGCCGTGTGCATAAAAACGACGTAACCACAAGTAAAACTCATGCGCCCTCTTGAATTGAAAGAACTATACGAGAATAGCCACACCTAAAGCGAAAACTGCAGGTAACGTGCGATCAGTATTTCAATGGGTGATTTCGGACTATGGTTTTTAAGCTCGTTTTTTCATACGCTTTTGAGATTCAACAAACCGAACGCGAATACTTTATGCATGCAACGTGTTAGCGCGAACCAGTCGGTTAGCGTTTTCACGAATTACATATACACCTGCGCTACGCTACGCTATATACTATACCTTATACACTTATATTGTAAACGCGTAAGCGTAGTTACGCTCATATGCATGTGGCAAAGGCGTGTGAGTCTCAAAGAACCTTAGAAAATACACCAGTATTAAATCGCCTTAAATACCTAAATGTAAAAGAAGAATTTGACTGACTGACATAATAACCTAGCAACTCAAATCACTCTACTAACTTAAGATTTTCTATGGAAGTTTCCTCTGTAATGCAAATAGGTCACCGCGGAAGAATTTCAGATTTCCCGAAGGAAATTTTAAAAAGGAAAAAAAATCCATACACACGAAGTCGCTGGTAAAGTCACACTAATACATATTATAAAGCCGAAAGTTTGTATGTGTATGTGTGTGTGTGTGTATGTTTGTTACTCCTTCACGCCACAACGAATGAACCGATTTGGCTGAAATTTGGAATGGAGATAGCTCATACCCAGGGTTGAAACATTGGGAATTGAAAAACCTTGATCCACGTGGACGAAGTCGCGGGCATCGTCTAGTTGTATATAGAATAGGGATACATTTGTTGCAAAAATTTTAAGTGACAAATGCTATCCTGGCATTAGTAGGTATATTGTATGTGTAAATCCAAATAAACAATTTGAAAACAATCTTTGGTACGTCTATCACAAAGTTTCTCTAGAGCTTGTTACACACCACACAAGCCGACTGTGCTATGAACTAATTAATGTTTGACGTGGCAACTTTGATTGCAAAGAATTCTGTTATTAAACGCCAAAGCTGGCACGCTTGAAACGTTTCATTCTCTAACAGTTGGTACTCGAAATGTGTATGAACATTTACAATAGAGCTTGGGATTTGAATTTTTCGTGATTATTTTTTTCATTTACTATCGTTGTTAAACATCGATATTAATTCGTAAATTGAAAATATCTAACTGCAAAATTATTGTTCATACATACTTACAAAGTTTTAAACAATTAGGTTGTTTTTTGTTGGCTGAACTTTTAATGTTAATCACAGGTATGATCTTAGGCAAAGCCTTCGTTCCTGCGCCTGATCTCTGTCCAGTCGTGTCGAATTTTTCGTCCCATAGGACTATGAGAGTAAGGGAATAGAGAGTGCATCTTTGTTTGTGCACACACTTGTGCACTATAATATCTCCCGCGCAGATCTCTGTGGAAATTGTGGAAATCACGTACAATTTGGGCATCTTTTAGGCAAACGCGTTACACCTTAAACCACATCATTACTTTCCATCAGGTGTGATAGTGGTCAAGCGTGTGCCTATAATGTATAAAAAAAAATTGGTCGCGTGACCGAATTCGGTCGGTCATTAGCATTACTCTATGTTACGCATCATAGAAATAAGTAAAGTGCGCTAAAACACTAAAACCCAGGATAACAGCCCATAGTGAGAGCGCGCCCTTAAAGCAAAGCTGTTTAATTTTCCGGTGAACGTCTTTATTATATGTACCAGTGGTTTAATTTAGTTCTAGTTTCCATTATAGCGGAAGATTAAATCCCCAGCATCGAGAACTGACTCGGAAACTTTAGTTACGTACCGCTTAAAACTTCCAAGCAACTCATCGTAAACTTGAAAGTTTGATTTTGTAGGTTGCAGCCGCATTATTAAATACGACTAGATTAAAAAAAGATATGGTTTTATAAGAAGATTAAACGAGAAAAAAGGAATGCTATAAACGGAACCTGCAATAAAATGCAGGGTAATTTTAATAGTTTGCAAGAGAAACACTAGTACGAAGAAGTACCAGTCACTAGCCAGTACATATTGGGCATTGGATTTCGAAGCCCATTTTTATTTTTAAATATTTTTAGCGAGTAAACGAGCAGACGGATCACCTGACGTCAAGTGATTACCGCCGCCCATGAACATTTGTAGCACCTGAGGCACCACCAATGCGTTGCCGGCTTTTTAGGAATTTGTTGGTCTGCCCCTTGAATAACCTCATGTTGTAATTTAGTGGGAACATCGTGGCAGGAAGTTGGCCCATATTTCGTTAGGGTAACCCGATTTGTGTCGTTGTTTGGTTCTGGAGACCAATATTTGAGCAGTACCGAACGGCTTGGTGGCATGATTTTGTTTGCGAAAACATATCAAATTAATACGTGAACATGAGAACATACAATGTAACACTATGTACCTACCTATTCGTGTCCATTCACACCAATACAAACACAAGCGCTCACTCAATAATCACAACGTGAGCACAATTCCGCCCTGGTAATTTGATTTGCATGCAGATCCACGTTGACCAGTGGCTATTATCGTTACCTATTGAATATCGTACGGATGTGCCGAATGGGAATTGTATAATGATAATATTATATGAAATGTGAAAATAATAACGAAAGTTGAATTGTTATTTGCGAAATAAATCGAAAGTTTAATAGTTGCAATTTGCAAATTATTTAAAATGTAGCTCATCCGCATCATTGTTTCGAGCGATTCTTGCAAAGATTTCCACAGAACACTGTTTTTCGATTCAATTCAATTTCTTTATTGCGAATTTGGGTAATAGACAGGTGTTGTTTATAAACAAAAATAAATGTAATACAAATAAAAATAAATGGACACCCAAACTCTGCTTAAATACAGCATGCAACATTAAAAATTAGCCTAATCTATTACATTAGGGTGCTCCCTCACCGGGAGCATTCGCGTGTAATGTAACGTTACAGATTTGAGCATTACATCAGTGAAGGAGGAGAACCGAGCATTACAATGCGCACCTTGTAATGATACAAAACGGGCATACATCAGTGAAGGAGGAGAACCGAGCATTACAATGCGCACCTTGTAATGATACAATGTGTATTATCTTGATACAACTTGTAACATCAATGCGCTTCACAGCTTCAGCGGGCGGGCGGGGGGCTTCACTGCCCCTAGCCCCCCGCCCGCCCGCTCAGTAGCCTACGTGACAGTGAAGTGAACGCACGTTGTCATAAAGTGTTTCTGACGCTTCGGAGATTTTTTTGGCGTCACGGACAGTTCTAAATTTAAGTAATGGCTTGGGACAAAGAGAAGACTCTATTATTCATAGAAAAATATAGGGAAATCAGGGAATTATGGGACCCTAAGCATCCTCAACACTTTAATAAAATAATAAAACAAGACGGTTGGGTGAAATTATCGGATCAATTTGGAATAACCGTAGAAGAATGTCAAAAGAAAATCACAAGCCTTTTAGCATCTCTTAGAAGAGAAAAGAGCAAAATGAAAAAAAGTGCTTCAGGAACCGGAAAAGGTGGGTAACATATTTTATTTATGTACCTACATCTACTTTAGTCATGACAATAACTGTGACAAGCAAGGGGTGAGTGTGAGTGGCGGAGAGGTCACATTCCACACGACTCGTGGGTACCTAGGGCACATTTTGTTTGTTGATGATACCTTCACTATAGGCCATTTGTTTAGAAAAAATGTAAACAAACTTGATTAGAAATGATCTTGATCAATGTTGATTACACTTCAAAACTGGGCATCCGCATACCTAAACAAGTGGACTATAGGTGCCTTCACCATACTATATTTTGTCAGAATATTTTTCAATTCAGTACATATTACATAATCTATATTTCAGGTGCAGAAGAAGTATATACTAGTACCTGGTTCGCATATGCAGCTTTATCATTTATACTGGACAGATATGAACCACGGAAGACAACAGATTCAGTTAGTATATTATGTATATTACATTTAATATCTGTTTACACAAGTTTTAAATATTTTTTAACCTATCAAGGCTAAATAAAGCAGGACATTAATAAACATTAAGCATATTCGTTTTGCCATGGTACTGCTCCTTCTTGCGAACAATAATTACTAATTTCTTCACGTATCTCTTGAGGAACTATTTGTGCTGCTTCTTGTTGTTCATCCAAATCCATTAAACCAGTATTTTCTTCGGTATCAGCCCTCCAAGATCCTGGTGTGATTACTCCTAAATTGTCCCTGTCGAAAGATCCCGGAGGTGTGTACAAATCCCTACTTTGCCGATTTCTTCGTAAGAAGTTATGTAGGTGTGCTATGGCATTAACTACTAAAGTAGCATTTTCTGGTTGCAATAACATGGGTTTCCGCAACACTCTGAAAACTGCTGACATAATGCCAAACACATTTTCGACTACTCTCCGTGCTCTACAAAGTCTGTAATTATAAATTCTCTCCTTTGTTCCTTTACGATGATGTCCTGAATACACTTTCATTATATTTTCTGATAATGCGAAAGCTTCATCCCCAATAAAATAATAAGGAATTTCTTTGTTCCGCATCGGCAATGCTCTTGGCTGTGGTAGATTCAAAGATTTATTCTGCATTTTAGTATACAAATTACAATTATTAAATACTCCTCCATCAGAGATTCTCCCTTGACAGCCACAGTTTATATATATTAAATTGTAATTTGAATCCACAGCCGCAAATAGAACTATACTAAAAAAACCTTTAAAATTATAGTAATCGCTTCCACTTCTGTATGGGGCTTGCAGGACTACATGTTTGCCATCTATAGCGCCGACACAATGAGGGAAATTCCACTGGTTATTGAAGTTTTCAGCCAAATTTAGCCAACCATCTGGTATGCTAGGTAACTGAAAAAAAAAACCTTGTTTTAGATTCCTTGTGAACCTGGGACACAAGACTTGCAGGAGACTCGCGACAAGCCACCTGAAAATCCTGATGCACCACAACGGAAAAAAGCGAAGGTGGATGGAAGTGATGATATAATGCACTCGACTTTCCAAATTTTGCAAGACTTTACTTCTGCTAAATCGGATGAATGCACTACTTTTGGGAAATTTATTACTGAAAAACTCAAGACGTACTCTCATAATACTAGGGCCTGTGTACAGCACCACATTTCCAATATCTTGTTTAGTGCCGATCGCGGTGAATATGAGTACATGTACCAGCAACATGGATATTGGACTCCTGATTCTCAACTTTCGCGTAATGGATCAAACCATGCTGGACCATCAGGCCTCCAAAGTACACCCTCACCAGCAGCAGTTCCATCCACTGCAGACGCCCAACTTTCTTCGCCTGAAGCCAGCATTAATAGCCAAGAAAGTGAGGGGTTTATGCGTGAATTTGGAGATCTGATTGATTAATAAACTAGATTAATAAACTCACCAGTATATTTTCTTTTAAACATCCAATTATAGCTTCACTCACTTCTTTGATAATACAACTTATAATCTGATTGGACATTCTAAAAGTAACCTGCAAACTTGAATAAGAATCACCAGATGCGTAAAATCGTAATGTAACAGCTAATCTTTCTTGCACTGTTATTGCTTGTCTATAATTAGTATCTTCTTTTTTAACATATGGTCCAATGAGATTTATTAAGTGTTCAAAATCCGAAGAAGAGATTCTTAAAAACATTTTAAGTTTACTTATGGGTCGGTTGATTCTTTCTAAAATATCCAAACCGCCTGTATTTTGCCGGTTTTGATATAATTCATGACACCAATATCGTTTCTTCTGTGTTTTTTTTTTACGTAAATAACAATGTCGAATTAATATTGCCGCACTCAGCACAACGACCGCTTCGTCTGACATCTTGCTATGAAATGCTGAAAATGCTCAAAGTCGAATCAATATTACATTACACGCAAATACTCGTCAGTCAGGGAGGTAGAATTGTAATGTAATGCTCAAAGACGAATCTATATATTACATTACACGCGAATGCTCGTCAGTCAGGGAGGTATTAATGTAATGTAATGCTCAAAGACGAATCTATAATGTTACAGTACACGTGAATGCTCCCGGTGAGGGAGCACCCTAACAAGTATATTGTTATATTTCATTACAATTTTATTTCAATGTCATATCTTTTTAAATGTCAAAGTTCATAATTAAAGTTTTTCCATAAGGTAATCACAATTTGTATAGTATGTTTTGTCTATCAAAATTTTCTTTAGCTTTTTTTTAAAAAGGGCTTTCTGCTACTCGTGTCCAATAGTTTCGAGTGGGTCGCATACAATCTAATTGGAGACTTGAAATTGTAAGTTCTACACTAAAAATATGTATCTACTGCAGTTAAGTTTATTTACGAACTTGTCAAGTGAAGTTGGATCGTTATTTAAAGAGTCGTTTCAAGACGTCATTTTATATTCTGTGATCATATTTCTGTACTTTTAAGTAGAGATTTTTATGACGGTGGCTTCGACTAAATTACAGTGGTCTATAGTAACACACATAAGATACCTTTCAAACATCGAAATATGAATATTAATTACCTCTTCAGTTGACCTTATTTGCACCCAGAACCAGTCATTGTTCAGTTTAAAACGCAGCCTATATTCTTGGCAACATTCTACGGAGGCGTGATTTGTACAATTATTAGATGTACAATAATGCAAAGCGGGAACCGTTTATTATTGTTTTTTTTTAATATATTTTAATAGGAGCTGATGCCCGCGACATCGTCCGCGTGGATTTAGTTTTTCAAATCTTGCTGGAACTCTTTGATTTTCCGGGATCATGTCGCTCTCCAGCACTGCCGTGCCATGACAATATACTGTATCTAAAAAAACAAGCATTTTTCAGAAATGACGATTTTCTTTTTTTTTACCATTATATTTTATGAGCATTTGTATTTCCATTTGAAATTTCTTAGTATTTTTAATACTTAATTGAAATATTTAAATGTCATTATATTTATGTATACTTGTGTGAGGAAGTCATTTATCGCTGTTACAGCGATCATCTTAGCACGGCAATGCAGCAGGGCTTGCATGGAAACTCTTTTGTTGTGGCAAGCATGTTAGCCCTTAATGTCAACTATACCCATGCAAAAAATCACGTCGATCCGTAGCTCTGTAGCAGCGTGATTGAAGAACAAATCAACAAATAAACACACTTTCACATTTATAAAATGTATTAGTATGTATAGTAAGGAAGTAAAGACATCTCTAAAAATAGCACCACGAAGGAATAAAATAAAGGTCATCTAAACGGAAAAGCAATTATTTTGGGATATAGTCGTATATTGAGTTCGGAATGTCTACGGGCGGAATGAATTCGTCATTATTAAGTTTTAATGACATTACCTACTTCCGTAAACACAAAGTACGTGAACAAAGGATAATAGCTTCTGTGTTTCTTGAATTAAGATAAATAACAGCAATTACATTTCGGAGAATCGGTCGGTAGTGCTTTGTGTAAGTTTGAATCCTATTTAATGGGGGCAAAGAAATCTTTTTCCTAACGATATAGAGCCTGTTACATAAGAACCTACACGGAGACGGAACTACAACACGTAAAAACTTTCTGTCTTATATCTCTTAGTTCGGGGTTTACCAACCTTTTTCTTAGGCGGACTCCAACCACTACCTTACCATAATTCGCGGACCTCTAAAAATTAAACAAAAACCGCTTTTTACATTTTATTTGTAAGTGATGCTTGCGACTTCGTCCACATGGATTTAGTTTTTAAAATCCCGTGGAAACTCTTTGATTTTCCGGGATAAAAAGTAGCCTATGTCACCCTCCAGGTGCTCAGCTATACTCATGATAAAATTCACGTCTCTGTCTCTATCTCTGTTCAAGCGTTATTGAAGGACAAACCAACAAATAAATAAACAGTAGCCTGTGCGCTATTCCGGACTATAATCTATCTCTGTGCCAAATTTCAGCCAAATCGGTTGAGGCGTTGTGGCGTGATTGAGTAACAAACATACATCTGTGCCCAGTAGTGATAGTAGTTCAGATGGATGAAACCTACTAACAAAATATTACACCATTTCAAAGCACAAGTTATTAAGCAACAATACTAAATACTGTGATTATATTCTCTCCTGCCATTTTAGCAGGAAAAGCTAATAGTTCAGCTCATTTTGTAAAGTGGAGCAAAGGTTTAATTAGCGCTCCATTTAATTAACCACTACACTATTAAGTCACTCTTGTGCACTGCGCATAGTTGCTTAAAACTTTTAATTTAATAGCAAAACTTTATGAAGCATCAGATAACTTATATCAAAGGTGGTTTCTTTGGTATTTAAAATCCGTGATATTGTTCATATCAGTAGGCTAGTTTTTGCCCGCGGCTTCGCTCACGTTAAGTTCGTTTTTCAATCCCCTATTTTACCCCTTTAGGGGTTGAATTTTCAAAAATTTTAGCAGATGATTACGTCATAGTAGCTATATGTATGCCAAACAACCCGATCCATCCAGAAGTTCGAGTTGTGCGTTGTTGGGTCAGTCAGCCGGTCACCTTTTGCATATTTAGAAGATTTTGCTTTGAAGAAAAAACAAACTTACAAACTAACTTACAAATAACTGTATGCTCTATGAGAACTACACCACACCAATAACCGCTTCCAACGAGTTATTAATATTGCAAGCTTTTATTAAAATCCATTAAACGATCTTTTTGATGCTCACAAAGTTTGAAAGCACTTCATCATCATTTTGTTCGCTTCGAAAGAACTTCTCAAGGGGCTATTTATTAAGTTTTTACTTTGTGAATAGCGTCTAGTTACCAAAGAACAGGTACCTGTTAAGTTAATTCAATTATTTACCATTTTAGGCATTGTAAAACTTGGAACAAATATATAAAGGCAGATACAAGATAGAAGGCAGGATACTTATTCTGACCTAGGATACTTGTGCTTACCTAAATACAATCTATATTTTAGCTCTAACCTCTAGAGTGCATACCTATAATATCTGTTAGCAATAAGGCCGCCTTTGCATGCGTAGTTCTAAGATTTTGGTTCTTTCTTGTGTGCAATAAAGTTTTTATCTATCTATCTATCTAATCCCTTCTATATAAATGTGGAAGTATTTTCTTTATTATTTTGTGTTTTAATCACGCAGCTACTGAGCATCGGGTTTCTGGTATTCAAGGGTTTCTGTAATTTATATTGAAAAAAGTAAAAACGGCCACGGCCACAAAAACCAAAATACTACTAAAATTGCCTCTCCAAGCTTAAAAAACAATTTAAAAACAAAAATTAAAAGTTAAATTAGGAAAAAACTGCTACATCATTTATCTAACTAGACCGAAACAAAACTTTTTCATTCATTGGAAATTTTCTTCCAAAACAGCTTGGAGCTATCGTCATAAAAACCGACCAACAAGAAAATGTAAACATTCTTTAAGCCTACTTAGGATTTGAGACATTTTATTATTTGAGAAATGGTTAAACGATTTTAAAGGGACGACATTTTATCATGGTTCATAATCCGGGATCGTGAATACATTTTCCGAAATCCAGTAAAACTCTATTTCCTTTTGTATATTTTATATAAATATGGTTGTCAATTCATCATTCATCAATATCGGATTTATTAGCTGTGGAGACGATCTGCAAGAGTCGGCTTTGTGCGATTTTCTTCACACATATACTATGTACAATTGTATATAGTAGGCATATAATATTATAGTCCGTACTTATCATAGTATGTTTATCTCACGAAGCTATGGGCGCTTTACTTGTGGTTACGTCGTGTGCATGTACACATAAGTGTGCGTGTCTGTCAGGAGCCTAGGTGGGAGCGGTCAGGCGCGAGCAAGCTCTCGCTCACACTTATACAGAAACGACACACACACAACCATGAGCCACGCGTCGTCGTGAATTGCAAGAACTATACTTACAAGATACATAGATTATTCATACATAGTCAACCTCAATACATACATACAAATCAGTTCAAACCTCAATACCCCAACGGTTAAAGGTCTACCTGAAAACTGAAAGACGACCGTTGCACTTTTTTCATAACCACTTTTAACATAATTAAACTTTGTAGACGTGATTAATATGTTTAATCTTGACAAATTACAACTTTTTAGTACCAAGAGAGTTAAACCGTGGACAGACGGATGGACTTGATGAAATTATAAGGGTTCCTTGTTCTTTTATTACGGATCCCTAAAAAGTTTGTCGAAAGCGAACGAATTGCTAACGAAAAGCTTTGAAACTTTTGAACACCTTTTAAGAAACTGGATAAGTTGAAATTAGTTACTACAGGAAGTTTCAGATTCAATATTTACTTATTTTCAAAAGATCCCGAGATCCGTTTGGATCTTCCTAATTGGTAACTAGAGATTCAATGGAATTTAAACTTTTTTTTCTTTGTTGATGTTATTTTCCACCCGAATTCGACCGATCAAACTCTACAGGAGTAGTGTAAAATTGGGCTATCTGGATCACCACTATTCGAATAGATCACTATTCAGCTATAGCAGTTTTTCATATTGAAAACTGCTCAGTATGAATAGTAGTCTATTCGAACGGTGCTCCAGACAGCCCATTTTTCACTACTTGATATCATAATGAACAAGCTTCATACAGACAGGACGTGTGCTACGCTTTAGGTTACATCAACGTTTTCTATTAGATGTGATTTGAAGTTGAGCGTAAGCCTTACACTATTCGAAAAGATCACTGTTCAGGTACAGCAGTTTTTCAGTAAATAGTAATAAAAACTGCTCAGCATGAATAGTAGTATATTTGAATAGTGCTTCTAATAGCCCATTTTTCACTACTTTTCACGAGATCATAATTAACAGGCTTCGTATTATAAGGAGACGAGCTCCTCTAGGATCATTATAATACATGTCCTATAATATACTGAATTTATTTTCATAATGTCTGTTATACATCTGTCTTTAGATAAAAATCTGATATTTTTCAATGAGTATATAATATTTATATCATAATTAAAGGATGTTAAGAAATAAAAGAGAATAATATTATAACAGTTTATTTTCTTTACACCATTCATTTAAGCATAAGACATTTTTTAAAGCACATATTTTTGAATGATAAATACAACTGTATATACTATCTAACTTACTATATTTATTATATAAACTTAATAAATTAGGACAGCCATGATCTTCTAAATTTATAACTTGATTAATATTAAATATTTTTTTGATCCAAGAAACTTTTTCAAGACCTTTAGTAAAAATTATTTTATTAGCCAAGACCTGTGCAATATGGTCTACATGTTTTGAATAAGGTATAGTGCCTTCTTTCCAGAAAATTCCTCGATTCCTTTCTATCCAGCTTACTTGCTTTCGTTCTGTTGTTGTCAATTCACAAAATGGGTAGGGTTGCTTAAATAAGAAAACTTGAATCTTGTTATCATATGCAACGGCAAATTCTTTTAAAATAAACTTATTTTCATCAGTTTTAAATCCTTGAACGTCTACTATTGCATTCATGATATTTTGCGGACAATATTACTTAGGGGCTTGTATTCAATAAGACGATCGTTTATGATGAGACAATATGCTGACGTGTTGCCTGGAATATCTTCAATACTTTCAATTTCTAATCTTACGTCGACTGGTCCAGTTTTCAATGTTTCGTTCTGTCTTGAACAATCAATAATGAACAATGGAGCTTTTTCTTTAAATTTGTAGAGATCTAATAACGGATCAGCTCGGTGACTGTTATAATAAGACTGCTGAAATTTTGCGTACATTTCATATAATATACCGTATTTATCCTGATCAAATTTCAAATTCAATGATTCATACGGATAGTACGTAGAGTTTAAAAATAATGTAACATTACTTATTTTGCAATGATCAAATATAGAGCAGTCTTTAGCTTTATTATTCTTTCTATCGGTTTGCAAGCCAAAGATAACAAATCGTGGCTTTTCGATTTGTGAAGTTGTTTTTATTGACCAAGAATGTTTTGTCGTTTGGGGTAATAATGGATATTCATATAAATCCCAATTTCTAAAAGCTATTTGAATAGGTCTATCTTTTTCTAAAATTTTAAGTAACGAAAGTTTGTCGCAATCTGATACTTTTATATGAGGCATTCGCCATTGCACTCTTTGTATGTCAATCTTTGCATAAGCAATATCATCCGAAACTTTAACGCTGTTTAAATTAGTGTTACTCCTATTCAGTATAAGTTCATGTTTACAATTCAAAATTATTTTGTTATAATCTTCTGCAAAACCTAATATTTTGTTCAAAGGTATAACAAAATTGAAATGACCATCGCTTGAAAATCCGTTTAAGTTCCATCCCCATAAAGCTGCAACTTTACAATCACCAGTACTCATAGACGCATAAGATTTCATGGTAGTCGTTATCCCTACATTTTTTATACGATCTATTTCGATACCATTAATTTCGTATCTAATGTCTTGAAACAGGAACATAATAGGGTTATTAGTGAATTCCACATGTTTCTTAAGAGGCTTGTGGTCTTTTCCAATGTAGGTTGCGTATCCCTCGATATAGATGGAACTTCCTGATGGCAATAGGTACAAGTCTTGCTGATGGATGGGGATTCGGATTTCATCATTTTCTGCGAAACTGTTGTTATAGGGATTATAGATGTGTATTTCATAACTTTCAATGGAATTATCGAACTGTGGTAAATCTGTTATTTGAAGTATATTCATATTTTTAATCCAAGAGCTCTAAGAAAGGCTTTGTTCTTCTTAGTTATTAATTTACTAGTAGCACCTTTAATACGTCTATGCTGTTTAGGAATGCAAGATTTAATGCTTGTTGCATTATTATTAGGAGGCTTATAATAAACAATCATTTTATTTTTCTTAAATGAAGACGTAGTTGAATAGTTTCACCTCTAAAATCAATATATTTACCGTTTTCGTCCACAATTTTTATAGTTATAGATGTTATGTTGCTATTGTTAATTGGTAAATAAATTATATTTTGGGGTACTTCTATGTAACGAAAACCGGGAGGAATGTCAGGCACAAATTCGTATAGTACATGCGATGGTAAGCCGTTAATGAATGAATCCTTAACAAGATCACACTCGATTCTTATAAGAGACGGGGATAGAATATTGACTGCATTTTCAGATTCATGCCATTTATTTGGTTCTAATTTTATACTATTAAATCCGAGCAGAGATCCTATACTATTTTTTACACTGAAATTTACTGTTTCGGAGCAAAATATTGAACATTTTAAGGTGTTATTATTAGGCTGAATTTTTATTTCACAATCTTTTAAATTTTTTTCTAAATATGTAACTATGTCATACAAATCGTAATTACCGTATGGTATATATAATAATTTACCATCATTACCATAGGAAAATATATTATTGTTCTCGTTTACATTTCTTACAGCATTAAGCACAGAAAAATATAATAATCCGCACTCATATTTGTCATCTATACTCAACGATGGATGAAAATATGTTTGTAGCAATGGCTCATTACCGCTGATGGTTAAAGTGATAGACATGATTGTAAACTAAAGGTAAGTTGAAATTCGAGTACTATTTATCCTTTTTTTTTTATTAAACCAAAAATTCTCGAGAAATTTTATACATAAATGACCACAATTATAAGGATGATCTTTTTGAATGTTTTCATAATTATATTGCACTTCTTTCCCTAAATATTCGATTATTTCTTCCGGTGGTTTAAGATTTCCATAACTATCAAAATATTCTACATAATCATTATATTTAACATAAGCTACCCAATGAGTTCCAGAATTTTCTGAATGATCTAAATTAACAATACCACATTCTTTTTTAAAAGGATGAATTGGTAATTCATTTCTCATAAAAACTCCTCGAAAATGTGGGATGTTTGCTGCATACTTTAAAATATCTAGGTTAGTTAGAGCTCTATTGGGTAGCCGAGCTAGTTTTTTTTATTTTTGCCTGTAGTATAGATCCCAAGACCACCTTTGTGGGGTTTAATTTGTAATCCACTCCCAATGGTAAGAGCTTCCATTTTTTCGTTATGCCTTTTTTGTTCAATTAAACGTTTCATAGCCACTTTATAGTCATTTATAGCTTTAGCTATTGCGGCAGCTCCACCTGCCAAGCTTCCTGTTGCTGACAGCCCCGCAAAAATAGGTATTAATGGAAGTACACCACCAGTTTTTGGTATAGGTATAATGCGAGGCTGTTTTATAATAGAATTGGTAACAAAGTTCTTTGCAGCTGCCATTGCGAAATTGATTGCTCTTTTTTCATTTTTAGGTTTGACTTTTCGTAAGCATTTTTTAGTATGAGAGACGATATGGTGAAACTTCTTTTTTAAACCCGAGCTTTGTTTTATTTTTAATGGTTTTTTATATTTATTTGCCTTTAAGCCTGCTCCAATGCGAACCTTAGCTAACATAGCTTTTTTGACTAAATTTGCTGCAAATTTTTCACCAGGAGATGCATCCGAGGCAGAAGCACGGTTTTCTGCCATTTTCATTAGTTTAATATCTGCTTTTCGACGATCGCTTAGATTAGCAGATTTGTTGTAAGCAATATCGTGTTCTTTGCAATATTCGTCCAGTTGGTTAATACCTTTATCTCCTCTATTAAGCCTTTGAATTAATCTTGTTCCAGGACCACAATAGTTATATCCAGGTAAATGAAGTTCAAATGGTAAATGATTGATTAACCAATTTAGAATACTACTTTTACTCATTCCAAGACCCATACTAAATTTTAAACAAGAGACATTACTTTAAGTAGTATATTTGCAGTAACCATATCCCGATACATGATATTATTTTACAAAACATTTGATTTGTGTATCCAACTATTTTCTGTTGATGGTAGTCCTAACCATTTTACAAAAATATTATTACGATTTCTTTTTAAAACTTTTTCTACTAGATATATGTTTGGATGTTTAGTTTTCTGTAGCTCGTAACTGTAAAATGCACCCATAATCGGTTGTCCTTTTGCATCTTCAATCAAGTATGTCAACGGCTTTGTACGTTGTATTTTAACAATCTTGAATATTTCTGTTGACCAATTTGGAGTATATCCTTTTTCAAATATTCCTTTGTATTTGCTTACACGTACAAAGTCTCCAATTTTCATTTGTTGAGTCCTTACATTTTGTTTTTGTTGATTATTTTTTATGTATCTTTGTTTAACATTGTTCATATTATTTTTATTGACTTCTATAGGCTTTAAGCCAATTGTTCTATGTCTGGTATGATTATATGTATGTATTACTTTATCTAGGGTACCGTCTATCCATTTGTAATTTCCTTTAAAACTGAATTCTTTGTACATCTTAGATTTTAAAGTTCTAATAAATCTTTCGGCGATTGAAGCTTTCTTCGAAGAGTAAGTGGAATAGTGATTTATTGTATAAGTTTCCATCAATTTTTGAAATTTTTTATTATAAAACTCTGTTCCTAAATCAGTTTGTAGGTTTTTAGGAATACGACCGTTGTCTAATAATTGTTTGAAAACATCACAAACTTCATCTTTACTTTTAGACTTAAGAGGATAGGCCCAAGCAAATTTTGAAAATGTGTCAATCACGACCACAATATACCGAAAGCCACGATTTTCTTTACACACTGATTGCATATCAATCAAATCAGCTTGCCATAAATCATCTATACCTTTAGTAATGACACTTCTTCGCGGAAAATTTTTCCGCACATCTTTATGTATTTCGTTTACTATATCTCTTTTGCTCATTTTCGGAGAATTTCAAGTTAATTTTTGTTTCTAAGTTTCTTATCTTACTATGTATTTCAGCAATCAACTGTTCGTTTTCATTTTTAACAATTCTTAAAAATTCTGATATTGATTTATCAACATACTCTTTTGAAGCACAATCGGTAGCGTCTACTGGATTTTTCAGGTGTTTTATTAATCTGTTTTGCGCATCAAAATTATCATCGTCAGTACATTTTAAAATAAACTGCAATGGAACTAAGGTATTAGTTACTCTTTTTTTCTTAAAAATGTGATGTCCAAATTTATCTACATTCATGTTGGAACTGATACTTTATACTGATTTATATTCAAGATACTTTTCTTTTTATTCTTTGATTATACCCGCTTCTTTCAATTCTTCTATTATAGAAATTATTTCATTATCATGGCTAGTATTGCCAGCGTCTTTAGATGCGATTAATAATTGAAGTCTTTCAATCAACTCATTTGGATCGTCCCAATAAACAAAATCAGTATTAGAAACATATTTTTTTAAATTTGGGATACCATTACCAAATTTTTGATTATTTGCATTTATTGTGTATTCAGAAAATAATGGTTTTATGATATCGCGATATTTTATACTTTTGTCGCCTCGTATTTGCCCTTTTGGATTGTAGTCCCGTTTATGCGCATTAGTGTGATACAACATATCCTTATATATTAATTGATCTTTATCTGTGACTAATGGTAGGTTAGGTTTCTTGCAAAACAATAATTCTCTCAAACCTGATGTCAATTCATATTGCTTATTGCCAATATTGATCAAAAATGTTTTGTCATTATTTGTAGGATTGTCCAATGTAGATAATGTAACATTCGAATTTCCCATGAATAAATCTCTACCTACGCTGCGAATTCCAAATGGCACATTTAAGTTATCATAAATATCAGTAATGTCATCCTTTTTTAGCGACCTCTCTAAAACTTTTTCTATCTTAAACGGACTTTTGTTATCTTCATCTGGTTTAGAAAATTTAGGCACATTTAATGCATCTATTTCATTAAAATTATTTGAACTATCGTACGAATCTTCTGCTTCATGATCTGAACTTGAATTTAAATATTTTTGGACATCGTCTCTTTGCGTTATTGATTTTTGAATATTTTTATCAATATTAAGTAATGAATTCAACGGATCAACAACCGGTTTTAGTATTTTGTTAATTGTAACATTATTTTGCTCTTCATTTTTTTTCATGTTTTTAATTTTCTTTTTTATCGAGTGCACTGATTCAACCAAACGTGCTTTAAGATCTTTTTCCATTTTAAAAAGAAGAACAAATGAAATTTCAATATTACACGACTACTGTATGCAAATTTGAAAATTATACTAATGTTGGGAACTATATTTGATATTTTTATAACTATCATTTACTAACCATAATATTATATTTAAAAATAAAAAAATATGTCAAATCCCTTTCTGTACCTTCCTTTATCTATTGCACAGTCTTTATTAATTATAACAAAATCATAAGGTTGTGCCCACACACTTGAGCAAAGATTTTTAAATTGCAACCAAGTTACATCAGTATTCACATGCTCGTCATAAATATGTTTTAAATTTACATAATCTTGTTTAAATATTATCAATAAATTAGCGTTATCTCGAACGAGTTGTTTTGGAATTTTTGAATATGTTTGAGACAAATAAAAGCAATCTAATTGTTTATGTCTACCCATAGCGAAAAAATTGCGAATATTGCTTTGGTTGTCACAGACTATGTCATCAAAAATCATAACAGAATTATTTAAAACATCACAAGGATCTATAACATCCTCATGGTTATTGAATATAAAAAAATTTATTTCGGGGATCATTTTAAAAACATGACTCAGAAAGCGATACTTTGGCTGAAATGCAGTTTTAGAGTATAAGTATACATTTTTGAATTTTAATCCATTTTCATGCAGCAATAAGCTTAGTATTACATTCGTTTTACCACAGTTAGATGGTCCGCATATTAAACATCGTATAGAATTAGGAAGTAATGCACTATGTTTAACGATATAATTTTTTTCTGATATCTGTATATCTGATATCTCTAGTGATAGTGGGTGTTTTATTAACTTCATTTTAAACAATGTTCGCTTTTCATTAGTCATTGTGCTTTTATAGCTTCATATTCAATATCATAAAACATAGGTATGGTAGGGTAATAGGATAAAATGAAAACAAACAAAATTTGAAATTTTCTTTTATTAAAAATTAATATTACAACTAGATTAGAATCATCCAATGACTTCATATACCTGACACCTATAACGAAATTATATTAATACATAGTAAAAATATTAAATAATTTTTAATTTACATTTTTGTTGGTGACACAATAATATAGTCTTAATATAATATGCAATCGCAATGTCCCCAGGGCAATGTATTAATACGATTCGGAAGTATTTTCCTTTTATCATCATTACTGTTTAAAATAATTTTATTGATTTCTTGCGTATATAGGACATGTTTAATGGATTTTATTATTCTCATCTTAGATTTATAACTTATTGTATTGTATAAGGCTTTTAAGTAATCAGCAGAACTCAACCTTTTAGTTACTGATCGAGTGACTCCTTTAGCTTTTTTTATCTGCACCTTAACGCTGTTTATGCAATAAAGTTTTGCTCTGAGACCTATAAATTCAGTGATCACATCACCACCCATTTCATCTTTAAACAATCCTGGTACTTTTGCATTAACTTTAAGAATATTATAAGCATTTTCATCGTGATAATTACTAGTATCAAACATTTCAATATTCTGATTGATATCATGATAAATGTCACTGGTTTCTACTAAGTAAAGTAAACTGTCAGTATCTGTGTAACAAAGTTTTGCATTATTAGAATACTTGTCTTTAATAAAATTGTAGTGAAACTTGTACATATGTTGTTTAGCATACTCTAATACAGTAAAACCAATATATATAGGTCGATCCAATAAAACTTTTTCTTTTTTTAATTGAATACCTACAAAATCTTCATCAAAGATACAAACACTTTTTAAATTCGGTTTCGATAATAATTTTTTAGCACCAATTTTTTTATTTGTTGTATTATCATTATCTTTCCAATGTGAAACTAGTCTGACATCTATTTGCTTGCGACGATTTTCAATTGTTTTCCCAAAAATTGCATTATTCATCAATTTAAATAAATCTTTTTCGAAATTTGATGTAGATGCCTGGCGCAGTTGAGTATTTAAGTTAATATACCCTCTTAAGAAATACTCTTGTCTAAAGCAAATAATTCTATGAATTTTTTGTAAAGTTAAACCATGTTCTAAGCATTGTTTTAAATGCATGTAATGAATAACATAATTGTGTTTATCATTTAAATTAGCTATTAATTTGGGAGATTTTCCTCCTGGAGGAATAATTTTCTCTGCTGCAAAGGGTAAGTCAGAATGAAGAGTATGAAGGTGATCAGGGTAACCTAGATCAACTTCTAAAATATAACCATATTCTGACTCATCATCTTTATTCAATATATCAAATTTTTCAATTTCCTTTTGTGACAAGAAACGAAATTCTGAAATAGGTAACTTTCTTGTCATAGCATGACCATATAAATTGTTAGCGTCGAGGTATATCAGATACGTGGATGGTTTTGTATCATCATAGTCTGGTAAATATATATTATTTGCTTTAGCATGTCTAAGAGAACATTGCGCAAGACCGCCTCTAATTCCTCGTTCTATCATTTGGTACATTTCTAAATTACTTATTAAATCTAATTCGATGCCAGTGTATAACAGCATAGCATCCCAACTTAAGCTGGGTGACGATACATAGTGTGCAGGATCTAGTTTGTAGTACTGTAAACATGTACGTCTAAAATGTTCAAAAATGTCACAAAGCAATAACACATCCGTTTTTAAATATAAATCTGAATAATCGCCGAGTGTTTGAATATTAAAAGAATTCCAAATTTTTTGCACTCTTTGGTAATCGCTATCACATATATGTTCAGAATTCAAACTGTTATAAAAATATTCCTTTGATGGAAGTTCCTTATCATCGTACTTAGACCAGCTGTCAACATATTCATATGGAAAGATTCCTTTATTTTTTAGTAACATAAATTTCTCGTTATTATCAAATTCTTTACAGAGATGAATGCTTTCTTCTTTGGTTAAATTTTTACTTAATACATCTAAACTAGAACTCAAAAACTGAAATGAATCAATAAATTTAATTTGAACATCGTGAGCAGGATCCTTACTCTGAATCGTCTTAGTAATTGATATATATTTTTCTTTTGTTTTGGGTATGACTTTTAATAGTCCATCATATTTCGATAATTCTTTTATAAAAAGGTGGCTGTCATACCCGGATAAGTTGTGAAATATAACGGGAATAAATTTAGGCATTTTGTACATCAGGTTACAATGAGAATGTGCTGCACCTCGAAATTCAGATGTCATATGATCATGATCGCGAACTTTATCTCCGAGCAGAGGTTGATTACATATATGACAAACAGTTGCATTTTTATAAGTTAATCTTTGCTCATTTGTTAATAAACGCATAGTCTTTTTTTCGCGTAACTTTTTATTGATATTTTGTACGTCCACAATCAATTGCTCTATAAAAAATTGTATACAATCAGGACCTCTGTAAGTTCTATATTTATTTAATGTAGAGTCATAGTCGCAACATATATAATAGCCAAAACTTGATGGTATATGTACACTTAAATTACTCGTGTTATTGCTAGATTTTTGTTGATCGCATTTTGATAAAATACATTCAAAATCTGCGTATATAACATAGTTTATTTTTAACTTTCTTTCAAAATGTTCAAACTTTAACTTGCTATTTTCTTTTGGCAATATAGACAAAATTTCAGAGCATTTGTGGGAAAAATATTTAGGTTTACTGCTAAAAAACTGTAAACATGAATCACAAAACCATAGTTTATCATGATGTTTAGTAATTTGTCGCCTTACTAATCGAGGAAGATCTTTTATCAAACAATAGTGACCAATTTCTTTTTTCTCGAAATATAATAAATTCACATGATTAACTTTTTTTGAGTTTGTTAAATATAATGGACCAGTAACGTTACATTTTTTATCAAGACCGTAAATATTAACACTTATATCGGGATTTCTCTTTTCAAAAATCTTTATGTCATGACAATCGGGAGGAAAGTTTATTCCTTTTACGTCAAGAACATTTTTATAGTGTGGATAATTACTAACTCTGCTTACATTGTTTTTCTGAGGATATAGCGCAGCGACTATACTCCATACAAAACAATGATTGTCATTATTTTTAATATTTATACAACTTTTCGTATTTTTTATCGCAGGTGGTAGATCTATATAACTACCTCCTTTCATTGGTGAATATTTATTTATATTTACTTCTAAATGACTCACAGTGAGAAATGACCAACCAGACTCACAATGTTCAAATTCTGAAATCTTTTGTTTTAAAGCATTGACTGCTGTGCAGAACATTTCACCCAAATCAGTGTTACTACATATTGTTCTATATTTTGTAGTGAATGATTTCAATTGTTCTTTATTGGTATGTGGTAAAATAAAATTTGCATAAAATTCAAAATTCACTTTGATACACTTATGCTTCGTTATTGAATCCTTTATTAAAATATTGATGTCTTTTTCGCAACTACATAGAAAAGCCTCTGGTAGGAGGTGCTTGTTTTCCTGCGAAGGATTTAATCTATAAGTAATTATTCTATTTTTAAAAGCAGTGGCAATAATTTTTATATTTTTAAACTGTGTACTAATCAAACTATTTGATTTATGTAAATGTGTTCTTTTATGAAATGGAAAGTTGGATTGTGTTAGTTTCACTTTACATTTATCACATTCTATAGTCTGTTTTTCTAATTTATCATTTTCTATAATTTCTTTTTCTATTTTATTTTTATCATTTTCAATAATTTCTTTTTCTATTTTATTTTTATTAGCTTGTAGTGGTGGTGGTGATGCTGTAAAGAAAATTATTATAATTTATAACCCTTTTATTATAAAAGTAAATTGATTACAATAATAGTAGTGTGAAATTATATTTATAATGCCCATTTCATATAATTAAGAATATTAATAATAATTCATTATTAATAACTAATTATTGGAATTTATAATAATAGGCGGACAGTCACTGAATTCCTTCCGAACAGCGCCTAAAAATTCCGATAAGCGCTGCCATGCTACTGTATCAGAATCAGTACGACTCTTCAATGATATCACTGCATGTCGCCATCTATTTATGGCAGGCACCTTTTCTACTTCATCCGCCTTATATATTTTAAGGTCTATGTAATGGCTACCTGTTTTGTTTGTAAATATTTGTTTCGAAATACCGTCCGGCAGTCTCTTTGTAAAATATGATGTTAGTGAGTATTTACCAGTATTCGGTTTAGAAACACTTTCAAAATCAGCTCCAAAAAGTTCTTCTGCGGTGCACTGTCTTGTTTTAGACGACTCTGCAGATGAAGATTGCTTGACCTGCGCTTTCTTAGATTTCTTCGACTTCTTTTCAACAATCTCTTGCATATCATCTTCTGAAGACGATTCTTGCTTAGACCTGAAATAATAAAAATAATTTAATTTAAATATTTTATTTCTATTTATTGTAGGTATCTACTATAGAGTTATTAATATTAAATACATCAAATCTGTGCGAGTTAATGTTAATAATAAATAATTATCTATTAGTATATAATAATAATAATTATATAATAATAATAATAATTAAGTATAATAATTTTAATAACCTTTTTTTGGACGTCGATGGTTTGGTCAGTCTAGGCGTTGTGCTCATCGTCGCTATTTTCTTCACTCTTTTTTTTGCAATCTTGCGAGGGTATTCCTCTTCTGAACAGTTAGATCTGCAAATATAAAATGAATTATTATAAACTGCCTGCTATAATTATATAATGCTGGAATAATAATAATAATAATACTTATGTATAGTTACGTATATATTATTACATATATATTATTACATATATATTATGAATTATTTAGTACAATCATAATATAATTATGCATTATATCATAATAACTTGATATACTATAATTACCTTTCTGGTGACAGTTCTTGAATAGTCGCACGTTTCTTGAGCATTTTTGGTTTTTTTTCAACCACTTCTACTAATTCTTCATCAGAAGAATATTCATTTTCTTGTTGAGACCTGTAAATACAAAAAAATATTATGGATATTATTCATAATTATAAATAAACATAAATAAATATTATTATTTTTACATAAAAAAATATAATAAATCTTTTTAAAATTAGTCATATTATGCTTTGAACTCTACGAATAACTTGTATAATGTAAATGAATTGTGAGTTATGAATTTATTAAAAAAACATATGAATAATAATAATTATTATTATTTTTTACTTACATGATTAATTGATTCAATTATAGGTGTCACGTATACGAAGTCACTGGATAAATTGATCTTCAAACGTAAAAACTATCCATTAAAATGTCAAGCGTGTTTTTTCTAATTGAAGTGAGTTCCGTCCAATTATTTATCACTGATGTACAAATTATAATTGTCAAACAAGTATGCAGATAAGGTTCTGGTTACGAGGGATCTCTAATGATATTGATAACGTATGCATCTCATGCGCATCATATTTAAGTACTCAAGTGACCAGTTATTGTGAATTCATAGGATACTTCAAACAATGTAATGTTTAATTCTGTTTTACGCTATTAATATTGTAACCAATTACAAACTCGGTGAATAAAAATTATTTGTTTAGATTTATAATATTTACCATCTACTAATATTATAAAGAGGAATGATTTGTATGTTTGTAATTGATAAACTCTCAAATTATATACTATGTATTTTAAGTTTCAGAGTTAGCTTAAAGTTTGACATTATAATAGGTATATTAAATTCTATTCGTTTATAAGTCCTGAATAGTGCAGAGTATAAGTCCTGTCCAAATCATAGTCATCCGTAATTTCATCAAAACAAACCAGCATCAAGCGCCTTAATGTCGCGATTTGACACCACTTTGACCATTTTTGGAGTGAATGCATCTCAAATAAAACCATAGAGTTTATAATATAATAGATGTGGTATCTGCGGTCTTTAATATTATAGCGTGTATGGTGACAAATTTTTAAAAGCATATAACTATAGTTTTTAAGAACTGAAAATGGAACTGTAACGCTATGCAAATACGTATGGAAAAAGGATATCGAGAACGTCTAATGATGTTTCGATTTAGACAACCTGCATGATGACCATCTCACGCTCTTTTACCACCTCTATACCTATTCTGAGCTCTATGGTTTAAAAAAGTTGAAACTTGGTTCATTATTTTGTTTCTATTTGCATCAATCATCGCATGATGAAAACACGCATCACAATGTCGGTAAGTGAAATCGGTTTATTTAATTTAAGTACAAAAATTAACATAGTAAAATGTTCTTAATGATTTTATATCTTTTACTATAACGTCTTATCAATTAGAAACAAATCTTTCCTCTTTATAATATTAATATAGACTAGCTGCAGTTGCCTCCCAACTTTGCCCATTCCCCGTCAAATTCATGTAAAAATTATGCTATAAAAATATTCTATACAAATGCTCCCCTATAAAAATGCTCTAAAGTATCGTCATTATGGAATTGTTGACTACAGTACTATTTTTTTTTTCAGGATTCAGAAGATTTATTATGTTTCAACAACAGAGCTGCTCCATCCAAGAGATCAAAAAATGAAAACGTTGTTTATTCTTACGTAAAGAAACCGAAGTGGAATGGTAGCAAGGTCATAAAACTCGAAATCTATGATTATAATGAAATGAAAAATAATAATAATTTGACAGAGTGTAAATGCAATGCTGAAGTGTGCGCGCAACAAATTATAGTAAATAAAATATTAGACGATACATATTTTCTTGCAAAACAACTATTAAAGAAAATGGAAGAAAATGTAATGACAGAAAACTGTGATTATAGTGCAGTTTATTAAAAATGATTAAAATAAATATTGTAACTACAGTGACTTCAGTTTTATTTAACGTCTACTCTTTAAAGTACCTAGTAGGTAGATACTAAGCTTATTTAATATAACTATCACATTTTGTTTTATAAAATAATTTATTGAGAGTGAATTAACTTTGATTAAAGTTAGCTTAATTTAACATAAGTCTTTTAGCACAAAATGTATTTGAAAGTTGATGATGTAGTTGAGGTAATTATTACAAAAAAAAGCTTATTGGGTTGGTCTGTGTCAATAATTGGTTACGAAAATTACCAGGCAATTTTGCTGCCACGTAGTGCATCAATTTCAAAAAATAAATACCTGCATCGAGAGGGACTCCAATTACGAGCTCAGGTCTTGCGAATTGACAAACAGTTCGTAGATTTATTAGAAATGGTCTAAAAGTTAAAATTCAGTTATTAGGAAGCTATTTAATAATCCAGGCGTATTTTTGAAGTACCTATTTACTAAATTTATTATTGTTATATTATTTAGTTTAAGCTAAATTAAATCATTAATTATAGTGTTAAATTTTAAATGCTTACAAGCTACTAAACTACTGTTCGTTTACTTTAGTACTTATTAGAATACCTATTTTGAACAATCAGTATGGACAACAAGAAATTGCTAAATCCGAAATATGCTAGTTATGCTGCTCAAAGCGTACGATTACAAAGTTTTGACACCTGGCCTCAAGGTTTGAGTCAAAACCCTGAAGAAATGGCGAATGCTGGTTTTTTTTACACGGGCAAAAGTGATGAAGTTATTTGTTACTTCTGTGGTGGCAAGTTCAGGGACTGGGGTAGCGAAAATTCTCCGTGGATGGAACATGCTCGCTGGTTCCAGTTCTGCCCCTATGTTTTACTTATGAAAGGTGAAAACTATATAAAAAGCATTATTGACGAGCCAAGTGGAATATTAGAAAATTGCGAAAAAAATGATAATGAAACTGATGACAGTAAATCAATTCTTAAATATATTAAAGAAACATCAACGCTGCTTTGTAAAATTTGTCTGATGGAAGAAGTAAGTGTATGTTATAGACCCTGTGGTCATGCAGTAACGTGTACCAAATGCGCTCTATCATTGAATAAATTGTTATGTCCAATTTGCAGAAGAACAATCGATAGTGTAATTCGAATTTATTTATCATGACTACAATATTTAAGTTAATTGATATAAAGGAAATAAATGTATATGAATAATAAATAACAGTTATTACAATCAAAATATTTTGTTTCATTACATCATAACCTAAATGACCTACTTTGAAAAATCATTATCAATGTCAGTTTTTGAATAGTATAGATATTCAATTTTAGTATCAGCTATCAATAAAGATTTTATAGAAATCGATCAGTATTGAATAGATCCGATTGTATAAAATAGTATGTAGTTTGGGATATCTGAGGCAAAACTTTAACAGGTACTTATATTATAACTGATCAGTTTTATATGATCTATAAAAAACTAGTTTATTTGAAAATTGTCGTTTCGAAGAAAAAATTAAACAACAATGATGTAGCCTAAAGCGTAGCGCGCCTTTCTATATAAAGCCTGCTCTTTATGATCTCGTTCGATGTACTATAATGATATAAGGCTTACGCTTAGTTGCAATCACATCTAATAGAATACGTTGATGTAACCTAAAGCGCAGCACACGTCCTGTCTGTATGAAGCTTGTTCATTATGATATCAAGTAGTGAAAAATGGGCTGTCTGGAGCACCGTTCGAATAGACTACTATTCATACTGAGCAGTTTTCAATATGAAAAACTGCTATAGCTGAATAGTGATCTATTCGAATAGTGGTGATCCAGATAGCCCAATTTTACACTACTTACAGGTCATCTGTGCGAGAAATACTGTATTATAGTGCTTAGTGCACTAGTTTATGTTGGTTTCGCATGTCATATTATACCTAATGAAAATGACAGGAAGAACAGTGATAGCAGAACTGCATCTCTTATTCAAAGGATTAAACATCACATGCTTCAAAGCTGAAGAAAAATATCGTGAGGAAAACTGCGTGCCTAAGGGTTGCCCATAATATTCTCAGGTGTCTAAAGTGTGGCAATTTCCATTGGCCCAGCGACGTGGACTGTGGCCTAAACCCGTTCCTGATGATGATGATGATGACATAAAAGTATTTATTTTATACATCTTTATTGCATGAAAAAAAATCAAAACATAAGTAAATAAATAGTGTAACACAAATGGTGAACTTATCAGTTATCACTAATAGTGATCTGTTTCAGGCAACCTATACGAGAGAACTTGAAAAATGTGAGTGAGAGACGGGGAATTGCAATAAGTTTACAAAAGTGTATATATTATTAATATATGTAAACAGACATACACTTTAATAGATACATAGTATAACATGATACTATAAATATAAGTATATAATAATATATAAAATATAAAGTAGTGACAGAATTCCGCGGTGCACATCAGAGATGCGGTTGAAGGCTGAAATTAAAGATCGAATTAAAGTATAATTTCCTCGAACTCAAAGATAGTGGGAGGAGGTGAGCCGAGCGTAAATCCACTTTTAGGAAATGGAGGACGAATCGAATTGGGACAAGCTCCGTGTCCCCGCATTCGCAAACTTGATTATTATATTCGTTGCTTGAGGGCTATGAAGAGGGATCTTTCATATTGACTCGAATAAGTGGTTCTATTTCGGTTCATATACGAAATTAATATGGTCTGTTTTTATCGTTTTTACTCCATTCTAAGAGTACCATATTTTAGTTATAGGTTTATGAAACGAAATATCGGAAAAGAATAATCACTTAAAATATAAATTATACAACAAAATATTGTATTAATTATTATTAACTTTAAGATCCTACTAATACTATAAATGCGAAAGTTGTGTCCTTCTTAATATTACTAGTGGTTCGCCCCGAACTGAGACCTCGCGGTATCCTATAATTCCCAAAAGATAGTTCTAATTATATATTGTAATAATTAACTTTTAACATTAGACGCAATAAAAAATACGCAAAACTGTTTTACTGAGACAGCGCCATCTATAAGCATTATTGTGAAGCTATTAGCATTAAAAATTAAATAATTTCGTTTCTTTATAATATTTATCTAATTTTAGTATTTGTTGTTCAAGTACAGGATATAACTGAATTTTCAACCAAGTTTCACGTTCTAATATTCAGTAATTCTTGACATATGGCTCAAATTAAAATCTCCACTTAAAAGTTAAATAATTTCGTTTCTGTATAACATTTATCTAATTTTAGTATTTGTTGTTCAAGTACAGGATATAACTGAATTTTCAACCAAGTTTATGCAATACTTTTTGACATATGGCTCAAATTAAATCTCCACTTAAAAGTTAAATAATTTCGTTTCTGTATAACATTTATCTAATTTTAGTATTTGTTGTTCAAGTACAGGATATAACTGAATTTTCAACCAAGTTTCACGTTCTAATATTCAGTAATTCTTGACATATGGCTCAAATTAAAATCTCCACTTTGAAACCCCCCCATTTGGTCAATTTTTAGGGAAAAATTAAAAAAAATATAATATTTTTGTACTCTGTTCAAAGTCGTCTTTAAAAAGATATATCGCAAGTCTATGTAGAGCAACAAAAAAGATTTTACTTCAAATACGCTTCTATGAGGGCCCCCCTGAAATAAAGCTTTTTATATTTTTTTATACAATGTTCGGCTGAAGGCCATCAGTTTACATATTATATTTAAATTTGAAGTAATTACGTTCAGTAATTCAGAAGTTATAGGGCTCTGACAGACATTTAGACGAACACACTTCTCTGTCTAGTAGGCAAGCGCCCTAGTTGACTCAGAGAACTTCGCTTCGCTCGTTCAATAAATCTGAGGATGAATATATGGATGTATGGATGGTCGGATTGTTTGTTACTCCTTCACGCTACAACGAATGAACCAATTTGACTTTTTGGAATGGATTTTTTTATTCCGCGGAAACTGACATACTTAATAAATTTTGTTAAATTTACTTATTTTTCTGTTTGTGCTGCAATAAAGAATAAATAAATACATAAACTCTCTTATTTTCCGGAATAAAAAGTAGCCTATGTGTTATTCCAGACTATAATCTGTCTGTGCCTTTCAGGCAAGTCGGTTCAGTCGTTGTGGCGTGATTGAGTAATAAACATCCATGATCCATCCATCCATCCATCCTTACATATATCCAAACTTTCGCATTTATAATATGAACTAGCTTTAACCCGCGGCTTCGCTCACGTTAGGTTCGATTTTTTAAACTCCTATTTTACCTCCTTCGGGGTTGAATTTTGAAAAATCCTTTCTTAGCGGATGACTACGTAATCAAAGCTACCTGTTTGCCAAATTTCAGCTCGATCGGTCCCGTGGTTAGAGCTGTGCGTTGATAGATCAGTCAGTCTGTCAGACACCTTTGCCTTTTATATATTTAGATATAATAGAATTAGTAGAATTTGCTTGTTCAAATTTCTTAAACCGTCGTATGAATGTGAAAAGGCCACCGCTCTTGCAGAGTTGCGAATTATCCCCTTTTATGTGTCGAGTATGGGCTCACATAATGAGAGAGCTTACGCAATGAAATTATATTGCTGTAAACGGCTGCTGGCTGTTTTGATGAGATGTTGTTCATGGAGAATAAGTAATGAGTACGTACCAGATTTTTTTATATCAATTCATTTTATATGTACAGTAAAATCATCTTACTTCACAATAGTTCAGAATAATTCCTACCAATATAAGCGCTCAGTCAGTCAAATAGCAAATCTCCAAGCAAAACAACACGTATAAAAGAAATACTCGTCCAGGTTTAAAGTTTTTTACACAAACTAAATTAAATTAACTTTACTTAATTAAGTTGTCACTTTGTTAGTCCAAAAATTTCAATCGTCACCCATAATTATTTTGCTATATTTTAACTAGATAATTACATTGAGATATTGAAGATATTTTCGTTTTCGTTTTGAAGTTTTTAACTTTAGTTATATGCGTTTCCTGTGTGTAAATACTAATTGAACGCAGATACGCAATAATGAGCCAACCCACACAACTCGTCAATTGAAAAGTCAATTTTATTTTTTATGTCGTATTTAATTTGAACAAAGGTTTGTGGGTTGAATCGTTATTGCGTATCTGCGTCCATTATTGTAAGTGTAACGATCCAATTGGAAAAAAAGATCGTCTCGTCGTAGTTTTTATTTTCACTGTGCCAGCGTTACATAATTCTGTTTTAAGTCGTTTTCTTTTCTCTCAGATTCCCGTTGAAAGTTGAAAACATAAGTAATCCCGTTCGCAAACACCTGACCTATCTCCGCGACCCCCTTTCATTCCCACTGCGAACAATTGCTTCGGAAGTTTAGCTCCTTTATACCTCTCATTCTTGAAAACTGGCTGCTCTATTTTTGCCACAGAAAAATTGTATTGGAGTTGATTTATCTTGGTTTATTGGTCTCAGTATTTATTAAACTCATTTTTCGTTCACTGCAGTCACATAAACAAGAATTCTTTTTCTATTATTCTTATTTGTTAAACACGAAATGTAACATTTCGTACGATGATATTTGTTAAACACGAAATGTAACATTTCGTGTTTAACAAATATCATCGTTTCATCATCGCCAAGTGACGTTTAACCAATTGCAAAGAAGATCTACATCTTTTAGATCTGTCATTTAGTTTAAAGTGTAATGTTGGAGTCAATATCATTAGGGGCTAATTCTGTTGTGTCAATGATAGAAATAAAAGAGGCTTTTGTCCAAAAATTGATGCACTCTGGCTGATGATGAGTAATATAAATATTACACTACTTAAAAATAGAAGTTGAGTGAGAAAACTCATTCATAAAACTCAAATACATTTTAACTGAAACTCTTGCTCTAAGGATTCTTTTAAAAGATCCTCATTAGTAGTTTCCTTAATAGAGCAAATATAAAAAAACCTCATTTTTCTGTAAAAAATCTATATTATGGTATGAAAGTTGAATGCCGCAATGAAGTGCTACAAATGGCATTGTTTGGTGCACGGTACGATGGCTTGAATAGAGACACTATATGACATCAGCGACATGTGAAATACTCGTAAAGGTACTCAATGGGTCCTACAAGTCATACTTGAAATGCAAGGGACTGGACGCAGGCACAAATGAAGGCTATAATAGCCATCTATACTTTGTGGCTTCTTATACTCAACGCAACTTGCTCGGTCTGATCTATTGAGCTGAAGCCCTGAAGCTGTGGGCTGTGAAGCGGAGACATGAATTTTGTACAATTCTATAGGGTCTTCCTAGCTCCACGCTTCCTCATTTCTCCGCTCCAATGGATATTTATTTGCTACGCAGAATTTACTTGAAAAGCATTCAGAATAGTGAAGGTCTACGAGCTACGATGCTACGACGCGCTACGAGTAGCAATGCAGCTGAGCGAACAGCGCCGTGAATTATATTCCATTGAATGGCATTCAAGACGAGCTAGATCGCGTGTGGCGTTTGAAAGAAAATGATTTGCAAAGATTCCTTTGTGGGTGAGGTTTAAGTTATTGAAGATATTAGCCAACATTCTCTTGGTATATCTCTCTACTTATATATGAGCATTGTGCTGACCCAGATCGTTCAAGATTTTGCATGCGCATATCAATTTACTTTATCAATTTAAATGTATTTTTGTTAAGAATATTAGCCATGTAAAACTTTAATAATGTTCACCTATCCCCTCTCTCCATGTATTTAAAAAAGCAAAAGATAAACCAAATTAAGGTTTAAGAGCAAATTTAATAACATATTTTAGACACCACATAAAATATTTTCTGGCAGCCCCGGTAACTATCCCAAACATTTTGCTGTGCCAAATCGCGGGATCGTATAAACAAAATTAAATAAACTTCCAATAAAATATGGATTTTATGGGCATGGCACTTCCAGATTATCGTTTTAATTCTGGAATCCATCCATCCATTATCAAACGTATGGAACAGACTCCCGTGACGTGAATTTCCGTTCAGCTGTTACAGTGACGTATGAAATTCGTGGAAAATGATTTCAGTTCCACAGATAATGTATTTTCATCCTGTTTTAAATACCTACGTGCCTATCGGCCTGTCACTGATTAATTTGGCTTACTTTTTGATTAAGTTATATTTTATTTAAACTCTTGCCCCAGTTACATCTGCACTATTACGTACAGTCGTAAATTGACCTACATAATACGCAGAACGGCTTTGTTATATAAAATAACAGCTGATTGTTATTTATGTTGATTCAAACATATCACACCGAACGTCCCGAAAACTAAACGAGATATTTATATAAAAATTAATAGTTTCGTGAACCTTCTCTCTCAGTTAAGAATAAGGGTCTAAATGGCAATATTAAAGTTGCTTCATTTCTCTATCTACATCATTTTCAGCGTACTAGTATCATATAGGTCAGTAGCCGTTTATATATTGCGCTCTAATTTCTGCCTGCGTTTGATGTCGCATCCAAGCTTTAAAATCACTTTTATATTCCTAACAAAATTTCCTGCTTCCAAAATTATATGTCCATAATATATTTTTACTCTTCTGTAAAGTCATTTACACAAAAAGCCTATTTCATCAACTCCAAGTAAACTTTAATCGACGAATAAATTAGTTTAAAAAAAATATCAAAGCGTCACACACAACATGAACATTACGATTATAGTGCAGCTTAAACGTTTAAGAATAAAATACATAATGGCGGATGTTAAATGGTAATGCTTACGTGTGCAATGTCTTGGCTCGTCGGAGGCATCCCCACAGTCGTTACTGCCGTCGCAAAATCGGTTTATCGGTATACATTTTTTATTAAAACATTGATACTCCGATATTCTGCATCTGGAGTCGTTTCCATGCAAAACAGGCAAGGTCTCCGGTTCTTGAACATCTTTGTATAGGCTGTCTTTTTGGTTTTCATTTTTTGGGGTCTCGGTGACTATATCACAGTCGGTTAGATTTATTATGTAAAGAATTACGATTCCAATTAACATTATGATGGTGTTGGTATCTGAAACAAAAACAAATAACTTTTATTACAAGTATTTGGGATAATAAATAACGCCAATATTATAAAGACAAAAAGTATAAGAACAAATTGGCTCCCAATTATTCCTTCCAATCCCTTAATAACTTTAGAAGTCGTGTTGATAGAGTGAATTTGCAAGAATTTGACTAATTTGAAAATCCATGGATAACGAACAATGGACAAAAAAACAGCGCTCAGCATTGCGAATTTTTATTTTTTATCATGAAAGATCCCACACCGCTTCATTTGATAATAAAATTAGATGTATATGCATAACTTTGATACATATATTTGAGAATATTAAATCAAGCATTTAACGTACATTTAGGTATATCAATACAAAAAAAACGTATCAGGAAAATTGGTACATTGAAATATTTTCACTTATTACTTCTTTTTTGATCAAACTCAATACAAGACACCATGAAAAGGTGTCATTCATAAGCAAGATTGATTACAGATTCCCCCGGGAATGCTCCTTTCACTTTATCTGTCTCAAAGGAATAAAAATTTCGGTACTTGATGAGCAAATGAGATCGGCGGAGTTGTTGGTTTAATATTTTTCTACGTTTTATTTATATTAAAGACAATTTTTGTCCTGTCCAAAGTCGGTTTTATTATTATACTCGTTTTAATGAAAATTCTCTTTACTGCCAAGTCGTTTAAAATAAAATTGTTATTATTATAACAAGAATTTTAAATACGCACCATCAATTTAATCGAGGGATAAAGATCTGCGCCTCATTAAGAGATTTGAGCCTCGATAGCCCAACGGTTAAAGGTGCGGACTGAACACTGAAAAGTTGCCGGTTCGGGCCCCGCCCGTTGTACTATTGTCGTATCCACTCCTACCATAAGCTTTTCGCTTATTTGGAGTGGAGAGGAGAATATAAGTGGTTAGAAAATGAGGAAGGTCTGGCGGGCCTGGGATCTTGCTCTAGAATTTAGTACGCATCAAATTAGATCAACTTATCTAACCGAATAAGTTGGCAAACACTATTCATTATTATTACTCAGAGGTGTCGTTCCAATTGAGCTACCTAATAGCTGTTCAGGTCCCCCTGCTTATGCGAGTTGATTAGAGAGGGAGGTAAACATAGTTTCCAGCGAGATGTTTGCTTTCAATTTAATTTTGTTGATATTCAACGAGAAAGTCCAATTACCTTCACCTTAAATTATGTGCCTTTATTATACAGTATTAAATTACCTACCATGTAATTTAAATTTTTGCTAACGGTGTTTATTCAAACCATACTTTCGGAGAACCAGAGAAGATGTTAGTAAAATTATTTTCCATTAGTCTTTGCCCGCGGCTCCGCTCACGTTAAGTTTGATTTTTATATCCCTATTTTAACCCCTTTGGGGTTGAAATTTTCAAAAATTCTTTCTTAGCAGATGCCTACATACGTTATGATAGTTATCTGTATGCCAAACAGCCCAATCTATCCAATAGTTTTGGACTGTGCTTTTCCTTTTATATATTACAAGCTTTTGCCCACCTTTTGAACCTACGATTTTTTGATTTGAGTCCGCACTTTTGACTGTTGGGCTACTGAGGCTTCAATTGTTCATTTTTTTAACCTTTTGTTTTACTCTTAAAAAATAGAAACCACAGTTGCAAATATTATTAAAACAACGCAGACTACGGTGAACCAAATAACGGAAAATTTCAATATATTCGCCCGAAAACCGGCTGAGGCCCAAATTATAAAATAAATTACTTTTCTCGTAAATAAAACCGAAATGCGACTAAACTGCCAAAAGTTTGGACTTATTTAAACTTAATTTGCAAAAACGTTAGTGTTTTACTTTATTACATTAAAATTACATATATTTAACGAAGTCACCGACAAGATGATTGACACAGGATTATGGACGGAGTGTACACAGGAGGATATCACAGGATACCGGTGAAAAAAACAACCTCCTCCCTTTTAGAAAGTCGGTTAAAAATCCTTGGGAATCCTCAAAACAGCAAACAGCACTGGTATTCCCAAAGATTTCGTTCGCGTAGATAAAGGTTTTTAATTCCAGACTATAATCTATCTCTGTGCCAAATTTCAGCAAAATCGGTTGAGTCGTTGCGACGTGATTGAATAACAAACATCCATCCATACATCCATCCATACATCCATCCATCCAAACTTTCGCCTTTATAATATAAGTGTGATAATTGGATAGGATAAGATAATAATAATATAAAAAAATATTTTAAAAAAACCGACTTCAAACGCCACTTAAAAGTATAAAATAATTTTAGTTTGTACACGTATGTTGAAGTCGGGCCAGCGTCGCGCATCGGTTTCATCGATTTCTATTTAGGCCCGTCCGTCTCACGGGCTAATTCAACAAGTATACCGGCCTAATAGTATTTACGATTTAATAATTTTAGTTTGTACACGTATATTGACGGACGGACGGGCTTAAAATATAGAAACGATGATACCATTGCGCAACGCTGGCCCGACTTCAACATACGTGTACAAACTAAAATTATTTTATACTTTTAAGTGGCGTTTGAAGTCGGTTTTTTTAAAATATTTTTTTATATTATTATTTTAAGCTTTTTAGTGCAGCTTCATGGGACCAATTCACTAGACCATTTGTTTTGCTCCTTAAAAAAAGTATTGAAATATATTATTCCAAATAGAAAGGAGGTGGGTTGATAAGGCAACAAAATCCGCCCCTCAGACACTCGAAAAAAAAAGTTCCAGATTTCGACAAATTGTAAATGTATTTATATACTTGAAGATATAAACTTTATTTTAATATAAAGTTTAGGTGATAAAAAAAATAGTAAGTTACAGAAAATATTACCCAAAAAGAGAGTGTTTCTTTTACTTTTCTTACATTTTCATACATTTTAGTCATTTTTTAAGCTTTGATTTAATATTTTAGAATGAGGCGCTCCATGAACCATGGTAAACGTAACTGATAATGATGCTCCTTTTTATAAGCTTTTATATGAGTATTAATTTATTTTGGTTCATGGAGCGCCTCATTCTAAAATATTAAATCAAAGCTTAAAAAACGACTAAAATGTATGAAAATGTAAGAAAAGTAAAAGAAACACTCTCTTTTTGGGTAATATTTTCTGTAACTTACTATTTTTTTTATCACCTAAACTTTATATTAATATAAAGTTTATATCTTCAAGTATATAAATACATTTACAATTTGTCGGAATCTGAAACTTTTTTTTCGAGTGTATGAGGGGCGGATTTTGGGCCTTATCAACCCACCTCCTTTAGCATATGTATGTATGCTATGAAGTTTGCATGGTTAAAATCCTACACACACTCTGATCACGAGCGATTTGCTCTTATTCAATGAGGAGTTCCATCCTATATCTCCGAAGATATTCATCAAATCTTCACCAAACTTAAATGGGACCAACCTGACAATATGCCCTTTTAAATAAAAAAAAATTATTGAAATCGGTTCAGATTTGACAGAGTTATAGAGTAACATCGTCAAAAATTCGGTTAAAAAAATTTATATTGAAATGCCGAATAGAAAAGCATTATGTATGTATGCTATGAAGAAAGCATGGTTAAAATCCGACACACACTCTGATCACGAGCGATTTGCTCTTATTCATTGAAGAGTTCCGTCCTCCATCTCCGAAGATATTCATCAGATCTTCACCAAATTTAAATGGGACCAACCTGACGATACGTCCTTTCAAATTAAAAAAAAATTATTAAAATCGGTTCAGATTTGACGGAGTTATGTAGTAACATCGCCAAAAAAAAATAATAAAAATAAAAAAAAAAATAAAAAAAAAAAAATACGCGTCGAATTGAGAACCTCCTCTTTTTTTTGAAGTCGGTTAAAAAGGACCATGCCCTTTTTGAAAGTAGGTACATTAAAAAACGGGTCATAGTTAAGAATCGCTGATTGTATAATGTTTAACGAGCATGACAAAGGATGCGGAAGCGTGAAACCCGAAAATCTGGACGAGGCATTTGTTGAAGCTACGCCCCGGGCACCGGACGTGCTAGCTGAAAGTAACAATAGAGCGATTTGCATATATCTCGTTTCATAATCCTAGGCAAGGGACGCACTGTACGGTTAGTATAAGATTTCGATTGATCGTATACGATGAAATGAGTGTCAAAGTAAAACGAACCATAACAACATTTCTCTATGCATTTTTATACATTCACGTATACGGATATGTTCCGAATTAAAATCGCTTGCACTGAATTTGTGACTTTAAATTGAAACTTTTAAGGTTCATTTTACTTTGACGCTAATGTCATCGAATATGAATACTATCAATCGAATTAAATCTTATACTGTTAAGGCGATGACGACCCGACGGCGATTCCCTTAAAACAAAATCCTCCAAAATGCAAACATATGGGGGTGACCGCATCGGCTAAGCGACTTGTGAAAATAATATAACTAAACGAATTTCTATTCTTATTTGAATAGTAACCAGTCAAAATCGATCACTTTTTGAATATGAACTCTTGTAATTAGAAACCAATACCTAGGTCTGATGCTTAGTTCGTAATATTCAAGAAGTTGCAAATTATTTCAATACAAAGTTAGAGGCAAAGATATTAGTTTCTACAGAATGTCTACAAAATTTCATTTTGATTGTTTAATATTTAAGAATAGTTATACCTAATCTTCTTCTAAAAATGTATCTAACAGTGTGCTTGTAATTTTGGGAATGAATGGCTTTTTTTATACCTAATCTAATAATAATTCTGAATCTAATTTACCCATAATTTACCTGTTATTTGTGTAGGACGCGCGTGAGAGCGCAAGAAGGAGACTTCTTTTAAATAACATCCAAATCCCGTAGGCTCGCTGAACACGGAATATACGAAAAATACTTCAAATTCGACGTATAATATCCTCTCTACTCCTTTTACGACCTAGAAATCCGCTAAGAACGGATTCTGCGAAAATCCGCGGGTTTGTGAAATATGGGTGAAATAAAACTCCACACCTCGATGCAATTTTCATCACTACAATCTTACTCCTAATATTGTTCACGGTTCACACGAATTAGGGTAAGGCAGTGCTGCTACGCATAGAGCATGCAGCGCTATTCAGTAAAATAAAAACACACTTCACCAAATCGCTGATGACATTCGTCATAAAATACGAGGGAATTCCTTCTGGAATAAAACAGTACCTACACGCATTCAAAAATAATACTCGTGCTTATGGTAATGTTCAATGACAATGCAAAATTACTCTAGATAAAAGTTTCTAGAATAAAAGCAATAAATAAGGTAGAATCTCTCCGTTTATCTTGCTCCTTGTTCATCAAACTACACTTTATTCCCTCAAGTCTGAAAAATAGAGCGAATGAACCGTTCCCGGGTAAAAACGTAATCAATCTTGCTCGGTCTGAATGACACCTTTGCGTAATATTCTGTATTGGATGTAAAGGACTAAGGGATTATACTTTGTTGCAATGTTATATTTCCAAGGCATGTGCAATCTGTAGGGCATAATGCTTGCAGCAAATCATTACTGCAAGAATTTTCCTTACATCTGATAACTTAGCTTTTTATTATTGTATTGTATGTATTGTAATAAATTATACAAACCTGACATTAACTGTAAGCGCTTTTGTAAGTCTCAAGTAGTTCAACGCCCCAAAAACGCTTGACAAGGCGAAATAGCGTAACAACAATGTAATACCGGTATGTAACTTCTGGCAGCATTGACCCAAATATAGCTCGGATGTTTGCTTTGTGTAAACGAAATGTTTGCTGCTTTAATAAATTCAGAGCATTTCACGCAGAATTTCCCTTTTAATTACTTAAAACTAAAGGGTTTATTTAGTACACGTTTAAGTCTGGCAGATATGTTAAATAGATGAATGAGTTCTATCTCTCTTTCCCATAGTATTGTATGTTGTAACTCCTACAAAGTATCTTATACTTAACTAGATGATGCCTGCGACTTCGTCGCAGCTACTTAACTTAATTCTTTTAGAATCTGCGTCAGTGGACCTCCTTGAAGTGTTGATTAGTCAAACAGGTCTCTTGTTGTAGGTAAATTAAAGTTGATATCATTAAAAGACGCTGCGCTGTATCTCGATACATCCTTCTCTAAAATCAAATCAAAAATTTATTTATTTCATGTAGGCCAACTTGTAGCGCCTATGAAACGTCACAAATTTACCACCGGTTCGGAATGCAGATTCTGCTGAGAAGAGCCGGCAAGAAACTCAGCAGTTGCTCTTTACAAAAACTAAATTTTTTTTTTTTTACAATTGTTAAAAAAACTAGGCTATGCACACAATGTTTCCATACAGAAGTTTCAAAAATGCACACCTACCACAACCTAACACATGTTAACATGGGTAGACACAAAGCAGACCCATTCCCGTTGGCGGCACCCGTTCACGAGCATGACGCATGATCCAGCCATTGCTTCGCTCAACCATATTTGAGGGAACGTAACAACCCGCACCACACGACACCACCACAGAAATGTTTAAGTGAGCATGACATACTTAGGCTACCCATGTTAAGGCATCGAATTAAATACTAATATTAAGATACTCATTTTAAGACAAAATTGAGACACAAATAAAGTGAAGTTCTATGTCTCGAACCCCAATGGTGTAGGTATGCGTGGAGCTTTAGGGTTTAATGTAAATAAAATAAAAATAGAATGAAAGAATATTTCCATTCGTACACCAGCTGAGGCCCGAGCAGAGGAATAAATTACATTCTTCGTAAATAAAACCAATGTTTGTTAAACGTTCAAGGCACGTGACACTAGAACCCATGTCATTCCTTATCTATTTTCCTTTTATTTATTCCAATTATATTGGAAAAATAATTATTTGTCCAATGAACCATGGTAAACGTAACTGATAATGATGCTCCTTTTTATAAGCTTTTATATGAGTATTAATTTATTTTGGTTCATGGAGCGCCTCATTCAAAAATATTAAATCAAAGCTTAAAAAACGACTAAAATGTATGAAAATGTAAGAAAAGTAAAAGAAACACTCTCTTTTTGGGTAATATTTTCTGTGACTTACTATTTTTTTTATCACCTAAACTTTATATTGGAATAAAGTTTATATCTTCAAGTATATAAATACATTTACAATTTGTCGGAGTCTGGAACTTTTTTTTTCGAGTGTATGAGGGGCGGATTTTGGGCCTTATCAACCCACCTCCATTACGGTGCCTCGCAGTTAGTAAAACTGAGAAAAGTATTATTTCGTGAGACTGACCGCAGAGCTAAAAGCATAAAGCAACGTTTTCGAATTCTACTCCTGCATTAGCTTAGAATATCGGTCATCAAGTGGTCATCAATATCAAATTTTAACGAACCCTAATGCCGGGCACTGACGATCAGTTTTTCGCATCAGTTGAACTGACGTCCATCCAAAATTTGATCGTGAGTGTCGAATCATCACTCCAGAGTTTTAACTGACGACGCGCCCGGAAATTTTCCGTGACTACCATAAATCCACGGCGTGTCGCGCCAAACTGCCCGTGAGTGTGCAATCGTCATTCCAATGGCGCAGGGTTCCCAACTTAGGGCTTTTAGCCCCAAATTTAGGGCGGAATTTTGCTTATTTGGATTTTTTTAGGGCTCAAAAAAAATTGGGGCTATTTTTAGGAGCATAAATAAATTTTCAAGCGTCACATAGTTGACTGACCAAAACGAGTATATAAAGCAAAACGTCTATGATATTCCAGAATAATATGCTTAAAATCGTTTTAGCTAAAGCGTTTTGAAAATATTTCAATACATTAGCGTTAAGTATGCTTTTTCGATATATAATTTCCATGCATATAGTTAATATAGTGAAAAACAAATTACGAAACCGATTTCTCTTTTCATTTTAAATTGATTTCTTTCTTGTTTTTTGGAGAGTATATGGCAACAAACAGTAGCTGCAGCAAGAATTAATGTTTCTTCTTCGGAATCCGAATTCATTTTTTTTCCTATTTGACGCAAATAAACCTATTTGTACAACCCTACAACAGCTCGACCGATCGAAAACTGAAGAGCCGGAGTGACGCCAGTGAGTGGGGACATTTAGTTGGCCTAAACCATTTGGAGTGACGCCACAGTTTTACGTCTGGACTGACGCGAAAAACTGACCGTCAATGCCCAGCTTTAGGACGCCTAAAATCTACTGAATTTAAAATCGGTTATATAGTTGAAATACAGGTAAAGGTAAGTATTTAATATGAATAACTTCAAGCAAACATTTTGTAAAAAAACTTTGATAGCGCGGTGTAAAATTGTAGAGTTTTTTACCACCGGCACCGATAGAAAAACAGCGGTGTTATAAGTTTGACGTGTGTACCTATCTATGTATCTATGTATATGTGTGTCTGTATGTTCCCTCGTAGCTCCCTAACTATTGCCGATTTTGTTGCGGTTTTTTCTGTATAAAAGCTTCCCATACAACGCCATCTAGTATACAAAGCGAATGTCTCACCAGCGTAGTAACAAAACCATCAATGTAATTTAACGCGACAAGTTTACGGATTCCCTATAGGCAATAATTTAAAAACACGAGGCCACTTCCGACCTCCCGAAGGTGTAACAATAATAATTTAATCAATACAATGGCAATGGAAATTGTTATTGGTATTTGATTTCTATTGGGAGTTGCAAACAATCCGACCTTGTAATTGACTTTTATTACAACTATAGCTACCTCCTTATAAAGTAATAGGTATAAACCTACCTATGAATTTTATAGGACTTTTTTGCGTCGGGGGTTAATTAAAAAGACTAAACTAAACATAAAGAAACTGATAGTAGACTGATCCTTTACACTAACTTCAAAGTTTAGATTTAAGGTAGGTAGGTACGTAATGTATCACCTAGAAAAACAGCGTAATAGAAAACAACGAGTTCTGCTCTCCTTTGACCAACAAACAAAACTAATTACAATTGCAAATAGAAGAGTGCTAAGACACTACTGAAAAGTTTGTCACACAGCAAATTGAATACGAGACTCTGCTTCACTCTTTGTCACAAATGTTCCTCCTAATAGAACATGTGCAGATAATGCCGGTTATAAAACATTTTTTATTGCACTCTATCCCGTCTTTACGGCCTTGAGGTGTATTTGCATTATACGATAAAGCTGACTCCTACAAACTTCCGACACGATTTATCCTATTATCCTATTAATATAATATTATAAATGCGAAAGTTGTGATGTCTGGATTTTTGTTACTCAATGGCGTCTCAACGACTAAACTGATTTGACTGAAATTTGGCACAGAGATAGATTATAGACTAGAATAGCACATACACTATCCCACAAAATAAGAAAGTTCCCGCCAAAATCCAAAAAACCTCAATCCACGCGAACGAAGTCGCAAGCATCAACAAAAACTACATACGCGACAAAATAAGAAACTCCTCTTTTTCTTCGTCGGTTGAAAAGCTGTTCAATCAACTTACAAAGAAATAAGTAGAAATATTACAATGGACAGTGTTGGCGTGAATAATCAACATAAAATGTCTTAATAAATTAGTTTTTACTAATATATAGGTATTTAACCTACAATGTTTTTAACCTGATTAGAAAATACTGTATAGTCAGCTTGGCAATCAACTGAATGAAGTTTCTATAGACACCTCAATTATAACAATTCTATTTTATTTTATATATAAAAAGTATCAGAATTCCTGTCGTAATCATGTCGTATCGTGAGTTGTAAAAATTTACTGGAAGCTGAAAAAATACAATACCGTATGATAAATGTAACGTATAAACAAGGATTTTGGGTTTTGTTATTTTTTGTTTTATCTCACAACACTGACAGAATAATAATATTCAATGCTCAGAACAATTAAATTTCTTTAAAGTTTTTGTTTTAAGCAAATGAAGTGCAGGGTATACGTAACTGATTATGTTATAAACATAAATAAGCAACATAAAAAATCTTACTCAATAGAAGCCTTGATTGAATTGGAGGTTGTTCACCAAAGAAATGGGCTGACCAACTCGAGGGTCGAAGAAGGGTCAAGCACGTTCAAATTTTATAACAACGTAAAAATGAACGCCAACAGAAGGTAGTTGAAATAAATGCATTTGGAAGTAGGAGGTCACGAATACAATCAACAATGAAGGAATGATCAGAGTAAAGGGATGGAAGGAACCGTACTTCTCATGTTTAACATTCATGAAAAATACTAGAAACAGTAGGGCAAGAACCTATCATTTGATACGGCTTCAATAAACTGAAAGTAACATGTAAATCATTGTGTAAGTATAGAGAGTAGAGACCTAAAGTCTTCTACAGCCTCGCAAGTACGAACTTTATTTTTAAAGTTTTTGTTTAATGAAATTGAACCTCGATTCTCTTGGAATAATAGTTATTATTAATCATTTTGATCTAAAGTATTTAGTAGCTTAAGAGATAATTAAAGGATAATACTGTACTATGAAAAGAAAAAAATGTTTAGACAGTACGAGGTCTTACCGAAAAGAATTTATATCTTAGAGTATTTTTTTTTTATTAAACCATCCAATCGATTTGACTTTTATTTAGACTGGCATTTTTTCTGCTTTACTTTGTATTTCAGCGACTATGCCAAAGTAAATTAAAAGGATAGGTCTTTGGTATCCCACATTACACAGTCCTCAGTTGTGGTTGACCAAATAAAAGGTTTTGTATCTTTATTAACCCTTTACCCCTTTGTACGTGCGACCTTAACACGCGGTATTGTTCTGGGTGTAATCTAGCTTAAAAGTTTCATGAACGACATTCGCCGTGTGAATTAGAAAACGGTACATTTCATATTCATGAACTGACGCCACGGCAAAGGAGTTTAATGCTTTTAAGTGAAATGTGATGGAAACACCCCATTGTGTTATAGGCGTATGATAAACTATGAATAGTATGAACGACCTCTATGGGTTGGAATAATCACGATGTTTATCCAGGGACGAAAATTTGACAAGACCGAACTTTGAACGAAGTTGCTGCAAGTTTATTATATAAGCTTGCAGCAAGGTCTTGTCAATGCCAAAAGAAGAATTAATTCAGAAAGCTCAGAATCAATACAAAGAAACGAGACAGATTTATGTCGGAGCATATTTGTGTCTCGTTTTAACTCTTATCTTGCGTCCGAGCTAAGTCAGAGCACGTTCTATAGGTCTCAGCATATCATATATTACGATGTCTTATCCAAATTGGAGTTAGTTATATACTTAAAGAAATTGGAAAGGGTATGACAGCTTTAATAAACCTAAACCTTCATTGTCCCACCAAAAAAATAATATCGAAATCGCTTGCCGATTACGGATTTCTTAAAGGATCTATTTACTAACTGCCATATCCACCATTGGTAATATTAATATCAGGTTATGATTATTATTAACAATCTATAATTATAGTTAGCCTTCACTATAATAATTCAGTCTACAACTTAACGTTTTTTTGATTACTTAGGTAGACAATTCATTTCATTTTCTTTTATTGCATTAGTGCAATAAAAGAAAATGAATTCTCTCACATTTTCTACGCCAAACATTGGTCTCAATCCACAAGATCTCTTCGACATAAACGGGATTTCCTTTCAAATAGTACTGTAATCTAAACAAATGGTACAGGGTGGAATATTAATGGAAGGAATCCCGGCGTATATTTCCTTGCAATGGCCATCGTTTATTTCCACTACAAAAATGTTAACACAAGATAACAGACTTAGTGGTAACCGTATCTATTTATTTAATTCCTTATAAGATGTTTCTTATTTCGCTTTTTCGAATTTTATTAAAGCTATTGAAGATAAAGCTCCTTTTTATGTGGTTTTCACTGAACTATTTTCTAGGTTAAGAGCTTAGATTTGTAACTAGATAGAGCAGTAAACCTTAAAGAGCTGATATGGCAGTACAAAATCAATTTGTAATCGTTTTTTATGATATAAGTGCGGAGAGTTAGAAAGTATAGTTTTCTAAATATTTGTAAATAAAAATGGTTAAAACAATAAAATATGACCAGTAATATATCCAGTATCATGCTATTAAGTCGGTACAGTTTGAGTATTCGATAGGTCGTCGTTAAAACAATGTTCTAAATCTTTACTTAGCAAAAATACCTACAATAATATTAATAACTTTTATGAGCGGGTAAATCTTCCGATGCAGATTTGATTTTTACAGCAGTAGATTAAGTTTTAAGTATCCGAAAAAAAAAAGGGCAAAAATTACAACATAGGTATTTCCAAGCGCCAATACTAGTACAATACTGAGTAGAAACATAAAATAATGAAATATTGACAAAAAAATCATGAATTTAGATCTAATCTTTAACCAATTTGCATTTTTTTTCTTCAATTTGTTGCATATTACAGAGTCAAAATGTTTTTATAAAATTCCTATACATATTTTACAGTCATAGATATAGGTCTTCCTTTACTAGGGCGCGTGAGCTTTACTTGTGGTTACATCGTGTACATGCATATTGCATAAGTATGCGTGCCTGTCAGAAGCCTCGCTCACACTTTAAATACAGATACACGCACATAGCCATAAGCCACGCTCCCGCGTAAGTTAAAAGAACTATATTAGAATTGCCCTGAAAAATTACCGTAGGACCAACTCCCAACCTAAGCCCAGAGGTAAATAGTACTATGACTGGGTAGTGTAATTTCGTAAGCGTAAAACCATGCACAGCAATTTTCAGTCACAGTTTAGAGCAAGGGAAAAAATTTCAACGTGTTTTTTTTTTAATATCAGGTGAAAAGCCATAGGAAGTAACTAATTGTGGAGTAAATGCGCAAACGGCGAAATGGTTTCATTCAAGTCTCCTTATTCAAACATTTAAGTGAAGTAACAGCCTTTTTATCTTTGGCTGGAGCCTGGAGGACAATTATGCGTCCTCTAATGAGAGAGTTGAGGGTGTATTCACCTCGGGTGATTTATTACGTATTAAGAGAGATTTGGAGTTTAATAAAAGTACAGAGAGATATATTTTAACCTAATAATAATTACGGGATGGCATAGTATTTAAAATACCACGGGAACTCTTTAATTTTCCAGGGTAAAAAGGAGCCTATGTCACTCTCCAGGTCCTCAACTATGCAAAAAATCACGTCGCTCTGTTGCAGCATTATTGAAGGACAAACCAACAAACAAACACACTTTTGCATTTATAATATTAGTAAAGATTGAACTTTGCGCGAACACTGAAACATGGACGAGGTATTTGAAAGTAAGGCGCTGATAAAAGGAACATTATATTATACCCAGTTTTGACGTTATCAAATCGCCGTCAATCAAAATCCAAGACTCGAACAAAGTTTAACCGAACCGCTAAAGTAGGACATCACGATAGCCAAGTTTTCATTTGCCCATGTAACACAAACCCATTGGAAGTTTGCGTTATTGATTCGAAACTTCTGTATCATCTGCCAGCTTGTGCCTGCAACTTGGCCTGCATTATCTCGGCACTCTTGTGTAATCAGAATCACTACTAGGCTCAAAGCAGCTCAAAGCTACTAGGCCTCTAGGAGGAACCTACTTTATCCGGCCTCTACTCCCGGGTACTTATACTTTATGATATCCTCATTGGACTATTGGTAAAGTGGAAGTCGGGCAGACAATTTTATTATTATTTTCTGTGAAGAAATTAACGATATTATGGTTTTTGCGTTGTATCTACGATTTTGTGACTTATTTTATGTGATTAAGGTTTTTCGATTCTCGCGGAAACTCCTTTAAATAGTATATGGCCACAACATTTTAAGGTACCAAATAAATTAAGATCTACTGACCCGTCATCCGCACCATGCTACAACCTTTAAGGCTACAACAAAAATCTAGGGCAGTGTTGACAGGTATATATTCTGAATATTATGCTACCCATAAAAAGCAATACCATACAACCCATAAAAATCGTCATTCGCCGAATCTCTAACATTATCTTTCAGTATTGAAAATGCTCTTACGTAGAATTCTTTTACATCTTTCAGATTATTATTTTTCGAAAGTAATAAACATAGGTCATAGTTCTGATTAAAACTTTATGAACCTAGTCTAAAATGTACCCAGTGTGGTAAAAAATAATTATTATTTTCACTATACGACTTAGGAGTAGCTGCTAAAAGTTTCCTTTTGAAATTCATCTAAGTGAAATAAAACGCTTGTTCGCTTTAGGACAGATTCGCTTTACGACAGATTCGCTTTACGGCAGATTCGCTTTACGGCAGATTCGCTTTAGGGCAGAAGTACAGTGAACTCGAATATATATAGATAGATTTTTGTTTAAAATTAATAATACATTAAACAAGTTAATACATTAATGCTAATAGATGGCGCTGTATTTACTATCGGTCAAGTCATGTTAAAACAGTTTTGCGTCAACTATTATTATTTTTTATTACGTCTTTTCTAATTTCATAACTCGGCACCTTTAAAATTTAGTGAAGCATCAATAATTATAATTTATAACACATCCTATATTGTTCTATCATCAAAATGTACCTAATATTAGCATCAAAAAAAAATCATTTTTTTTTACTTACTTTTTTTTTGTAAGCTTTAGGTAGGTTTACGATCCCAACAGAACCTAAGTGCCCGGCCTTCGGCCGGGCACCTGAATATTCATGTATAACCCTAACCTAACCTAACTTTAGTTTAAAGAAAAAATTCAAATGACGGACAAGTGCAAATTCACTCAAGTAGACTCGGAGACCTCGCTTCGCTCGGTCAATAATAATTATATAAAGGAAAGTTTTCCTTGGAGTGGAGACCATATTTTATCTCGACCTGTACAATTTTTGCCGTAAAGCGAATCTGCCGTAAAGCGAATCTGCCGTAAAGCGAATCTGTCGTAAAGCGAATCTGTCCTAAAGCGAACAAGCCAAATAACGCTTGTTCGCTTTAGGACAGATTCGCTTTACGACAGATTCGCTTTACGGCAGATTCGCTTTAGGGCAGAAGTACAGTGAACTCGAATATATATAGATAGATTTTTGTTTAAAATTAATAATACATTAAACAAGTTAATACATTAATGCTAATAGATGGCGCTGTATTTACTATCGGTCAAGTCATGTTAAAACAGTTTTGCGTCAACTATTATTATTTTTTATTACGTCTTTTCTAATTTCATAACTCGGCACCTTTAAAATTTAGTGAAGCATCAATAATTATAATTTATAACACATCCTATATTGTTCTATCATCAAAATGTACCTAATATTAGCATCAAAAAAAAAATCATTTTTTTTTACTTACTTTTTTTTTGTAAGCTTTAGGTAGGTTTACGATCCCAACAGAACCTAAGTGCCCGGCCTTCGGCCGGGCACCTGAATATTCATGTATAACCCTAACCTAACCTAACTTTAGTTTAAAGAAAAAATTCAAATGACGGACAAGTGCAAATTCACTCAAGTAGACTCGGAGACCTCGCTTCGCTCGGTCAATAATAATTATATAAAGGAAAGTTTTCCTTGGAGTGGAGACCATATTTTATCTCGACCTGTACAATTTTTGCCGTAAAGCGAATCTGCCGTAAAGCGAATCTGCCGTAAAGCGAATCTGTCGTAAAGCGAATCTGTCCTAAAGCGAACAAGCCAAATAAAAGTAACAAAACCTTTTCGAGCGTCTGAGAAATGCGATTACTTTAAGAACTATTGTAGTTCTAGAGGTCATAAGAAGCGACTTTACTTGAGGTCAAAACCCCAGACATAAAGACTTCTGAACTTTCACAACTTCAGAATGCTCTTAAAGATAAAGGGCGACGAAAAATGGTTTACACTTTTCTATTTTCCAGAAAATTTTATGAGCTGTCTGTAAAAGTGATCGAACTCAATATAATTTTTATTAAATATCACGAGTACGTACCACGGTAATTATTTTAGTCTCGGCTCGTCGTGACCACGGTCCATGCAATTGGATCGAAATATCGACAATCCCAACTAAAATAATTACCGTGGTACGTACTCGTGATATTTAATAACAATTATGTCAGTAAACCACGAATCAAGTCTAAAATCTTTAGTTTGATCGAACTCTTTAGTTTCATATCTGTGCTAAAGCTTTATGCTGGCGACATATTAATCAGAATTGTGATTCAGAGTTGGTAAAGAAGGCCTTATCTCAATGCATGTTTATGAAACATTTTTGCTCGTTATTGTAAAAACACACATCTTTGTAGAGTGTTACAGTTCAATTTTCCATCGTCGGACCTTTCAACCTTTGGAACGTCCACTGTTGATATAGGACACTATCTTCAGGCGTTTGTGCTGTAGGAGAGCGCGTTAAGCTGTCGGTACCGGTCGATGTCTTGGAAATGATGGGAAACGCAATATATCGCGAAAAACAAGCCGATACCTACACGCGCAGTAGGTAATGTGCATCACAAGCGGCGGTTTTTTTAAAAAAAAAAAGTTGAAATTGACTAATATCCTTCTATACCATTCGCGGAAAGCTTGCTAGGAGTGGGTATGGAAAAAGAGCAACGGCTGGGGTTCGAACCAGCGACCTTTCAATTTTCAATCCGCACCTTTAACCGTTAGGTTATTGAAGCTTTTGGATTTGTAAGAACCTACTTAGGCCGGTGCTTAAGCTGCCAAACCCTGTAGTGTTTTATTCCAAGGTCCTTGACGTTCTGAAAGTCATAAGTTCTTCGACTGGAGGCCGCGTCTCGGCAAACGGGGTGTAGGGTGCCCCCGTCTTAGGTGGAGTGCTGTTATTTATAAAGTGGTTGACATCAATTAGATATCAAAAAGCTAAGTTATACTTCGCATCTTTCCCGAAGATGATTATATTGTTTACAAGCAGCAGATCGCGAGATTGTACTGTCCTTATCACACATTTAGAGCTATTTAATATATATAAAATATGTATTTTCATTATTATTTTTAAATTTTATTATGACAAAAAAGTTTCTTATTTACTCCCACCAAACACATCACCCGGCCCCACCAAATCCCGCCTAGCGTCATTACGTGATTTTGTGTCGTCCGAGTCACACGTCCAACAAAAATTAAGAAAGCCTGATATTTTATATTTATTTAATTTGTAATATTGTGTGTAGGTATAGGTATAGGATATTCAAGAAGGAAAATAGTCTCATAAAGTTCGTCATCTGAAGATTCATCGCAACAGTATCTCCGGTCAAAGGAATCAAGGTAAGATTTGAGTATTTTCTACCTTCTTTAATGTTCAATATTCACTCGAAAGTTTTAGTTATTTATATCCCCACGGGATATATTAATTACCCCGACGCAAAGCGTGTTTGAGAATTATTTGGAGGATTTAAAACTACCTAGTAATTAATTTGTAACTTAATGTTACACATTATCCCGACGTAAATCGTGTGTGGAAATTGTATCCCGACATATATTGTGTGTGGATTTATTATTAATTACTCCGATGTAAAGCGGGTGTGAGAATTATTTTGAGGATTTCAAACTACCTACCAACTAATTTGTGACTTAATGTTACACATATCCCGACGTAAATCGTGTGTGGAAATTGTATCCCGACATATATTGTGTGTGGATCTATTATAATATTTTAGTTTGGTTTGGTTTAGTTTGGTTTACCATTTTAGTTTGGTTCAGACGCAAAGCTTGTGTGAGATTTAATAGTGAGAATTTAAATTACCTACCTTACAAAGTACATTAAAATAAAATTGATAAATATCGACTCCAAAGACGATATTTAAGTCTTTTCCGAGAAAATGAAGGTTTTTGTAATTTTTGGGCTCAGACCCAACGCAAAAAAGACAAGATCAAGCTTATGCGTCAATGTTCACCTGTCGAAAACTGTACATAATGTGATTAAAAAGTACAGCAAGGAGAAACAGAATCAGATTTCGAGTTCTATGTCTATCTGTAATTGGCCAAGAAGTTATTAAAATACTAAGCGATGGAGGGCGATTGCTGTAAGCAAACAAAAACAAGATGTATAAAATAATAATTAAAATGCTATATGGCTATTTCTACTTCTCAGAATCGAGATTTAACAGCGATAAACCAAATCAGCTGCGCTCACAACCGAGTGTTTCGATTTGCAACCCGGAAGCTCTAAACGCACGGGGGGCTCCGCGTCGAGACGCGATTATACTTGCACTAGTATCAGCATCCCCTATGGCGGGTACCACAAGCGTCTGAGTCCGCGCCATGCGAGTGGGACGGGACACTTTAGCGTTCGACCCTACGCGCAAACTCCAAAGGTCCTTTGTCACAGGTACAAAAAAAACAGAAAAATGTTTTGACCTATCGCTGGCATACTGCAGTATATTCTTCATGACTGGGAATGATAAAATCATTTTGGATTATAAAAATTTTACCCTTATAACCTATAAAAATTAAAAGGTTAAAAAATTCCATTTCATAGTTCTAGAACATCAAACAATTATTAATAAATCTAAAATAGATCGTATTCTCTCAAAATCAGTGAATGCATTACGGAATTGTTATATTCAGGTTATATTTTGATTTGCCTTCTGGGTAAATTCATCACACAAATCTTTACAGTCCCTAAACCCTTGGTTTATTAAATTTAAAAAAATTTTAATAATCTATGCCATTCACTTGAAAATTGATACGGCATTAATGTTGATCTATAAAATCTGCTTCATGGCCACTTTAGACAAAATTTGCATATTTTTTTACTAAATGCATATTTTATGAAGAAATCGACTGTATTCTACCCTCCTCAAGCTATAACGCCGTTAACCAACATTTGACCAAATACGATTTTTTTTGTTTTTTAATGCTATCTTACTTGAAAAATTCTCTATCAATCCATCTAATTAGCATTCTACTTACTGCTGTAGTTTTTGATATAGCGATATGAAAAACGCAATTTCTTAATAAATTGCAGCTTTTTGGATCATAGATCGAAATATGGTTTTGGTGGTTAACAACGCTAGCTTTACTATTAACTGTATGAATTTAAAGTTTGATTGTTTTTCGTTTGTATTTTACTATCTCTTATGTATATTACAGAAGATTAAGTTATTGAAACCTTTCCTCCGTCTTCAAGTTCGTTAGGTCACTTATCAATAATTCTTTTTTGACGATTTCTTGTGTATTGGAAATTTTTTACGCATAATGTAAAAACAATAATTTTACCAGTATTATTTTATTCAAAGATTCATAATGTATACAATTAAGGTTTTTTAACTAATTAAGAAAATAAAAAAAAGGAAAAAAAAGTCAAACTTGGCCCACAGAAAAGATACTTATTTGTGGGTTTTAAATTTAAAAAGAAAAAATGTATAAGTACAACGTAACGTAAGAATGCGTACCCTTGAACTATCGAATACAGAACAATGTACCTACCATCAGAAAACTAGCTAGTTATGTTGGTTTGCTGATGCTAGACAGCCCAGTAACTATGGATGGGTTGTTTACAAAAGGATAATTTTTTGGCACTCAACTATTTTGACAATTATAACAAATAATATATATGACTCTTTCCGAACGTTTAACAGATGATTTCGTATGGCGGAAGGACTATATTGATTCTGCAGGTTCCTCATTTTAAGACTTTTCCGTAGTAGAATAATTCACAAAATACATATATCGCCTTCTTCTTGTCTCGCCTTGCTTGTAGCCTTTAAAGCATCTATTCTTTCAAGCATTATGAGGAATAGACAGCTATTGCCTATATCAATAAAATGGGCGCTATATTCTCACATCTTTCAAATCAATTTGGGTTCCTTCAAATCAAGAGTGAAAAGGTAGTTTCTGGGCAGGCGCGTTCCATCTTAGGCTACATCTTCACTTACCATCATTGCAGCCAAGTGTTAAAAAAAAAAAAAAAAAAAACCAACACAATCGCACGTAATATATGGCAATGGTGTGAAGAATCAAATTTATACTTTTATAGCGTCAGTTCAATACGAACCTAATCTCAGATTTTGAATCTCGTCAAAACGGTTAATATAAACACTGAATAGATTACGCGTTTCGTCAGATACAGGAATTTTTTGATACACCTGATTTGGATTTATTTACCAATAATCAAAATTATGAATGTCAGAGATACGCTTCATGGAAATTAAGCTTAGTCTGAAATTATTGATGCATTCAACTTAAATTTTTATGTTTTTTTTTTCAGATTAATCTAATTGCTACGCCACATTAAATGTGGCAAGGCAGAGGGCGTTGTCGTACTGCTATATTGGCACATTTAACCTTGTGCCCGGTACAGACCAACCTGCTGGTTTCGAAATCACCTAACCTATATTAAAATCCTACTTATCTGCTCTTTCAAAGAGCATCGTCATTTCCATGTTAATCTAACCCTAGTGGCAGGGAAATTATTAGGCAGTCACTACTGAGGCGCGATGTCTCTAATGCATCGCTAGACATAGTAATGGTCTCATTCCTAGTACGATTAAGTCATGGTTGTTTTATGCAAGAACAAAGGTTTAAATTATTGTAGTTCTAATATTATATTTTTATTTCAGGAAAACAGTTATCAGTTTGTAACATTCCTAACATTATAAACAATACCTAACGATTATTTGATCTAATCAGCCACCACGTAAGTAAAGATGCCATCACGACACCATAGATGGCGTTAGTAGTATTCAAATGTAACATAACGTTACAAGTTCGCGCTATCTTTTTATCTGGCCAAATAAGCGAAATCTCTGGTCATAATACTACGGTATAAAGGTCTTTAAAGGTGTCTTGATTTCATAATCTAGTACCTATTAATGTATCTACAGAATAATTTCCCTAATGAATTAATCTCTCTAAAAGACTTGTCTTTAAACACATTAACTCTTAAAAAAGAATGCAAGCATCCTTAGCATTATAAATATTCAAAACATTCCCTTTTGAATTGGAAAATATTCGTATTAAAATAGATGATTTTAGAAAGGCTCAAAACCAAATAGTTTTTAACAGTTCATTGTTTTGCCATATAACTTATTAAAGAAAATTTTAAAGTGTATCCAGTTCTCCCCTAAAAACATTTTCAGATAAAACCTATTCCTTGCATCAGTAGAAAGGTTGTCTTTTGTCAGTTTTTAATTTTATCTCATTGTGTTAAATCAATTCTGGATATGTGGCATTAATTACGTATAACATTAAACGGCGCCCCTAACACGCGACATGCGTCGAAGTTAACTGACTGCAAGGCAGGTGTTCCTAAAAGCAGTAAGTTAGTCTGAATCCTCATTTAATATATTCTAAAGTACTATTACAGTAGTACAATAAACTTCTAAAAATCAGGTAAAACTGAATTCTTAGTTAATTCAAAGTTAAAATTATTATTCAACAAATAACTAATTTCTACCTTAATACAAGAATAACGTAGATGTTATTTAATAATGACTTATAGTTTGGTATGTAAATTATTTCTGTCGATTAATTTGTCAAGTATCAACGAACAAGAAATAATTTATGTAATGTTGTTGCATTTTTTCGATGCTCTAAACATCTGCTTGTAAACAATATAATCATCTTCGGGAAAGATGCGAAGTATAATTAAGAATCAAACGAACTTACCTTGTGAAGTTTGATATCTAATTATACGAGTGTCTTGACCGAAGATGATTACAAACCCACCCACCCTCATTTTTTCAAAATCCCTCGACCTATCGAAAAAATACGGCTCTAAAGAATGACGCTAGGCGGGATTTGGTGGGGCCGGGTGATGTGTTTGGTGGGAGTAAATAAGAAACTTTTTTGTCATAATAAAATTTAAAAATAATAATGAAAATACATATTTTATATATATTAAATAGCTCTAAATGTGTGATAAGGACAGTACAATCTCGCGATCTGCTGCTTGTAAACAATATAATCATCTTCGGTCAAGACACTCGTATAATTAGATATCAAACTTCACAAGGTAAGTTCGTTTGATTCTTAAGTATAATTGGACGCAGATACGCAATAATGAGTCAACTCACACAACTTATCAATTGCGTATCTGCGTCCAATTTTGGTTGTTGATGTTACAAAGGCCCTGCTGATTACCTACAGACTATGTTAGTAAATACATCTATTAATAGAATGGAATAATTTTATCTAAATATATAAAAGGCAAAGGTGACTGACTGACTGACTGACTGACTGACTGACTGTCTGATCTATCAACGCACAGCTCTAACCACTGGACCGATCGAGCTGAAATTTGGCATACAGGTAGCTGTTAGGACGTAGACATCCGCTAAGAAAGGATTTTGGAAAATTTCAACCCCAAGAGGGTTAAATAAGGGGTTAAAAAATCGAACCTAGTATTCAAATAAACTTTTACAAAGTGCTTTCGAATCGTCAAATGAATCTACCAAAATGGTTCGGAATGCCGTTCCAACCGAGAAATAAAAAAAGGAATACACATACAATATACATGTACCTATCGACCTGCAGCGTATACTTATTGACCATTGCTTATGGACCATGCAATTATGAAATATGCAATGGAGAATATTTTATGTACATACAGCGCATAACAAAAGTTTAAAAATCTACACTGAGTACAACAAGTTAAATAACCATTTAAACTATTTCTCCCCGGAGATTACAACGGTGGAGTTAATCTGTTATTTATGCCATACCGTTTAAAGCAAAACTACGTAGTTGTTTCATGAAATAACTCTTAACAAAACATCAAGAGTATTCAACTCTAGTGTTTTACCAGCATTTCATCGTAGCTTTTAGATAGGATAAGCTGAGTTGGCAGATTTATTACTCCAAGAGGCACGGCATTCCTGTACTGATGTAGTGAGTGTAGCAGAATACGATAAGATTTTTATTTTTAACTTTATCCATCTCTTTATCTATCTGAATCTCCAAAGGTTCTGGGATGTTTTTTGATGGAGTTTTCTGAAGTAATTTGAGAGAAGTTTGGGGCTTTATTTCATAAAAATCAAAGTTTTGGGAGTCTGCTCAGCTTGATAGACGTCCACTGCTCTCTCTCTTCTCTTGTATAGACTTTTAAATACCTCGGTCATACCTAGGCATCCAGGGCCTGCCTACGACTCATAAGATGTCGTCGGTCTAAGTCTCTAAGTAGTTATTTTCAAAAATCTCTTTGATTTTTGAAAATTCAACACCTAATGGGGTAAAATAGGGTTTTGAAAAACGTGAGCAAAGCCACGGGCAAAAGCTAGTCATAAATGTTTAAAACAATAACCATGACATTTCGCTTTCTAAGATTTCGTCAAACAAACTAGAAACAAGCTATTGAAAATTAATATTTTCCCACGTTATTGAAAAGTTTCCCCCCTTGCTTTTCAGGAAGTTTGTTCAGACATTCATTAATCAAAATGGCGCTCACACTACACGAAGAAGTTTGAAATAATTATCGAGTTGTCTTTTTACATCACTCTGAAGATAAATGACAATCCTTACAATATTTAAAAAATTGCGAAAGTGTTCGTTTTATACGGTAAAACAAACACTTTCGCAATAAAACGATTATACGATAAAACAAACTCTATCTCGCGCAGAAAAACTTGATATTCAAATAAATTTTTAACATTTTATTGTGCTTCAATTTACTGGAAAGTTTTCGTTTAATTTTTTTGGAGAGTTTGAAATTGAACGCTTCGTAAAATAATAATAATATTTGGATAGAAGCACGCGAAACTTTTTAGAAGTCCAAGATTACACAAACATTTTATTTACTGCTATAATCTAAGAGCACCAGATAAATAGGTGTGTACTGTGGGTGTGTAGTGTACTTGGCAGAAGAGCATCGAACACTCATCATCTCCTGTGAATGTTGCGGTGTGTGTAGTAAGTCTTGGATGATCTGTGTTCTGTTACCCCACTCACTGACCCACTCACTACCCTCACTCACTCCCAAAGTAGAATACGTTCCACTTGTATAAAGCTACGTTTACACGCTTGGCAAGTCTCGACAAGTGTCCACAAACACAAGCGTGTGAACGGGGTGTTTGGCTTGGCTTGCGTGAGCTTGTCGCTGATCCGGGCTAATGTCGGTTTTTGAACACAGATCAAAAGAAGCTTGCGGCAAGCGCTTGTGACGTATTTACACATTGGTGCGTGTTTAGTGTCGCTCATGAGCTTACGCCGAATGGGCGTTTCTACGCTGCGCTATATGCGACGGCGTATCGATCATGAGTAGTTGGACAAACGACAAAAGTAATAGCCGACACAACATCAACGTCTACTACGTCTTCCATCACTTCCATGCTTGTCTGCACAGTTTGCCTTTCCGTAACACACTAACACACTCGCAAGCGTGTAAATGGCATCCAAGCGTTTGTAATCCAAGGCTTGAAGCTTGTGGGTGTTTGCCAAGCCTCAGCACGCATGTAAACGTAGCATTACGTATAGCCACATGAGAAACTCGTGTAGTATAGCGTTGTGGTTGTCATTAGTAGTAAGTAATTAAATCAACTCGCTAGCAGGTATGAAGTGTCGGGGGTGAGATAAAAGCTGTTCTTATATTATTATATACCATATAACCAGCAGCAGCAACAATATTATGGAAGCAGTAGTTTTATTGCATTTTTAGACAACAATCCATTTACGTCCTTTAAATAGTAACATGAACAATTCATATTATATCAAACCTTAAACACTTTAGAAAAATAAATGAAAAGAACGCTTTCCCAACGAACCGCTTTAAACCAGATTGTCCCGAGGTTGTCGTTTTACATCACTAGAAGGACAAATTGAAATGGCCCATAAAAGCTAAACTGTGTTTGTCTCATTTTGCTAGACCCTTGGGAATAAATAGGTTTATTTGATTCACGTTACTTGTATCGTTTTGGAATATAATAATAATGTCCTCACGACCGAATCCAGTCACGGCGGCTCCTCAGAGATTAGCGATCTGCGCGAGAGATTGCACTCTCTATTCCTTCACTCTCATAGAGAACAGGCGCAAGATCGATGGCTTTACGTGCTCTCCGAGGTTCGAGTCAACTTCCTGATTCCGGACTAGTAGGTAGGTGAGAATTTCTTGACAGAAAAATGCAATACATTTTTTTGACCCAACCCGGGAATCGACCCCGGGACCTCATCATACAAAGTCGAATATAACTAACCACTAGACAAACGAGGCAGTCAGAAAAATATTCTATAATTTATATAAATGAAGAATGTTGCCAAAACCAATAAAGTACAAGAATGTGCGCATGGACGATCGATAGATGAGTTGGAGAGTGGCATGATTACTCTCCAACAAGAACGTAAAACTTGTACTGGGCTAAGAGTGAGTGCAAAATTTGTGTAACGGGTTTTTTTCAGTCTGCTCTCTGGTCGTTGAGTTATTGAGGAATTCAACCCAGTTCAAACAAAATTTATTTGCCATACAAGCTTATGGTACAAGTTTATCATGATGAAGTTTAAGACCATAGCACTCATCAATACGCCAGCGTATTGGTGAGTGCTATGGTCTTATAACTTGAAGGTCTTGAGTTCGATTCCTGGCGGAGACAATTTGGGAATTTATTATTTCTGAATTGTCTTTGGTCTGGTCTGGTGGAAGGCTATGGCCTTCCACCAGACCAGACCAAATGGCTGTGGCTAGTTACCACCCTACCGTCCAAGACGTACCGCTAAGTGCCTTCCGGCACGATGGGGAGTGGAAACCGATAAGGTATAGGATGAATGTACGTACACTGCCATACCCCTTCAAAGTTAGCCCGCTAAAATCTTAGGCTGCATCATTACTTACTATCAGGTGAGATCGCAGTCGCAAAAAAAGGGATAAGAGAAATAATATTATAAATACGTAGTTGAAATTCCAAGGACGCACACCAAGCGTTTTGCTTCCTCGTTCCTGATACGCACCGCTAAAATTTGGAATGCCGTTCCGGCTTCCTCGTAACTACAATTTGGATACCTTCAAATCAAGAGTAAATACTGAATAGGCATTTTCTAGGCAAGCGCGTTCCATATTAAGCTGCATCTTCACTTACCATAAGGTGTGATCGCAGCCAAGCGCTAGTCTATATATTTAAAAAAAAAAACTCACAATGTTCTGAGTTTCTTGTTTATATTAAATGATCCGAAATTATTTTTAGCTACATGCAGTTATCAATGCGAGAAAATAAAATCCTAACAAAAGGTTTATCGCTTTTTTTTCATTATGCTTCCTTCGTTTGGCGCTTTGTTGGTGTATCTGTTTATTAAATTATGTTTCAGCTTTTTAAGGTCTTTTTTTTCTTTTTGGTAAGGATGTTGTCTGCGGAAGAAAATGAGGGTGGATTATAAGGGTATTTTATTAAAATGTAATAGCTAGCTTAATGATGGTAAAGGTAAGGTAATGCAACGCAATCATAGGGTTTTAGGAAAGCTGACAGGGAACTAACGAACGAAGGAACATAGACTGCTAAAATCATCACCCTTCCTTGCCTTGCAAGTAGCGTAGTCTGGTAGAAAAGGATGATTCGTAGGAACCGTGGAGTCGATATAGAAACAATAAAGAATCAAAGAAAGAATAAACATTTATTTGTACAAAGTAACGTAATATACAATCCTATGAATTTATTGCGATCCCCGTCCCTCACTTACATTAAGTTATCTCGTATAGGTTGCCTGGAAGAGATCACTATTAGTGTTGTTATTTTTTTCATTCAATAAAGTTGTATAAATAAATAACTGTACAAAAATAAGAAAGTAAAGTTTCAAGGAAATGTGTTCTTTCTTATTTACATAATACTAACCACCAACTGCGCTCACCTGTTCCTATAATTCCTAAATGGCGTAGAGCATTGTTTAACTAACAATGGACTCCACTCAGAATTTGGTATAGTTCCTTCAATTCACGATGGCTCGTGGCTCATGGTTGTGTGTGTGTCGTATCTGTATAAGTGTGAGCGAGAGCTTGCTCGCGTCTGAACGCTCCCATCTAGGCTCCTGAAAGGCACACACACTTACGCAATGTACATGTTACACGACGTAACCACAAGTAAAGCGCCCGTAACTTCGTGAGATAAATTGCACTATATGTCTATGGAGGTAAAACCTATTTTTTGAAACGGGCAACGTTTTTACTTCCTGAAACAGCTGCTGATGAAGAATAAAATATGTAATTGAATTGAAAGCTTAATGCTTTATTGGAAACACGCGGGTTATCGTCCGGAATTGATATCGGCGATTACTTCGATGAAAATATTGCCGAGTCAAATATTCCGACCACGTAAAAAATTATTTCCTGCTGTACTTTTGTATCGTATATTTTGGCTTCTAAGCTTATCCCTTAATCTTTACTAACAATATGACTATATTAATTAATAAACATCTATTTGTATGTCTTCCCAACCGAATTCAGTCACGGTGGCCAATCTCCGTAAAGATTAGTTAAGTATTTGTGAGGGAGTTCTAAGTACTGCACAAGTGTACCTACGCTTAAACACAGGTACACTCTCTATTCCCTCACTCTTAAAGCCCCTTCAAATCAAAATTCTGCGGCAAGTGTCAGAGTAGAGCTTCAAAAGATGTACTTAACTACTATTAAGTATTCACAATTTAACGTGGCCAAAATATACCATAAGTTCAAAACATTTTTTGACCCATTGCGTTGTAACGATCAAATCCGCGGCAGACTTAGTGTCCATGACATCGGAAATAAGTTGCAAAACGCCCGTCTAAAATGGTACGGTCATGTACGACGGAAACTACAAAGTTACGTCGGAAACCGATGTCGTAACATCGCCATCCCTGAAGCTACAACTCGTGGGTTTCCAAGAAAGCGATATGATAGGTACATGACATCGAACAAAGTGAGCCAGAGTATGCCGGTTTTCGACTAAGCGGACCCCACCTAGCGGTAACGCTTAGTCGATTATAACCCTAGTCTATTGGTTAGTATTTAATGATGACATGACGATGACGAGGTCCCAGGATCTATGTCCATGTTGAGCCAATAAATGCATTGGATTTTTTGTCAATAAATTCTCAGTATTATTAGCCCGGAGTTAGGAAGTTAGCGGTGAGTCACCCCCTTGCCTGGGAAATAATGTAAAGCCGTCAGTTCTGCACCTGATCTCTCTTTTGTTGTGTCGGATTTCCGTCCCATCGGCCTGTCAGAGTGAAGGAATAGAGAGTGTGTGTCTATTTGCACACACACTTATGCACTATAATATCTCCCGCGCAGATGGCTAATCTCTGAAGAGTTTGGCCAATGAGACCGAATTCGGTCGGGAGGACATTAGTCGGGTAAAAATGAAGAGCGCAAAACATTTTTTAATGCTTTTAGTGCAGACGCAGAGCAAATTCGCTTAAATCTGGCCTTCGGCTAAGAGCCAGCGCAAAAAAAAAAATGATCATGCTCGCGGCACTCCGCAGCTATTCTCAATCAAGTGAACTCGCTCCGCATAATATTTCCTTCTTCATGCCGTTTGATTGTCTCCATCCGCATGTAATAGGATCAACTGTAACTAGAACACTTGGCCCCGTTTTAATTAAAGCCAAGCTAATCTTCAAGATTGAAGTAAACTAGCAGATATCCGCTACTTTGTTCGTGGTAGTAAAATGTTTAATCTGCTTTTATTATGCTTTTATACAACCGCTCTGAGGCAGCCACGGTACATTGACTAGCTTTGCTCCTCAGCTTTACTCGTATGCAATTCACGTTCTTCTCAGAGCTGACTATTTTCTTCTTCTTTATCAACCGATAGACGTCCAGCAATGGACATCTATGGGGGTTTGCCTAAGCTTCCCGGTGCGGGGTCGCCACTCCAGCACCTTAGGACCCCAATGACCCGCTCTTCGGACTATGTGCTATGACGATGACTTTAGTTCTCCTACGGATCTCCTCATTTCATCTTATTAGATCTGACTATAACATTATGTTTTATTAAAGCTTTTTTATGACCCTGCTTAGTGAACTACAAGACCATCAATCGAATTTTCTATGCCATACTATCGCCTTAGCTCGACGGCTAAAGTGAAATAAACACCTTTGAAGAAATGATACTCTCAGTAATGGTCAAACTAGTTGCAGCAACAAAATACTCCATTTCCGAACTCTATAAATAATAAAACATCGTAAGTACGTCACCTGGTCTCTTATAATGACAAGGTCAAAATATAAGGGGTTTACATTTCAAATATAGTTCTCAGACAACTACCATGTTCAAGAGCTTACTGCCAATAATAATTAGGTACATGGAAAGTACTTCCCATACAGGTTGAATACCTGGTATAAATGTAGGGGAATTGCAAGTGTATTCCCCTATCTAATTGGCTACAACAAGTCATTCCCCTAGCCTGTTATTGCAACAGTTAACTCTTGGTCATGGTCGTTGGTCATGGACAAACCTTAAGTTCAAGAGGTTCGTTTAAAAATAGAAACAAGAACGCTTTATACATACCGAGATCAAAACAAAAACCCAAGTTTGTGGAAGGATCTACGACCCACACTAATGAGATTCAAAGGAGGATTCAATCTACTAAAGATAGTAAGAAACACGTGTAAATTAAAAATTTAAAACACCCCCGATATGTGAATTTATGGGCAGACGATATTATATACGACGTACGATATACCCAGTTTTCTGCTCCATAATTAGATTCCCCTTCTCGATCCTCGATCATTTTTTTGACACCTGCTCATTATTTATTTATTAGACGATGCCCGCGACTTCGTCTGCGTGGATCAAGGTTTTTTCAATTCCCATGGGAACTCTGTAATTTTCCGGGATAAAATGTAGCCTATGTTTTAATCCTGGGTATGAGCTATCTCCAATTTCAAATTTCAGCCAAATCGGTTCATTCATTGTGGCCTGAAGGAATAACAAACATACACACACACACACACACACACATACACATACAAACTTTCGACTTTATAATATTAGTGTCATAGTGTGATGTGATGTGATTTTTCTAATCTAACCCAACTTGGGAATGTCGAAAACTTCACAAACAGCATTTACACAGAAAAGCCCGAAGTAAATCGATCCACTCGTTGAGGAGCTACGAGTGAACACGCAGATATACAGATACATACGTAAAACTTATAATACCCCTCTTTTTTATCGGGGGTTAAAAAGATCGTCTCTTTAAAAAAGTAATTTGGGTATAAAAGATTTCTTTGAAGTTTATTCGCAAATAAGCCTTTGTAATCCAATAAAATGCCCCTAATAATTTTTATAGTTACCTTGACGGACCTGTTTATATGCCTATCAATTATCATATTTGAGAGCATATTAATATACCTATTTGGGCTTATATTTCGTGCTCGTGATTGACTAGGGAGTATGTTGTATCGCTTAGATTTAGGTTAAAAAAAACCATCAACAACCCCTAATTTTCCGGGACAAAAATAACCTATGTAGGTTTCCAAAATGCGAAATATTCATGAGCCTTTCGTCAAAATCAATTTAGCGGTTGAGCCGGGACATACTTTTGCAATAATATTATAAAAGTTTTATGAATTTCTAAGAGAATTTAACACAAACCCACGAGGACGGAATCACTGACAAAAAGGTAGTATTTTTAACTCCCGACGTGAATAGAGGTGTGTTTTAAATTTGGCGTGTGTGTGTCTGTATATCTGTCTGTTCTCCCTAATGAATTGACCGATTTTGATGCGGGTTTTCCTTTTTGAATGCTTACGAGATCGAAATAGATCTTAGCTATAATTTATGAAAATCTGCTCAGGTCGTTTGAAGATCATCAGCTCATTTCCTGCTTAATTAAAGGGTCTTACAAACGTTCACTGGTATGATTATAAAACCTATCCAATCCTATGTAGGAAAGTGTAAAATATTTACAATTTGGTAAAACAAAATGCAATCACGAATATTCACACATATTCGATTTTCAATTTTTTGGATAAGGTACAATAATAAAAGGCTTCCGTTTTCCCATATAATTACAATTTGGGTACCTTCAAATCAAGAGTGAATAGGCATTTTCTAGACAAGCGCGTTCCATCTTGGGCTGCATCTTTACTCAGGTCATCGCAGCCAAGCGCTAGACTATATATTAAAAAAATAGCCTTTAACTAAACTTTTGTATTAAATAAAATAAATGATGAATAATGAATCAACAACTCTTATCTTACCTTTTGAAGTTATCATTTTGCCAGCGCCGATCTTGCACGAGTTTAGTCACAACATTGTAGTGCTTCGAATTAAACTTAATTCAGTACACATTCCAGTCAGTATCATCTAATAGTCAACATTGTGCATTATTTATGCAAATTTTATACTAACATCGCGGAAATTTTTCGCAAATTTCACAGTTTTCATACATCCCATGCGGTATTATTATTAAAAACTCAAAAACTCCACTACTTATAAATAGCCTTCGTTCTTGCAAATGTCAAGAGAGAGTGCAATTGAAAACAAGGTTGTGAAGCAAGCGCGGGAAAATGTGTCAAGGTTAGGCAGCCACCACAATGCCGACACCGCGTCGACCACTGCAACAAATCCACACTTAATATATACCCTAAATACTTTTTGATTTTCTAAAACATCTACGGCTATTAACTATATTCAACTACACTTCAAACCTAACGGAAACACGCGGAACAACATTCGCCCTGAACTGCGAACACCGTGCTATTTTTCAAAACAACTTTCCATTTTAAAACTATTCCATTTTCAAATTTTTGACATCTCTCGTGAGGTGCAACCTCCCGCGACGCAACATCCCTCTTTCGTGCTAAAAGGAGACTGGAAGTGCCGGTAGAGGCCACTAGCTGCGAAATTGGCGCAATTTTAACGCATGCGCAGGACATTTGCGAACCGGCGGGATCCGACGTGACCCGATGCCCCTCGCTTGATAGAAAAATCGAGGACGTAACGTGACGTCAAGCGTTCGTACCACAAATACAATATGGGTTAATCGGACGAAACAAAAACAACACCTAGGGCCATTTCCACGTCGTGTCAACGGCCAGGCTTTATTGGTTGGTTCCTATCTAAAAAGGCTTACGTAATCCAACTTTTACTATCATCCGCACTAGCAATTAGAGCGGTGCTTAAGGTAAATTATGACTCTACCAAGCCATCTATTCACTTTTATCGTTTAAGCTTTCATTATTCTTATGAGGAAAATAAAAATCCCTTTTCTTGATCCCGGTGGTGGAATTGTTTTGAATATTCGACCATTGTGGGTCTTTTTAGCCCTAATTTAAGTCGCGTTTCCCTAGAAATTTTCATCCCCTGCTCTTTTTCTCATAAATAACGTTTGGAGACGGAAGGCGTCTTTGATATTAAGATTACGAAGGCGAAAAATTTCAGACTTTGAAACGTCTGCATTATTGAAAAATGATTTGTAAGAGCGAATTTCTGATTTCTTAATTAAACCGCAATTTTTTTCTTAATGAAAATAAATCAGTCTATGAAAATACATGATATTTATTTTTATAGGCTGACTTATCAGCATCATGTGGTACCATCTTTAAACTGAAACGCGGCGGTCAGTTGGAGAAAAATTTTACGGTCATGTGCTATTTACTTTATTTCGCGGTAGTTTATGTCGAGTCTATTCCCTTATATCGTTCAACCACTTCCTTTTCGGTCGTTGCGGCGCCCTTCTTCCAGCTATCTTGCCTTCGAGGATCATTTATGGAAACTCATAGAGGGATCCTCGTTGCAGGTGGCTGAAAACAGCAACTTGTCATCTGCAAACAGATGTTCCGTTTGCAGTTTACACTTTCTAGTACGCGAATCTTTCAGATGAAGTCTCTCCATGATATTATAAAAATACTCTGATGTTTATTCTTAAAAAGGTGTTCTTTCTAGATCATAATAAGCATATTATGTCAAATTAAGAAACCCAGGGACCAATGTCTATGATAAATTACCGCTTTTTTTAAGATTCAATGAAACGACGGCCCCCGCGCCTGAAGAGTTATTATGGCAATAACGAAGCTGAGAAAAAATATTATACTTAGACTGGAAAAATTTTCTTCAGTTCAAGTAACTTTCAGCCTTTTAGTATTCCGTATTTGAAAAGAAAAAAGGTCCACTCTTGGAAACACCTGTGTGTAGCAGCTATCAGCCATTTTTTTTTTATATTTACAGCCAGCAAATGAGCAGGCGGGTCACCTAATGAAGTACAGGACATCAGCTAAGACTGTAGTCTTACACCTAGTCTTCTTTTCAGGGTTCAATTCCTGGTTACACAGAATCTCTATCTTTTCGGAGCTAGGTGGGGTTCTAGATTTAAATAACACATTCATCAATGCAATGCTAAAGAGAAACAGCGTGAGGAAACCTGTATAGTTTTCTTAAGTTAACTGGGAGAGGCCTGTGTTCAGTAATAGACGTCCAAATGCATCCAAATGACGTCCAAATTATGATGAATGACTAGGTCTTGTCTTATCCTTAAATAGTTTTTCGGAAAGAATAATCGTTGGTATCGAAAAATATGAGCGCAAAAGTTTCAATTTGACGGTTCCTATACGCAGCATCGTAATGGAACGATAAATCGTTCACAATGTTAGTATCAAACCCATGTGAAAGTTCTGCAACACTAAACACTGATAGAGAATGGAAATAAATCATAAATAAAAAACTACGACGTTCCATATTTTTCTCTGTTTTTGTTCGATGTGCAAGTTTGGTCTGCGAATAACATTGACAGAAAATTTGTGGCTTTAAAAGTAAAACTTTTAGATTAGATTTCTATTTTAGTTAGATTTTCAATACAAAACCTGTCAAAATAGCAAATTACCATCAGATAAGACATTTTTAGTTGGTGAAATCGGCTTCAAACTTTATATAGGATTGGGATTTTCCCTTTGTTAAAATTAAATTATTTCGTAATAATTGTTATTTATTAAATAAAGGGTCTTCAGTCTTCCAAAATAATAAAATACGACGTGTATTTTTAACACTTAGTATTGTTTCAAGTTTGAAAACAATTTTAAATTATCGGTTAAAGTTAATGAAAATTTTTAGACAGTTGATAATAAAATAATGTTGGTGTCTTTGATTTATTAGATTTCCGTAAATTATTTAATTATTTGGCAATAGGTGGAACACATGGCTCAAAAAACTTATGGACGTTGGGATCCCAATGTGCTGGAATGTACCCAGCAGCGAGAGGCTCAGCGTTGGTAGACCCCTGCGTTGCGTTTTCCAGAACTTTCTCCTACATACTCGTCCTACATAAACATAACAGATTTACGAACTTAAAAAGTCACACTAGGAACTACCTAGTTGACATTTACTTAAAAATTATAGCTTGGAAGTTCCATAGATAAAATTTTATCTATACAAGTTACCCTTGAACTTAACTCTGCCTTGACCTTGAAAATTGGATTCCGTTTTATCTAAAAGACTTATGAAGTAATCGATTTTACTTAAACCTAATAAAATTTAATTATACTGCATCGGATGCTATGTAAAGTGTCGGCTAATGCGTTATTTATGGAACGAAATCGAGAAAGACCGATGCACAATAGGGTTGCCGCGTTCAATCGGAACTCGAGCTTAAAATTCTATAAAAGTGGCACATACTAAAACTTAATAATTGTACTTATGTAAATATTTTTAAACGCATCAAGAAGATTTTTTTACGAAAACCTGTCAAACTACGGAAATAGTCTGTTCAATAAGTCAGTTGACTTATTTCACGAGGGCGCGTGGCTCACGGTTGTGTGTGGCGTATCTATATAAGTGGAAGTCGGAGCAAGAGCTTGCTCACGCCTGACCGCTCCGACCTAGGCTCCTAACAGGCACACACACTTACGCAAACTAAAACTACTCTATTTGTTTAAAAATTCTCAATATTAAATTATAAGAGATCTCTGGTTAATGTTTTGTATGAGACGCGCTTGAGATAAACTTCTAAAAGATAGGAATAATAAGTATTGGTTATGAATCAACCACCGTTACAGAATACCTTTTTTCGGTGAACGTTTTTGCGTTCGGAAAAATAACCAGCGTCACCCACGATAATGTGCAATTTATGTTTAGTCTATGTACGTAACATCCTTTAAACAGTACGTTGCTGTTCCATTATCAGTCATTAACAAACATACAGATAAACATGTTTTATAATACAAACAAACCGTATTCAAATTGGTCCATCCATTTCAACCCTAGTTACGATGACAGACAATTCCAAAATAAATTATAACTACCAGTGAAAGAACGGTAAAAATCTAGAAGTAGATCCAGTAATTACCCTAAACAAACTCACCAAAATATTAATTATACATTATAGGCAGCGCTCAAATTAAAATTATTTTTGAAGTTTATGAATGAAGCGTTATGAATTGAACATTGAATCCGAAATCTTTATTTAATCTTCAAACGAGGCTTTTGGAGTAGACTCAATTCTTTGAAGAGCACTTCAATATTTGATAATAATAATTAATATAATTTTGAATTAAAATGTTTCGTTTTTGAATTAAGAAGTTAACTGCCACGTTTAACATTGAACTCTATTTGTTTTTTTTTTTGTTTTATTCGCTTTAATAAAGGGGTGGATTAAGAATAAAAAAATAGGCAAACTCCAAAAGAACAGCTGAAAAATCTAAAAAATCAAAATTGGTAATTTTATGTAGGAAACACCACTTCAGAATACTTTTAATAGATGGCGCGTGCAAAACAGCGCTTAAAAGCTAGTTCTTTATAAAAACAAAAAAGACGCGTGGCACTCGGGGACTGCCGCGGATAAGCTATTGCATAGCATTTTTTATCAACGCCATCTAGCGGTGAGAGGAGTCCCGTGTTAGGTTATTTTCGTTACGGAATTTCTGGATTCGGTCTCCACACTCAAGGCCCGCGATAGAAGCTATGTAATAGCTTAATAATTTTGAATTGAAAAAATGAATTTAAATTTTAAGGGGCATCCCTAATAAGGCGACATGTTTCCTATCACCATTAAAATATTGACTGTGGACTCATTACTCACAACAACGAGTCCATAATAACACGCCGGGTACAATAATCGCCTAAATTGTGCATAAATCATAGCTTATATTGTAACCACGTATAAACTGGAGGTGACAACTGTCCGAGTGTAGTGGTTACTGACCAACTTGCACCTGCACTGGGATTGTCTAAAAATAATTGCATCAGATTTTGTTTTTTTTAAACTATTGCATAGCTTCTATCACGGGCCTTGAGCGTGGAGACCGAATCCAGAAATTCCGTAACGAAAATAACCTGACACGGGACTCCTCTACGGTGAGCCGCTAGATGGCGATGACTATCACACCTGATGGAAAGTGATGATATGGTCTAAGGTGTAACGCGTTTGCCTAGAAAATGCCTATATACTCTTGTTTTAAAGATGTTGTTTATTTCAGTACTATAATGATTGCATGAGTGTAACGATCGCATTCATCTCATAGATTGAATTTATGGTGTTGTTACGGCATCGATGCATTTTAACCAATAACGACATCAGTGGCGGATTTACTAGTAGGCTGAGTACTAAGCTAGAGTCTAGGGCGGTAGATTTTAGGCTTTGGGGCCAAAACTTTTTATATAGAGTTTTATAAAAAATTTAAACCATTATTATTCGTTTAGTACATGCTATTAGTTTTTTTCTCTGTTTTTTTTTTTAATTTATACTTTAATATATTATACTACTTAACATTAATCAAATCTTATAGAGATAAGTAGGTAATTAAAACAAAGCAAATTTTTATATCTGATTGTAGATCGATGTTACCAAGTAAGTAGGTACATAAAGGTTTAACAAAACAAATGTTTATTTATTATTCAAAACGACTATTATAATTTGTTTAACTTGTAATTTGTTAAGCACGATATATCACGTGAAAATATTAATAAAACGAATCCGTTCGAGAATAAATTAATTGTTAAAGACGTTAAAGACATAAATATTATTTATTACGAGGTGGAGCAAAATGAATGCGAACCAAAAACGGGAAGGTCCCGCTGCGTACACCGCTCTATAATTTCCTTTTGACATAAGGCACCCTGTGAACTAGCTTCGAAGTTCGAACCAGTAGCTGGTAGACGTAATAACGTTGATAACTAGGGAAAAGTTTATATAAACTGTAACCCGATTACGGAAAATTGATCCTTTTCTCCTTAAAAAAAAAAATATTAAGCCGGATAGAAATTTAGCATAATGTATGTTTGCTATGAACTATGCACGGTTAAAAGCCTACACATGTTCTGATCACGAACGATTTGCTCTTATTCATTGAGGAGTTCCGTCCTTCATCTCCGAAGATATTCTTCTTTCTAAATATTAGATATTCTTTGGTGAAGATCTGAATCTTCACCAATTTTAAATGGGACCAAATTGGTCTCAGGTTGGACGATACGTCCTTTCAAATAAAAATAATTATTTCAATCGGGCCAGATTTGACGGAGTTATAGAATAATATCGCCAAAAAAAAATACGCGTCGAATCGAGAACCTCCTCTTTTTTAAAGTTGGTTAAAAATGTAGCCTATGTTACCTGGACCGGTTATAACTAATCGATTGACACTTCATTCATCAAAATCATTTCAATAGTTCAGGCGCTATGGTGGAACATTTGTAGTTACATACATACATAATACATACATGTATTTATGAATATCCATAGACTATCTATGTCTAATCTATTAAGTCTACATAGACTGCTAACCTAATAACCCTCCGTTTGCCATAGTCGGATAAAAAACATACCAATTAAACTGAAGAGAGATTATTGTAAGTTGCATTTTAACATAATATTATATTGGAATGTTAAAGACATAATCTCTACTAAAATTAGATACTATAAATGTGTAAAGTTTGTGGTTTCTGATTACTTATTTTTGAAAAAGTGTGTATCCAGCCTATAAAACAGATCACACTTATAACCCCGTAGGAAGTCCACAGTTAGTGTCATCTTACACAAAACTACAACTAATAATGACTCTCTAACTACTTATCCTTATACTAATATTATAAATGCGAGTGTGTTTTTTTTTTCTGAGTTTGTAGGTTTTTCCTTCAAGCATGCAGCAACGAAGCAACGAATCAACATAGGTACTTTTCCGTGTGGGCATAATTGAGAACCTGGAGAGTGACGAAGGCTACTAATTATATTCCGGAAAATAAAAATAGAAACTTCCCGCGGGATTTTAAAAACGTTGCTCTACGCAGACGAAGTAACATGCAAAACGTAGTAAGTAAAGATTATAGGAATGCTATTAATGATGGTCGAACCTAAAAAGTGTCAAATACAATAAAAAAAGTTCTTAAAAAAATTTATTTATGCCTTAACAGCACTCGTCATATACTAAAGTTTTTTTATTTTTTTAATATACGAATACCTATCTGCGTACATAAATAGTAAGTACGTAATAGTTAAAATGAGTTCGAAGAACTGATGATCGTTGGAATGGAGTCAAAAAGTGCTGCAGTGACGACCCCGCACTGGGACGCGCAGTGTAGAGAGCCGCTGGATACAGGCGGCGTAAGATCGAAGCATGTGGAATTGACCTTTGTTCAGTAGTGGACGACTATCAGTTGATAAAGAAGTTAATTATTCGAGGTTCACGTAGATCCCTCGCGCAGTATAGTTTTGCGATCCATAATAACGAGTGTCGTTAAGGGTTTTTGGTGTTCGGAAGCGACAGATTATTGCATTAAGCGGTACATTACACCGCCACTTATCGGCACTTGCGCCAATGTACTGATTGGTGACGTCCGCTGCGACGCTGCCCCATTATCCAATTTGTGATGCCTATCGTGACTGACATTGATATCATCCAGCTTATAAAATGTAGTTGTACCGAGCCGTACACATAACTTACTTAATACAGTTCAATAAACCTTCTGGGAATCTGTTAGAGCCTTTAGCAGTCAGTAGAATTTTCGCAGAATGAAAGGGATTCTGTTTGACAGCAACGAAACCAGAGAAACATTGCCGGTTCTACTTGTATTGCAGACCTTTAATTTCATCTCGGGCTAATAGCATTAGCCGATTTCATCACTTAAAATTAGTCTTATAGATAGACATTTTGGCAGATTTTCTATACAAAATTTGTTAGAACGCCCTATTTATTCCCCAGTAAAGCGTCAGTCGACGTCGTTGAAATCGGATCTTAAATTGGCAAAATAAAGTGAATTATTCATAATTGCTACTGTTTTTTTTTTGTTTGGTCATATTATTTAATTAGTTGAATAGGTAAATAATAATTATTATGTTTCTACCTTTTACATATGTCCAGCTCATCAAATTGTATCGTATGGAATCCATTATTGCATCGTCGTCGCAAAAATATCATAAATTCAGCCAATTATTTACGTAAACGACAAACGGGTTGATTACAATTCTAGACAAAGATAAAAATAGGAAGGGCACCTACTTACGAAGCGTATAGAACGCATTTTGAACACCCACAGGCATTTTATTTATATTATTATTCTATATCAAACCAGGATTACAAAAACCAATCACTTAAAAAAATATATTGTAGCCTAATCGCAAGATCCGCTTTTAAGAGACACTCCTCATTAGGTAAGTATTTCATTGAACTAAATCTTCTAAGGACCGATTTCACCAACGTAAAATAATTATTCGAGCGTAAATTTGACAGTTTAGAATTATTCTGACAGTTTTTGTATTAAAAATTTGCCAAAATATGGGCTTATTTTACGTAGGTGATATCGGCCCTAAGCCTACTAGAGATTTTACGTATCGAAATAATAGATTTAATGTACTTAATTTAATCCCGACAATGACAGGCTGTGACCGTCGGACTAACGTCACTATAATGCGATCCCCACCGTTCGTTGGAGCCAGGTTAATATCTCAGGACAGTTATTATAAGTATAGACACGGCTGAGAATAATTCAAAGAACCGTATCAAATTAAATTGCTGAATCACGGCGAGTACTTATGTTATGGTCGGAGGAGATATTAAATATGATAAAGTTCTAATGCGGTCCTATAAACTCGTACAACGTAACAATTTTGTGATCGGTTTAAAAAGTTTTTTCAACAATACCCGCGAAAACTTTTTTGCTTCCATTCGTTTCTATCGGCGTCCTCCACGAATATGTTTTGTAACTTTTGCATATATAAATACCTAATTATGAAATTGGAGTGACAATTTTTATTATTATAGGAGATATTATAAAGAACAGAAAGACAGTGAAACAGACGGACATGTGCACCCAAGTAGACTCAGAAAGCTCACTTCGCTAGGTCAAAAATCTGGTATAGTACGTACTTATCTCACGAAGTTACGGGCGCTTTACTTGTGGTTACGTCGTGTATATGCACATTGCGTAAGTGTGCGGGCCTGTCAAGAGCCTAGGCGGGAGCGGTCAAGCGTTAGCAAGCTCTCGCTCACACTTGTACAGGTGCGATACACACAACCATGAGCTACGAGCCCTCGTGAAATGAAAGAACTATAACTTGTCAAATAACATTTCAATTATTATAACAGCATCATTATTCATTAGATGCCTTAATGACAGATGGACGAAAACACTAAAACATTTAATTGAATCCTAATAGCGAACATGCATTGTGATATGGTTGTGTGATCCAATAACATCGCACGACTGAACTTTGTTTCCGCATCGCTGCGCCAACAAGACAAGTTTTGACAAGTGTTCGCGATTGCTTAGCTAGAATATGTTTATACATTACTAGCTAATGTCCGCGACTTCGTCCACGTGGATTTAGTTTTTAAAATCCCGCGGGAACTCTTGAATTTTCCGGGATACAAAGTATCTATGTCCTCAACTATACCCAAGCAAAAAATCGCGTCGATCCATAGCTCTGTTGCAGCGTTATTGAAAGACAAAGCAACAAACAACAAAGCAACTTTCGCATTTATAATATTAGTAAGGATTAGTAAGGATAGGCACACGCTTGACCACTATCATACCCGATGGAAAGTGATGATGTGTTCTTAGATGCAACGCGTTTGCCTAGAAGATGCCTATTCACTCTTGTTTTAAAGAACCTCAATAGCCCAACGGTTAAAAGTTCGGACTGAAAACTGAAAGGTCGCAGGTTTGAGTCCCACCCGTGGGTGAAGTGAAAGCTTATGCTAGAAGTGGGTACAACAATAGTGTTGTACCCACTTCTAGCATAAGCTTTTCGCTTATTTGGAGGGGAGAGGTTCTCCTCTCCCCTCCAAATAAGTCCATGAAAAGAGCTACTGCTGCTGAAAAGAGCAGAATCTGCATTCCACCGGTGGTAGTCATGACGTGTCATAAGAGCTACAAGTTGAATTTGAATTTGAATTTGTTCAGTTGGTTAAATTTCTTTAAAAAAAAAAGATAACCAAATTGGGTTTAAATTTACATATTTAAATGAATAATTACTTTAGCTGATAGATAAATTAAAATGAAATGAAACGAAATGAATAATTGCTTTAGCTGATAGATATATTATTTAATAATAATAATTAACCTTTCTGTTTGAACTCGTGCTAAATGCCGATTATTATCTAGACAGCGTCCCAACTCCCGATAGACCTAGTAATGATTTAGTATGAAAGCTAGGACTTTGACCATGAACTTTCCAAATAAATGTTTTTGTATCAAACCAAAATATTAATTTTATTAATAAATCGAAATATAGTTGCATATTATGATATGTATATATTATGTAAATCGCAGTCAAGCGCTAGTCTATATATTTAAAAAAAAAAAAAGTTGAGTAGGTACTTGGAGAGTGATAGAGGTTACTTTATCTCGGAAAAGCAAATATTATAATAACAAGAATATTAATTAAAAACTTAACTTCACGCAGATGAATTCGCGGGTATTTAGCTAGTAGTACTTATAAATAATCATATTTTTTTATTCCATGAATACCTACTTATAATACGTATATGTTATACACACCCCACGCTTTAAATTAAAAGCTTTCGCACGCATTAAAAGCTTTCCAATATCTACAAAGAACTTCCGCAATTAGTGCTATAAGTTTTACTTTCTAGCTACCTACATGATATTATATAATATAATGATGAGGTAAATATTATAAACGTTTCCGCCTTATGGGTGTGAAATGTTGAATATAACGTAGCTACCTTATAGTAGAACCGACATAGATTTACATATATAGAGATTTCTGTAATTAAGTTCTCGAATATGCAACATGGATATTTCCATAATATTATGATTACGGTATCATTGTATTCAATGATTGCTTGAATTAGTTAATGATTTATGAATGACTAGACGATGCCCGCGACTTCGTCCGCGTGGACCAAGGTTTTTCAATTCCCATGGAAACTCTGTAATTTTCCGAGATAAAATGTAGCCGGTTCATTCGGTTGTGGCGTGAAGGAGTAACAAACACACACACACACACACACACACACACACACACACACACACACACACACACACACACACACACTCACACACACACACACACACACACACACACACACACACACACACACACACACGTACAAACTTTCGCCTTTATAATATTAGTGTGATTATGGTACGATTTTTTTTAAAAGGATAAAAACCAAGCTGAAGTTGACTAATATTCTTCTATCCCCTCCAAATAAGCGGAAAGCTTTGCTAGGAGTGGGTACGACGTTACTGTAACGGGTGAGGTTCGAACCTACGACTTTTCAGTTTTAAGTCCGCAACTTTAACCGTTGGGCTATTGTGGCTTTGATAAAATACAGTTCTTTCGAGATGTGGTGCTGGAGGAAGATGCTTAAAATACTTCTTCTTCTTCTTCTTTATCAACTAATGGACGTCCACTGCTGGACATAAGTCTCCTGCATGGACCTCCACAAACCTCGGTCTTGCGCCGCCTGAATCCAGCGGCTCCCTACGACTCGTTTGATGTCGTCTGTCCACCTAGTGGGGGGTCTGCCAACACTGCGCTTCCCGGTGCGAGGTCGCCACTCCAGCACCTTGGGACCCCATCGACCATCAGCTCTTCGAACTATGTGCCCCGCCCATTTCCACTTCAGTTTCGCCACTCGCAGAGCTATGTCGGTGACTTTGGTTCTCCTACGGATCTCCTCATTTCTGATTTGATCTCGTAGGGATACTCCGAGCATAGCTCTCTCCATCGCCCGCTGAGTGATCCTGAGCCTTCTTATGAGGCCCATAGTTAGCGACCATGTTTCGGATCCGTAAGTCATCACTGGCAACACGCACTGTTCGAAGACTTTAGTCTTCAGGCACTGAGGAATTTTGGACGAAAAGACATCTCTGAGCTTCCCGAACGCTGCCCAGCCGAGTTGGATTCGGCGGTTGATCTCTTTCTCGAAATTGGACCTACCTAGCTGGACTGTGTGTCCCAGGTATATATACTCGTCTACAATTTCGAGTGCAGAGTTCTCAACGATTACTGGGTGGAGCGGAGCGGTCTTAAAATACTGCTTTCAGGAAAAACGCATCTGTCCTGAAAGGATTTGAAATAACAACCAGGTCACGTTATGTCTGAGGTGTACCTGGGACTACTTCGAGCACGTTGCCCACCGAAAACCTAGAAGAACTGTTGGTCATGGGCAAGGTGGTAGGGAAGAGGCCTAAAAGATATAGCCCTATGAGTTGGTCCAATCAGATCAGCTCTGCTCTTGATACATCTTTGCATGCTGCTCTACAAAATGCCGAAGATATCTAAATTTTATGTAGGGAAGAAAGTGGTCCAAGACAAACATTACGACCTTAAGTAGGTAATGGTGATGACGATGCAAGAAGAGAGAGAAAGAGTATTTTTTATCAATTTTTTTTTTTGGGGTTTTTCACCAGTTTGCACGCCGACCCCATCGAAACAAACATTGTTCTTGCAACTCACGAGGGCGCGTGGCTCATGGTTGCGTGTGTGTCGTCTCTGTATAAGTATGAGCGAGAGCTAGGCTCCTGACAGGCACGCACACTTACACAAAGCGCATATACACGACGTAACTAAAGTAAAGCTCACGCGCCCTCGTGAATTGCAAGAACTATAATACTTAACTAACAATAAACTTATCCTACTTAATGCTAACTTAAGTACAAAGACATCCGACAGTCATTGACGGCAAGCAGCTACCATATCACTCACCTTAAAGAGTATTTAATGATACAATAATCATGATCAGGAATTTTAGTATGAATAGGTATCTGCATTAATATCTACAGGAGTCAAAATAATTCATTAATCTCTCAGTTTAACAGAAGTTCATTGGATTATAATAATTTGTGTAGGTTTAAATTGTAAAATTAGTTTAGCTTCAAATGCCAAGAGATTCGTTAGTTGACAAAGAATTCAAGTTATTAACATTTTCCCCTTTGAACTAAAACGTGTTTTCCCGAGCTACCTTAAATATTATGATTAATTAATTCTCCACACAGAATGCAGTCATTTCGTGCTAGCGGCTTTATAAAAATATATACTCATTAAGTAATGCTACACGTTTATGGAAATACCTAAATTAAATAATTCCGTTCGCGACGTCGTATAAACATCACTCAAATGCGGGTAAAGATCTAAAGGTGTCGTAATATTAATTAATTATCCTTACTAGTATTATAAATGCGAAAGTGTGCTTGTTTGTTGGTTTGTCCTTCAATCACGCCGCAACAAAGCAACGGATTGACGTGATTTTTTGCATGGGTGTAGTTGATGACCGGGAGAGTGACATAAAGAAATTCACATACGGCAGATAATGTAAGTATATTAATGTACATTACATCCCGGGATGTATAGCTTTACATTATCTTAACCTATCACACACAGAGCAGGTTATGTAATATATCTTTCCCTTTTTTCCATTGGTATACGTCTCAAAATGATATGTATCGAAATATAAATGTATATTTTCGTATCGCTCTGTATCTTAAGATACGAAGATGTAAAAATATACATTATAGCTGTCATGTGTGTTCTCCTGAGGATTTATATGGAAAGATGTAATGAGATGTATCGTGCTATAATATACATCTTTACATTATAGCTGCCGTGTGTGAAGTCCTTGAGCTACCAAAGCAAGCTTTCAAGAAATCACATTACCATACTACAGTTCGCTCTTGAGGTTCTGATACTAAAAAAATATTCTTTGCCTAGCGTGCTAAATTGACGTAGTCGCATCCTATACAAGCACAGTCTAAATTACCATCAGGACATCTAAAATTAGCATCTTTATTAAGTCTTGAAATAGCCTAGCCTTTTGTAAATTCGGGTAATCCATAAATACGACTCGACGACGTCATTACTACCCACAGAAACCCGCACGTTTAGAGGGCAAATTGTGTCTCTAATCATGTCATCTACAGACACAATTTTATGAGCTGTATTTTCGCCTACTTCAAGTTTCGTCGGAATTACTAAAGGCTACATTTTGGACGCTTGAATGACATCATATAATCAATTTATTTATAGAAAATTACCAATTTACTTACAGAAAATTATACCAGGCGGACGGTAGAGTTCCTTTGGCGTTTTTCTTTTAGCTTTAGTTTCAACTCATTAAGTTCATTAATTAATAATAATTAACGTCCTTAAAAATCTATTTTTAAGGATGTAAGGATGGTAGATATCTATATCTACCATCGCTTAAGTATTATAATGAGAAATATTAATTCTGGTTTTTGCCTTTGAAAACAGCGTGTAAAAAAAGAAAATTTAATGCAAGAATAATATATGTTTTATTAATTTTTGCAATATATTCACACACACACACACACGAAACACCTGCAATGTAGAGACGGGAATGATAACTAATAAGAGAAAAGTAAGCACTGAGAAACCTTAAAATGTTACATAGAGTTGCGGGAAATAGGTGATTAGTGCAGGTACTTTAAAAGTGCTGCAGCGGTATAACTGATCGAAACTAGTTTAATTTCTAATTAGTTATGTTCACGTTATAAAAGCCTCAGATTGCTGCCTTAATTAAGCTTGGATCGCTGTAACTTTAAAAAGTGGGCGGACAAGATGAGTTATTTATTTATTTTCCTTACCGATACAATTAAAATTAAAAAGTGGAGTAATCAAGTGCTTTCCAATATCGTAGTTATGAAACTTGATATCAGTGACTCAACGCCCAAGTTTTCTTGCTTAGTCAATTATTGAGCTATAAATGTTTCTTCTACTTAAAGAAACCATCTGAAATGAAGTGAAGTTTAACTGTAACTTCTTAATTATTATTTACTTTGCTGATAATGTAATTTTAATTATTATAAATCGCCTGAAGCCGTTTCAGGCGATTAATTAAAATTAATTAAATATTAAGCTCAAATACAATATCTATAATGGTCATTAATAACGATTGATCAAATTTTTTTCATTTATAATTTTCTCATCTAGTACCTGCATTTCTTTATATTTCGTCTTCTTTGAAAGTCCTTCATTGCGTCCATCGTTGGACATAGTTATCTGTATGTGCACACAATTCTTTTCGATGCTCTGCTAGTAAGTCTCATCACGCAAGTCTTCAAGTCTTCCTCACAAGCTTGGTGATTCCATATAATCCTACATAATCTCATTTTTTAATACATACTTACTTAAGTGATAATAATAAATAAATTAAATAATTGAGAGACATGGATACTTCATGACGAACACATTTTTAAAAAGTAATTTTTTATAAAATCGGTGAATTAGCATTGTTCCTCACAAAAGTGCATCATGTAGATGGACCCGCAGATGAAGGCAACAATTACTTGAGCCATTGACATGAGTGTCGCTGCCGGCGGTTGCGCAGGCGGCGGACAGGCGCACCGTCGTCGCACGCGCAGGTAGGCCAAACGGGTGCGACGGAGAAAGTAACATCGGACCTCTCCCTCATAACACGTGGTGGGGCTGCGAGGAGGCGCGGGCGTGTTTACCGCCTGTGCTACATTTTTTATTTAGTTTGTTACCGTTCTTCGTCGCGAAAGCACTGCGGTTCAGCGGACTTTGTGATTATAGTGTTTCGATAATAAAGTACAACAGATGAGTGACAAGGTGCAAAGACTTAGCCAAGATTACCAGCGCTGTGGCGCCAGCCGGCTCTGGCATGGGTGGGCGTAGGATAATCAAAACTTTGGCTCTTCTGATAGCTTTGGGTTACTGCAGTTTACTTGTTTATCAAGGCGGAGTGAGTTACAACTTCCAAGAAAGTCGGCCAGTGCAAGTGGCCGATTTACCTATTGAGCCTGTGACAAAAACCAGTATTTTGGACAGTGGTCAAAATAAAAATATAACGTTGGATGACATTTTTATAAGCGTGAAGACGACCAAGTTCTATCAACATACAAGATTGCCTATCATCTTGAAGACATGGTTTCAGTTGGCAAAATCACAGGTAAGCCTGATGGACCTTTATCAAATACGCCAAAGTTTTTTATTTCTTCTGAACACGAGCAGCAAGTTTATTACTGTCAATTTGGCGCCAATTGTGCTTAGGAACCCTTCAATATAAACGAAGTGATAATATTGTTGGCCATAAAATTATTTGATACGCCAGGTAAATTCTGTTTAAGAATATTCGTAATTAAGTAAATTACCTAAGAAAATTAGTAAAGGGTCATATAAATAATGTCTTCTGACCATTCCCTTTGCAATGCCAGTGCCATTTCGCCTTCTGGTAACTTCACAGTTCACTCCATTGGCTAGCACTAGGTAAACACTACCTGTGACACTAGTCTAGTGATCTGTTATAGAGGTAAGTGTTTTCCTTTTCTTGTCCACCACCTTTTCTTTTTTGTTGCTTTATAGTACAACGTTGTACCTATTGGGTCCAGAATCACTAGGTATCATCTGAACATGTTAATAGTCTCACCAAGCTACATTTCTAATGCTGAAATTATTTGTGAATTAGGGCTGAATTCTTCTTTTACCCTAACAAGCCTGCTCGGAACTAATTTACCTAACTGATAAATTAGCAAAGATATTCAGAGATTATAAAAGGTCAGCAGCTTTAATTTTGTGTTAAACACGTCTTCATTTTCTTATCTTTTATCGTTATGTCTGTTCAACTTGACTCAATCGTCCAAAAGCTCGTCCCATCCGAGACAACATCTGCCAAAACATGTTCTTTGTAGAACCTGATTTCGAAATTATTTGTCGGACACTTGATAACAAAACTTGTCTTATTTGATTTGTTTTTCCGTCAGGGGTATCATTTAACAGCTATGCAAATAGGTATTGTGTGAGTTGTTTTCCGTTTAATTATTCATTTAATATTAAGTAGATAGGTGTCTACTGTCTACCTAGGATCAAGGTCCTAGGTATGTTTTAGTCAAAGCCTAAATGCCAGAACATCTCAACTGTCCTAGTCACTGAGTGATCCTAGGTATTTAGAAATTCCTAGCGATTTTTCTATCCCTGTGTGCCTAAACTCAATTTTGCCAATACGGCTTTGGACTTGACCTAAATCTCTGTAAGTTCAGTAGGTATTTTTATTATTATAAACTTATCCTAATTCAGCATGTTTGTGTTTATAATATTATATGTAGGTACCTAATTATAATAGGTACAGGGCTACAGGGTGAAAATAAGTGGACATACGATAAGTCTCATGTAGAGAATATGTATCTTATTAATATGTCTTTTAAAAGATTATTTCATAGTTTATTAGTAGGTACCTACTTAGCTTGTCAAGACTTGGACTCAATTAGCTAACTTCTCGCAATCCACTTTTCCAACGCAGTTCAAGGTATTGATGAGTTGCATACTAGTCTTCTAGTAGATTTGCATAGCAAATCTAGATGGATGTAGATATGGAATGCCTCTATGCCAATAGGAATAGAGAGTATGCCTCCACTGCTAAAAACACTACTATTTTCAATATTAGAACCACTTTGCAATTCTCCTTCTTCTTCTTCGTGACACTCTTGGCAGAGTGGTCGTGGTTATCATGAAGTGACGTTCTTAGTGGCAGATGTTATTCGCCTCACAAGCATTCGCCACTTCTGCCGACTGGTCGATATCCTCGTACACTCGTGAAATGGACCGCCCACAACAGTCTTTGCAAGTAGATGCATATAAAACCTCCAAAATATATCAGTAGGTACAGATACCTACCTATTTATGAAGTCATATACCTACCTAATAGGTAACCATATTTGGATAAGAGGATTGCTTTCGTGCAATTGAACGATGAACTCATTATTCCGATGATTTAGACAAGCCCTCCACCAAACGACACAAACATCGTTATAACAGATAAATATTCTGAGACTGCATTAATTTCACTGTTGGAGACTCGTTCGTTAATCGTATCTCATTGCCAGAGTAGGTACAAATACAAACCCAATTTTATTTTATCTTTATTAAAAGAGACCAACAACAGTGCCCGTATTTATTCACGTTTGGAATGTTTGGATAATCCTTTATCGTTTATGAAAATTTATGTCTCTATCTTTGAAAGTTGAAAGTTGATACGGATATTATACTCTTACATTTCTTATATCCTAGTTTATACTAATTTTGTCATACTGGATAAGTACATTGTTAAATAAAATACTAAACGCATCCTAACATACCTTAATTACATACCTACATAATTTTGTTTGAAAACATTGTAAGCCAATTTAGAGCAAGCGAAACAAGCGATTATGCAAAATTGTTTGAAAATGCACAGCTGCTTTTATAAATTTTTCTCATTTTACTGCAGTCTGAAATTTAAAATTTGTAAATCTAGACTTAGATGCATACTAGTTTTAGTCCGCGACTTCATGCGCGTGGTGATAGGATTTTAAAAATCCCGCGGGAACCGTCTTTTCCGGAATAAAATTTAATTTATTTTATTTTAATAAAATATAAAAAATTGCGGCGTGATTGAAGGAAAAACAATTTTGTCTTGTTTCTACTATTCTACAAATAAATAAATATAGAATAGTAGAAAGAAGAGAAAATTGTATTGTTGGCACTTAAGGATAATGTAAAGGGAGAGAATTACGAGTTCTAAACTTATCTTAGGCAACGGTATCTCAACCTAACAAAAAAATGGATCATTACAAATGACCTAATTTCATTCATTTCATTTCAAACCAACAAACAAAATACTTTCGCGTTTATAATATTAGTAGGGATTGGACGAATATATACATTTTATAAACCAGTAATATTATAAGGAATACGGTGCCGAGGTCAGTCATGAACTGCTCGTTTAGCTCGTTTCCTGAATCTGGAGCGGGCATAATCGACCGTTAATCCAGCCGAAGGACCGACAATAAAGGCCTGGATAGACACAAAGCGAGGCTGTGGCGGAACGCGACGAAAGCAGCACAGATGTTCACACGGAGATACTTACTTAAGTTTTCCTAACAGTTAATTTCCATATTATAAACACCCACAAAGTTAACGTTAACCCTATACTATACGTGTACGATTTGTAATAAAATAAACTGTATGAACCAATTCACACCGTAAAGCTCTTTGCCGCAGCGACGCCGCATGAACGCACTTTTTACACGTGCTATGAAATTGTGAACGCCTTTATACAGTTTCTTGTAATTTCATTTCAAGAGCCACTTAGCCGATGGGTGTCTTGCTAATGGGTGTCTTGCTATTGTTATGCGCTGTCCCCTTTATAATTACATACCTTGCGTAGATAGATACTTAGTCCAGTTGCTTTAAAAATTAAATCACATTTAGCATGAAGAACTGCCGTGCAGCTCCCGTTGTGAGACGCTGTCGTCGCGCGTTTATTTTATCCAAGTCTTTAATCCAGGACCAACATAACTAGCTATTGTACATCAAAGGCCCTGCGCTTGCGCAGCGCGTGGCACGACTACGGCGCGCGCCGGCCACGTGACCGGATTGTTACCTTGCTTTCCCCTTTTTGTATCAAAAGCTCTCGGTTCGGCTTATCGATTTTGATTTATGTACAGCTTTGTGAATAGAATGTTTTTCATTATATTTATTCACTGTAATAACTCAAAAGTTTTTTTTTTGCTCTATGTTATTTCGTTTAATTGTGTATTTTTTTTTTCATGAGTCTTTACTTATAACTTAAATAAAATTTATTATTTTGATTTCATTAGACATGATTATATGATATCTCAAACTCTAAATTATTTATTTCATGTAGGCCAACTTGTGGCTCTTATGACAAGTCGAGAATCTATCACCGGTTCGGAATGCTGACTCTGCTGAGAAGAGCCGGCAAGAAACTCAGCAGTTGCTCTATTCAAAACAAAAAATGTTACAATATGTAGCTTATCTATCTTGTGTACTGCTGAAGCAAAGCAGATTGGTTCCAAGCAACTTTGTCATTAAGGAATTCATTAACTGTGTAATATCCTCTACTTATTATATGTGTCTTTACACAATGTTGATGTAATGGTAAATCTACCAATTCTTTATGACAATCATGCCTGACGGAAAGCAAAACCTATGTCAGAGCTCGCTTGCCTAGAATATACCTAAGTAGTCATTCTTGCATTGAAGATACCCAAGATATCTCAAGATGTGACAGGATACACGGACGCCAAAAGGGCGTTCAACACCTTATCGTTCGCACCTTGCATTACAAAGAGATCTTATCTCTTATTATATACCTATAAAACAGTACCGCATCCGCCCGTGAACCGAACAATTTCAAATATGTATTGCTTTAGATTTGATTCTACTTTCGTTCCCGGGATTTCTTGAAATTCCGTTCCTAAAGCGGTAGCGGTATCGTATTTAGGCAAATCCATTACAATAATGATTCGAAATCACTTTGTAAAAGTTTATTTACATAAAAAAATATTCTATTCTATTCTAATAATATTACCTTCTCGAAATATCATCATCAGCAACTTGTTTAGTTAACAGAATTTGTAGAACAGCCTTTCGTATCTCCTAAGTAGGTACGTAAGACTTATACGGTGGTCTTATTTGGACTTTTTATCTCTGGTTCCACGAAGTCTTTAGCTTTGTTGAAAGTATTTAAGCACGTAGGTACCACTAATGCAATCCGAAACTATGCTATGTTAATCAACGTAGGTATCCTATTATATTATACCTATTAAATTAATTAAAGTGTTATGACATAGAATTGTTTCAGGAAGATGATAATATTCTTTACTAATTGGTATGGATTATAAAAAGTTAATTAAGTTACATTAATAGTGAGTGCATTATATACCTAAGTAGGTATGTGTTACTATTTAACTTTATTAATATTCAACAAAGCGTCTGTTTAAAATTTCTTTTATTTTTCAAGAATTGATTGCTTTTTTTAGAAATTAGAAAGATTTAGATACTAAGCTATTGCTAAGGTAATAATAACCCTTATTTACTCGGATAATTCGAGCAGTTATTTTTAATGTATTGAACTTGACAATTATTGGAAATGGGCGGGGCACATAGTTCGAAGAGCTGATGGTCGATGGGGTCCCAAGGTGCTGGAGTTTGTTGTTACACGAAGTTGTATAAGGAGCTATATCTTTTATGGTTAACGTTAATAAGGTTGGAAAGTTATTAACATGAGCGTGTTTATGAACTAACTTTGGAACCCTATCGATTTAAATTGGATTGTCCTATATGTGGATAAGTTATAAACCTCCCAAATTCTGCTAATTAAAGCTAAGTAGTAGGCGCATAATCTTCGTTTAATAAAAGTAATACATATTGGTGAAACTTTGTAGGTGACACTTCCTGACATGAACTTTAGGATTATATCGAATCTTATAATAGGTTATTCTTTTTAATTAAGAACTTAAATAAATTAAGTACAAAATTTTAGAATATTGAGAGCACTCAATAAACGCAAAACGAAACTGTAAACAACGAAAAGGAATTAAAAAATAAATTAAGTAAAATCAGACTCTAATTAAGACTTTGGCAATTAAAGACTTGATTTTTATAAACAGTTTTTGATTTTTGAATTATTCGAATAATACCCGAAAAAAAGTCGAATATTCGAATACCAAAACTTTTCGAATATTTGCAAACCATCATTTGTACGGCTGAATAGATTTTTTGACAAAAATATGAAAGAATGAACTAGGCTTTATGAATATTTTATATGCCGAATGTGCTTAGGTTTTTAGAGGTCTAACCGCTAAACTGAGTTTGATGAAGTTTGATCCAAGCAGAGAACTCGCCCGTAACAGATTATTATAATTTCAATATTATCCTTTCATCTTTTTATCTTTAATCTATTGTAATGTAAAAGTCTAACCTTTGAATAACTAATGACAATATCTAAACCAACTTTGTATTTTCTTTTGTTTCAGACGTGGTTTTTCACAGACACAGACAACGCGCGACATCAAAACCAAACAAGTAAGTATATTATATATTCTAAAATATTCTTGTAAGTACGTGAATCTGTGATGAGCTTTGAGTATTAAACCAACGTGGTGAGTCAATGTTGTCCTGGATTACAGAAATATATCGAGATAGAACCGTTATCACGACTTAGGATTCATGCATGCAAAAATATTGATCTTGATGTAAATAAACGCTCTCTTGTGGAGGAAAGTGCTTACTTTGTATATTAACTTTTTTAGTTAAAGCTTTTGTTCCTATAATAAGGAGTAGTATAGCAATTACAAGGCTTTCAATAGTATACTTTGATGGAAAATGCTGCTCTATATTGCAGATTGTTGGCATGGTGTCCCGCATGTGCACGGAAAATGGTAATCCTTTCTATCTCGATATATTTCTATGGTTTGGGTGACAAGCTGGAAGATTATTAAACTGGAAAGCTGAAGTGAAGAAGACGCCTACCTACTGCTGGAAATATATCTTTTGCATGGATGTGCTTAGAACACGGTCTTATACTTACCGCCTCTATGAAGCTCTCATCGATTCTCTTGACATTCTGATTCTCTTGATATTCTGATTCTCTTGATATTCTGATTCTTGATTGAGATGGTCCGTCCACGTGCTATAGGGTCTCACAACGTTTGATTGCACTATTCTTCGAGCTAGGAGCATCAAATCCATTGCCACTAAAGCTTTGCAACTTTTTTCTCATGTAACTAATGAGATTGCTGCCAGAGCGTTCAACTCGTAGATTACTTTACTAAAAACTTTCCCGCACTCGCGTTATAATATCGAAAAATGAATGTCACGAACGTCCACTTATATACGTGCGGTGCCATCAAAGTTTGAAAATTTCAAATCTCATTCCAGTGCAGCAATCGAGTCCATAGCTACAAAACACTTTGCGGCCCTGCACTGAAAAAGCAACTCAATTATAAGGTGTTATGGTTTTAAATTGCGCTTTTCCTTCTGCAGACGGTCACATGGTAAACACGAAGTGCTCGGCGTCACACCAGCGAAAACACCTCTGTTGCAAAATGTCCGTGGAGTACGATCATTTTCTGGAGAGCGGTAAAAAGTAAGTTAAGTTGTTGTAATAAATAAGCTTTACGGACTTACAGAGCAAGTTTTACTTGATTTTGCAGCTGAGTTTAACAAAAGTGGGTCGCTTTTCTCTATGACATCGGTACAACACAAGATATCCATAAACTATATTTTGTAACTGCGAAGTTGATGGCAATTTTGTTTTTTTTAATTCAATGACAAGATAGTCCTTGACTGCGATCGCACCTGATGGTAAGTGACGATGCAGTCTAAGATGGTAGCGGACTAACTAGAAGGGGTATGGCAGTCTAAATTCAACCTATAGTCCTAATCTATTTCAATGTGCCATCGTGCCGGAACGCTGAATCTCTTGGCGGCACGTCTTTGATGGTAGGGTGTTAACTAGCTACGGCCAAAGCCTCCCACCAGACAAAATTTAATTTGGTTAATGTAATAATAGATTTTTTTAATTAAAAGTAAACGGCCAATTGCGTGTCAGGCCACGCACAGTGTAGGGTTCCGTAGTTGCCTGTCACATTATTATGCGTACTTAAAAGAGTGTAAAATAATGTAATTTTTCATCATAAAGTTTTTTTTACATTTTAAAATAACATCACAAAGTAATAAGGCACCTAGTTATAAACTGACAGTAAAAACTCAGGGCACAACCTGCCGAATACTGCCGCATCTCCAGGTGTGTAACAAATGTAGTTTGTTCTTGACTATCATAGAATTCCGCAAAGTAACGCTGCTTCTATTCAATATAAATGACATCTAAGTCAATATAAATGGCATATTTATAAACATCATTTTACTTTTAAAGATTAGTCGAATATTACCTACTCGACAACTTGTAAAGCCTACTTCATTTTAAGGCTTATCCCTCAATTGAAAAATGTTCATAACGTACCTCCAATGCTTTTGAAAAACACAATGGAATTCACGAGTAAAAAAATATCATCCCCCCTTTACGTGCAGGGGAGGTACCCAAAATAACATATTTTTTTCAAGATTTTATTTTCGGCATAATGTATAACCTTGCCAAATTACAGCTCTCTAGCACCGATAGCACAGAGTTAGGAATGTTCATAGTCTCTGCGCAGGCAACAGACGAACGGACGGACGGACTTGGCGAAACTATAAAAATTCCTTGTTCTACCTACCTACGAAACCCTAAAATACAAAAACAAGAACAAATTTGTTTTTTTATGATTTTTTTTTTTTTTAATAAGGCCGTCAACTAAATTTTGTTAATCGCTTAGATACAAAATATTATAATTTATATAACCATAGGGTACAGCATCATAATCTCCTATAATAAATTACATTCAGGCGTATAAAAATTCCCACTTATTGCCCGCCATTTGGCCACTAATTATAATGCAATTAAAGCAATACGACTTTACAATACACAGGTACTATGTCACGAGACGGCGTGTGTAATTAATCAAACTATAATTATATAATATAAATAAAGAAATACGTATATAATAGCTATATGATTAACAAAGGGAAGTCCATTAATTACCTAAAATGGACGTGATCGAATACGGTGTCTAATCAATCATAAGTAGGCAGGTACCGAAATGTTTCTTATCAAAATATATATACATCATTTCATCATTTACTCAGACTAATAAAATATTTATTTTTTGTACATTTCTACTTACCTTGTGGGGTATTTTCTTTGTGGAAGTTTACTTAGAAGTAAACTAATTAATTGAAGTTTTTATGTTACACATACTGTACACAATATTGTACAGTACAAATTATTCTATATGATACGTCATTTATGCCCATATACTCACTATACTATTCACTCTTGAGGAAAATAGTTTATAAAATAATTTGAAACCCATATCATTCTTTAGGGGTTTAAGATAAAAATAAATGTGGAAATACGCGTTTGAGTAGACAAGAGGTAGGTTTAGGTAAATAAATAAGAATAAATACGAAAACGAGCAGGTGATACCTACTCGAGTGTCGGCATTTCAGAAATAATATTTAAACCTAATTTTTGGAGACCAAAGTAAACACGTTCCGCGGCCAGTCTACTTGCTAAGCGCGAGTTAAGAGCGTTTTTGTTTTCAGTAAAAACAAGATGCTCTCAACTTCTGTTTTTAGAAGCTTGCCGTGATCAACGAACATGACCCATTGTTTGACAACTCAAATGAGCCATATCGGGGACAAGATGGTTCCAAGTATTTCTCTCTTGATACCTAACAGGTTTTGTTGACCGTGATCACACCTGGTGCCAAGTTATAATGGAGTCTTGAGATACAAAATGATTCAACTGTTTAGCTAATTTTGCTAGTACCTATCTTGTATTCATTAAGTAAATTGTATTTATTAAGTAAATTGGTGTTTTTGCGATTCTATCCTCAAATGCCTTTAACTTGACAAGAATGTAAAATTAAGGATTATGAAGCGCAGTTTTAAGATAATATAAGCTTTAATATTTATCCTATCAAGAATCATAATAGCGCGATTTCACGGGAATTTTGGCAAACCTAGATCCGCACGGATAGGCACAGGTGATATCTAAATAAATATATAGTATTTGGCTGCAGTTCCACTCAGTAAGATTTCTTCTTAAGGTTGGAATGGAGCTCGATAGTCTAGCCGTGAAACCACTCCACGTGTCACGCATTATCTCCACCTACCCGCAAAAGTTTGTACAGCCATTGAAGCCGATGAATTCTTAACTACCGCTTAAGCTGTGTCCTCGGCTCTTTAATCTCGACCCACCTGGTTTGAATAAACACAACATGAGCTAATGGTTTTTGGAGAGCAAGTCCAATATTATTTTGGGCTCACAATAATTTTCACGCTTAACCCGAACCTTCTACAATTGTTTTTGTTGAATCGAGTTCGGGTATACGTTGTGTTGTGTTCCCATGGTATTGTTTATTTTTACATTATATAAACACATTAATTCTGTTTTATGTTTTACAGTTTACACGATATTTATACTATCTTTTGTAGACCTTCGGATCTCGTAACTGCGTGAGAATCCATTTTTCTTAAAACTGCTTAAATATAATATATCTAATAAAAGGTGCAAAGTATTTTGGAAGAAGAGTAAATAATATGCGACACATTCAACTACACTATCTACACTTTATGTGCTAATTTTAAAGAGGTACCTACCTAATATTTGTAAGTTTGGATGTATGAGGTATGTCTGAAGATACTCAACTGATTTTAAAAATTCTTTCGCCAATATGTAGACTGAACCTCCAGGGTGGTCATAGGCTACATTTTTCCCAATAACGCGGACAAAGTTGCAGGTATCGGTAGTTTTTAAGTAAAATGATGCTAAATTAACTGAACTTATCTTGCGCGCAGATAGCTGATCTAGATATCTGTGGAGATAGGCCGCCAAGATCGAATTCGGTCAGGAGGACATTATTACAGTCGGCAACTGTATCCAGCCGAAGGAATCGTAAAAATAACATTAAAAGCGGTCCTGTAATTAATTGCCATTTTGCCAATTCAAATTAAACGTTTTAAAGCGAACATAATACAATACAATTTATTTGAAAATGAACTAAAGAAATGTAAACCTTAAGAACATAGTTGCAGAGTAGAAATTCATAATTCTGAACAAAATATAAAGTAGATTCTTTAACAACTTAAGTTATACAATGTACATTGTAACTTTGAACACATTATTTATGCCCATTAAATTTCATTATGTAGCTTGTATATTGTCTGAAAATTGAAAAACTTTTTAAAAATACGCTTTCCATTTAATTTGATTTATTTAAATAATTATAGCATACGGAAGGAGGAAAACCGCAATGAATGCTGATAGTAAAATATTTTGATAGCGTATTTTATGTGGCGCAGAGCGTTAAAACTGATACTTATTAAATATCAGATTTATATAAATACTAGTTGACTAATTGATGCCCGCAGCTTCGCTTTTGTTTTTAAAGTCCCGCGGGATCTCTTTGGCTTTCCGGGATAAAAAGTAGATTATGTCACTCTCTTGGTCATCAACTATACCTCCCCATGCAAATATTCGCGTCTTTCCGTTGCTCTGTTGCGACCTTATTGAAGGACAAGCCAACAAACAAACACACTTTCGCATTTATAATATGTATTAGTAAGGATCACAAGTTCTAAAGGTACGAACTACAACACTCACTAAACAAACGAATTGATTTAATTACCTCCTCTAACACACACACACACGCACACACACATGTTTAAAAAAAAGAAAAGTTGAGAAAATTGCGCAGAAAATTGGATAATTTCAGCAAACTTAACGACTATTTTAACTTCGTGAGTTTGAACACACACTTTTTTTGTTTTGAAAATAGCAACTGCTGAGTTTCTTGCACGCTCTTCTCATCAGAATCTGCTTTCTATGAATTGAATAAACTCAAATTTGAGCACTGTTAGAAAAGATTTATAAATATTGTGTCAATGAACAAAGTGAAAAAAAATATTTATTTTTAAAGTGAAATTAATCAACACGCTTGAAATTCTTCGCGGATTAATTTGCGCCGGACGATAATAATTTATATGTAATATTAATTGGATCTTTACGAAATGAACGCGGCGAGCGGCGTTAAAAACGGATAATAATATAAAATCCGAATACTCCCTGCGAAACAAATTACAACTCTACAAATGACATATCATCGCTTTACTTTCTCAACCTCGTATCTGAAAAAAATACTTTTTGTTTGTTCATAAATAGAAATTACAAACCTTGTTTAATAATTACAACAAATTAATAATTACATATTGATAAATTATAACAAATAATAAAAAAAAAATATTTCCTTAGTTACTTGTCATATTCCAAAACATTGGAAATTCAGATACGAGGTTGAGAAAGTAAGGCGACAAATAATTATATTAATATTAATATATATATAGCTACTCGTGCTGATTCACTGATTGACTGACTCACTGACTCATTGATCACCTCTCCTGTAAAATTTTGTATGGAAAAATTTTTTTTCACTCACGGTTTCGTATAGAGGACAAAAATTCATTCGGAACAAAAATATGGAGAGAGCTGATGATTGAGGATTTCGGAGACGGGTGAGGAGCACCGGCTAGGGTATCGAAGTTAGGTGGGGGGTGTTCAACCAAATGTCACTCGAAACCTCATCCAATTGGCAGAGAGCCGAAAAAAAACTCCAAAATGGCGGATTCAAGATGGCGGCCATACAAATTTCGTCAGTGTCTATCTCGGAGACTATAAAAGATGGAAGAGTGGTTTCTTGGAAAAAGATGATCAGAACCCGAAGGTCTACTTGATGAATAGAAAAAAAATTCAAGATGGTGGATTTTATATTTTTCCATACAAAATATATGAAGACTTTGAAAGGGTTCCTTTTCAAAATTTCTAATGGTTTCGTAGAGAAGATAAAAATTTATTCAGAAGAAAAATATGGAGAGAGCTGATGATTGAGGATTTCGGAGACGGATAAGGAGCCCGGCCAGGATATTGAAGATTGGTGGGAGGTGTTCAAACAAAATTCACTCGAAACCTCACCCAATTGGCAGAGAGCTGAAAAAAACTTCCAAAAAGGCAGATTCAAGATGGCGACCATACAAATTTCGTCGGTGTCTATCTCGGAGACTATAAAAGATGGAAGAGTGGTTTCGTGTTAAAAGATAATCAGGATCCGATGGTCTACTTGATGAATAAAAAAAAAAATTCAAGATGGCGGAATTTTTTTTCATACAAAATATATGCAAGACTTTGATAGGGTTCCTTTTCGAAATTTCTGATGTTTTCGTATAGAAGACAAAAATTCATTCGGAGGAAAAATATGGAGTGAGCTGATGATTGAGGATTTCGGAGACGGGTAAGGAGCACGACTAGGTTCATGAAGATACCTGAGGGGTGCTCAAGCAAAAACCACTAACAAAAGTTAATGATGATGTTTAAAAGCCTACACAATACATGTGTATTGCGTAGGCTTTTAAACATCATCACGAGCGACTTATTCACTGAATTGTTGAAATCGGAACAATTTTTTTTTTATTAAAAAAAAAACAATTAAAAAAAATAAGCGTTGAATTGAAAACCTTGGAACTTTGGAACGAAAAATCAAATCAATATTAAAAATAAAATAAACCAGATAATAAATTAATAAATACAATTTTTGTTAGAGCATTTTGCCCTTAATTTAAAATTTTGAAATTCCATCATATTTAAAATATGTGTCATTTAAAATTAATTAATGCCCGTCAATCAAGATGGTTCAAGAAAGAAATCACAGCAGTAAGTCCAGTGTTAATAGTAAATAAAAGATAGAGGTCAGTGAGTCCAATAAAAAAGACACATTTAAAAAACTTAATTTATACTAATGTACATATAAAAAACCCGCAACTAAAATAAGTGGGAAAAGGATTTAGCAGCGCTTGCAGCGCTGTAAGAAGTTATGACTATATTTTTTTTTTTATGGATTAAGCACTAAAGCGACAATTTAATATAATTCATACAATAAAAAATGTTAGGATGATTTCCGATATCAAATAAATGTCTATTTATTATTTTTTTGGTAATAATAAAACCGGTTTTAAATTGTAACAATTGTAATAAAAGGTATAAAATATGCTGAGGATTAAGGGAAACCTCGCAACTAAAATAAGTGGGAAAAGATTTAATAAAAAAAAGATTCAATCATTTATGATTTTATAATCTATGGTTTCCTAACTGTACTTTTTAGCAGCGCATAGCGCTGTGAGATTTTATGACTATATTTTTCTTCTTATGGATTAAGCGCTACAGCGACAATTTAAGGTAATTCATAGGACAAAAATTGTTAGGATGATTTCGGATATCAAATAAATGTCTATTCATTATTTTTTTAGTGTTAACAATAACTGTTTGAAATTCTAACATTTTTAATAAAAGGTATAAAATATGCTGAGAATTATGGTACATTTATGTCGAATGTTTATTTGTTCTCAGACTAATTTGGATTATGTTTTTTTTGTTTAAATCCATGTTTAAAAAAAAAACAAAAGGCGGTAAAAATTTGACCGCCTTTTGTTTTACTTTTCTTTCTACGTTGTATTTGTTCTGCGTGGAGTGTTCTAATTGTTCTAACATATTTTAAGAGATTTATTAATCTTAAGAACTTATTGAAATACATATTTCAGTACGGTAATTATTTAGTATTAAACTGTTTTTAAGTGTTGTAGCTGTATTCGTGGTAAGTGACAATATTTTATTACTGAGATATAATGTCTTCTCTTCGCACTGTGAAAATTAAGGAAACTGCTAATCTCGATGCACCTACTCGAGAAGTTCTCTTATATAATATTCCCGGTGACGGGAACTGCATGTTTTCAGCGCTGTCTTTTCATATATACGGTCATATAAACCAATCTCAGGAAATACGATCGCGTATAGTTAAAAACATTGTATCGAATTGGGATCGATATGGCATGTTCACTATGCGTCGTGACGAAAGCCCGTATGCGTCGGCTGAAGAATATTGCAATGAAATGATGCAAAACGGATGTTACGGCACTACCACCGAATTGATGATGGCAGGAGAAATATTTACAGATTATATGTTTAAACTGTACATAGAAGGTGTTTATGCGCAAGTATTTGGCACAGGAACAATACAAAAAATGATCGGTTTTACAGGGCACCTCACGAGCGGCCATTTCGATGTTTTAATCGAAAAGAATATTAATCAGGCTCCTTCACCGAATAGAAACTCTGATACGAGTAAGCTATATTCGCCCAGAATTAACTTAGTTCCGTTTACTGTAGATAATAACTACCATTCGCCCAGCGGTGGGCAAATCAATGAGGCGAAATCTCTAACCTTTTCGGAGTCACAGTCCTATAGTTTAAATCTGAATAGTAATACATTAAGCAATGAATTATTAAAGAATAGAGAATGTTCTTTGCCAAATAGTAAGCAAATATTGATAAATGAGGGTGAATCTCTAACTATCACGGAGTCGCAACCCTATTGTTTAAATGTAAATAATAATAGATTTGGCGGTGTCCCATTAATCACAATTGGTAACGAAAAACGTTCTTTGCCAAATGGACAAATACTGACAAATGTAGTCGAATCTCGAACTTTTATAGAGTCCCGACCGTGTACAATAAAACATAACCTTCGTCCATGTAAAGTAGTATTAGAGCGATTGCCTGTTGATAACCCATACGTAACAAAATTATTACAAAATGTAGTTAAACCTCCAATATTTACAGAGTCACAGCCCTGTAGTATAAAACATAACCTTCGCCCATGTAAAGTAGTAATAGAGCGATTGCCTGTTGATAACCCATACGTAACAGGACTATTACAAAATAAAACTAATAGAGAAGAAATGTATCAACAAAACTACAAACGTACACGTGGTAGGCCAAAAAAACAAATAATTGCAGTTGAGAAAAAACGTAAGCATTTGGAGGCTGTTCTACGTCACCAAAAACGTAAGCCGCAATCTAACAGGAAAGCCGTGCATCGGTATACAGCTGCACACCCCGAAGTGCACCAAGACGCCGTCCAACGGTATACCGCTGCACACCCTGAAGTAAACCAAGACGCCGTCAAACGGTATACCGCTGCACACCCCGAAGTGCACCAAGAAGCCGTCCAACGGTATACCGCTGCACACCCTAAAGTGCACCAAGACGCCGTCCAACGGTATAACGCTGCACACCCCGAAGTGCACCAAGAGGCTGTACAAGTATATACAGCTGCGCATCCTGAAATAAATAGACAGGCTGCGTTAAAGTACCAACGCTTGCATCCTCAAGTTCATCGTGAATGTGTAAGTAGATATTCTAAAACACATCAAGATGAAATACGTGGAATCAGAAATATTCCTTCAGAAATACGCGGGTTAGGTTTAACGAGCACATTGAAAGGCAACGATTTAGACAAAATTAAACCAATTCGTTTAAAACATTCTCTTCTGTGTGACGAAACTTATAAATGTATTCACTGCGGCGCAAGACTTTTTGATGAAGAAAAGTCTCGCACAATGTGGTGCTGCGGACAGGGTAAATATAACGTCGACCCACTTGGACCACTAAATGCTCAGTTTTATGCAAACCAACATTTTTTAAAAAACGCTAGAGCTTATAATAATCTGTTCAGTTTTTCAGCGCTAGGTACAACTCACGGCTTTCAAAGACCACCTGCGGGTCACGGTCCTAACTTAGTCAAAGTTCAAGGGCGTATTTACCATCGCGTTTTTGATTTGGCTTATAATGGTAGTACAAATAATACAGCATTATATATACACGACGGCGAAGAACACCAAAGATTAGGAACCCAACAAAATTTGTGCCCCAATCTTATCAAGGAGATTTACGCGTACTTAAAAAATAATAATCCCTTAATAAAGGATTTACACTTATTAAATAATCACCCGAGTACAGAAGCTCGATTAATTTTTCAAAATACAAGTCGACGTACTCATGGACCGATACTAGGAGATAGGCCGGTATCGAATGAGCTTGCAGGTTTAATAGAAACTTCAAACCAACATCACCCGCGAGCTGTAATAATATGGAAAATTGGCGAAGCAAAACCACACACAGTACACTATTTACACCCCGCGTATGAAGCATTTCAATATCCTTTACTGTTTCCTAAAGCTCCCGAAAGATATTCCATTGGTATTAAAGATAAAGCAGGTAATAAACTAAGTCAAGTAAAATACTATCGATGCCAACTCTTATCTGAAGAGCGGTTTGCGATTTTACGACGCCTTTCGCAAGAATACTTTGTTGATATGTGGTGCCGTACCGAAGAAGAGCGTTTACAGTATTTCAAAGGGATTCAAAACGAACTAAGAATTGCAACCCGACGTGAAATCGACGAAACGATTGAGGGCGAAGGCATCCGACCCGGTAAAATATATTTACCGGCGAGTCTAACGAATAGCCCGCGCTATATGCAAATCAAGTACCACGACGCTATGGCCATTGTTGCACGATTAGGAAAACCAAGCTTTTTCCTCACTGTCACATGTAATCCGAAATGGCCTGAAATAACTGAAAGTTTATATCCCGGCCAACAACCAACAGATCGCCCAGATTTGTGTGTGAGAGTATTTCAACTAAAGTTGTCAATACTGTTGAAAAAAATTAGATCTAAAGACTTCTTTGGTACCATTGTATCAATTCTACACGTTATAGAATTTCAAAAAAGAGGTTTACCTCACGCACACGTTACGTTCCGCATAGAAGGAGGAGGTCCCGTCGATAGCATGGATATTGATAAATTTATTCAAGCAACCATACCTCCACCGGAACAGGAAAGACTGAGAAAATTGGTTTTGCAACACATGGTGCACGGCCCATGTGGTACTGAAAGGTCACCCTGCTACGATCAAGCTGCTGGGAAATGTTCAAAAAATTTTCCTAAAAGTTACACTGAAGTGACATATACGGATGAACGAGGCTCAGTACATTACAAACGTCCAATTGGCGACCAACCGGCAATTCGTGAACGCAATCAAACTTCAGTCACTAACAGGTGGATTGTGCCATACAACCCCGCAATACTACTGTTAATGGAGTGTCATTGCAATTTGGAAATTGCATCCACCTCCAAAGTGGTAAAATACCTTTACAAGTACCTGCACAAAGGTCCCGATCACGCAAAAGCGGGTGTGACAGAAGAAGTATTCGACGAAATTGAACACTACGCTCAATATCGATATGTGAGCGCCTCTGATGCAATGTGGCGTCTATTAGAGTTTGACATTAGCTGCAGATACCCAACTGTTATTGCATTACCGGTACATTTACCCGACGGAGACGCGATAATTTTCCGTACCGGAACCGAGGTGCAAGCATCTGAAAATTATATGTCAAAATTGAAAATTTACATGACAAGGCCTTCAGATCCTGAGTTGGATGAATGTACTTATATAACGTTTTATGAAAGGTACAACGTCGCAACTCAAGTCCGGCCTAATCCTACTGTACAAGTATTGGCTCACGAATCTGGAAAATATTTTATTACAAAAAGAGTACGAGGCGAGATCGTGGCTCGGATTGTCTTTATTTCTCCTACACTTGGTGAACTTTATTTCCTGCGAATGTTAGTCATGCGTTATCCGTGCCGGAGCTACGAAGAACTGCGAACTGTCAATAATGTACTTTATGACACTTTTCAAAAAGCAGCGTTTGAACGTGGTATTCTAAACGATAATCAGGAGTACGAATCAGCAATAGAAGAGGCAGCCGGTTTCAAGACTGGTAAAGGTTTACGTCAGCTTTTCTTTGCACTCATCATGGACGGTGCCCCAGCCCTTCTGTTATGGGATAAATACCGTGGCCATTTATGCGATGATTATCATAGAGGGCGTGCATCTGAAATGGAAGCCGCTTACGACCATGGCCTTCGAGACATTGAACAAATGTTACGTGCTCATGGTCGCTCGCTGACAGATTTCGGTTTGCCAGATGTAAGACATAGTATAACTGAGCTTGAAAGAGAAATTGGACGATGGAACGATGAGGCGACTGCCATATTAAATGAATGGGAGTCAAAATTAAACTCGCAGCAACGGACTATATATAACACAGTCGTATTACTTACTGAAGATGATTGTGAGGATACGCTCCCAGTGTTCATCGACGGTCCCGCGGGAACCGGAAAAACCATCTTGCTCAACGTGATTGCTGCAAAAATTCGTTCTAATGGACATATTGTTCTATGTACGGGTTCCACAGGCATTGCTGCACTAAATCATGACGGAGGTGTCACAGCACATTCTATGTTTAAACTTCCGTTAGACTTTGAAGGTGGTAATGCAGTGTGGGGAATTTCAAATAACTCCCAAAGAGCAGCGCTGATCAAAGCAGCACGTCTTATTATTATTGATGAAGCCCCAATGGTTCACAAGTACCTGCTCGAAACAATTGACCGAGGCCTCAAAGATCTAATGGAATGCAATAACAAACCCTTTGGAGGTAAAGTGTTAGTAATTGCCGGTGATTTTAGACAAATACCACCGGTAATAACAGGAGCAGGAGAACGTGACATATGCCGGGCATCAATAAAAAGTTCTGAAATTTGGCACTGCATTCAAAAATTCAAATTGACTGAAAATCAACGTGCAAAAGAGGAACCCAATTTCGCTAACTTTATATTGAGTATTGGAGAAGGTAAAGCCGAAACAACCGAAGAAGGTTTATTAATTTTAAAAAATATTAATTACGTAAACAGCTTACAACAATTGATTAATAATATATATCCGCAGGATGAAGTCTGTGACCCAGAAAATATATGTAAAAGGGCTATTCTATCTGGAACTAACGAAAACATAAGAGACATTAATCAAAAAATTCTTGAATTAATACCTGGACCAATGGTTATCTGTTACAGTGCTGACACCACCAACCACCTAAATGACAACTCAGCCGAGCGATTAGAAGGCAACGTTTTAAATTCTATCACAGCACCCGGTGTACCAGATCATGACTTGAAACTGAAAGTAGGCGCGGTCGTAATACTTATACGAAATATCAGTTTCACACATCGTTTAGTTAATGGTACTAAACTAATTATAGATCACATTTCAAAATTTACCCTGTTAACGCATCACCCAAATTGCAGTGAGCCTATCGTCATACCTCGCATAACTTTTAAATTTAAAATAGGGCGAAACGGTGTGGAAATGACCCGCAAGCAATTTCCTATCAAGTTGGCTTATGCGATGACATTCAATAAATCTCAAGGGCAGACTCTTGATCGTGTGGGAGTAGATCTGAGAAGCGATGTTTTTTCACATGGACAACTGTACGTCGCTTTGGGCAGAGTGCGACACAGTCATAATTTGCATGTATTGGTCCCGCCAGAAAGAGTTAGCAGAAATTACGCTCTTACAAAAAATATAGTTTATAAATCATTATTGAGCTAAAATTCTAAACAAAATCATACAAAATATTTTTTTTTTCAGAGTTTGCTACTGTAATTCATTTAGAAAACATGTAATATGTAAATATGTAGATAATATGTAATATATGCATTGCGATATCATAATACTTGATGGAACCTACAACTTATAATATAACTATGTGTATGAGTGGTGGGTGCTGGGTCTTGATAAGCTGTATATACTTATATTTTGTATACTTTTTAGTTTCAGCATGTTTTATGTGCCTCTTTAATAAATTAATAAAATAACATGCAACTTTTACACGCATTGTGTTCAACCTTCGGGCTTTTTTAATTTTTTATGAAATAAAATCTATAGCCAATAAAAAAAATTAAAATAGGTTATCATACAACTGTCGTATGCAATGCGTCTAGCTTTCGGGCCTAATTTACTCTATCATTCATTGTTATAAACAGACCTATTTCAATAAAAATTTACTTTTTCTACTCCTGCACTAACTAGACCTTCACTCTTACTCTTTACACGTACCGAACCTGCCAAGTTTGTAACATAATAATACTACATAAGTTAAATACAAATTTTAACGCTTTAAATCCAAAAAAAGACGCGTGGCACTCGGGGACTGCCGCGGTAAAGCTATTGCATAGCATTTTTTATCAACGCCATCTAGCGGTGAGAGGAGTCCCGTGTCAGGTTATTTTCGTTACGGAATTTCTGGATTCGGTCTCCACGCTAAAGGCCCGCGATAGAAGCTATGCAATAGCTTAAAAGATCAAAATAAATTCAATTCTTATAGGTATATTGTTTTTAGTTAGACTTTATTTAGTTTGCTTTATGCTTAAAAACCTAAAAGGTGAGAAATCCCATATATACTAAACAACAATCACAGGGAGTGATTTCTGTCTAAGATGACCGTGAATTTGTAGGTCTGCCTGCAATTAGCTACCGTAATAGTACAATGTTTTACAAGGGGTGAAAGTGGCCGATTACATACGAGGGTGTCATTTGAGGCACGAGGCGAAGCCGAGGGCCGCGATACACCCGAGTTAGGAATCGCACTTTCTCCCGAGTGATACATAGTGCTTTATACTACACCTACGAGGAAAATAATAGACAAATTATTTAATTGAAATTTATATTGAAATTCATACAATTATTAAAACTTAGGGTGATATTTTTTTCGGCAAATTAATAGTTTTTAATTCTGGCGGCAGTCTGGCGGCGTCATCAAAATATCTTCACTGTCGCTAAATTTTATAAATTGAAAATTTAGATAAAACAAAAGAAAGCGAATCGCGCGATTTTTTTTTAATTTTTCAAATAATGTACTCACTAAAGAAAATGCAAGCGGCCAGCAACAATTTGTTTTTTTAACAACAATTTGAATGTGTAAATAACCTTAGACCATAGATAAGTAGACCTAAACAAAGAAATGAAATTATTATATTTACTTAAATAGATTATTATTTAGTTATTAATTAGTTACTATTACTATTTTTATATTTTTAGTTCGTTATATATTAGATATTTACCTACTACTTTGAAAATAATAAGTCTATTTGTCGAAAAAGGTCGAAATAGATTTCATTGTTTTTCAAGTTATTACTGAACTGACTTGACCAAAAATTAAAAAAAAAAAAGCACGTTAGGATTTTCATACAGTTTTCAGCCCGCTGAAGCACGTAAGTAATGAAATTTCATACATTTTGACAGCCCGCAGATTTGTTTCCACGTAATGACGTATTTTCTTTCTCGCTCTTTTGCGATTTGACACAAATCACAACGTACTTTCCGAGCAGGTGTAGTATAAAAAATATTTAAGTCCATACCTGTCGAGTGATTTGGAAACAAGCTCCAGAAATCACTTCCGTAAAATCAGACATTTAAGATGTTACGGCAAGGTATCTACCCTAACATCTTAAATGTTTGAATTCGAGGGATCTTTTGCTTGCTATATCAAAACTTATTTTTAAATATGTAGATATTCTTTTAGTTATGTGGTTTCTTTGATATCCTTCATAAGCAAAATATTGTATAAGTAATGTTTATTCTGTTTATTTATCTATCGTGGAGCATGGACGCAAAAATATTTAATTTTTCATAATATTTTTGCTAAATTGCAATAGGTCTCATTACTCAGGCATGCAAAATATTTAATTTTTATTTTATTAAATTTTTATTTTATTTTAAATGTCTGACAATGGGAGAACCACGTAAAAAAAAACGAGCTGGGGCATACCTCCTGGGTAGCATGGAAACTGGCCCATTGCACTTTTTATTTTATATATATATTATTATAAAGTACTTAATAAGTATATGAGAAAGTTTATACATAATATTATATAGAATCCTAAGCTAACATTACTGTTTCAGATATTCATTTTTTCAGATTTTGTTGTTTTTTCAGTGCTATTATGGCTCCCTATTATGACCTGAAGAATAAATAAATTCTTAATATTATAAATATTACATACCAAAAATTTAAATCTAAACAGACCCATTCTTCCTGTTGTGTACTCTTCCACGCGGTCCGCTTCAGCGGGCCGCGCACCCACGCGCCCTACTAGTATATATTATAGCTACTCGTGCTGATTCACTGACTGACTGACTGACTGACTCATTGATCACCTCACCTGTAAAATTTTGTATGAAAAAATTTTTTCTCACGCGCGGTTTCGTATAGAGGACAAAAATTCATTCGGAACAAAAATATGGAGAGAGCTGATGATTGAGGATTTCGGAGACGGGTGAGGAGCACCGGCCAGGGTATCGAAGATAGGTGGGGGGTGTTCGACCAAATGTCACTCGAAACCTTATCCAATTGGCAGAGAGCCGAAAAAAAACTTCAAAATGGCGGATTCAAGATGGCGGCCATACAAATTTCGTCGGTGTCTATCTCGGAAACTATAAAAGATGGAAGAGTGGTTTTCTGGAAAAGGATGATCAGGACTCGACGGTCTACTTGATGAATAGAAAAAAAATTCAAGATGGCGGAATTTATTTTTTTCCATACAAAATCTATGGAAGACTTTAATAGGTTCCTGTTCAAAATTTCTAATGGTTTCGTAGAGAGGACGAAAATTCATTCAGAAGAAAAATATGGAGAGAGCTGATGATTGAGGATTTCGGAGACAGGTGAGGAGCACCGGCCAGGGTATCGAAGATAGGTGGGGGGTGTTCAACCAAATGTCACTTGAAACCTCACCCAATTGGCAGAAAGCTGAAAAAAACTCCAAAATGGCGGATTCAAGATGGCGGCCATACAAATTTTGTTTGTGTCTATCTCAGAGAGTATAAAAGATGGAAGAGTGGTTCCTTGCAAAAAGATGATCAAGACTTGAAGGTCTACTTGATGAATAGAAAAAAATTAAAGATGGCGGAATTTATTGTTTTCATAGAAAATGTATGCAAGACTTTGATACGTTCCTTTCCGCTGATGGTTTCGTACAGAGGACAAAAATTCATTTGGATGAAAAATATGGAGGGAGCTGATGATTGAGGATTTCGGAGACGGGTGAGGAGCACGGTCAGGGTATTGAAGATATGTTGAGGGTGCCCAAACAAAAATCACTCGAAACATCACCCAATTGGCAATGAGCTGAAAAAAGATACCAAAATTGCGGATTCAAGATGGCGGCCATACAAATGTCGTCGGTGTCTATCTCGGAGACTATAAAAGATGGAAGAGTGGTTTCTTGGAAAAAGATGATCAAGACCCGAAGATCTACTTAGTGAACAGAAAACACGCGGTTCGCTTTAGCGAGCCGCGCACCCACGCGCCCTACTAGTTATAATATATCGATACTATTATAATTTTAAATTATATGTCAGTAAATAGCTAATACAAAAGCTTATTTAATCACTAGCTAATAGCCGCGACTTCGTACGCGTAGATTGAAGTTTTTTAATTCCCGCGGGAACTTTCATGATCCGGGATAAAAAGAAGCCTATGTGTTTTTCCAGACTAAATTCTATCTCTGTGATTTTCAGCCAAATTGGTTTAGTCGTTACAGCGTGATTGAGTAACAAACATCATCCATCCATTCATACATAAAAACTTTCGCATTTATAATATTAGTAGGATTAGTAGGATGATTCAGTGGCAATTGTACTAATTGTAATAAAAAACCAGTGACAAAAGTTTTACTCTACTTCTGACGTAACTTTAATTTAATCTTGTCCCATAAAAAGCTCATGATTATAAAACACGAGCGGTAGGTCAAAGCTGCGGCGACACTTCTACCGCATTCTATGAGTTTTTGTTATACCTACTTCGTGACCTCGTTTACCATACATCTGGACTTGACAGGATTGTTCCGTTTAAACTTCCTTCTACTTTGAGATGTCGACTTATTTCTAAGATTTCTGGCGTTGTCCATTTAAAATTCACTGAAGATATTCTGATAGGAAAAACTAACTCCCCCTATTCTTTCTTTTTGCCCCCTCAACCCACAAGAATCATTAATTTACTTTACTTAATCTTGGATCATATGCAAATTGGCCAATAAGGCCAATTGGACGAAAAGAGAATTGTGCTAATCAGGCCTTAAATGTGTTTAGGTACACTACAATTACCTAATTCAATACTCACTGTCTTTTACAAATGTAAACTAACTAAAAATCCAATATAATATAAGTTTAACTAGTTTTGTCCAAGCTAAAAAGTATATTAAACTTATATTGAATTTATACTGAATTAAAAATTAATAAATCTTTTGAGTTACCCACGAATTCGTTGATTTTAAAACATCCCGCCCGTTAGTAATCCTTTGTTTTTTCCAGGCTAAAAAGTACGGCCTATGTCACTCTCCAAAAATCTGGTCGCGGCAATCCGTTGCGTTGTGATTGAAGGACTAACGGAACACTTTCGTATTTATAATATTAGTAGAGATGTTGCCTTATCCAAGTTTATATATTTTTCTGCTACTCTTGCCGGTTTGTATTATGTATTTGAAATTTATAGACCGCATTCTCACTCAACTCAGACTCAAGACAGGGTTGAAATGAGACAGATTTATGTCAGAGCATGTTTGTGTCTCGTTTTAACCTCTATCTTGAGTCTGAGCTGAGTCAGAGCACGCTCTATAGATCTCAGCATCAGAGATAGGCTTCGACCATTTAGTCGGGACGTGGCAAGCGCACGCATTCCCCTCTACCGAAGTACATGTACAAACGTACGGTTCAGCTTGTAAGTGTGACAGCTTTTGAGTTAGTGTGTGTTCATAGAGACATTAAGTATTTACAAGAGTGTGCGGAAGTGAGTAAATATGTGCTGTACGTGATTACTCCACCTCCCCGCAGAAAGTGGCAGAATATATTCAGTACTAAATCTGCGTAAAGGCGCGTCCCGGCTAAATGGTCGAAGGAGATAGGCAATGGACGCGATAGCCTATTTATCCCAAGAAAGTAAGGATTTTTACAATCTATGCGTTGAAGTCGCAAGCAAAAGCTAGTGTATAGTAAATGATTATTAAATAAACAATGGATTTCTTGGAATACTGATAAACCAAAGTTTATTCTGGGTTCTCTGTAAAGAAACCTGATCCATGTTATGACTTGCATTGCATCGGCGGCCATTTGTCGTACGCTATCTTGCAGTATGCGGCCTCAAATTACGTGGTCAGAGCTCCTGTTATTAATTTGAGCTCAGCGTAATATCGGCAAATTATACTGCACGACTTAATACGAAGACCAAGTGCGCAGATACATTCATTGCAGATATTTTTATTCACTTTGTGTGTGTGTCTGTACAATCATGTAATTTTCTTTATTAAAACAACGCTGGGCCCGGCAGCTGGTAGTTATACTTTATTTGGTTTTTGCCCTCAGAATTAGCATTTATGCGGGCTATTTATATTCATCTTTATTAAGTGTTACCATTTGTCTCCGTAACTTTGAGTTGATTAAAATCTTCACTAGCTGATAGATGGTCTTAAGTTATATAGAGATAGTATAATGTCTAAAACGTTGGATAGAAGCTGGCGTTACTCTGCGAACATCTATGATATACAAGAAACAAAAAAAAAAAACTCTTAGCATTTGTGCACTGTGGAGTCAACATCTACTGATGATCTCCGGTGTCGGAGTGAGACTTACGTAGACTGTATTTTAGAAGTTTGTACGGTGTTACGTGTAGGAAAGGATTTGTGCGGTATTGCTTGTCTGTGTTACCTTGTTTCTCTATTTTTTATTACGAGACTAGCTTTTGCTCGCGGTTTTGCTCACGTTAAGTTCGATTTTTCAAACCCCTATTTTACCATCTTAGGGGTTGAATTTTCAAAAATCCTTCCTTAGTGTGCGCCTACGTCATAAAAGGAACCAACTGTAAAAATTTCAAGTTTCTAACTTCAGTAGTTTAGGCTGTGTGTTGATATCTCAGTCAGTCAGTCAGTCAGTCAGGACTTTGAATTTTATATATATAGATAGGCTTGCGCACTTGACAATTATCAATGATGGAAAGCACTGATGAGGTCTACGTTGGAGCACGCTTGCCTAGAAAATGCCTATAATTCGGTATTAGACCGTCACTGTACATTACGAGCAATACGTTACACCATACAGATTTTTCTTTTCTGGCTGAATAGAGCCAGAAAAGAAAAATCTGTATAAACATTTTGTTTCTTATTGTGTAAATGGTGAAATGGTGAAATTCTATATAAAATTAATCTTTGAAATCTCTTTATCAGGTGGTTCTGTCACTTTGACGATGACAACTACGTGAACGTTCCACGCCTGGTCGCCATGTTACAAAAGTATAACCACCAAGAAGACTGGTACCTTGGAAAAACCTCTGTTAACAAACCTGTAAATATATATAAGAAGCCTACCAATAAGGTAAATCGCCACGTCTTAAATACTTGTTTAATTACTGAGCGCCTAATGGAAAGCTTAAAAAAATAAGCTTTAAAAGTATACTTAACTTGTTTTATTACTTTTATTATAATCTCTTTCTGCCCATCGATGTAAATGTATATCTATTTCGATGTTTCTGCCACATTCATTTTCCTTAATGAGATAACAATTATAAATTTTATGTACTGACGAAATGCTTTATTTAGAGAGTGAATTTTTTGAATCTAAAGAAATAAAATCTTAAGTTGGTAACTATTAGCGACTCTCAGTGCGGCAGTTAATTTTTCTCAATTTCGATCTGCAATTATATATTTTATGTTTATATTGTTTCAGTTGTTGTACACATTTTGGTTTGCAACTGGAGGTGCCGGAATCTGCATAAGCAGGAGTTTAGCTTTAAAAATGTTACCCATTGCAAGGTAAAGCATAGTTTAATTTGCATCTTTATATTTAAATTAAACCTTTGCTTCGGTGCGTATTTAATTTTGACCTTCTTTTCAGTGGTGGCAGGTTCATCAGTATCTGTGAGAGTATCCGATTTCCAGATGATGTCACTATGGGGTTTATTATAGGTGAGGTTATATTCATTAGAAATCATTAGCATTCTTGAAATATTTGCCAAACCATGAAAGTAGGAAGTTCTTAAATCTTAGGTGAAACTTTAATTGAAAAACGAAAACAATCAATATTAATGAAATGGATAATAAATAATTAAACAATACATAGACATGTCTACTTACAGAAAAGTTTAAATATAAGAATGTGGGTTTAACTTCGCATACGTTTTCGTTTGTTTACCGCGCAAATTGAAATTGATATTTATCCATCCATCTCGGCCGTTGGAGGAAAATATTGTGAGAATTGAGGAAACATAATCTTTTAAATTTTCCATAAAGTTCAGTGAAAGAATCATAACGCGAATACTTTCATCAATATTCAATATTTAACCTCCGAAATTCTTGCTATAAGTCCGTAGAATTTCTGGGATAATAAATGCTCATTTAAATAGAAACAAAGCATAGATTCTTATTGTAACTGGTGCAAATAGGAATATTCGGAAAATTACAAAAAATTTTACTGTACGAAAAGTTCGCGTTACGTAATACAAACAGTATTAAAAAAAAAATCTAACCAAAAAGTTTGTTGAAAGTAGGTATAATTCTATTATTGTTCCAGAACATCTAATGGAGAAAAACTTGACTCGAGTGCCAGAACTACATTCGCATTTGGAGCAAATGAAACTGTTGGATCCGGAAACTTTCCGAGACCAAATATCATTCAGTTACTCCAAGACTTCCTACGGTTGGAACGTTATCAATGTTCCCGGCTTCAATGTCAGATATGATCCTACGAGGTGAGACCATAGAATACACAATAAAGGAAACTAAGATTACATCTCAAAGTAAATTTTAACCGAGTTTTAACCAAGACTGAGTTCAACTAGAAACTTGAAATTTTCAGAGCAATTAAGAGACCATTGAACTTTATATTCAGTACAAATTTCAACTTTGTATCTCAAGCTCAGCAGAATCAGCATTCCGAACCGGTGCACAGTGGTCTGGCGCTCTAACTAACGCGGTCATAAGTCCGTTTATCACTAAAATGTTTATTAAATCGTTATAAAAGTCCTTGTTTTGATAAAAATAATAATATAATATATGAATAGACCAGTTACTTTAACAAAATATGTATTACTAGCTCTAACCCGCGGCTTCGCTCACGTTAGGTTCGATTTTTAACCCCCTATTTAACCCTCTTGGGGTTGAAATTTTCCAAAATCCTTTCTTAGCGGATGTCTACGTCCTAACAGCTACCTGTATGCCAAATTTCAGCTCGATCGGTCCAGTGGTTAGAGCTGTGCGTTGATAGATCAGTCAGTCAATCAGTCAGTCAGTCAGTCAGTCAGTCACCTTTGCCTTTTATATATTTAGATTTAGAAGATTTATATTAAAAATCTTAAATTCTAAAAAAAAAAGAATAATTTACTTGACACAGATAAATAAAACAGTCTATATATTCTAAAACATATACATATATCTGTCAAAAATGTTGTTTATAATTTATAACTTATTTATTTACATATTACAATGACTTAGGTACATTAGATATTGAAAAAAAAAATACAATGTTGAAGTAAAATAAAAATAAAATATAACACAAGACATGAACTAAAAATAATTTTAAAAAATATATAGTCTTGATAAGACATGACCTAATAAAAATTTACATCTTTAAATCTAATATTCTCCGTTGACTCCGTTTGTTACAATCACTAATTTCCTTTCTGGGTCTTCCAATATTCGAACTCCCTTCTTGTGGCACTTTCTCTGTGGACGAGGACGCGCTGGGGGTGGCACTCCTCGGCAAATCAACAGTTTCAACCATTGCCAACCATCCAGCATGCGTTTGCACTAAATTTTCGTTGCATCTGTTAGCTATTTTCCAATATTCCAATAACTTCTTATTAATGAACTTCACACGGCTATGGAGATTTTTAATATCAACATTTTCTGAATCCTGCACCATTTCCAGTAAGTTTTCCAACATATGATTTGCCCTTTCATTCTGAGAACCACTAATTGTGAGCCAAATCTCCATAAAATCCATCTGTAAAAAACTTAACTGGTAAAAAGTACCTTAAACCAATTAAACAAATATTTTTCATTTCCTTGCTCTTCGCGTTATAATATTATTAGAAAAAAAACGGGCAAAAACGGGCAGACAAATGATATTGTCCCTTAAACTACACTACTTTAGCTGTGTAACCATATGAAAATCATTCGGGGCTGATCGGGGTAACATAGTCAAATCTCTTAGTGAAAATACGAATTGCTAAAATAATAACTCAAAAAACACGCATGGCTTTATACCTAAATTTACCTGAATTTAAGGTCTTCATATTAGCAAAAATAGAAAAACATAACAGCACATACCCTTATCAGTTAATTTCATAATGTTTTATCAGGTAAATAATCATCAATTCTGAGAAATTTCTAAAAAACAAAATCACTTTCAAGTCGCGTTAAGCAGCTAATTTACTGGTTGCACAAGATGTGTTCACTTCGTAGGTCGAAAAATTAATGATAACGTTAACTTATGCGTTATCTATTTACAGTTTTGTATTGTTTGGGAACTAGAGAGTGATTAAACAAGCAGAAATTGTAAATAGGTTGTGGTCAATATTTCAGACTTATGACCGCTCCCAGACCACCGTGCGGTGGTAGATTCTCGACTTGTCATAAGAGCCACAAGTTGGCTTACATGAAATAAATAATTTTGAGTTTGAGTTTGTTTCCGAAAAAGCGAGTCTTGACACACTAACAGACAGACGGACAAACGAGTGAGACTATAAGGGTTCCTATTAAGCTATTGCATAGCTTCTATCGCGGGCCAGCGTGGAGACCGAATCCAGAAATTCCGTAACGAAAATAACCTGACACGGGACTCCTCTACGGTGAGCCGCTAGATGGCGTTGATAAAAAATGCTATGCAATAGCTTTACCGCGGCAGTCCCCGAGTGCAACACGTCTTTTTTTTTTTGGAACTTAAAAAATTATTACTTATCAAAAATAATTTTGGTTTATTTGTTTCAGATTCCTCTCACTGCATTGTTTCCTCTTTCCATACTTCAAATTTTGTCCACGATAGCACCGAGTGAGATGTTTGTGAACTTTTCAATGAAGATATTCAATTTATCTACACTAGTTTATTTTTTTTTTTATTTCTATAACCACAGCTTAGTGATGACACATTAAGGTGTTGTGTAACCTAAAGATTTGATTATTTTGTAATTAGGTGCAATAAATAAACCTTTTTTTTTAGTATTTTTTAATTATATTTGAACAAATTAAAAAATTACTAACTATATTTTGTGATATGTGATATTGGTTAACAATCTCTGTACAAATCTAAATTTTTTAATTAATAGAAATGATAGTTTATGCAATGTAGTATTTGTGTTGTATAGTTTTATGATTAATGAAAACCTTAACTGTGATATTAAAGTTTATTTAATTTTAAGTACTGTTTATATTGTGTAGATCTACTACTAATTAATGTACCTATTTAAAATTCTTCCAGTCAAATATGTTATGAGGTTGTTTGATATGTTGTTTATCAAATAAACAATTGTAATTTTATACCATCTTTCTTTTTAAACCTTCCTAAATAAGTACAAGAGCAGAAAAAAATAAACAGTTGAATACGTAGAACAGAGGTAGGTAAGGTATGTATCACATAGTATGCGATGCGAATTGCTTATATCGTCATGCTGAAACTAGTAAGTAGATTGTAAGTTATCATAAAGCTTTCCAAGGCTTTTTTCCTTTTTATTATCCTTACTAATATTATAAATACGAAAGTGTGTTTGTTTGTAGGTTTTTTGGTTTGTCGTTCAATCACGCTGCAACTGAGCTAGAAAGAGCTAAGGATCGACGTGATTTTTTGCATGGATATAGTTGGGGACCTGGAGAGTGACATAGGCTACTTTTCATCCCGGAAAATTAAAGAAGTATATTTGGGGATCTGGAGAGTGACATAGGCTACTTTTTATCCCGAAAAATTAAAGAGTTCCCGCGTGATTTTAAAAACTAAATCCACGCAGACGAAGTCGCGGGCATCAGCTAGTACTGAAATAAATCTAATCCAAAGTCTAAACATTGAAAGTAAAATATTTAATGCAAAACAATAATAATATGAAGTAAATAAGACGCGTTAATTCAAACCACTTATCGATGTTGGTTGCATTATATTTTTCTTGATTATTGAACGTTTTGTATTCTAATAAAAAACAATTACGTTATTCTTAGTTAAATATTATGTCGATATTCAACAATATTATGCAGGCCCATGACGATAAGGTTACAAGCCGTAGAGGTCAAGATAAAAAAACAAACGCCTCCATCAGTGGAATACAAATTACGTGAACCTGTCGCAAATCGCAACGAGATGTCTGGCGACAGCTCACCCAGCTGTTTAACATTCATGGAATGTTAGGTTAATGTCCTTACCGACGTGCCTATATTTATATCTACTGTGTTAAATAAAAACAATACATGGAATTGATAGGAACAATACAAATATAGTTCTTGCAATTCACGAGGGCGCGTGAGCTTTACTTGTGGTTACGCCGTGTATATGCACATTGCGTAAGTGTGCGTGTCTGTCAGAAGCCTAGGTGGGAGCGGTCAGGTGCGAGCAAGCTCTCGCACACACTGTATAAGGTACGACACACTCACAACCATGAGCCACGAGCCCTCGTGAAATGTAAGAACTATACCATAAATTTAGCAGACGCTGGATAAGCCTATAGCTTGCACTATCCATGCGAAATTAAATTAAATGAGGAAATTAGTAGGCAAACCAGAGTTGAGAGTAACCGACGTAGCTCATTGAGTCGCGAGGCGAAAGGGGCACACTTGTTTAGAAGAACGAATGGTCACACACCCTCTTTTGCATGCCACAGACGGGTAAATATACATCTTAATGCTATCCCTTACGATAACGATACTTTACCAAAATTCAAAAAAAATTTAGCTGGTAAAAGTTAATGTATTTATACTAGACTTGCAGTTTACTTCTTAATCTTCTTCTATTTGTCTTTACTATAAGTTTTTGTCCTTGTTTTTTTAGAAGTAATGCATGTTTGCATGTTTAGTTATTGCCGTCTTTCTTCTCATGTCATTTTTATTTAAATTAGTGCATGTTAGTTTCTAATTTTCTTTCTTTTACGCCTGTAATTGACAACCATACTATATTTATGTAATAGAATTTGTCTGTCTTTCTTGTATGGAAGTTGTTGGTGTAAATAAATAAATAAATAAATCCCTTCCAGAATGTTGCCTGTAGAAAAGGATGGTCAAGGTGTCATTTAAGTTATCACGTACAACGGAATTAGCATCAAGACATAGCTAAGTAGGTACATTATATTATAGACACACATAACATTCTGTATTGGCTGCCGCTTCTGTACTTTATATCACCTAGAAATCCTTGGCTTCTATTTTAGTACCATTCAAGGTTCACTTTTTAGACATGATTGACAGAAGAAACATCCCTATTTTCCATTTTTGGACATTTCAATTCATAGTGTCGCACTACTCTCGCATTAGCACCATATTTATAACTCGAAAGACATCTGAATGGCCTTATATGAACACTAGCGGACCCGACAGACGTTGTCCTGTCTTAACTATGAATATTGAAACTCCCCTTTTTACCCCCTTGGGGAGAGAATTTTCAAAAAATGTAAAATACGTAATTCTTTATTTTTGATCAAGAGCCAAAATATCAAGTTTCATAAACATAACTTGAAAAATAACTTGAAGAACGAAGGACTATCATACAAACATTCAACCCCTATTTAATCCCTTAGGGGGTAGAATTTTTAAAAACTGTGAAACACCTACTTTTTTGTTTTCAATTTAAAGCCTAAGTACCGAATTTTATGGGTATAGCTTGAAAAATAACGGAGTTTCATACAAACTTTAACCCCCCTTTTTACCCCCTTGGGGGGAGAATTTTCGAAATATGTAAAATACGTAATTCTTTATTTTTGATCAAGAGCCAAAATATCAAGTTTCATAAACATAACTTGAAAAATAACTTGAAGAACGAAGGACTATCATACAAACATTCAACCCCTATTTAACCCCTTAGGGGGTAGAATTTTTTAAAAGTGTGAAACACTTACTTTTTTGTTTTCAATTTAAAGCCTAAATACCGAATTTTATGGGTATAGCTTGAAAAATGACGGAGTTTCATACAAACTTTAACCCCCCTTTTTACCCCCTTGGGGGGAGAATTTAAAAAAAATGTAAAATACGTAATTCTTTATTTTTAATCAAGAGCCAAAATATCAAGTTTCATAAACGTAACTTGAAAAATAACTTGAAGAACGAAGGACTATTATACAAACATTCAACCCCTATTTAACCCCTTAGGGGGTAGAATTTTTAAAAACTGTGAAACACGTACTTTTTTGTTTTCAATTTAAAGCCTAAATACCGAATTTCATGAGTATAACTCGAAAAATGACGGAGTTTCATACAAACTTTAACCCCCCTTTTTGCCCCCTTGGGGGGCGAATTTCGAAAAATCCTTTCTTAGTGCTCACCTACGTCATAAAAGGAACCTACTGTCAAAATTTCAAGTTTCTAACTTCAGTGGTTTAGGCTGTGCGTTGATCGTCAGTCAGTCAGTCAGTCAGTCAGTCAGTCAGGACAAGCCTTTTTATATAATTACTAGCTGTCCCCTCGCGACTTCGTCCGCGTGGAATTAGGTTCTTTGAAAATCCCGTGCGGACTCCTGATTTTGTCCGAATAAAAGTAACCTATAACACACTGTCTGCAACCATACCCATCAAAGAATCACGTAGATCCGTTGCTCGATATTAACTTGAAAAATTATGGATTTTCATACAAACATTCAACCCCCATTCAACCCCTTTGGGAGTAGAATTTTTGAAAACCGTGAAACACGTCCTTTTTTATTTTCAATTTAAAGCCTAAGTACCGAATTTTATGGGTATATCTTGAAAAATAACGGAGTTTCATACAAACTTTAACCCCCCTTTTTACCCCCTTGGGGGGAGAATTTTCGAAAAATGTAAAATACGTAATTCTTTATTTTTGATCAAGAGCCAAAATATCAAGTTTCATAAACATAACTTGAAAAATAACTTGAAGAACGAAGGACTATCATACAAACATTCAACCCCTATTTAACCCCTTAGGGGGTAGAATTTTTTAAAAGTGTGAAACACTTACTTTTTTGTTTTCAATTTAAAGCCTAAATACCGAATTTTATGGGTATAGCTTGAAAAATGACGGAGTTTCATACAAACTTTAACCCCCCTTTTTACCCCCTTGGGGGGAGAAATTAAAAAAAATGTAAAATACGTAATTCTTTATTTTTAATCAAGAGCCAAAATATCAAGTTTCATAAACGTAACTTGAAAAATAACTTGAAGAACGAAGGACTATTATACAAACATTCAACCCCTATTTAACCCCTTAGGGGGTAGAATTTTTAAAAACTGTGAAACACGTACTTTTTTGTTTTCAATTTAAAGCCTAAATACTGAATTTCATGAGTATAACTCGAAAAATGACGGAGTTTCATACAAACTTTAACCCCCCTTTTTACCCCCTTGGGGGGCGAATTTCGAAAAATCCTTTCTTAGTGCTCGCCTACGTCATAAAAGGAACCTACTGTCAAAATTTCAAGTTTCTAACTTCAGTGGTTTAGGCTGTGCGTTGATCGTCAGTCAGTCAGTCAGTCAGTCAGTCAGTCAGGACAAGCCTTTTTATATAATTATAGATTATAGATAATCTGAACGCTCGTGATTTAGTATGTTTCGTACTTGAAAGCTGAATTCGTTCCGTAAACGGGACTTAAAAGTATCTTAGGCGACGATTTATTACCGGTTCTGGTATGCTAAAAGACTAGAATTTATGTCTTGAGATATTATATGTAGTATTTTCCTATCCAGTTTTAAAGCGAGCGTTGATGTGCTATGTAGTTTTGCATAAATATTTTTTTTATATAAAAATTGAAAAACAAACAACTTTACCTAGAACTGTGAACAATCAGTGAAGAAGTTTGATAAATGTAAAATAAACTTGCCTACATGTTACTACATACCACTAATGTTATAAATAAAACGAAATAAATTTTACACTTACGCGCAACAGAATGCGAAAACTATAATTATTATAGCATTAATTATTTGGAAGAACAAAAGTTGTAAATGATTGAAATGTGAATTTATGTTTTGCAAGTTTTTGAAATGAAGTCAAGTTATACTTATTTATTCAAAAAAAAATTCAGAATTATTAATTTCATGTAGGCCAACTTGTGGCTTTTATGACAAGTCGAAAATCTACCACCGCAATTCAAGCAATTTAAGGTTAAAAAAAAATTTAGATCTCCTACAATTTCTCTCGTTTCAAATCAGGATAACCAATGATTTAAGAACGTATAATTTAAGCGTGATGACAAGATAAGAATCGCTTGAAGATTTCGGAATCTAATCCGATTCTCTTTTAAATCGGGTATGCTACAGTGAATTTGAAACGTGCTCACAAGAGTCGATTATGTGGCATTAAATTTAAGCCTCTTTGACGATTAATTAACATTGACATGCCTCTTTCGCTTCGCGTTGGCGGGTCCTGCCATTTCCTGTCGCGGCACCTGGCCAATTCGTTTTCCTTTATTTAGTAATCGATTATTACCAACTCATGCTACGTAATTGGGTTCTCCTGATTCGTTCTGTATCGGAGGCTTCGATACAATTTTTCTTTGTCATTCATGGTTGGATGCTGCTGTCCTCGCCAGACGTAGACTAAACTCGTTTACGTTTAGTATATATACTAGCTTTTACCCGCGGCTTCGCTCCCGTCATCTCTGATGTTGGGTAAACGACTTCAATATTATTACTAATTTAGATTTTTCGTAATCTTCAGCAATTTATTGGGTTTTCCCTATTTTCTTAAACCACCCCGTATTAGCGCCAACAAGACGAAAAAAATATTTACCATCAGGTAAAATCAGAAAAGAATTCGATTCAATCAGCATTCCGAACCAGTGGTAGATTCTCAACTTGTCATAAGAGCCACAAGTTGGCCTACTTGAAATAAATAATTTTGAATTTGAGTCTTGAGTTTGATTTCCGTATAGGGTAAAAATAGCTAAATATTGAGTTCTTTCTGTCATGACATTCCCAATAGTTGCCCGTAAGTCGACGCCTTATCTCGGAGAACACATATAAAGCTATCACATCTGTGTCTGATTTCTATCTGGTAGTGTCGGATTTCCGTCGTATCGGACTATGAGAGTCTAAGAATATAGAGTCTGAGAATACAGAGTGATCAACCTCAAACACTAGGATTTTAGAACCCTATTTTTGCCCGTAAATATGAATTAAGTGTTGTTATTGTTTTTTTCAATTCACGAGAGCTCGTGGCTCATGGTTGTGTGTGTGTCGTATCGGTATAAGTGTGAGCGAGAGCTTGCTCGCAATGGACCGCTCCCACCTAGGCTCCTGACAGGCACGCACACTTTCACAATATGCATGTACACGATTCAACCACAAGTAAAGCACAAGCGCCTTCGTGAATTGCAACAGTACTTAGGTAAGTACCGACCAGCATAGGCTACATTATTATGAAACATACGCAATTATTACGCAACATTAAAAGCTGTTCAATTTATCTTTCGTTCGTATTAGTGACAACCGCCATTTTGTAACATAAACATTCAAATTACAATTGGTTCCCAACGGTTATGGAAGCTAAAAATTAATGTCATAATTTCCTTCATAAGCGGTGGCATTAACGCGCGTCAATAAAACTCTGTGTTTTTAATACTAGCTATAACAGTTTCCTATCTACCAAGCACTTCGATTAAACAAACTGGTTCACGTAATGGCCCAGAATAAATATAATTAAGCTTTCAAAGACTGCCGATTGATCTCTCACTACGGTTTCCAAGATTTTCAATTTTCCGGGATCGCCTCTTTAGTTTTTTCATACTTTTTTTGCAACGTTTCGAATTCCACAATTTACCAAGTTCTCTTTACTACTTACCTTAAAGTAATATCAGATGCCAATTACACTTTTCAATTCAGTTTCTTGAAGCTTGTTTCAAATCATTTTACTTTGTAACTACCCTCAACGAAAAATAGTTAAATGAAAGTCTGAAATATTGAAATGTTTCAAACTAAAATTTACTTCTAAAAATAATACATATTTCTATATATTTTCACTCAATAAAAATGTGCTTAAAAAAATAACGAGACAAAAGTCCATTCTAACTAAATCCTAAGCGTAAAATAACTTTTTTTTGTCTCATCTAAATATATAAAAAGCAAAGGTGACTGACTGACTGACTGACTGACTGACTGACTGACTGACTGACTGACTGACTGATCTATCAACGCACAGCTCTAACCACTGGACGGATCGAGCTGAAATTTGGTATACAGGTAGCTGTTAGGACGTAGACATCCGCTAAGAAAGGATTTTGGAAAATTTCAACCCCAAGAGGGTTTTTTTTTTTTTAACCCCCTATTTAGGGGGTTAAAAAATCGAACCTAACGTGAGCAAAGCCGCGGGTTAAAGCTAGTTATTTACAATATAGAAAACTTTGAATCTGACACAGTCCATTTTCAGCTAAGTTATATTAAACAACCCTACTTTATATCGAATGCATTTCGTCTATATCAAGTCTTAGTGTAAACAGATAACAGTGACTGACCCATTCTGTATTGTTTCATGGACAATGTTCACAAAGTATAGCTATTAAGTATTGCTTTTGTATTCAATACGTAATACAAAAAGAAAACGGAAATTTCAAGAAGCTATTTTCAAATCCTTTATAATATCCCAAATTTTTTTTTTATTTTTAGGACTTCCTAACATTTTGCAATTAGTTTGGAAATGACACCCAATTAAAGTGAACTCCTTTTTGTATCCCCGCATATCTCTTGACTTAAACTTCCTTGTTATTAGTTCTGGAGCTATCTATTGATACTTTAGTGTAAACAATCCATAAGTTATTTGATTGATTAGTGTCAACACCCGCTGTAATTATCGTATTGCTCAGTAATAAAGGAGGGCAATCTATTTATTTTCTTTTCTTCTTTCAAATATACTTACCTTTACTAAGACGCAGGTACATAGTTATTATTGTGGTTATTATATATGTAATTATTAGTCTCAATTAAATTGAAGAAATGGTATGTAGGTGCCGATTCAAATTAATTCTGGCAGTGCACTTAAAATGCATACCATTTCAAAATACAAACTAAATTATTATGTGAATTTCCATGTCCGAAACTATATAGATGCATAAAAAAATCGATCCACGGCTCCATTGCGGCGTCATTGGAAAGTAAATCAATAAACAAACACACTTTTGCACTTATAATATATGTAGGAAATAGGAATTCGTAGAGATATCCGAATGTAAACTCATAATAATTTCTTTTTGTTTCTCTTTATTTCATTATCATTAGAATTACTTGACATCTGGAATACAGGCGGCGCAAGACTGAGATCTGTGAAAGTGCATGTAATATACCGTTGTTCAGTGGACATCTATTGGTTGATAAAGAAGAAGAAAATGAATTACTTCAGAACTTCTCAATCAATCCAGTTTATGATAAGGAAGCATGCAATAAATGTTTAATCTCGACACCTACACATCTTTATAATATATAGATAGGCAATTCTGATTAATTACTAAGGTAATAACAAATGATTGCTCCTATTAATCTAGTAAAAGTCATTAAAATCATGAATCATAAAACTTACATACGCATTCTAACTTAACAGCCCCATTTTATTACGTTATAATAAAATCTCGATAATTACGTTATAACCGCTAATAAAAAAGCCCTCGGGTGGAAAAAAAGTCAAGAACATCAAAAAAGTTGCACAATCTTGAGACTTGGGTATTCTACATAATATACAAGAGACGACTTTGAAGCTGCTATATAATTGGCTTCGGACCAGTTAATAACAGTTTTATCGTCAAGTGAACGACAGGACCGGTCCGTGTCAATTAAATCGCCCTCAGCTGCACTGCGACATGTTATCGTCGATGTTGCCATTTATAGCGCACGACAAAATGCTGTTGTTGCGACACTGACATTTTGTGGACACGATCCTGATTAATGGAATTTGGGAAATTGAAAACATTAACGTAGGGCTCTGAAATAGCCAAAACGAATGCCTCAATATGCATTATAAATGAAAAATAAAACATGTTAGAGTAGATTAGAAAAGTTGTTTCATTAAAATAAACTTTTACAAAGTGCTTTTCAATCATCGAGAAGAAATAATCTTATAATATAAAAATGAATCGCAAAATGTGTTTGTAAGCGCATAACTCAACAATGCCTGGACCAATTTGGCCAAATCTTTTTTTAAAATGTTCGTTGAAGTTCAAGGATGGTTTTTACGGCGAGAAAAATTAGAATTATTGCTTGAAAAACCCTAAAAATAGCCCTTTTCTTTTTCCCATACAAATGATTTGAAACTAAAACGTAGTCAATTTGAGCTTTATTGCTATGGTATAAAGTTCATATTAAATTACAAGCACTCACTGTTGTCTAAGCAATGTAGGTGTGTTCCTAACGTCAAAGATCATATCTATCAAAACAATGTGCGTGTGTGCGTTGGAGCACAGAATACATAGACATCGTATACCACAAAGCACTACAATGATAATAATAATAATTATGTTTCACATGATTAACAATAAAGCGATTACTTACTTTTAAATCCTTATATATGTTTTATTTAATTATTTTTTATTCACAACGTCCTATCACCAGGGTGACGGTTCTGTTCAGGAGAATTTTTTAAAGTACGTAGGCACAAGAACTGCCACATTACAAATCTTTTTGACAGGACGAAGTCTGTCGGGTCAGCTAGTCATCTATAAAATTGTAACAGTTATAGTAACTTGCATTGTAAACAGTTAGAACCCCAAGATGTTGTAATGTCAACTTCGCACCGGAAACCGCAGTGTTGGCAGACCTCCTACTAGGTGGGTTGATGACATATTGACATCAAACAAGTGTGTGGAAATCCATACAAGATATTAATACAATGGACGTATATCAATTGAGGATGAAAAAGAGAAGAAGCATCCAAAAAACAATATTATTAATACCTACCTAAGTGTAAAGGATGCTCATGATGATTTTAACTATATCATAATATTACCTAATACAAATCACCCGGAAAGAAAATTATATCAAACAAAAATACTTATAAGTTTCTAAAAGCAGACAGACTCAAACGGAAGAATGCTACTTTTATGGAGGCGTATGGACACATGCTATTTTCTAATAGACTTGAAATTGGTGGCACAACAGGCAAGTAGCGATGTTGACACCTGAAATTTGATAGCACGCATGCTCTCTAGTGCAGACTAGTGGCATAAATATGGATGAATATGGAGAGGCATTATGAAGAGGAGAGAGAAAAGAGAGTTAGAAGAGAGAGAAAACATAGATGATCTGCATGAAGTTATGCAACGTGTGGTGACCTTGGAGTTCTGAGGTGGTTGTTTAAGTCCGTGCGAGCCGAACATACCCTGCCATAAGCCATAAAGATTTTTCCTCTTCAAACGAAAAAAAAAGACTCTACCAGGCAACGTTAATTTGGCAATTATAATTTAGTTAAAATATTCATATGGCTTTTATATTTATCGAAACGTCGTCGTTTACTGCTAAAAGCTAACCACGCGTTGAGAAACAAAGATTGACGATTTTCCGTTGGCAATGTTTGAAATTATACGAGACGGAAGGTGGACGTAATTAGCAGTTTTGCATTGCAAAATATATAGGCGACTATGTACAAATGGCAAATTATGAGGCAAAATATCTGTTAAATGAGGACAGCGTAGAACGTATTTATTATGAACTAGCTTTTGCACGCGGCTTTGCTCACTTTAAGTTCGTTTTTTCAAACCCCTATTTTATCCCCTTAGGGGTTGAGTTTTCAAAAATCATTTCTTAGCGGATGCCTAAATCATAAAAGCTATCTATATGTCCGAAATTTCAGCACGATCCATCCAGTGGTTAGAGTTGTGCGGGACAGCATGATAGCTCAGTCAGTCAGTCACCTTTTCCTCTTATATATTTAGACTAAAGACTAATAAAACTAATAATAATTACTGTTTGACAACAGGTCACTTCCAAACGGTAACCTTTTAAAACCTAACTCTACGCGGAGGAAGTCGTTGGCAAGAGCCAGTTTATATACGTAGTATAGCACAAATAATATGTTAACCAAATCCTATAAACACCCTAAACATAATAATATACTAACTTATAGCTATAAAATATTTAATCAGTGAGAGCCTCGTTAAGACTGGTCTCCTTTAGGAGGAATCGCAGGTTTGATCCCGCAGGCATGTTCCCCTTGCTTTTCGGAATTACTTATGTGTGTCAAAGCAATAAATATCACTTATTTCACCGGTGAAGGAAAACATCGTGAGGGAATCTGCACACCTGAGAGTTTTCCATAATGTTCTGAAAGATGTGTGAAGTCTACCAATTTGCATTGAGCCAAGTTGGTGGTTGGCCTATAACCCTTCCCTGAGAGGAGACCCGCACTCAGTAGTGAATCGTTGATGGGTTGATGATGATGATGATGATAAAATATTACCTATACCTTAATAGCAAAAAGTTCAAACAATTCCCATACAAGAACCTTGTGGATTTCGATAAAATCAGCAACCAGGTGGCAAACGGAACCACAATATTAGTCTCGATTAAAGTTCTATTGCTCAACAGAATGTAATCACAGATAACCGGCACGTAGATAAGCCTGTACCACATTTGAATGGGCGTGACCTCACGACAGCCGCACCCTTGCCTTGCCAGTTACTCATTGTCCGGTGTAATAGTGAAAGGAACGTTTCGTATTTACATTTTGCTTTATAACAATACCTAAGGAAGGCTAAGCATTACTTTTTTTGATTTCTAGACTAGCTTTTGCCCACGACTGTCTGCGTGGTGTTTGCTTTTTAAACTCCTTTTGTTTTTCCGAGATAGAAAGTCAGTTATGTCAAATCCTTTAACTTCAAATTCTCAACACATGCCAAAAAGCAAATCTATATGTAGCTCTGTTGCAGCGTGATTGAAGTCAAACACCCTATTGCATTTAATATATTTTGAACTTTTTGACAACGTGCTCTGTGGACTTGCAAATAAAAAAACCTGCTGAGATTAATATATTCAAATACGTACTAAATTGGCTCAAATGTGGTCTTACAGAGTTCTCGGCTGCAACTTACAATGTTATCGTCAAAGACGTATCTGCCTAGCACATTCAAAACTCAATAAGGACCCTTTAACGAAGACAAATTTTAATTGAAATTGGAGTACATTCGCAAAAGAATCAATGAATGGGATGACCTTAAATCGTGTTACAAAAGATTGGTCTGAATGCTATTGAATGGAGCAATTGTATGACACTTCCTATTGCTTGATGAATAAACTGACGACCTTTGAAGCGTCAATGTGACACAGATATTCTAATGTCCTTAAAGTCCCCTTTGCAATACAGTATCCCCATCTAGTCAATACTGGCATTAGGAAGTTGGCAATGGCGTTGCCTATGGTTCTCCTTCTTTTAGTGACTACTGGTGAATAAAGCCAGAATATCCTTCTTCGACCTGACCTTTGTCTGTCTTTTATTTTAACTTGTATAATGAGTTGTTTGCTTTAAATCTAGTCGAGTTCTGAAGCTGAGGTTATTGCTTGTTTTTTGTACATTTTGTATTAGAATGCATGTGATCCTACACACTTCTGCATAAATAACGATAGAAGTGTCAGCAGGTAGCGCAATAACATACTGCTCTTTTATAGACCAACTAGCTATTGGCCGTGGCTTCGCTCACGTTAAGTTCGATTTTCCAAACCCCGATTTTACCCCCTCAGTAATGGAATTTTTAAAAATCTTTTCTAAGCGGATGCCTACATAGCTATCTGTATGCCCAGCGTGATCTATCCAGTTACAGTGGTTTGAATTGTGCGTTGATAGATCATTCAGTCAGTCAGTCACCTTTTCCTTCTATATTATAGAGAAGATAGACCAACTAGTTGATGCCCGCGACTTCGTCTGCATGGATTAAGGTTTTTAATTCCCACGGGAATAACGTTATTTTAAGCTTTAAAATTAAGCCGTCTCCTCTTAGGGAATGGTTATTTTTAAAGCCCATTTTAATACCTATTGCTATGGAGTATGATGAGAGCATAGTTTGCGTGTTTTAAACAATCTAACGCATAAATGGCGGTGTAAATTTGAAATCAGCACGGCGCCTCTTAATCACATCGCGATTTTAATGGGAACCCATATTTCAGTGGCCACAAGGCATACGTGCATAATATTACCTATTTATCTATGTCTAATAAAATTATTGCGTTATTATCCAATGTCCATCTATTATAAACATATATTTCTCATTATCGGACAGTAAATGGACAAATGACAGCAACTGGTCACGATTCGATTCACTAAGATGATAGGTATTTAAAATGTTTATAATAATCTATTATTTATTATTATATATTTTCTTGTTATAATAATCTATATCTATACTAATATTTTGAACTGAAGAGTTTGTTTGTTTGAACGCGCTAATCTCAGGAACTACTGGTTCGAATGGAAAAATTCTTTTTGTTTTGGATAGTCCATTTATCGAGGAAGGCTTTAGGCAATATAACATCACGCTGCGACCAATAGGAGCGAAGCATCAGTGAAAAATTTTGCAAAAACGGGGAAAGCTATAAAAACTGGCCTCAACATTTTGTAGTAGAACATGCTCTCAAATTGCGCTAAGTTTTATCAAAACCGGGTAGATATCGGGACACAATTCTGTCTGAATTTCAAAGGGGTGAAGCCGCGGGCATTTGAACCGCTGGTATTTGATCTTCTATTGTTTTACTACGACGATATACTAACTTAAATACCACACAGACTTCAGTTACCAGGCCGCCGATTATTTATAAGGCTATTAACTACTCGAACAATGTTAAAGAGACCACACCTTCAAACTAGCAAACGGGCTTTGATTTCGAACCTAGCATTTAGTATGCGGAACCGGAGTCTGCAAGATCGCAACAAATCATGTTCGTGGCATAGGCAATATTATGCAATTAACTGCCTCGTTGGTGTAATGGTTAGCATGTTCGACTGCGGATGAGGTCCCGGGTTTGATTCCCGGGTCGGACCAAAAAAATGCTGTGGGTTTTTCTCTGTACTAGCCTGGAGTTGGGAAGTTGGTGGTGTATCACCCTCGAGCACGTAAAGCCGTCTTTCTTGCGCGTGATCACTCTCCGGTCTTTTCGAATTTCCATCGAACTATGAGAGTGAAGGAATAGAGAGTGCATCTGTGTTTGCACACACAATTCTGCACTATAATATCTCCCACGCAGATGACTAATCTCTGTGGAGATTGGCCGCCGTGGCCGGATACGGTCAGAAGGTTATTATTATGCAATTAATATTTTTTAGTATTTATTTGGAATATAATAATTTTTTTTTATTCCAAATAAATACTATGTAGTAAAATTATTGTAAAAGTGGTAAAATAAAACAGCCTCAATACGTGGACTGTTTAAATAATTGGATTAAAATATATTCAATTTTCCATTTTATTATCGAATATTTTACTGAAACAGGTTGGCATAGACTGTGTAACTGTATAGGAAACCTAAGACAATTTTATGCTTTAATATAGAAGTCCTGCATCGCGATTCAGCTTAATGGATCCAAGAGGCTATGAAAGTCAACCCATTCTTAAGTGCTAATATTAATCTGAACTAAATTACTTTTGGTACAGGTGATAAACACACAGCGAGTAGATATTCCAAAAAGCGAACAATACGTACAAAAAAAATGCAAGTAAACAACCTGAACCTCAATTTTAAGCGAAATACGTAAATAATGAATAAGTATCACAAATGCGAAAATTTCTTGTATTTCTCAGTACGACATTTTTTTATCGACTTAAGGGCATCTAAGTATTGGATAGAATCAGAAGTAATACGTCATACTCTCATACTTCGCGGGATTCTATGATATTCAAAGAAAAATAAATTTCTATTGCTATAATCCGCCTAACTGAAATATATCTTTCTTCTGTGATCGAAGTCTGTAGAGTACAACGTATTGCTCGCGCTGTATACTACCACTCTTCAAGTAGTAGAGCAAATACAGAAGGAAAATGAATATAAGGAGATTATTTTTCAAGAAATTATACTTACACAAAAACAATTAATGAAAAGGGGTCTCGACCCTCAGAAATGAGTAATAAGAGAGTGAGAGAGATAAATTCGCTACTCGCTTATAACTTGTGATTAGTTAATAATGCGCAAGTAGTCAACAAATAACGCAGAGAAACCTCAGCTTATAGGTGTGGCTAGAGGCAAGGAGTACTTGTACAATTAAATGTATATTAAAATGTAGTAGTGAAAGGCCGTCTTGAAAGTTGTAATTATAAATGAATTGAGGGTAAACGTAAGGTAATTTGAAAGTGGATTATTAATTTTTTATAATATTCCAAACATTGCGACAGATTCTGTTGATTTCATTCGGAAAGCATCATAATCGTCGGTTGCACCATCATAAAATAATAAATAATTATTATCAGAAGCTCTAATTTTAAAATGTACTGAATGATTTATGTTACGCCGTGCACGGACCGAGCCGCGCAATTTATATCCAAATTGGCAACAATGTGGTATAGTCTATCAAGAATTACTTCTGTCAAACTCAATCTTTGACCTTGCCCCGTGCGTGCACCGCGCCGCGCCGGTCCGATGTCAAATAAATCATAGCCTATGTTACGCTCTATAGGTTCGGAGGGTTGCTAAGGCAGGCCATTATTAACGATACTAACATAATAAGGATACATTTTTACGCATTAACTTAGAAAATATAGTAATTTTATTTATTTATTTAATATAGGGGGTGGCGGGGCGATAGTATACAAGGACCATCTATAACATAATAATACGTAATAATAAATAATTGAATAAGGCCCTTTGATACAAAACTCATTTTACTTTTAAACTCACTTTACTTCTGAAAACTATATAATCCTCTAATCCTACTAATTTTTAAATACTTAATATTATTTTATATCGACTTACTACGTACGAAATCAAATAAAAATATTTTTTACAAATTAATATTTCTGACTTGACTTTCGCTTACACAACTGCCAAGCTTTAATAAAAATTTCCTTGAAAGTAAACGACAAATCTTGTCTATTTGTTAATGAGTATGACGATATCCGTTTCGGACTTATCATTAAATTACTTAATTCCAAAAGTCTTGTAATGTGTAGGTTTATTCTCGACTAATCGTCATTCGTAATGACCCTACGTTATCTAAATTGTTAATTGGAGTATACTTTTAGAGGGCTATTTATGTAAACATTTATATAAATAACCAGCCTTTGCCCTCTTCTTTGCCGCTGATAATAATTTTAGGTTAATTTGTCAAACGTAATTTCTGGGTATTAATAATAATAATAATAATAATAATAATAATCATTTATTTAGCAAAAAGTAAAATTAAACACACTAATACTTAACAATTTTATATGGGCGGGGCATCCCTTTAATTTAATGTTTAATTTACACATAAATATAGCTTCTGAAGCTAAACTAGGTAGCCCTGTGCTTCAGCTTCAGTGCCGAACTCCCCTGAACATTTATAAATAAAGACAAGCATGATAAGAACAAAATTATTATGATTTATGACAATTAAATAAGATAATAAACAAAAAAACAAAAACATACTAGCGGAATTAATAAAGATAAGATTTTACATAAATTTGAAATAGCGATGACAATTAATGAAAAAAATGTTTACGTTTATGAACCTCTCTGAGTAAGAAGTAATATGGGTGCATGTCTGGGAGGTGTGTGTATAATGATGATGTAAGAGAGGGTGTGTAATGTTGTAAGAAGTGTGGATGGTAAAAGATGTAGTATGGGGTGCATGTTTAAAGAGATGCATTAATGAATAGAAATTCTGTAATTATAGCGATGTGAATATATTTATTACTCATTTAAAGGTGGTGAGCAGACTTTCAGTTTCTTCATAAGATAACTTATGTAAATATGAGAAAACAGCCTTTTTACAATTTGTTCTATTTAATGGATATATTTGTATTTTAGCGTTAATTTTATTATATATATGTGGTCCTTGGAAAGAGCAGAATTTTCTCTTGAATGACGTCTTTGTTGGTGGTATTGTTGCGACTTTATGTTTCCTGCGTTTATTTGAATTGGAGGTATCGTATGTAAGTTCTTTGTGTTGTTTCAGAATTGCACTCAAAATAAACAGTTTCCTTACCGACAGAACTTCACAGGATTCGTAAAGTGCAGTGGTAGGGTACAGAAATGGTCGAAAAGTAGATACCTTAAGAATAGCGCGTTGAGCAACTTCAACTTTCATTAATATCGTTTTAGAAGCGCCTCCCCAAGAAGATATGCAGTATGTTATTATAGATTGGCATAAAGTCAGGTATATACTTTTTAAAATTTTAGGTTCAACAACATGCCTAAGGGTTTTAAAAATGTAAATCATTTTAAATAATCTATTTCTTAAAATATCAATATGTTTCTTGAAATTTAAATTAGAGTCTATGATGACACCTAGATATTTTATATCTTCAACTTTTTCCAAAGTTGGACAAGTGCAAGAGGTAGCAACAGAATGAGAGCAAGAATGAGCAACCAACTGTAATTCAACCGGTAATTTAATAGTTTGTCGCATAGAAAAGGTGATATATTTCGTTTTATTTATATTTAATGACAAGATATTGTTTTTTAACCATTTGTTAACAACATTAAAACCCAATTGCGCTGCCTCAAATACTTCGTTCCATGTATCTGCAGCAAAAACTAGCGCCGTATCGTCTGCATATGATATAATTTGACCCTTTCCCAATTTTAAGCGAGTAAGGAAATCAATATATACAAGGAAAAGAGTAGGGCCTAAAATGCTACCTTGCGGCACACCGTGAGTCACGAGCAAGTCACTACTAGTATAAGAATCAACTCTAACACATTGGAATCTCTCTGATAGGTAATTTTTAAAAAGTTCCAGCTGAAGGCCTCTTACACCAATGTATTCTAGCTTGTCAAGTAAAAGGGGAATAGATACGGTATCAAACGCTTTAGCTAAATCCAGAAAAATGCATATACATTTTTTTTTTTTTTTTTTTTTTCCCTGATCAAGATTGGTAGCTATATAATTGGTTAGAGTGTATACTGCATCATCCGTGGATTTACCAAGTCTGAAGCCGAATTGATTATTAGATAAGAGATTATTAGTTTCTAAAAATTTCACTAATCTAGTATTAATGATTTTTTCTAAAATTTTGGATAAAGATGGTAGAATAGAGATCGGCCTATAGTTGCTTATGTTGGATTTATCACCACTTTTAAAAATAGGCCTTACTTCGGATTTTTTAAGGGCTTTTGGAAAAATACCCTTACGTAAGCACCAGTTGAAAATGTAAGTAATCACAGGAGTTAGATGTGTCCTACAATGCTTGAGCAGCTTGTTTGTGATACTATCCCATCCTACAGTACATTCATTTTTTAGATTCATTATGATATTGTTTATTTCTTCTTCATCTGTATCCAACAGCACAAAAGATTTTAGTTGATTTCGTGAGTCCAGATCGGATTTAGACATATTACCATCACCACTATCAATAGTTTCAGCTAGGTTTTTAGCAACGTTAATAAAATAATTGTTAATATAATCAACTGAAAGCTGTGGTGTTTCATCAATGCTTAACAACTCACTGTTATACCCTACCTGCTTTGAAGAAGGTTTAACAAATAGACCTGATTGTCAATTAAGCAAGCTTTGGAGAAAGCATCTTTCCTATTAATTAATTATTATCAAATTTTGTGATTTGGTGAAAATTTAAGCAATTAAAGCATTAACGATAAAGTCATAACACTTTTAACTTGCAAATTAATTAGTTTGTTGATTGATGTCACTAACGACGAAAACTTGAAATTATTATTTATTTATTTAAATCTTTATGGTAAACAAAATTATAAATAATTCTACTTTTAAAAAAATTCTCGTAACACAACAAAATAAACAAACTGCAGTTTTGTACTTCGAATTTATAATCTGTTCTTTTTTTTTATGTTTCGATTAATTATATTCGAAAAATATTAAAAAAAAAATTTAAGCATTGTTTTTGAGTCGTTAATAAGGTATAATAAGGTAATTTATTATCATAGCATGTGAGGTCCTAATTGGTGACAAACCACTAGTTTAATAATAATACTAGCTAGTACCTGGTAGATAGAGAATAATTCTGTCAATGTTAACTTATTCACCATGTAAAACCCTTGTGGTGTGGCGTTGTAGGAAGTTATTAGGCGCGTTCGTTTTAATGCGACACGATCCTTTAACTAAACGGCCGCATCTATTAACATAAACAAGAATAATGTACAACGGTTTTCTTTTAATTTTATGGTATCTACGCATCTGTAGACTTTAAAGGTTATCAAATCGAGTTAAAGACGATAGGAACATTTTACATTATCATACCTATTTACAGTTTCAGTCAAAACAAAGCCTTAACTGTAAATTAAATTAGGTTATATCAACCTTTGGGAGGCTTTGGTCGTGCTTAGTTACCACCCTACCGCCAAAGACGTGCCGCCAAGCGATTTAGCGTTCCGGCACTATGGCGTGTAGAAACCGATTAGGGGTTGAATTTACACTGCTATATCCCTTCCCAGTTAGCCCGCTACCATCTTAGACTGTATCGTCTTACCATCAGGTGAGATCGCAGTCAAGGGCTATCTTGTCATCGAATAAAAAAAACCTGATTCCAAGTCATGTTTTTACTATATTTAAATAATCGCACTTTTATTTTCATTTCTCGAAACCACATAACCAACCAGCATCGACCGATTCAATGATTCGATCCCGTAAAAGGCAGAACTTTGAAAATTAAAATCGTTTCGAAACCACAACTTGTATAAAATACCCCTAATATCTTTCATTTAAACTTTTTATCTGGGAAACTCGTCTTTGAAACTTCCTGTATAAAAGCCACTAATAGGCAATGTGGTTGAAAAACTTTGCTATTAAACTCGGGAATACCAAATGGCCCGAGAGCGCGCAGGAAATTTTTAAGAAGTCTTTTATTAAAACTGAAGTTTTCTGTGGATACTTTATCGGCAATATTATCCTTATCGTAAATACCTATAGACTGACTGCCGAAATCAATGCGTCAATATTAATCATCCACGTATTGAGTTTGCAATCCTTATTATCAATTATTTATTGGTAAATACTTTACATTCTAAAAACACCACTGATCATCATAATTATAATAGGTACCTATGGTTTTAAGTAATCCCTGTATTAAACAAAAAAAATCAAACTGGCCAAGCCGTTTTGAGTAACTAACTAAGAAACAGCAGTTTTTACATATACCTACATAAATAGATAATATATAGTTGGATAACAAAAAAAAAGAAAGCTTTTATTATTTACGGCTTGTCAACTTCTTCGGGTAGCAGGTCTAGTTTACTATCAAAAGTAACGTAGGACAGAAAAGATACAGTGGCTACTTTACCAAAGCTTTTGATTTTATTAAGCTCTCTATCAAAATTTCCTACGCGCTCTCGTACAAACATTTCAGCTTTATTCACCGCTCAGTATGGCTAACTGAGCGTGGTTTGTATTAGTAGTAAATGTTCCTGGCTTCATTGGTTTTGAGCGAGTCCAAGGTTACTTACAATATTTTTCTTATTTTCTCAATTTTACTGGTTTTCTAAAAAGTTAGCTTATACTTACTAAGATGTATAGAAAGAGAACTAGCTCTTTCTACGCGAAAAATAGTTTTGCTATTCGACTCTTATTTGGTTTATTCTCGAGAACTAGATGTTTTAATAAATCCCTTGCAAAAAGATCAGAAATTAGCAAGATGAAGCAACAAACAGTTATCTGCTATCGCACACGTATTAAGTATCTAATAGTTAAAACTAAAGTGTTAAAAAATGTATGTAATGTAAGCATTTTCATAAATCCATTTCGCCATTCGCCCAAATATAGAGAAAAATAGAGTCACAATAGCACAACGGTTAAGTTGCAGACTGATAGGTCGCAGGTTCGAACCCCACCCACTGCACTATTATCGTTCCCACTCCTAGCAAAAGCTTTCTCCTTATTTGGAGGGGTCAGGAGGATATTAGTCAACTTCAGTTTGAATGGTATTCTTTAAAAAAATATCTGGATGCAAAAGATTTAGGAAAATTCTTTGTGAAAATTTGATGCATGGTAGATGTCACGGCATGCGGAATGGTGGTCGATTGAATAAACAAAAGCACTAAGAAAGAGTTCTAAAAATTCTATGCAAATAAATGCTAAATCCTGTTTTACATCCCATGCAGTTAAAACAACTAACAAGCGAACGAATTGCACTGAGCTGCAATAGACAGCGATACGATTTAGAGGTTGACGCACACTACACTTGCGGATATATTCTATCCATCTAGGTTTTAAGGTATGCGATGTCAAATCAAAGTTTACAACTTTACTTAATATCATGCAACACAACGTGCCTACATCGTGGCGTGCCTGCAAAAATAGTATTTTTTACTACCAAGACAAATCTGATGTCATCATTAGGATGTTGCAAATGCTACGCAATCCGCAAACCCCCAAAAATTAGGCCGAAGTCTTAACTACTAGCGTTGGTCATTAGTGTACCGTACACTATGCATAGTGTGCGAACCTTAATACGACCAACGCGTGTGGTCTAACATCACCTGCTTCCAGATACACTGAGTTTATGAACCAGTTAAATGCAAGGGAATTGCAAGTTGGCCATAGCCGTTATAGAGATCTACTTCACAATATTATGCGACTTTTAAAGCAAATTAAAACAAAGATTAATGATATGTATTTAGTTGAGGTGTTTAAATTCTTGAAACCCCTGATTTCCTTTTAGACTTCAGATTTATGACTTGGAACAGTTGCAGTGGTTGGAAGTCGTAAAGTAATTCAAAGTTCACAAAACGAATTAAATATATATAGTCAAACTAAATACGAACGCTCCCGACAGGTGAAATCAGAATCGTAACAGTTTCGGTACACTTTTGCATAAATGGATAAGACACCCGCTTTAACTATTCATGAACGAATGTAGACGGTCGCTACGTACTCCCGGAGCGTGAATAAATCCCGACAAAACGAAATGTGTTTGCATTACTTTCTGTTGACGTAGAAAATACCGAATACGGTGTTTTGTTACCGAGAAAAATACTATTAAGTGTGATTTATGTTACATTAACTGTTAAGCTCTCCGCCCACTATCCATAAGTTTCTTGCCATAACCGCACGTGTAAAAATATCTTTATATGAATCAACCCAAAAAAAAAAACAAACAGTAGCTGTGATACTAACTACAGCCACTTTTCGGGTGGTCAAAGGTTCTTATCCCAGGCACACACTTCTAGGACTTTATTCTACGGAGTTATTGCGTTTTAAGTAATTAAATATCATTTCCTTTAAAGCTGAAGGAAAACAGTGACGAAACGTGTATAGTTGATAGTTCTCCATGATGTTTTCAAAGGTATGTGAAGTCCACCAATTCGCACTTGGCGTGGGCGTATAAGTCAATCGGGTTTTTCCTGACACGTACGGTCGTGGACAGAAAATGTTTACCACCTTAAGATTTATAATTACATGCACACGTCTATGCCTGACAGTCGATATGCTTTCGATATTCTATGGCGTTATAGACCTTACTGCACGTAATGTGATATAGATTCTACTTTGAAAACTGATAAACATTTTCTGTCCGCGACCATAGGTACATAGCACCTTCATAGTTAGTATGGACGGGTGTAGTGGGCCGAGAACTTTACTCGTGACTTATTACCTGTGACTACATTTTCACTCATATTTTCCGATCCCTAAGGATTTTCCTTCTACAAAATCGGCTAAAATATATCTACAGAAGGTGTGTGTACTATTTTCTCCTGGAAATCGAATAGGTACTTTGCGTATGATTTTTCTTTGATTTTTGGAATTAGTTATTTCCCGTAAACTCATCGAATCGAATTTTACAACAAGCTATATGCAATTTAAGAAAAAATGAACCGACTTCAAAATTACCGAAATAAAGAATAACTGAAAAGGAAAAAGAGTCCATATCTTGAAAACTACTGTAAAAGATATAAAAAAAAAATTTAATGCAAAAATATTTTTCCAATAAAAGTTGTTGGCGTAGTGTTTTTCTGAAAAAGTACGAAGTTTTCTTTCAAATAAACTGTAAATTAGGAATATTGGCGATGATGGTAAAAAGTTTTTGCATTAAAAAACATATTTTTTTACATTTTTTCAGCTTTCTAAATTAACGCATACCTACCAAGTTTATTTTGTTCGTCTTATGTTTAAAATAAAAAAAATCATCACGCATGACAGCTTTCAATGTTATCAGCTCCCGGTATATAATTCATAGTTCACTTCTTCTTGTCCTTCCCATCTCCAACGGGAGAAGGGAAGGACAAGAAGAAGTGAAGTGAAGAATTTGGGGTCTATTTGGGGTCGGGTCTCCTCACTTTCCTGCGCCAAGTTGTTCAATCTTGGATTATCAGTTCTGGCAAATGGGTTTGCATAAAAGATCTCTCCTAATGTTAGACCACAAGATCGTGTTGGGCGGGCCCGACCTCTTTTTTCTTCAGGTAGGTTTAGCGCATTCTGTACCAACGACGTGATCGCTGTTTATATGTCCTATATAGAATACTTCATAGTTCACGAAAAAATTTTAGTGACAAAGGCCTCATTTTCAGGTGCTAAAAACAACTGAAGAGAAGGTCTCTCGAGAGAATGGTGTCGTCGTAACAGCGTCCTGTTACCGAGCACGAGCCCTAACCGCTGCCGCCCCGAGTGGATCAAGTGGTGTACATTGTACACTGACACCATATCATACTACGTACACTTCATCACTACGTGTACTCATTACTCATACTCTTAAAAAAAGTATTCAAACTAGTGCACATAAAAGCTTTCGCCCGCGGCTTTGCTCACGTTAATTAAGATTTTTTTTACTTCAAAAATTTTACGAATTTCATTTTATTTAGGCTAGCTTTCGTATGCGATTTCATCCTCGTGAAGTTAGGTTTTTTTTTATAAATAACAAGATGACCCTTGATTGCTATTTCCACCGATGTTATGTAACGATGCAGTCTAAGATGGTAGCGGGCGAAGTTGAAAAGAGTTATCACAGTATTAATTAAACTATTAAATCCATACCCCTAATCGGCTTCTATACACCATAGCGTCGGAACGATAAATCGCTTGGCGGCATGACTTTTTTTATATTATTATACAGTAGGGGAAATCCTCATGGACACCCGCTTGGGTAGTGCCGGACACTTACGGGCTAAAACCCCTACTGTCTCCTTGCTGACCGTATACCCACCTTGCGGCCTAAAACACGGCAACATTACGGTCTCTTTTTTTTACGCCCTCAAGGTATTATATCCTCTTTTTACTTCTATCTCTTTTTCTTTTATTATATTTTCAAAAAAGTCTTTGGCGACAGAAAGACTGGCGGCATGACGTTGCCATCAACGGTAAGGTGGTAACTAGCCATACCAATATGGAGATATTGGTATGGCTAGTAATAGCGGGAGCACTATACCAAAAAAGTCGTATATGTTTGTGTTGGTATTTGATCTAGCTACGAAATAATGAAAAGCTCCGATCAAGTAGATAGGTACATTGATTGATTCAAAGCCGACGTGAGGTCAGCGCTTAACCACACTCCATTATTCCCGTGATTGCTGCTTGCTCATTTTGCATTAGATTGCCAAGCGTTTTCATTGTGGAGTGTAGTACTACCATTATTAGCTAACTCTTAACTTGAATTAAAAAAATCGAGTAGCAAAGCCTTGAATTATCGTGAGATCTATGGAGCGTACTCTGGCTTAGCTCAGACTTAAGATAGAGTTAAAACGATACTCAAATATGCTCTGACATAAATCTGTCTCGTTTTAACTCTATCTTGAGTCTGAGCAGAGTGAAAGTTTGATCTATAGATTACAGTCTTAGAGCTGTAAGTTTAGAGAACCAAATTGAACGACATAGCACGGAGGTTGCTATGCCACAATATGATAATTTCATTATCTTTGCTATAAAATAAACCACCCAAATCAGCAGTGCAACTCACTGTCTATTTTATCTAAGCCGCCTGAAAAGAAAAAACATCTTAAATCTGGATAGATAATTCTTCTGTAATAAAACTATGACTATTCTATAGTCTTAAAGACGAAGTTTAACTATGTCAACACATCTGCTGACTTGCCCATAGCCAGATGGCTGATCGCTGTCTAGAAAAAAAATCTTTGCTTATACAAATAGGTACCTACCTAAACCAGATTTTTAATTTATTACTGTCCACAGCCGAAGAAAAGTTTTGCCCCTTCATATTCAGCTGAGTCAACACTAAACGCTTAGGTATAGGAGCGCGGTATGTTTGTACCTTTCTCCTTTGATCATTTTGCAATTCACGCTCTTGATTGAAACTAAATTGAAACAAATGTGTAATAAGATAATATCAATGGGCACGATTTAAAGCCTTTGTGTCGATTAAGAAACAATACAGCAATCGGAACTGTTGTAATTGGAAAATTATTGCGGTCTCATTGCGGCTTTGAATCTATGATAAGCTTTCAGAAGGCAAACTATGAATTCCTCGTATACACCACACGTTGATTACATCCTGGCCTTACCTTGGAGGTATATTGTAGGCGGATCAGTCGTATGCGAACGATATCAGTAACAAAGAGAACTGTTAGAATTCCTTTGTGATTCTCACCAAGGATGATCTCTAACACTCTGATGAAAAATTTTTCCTTTGAAAAACCCCATCTCCACTTCTTACTTATATTTGTATATTATGTATATAAAATACTAGCTGTTGCCCGCGATTTCGTCCGCGTCAATTTGTTACAATGTAGCCTCAAGCCTTTCTCGATAAATGGACTATCCAAGACAAAAAGAATTATTCAATTCGAACCAGTAGTTCCTGAGATTAGCGCGTTCAAACAAACAAACTCTTCAGCTTTATAATATTAAAGTATTAGATTTGTAGTAGGTAAGAGTAGTAACTAATATATAATAGTAGCTAATTTATAATAGAATATATTATAATAGCAAATAGCGACAAGAAACCTCAGGAAAAATAAAGGGTTCCCGCAAGTTTTGTAAGAAAACTTAACTTCACTCGGAAGAAAAACTAAAACAATGAAAAATTAAATCAAAGCTAAATCAGTTCCCACGAAATGTAAATGTGACTATCAGAGCAGAAATGAAATAGTAAAGTATGTGGAGCCATGCGTAAAGAATATTAGTAATACTGCAGGGGGACTCAAAACGTAAACCAACACTTGGAAGAACTGAAGTAAGAATCGGTCAGTTAATAAAGAAATCGTGACAAATATGGCAAAGACAAGATAGCATACTAAAGCGTAATAAATTGACATGTCTTATGTTAGTTCTATCCATAGATACCTATAGGATTTGTAGTCGCATCGCTCCTACAGCATAGCGACTACCTACCGACCCTTAATCTATAATTCCATCTGTATAATTTAACTCAGTTGAGACATTTATGTACCTACAACAAGCCTACAACCAGAACCCATTGTAATAGCCAGCTAGCCTTTTGCCAACGACTTCGTCCGTGTGGATTTAAAATCCCTCGGGAACCCTTTTTCTGTCTCTTTTTAGTCAACCATGTAATTTTGTAAAAAAAATGAAAGTAATACATTAAATTAAGGACTTATTTTACCATCGCCATGTAAACCTTACTCACTTTCAAGGGAAGCTGGAAGAAAATTCTTCTTTTAGAGATAAACTTTACCTATGTCTACTTCTTCTAATATATTATGTTGTCTTGTAATTCCTTATATGTACATAAAAATACAAATAAAATAAAATAAATAAACTTTAACCAAAGAATAAACTTGACATTTTGACAGAAAACTGTCAAAATATCTTTATTCGTCATTTAAAGTCAAGTTTAAAGTTTACTTGGTGATGGTAAAATAGGCCCTAAATAACATGTTAAATGTACTTATACATGTATATTAAATGTATACAATAATATATCAATTTGATACAAGAGCCTTAAACTTTTGCAAAATTATGTACTTCCACAAATTTCGAAAATCAGCATATTGGTTCACCATTAATCTTTCACGTTTATGTCAATTATAATAATTTACCTCAAAAGCTTAACAATCCACCTCAAAATAATCGTGAAGAATGTCAAGCAAATCCAATTATTGTACAAAATAGACGGTGCCTCGCCTACCCGCCGTCACGTCAACGTCTCCGCCCACATACACTGCATTTACTTTAGCCTTACTTTAGCCCAATTATACCAGATCATTTCTAATACATTGCCTTTCTATTTTGAGGTTATTTACTAAACTTAACATATTGTTAGGTGCACAGGTGATTTCCATGAGGTATGGAAGTTTGGATGGCTATCCCAAACCGCGCATCCATCCTACCTAAAAAGACTTGTGTCTCGTCATACAAGTCTGCTCTCGCTATACTTTTTATTAGGAACGAAAATCCCTAATCTTAGAGTTTACCCGGCTCTAAGCCGGTAATAATGTCTATCTTTGTCCCACAATCTGTCGTGTTTGTATTTACTAGTTAGCAGAAACATTAATTTAGTTTTCAGCGTGGGAGATTTAATATAGACAGAATAGGGCTGAACGAAAGGTCGGTCGCGAAATACTCATTGTTTTTGCCTTGCCCTTGTTATGCTGTGATTAAAACTGAGTTTTCCCAAGAAAGCCCTACCGTTATTTCATGAATATCTTCAGCATAGAGGATTACGTGAATAGAGAATGACATCCTATAATCCTTTCTCAGGACCCGTCTTCGAACAGTGCGCGTTTCTAGTGATAACATATACCTCTAAGAAAATGCATGTGAACATAATGGTATGTAGTATTAAAGATGCGATAGATGAGCCCTCGCTCCTTGTGGGAGGTCAGGGAGCCACAGGGAGCCACTGGTTACATGTAGCATAAGACCGAGGTGTATGAGCATTAGCCCATATTCAAAGGTAAATAAGCCTCAATAGCCCAACGGTTAAAGGTGCGGACTGAAAACTGAAAAGTCGCAGGTTCGAGCCTCACCCGTTGTACCCACTCCCAGCAAAAGTTTTCCGCTTATTTGGAGGGCATAGGAGGATATAAGTCAAATTAAAAAAAAATGGCAGAACGTTGCTAGTTGCTACGTACGTTTGCGTAGACGGTTACTCCATATTATTACGTAAACATCTACGAAAAGTTAAAGGCTAAATAAGCAACAAATGAGGAAGGGTTACTGTTAAAATTGATAGCGTTATCAGCAGCGCGGAATTTGCACACAACGTAGTCTATTATTAGGTCTGCCTTGAAACTATAATATTATTTATTGAGCAAACTAAGCAAACAAATGACCTGGAGACAGTAAGAAAACTTCAATATTATTAATTAGGTAAAGCATAGTGTTATCGTTCTCTACATCAAATTTCTTCTATGCTTAAGTGCTCATTAAACACTTTAAATTAATAGCAGCCATGCAAAGCGAGTTAATAGCTATCTAATGTTTAGAAAAAAAACTTTACCTCGCTTTTGTAAAATGTTTTTCCTAATTAGATATTTATATCACAGTTATAAAGATGATAATCGCGTGACAGATTTTAGAAACGTGAAACTCAGCGGTCGGTTGTATGACCACAAATCACAATGGGGTACAAAAAGCTTAATGAATAGCTGCGTCGCTCATCGCAGCCTTTGAAGCATGTCGCTTGAGGGGACATCGGAGGAAGGAGTGAACCAGAATATATATAATTTAGCGATTTATACGGCGATTACAATATCTTCGTACCGATGATTTTATTTGTGGTGAGAGTTTTTTCAAGCTTACGTCACTCAATCAAATCTTTCTAATGATCTACTCGTAATTTTTGACGACCTCCCTGGCGCAGTGGTGAGCGCTGTGTTCTTATAACTGGGAGGTCTCGGGTTCGATTCCCGGCGGGGGCAATTTAGGAATTTATAATTTCTAAATTATCTCTGCTCTGGTCTGGTGATAGTGTGTAGAAACCGATTAGGTGTATGGATTGAATTTTCACTGCTATACCCCTTCCAAGTTAGCCCGCTACCATCTTAGACTGCATCGTCACTTACCATCAGGTGAGATCGCAGACAATGGCTATTTTGTCATCGAATAAAAAAAACCATATTTAATAGCCATATCATACCTGGTTCAATAGACAGCCGAAAAAATATTACTCAATGCCCATTATTTTTTTTTAGGTTTGATGGAAAATAAAGTCTTAAAATCTTGACAAAGTGTAGTGTTCACCGCTCTATCTTCAACTTGAACTAGGTAGGTATACCTACCGCCAGCCGAATTAAGACTGAGGTCAAAAAGAGACCGACTCTCTATTCCTTCTATTTCAAATAACATCTGGCATATACTTATTAAGTATTTGCTAGACATAATATAGATAAAATCTTATTGACGCGACTCATATATCGATCGAACACACACATACACATTCACACGCCATCGATTCTGTTCAAAAAGAGAACCGTCTTGGCCAATTAGTGAATTCCCAATAGCCCAACGGTTAGAGGTGCGGACTGAAAACTGAAAGGTTGCAGGTTCGAAACCCACCCGTTGCACTATTGTCGTACCCTCGCCTAGCATAAGCTTTCCGCTTATTTGGAGGGGATAGGAGGACATAAGTTAATTTCAGCTTGAGTACACGTCCCTTTATTTTGTCATTTTCATATGTTGAAACTTGAAGTACAGTGATGGGCAAGGATCGCCACGGAATACGACTTAGTCTTGCTTTCCTCACAACCATAATAATAGGTATGTACCTATGTACACATACAAGCTATTTATACACGCTCATTTAATTACCGGTCAGAACGAAATGAAGCTCGCATCCGGTCAATGATTAAAAATTGATCAGATAAAGTGGACTCTGCAATTGAAATGTTGACGGCAAAAGTTATTTATAGCTTTATTCTGTAGGAATGACTTGAAAATAACAATTTCCCCGTAGCTAGTTCAGCTGCATGATCAATATTTTGATTAAATAAGTAGGTACTCATAACAAATGTTCTGAAAATCAGCGGGATGGGAAAGGGAAAAAGAATACGAATGGAATAAAACGGGAAAGAAAAGGGTTAACATTCTGTGGGATAGAAAAGAAGTGGCTATTCATATTATTTTAAAAATACATTATAATTGTGAGCGTTTGATAATTTCGTTTTTGAACTTATTCACTGATTCGGAGAAAAAATTAAATAAAAAAAAAAGACGTGTGGCACTCGGGGACTGCCGCGGTAAAGCTATTGCATAGCATATTTTATCAACGCCATCTAGCGGTGAGAGCGGTGTCAGGTTATTTTCGTTACGGAATGGATTCGGTCTCCACGCTCAAGGCCCGCGATAGAAGCTATGCAATAGCTTAACAACATTATTACTGTATTTAACGCTTACTACACTCCTACACCCTAGCATATGTCGTGTTTCACACGAGGTTTCGAGTGTTTTATTTTATCTATCGCGAGGATTTTTTTCTGGCATTCTGCGCACTGTTACCCAACCCTATTTCAACCACCTGTCGTGTAACTGGCCTGTCGTGTAAATGTAAGTTAACTGGTTCATCTCGAGGTAAATATCAGCTTATAGTAAACCTAAAGTGTAAAGTGTGAGTAAACTCCACTAGTATGAACTGCGAGTAAATTCGTTTCAAAATGAACATTTGTACTATTGCATTTCAACATGAACACTGGTGTCTGGACATTGGACAATTTATCGGCGCTGAAACAGTCAAAAGGCATCCACTTTGTGATTCATCCAATATTTCCCTCATGCCAATCTGCCAAACTGGGCCTTTCAACCGGACGACTACGATTCGACATCAAGTTTTAATTTATTATTTAGCTTTTTTAAACGAAATTAACCATCGATCGAGGTTAATTTTGATGTTTTTTCTAATCGACTATGATTTTAGTACCTAGTCTATGTATGTATGTTTGTATATATTTATTTACGTTCCTCTGTAGCGCTTAAACTACTGAACCGATTTTGATGAAGAGCTGTCAATAGATTCCTTATGATGGTCCACCCAGGCCCCACCCCACCTAGGCTCCTGACAGGCACGCACACTTACGCAATGTGCATGTATACGATGTAACCACAAGTAAAGCGTGCGCCCTCGTAAATTGAAAGAACTATAACAGATGTTACATCAAAATATCCGTGGTCGGTTTACAGTTTTTAAACTTTTTTATAGTTTTATTATTCTTGTACAACGATACTACTCACCAGTCGATAAATTTAAATTGCTCTTAGTTCTATTCTGCCCTCGCCCCGATCTAACAAGTTTCGGGCGTTCAATTTTAAACCTCTCTATCATTGATTCATCATTCATTTAAAGTTACTGGTATAGTTTTACGCTATTGACAACAGACATAGCTGCCTGTAATTTACCGTGAATTCAACTCTGTAGCTGAAATATCACGTGAAATGTGTATGGAAAGATAACACTTTCCATGGAATCTGTGACATGATTGATATTTTGCGAATTCATACGAAAAAGTCGTAGTAAATGAAGTTTTTGATTTAGGTATGTTTTATTGTATTCTACTATTAAAAACTACCTATGCCAGCGACTCCGTTCCCAGTGCAAGATAAACTATACTAAATTAACCCATTTTTGGAAGCCGAAGTTTCTTGGACCTTATATGCTTATAGCAATAATAATGTCCTCCCGTCCTAATCCTGCCACAGCGGCCAATCACCACAGAGATTAGCCATCTGTGCAGGCGATATAATTGTGCACAAGGGTCTGAGCAAACACAGGTGCACTCTCTACTCCCTCACTCTCAGACTATATCAGACGTCGCCAGTTTTACACGGTCTCCGAGGCACATGAGAACTTCTTGACAGAAAAACCCAATACATTTTTTGGAATTTAACAGTCAAACATGCTAAACATTAAACACTAGAGTCTGGACCAACCACAAGATTCCTTGTGTTTGCATAACTGTGTGACTGTGTTAAAGCTTGTTGTATATAATTCGCTAATTTGCGACAAGGGTGGCATAACTCAAAATTCACCAATTTTAGTGTCGAAAATTTACACTTTTTGCTATAAAAACAACATTAGATTGTGAATTAATGCTCTGTCGCTTTGTTGGCCGCTGTGTTGTTTCGAGACCGCAGCATCCACAAAACATTACTCTCTAACGAGAGAATTCTCTCATCGTCGATTTTGAATTATGTCACTCTTGTTGCAAATATTCTTACCCCTTCTACTAGAGAGTTCAAACATTTAAGTATATAAAAAAAAATTGTCAAATACCCAAAGAAAGACCAAACAGAGACAGTTTTTAACCTTTGATACCCCAGTATTCGTATTTATAAATTTTTGCTATCAGTACTTATTTATGCCTCAGTTTTAGCTGCAGTCTGCCCACATTATAATATCCTACCAGTGCAAGGTATGAATAATGAAAGATAACCTGAGCCAGCGCAGCTGCAAGCGGCCGGCGCGCGCTCACCTCCTCGAGCGATTTACGCGTTTGTTTATTTATGCGCAGGCTTACGCTGTGGTCGTACCTACTGCATTCGCTATACCAATCAACTATCTACGGCTTCTCTGGTGGGAGGCTTGGCCGTGGCTAGTTACCGCTCTACGTAGCGTCAAAGACGTGCCGCCAAGCAATTTAGTTGCGATGCGTTCTGGCACGATGGCGTGTGAAACCGATAAGGGGAATGGGTTGAATTCACACTGCCATACCCCTTCCAAGTTAGCCCGCTACCACCTTAGACTCCATCGTCACTTACCATCAGGTCAGATCGCAGTCACGGACAATCTTGTTATGAAAAAAAAATACGTCATTCAGATTTTTCCTTAGCTATTTTTCAATACGATTAATTCAAGAGCTGACAATTCAATTCGATTCTATTTTCGTAAGTGTGGGTATGTCTATAGGTATAGAAATGCTATAGTACGTACGTTTATCTCACGAAGTTACGGGCGCTTTACTTGTGGTTACGTCGTGTACATGCACATTTGTGTAAGTGTGTGTGCCTGTCAGGAGCCTAAATGGGAGCGGTCAAGCGCGAGCAAGCTCTCGCTCCCACTTATATAGATACGACACATAGGTACACAACCATGAGCCGTGTAACCTCGTGAATTGAAAGAACTATAATTAATTACTACTATCACCAGAAATTGCCGTAAAACTCTATGAAATTACAACCGTGCATATGTATAGTCAATACAATCAACACAGCACATTGGCAGCTCTTTGTATTATACCTTATTTTATTTATATTAAATTTTATGTTTGTATGTAGGTATATCCCTCACATTGTAGGGATGAATATATAAGATGAATAATTATTATAATACAATGTGTGGGTTATACCATGTAACAATATTCGCGCAAATGAATATTCAGGTTGAAGGTTTGTCATATTTCTCTCACATGTTACCACCGCAGTAGGTACATTGCAGTTGCAGTTGCATAAATCAATCTCGAACGCTCGCATTTCCATGCAGTTCACTGCATAGTGTGCTGTATCTTTTGTATTTCCACGGCGAAAACGGATAACTGGCTACTAAACAAGATTTCGCTTGTTTAGCGTTCAGACTGATACCTTAGCATAGGCGTGGTTTTTCACGACTGCCGCTGGCTGCCTGTTTATAGCCGCATTTGTTATAATTTCCAACGGATATATTGCGTCACCGGTTAAAGGATAAATGGCAGGGTCATTTTTCTGAGTGGCAAATAATTTTCTGATAAGACTTCAACAGGCGAGCTTATATTATCTCGTAAAAATTGATAGGAAATCTATTTTGTGGCACGAAACCTGTTCATGTATTCATTTTCACGAACACAACTGAATCTTTTTATTGAAGAATTCCAGACAAATCTTGATTTGAGAAGAATCAAATTAAGATGCGTCTGGAATTCTCATTGCGTTTTAGATAGACGGTAAGTAAGAATATATAGTCTTCTCTATGACCTTACATGTGACCTTACTAGCTATATTCATCAGTAATAATCGGAGTGTTGAAAACATAATATAATGAGATAGGTTCCTAATTATATGTTTTAGTCTTAATTAATTGATATAAATGAGTATATTGCTAGACTATATCTAGGTATAGGTACTAATGACTATACAACGTGTATTGAAACTCCGAAATATACAGAAGGAGGTGAATGTGCTCATAAAACTGAACAACTTTCCCCAAGGAACCTAGGTCGAAATGTGAAAAAAAAATTGTTAACCTCCCATAGTAAATCAATCAGCTGATCGTCAATTTTGTATGGGAGGTCCAAATTTTTTTTTCACATTTCGACCTATGTTCCTTGGGGAAAGTTGTTCAGTTTTATGAGCACATTCACCTCCTTCAGTATTATTTCGGAATTTCAATAGACGTTGTATAATAGTTGTCGAGTACATAGACTAAAAGCTTTCATTAATTATGTTTTTTAATAAGTGTGTCATGATTTTCCGTTTTATTATCTTAAACCTGTCCGAGTAAGCCCATGCCCAAAATTTTACACCAGAATCTTCCACTTACTGTACACATCGTTTATAACGCTACAGCTATACTTTAATCGAGAATGCCAGTAGACAATCTACAACATGCCACTGTTGACTATTATAAACTTTATGTCTAGAGACATAAAGAGTATTTTTCATGAAATTTGAAATTTCCACGTCGATGGCTGTACTTGTAACATAATCTTGTTAGAATGCCACCCTCTCGGATGCTCTCGTTTTACTTATGACGAGAAAAGGCATTTTTAGTACTAACAAATCGCTTACTTACGCCTTTAACGCGTTTAGCGATAACTGAGAAATAAATGCTAGTTTTCTACCCGAGAGTTGTCTTGTATTTTAAATCTGACAAAGGGAACATAATTTCATTACTTCGTTTTCTAAAATTGGTTTTACTAAGTAGGTACTTTGAAACTGGATGCTAAGCCTGATTACGGCTATAATTGTCTTAGCGTCTTATTTTCAATAGCTGAGCTTCTGATTTTGCTCAGGGGCGTATTTTAATCCCTAATAAATAAATAGCTGTCGTAAACAAGTGAAAATTCAAAATTTAAAACACCCCCGACATGTGGAATCTACGGCCGAATTATGTATGATATATCTGGCATCCTGTTATAGTTCTTGCAACTCACGAGGGTACGGGGCTCATGGTTGTGTGTGTGTCGTAATTGTATAAGTGTGAGCGAGAGCTTGCTCGCACCTAACCTCTCCCACCTAGGCTCCTGACAGGCATGCACACTTACGCAATGTGCATGTAGGTACACGACGTAACCACAAGTAAAGCGTCCGTAACTAAGTGAGATAAACGTACTGTACCCAGTTTTCTCCTCTATCTCAATCCTCGATCATCATCTATTTCACACCTACTCATTGCGACAAGTCAATGAACTCAAACACGTTATATCTGCGGTAAGTTGCTGAAAAGTTGGGTATAACTAAGAATCATCTTGATCGCCTCAGCTTTCAAACAGAAAATCGCATCAAAATCGTGTCCATCAATCCATGTTATAACTGAAAAAAAAATGGTCGAAAGTCTTTTCGTGATTTCGATGAAAAATTTTCAAAACTCACAATCATGTGTATCTACTGAATCCTTGGTTTTAGTTTTCGTTAGAAGAGTAGCTTAGACCCTGTACATTTTAAAAACCTAATTAAAATCGATGCTGACAGACAATATCGGACCGCCTAATAAATGATGGATGAGTACGAATATACGAAAAGTAAATTAATTTTTGTGACGCTCGACAATAAGTTTTTTGAACTACGATATCGATAAATTGAAAGAGTAGCGTGGGAGGGATCGATTTTATTTAATAGGGCGTATCTAATCGGCTAATGGGCTGACGATTGATAGAGGCGACTTGTTATTAATTTATTTGTCTCCCTTGGGACACGAGTTGCGTTGAAACGAAGCGAAATGAAACTTCTTTCACGGTTGTTTGTAGTCAGTTAGATACAATATTTTGTTACATGTTTCCGAAAAATTGTAAGTACAGTTAGAAAAACAAAGTATAGAGAAAAAGAAAATAAAGAGAATAATTAATCTTCTATATTATCTATATATATAAAAATGAATCCCTATTTCCTTGGTAATCGCATCACGCGTAAACGGCTGGACCGATTTCGCTAATTCTTTTTTTATTGTGTTTGTTATTGTTAGGAGAAGGTTCTTATGAAAGAAAAAATTAAGAAAATTGCGCGGAAAATTAGAAAATTTAAGAAATATTAACCACCATATTAAATTATTTCTAATGTAACCGCTTTTACAATTCAAACTTTTTTGATGTAATCTTATGGCGTTTGACATAACATTGACAGAATGCGTGTTGCCAATTTCGTCAAAGAGGATGTAAAAAACTTAAGACAGGACAACGTCTGTCGGGTCCGCTAGTAATTAATAAAATATCTTGTATAAAAGTGGGCGTTACTTTGCGGAATATTATTATTATACAAGAAAAAACAAAATTATTATTTTTTTTGTTATAATCCTCAAATCCAGAAAAACCTGTACGGTACAATCTGCTATTCGCACTGTAGACCACTTTCTGTAGTATAACATCAGGTGACCCGCCTGCTCGTTTGCTCGCTAAAAATAAAAAATAAAATAAAAAAAATAGTAGTAGTAAGCATTCCTTAGCACGTTAGCACGATGGTGTGTAGAAAGTAGACACCGATAAAGGGTATGGGTTGAATGTACACTGCTATACCCCTTCCAAGTTAGCCCGCTACCATCTTAGACTGCATCGTCACTTACCATCAGGTGAGATTGCAGTCCTGGACTATCTTGTCATTGAATAAAAAAATATATTGGGCCTCAGCTTTTTTGTAACTCAGCGGCCCTCTCCGAAACAAGTTTCAAGTTTTAGTTTTGGGCACCCACTCGACGGAGTGGACGGTGATTCTGATATTAAATTACATGCTCTATTTTGAAGTTATCGCTTTTACAAGACCACCACCAAGTGCTTTGAATGAAACCTAATCGCGTTCAAAGCTCGCCGAACCGCAATATATTCGTTTTACCTAACAGCGCGACAGCAAAGACAGTGTTACTATAATTATGTTTTTCACGCCTATATGGCTAGGTAGAGATACTCTTTCTCTCTTCTTTCTTCTCTTTTTACTCTCTCTTTGTACTCTCGAAAAATCCCAACTGTTGGATAGATTTTCATCCATGAAGAATTTACTAAACAATAAAATGGTTATGTTTTGTTTTTATAAAACCAAAATGGCGGCCACAAAATCCAAAATGGCGACATGCATTGGTTTGCATTGCGTGGTGGTAAGATGTATTCAGTGATATACGTTATTGTATATTTCTTAAGATTTTTTCGTAGACTATTTTACAGCTATTATTCTCCATTTAAGAATTACACTAACTATACCTGAATATTGCGTAGGATCGTTAACTACATATTTCTTGTTAATTTTTCTGGAGTTAAGATTTTATTTTTTGATTTATATTCTTATTTATAGCCAAGCAATATCACAAATGGATTTTGTTTATTTTCTATTGCAATTTTTCACACCCTTCCACCCTTCCTGCAGTTAATCCGTCCTCGTAGGAAACGTTGCAAAATTTTAACAGACATCATAATAATATTACCTCGTTCCATTTTCGTTAACCGGGTAAAATTACCGAGGCTGGTAGTCAATAATTATCTCAAACGCTCTATCTATTTTACATCAAATGCCCATGCAGCCTGCTGCTTCATAAATTTTAATGAAAATTACTAACGCTTATAACAAAATTGCATTATAGGTAATATAACCGTTACGTTAACCGTAAACTTGCCGTACATTTATGTGATAGTTAAACTGTCCATTACATCACAATCTTGTTACAATAGTTTTACGATTTAAGAAGTGACCTACAAAACTCATGTGAATAAATTTAAAACTCATTAATACTAAAGTTAAGTGAAAATTAGAAGTAAGTTAATTGAATGATCTGCCATTATTGTGATAACCTCTTATGCAATTTAAATCTTCATAATTATAATTATGTAGTAGATATACAAACCCCAAGTTGACCTATTTACTTATAATATGTCAGAGGTTAAATATTAAATAAAATAAAGAACAATGCCATTTTTCTATCAGAATAAACTTGATACTGAATTGAAAACCCTCGTCGTCGATAACGAGATCCCTTTTCCCTTTCAGATAACAAGCTCACGTGCGTCACTCGCTTTTTATCACATCGACACTTTTCTTCCTTTATTTTACCTTTCTAACGCACCGGGCTATGATACACGGTCACACGGGAGCAACCCGTGGAACTAATATTTCATACTTGCCAGAACAGTTAAGTACTTTTCGACTCCTCTTTCAGCGTTGCTGATTTGCTTGCAGATTTGTGACAATGAAAAAAATGTAAATCGTATTTTATGACGAGTTAAACCTTGTCTGCGATCTGACCTGTAGGGCTAAAATGGGCGCAACGAGAAAATTTTGTCTACACTTTACTCGGCACTTTAGCCCTATACGTATATAGGTCGGCATTCGTAAAACACTGGCAAACGAATTCTTTAACGCTTATAAATAATTCCTTAACCTCGTTAAGAAACTCGTTGGCCAATTTGCTCTCTTATACCCCTCATTGTATAGCTTTTTTATTTTTATTTTTTTCTATTCTTTACTATTTTTTCCCCTGTATTCCTTCTAATTTTTCTTTCTCCCAGTTGAGTGTTTTTTTCTTTTTTATTTTATATGTCAATTCTATCTGTGAAAACTTGTAACTATCTTTTATTCTTCTACTGTATTTTTTTAATAATTTCTTCTAATAAGCTGTAAGTTTTCTTTTAAAATAAAATATATATACTGGTCTAGCAAGTCTAAAACAGGGGACCTATGGTGCGTTCCGCGACCAGGCCGCGCCTAGGCAGACAAGGGCCTTGGGAACGGTCGCGTCCGGTGCGGCCCATGGTGGCCTGCCTTTACGCATTGATCCATCGGGAGTCGGTAAGATCAGAGGAACGGAGCGGCGCGCTTTCATGTTGAATGACGAACAATAGGCCGCGCCGGGCCGACACGCGCCGAGACGGGCGCCCACATGCGTCGCTCGTCCGGCGTGGTCCGTCAGTTCAACGCGCCGTGGGACCCCGGCATAGGACGGATGCGGGTTAACTTGGAAGAGATATGGTAGTTTTTTAAACCCTATCCTAATCAGTTTCTACGTGGTATCGTACCGATACCGTTCTTAATAGTTTTGTCTGTATCTCAGATTTTTGCTTTCAAAACCTCTGCTGCGCTAAAATTAAAAAAAAAATGTTTTAAGTAGGTATAGCAAATCATTTTATATAGAAAAAAAAGGTAAAGTTTGTAGCATCAGTGCGGGGAGTTAAATTATAAATAATAAAGGGACACTTGCACTTTGGAAATACATACAAGGTTTATAAATATGAGGAGGAATGACCTTACTATTACGAGTCAGTGATAACTGATAAGTAATTAGTAAAGTCGTTATTAAAGATACTTGCCTATCGAAACACAAGAAAAGCGGGTTGCACAAATTAACATTCGAATGGTCAAGTTGTGGAATAGAACTTTTAATAATCCAGTTTTATGCAGTGACTTTTTGGAGGATACATTTTACTATAACTATGACGGCCTTTGACCATCTGACGGCTCAAACCCCTTTGAATTAGATACAAACATGATAATATAATTGACATCAAGCTCTTCCATTTAGTAAGACAATCTATCCGTTACTCCTTTAAAGACATTCATTCAAAACATCTCTCTAATATGTACCAAAGAAATGATTACCACCAAGGAAAATAAATCATAATAGCACCTAGCTCTAAGTTTCAAATTTGCTTGACCTATTTCCTCCAAGTCTTGCAGTGTTTGCGGGAATATTGGTAGAATATGCCCGCATAATGCTGCTCGGCTCTTAATATTGGTGGGAACAAACACCACGTGCGTCAGAACGCCCTCGTGTGAACGATGCAAGCAGGATGAGATCCTCGCTTTTGTTTTATGTATAAATATTAACTATAACATTGTCTACCGGTGGGGCTACTGAATTCCTTCTTTCCATTTCTTATAGGATGGCTCCACTTTTGTATCATTATGTGTATCGTCGTATTGCCGACGCGAAAGCACCACCCGTGTAGATAAGTATTAGTCGCTGATTAGTCCTAAGATTCTGTTAATTAGCTATGATATTCTACTATGGATGAGTTATATACTCACAAAACAAACGAAAAACTTGTTCCGAACGACGAAAAGCATAATAGAGTAATTCATTGTTAAATGACATGACAAATTGCGACAAATATCTGTCATTACGCGAACATTGGTTACAATGTTAATATCTACCTCTTTTTATAAATATACTATGTCATAGTTACTTATCAAGAAATTAATTCATATTAAATTCGTAAAATAAAAAAGTAATATAAAATATTAACTGTATATAATACTTATAATAGTGAATATAATAGTAAAGGCCAAAAAAGAAATGAAAAGAATTTTTATTTTTTTAGTCTATATCTTCGAATGAAGCGTACTCATATAATATCGATCGAACTTCACTTTGCAAGTTCGTTTGATCATATATTTTATGTTAATAACGAAAAAATTACATTACTTAGAATAAACAATAAATGATCTCATCCAAGTCATGTTTTTTTCACATAATTACATATTTCCTTTGTAACAAGTTTTTAATGTTAATCATTAGTAATGAACGGAATAGAATGAATCCTGCCACTGATTGAATATTCTCAAAATTGGTCGCTGCTTGCCGTCAGTGACTGTCGGATGTCTTCGTAGTTAAGTTAGTATTAAGTAGGATAAGTTTTTTGTTATTTAGGGTAAGTATCTTTTTATACGTTTGGATGGGGTTGGCGTGCCAGCGGGTTAAAACCCCCCAAAAAAAAAATAGATTAAAAAAAAAAACATTATTATCATACTCGTAAGTACCTATTTAACAATATTGTTTGAAATTTTAAACTATTTGAAAATTATTTATGTATAGAAATGGATTTTTAAATATAATACGAAATATTACGAGTAGGTGTATTACCATTTTTCTTTATTAACCATATAATAATTAATAACAACTTCCAGTAACTACAACTAGTAGGCATAGACAACAGTGAAAAGAGCTGGTGTTGTTTGAATCATCGTTATGCTGGTACTATATTATGAAAATAGGATCTGAAAAATGAACCCCGAATTTAGACGAAAAATGTCGCCCAAAACCACAGTAATGGTGTCGTTGCAGCTCTAAAGTATCCTTAATGTGTTGGCGAATAAAAAACCACGTTAAAGTGCACAACGCACACACAAAGCGTATTACCATAATAAAGCCACTGCAGACCACAGATACCTGAAGCTATGAAAAATTAAACTTTAATTTTGAAAAAGCAATTGCTGAATTTTTTGTCGGCTCTTCACAGCAGAATCTGCTTTCCCAACCTACATGAAATAATAAAAATTACATTTTCACATTTCAGCTTTCCTGTAAAAAACGTTCGCGGCTACTCCTTCTTCCTTTTTCCTGCATATAGAAATGTCACAGTGGAAACTTGCCAGAAGAAGAAGATCGATTTGATCGATAAGCAAAGACTGGGTTTCCCTTGAAACAATTCTACTAAAGGCAGGATATAGTAGTATTCCATGGCAGATAGGTTGCCATATTAACCCTCTATATTCTTCGCACGTTTAGTATTAACTAGTAGGGTGCGTGGGTGCGCGGCTCGCTAAAGCGAACCGCGGTTTTTCTGACCACCAAGTAGACCTTCGGGTCTTGATCATCTTTTTCCAAGGAACTACTCTTCCATCTTTCATAGTCTCTGAGATATACATCGACGAAATTTGTATGACCGCCACCTTGAATCCGCCATTTTGGTATTTTTTTTTCAGCTCATTGCCAATTGGATGAGGTTTCGAGTGATTTTTGTTTAGGCACCCTCAACCTATCTTCAATACCCTGACCGTGCTCCTCACCCGAAACCGTCCGACCGTCTCCGAAATCCTCAATCATCAGCTCCCTCCATATTTTTCATCCAAATGAATTTTTGTCCTCTATACGAAACCATCACACATTTTATATGAAAAAAAAAATCCGCCATCTTGAATTTTTTTCTATTCATCACGTAGACCATCGGGTCCTGAACATCTTTTTCCAAGAAACCACTCTTCCATCTTTCATAGTCTCCGAGATAGATACCGACGAAATTTGTATGGCCGCCATCTTAAATCCGCCATTTTGAATTTTTTTTTAGCTCTCTGCCAATTGGATGAGGTTTTGAGTGACTTTTGTTTGAACACCCCCCACCTATCTCTAATATCCTGGCCGTGCTCCTTATCCGTCTCCGAAATCCTCAATCATCAGCTCTCTCCATATTTGTCCGAAAACATCAGAAATTTTTAAAAGGAACCGTATTAAAGTCTTGCATATATTTTGTATGGAAAAAAATAAATTCCGCCATCTTGAATTTTTTTTCTATTCATCAAGTAGACCTTCGGATCTTGATCATCTTTTTCCAAGAAACCACTCTTCCATCTTTTATAGTCTTCGAGATAGACACCGACGAAATTTGTATGGCCGCCATCTTGAATCCTCCATTTTGGAAGTTTTTTTCGGCTCTTTGCCAATTGGATGAGGTTTCGAGTGACATTTGGTTGAACACCCCCCACCTATCTTCGATACCCTGGCCGGTGCTCGTCACCCGTCTCCGAAATCCTCAATCATCAGCTCTCTCCATATTTTTCCTCCGAATGAATTTTTGTCCTCTATACGAAACCGTGCGTGAAAAAATTTTTTTCCATACAAAATTTTACAGGAGAGGTGATCAATGAGTCAGTGAGTGAGTGAGTGAATCAGCACGAGTAGCTATATATATATTAAAGTGACCGAATTTAAAAAAAAAAAAAAAAAAACAGTTTTTTGATAAATCACAAAAACGTTTTGCGTTTAGGACTTCGGCTATTTATTTCGTCAAATGTCACAAGATGTTAATTGTAGAGTTGTTTTCATTTAACAGAGAGAATTAAGTAGAGTCATTCAATTAAATAAAAAAATTATTTATTAGTTTTTGTGATTTGTCAAAAAACATTTTTTTTTTAATTCGGCACTTTACACTACGTTGTCAGGCGCCTTTTTAATCGACTTCAAAAAATGTAGGTTATCAATTCGTTAGTATATAATGTATGTAATATAATTGGAACTGCACAATATATCTTAAATAATTACGATGGCTTTCAAACAGATATACAAAATTGTATATTTTTTATTTGCTTACATTTACTTCAAGTTAGGGAATAGCAAAGATTTCATCAAAATCGGTTCAGTGGTATGACATTTCAGTAATTTTTTATTTCGGTATATTGAAGTTTAATTTTTCTTAAAGTATATCTTGTGTATCCTTTCAAAAGAGGCAATAGCGCCAGCAGTGAAGTTTATCGATTCAGATGAAGATGATGACTTGGTAACTTGCACGCTGCAGAGATTTTAAAGAAATAATAATAATTAATAGTCTTGTCTAAAGCCTACAAACAACAAAGCCCCAGATTGAGCGCATAGAGGAACAAATTTTTAATTCCAACAACGTTCCACTGGGACATGAAAGTTGGAATTTTTGGCGATGCCCGCTGTGAATTCATTTTGAAATTCAGAGATTTTTCCGCTGTTTTAGTCGGACTGAAAATGCGACTTGATTTAAAAATTCATAGTAATTTACATGAAAATTACAGATTTGCATGCGATTTTCCTTGGGAACAAATTACCTACTAGGGAGAGAAAGCTGGTAATTGGTGACAATCAGTATAGCCTGTGACTTAGTCTACGTGGAGTTCAGTTTCGTAACATTTCGTGGGATCACTTTATCTTCACAGGATAAAAAGTTAATCACCAGATCCTCAACCAAACCTATGCAAAGAATCTCGTCAATCCATTGTTTTGTTGTGGCGTGATTAGTGGTAAAACAAGCAAATCAACAAACTTTTGTCCAGAGCAGTCCAGAGTTTCGTCCAAGCGGAGTTAGGTTAGGTTAGGTTATTAAAATTTGTTTTGCTTTTATTTACTCCTGCTTCCATCTAGTCCTTGGGTAGTAAAAGATACAATAAAAAACCGCATGTGGCGAGATCTCGACGCAGATTGTGCGTAATACCACATCAAAAATCCCGACATTCAGGACGGCCTTGCTTTAATAAGGTCAGCAGATGACAAAATTTATTACTGCTCTAATTTATTTTTTATAGCACTTAAGAGACGTTCCTACCTGAAGTGGCGCTGAATTTGTACTAGTAAAGAAATTGAAGTACCCTGAATTCGGTTCGATTTCTTTGAGTAGGTACGTAGGTCATACTTATTTGTTCAGTCTCAATTTTGTAGTGTCATTGATTTATATTTTTCTAAGTACAAAAGGAAAAGTGTCATTGGTTTATTAACCCCCGACGCAAAAACGACGGGGTGACTTATAAGTTTGACGTGTCTGTGTGTATCTGTCTGTGGTATCGTAGCTCCCAAATGGATGAACCGATTTTGATTTTTTTTTTTTGTTTGAAAGGTGAATTAATCGGTAGTTAGAAGATGTCTGCCGCCACAAAATGGCGGATTACATATTTTTATTTTAACGATTGCTGACTAGCGATTAGGATGTTATAACTTATTAATTTACACTTGTTATTTTTATATTTTGGTAGGTAAGAAGTAAATAAAACTTAAGATGTCTAATAGAAATAGATATTTCAGCTGGTCCTTAAAACTTAAAGGCAAGTGACATAACTACTAAATATTTTAATAGAACATCTTTTAGTATCACATGTGAGGATAAATAATGCCAGAGTTAAATGAGTCGTAGTAATTTATTACTAGCTTTAGGACGCCTCTTTATAAAAGCCATATTGTATGAGTTTTAGTAACTCAGGGGTTCTCACAGGGAAATTAATATTCTTTCTACTTGTAACTTTGACAATATAAAACAAAGAATATTTTAGTGTCATTTCTTTATGACCACTTTATTTGTGTTTCTAGATAAATGCTATTACATCATTGGGTGATAAGCTCAATCTTTAAATAATCCATACAGTTTAAGTGGGCAGAACCCCTGCAGCATCAGGATTGAGGAGTTACCTTGGTACCTGCAATAACTATTCGTAATCAACAGTCCCCCCACAATTAATCCCCATAGTTTACCCCTGTAGCATGAGGATCGAGGAGTTGGAACCCGAAGATTTTATGGGACCACTTCGCAAAGTTTTTGTATCGATTAAAAAAGGATTCACGCAAATCGATTTAGAAATCACGGGAATATCGATATACATAGGTAGAAAAATAAAACTCCTTCTCCTCCTTTTTCGAAAGTCAGTTAAAAAAGTAGCCTAAGTTACTCCTGATGACATCAGCTATCTACCAGTGAAAGTCCCGTCAAATCGGTCCAGCCGTTCCCGAGATTGGCGGCAGCAAACAAATAGACAGACAGAAAAAATTAAAAAAAATGCTTTTTTGTTATAAGAACCGTATTAATTATTTTCATATGTATTTAGTAAAAAGCTGTTATTTTGATATCACAAACAGACATTTCAATTTTATTTATTTTCATGTTATCCAAGGTTGAAAATTAATTTCTACCTACCCTCAAAAGCATGTGCATTTAGATAAAAAACATCAATAGCGTGTCCGGAGTTCATCGATTGCGTGTTGTGCCACGACGAAAATGAAACACGAAACCATTTCGCGATTGCATAGCGAACAAAATTACTGCGGGTCTCGTGCAAATAGTGAAAACTCTATAAAAGAAACTAAATGAACCGGCACTACATAGTTATTACATTTCAGGACCTACGGGACTGACGGGAACTTTGAATCTTTTTATACACATTTTTGCCCGATTACGACAAAAGGAACAGTTGTGGTTTTATCTTCGTCTAGATACCTATATAAAAAGAAAATGTGTCTGACTGACTGACTATATGGTCTTTTCGTAATTTTGCCAGTTTTTTGTTTCATTTTTTTAAATTAATTACAAAATGGAATCGTGTACGTAATCTAAAAGCAAATGGTAAAATTTTAACCCAAAACAGCAATGTACGTGCAATGTGCACCTTCAAACTGCCGCTTGCGACGCGCCATGCGAGTGTAGGTATCGGCGTTTATGTTCGCGATACATTGCGTGCTCAAAAATTACAATATTTGTAACCATCATTTCCGAGATGAGTGGCATTTGTATTTTCATTATAGGCAAGTGTAACCTATTCATAAAGTTTTCGTTATGGTGTCACTAACACCCTGTATATGAGCCCTAACGTGGGCCTTTCTGTGAGAAACCACCTTTTAAAACGGAGGAAAAATAGATTATAGATTGGAAGTCCAGTTTGTATGCATCCACCGCATTGCATGCAGCCGTATGTAAACCGCAATCCGTGCCTCAATTACGTTCTAAAGCCCGACAGATCTGCAGTATGATCTTAATGCGGTCCATTCCCTTCGCGGGTCGATGACCGATAGTCCAGACTTGTTTGCAGTGGTTCTCTTATCAGCGAAGTCCGAACGCGGAACTCTACGGTATCGGTACAGCTCAACAGAATTGCAACTAAGTAATAACATAGTTTAGCGAACGTACAGTCAGAGAATAAATATGAATACCTATGCATGCATATAATTATTAGTTTTAATTACTCACAAGTTAATGGTGCGATAGATGTACCTATGAATGCGCGAAGAATATTTTCTGGCCATCGCCCACTTTCGCAGTTTAAATGTGGAGGGGTAAATATTAAATTATATTTACAGAAAGAAGTGTGTCCCTGTGAAGGAATACATTATACAACAAGCAAACTTTAATAAATGACCAATGAATGTAGATGTCCGCCAGAATTTCCTATGTGGAAAGGCCATCTTATTTTATACAATTACACTTTGGCGGTCTACACTAGATAAGTACAAGATAATTGAAATCGCATCGCATTCGTATCGCAAGTTTATACCATGACAATTTTTTAAGTTAAATTCAGTAAATTCAAGTGAAATATACAAACTAAAGCCTAGTAGATGACAGATCCCAATAGGCACCTCTATCATGTGATAGAGGCGACATTCATTCATAATTTATTTAATTTCGAGATATACTTGCGTCCAGACAGATACTAACTGTACTTTTGCAAGACTATTACTATATTTTCAATGCATTTTGCATTTACCCGCTAGTTGCTCTGCACAAGTATGTTACAAAATTGTATGATAGCTAATCTGTGGTAATGTTGATTGTGTGCTATTTGCCTTTGAAGCTTGACAAGTATATCGCAAAGCTATCGCTTATCGCAAAGTAAACGTTTGTTTGTAACGATTGTTGTGAAATTGTTAACGGTCAATTTGGTAGATACATGCTCGTATATAATATATATAATAAATATTAAATATCCATCACATTTCAAAAAAACTTTAGGCTAGCTATTTTTCGGACTTGACTTTACCTACCTAATTAAAAAAACTGCTTTAAAGAAAGTAGAAAATCTGAAAAAATCCTGAAACAAATATCCTTGGAAATGATATTTCCAATAATCGTTTTGTTGTTGTTGCTGACAGTTATCATTTACTTACACTTTTTATACATCTTATAATTAATCTGTGCTTACAATTTACATAATAACTTGAAAAATGACAGATCATCTTACAAACTTTAATCTCCATGTTTTAAATGCCTGCGGAATTCCGTACTTAAAGAATTTTGAGCATATGTTAAAAAATAACATTTGTTTTTTGTATTTGTTATAAAATTACCCTGTTAGAGAAACCTACAAACTATTACCTAAAATTACCTATAAAGTAAATTGAATTGGCTTTCGATGGCCAATAAAAGAAATATTTACCTAAACTAAACAAACTCCTAACAAAACAGACAATAACAAGTAATCACGGTCAAATGTCGCAGTGATTTCTCTTTACATATGTTATTAAGTTCACCTTACTTCTCTAAAGATATATTTTTATTGACGAGTAATTTTATCCTTAAGGTCAGGTTCTGGTAGTCCTAGTATTAATTTCGTAAAAAGTCAGTGAATTTTTTAATATAGGTAAATACTATCTATCTATATATATAAAATTCAAAGACCTGACTGACTGACTGAGATATCAACGCACAGCCTAAACTACTGAAGTTAGAAACTTGAAATTTTTACAGTTGGTTCCTTTTATGACGTAGGCGCACACTAAGAAAGGATTATTGGAAATTCCACCCCTAAGGGGTTTAAATAGGGGATGGAAGTTTATATGAAACTCCGTCATTTTTCAAGCTGTTTCCATCAAAGTTGGTATTTGAGCTTTCAGTTAAAAATAAAAAAGTACGTGTGTCACAGTTTTTGAAAATTCCATCCCAAAATCTAATTCCACGTGGACGAAGTCGCGGGGGCAAAAGCTAGTTTTTGTATAGTAGGAAGAATTGTGCAGCGTAGCAACACCTTGTGTCACGTGGTAGTCTGTCGTACCCTATACTCAATGAATTTCATCTGGCATTTTGATGTATCCGAATAGTTCCCACTGATTACACATCACACACATGAAGGAAAGCAGACCAGTTATAACTACGTTAAAATGGTATCAAGTATTAAAAAACACACGCACAAAATGAGACATCGAAATGGCGTATATGCATTATGATGCAGATGTCAGATTTCTGCTGAAGATAGGACTTGTGTCATCTCTACTTCTTTGTTAGTGTATGAGGATACCACAAGAAACTGATTTAACTTAAACCACCTCTGGAGTTGTCTAAAAGTTATCTGCAATTAAAGTTGTCTGCATTAGTGTGACAGTCGCAATCACCTCTGAATGGGTGGTACTCTCTCGCTCGCTTTGGGTAAAAAGCGTTGAAAATGCCATAAATTCAGTCAATCAGATGATTGCAATGATCATTCGAGATGCAATCATTTTTAGACAACCCACAGCTAGTTTTACATGATCCTATATTATCTTAGCCAACAAAATAGCTCGTATATCGCGTCGCGTTTAGAAAATCTAACTCTAACGCCATAGACACCTCTACAACACCCACGTGTCATGCCGACACCCCATACCAAGGTGTAAAGTTCTTAATGCTCCAAAAATGATGGCCCGAGTGATCCCAAAAGAAACTACATTTGCCGTCGTGAACGGCCGTATACCTTTATTTACGACCTGTATATTATATTCAGGTAATATTCTGATGAGATTTGATATTATCAGATTTACATTTAAATTGGTGAAGGGAATGAAACCTATTAAAGATCGGCTCTGAGGATATTAATGAACGGAAATTATTTCAATTTTGACGTATTGCATTATCATACTATAGTTTAAAACTCCTTTGATGTTCACTACTTTTTCTATTACACTTTATAATTCTATTTCAGTGAACGAAGGTGGTGTATTTCTTTTCTATTTTTCAAGTAGGTAGCCTTAGTTTTTCTAAGGCCTTAGATAACATAATATTTTAAAACCTATTTAGTAATAAAGTCAACACATTGCTAATAAATCGTATATCTTAAATCGTATATCTTTTTTAACAGTTTTTGATCTATTTAATCAGTATTATTATTTATCAGTTGCTATACCAAACCAGATCTATTAAAATCAAAATTATGGCCATAACCAAATTATCATTATAATATTAATTCGATCAATATTCCAAAAACCTGTTAAAATTTAGATTATAGCATTGAAATTCTAACAATTATTATGTAAATAAAATCTAGACGCTCTTGTTTTTTGAAAACAGGCTTATAAGGCTGTTTTCAAAAAAATAAATAAATAAATTAGGTACCTACTTACAATTTTAAATTAACGTCTATACCTACTTAATGTTTTATATTATTTTTAACACCCACCGCAAAAAGAACGGGTGTTACATGTCGGTCCTCAACCATGCAAAATTCACGTTGATCCATTGCTTTGTTGCGACGTGATTGAAGGACAAACCAACAAACAAACACACTTTCGCATTTTTAATATTAATAAGGATTAGTACGGATAGTAAGGATTAAATTGCACCCAGTATACGTCTCTTCAGCAAATTGAAAATCATACCTACAACCTACCTGGAAAGGGGTGATCAATCATATTCAACGCTTTCCGACCCGTTGACGTGATAATAATTTTCTCTTGTCTGTGACTTCACTGAATACACCATACATCGTTACCACCACAAAGGGTGCCATTAAGCGTTGAACAAACATTTATACGTTACAGGAGGCCTAATATTAAGTGTAATATTATGATCTCGAAGGAATTAATGGATTTCGCATTGCAAAAACACATTTATTTATTTCGAATTCAAATTCAAAATCCAAAATGGCTTTTACAAGTAAAAGCTCTACCACCGATTTAGAAAGCAGATTCTGCTAAGAAGAAGCGGCGAAGAAATTCAGTTCTTCTCAAAACATAAAATGTAAATAATAGGTCCCTATCGTTAACCACGCAATACATTATATTGTGATTATATTAGACTATCTTCTAGGCAGCTGAATACAAAGCCGATTGTTTCCATGCACCTTCGTCGTTAAGAAATTCAATAATTAATGAAAGAGTTTTTACCAATTTACCTACCAACCTAAACATTTTGATGATTAAAATACTTCGAAATCAGTTGTGAAAATTTCAAACTAGCGTAATTGCCGTAGTACAGACTGAGTATGCCGTAGACAAAGTATACAGTACCTATCTAATACTGCATGACATAAATTTCGAGGAACGCCCTTTTCCTCGTATGACATCATGTCACTTAAGATTCCACCATGCAATCCCGTTCCAAACCTAATCATACTACATTTCCACGACTTACGACATGCCCCATTTAAGACGTCTTAACTAATCAAGTGTATCCAATTGAGCCCATCATCTCAATTGCTCCTAATACGGGATTGCTCACGGCCGAAATACGACGCGAATATTTTTAATTACTCCCCCAGAACGAGAGAGCATTGAACGTTTTAACTTGTTTTTAATTACTGTCGTATAACCGGTCCATATTCAATCAAATTTATGAGCACAAGAAATGTAAAATTTAGGACACGTTCACACGGCAATGTTTTTCTCGCATACCTACCGTATAAGAGATACGTCATGGTGATATTCCATATATTGAAGAAAAAATATATATTTAAGGTACATATTTGCTTCATTGGTTGGAACGTGACGTGATTAAAACATCTTCAACTTACTTATATCAGGTTGTTTTTCGGGATATAAAACAAGGATAGTTCGACATCCATTGGTCCAACGTTTTTGAATAAAGACAAATGAAGGCAACACCACGTTACCCTTACCATATTAGAAAATGACGAAAGTCGAGACCAATTTCTGCAATTTTACTCCAAAACAACACGAACAGCTATAAAAAGGAACAGCATAGGGTAATGTAGACGCGTTGTTTATTTTGTATTATTGAATATATAAATTAACATGGATAAAAGTAGCACTCGTTTTGTTCCTTTTAAAATTCACATACAAATCTAAATATATAAAAGGAAAAACGCTGACTGACTGATCGATACAAGCTTTAGCATTTGATGGATCGAACGGAAAAGCATTCGCTAAGAAATCATTTTGAAAATTCAACCCTAAGAGGGTAAAATAGGGATTTGAGAAATCAAACTTAACATGAACGAAGCTATAGTTATAAATAGAATCAATATGGAAAAAATAATTTTAAATTAAAAAAACATCACCGAACACCATAATGAAGGCAGCTACTACTTGTTTAAACTGATAAAACCAGCAACACCGCGAAGGCACTTTCATATACGAGTAGACCGTTATTCTATCTTCTCAAGACTCAAAATAGTTGAACCTACTGGACGAGAAACAGCTAAAACTCTTCTGATAAAGGTCTCTAGAAACACAAGGTTCTTCCTGGATCTATCTTTTCACAAGAAAAACCAATTAAATTCGTCCGATAATATCGATCCGACATGTAGTTTCTAAATTAAAGCAAAACTATAAATTAAAGCAAGACCCTTAAGAGAAACTTATTTACTTGATACTAACAAGACCACCCAGTTCCTTCCTTTTATCAAGCTGGCACAATATATTCTCATTACTGTCAGAAATATCGAGATATTTTTATTAGGCCGAAATCGCTAACCAATTAATTTCATTATAGCATTCCTCTCAACGCCAGCCTCCGATAACTACTAAGGCATTTTGAGAATACCTCGGTATTCTCAGATTGTTATAAAGGGCTTTGATCTGCGAGCGGAATTTTAATTAAATTTATATCATTAAAGTATCACGGTCAATCTTTATCGCACTGAATAAATTGAAGACTGTTTAATGAAACATGACTCTTTGTTCATGGTAGCTAATCAGATAATTTAAAACTGTAGCTAGATTTATAGGAAATAAAGGCGATCTAAAGCATGGCCGTAAACATTGGGCCTCATGAGAAGGCTCCGTACGATTTGGAAAGCTCAAAGTACCTATAGCTATAGCTACAATAACGACATAAATCATCGAGTTGCGTTTAAATGAATTGGCAATGAGCGGGGGCACAAATCTGGGGAAAAAATCAAAATTATTTATTTTACGTAGGCTCTATATGCTCCATATTAGGTACGTCATGACTCTACTACTGGCTCGGAAAACAGATTCTGCTGAGACGAGCCAGCAAGAGCTGATAGATTATATTGAGGTTGACTGCGCCAAGGTGAGTAGGTAGTACTTGGCGTAACCAACGTCAATAAATATATTCTGTTGCGAAGGTCTTCCTAGACTGAATTTCCCGGTGTGGGATATACCGGGAAATTTTACAAAACCGACTTCAAATGCCACTACAAAATATATCAATTGTGGCTATAAAATTTTAAGAGTTTCCTCGATTTCTCCAAGATAGGAAGTATACCTGCTCTTTCAAACAAAAAAAGAATTTTCCAAATCGGTCCAGGCGTCTTAGAGCAATCGGGGAAACAGGGATTTACATTAAAAAAAAGGTTCCGACGAATTGAGAACCTCTTCCTTTTTTGGAAGATGGTAAAATTACCTCAGACAGCCGAGACTCTTTGAAATGTTCGAAAGTCAACTTATGATCTAAGATGATTAAAATCATCTTATTAATTTTGAGTAAGTAGAGCGCTATCTCGTTCATTAGCATGTTTCCATCTCAGATTGCATCATCACGTGTCAGGTGACACTGTGGTCCAGTAAACTTGTCGTCAATAAAAAGCGATCCCGAACCATTTAAATCTAAAATCGAATGAGAGCAATTATTTTAAAAAGCAAACTAGTCTAACTCGATTCACCCGCCCATCAAAATAACTTGCACCACCGACCGGTCGCATTTGTACTCATACGATTAGTGCCTGTACAGACGACGGATAAAAATCCGCGCGGCATAATCGGCAGCGAGATAGCCTAATTTATTGGTATAGAATTACAGTGTGAAGATTGCATTAACCGACACTCTATTGTCACTGGTGTAAATACATTTTTTTCTTTTATTTTAATGTCTTACTTTTTAAATTTTTTGTACATCTGATGTAAAAAAAATGTCAATACTTCGTAAAAAAAAATGTCACGCTTTCCTTTTTAACAGGAGGTGGTTCTCAATTCATCAGAATCTTTTTATTTCCACCTGGACCGATTTAGAAAATTCTTTTTTTGTTCGAAAGGGTATACTTCCCAGGTGGTCCAGTTGTCATCAGGTCAGGATCTGATGATGGGATCCTGAAATCGTGGGAACTCTTCAAATTTTATAGGCACAATTGACATACTTTGTAGTGGCGTTTGAAGTCGGTTTTTTAAAAAGTATTTTTACGTTTATATTATTTCTGTTACTTTTTTCGCCATCTTTCCTTCGTCTGTGCCGCCCCTTATTTACAATCACTCGTTAACATCACATTTTACTTATGCTTCGTTTACAATCACCACCACTCGCTCGCATTGATGCATCACACGACAGTTTCATGTATAAGCCATCTTCAACCGGTTTTAAAAATGTCACCTTAAGGTTTTTAGCACATCCCATCCTAAAAACCGTAGTCTCGTAACGAAAGGGATTTTTCATGAACATTCTAGAAAAGGAAAGAACTAACTGAATTGAAAAGAACACCATCACGAACTCGACTTTACTATTTAATCTGAATATAAGAATAAGAAAATGTGACTGTTAGTCAGTCTCATTTTCTTATTCTTTTATATATTCAGATATATTCTGACTGACTGACTAACTGATTGACTGATCTACCACTAAATTACTGGACGGATCGGGCTGAAAGGCATACAGGTAGCTACATCCGCTAAGAAAGGATTTTCGATAACTCAACACCTAAGGGGGTAAAATAGGGTTTTGAAAAGTTGAACTAAACGTGAGCGAAGCCGCGGACAAAAGCTAGTAAATTATACATGGCTCAAATTAATTGCTGGTAGGCTCATTACTAGTCCGACTTCTCTCTACAAGTCTATACAGCAATCCTTCAAAGGAACTTGAACCACCGGTTTCGTACAAACGAATTCACACAATCATTTACTTATTAATATTTATATTTTATATCCATTGTTTTCGATCGTTTACGATGTATCACGTGATAGTTTTTCAGATTATGTACCTATGGCTTTTTTTAACAGGTTTCGTTTTCAAATTCGTTTAAGTACCTATCTATTGAAAATCAATCACACTAATATTATAAAGGCAAAAGTTTGTGTGTGTGTATGTATCTGTGTGTGTGTGTGTGTGTGTGTTTGTGTGTGTGTGTGTGTTGGTTTTACTCTTTCACGCAAAAACTACTGGACGAATTAGGCTGAAAATAGAGACAGAAGATTTCCGCGGGAATAAAAAACGTTGCCCTACGCGGATGAAGTCGCGGGCATTATCTAGTCAGAAATACATTTATCCGCATAATTATTATGGCGTACGCATAGAATTCCATCCTACGTGACTGTACGATATTAGATTATAATTAATAACATAATTTCCTCATTGTTCAATCAGCACTTTTAGCACGTAGGATTAAATAAACAATAGACTCCCCACCATTACTTTAGACATTATTTTCTTAGTATATAAGAGCAATGTAAATTTGTAAATATATAGTATTGTATTGAATATCACTTATCCTTAGTAACAACAGTCTGTGTATTTTCTATACTCTCCCTAAAACCTTCCTTCTGCAAGAACACGCATGTTACACTCCAGCCGTGGTGTAACGCAACAGTGGTGACCCCGACGTGATCATACCGACGTGATCTACCGACGTGATCGTACCGACGTGATCAACACCTCATCAGGACTTCAACAGCATCATTGTGAGTCACTTCTTTTCGTCTCAGCATGGCTCGTCAAACACCTACCAAAGGTTTCGGCGCAGGCAACTCTACAGACGAACAGCTCAATTCCGGCACAGACTTAGTGGCATCCATCACAGTAGCAGAGAGAATTCCACAATTTTGGACCGACTCACCGCGTCTTTGGTTCTCTCAATTTGAAGCTATTGTGGCTCCGCAGAAGCAAGGGGACGAGTACAAATTCAACGCCGTCGTATCAAAACTACCGAAAGACGTCATTCATCAAGTCAGCGACATTTTAACAAAGCCGCCTTCAGAGAACAAGTACCACTGCATCCGGGAAAGGCTCATCAGCTGTTATGAAGAAAGTGAACATCGTCGTTTCCATAAACTGTTGTCTGAGATGGACCTGGGAGATCAAAAACCATCTCAACTATTAAGGAAAATGAAGGAGGCTGGCTGCGGCAACATCAATGATGACACACTACGTTTGTTATGGATGAGACAACTTCCGCCATCCGTGACCACCGTTTTGGCCATTTCCGAGAATTTGGGTTTAGACAAGCTAAGCGAAATGGCCGATCGCATATACGAGAATACCCGTTGCAATAAAAATACGTCTTCAACCAACGCTGACATCAATTTAATCACACAACTGACGTCACAAATTGCAACAATGCAGTTAGAAATCGCTGCGCTAAGCGACAACCGCTCGCGTCGAATCAGCCGACGCAGCAGTTTTAATCAACCTCGGTACTATAGACCTAGGTCAAGTTCACGCCTACGGTCAACATCGAAGCAACGTAGTAATCTTTGCTACTATCATCAAAATTTCAAGTGGAAGGCACGGAAATGTGAAAAGCCCTGTTCTTGGGTGAATAAACAACAGTCGGAAAACTAAGTTCAGCACAGCGTGCGGCGAGACTCTGTGCTATTCTTCCCTCAAATCGCCTAACGATTACCGACTCTAACAGTGGTTATCGATTCCTGGTGGACACTGGGGCGAACATTTCGGTTATTTCCAAGTCATCACAGAGCTCAAGGAAGGCAAACGAGTTAAAATTATTTGCCGCCAACGGAACCATAATCAATACATATGGAGAAAAAACCTTAACGTTAAATTTAGGTTTACGTCGCTCTTTCATTTGGACTTTCGTTATTGCTGACGTCAAGATGCCTATATTAGGAGCTGATTTTCTAGACCACTACCGACTTTTGGTAGACATACACGGGAAAACCTTAATTGACAAAACGACGGAAATCAAAAAACCAATGAATTCTATACGAGTAAATATTCCGTCCGTCCGTTCCATCGACTGCAACTTATCCGATTCTCTCAAGCAATTACTGGAAAAATACGAAAGTATCACAAGACCAACGTCAATGAAAGGACCCACGCAACACAATGTGAAACATCACATCATCACAGAAGGATTTCCGGTATGCGCTAAAGCTCGCCCACTTCCTCCTGACAAGTATAAAATCGCCAAACAAGAATTTCAAGAGATGATGGAGACGGGAATTTGCAGACCATCCAGTAGCCCATGGGCCAGTCCATTGCACATGGTAAAAAAGAAAAATGGTGAATGGAGACCTTGCGGTGATTACCGCGCATTAAACAAGATTACTGTTCCAGACAGATACCCGCTGCCAAGATTACTAGATTTTACATATATCGCAAACGGGAAAAATATATTTAGCAAAATCGATGTTCGTAAGGCTTATCATTCTATAGCCGTAGCGGAACCGGAGAAAACTGCAATTATTACACCGTTCGGACTTTTCGAGTTTCCAAGAATGCCTTTTGGATTACGGAACGCTGGACAGACGTTCCAGAGATTTATGGATTCCCTATTTCGAGATTTAGACTACGTTTTTGTTTTCGTCGATGACATATTAGTCGCAAGCAAGTCCGAAGATCAACATTACAAACACTTAGAGACAGTTTTCACTAGATTACAACAAAATGGTATTACAATTAATATGAACAAATGTGAGTTCGTCAAACAAGAGTTAGATTTTCTTGGTTATCATATAACGAGCCAAGGAATGAAACCAACACAGGAAAAAATTCAAGCAATCATCGACTATCCCAAACCCAAAACTGTGAAGGAACTACGTCGTTTCCTGGGCATGGTCAACTTTTACAGACATGCAATCAAGCAATCAGCCAAGCATCAAGCACCACTCAACTCATTTTTAATTAATTCAAAGAAAAACGACAATACACAAATTAAATGGAATGTTGACGCTGAACGTGCTTTTCAACAATGCAAGCAAGATTTGCGTGACATCGCAACGATAGCATTTCCTGATGCAAACGCACCGATCGCACTAATGACCGACGCTAGCTTAAAATGCGTCGGCGCAGTTTTACAACAAAAAGTCAAGAAAAAATGGAGACCTATTGCATATTTTTCAAAATCCTTATCGGATACGCAAGTCAAGTATTCAACTTACGATCGGGAGCTACTCGGAATATATATGGCGGTAAAACATTTTCGACGACTAATAGAGGGTCGCATTTTTACAATTTACACCGACCATAAACCATTGGTGCACGCCTTCGACAAGAAGCCGTCACTGGATGACACTCCGAGGAGAATAAGACATTTGGATTACATATCACAATTTAGCACCGATATACAGCACATAAGCGGGAATGACAATGTTGTTGCCGACGCTTTATCTCGAATCGTGGAGACTATTTCTTTACCCACCGTTATCGATTTTTCTGAACTACAGAAATACCAAGAAGGTGATATCGAGCTCCAACAGCTAAAACAAAACAAGTCGTTACACATAACGCGTATAAGGGTACCAAATACAAACAACAAGATTTACTGCGATATTTCCACTGGAATTACTCGACCGTACATTCCGAAGCAGCTAAGAAGGACTATTTTTGACAACTATCACAACCTTAGCCATCCAGGCAAAAATACCACGAGAAAATTAATCGGAAGAAATTACATTTGGCCTAGCATGAACTCAGAAATTAATAATTGGTGTGATTCATGTTTACAATGCCAACGATCAAAAGTGCATAGACATACAGTTTCGCCACTCGGCAAATTTATGCCAGCAGCGCGTTTTTCGCATGTTCATATTGATATCGTTGGGCCATTACCTACCTCACAAAACAAAAGGTATTTAGTAACAATGATCGACCGATGTACGTCATGGCCAGAAGCTTTCCCGGTATCAGATATCACAGCCACTACTATAGCCAGATTAGTGTACGAAGGGTGGATTTGCCGTTACGGGAGTCCAGATTATTTAACTACAGATCAAGGATCCCAGATGGAGAGTGAGATATTTAGGAATCTCGCAAAATTAATGGGAATTGAAAAGTTTCGGACCACACCGTATCATCCACAGTCTAATGCGAAAGTTGAACGATTACACAGAACAATTAAAACAGCGTTAATAGCTCGAGCTAACACGACGAATTGGACAAAGGAATCGCCATCAGTTTTACTTGGTATACGTTCCAGTTATCGACAAGATACTGGATATAGCGCCGCAGAACTCGTTTATGGCACAACTATCAAGTTACCAGCAAGTTTTTTCTGTGACAAATCCGAAACCACATACACTGAATTCGTTCAAGAAATTAAAGAAAACATAAATCGTGTCACGAATATTCCGCAAAGAGAGAGTTCAAATCGGAACGTATTCATACATCCACGCCTATCAGATTGTACGCACGTATTCCTCAGGTGTGACAGACTTCGTCCATCTTTAACTCCTCCGTATGAAGGACCTTTCCGTGTAATCAGGCGTAGCAACAAAGTATTCACCATCGAACGCAATGATAAGGAATTGAACGTATCAGTGGACCGATTGAAACCAGCATTTTTGTTAAATGAAGATCTAAATGAATCTGATAACACAGTGAGATGCAACAAAGCAATAGATCACCGAGACATGTGTCAACAGAAGACCACACGTTCAGGACGCATATCTCGGCCTACCGTTCGTTTTGCGCCAGTAAAGTGTAGATTTAAGTCACATATTCCTTTTTTTCTCTCAAGGGGGGAATATCTATGGCGTACGCATAGAATTCCATCCTACGTGACTGTACGATATTAGATTATAATTAATAACATAATTTCCTCATTGTTCAATCAGCACTTTTAGCACGTAGGATTAAATAAACAATAGACTCCCCACCATTACTTTAGACATTATTTTCTTAGTATATAAGAGCAATGTAAATTTGTAAATATATAGTATTGTATTGAATATCACTTATCCTTAGTAACAACAGTCTGTGTATTTTCTATACTCTCCCTAAAACCTTCCTTCTGCAAGAACACGCATGTTACACTCCAGCCGTGGTGTAACGCAACAATTATCTCGGAGAATTGCATGATCGTGCAAACAACTGTCAAAACCCTACTTTTATTACCACTACCACTACTAATAATATTTACAGCCAGTAACTCTTTCATAAAAATACCAGTTAGTAATTTTTATTAAGAGCTACCGTAATACAGAGCCAATTAAAAGCTGTTCATTAACAAACATAAAAAACTTTTACCTATCCATTAACTATTCGTAAAAGTTAGAGCAACTGTCTCATCAAAGTATTAATTAAACTTCAATAAAAAGTTATTATAACTACTTCAACAAGCTAATTAATGTTTTTTTACAACCTATCCACCACGCAGCTACTTCAAAACTTCTGTTTTCATAATAGTTATAATGACCGTATCCTTTAAAAAAAAATTATAGAAACAGAAGTTCGCATATATTTCTGAATAATGCAGTTTAATCAAGTATTTAAGTAAGATGCGATGAAGAAGTTTAAGGTTTAAATATTGCTATAAACTGGGAATTTTCATCAGTTTGCTTTCCCTGTAGCAGGCCGTATAATAATATCATTCTTAACTGTTAGAAAAAAATCGGACGCGAGTGAATGCACGCTGCTCATACATTTTGTACGAAACCCCACATACCATAGGAATTTTGCTAGATCGTAAATCTAACGTCTTCTAACGGTCAACGGATGGATAAAAAAGAAAATTTTTTTCTGACATAAATTATTACTATCATACTAGCTTTTCGACTTCGTCCGCGTGGAGTTCGTATTTAAAATTCCGCGGAAATCCACTACTTTTCTGGGATAAAAGCCTATATTACTCTCCGAGTCCTCAAACTATACCCATACAAATAATCATCTGGTGATCATGATCTGGTGCTCCGTTACTGCGTGATTGTAGGACAAACCAAACCAATAAACAAAAAATAATTATATTAGTAGGATGATCATTGATCGGTCACTGAAAGACTCCTTAATAAAAACTTCTAAGTAGTAAGTTACAGTAACTTACATGATTTAAGATAACTTGCACTTACTGCTCCAGTGAGACAACGAATTATTGTAGCGAAGCGACATCTGGATTGAGAGACGTTCTCTAGATAGTGCTAGTCGCTTCCCACGCTCATGGAAGCTTTTAGGGTTTTTCAGTCAGATGCGAGACAACCACGATATTTCTCTAATTTAGTCTGAATTCGCATTTGCCCGAGATTTCGCCTGCATGGAATTTGATTTGCTAAAAATTCCGCGGGAACGCTTTGTTTCTCCGGGATAAAAAGTATGTCTATTAACTACACCCATGCACAAAATCACGTCACCCCGTAGCTGCAGCACCTGCATCTTTAATCTGTGATTAATACTGGACAGGCTGCTGTGATTTCTTTTTTGGGCGTACCTTTTTGACTAGCGCCATTTTGGATTTGATCGACACCATCTTGACGGTATAAGTGTCATATGAAATTACCTATTATAAATTAATAAAGAGGTTGAGTCATAAACATTATTTAAATTTTATGGATTTATATCTGAAATAAATATTATTATTATTATTATTATTATTATAAACAAATTATAGATCGGTGCCCCACTTGCAATATTATTAGTTATAGAGACACTCGTATGTCAGAACGTAATTTTTTTTTTTTTTTCAAATTGGCTAAGCAAAACATTTTTTTTCGACTCGGTCCGAAGGATGTACTTACTTGTAAGTAGTTATATATGCTCTACATTAACATACTATTACATAAGCTATAGGTATGCCCATGACATATTTACTTACCAACTTAGCAAATGTGAAACTTTTAAAATAAAAGTTATGGATACCTTATCAGCAAAGGCTGTGGAGAGTTTTCTTGTTAGAAGATATAATTATGGAACACATTACCTCTGAATTACTAAAGTTTTTCTAGCTTAAAAATCAACGGATTAACCTTTAGGGACCCAAAAGTTGTGGCATTTCAGCTTGAAGAGAGCATGCAAACTTAATTAAAGCAGCCTAACTCTCTCTTAACCAGTTTTTTCACAGTAATTCAATAAATTGCATTCGGCTTCCATCTCATTATATGCCAGGGAACACCTGCCGATGAGTCCCGTTCAAAACAAGTTCAGACCTGTTCGCAATTATTATGAGTTTAACGAGTTGAAGGTTGGTGTAGGCGCCGATGTACAAATAGCCGTTGAATACATTTTTACTTATTTATTTTTCAAAAACCCTTTTCCAGTTGTTAACCCAAGATACAACCAGAAACAAGTTTTAAAGCTATAAGCTCAATACGAAAAATTGGATAATTATATCGATTTTATTTTTATAAAATCGCTCATTTGCGACAAGGGTGACATAACTCAAAATTCACCAATTTTAGTGTCGAACATTTATACTTTTGGGTATAAAAACAACATTACGCTAAGTACAGTTACTTTCTAACGAGAGAATTCTCTCATCGTCGATTTTGAATTATGTCACTCTTGTCGCAAATGAGCGAAATGTAGCTTATGTCACCCGGGCCATAATAACGAATTGATTGACACCGTGTTCATCAAATTGTGCTCAATAGTTTAAGCTATGGTGGAACATACGTAAATAGACACATACATACGCGCTTATCTACTTACATACTTACATAGATACATAGACTTCTCAAATCGTAAACCTTCCTTTTGGCTTTGCAGTAGTAAAAAAGTTCTATCCATCGATTCCTACACGCAGTTTCAGTTAGCGACTTCGGCTTAGAAAAGATTTTCCCAAAAATTTTGGGAAAATCTTTTCTAAGTGATATAGTAGGTATATTTGTGTACGCCACAACCACATAATTATGTCAATGGTATAAATAAACCAGCAGCAGTAGTAGAGTAGAACTAATTTTTTTAAATGGGGCTTGGTATGTTGACAGTAATTAAAGGGAGGCCGGAATTCATAATTCAAATAGATTGCGTCAAAACTTCTAAGCTCTCATAAAATGCCCCTTCAATGAAACTATGCATTAGGTTACTATCACATTGAAGACAGCTGTTTATCTTATATCAACTTAAAAAAAAATTGTTTGTTCGTAATGTATGTGATCACGTTTTGTTTAACCGATTTTTTTTATTCGATGACAAGATAGCCCTTGACTGCGATCTCACCTGATAGTAAGCGACGATGCAGTGTAAGATGGTAGCGGGCTAACTTGGAAGAGGTATAGCAGTGTAAATTCAACCTATACCCTTTTTGATTGCGATGAAGCATTAAAAGGTAAGAGGGCTCCAAACGCGTCCTTGTCTGAGAAGAAGCAACAGCAAACTCAGACGTATCCTGACGTCATTTATTATTAATAGTTTAGTTATCTTTCCTATGACAAGATTTACGCTTTTTAAAGGAGAAACGAGAATATTATAACGAGAAGAAATGTTGAAATTCTTTAATTTTTCCTTTGAGTAATAAGATTCATTCAATAAATAAAAAAGAAATCCTTACAAATATTATGAATGCGAAAGTATGTTTGTTTATTGGTTTATTGGTATTTCCTTCCATAAGGTCTTAGTGCATTAGATGGATGTGATTTTTTTTCAGGTGTAGTTGAACACTGAGAATGACATTCTACTTTTATCCCAGAAAAACAAAGGTTTCCTGCAGAATTTTTAAAACCCCATCTCCACGCAGACGAAGTCGAGCACAAAAGCTAGTAATAGTATAAACGTCAGTGAATAACTAGCCTTAAAGTATATTCAGACTGATTTAATATTAATATTCAAGAGTATTGTAGTATTGCTAAGCCCGGTCTTGCATTAGGAGCCACGCACATTCGTTCCCTTGTAACTTGAGCCGACATCCCATTTGCATATAGGTACAAGATACACAAGATACCTAAAAAGGCAAGGATGTATTTATTATAACTAGTGAGTAGGTATGTGATTCATATTGTTTTATCGCAATAAATATATCTACTAATTAATTTTTTTTGAAAATACATTATAGACTAGCACTTGGCTGCGATCACACCTGATGGTAAGTGAAGATGCGGCCTGAGATGGAACGCGCTTGCCTAGAAGATGCCTATTCACTCTTGATTTGAAGGTACCCAAATTATAGTTAGAGAGAAAAACGGAAGCCGGAAGGGCATTCCAAATTTAATCGGAAAAGGTGACTGCCTGACTGATTTGATTAATATTCTCCTATCCCCTCCAAATAAAGCGGAAAGCTTGTGCTAGGACGAACACATAAAGTTAGCATTCTTTACTACTTTTGCCCGCGGCTTCGTTCATGTTAAGTTCGATTTTCCAAACCCCTATTTTGCCCCACTATATTGAATTTTGAAAAATCCTTTCTTATTAGATACGTCATCCGATCCATCCGGATCGGTTGATCCGATAGATCAGATAGATGTTAAATCACTGGATAGTGATTTGAGAGGTGCGATGATAGATCAGCCAGTCAGTCACATGCAAAGGCATTTTATGTATTTAGATAATGGTGTACAGTTAAGTTCGAACCTGCGACCTTTTAGTTTTCAGTCCGCACCTTTAACCGTGGACTATAGAGGTTTCTTTGTGTATTTTTATATGAGAAGAATTTCCACACAAAGTGTTACGGGTCACCTAACACGTTTACCGGTTCAGTACACGTTTAGAACACAATACTACGACAAAAACTACTATTACTTACTATTAGAAATACATGCTTACGAACCGTTACGGATAGGAACAAGTCTTCCTGCTATTGTGTTTGGTACAAGCTGAATAGCTTTTTTGTATGTTAAACATTTTTCTATTTTTATTCTCAAGAAAATATTACACTACTGTAACTACCTACTCCCAATTTTTACTCACAAAATGGCTGCAGGTAAATAGCTACGGTAGTGTAGCATACATTCGAAATTCCTGAAAATCAAAATTCTCCTTTCCGGCGGCGATAAGGCGACGATTCAAATGAATTTCGATGATCTTTTGCTCGTCCACAATCCGGATGCAAACGCAGAAACGGACTTAAAATAAAAAAATCTTTACTTAATTGAAATATTTACTGAAAATATTACAACGTCAATCTTGTATTTATCACTAGGTTTATTAAAAATAAAAGTTAAAATTATGGATACTATTTTAAAATAAACTATCCTAACTCCAAAATTTTCTAATGCACTATCTTCAATGATAAAAGGAACCAAAGTCAACAATTTCATAAGGCTCAAAACTTTTTCACAGAGCTTTTTAGAGTAGGAATATTTTAAAGTCGACGCGCTCACGTGTAAACGTAGTTTGCTTAGTTAACTCGAGTTTAACGTTACAGGAGTCGAAGCGAGCTAGTAACCGATTGTCAGTTGACCTAAAAAACTGTTCGAGTAGATGAACACGGGAAAGCTCGCAATAAAGAAACGAAAACTTGTTGCGAACCTTTGCGAATTGTAGTTACCAATAGCGTGAAGCGGTATTAAGCACCTAACACGAACTCTAACTCTACTAATTTAAAGATCCATCTCTGCGATTTCTAGATTTATACCTAGACTAACTTATGCCTGCGACTTCGTATTTAGTTTTAAAAATCCCGCGGGAACTTTTTAATTTTCCGGGACAAAAGTAGCCTATGTCAATGTTGTCTAGGTCCTCAGGTGTACCTACCGATGCAAAAAAATCACGCCAATCAGTTGCTCTGTTGCTGCGTGATTGAAGGATAAACCAACATACCAACAAACCAACAAATAAACACTTTTTCATTTATAATATTATTAATGACACCTTACTTCTTAAGCGTTATAATTTATGTTTGTTTGTTAGTTGTATATTATTCTGTACTTCAATCACTTCACATCAACAATTGAGCAAGAGATCAAGGTAAGTAGATAATTTTTTGCATTGGGTACAGTTGAGAACCTGGAGTATAACATACATTAATACATATGCATATTATCCCGTAAAATTTTTGGGTGCCCGTGGGATTTTTTAAAAACCTAACTGCATGCGGACAAAGTCGAGGATATTGTAAGGTTGCGGTTGTCATATTATACTGAACTATTGTTCTTTATAACAACGGAGATTAAATAAAAGTTGAAGCTGAAAACAAATTGTACACTTACATCGCCCAAAATTCTTACAGACCTCACAGTCCGCCCCATTCATTCCAGACGTGTGCTCCGAAAATTCTAAAGTTTAACCCAAAAAAAGGTTTAATGGAAAATGTTTTTCATAAGTGTGACGACTTTAGCTTTGCGCTATTATATTTAAATGCAACAAGGGCGTCGGGAGTTTTTACCCAAAATACAAAATCACCTGCCTAGGGTCAGCCAAGCAAATTTGTATCTACTTCCATTGGTATAGAATATATTTTATGGCTACACAGAAAAGTCACATAATTTGAGAAACCATTAAATAAAGAGATAATTTCATCCAGAGGGCACCACGCGAATGAATAACTTAAGGCTTAAAGAATAAAGATCAGATTTACATGACATCAGAATTTGTCACTGGACAATACTAAGTACGTGGATTAGGATAAGGGGAAACACGATGTCAGCACCTACCGTTTTGTATTGCATTGTGCTCTAGTGAAACGACTTTGGGGAGAAAGATCTTAAAGGCCACGATAGACTTGAGTATTCACTTGAAATGAGCATTTTAATAAAAGTCACATGAGAGATAAAGCGTTCTAACGAGCATTTCAGCGAATATAATAGCTTTTTTATTTAATTTATGTCACTTTTTTGACATTCGTAAGCGCTTTTGTAAGGCAGAATCGATTAACCGATTTGCCGAGATTAATACTAATTTTAGACAGCTTCCATTTCTAAGACGATATGCCCACAGATAGGTAGGTATATCGTTTTAGTTTATCTAACAGTTATTACTAAAGTGTGATGATCGTAATCACCTCTGATTGAACGGCGAAAACTCTAAGTACATAGTATGTTTTGTTACAAATTACTCAGGTTTATCAGCACCTTAAGGCTACTCGCATCTTTTCTGAATCATTCACGTACTTCTGACCTGTGGGAATACGCCCGCACGGTACAGATTGGATTGGGAGCCTGGGATCGAAAACGTTGTTTCCCCAACTAGTTTATTGCAGCATTATAGCTTTTCCTTACTTTGATGTAGGTACGACGTACGAGTGTCGTGTACCTATTTTTTTGTAGGTACTATAAAATTTGGTTTGATGATCCAAAAGGTACATTAAATGCTTAATAAAGTGCGATGTTTTCTTTTCGTGTCGTACCTATGCGACTATATAACAGGATGAGATCTATACAGATTTGGCTGGCGCAATTTGGAAATTTATAATTTCTGAATTGACTCTGGACTGTTCTGGTGAAAACCTTTGCCATGGCTAGTTACATTCCAGTAGGTTGCCATGTTCAAACCGATTTGGGCTATGGCAGTGTAAAAAAAACCCAATGTAGTACCCCTTCCAAGTTAGCCCGTTTACTTTCTTATGCCGGGGTCCCACGGCGCGGCGTATTGAACGATCCGCGCCGGACGAGCGACGCCTTTGGGTGCCCGTCGCGGTCCTAGAACACATGAGTAAAAAATCACTCGTGTGCACACGATGCTTGTCGGCCCGGTACGGCTTATTGTTCATCATTCAACGGGAAAGCGCCGCCCCGCGCCTCTGAACTTACCGACTCCTGATAGATAGCAACTGGTGATGGCAGGTCAGCACGGGCCGCACCGGACGCGACCATTCCCACGGCCCGTCGTCTGTTTAGACGCGGCCTGGCCTGTCTGTACAACGCGCCGTGGGAACCCGGCTTTACACGGTTGCATCTTCTATATTCTGAGACACTATCACCATTCACCACTTACGAAAACATTGAAATTTAAAAAAAATAATTACCACCGTTTCTAAAAGCAGTCATTTAATGATCACTTTCTCTCAATGCTCATCAATGTTTGTAATTTGGTCAAACCGCTCAGTTCCGCTACATTAGTCCAATTCGTGGATGCTCGTGTGTGGCCAAGAGACATCACAAATTAGATATGGTAATTATTCGAATCACGATTTCGTATAATGCTAAGGCTTGGAAACAAAGTGTTGTGATTATATCTGGCTTTGTTTTTGTTGTCCATACTATATTACGTATAGCTATGATAAAAAAGCGGGAATTCATGAAGAAATTACGCCATTTGATAACTAATAAACAACGTTTTTCATATTGCTACATCTAAAACGACAGCATTATGGTCTATGGAGAATATAGATTAGATGGATGGATTAAGACAGCATTAAAAAACATATTTGACAAAATGTTGGTAAGCGACCTTACAGCTTATGGACAAAATAGTGCACAGGTCTACACGCAAACACAAATGCACTCTCTACTCCCAGTCTCATAGACGTCGATTTATAAATCGATGCTCAATAGTCGATCATCAAGTTGATGGAACGGTAATCCGATAAACTACAGAGAGATCATTTGCTGAACGGAATGCTTTACGTGTTCTCCGCGGCACGGGGGTACAACACCAAACTCCAAGCTTCTACTGAGAAAAACTCTGCAGCTGAATAGGGTAGTAAACAAAAAAATACGTAACTCTCGATACGAAGTACATGAAAATTCTTCCATTCATTGTGCGACGTTGGAATCCAGTCTATTCCTATCCAGTTGACATGCGCGAAAAGCCACTAACCAGGAATTCAATTGAATTGAGCAACTATGTCGCAAGTGGAATATTGGTAGAGCCCAAATTGCTGCACATGTTCGAATATTACGGTATCAGACAAGTTTTTACACTTAGCTTTTACTCGAGACTTCGCTTCCGCCCTCTATTAAAAGTAATCTGAAGTGGTGATTCCTAAACAATTAAAGTACTTAATCAATTTTGATTTTTCGATTTTTCAGCTGTCCTTGTAAGTTTTCAATATTTTTTTTTAAATCGCCCCTAGAGAAAATAATAAAAGAATGTTCCCCTAAAGAATGTTTCTGCTTTCATTCCGCCACCAAAACAGTCATTATTAATTTTTCTAATCGCTTAAATAAAGCCTTCATTCGCCTTGCAATTAAAATCCGTGCTTTTATATTATCTCACGTCTTAAACTACAGTCGAAATCTAAGATTTTTCACAAACGTTAATTCCAAAGGTAAAAAAATGTATTGCTCCCGTTCACATCTGCGTCAGATCACCTGCCACAACTATTCAATCACGAATAACAGGCATGCGGGCTGGTAAAAACTTTTATTTATCATCAGGTACTTTTATTTGGCTCCGGTTGTGTTGTTAAGGTCTCGGAGCCTTCCAAATATTTTTTTTTATCCGAAATAGGCTTGCGCTTGACGACTATCAATACTGGATAGCACTGATGAGGTCTAGGTTGGAGTGCGCTTGCCTAGAAAATGCCTATTCACTCTTGTTTTGAAGGTACTCAAATTATAAGTGGCAGGAAACACAGAATGTTGGAAGAGTGTTCCACGCCTTAGCGGTTCTTATCGGAAACGTTGAATTAAAGCGTTTCGTTCGAGTAGGTTGGATTTCTACCACATAAGGATGCCAACGCTCACGACTTCTCACAGCTCTGTGATAAAAAGGTGAAGGAGGAACTATGCGCTGAGGGTGGCCATCGAGGGGGTTTTAGTGGGTAAAAACCCCTCATAGCCCGGACTCTACCCCGGGATTACAGGTCTCTTCTAAGAATATTTATCCTTCATTAAAAAAAAGGTACTTTATTAAGACTTTATAGTAACTCTATACTCTTCATAAATTACTTGCAATTTAAATATTTATTATATGATTAATAGATTTTCCGGTTTATAACAACTATTAGATTACATTGTAATGATCTTTACAACGAAACGGTATGAAAAATACATCGATAAAGTAAAAGAAACGTTTATTGCTTGTCGATGACAGCCTTCTCTCTTCGCATATTTTAATAATAATAATGTAAATCACTCTTTTTAAAAATATAGATACATAATTCTTATATTTGCTTCATTTGCATGTAATTCTTACATTTAATTGTCAGTGCATTTATTAAAATTTCAAATTTCGGTCTGTTATCTTCCAATCATGCCGTTATTATAAACTACGACAATTAGTCGATAATAGCGATCAGACCATTTTGTCGTAAAAAGTCAATAATTATGTTTAATCGACCACATCCGACGTTCGTGTGAAGACACCGACAGTAACTAATGTGAAGATTGAAACGAAGTTGAACTCCACTTTTCTCTTTATCGTCTGAACTAATAGATGTCCACAGCTGGGCAAATGCCTCTTGCAAGGATCGCCTCAACACATGGTCACGTGTCGCTTCACAAAAGTTATAATAACATAGGTAAAACTTTTTTTTTACTTAGTTCATTGCTAAAGTAGCTTAACAGTTATTTACTTGGAATAGCTAAACTGATTTTGATTAAGTTGAAACTCTTTATATTTCTACGATTTTAATTACAGTACCTACCTGATTGTAATCTGCTATAGGAAAATTCTGAGCAGTTCAGTAAATACCTATTGAATAAAGAGATTCTTTGCTTATTTATTTTGTTTATAATATACTATTTATTTATTTTGTAACTGTTGTGATCATAAATAGAAAAATATCATGTGAGTAACCTTGGAATATATACCAAGGTAATAATAGAAGTGTAAGACTGTCTGCCGTAGACTTCGACATTTGTATTGAAAAGACAAGTCGAAGCACAACGCCCGACCCGTACACTATTCCCGCCATCGAGATAAAGTTCTAAAGCAGCTCATCTCATCAAATCATATCAAATCAAATTATTTATTTGCCTGATCGCAAGTACATAAAAAGGTGTTACAGTCGGTAAAAATCATTCCGCAATCCGCCAAACAAAAGGCATGCAAAACATGAAATTAATTACATACTCATACATTATTTTGGCGGTTAACGACAAGCTATGAATATTGAATTCTCAAGTTATCAAGCTAATATTTATTTATATTTCCGCGATAAATTTTGGTAAAATTCATTTAATTTTATAGTAGATCCCAACTATCACGGATGATTTAAGATGATTTAAAGATTTATTTCATAAAAAAGATACATCAATACATTACAAGTGTCGATAAAACTGCATTAGTGTAACACTGTAAACACGGAAGCTGAAACTACCCCAGTGCGATATCCCAATAGTTAAAATTGACTGAATAATGGTAGATATTATTCAACCAACGTTATCGGTTTAAAAGCAATTGAACAATCAGCGGCGATTGTGATCATCATATTATTATACTTAGTTGTCAAATTTTTGTGCTAGACATGCAGATCTAGCACTTATTTAATAAATGACAAAAAGCATGAATTTCCTCCTTATAAGTTGAGTCAATTTTATGGAGTTTGGAAACTCTAGTAATAGGGATCTCAATGGCTCCCGCTATTTATAAGCGTTGTTTTTTTCATCTCTGCACACCTGCCTCAACTCTCGGGCTGGATTGGCTGAGATCTTCAAGTCAATAACATCGGCCACCCTTCTTGTTTAACCCTTATCTTGTCTCAAAGGAGTTATCTAATCGCCCCCTTTTAGATGCCCTGCTTAAAACAGATGCACGCTGGTCTTGAGTCTTGACTTTAAAATTTTTATTTAAAGTTTTAATAGAAGGGAGATAAGTGCGTAATGTACGGGCACAAACGCAAAAATCTTCATTCAATATTGGTACGAAAACCTAAAATTAAGCTTACAAGAGATTGTGCTTTGGCTATACTTAAGACATACCTACGGTGTCTACTAAAGTGTGAAAGTATAGTATACTTTTAAAGCAAGAAAAGATACCTGTCATATATTTCTAATGACGCAACTCGCAAGCGTATACCTAATTTATCGTGACTTTCAATCGGGTATATAATTTGAGAAAGACAAAAACCTTTAATATTTTTATGACAATTTGAAGTGTGTTTAGATAAAAATCTCCACACAGCGCGCTTTGGAAACAGTGGTCATTCCAAGTACGCTGTCAGATAAAGTAGTTGGATTTCATAATCGACTAAACAATCGACAAAGAGCTGTTGGATCCAAACATTTCGCCTCCATCCATTAGTCTTGGTCTAATCAATGCATTTATCTTATTACGTTTGAAGTATGTTTCATAAATAAAATGATAGGTGCCGGTCGATAACTCTGTTCCATGGAATGTAGAGGTTGCCGTTTGCCGTTGTTAAAGCTTATGTCCTTTCGCACCTACTCATAATATAACAAGCATACTATCCTCTTCCTAGAGTTGCTTTATTTTCTTAAGTTTTTATCGGAACACTAACAACGTCACTTTTTAAATTTGTTGGTGTACGACGCTTTGCTGGTTTGTATATTATCTGGTTTGTATTTTTGCCGAACTTTAAATGAGGTTCCTCCGAAAAGACGAAGAAAGCGAGTAGATAGATTCTACCCATGACAGCTTCAACTTGACGTCTCTCAACACTGCAGTCCCGTCGTGACCACGATCCATGCAAGATCGAAATATCGACATTTCATACCATAACGATTAACTGTGGTACGTATGTACCTACTCGTAACATATTGTCATAATTTAAGTACTTGAATATTCATTATCTGCATGTCAACGTACCGTTTATAGAAGCTAAAGCTTTTAATGTTAAAAACGTTCAGTTCGTACTCGAACTAAACTTTAGCAACTCTACATAATATTGTATTATATTACCTTCTTAAAAAAATAAGCTAAGCCCATACTACTTTCAAATATAATTATCATAACTGTATTTAACCGGCAATCTGTCAATCAAGATTACAGTATTAGTCAAGAATAATGATCACATGTCATATTGGAGAGCAGAACAAATCTGTAACAAGTTCGCACGGGTGAAGTCAGGGGCAGGCGCAATGTGAAAATGTAACGGTACTGCTGCTTATGAAATAATGAAATATTTAACTAGAGTACTGCGACCACTTATAAGGATTTCTTACGGATTGAAAAAAAAAATTGAGGAATCATAAAATGAATATTTTGCTTGAAAATAAAGCTTTTAACGTAAAATTGTGCTAATTTTTATTGTTGAGTTTCAATTAGTGGTCGAACTAATCGAAGTTTTAGGCATAACGGAGAGATGTGTAAACTCGAAATCGGAATATTCTGTAATTCAGAACAAATTCCACACAAAAAGTGGCCCTACTTCAAACCAAAACCTCGCATAATTCAAAATACGAATCACTTAAATACGGGAAGATTTGACGTGTGTTCACTTTTCCGACTGATGACGCGCTAGACACCACACGACTTTTGTTGGGTCATTTTTTTAACGCAGTTACATTTCCTGACGAATTATTTATTCGTAGCCTTTGAATTTCGTAGCCTTCATTATTTGCTTTGATTGTTCACCATATAGGTATTTATAAATACAGCTCCTTTTTTTGCTTTTAATTTAGAGTCTTATTTTTGGACACCCTAACCGAGATTGACAATCTGATAACATTTGGCTCCCGCCCTGTCCATAGACAATTAAACAAATGGACGAGCGTAAACGAACTGATTGTTATGATAAGTCGGTTTGACTTCTATAACTGGCCGTGTATGAATTATCTGCTTGGTGAGATCTGGACCTGGTAGTAGGTTGGGCACTGATTGAATTGATAAAAACTTGTTAATGTTTTGAGCATTCTTTCGCTTGTGTTTTTATTGTATTTAATTGTCAACTTTGTTTGTCTACAAACGTCGAAGAAGACAGCTGATATCGTCTTCTTATGTTCCACCGACTTATCTGTTCGTGGACAAAATGGAAACTAAGGCCGCTATTTTAAAATATTATCATTCCGCTCGATTCCACTGTCCAAATATAATGGTATTTACCGCTGTCAGTTTTTTTAGTGCGAGTGCCGTACAAAGTTATGAAAATGCAGTACCAATTTTCTCGTTTTCTTGACTAGCAATATTATACGTTCCACTGGCGACTCAGTCATTTGAACAGATAAGTTGGCGGCACTGTACTTTGATTACCTATTTAAGACTTAAACACTCTGAGGTGCAAATTTGTCATCGCCATCTGAACATAATGAGGGATGGTCCTTAAAAGGGAAAGAAGTGATAAAGTTTGTATGAAAAAATATTTTTTCAAGCATGCCGGAAAATTTAGTTTTTACCTATTTCTCTCCAGGTCTTCAACAAAAAAACACGTTGATCCGTAGCTCTATTGCGGGCGATTAAAAGGCGAACCTAAGGTTCTCCTATAGTTCAGCCGTATAGAGATTAAACGCCGCTCCAACGTCAATCAACCGGTGATAGCATCAAGTGAAACATTGGTATTCAAAGCGTTCGGCTACCACCGGTAGTCTTTTTGAACCAATCGGAGTAATTAACAGCTGCACATGCCTGGCTAAGCGTTGTGGAAAAATCAAGATTCTCATGACTTGATAGATCGGGAGTACCATCAGGCAAAGCCATGCCGCCCAGCAATTTTGTGTAACATTATGGGCGAGGTATCGTAGACAATTATTATAAGTACGACTCTATTACCCTTTATCATTCCATGTTAGGTAATCAGACTGTGCTATCAGGATTCTACGTCATCATCTGAACCGATAGACGTCCACTGCTGGACATCGGTCTCTTGAAAGGATCGATACATCACCATCTTGTGTCTGTATTGTACAGAGGTTGCCAGTGACCCGCTTGAGATCGGCCTTCCAACTAGTGGACTTCCAACTCTGCTTCTCTCGATGCGGGGCTCATTTGGTAGTGCCATTCCAGCAATTAGGTATCACCTATCGGGATTCAGGAGTGATAAGCATGTATCTACCTCTAGATTCAGTATTTATAGATGAAGCCCTGAAAAGTGTATGTACTTCCTAGATCCATAAATACAGTCTCACTTTTGCTTATAAGGAAACTAGCACGTCTTAAAGACTCAGAAAAAATCTCGTCATGTTTTGTTTAATCACTTATATTCTCCTTTTTCTTCCGCGTAAGTGTAAATAAATTGATAGGAGTCGGTATTTATTATACAATGTAAGGGACATTGCGACCAAAATGTTTGATTCTTCAACTTCTTCGACTACTTTGACCGCTCACTAACACTGGTTGAGCTCTCGAGAGGGAGCTAGGCTGCCCATATGCGCTTTGCAATGGCTTCAATAAAATATGTATTGTTATAAGTAAACATAAAATAAATCACTAACCTGTCTGTATGGTTCCCGTTAGTCTATAAAAGCTTAGGCAACGACAAATAACAAACGGTCTGCTGTAAATAATATTTCAACACAGAACCATAAAAATCTTATCATTTAATTTTTTCAATTAATCGTCTATAGAAATTCGAAAGAGATAAATCGTAGTATCACGCGAGACACAGAAGACAATGGGATAGTGTATTTGAAAACAATATAAGCCGTAATGATAGAATGGGGTACCGGGACATGATTTATTGATTTCTTCGGCGGCAAACAATGAGGCGGTGTCTTTGGAAATGGTATTGACATTAGATATTATGATTGAATGTTTCACAACGCTGGCGCCCTACTGCTGGAGGCTTGTTTATCGACGATAACTCGAATAGATACTGTCTCGTGCCTACCTATTTGCTTTATAACTGTTAGTTAGTATGCGATTTAACGTTAAGTAACGATGGCGTGTAGAAACCGATTAGAAGTCTCATTATGCCAGCCCTCTACGAAATTAACCCGCTATCGTCTTAGACTGCATCATCCCTTACCATCAGGTCACATTGCAGTCAAGGGCTAATTTTTAATCGAATTAAAAAAAATACTGAGACTGAAAACTGGACAACAGTTTTCAGAGTCTCAGTAGCGCAACGGCTAGGCCCGGACTGAAAATCAAAAGGTCGACGGTTCAATCCCTACCGATGCCCTAATGGTAAATCAATCTTAAAAAGTTTATTTGGAGGGGAGAGCACAGAGGGGAGAGGGAGTTTAAATATAAGTCATGGCGAATATTCTTTAAAAAATGTTGAGGTCCAATTTTACGAATAAGTAACTCGGTTTCTAATCTCCATTGTACAAGATTACTGCAAGAAAAACACATCATGAACTTCTTTTACCGACTTTTACGATCTGCGCAATTATGAGAAATGGAATGAAATCCGACAAGTCGTCGCCTATTCCCAAAACAAGTTTTACGCTTTATTTTGAAGGAAAAGGAAAATATTAATCATGCTAAACATGAATGAGATGCAGTAAAATTCAAATACTGAAACGTCTCTTAACTCAGAAGAGCATCTTAAATATTACGTGATATTTGGATATTTTGTCCTAAGAGCAAATCATAACACTCACATAAAGACGTTTCTGTATGAAGCTGTAAGTAATACCTGAGTAAGACAAGTTGGTGCTCTCTATGATAATATAAACGCTGTCACCAGAGAAATTAGCTTTTTAGATCAGGATAAGTTCATTGATAAAGTTAATAATATGAAGATGGAGTAGTATAGTAAATCATTAAGTTTATACGTCCTAACCGCATTCTGTACCATCTAAGTCAATCGTAAATTGCATTTTCTAAACTGAATTTTATCACCAAAACAACAAATAACGGTATTTTTAAAGTCGTGGTCATTAAGATTCACATATATTAATGTTATTATCGCCCACACCTACACTACCAACGTTTTTATGGTAGCTTACCTTATTTAGAGTTGTGACCTTATTATAGTAGCGTTTGTCGAACGCTAACATGATAGAGCCTTTTTCTTCATATTAATCCTGATATTAAATGACGTAGCAGTAAGATGCAAGTACGCTAACGTAGAAAGGGAAATACGTATCGTACCAGAATGCTAAATAGCTTGGCTGCACAGCTTTATAGCTCCATGGCTGAAGCCTCCCACCAAATAGAGACAATTTATAAATAATTTTTCAAATATAAAAGAAAATTCTTACCTAGTATATTAGGTAAATTTTCTTACTTAGTCTAACGACCAGAGACAATTTTGAAATTGGAAATAAATTCCCAAAGATAAAAAAATTCGTACCTAGTACGTATTACGTAAAAGTTTAAATAATCAGGCATTCGTAGCAACTCGGCGACGTCTAATAAAATCTCATACGCAAGAGGTGCTAGTGTAATAGAGCCATAGAGCTCATTAATAAATCCACGCTGCAGGTGAGATAAATTGAGGTATAATGACCAAATGGTTTTACTAGGTATAATCAGTCGGCAAATGATTATGTCATGATTTTATATTTTATATCTTCCGAAAGTCGCTGCACTTCAGGTCAGACCATTAAATAAGCGAAGTTTTATGGTTATTATATCACTTTAATAAATTAATAAAGCCTATAAAAACTTTACAGTTTTGTTTTTAATTAACATTATTAGGAGCACAAAATTCTGTTAAGGTTCGTAGAACCGACAGAAGCAAGCGCTCGACAACTCTCGGGTGCATTTTACCTTCCTTCCTACAACTAGGTACCTACTAATCTTGCTAAAAACTACCTGCGTGAAACCAATCTATTTTATACCTTCGTCAGCATTAATAAGGTTGATATTGTTACATAAGTTTACAGAAGCTATTAATTCTATATCGCTGAATCGACTCGGAGCCGCTCGAGCGTGTTTTCCAATTTGATTCTTTCGACTACCAAAATAGCGTTGACTTGAACTTTTTATGGCTAGAATTTGTTTCGGTGTGACGAAATGTTGCTCTTCGCTACAAAGCCTGTAATAAAACGACACAATGCCCGTTCGATATGTCTCGTGCCACGATTTTGTTCCCGGACAGACAGTCACGCAGTTTTTGCGCCGCTCAACATTTTTTCGAATGAAAACCGCGTCGTTTGATTTATTAAGTGATGGCATTGGATGTAAAAAGTATATTATAAATTTGTTCGTTCGTTTTTGTTTACTATTGTAGGTAACGGTAAGCTAAAATGAAATAGATTCGTTTTTGGTTAGTAGTTTTAATTATTATTTTTCTCGGCAGTCCCTTGTTTGCATTTAAATTTTTTGAGCTTTTTTGCTAGTCTCATTTCGTGATTAAAATACGTAGCCTAGCAGATACGACCATCTTGTATTACACTATGTATAGACTGTGTACGTATATGATAATGAAACCAAGCCCCAATATGCAGGGCTTTAATTAAATTTCTGCTCATCTTGCTTGTATTATGTTCGCATAAATTTGTTTTGACGGGCAGAGCTGATTAGAAACTAAATTAAGGGTCCATATAAAACGACTATAGGCAATTTTATTTAAGGAGCCCTTAAAATGTGTTATATTTTGTTATGGAGACCGGTTTTAAATTATAAACGTACGATAATAATCGTTTACCCTCGGCGAAAATTACTTTCGGCAGAAGCTTCTTATAGGTAAACATCTACAAATACCTAAGCATCAATAAACTATACGATATAAATGACTGTAATCCTTACTACTATATTATAAATGCAAAAGTAAGTTTGTTTGTTGGTCTATCCTTCAATTGCGCCACAACAGAGCAACGAATCAACGTAATTTTTAACATGGACATAAATAAGACTTAGAGAGTGAGACCTACTTTTTATCCCGGAAAATCAACGGGTTCCCGCTGGCTTTTTAAAAACCTATCTCCACGTGGACTGAGTTGCAGATAAAAGCTAGTCTTCCATAAATTTGTTAATGCAAATGAACTAACAAAGAGAGAGTACAGAAGTAAGTTATTTACCGTGGCGCAGTATTTTACAGAGTTAAAACTAACTTGTAGCGAAGCGTGGACAGTTTCACTTCCAATCGAGATGAAATTTGCATTTGCGGTCCCGAAGTCGCCAACCTGATTTAAATAGCGTTAGAGGGTTTCCATATCTCGCAAAATTTGAATTGGGATGTAACAAAGGAACAACAGCAATTGCAAAATTACAAGTTGCAAGACTAAATATAAGTTTTAGATGATTTGGAAACTTTTATATTCAATTTCAGGAATCTGTTAGTAACAAAAGGCACTAGGCAGTACACATAACATAACATAAAAGCCGAGCATGGTTTACCTACGCTACATGAATTTCATTTGTTATATCCACAGACGCAGCTTAAATGTTACTTCTAGATAATTCTAAACCTAATTACGTAGAAAGAAAACATACGGTAATTAATATCGCACGAGCTATTTTTAAACTTATAAAGGATGGTCACAACCAGAAAGACGGCTTTCTTCATCATGCAAAAACTGTCACCAAGTTTCAAAGTTTTACTGATACTAAAAAACCCTCGAAATGTTCCGTAATCGGAAATCAACCGAGCCCGATACTGAGGCGCTTTTTCTTAATTTTTTTGGGCGTAAAATACTTTTCAACACACTTGCTCATAAAATGGCTCCCGGTTCACCGCAATTAGGCACACAATGACACCTTTAACTCAAACTGTGACTTTTTATTACCATTATTCACAATGTGAGTTATAGAATTATTTTTTTTAATTTTATTGGTTGAGTTGCTTTGTTCTTAAAAAAGTTTCTATTACAAAAAAAATCCTACCTATTGCCAAGATACCTATTGCTTGCTCATGTCATACAACTTCGTATTTAAATAGATAATTTCAACTTGTACGTGTTTAATAAATGAAACTGTCACTCAAATATAACTTTTGTTTTTTCTGTAATAAAGAAAACTGGAAATTCCCCATTTTGTACGTGGCTATAAGAGAAAAGCCAAAAAAAAAAAGAAACCTCATTCTTTTAGTCTATGGCCATTAAAGGTACGCGCGCATTCCGGAAAACTGATTAAATCAAATAAACATCTGAATAGGCTGTATGGTCGTCGATCTTTGCCTGCCCTCAAGAGCATCTCAAGAGGGCGAACAAATAACAACTTTAATTTTTCCCGCCATTGTGAAAAAATGTTCACAACTCGTTTTCACTGTTTTGTACCATAATGTACTATTTTAGTATTATTTTCTTCACAAGTGTGTTGAAAAACGTCGTATGATACACGTGTATATTGATGATTACCGTCCTCGGCTACCTTAAGACCCTCACCTAACGGCTCGGGTCTCAATAGCGCCTCAGCGGTAATCACCAACTTTGACACTTGTACCATAATGTACTATTATCTACTTTTACAAGATTTCCCCGTAATCCATGGACCTGCAAGTTAGATCCCTGACTCCTTATTTGGTTTTTTGACATTTAGTAATGTGATAATTTATTTCTACAACGCAATACGACTTTGTTCTAGCTATGCTTATGCTTGGTAAGTAGGTCTTTAACGTCTTCAATATAATCTACGATCAAGTAATTCAACGTCGTCGCTAATCCCCGTAGATCCTTCTTGGCTCGAGTCTTGATCAATTAATGGACTGACTTAATTAATCCTGTTCACTGTGCGCTCTATGACAAATTAAATAATGAGATAATTTTAAGAATTCCGTAATAAAACAAAAGCCTTATAGTCCGTCTTACTATAAGTCTGTCCCTTAGTGTAAGTTGCCACAGGCATTTTAATAAAAAGTTGGGACACATTCTCAAATATTGAAAAAAATTATAAAGTGAGTAGCTTGAACTATTAGGTACCTACGTCAAAAGAAAGGTGAGTTTTTCAAGAAAATAACATAATAAATAATGGATTAATAAGAATTTTCTTTTTCTCGCATTTAACTCCGGAAGTCCAGATCCCTTTTTTTGGAAAGAATGGCAGGAATAGTTGAAACGAATAGTTAAAAGTTAGATACTTTTTTATACACTACCTACATAATATTATAAACCGTCAAAGTTAAGAATCATTTGATACAATTAGTATAACCTTTTAGAATTTTTTAAGACTTTTCCCTTCAGGATCGGTGATTTTTTTTTGTAACTACCTTTAGGATTCAGTTGTTCAACTGGACCAGTATTTCATTATGATGAAATAATCAAATCGCTGTCATCACTAATCCCCGGAGTCTTCCCTCGGCTTCACTTTCTATTAAAATCTTCATCAGTTACTGGATTAATCCTTTGTAATTAACTGCGCCCTTATCTATCAGACCACTTTTGTATTTTTAGATTTTTGCTACTTTTCTGGCAATTTCATGCTGCCAACATGCAACGAAGGGGCACTTGATCCGAACGCGCATTTGTATTTCGGATATTATGTTTTTTAAATTCTTTTAAAAATTACAGTTACAGTTCTTGACTACTGCTTAGTAAATGACGATGATACAGTTTAACATAGAGCTAGAAGAGGTGTGGGTATATATTTCAAAAATAAGTCGTTATGAGGTTTTCTTTGAGTTCAAAAAAATCCGTTCAACATTTCTGTTTTCTTCTGGCTGTTTCATTTGGCTTAAAATAAGCCAATTTTTTTAAACGTGCCCTTAGGTCGTAAGGCATTAGTTAGATGCTATAAACTCAATTTTTTTTTTACAATTTTATAATTTTGGACTGAATATATTACTGTTATGTTTAAAAAAATTTATCTCCTGTCACCAGTCTGGGCAGATTTTTATCTTCAGTCTTGATTAAAAGCAGCATCAATTAAAATATAGACTTAATTTATTTTTTGTTAACTCTACTTTGAGGAAATTGGAACCCCTCGCTCAGATGACAGTCAACTTTATAAATCATTTTTATTAGTGCCGTATAAAAGTTTTGGATTTACGGTAGGTACCATAAACACACCTATTGTTATTATATTATTTATTAGAAGTCTCTATGGTATGTCCTGACAGTTATTATTATTATATTTTAGTAAATTGCTTTATTTTATCAATTAGTAGAACTTAATAAATCAATTTCAATTTTATCAATATTAATTAAAATTTAATGAATGCCTACAATATTTTTTGATGTTTTTGTCAAACCGTAAGGCATAACATGGACAAGGCAAATAAAAATATTTAAACTATTCAAACCTACAGATAATATTATACAGATTTTTATTTCAACTATCCGAAATATCTCTTAGTTTATATTGTTTGTAAAATTGTAACGCTCTACACCGCATCTGAATATCATTATTTTCTGCCAATATTTTGATTTTCTGATTTATGTTAGATTTTTTTATCTTCTTTATTTCATTTTTATTCAATGGTACACACTCATGACTCCAAAGCAACAAATTTAAAACTTTGTAGCATAAATAAAATACTTAACCTACTCAATAATAACTATAGCTTCAGCCGAATTTCAGAGAAGCCGAATGTATAGGCTGAAGAATGTACAGGACAATGTAAATGTTCTAATAATAAAATAAAAATAAGAAATTGGCCTTATCATTTACTCCTTGCTTCTTAGAGCATAATAAGCCATCGGCCTCGGCTAATATGACCAAATTTTTTTTATTATTAACCGTTAAAGCTAAGAGTCGCAATCTAATCCTATAAAAATCGAGTCATAACACTAAAACTAAAACATGTCCATATTATTCCATTGATCTATCGGCGCACAAAAAGTGTTTGTGATTAATTAAATCACCGGACTGATTATAATAACGAATATAAAACGGGTAATATTGAATTATTCCACCACACGGAAGTGAAAATATTTTGAAACAACAATGTTGTTGTTCATATTGAAAATATTACTCCTGCTCACAGTTGCAACCGTAACGGGCAAATATGGTAAGAGATTTGCAATAATCCTAAGGACTTTAACTTACTTACTTAGCTGGCTCAGTGACCCAAAAGCGATCTTACCCTCTGACACTAGAAGCTGTCACTCATGCCTGTCCTGCGTCGCTTCCCGCCAATCGGGTGCATTGAGGGCTTGCAGGTTTTCTGTCACTTCGTCCACCCAGCGATACCAGGGTCGTACTTTACATCATAAGGATTTTTAAAGAATATCATTAATTTATTACACAAATATGTAAAAAGGTAGACGTAAGGTTTTGAAGTGGCGAGCCCGCACCGGGAAGCGCAGTCTTGGCAGACCCCCCCACTAGATGGACCAACGATATTATAAGAGTCTAGGGAGCCGGTGAATACAGGTGGCACAAGACGAGTCCTGTGGAAGTCCTTGCAAGAGAGAACTTGTCCAACCGTCTATCGATTGATAAAATGAAGATGTAAAAATTAAAATCTAAAACCTATAGACTGCCATGACTCTTTGATTTTGGATTTGAAAAACTACTGGGCCAATTTTAACGCTCGCCTTTGCATTACGTGCCTACATACAAATTCTGGGCAAGTTCTTAAAATAAGTATAGTTCTTGCAATTCACGACAGCGCGTGGCTCATGGTGGTGTGTGTGTCGTGTCTGTATAAGTGTGAGCGAGAGCTTGCTCGCGCCTGACCGCTCCCACCTAGGCTCCTGACTCTTACGCAATGTGTATGTACACGACGTAACCACAAGTAAAGCGCCCGTAACTTCGTGAGATAAATGTACTATACTAAGGTATTATTTTCTTTATTTATGGGCCGTTTTTATGCGGCTTTTCGCATCACACAGGTATCATCTTAGAGCAGGTTCTTAGGTTAGGTTATGGTAATTTATACAAAAAAAATCCTGTTTTGTAAGATATTGGTATTTTTTATACAGTTCAATCTGAGTCAGAACTTCCGGATTTAAAGTGGCCTAAGAAATACACCTTCCAAGCCACCAAAGTATCGTTAACTTCAGCTCTTGTCGAAGATATCCAATACTGGTAAGTAATTAAAAATATTTTTTTCATCAGTGTTGATTACGAAAATGATAAGTGTTTTTTTTTATTAGTTTACTTATTTTATTTTCAATAGGTGCTAGCTTGTATTATCCTTATAATGAGTATAAAGAATGTGAAAGTGTGTTGGTTTGTCCTTCAATCACGCATCAACGGAGCAACCGCATAGCTTTTATCTCAGAAAACATCGTTCCTGCGGGATTTTTAAAAACCTAACTCCTTTCTAAGGAAGTTCCAGGCAAATCCTATATAATTAATATAAAATAAAAAAGCTATTATCATGAATAGGTCCATGGCTATTATGAATCTTCCCCAAGTGTGCAATGTATGTCACGCAACTCATTTTTATGGATCCGTAGCCAAAGAATGCCAAACTGCCAACGGGACCGTACTAATAAGCCTCCATTGGCAGACCATCCATTTGTCTGTTAGTGGGCTATATCTCATGAACCGCAATAGGATAATAGATACTTTTTACAGAATGTGTATTTCTATTGCCGCTATCACTACAAATAATAAAAAAGTTCAAAATTACAAAGAGTCTCCTCTCCATACAATAAACTTTTGTTTGGCTCGATCTTAATAATAACTGATATTAAATCTTGTACGTCGATATGGTACGGAACCATTTGCGTGCGGATTCGACTCGCTCTTGGCCGATTGTTTACATAATGTTTTTTTTTTAGGCGATCCAAATCAAAATCCAGGTCAGACTACAATAGCGGTGCAGTTAAATCAATTAGGATAAGGGGCAAAACAAGATCGTTAAAATCTCTATTTGGAGTGCAATATGATGTAATTAATTAAATTTTATTAATTTTATTAATTAAACCTAGCATAACTTGATACTTAATTGAAAAGGATTTATATAACATAGAACTGTAACGCTTAGCAGCGCAATAGTCATATAGTCATTCTGTGATAAGCCATTTTTAGTAAGTCTTCAAAGGCCGACTACGCAGTATCATCACGTTAGTACAACGAACTCGGAGAGAATTACTAAAAAGTGACGTGTCTACGTATTGTGCTGTGAAAGGGTGTCATAATTACATGGAAATGGTCGGTTAACGTAACCAGTACAAAAAATAATTACATGAAACTAATACATTTATAGGTTGTTTTGAGCCTAAGTTTGTAGTGGAACTTTGTTAGAAACTTCTAAGCGTTATAGTTTCATATGGTATAGATATTCAAAATAACTTTCTACTATCGTAGTATCAGCCCTGGTAGCATGGGCGGGAGAAATTTTATCCCCGGGAAAAGGATAAAACGTTTATCCCCTCGCTTAGCTTTATCCACCCGTCGAGCATGGGCACAGCGATGGAAAGAACATTCAGTGGATATACTTATAGAAATACACATCGCCTTCTCCTCTGTCGCCATGCTTTAGCATAGGGAAAAGATAATTTTATCCCCTGTCAGTGGATAAAATCGGGGGATAAAACTTTTATCTTTTGCCCATGCTACCAGTGCAGGATAGTGACGATAACGATTATCGTCACTAACCTGATGGTGAGATCTCAATGAACTCAATACTGACATAAAATAAAATGAAAAAAAATACTTACTTATTGTATTTCGATATAGATTCATCCAGAAACAACAGAGGAATATTTGAATAAACTAATTTGCACCACAACAAAGGGAACATTGACTAAACGAGTCAAACTCGAAGAAGTGTTGCCCTCAGCCGGTTACTTCGATCATGTTGGTAAGTTGGTGGGGTTATAAGATTTAACACGACTGATCGTATTCGTATACTATGACATTAGCGTAAAGTGAAAAAAAGTAAAATGAACCTTAACAATATTATTTTAAAGTCACAAATTCAGTACAACCGATTTTAGTTTTGAGCGTATCCGTAATCCGTATACGTAAAAGTATAAGAATGCATGCACGAAATTGAGCTCTAATTCAATGTAGTTATAGTTCATTTTACTTTGACGCTAATGTCATAGTAATCGAATACGATCAATCGAATTAAATCTTATACTAACCCCACTGCTATTTAAAAAAAAACTGCAATCCTAAAGGCAAATGATGGATTTCGACGACGTAGACTAACAGCAATAATCTACGTTGTTGTTAATTAGTAAATTCTTGATTTTCATAAATAGCTTTTTATGTTTGTGATTTCAGGTAAAGACTTTCTAGATATGGGTGAAGTTGAAAAGTTCGTATTTGAAGACGAAGATACGAATACCAAAAAATATTTGTGGGCCTTTTTGGATCGCGAAAATTCTACATGGATTCCAGTGAGGTAAATATGAGATAGCAGTAATAGCCTTGTTCGTTAGGCCTACGGTCTCCTAATCAGGCGGTCGCAGGTTCGATCCTGCGCCCTCTAACTATTCAGAGTTATAAGCGTTTATGCAACTAAATAACACGTGCTATAATTCCTATAACCGTTCTCTGAGAAGCGCTCAGAAGTGAATCGTTGATGGTTCGCTAATGACGATGATGATATTGGATAGAGTCAGGCGTTACTTTGCGGAAGTTCATGATTAACAAAAAAATGTTAGAGTTATTTTGCTGTAATCCGCCAACAGAAAAAAATCTGCAAAAAGTCAAACATGCAGTTATAAGCTAAGCACCGCTTACCTCCCCAACCAAGCAATAAAGCAAAGTTCCCAAGCAAGCAATGCCACCACCACTCACATGCACCACCACACAAGACTTTAATACTACTCTCGACGCACGTTTCGCCCCGACACCGGAGCATCCTCAGGAGATATCGACTTTACAATGCTGTATTGTCTAGTGACGTGTGTGTGAAATGTGCGGTATTATATACTATTTTTATCCCCGCTACTGTTGCCCCGCCCACTACCCCCCGAACTCCCCTCGAACCCCCCCCGGATTCGCCCCTTCGAATAAACGGAGTAACGGTGAATTTGAAACATTGATTTGTTCGTTTAGTAATTCAACCTTATTATTTTTATTATGCTTGATTATTTCTAATTGTTCTAACATGCTCAGTCGAAAACCTTTATCGCAGGTCCAACCATATATAAAATCCTACACACCTGCGATAAAGGTTTTCGACTGAGCATGTTAGAACAATTAGAAATAATCAAGCATAATAAAAATAATAAGGTTGAATTACTAAACGAACAAATCAATGTTTCAAATTCACCGTTACTCCGTTTATTCGAAGGGGCGAATCCGGGGGGGTTCGAGGGGAGTTCGGGGGGTAGTGGGCGGGGCAACAGTAGCGGGGATAAAAATAGTATATAATACCGCACATTTCACACACACGTCACTAGACAATACAGCATTGTAAAGTCGATATCTCCTGAGGATGCTCCGGTGTCGGGGCGAAACGTGCGTCGAGAGTAGTATTAAAGTCTTGTGTGGTGGTGCATGTGAGTGGTGGTGGCATTGCTTGCTTGGGAACTTTGCTTTATTGCTTGGTTGGGGAGGTAAGCGGTGCTTAGCTTATAACTGCATGTTTGACCATACAGATTTTTTTCTGTTGGCGGATTACAGCAAAATAACTCTAACATTTTTTTGTTGACGATGATGATGTTTTATGAAAGTAAAATATAGAGCCTAACTTTGGAGTGGAACTTTGTTAGAAAATTCTAAGCGTTAACAACCTAAGTTGTATATTATACTTGGGTATTAGGTATAAATAGCAACCAAAAAAAAATATGAAGTGTAAATTTTATTTTTTCTCAGGATAGAAGATCTCGGATACAACTCTTGGCTGGAAAACTTAAAAGAGCATGTTCTTTGGGATATTTTCAATTTTGAAACTGACTTCGATGAAAGCGTATTTGATGTTGATCAATGTAAGCACCACTTAAAAACTTTGATGCTTAGTCAAATTTTGATAAACTGTAATTATTGAAAATTGCTTTTTTTTCTTAAAGATGACTGTGCTCCTAAAGCAGCTGCAATTGAGGATAACGAAATAAACGACATCGATTTATCACTTGTCGATCCCGAAAATGATGATCATGTCAAAGTCGCTTTCAAAAGGCAAGTACTTAAATGAAAAATTAAATTAAGAATTGGTTTTGGTAACCTGTGCAAACTGTTGTATGTCGCAATTCTATAACAGATTGATTTTTATTGAATTAATTTATAAACTAAATAATACTATTATGTAATATACAGCATGTATAGAAAGTCTTGAAAATATTGAAGAGAAGATAATAGAAACGTGCAAAAATATCAAATACAAAGGACCATGCTTTTTCATACAAATTTAATTACCAGAGATTATAATGCGTTTACTTGTAAATAATCCTATGATTAATCACGTGAGCTTAGTAGATAGGTCTATGCGCTGAGTACGCTACAACAGTAAGAGGGCTGCAGATTTGGATGTGTTTGGTGAAAACTAAGGGTGTAGTTCATTCAAAAATTTGTAAGCGCTTCGATTGCAAAACTTACGCTCAAGGATTCTATATCATAAGAATATATAAATCGCTCAATTTTGCATGGCCTTTACACGCTGTTTATGTAGTCTTCATAACATTAAAGTATCATTTCTTTTTTTATAACAAGGTTTAAGCAGGAACATAACAGATATTATGAGACCGAAGAAGAGCATGAAATGCGGAAGAATATTTTCCAAAATAATTTGAGGTGAGTGAATTTTTTGACTTACAGTGTTGATATTGAATGTTTTTACTTGATTACTTTTATTTAAACATTCAAATATTCAATTTTATAGGAAAGTCCAGGCCCACAACAGCAAGAACAGTGGTTATAAAATGGCTCTAAACAAATTTTCCGATCGGACCCGAGAAGAAAAACAGAAAACTAGAGGACTTCTAAGACGTGGACCAGGAGAAGTTGGCACTCATGCATTCCCATATGATGAAAAGAAAATGTCTGAACTAGCTGAAACCTTACCACCGGAAGTTGATCTAAGACTTCTTGGCTATGTTTCGCCAGTAAGAGGTACACATTTTGAACAAAATGACATTGCTTAAAAGGTTAAAATGCAATAATTAAAATATCATTGAATTAAATCTATTGTAGATCAACAAGATTGTGGTTCATGCTGGACATTTGGTACAACTAGTGCCGTGGAAGGAGCAGTAGCTCGTTCAAATGGAGGCAGACTTCTTAGACTAGCAAATCAAGCACTAGTGGATTGTGCTTGGGGGTGAGTATTTGCACACAGATTGCACACAAATTCTTGCACAGAAATTCTTCCCATGTAGATAAACTGTCCTTTGTGCATATCCTATATTTTATTGAATATATATTAGTTTAGTACATATTTAGTATACAAATCAATAAGTTATTCTTATTTAAGGGAATATATTTAAGGAAAGTGAGTCCGCTCACAAATAAAATTTAAATTGTGACTCGGGTGTACTAAGAAGACTTCTCTTAGCAGTGCGCCAAAAAAAAAACCTTTAATTTAATGGCTTATTTTTTTTGTATTACTATATTAGTCATTATTTTAGTTTTTGCTTCAATTTCTAGTTTCGGCGGCAGCGGTTGTAACGGTGGCAGCGATACAGCAGCCTACCACTGGTTGATTAAGTACGGTCTGCCTACAGAGGAAGAATACGGCCCTTACAAAAATAAAGTATGTAAAATTATACATTTTCACCTCACTAACTCAAAAAGGGTGCTTTTGTTGTCTAAAACCAGTGAGTAAGAGTCGTTTTTGCTCACCAGTGAGAAAAAGTGTTGTCTCAAGAAAATTTCAACACTTTTGTTCACTAAGTTTTTAATTATTACAATATAAATATAACAAAATAAAAACTTAAATAAATAACTTAAATAAATAACTTAAATAAATAACTTAAATAAATTAAAACTACCGCTACTTATATTTACAAAAAATACACGCCGTCCGTTTTGTTCACTGGTTTTAGTGAGGTAAAAAGTTGTTTGTAGCACACGATATAAAGTTTTTGTTTCTTGAGCCTTTGAATTCCTCACTTCACTCAGGATTCTAACTTAGAATCCTTCACCCGCTCGGGGTTCAAACTAGGCACTCGCAACAAAAATGAACTTTGCTATCTTGTTGAACAAATAACTATTTTGTGTTCCCTGAAGTAAACTATGATGACCTTTATTGCTCTTACAGGTATTTGAATTTAAAGTATTGTACCAAAAATCAAATTGTGTTTTAGGATGGTTTCTGCGCTATCGACAATATGACGACGATTTATAATATCAAAGGATTCACTGATGTTACACCATTTAGCGTCGAAGCTTTAAAGGTTAGTATTGCGTTCTTTTTCAAGTCATCCATATTATTTTCATATTGTTTTTATTCTGGTTGTACTGTTTTGGTTGCCTAGAAATAAGCTTCACATGTGTCCACTTATTCTTATGATATTTTATCTGTTTATATTTATATACTTACATAAATAATAAAAATTAAGTTTTTTTTTGTGTTATTCTCTATGTTATACATAATAATATGGTTTATGTAATATTTATTCATTTAATATTTTGAAGATGATAGATCGATTTAATATTAATTATTATACAACTCTTGTATTTCAGATAGCCGTACTCAATCATGGCCCTCTATCAGTTTCGATTGACGTAGGCTCATCTGAAAAATTATACGACTATAATGGTGGTATATTCTACGACCCAGATTGGTAAGAATTTAGTTTTGATCATTTAAAACCGTCTTACTTGCCTTTTAAAGTCCAGCATTATTCTCTTCTCAAAATTACTATCATTATCTTCTATGTGTATATCTATACTAATATTATAAAGAGGAAAGATTTGGATGTAAGTAAGTATGTTTGTAACGAATTGGCTCAAAAATTACTGGACAGATTAGGCTGAAATTTAAACCATACTATTTGTCATCCCGAAAAACATTATAGTTCCCGTGGGACTCCAAAAAAACCTCAATCCACGCGTACGAAGTAATGGATATCAGCTAGTGATATTATATATAATAGTGAGTTGCCACTCACGAAATCTCAGGAACTATAAAGCCAACAAACTTGAAAAAGTAAATTCCCTCTGGAGCGTGCACACAGCTTATGCATCAAATAAATGAAATTAAATTAAATATTGCAGTACTACCACATCAGTAGACCACGAAGTCTCACTGGTTGGATATGGGGAAGCCGAAGGTGATTCATACTGGATTGTCAAGAACTCGTGGGGCCGTGACTGGGGCATCGACGGTTACTTCCACATCTCTACCCGTGACCACGCTTGTGGCGTCGCCTCCGAACCCACCTACGCTGTGATTTAAACCAAAACCAAAAAGAGATGGAGAGATCGACATCGCATTTGTAACCTCCAAAATGTATCGAAATATTTTATACCTACTATTTCTATTCCGAATTTTTTTTTATCGCCACCAAATCTGCCTACGCTGTGATATAAACTAAAAACCGGAATGAGAAAAAGATCACGAAATCAACACCTCATTTGTAACCTCCCAATTTCAATCAGAATTTTTCATCCATATCTACTCCTAAGGTTTTTTTAATTGCAGGTAGTTCCGAAATTTCATTTTACACAAAGTTTCATTTTACACATATGTAATGTGTGTCCAGGTGTCCTTGCACTTCATTATTATGTTCGAAGCGTTGGCGATGCTTGGATTTTATTTTTTTTAAATTGCGCGCTACAACATTGTTGGGTTGTAGGTCTTGTTTACTGTTCAGGTATTTGTCTATAAATAGAATTACTAGATTTTACCTACTTGTTTTTTTTAATTGAACAGCCGATCGATCAAATCGGCACTGTTACATTGAAAGTATTTTTATTTTATGTTATATTTCAAAGCAATGTTTTAAATAAAATAAGTAAATGAAATAGTTTAGACTTTAGAGGTATGATTCTGTCTCACTGTTCGGAATTTTTAAAGATTACAGACTTTTTATTTTTAATTAAATATCCCACCCATTTGATTACAGTAACATAAATGTTTCTATAATAATAACTAAGTAGTTATACTGTTTTAAATATCAATGTTTTATAGCAAGAAAATATTTTTCTTGAGAGCTAAAAAAGGAAAAATTCTCAATTGCTAGATAATCTCTCCATTTTAGTAACATTATGGCTTTACCGATATGTTTAGTGTTTAATTTAAGTCTTATTTATAAGTAGCATAAGATTGCACGTGGAAAATTGTCTGGGATTATTTACGCTAGTAATAAAATTGTTATCATTAAATATGATATTTTTATTTCGAAAATGTGTGACATCAAGGCTGAAGTTGACTTATATTCTCCTCTCCCCTCCACATAAACGAAAAGCTTGTTAGGAGTGGGTACGACCATAGTGCAACGGATGGGGCTCGAATCTGTGACCTTTTAATTTTCAGTCCGCACCTTTAACCATTGGGCTATTGAGGCTCGTTGGATTAATGAGTTGAAGAAATAATTGTTACTACAGCTTAGTTTTACCAGGTAATAAGTATAAAGTTAATTAATTTATCCCATAGAATCTAAAAATTCGCGATTTTTCGAAAAAATTACATATACTAAAATTACATACTTTCAAACTATTTTAACCTAAAAAAAATGTGTTTTTTTATTTGACAAATGGACGGGTATTGATCAGGGTAAGATAAATAAACAAACTCATTTTTTTATTCTAGAAAAAATATATTATTTAGTGTACAAGTAGCCTTATACTGCGTGCGAGCAGCAATCTTCCCTAATCACAAACACTCTATGCCATATGTTTATATTGATCTTTGATCTTGTATTCCTTTCTCCTATTCAGTAAGATTTGTAAGTAATGTAGACTAATGTACGTACGGGTATGTAGATCTAACATGTACGCAACATTTTGGTTAAGGCGTTAAAATGATGATTACCATACAATTTATCAAGTGAATTTCACCTTACAAATTGTCTGGTAATGTGCACAAACGAATAAACATTTATAATACTTTAGGCTTAGAAATTTTTATTGTAGGAAACTATTTTTGAACGCAATCCAACTTGTTACTTAATATTTCTGTGGTCCAATCAACGGAGAACTTTTTTAAATACCGTGAAGAAACTTTATACCTAAGATTCTTTTCGATGAAGAGTAGTAAAGTTTTAAGAACTTGTTAAAAGCATTAGTTTGTTGGGTGTTAATTTATGTGTATGCCTTTAGCAAAACTTCGCCTTTTAATATACCTATTGAAATAAACAATAGTAGAAGCGGATTAACATATAAATATCAATTAAATATCACATGATTTAACGGTGAAGGAAAATATTGTTTGGCAACCTGCTCATCTGAGATTTCACCAAATGTTCTCAGAAGTGTGTGAAGTCTGCCTTTTTTGCCAATTTGCATGTTGGAGTAGAACCTAAAATCCTTCTCCGAGAGGAGAAGTAAGAAAGAAGAGGACCTATGCTCAGTAGTGAGCAGTGCCGTTGTCGTTCTAGCCGAGACAAACCAGCAAGAAACTCTCTTAATTTCCACCTCTGTTTAAATTAGAATAGAATAGTATCGTATAGAATAGACTAATTTTTTTTATTCAAATAAACATTTATCAAGTACTTTCGAATCGTCAAATGAATCTACCACTGGTTGGGAATGCCATTCCAACCGAGAAGAACCAGCAAGAAACTCGGCGGTTGCTCTTGACCGCCGTGGCTCAAATTCTGTCGAGAGGACATATTTGTTACTCTTAACAGTAACACAGTCGGTAGCTTAAAGTAGGTAGGTACCAAGCAAACCTTTCAAAGCTAAAATGTTATGAACGGAGAAAGTCGAACATAAATAGCCACAGATATCTCGTTGTCTACTTTCCCGATGTACTCTATATCTGATCGAGACACTCGTAGGAAGTAATTAGGCCTATTAGAACGGCTGCGTGTGAATTTTCTTTTCCCATCTATATAGTACTTTAGTATCGCATAAAGAATAGCCGGCCCGTTTCCCGTGATTATGGCGCAACAGTATTTGCAGTATACTCGTACATGTAAAGTACATGTGAGTTTGTATCACCTATTTGATACTCTGTGATGCCCGCGACTTCAACTTTGATCAAGTTTTTCGCTTTTTGCACTATGTGTTAATCCTAGGTGTGAGCTATCTTCATTCCAACGAAATCGGTTCATCCGTTGTAGCGTGAAGGAGTAGGTAACACACACAATGATAAAATATCAGTTGAAGCCATTATCTGCTACCTACGAGTACTAGCAGAGTAATTTTGTGGTCAAAATATTCACACTAATTTAATATGACGCGACGTGGTAACAAGTTGTATCTCTGAAAGAGAAAATACTTTAACGTCATCATAACGTAATATTTTTTCTCCATATTTTTCAGATTTTAACTAAATCGCTATCCACATAATTCGGGTTTTCCTCACAAACGCCTCAGGGTAATTTTCCGCATTTTGTAGCCTAACACAATTAGTAGGTAATGAAGATAATATTGTGTAACATATATCACCAACTCCCAGCGGATAATAAAATATATAATAATAGATAGCTCTAAAGAGAAGCTGCGACATTTTTGCGAAGAGAAGAGGAAAACGTGGTGCCGTCATCGGTGACCCTGAGGGATTATCTAAAAATGACAGCATCAGTGTGATCATCGCAATCACATCAGATTGGCTGGTACTTTCTCGCATTTAAAATGCATTAGGTAATGCAGCAAGAACATCATGTGGAGCGTTCAGTGTTATCCTTACTAATATTATAAATGCGGAAGTGTGTTTGTTTGTTTGTCCGACCTGGTTTTTTGCATGGGTATAGTTGAGGACCGGGAGAGTGGCATAGGCTACTTTTTATCTCGGAAAATTAATGGGATTCGGCGGGATTTTTAAAAAACTAAAACCACGCGAGCGAAGCCGCGGACATCAACTAGTAATAAATAAGCCTTTCTTCAATGTTATGGCAGCAGCCAAATAAATAGTCAACAATTGCTACACCCTTATGTTCCACGGGAAAACTGAAGAAAAACAGCGCGCAATACAATAGCCATACAATAGCGCAATAAATAGCGATAGTTCACTGTTTGGCCACGACGGTTCTCTTTTTGAACAACTTCTAACCATCATTTTTCAAGATAACGTGAGAGCGTGATGGTTTTACCTTAAAATAGACACTTCCAATATAACAGTACAAATAAATAACGAACACTACCTACTAAAGACATGAAACCGCATGCACTTCACTCTAATAGTGCTACTTAGAAACGAATAAAACTCATTAAGGCGGCATCGCACAGCGTCCGTCGTAAAACAGCGCGAGAGTGCATAAACATGGTCCACATTAGCTCCTAAATGGTTCCAGACAATTGAACGCTCACAATACGTCCTTGTTCGTACCGGTAATAAAAAGATGAATTGTGGTGATCGCGCAGCGAGCGACTTAGGCTAAGAGCCTGCCTTTTATTTATTTATTTTATTTATTTATTCCAAAACAACAATTTTTTTACTAGGTATTATAGCTTGGTGTAAACATAAACCCGCGGGAACTCCTTAATTTTCCGGGATAAAATGTAGAATGTGCTAATCCTGGGTATGAGCCAAATCGGTTCATTCGTAATGACCAGAAGGAGTAACAAACACACACACACACACATTGAGGCTTTGAGGTATTAGGTTGTCATAGGTATCTTGAGTGTTCCTTGCATAATATTTCATCAATATCGGCTCGAGAAAAAAAAATCGGCTTCTTAGTCCGATCTGAGACTTGAACCCTTGGCCTTATGATTCACAGCCACTAACTTTATCAGTTGACAGGTTTGCGTACTTTGACGATCGTCATCTCCTACACTAGAAATCGTTATAACCGAACTCGACGCGGTCGCGACCGCATTTAGGAATATCGGTGTGGTAATTTATGAGCTATAATTGCAGATCAGTGGGCGATGTATTAATTCCAGAGCCTATGAATATCCACATCCCGGGGGTATGTATTGACAGATTGATTTAATTGTTAGAGTTAGATACAGCTGCGACTGAGATTGATGAGAAGAGAACTTTTACATCAACTAAACGTCTGCCTATTTTTAGGCTGAATATAATTTTATTTCAGTAGAATTTGATATCTAAGCAGTTTCCAAATGTACCAGTGAACTTTTCACTGGTTTTTTTGTTTGATGATGATTAGTCGGGAGCGTTCTTAGCTATGTTTGATAAAAATCGGTCCAAGATGGCTGCCGCTACAAAATGGCGGATTACATATTTTGCCTCAATGTAGATGTTAGGTGTTAGATGATGATCGAGGAAGAGAATCTGATAATAGAGCATAAAACTTGATAAAACTGGTTAATAAGATGTGCATGGTCTGGCCATAGATTCACACGTCGCGTCGGGGTTATTTTTTTTTAATTTGACGTCATTGTCTTCACGTGTGATTTCAAGTTCAGCGATAATCCCACAATTTCACCCCGGTGTGGAAATTCGAGCTGGACCGTCGTTTCTGACACTTACGTCAACGTATGGAAATATTAAGGAATGTTCACAGTGGGTGACCTCAGTTTTATCACCACTTTATTACTAATGGACAGTTGAAAAGCTTTTGTAATCCGAAACCACGTGTTTAATTTTAGCATTAAATACATGTTATTGTAATCTGCTGACTGTTAACTCGGATAATGTTACGATATGAATACTTAACTAATTTTTAAACATACTTTACGATTACGTTTGTATGAAAATGTGTCTACATTTTGTCGAATTTTTATGACGTTCGTTTTTATAGATGTCCATTTGCAGCTTCAAAGGTATTTCTTTTATTCATTTTTTAAAGCTTCCATTTAGCTAGCTTTTTATGTTTTTATGACGGCATACAAATATATAGGTATATATCGTCTTTTTTTGGTCGAAATTGGTAAATGCTTTTCCTGCTTGTTTTAGTTGGAAATGTGAATTTAATCGAACCATTTGCATGGACCGCGGCTGCGACAGGTTCATTTAGCGATTTTCAACTAAACTTGATTTAAGCTTTTAAAATGAAGGTGTATTTTTAACCGACTTCAAATAAAGGAGGCGATGCCTAACACGATACGTATACGACAAAATACCAGTCAGAAATGTTTAATTCATTTCAATTTCGAACCAGTTTCAACAATAGCTAAGGCATTCATAATACTCGTAACTGTACGGTGAAAGATAAACTGGAATTAGAACAACCGGCGCCCGAAGACCGCCCACTATTCATACAAGGCACCCAGTCTAGTATCTACTTATACTCGGAGCTTTGAATCGGCGCGCTATGGTAGCCGTATAAAGAGAGGTATCATCTAATTAGAGGCGATAACATCCTGCAAAACAGCCGCAACTGGCCCGATGGCAAGAGTTCACAGACAACTTATTCATAGAAAAGTCTTCCTCAGTCGCTCCCGAGCACTCCATACAAATGAGTTTCAAATTCAAATTCAAAATTCAAAATTTATTTATTTCATGTAGGCTAACTTGTAGCTCTTATGACACGTCATAAATCTACCACCGGTTTGGAATGCAGATTCTACTGAGAAGAGCCGGCAAGGTTTGATACAATAAGCTCAATGAATGTGGTTACACTATCATATATGTATAAAGCGTACTACCAAATTGTGGAATCATCTCCCTTCAACGGTGTTCCCACTTAAAACGTTAATTACAATACGGGGTTATTCAAAGGGCGGACCAATAAATTCCTGAAAAGCCGGCAACGCATTAGTGTTGCCTCTGGTACTACAAGTGTTCATGGGCGGTGGTAATCACTTAACATCAGGTGACCCACTTGCTCTTTTGCCCGCTATTTATATTTTTAAAAAATAAAAATGTATCTACACTAGATGTAGTTATATGTATTATGACAAATCTAAAGATCTTTGAGCTTGATTTGTCCAGCTCAGCGATCTGTATAAGTTACGCTATTTGTATCTATTCGATCCGTCGTAATGACCGAGAATCGTGATGACCTTCATGCCGATTCAACTACTTATGTCCTTCAATCGGATCCTGTCTAGCCAAGTACAGAGCAAATCTGTTACATACCCCTGAAAATGATGCTGGATCTGCTGAATTAGGTCTACTGTTGTTCAATATTTGTCTTAATCATACAACGCCACTCTTTTTTCAACCAATAACAAGAGTAAAGACATTGATATTATGTTTATTTTAGATCTGTATTTCTAATTATTAGGTGGCGGCAGAATTAATTTAAGGGCGGCGCTTTTTGAAGTCTAATATTCTAAGAGGTCTGTAACTCAATGGCGCTACTATTTCTTATCTTCGCAGTTCAGCCGGTCGCTAAGGTCTGCTTAGTTTATTTTGCGTCTATTTTAAGTCAAAATTGTAATTTCTATGTACCATTGGAAAAAAGAGATGAGATGTATGTTCTCAAACTGAACTGAACTGTTTACGAAGATAAATTAATCGTTAAAATTATTCGAATGTTATTAACGTTCGACAATGCGATTGTATTATTGACTAGATGATGCCCGCGGGCCGCGACTTCGTCCGCGTGGACGAAGGATTTTTGATTCCCGCGGGAACTCTTTAATTTTCCGGGATAAAAAGTAACCTATGTTTTAATCCTGGATATGAGCTATCTCCATTCCAAATTTCAGTCAAATCGGTCCATTCGTTGTGGCGTAAAGAAGTAACAAACATACACATACACACACACATATACATACACAAACTTTCGCCTTTATAATATTAGTGTGATTTAAATATCTACAATTTCTTCAGAAAACTAAACAATAAATGGCCAATGATTTACAATGTTAAGTTTCTATTGTTTTCGGACGAAATCCAACATCTCAGGAACGCGAATTTTCACAATAACAGCACCTATTACAAGTTTCATTCGTTTTTATAAACCAAATTCGATGTCGAATTCTTTCACCCTATTATTATTATAAATGCGAAAGTTTGGATGGATGGATGGATGGATGGATGGATGGATGGATGGACGTATGTTTATTACTCAATCACGCCGCAACGACCAAACCTATTTGGCTGGGCACAGAGATAGATTACAGTCTGGAAAAACACATAGACTACATTTATCCCGGAAAATAAGAGAGTTCCGCGGGAGTTAAAAAATCTTAATCCACGCGAACGAAGTTGCTGGCATCAACTAGTACAATATACTCGTAAAAGCCAGCGAAACTAGAAGAATAGGTATATGGGGTATATGTGCGCGTTTAGTGTGCTGGCCTAATGTGTAGTTTCTGTTGCATATCGCTTATCATGAGAAGTCTAAACTTTTTAATACTTGCGTTTTAATATCGAAACTCACGAAAAAGATGTAAGTTTTTGGAGCCTGGTAACTCGTACTAGGGTAATTCAGGACGTGCCGGGAATATTTTATGTTGATGGCGGGACCCGCCACGTATTTCTTGTTTTTAAACTGCAGATGTACATTGCTTCTGACAAAATACTGCATATTGCCTCGGCCTAAAGTTCGCCCTGTTAAATATTTGATGAAACGGAAAAAATATTTTCTGCCTACATTGTTGCACTGGAGTGAAAATAGCAGCTTTACAGGAAAAAGGAACTTTAAGAACAATGGACCTTGGTTTAATAAAAAACTAGCTGATGCTTGCATTAGATCGTGAAAATGTGTTAAATTTTCCTAAGGTCAGCTTAACTCTTAGATTTTGTATTAACTTGAGTCCTAAATAGTTTTTTTTTTACTTTAGTCCTTATTGACTTATCTTCCCCTACCTATTTACCTTACCAATGTCATTAACATAGTAATAGGTTGTCAACGCCAACATATAGCGAATCATGATTATATGATATTTCGGTACTATTATTAGCTTATGCTGCATTGTCAACCGGCCTTAGAAGACGTATTTGACGTAACGCGTACCTATACTAATTTAATAAATTCTTCTTTTTTGGAGATTTTCGTATGGAAACCTTCACTAACACCTTATAAGAATATAGGGTAAAGATGCCGAATATGAGATACCATTTACATATTCGGCCATAAAAAATAAGTTATTGCCCTAATGACTATGAAAATTATTTATATTCGATAAGAATTTAATGAAGTTTATCCTTGAAAGACCGTTTAGTGCTAGGTATAATAGATTTTTTGTTATAACAGATAATATTAGAAAAGTCAGAAATTACGTCTCAGGGAAATGGTCTCCTATTATGAGATACCAAGGGTTTTTAATATGAGATAGTATAGATTTAGAGAAAAAGAAAAGAAATCAATTCAAAAAAACTTTTTATTGGCGATATTTATTAATCTACAACATCGTACTACTAAATAAAAAGGTTTTAGTAACAACTTAATAATATATTATCATGTGCTTGTGCCAAGTGCTTGATGTTCTTCAAATGTAGATGTAACCCTTAAAATCGTTAGTCCAGCTTTACAATATTTTTCTATTTTTGCTTCTAAATAGTCAGAAAAAGCTGGAGGTCTTCTCATGAACCTTGACAAATACTTCTGCATTAGCATCTTTTTTGTCATAACGTTCTAGGATACTCTTAGGAACATCGAAAGTTTTGACGCTATTAGGTAACATATTTGTTTGCTTTGCACTGCACTCATGGCCCATATTATGGCATCGTGGTCCTAGGACTTCTTTGATCTAGAAAAAGAGGTTTTTAAATAGTCCTATTTCTATACATCCTAATATGAGATATCTCATTTAAGGAGCCCCCACGTGTCTCATATTAGGAAAACACCCAAATTTAAAAACTAGGCTGCCTATTATTTCTTGACGAAGAAAATACAACTAAACTGCAAATGCATTGTAAAATTAATCATATAACTGATACAATGACTGTAAATTTAAATCATTTAGTGTGACTATAAAGTTGTAACATACCTCGTTAATATTTGGTGTCAAAAATCGGGTTTTGTGGTTTCGTAAAAATCCGCACGTACACAACCTGACTTCGCCTCGAACTGGGAAGCACCAACACATGTTTCGGTCTGTTGCCACGTGGCTTCTGGTGACAGTATCGCTAAATAGCTGCGGCGATTAGTTTCGCCAAAACCTAACTATCTCATATTTGGCAACCATCTCATATTCGGCATCCTTACCCTACTTATTACTTACCTCATGACCGCTGCACATATTTTTTATCACTTTTTTAGTGTGATTGCAACTTTTTCAAAAGTATTACAAATAGGTCCGTATTTTACTTAAATGCATATTTGTAATAAGTACTATACTTTTTTTTAATATTTAATGAAACTACATACTTACATTTAAAAGATAACCTTTCATTGATACTTCCACCATCATGGCCATTTCATAACTGTCTGGATAATTAAGATGCAACCTAGAATCTTGAGAGGAGAAGCTGCTGTAGAGCAAATAGGCTATTGGTTATCGTTCGCAAACGATGACAATCTCTTTGGCAAAGTTCCAAATGACCTGCTTCTGCCTGCTTTACGGTAATGACATGTTCGTCACTGTATGTCATCTATACCTACCTACCTACTCTATACATTAAAGCACATTTGTCCTATTAAGGACCGATTTCAATTTCACCAACGAAAAATAAGTTTTTTTGAGTGTAAAGATATTTTTTGACAGATTTTCAATACAAACGACACTACGACAATAGTGCAACGGGTGGGGCTCGAAGATGCGACCTTAGTTTTCAGTCCGCACCTTTAACCGCTGGGCTATCGAGGTAAATTTTGCTAGACCCACAATTTTCATGAATAAAGAGAGGTTATTATTACACAAACGAAGCACGTTGTAGGCGGAGACAAGTTGTTCCTGCGGCGATGCATTAAACCGAGGCACGTGGACCGATGCTCGGATGTTTTCCGAAAGTCACGTATGTATGCTTCGTTTCCGTGCACTCTGTTTTTCTGATTCATTTTTACTGTTATTGCGGTTTACTATAAAAGTATTATTGGCTTATTTATGCTTGGACAATGGGCGTGCCAAAATTTTCGCGCCAGCGTCCTCCTATTTATTTACATGTAGTTCGCCTTTCGACTAACTTCTGGAACGTTTCATCTATTAACTAGGTATATCTATAGAACAGGTAAATTTAAAAGTAATGTAAACCGCTAGGTAAGTGCGGTAGGTGTTAAGTGGTTAAGAATCGAGGATCACTCCTCTGACCTGAAGCTGAAACTATATTTCTTTCGCCGCATGAAACTCCTCTGCCCTGTCGTGCCGTCAGTGGGTGTAGACTGTAGGCCCTAAAAGTTGAGATGCCGGAAAAAATTCTTCAGATTTCACCCGCGCGATCGTGACTAAGCGATGAAATAAAACATGCCCGAAACCTGGTGCGAAGCGCGACAGATGCTAGCGTATTGCGCTGAATAGGAGTGTAGTAAACGCCGCATACATCATGTATTCTAAGTACTCATAAGATATTCATTTTTTTTAAATGGCTGTATCGTCTCTTAGTAATATGTATCGGAATTTAAAAATTTGGCTCTGTAATATGCAGCACGTTGACAATAAATGCAAATTGGTTCACGATTTTTTTTTGTCGAACAAACCTTATTTTATGTTTTTTCGATAGTTAGAACTTGATCTACTTACTGCTGTAGAAATCAAATCTGCATTTGAAGATTGGCTAAAATGGCTTACCTGGTTAAATGGTTATGTTGCAAAACAAAAATCAACCATGTGAAAATACGTATTCATTCTAACATACTCGTACATATTCTCGAATTATTAGGTACTATTAAACCATGCAACCACTATTTTGTGTAAAGTTATGATAATATATCTTTCGAGCGACCGGGCCTGACCCACTGAGCTGCGAAGATAACAGACATCTTTGCAATAACTATGCAAAAGGTTTAATTCGAGGCATGGCGGACTGGCGATCAGGGGCCCTACCACCAAATCAAGCAGGCTTATTTCAGTATTGTTTTAACGTGTCATACAATGTGAACCTTAAAAAAATTGGAAATATGATTTTTTTGTATTTTAAGCGAGCAAACGAGCAGGCGGATCACCTGATGTTAAGTGATTACCGCCGCCCATGAACATTAAAATTTGTAGCACCTGAGGCACACCAATGCGTTGCCGGCTTTTTAGAAAAAAATCACAAATAAAAAACAAACCCGAAAATTCATCGCTCGCGATTCATTTGTTTTCGAGATGACCCAATACACAGCCAATCATGCAGTGAAATTTAAAAAAAAACCTTAAAGTGAGTAACTTATGCCATCTCAAAACAATATTGAAATTATACTAGGTACTTTAACGTTGGTGGTAGGGCCCCAGGCTCCGAGTAGTGGGGCGTCCTAATTCTGCCCCAGCATTCTACTGAGCACCGCTATTATGGAGAAATGATTACACTAGAAAATGTTTCAATGGTAAAATACTAGGCTGACTTGAAAATGTAGTTCTACCTATACGTATAATATATGAATATAATATTATTTCAAAACCATTTAATTTTATTAAACTCGTATCACCAGCATAGCATGGACAGGAGATAAAAAATGTATCCCCAGATTTTATCCACTGACAGGGGATAAAATTATCTTTTCCTTATGCTAAAGCATGGCGACAGAGGAGAAGGCGAAGTATATTCCTATAAGTATATCCACTGAGTGTTATTTCCACCACTGTGCCCATGCTCGACGGGTGGATAAAACGAAGCGAGGGAATAAACATTTTATCCTTTTTCCGGGGATAAAATTTCTCCCGCCTATGCTAGCCCTGCAGTTTCTTTTTCTTTATCAACTTACTAAGTAAGTGTTGATGCCTGTGACTTCGTCCGCGTGGATTTAGTTTTCAAAAATATCGCAGGAACTCTTTGATTTTCCGGGATAAAAGGTAGACTATGTCACTCTCCAGGTCCTCCACTATACCTTTGTAAAAAATCACATCAATCCGTTGCTCCGTTACTGCGTGATTGAAGGACAAACACACTTTCGCATTTATAATATTAGTAAGGATAGACGTCAACTGCTGAGCAAACATCTCTTGCATGGACTTCCACATGCCTCGATCTTAGGCCGGCTGTATCCAGCGATTCCCTACAACTTGTCTGAAACCATGAGTCATGTAGGTAGTGGGTGCTCTACGCTTCCCGGTGCGAGATCAACACTCTAGCACCTTATGGAGACTATATGAAATCATAGTTAAAGTACCTACTGAAGGAAACTAAACAGTGAACAGGCGACACAAGATCGTTTTCTGTGGCGATTCTTGCAAGGGACTACGACGAGTTTGCGAAATGATTGGTAAATGAACAAAAAACAGAAGGCTGTAATCCTTGAGACGGCACGCATTGTGAGGAGGTTTCTCACTCTGGAGCCCTGACCACTGGCTGCTTGGGTCCCTACCCCGCAGCAAGTGGGACCCATTCATTTTATTATTTTTGATGATGTTATATATGTAATACTCATATAATGTATTTTTGTAAAAAAATTTAAAAACAATATAATGTAAAAATGTGTGAAAATAAATAATACAACAATGTACCAAAGGAACTTGAAATATTAAACTTTTTTGATGATTTTAAAATATATTTTGTGGCGAGTTAATCGTTTTCTAAGCAAGTAAGTTCCTTATCATCTAAGCATACCTACATCGCTGTCAAAGACAGCGGCGCGCGTCGTCGACAAAACCTACATTTCACCAAGGAAGGCACATAACCGCCTCATTAAAACAAAAGCCCCTACAAACAGCCTTTACTTCACTTTATGGCTGACCTCGTTATTTTTTATTATTTACACTCTTTCTGTTGTTGTCCTTCGCAGGATAATTTCACGTTGTTTAACAAAATATTCAAAAGGTTGTTTTAAACCGCGACAACAACACTCGACGCTCAAATGATCTCGATTTGAGCGCCGAGTGTTGTTTGTAATATTATATTAGTGTAGTGCTAATATAACACTACGTTTTGTAATGTTATATACGTAATAAAAATATTATGTATTTTTTGTCTTTGAAATCTCAGTCGAAACACTAAACACTTAGGTACTACAGTTAGTTATTTAATTATTTAAGTACATACATGCAAAAAATCAAATCAGATAATTTTGAATAAAGGTTTTACAGTAAAACACTAAAAAGTGAATAGCCTTAAATGAAATTTTTGCAAAAAAAACTAAAAATTCTATAAAAACTTTTACGCTCAATGATTTTATTAAGATTTGATTACGAAAAGGACTTTTCTTTCTTTTTTGAATAATCTCTCCACACACAGCAACGGACGCTTTTACTAAAACTAAAAGAAACTATAAATAAAAACAATTTCCTTACATTTAACTAATACTAATATAGGTAGAGTAAGAAACGTTAATTTACTAACGCAAATAAATCACGCAAACACAACAAATTTCGAATCGGTTATATAACATTGTTATATAACAAATATATATTGTGACGGACCCAGATTCTTTGGTCGTGAGTTTTCGAGTACTTCCTATGTGAATGTGTCACCCTCATAAGTTCCAGGGGAAGCAATGCACAAAACGTGCCCTCAACAATAGGCACGCGACCATTGATCACAGCACAGACAAAAGTGCAACTTACTTAACAACGAGTTTTTTTTTACTTATGCTACGGATATTGAAATAGGACCCGACGATAGTGTTGCAAAATTATCGATAGTTTGCCTATCGATAGTTGACTTCGAAAACTATTCAGGATATCGATAGTACGATCGATATATCGATAGTATTGACACGTAGCAACACTATCGATAGATTGTTCTTACTATTGGATTTGCCTTAACTATCAATAAAATATCGATAGTCTATCGATATTGGACTATTGATAGGCAACACTACCCGACTTTTAATGTGTCTTCGTGTGACAGAGACAGCCTGCTACTAAGCCGAGGCTGACTGATTGTTCAGGCCAAAAGATAATAGACTAGAATGCTTATTAGATACCTACAATTTACATACTCTACAAAAATTGTTGACAAACTAAATTGTACAAGTCGTTTCTTGCACTATTCATCCACTAACCCCATAATTTCCGATGGGAAAATCTCTCACAATAAATACGTATATATTCCTTTAACAATAGCCACGTGATCATAATAATAAATTGTAATGTTCCCCAGCAAAGAACTTGCGACCGGTGAAGGGTAGACAGGAGGCCCAAAAGTATTCCAGCATTCCTTCCATTTTTACATCCCACAGCATAATGCGGCCTGCCGCAAAATTTTTTAGTTGAGTTCTTTGAATCAAAATCCAAAAAAAAATATTTAAAAAGAAAGTAGGTATTTAAAACGTTTGTGTCGAAAGAGACGACGCCTCACGAAACTCATACTAACCGATGTGTAATTTTTAATCGACCACAAATATAAAGCCCAAATTAGACGGTTCACCGTTCATCGTTCATTTTTGCGATGAACGAAGCACGGTACCAGTGCACGCTTTTCTCGCGGAGGCAAATCCTCTGTAACTGTATACGGTGAACGGTCGGTGTTTAGAGGGTTCATTTTCCATGACTCAACGATGAAGCCTCGAAAATGAAACTAAAAATCTCGAAAAATGAACCGTCTAATTTGGCCATTGTTGCCACAGCAAAATAAAATATTTAAGTTCATAAATAAAGACTTCAACGCACTGTTGCGGCGTGATTAAAAAACAAACCAAAGTTCAAGACATACCGCCAACCGATAGAGTTCCGACACGATGGCGTGTAGAAGCGATTAGGGGAATTGGTGACATACCCCCTACCAAGTTAGCCCGCTAACATCTTAGACTAAATCGTCACTTACTATCAACTGAAACCGAAGTCTTTTGAAAAAAGACCGAAATACTTACTATCAACTGAAACCGAACTGTTTTGTCATAACATAAATATAAAAAGAAACAAACACGCTTTCGGATTTACTCATTAGAGAGTATTTAGTAGTATATAATTATCTTAATCCATCTAGAAGGTGCTTGGTCAAGAATTTACAACAGTTGCATTTCTTTTACTAGGAATCTTCTAACTTAATCTTCCAACTCCTTTGAAAACCAACTTTATAAAATCCTGTTTACGCTATAAAAATTCTATGTACTAAAAAAAGAAAACCTGCATTCAAAGTTTGAACTCACTGTTTCTTGTGAGACAGGCATGAAGAAAACAAAGTAAGTACGTAAGATCTCTTGGAAAAATGCATAGCCACAAAGGAATAAGTTGCAGAATAACTACTATAAAATTTTCTCTCTTTATTTGCGTCTATTTGACCTCATTCCTTGTTTTCCGCTTTGGAAGTAGAAACCGAATGTAGGTATTCCCTCTTGACCAAGTTTCGCTATAGCTGTCTAAATTATACGTAGATTAGTTTATTTTCTACTGCGAATTTTCGTTCATTGAATGATTATTAACTTAATATGACATCAAACACTACAGAACTGTAATATAAATTTAAAAAAAATCCTAAATATCAAAAATTAAAGCTACATATAAAAAATAATATCATCTTAACCACAGGAGCGAGGAAATGTGCCCAGAACGCTGGCTGTGTTACCTCGCTGAATGACCAAACCTTGTTCAAACTTATATGTTGGCCAAGATAACTTCTAGCCGGTCACCAGTGGATTCTATGAGACGGGATGATTTTTTCTGCTTGCTTTTACACATTTAATTTTTAAGAACCCCGGACCCACAAAAAGGAGTTCGAAGTCTTAACTACTAGGCCACAACTACCACTTATACAAAACCTACCTAGTACCTAATACGGCAAATAATTAAAAAATCTAACCCGAAAACGGGTCCATAAAGGCTCTTCAAGGCTTAATTATTAAAATAACTAAGTCTTCATCATGATACAATTTCAATATAACGTGAACCATTATCATGATTGAAAAGTGCAATACCATGAACAAAATCATATTATGATATTATTCCCATAACATTCCCTTTGGTGTTCGTAATTCGCGTATATCACACATCGATGGAATGCAATTCTGAAATGTAATTAAATAGTTTCGGACTGCAAATCGATTTCGCAAAGTATGTCTACGAATATGAAACTACGAGTACATAATATTATGGTTGCTATTTTTGATTTATTTTATACTTATATCAAATAGTAATTTTAACCTAATCACACATACACTAATTTGGGATTTCAAACCAAATTTTTTCTATTGAGTCGAATGTATGAGTACCTACACTAAATTTTATTTTAAAATTATTTTATAACTAGCTGTAACCCGCGATTTCGTTCGCGTAGATTTAGGTTTTTTATTCCCGCGCGAACTCTCCTATTTTTTTTTTTTTTTTTTAAAGAATATTAGGCAACCTGAAGTTGACTAATATCCTCCTATCCCCTCCAAATAAGCGGAAAGCTTGTGTTAGGAGTGGGTACGACAATAGTGCAACGGGTGGGATTCGAACCTGCGACCTTACAGTTTTCAGTCCGCACCTTTAACCGTTGGGCTATTTGCCGGGATAAAAAGTAGACTACGTCCTACTCCAAACTATAATCTATCTCTGTGCGAAATTTCAGCCAAATCGATACAGTCGTTGCGACGTGATTGAGTAACAAACATGCAAACTCTCGCATTTATAATATTGATAGGATAATAGGATTAAAAGGACTACGTGTGTTTTTCTGTGAATAACTAAATAAGAAGAAGGTTAAAGCTTAAAGGGTAGGCTTTATTGTAGGCAGTATAGGTACATGTGGACGACTGGATGTACCTAATTGACCACACATCGCGGTACTCGTGGTTGACTCGCCAAGCATAGACACAGCTTAACATTATATGTCGATGATTGCACAAAATCCATTAATCTCACCCGAATTTCAGTCAATAAGTTAGCCTTTCATTTCATTATCCCAAACAAAATTACAAACGATTGACACCAGCAATCGTAATTAGTAATAAATTAACTTGCAATGCAATTCGCATCAATTTTAATCAGTTTTGAGGTGGCCATTATTTCACAATCGCAGTTCGGTGATTAATTTAAAATTAAAATGTATTTTTAACGATTTTGTTAATTGATAATTAAAGTTTTCACATTCATTAACGCCGACTTTCGTTACTTTGATGAGACTAATAATTCTCTAACGTCAATAATTATTACTGAAAATATGAAACAAAGATAGGAAGCCAAATTTTTAAAGGAGTATATCGTCGGGGATAGTGCAAATCCGCGTAACTAGCATTAGTATATTAAAATCCATTTTCATACGTTTGTGGTCAAATCAAAACCGCGTAAGTGTCGTAGCGACTAAATTATCACTTTAAAAGATTTCTATTTTATCTATTTTATCAATATAGTATACAACAGATGAATTAATACTCTCTGTGTAAAAATTTACCCAATAACCGTAGAAATAAGTTTATAAAGTCTTAAACTTCCCCTGTAAAACTGTGACTAGTGTTGATCCGCGGTTTTTACCAATGGGACATACGCGGTTTTGCACTATCCCCGACGATATCACTATTATATTATAATGTTTATTGCCTAACCGTACAGTTACTTTGGCTGAAGGCGTTGAATCTAGGTAGTGGAGTTTAAGCAACTTTCTAGTCGCCTGCGCAGGTCAGCTTGAAATACGATCGCTTCGAACATGCGATACCCGATCAACTGTGCAGATAATGTTTGTAGGGATAACATGTACATGGCATGTGACAACTTGAATTCACTATGCCTCGCAAAATATAAAGACTTGTAATAGTAGTAGTAGGTAGTGATAGTTAGAATTAAACCTAAGTTAATTAATATGTCGTTTATATAATTTAAAAAAAACTCTGTTGAAATATTTTTTTTTAAATATTAAAGTGAACCTTCCTACATTTTGTAATAAAATCCACATTTAAAAAACATAATATCTAAGAGTTAACTTGTTTTTTTTTTCTTAAGCGTTAACTTGTTGGTTTTATTCCTTCCAAATGCCAACTTCCCCGATAACCTCTCCCTTTACGTAAAATACGTCCTGTACATGAAGCTCTTTAAGCAATCAATATTCTATCTACTATCCTGTCCTTACAAAAATTTTTAATGCGAAAGTGTGTTTGTCTGTTGGTTTGTCATTCAATCACGCAGCAACGGAGCAACAGACCAATATGATTTTGCTCGTATATGGGTATCGTATATCGTATATGGGGTTAAGGACTTTGAGAGTGACATAGGCTACCCTTTATCCCAGAAAAATAGACCCTCTATTTTCCCCGCAGGATTTATAAAACTCTCCACAAGGACGAAGTCACGAGCAAAAGCTAGTAAATAAATAAATATCTAGTTCCCTGTTGAAACACTAAGTAAAAACAACCACGAAAGGATAAGAAAGGTGCGCGTGCGCGCTATCTGCGCGCGGAGGGCACGATCTCGGGCCGTTGTGACCTGCGCACGCGACTGGAAGGCGTACTTATAACTCTCTACCTATAAATAACTTGAATAGGTATAAAGCAAAGTCTGGAATTCTAGACTAATGACTCGCACACACTTATACCTAGTTACTTATGCAACTATAGTGAATATATGCTCTATACTAGAGACTAGAGTCATTGCTCTATATTTTTTTATTCTATTCAGACCTGGGGCCCGTTTTTGTGTTATAGTGTCGTTATGTTATAGTACGTTTATCTCACGAAATTACGGGCGCTTTACTTGTGGTTACGTCGTGTACATGCACATTGTGTACGTGTGCGTGCCTGTCAGGAGCCTAGGTGGGAGCAGTCAGTCGCGAGCAAGCTCTCGCTCACACAGATACGACACACACAACAATGAGCCACGAGCCCTCGTGAATTGAAAGAATTATACATTAACGTTGTCATTGTACCTATAACATGTCAACCAATAAACGTACATTTCTGGACATAGGATGGTTTTGAGCCGCTTGTATCCAACGCGAGCGACTTCCTGACCCTGTCTGCCATCACTGCACTTTCCGATGCGAAGTCACCATTCCAATAAATTGGGATCCAACATCTATCGGGCTATAAGCCCCTCTGAATCCCTCATTTCAGATTTGAACACCTAGAGAAACTCTAATTAATTTAACTTACATTATTGATTAACTTAGGGCAGGTAAAATTTTATTAGTCAAGCCACTAATATAGGTAAAAAGAAAGTAAAAAGCGTTAAAAATGATAACAGTCTAATCGTAGCAAAATACGTCATTGAACAACGGTCCAAAAACTTTACTTAGCCTTATTTTAACATGCGCTATTTCAAACGAACATTACAATGGATACAATTCAAAATAAGCTACATACCTACTTATCTCAGTAATGAAAGTCACGTATAATGAATTAACATATAAATGCGGCCACAAGATGCAGTTAGGCGCAAGCTGGAATGGCGTGTTCAGTAGTTGATAGTAAATCTACTTTTATTGCCCTATTGTTAGAGATACCATATAAAAACATTAGCGTGGACAAAAGAAACATGACGTATTATGATTTATGATTTAAAAGAGGATAGTCATAACACGTCAACTTCGTCAATCAAGGATTACTAATTAAGGTAATTCTTATGCTGTGATCTATAGAATGTGCTCTGACTCAGCTCAAACTTAAAACGAGACACAAATACGCTCTGACATAAATCTGTCTCCTTTTAGCTCTATTTCAAGACAGAGCTAAAAGGAGACAGATTTATGAGTGAGAGTGCAGTGTATAGATTTCAGCCTTAGAAGCTTTATACTTCCTACAAATTGGAACTAACGAGTTTCCGTTATCTCAAAATAACTGGTTGCCCTACTAATTTTTCATTAATTAATTTTAGATATAGGTTCATAATTTTCATACGTACCTTATAATTTCATCTTTCTTACTTTATCAATTTATAGATGTCCACTGCTGGACGTAGGTCTCTTGCATGGACCTCCACAAGCCTCGGTCTTGCGCCGCCTGAATCCAGCGGCTTCCTGCGAGTCGTTTGATGTCGTCGGTCCACTTAGTGGGGGGTCTGCCAACACTGCCACACCTATTTCATATTCAAAGGTAATAGTTCAACTTTTCTGCAAGCATCTTACCTAGTTAAGATTATAAAAAGATCATTTTTTAAAAAGTTCTATTACAAGATATCATAGATTAAGGATTGATAGTCGCTACGCGGAAATGCGAAGCGACTCCTAATCATTAATCTATGTAAGATGTTATATTATAAATAGGTACATTTGTCATATCTTATCTAGTCTACAGTTATGTTAATCGAAAGGTTTATGCACAAATTATGGCTTAACTGTACCCACCCACGGTGTCATTCGAATCTTGCCGAACTCTCTCACTCCCACGATGAGAGCGATTTCACACTGAGATGGACCGACTGTTTTGACAAAGAACGGCGCTTAGGCATGGTGACCTAAACTCCATATAATAAGGGTCCACTCAGACGAACCACTACAGAAAAGTTAATATTATCACCGAACTGTGTTCATGACGTAACGTGTGTATCGTCTCTGTTACCTGAAAATACTCTATAATGTACTGTACTGTACGCTATAAGGCACTGTGAGGTATTCTATAAGGTACTGTATTTTGGTATAGTCTATCTAGGTAGGTACTTTTGCAAAACGAAAAAGTTTTGCTTTCACCGAAAAAGTTAAAAATCCGTACCTTATATCTATGGAGATATTTTGGTAGAAACTTTTGTACAAATCGAGGTGAAAATAAAAAAAAATAAAATTAGACCCCATGTTCCTGAAAAATAGTATAATAATAAATGATAACAACTGTGATAACAACTAGCTTGATTTTAGCAAACTCCGTCTAGGTACAAAAGAAACTTTTCAAATGGAGGTACCTACCCATTTCCATTTGATAAACAATAGATATAAGTACCCTCCATTAAACAAAATAACATATACTATAGAACTAAAAAGAAAGATATCGCCTTTACGTATGTATGTACAACAACACACGGCAGCTACCAATTACCACATCCTCATTCTCACGCTCTATACCTACAACGGTAGCACTTTTTGCGCTGAATTAATTAGAGTAATGGTAAAAACTCGTTGAATTGATCACTGAAGTACTAAATCTCTCCGCGTGGTAATGAGATTACGGCGAAAAATATTGTGGATTATAAGCTTTTACTGTAATCACCAGCTTTGTGGGAAAAGGGAGCATAAATACGACCCGAATAATTCACTCTTATTACGAGTACATTTAACAGGTAATTGCAATGTTTTCGAACATTATAGCCCTTTGCACGGGAGATATTGTATTGCACAAATGTGTGTGCAAACACAGATTCACTTATTATTTCCTCACTCTAGTCACAGAATAGTTTGTACTGACGAACCTACTCTAGCTCAATAGGACGGAAATCAAAAACGACCAGAAGTACGCAGGATATCTTACAATACCCTTTGGCCCTGGTCCTAGCCCTTTTTCATCAAGCGCAGGATCGATGGCTTTACGTGTTCTCCGATGCACGAGGTTGACGCAAGGACTTTTTTCTAAAATTAGATACTACTGAAAATTTCTTGACCAAAACCCTATTCATTTTTAGGCTCAGCCAAGGAATCAAACCCTCGTCATTCGCAGTCGAACACACCAACCACTAGACAACTGGGCAGTTGGATAAATGTAAATACTGTAGATACATACTGAACAAGCAGTAGATTCGGAATAACTGATCTAGATTCTAGATGTTTGCACTGGAATCCGCATTGAACGCTTCCAGAATTATGCAGCAACTAAATTACTGCATCGTTGAGTTGTATTACCAAGAAATTTTCTCTTAGATCAAGACAGAAAATTAAAGCAACATAATATTATGGCTAATAGCAAAAACACAGGGACTATTTCATAAAAAATCCCCTCAATGCCTTAAGCACCAATTAAATTCAGGACACGGCAATCAATCATAAGTACCAAGGTAGGTACAAGATTAGACGCCGAGAGAAAATCCAATACGACTATACAAAGAATCAAAGCTCTCGTTTCTTAGAAATAATGATGTAGGTCAAGAAAACTCAATAATTGACCTATTCGACGTATGCTGAATAAATATACAACTTTTTTTCTTTTCTTCCTGAAAATTTTTGACTCCTGACTAGGTAGACCGACGACATCAAACGAGTCGCAGGGAGCCGCTGGATTCAAGCGGCGCAAGACCGAGGCCTGTGGAGGTACATGCAAGAGACCTATGGTCCAGCAGTGGACGTCTATCAGTTGATAAAGAAGAACAAGAAAAGGAAAATGGGAAGCATAATATCTACCAACAACCGCAACCTGAGATGCCAACCTATTACGCAAAGTTTACTTCCATTTGTGGCATTATTATGGGCAGCATACTGTGGTACTGTTGTATATGTATGTTTCCCTAGAACAAAGATGAATTGGTGATTGATTGGGTGCGTTACCGGGAACACAAGAATGTCGTTCCCAGGCATAATCTTACTGGAATAATATTATGATACCAACCATGTGTTTTAGCTGCGTCCTCCTAAACAAACAATGGAACAGTTAACTTTAACACATGTGCTGTAATCTTAACGTTATCAGGAAAATATGTATTTTGTTCATTTTAACGTTGACAGATTTATTTCCTTTTATCTCACCCAAAGTTATCAATTTGATTTGCCACAGAATTAAAATAAAAATAGCTCCTTTTGAAAAATTTAAATTATTAATAACAATAACTTGTATTTTTCATTAAGAAATAACAATAAATTACAATTTTCTTAATGAAAAATAAAAGCAAGTTATTATTATTACTTACTCAAAGAAGAAAAGCAAGATCTGAAAGAAGAGTGTGTCTGATGACTCATGAGCAGTTTATAAGGGTTCTAGTGCTTATAAAGATAATGTATCATCAAAAAGGAAATTATAGGGACATAGAAGAGGTTGATATTTATTTAACTGTAAAAAATCATTGCTTAAAGGTCAAAAACCAGAAAGAAAATAAACGAGGACGTTTGTGTGGAAAAAAGACCGCCCGCATTTCCTCTTATGAAAGAGATGTGGCGACAAGACGCAAGTCGTCTTATGGCGCCAGAGCGAAGCCAAGCGACGTCGCGCGATATCTCTTAGTCCCCTAGTGAATACGCTTAAAAGGTACAACAGCATGTCAATTCTCTAAAAATGATTGCATCATTGTATGTAGCGATCGCAATAACCTCCGATTGGTGGGCACCCTCCCGCTATTGGTTAAAATGCATTGATGCAGCAAGAATGCCATAAATTCCGCCAATCAGAGGCCATTGCGATCGTTACACTGATGCAATCATTTTTAGAGAATCGACATGCTGGATCATGTGTATATTTTATTTATTTTAACGTTGACAGGAAACTTGATTTGCCACAGAATTAAGATGAAAGTAGCGTCTTTTGAATTTAAATTCGACGTCACACGATATCTCTTTGTCCCCTAGTGAATACGCGGCTTAAAAGGTATGTACAACAGTATAAAAAAAAAAAGTAACAAACAATATTTATCGCCCCCGTTGAATCGATTGCATCGTCACTCGTCTTAATTGGATCCTCCCGATTAAGGAATGTATCCTTGTAAACGACCATTAATAAATTACGCCGTCGAAATACAAGGTGTTAAAGCTGTAGAGGCAGGTAAAGGTTTTATTGAACATAACATAAGAACCGAAACAAATCTAATTTCGCCGTGTCATCTAATCATGTAGGATTAGATAACAGTTTTTTACTAATGTTGCCTGCATCAGATGTTTCAAAAATAAAGACTACTTTTTTTGAAAAATATATAGAAACTTACTTAATATTTTTATGATATTTTATTGACATTTATTTTAGCAACTGCCATTATTAATCTTCATTACGCATGCATAATGATTCTACAAAAATAGCTTTGTACCTATGTCATCGATGTGTGAGGAAAATGTCACTGTTGAAATCGAGGGAACTTGTCAAATATAGGCACATTTGATATATAACTGCTTTGTAGTGGCGTTTGAAGTGGGTTTTTTTAAAGAATTTTTATATTTATATTATACTAGTTGATGCCCGCGACTCCGTTCGCGTGGATTAAGCTTTTTTTAATTCCCGCGGAAACTCTCTTATTTTTCGGGATAAAAAGTAGCCTATGTGTTATTCCAGACTATAATCTATATATGTGCCAAATTTCAGCCAAATCGGTTCAGTCGTTGTGGCGTGATTGAGTAACAAACATCCAAACATCCACACTTTCACATTTATAATTATACTAGCGGACCCGACAGACGTTGTCCTGTCTTAACTATGAATATTGAAACTCTTTGACGAAATTGGCAGCACGCATTCTGTCAATGTTATGTCAAACGCCATAAGGTTACATCAAAAAGTTTGAATTGTAAAAGCGGTTACATTAGAAATAATTTAATATGGTGGTTAAGTTTTCTTAAATTTTCTAATTTTTCGCGCAATTTTCTTAATTTTTTCTTTTATAAGAACCTTCTCCTGACAATAACAAACACAACAAAAAAAGAATTAGCGAAATTGGTCCAGGCGTTGTTGAGTTATGCGCTTACAAACACATTTTGCGATTCATTTTTATATTATAGAAGATATATAAATATATAATAATATAATTTATATATAAAAATAAAAAATCAACACTACTAATTTATCCAAAGAAGACCCGAATCACTTTAACACGAGTATTTTTCGTTGAGATTCTTAATCTTACCTAACACAGCAGCAGTCTCGTTTGTTTAGAAAATAAGGACGTATAAAATAGGAGCCGAAAAGTCCTTTCGAATTGGTCGAATAGCCGTTGACCGTCGTTGCGGCTTTGATTAAGCCGCCAATTAAAATGCCTTCCTAACCCCAGACCCCACCTATACCGGGATTAGTGGGAGATCATTAGATTTGCCAACTCGCAGAAATAGCAGTTCGTTTCTTTATTGTTGTGTTGTTCGTTGGGCTAGACGGAAAAAATTCTTACGAAAAGTTGTCACGACACTTTTTGCTATAGGCGTCGCATGTTTCTCTGTCTGTCTCTCTCTCTCTTATAGAAAGCAAGCCAGATATTTTCATTTCTATTCGCATTGAACTTCGTTCCATCCGGGTGTCCCTTGACACCTCTCAAGTTTTTTTTGTATCTAATATGCCTGCCTCGTTGATGACTGCCAGTTTGGTCTAGTGGTTAGCAAGTTAGCAACTGCAGATGACGAGGTCCCGGGTTCGATTCCCGGATTGGGCCATCAAATGTATTGGGTTTTTCTGTCATGAAATTGTCAGTAGCCCGGAGTTAGGAAGTTGGCGGTGAGTCAATCCTGTGCCTCGGAGAACACGTAAAGCTGTCGGTCCTGCGACTGATCTCTTTCTGATCTTGTTGGATTTCCGTCCCATCGGACTATGAGAGTAATATAGATATATTTGCGCGCACATTTATGCTCTATAATTTCTCCCGCACAGATGGCTAATCTCTGTGGAAATTGGCCGCTGTAGCCGGATTCGGTCGGGAGGACGTATTATTATAATTGTATCTAATACTGACGCTACTGACGTTACACAACAATTTTCCCACTTAAATAAACCTCTGGCTCTAAACTACTAACTTATCCTTACTAATTTACTAATTGCTAATATTATAAATGCGAAAGTGTGTTTGTTTGTTGATTTGTTGGTTGTCCTTCAATCACGCAGCAACGGATCGGCGGGATTTTTTGCATGGGTATAGTTGAGGACCTGGAGAGTGGCATAGGTTTCTTTTTATCCCAGAAAATCAAAGGGTTCACCCGGGATTTTAAAAACTAAATCCACGCGGACGAAGTCGCGCGACCTACCTAATAAATAATAATGCTTTTCCTTCTACTGACCCATCTCAAATCTCACCCTATTTATACGAGCATTCTATTAGCATCACCCTGAGTCTTCGCCTCTAATCCCGCTTCGTTACAGAGAATGAACTTTTTATACCCAAAAGTTCCGCGATTAAATTAAGCTCAAAGTTGCTGTCTAACCCATTTATTACGTCATCAAATTTCGCGAGCTCCGGTTTTTTATAAGAAAGTGCAAAATAAGACCTTCGGATAGGCCCTTGTAGAGTCACCATACGTTGCAAATTGGGTATTAGACAAAAATTATTTTTTTTAATAAACTTGCTATTATTTAGCCTCTATCCTTACTAATATTATAAAAAAAAGCGAAAGTGCGTTGTATAGTTGAGGATCTGGAAAGTGGCATAGGCTACTTTTTATCCCGGGAAATCAAAGAATGCCCACAAGATTTTTATAAAAAAGCACTTGGACGAGTTCGTGGGCATAAGCTAGTCAGAAATAAAGTTACGTATTTTTAAATCTAGAGTTAGGGCACGAAGCACGAAGAATTCTACAGATACTGCTGCATAAATCACTACATTGCATGGTACGGCCACAAATTGGTAATGTATAAGGAAATATCTAACTAATTAAATAAAATAAAAGGAAAAATATGACTGACTGCCTGATTTATCACAACTCAAACCACTGGACGGATTGGACTAAAATTTGGCATACAGAGAGGTATTGTAACGTGGGCATCAGCTAAGTAAGGGTGTAAAATAGGGGTTTAAAAGATCGACCTTCACGTGAGCGAAGCCGTGATCGAATGCTAGTTATTGAATAAAAACTAAAACTAATAAAAAATTGTAAAGTTAGGTGTTATGGTTCTACAAGAAAATATTTTAAGTACCTAACACACCCAAAATCATAATTAACTTTTTACTAAAATCCTTGTTTTACAAGAGATGTCGTAGTAACCCTAATTCCTTGGATACCTGCCCTATAATAAATTTTCATTAGCGTCGGCGTAGTTTATTCTTTTTCTCGTTGTCAAAACTGAGGGCCAATTAATTTGGTGGGAACTTTCGATTCGTCGCCAAAACTTTGGAATGTTGTATTTTAGCCTTGAATACGCCCTCATCTGTCTGGTCCACGAATAGGTTAACCTACCAGCTTAGGGAATAGTTTTTTTTTTTTTTTGGAAAATATAAAACTAGTTTTGCCCGCGACTACATCCGCGAGGAAGAAAGTTTTTTAAGAATCCCCCAGGAACCCTTTATTTTCTTAGGGTACATACCTACCCAAAAGCGCCTAGCTTATGTCATTCTCCATGTCCTCAGCTATGCACACGCAAAAAGTAAGTAAGCTTTTTATTGTTATAGTATTCTGTATTGACAAATGCAGTTTAAATACTTTTGGATAAAGAGTTGCTATAAACATAAAACAGGCGTTACTATATTTTATCATAGAATATTTAATTAATAGCAGAATGTAGATGTATCGTTAAAGATCTGTCTTGAGAAAGTCCTCAAGCATGTTTAAATGGATTTTGTTATACAAAAACTCAGAAAAAAATACTGCATCGTTACTTACCATCAGGTGAGATCGAAATTAAGGGATATCTTATCGAATCTATAAACAAAGTAGGAACGAGACTGGCGTGAAAATGCCCCTGTAATGAAACCTCAGTAGGTACTTAATATCTACCACCTACTATGTTAAGTACAAACAAAATAAATATTCTCCTCAAGCACCCACCTAGATAAATCCTATGTAGGTAACTAAAGTAGAAACACTAATAAATTACAAACCGAAGGTGAAGCAAAGTTTAAAGTTTAATGGAGCAAAAATTATGCATACAGCCACGTTGATTTAGATTGTACCTACTACCTACTCTTTGAACACCTGCACTGAGTATCCAACTCATTTCAAAGTGAAATAGTTCTTAATATAACTTCTCGTGAAACTATTGGCTATTGGTGCCTGTTACCCTTTCAATAAATTATATTATTCATTATACAATTTTCTTTATAATACGTAATATTTAAGCCAACGAAGCGTGTTCTCCGAGTATGCTTGGGTGAATTTGCATACAGTGTTTGTTTGTCTATCTATCTGGTTGTCAGAGCCTTATAACTTCAAAATTAATTAACATAATAACTTCAATTTCAAACAGCAATAAACTTCTGGAAAGCGAAGAAAACCAATTGGTACCTACAATTAATAAATTGTCGACTGTGACTTTGACCACTTTTAGTAGGTACCTAGTTTACCTAGGGGTTTGGGTTGAATGTATGTACACTGCCATACCCCTTCCAAGTAACTATCTTAGACTGCATCGTCACTTGCCACCATGTGAGATCGCAGTCAAGGACTAACTTGTCATCGAATAAAAAAAACCTAGTTTAATCGATAACTAATAATTCAAGATAGCTATCAAATTTTAAACTAAAGTACAGTGGAAAAATGGCGTGTATTTCACTTATTTTAGAAGACTCACTGTTTAACAATTAATTAATATTAATAATTTAGGAAGGTAATTTTAACACAGACAAGGCCAAGATTAAATAAAAACGGGTGGATAAGGAAGGCGGAGAATCGGTTTCGATGGTATTCAGAATAGCTTATGTCCAGCAGTGGGCATGCAAGTTGATAGATTGTGATATATTAGACAGGATAGGACTAAAAAATTCAGACAAGAGAAAGTATTATTTTATTTATCCATATTTCTAACATTGTGTATTATTAAACTTATACTAACTCATATAGCGTTTTTGGGAATAATAAAATTAACAAAATATAATATTAGCATAAAAAACTTAAACACTAAATAATCTTTTACAATTACTAAGTATACAATTTAAATCACCTCTAGAAATAATAGAAATAAGTTAAGCATATAACTAATCCAATAATCAATAACACGATTCCAAGAACCTGCAAGAGAAAATTATCTATTAAACTAAAGTTATAATGGGTAGGGCCTGTGGGTAGGGCATTATTATAGTTTGAAGAACTGTTGGTCATTGGGGTCCTAAGGGCTAAGGTGTTGTAGAAGGGACCTCGCACCGGAACTCGCGAAGTGTTGGTAGACCCCCTCAAGGTAGAGAGACAAAATCAGACTAGTCCAGAAAGCCACGGGATACAAGCGACGCAAGACCAATGCATGTGGAATTATATGCAAGAGTTTGTTTAGTAGTGGACGCCTATATTACTTGATAAAGAACAAAAGATTTACACTTACCTTATTTTGCCATTGTCGATTTCTCACACATTTATCATAAGGCATTGTTGTAAAGGTTACAGAGTTGTAGAGAGGAACCCAGAAATCCGGCAGTAGCCAATATAAGAAGTCATCCATCGCTTTACGAAGTCGATACGATGGACGAGTGACAAGATCTCGCATCTGTAATAAGAAACCAAACCTTTATGTTTAACAACTTTACAAGAGCTTAAGGCCTTTAGAATATCATCGCTATTAAACGGAAAAATTGTGATTAGCAGAAAATCACTGAAGCTCTGTGAGTGGTTCGTCTTTTGCTTGCGAACCAAAACCGAAACAGCCTGTTCTAACGCAGAGATTTTACAATGTCTGTCTCTTTCCCACACAATTACGACACTATACTCATACGCCAGTTAAACCTCTGCGTGCAATTTCAGAAAGAGATTCATAGGCAGATCTTTACGTTGGAACTTGGAACAGGCAGTTTCGATTTGGTCATAATATAGCGTCAAGCAATGCCGAAGTTTTCGCAGTATTGTTAATACGTGCTATTATTTGGCTATTTATTCACCAGTCGTTTGCCACAGGCCTAATAGACATGGTTTTTCGACAAATTGAAGGTATGTATAATTTTTTTTAGAGGAATAAAAAATTAGAAACATTAAACCGTTCCGTACCTCGATGTAATTGTACATAGCTAAATCGCTAATGGTAAAAGCATCACGCCATCTAACATTTGAGAACTCTTCTAGTACGCTTGCAACATCGTCATTATACTTCTCGAAGAGCCGGTCCAGTTCAGTGCAGTCTTCAAAACCGGCATTCATCCCTTGGCCATAGAAAGGAACTACTGCATGTGCTGCGTCACCAATAAGGAGGGCCTTGTCGCTAACGTGATAAGGACGGCACTAAAAAAAGGAAGAAGACGTAAAAGAAACAGTAGTAGATAATAATAAACGTGCGCCCGACCGATTCGGGCCATGGCGGCCAATCTCCACAGAGATTAGCCATCTGCGCTGGAGATATTACAGTACACAAGTGTGTGCGTAAACACAGATACACTCTCTTTTCCCTCACTCACATAACTATGCAACGGAAAATTCGACACGACTAAATTTTCAAAGCTTTCGGGTAAACTATCCATTTTTGTTCGACCTAACTTTATGAAACTAAGTTTGAATCGTTAAAAAAATAAATAATAATTTTTGATTGATTACCTTATTACAAAAAAAATCACTGCCAAATTATGAAGATTACTAGCGGACCCGACAGACGTTGTCCTGTCTTAACTATGAATATTGAAACTCCCCTTTTTACCCCCTTGGGGAGAGAATTTTCAAAAAATGTAAAATACGTAATTCTTTATTTTTGATCAAGAGCCAAAATATCAAGTTTCATAAACATAACTTGAAAAATAACTTGAAGAACGAAGGACTATCATACAAACATTCAACCCCTATTTAATCCCTTAGGGGGTAGAATTTTTAAAAACTGTGAAACACCTACTTTTTTGTTTTCAATTTAAAGCCTAAGTACCGAATTTTATGGGTATAGCTTGAAAAATAACGGAGTTTCATACAAACTTTAACCCCCCTTTTTACCCCCTTGGGGGGAGAATTTTCGAAATATGTAAAATACGTAATTCTTTATTTTTGATCAAGAGCCAAAATATCAAGTTTCATAAACATAACTTGAAAAATAACTTGAAGAACGAAGGACTATCATACAAACATTCAACCCCTATTTAACCCCTTAGGGGGTAGAATTTTTTAAAAGTGTGAAACACTTACTTTTTTGTTTTCAATTTAAAGCCTAAATACCGAATTTTATGGGTATAGCTTGAAAAATGACGGAGTTTCATACAAACTTTAACCCCCCTTTTTACCCCCTTGGGGGGAGAATTTAAAAAAAATGTAAAATACGTAATTCTTTATTTTTAATCAAGAGCCAAAATATCAAGTTTCATAAACGTAACTTGAAAAATAACTTGAAGAACGAAGGACTATTATACAAACATTCAACCCCTATTTAACCCCTTAGGGGGTAGAATTTTTAAAAACTGTGAAACACGTACTTTTTTGTTTTCAATTTAAAGCCTAAATACCGAATTTCATGAGTATAACTCGAAAAATGACGGAGTTTCATACAAACTTTAACCCCCCTTTTTACCCCCTTGGGGGGCGAATTTCGAAAAAATCTTTCTTAGTGCTCGCCTACGTCATAAAAGGAACCTACTGTCAAAATTTCAAGTTTCTAACTTCAGTGGTTTAGGCTGTGCGTTGATCGTCAGTCAGTCAGTCAGGACAAGCCTTTTTATATAATTATATAGATTATCAACTTTTAAGAAAGGAAAATAAAAGGAGAAACAGTACTATCTACGTGTGTTTACTGTTTAGCATCATTGCATTTTTCCATGCAGAAATGAATATTTGATGTTGTGTTACCTTTATGGCAACCAATGCTGATGGTGATCCACCGAAGAAGTCATCAATCAACTTCTTCTCGCCTATAAGTGGTATGGAATCTTGAAAATATTTTTTGAAGAAATCTAAAAGCTTTTCTTCCGAATCGATCTCTTTAAAATTTTTAAATGGCATAAATAGCGTTACAGTCCACGAACAATCTTGATTTGGAAGTGCAATCATCATAAAATTTCCCCTCGGCCAAATATGCAAATAATTTGCGGGCATCTGAAACTAAAAAAAAAGCATATTTAATAGTTAAATGCTAAACATGAAAAGATAAATATAAGACTGAAAAACAATTTCGTTCATAAACTAATATTTAAACAACAATTACAATTGTCACTAGCCAAAGAAACTCATAAATCACAACACAATATATTATTATCACACTTGTAGATATGCATAATACATCATTAGGACCTCATATATCATGGAAAATTTGACATCGGAACTGAATAAGTAGCTGTTACGAAAGTTAACATGACGGTATAAATACGAATATTTATAAGAAGAGAATCAATTCACTAACCCGCTACGTACTGCCTGGTGTCAACATGCAGTTATTAGGAAACTATCTTACATATTTTTTGTTTTCTACAGTAATCGTACAAACAGAAACAAATATTTTAATGACTTCTAACATCGCAGTGCAAGAAAATCAAAATTCTACAGTGGTTTGTATTGTTAAATTGACAAAGAAATTTTTACGCTGCGGGGCTTTGCTTACAATAGTGGACACGACAAAACTAGTAGATCCACTGATTGAATCATTAAGCAACAATGATTGTTATTCTTTTATTTTACGATCAGTTCATAAACACTGGCGGTGCATGGCAACAGAAGTCTATATTATTTCAAGTTCAAATTTTGGAGAATTCGTATCAAGTCTAAATAAATTACAAAACGAAGTTGGATGGAATCCAAGAGCCAAGATTTTCATAACTATAGACGAGTTAGAAAAAGTGGAAATTATTAAAATATTCGAGGTACTTTTAACACACAATATATTTGACGTTCTCTTCGTAAAAGAGGATACAAATGGAATGACTAAGGTTTATAGCTATTATCCGTTTGATTACCAGAAATGTGGTCAAGTATCAAATGATATCATAAAAGAAGAAGATTGCAATAATGTTGAAACTATTGAAAAGAATTCTATGACTCTGGTGAATAAATTTCAGAACTGCTCTATTGTGGTAGCTGCAAGTGAAGACGCAATTAACTTTCTTTTTAAAAATAACACAGACTTCTCTTTCTTAGGTAAAAATGTGGAAGGTATTGAACAACTTCTGCTTAATAATATCGCAAAATTAGAAAACCTAAGGATTAAATATGTATTAGCTGGAAAAGACATGCGGTATGGAGTAGTTTTACCAAATCACACTATCACAGGCGTGTTGAGCTATTTACAAAATAGTACTGTTAGTATAGTTGGAGGCGGCTTTTTTTTGATCAGGAATCGAGTGGAGTTGTTTGATTATATTTGGGGTTACAACTATGCAAATATATATTTATTCACACCAGCATTGGGCAACGAAAATTGGAAAAAGGTTTATCAAGAATTCAGTAGCACTACGTGGATATTAATAGTTTTATCATTTTTATTTAGTACAGGAATAGTAGTTGCTGTACGCAGATATTTTTTGGCTAAAAAAGACGATAAGTTATTACTGGTGATTAAAATGTGGGGATACCTTTATGGAAATCCAGATTTTGGTATATTTCAAATTAAGAAAATGCGTATCTTAATTTTAAATTGGATTTTGTTTACATTTTTTATCACAAGTTTTTACAATACGGCATATTATAGTTTACTAACAAGAAAAGATGTAGATAAATTACGCCCGAAACCGGAAGATCTAAAATCTTTGCCATTCAAACCTTGTTTAACCGATGCTATTCGGACATTCTTCAAATTTAATTTTAATGAAACTTTACCTGGAAAAAGAAGTAGAATTTGTAAATATTCAAAACTATCCATGGATCTAGTGGCAAACAGCACTAATTTATACGGAATTGATATGGATTACAGTTACAAATTAAGAGAATACAGATATAGAGATAGGGATGGTAAACCTAAACTACAAAAATCACAGTATTCAAGTGATATGGTTTTCGCCTTGTATACAAAACGTGGATTTCCTCTTCTCAAACGATTTCAAAGGTACGCTGCTTATCATTTCGAATCTGGCATTTTTCAGAAACATCTAGTGGAAATATATCATAGCAATAAAATATTTCACTATCAATATAAGTCCAAATATAGAAATTCTCGACTCAGCGACTATAAGATCGAATTTTACATTTTGTTCATTGGTTACTTTATTTCAACTGTGTGTTTTATTATTGAAATCAATAAATGAATTACTTGATTATTTTAAGTATGCAAAAACAAATAAAATCAAGAAATATCTGTGAAAATAGACCCAAAATTGGATATGGGACTTTGATTCCCGCGATTGGATTGAGGTTTTTAATTCCCGCGAGGCGTCTCCTATTTTCCGGGGTAAAAAGCCTATGTGCTGTTCCAGACTATAATCTATATCTGTGCAAAATTTCAGCCAAATCGGTTCAGTCGCTGCGGCGGGATTGAGTAACAAACATCCATCCATCCATACATCCAAACTTTCGCATTTATAATCATTATAACAGGATAGGATAAGCGCATTTACAAACTTTCTATTTGATAATAATAATTGATGTCCTACATAACGAGACCCATTTTTTAAAACAGTCAAAAAAAATTAAGACAACTATCCTATTCAAATATAATATTCAATTATTTAGATTTCTAGATACTTACGCCACCATCTTCTCCGGCTGGTATGCAAAGCTCCAAATAGCCATGCTCTATATATTGCTGGCTGAAGTTAAACAGTGGCTGCTTCATCATTTCCTTACGCACAGCTGAAAATGCACCATCAGCGCCAATGATCAAATCTGCCTTTACTTGTAGTGACTCTTTTGTATCCATTCTAAAAAATATTTACACATTGGCTTAATAGTTCTTTCAATTCACGAGAGCACGTGGCTCATGGTTGTGTGTGTGTCATATCTGGTATAAGAGTAAGCGAGAGCTTACTCGCGCCTGACCGTTCCCACCTAGGTTCCTGACTGGCACGCACACTTACGCAATGTACATGTACACGACGTAACCACAAGTAAAGCGCCCGTAACTTCGTGAGATAAACGTACTATAAGTTGATTTACGGCAATATGAAAACTTTATGAACATTCTCTGTACTCTAAATCTGTATGCAGCCAGCTGGTCCCTTAGCACCCTTAGTCGAGCCCATATATCTACACTTTCGCAAAGTTGCTACCTATACAGATAGGTATATCCTACGGCATCCTATGGCTTTCTCAGTGGGTAGGTACATGGCACAGTAAAATCCTATGCTCATATTTTTGCTGAAAATTAAGATAAGAATTGTAGCACCTATAAGGTGCTACAATTATCTTAATGGCACTTAAAAAATTAAGATTAAGATAAAATTAAGATAATTGTACCTTAATGGCACTTACTTCATGAATGTTAATGATCCATCCTTTAAATTTGACTTGATCAATTTATGATTGTAATGGCACTCAACATTTTCGAAGTTCTCTGATTCTGTAAAAAGATACGAGTAATTCTTTTAAGTTATCAGTCATTATTTTTTTTTAATATTGTTGTTAGGATATTATGCTTGTGTTTCGTTTAAATATAATAAGTACTTACTTATTAGTAGGATAAAACCTCATAAATATTTTTGTTTTTGCATTAGGTATATAGTTAATTATAATTATATGTATAATAATATAAACTATCAATAAATCATTCTGTGTTTTCTTTCAAAATTGTTTATTTAATAAATTAATTTGGTACCTTTTAATAGTATGCTGTTCAGATAATTTCTTCCCACGGAATAAATGCACTGAAAAAAAAAAAATCATTAAACTATAAAATAATTACATAATAGCTAATTGCTTATATAACAACTATTGCTTACATTATCTCTTTCAGTTTCTTCTTGGGGCTGGTTGGTAGCAAATGTAAGAGGGAAGGCCCATTATGGTATCTACCTACCTACCTACTAATTAATATGGCTTGTGGTGTCAAATAGTTACCAAGACATTAGGTACCCTCTTTTTTTATACATAATTTTTTTTGAATGGATAAAAATCCACTATTATCTTATTAACATAGCCACTATTATGTAGTAATTTTATATCATAGCGGTGAGTGACCGGGGTCAGGTCAATGCAGTCGACGACGTAATCAGCACACCAGACAATGATACGGTAATGTAACGGTATAGAGTTCGGCGGTGACGGATCCGACGCGCCTTTAGGTGATTAGAAAATATCAAACCTGGTTAGTCCTGGCATCGTAAGGCATCGCATAGGTGGTACCATCAGGGCGATGGATCATCCTCGCTCTCATGGGAATGCCGTGCTGGTTGACCATGTGGTCTTCGAGGCCTACATCCCTGAGTGCCCGGCGACCGCGTATGGACAGCGCTAAATTGATCGACCGACCCCGGGCTAGAGGAGTTTTTCTTATATCTGTCAATGACAAAAGGAAATGATAAATACTTTTCGTTTTTTTTTTTTTTGAGATAGCCTTGCGCTTAACGACAGTCAATGGTGGAAAGCACTGAAGAGGTCTACGTTGGAGCAGGCTTGCCTAGAAAATGCCTATTCACTCGTCTTAAAGGTACTCAATTTATACGAGGCCGGAAACTGCACGGATTAGAAGTGATGCTAGCCTTGGCAGTTCGTTTCAGAAACGTTAACTACGAGAAGGTTCCGTATGAGTAGGTATGGATTTCAACCACGTAATGGTGCCATCGCTAACGATTTCTCGAAGTTCTGTGGTAGAACGGTGAGGGGGGGTACAAGGTGGTCGAGTTCCCGATAGATTTATGATTGAATCCTGAATCTATGATTAAATATTTTTATCCCGCGGCTTCAGTCCTTCCATCTACTAAACGACTTACTACTTGCTATACAAAATTACCAATTTTGACTTTTCAGGTTTTCTTTAGGAATCTCCCTTTATTACTTTTTTATTTTTTAAATATACAAAAAAGAAAAGAGCGAATAAACCAAATAAACATTCAAATCAAATCGGTCAAGCCGTTTTCGAGCTTTAGACTACTAGGTATAAAATATAAATATATGAAACAGAAAACTCTACGTCTAGTGTAAGCAGGTGTAGGTAAGTCTACTTATTATGTTTCTCATCGAACTCACCTTCACGGTACTCATAGAGAGAAACCCGATGTCCCCTTTTGGCTAAGTAGAGTGCCTCCAGAGAACCCACCTGAAAAAATACCCAAATAATAAAAAGCGATGATAGCATAGGGGTTAAGACTTCTGTCCCCTTACGGTCCGGGATTCGACAGCCTGAAATCACGCCTATAAAAATACTCTATGTTCACTAGACTCAATGAGAAAACACATCAATCAATTAAGTAATTATTTAATAGACAACTTTGTAAGCATCAATATAAATGTACCAAACTATAAAAAAACTTTTGTATATAAAACACTAAAGTACCTACCTAGGGAAGTATTTAGAAATTAAAAATGCAATGTTGTAGTTTGAATTTAATCCGTCGATTAGGTAAAACACCTACGTCGAACAGTTATCAGTTGCTACGTAATTAAAGTAACAAACCAAACAAACCCATTTTCGCATTTATAAAATTAGTAAGGATTAAAAATTATTTTTTATAATATGGATGTAATATTAACCTACTTGACTTAAAGTTAATATGGGCTTCTCTTTCTTGTACCTAACACATAATACAACCCTAAAAATAAAAATACTACCCATCCACGTCAAGTTGGCCGTCGACCGTCATCAACCGTTACAAAATGACGTCATACCATACCGTTGACAAGAAAATAATAATTGCATTTTTACTGTAACCATAACTATGACGGAAGTTTTCTTCTATGCAATGCCTTTCATGGCAATAACATCTTGAAAGTCTAAAGGCGTAATTTTTAATTTCTCATTTTTTCCGCTTGAACAAAATCATTTAATTAAAGTAATAGTCTGTGCTATGCAAAACTTTTCCTTTTTTACTCGTCGTAGATCTAAACAAAAATAAATAACTAATTTAAATCTAACAAAAACGTAGTTAAGTAGTGCAAAACTTTTTATCTAAACTTTGGCTTATTCAGTATTCAGTAGGCAGTAAAATAGAAAGCCTAAATTCAATGGCGCTTGGCTTTATTTTTTTTATTTTAACAACCAAAGAATAAAGATAAATAAAAAAAGAAAAACTTACAAGTCCTCCACCAACGATAGCGATATTCAACTTCTTTTTTACATTTCCGTTCTTTTTCGACATCTTCTCGCCTCCTTAAATCACACTTTGTCTTATCTAATAATGTCTGTAGCTTATCAGTTATTTTATACAAATTCCACGTCGAATCCTTACGATGCCTCGCAAGCAAACTGAACAGGATCTTATTCTTAGTATATGGTTGCACGTCTTCCGAGCAATAGATAATGTAATAACATTTGAGTAAAGACCGACACTACGATAGTATTGTAAGAGTGCAGTCATACTCAATCAACAATAAAGTATCCGATGTAAGACAGATGTCGAAATAACGGTTGCATTAGTTCATTGATCATTATTTTATTATGAAACTAGCTTAAGCTCGCGACGTTGTCCCCGTGGATTTAAACATTTTAGAGATTCTTTGAGAGCATTTTAATTTACTAGGCGTAGAAAATATGTAATATGTAGGTCCCCACATGGGTGTAAGGAATTATTTTTATGGTAGTTATTAAATAAATAATAAATAATTTTAAGTAAAAAAACGGCTCATCCAAACAGCCGCGTTCATTAATTTAAACAATATTCCTTAGAAGAACTTTGAACTTCCATATCTTCCAACCAACCAATACAAACAAAAAATCTATAGTTATCTATAAAAGCGAAAGGTCACTGACTGACTGATTAAACACGAGATCGCAAAACGATTGTAGTACGTATAAAGCTATAATTTAGCAAGTAGATAGTTTATAGTTACGAGATGTCAGCTAAGATATTTGGAAATTCTACCCCTAAGGGGTTAAAATTGGGGTTGGAAGTTTGTATGACATTTAATGACACAAAAATTCGCATTTAGGTTAATAATAATAAATAAAGAACATGTACTTAGGTACTTAGGGTAAAGATGCCGAATATGAGATACCATTTACATATTCGGCCATAAAAAATAAATTATTGCACTAATGACTATGAAAATTACTTATATTCGATAAGTATTTAATGAAGTTTATCCTTGAAAGACCGTTTAGTGGTAGGTATAATAGATTTTTTGTTATATCAGATAATATTAGAAAAGTCAGAAATTACGTCTCAGGGAAATGGTCTCCTATTATGAGATACCAAGGGTTTTTAATATGAGATAGTATAGATGTAGAGAAAAAGAAAAGTAATCAATTCAAAAAAACTTTTTATTGGCGATATTTATTAATCTACAACATCGTACTACTAAATAAAAAGGTTTTAGTAACAACTTAATAATATATTATCATGTGCTTGTGCCAAGTGCTTGATGTTCTTCAGATGTAGATGTAACCCTTAAAATCGTTAGTCCAGCTTTACAATATTTTTCTATTTTTGCTTCTAAATAGTCAGAAAAAGCTGGAGGTCTTCCCATGAACCTTGACAAATACTTCTGCATTAACATCTTTTTTGACATAACGTTCTAGGATACTCTTAGGAACATCGAAAGTTTTGATGCTATTAGGTAACGTATTTGTTTGCTTTGCACTGCACTCACGGCCCATATTATGGCATCGTGGTCCTAGGACTTCTTTGATCTAGAAAAATAGGTTTTTAAATAGTCGTATTTCTATACATCCTAATATGAGATATCTCATTTAAGGAGCCCCCATGTGTCTCATATTAGGAAAACACCCAAATTTAAAAACTAGGCTGCCTATTATTTCTTGACGAAGAAAATCCAACTAAACTGCAAATGCATTGTAAAATTAATCATGTAACTGATACAATGACTGTCAATTTAAATAATTTAGTGTGACTATAAAGTTGTAACATACCTCGTTAATATTTGGTGTCAAAAATCGGGTTTTGTGGTTTCGTAAAAATCCGCACGTACACAACCTGACTTCGCCTCGAACTGGGAAGTACCAACACATGTTTCGGTCTGTTGCCACGTGGCTTCTGGTGACAGTATCGCCAAATAGCTGCGGCGATTAGGTTCGCCAAAACCTAACTATCTCATATTTGGCAACCATCTCATATTCGGCATCCTTACCCTATATCAAAAGGTTTTTGATATGATAGTTTTTGCTGAATTTTTTATTAAGTATTAAGTCTGCAAGCTTGAAATTTAGAAAATAGATTTCTTTTAGGGCGTAGCCATCAGTTTAGAAAGAATTTTATGCAAATCTACCCCTAAGGCCATAGGTCGCACGGGAAACCTTCTCAATGTCACGGGAAATCATCAATTCCACGGAGACGAAGTCTCGGGCATCAACTAGGAATCTTATAAAACCAAGTTAATAATTTTATTGTGTAATTCTCTGTCTGCCTAGAGAGACCTTCAAAACCAACTACTTAAATATGTAGATCCAGAAATGGCAGTTATTTCGAAATCACACATGGACAGTCAATTTTATTTATTTGTCATTTATGTAGGTACTTACCTAATTAATTTATGTCTGTTAATGTATGTTTTGCTTAACCGGATATTTCATATTTACGTATCTACCTATCTAATTAATTAATGTGTAAAGCCGGTCCAATACTAAAGATGTTAACTATCGGTTTAGTATTATAATATAGCTACCTACTTACTACCTACCTATTTATTCATTGAAAAATCTGTCACAAATCAAATCTATACAATATCTAAGTGTTGGTTATAAAAAAACCTTCAAATAGTTTAAAAAAAATTACCTACTTAGGTACCAATAATTACCTACGTGATATTATTACCTTACCATCGAGAACATACTGGGTATTGAATTACTACGTAAGTAGGTTACCAATATAAGATTACCTACCTACCTACTGCGTGGAATAACATTCTACTAAGTAGGTACCAAATAATGAATTTAAGACTAGGTCGGTACTTACCTAACTACCTAGCTAGGTATTAGTATTCTTAAATAAGGTGGATAGGTAGTTAACTCATAAGCATAACAAAGAAAATAAAATAACTTCGAATAGATCAATTGAAAATTATTACTAAACAAATCGAACCCATTAACCCTATTAAAACAATTACGGCTTGTAGAAGCGAGGGTGGAATATGGTCAAATATTGTAGCTCTTCGTTATTCGTTTGTAGTTAAATGTTTGTATTAGTCTACAATTTCGATAAGTTTAGTGTTCCAAATAGACTTCTTACTAAAAACGAGCGCAAACCTGTCCATAGATAAACCTGTCATATAGAAGGCGGAAATTCTTTATTCAAATAATATGAAGGACATTGTTATTTCACCATTTGCTTTCAGCCTCTAGAAACTCTCTTACAAGAACATTTTATTTCTTTGGGTTAAGCAACATGCCGAAACTAACGGGTGACGTCATATTGCCAACATAATAGTGTCAAAAAGGAGTTATTTAAAAAGAGTTGATTCTTGGTTCGACTGGCTGCGCATTATGAAAAGTCATCAAAAGAAGAAAATCGTTGTCACTTCTCAGTCAGTTGTCAGTATAATAAATAAGAGAAAAATATTTGTCAAACATTTTAAATAAATATTAATTCTATAAATAATTAATTACTAGCGGGAATTGTTTATTTGTTAATTCCTCAATTAAATTTGTGGACCATCTTGGAGGATAATAGAAAATGTGAAGTTTGCAGCATGAATGATAAAAGTTCTGAGAAGTTCTTGCTTTTCCCAATGGTATCAAACCGGTAGAATGCCTACCTACGATTATTTTAATTATCTGCTATTTTATCGAATGGGATAAAAAGAAGACTGCAGTGATACTTTGCTTTGCTTAGCAGATAAAAAGATGCTATTGCATTGAAAAAACTTCTGGAAAGAAAGAAAGAATTCAGTTTAAAGTAACTAATTTTGTTTCAACTAGTTGTAATATTGTGAATAAAAATGAATAAATACTAGACTCATATTGATCCTTGTTTTATTTACGCAACTTTTGAACTTGATCTTAGAACAATAGATTTGGTAGCACATCCCTGTTTTTTGTCGATATCGATAAAATCTAATTATCGATAAGACATATCTGTCGATACATTACATCCTTAGCTTTGACAATTCTTTCTTCATTACATGGGTTGGTAGTATTGTTTTTCTTTTATGAAGTTGGCTAAAATAAAAACAAAGTCTCGAAATTTTTTTCTTTGAAGTTCCGCCTCTTAAAACGGAGTGATTACATTCTCTTTGTTTGCTTTGAGATTAATTAAGCACTTTGAGCATTTATTATAACTAAATGCTCTAAGATAAGTCTAAGATTAAGTATAATAAAGATTCTTATCAAAAACTATATGCTGTAAGATTTATGTATCATAAATATTCTTATAAAAAACATTATCATACTGAAAAAACTACAAATCTAAATGCAAAGGCAAAGGTGACTGACTGACTGATCTATCAACGCACATAGCTCTGATAGCTGGACGGATCGGATTCTATGGCATGCAGATAAAATTAGCTATTATGACGTAGTAGGCATCCGTTAAGAAAGAGTTTTTGAAAATAAAACCCCTAAGAGGGTAAAATAGGGGTTTGAAAAATCAAATTTAATGTAAGCGAAGCCGCGAGTAGAAGCTAGTTAAAAAATAAACGAGTTAGGTATAAGTAGGTATACAAAGTTATGTAAGAATTCGTAAATAATATAGTTAGTTCGCAAGCGTACCCACTCTTATCAACATATTTTATTTGCTTACATAATTAATATTTACTTGTAGTCAGAAATTGGTTCAATCAACAATCATAATCAGAATCAATTAACTGTGTACCTATTTGAATTTATAATGAACGCCCGCGACTTCGTCCGCTTCTTCAATTCACAATCGACAGTTCCTAAATAACCACAGTTAAGGAGGCAGTACCCCTGCAGCACCAGTATTGAGGAGTTGGTACCAGAAGTTTTTATGGGAATAAATATGTCACAAAGTTTTTCTATCGATTGAAAAGATTCACGCAAATCGGTTTAGACATCACAGAGATATCGATGTAGGTATCTCCATCAGCCAAATCGGTTCATTCGTTGTGGCGTGAAGTAATAACAAGCATCTTTACACATACACACACAAGCACGCACGCACTTACGCACGCACGCACTTACGCACGCACGCACTTACGCACGCACGCACTTACGCACGCACGCACTTACGTACGCACGCACTTACGCACGCACACACTATATTAAGGATATATCTTAATTCATTAACATTATATGTATGAGGAAAACAGCATGGAAAGTTATAGGTAAGTAAATAGAAAATAGTATTATATTATCATTTAATTCTTAACAATAGGTAATTAATTTCATAGTCTATATTAATAATAATTTTATTTAAAAACTCATATTCGAGGGCATGGACGTTATGTCCTCTGAGGGACTCTGGCTCGAGCTGAAGGAACTCAGTGTCTCCCGCGTCTCCTCTTTGATCTTCAGATGTTCAGTGGTCGAGGGAGGCCGGGGCGGGAGGGACTTGTCCTTTTCTTTGTGCTCTTTGGATTTGTCTTTGCTGCTGTGTTTGTGTTTGTGCTTGTGTTTGTGCTTTTTCTTGTCCTTTTTCTTCTTCTTTGCCTGAATGACAAAATATAATCTAACTAAAATAAACAAGCATAAAAGTTTGAAAAACTATTGCCCTAACTATTGGGTTTTTCTGTCTAGAAATTCTCAGTACTAGCCCGGAGTTAGGAAGTCCATGCCTCTCCGGTTGTGTCGGATTTCCATCACAACGGACTATGAAAGTGAGGGAATAGAGAGTGCACCTCTGTTTGTGAACACACTTGTGCACTATATCTTCCGCGCAGATGGCTAAGTCGGGAACACTTACTTATTATTTTCCTAGATGACTTTAGTCTGTGACTTCGTCCGCATGGTTAAGGTTTTTTAATTCCCGCAGGAACTCTAATAAAATGTATGTGTTAATCCTAGGTATGAGGTATCTCCATTCACAGCCAAATCGGTTCATTCGTATTCGCATGTAAGAGTAACAAACATACGCACGCACGCACACACGCACACACGCACACACACACACACACACGCACGCACTCACTCACGCACGCACGCACGCACGCAAACACGCACGCACACAAATAAAATTTCGCTTTTATAATAATAGTATGAAGTATGATGTGATAGTGTAGTGTGCTGGATACAAATGGAGGTGTTGTCACCTTGGGAGCTCCCAGGTCGTCCTTATCGTGCCGGAACATGCCGGGCTCGAAACCGACGGGGCCGGACGAGCCCGGAATGCCCGGTAGAGCCACCGCGTTGTCCGATACGAACTCGCGCTTTGAATCGTCCTATGAAAAGAAAAGAAAATGGTATTCCTATTCGTATTTATTTATTACATTCCAATGTTTTTACAATGATTCTTAGAACTACTTAGAGATCATTTTTTTCAATGGAACCCCGTTGGGGCACAGTAAATATTGGCTCAGTAGAGAGACGGGCGCCGAGTTATTCATTAAGAAAATCATTTATTTTATTAAATTGCCTTCATGTGCCAAAAAACCAGTTTCGCGATATGTGTGACTGCTTCGAATGTGTAACGAAAGTTGTTAAAAAATTAACATATTACTTTTTGTCGCCAAAATACCAAAATTAACTAATTTTCGCAAAAAAGCCGTTGGTCGTTTTCTGCTTAACGAGGCTCATATGGGGATCTACTTACACTGTAAACCCTGATAGGCATGTCGTGGACAGTGGTGACGTCAACGTTGTGGTCCTCTTCCTTAATGCTGGAGATCGGCACGGGCAGGTTGTCCTCTCGAGGCGGCTCGGGTTTCGGCACTGATTCCGAGGGACCGATGTCTACTTCGTTCTTTACGGGTATCTGTGAATCAAGTTATTTAAATCAATTTTTTTATTAAATCGATTTAGGGATGGTACCATCATCAGCAGCAGCAGCAGCAGCAGCAGCAACCCAACAGCTCACTACTGAGCACAGATCTCTCAGTGAAAGGTCAAAGTCCACCCAATGCAAAATGGCAGACTTCACACATCTTTGAGAATATTATGTGAAACTCTTATGAATGCAGGTTTCCTCATGATATTTTCCTTCGCCATTGAAGCATGTGATAGTTAACTGTTTAAACGCACTTAACTTCGGATGTGAAAGGTGCGTGCCTGGAATCGAACCCGCTAGTTTATCATTGCTCTAATATATTAGGAAATAAGTTTAATTAAAACTTAAGACTGCATCGTCACTTACCATCAGGTGACTTCGCAGTCATCTTATCATGAATGAAAAAAATCAATAACTAGCTTTCTTAGCAAGATTTTTAGAAGAAACATCGTCAATACATACTAATTCATCTATCTCTTGCTTGATAACAGGCTTCGGTTCCATCTCCCTCTCTCGTTCCCGCTTTTCTCTATCTCTCTCCATTCTTTCCCTTTCTCTGTCCAACCTCTCCCTTTCCTTGTTGTGCATTTGTTTCATCATCGCCTGTATCTCTGGGAGAGGCACGCATAGAGGTCGCTTCAGGCCGTACAACGTGTAGTACAAATCTACGAGATCGCATCTCAGTCTTGCGTCATTTGATAATTGGCTGTTTATATTATTCCACAGTCTGTAAACAAAGTTTGATAACCAGTATTGTTAATTTAAATAGATTTGACATAATTTTAGTATTTAACTAGATCAAGCTAATAGGCAATCGTATAAAATGTGACGTAATATCTACGCTGTTGGTACTACCAATTTTGTGTATAATTAATTTTATCATAATAACATTGGATCTATCAAAGTTATTCCGAAAGCCCACTATTAACGGCCCATCCGGCTGGATGAGTTTTCTCCATTCTTTTTTAAATATAATTTAGGCTTACAATTCATCAAGTTGATCTCTATAATTAATCTATGATTAACACTGTACAAGTGACAGCTTAATTTTGTCATTTGCACAGCGACAGCAAGTCTAGTTCAATCAGTTTGAACCGTCACATTTGACAAATGAATGTCTGGAACTAAATATTATTGCAAATGGCGCATCGACCTCCATAATTAATCTATGATTTCATTGATTTTTTCATAGATTAATTATGGGAGTCGCTACGTCATTTGCAATATTATAGTTCCAGAGACACTCGTATCTGCTTACAGCGCCAAAATGGCGTCAGTCAAGTAGGTCCAAAAAAATTGAAAGCAGCCTCTCCAGTGTTAATCATAAATTAATTATAGAACTCAGTGCCATCAAGCCTGATGGAAAACAATGGTTAGGTCTAGTTTGGAGCGCGTATCGTAGTCCAACATACTAACTATAGCCTCAATAGCCTAACGGACTGAAAACGGACGGACTGGTTGCAGGTTCAAACCCCACCCGTTGCACTATTGTCGTACCCACTCCTAGCACAAGCTTCTCGCTTATTTGGAGGGGAGAGGAGAATATAAGTCAAGTTCAACTTGGCTAATATTCTTTTAAAAAGAAAAAAAAAACACTAGACCAACGAGACAATAGTATCGACGGGTGAAAGGCTAATTGACATGAGCGACATTTTATAAAACTTGCAGGAAGACTGATCAAAGTTTTTTTTTGGGAAAAAAAATTATAAAAAAACAACTATTGGATAGTCTTTCATTTATTTAATACAGTATAAAGACTATTCAATAGTTGTTTTTTTTTTATGAAAAAAATTAAAAAAAAAAAACTTTGATCAGTCTTCTTGCAAGTTTTACAAAATGTCGCTTAGATCAATTAGCCTTTCACCCGTCGGTATGATATCGAAACAACAATTTTTTTTTTTAATAAAGAATATTAGCCAAGCTGAACTTGACTTATATTCTCCTCTCCCCTCCAAATAAGCAGAAAGCTTGTGCTAGGAGTGGGTACGACAATAGTGCAGGGGTGGGGTTTGAATCTGTGACCTTTCAGTTTTCAGTCTGCACCTTTAACCGTTGAATAGTTAAGTTATAGCCAACTTACCTGTGAACAACAGCCTCTGTATCCAGCCGATGTCTTTGGGCGCGTTCGAAGGGCGGCATGGACACGAGCAACCGAGCCAGCCCGTGCCGCACTCCCGGGTCCGGGTCATTCTCCACCGCCGTCATCAATGACGACAAGTCCTCCGGCTTGCCGTCCACGCGGACGAAATCCACCAGGCATTCGAATGCCGCCAGTCTTACGTCTAGGGACAAGGTATTGGGGATATTTACATCATAATTTTTTTTTTTATTCGATGACAAGATTTTTTTTTTTTTTTTTAATTCTATGACAAGATAGCCCTTGACTACGATCACACTGATGGTAAGTGACGACGCAGTCTAAGATGGTAGCGTGCTAACTTGGAAGGGGTATAGCAGTGTAAATTCAACCCATACCCGTAAATGGTTTCTACACGCCATCGTGCCGGAACGCTAAATCGGTTGGCGGCACGTCTTTGACGGTAGGGTGGTAACTAGCCACGGTCAAAGCCTCCCACCAGTCAAAGAGTATATCATGGAAAGAGTAAAAAATAGACAAAGATATAATAAATCTTAAAGTGCATTCATAAATTTTAAAAAGTAAGTTTATTTGTAATAACAAACAAATTCCTCACTTTTTGAAGTGCATAAGTTTCATTGATGCATCCTATTGAAATAAAGTAATGTTGCCTATATTTTGCGTAATTCTTCGACAGTATATACTTACCTAATGACCTCAGCACGCAGACCCGAAATAAAGCACAATACAATATACATATCACATATTGGGGTTGGTAACTTAACATACTTAAAATTACACAATAATATGTATTTTCAAATTCATTATGTTTTAATTAAATTATTTATTATTTTCTATAAGTTTTTATTTTAGCAAGTGGAAGAGATCCAAAATGTCTTCTTATTCTTAGCAAAACATTGTAATTCCAATTCACACACAGGTTCTCGCGCGCGCACACGCACACGCACGCACGCACGGGGTTAAAAATACAAGAAAAAAGACAGATTAAAGACAATTTCAATTTTCAATATACACTTGCGCTTACCTATGTACTGTCCATACTGCGCATACGCTCGGAACACGGACGGGATGCTGGGCAGGTGGCCGCACTGCTGCAGGCGCCTGATGGCGCGCAGGCAGCTCACCGTCACGGTGTTCTTGTAGCAGGGCAGCACCTTCTCCAGGTTCAGCACGCGCGTTATCTCCTCGAGCACCAGCTTGGTATCCGCCGACAAAGAGTCCGCTGTTATCGGCGCACCCTGAACAATATAATTCAATGTGAATTCTTTTTAAAAAATCTTTCCTAAAATGAAGGGAAGTGAATAAATGGGATTCAAAGAAATGAAAATTTTTTTCTTTATATAAAAGACACACCCTCGAGACATAGCAAGTTTAATAAAAAAATAAATCATTCAAATCGATTTTTGATGTATAAAATTTACAACATAATTAGGAATGTGTAGCCAGCGCAAATCAGACTGCGGACATAGGCAACTTTTTGTTACAAAAATATACTGGAATGGGGTTAAATAGGGGATCAAAGTTTGTCTATGGGAAAATTTAATTATTGTTAATTTTGGAAGGTAGTCTCTCTCTAGAGAGTAGGCAATAACTAAGAAATGATTTAATAGAAATCGACCCCAAAGGGGTTAAAATAGGGGTTGGAATGTTGGTAGGTATTTTTGTGTACCTACATAACTAACATTTGATAGTTGAAGACCTGGACAGTAGCATAGGCTGCTGTAGGCTACTATTTATTCCGAAACTAGTTGTTGCCCGCGGATTCGTTCGCGTGGATTTAGGTTTTAAAAATCCCGCGTGAACTCTTTGATTTTCCGGAATAAAAAGCCTATGTCACTCTCCCGGTCCTCAACTATACCCACGCAAAATCACGTCGATCTGTTGCTTTGTTGCGGAGTGATTAAAGGACAAACCAACAAACAAACCAACACACTTTCAGATTTATAATATTAGTAAGGATAACAATGGGTGCCGCTGGATTTTAATAAAATACTCCACGCTGACGAAGTCGGGAGAAACAGCTAGTTTTTTAATAAAATCATACTCACAGGTTGTAAAACAGATATAACGGGCGTGATGGTGGCGGCCAGCGCGTCGACAAGAGACGCCTTGTAGTAGTTGTCCGAGAAATGGTTCTTCGAGTTGTCGTTGTACTTGAAGAGGTCGAGAAGGAATCTGACCACTTCTGGCGGGCAGATGCCGTGTATATTCCTTAAACCTAAACAAACACAATGGGGATGTTAACACTAATCACAAATTAATGTTAAGTGTTAATTTTATGATAGTTTGTAGGATTAGAATATCGAAAATCACATTTTTGTAATTTAATATAACTTAATAAATTTATTAAAAATGATTTTAAATGCTTTATTTATAATCTGATGTCACGTGACTGCAAACACCAATAAGAGCTTGGTGACGTCACTAGACGAACCGCGAAACAAACGGAGTGATTATAGGTATAGTACGCGCCACGAAAGAAGTCCCGCGGCAATCAGGTGGAACTAATAGATTTTACATACAATAATTGCCTAGACATACGACTACTGGCGCCGCCTCTATGGGACTTCTTTCGTGGTGCGGACGGACCGATGACGTCATGTCAGTCAAGTGACAGTTGTAGAGTGTTTTAGCAGGAAAATTCAAAATTACTCTATTTTTGTATATCTTCCCACCGAAAATACTAATATTTTTAAATAATATATATTTTTTTATGGTAAACAAGCATCAATCTTCAAAATAAAAGTAATTCCGAAAAATTGTTAACATCCCTATTATTATAACCACCATCAAGATTACAACTTATAGATGACTTCCACTGCTAGACAAGCCTTTCCCAATGAGCGCTACCACACTTGGTCATTTTAGCCTTTCTCATCCTAGCCGTGTCCAAAAAGCAGAAAATCGGATGACAGGTCTAAATATATTGCCATCTCTTTCATAATGTTTCTTGCACAAAGAGATAGACTACATTTAGACCTATCAATTTATTTAACACATTGTTAACAGAATTAGCCACAAGGTGTATAACAAAATTAACCACAAACTAACTAGACTTGGTATATTCGTGCTATCCCTATTTCATCGTATTTCATAAAATTTCCTGCGAAAAAGGATATAAATATATTTGGATCTGTCATTTTAGAGTAGTTTAGGAACTAGCCACGTTGGAAGTTATTTTTAGTTTGGATGGGGATACGAAGTACTGAACGGAATATAAAAAGAAAAAACAATCTTACCCGCCATGGCCACTGGAATGGTCTTCTGCAGGAAGTAATGCTGAAGGTTGTCAAAGTTGTTCTGCTTGATGATGTGCGGCGCGGCGAAGGAGCCGAACATTTTGCGGAATATCGTCAACATGGCCGGCGGGCCCGCCCAAGAACTTATCATGGCGTTTGCCACCTACAATGAATCTTTGTTACAAACAGATCCCTTTGACTACCTCCCTGACGCAGTACCTAGTGAACGTTATCTAAATATATAAAAGGCAAAGGTGACTGACTGACTGACTGACTGACTGATCTATCAACGCACAGCTCTAACCACTGGACCGATCGAGCTGAAATTTGGCATACAGGTAGCTGTTAGGACGTAGACATCCGCTAAGAATTTTGGAAACTTTCAACCTCAAGAGGGTTAAATAGGGGGTTAAAAAATCGAACCTAACGTGAGCGAAGCCGCGGGTTAAAGCTAGTGGTCTTATAAAATTGGGAGGTCTTGGATTCTATTCCCGGATCAGGGGGGCGATTCAGACCTGTTCGATAACTTACCATGTCGATGCGGTTAGATATCGATCTCGTATAAAAAATTTTTGTCGTGTGATTGCTTTGTGTTGAATTTTTGTTGTGTGCGTTTGATTTGAGGATACGATTCGGTATCGACTACGTCATCGACATAGACAAGATACATTCGATTACAAGAGCATTTACGAATTGAAAATATATGTTATCGTACGGTAACAAACCGAATCGATCGATAAATAAGTTATCGGAAGGGTCTGAATCGGGGGGTAGGCCGTAAAACGTAATGGGTTTTTCTGACAAGGAATTCTCAGTATTAGCCCGGAGTTAAGTTGGCGGTGAGTCACCCCCGTGCCTCGGAGAGCACGTAAAGCTGTCGGTCCTGCGCCTGATCTCTCTACGGTCGTGTCGGATTTGCGTCCCATCGGACTATAAGAGAAAGGGAATAGAAAGTGCACTTTGGGCACACACTTGTGCACTAAAATATCTCCCGCGCAGATGGCTAATCTCTATGGACCGTGGCCGAATTCGGTATTTTGTCTGGTGGGAGGCTTTTCCGTGGCTAGTTACCACCCTACCAGCAAAAACGTGCCGCCAAGCGATTTAGCGTTCCGGCACGATGGCATGAAGAAATCGATTAAAGGTGTATAGGTTGAATGTACACTATCATATATCCCTTCCAAGTTAGTCTGCTACCATCTTAGACTGCATCATCACTTACCGTCAGGTGAGATTGCAGTCAAAGACTTGTCATCGAATTAAAAAAATATTTCTACTGTCTCCAGAACATACCTTTGTCAAACAATGCGCAGCTCTGCACCTAATCTTGTAATACGTTTGCTCGTTCTCTATGGTATCTGTCAAGGCCTTCCTCGTAGCGGGCTCCGGATAGTTATGTAGGGCGTCTATGGCCTCGCTCTGAGCTGTGACGTCACGCTCGTGACGTAATTGGTATTGCCACTGGTAGTCGGGCTGGGATATCACCGTACTCCGTAGTAGGGACATCTCCGGGTCCAAACGGATCCATAGCACCGGAGAATCGCTGATAAGAGACAATAGATTCAATTAAGGCCCAAGACACGGAGCTGCCCGCGAAATTCAAATTTAATTTGGTTTTTCGCCATTTATAAACGAATACGACAAAGTAGGCTTATGGTGTTCAAATTGCGATAATGGCAGTATCATCTTCACAGGTTTATATACTAATCTTTAAGTACAAGTATCCAGTTTAAGAAATTAATCAAAATAATGACTAATTTGTGAGTAGCTCACGTCAAACTCATTATTTTGACTAATTTCTTAAACTGGATACTTACTTTCACGTTAAGATTAGTATATAAACCTGTGAAGATGATACTGCCATTGGCGCAATTTGAATACCATAAGCCTACTTCGTCGTATTAGTTTACAAATTGCGAAAAACCAAATTAAATTTGAATTTCGCGAGCAGACCCGTCTCTTGGGCCTTAATCAAAAAATTTGTGACTTAGGTGTCTTGATCTATTAAGAGACATGAACATTTTATCAAAGACCAAAAATTTTTGCTAGCTTAAACTTAGAAGTTCCAAAATTAAAATTTAACACGCACACAGCGTGAATTTTCTAAAAGTTTTGATATTAATGCAACCCGAGAAGGATTAAAGTATAAAAACAGAAAGCTTTTTAGTATGGTTTAAATACCTACCTCGCGAATCCTGGACAGCCTACATAATCAAGACCTAAATGCTACTTTCTACGAGTATCAGTAGGGTTAGTATAAGATTTAATTGGATTGCCCTTATTCGTATTCGATGACATTAGCGTCAAGGTAAATTGAACCATAAAATTATTGAATTAGAGCTCAAATTCGTTTTTATACGTTTACAGATATGCTCCAAATTAAAATCGGTTGTACTGAATTTGTGACTTTGAACCAATACGGTTAAGGTTTATTTTACTTTGACGCTAATATCATAGTATACGAATACGATCAATCGTGTTAAATCTTATACTAACCCCACTGCTCATTTGCTCGCTAAAAATATTAAAAAAAAAAGTATATCCACTTACTCCATAGCGGTAAGGTCCATGTCGACCTCCTCGCCGGTGCACAGCGGGATCTTCTTCTTCTTGTTGCGGCGGCTCTTGCTGTGGCACGTGATGTCGGCCTTCACCACGGTGTTCTCGATCTGCAGCGTGTGCTTGAACGTGCCGTCCAGCTCCTGCAGCTGCACCAGCAGCGGCCCCACGTACTTCCTGATGCCGCGCTCGTGCACGGCGTCCTGCCGTATCTCCAGCTCTATTGTGTTCCTGTTTACGACGTTTCCACAGCTTACTGACTACTGTAGATTAATGCTAAGTCTATAGTGCAGTTTCGACGACATCCTTGGCGCAGTGGTGAGCACTGTGGTCTTATAACTGGGAGGTCTCGGGATCGATTCCCGGCGGGGGCAATTTAGGAATTTATAATTTCTAAATTGTTTCTAGTCTGGTCTGGTGGGAGGCTTTGGCCGTGGCTAGTTACCACCCTACCGTCAAAGACGTGCCGCCAAGCGATTTAGCGTTCCGGCACGATGGCGTGTAGAAACCGTGAGGAAACGTGTGAGGGATATGGGTTTAATTTACACTGCTATACCCCTTCCAAGTTAACCCGCTACCATCTTAGACTGCATCTTCACTTACCACGTGAGATTGCAGTCAAGGGCTATATTGTCATCGAAAAAAAAAAAAAGTTCTCTGGCTCGGCTCGGACTTGGGTTAGAGTTGAAACAAGCCACAGAAATATGCTCTGATATAAATCTGTCTCGTTTTGGCTCTGTCTTGGGTCTGGGCGGAGTGGGGGTGCAGTCTATAGATTTCACTTAGTGTTACTCAAACTTTGTACCTACTTTTAATTTTTGTGTGAGCTGAATAAATGTTTAATTATTTTATTTATTTATTTAGATACTACTACTTACTATATATCACACACCGAATCAAAAACCTCTAATCCGCGCGGATGAAGAGGAGGTTATCAACTAGTAAAATAATATTAAAACTTCTCTTCACTATTAAGAATTCTAGGGTCTACCCACCCACCTTTTCCTATTAAACACAGACGTCAGTTGAAACTTGGCATGCCCTCCTGTGCGAACCCACTGATCGACGAAAACAGCCATGTCCTTCCCAGTAACAGTGAATATGGCTTTGACGAACAAATTGGTAGACAGCAGCAGTTGGCCCCAAAATCCGCTGCCAATCTTGGTGTTGGCGGCGTTGGTGGCCAACGAGAGCTGCTTGTTGAACACTTGCAGCAGCAATTCTTGGCCAATCCTCTGTTCCAACATTCGAAGCACGAGATGGGATTTCTTTCTCATTATCTGGACAAAGAACATAACCTTATTAGATTAAGTTGATAGTTCACAATTATTATTATTATTTTTTGTTGTGAGATTGGCTTGCCCTTCACGACAATTAATGTTTGGAGCGCGCTTACCTGGAAGATGCCCATTGACTCTTGTCTTGAAGCTACTCAAATTATAAGGAAGCATTAAACAAAACATTAACACTAAAATAATAACAGTAATAATATTGGGACCTCTGCCTTCTAATCGAGAAGTCCTGGTATTACCACCTACCAGGTTCGCATTTCTGACTTTTTGGAGTTTTAAATAATTAGATACCTAACTTGCTTTAACGGTGATGCAAAACATCGCGTCGAAACTTTATTGGTGAAAAATTGAAGATGATGAAATTTTATTGGTGTTGATGCTGCTTTATAATTTAGTCTGGTGGAAGGCTTTGGCCGTGGCTAGTTACCACCCTACCGTCAAAGACGTGCCGCCAAACGATTTAGCGTTCCGACACGATGGCGTGTAGAAACCGATTAGGGATATGGGTGGAATTTACACTGCTATACCCCTTCCAAGTTAGCACGCTACCATCTAAGACTGCAGTCTTACCATCAGGTGAGATCGCAGTCAAGGGCTATCTTGTCATCGAATAAAAATAAATAAATAAAAAGGTGGAAAATTACCTCGATGTACCTCGGTGACATGGTGTGCACGTTCCGTACTGGGAAGTAGAAAACGTCTTTGAGCTCGACGCGCGCGCCGCTTGCTGGCGGTTGCCAAGGATCTAGTACTATCCCACCATATTGCTCTTCGTATCCTACTACCTAGGAAATTACAAAAAGCTATTAAATAGTGCCTAGATATTGGGCCAATAAGCTCAGCCAATTTAATCAGGGCCACTGATTAAATTGGCTACACATCGCAAAATTTTTCTATTTTGGTTTGTCCTTCAATCGCAAAGGGAGCAACAGTTCAAAGTAATTTTTTGCATGGTTATAGTTGAGACTTTGGAGAGAAACAACGGCTACCTTCTATCCCAGAAAAAAAAAGACTCCCTCGGGATTTTTTAAAATCTAACTCCACTCAAAATCGAGAAGTATTTGGAAGCATTTTTGGCAGCCGTCATTCACCGATTGCATTTGGCCATTGTGTAATGCAGCCATAATAATGGACATATCGTCGGTCAAATTCATTAATAGTACAATTCAAAATATACAGTTTCGAGTAATTGAGAGTCAAAGTTTTGAGTTGACAGCTAAAATCAATATTTCTCTAGTAGATTATGTGGTTTCCTGTCAATTAGAACCAAAATTTGACTTGTACCGTTATTGCTTCGGAAAGATTATTCAAATTCCAACCATTTTGCATATTAAACTCAAACTTGATTTTGGAAATGTTCCACAAATGAATTTGATCGACAATATGTTATACATCGCACTCCCACTCTTCACGATAATAGTGATGTTAATACACAAATCTAAAAATATAATGTATTATAAAAAAATACTGCCCACCTCTTGCAATTCCTGGTGTACCCAATACCTATACTCATTATTCCCGAAACATTTCTTAGAGTACAATCCACATAAGTATTCTGGTATTCCTTTGGCCAACCACAAGTCTGACCAATTCTGCATAGTTATGAAACAACCAAAAAATTGTTCGGCAACTGCTTGGGCCATAGCCTTTCTGCTTATATACGTTTGGTCGATGATAGCAATGGAGTGAAGTAGATGGGTGCTAAGTACTGACATAGTAGTATATGCCGTTGCGTCGTCTTCGGTCTGAAAATAATCCATACTTTTCGTGCTAATCCTCACTAATATTAAATTTTAATCTTTAACCACAATAATGTGTAATGCGAATGTCTGCGAAAGTTGGTTTATCCTTCAATCACGCAGCTATGGAGCAACAGTGAGTGACGTGATTTTTTGTGCATGGGTATAGTTAAGGATTTGGAGAGTAACATAGGCTTCCTTTATCTCCAACGAGGACTTGGAAAGTGACATATGCTACCTTTTACCCCAAAAAAACAGAGATTTCCTCCAGATTATGAAAAACCTAACTCCAAGCGGACAAAGTCGCGGGGATAAACTAATAATATTATAAATGTGAAAATAACTCTATCTCTCTCAATGACTTTGTGGTATCTCACGCCTAAGCCCTTGAAGCAATTTTGACAAAGTTGGCAGGAAGGACATAGAATACTTTTTATCCCAGAATATCAAAGAGTTCTCACATGGGAATTTAAATCGCAAGCATCAGTTAGTAATAGTAGCACACTTCAATGTTAAAATAATTGTACATTTTTTATTTTACAAGACCACGCCACAAAGCAGTATTGCAAGAAAGAGAAGACCATGCAAGATCTTGCATTTGTGGCCACAGCCTTAGATACTCACTTCATCCACAAATACTTGTTTATAACAAGGATAGGGATATCTGGTTGAGAGTGTCTCTTCATAAAATTCGAACGCCTCGTGTAGGTATCGCACTGTGTTCTTGAGTATTTGCATCAGGTGGGGCAAACAGTAGTGTGTTACTTCATTCATGTGAGGGTCTACATATGTTTCGAATGGTCTGAAAATAATGTGAATTTTTAGTATTTTTGCCAATTATAATAATTAATAAAAAAATAAGTAAACAATATTTCACGTCGCATTATTGAATTTTGAGTTATGGTCATTCCAGCTCAAATTGTTAACTGCAATGAATCTTTTATGTCTACGATTCTAGATACATATTTCTAATATGTAATTTTGAATTTAAAAAAACATTAAAAATGTGGTCCAAAATAGTAATAAAACTAAGAAAGGCTTACCTACAGTTGGACTGCAGGACTTAATATAGTTCTATTCCTAGGATTTAAAAATTTTGATAGGTCTTGCCTTTCTACTTCACTAACTAACTAAGACCATATTTTTTTGCTTTGAACTCTCTGATTTTCTGGAACTAAAGGTGCTATAAGGTAACATCCTACATCTGTCTCATGTCTTTCAACCAATCTTTTTTTTTTAGCCAAGCTGTAGTTTACTAAAATCCTATTCCCTCTAAATAAGCGGAAATCTTGTGCTAGGAGTAGGTACGACAATAGTGCAACGGGTGGGATTCGACCCTGTGACCTTTCAGTTTTCAGTCCGCACCTTTAACCGTTGGGCTATTGAGGTTTTACGTAAATTGGTGAACATATTTTCGTACAATATTAAATGTGGAAGTAAGTATTACCCGATAGCAACAGCGATGTTTGGCGCACACACCGGTGTATTGACGACATAGTGGAATGTTTTCCGTCTATGATCAGAATCTCTGATTTTCGGGGACAAAAGGTTCTATAAGGTTAGATCCTACATCTGTCTCATGTCTTTCAACCAATCTTGGCGAGATACCATGCAAGGCATTTCGTCAAGATCGTTTTAACAGTTGAGCCATAAATTGGTATCGGTAAACGTATCGACCCCTCCGTAGAACAAGGTCTCATCTGCTAAATTCATAACTTGAGATTTGAGCCTTGCAGATGTGACTTTCAATGCTCAAATTTCAAGTTGTGAATTTAGCAGATGAGACTTTGTTCTACGGAGGGGTCAATATTTTCGTACAATATTAAGTGTGGAAGTAAGTATTACCCGATAGCAACAGCGATGTTTGGCGCACACGCCGGTGTATTCACAACATAGTGGAATGTTTTCCGCCTGTGATCAGGCGTGTAAACTACGTCGAGTAGCTCCCCACAAGACACTGCAGTGAGAGCCTCGTCCACTGTAAACTCCAACTTCCACGTGCAGGGCTCTGCAAAGCTGTCCACGCATGGGAACCAGAGACGCGCCGAGTGGCCATAGGTGAACATGTGGGCTGATTTCTAAAAAATTAAGGGTTCAAATGGAAGTAGGAAAAGAAAATAAACCTAACATCCAAGTATTTGCTAGAGTTAGCATTCTCAAATCTCAAAATTCGCATTATCCTGATTCTATTTTGATTTTTTCCGGTCCAGACAAGGGCTACCTGAAAAAGCAACCTCTCTATATATTTTCTTCAGGAAGTTTATATTTTTTTATTTTAATTTTTGCTTTTCTTGGAGTGCAATACAATAATATTTATGCTTTACTATATTTACTATTATTGCTATACTATTTATCTAAGATACATTTTAAACAATTAAAGTGTTGCATGTACTTTTAAAATATTAGGTATTAGAATAAATTACTATTTTATTTTTATTTAGTTTATTCAACTCTCTATAAATATACAAACATAATACATATAAATTCATTTACCTCAGCCAAAGTCCCTTCTCCCTCTGGCACAACAAAGTGCATACCACCCTGAGGTGACTCCAATGAGAACTCAATGCCTATCCTGAGTCCTCTCCCCTCTCCTACTAGATGGGCCGCATCATCTGGCACTTGTACGTGAAGCTCCCCAGAGTTGTGGTCTGGGTCAATTTTCTGTGCAGCTGCTAAATGATGTTGAGAGAACACTTCCAGTGACCTCCTACAGTATAAATTATGATTAATTACTCGAAGAACTGTTATTTTTTTTAGTAGCTTAAAGATTGACAATGTAATTAACTAGTGCTTGACTGTAATCAAACCTGCAGGGTGATTATAGGTCGGAGACAAAATTTTTATCCCCAATTTTATCCACGGACAAGAGATAAAATTATGTCCTATCGAGAAATATATAAGTATATCCACTGAAGATATTATTTCCACCAATTTGCCCATGCTCAACAGGTGGATAAAACTGAGCGAGGGTATAAACATTTTGTCCTTTCCCCATGGATAATATGTCCCCTGCCCATGCTCACCCTGCTGATGGCCTAAATTGGAATATGCTTAACTAGAAAACGACAATTGACTTTTAGTTTGAAAGTATCAAAATTGTAGCTAGTCGGAAATATGGAAGCCAGAAAGGCACTCACAGAATCACTTTTTATTATTTATTTTTAAATTTTACCTAAAACATACAATCAAAAATCTAAGTGATTAACTTTTTTGTTTACTATTCATTATCCATTTCATATCAATCAAGATTTTTTGTATGGATAATTCTTAATGAGAGCATGCTTAGTAGAATATGACTGATGCTTAAATAATGTAAAAAATGGTTTTAAATTAGATTTTTGTGTTTAAATGGAATATCCAAAAAAAATTTATTTAGAACAGTATCAAATGAATTGATACTGTTATTGAAAAACACTTGAGGTGCCTCAAAAGCAAAAGTCATTGTAATGATTAAACTTTCGAAATGACATATTTAGAATACTTACGTGTTTGGATCACTTTGGCAAATATCCAAGAAGGGGTCGAAATATTGAAAGTTTGCTTCATACTGGTCATTTAGACAAACACGATAAATGCGACACTGCTTAGCATTAAGCCTGATATAACGTAAGTTATCTGTCAGCGGTACTACTGTCAACTCAACAAAGCCCTAGAAATAATTAGAATTTATTAATACATATTGATTTTGACAAGTAAAAATATAAATAATATACTTATGTAAGTATTGAAGGAATTACAGTAATTAATGTTACGACTTAATGTTCTATTTACCTTCAATCAAGATGTAGGTACTATTAACTGATATCATTTTTTGCCAAATAGTTGCAAAAAAAGGCACAAAGAAAACTTTAAGTTGAACAATTCAATGTTAAGATTAAAATTTGGTTTTTGGAAGACTTGTTTATTTAAAGCTGTTGGAGACACCAATACTCAGCTAAAATTGAAAGTAAACATTGTATATATAAATAGGTAAAGAAGTCTTACTCACAATAACACTTCTCCTCTCAAAACTAATTCCAGTTAAACTGAGGATCTGATGGGCTGTAAAAATAAAATAAAAACATAAACATGAACATTAAGTTTCAAACACTGCAAGCCAAGATAATATCTTAGATACTTATAATTTAAATGGGCGACAATTGTCGCCTGTCCGCTCCTTCTTCATGGTTTGTAATAACTTTACATAAAATCATTCATTTGAGTTTTAAGAACATTTTATTTTATAACATTATTTAATTATTTATTAAAAAATTAGGAAGGTATTTCCTAAACCAACAACGACCACAAACAATTATTGACATTGACAACTGTCTACGATTGACAAATAACAATGACATTGACAGTTATTGACATGAACATAGAGAATAAATTTCTATCTATAGATTAAAGAAAAGTAGGTACCTACCTAATAAAAAAAATCACGTTCATGCCGTTCATGCCTATAGAATAGATACCTATCTACAGTTGCGTGTACCTGAAAGAGATAGTTAATAACCTCTATCCGCGGTTATTACGGAGAAGCTTAAAATAAAGTCTTCTTTGTTCTTGGTTTTTAGCTTTTCAGCCTAAAAATATGTTTTTGAAGCTGTCTTTTCACTATGGGATGTAATATATACCTATTATAATATCATCTAATATAAACTACCTACCTAGGTACCTACCTAAATCCCATCGCAATTGGCCCAATAGTCCTAATGGAATTAGGAAACACCTAATTCTTAGGTTCCTACTACTCTATGTATAAATTGTTTATGGGTCAACTCAAATTCAAAAGAGCTAGAACCCAGAGCTTAGACACCAGTTATAAAATAAATAAATAGAGATGTCCCTACGATAGTTTGCCAGTTCCAAATGTTTACAATCGAATTGATCAAATGATGCTTATCAGTTTTCGAATGATTCTAATATTATAAAATTATCTTTAAATGATCATTTAATATCCGAATAATTATGAAAAGCTTTACTCAAAATATTATATAATTCAGATCATATAAAATACTGAATATTAGATAACTGATATTAGATATTTACTACATACCATAAATCTAGTAAATAACTATTAATAATATGTTAACATTGTGTTCATGGTATTGGTGACGAATCAAACTGATTAGTAGTTATTTTCTGTCACATACAAAAATGTGCAATCTGTAATCGTTCGATTCTTCAAGAATGAATAAATTTCAATTTGAACAATTATTTTCACTAGAATGAATCGAATACCTACAATCGAATAACATAGTGGAATAGCGCGTTCGAATGAAACATTAACAGTTGGCCATCTCTAGTTATGGTTTCAATTTCAATTTCATTTCATCTGTCAAAATAAATAGGGAAAGATTAAAGAAGTGGATTGGATATTACGATAAATAAATTTAATGCTCTATTATTTATTGTGTCCTAAATTAATAACTTCGTGTGAAAGTTTAATTTGAATAATAAACCTGAAAACAATTTTCATGTTTACTTTTGACCTTACCAATCAATATGTGGGACTCACCATACTTGACTTGTTTGGTTCTTTATATATTTTCTTTTCAAATTATCGCGACTAATTCTCGCACTTCGAATATTTGGAAATTGGACGTTGCAGAAGGACAAATTGTTGACGGTAATTCGTTGCCTCAGGTCAGTTGTGTGTGCCATGTTTCTATCTAAGTTTTATATAATCAGTACAATTGATATTCATTATACAGGTCTACTTTACATTTTATACGGTAAACTCGTTAGCCTTGAATAAGAGGATATTTTAATGGAAAAAAAATAACTTACAACATCTAAATTATTCAATATCTCTTAAAGAAATCTTGCTTTCACTTTTAAAATACAAATCAGAGTAGTAGGTACGTTACAAAAAAATTAATTGATAAGTTTCTGTGTTATTATATTATTAGTTCTAAAAAATTTAATTTATCGTAAGGTAGAAATAACAATAATATTAGTTTATCCAAAAATACATGATGAGATAATTATATGAATTTTCAGGATGAAACTGATAAAACTAAGATCAGTGAAGAAGATACAGTATTCAATATAATAACATCAACAGTGTACTATGGCAACACATGGACAAAACATGGCTTTGATATGTTTTGTACAGATTGCCAGATGTATGAACAGCAAAGGTAAAACTTAATTTTGCGATGCCCTTTAATAGAGTAAGCTTACATTTATATCCCGCTAAAGAAAAAATCAAATCTTATTTTAAGCCTGCATTTTATTAATTATTTAGCGGATTAAAAAAAATTGTCATTTTTAACTTTCAATGTTTTAAATAGGGGCTGTCGATATGCAAGTACAGAATCTCTATAAAGTTTTACCAAATTGTAAGTTACTTTTTAGGGCTAGTGGAGAAAACAGTGACGAGACATCAGCAAGAGAAGCAAATGGCAGTGATTTGGACGATGAATACTTGGACTGTGGCAAATCTGTCAATTTCACATACTATGACAATCTCGTTGGGGTGCAGAGGCGACACAGACATCCTAACGTGCCTGAACCTCAGGTTAAAAGAAATTTTATACTAACTTGGCAAACTAGTTGCAATACAGTAGTAATAGTAACCTAAATAGCCCAATGGTTAAAGGTGCAGACTAAAAACTAAAGTCCTAGCTATTTCACTATTGTCATACCCACTTCTAACATGAGCTTTCTGCTTAAATGGAAGGGAGCTTTGTTCTCTTGTTGTTTTTTGTTCTCTGCATCATTTGGACTTTTAAATTTTTTAGGTTGCCCTTATATTCACAAAGAAGAAAGCATTCAAGAATGGTGTAACAGAATTGGACATAAATGCACTGGAGAAACGCCTGAAGAAGGCAAAAAGGGAGAAACCAAAGTCAGTGCAGCTTTACAATCAAATCGGTAACTTCTGGAGGATCAAGGGTGACACCAGACAGTCGATTGAGTGCTTCCGACGGGCACTTGCAGTGTCACCATACAACGCTGAAGTGAGTTTAAATATTTTTCCCATATAATCCACTTCAAGTAGACTCGCTTTTCTAAGTATCTTACCAGTATTATGACTTGATTGATGATGTATCTTACTAGTATGTAGAGTGACATAGACTATTTTTATGTGACTATTTACATATAGTAGCCTCTAAACTACTGAGCTGATTTTGATGAGGTATCAATTGAATCGTTAAATTGTGTTCTGGGTGATAGGCTATATTTTATATGAACAAAATCAATATGATGTTTCATCCCATTTTCCAGTCAGGTTACAGTCTTCAAAGTTTTCGACTTCAAGTTTCAAGAAGTCCTAGTATATTTTTGTCTGGTGGGAGGCTTTGGTCATGGCTAGTTACCACCCTACCGTCAAAGAAGTGCCGCCAAGCGATTTAGCATTCCGGCACAATGGCGTGTAGAAACCGACTAGGGGTATGGGTTCAATGTACACTGCCATACCCCTTCCAAGTTAGCCCGCTATCATCTTAGACTGCATCGTCACTTACCATCAGGTGAGATCGCAGTCAAGGGCTATCTTGTCATCGAATAAAAAAAAAATTGTTAAATTCTCGCATTGAACAACTTTCTAAAAAAATGCCTATTGATACATAGATGATTTACTTACTTAACTTTTTTTTAACTTTTTTCTTGTAATTCTTGTAAGGTGCTGCTGAACCTAGCGCGGGTGCTGTTCACGCTGCAGTACCTCGACGACGCGATCTACCTGACGCGCCGTTCGCTGGAAGTGCAGCCGCCCGACCGCAGCGCGTGGCAGCAGTACTTCACTCTCGGCGAGATATTCAAGGCGTATGGACACTATCAGGTACGTTGGCGCCAGACTTAAGTAATTTTTAACTGAGGAATGATGCTTTAAGATTTTCAATACAAAAACTGTTGATGCCCGTGAATTCGTTCGAGTGGCTAACTTCTGGTATATAAAGTAACCTATGTGTTATTCTAGACCAATTTCAGCCAAAGCGGTTAGGTTGTTGTGGCATGATTGAGTAACAAACATCCATCCATCCATACATCCAAACTTTCGCATTTATAATATTATTAATAGAATTACTTCGTTTGGAATTCAATAGCTGACTGAGAAATTCCACTAGAACAAAGGCCGAAAATTAGACAAACCTATTTGTAGGTTTCACACCCTGTCGTTAAATATCCTACAGACTTCATTTGAACTCGCACATAAAGGGGCCTCGCGCAAGGCCCCTTTATGTGCGAGTTCAAATCTGGGTTACTAACTAGAAACTTTTTTTAATATACATTTCAGTATTCTCTGCTTATTATCATGTGTTCTGCTGTGTGATCCTCTAAAAAATCATTGCTACAGTGTGAAGATTATTCGCCTTTGATTGGCCGTAACTCACTCGCTACTCATTGGCTAACTGACTGTAGTAATGATTGATGAAGTTTTTACAGAATCAGCATGCAGGATTTGCTATTGTATTCACAAAAATATGGTAGAATTTCTGCATTGATGTTGGAAGTAAGTACTGAAAAAAGGGCCTCGCGATGCTACTTCAACCGTCTAGATTAGTCGATCCACGCTACGCCACTGATGAACGCCTTTATTTACGCAGGAAGCAGCTGTGCACCTCAAACATGCGCTTGATTTGCGGCCCGACTTTGAGCCCGCGCTGGTCGCGCTGAAGGACATCGAGAACACACCCGAAGCCACTGTGCACGTGTACACGCTCCTTATCATCATTTGCTTGGTAAGGATAACTAGGAATGATATATGTCACGCCGTGCGCTCGGATTTTGTCTATGTTAAAAACTAATGTTTCTTACTGATTATTTATTGTTTCTACCGGTTTTGCGTGTCTGTTACGCTAGTGCAATCGTAGCCTAGAGTCATGCTAGTGCAACCCTAATGTAGCGTCGAAGGCAAGGAAACGCAAGCGCAGCAACGACCCAAATGCATTGACATCAATGTGACGTCAATCGAAGACTGCCTTCGAAGTACTGGAACAAGCTACTAGCACTATTTGATCTAACATCGATCGGTAGTCACTCATCAGTCATCATGTAGTTATAATTAATTGTAATTTTTTTTAATTAATAAATTAAGTTGATGTTTAAGTTTGCATTTCTTTGCATCCCCTGGCTGCCCTCAGCATAACTTGCCTCTTTAATATATAAATTAATTAATTAATTAATTAAAAGTCCGAGGTTCGTGCCCGCGAACAAACCCGTGACTTAATGATATGTCCCAGGTCTAAACCACTAATAATATTCGTTTCTTATTTTTATTTATTTATTTTTATTGTCCAGAACATGGTACATTACATAATATTATAGGTGTTACATTAGCATAGTAGGTAAGATCTGCATGTTCTACTGTGGCCTGTGTACAACAACGGTTTCGTTTCGACATTAATCGAAGCTATTCTTTATTTAAATAAAATCACCTTCCCGCAGGTGATGGGTGTGCTGCTAGTGATCCTATCGTCGGTGGACTGCGGCAGCGACGCGGACGAGCACAAGACGCAGCGTCACTTCAACCGCGCGATGGCCATGCGCTCCTTACGCGGCGTCGCGCTGCCCGGCGCGCGCAGCCGCAAGAAGGGCGGCTCCTAAGCGCCTGCCAGCCCAACCGATGTACCCGCCCCTGAGTTTACAACCTCTGCAAGTAAGCTTGGAAAAATGTCTAGAAACAGAACTATTTTTTTTCTTTAATGACAACACTATTAAGTTGTCAAGTGTCATAACCTCTGCGTATGCCCTTACAGCTTGTAAAAGAGTCTACTGTAATATTTTTTTATGACAACACTGTTAAGTTGTCAAGTGTCATAACCCTGTTAGTACACAGCTTATAGCTTGGAAAAGTTTAGAAACAGGACTATTTTTTTAATGACAACATTCTATAATGTTGTCAAGTGTCAACTCCTGCAAGTATACTTACAGCTTGAAAAAAGTCTAGAAACTACTATTTTTTTATGACAACACTATTATGTCAAGTGTCATAAGTCATAACCCCTGCAAGTAAACAACTTCTAGCTTGGAAAAAAGAAACTGAACTAATTTTTTCTTTCATGAAAACACTGTTAACTTCTTAAAAGCACTGACTTACCTAGATTGTTTCTAAGAAGTTGCTAAGCAATTGTTGTCATTTAATTGTTAGTAAAACCGTGAACATTTTTTGTCCGACGAACTTTTCTATAGCTATTTATTTTAATGTTGTGCTTATATTAAGATACCAGGACCCTCCAAGGCCCCCTAAAATAAAAGCCCTCTGCGTCAAGGCCCCATATTGTTCCATACAGATTTTGTCTGTGCAAAATTAAGAATGTTGTTTCTTGCATATTTCAATTGAATACTTTATTAGTTCCTATTAATGCAACGTGTTTTAGTAAGATTAAATAGTTTAAGTTCATTTGTACTTTCTATAATTTGTGAAGTGAATTTTCCTTAAAAAAATTAAAATTATTTGTTGTACTGTGCCAAAATTTTTCAGTACTTTGATAATTTCTTAAATGCGTCATATTCCGAAAGCAAAGTAAATTTTTAACTGTAATATTTATATTTTATGCCAGATTTTTCTTCAGCCATTTCTTCCTTTGATCAAGATACAAATACATAGGGCATATTAATTTTTAAAGTACTTACTGATTAATGCTCAATAATTAATAACAATTTACGGCCAATTAAAGGTATTACTAAGTAATTTATTTTAATAAGTTTGTTACGGTCTAATTTTTTTCTTGTTTTTGTAATAAATCAAAATAGCCTAAGAAAATGAAATCAATACTTTCGTTTACCTATTGTTTTAAACATATTAATACATGTATGTTAAATTTTGGTTACTTTACCTGCCAATGGGGCAATGGTTTCCATAGTTTATTTTTTATTAATAAACTTAAGTAAAACAAGTGGCGTTATGAAGGTCCCAACTGTCTAGGCATGAAATATAAGTTAGCCTGAAGATTAATCAAGTCCTTCGTATTATTGTCATGCCATTTTGTAAATTGGCAAATTGTCGTAAGTTTTCAAAGTTTAGTACAAAAATGCATTGTTGAATGTGTTCCTCTAAGTGCCTGTTAAACATTTTACTGTTGAACATTCATGAGGTTGAACCAATTTGGTTAACTTTAATTCATTTCACTTTTACTTACCAGTTGTAGGCATGACGAAGGCAAAATAATAATAAGCAATTTTGTCTTCGACAGAGGTCAAAATCTCATCAGTCGCTTATCAATCAAAATTATTTAAGGAAAAGTTATCTGTACCTAAAACATATTTTTTATGAGATTAAGTTTAGCCATTAATTTAATAACTTTTTGCTCATTGTTTTTGTAATTTAGTTAAGGTTGTGACTTCCAAAATATTGTTGTTTTTTTTTTTACTTGTAAGAGATTTTAAACTCGGGCTAATGATCTAACAACGTACAATATTTATTCGCTTATTGAGCGCAAATATTATGAGTGGGTGACATAACGCTATGTTGCCTACGTAAGTGTTTATCGCTATTGATACCTTTTGGCGAGAATCGACAAGTTGTAGTACTGTTCTGTTAAATCTTATAATTTCGTATACCTTTCTTATCAGAGAATTTCCCAGAGTCATAAAAAAAACTTTTTATAACTATGTACAGAATGCTAAAACATGTGAAACCATATAAAAACTTAAAAATGTGTGAAATACTTATACACAATAAGTTTCAATAACATTGAGGATATAAGGCCCCCGAGATTGAGGGGCCTCAGTCAGAACTAAGTACCATGACAGGTTGTTCTATCAAAACAGTTTCCCTATCAAAGTTTATTCTATAATATTTAATAGAACAGTGCTAATGAACAGAGGCTATATGGCTTATTGTACAAAATAATCTTTATATGAAAATGACCTGGCCCTCTACTTCCAACGCTTAAAGCAGTATATTTTCAAAAGTCTTTTGATATGTCATCCTTAAATTAAGACTTTAGGTACTTTAAGGTTATGACATTATATGACATCTCTAAACAAAATTAAAATTATACTGCTTTAAGCGTTGGCATTATAGGCCCTGAATGGTCTTGCCATGTCTCATTTGATCTCCGCTTTGTAGTCTTCACCACCTTATTGATAGATTGTATCGGATGTACCTAACGTGGTGTTCCTTATAGCAGTTCGATAGAACCCAAATGTTAAGTTTAATAAGAACGAGGTTTTTATCTCGAGTTTCACTTGTACCTATGGCTTATACAAGATCCTAGTGGACTGTGCTAATAAAATAATTGGTAATGGAACTCTAACACCTACATAATATTTTCGTATTATTCAATTGAAACACAAATACAGGTCCGAAATTCCGGTATAAGTAAATCCCAATGTTACTGCGATATCTGCTGTGGGATTGTCTAAAAATGATTGCTACATTGTGACGATTGCAATCACTTCTTATTCGCTGAATTTATGGCGTTCTAGCTGTATCAATTCACAAGAATTTAGACACATCGTTTTAACTAGGTGTGTATTAGGTAAGTCAGAACAAAGTAAGAGTATCAAAGATCTATAGATTTCAGCCTATGGGACCTGTGTAGTGAACAACCAAAATAATTTTACCACCATTTTGTGAAATTTTAATTGAATTTCAAATTTTGTCACTGTCCACTACCGTTAAATTAATATTTTAGCCTTTAGCCCCTATTGTAAGAGTAATTGTTTAATATTACTAAAGGCTTCCGGCTGTAGGATAAAATTGTAAGATAATTTCGAATCAAGAAGAACAATCTCGAATTTCCAAACAAAACTGCTAAAATATGTTAAGGAATCGACGAAACTTAAGCATAGGAAGACGCAAACAGTTTTTGGCTCGCCAGTCTTGCGATGTGTAAATGAGCGTAACACTGCAACCTAGTCATTCACTTAGACAAGTTCAGTAGGGTTAGTACAAGTTTATACATCTCGATTACGTTGATAGATTTCGAGCATCGAAACATTATTAACGTTAAAGAAAAATGGACTTTAACCGCCTTTTGACATTACTGTTGAAGGAAATATATAATAATATTACACGATACATTTAAAAGCTATGTTTTATTATCATCTTAAATTTTTGATGTATAAAGAAAAATCACAGAGTCAATGTCAAAGAATGTGTTCTAATTTTAAACATAAAATATTCATAAAACCTTCAACTGTCAGCGTCCTAAGTGGAATTTTGCGTAATTAAAATCACTGCGACACTTACGGGACCTTATGAGCACCTCTGTAACGCGACACTAGCAAACCAATTGACCTTGCCTCCATTCCACTACCTCGCCTTGCCTCCTGTGGACCTTGCCTCCACTCCACTACCTCGCCATTATTTATCAGCCCGGCACGCAGGCGGCTGGCTACGATTATGACGACGCGAGACCCACCGAACTAGAAATGCCTCATCTGCCAACATATATAACTTTGTCCGATATAAAATGATGAGAATAAAAAAAAGATGCATAACTTGCCTAAGCCGGAATAGTGAATAGTGACTCCGGCTAAATCACCAGGCATGGGATCTTTCCCTTCCCGCTTGGCCTTAGGTTCAATAAAGAAGATCCACAAGACAGGACTTTAAAGCAAGGATATACTTATTAGTCATTTTTAATTTCGATTTGTTTCAATGCTGAAAATCTATCATCGCTGTCGAGATGTGCACTCGTACTAGGTACTGGTCTAAAACCGGTGTGTATTTTCATGTAGTGCATGCAAAGTAACTTGTTAAGTGTTCGTAGCGTCTAAGGATTTTAAAGTTGCAAGTCTTAAATTTGGAGATTGGTAAAAATGTACCTGTTTTCAATCGTTCTTTTGTTATTTTTGACTATTTATTACTAAAATACATGATTGTCTTAGCATCTACGTTCGTATTATTAGAGCTTTTTCAAAGATTACTAATTTCGTCACGCATGAGGTTATAAGTCATTTGAGGTCTCCCCGCGCCCCGCATGAAAGAAATACTAAAATACAATGCGTGGAGGACGCTTGCGAGATTAATCCGCATGCGAGAGGAATTATATGCATATCTCTATAAAAGCTCTACACCCTATCCTATAAAAAATAACTAGTCTGTTCCAAAAGAGAACCGTCGTGAGATTGAAGGGCGCAGCTGTGCTTAATTTTTTTTTTTTAAAGAATATTAGCCAAGATGAACTTGACTAATATTCTCCTCTCCCCTCCAAAGAAGCAGAAATCTTGTGTTAGGAGTGGGTACGACAATAGTGCAATGGGTTGGGATCGAACCTGCAACCTTTTAGTTTTCAGTGCACACCTTTAACCGTAGGGTTATTGAGTCTTAAATTTCCTTTTTTGTTTAGCAGGCAATACAATGGCGCAATCAATTAAAAAAAAACTGGCCACTCCGGTTCTCTTTTTGAATACTCTATAGTCTATACTTTTAAAACTGCTTGGTTATCTGGCTAATATTATTATGCAACTTGGCTTGCACTATTCGCCGAAATCTTTCGGGATTAGGGCCTCGAGGTCGTGCTATGTTCGCCTTTGGGCCATAGATTTACATGTTATTTTTGAATTTGAAGTAATGATATTCATCAATTCAGAAATTATAGGACTGACATACAGACAAACGGAGATTTTTTGGAATTTAAAGAAGCAGTAAATAAAAGCAGATACTTAGAAAATAATGTATTTATTATAAAATGTATACATGTAACTGAAAAGAAATGCTTTTACATGACTAAAGCCTTGGACATATTTTTATCTAAGCCAAAAACGTGTAGTAGGTATTGCTGTTATATTTTTGAAGTGAAATAATTTACAGTTTGCGTTTAAATTATTAGCAGTGTGGAGAATACTAGCTTATACCTAGATAACCAAAACAATTGTCGGTATTACTTAGTAGTAAGATAACTTTGTAACCAATGAATTGTGTTGTTCGTGATATAATATAAGTATGTATAATATTTAGGAAATAGATTAAGCGACGTCATGGATACCGAGGCGGAATATATCATGCTGTACAAAGAAAGAATCTCCCAGTGGCTTCAAAACGAACGTCTGTATGTACGGATGTGGAGGGTCTTCATCACACTGTAAACAAAAAGTTACTATTAATGATGTTGCCATCTGCTGCTGCTATAATTCATCTGCAGTATGGCTCCGAATCATACAACAAACTGTCAATTTCAGAGAGTTACGAAACTGAAATGGATATGGACGGGGCACATAGTACGAACTTCGAAGTGTTGATGGTCGTTGGGGTCTCATGATGCTAGAGTGGAAACTCCAGATCAGGAAGTGTTGGCAGAGTCCCCCTAGGGAGACCGAGGACATCAAACGAGTCATAACGAGATTGAATGTACAGTGGCATACCACTTCCAAGTTAGTCTGCTCCCATCTTAGATCATCACTTACCATCAGGTGAGATCGCAATCATCTTGAGATTGAATTAAAAAAAAGTTATGACATCACATAAATGTTGGTTTTTTTTTTTTTTTTTTTTTTCAGTAATGTAAGTATACACTACAATGTATACTCACTAATATTACAATCTAGCCGAATAATATGGCTAATGAGTAATTTTACTTTAACCTAAACTTATAAAATATCTTATATACTAAGAATTAGTCCACTGACGTAACTTAGTCTTTCTTTATCGATTGAAGACACTTTGTTCTTGTGTTCTTTAAACATAAATGTTGGTGAAAATTAAATTGTTAAGTGATTATTTGAGGGTAGGTCATAGGTGTTCCCTAAGGGATTGTAGGTAAAAAAGGGCATAGGTTTTCTATGAGTAGTATAAGAGACAATTGTATGCAACTAAACTAGGGGTAGCAGAATACATATGCATACACTCTGAGACACTAATTACCCTTAAGCATCATGTAGTGCCAGTCTGAACATATCATGTTCAACATAGAATGATGTTCCTATAGGCTTCAATACAAACGTTTGAAAGTATGCATGTGGCTGATCGTCATCTGTCTGAACAGCAGTATAAACAATTGAACAATTTTTCTTATTGATCTACATGTAAATCCTAACTAATATAATAAAAGCGAAAGTGTATATGTTTGTTGAATTGTCAATCATGCAGCAATTGATTGATGTGATTTTTAGCATGGGTATAGTTGAAGACTTAGAGAATGATTCGACTATCTTTTATCCCAGAAACACACGGCTCCCAGGAATTTAATAAACATAACTAGACATGGACAAAGTTGTGAGCAGAATCTAGTTTTTTTATTTTTATTCAATGACAAGATAGTCCTAGACTGCCTCACCTGTTGGTAAGTGACAATGCAGTCTAAGATGGTAGCAGACTATCTTGGGAGGGGCATGGCAGTGTAAATTCAACTAATACCCCTAATCTGTTTCTACACACCATTATGCTGGAATGCTAAATCGCTTTGAGGCATGTCTTTGACAATAGGGTGGTAACTAGTAATGGCCAAAGCCTCCCACCAAACCAGGCCAGAGACAATCCAGAAATTATAAATTTCCAAATTGCCCCCGCCGAGAATCGAACCAGAGACCTCCCAGTTATGAGACCACAGCGCTCACCACTGCACCAGGGAGGTTGTCAAAAATAGTATTTAATGATGAATTATGTTCTTAAATGAATTCATATGCCCTAAAAATGAACATACCTGCAGTCTACCAAGGACATTGATGAGAACCCCACCGTCGAACATGGGTTGTGAATCGACCGACGTTATTAGCCTACCAATCTTTTGAAATGTCAGACTCTGAAATGAATAATAAAACAAATTAATCTTATTATCTGTGAAGGAAAAGGTGACTGACTGATCTATCAATGCACAACTCAAAGTACTGGATAGATTGGGCTGGAATTTGGCATTAAGATAGTTATTATGATGCAGGCATCAGCTAAGAAAGGATTTTTGAAAATTCAACCCCTAAGTGCAATTGCACATTACAAGACGAGGACACTTGACAAGAAAAATGTCTTATCTGGTTTATCATACATATTCATATGAGACGTCTTATTCTCAGTATATAACCATAATTCATGGACATTGATTGAGTCATTGATTCACGAGTCATGCTTACCAAACCAAATACTAAATCGACAGACAGCAGCATTCTCCTCATTTTTCGATTAAAAAAATATAAAGTAAGTACTGTATTTACTTTCATATGTATTTAGTAAAAAGCTGTTATTTTGATATTACAACCAGACGCTTCAATTTTATTTATTTGTATAGATGTAATAGAAGATTGTATAGAACATGATGGTTGAAATGATTTAGGACTTACATTGAGTTTTTCCATTATTTTAACAGCACCTTGTAGTTGGACACCCTCAAAAGTCATAAATGATGTTTCAACCTGAAATGGAGGTATCATACTAGGTTTTTAGACCTCAATATGAATTACAAAATATAAGCTATAGCAAGTATATTTTTAACCAAAAGACTACAGTAGCAAGTAAATGATAGTAAAATATTAAAACTAAGTTTATATATATCACTTTTTGATAATTTCGGCGGGAGGATTGAGATAACCTAAAAAAATTTAAACTATGTTCAAAAGGTAAACAATGAACATGGTAAAGTGAAAGCGTTTTTTAGCATTGTTGAAGAAGTTAGAATACTTACATTGTACATATTAACAAGATTCTGTCGCTGTACCGGATCATCAAATAGTGTGTAGTATTGCTGTACAAAACCCTTTCCGATTGCATCGTACTGTGGGTTTAGCGCCATTTGGCTGGTTTATTTGTCCCAAATATCACTTATGCAACTAGTAATCACTTTAATTGTGAAAATCTAGGCCTTTGGGCCTCCAGCATTCCCTTTTAAACACAGAAAGGCAAAATTTTCTCCACAGACACAGATATCAGTCTATTCAAAATTCAAAGTGGACACAGACTAGGGAATCTGTGCTAGGGATGTCGAATGTCGATTAGGATTGTAATTCTTCGATGTTTTATGCTATCGAATTATCAAAACATCGATATTAGATCCCATGAAACATCGATACGTATAGCAAATACAAATAAAAATATCGAGACAATGGTGGGTATTTCTATTTTCTATTGTGAGAAATCTCAAAACTAAACTAAATTGATAGCTAAATATTGTAACATTTGCTCTCCTTTCACGTGCCTTTCACGCATGGAATTCCGTGAAAAGGGTTGAATTAAATTATGTCATAGATTATGTCAAATAGAATTAGGAAGTGTTTTCTTTTATAGCTCTAAAGTGATGTCATCCGGAGATTCATCGGAGATCCCCGGTGAATTCCGGTAGATTCAGCATCAATTAAAATGTTTTAAATTGTTACTGTTCTAGTAAAATGCAATGAATTTTTAAGCGCATTTTATATTGTGTGAACTACAAATGATATTAGAAGTATTGTAAAGGTTTTAAATACAAAAAAAATATTTAAAAAAAAATATTTTATTTTGTTATGACAATTATTATTCAAGGAAGAAGGAAATAATGACAAAGTAATTGGATTTGAATAAATGTTATTAAATAATTAATTAATTATTTAATAACATTTTAACACAATAATTAATTAATTATTTAATAATTTTATTTAAATATTCATTATAATGAATAATTTTGATCAACAAACTTCTTTTTATTTAAATAAAATTACATACTTGAGTTATGATTCAATAATAACCGATGAAACACCGGTTTTTCTCCGGTGTTTTTACCGATTATTTTCACCGGAGAATCACCGGTGATTCTCCGGTTATCACTGCTTCGGTGCAAACCACTAGTTTACATTATAATTTCTTTTTCTTATTTCATTAATTAATTTTATCAACAAGAATTCTCTAAATAAATTAACTCTAATTAAATTAATTACGCATTGAAGAAAGTGACTTCTTTATATTTGTTTCAAAATGTCTCTAGCTGATGAGCTCTTGGCAGATTTAGAAGAAAATGATGATGGAGAACTTGAAGCTATGATTGAAAACAAAACATCAAATGATCATGAATTTGCTGTTCCTTTCCCGGTTTTGCCAAAGGAAGAAGAAATAAAAAATGTCTCTATAAGAGAACTAGCTAAATTAAGGCATTCAGATCGCTTGCAAAGGGTATGCTTTAAACTTTATTTACTTCCACACAGTCATTGCCTACACTCTACACCTGTATTTGATGACCTCTCAGCCGCAGTGTTGAACGAGTTTTTAAGTAGGAGGTCCCAGGTTCGATTCCTGGCAGAGGAAATTTCTTAATTTATAATAGTTTTTGCATAACATGAAGTCCCTGGTTGGGCCGAAAATATTGTTAAGTTTAAATGACAAGTAAATTTCAGTAGCTATATGAAAGAGCATAAGATAAGATCAACATGGTTGATTCTTTCCTTTTCTATTCAATTGCAGTCCCATCAGACCTTCAGAGTGAGGGAATATAAAGTACACCCATGTTTCTCATTTTGGAATTCTGATATCAAATCTGACAGAAGAATTTTATTATTTAGAGCTGTGTCATAATGTTCATGTAATTTTTTAAAATTTCAGGTGATAAAAGAAATTGAACAAAATGTTGGTAATAATAGGAAGAAAATAGAGGTAACTGGTCTTATGGAGTCAGATCCTGAATACCAGTTGATTGTAGAAGCAAACAATATAGCTGTTGAAATTGATGGTGAAATAGGTAGGTTTTTATTGCATTTTTGTACTATAATTTTAATTTGGTGATATATGTTAGGTCTTCAGCCTCTTTTTTGGGTTGTGGGTCCAATCCTATGGCTCTCTCATTGCATTGCATCTTGGCCCATTTAGAGTTATATGCATATGAAGCAATTTAATACACTTGTTTTTTTTCCTACCATCTAGCCTAGTGATCTATAACCTACTTGATGTAGGTTAACTTTAAATTACATATTTCATTTTCCAGCTATTATCCACAGATTTGTTCGGGATAAATACCAGAAAAGGTTCCCTGAATTGGAGTCATTGATTGTGACTCCATTGGAATACATCCATACTGTAAAAGAGCTTGGCAACGATTTGGACAGAGCTAAGAATAATGAAACACTTCAGAGCTTCCTGACGCAAGCTACTATTATGATTGTATCTGTCACTGCATCCACAACTCAAGGGTAATGTTTTTCCTTTTTGTTAAACATAATTTACAGTTCTTTTGTTGTAACATGGTACAGATGACCAGTGTGTCCATTCTCTAAAAATGATTGCATCAGTGTAATGATTGGCTGAATTTATGGCGTTCTTGCTGCATCAACACATTTTAACCTATAGCGGGAGGGTACCAGTCAATCAGGCTATTGCAAATGTTACACTGATGCAATAAAGATGCATTTTTAGAGAATTGACACCCACTTAGGACCAAAGGCATAGTTCTTTTCTATTGAGCAATAGAATACAACTTATTCTAAACCATAGTATTGTTATCATAATTTTACTATTGTTTTATATGGACGGATGATATGAATAAGATTTTTTACAGGAAATTGCTATCAGACTATGAACTGAGTGAGATCTTCGAGGCATGTGATATGGCATCCGAGTTGAACAATTTCAAATCAAACATTTACGAATATGTGGAGAGCAGAATGACATTCATAGCTCCAAATATAACTGCTATTGTTGGTGAGTGAACTTTTTTCATAAGAATTTTAGGCTAGTTGAACTTCTGGAATTTTCTCCTCTCTCTGTGAAAACTTGAAATTTTTACATAATGTTGCATATTTTCTTTACAAGTAAGAGTGTTTTAATATGTTTCTTAACCCGAAGTTCCCACGAGCCAAGACATCCCTTAAATTACCATTTACCACTTAGGACATCTTTCTGCTAGAGCCATCTCCTAGTAGAATTTGACTATCATGGGATGTCTTTGCAATGCAAAAGTTTACCACCACGTTTGCGTGAAAGAAACCCAAATATGGTTGAGCGAAGCAATGGCTGGATCCAGTGTCATGCTCATGAACGGGTGCCACCAACAGGAATGGGTTGCTTTTGCCTGCCTGTCTTAACATATATTGGATTATTTTGCATTTTTGAAATTTCATTGTGGAAACACTATACATAGCATGGTATTGTTACCTACCTATTGAAAATTTTTTTTTTAAAAGAGCAACTGCTGAGTTTCTTACCGGCTCTTCTCAGCAGAATCTGTATTGCGAACCAGTGGTAGATTTAGGACGTGTCATAAGAGCTACAAGTTGGCCTACATGAAATAAATAAATTTTGAATTTTGAATTTGAATTTAAAGAAGTTAGATATAAAAAGATTTTTTTCTATCCACTAGGAGCATCTACGGCAGCAAAAATCCTGGGTGTTGCGGGAGGTCTTTCAAAGTTGTCCAGAATGCCAGCCTGTAATGTGCTGCCCCTCGGACAGCAGAAGAAGACCCTCTCAGGCTTCTCTCAGGCAGCATCTTTACCCCATACAGGCTTCATCTACTTCTCGCAAATTGTTCAAGATGCGACCCCAGTGAGTGTAAAAATCCATTTTCTCTATTGTTATAACAATCCTTACTAATATTCAATAAATAAATTTAAATTAATAAATAAATGAATGAAAATAAATAAATAAAACATTTATTCAGACACATTTACCGTGTCCGTTTGCCCTTTGTTAGCAAAAACCTCCTCCTTTGAATATATAAAAGGAAAAGGTGACTGACTGACTGACTGACTGACTGACTGACTGAATAACTTATCTATCAACTCAGAGCTCAAACTACTGGATAGTTCTGGTTAAGATTTGGCATACAGTTAGCTATTATGACGTAAATATCTGCTAAGAAAGGATTTTTAAAATTTCAACCCCTAAGGGGTAAAATAGGGGTTTGAAAAATCAAAGTTGATGTGAGCAAAGCCACGGTTAAAAGCTAGTTACTAATATTATAAATACGAAATTGTGTTTGTGTGTTAATTTGTGTTTGACATGATTTTTTGCATGAGTATAGTCGAGACTATAATACTCATGCAAAAAATCACTCATGTAAAAATTCTTTACCAATAAATTGACTATTGACTAGGAGAGTGACTTTTATCTGGGAAAACAGGATAACAGGTTCTAGTGGGATTTTTAAAAAACTTAATTCTTAGTACAATATATAGAATTTGTATATGAAACTTATTAACATGTAAAGGGATGTTTTTTTTGACACAGGAACTACGATACAAAGCAGCAAAGCTAGTGTCTACAAAACTGATCTTAGCCGCGCGAGTAGACGCGTGCCATGAAAGTACTGACGGAGAAATTGGACGACAACTTCGAGAAAGTATTGAGAAAAAACTTGACAAACTGCAGGTATGTTTTTTTAATCAGCTCAAATACATTCAAATAAATTGCCGCTTCAAAGTATATGATAAAAGTACGATGGGGCTGTCATATACTTATTGTGTAAAAGCCCTATATAATAAATAAAGATTTAAAAAAAAAAAAAAACAATTGATGTAGAATGGTGATAGATAAGCTGTGCGATTGTTTAAAAATAAATATAAATATCCTGTTCAAGGTGGTACACCTCCTCAGAAATTAGAAATTAGCCATTTCCGCGGTAGATATTACAGTGCACAAGTGTGCGCGCAAACTCAGGTGTACTCTATTCCCTCACTCTCACAGTCCGATGGGACGGAAATCGGAGACGACCGGAGACCGGCAGGACCGACAACTTCACATGTTCTCTGAGGCACACCGCCAATCTCTGAAGCCTGGGCTAGTACTGAGCATTTCTTGACAAAAAGACAACACATTTTTTGGCCCGACCCAGAAATCGAATCTGGGACCTTGTCATCCGCAGTCGAATATGCTTACCACTAAACCGACGAGGTAGTTAAGGTGAATTTCAGCTCATAAGGCAGTGGCTAATATTTTTTTTTTTTTAAGAATATTAGCCAAGCTGAAGTTGACTAATATCCCCTCCAAATAAGCGGAAAGCTTGTGCAAGGAGTGAGTACGACAATAGTGCAATGGATGGGATTCGAACCTGCGACCTTTCAGTTTTGAGTCCGCACCTTTACCCGTTGTGCTATCGAGGCTTAAATCTATACTTAATATTATAAAGATGAAGAGTTTGTTTGTTTGAACGCGCTAATCTCAGGAACTACTGGTTCGAATTGAAAAATTCTTTTTGTGTTGGATAGTCCATTTATCAAGGAAGGTTTTAGGCTATATAACATCACGCTGCGACTGATAGGAGCGAATCATCAATGAAAAATTTTGCAAAAACGGGGAAAATTATTCATATTTAAAATATATTCTTTTAAAAACATCTTAATCGCGGGAATAATAACAAAAATTCACGCGGACGAAGTCGCGAGCAACAGCTAGTTAAATTATAATTTATAATTTGGTTCCTTAGGAGCCTCCGCCGGTGAAGTTCGTGAAACCGCTGCCGAAGCCGATAGAACAGAGTCGCAAGAAGCGCGGCGGGAAGCGCGTGCGCAAGATGAAGGAGCGCTACGCCATGACGGAGTTCAGGAAGAACGCCAACCGCCTCAACTTCGCCGACGTGAGTGTAACGTGGAATATTTACGTTGTCTTTCCGACATAGACGTGTTGCCAAGCGAAATCCGTATCTTCTTCGACTAAGCGTTATTCCTGACTAGACAATAAAGCATTGTAAAGTCGACATCTCCTGAGGATACTCCGGTGTCGGGGCGAAACGTGCGTCGAGAGTAGTATAAAAGTCTTGTGTGGTGGTGCATGTGAGTGGTGGGGACATTGCTTGCTTGGGAACTTGGCTATCTTGCTTGGTTGGGGAGATAAGTGTTTCTTAGCTTGTAACTGAATGTTTGACCATACAGATTTTTTCTGTTGGCGGATTATAGCAAAATAACTGTAACCTTTTCTTACTAATCGTGAACTTCCGCAAAGTAACACCTGATTCTATCTAATATTTAAGCGTTATTCCGGATCGGTAGGCGGGGTCCGGTTTGCCCGCTATTGTAGTGCATCCTTTTTTAATCTGCGACAAAAACGAGCGTTGTTATAAGTTTAACGTATGTACTTGTGTGTCAATCTGTTTCCCCGTAGCCCCCCAAAGAATAAACCTATTTTGATCGAGATGGATCTTAGCTATAATTTATGAAGATTGGTTTAGGTGTTTGAAGATCAACATTTTTTACTTGAGTAAAGGGCCTTAGAAACTTTCCGCTTTAGTGTACAACTGTACAACCTGCATGTACCATTAATAGCCTTTATTTAGAGAAGTCGTAAAACAGAAATTGTTTTGTGCTAAAACATTAACGCCATAATACTGAAGTTTCGTCTTGAGGTTTACACACGGATTGAATGAGGTTTCTAAAATGAAAAGCCCTTTAAAGGTAACAAAGAATTTAAATTGGAAACGTAATAGCTTCCAGGATTACATCTGCAAATCTCTAAACTTCTGTTTTTATTATGTCGTAACTCACTTCCTTTTTATACCTATTACCTACACGTGAACCTAAATTACATTCTAAAAAGTACAGTGTCCTAATTAAAAAAAAATCTAATCTAGAGTCTAAATGTTGTTAAAATGTTTTTTCTTTTACATAATGTTATCTTACGTGATTATTTTACATATTTCATAGAACAAGATATATGAGGAATCTCAACATTTCATTGGTAGGCTTACATGTTCTACTATAATTTTATTCATTTAAAAAAAAACTGGTTCACGAGCTTCTTTACCTAATGAATCGAGACTACAGTCTGTCTGTCAATCAAGTAATTGTATAGCAACTAAACATAACCCACATTCTAACAAGTTACCATAAATAGTGCGTTATAAACATAAACTGAATAAAAAAAACATATGCAAGAACACAATCAGACACGATAAAGAGTTATACGGCTTGCGGTAACAAACCAGTAACATGCAAATATTTATGCTCATTACTGTAACAATTACCGATATTCGCAGAATCCTTATACATTTAAAGCGGGGTACACATTAGCGCGAAAAACGTAGCGATTTTTAAATCCTTTATTCTGACGAAATTAAAAAAAAAACAGAATAAAACAGTTGTAACCACATAGATTCGAACTGCGATTAATGATTATTCAAACTTTTAAATATTACCAATGAAGACCAATATTATTTTTATTTAAAACTTTTATAAAACTGATTTGTTGCATTGCACACTAATATAAGTGGAAAGGGATATTATCGATGCTTATAAATTTAGAAATTTATTAAAGGTAAAGGGCAACGCGATACTCGTGATTATTTGATGAGCTAAAGGCGTGAGGCGTGATAATAACGCCAGTAACTTTATATTGTGAAGCATTGAGATCGGTATCACGATTTTGTATCGCTTTTTTGACTGTCTGACCTTTTGCTGTGTAAGTTCAAAGCATTTTTTTTTAAATAAAGTTGGACATGTTGAACTTGATTAATACGACCATTCAGTTTTCAGTCTGTACATTTAACATTTAGGCTATTTAATACATTGTTAATGCGTTTAGCCCAACATCATCGTTTACGCAGCTAGTTACAGCCTGCGCCTTGAGCTACCAATGAGTAGAATGTCAAAGGGCTGTTTTTCACAATATTCAAATAGACGATATCACATTTCTGTATTGCGCTTTTGACTATCTGACCTTTTTTTTTGGAAATATATTTACATCATACAGCGTAGCGTTTATACATTGATTATAGCCTGCGCCTTATGTTACGCTCGGGGAGTCGCAGTACTTTGCAGATGAGTAGAATTTTAAATGGCTGTTTTTCACCGAGTTCAAATAGACCGGAACTCTAACCGGTGAAGCACGGACGTCCGACTGCCTCGTTAGCCGTCCAATTACTAAAAGGCTGTAAAGTGAAAAACTTAATTTTGAGTAAAGTTATGACCAAAAAACGTGAGGATGGTTTCTAGAAATCTACGGTTTGTAATAGTACTAGCTGATGCCCGCGACTTCATCCGTGTGGATTTAATTTTTTTAAATCCCGCGGAAACTCTTTGATTTTCCGGAACAAAAAGTAGCCTGTGTCAGCTCAGGTCCTCAACTATGCCCATTGCAAAAAATCACGTCGATCCGTAGCTCTGTTGCAGCGTTATTGAAGGACAATCCAACACACCAACAAACAAACACACTTTCGCATATATTAATTAGGATAAGGATTTACATTTATTTATGTAATCGAAGTTAAAGCTTGTATAACGTGTTTAAAGCAAGGTTTTTAATGCACAGCTATGAGTATTTAACAACCTATAACGTATTTAAGCACTGGATACTTAAAATGATACAGTAAACAATGTACCTATCTGTTAGTCTGAAAAACTAATGATCGTCGGCGTCCCAAGGTCCTGGAAAGCATAGTGTTGTAAGACCTCCCTGCTGTGTAGTGCTGTAGTGTTGTAAGTGTTGTGTCCACCTAGTGGACCCACGACATCAGACGAGTGGCAGCGAGCCGTAGGATACAGGCAGTTCAAGTCCGAGGCATGCAACAGACCTTTACCCAGTGAATGTCTATCGGTTGGGTGTACAGACGTATGCTAAAAATTTCTTGGAGAGCCCGCGTATGAAATAGTACTGTGTTACAAAGAATAGGCAAGGTCACAGAGATACTTACAACCACAAGAAGAGGAAATTGGAATATTTTGGGCACGTGATGCGAAACACCAATAAATATGAACTCCTTCAACTTATCGCGCAGGGGAAAGTGGCAGGTAGAGGTGGGTGGCATGGCCGCAGAAGGATATCGTGGCTGAAGAACTTACGCCAGTGGTTCGGGAAGAGCACAAAAGTTATAATTTCCCTAATAATTGCCAGCCTTCGCAAGGAAACGGCACATTCAGAAGAAGAAGAAGAAGTAGAAGTCTATCGGTTAATTCAGAAAAAGATCTACCTACTTAATATTGAGGAATTGTGACTTTACGGTCCTTTAGAAATCGGACGACAGCAGAGCGTCGGCTGCATATAGAAAATGCTCGTGGCATTTAGGAAAGATGTTCCGCTTAGAACAGGACAGGTGCAAATCACGTTAGCACCTGCATGCAAATGCGGTTTTGGAAGGATTTTAACACTGAGAGCAAAGCACAACGTATCTAGGCACTCGTAGATACGATCTCGTTCGACTTGCTTCGTAACATTCACATTGTCAGGGTTAAATAGTTACTTATTTATGGCTCGTAAAAACATTTTGTATTTTAAAATTCATGTAAATTACACATACCTACTAATTACGAATACTGTTTATATTTACTCAATGTGCGATTTCCTCCACATACTTTGAAAGTAACTTAACGAGATAACGAAGAATCGGTTATTTTTTCCTGTAAAATATGTTTGTCAATATGTACCTATACAGATTAGCGAACGTCTTAATAGAATAGAAAAGTTTTATAGCCTATAGGATCAATAATTCTAATGGGTATGTAGCTAATTTATTTTACTTTTCATATTTGCAATTTAACGTCTTCATGATGAGTTGATGCCTGCGACTTCATACGCGTGGATTGAGGTCTTTTAATTCCCGCGGCAACTATGATTTTCCGGGATAAAAAGTAGCCTATGTGTTATTCCAGTCTATAATCTATCTTTGTGCCTTTCAGTCAAATCGGTTCAGTCGTTGCAACTTGATTGAGTAACAAACATCCATTAATCCATCCATCTATTATAATATTAATAGGATTAATAGAATGTATCGAAAGAACAACCACCTGCTAATGCTTCTTTCCATGTACTGTAAAAATATTTGATAGCCAAAAATCCGCTTCATATAAAAGTGGGTCAATCGTGACCCGATAGGCAATGTTATCTCGTGCAGATGCAGGGTTATTTATTGCAGCCCATGGATTAGATATTAAATCCACTATGATTTTAAAATCGATAGTTCCTATCTATCTATATGTAATGTTTTTATAATTTCGTAAAACTGTTTTCTAATTTACAACTATTAGATACATCCGTCTTATTCGTGATCAAATTTTCTGATTTATTTTTTGAATTATTTAAAATTTTCCGTTAATATATCTAAATTAAGCAGTTGACCATTATTGAAAATAGATTAATATTCGAAATTAATTTTGTGAAAAACTGAGTAAATAATAATGAAATTGATAAAAAAAAACACAATAAGCTTATGAAATTTTTTTCTGTCTTCACGGAATATGGATCGACGTCGTCGTCATCTCAACCGATAGACGTTCATTGCTGGTCATAGGTCTTGTGCCAGGAACTCCACACAACTCGATCTTGTGCCGCTTGTATCCATCGACCAGTAGATTCGGCAATAGAAATGTTTTATATATAACGTGATATTTTCCTACAGATTGAAGACGACGCCTACCAAGAAGATTTGGGCTACACGCGCGGCACAATCGGCAAGTCCAGGACGGGTCGTGTGCGCTTGCCGCAAATAGACGAGAAAACCAAAGTACGCATCAGCAAGACCTTGCAGAAGAACTTGCAGAAACAACAGCAATACGGTGGCGCCACCAGCATACGGAGACAGGTTTCTGGTACCGCGTCCTCGGTTGCCTTCACGCCATTGCAGGTCAGTAACTTGACTCCGGTAGCCTCTAAACTGTGACAGCCAACCGTGACGTAGACGCGTCGACCGGTTTGGTAGGTTCCCTTCTCAAAAACACAATACTTAAATACTATAAATACTACAAAATCCAATACTATAAAATATAGTACTATACCATAAAATACCAATACTATAAAATCCAAACAAAAGCATGGCTGGCAAAAGTGAATGGGTGTAAATATTAGCCCTTTTAACCTTTCGGAGAAATTAAACCTGATTAGAATCACTGTATTCCCATAATCTCGAGTTCGAGTAGAAAATGAACACGATACCGTAATAAAGGTACTTGATAGCATCGTTAACAGCGTGAAACTTTTGCCCCGCATCGTTCATAGTCTGTGGTCGATATAGTTAAAGCAGATGGATAAAATTGGGCCCCAACAAAAATGGGAGATGGAATCTCCCATTTTTTAACCAACTTCCAAAAAAAGAGGTTAATTCGTCGCAATCTACTCGGCCACCACATAATTTAAAAATAGATTGTCTATCTTTACTAAGGATTTTAACGTTTCATAGAAAGTTGTCTTTATATGACTTGATCAATTATATTTTTTCCCACAATATTCGATGTACTATTTGCTGCTTTATTATTATTTTATTATATGTATAGATTACCTAATGTGAATTTAATATGGAAGTATATAAATTATGAGGCAACTTTTTCTTAAATAACGCACAAAGTTTAGAAATTTTTATGTGCTAATTAGCAAACAAATAACAAGTATACTGCGTGAGAAAGACGCAGCAAGTGTTAAGAGCTTATAATTATGTAGCGAAAAGAACTTAATTAATGGCTCACGATCCGTAAAAAGATGTCAAAGAAATGTACTGTTAAAAAAGTACATTACATAAACCCATCAAGTATTGTTAGAAACTGTGCCGATCTGTTCGGTTAACGAGTTCCATTGTCATCGTTACTCCATAATGGGACCTGTGCCTTTAGTATGAATTGATGTATCTGAACAACGTTCATAGATTTCGATTTTATCGAAAGACTAAAACGCTATAGAAAAGTTTACTAAGTCACTTTACTAAAGGCGAAAACATTACTGATTTATATTTCGCATAGATTCCGCTTGGAAAGTTGCCCTGGCGACCCTTTAAACGAGTTCATTAAGTTAAACTAATATTGTAAGGAACATCTCTAGGTATTTTGTGGAATAAGGAGATATCATATTTATGAAGAAAGTTGATAATAAGTAATGAAAATTAGTATGCCAATACGTGGCAGAATGAAGCGCCAAAATATTGTACGAGGATCTACCTACCACCGTATTACTGTCAATCTAGCAAATATACGAATTGAATTAAGTCCATTCTAACTTTGACATTATATTTCGATACATGAAATCTATCAACGTTATCGAGATGGGCAAGCTCGTACTAAACCTACTGCATTATCTCACGTATTCTTAACATGCATACACGACTGTTTTATTCGAAAGATACGCGCCATCTTCTCTTGTAGATTTTTTGTGAACAAACGCAATTGATCAATTATTACAACTTCTTATATATACAAGTATAGTGATTCTTGAATAAACACGACAGTGTCATTTCCATAGACATGCGTACAAAAACTGATTGAGTTCTAGAAAATCTGGCACGAAGGATCATCAAACAATTCATCAATCATTTTGCAGCAATAAAGTTGTTAAAGTTATTATCCACTCGGATCATTTGTTATTGGCTCTAAACATGGTTATTTGGTTGTTCCACACGTTTAGGAAAGTTTATTTACTTTTTGTAATATAAAGGGGATTTTAGGGTTAGGCTAAAAATTGAAATTTTTACACACATTTGCGAAAAGAAGGTTCTCATAATTGTGATAATATAATACGAGTACGTACCACGATAATTGTTCCGGAAACAAATCTCAAATTTTTGCTAGGCATATTTTTCTGTTATAAATACTTCTTCGTAACAATGAGTCTATTCATTATCTTCTGTAATCGTGTACTTATATTTAATTACTTTCAAATCATAATTGCGTTTTGTCTTAATCAGTGATTTTTAGTGGCTGTTGTACACAATCTAGTCTAACCTAAACTAAATTAGTACGTCTAGGTCGGGTCCCGTTTTCACTAATCATACGTAAGTAGGAGTCTCTTTTACGGAGGTAGCCTCTAAACACAGTCCCATACCCAATGTCGTTTTTACTTTTAGTTGTTCCCTAAAGATTGGTGAAAACGAAAATGACAGAAATAACTCTACCCTTTTACGCAAGGAGCATTATGCAAAGGATAACACTAGTTGTAGACCTGTCAATTTGGTTTAATTAAGAGATTGTATTCAACGGAGCCAGACTACAAAATTGCTTTGAATTTAGCCAAAATAGCTTACATTAATTCTAAATAATTGCGCTGGCGAGTTTATTATGAGTTACTTGAGACGCATACTTTTTCTTTTCGGGGAAAGTGTATGACTAACAAGAATGACAGACTAGCAAAGATATTTTTAATTTTAATATACGTCTACATTTTACACTTTAACTAGCAAGTTATCTATTTTAATAAATGTATAAAATTACGAAGGCCCTAAGAGAGCATCATAATAGTAATTATGTGCTCGGTCTTGACACAATACGTTATACCTAGTGTAATAGTTCATTGAACTCTGAAACAAAAATGCCTTTTCCAACCATATTTAGAAATTAACTGATTACAGAGAGGTCAAGGTGTAGTTATTTTCTCACTTGAAATCCAAACTAATGCAAAAAAAAATGAATAGCCATGTTTTTTATTTTGCTCTCGTTACAAGGAAAGATACGATAGGTATAATATTAAATCGTAAGAATAAAATTGATTGTGAGCTATTTTCGCATCATGATTGGTTTGCACGCTCTAAAAATCCTTTTAATCTAATGATAATCTTTGAAATTTCTAGCTCATCGCTAATATAATCAATACCTGTACAACAATGTTGTGTTAGTATTTTAAAAGTATACTGTGCCATTGTTAGTTGTGTACACATTGGCTTTCTCGCTGAAAATAGTTCGCAATCAATCCGAACTTATTTTTCATTCATTTATTGATCGAAAAAGGTATTATAAGTATCTATCGCACAGCGTTGGATCTTTTCATCGGTCTTTTGTAATTTTGAAATTTTTTTTTTCAGTTTTTAAATAATAATTACAACATGGAATCTTGTAAGTGACATAAGTCGCTTAAATACTTAATACCTAAACTTAATTTTAATTTAAAAAACAAGAAATTGTTCATTTCTTGTTTTTTTTTTTTCAATTATTATTTAACACAAAACAAAATAATACGCGCGCGATCAGCTGTTTATAACAAGTTCAAAGCACTGGATCTATGCGTATGCGTGACGCGTAGTACCTACTGCACGTGTAGGTATCGGCTTTCATTGTTCGCTCAAAATTAAAATATTGGTAAGCCATTATTTCCGAGATAAGTGGCATTAAAATTCCATTATAGAGATTAAGTGCATTGTATACCTATTCACAAAGTTAACATGTGTCTTACACTCGGTATAATAATATTGTTTTGTATCATACTATTGGACAAGCACATCATTGAAATGGAAATTTATAGACCGTAAAACATAACGATGCTTTCATGAATGTGGATGGGTCGTATCGTTAGTGCCATCTTACTTCTGGAGCGAATGTAATATTTCAAGTTCATTGAGAAAGTAGAAATCTGGCCATACGTCGGCTTAGTAGCCCCTATTTCTCTATTTATTTTTAAGATAACTCTCGACTTCGACTACGTTCAATGAGTGTATTAGACTTTTTTTTGCTATTTTTTAAGCTATTGCATAGCTTCTATCGCGGGCCTTGAGCGTGGAGACCGAATCCAGAAATTCCGTAACGAAAATAACCTGACACGGGACTCCTCTCACCGCTAGATGGCGTTGATAAAAAATGCTATGCAATAGCTTTACCGCGGCAGTCCCCGAGTGCCACACGTCTTTTTTTTCATTTCATTTAAAACAATACAAATTATTTAATGTTTCGATTAGTACATATCTAATTGTTAATGTAATAAGCTTAAATCTGTTACTAAAACATTTCAAGTATTTTTTTGATGAAAAATAAAAGTTCATTAGCTTTTCAGGAATTCTAATATTGTATAGAAAAATCGGTGTAGATAATAAAAGCATGGATAGGTCTTTAGAATCATTAGCTCCTGGCCACGCACAAAGATGTCCGGATGTCCGAATTGAACCTTAGGTATATATCAATATGGAAAAGGTGACTGACTGACTTAATTATCTATCAACTTACATCTGGCATGGGCATGTCGTAGGCATCCGCTAAGAAAGGATTCTTGAAAATTCCAGCCATAGGGGAGTAAAATAGGGAGTTTTGAAAAATCGAACTACGTGAGCGAATCCGCGGGCAAAAGCTAGTTTCATTGATAAAAGACTAATGATCTAGATAATTTCCAACTTGTTTGCAAGCAACTGGAAAATAGAACTATGTATTTGTATTACAGACGATCTGTTTGGGACTTTCACCGTTTAGGTTTCGCTGTTGGTATTTATGTTATGGAAATGACGCCCTTTGCTGGTTAAACTGCTGACATTCTATTAGATGTAGCCGTAAGATGTTATTGGGTTGTATGCAAATGTACTTTAGTTCCATTGTTGATAGAAAATGTAATGTGATACGAAACCTTGTAACTATTAAATCTATGGATCTGTACTTTCTACTTATTCTAATAGGCTCTGAATGTAAGGAGTTGACTTGGGTTGGTACTAATTGATAAAGCTTGAAAGATTCTACCTATGGTGGTTGATAAACTTTTGCAGGTGGTAATTTTCGGTTTAAACTTTCAAAGTTTTTAAACGCATGTAAAGATTCCCTTCTGGTCTGATGTTGAAATGATGATTATTTCTGGAGCGAGACGAATATTTCTGAAATTCGAGAATTTCTGAAATACGAAGTCTCAACATTCCAAAGATTGAAAACTAAAAGGTCGACAGTTCAATCTCCAACCGTTGCAGTATTGTCGTACCCACTCTATTAGGAGAGGAAAGAGATATTATAATTTAAGTTAGTTTTAATTTTTGTATAAAGTAAAAAAATTAAAGGCACAAAGCACAACATCAGCCTAAGCATTTCTGAGCATTGACAATTGAGAATCTTTAAGGTTTTCATTGTACATCTAACAACTAGGAAACTCATCTAAATCTAAAAATAAAGGTAGGTAAAATAGATAATCAAGGTAAATCTTTTATTTATTTATTTATATTAGTTAAGTTCAGCATGGCTTTAAAAAACAGGCAGAAAATATATTATTTGATTGTTATTAAAGATCTCGAATCTGAAAAGAATGAATTATTTGTTATTTTCACGTTTTTGGTTGTTGGTTTATTTATAGATCAAAAAGTATCTACTGTTTAACAAAGAAAAGTTTTTACTCAGAATTGCTTAGAGCAAAAACCAAAATAATAATCCCACACGCCGCGCAGCAATCTGCTCGATCACCCGTAACGTAAAGCTTTGCACAGATGTAGTAGGGAGTTGGTGGCAATTATGATTTATGACTAACTTATCAATTATATTATCAATGATTTGTGAAAATTTAAAAAACTTAAATCTATCCTTTTGCTCTTGCTTGGTACTTTTATTTTAACTTTTGTATTAGTTTAATATACTCGTACTGAATAAATATAATATAGGATTAAAACAATAAAATAATACTAATATACTAAATACAATTAAAATAAATAATCTAATAATTTTTTTCTTCGTAGAGTTTATTAACAAATCCTAAAATACAGTGATTTCAAGTCTCGTTTTAACCTTTACTTGCTGCATCTCCTTAATAATGCTATTAGGCTTTCAGTTCCTCATGCCTGCGGTTTCCAATACTATTATTCTGTTAAAGCCAACTATTCTTAAGTGCTAACGACCTTAGAGAACTGGGTGCCATTACGGCGCACGCTCGCAACCAAAGCCACTTTGCACGGAATCCAGAAATTTTCTTGTGCAACAGGAATGCGTTTGTTGGCCTTGTTTGTATTACTTGACCAACTTGTTGGTCATACTTGCCCAAGTCATTGGTTATAGACATCGCTATAGAATATAGATCATAGTTTGATAAATGTCTTGCAAATCTGGCGAATCTATTTCGTCTCTATCATAAAAATATTCATGCAGTAACAATGGTAAATATAGCTATTTATATATACAACGTGTAACAAAAGGGTTGGTCCACCCTGAAGGAGGTGAATGTGCTCATGAAACTGAAAAACTTTCCCCAAGGAACATAGGTCGAAATATGAAAAAAAATGTGGACCTCCCAAACAAAATTGACGATCCGCTGATTGATTTGCTATGGGAGGTAGAAAAATGTTTTTCATATTTCGACCTATGCTCCTTGGGGAAAGTTTTTCAGTTTCATGAGTACATTCACCTCCTTCAGGGTTGCCCACCCTTTTGTTACACGTTGTATATTCGGTCATACCTATGTCTACAATTTATCGAAACCTATTCGAGGGAAGTAATTACCTAGCAGAATTTCAAAATACTAGAAGTAACTTATGAAATTGAAAAAATTCGCCAACCACCAAACAACCATTTTCTTGTCGATCGATGTACATTGGAACAAATGTTTGTCCCAATGTTTTGATGCGAGTGCTAGTGTATCACCGTTAGGCAGATGGCAATCATTTAAGATTATGCGCTTGCGATGCCGCGGGATATTATGCGGTCCTTAGTAGTCTTTATGATCATACGTGAGCAAAGATAAATGTTTCATAACTCTGGCGCTTTTAAAATTGAAATGTTCATGTTATTGACGTACGGTTTGTTTACTGTGCCTTTCCGTTCAATTATGCATGGGTATGTAACGACCAGGCTGTCGACAATAAATGCCAGACTATTGTTAGAACTTGGATTATCTTTGTGATCGAAAGTATGTAGCATCTACTCTGACGCCTGTAGCAACAAACTTTAATTTTGATTGACGCATAGTACTGTATGGAGTTATACTACACTGTGCATGTATGAGTATACGTGTAAGTCTGGGTTTTCAGAAGTTAACTTTTTTTTTTTAAAAGAATATTAGGCAACCTGAAGTTGACTAATATCCTCCTATCCCCTCCAAATAAGCGGAAAGCTTGTGTTAGGAGTGGGTACGACAATAGTACAATGGGTGGGATTCGAACCTGCGACCTTACAGTTTTCAGTCCGCACCTTAAACCGTTGGGCTATTGAGGCTCTACAAACTCTCTAACAGTGCGTACATCTGTCATTTAGTATTGAAAATTTTTGGGGAAACGTCAGGATACAATATCGATAGTAAACAGATTACAGATCCGATACCTCACCTTTAGTACTTTGTCTTTGCTCAATTCTAGCACAGGAGACACAGTTCTAAAATTAAAATGCTTACCTTATACCTATGTGTCCGTACTTTATGCATAACTAGCTTTTGCCCGCGACTTCGTCCGCGTGACTTAGGTTACTTTTTTCCGGGGTAAAGGGACCTCCGTTTTCTTGCCATCAAAAAACCCGTTCAATACAAATGTATGAGAAACAACAAAATCGACTTTGTTTGCGTTTTATATTAAGATTTTTAATCGGATTTAAAATTTCTTTAGTTTTTTTACGTAATACTTAATACTAATGGTACAACTCAAATAACACTCCTTATCTGTTGGGTGCTATCGGTCAAACAAGCTACATATTAATTTTATAATTTTAATTAAGTTACACCCCCGCTATAACTTTTTTTTTTGCAAAGAAGAAAGTAGGTAACTATTCTGACTGTATTTCCTATCTAATGTATCAACTGTGGATAAGTGAATTTACTCTCTCTTTTGTAATCACTTTTCTCTTGTCCGCCTACATAAGATTTTTTTGTGTAGTATTATCGATATGTCACTTTTAAGCTGATTGTACACTACCGTACGAAGCGACCCGCTAAAGCCGTGAGAGCAGCATTTTCAGTACTGAAAATCTGAATGACGTTAGCAGCCCTAATAAACCCTATTAATAAGCCTGGCAATAGACGTCCGATTGTGTTTCCGATTGTCTGATCAGGCAACCGGATCGTATTTACTCGATACACATCCGATTTTTCCGTCAGGCTTTTTCTGAACTCAATCGTTCCCGAGCTATCATCCCGAGTGCTTGCGTTTGGAGCAAAGCAGAAGAAAAGAAGATGGATGTAGAGTTAATAGAAATAGAAATATTTTTTATTCAATTTATTCAAATAAACTTTTACAAGTACTTTTGAATCGTCAATGAACCACTGGTTCGGAATGCCGTTCCTGCCAAGAAGAGCCAGTAATAAACTCGGCGGTCGCTCTTTTCAAAAAAATTTTTTTTTACAATAGGTAACAAAACTATGCTATGTATACAGTGTTCCACAATAAAGTTTCAAAAATGCAAAACAATCCAATGCATGTTAAGACAGGCAGGCAAAAGCAGACCCATTCCCGTTGGTGGCACCCGTTCACGAGCATGACGCAGGATCCAGCCATTGCTTCGCTCAACCATATTTGAGGGAACGTAACAACCCGCACCACACGACACCACCACAGAAATTTTAAAGAGAGGAAAGAGAAAGAAGAAAAAACGTCGCTATTTTGGATTCATCCAATCAATTTGACAAGACTGTCATTTTTATTTAAAACATCCAAAATAATTCATAATAATAATAATTTTATTATTATGAATTATTTTATTTTATTATTATTATTTTTTTTTTCATAATTTTCGCCCATTATTCGAACCACAACGATGCGTCCACACAGTGTCAGCGCTAGATTTTTTGGGCCCTAAAAAATCCCAATAAGCAAAATTCCGCCCTAGGGCTAAAAGCCCTAAGTTGGGAACCCTGACTGGCAAAATCGGAAGGAGTAACCGGATGTCTATTTTGTCTCATACTGGAAGTATGTAGACCGCGCCTTCAGACAATCGGACCGACAGTAAAATCGGAAACGCCTCGCGCCCGTTTCCGACTCGGACGTCCGATCCGGCCACCGGATCGGACGTGTATTGACTGTTCATACAAAGTAATGGCTTCAATGCCTTCCGGTAGCCTGATCAGGCTACCGGATCAGACTATCGGATGAAAAAACCTGACGTGTATTTCCAGGCTAAGCCTTAGCTGTCCGTCCGTCCGTCCGTCTGTCAGCATGCTGTCCTTGTCTCATGATCCTTAATAGATAGACAGTTGAAATTTTCACAGAATGTATTTCTGTTGCCGCTATAACAACAAATAATAAAAATAAATTAAAAATTAACGGGAAGCTTCCTACTAGGAATGTGTTTTTTTCCGCCGTTTTTTTGGTACGGAACCCTTCATATGCGAGTCCGACTCGCATTGACCGGTTATTCTTTTTAATTTAAACGCATAATTTATTAGGCTTTATCCAAGTAAGAACAATTAAAGTGGTTCAGTGAAACTAGAATATTTATTGCGCTATTAGACTGGCCTACTTGATAATTTTACTGTCATTTCTTGAATGAAACAGAATTGTCCCGTTGTCGTAATTAGTTTATACTTAAGCTGCTCTATAAATAATTAAATACTAAATCTACTTTACTAATAACATAATCCTTTGGATCTAGCCGACATTAATTCGTCGAATTAGAAATGTAAATATTTTTTTATAATTGGCCAGATTTCCCCATTTTATTTTATCTTTAGGTGAGATCCATCAAAAGATGCCGTATAGTTGACTAATAATAATAATTAATTAATTAACTTGTTAAAGAAATGTATAAGAATTTAATCATAGATCATTAAATTATAAAATGTTTGATGTGTTAATTTAATTTGTTTTTTTAGAATAACATTCAATTGATTACATAAAGGTGAAAATGACACGCGTTCATGCCAGCATTAGCTTAATATTTGACTACGAAATGTATGATTTGAAAACGTTCTAATAAATGTTAAATATATACGACCAAATGTAGCAGGGCCCGCGGTGATCGAATCTTCATCTCTCGGAAATTGCGCCCTAAGTGTGTTGATCTTTTTAGACTACAGCCATGGTCCAGCTGCACCCAAATTAGTGATCAAGCAACTGTTAGTAACAAATTGTAAGTATCGAACTTTTCAAAAGCCCCGTATAACAGCGATGCAGCGATGCGAGAGCAGCGATGAGAGGTAGTACCGTAGTGTAAAAAGATTAACACATGCAGGGCGCGATCGCCGAAAGATGCGGGTTCGATCCCCGTCTTCCCCACAATTTTTGATATGATTGCTTTCAAGTGTAGGTAAACAGGGAACTACTGTAAATAAAAATTTGATATATCTTATGCCTGCCAAGTATAGATATAGTTCTTGCAATTCACGAGGGCGCGTGAGCTTTATTTGTGGTTACGTCGTGTACATGCACATTGCGTAAGTGTGCGTGCCTGTCAGGAGCCTAGGTGGGAGCAGTCAGGCACGAGCAAGCTCTCGCTCCCCCTTATATAGATACACACACACAACTATGAGCCACGCGCCCTCCTGAAATGCAAGAACTATACTATATTAATGTATGTATTAGGTACTAGAGTATTATTACTCTAGTCGATTAGTAGGTACTTATGTACCTACTAATCGACTAAGGGCCTATTTCACCATCTTCAAGTAAACTTTAACTGACGAATATTTTTGATTTTTTGACACATTGTCCATACAAAAACTGTCAAAACGTCGCCTTTATTCGTCGGTTAGAGTTTACTTGGTGGTGGTGAAAAAGGTACTAAGTATTTGAACGTAAATAATTATCTTATTCTATTTGCCATTGTCTGTGACATGGCGTGTTATCACGAGATTTTCTAGGCCACAAATAACCGGAGTCAAGGCAGACCATAGTTATTACAATGACAGTCGCATCGTCTAATCATGCACCCACTGCGACCAACAAATCGCACTTTTACGAACAAACGAAATGTCATTTCCAGCCGTTGCCTTACTTATCTACTTGTGTATGACGGAGCTAAAACGCGTCCAGTAATCATCTATATCTATACTTATAATAAAGCTATAACGGGACGAATTCTGTACATTAAATATATTTTGAAAATTTTAATCGGAGGATGCTTTAATATCGATACTAAGCCCAAAACAAATTTTTTGTCTGTCTGTCTGTCTGTGCGCGCATCACGCGAAAACTACTGAACGGGTTAGAATGAAATTTGGTATAGTGGTAGCTGTTACTCCGGGACAATATATAGAATACGTTTTATCCTGATAAACAATAAAGTTTATCCGGGATAGGGGATGAAAGTTTTTGTCGATTTTGCTCCATAACTTTGTCAAATCTAAACCTAAATAATAATTCTTTTTTTACTATAAATTGTGCGTTATTAGAAATACTAGCTTTTGCCCCCGCGACTTCGTCCGCGTGGAATTAGTTTTTGGGTGGGAATTTTCAAAAACTGTGACACACATACTTCTTTATTTTTAACTGAAAGCTCAAATACCAACTTTGATGGAAACAGCTGGAAAAATGACGGAGTTTCATATAAACTTCCATCCCCTATTTAAACCCCTTAGGGGTGGAATTTCCAATAATCCTTTCTTAGTGTGCGCCTACGTCATAAAAGGAACCAACTGTAAAAATTTCAAGTTTCTAACTTCAGTAGTTTAGGCTGTGCGTTGATATCTCAGTCAGTCAATCAGTCAGTCAGGACTTTGAATTTTATATATATAGATTTTGTCAAATTTTGGTGAAGATCTACTAAATATTGTCGGTGATAGAGGACATAACTGTTCGCGGATAGTAGCAAGTCACTCTAAACCTTTTCTACACGGGCGAAGTTGAGGTAATCAGCTAGTAGATCTAAACGATAATAGCCAGAAATGGCGAGTCAACTAGATAGCAACAGCCATTGCTATCAAATTGTATCGAGTTCGCAATTTTACTGCTAATGTCATGACTGCTTCCACAATCATCATTAAAGTCGCGGCCGACAATGAGACTATAGAATATATTGGCTTTCGGAGTATTGACTGCAAAAAAGAAAATGGTTATATAGTTAAAGCGATCTTGACTTTCAAACAGTGGAGGTATTATTTCGTTTCTCGATCGGAATAATATGATGTGTATTAAACCATCTCTTGTGTGTATATCTTGGATTGATTCAGCAGAATCAGCCTTCCGAACCGGTGGTAGATTCTAAAGTATATTCTCGACTAGTCATAAGAGCCAACATTTGGCCTACATGAAATAAAGATTTTGAATTTGATTTTTCCGCCAATGTAAAGATTAAAATGCATGCTATATCATCATCATCGACATCTGATGATGATAATGATGATGGACACCTAATTTTTGAAACAAATATGCCTCGTAAAAAAATTGTTTTAACTTTTAAGGAATTGACTTTATAAAGTATCATTTTTGTTACAGGGTCTAGAAATAGTGAACCCACAAGCGGCTGAGACGCGAGTGAACGAAGCCAACGCGAAATACTTTTCGAATACGTCCGGATTCTTGTCCGTTGGCAAGAAGACTACGTAACTGATTGATGCTAAAACGCGCCTAAAACTTATGCGGCTTAGATACGTGGATAAGTTTAAAATGTAAAAATATTGTGAGTCCCACCATCAATTGCTATAATTGAATACCCTGCGACTGTGTGATTTGTGAGCGATATATCATGTAATAAATAAATTAATAAATTGGCTGTGTTTTTTTTAATATTACCAACAACGATTCCCGCGACTTCGCCTGCGTAGAATAAAGTTTTTTAATTACCGTGAGAACTCTTTAATTTTCCGGGATAAAATGTATCTCCATTCCAAATTTCAGCCAAATTGGTTCACTCGTTGTAGCGTGAAGGAGTAACAAACACGCAACACACACACAAACTGTCACCTTTATAATATTAGGGTGATACCATAATATATCCCTACTAATATTATAAATGCGACAGTAGTATTTGATTGTTTGTGGTCCAATCATTCAGCAACGGAGTAACGAGCGGAAGAGCGGAGGATCGAAGCGATGCGCTTGGGTATAGTTGAGGATTTAGAGTGTGATAAAAGACTACCTTTTATTCCGGAAAAACGCAGAGTTCCCGCGGGAAATCCACTAACTCCATGCGGACAAAGTTGCGGGCAAAAGCTAGTTATAGAGTAAATGAATGCAAAACTGTGTGATAGGACGAGATTCGCGATAACGTTCTAGGTAATAATCTTCAATTGAGTGTGCGCTACCCACGAACGTGTTAATTTGTCTCGTGCATTCGCTTTAACGAGAAACATGAGCCGGTATGCCCTATTTACCACGCAGGCACATACAATTACGTGCAAACTTTGTATACTTTGTAAGTATTGTAACAGTAGATTCTTTTTCTTTATTAAATTAAGTGAGGGAAGGAAAACCTGCAGGATATCGCGGGGAATCCGATTAGAGACATGGATATATAAAACTGGACTTACGCATCAAGATTGCACGTCCCAACTTCGACCTTCGTTACGCCTAATCAGAGTCTCACAATCAGCAGAGTTTTTCAGTTTGGTAGTAAGTATAGTAACACTGATAAATACTGACAAATATACCCATTCGGGTAAACGTAATTCGCCAATAGGATAAAAAAATGGGCAGTAATACGTTCGCATTTATAATAATGGTATGAAATTATAATGTGTTCGCACCATGTCTCTGCCACTTTTCACTTCTGCATAAACTGCACTTATTTCAGTATAAGTACATACGTAGATACCTAAGTGGGCCTTTCTCAGCATTCGCATCGGATGCACGGGATAATTTTCTTCAGCATACCCACCTACGTACCTCCTACATACTATGTCTACCCATCATCATCCACAGCCTATAAGCATACCTTACTGGACATAGGCTTCCTCTAACGGGACACGTACTCTATAATCCTCAATTAGTCTGAACCGAACGGTATACCGAAGTGCGGTCTTTTTTTTTTTTTTCGATGACAAGATAGGTCTCCACTAGGGGACCTCCCATCGGTCTTTCGTCATACACGACCAGCCCTCTGTCATATGAATGAAGGAATTTGAATTACTTCAGACTCAAATCAGTCAAAGAAATTCTACTGGGAACTGCTATTCAAGGCGCCTCTGTCACATGAATGAAGGAATGTAAATTACTTCAAACTTAATCAGTCAAAGAAACTCTGTTAGGAACTGCTATTCGAGGGTGCCAGAAGGGCAGCCACACAGAGCTCTCATCCAGTCTTTCCCACTGGAGGCAGAACCCCTTTACTAAGATACTATGCAAACAAACATACTACCTACTATAGGTAGTTTAAATTAAAAATATATGACACCTCGTTATGATATAAAACACTTTCATATCTCATTATTACGTGGTACTTCATGTGTAACAATAGTTCAAGGACGATGTGCTGCGCTTATGTTTACGCAGTAGGTGAACTATAAATCATACTTAATTATAACATTGTCTTTCGCTTTCACAACTTTTTAATTCGACGAGTTGCGTAAGTCGGTGTGAATTTTCAAATTTACATGCGCATATTAACCCATTAGTAAAATTAAAAATACTCTCTTGTGAATTATCATCTTCCAAATATGTGTAGTTAGATGCAACGAAGTAAAAGGTTTTAAATGAATTTAATGTGTAGGTAAATAATTTAACGCTCACTTGCCGCTTTCTGTTTTGGCAATGACTGAAGTAACTGCCTCGCAATTAACGCCATGCTTTACATGAAATATGAATCAGCATTCAAGATTTTTACATAGAAGATATTATGCATTTGTATTCAAATTATTCCTTCTATAAGTATAAGTATGTAGATATCTAGTTAATTTTAATGAATACTTATGTATTTTGAAGTGAGAAACATTTCTGCTGGCTGAAAACGCGAAAAGCTATTACACGAACTTTAACCTATAAGTAGAGGTAGGTACTACCGGAAACAACAGACTTCTATTATCTCTGGTACTTACCTACGTTATTATATCTACATTCTAAGATATCTTAAACAATCCCTATTGATATTTACCTATTAAGTAACTGATGCTCGCGAAGATTTAGAGTTTACATTCGAGTAGGAACTTTAATTTTCCGAGATAAAACTAAGCCTGTTGTCGAGATTTATAATATTACCTATGTGCGTTTGTTTGTTGGTTTGTCCTTGAGTCACGCAGCAACGGAGCAATGAATCGATGTAATTTTTTGCATGGGTACAGTTAAGAACGTAAAGAGTCACATAGCCTAAATTTTCACCTCGAAACACAAAGGATTCCTGCGGGATTTTTGAATAACTATTCCACGCGGCAAAGTTGCAGGCAAAAGTAAGTACAATCAAAATGAAAGAGTAATTAAACTAAGAAATAATAATCTTAATTTTTTTGGTAGATTCACATACCGAACTCAGAAATACGACCAAGGTGTGGCAAAGGTTTATTTTATAACACTGTTTTGCATTTGAAAATGCGTGGTCGTGCAAAAGGACAACCACTTTTAACGGACGTTTTGTAACCGGAATTTATAGTAAAGGTAAAAAAACTTAACCAATAACCATATTTAGATATGGTAGGTAAAAATGATTGTATAAAATCTTATGAAAATTCTTTAAAAAACCGACTTCTTGTACACAGTATATACTCGTATGTATGCAACAAATAAATGAAATGGAAATGAAATCCAAATCAGTCCAGGCGTATTTGAGTAATCGGGGAACATAGATAAAAAATGAGTCCGACAAGTTTGTCGGACTCATTTTTTATCTAAGAGCCGCCACCTTTTTTTGAAGTCGGTTAATAAATGGCTAATCGGAAGCAGGTGGCAGACGCACATTACGCGATGTGTTGATAAAGACAAGAAATAAGCGTTAACGGTTCATTGAAATCGAAAGAACCATCACTCAGTGAACGTTCATGGTTCCACCAATGTAAGCTGTGCGGTGCGTACAACGTAGATTGGACTTGAGTCCGAGAACGGAGAAACAGGTTTGGGGCGAATACATCCCGATCGCGACTCGCGAGGACCGAGGCTGATCGTAGTTCGCGACGCGTACACCGCAGTGCTCGCCCGGCCGCTAATGTGTTTGCGCGCGCACATACTTGCCAACGAACGCGCTAAACTCCGCGAGCAGCGTTCCTTCACCTGCGACACCTATGACAACATATGATTCAACCAGTGCAATAATAACCGCTTTATTAATCACGAATCTTTAATTTCGCAAAGATTGACATCTGTCTAGAACAGCCGTGTTGTGTTTGTGTAATAGCATGTTTCGTGTGGACTTGCAATAGGTGAAGCCATAGACATGGCTAGTTTCGAGGACCTCTCCTTCGACTGGTCGACGCTGTGCCAGGAGTGCCCCGAGTGCTGGACTACATCAGGTCAGTGACCCCTAGTTATAGTGAATCCTCGGAACTCTTAATTTATTCGGTTTTCTAAAACAAATTACACATATGTAAATTTGAAATTTGACCGGTACAATTTCGCTAACTACCCGCCATTTCGCCGAGCATACCTTTCATATTATTTAATTGGGTGTTTCGAGATGATCTTTTTATGGCTTTCACGTGAATCTTAATAATTAATACTAAATTCTGTAATAGCTTAGTAGGTAATTACTGTATCTTACGAGTTACGACCGTTACGTTACTCTCGACTGATGGCACTTTTATTGACTTACTTACACACACCATGTTTAGTAGGTAACTTATACTACACTCGCACACTTTGACTTGGATTTAAGATAATACCTATATCATATAATATTAAAACTAATCTCATCAAGCTTGTGAGTAGTTAAAAAATTATTTTGAAATCTGCATTCTAGTCTAAAATAATTCTAGTCGAGGGTTTAATTTTTTTTTAAATCTATATTAATATTATGAAGAGGAAAGATTTGTATGTAAGTAAGTATGTTTGTAACAAATTGTCTCAAAAAGTGTTGGACCGATTTGGCTGTTTAAAATGGAGATAGACTATACCTTGAATTAAAAGATAGGCTACTTTTTATCCCGAAAAAAATTATAGTCTCAATTGTAGACTCAAAAAATCTCAATCCACGCGTACGAAGTCGCGGATATCAGCTAGTGTATAATGAAACGTTAGCTCGATGTTATATAATAATTAAAGAAAAATTAAATGATGCCCTGACTTCGTAATTTAGATTTCTTTAAATCCATAAAGAACATAAAATTATTTTCAAAATTTAGTTTAGTCGTTTTTATTTTCTTTTTATAGCTTTTTAGCTAGTAGAATTGAAGAGTTGGTGTTCAATGATGAAGAATATCTCATTTGTTCATTATATTGTCAATTTACAAATCACACAGTTCCCAAAACCTATATGTAATATATTACAATATCTTTCATATTATATTAGCCAAAATCGTGATAAGTCATATAGATATTCGCTAATCGCTACAACCACGTGCAGCATTGCCGGTCAAGATTATCTTTCTAAGAAGTATCTTAATGGATATAAAAACTAAATTTTTGTGGTTAGTTATTTTAGCCACCATAAAAAAATATTCGGCAATTGAAAAATTGATTGTAAAAATTATGTAGGTACCTAAGCTTTTTAACGTCCAAAAGATTCTAATATTCTAAGTTTATTCAATTGAAAGAATTCAACGCGAGTGAGGCTGCACCAGTGCACCTATTATTTTATTTAGAGAGATAGTATAAATTTTAAAATTAGTTATTACTATATTATCCGATCGTCTTATTTAAGCGTTAAAATCAAAATAGGAATGAATTTTTTGAAACCAACGTCCAAAAAAGGAGGAGGTTCTCAATTCGTCGGATTTTTTTAAATTGTTTTTTATGTATGTTCTTCGATTACTCGAAGACGCCTGGACTGATTTGGAAAATTCTTTTTTTGTTTGAAAGGGTTTACTTTTCAGATGGTCCCATTGTCATGAGGTCAGGATCTGATGATGGGATCCTGGAGAAATCGAGAGAACTCTGCTTTTATAGGCACAATTGATATACTTTGTAGTGGCGTTTGAAATCGGTTTTGTAAAAAGCATTTTTACGTTTATACTTCTTAACCTAATTAAAAAAAAGTTCATCAATTCGACATGTATATATGTAATATTACTGGAACTGCATAAAATTCACATGATAATCTAGATAGTCACTTCCAAACAATATATATAGGTGTATAGTCATCTACATCTATAAGTATAACAAATATTCAATTTTTTTTTGTATATATAGTAAATATACAAAACTTTGTAGATACTACATCTATGAAATTTTGTATATTTGTTTGGAAGTGAAAATAGGTAGGTATGTATGTATGTTTATCCACGTATTTCTCCAAAACCATTAATCGAATTGTAATTATTCTTTTTTTATTTGCTTACGTTTACTTCAACTTAGGAAACAGCAGTTCTAACCTGTATCTATGAAATCAAGTGCCATCCACTGATCGTCGATATGGACAGTGGAAACCAAAAATGCAATTGAAAATTCATTCCGCGACTTAAATGTCAAAACTCTACTTTCTTCTAAAGAAATTGCACGTGGCAACAACAAATTTGAGTTACGTAAAGTGTAAAACTGATTGTTTTAAAAATACAGCATCGTTCAGTGTATGTGTTTTATAAATATTTGTTCTATCACTTAACGCGGTACACAGTCACGCTTTCGCATTGACACGAAAACGGTCAGAGCACATTCTGTTGCAGCTTATTTGAATATAGAAGAATGACCTCGTCTTAGCTTACTGCTGTATGTTTGGTTTACAATAGTAACATCGATTTCAGGCGGTATATTACTGCCAAGTACCGGAATACAAATCACAGCGTTGGTTAATGATAGAGTTGCCACAGCCCACAAATTATATTAATTTATAATACTACTTGGTAATAAGAAAAAACCTCTAGAAAGTCTTTCTATAGTAACCCTACTTTAATTGAAACAAAAGTTAGATAAGGAAAAAAGTTTTAATTGTAATTAAGTATAATGTATTATGTATTTATATTATATTTAAATAATATTTAATACAAAATTATAATATGTATATTGTTTAAAATTATAATATTTTTATAACTGTCATAATGGTAGTGTCATAATAATTTTATTATAATATTTATTTAAAACTACCTTTCTACTAATTACATATCGTATAAAAATGCGTATTAAAACTAATCTAAATTATTACACAAAATTAAAGTCGTATATGTGATGCTTGAAATTAAATAAAATAGAGAGGACTACGTACCTAATTATTTATTTGAAATGTAGTCCATGTTTCAAATAAATGATTAGGGAATTTTGAAAAGGTAGTAAAATTACAATAAAATAACCCTAGAGTCTTAATATCAGCAAAAAATAAGTGAAATAATAATTCAATAAAAATGAAAACTTAACTCACGAAAAGACCGGCAGTTTTATTAACAATTGTTATAATATTAAAGAAACTCGATCCTAATTAATTAAAAGTGTTCTCACGACTCCGTAAATAATGTGCTTATTACTAAGCCATACAAATGTTTCGTCATTTTATTCATCGGTTCTTTAAATAAACTTCAACCTCTAAAGGTAACGAAATTATATTTCATTATAAAATTAACTAATAAAATATATATATATAAAGCATATATGTGTAGCGTATGTAAGCGTATATGTGAAATAACAGCTAAGAGTACATTGCCCGCAGAAGTTTATAGACATACGAAAAGATACACAATGAAAATTGACGATGAGCTCATTTATTACCAATGGAATGTGTTATACCAATCTTCCAATATTAGCTACGTTTTATGTGTTGAAAATATATTAATTGTCTCGTAATAATAATAAACTGAATCCTACGAAAGGAGGAGGTACGAAAATTTATTTTTCATTGTCCATTAATTAACCAAAAAGTGGTGAGAAAACATAAATTAAAGATTATTTCATTGTATTGTTTTGGTATGTAAAAGACAATTATGTAAAACTAGTAAATAATAAATAAATAAAATAAATTGTTTATTTTTTGATTTTCAAAAATCTCGTAGGCAAGTATGTGATTAAATGTCAGTACTCCTTGTTTAGCTTTATACTCCAAGCAGTACTTAGACAGAATTTTGAAATTTGCACAAAGCTTTGCACAGATGGAATTACGGCAGTCTACTTACATAAAACTGCACTTAAACAAATGATGCTTCATTAAATTAAAGAGCGCGTGGGTTTCATTATTCATTGATACTGTTATTTCATACGGTCCAACTCCATTGCTAATAGAATAAAAAAAACATCGTTAAAGTCGATACAAAAGAACTCAATAAAAGCGATTCAATGATAGTTTTATAGCATTATGATTTGACTTGGTTTAACACTATATCCAATGTAGGTAGAATCACGTTTAGAGGACAATCTTGAGTTATGACATTGTGGTACAGTTTCGTTTCTTAACAATACAGGGTTAAGTGCTTGGTCCCGAAAAATAACGGGCAATGTTTTGCCAAGGGTGCCTTCTTTGAGGCTCGGTCCTCGGCTTAGGCTGACGCTGAGGCGTGTGGAATTATTGTAGGTCTAGATTAAACCGTACGCCTCCGCGACCGCGGTAATGATCCACGTCCGGGTGACATAAGAAATCGGTAACCTCATCTTCGTCGTCGGAGGCGCTACGCTGAGGTCTAAAGGCCTCCTATTTAAATGACACGGTTCTTGAGGTTGAATCGCGGTGCGACAGAAGTAGCAATTAGATTCGAAACTTGTGCGAAAGGGTTGTCGGAAGAGGTGACAATCGACGTAAAAGCTAAGTCCGTTACCCCTCTCGCGTCGCGTAGCTACCTCAGAAACACTTATAAGTAGTAATGTTTTTGTCTTGATATAAACCGTTAAAAAAAGATTATATAGTTACCTAAAGAAAGACAACTTTGTCTAAAATAAAACACGCTCAGTCAGTTTTCAATAATATTGCCGTTTCACGTACAAAAATAAATTCGTCAAAAGTGGCTTGTTTAAATACTTATTTTAAATACTGCCTTTTCTAATTTGTTTTATTCTTGTTACCTTAGGTACAGGTACTCGTAGGTCATTTACTTAGTGACATAATTATATATTTTGAAAAGTAGTTCAAGTAAGTTCGTATTGTATTTGATTATGCACGTTCTTAATTTAGTATTTTCTATACTAAGGTCCTACTAAGGTCTAACTATTCATAATTCATGTACTAGTTTTGAATACTGTTATTTTACATGGATGTATGAGCCATTATAATATTATCTTGAAGGAGCCGTACTTACTTTCCAGTAACTTAAGGTAATTTACTTAAAGGTTGATAAGTGATTACTACCTTCCATAACAATTACTAAATGACGCCACCACGTCATCAGTTGTATCCAAATTGGTAGAGTTAACGGATTCTTCATTCAAGTTATGCGAAACAATTCGCAGCTATCTTCATATGTATAGCATGATCGGAATCATCGTTGAAAAGGTACTTCGAGGTGTCGTCCGTTGCCTTGAATGACAACGAGGTTCACATGGTCAAACAACCGTTACTGTAGCCCAATTCTTAGGCCCCACGTTTCCACTATTAGGGCCATCCAAATTTTGTTGCCTTCCTCCTTTTTATTTTATGTTTCTTACGAGAATCATGTTATGTATGTTTAATTAGCTTAATTGAAAACATTAGCCGAGTTGTACCTAGGTCATTCTCCACAAGATCATGCAAGATCTTACATAAGACAATTACTATCTATTGAAACTTCACTACACTTCTATGCATTATAAGTACCTACCTATTATTTATTTTTTTATACTAGCCGATGTCAGCGATTTCATATTTAGATTTATCTTTACTAATCCAGAAACCCCTTGATGTTATGAGATAATTCGTATGCTGGGTCCTTTCTCAGGATGCAAGCCATCTATCTATTTTTGTGGAAATCGGTTTAGCAGTTTTGGCTTAATAATAACAAACAAACAGAAGCCTTAAAGAACATTTCTTTGAGAAATTCAGAAATAGAAATATGATTTGAGTTTCTCGCCGGCTCTTCTCAGCAGAATCAGCATTCCGAACCGGTGGTAGATTTTCGACTTGTCGTAAGAGCTACAAGTTGGCCTACATGAAATAAATAATTTTGAATTTGAATTTGAGAAAAAATGTGATAAGCACCTTGTAAGGGTTCAATAATAAAATGTTTCATTAGGCACAATGAAAGCAGGCGAAATTTATATCATTCCAAAAGTCAAGGTTAACAAGAACGAGTTTTGATTGAACACTTTAACAAATGACAGTCGAGACAAATGATAGTTTAAGATGACATGATTATCCAAACAAGAATTACCGCCGAAACACTTTTGATTTATGAATTCTGTTAAGACAGATTACAACAAAAATTAGTAAGCATATTATGCATAAATGCGAAATATATGTATATGTATGTTTCCACACATTCGCATTAACTATTCGTAAAAGTAGAGGCAAAGTTTTAGTTGATGAAATCATTTCATTTATAGAATCATCCTTACTAATCTAAATATATAAAAGGCAAAGGTGACTGACTGCCTGATCTATCAACGCACAGCTCAAAACACTGGATGGATTGGGCTGAAATTTAGCATACAGCTAGCTAATATGACGTATGAATCCGCTAAGAAAGGATTTTTGAAAATTCAACCCCTAAGAGGATAAAATAGAGTTTGAAAAAAATCGATCTTAACGTGAACAAAGCCGCGGAAAAAGCTAGTATTAAATAAATACGAAAGCGTGTTTTTTTGTTGGTTTGTCCTTCAATCACGCAGGAACGGAACTGCTTTGCATGGGTATAGGGTTTGACGACTGGAGACTGACATAGAACTTTTGTCCCAGAAAAACAGCTGATGGTTCCCGCGGGGGACTCCTAAAAACCTGGAAGACGAATAATACTTTTTACCTTTTTACTATAGAATATTTTAAGTTCTGAGTATTTTTGAGCCACCCTCAATGAAATTGATTGGCGTTGTGGAACACAATATTGTATTTCCTTCAATATTGTTTGTATCTGCCTGCTTTTCAATGAATTCATTCATATTAATATGTATCATAATTGGTAAAACAGTGGATATCTCATTATAATTTGTATGAGTAAGTAGCACAAAACCAAGTGCGTGTGGAATGATGAGATTTGTAAAATGTTGTGAGGAAATTGTTTAACGTTCTTTACTTGTTATGTTTTGTTCCATCTTTTTTCTTAGTAACAGTAGGTTACTATGTATGTAGGTATTTAAAAAAAAAATTAAAATACTAGCTTTTGTCCGCGACTTCGGCCTCTTGGGTTTAATTTTTAAAAATCCTTGATTTTTCGGGATAAAAAGTAGCCTCAACTATATCCATACAAAAATCAAGTCGATCCGTAAATCTGTTGCGGCATGATTGAAGAACTAACAAACAAATACACTTGCATTTATATTTTAGTAGTGAAATTACTTTATTAGAAGAGAGATATTTTCATTTCATTTTCATTTCATTTCATTCTCTTAAATTTAATAAACATAAACCGACTAGCTTTTACCCGCGGCTTCGCTCACGTTAAGTAAAGATTTTTCAAACCTCATTTTCCCCATCCCTCCCCGTTTGCTTCCCAATTGTTTGCTGTATTATTTTTAACAAATTGCTAAAAAGTTAAATAAATGATTAAAAGCTACTTTCGAGTCCGTACAATTATTTTGAGCTCAAAAAATATATCATTTATCACTTAAAATAAAATAATCACGCCGTTATTTCCCACAAGGTCATTCCGTGGAAGAGATTCTATATTTCTTAACGCAATTTTACACTTTGAATTCTTTAAACCTAGACGTGATAATCTTCTATCAACCATTATTGCAATAGTTTATTATAAAAGTTTCAAAATTTCAATTACCATGAAAAATAAAACACCCAACTATAAAATGGGTTCATGATTTTATGCTATTTATATGTAATTTGAAAAAAGGAAAAAGTTTGCAATTTTTTCCTGGACTATCGCAATAGAATATTATAAATTATATTGTTATCAATTTTTATTGTAGATAAGGAGGGGTGAAAATTGTAAAGTGAGAGCATATAAAATCAGAACGGAATTGTGTGCCACCTTGTTATTTCAAAACGTAGTTAAAACTGATTATTTCGCATTCGCCTTGAGTTACTAGTTATGGAGGTTTAAATGTTTTATACAATTCGTTAAAGGCAATTCTACTCTTTTTTTGTTAAGTAGAAGGGGACCTGTTTAAAATGTTAGGTATATTTCTCTAACGTTACCAAAGATAGTCAATAATAAATTAGGAATTTCACTTGTAACAAGAATACAACCAACAGCCACAGATATCCGGAATATGTCTTCTTTATTAATCAGTAAAAAATGTGCAAAACTTTGCAAGGAAGATTATGGGTATAATATAATACTTATAAATGAGAACGTTGACCATACGTGGGTACCTTACAGATACTAGTTCGGCCGGAAGGAAAATAGATAACGAGATTTACCGGTTGTAAAATAACACGCGGATAGCAAAAACTGAGCTTCCATAATGTGTAAAATGATAACAAGTAGTTGACAATTTTCCCCACCAAACAGGATGTAATTATAGTAATGCATATTTACATTCTGTTTATAATATTGATAAATATTATGATGAGAAAATTCCATTTACTAGGCAGGTTTCAGGACTGCGTTAATCTGGAAGAGATGATATAAGTTTAAATTATCTAACGAAGCAGCGGTACAAGCATTCAAAAAAACCACGAAGCTGTGGCGGGAGTTGTAGGAAAGTCTATCTCTGTTTACTGCAGTTTAGACGGTTCATTGGTGAAGTGAAGCCTCGAAAATGAAAGCAAAAATCTCGAAAAATGAACCATCTAATTTGGCCTTTAGGTGTTCAGATTGTGAGATTTACGTTTAATTATATTAGATTGTTGGACAGGTATTAAATTTTCATGAGCCGCAGATTGACGTAAATTGAGTTTATTTCCGGTTTAATTTTTCAAAATTGCTAAGGTAAAAGTTGAAGATAGGCCTCGATCATATTTAATGTCTGTGCATCATATTTACATCCGTATTCTGATGTTACAATAATGACGGACATTAGTCTACGAGTATGTGCAACGATTATAATATTATAGCCCAGTTATTAATGTTCCAATGTTGGATACGACTGCTAATCTCAGTGGAGACAAGCCAGCACAGAATATTATATTACTATTACTAGCGAACAATTAGTGTATGTGCAAAGTGTGTAGTTTATACGAAAACTTTTAAAGTTTTTCTTTTTTCCTTTTAAAGTTTGACTTAGTTTGAACATCAATAACAAATTATATTTTAATGAATCGTGGATTTGAAATTAAAGTGTTTTATTCGATGCATCATGTACTTACTTGTATGTGTTTAGTATGGAAGTTAATTATACATAATAAAAAATACAACAGATCAGGTGCTAATAAAAAAATATATTCTTTTAAATAATATTAAAAATATTTTGACACACGTCAATACCTAACACGTTTCAGTTCACATTAGAGAAAGGCAGGTTAAAGTTAAGTTTGATTTATCGAAAAGTCACTGGATTGTAAAAGTCAGGTTCTAGTTGCCTTAGATACAGACTTGTGCGGCTCACTTTCCTTGTTTTAGCTTCGACTGTACCTTTTCTTTAAACACCGTGCTAGTTACACAGCATGCATTTTAAACTTTATGTTCATTTATTTATTTTTCTTTCACACAATTACAATAAATCGTTAACAAAAGCCTTTACATATACTGAACTGGAAAAGGTGTAAATACAAGTTTTACACGAAAAAAAAGCTCGAGACTCATTGTTCATGACTTTTATAGCGAATCCCTGAGGCTTTTTGTAATCCGATATTTGTCACACTCGTGAGAGACCCAGGGTCGCTCTCGAGCGTGACTATGGCCGCGGTGTCAAGTGCTGAGACCGTCCGCACCTTGCATAAGTGTCATTGAACGCAAGTTGGCGTTAGATACATCTTAATATATCTATAGCACATCCTGGGTGAATTTTTTGTCGTAAGTCGCAATCGTACCCTTATAGGCTCACTACGTTGTCAGTCTGTCTGTCTGTCAGTTTGTCAAGACTCTTTTTCTCGAAAACGGCTTAAGATACTAAGTCAAAATTTACACTGAATATAAAATTCGATAGTCCCTTTAAGGCCTGAAATTTCACGCTTCTGACTTAACTCAGTAAACAGCTTAAAAACCACGGTAGCCATTCCCCATTAGTATCAAAACACTGTAAGGGACATTTTCCAAAAATCGTTTTTGTTTTTTTTTCATAAATTTAAGTCTCGTTGTATTGCACAAACACCAGCGATAAAATCTTGCAAATACCGTAGATTTTGATACCTCTAAACTGTGTGTGTGCTTATTTGTTTTTCAGTAATATGATTCTCTCATAATTAGGTAATTAAGCTGATTTACTGCGACTGTATCCGACTATTTCTAAAACGAAATTTTCTATGGAGAGTGTATGGAGCTACTCGTTCATGACGTCATGATTTAGTAGTGCTCTGTTTGTCTAACAGGAAACTTAAAAGTTCTATATTTTCGATACTAGTTAAGAAATTAAAAAAAAGGAAAATGTCATTGTGTTATAATATTTATTTATTTTAAGTATATAAATTTTTTTAATCAAATACCCGATTGCCAAACTACACATACAATTATTTAAATTTATTTAGGTACCTATCTAATTAAATTTTATAATAGGTACCTACCTATCTTTGTATCTACTCCTTATTCACTTTCTCTGAAAATAAATCAGGTTTGATTACTTCTAAAATAAGATGGCAACGCTACTTTTTTATTTGTGAGTAGGTACATCAAAATACTAAGTTTATAACAGAAACAGGAACAAAAATTTAGATGTCTATGCAATAATGCGATCTAGATGTTGCATAAAGTTTGCTCATTACATAAGTGCAAATACACATGAATAAGAGTATGATAAAAACTCACCCATTACATGTACCATATGTGCTAACGATTCGTCCAGTTTCTCACTGATATTAGTACCTACCTGTACCTACTTTGTCTTTACAATTTTGTGTGAGATTTTAGATTGAACAAATGTGTTGGCATAACAATTATTTTGAACTGACTTCACCAGTAGGAGAGTAATGTTTTCAAGTGTACTTGTGTTAGCTTGTATGTCTGTCCGCGTGGAGCTAGGGTTTTAAAGGGGTGTAGGCAGTTGTGTTACAACCCCGTGCCCCGTAGAGCATGTGAAGCTATTTGATCTGCGAGATGAGAAGACTGATCAGACCAATCTGTCGGATTACAGAGAACATAATAAATTAATATCTTCACCGTAGAAATTGGCCACCATGACTGAAACATGATCATTTGGTCTGGTGGGAGGCTTTGGGCGTGGCTAGTTACCATCCTAACGTCAAGGACGTGCCGCCAAGCGATTTAGCGTTCCGGCACGATGGCGTGTAGAAACCGACTAGGGGTATGGGTTGAATGTACACTGCCATACTCCTTTCAAGTTAGCCCGCGACCATCTTAGACTGCATCGCCACTTACCATCAGGTGAGATCGCAGTCAAGGGCTATCTTGTCATCGAATAAAAAAAAATTAAAAAAAAAGTATCGACTGCTAAGTCTATGATACGATAATTATGCTATTAGTCCATGACTAATCGTTCATCGTTACCCCATTCGCAGTGGGCATTTGTTTTTATAACAACTTGTCACTTCAATTCAAGCCACGAAGATAAGATCGCATGTAATAATATAGTACAAGCGCCACATTCAAAGCGGTGCAAGGTGAATATCAAACGGGTTACTTGTTACACAGTTATTGTATAGCACCGTGTAGTTACGAACCACATTCCATCATACTGACTGAGGTAATAACGAGAGATGACTAAATAATACGGTATCAATGATAATAATGCATTCAAACGTCTTCTATTTCTTAGCGTTTGTACCAGCTTACGCCAGGGTCTGCTTTCTTGCTAAGATTCTGGCTAAGTGTCAATCCACTGGTTTTTAGATCTGCCTCTGGACAGCAGACCAGAGTCGAGCTTATTATAGATAGCACTTGAGGACAGCGCAGTTTGGTCCGAAGTCCGAACCAGCGCAGACTAGACTTAGGCTGAAATCTATAGACCGCATTCTCACTCAGCTCACACTCAAGACAGAGTTAAAACGAGACAGATTTATGTCAAAGCATATGTCGGCAACACTGGCCAACTGATTAATATTAAGTATAATTATTTGTAGGAAAGTAGGATTAGAGTGATTATTGTTTAAAGCGCCATTTAGTGACGGTAGTCTTGTAACGTTTCATGACGGAAGTTTCGTAGCATTGGTATCATTGTTCCCTCCCCACTCGTTCGGTCCATAAAAAGGAAGCGTACAGCGTGTATTGATTCATTCGTCATTCTGTGTCGAGTCAGTCGTCTGAAGTTAGTTGTCACTCGTCATCTCTAATCAGTAGAGAGTTAGATTAGCGGTTGGTTAGAATTGTCGCGGTTATTATGTGTTAGCGAAATATTGAAATAGTAAAGATATACAACTTTAATGTATTGAAGGTAGCTAGATAAAACTAGTAGTAGGTAGTTTGACTTTGTTGACGATGTAGGCGCCGGTCTGGTGCCGCGCCGTTAGTATAAATACAGCGCTTTGGACGTTATTAATTCAGTCTCTTCCAGAGACTCAAACGGCTATTGGATGCTCCCGCGTCTAGGTCGTTGTATTTGATTGTGGGAATGTGATAGCAATCGCGCCCTAATCAAATAAATATTACCTATAGATTTTGATGAGTGTAATTAATTGTTGATTAAATAATACTTTGATATCTTTGATAGTTACCCTCACGTTCAGATGGTGGTTTGTCTGATGTGTTGCGGTTAAATAGATTAGATGTGAGGACAGGGGCCGTTATAGGGGCGGTTGGAGACGGCTTTAGGTAGGGTTTCAGCGTTTTAAGAGATCAGATCTCTTAAGGCGTGATTAGTTTAGAGTTCTAAATCCCCATTTCTGGATTGTGTCCTACAGTTCAGAAGTGGGATAGACCTATGCTCACTACTAGCCTTGATGACCTCACACACAGCCGTTAGTTTTTGTCTTCACGTTCGAGCGAATAACTTTTACTGTTCGATTCCCATCTGTGGTTTTGGGAGATTTGGAAAAAGGAAAACACTTCCCTTTTGATGTTCGGTTTTGACATTGAGCAGGAATACAGTGTTCTTGTTGAAACGAGTCGTTGACTCGTTTAGGTAAACGAGCGTGTGCCAATTTGTGCTATAGTTTGCAGGTAGTTGCATAAAGGTACTTTGTGCAAACGCGGTGCCAAGCAGCAGCGGCTTCAGTAATGTGTGCTGCGTTGCTGTCTGCCACGGTGCCTGGTTTCGCGTCGGCGCGCTGGCGAGCGTGTTGGTGCGCGTCGCTGCGCTGCTGAGGCCGCTTCTGCGCACCTCACCTGTCTGCGCGCTGGCGAGCGCGTCGGAACGTGTCGCTGCGCTGATGACGCACTTCTGCGCGCCTCACCTGTCTGCGCGCTGGCGAGCACGTCAGAACGTGTCGCTGCGCCGATGACGCGCTTGTGCGCGCCTCACCTGTCTGCGCGCTGCCGAGCGCGCTGTAGCGGGTCGCAGCGGTGAACGCGGCTTCTCTGCGTGTCACCGGTTGGCGCCTGCCGAGCACATCGTTGCTTGTTGCGACGCCTGCCACGGCGTGCCAGTTGCACATGAGATGTGCTTTGCTAAGTACAAGCCTACGTGTCGGTAAGAAGTTTCCAATATATTTTTGACCATTTGAGTAAAATCATGGCAAATTCATGCCCGCTATAGTTACGTTAGCTAGAAACCTTTTTCTAACCTCTTTTATGCGAAGGTTAACAAAGAATCAGTGTTGACTTTACGAGTTAAGTTAAATGGAAAAATGAGATTCCTGTTTGGTCGAATAGCTTAAAATATTGTGGTTTCGTGAAAACTAGTTAATGTGCGATCTCGTATGTAGATGCGCCTAAAAGAATTCAGAAAGTACAGCCATTGCGAGATTTGTGATATTATTCAACAGTTGATGAATTTCGGTGTAGTGATTCTTTATAATGTTCCTTGTTTATCATTCTTTGTCCAATTATCTTTGGAAGAGATAATTAAATTGAGTTATCCCCGTTTACGTTGGTGCATTTCGTAATATGTGACGCATTGTGATTTAAATTTATCGTACAATGAGCAATTATCAAACCGGGTATTCTCATAAAATATAGTGTGGGTAATCGAAGTATAGATTGCACAGTTTGTTTATTAAAGATCGTGTTGCAAAAGTTATATTTGCGTAACGAAGGTAGAAAATTAAATTCGAGACGTGTGTAGTTCAGTTACTGTCTTCAAGTAAAACAAATTTGATTATGTGGTTTGTGGTTATCTTATTGATCTATAATAATGTTTCTTATAGTTTGCTGACGTTTCCAATATGTTTTGACGATAGGAGTGAAATTTTGGTGTTTCGATTTGAGTGAGTTGTTTATTTTGAATTGTAAATTGAGCAGTTACGAAAACTGGTAAACAAATAAAGTAAAGTGTTTTTTATTCAGAGTATAGTTTAGCAGAGTCCTATTTATTAAAGGTTGTTTTGCAAATCATGCGTGATATTAATATTACGTTGTGCAAATGAAGGTGAAATTAAATTCGTGAAATAGTTAAACATGAAACAAAACAAAATTGGTTAAGTGGCTCGTGTTTATCTCGTACATATATGGTTGTTAGTGTTTCGATTAATTTTGCTGATGATTTCAAAGTTGTTGAATGGAACTAGTGTTGACAAGTGCTCACGCAGTAACAAATATCAAACAACTTTTGGTTCCATTTCTAATTTCTACAAAAGTGAGTAGTAATTTTGGGTAGTACCTTCGATGGTATTCAGTTATTTAGATTTTTGATAAAACTTAAACGGGTACTTTGTTTAATTTGCTGGTGTCACTTATTTGTTAAATAGAAAATTTGTCACATAAATATGTACCGGTGGTAGTTCATTCGTCTCAGTTAAATTATTAATTGGTGAATAAAGATAACCTACGCGTATAATTAAGGGATGCTATCAATGAAATTAGTGATAATTCCGCACATGCGCATATTACGAGATGTACTTGCACTGACTTACATAATTGAAAAGAATCTTATTTAAATATTAGTTGTCGACTTTAAAGAAATTTACTTTTCTTATTTGAATCATTGAATCATTAGTTAAAGTCAGGTTAGACCAAGCTATCATACTTTGATCGATGTTTTGACTAAGCAAATTTGATTTGACTGACTGACATTAAACAGTTTGTTAATTTTTGGGATTTTGGTATACAACCACGATTACGTGGCAAGCGATGTAAAGTACATCGTAGACAGATATCACTTGTTTATTTTTAGTTGACTCTTCTAGTTTCTTGACCTTATGGTTAAACTGAGTCGTCTATAGAATTGAACTGATCCGACTGATTCGTGCCACACTGAACTGAAGAGTAGAATGTATGGCTACTATAAGGTATGCCTTACTTTAGTAACAGTGTTAAAAATAGTCGTAAGCTTGCTATTGAATCTTTTGGTTTTGATATTTTGCTAAAACTATTACATGCTCATAGAGCTCGTTACTTTTGAGCGAGGAAAATGTTTTGGAGTTGAATGGTGTCCTGAGAGTTGTGTTGCTTTCTTTGAAAGCAGCACATGGGACGTTTTTAATGTTTTTATTGCGTACAGTTGCTCAGAGTTGTATGCGCGTGGTTTTGCACGCGAGAAGATGAGCAGCTGAGCTGATGAAATATAAAGGACAACCCTGGTCCTGTTAACATACTGGACAACCCTGGTCCACTAATTTCGGGACAACCCTGGTCCTGTTATGCTTTGGACAACCCTGGTCCCGTTAGGTACTGGACAACCCTGGTCCTTAAATGAAAGATTTCAGGACAACCCTGGTCCTGTTAGGTTCTGGACAACCCTGGTCCTTAAATAATAATAATAATGTTTTATTTTCAGGTTACAAGATTAATATTAGAATTAATTATGTGTATAATAATAATGTTTTATTTTCAGGTTACAGGACCCATAGTTTTGCATATATATGTTGCGTTAATATTATAATTAATATAGAATTTGTATTATTCGTGGAGCTAAGAACTTATAATACAGTGTTTTTAAGCTGCCGTACCTTGTTGTCAGTCGCCCGAGGTCGAACGACTCGATTTGGATGGCCGACTGTCGGCAACACTGGCCAACTGATTAATATTAAGTATAATTATTTGTAGGAAAGTAGGATTAGAGTGATTATTGTTTAAAGCGCCATTTAGTGACGGTAGTCTTGTAACGTTTCATGACGGAAGTTTCGTAGCATTGGTATCATTGTTCCCTCCCCACTCGTTCGGTCCATAAAAAGGAAGCGTACAGCGTGTATTGATTCATTCGTCATTCTGTGTCGAGTCAGTCGTCTGAAGTTAGTTGTCACTCGTCATCTCTAATCAGTAGAGAGTTAGATTAGCGGTTGGTTAGAATTGTCGCGGTTATTATGTGTTAGCGAAATATTGAAATAGTAAAGATATACAACTTTAATGTATTGAAGGTAGCTAGATAAAACTAGTAGTAGGTAGTTTGACTTTGTTGACGATGTAGGCGCCGGTCTGGTGCCGCGCCGTTAGTATAAATACAGCGCTTTGGACGTTATTAATTCAGTCTCTTCCAGAGACTCAAACGGCTATTGGATGCTCCCGCGTCTAGGTCGTTGTATTTGATTGTGGGAATGTGATAGCAATCGCGCCCTAATCAAATAAATATTACCTATAGATTTTGATGAGTGTAATTAATTGTTGATTAAATAATACTTTGATATCTTTGATAGTTACCCTCACGTTCAGATGGTGGTTTGTCTGATGTGTTGCGGTTAAATAGATTAGATGTGAGGACAGGGGCCGTTATAGGGGCGGTTGGAGACGGCTTTAGGTAGGGTTTCAGCGTTTTAAGAGATCAGATCTCTTAAGGCGTGATTAGTTTAGAGTTCTAAATCCCCATTTCTGGATTGTGTCCTACACATATTTGTGTCTCGTTTTAACCCCTATCTTAAATCTGAGCTAAGTCAAAGCAAGCTCTATAGATCTCAGCATTAGTCTACGATACTGTATGCTAAGGCTACCACGAATTTGCGCTGTGTTGCGGATTCTGTCCAAACGAGCAGGTAACGCCATACTTCCATCTAAGTATCTTCATTTCACTGGCCTGGAGGTAGTAAACAGTTTTCAGCTCTGAAAATGCATTTAATATCAACAATTTCAGGCGCACCTACGAAAAATGAGGTCAAGTAAGCATAGACAATGCTAAAATTATCGTCTGGATTTTTTGATGCAGCCAAAGCAGCCAACTCTTACTTCTGTTTAGTATTTATTCAGGCCTGTTCATGGTTATACTTTAAAATAAGCTCCACTGCGAAGTTTCAACTTGCCTAACATAGCTTGCTGCGCCATTGTATCTCTTCGAAAGTCGCTGGGAATACCTAATAGACTTACAAGGTGAACATAATATAGAACAGTGTTGACTGATTGTACCTTCGCTGTAGTACTTGGAACCGCATTCCATTGTAATCAATTGCTGAGCTTAGAAGGCATTTGAAATATATTACACTCCCAGAACTTCCAGGCTTGCAGGTTTTCTCACGTTGTTTTCCTTCACCCTTAAAGCATGTGAAAAATTACTTAAACGCACATAGCTCCAAAAAGTTAGAGAGGTCCAGGTTCGAACCTGCGATCCCCCGAATAAGAGTCCGCAGTCCACTAGGCTACCATTGTTTTTTTTAAAGAAAATATATTATAATCAATCAGTGATTTAGCTGGAGAGGTTAGGTTGAAGGAGATGGAAGGAAATTCGGTCTTTATTTGAAAAGAAAAATTTTCAAATTAATACAGTAAAAGCTCCTTATTCGCGCTTCCTTCATTCGCGTTTTCACTATTCGCGGATAAAAAAAGTGTGACCCAATTCCTATATTCGCCGCTAGATTTCTCTATTCGCGGATCTAATCGGTACATCGGTACATACATAAAAAGGATTCCAATAGGTATCAAGCCCAATATCGTCTGTAAACGCGTCGTCAAATGGACTAATATTTGAAAAATCTCAGTGAAGGTTTAAGAATGGCAAATGAGCTTTTTTATGAAAACTGATCCGTCTATAAAAAAAAAAGTCTTATTTTTAAAAGGCAAATTGCTAATGCCACTGCTGAATAACAGTCTGAATTGAAGGAGCTTTTAAAAAGCGTCAAGCAAGAAAAAATTACAAAATTCTTTAAACCATTGCCTAAACCTGTAAATAATAATTAATCAAATATGGTCAAAAATTTAAATTAAATGTTTTTTTTTTATATATTTGTTTTTTATTTTGTCACCTAGGAACGTATCCCCTATAATCCCATACAAATTACCATTCCGTATTCGCGGTTTCTGTATTCGCGGCATATTTACGGAACGTATCCACCGCGAATAAAGAGCTTTTACTGTACGTGATAATTATCCGCTTTTGAATTTATATTGACCGTCGCGCGTCATCGAACATTTTATGTACCAAGCTGGCAAATATACCTATGCTCCTAATTTGTTTTTAGTAAATAACTTTTAAATTTAAATCCATTATAATTTTGTTTATAAGGTGATTGGCCTATTGGATAAATTCATCATGACCTTAGCTACAGCTAGGAACGCTAGCTAGCAAAATATAATAGCATTAACTTAATATTCTAATCTAATCTGACTAATAATAATTAATTAAGTAGGCTGCGAAGCCTGTTTCAAAGAGACCAAATGCGGTTTGAGCAAATTTTCCGATCAATTTATTATTTATAAACTAAATAGATTTGGTATTTTCCATGGAATTCACTTAAAAATAACTAATTTTCAAACAAACCTACCTATTATTTACCTATATCTTCCAATGTAACTTCTTAGCAGTGGGATTCCTGGATATCCTTTCTTTTTGGCGTCTAAATGTCGGGAAAAACATACCTACACCTATAGCTACATAATGTTTCTAGACCCCCAGCAAATAGTGCTGTTGTAGAGTTGTGGTAGATACATTAGTTGGTCAGTTAATACCTTTGGAAAATTATTACAATCATTAAGCAATCTAGGTTCACCAAGCCTTTTTATTCACGTGGCATCTTAAATATTTACGTAGGTAATTATTTATTGAAATGCTAAGAGAAGTAAAATGCACGTAAGTGACCTTGACACTTTACCGTTTGTATCAGCGGAAGACGATTGTTAATGTTTAAAGGCTGAAACAAACACAACGCGTAGCGACAGCGTGACGTGACGGCCACTATACGTCAGACGTCTCACATCAATGTGTATTTATGAATGGTGATCAAAAGGCAATAAAGAAATAGAGTAATCATTAGTCCAGTAGGACCATGACTATGCCACTTCTTGTATGTAAATAAGTATTTTTACATACAAGAAGTGGCATAGTCATGGTGCGGCCGATGACGCAGCCGTGATATTCATGTCTTTAATAATAATATGTATGTACCGAATTAAATGAACACTCACCATACAAAACCAGATATCCATTGAACATATTTCACGTTTGACGTTTTTGAGATGGTTTTAACGTAGTTATGCCAGGTCTGCCCACTGTTATACTATCTATGTTTGTGCTAGGTATGAACTATGAAGCACGTTGTAATGATAACTTCGGTGCGCGGATCCAAAACGCGCTTTAAAATGTGAACGCCTTCATACAGTTATTTGTATTGCAATTTCTAGATGTTGGAACGTTTGTTTTGTTTTGTACCACGCCTTCGCGGTGTGTGTGTTTCAGACTTAAGTTCTTATTACTACAGTTAGCATTGATAAAAAGTACATATACTCATTCACACTGTTATTAGCATCGGTTATTAGTGTACAGTATACTGTATACACACATACGATATAATACTTAATACTATTTAGTCTAATTTAGTACATAAAGTAACTAATGCGCTCACCAGCTTTAGTTCTTGTTTATGCAAATGGAAGATAAAAAATAAGAATAATTAGATGCTTCCGACAAAATAAACCAATACCTACCTACCGACCTTACAGGAAATTAATAATCGTGTTAGGTTATTTTAAATATTACATCGACACGTGATAGGCACTCTCGAATATTAAATCGACTTCATTAGGTCGACTTAACACTTCGCAATCAAGATTATGCAAAGTACGATAAGTAATGTTATTATGGAATAATATCAATCCTGTTCTACATAGATAATAATATGTGTAATATTTGATGAAGTTAAACTGTGTTTTTTGACAATATTTCTTCGATAAACGTTAGATCATATCTAGTACCCCAATACATTTTATTATTAGGTATTATTAACCATTAGATATAATCGAACATACTCCTAACAACAGAGTGGAAGTTTCTAGATAGCGTAATAGGTACTTCATTTTATAATTATAGATTTCTTCAAAAATTAATCTAATCTACCTTCTCTTTATCATATCTTTATTTAATTACTTATCTATTTATTTTTTATCAAAATTCGTACAAACATTGCTGGCGCCTATTCACACACACACACACACGCACACGCACACGCACACACACACACACACACACACACACACACACACACACACACACACACACACACACACAGTTTGTCTTTTTGTTATACAATAATTGTCCTTGTAGTATACTTTGATCTAGACAATAAGTGCTCACGGTGTCATTTTTTGAGGGAAAGGGCTGGCTGTCCTTAACACAGATTGACAAAATCTAGCAAGGACAGCCAGTTCTGAACCTAATAATATAAGTGTTTTTGCATTTATTGTTAGGTTAAGTCTAAATTTGTAACCCTGTTTATGAAATAAAAAATATTATTATTATTATTATATTATAATAATATATAAATATATAATGGCTATATTATAGGCAATTATGCCCTAATGGTCGCTATAATGTTTAGGGGCAGCAGAAACTTTGTCAGAAGGGAGTCTGACGTCAGAAATAAGGCACCTTCTTTGACAATGACTCTTAAAAGGAAAACCAGTTTAAAATGGTACATAATAACACGTGGAAATCCGCGGTCAAATGCTAATTAGACGTTAAGACATGAGAAATTTTCTCGTACATCCGGCGTGCAGTGATTCTTCCCCGATCAAAGTTCATCAACTTTTTTCTTGTTCATATTGGTTCCTTATTAGATGCCTATCAAACTCGGGCTTGAGAAATGTTTTACGTTAGCGATGCAGACAGCTTAATACCACGGTTCTTGCACTGAACATTTAGTAGTTATCCATTTACTAATTTTTTTTTTTACATATAATTATTTAACTACATTTTAAAACTTTTATGAATAAAAAATTTTTTTGCTGTGTGTTGTAATTTGCAACACTTAATATGACTCTACCATGTACACTTGTATTTTGTCTTTAATAATACGAGTAAAATCTATGATCTCTAAGTACTAATATTATAATATTAAATACGAAAATATTTTTAACTTCACCGGTGAAGCATGTGATATTTAATTGCTTAAACGCACATAACTTCAAAAAGTCGTTGCCTGGGCTCAAACCTGAGACCTCACGGCTACAGTCCTAACTACTAAGCTACCACAAAAAGCAAGGTACAACTTCATAAATCAAAGTAAAAGTTTGTTTTCTGTGCGACCTTCACTAAAACTACCATCCATTGACATTAATCGCATAAATTAGGGTTCCGTACCCATGGCATGCTAATGGGACCCTATTACTAAGCCACTTTTTTTAACGAGGGAGAAATACCTGAAATTCTGGGATAGAGTCCCGGGTTATGAGGGGTTTTTACCCACTAAACCCCCTCGATGGCCACCCTCACCACAGCGCGCTGTCTGTCCGTCCGTCCGTGCGGGCATCATCATCATGAACTGTAATAGGAAACAAAGAAGCTATTATGAATCTTATCTGTGCAATATATGTCACGCAACTCATTTTTTTTTATATTTCCGTACCCAAAGGATGCCAAATTGCACAAAACAGGACCCTACTACTAAGCCTCCAAAGTCCATACATCCGTCTGTTTGTTAGCGGGTCGTATACTCGTATCTCATGGACCGTAATAAGTATATTTACTTGAAATTTTCACTGAATGTGTATTTCTGCTACCGCTATAACTACTAATAATAAAAGAAGTTAAAAATTAAAGACTATCGCTATACAATAAACTTTTGTTTTCGCTCGATGTTAATAATAGTTGGTGTTAAAAAATGTACGATGGTACGGAACCCTTCGTGTACCTACGGGATCGGTTACCACTGGGCCAGTTTTTGTATTTACACAATATGTCTAGTCATGGACTGGTCAAACTTGGCCCGATGACCCGAATATTCGACTCAATGCAGTACATATGTGGCTTTATCATCGTTTAGATTTTGTATGGCCACATCATCTTGGATACAAGAACATGATTGGTCTAAAGGGAAATCCATCAGACTTACTCGTAATTATTGTTCTAGCATTGATTCAAATCAGTCTATATACAGAGTTAAAGCAAGCCATAGTACCTATAGGTGCCTCAGGTGCTACAAATGTTCATGGGCGGCGAAAATCACTTAATATCAGGTGACCCGTCTGTTCGTTTGTTCGCTAAAAATATAAAAAAGCAGTAATATAAGCAATCATTTTATGATTTCTGGAAATGACTGACAAATCATTGCCTAATAAAGCAAGCTATTCTGAGTGTTACGCGAATGTATCCGAGGGACTAAGCCAGCATTTTATGTACTTAAAAAAGTAATAAAAATTTACTATCGTGAAGGAATGTGTGAAACTTTGCATAAAAATCAAGGATGAATTACGTATTTCCAACACGTACAGAGAGGTCATGACACCTTTCAACCGTAAGTTGTGTTGAGCGTAAATATAATAAAACAAAAACATTATAAACAGACACGTGTTCAAGCAAAAGTTTATAAATTGTTCCCTACACAAACATTTAGTTTTGTATGTTTGAAAATATTAGAATTTTAAAAACCAACCTCGTCGTCTTAAAACTCGACTTATTTACTCTTGTTACACCTCAAATATTTAATTTTACGCCAGAACGCCTCAAGTAAAGGTATCCAATTTTTTTCCTGTCCATGAATTTAGTGACGTGTCCTGTTAGGTTTCTTTTTAGAGTTGATTTTGCTGTTCCTGTTTTCTCTGCATTATGGAGGCTATGGATTGTGAATATACAATGTCTACTTAAGTTGACATCTTCCGCCGGCTCTTGGCGAGATCATTGAGAGAGGTCTTCTTTGATATCGTGTTGTATCGATAGGTAGGTACTTGATAATGTAGGCAGCAATACACTGGACTTGACAAAGACAGTTACAGTTACTTAGTGAATTCCTTAATGACAAAGTTGCTTAAAAGCAATCGGCTTTGTTTCAGTTTTCCACGAGATAGATAAGCTATCATATTGTAACATTTTTGTTTTGAAAAGAGCAACTGTTGAGTTTCTTTCCGGCTCTTCTCAGCCAGATGCAGCTTTCCGAACCGGTGGTAGAATCTCGACTTGTCATAGGAGAATTTGGTTAAAGCAGACTTGCAAATCATTTGTGAAAGCGAACGTTATTTAGGTACTCGCTGGGTAGGTGGTCTTAATTTCATCATCTATGTACATGGGCGGAGTCGTTGCGAAGAACGAGTATGGGATTACGTATACCTTTTCGAGGACTAGAAAACAACTGAGATTGGTATCATCGTGTGTCGAAACAAGTGCTCGGAACATGCGACACCCACGCGATGCACCCGCGGCCAACTTCTGAAACTAAACAATTGCTTTTCTTATGTGTGTGTTGTGTAACTATTGATTTACTATTAGGCTCTATAGGTAATAATATTCTTGCAATAATAGTCTCAATCAGTCGATCAATGCGATCAGTAATAGACTTTAGACATACGCGCACGCAGACACACACACACACACACACACACACACACACACACACACACACAAACAAACTTTCGCATCTATAATATTAGTGTGATTAGCCTACGTACTCTAGTAGGATAGTAGTATTAGTAAGATTTATAAAAATATTGGTAGGAAGTTTTTATATCATTAGCTTGCATGGAACGGGTAACGTGGGAACTAATAAAACGCTTGATTACCTCATTATCTGAAGCCTGTAGCACTTAAAGTTATAATGAGTAGGTATAGACCAAAGACTATCTATCTCCTAGAATCTCCATTACCGAGTCGATACTATCAACACCAAAGTCGTTAGCATCAAGATTGTTTCTTATGAATTAACTAAAACATGTTTGCAACTAATTAACTTGTCAATATTTTATGAGCATATCTTTCAATATATTATAATTACAAGTGTTATATTGTTTATTTTCTGTATTGATTTAAAGCTTTTTTTACTAAATAGGTACCTTTTACCACCGTTGCAAAAATTATCAGTCAGTGCATCGACGGCTCACTACTCTGAGCACAGGCACAGAATACTTAATAGTACACCTACAGAAGATTCACTCCGCAAAATCAATTCAATAAATAGCCACTCTTGCTACCACAGCCACACTGTAAAGTGCAATTCAGGTCGCACATCGCTAAATACCTGTAGTGATATTCACCTCGAAGTTGCCTCTCTGTCTATCGCGTAACTCATATCCCTTCACACTACATTACTCCATAAGTTGGCCCGTCAAGACGGGACGACGCGCGCCGAGTACCTACTTGTAGCTTTACACTTAAAATGCGGAGTGTGCCTGGCTTGGCACAGGTCCTCACTCAGAGAAACGTTATAGGCTATACAAGGTGTAACAAAACTCACAATTTTGGTACACGTTGTATAGTCCATTACGCTGGCCCAATGCAAATTAGCCGACTATACACACTTTTGAAAACATTTTGGAAAACTCTCAAGTATGCTCGGGATCGAATCCGTAACCTCTGAATAGGAAACCGCAGTTTTAACCTATCTCTGCTGCTAAGCTATTGCATATTAAAAGCAAATTAAACAATGTAAAATAGTTGTAATATGCGATTGCAGTTTTGATACCGTTACAAAACAAATCTGATTATTTTCTTATTATTAACAGTTTTCCTCATTTCACAGTATAAATGAGTCGGCTACTTGCTTATCGTGAAAAATGCAGCCAATTATTATTAAACATTACCTATTTAAATTTCCATCTGTCGTCACTTGATTATAAATGAAGGATTACAGTAGAGAATTAATATTGTTTAAAATGGAATTTAATACGGCAATTAAACTGAGTAAGTCAAAATATGCGATTTTAAGATTTTAAATCTGATATCATCGGTTGAACAGACAATAAACTAAACACGTGAATTCATCCCTTTTCATAGGAAAAATTAATGAAAAATTTTTTTTTTCTAAGGGTCTTTGAATCTCCTGACATTATAGATCGAGATTATGCCTTAATTGAAATATGACTATTTTTACACCTATTTTAGATCAATTAACAGATTTCATACAACCGAATTAGTACCAGCTCGTTGTTTTGTTAATTGTCAATTTTTGCAGTTCTTTGGATAGTGTTAATTAGCCACCATGGCAGTGCAAATGTGTTGCCCAAACCTCAACAAAAACACATATATGGATATTTATGCGGTTCAGACTTCATGAACTATGCAACGAGAATCCTCTTTTGGCAGGCGCAGAAAAATCACCCAACACTGTATGTATTGCATGAAGGAAAATGCAGGAAAGTATGCCAAATATATGCCCCCGTTTGCGCCAACAGCGGAAAAACATATCACAATGAATGCCAACTGGAATTTGCAATGAAAAAAGACAGTAGTCTCCGCTTTTCATACAAGGGATTTTGTTCTCCGAACAAACTCTCGCCAAAACAACTTACGAGCAAGCAAAAGCTGTTTCACTCTGACTATTTCTACGGAGCGAGCGAAGAAGATCCTTACACTAGAGAAAAAGATTGTTATATGCATTGCTAAATTATGTTCACTTTTTATTTTAGACTGAACGTCTGACAGAATGACACTTGCAAAGTGTAAGCCAATTAGGTATTTCATATAGACAAAATAAAGTTAAATAAAACTGATGTGTCACTGTGATTTTGAAGTATCTGCCTCTTCATAACCCTTTGATAACTTTTAAAAATATTTGTCTGTCTTTTTTTGAACGCACTATTGTTTGGAACGACTGAACTGATTTTGAAGCGACTTTCATAAGCGGGTGTAAAGTTATACAAGGAGTGGCCAAATATATTTATATTCAACTTTTAAGAAAGGATGAGGCGAGTTTTTCTGTTTGTATGGGTAAGTAAGTACCTTCGAAATTTTCAAACCGATTTAGGTATTTTTTACGATCAAAAAGTTTGTTAGATGCCATAAAAATCCTGATGCGTTAGGGGGACTGTTCCCTTCCAGTGCGGCGTTGCCATATGCTTACACAATGGATACCTTGGTGCACATGAGTGATTCAAGAGCAATTTTGGTCAAAATTGAGTTAGCTACCTATGTGCATTTTCGCTTTCTTGGGATAATTATATATATGAAGGTATTGTTATCCTAGAACATTTCATCATTCCAACTGTATGTTTACAACATGCATATTTTTAATTTGGGAAAAATATAAAAACTCTTTTAATGATAATAATAATTTAATCAATATAATTTAATTAACGTCATAATACTCATAGCCGAATAACATTTGAGGTTTGTTTTTCTTTGGATCGTTTCTAAAAATAAAGCATACGGTTAATTTGAAACAGGAAGGTAGGTATAACTAAAGATACAGTATACTTTGATGTACGCAACCCCGCCTTGCGACAGCGACAAGTTGATCGATTGCTAGGTTTCGCATAATTGTTGCGTTGCGGCTGCTTACCTCAAAATATATTCTTCATGGACTTTTATAGAAATTAGAAAAAAGCAGTGTGACTATCCCATTATCTCAAAGTGAACCTTTTCGTCGACCTTTCAGTTTTCAGTAGTCAACTACTGTTTAATTGTTGTAAGTCGAGGTTTCGATCCCGTTTAGTGCGGGTTGTTACGTTTCCTCAAGTATGGTTGAGCGAAGTAACGGCTGGATCATGCGTTATGCTCGTGAACGGGTGCCATCAACGGGAATGGGTCTGCTCTGTCCGCCTATTTTGACATGCGTGGGATTGTGTGTACCTGCGTATGCATTTTTGAAGCTTCATTGTGGAAGCACTGTATGTGTATACATAGTACATAGCATAGTTTTGTTACCTATTGTAAAAAAAATATTTTTTTTGAAAGGGCAACTGCTGAGTTTCTTACCGGCTCTTCTCAGCAGAATCTGCATTCCGAACCGGTGGTAGATTTATGACGTGTCATAAGAGCTACAAGTTGGCCTACATGAAATAAATGGATTTTGATTATTTTTTTGAATTTTGAATTTTTAAACTAAACTCTCAACTATAGTTAAAACTCTCAACTTTCCACTACTCTTTTCAGTCGACTCATCACTAAAATAATAATTATAAGAAATATAACGACCGTGACTTTATAAAATTTTTTTCATAAATTAAATTGATAAAAAAATGATTAAAAGAATTTGCAAAATATACAAGTTAGGTAGGTGTGGTGGCAAATCTTACATAGTTTGTCCTAGGATAGTATTTTTTGATGCAGTTTCTTTCTTCAAAGCTTTCATTTCCGATTTATTGTATTCACGACCAAAATGTTGACCAGATTTCTTTTTACAAGGTCCGATATGTAGTATCCTAAGCCGTGGGTATGTTAATAGCTTTTCTTCATAATAATCACAATAACTTGAGTATGTTCTTCCGTTTGATACACAAATGCTTCCTAATCTCTTATTGAAGCGACAGTTTGACTTCGATTGATAAAAACAGTATATTATGTTATTCAGCATAGATAGAATAACTGAAAATCAAAATCCCGCCAAAATAATTAATGTAATTAGTGAATAATAATTATCAAAACTTAAAACTTTTAGTAGGATTTGAAAAACTTTAGAAAATTTAAAAAAAAACTGTCCGCATCGTAGTGACCCAACATCAATGATAAATTAAAAAGATCCACACCTATTAATGAAAATAATTTTAACATTGTCACTGCTACTGCATTGTAATGAATACTAAATATTTTTTTTTTATTGGAGCCACGATGAGCTAGGCAAGCAAGGCTATAAACTCATTCTTTGATGTAGCAATTAAAAATTTTAATCGATTTATCATACACTTTACTAAGTCCAATAAATCGGTCATGTTAAATATTAGCAACGCATTATAAAAGTTAAAGAGAAGTCCTTGGGTATTCTCGAGCGTGTAAGATTTCAGAAATGGATTTAGGATTGGTAGTCGCTACGGACCAGCAAATCTATGATAACATTTATTTTGTAAATCATTTGAGCATGTTACTTTGAAAGTAAGTAAATATTTTTAGAGAATTTTGACAAACCGCACACATTAGTTTTTATTCGTGTCTCATTTAATCGAATTTTATCGGTTACCTAAGCGTCAAATATCTCTTGTATGAAACATGCTAGGGAAATAGGTAAAAACGACGCCATGTATCGATTCTCATATTGATCTACATTTAAATATGTATCCGTAATAACTGCCTGAAAAAAGGAGTAAGTATGTTATTTTCAGGGTTCATGTGTGTATGTATGTATATGAGTTCCTATATTCCACTTATTAAACCATAACTTCTATACGCCTGAACCGATTTTGATGAGTAAGGTAAATCGTTAGAATCCTTAGCTTATTCCGAGTGTCAGAGCCTAGTAAAATTTAAAAAAAATATTCGGAAATAAGATTAAGTATATATAATCATCATCTAGAAAATGATGAGTAGATTCCAAAAATATATATAACAGTAAGTATAGTTCAATATCCAGTGATTCACAAAAAAAAACATTTAAAAATGTGAATAAAATTCCAAAGGGCTTTGGTATTCTTTATATATGTTTAGGGGGAAGTCCCGTAACGCCGGATGGCACCTAGTACCGGACACTCGTACTATCTCGCGACTAAGCAAGCGAGCGATTCAAAAACGAGTTAGAGGGGCGCGGGGGGATGCAGCAAAACTGAGTCACGGGACCCGGTTTGCCCGTGACGCGCGCGACAACAGTGGGGGTAGTTGGTTACTGTTTTTGGCCGGACGACACTGCGTCACGTAAGGTTTAGGTGAGTGTTACAGGTGTATCTGTTATAAGTTGTTTACTATATTTGTTTTTAATAAAGTAGTGTTCATTGTTGTTAGTAAGTAATCAATAAAAGTTTTTGAGAATTTTGAAAATGAGTTTATGGGACCAAACAAGTTTACAGGGGTTTGCTAGGGGTTCGAAGTGAAGTCTGTCCGATACTAGGTGCCACTTCCAGAGACTGCGTTTTTTTGCACCAATGTTTAATTTATGTTTTTGAATATATTTATGCAGAAGTTGCATTTTTGATAATTGATATTGATTTTAAGTTTTGTTGACTAATATAAGACGTAAATAAAGTAATATTTTTCTAAACAGATTTTTTTATTTTTCATAAAAACCTTAAGTGTCCGCCACTAGGGGACTTCCCCCTATAGTTCGTTTTTGGCTCGGCAGTCGTGTTTTTAATTATAACTTGATTAAATAAACAATTGATGGAAACTTTATTTAATCAAACCAACTTAAATAAATTAAACAAGATACCAATCAGAAAGGAACAATATGATTATACCTACTTACTTATATGTAGTGTTAGCGATATATTGAAATAGTAAAGATATACAACTTTAATGTCGGTATTGAAGGTAGTTTGATAAGACTAGTTGTAGGTAGTTTGACTTTGTTGACGTCGTAGCGTCCGTCTGGCGCCGCGTGCCGTTAGTATAAATACAGCGCTTTGGACGTTATTAATTCAGTCTCTTCCAGAGACTCATACGGCTATTGGATGCTCCCGCGTCTAGGTCGTTATATTTGATTGACGGGTGGTGATAGCAATCACACCCTAATCGAATATATATTACCCGTAGGTTTAGATGAGTGTATTTGATTAAATACCTACTTAGATATGTTTGATAGTTACCCTCACGTTCAGATGGTGGTTAGTTTGACGTGTTGTGGTTAAATAGGTTAGTTGTGAGGACAGGGGCCGTTATAGGGGCGGTTGGAGACGGCTTTAGGTAGGGGTTTCAGTGTTTTTTTTTGTTAGTTGATATCAGAAGTGGGATGAACACGTTCACAGTTCAATTATTATTGCCCACATTAAGTTTTTGTCAGTTTAAAATCAGTCAAATTAAAACGTGAGAAATTGCTTATTTTGATCATTAGATAAAGTCAGGTTAGACCGAGCAGTGATAATAAAGAGGGTTGATAAGGAATATTGCATCATGGACATTGACATTTTGTGTTGCACAGTTTAAGTAATGAATAAATGAATTTGAATGAAGAACGTCACATTGGATTGCGAGCGCCCGAGCTTGAGAACGAACACTTAAGTGAGCTAAATGTTCTTTAAGTGCAAGTGGTTTTCAATATGACACATCTGTCTCCTAAGTTTGGCAAGTTCCCTTAGGTGGGATGGTCATGTTGAATGAGCTCCGGGGTCGCATGATGGACATTCTTCACTAACATGGTACAGTTAAGGAGGTGAAATGTTAAGAAGTGCAAGTGGCTAGTTCCCTTGGGTGGTATGGTCATGTTCATTGAGCTTCAAGGTCGCATGATGTAATATTCCGATGAGTGTAGAATGATTGATGAGACTCGTGGGGTGCCCGGGGCGGTCACCATGTAGGATGGCCGTGTTAGCGATATATTGAAATAGTAAAGATATACAACTTTAATGTCGGTATTGAAGGTAGTTTGATAAGACTAGTTGTAGGTAGTTTGACTTTGTTGACGTCGTAGCGTCCGTCTGGCGCCGCGTGCCGTTAGTATAAATACAGCGCTTTGGACGTTATTAATTCAGTCTCTTCCAGAGACTCATACGGCTATTGGATGCTCCCGCGTCTAGGTCGTTATATTTGATTGACGGGTGGTGATAGCAATCACACCCTAATCGAATATATATTACCCGTAGGTTTAGATGAGTGTATTTGATTAAATACCTACTTAGATATGTTTGATAGTTACCCTCACGTTCAGATGGTGGTTAGTTTGACGTGTTGTGGTTAAATAGGTTAGTTGTGAGGACAGGGGCCGTTATAGGGGCGGTTGGAGACGGCTTTAGGTAGGGGTTTAGCGTTTGTTTGTAGTTGATAGTAGAAATATTAATATTTGATAAAATAATGCGCCTTTACTTGCATAATTATTATTACATAAAAAAAAAATAATAATAACTTCAAGAAACCGTATGACAAATCATTAGTAACAATTTCGCACTATTTCACAGTAAACATTCTAAATACGGATCATGAAGGGATCCGCTGACAGACAGCCGGAACAGAACCCTAACAACTAGGGTTGCCAGATTTTTTTTCAGCCTATAAGGGTCAAATGGTTTAATGGGCAAAAAAAAATACGGGATTTCAGTTTTTTACCCGGGACAAATAAGAATTACAAATTGTTTATTATAATTGACAAATTATTTTTTATATTTTTCCGAGGATCGTATCAGTTTAAACATTGTCATTCTGACACTAACACTGTCATTGGTCGATGCGGGCTGCGAGTGCAAGTTAGTAGCGAGACGAGTACGTTTTACGAAAGTTGCGTATGTGAATATGTAGATCGATTTAATAATGAAAAACGACGTACGGTTCAAATACGGGATAGAGTCGGTCCCGCCGGGACATTTTAAATTATGCCTTAAATACGGGATGTTCCGGGAAATACGGGACGTGTGGCAGCCCTACTAACAACGGTCTAATTGATAAGTACTGGTGGGTATGTTTTCGTAACTCTTTATTAATTAAATTAAAAAAAATTGTTGTAAGTTGCTTCATTTTCTAGGGTTCCGTAATCTATGGGACCCTATTATTAAGCCTAAGCCGTCCGTCCGTCCATCCGTCCGTCGGTCTGTCAGCGGGCTGTATTTCACGAGACAGTTATATTATAGTTATAGGTAGACAGTTGAAATTTTTAGAGAATGTGTATTTCTATTGCTGCCCAACAAATGATAAAAATAAAAATAAATTAAATATTAAAGGGGCTGCTAATAACGTGCTTTTTCCGGCGTTTTTACTATATTACGAGTTTTAAACTTATTTTAGGCAGCTGTGTCTCAACCTAACAAAATATGGATCATTGTACATAACTAATGACCTTATTTAGTAAATTTCATTTCATTTCATTTCGTTTTTTGGTACGGAACCCTTCCTATGCAAGTCCGACTCGCATTTAACCGGTTATTTTTATAACCGGTCAACCATATAACTCAATAAGAAACTCAATAAACAAGGTCCTTCGTGGAGTACTTGTAAATCTCTGTCTAAAACCTTGGCGACGTTAAATTTACATATATTGCTGTAGGTATGTCCATCGTTGCCGCAAACAGGAGCGTTTGACTGACAGGGCCAACCTTGGACATTTAGAGCCCCGATTATAAAAAGAACTGCTGTAAAACAAAAATAACTGAAATAAGTTAGGTAATAAGTTTTGACGACCTCCCTGGCGAAGTGGTGAGCGCTATGGTGTTATAACTGGGAGGTCTCGGGTTCGATTCCCGGCGGGGGCAATTGGGAATTTATAATTTCTGAATTATCTCTGGTTTGGTCTGGTGGGAGGCTTTGGCCGTGGTCAGTTACCACCCTACAGTCAAAGACGTGCCGCCAAGCGATTTATTTTTCCGGATTAGGGGTATAAGTTGAACGTACGCTGCCATACCCCATCCAAGTTAGCCCGCTACCATCTTAGACTGTATCGTCACTTACCATCAGGTGAGATCGCAGTGAAGGACATCGAATAAAAAAAAAGTTGCAAAATCGGCAGCCATTACACTATAGGCACTATAGGTACATGTTCACTCAAAGAATTTATTTAGAGATGGCTTGGAAATATTAAGATTAAGAATATTAGGATGAACTAAAAGGCTGTGTAGCTTAAAAAAATATATGAGACAATTAATACACATTAACATTGTTCCGCACAAAATAAATACATAAAAAAAAAGACGCCGCGTGTGTGAAAGCACGAATAGGTACCTACTTACGTAATGAATATACCTTTACTTATGAATTATTTTTAGAACTATTACACTGTACTTACTCAGAAATAACATAATAAAAGCCTCCAATATTCATCAAAAAATATACTGCTGAGATTGTTTTTCTAAAGTGTATAATTTACCTTTATAAATGTGTTAGTAACTGAGGAAAGGCTGGCCAGCTATAAGTAGATGTTTTCTTTGAACGCATGACTAATTGCATCAAATAGTCATATAATTATGTGTATAATAATCATATGGATTTATAAATTCAATTAAGGTTTTATGTTCAACAAAGAATAACACGTTTAGTTTAGTTATGATAGCTTATCTCGGATATACCCCATACAAACGAAGTTTGTTCGTCCTTCGTCCTTGTTCTTATGTTCTTTTTCGCTCTTAAGTTCTGTATTGCTCACTCATGTCACCTTTGTTACATTTAGATGTTTTAAGTTAATAATAGTCAAAGTCAAGAGTCAAAAATTAGGTTTCCATAGTACAAAAAAAAAAAAAAAAGTCGCGCGGGTCCTCCTTATGGATTAACAGGTGTCACAGGTGATGTCTTGTTTGGCTTCATCTTTATGATCTATCAGTTATCACCATATGGTAAAGTAAACGGGAACTGGCAAAACAGCTATTGATAGGTAGTTAGAGTTGGCGCTTATTTAGCCCAAAGGCTGGCAAAACAGCTTGATAGATAGTCAGAGTTGGCGATTATTTAGCCCAAAGGCTTTGCTATCCAAGAGGTAAAACAAAAAGCTAGCGTTCATGCACCATGCCCACAGGAAAACATTTACAAACACATCATTGCCGAATGCCGGTGTAGGTATATTTTTATGTAAGGTTATTCTTTGATTTTGAATATTGTTTACTTAAGTATTTAGAAAACTGGTTTCTCAAAAATCGCTTATTGAAAGAAATATGTACCTATACATAGGTATGTATTTAAAATCTTAAAAAACTATGTACTCGTAGTAGGTATCAACAAAAAACCAAAATCTATCATATAGGTACGTTTTTTGTTGATACTACGAATAATACACATTTGAAATAAAATACAGACAAAATAATGTAATAGAATATATTCTACAATGCGTTAAGAAAATCATTCACTGTGACATTTTTTAAGAAATTCTATACCCTCTTTGTAAGTGGTGTTATATTCGTGAAATCTATAAACATAATATTTATACGTATACCTACTGCGTTGCGTTCAAAATATAATATGTTCTCCAATGACTTAGAGCAAGATGTTTACGATTTATAACTCCTCCACAGGCCTCACTAATATTATGAATACGAAAGTATCGATCGTAATCTGTCGATCTGTCTGTGAACGGTGTAACCACTGAACTGATGGCGAAAAACAAAAATCTTTAGCATCCCAGAGACAAATATGGGCTACTTTTTATCCCGGAAAATATCTTAGTAGTCCATGGGAAAATAGTTTTATTTACAATTGCCGTTGATAATGATACTTAACTTGTGTGCAGTGCAGTGCGAGTGTGCTTGTGTGGACCTAATTTTAGAAATACATAAATGAATTTGAACTATCTTACTAGATTAGAGGTATCATTCAATTCGTATTATTTGTAGGTTAGCGCATTAACCTACTTCGTAATTTTCGTAGTGGTTTATAAATCAATGTACCTAATGCAATTCTGATTACCTTCTTGACTTTCGATTCGTAAAACTACAAGCAGTATCAATGTTTACCAATCTTTAATTGTATAATCACTGTCGTGCATTTGAGCAGGTGAACAAAATAATAAATAATGATACATAGATAATAAACAATAGTATTGTTAAACTATAATAGTAGGCATTGTGAGTACTACTATAAGAATTTGTTTTGGCAGATACTGTCGTCTTTTACTTTGTTTATAACACACTAACAGCATTATAAACGATACAATAGTATATTTTTCTTTAGTGTGTACCTTATATTCCTACTTTATAATGTAGAAGATAATAATGAGGTACCTAAAAGTAATTTCTATACCAACTTATTATACCTGAAACAGTCAACGCGAAATTCGTGGTACTCGTATGACCCTTTAAAAACTGCCCTAACGCGTTATGTCAAATTCAAAAGATTTTCCCTCAAACAACAACAAAGATTTTTGAGCCTAACATAATTACCGAAGTTTATTGTCTTGGAACGAAGTTGAATTTTATATGAAAGAAAAGGAAATTTGTAAGTGTGGCAATGTAAAAAATTGCAATAGCCGGAACATTCTTCTATTCTGCTATTCCGTACTTACGTACGTAGCTTCGAAGAATGACCACACCTTACTATGTTTTAAATTATGAAACTTAATGATTATAAATTGCAAAATTCAAACCTTTTAAAATCGATAAAAATTAAAAATTAGTAAAGGCTTCTCTCAAATGGAATTCTGCATTCACTCTTTTGGGTGCGTACAAATTCAAACGGGTTAAATGGTACGAATACCCCGAATAAATCGTTATTATACAAGCGCAAGACCTTTAAAGGTCGGTTTGTTGGAATTCAGTATTATGGTGCAATGCCTAATTGTATCGTTTATGCCAACTGTACTGTTCTTTTTTTTATTATATTACTAGCTGTTGCGCGCGACTTCGTCCGCGTCAATTTCCGGTATTATGATCGCGATTAAGAAGTTTTTAAAAGAATGTATTTGAAATATGGATAATTTTCCCCGTTTTTGCAACATTTTTCACTGATGCTTCGCTCCTATTGGTCGCAGCGTAATGTTATATAGCCTAAAACCTTCCTAGATAAATGGATTATCCAACACAAAAAGAATTTTTCAATTCGAACCAGTAGTTTCTGAGATTAGCGCGTTCAAACAAACAAACTCTTCAGCTATATTAGTATAGATAGATTAATTCCATTTACATTTTGATAGTCATGTGGTGTGGGGTTCTTTTATCACCCTTCATTTAAAAGTTATCTTACTCGTAAGTTAACCTATTAGAAGCCAACGTCGGTTCACAACCTCACCTCAATGTTTTTTTTATCCACCGACAGAAAAAGAGGGTAGTTACACATTTTCGCATTTATAAATAATATTAGTAGGTACTTAAATTCCGATCAAACCGAAGAAAATTCCCACATGCGAGATGAGGGATGCAGTTTAAAAGAATTGTCGATACGGTTACTTATTCAATAAGCACTACTGAAATGTATAGTTACCTAACTATAAGTACAAGCAACAATTTAAAAACTTCCATACAAGTTCGTAAAACAAATCGGTGTGAGATTGCAGAAGCAACCTCCATACCGCGCGGTACCGCTTCAGTTTGGCAGAATCTTCCAATATTAAGGGTGCGTTAAGTCACCATTCGCAAAGTTGAACTCTCGACAAGAAACTGTCATACTCATAAGAAACTGTTACTACGTTAAAACAACTATAAATTATTTTAAATGTGTCCAGAAAGATATCTTTAATCACCATTGACTAAATATTATGTAAGCACCTGGAAGTTGTCGTTATTCGGCTTTATTTACAGGTCATCAATGCAATTAAAGTGCTACCTTTGGAGAGAAATCACAAAGTAATGTCGCATCCGCGTCGTAGCGTATATAAAACATGCGCCTACAGAGTAAATCTTGAAGCTTCGTAAAACAAAGCTTACATAATGAACTTAAATTCAATCTTCTTTACAATTCATGAGCCCAGTAATGGTATATTATGTACTTTATACTTGGTAGAGAAAACCAGAAGGCAGGTATCTATTACGTCTTTTACTTATCAGGAAATATAAGTTTTATTGTAATACAACGTTGAGTAAGAATCAAGAGTTATCAAGATTTGTTCTGACAGTTAGTTTTATTTTAACGAATGAAATGTGGTACCTAATCAACCCAACAAACATAATATTATAGCACTTTATACAAGTTTATTTGAATAAAAAATTATTCTATTCTATATTGTGTTGCATGGTCAATTGTTGATGCATTGGTGGTGCGTATTGTTCGCTCTTGCTGCATTTGTAAGGGACTTCGTAACAAAAACTAATACTTACCTAGGATTAAGTTCATGATTCTATGTCGCTCAGCGTTAGAATTTTTCATCATATTTTACTTATAAGAATACTAGCTGATACCCGCGATATCATTCGCGTGAATTGAGGTTTTTTATTGCTGCGGGAACTCTCTTGTTTCCCGGAATAAAAAGTAGACTATGTCCTATTCCAGCCTATAATCTATCTCTGTGCCAAATTTCAGCCAAATCGGTTCAGTCGTTGCGGCGTGATTGCGTAACAAACATACAAACTTTCGCATTTATAATATTAATTAATTAATAATAATAATAGGATTAATAATATTAATTAATTAATAGGATAATCCATACTTACGAGTGCTTACAGTCCAGTTGCCTGAAATAAAGCATGTGCGCGATAGTGACGGAAATACACCTACCTAAAGATTTAGTAGGAACCTACTTAGAAATTAGTACAGTTGAAGATTTGTGTCACTCGTGTCTCCGCAGACGAGCATGGAGACGATTACTTAACTGAGAGCACAATTTACATAATCGTAGTATCTGTATCGTATCTTAATTCACATTTCATGAACGCAATTACGTGCGTTCAGATCTTGAGCAGCTTATCAACGTCTTCGCCTCGTGACGTTCGAGAGGGAACTCCGAGAGGCTCGGTCACGACTCCGCTCGATATTCGAAAATGTTAACGAGGTGGGCGCGAAAGTGAACAAATAGTGAATACCTACCATTGTTCAAGGAACAGGTGCCTGCGTAATCTGACACCCACCCGGTGTGCTCTGTTATGCAACCCTTTAAAAATACTTTAGTACTCTACGATCCGTCGACCCACTAAAGCATGGATTCTTAACCTTTTCAGTATAAGAGACCTCTACCTTTAGGTAAGTTTTGAAATTAACGTTTATTGTTCGTAATTATGTCATAGTATCGGTGGGAAAGGCGCGGAGATTTATGCACAGTAAAAAATTATTCGAAAACTAACACTTAACCCTTAGTTAACACATTTTTGTCTTGCCATGTCACCACGTAATATTTGTCGGTATAGAGTAGATACAACAACAAAAAATGGTTTAAAAACTGAAACCCGACTACTGAAAATTATCATTTATATGTTTATCATCTGTCATATTTTCCTATAAAATGCCTATGTCACCCGGACCATAATAACAAATTGACACCTCATTCATCAAATTCGGATCAGTAGTTTAGACGCCACAGTGGAACATTCATACATAGTCACAAACATAATATGTACATAGCCTACTAAATCATAACGACAGTATAAAAAATAATATAACAGAAAGAAATGAAAAAGTATAGTAATGAAAAAAAAATATTTTTTTGTCTGCGTGCAATAATAATAAACAATGTTGAAATTGTTCATTCAGATTCCTCGGGTACCGTATATAAAAATTTTATTATAAAAAAATCAAGGTTTTTGCTTGCAATAGTAATAATATTCTAGATAATTTCAAGTTCTTAACTTAATCTTCTTTCGGTTTATTTTTATTTCTACCGAATTAAGGTCATTAAAATTACATATATAAAAAGATATTGTAATATACATTACAATAGTCAAGGCAATATTTTCTTTCTAATTTTCAGTCAACAGTAAAAAATACGTTATTCGTAATAACAACGTTAAACTTTATCTATTACTATATAATATATTATCGTAATTTAATTACACAGGTAGGTACAAATAAAATCTGCGCTGTTTGTGTAAATTATGTCCGCGTTGAACGGGACCAATACTGCCAGCACCGTTTCTGTGCTAATTAGTACATTTCTTAAGAATAACTTAACAGAAGAACAACTTGAGTAAAGTGGTCGGTAATAGCAAAAGTCTAACTGCCGCACTCAGAGATAAACATAATGAGTTATTAAGTAATTATCATTAAATCTTTTAATGAGCTATCATATTTTTTATTGTTTGGTACATAAATGATAGAAGCGATTCGTTAGTTGACTCTGTTAGTCAACTTTTAAATTTATACTGAGGAGATCTTTAAGTAAGGACCCTGAATGCGGCATTAAGACGCAACTATAATCCAAGATAAAATTAATAATTCAAGGAATCTAGACACATCTCTAGATTTAAAAGACTGGCGTAATGCAAGCATCAAGGAAAATGAAAATTGACGATTCAGAGCATCTTTTGAGTTTAGGAAATGAATTTGAGAGATGTGCCTTCACTCTATCCAAGAACATTAAATTATAGGCATTACAAAACTTAGAAATGTAGGCAGGTGGGTATGTGAAATTTCCTGACAACTTAATTAATGCCCAAACGAAGTTACGTCTGTTGCAAGCTTGTATGCTTTATAGTATTCCCAACTGATAAATCGGGTTGTTGAATGTTTGCTCAACATTCAACAACCCGATTATCATTGAACAGGTCTTATTATTTTAAATTGAGCAATGTGTTATCACTTCAAAAAGTCATTACTAAAAATGGATTAGTTAACATATATGTACTACTATGCAAAAGAAACATAATACCGGTACCTCATCGACGAAATTATACATACCTATTACCTACCAACATATTACAGAACACAAACCTCAATAGCCACTACAATACAATAGTCACTACAGATGTGGACTGAAAACTGAAAGGTCGTCGTTCAATCACTTCCCGTTGCACTATTTTGTCGTACCCACTCCTAACACAAGCTCTACGCTTATTTGGACTGCAGAGGGAAAAAAGTCAAAGAATAAGTCTTATTTCTAATAAAAAAAACATATGTACTACCTATATACGCCATATAGTTTCATCACTAGTATTGAATGAAAATGCCTATGCCTTGCTAATATTATAAATGCGAAAGTGTGTTTGTTTGTTGGTTTGGTGGTTTGTCCTTTAATCACGCCACAACAAAGCAACGGCTCGATTGCGATTTTTTTATTTTTTACATCGGTATAGTCGAAGACCGGAAGAGTGACATAGGCTACTTTTTATCCCGGAAAATCAAAGAGATCCTGCAGGATTTTTAAAAACTAAATCTACTTACGCGAGCGAAGCATCAACTAGTAAATATATAAAAGTAGGTATGTCTAAGTATTCACGCAATGTAAGAAACATGGTTCAATTTGCATGTGGGGACTAAGCCTATATATCTCAAGATTTAGATATATATTATAGCTTTGTCGCCAAGCATGTATCTTCGTGAAGACCCGACATAAAGTCCAAAGTGCCTTAAGTTGACATGCAGCAGTAAATTCACATATTGAGTAATGAACCGGTAGCTTTTAGTACGTTGCCAGAAGTACGATAAATCTTATGAAGGCATTTATATAACCGGTTGTGTATACGCATCTAATTATCTATCACTGAATAAATTGGTAACCGCTGTGACAATTTTATGTGCAGACAACTTGCTGACATGGCAAGATAAATATTGCAAAAGAACTTCAAAGTTCTGCAATGGGGCGCTAATGTTTGTATTTATGAATTATTTTTTTGTTACGGTCATCATTTGAAACTATGGCTTCGAAAATACATATTATTTTAGATCTGCCTTTTGTATACATATATGCACTTGTATATGCGTGTTTTATATAATATTTTACCAATTTTTTTTGTGCCATATTTTAGTTTATATAGTTGAAGAAAAACCTAGAACCTAAAGAATACAGTTAAATATGATTTTCTGCAAGAAGTGCAAACAAACATTTTTCGGATGCGTACCTTATTACCTACTTCTTAGCTTTTCGGAAAATATTTTAAACACCCGAGAAAAATGTGTTGGCAACTCTATTCGAAACACATATTCTTCTGGAATTTATTTACATACCTGTTTGGATACGTGTTAACCTGTTAATTCTAAATCACAACTTTCTCAGAGTAAATACCTACTTCTTCGCTTTTCGAAAAATATTTTAAACACCCGAGAAAAATGTGTTGGCAACTCTATTCGAAACACATATTCTTCTGGAATTTATTTACATACCTGTTTGGATACGTGTTAACCTGTTAATTTTAAATCACAACTTTCTCAGAGTAAAGCGGTAGTATAAATAATATAAAAAAGTAAATAAATGGTAACAAGTGTATCCGTGCTCGTAGTTTCTTATTTAATGATTGATGTATCTATTTTTTACGATCTAAGAGACTGGGGGCCTTCAGTACATGTTACATATATTATATCAGGTATGTCAATCAATGCAAAACTTCAAAGATTTACATATTTCCGTTTGAGATTTTTATGCCCTAATAAAACGTATTTCATTTATTCACGTATTTTGAAATTGATTTTTTGGGTGCCTTATTTTTCTTAATTAATCAAAGTAATTTGCCGCCATTGAATTATCTTAATTATTGACTATAATCGTATTATTATTTTTTTATTTTTGTTAAACAAATATACATTACATTATAAATACCTACACAACAGTAATATTGTAACAAAAACCCAATTGCTTAATAACTTTAAATTAATTCTATAATTATTAATCTTTTCTTTGTATTAATAAATAATAAAGAAAAATATCAGCTATTATTTTGGTAAGATTAAATTATTAATAATCTATGTGTTGGCACTTTCCAATCATAGCAATTATGCTATGTTTAAATTCACTTTTCATTGAACAATAATTTCCTGCCGAAATTTTCCTGCCGAAAAGAGCCAGCAATAAACTGGGCGGATTTATGCTATAGATATTTTTATGATTAGGATGACAACTTTTTTGTCAGCTTATTAAAGCTACAAGAACTCTAAACATCCCCTGGTTTGAGATAAATAATTAATCAGTTAGAAAATTCCAATTTATTTAGAAGAAATTCATTAGAAATATCATTCGAGCAAAACTCATCTCAATTCTAGATCCCGGAACTTAGGTTTTGCTCTTAGCTTATATCTTAGTTATAAGCAATAAATAAAATCGAGAAACTCACACTGGAGTGCGAAGCCTCAGGCCAAAGCTGTAGCCCTTCTAATATTAAACGAAATTGAAACTCTATACTTATTGAAATAATTAATCAGAGGTGTCATATTCTAGAGGTGACGATGTCATGAAAACACATTTTTTGACTACTGAACAGTAAGACAAGTCGTGCTTTTTGTTATTTGCTATTGCTGTTCTTACTCCCACTCTGTCTGTCAATGATATCATAATCTAAATAAGTAAAAATAAATAGGTTAAACAAAATTATTATGACAGTAAATTTTTGTTCGAGTGCTCCCACAACGCTTCCAATGAAACTTCAAAACATCAACAAGACAAGTAGTTAACGACTGACATCACATCATCTCGGCAGCACAACCTGTCAAACACTGTCATATTAAGTGAGGCTTGAGAAGAACTAAGAAGAATGGTAATATAAGAAGAATAAAAAAAGAAATATTAAAAAAATATTATAATATTAATTTTTTCTTTATCAAATATAAGTATTAAAGTTCCATTACGTCATTGGCTAATTCGTAGGTAGTCTATTTAATATTCTTGATGAGACACTTTTTGACTTTTAATTAAGTCTACGCTCTCTCTATTTTCTATTACTCCATGGAATTAATTTAGTAATCTTGAGATAGATTTATTTAAACGAACCAGGGCAGAACTGCTGTCAGGGCTTAATTATTAATACATCATACTATAGCCATAGCGAGCAAGATAATAGTAGTTAATTAATAGCCGCAGGCAATAGATAGATTTCTTAATAGAAACTGGTGTTCCTATATGTATTGTCTTGGCTTTGAATAAGATATACAAATAAGAAATGTATTATTTGGCCGATGTAATTGAATAAAAAAAGATACCGGCCGAATTGATAACCTCCTCCTTTTTGGAAGTCGGTTAAAAATATTAATGTTTCAATCAGTGGTTTCTATGATAATAAAGCTTAATTAATTTGATTTGTAATCATGTTGTTTCCAAAGGTCATCGACTTGATTCTGCTTTACCTGTTAGTAGGACATGAGATTAGACTTTCTTTCTGTCTAGTTGGCTATGAGAACTGAATTACATAACTAATTGACACTTGAAAGATTGGTGCTTGAACTCACCTATCTAGCTTATCTAGCTAATCTAGCATACTTTGACTTTGCTACGAGTTTTATAGGGACGTACCTATTATTTTATGGTCTCACATAAACCTGTCTCGTAGGTTTAAAAGTTTTAACGGGTAAAACGCTACTTCCAAGTTCCGACATAACACATAAACATGAATTATTATGATCGTTACCGTAAATTCTACAACTGAAAAAAACATGGCTTAATTTGCTTACGGGCTAAGCTAACCGATACAAGATTTACAAGCATAAGATATTGTTCTGTGGTCATCCTTTCAAGAGAGCTTTGTCGAACAGTGATCGGATGAAATGACAGTGTTGACGAAAGTCTAATATCAAAACATGTAAACGGTCAAGAAATAAAGTATTTCTAAAAAAGAATGAACCGATTTCAGTCAAGTTCGGATGATGTTGAGCCTCATAAATTTTGAATTCAACTAAGTGCGAAAGTAATCTAGTTTGGTTCCTATAAAGTTTGGTAATACCTAAATTTGTACCTACTTTCATCTTCAATATGAACCCGATCTCAGTGTCTACTTATAAAAACAAGCTAAGTAGGTACAAGATTTTATAACGATAGTGCATAAGTATTCAATTATATTTTTGGTTTATTTTTTTGTATTTTTGTTTATTTTTAGCTTAAATAAAATCCAATAAACATTTTACGGAAAAACACTTTCAAAAACATTATGTAAACAGAGTGGTCTCAAAAGCACTGCATTCTTATCAATGTTGCATGAATTTGCCTCTCAGCGACGCTTTTAATCTAAATACGAGTATATAAAAGCAAAAGGCTCAAAAGGTGACTGACTGACCTGTATGCCAATCAATGCACAGCCAAATTATTTTACGGATTGAGCTGTTTGGCATACAGATAGCTACTATGACGTAGACATCCGCTAAGAAAGTATTTTTGAAAATTCAACTCCTGAGAGTTTTACCCTCTTTGGGGTTTGAAAAATTGAACTTAACTTATTCCTTTCTGTCAAGTTGTAGCTTTGAGTACCTATACAGTTGTAGTGTAAGATTGAGTTTGTCAAAATAACTTTAAGTAACCAAATATTGAATAATAATTGCAAAACATACAAAAAAACAGCTGTAATCTGAGGCGACTGTCATAGCGCGGTTAACAAAAAAACATATTATGTTTCCTAAACATATCCAGTTATTCTGATTTGCGCAATAGTTGTTAAGAAAGGTAACACGAAATTATTTTAAAAAGTACACTTGCAATGTCGTTAATGTAATTATTATATCGTATGCTCCACTTGTCTACTTTTTTTATGGAAACTTTTAGTCCCGCAATCGGTAATTATTATATCACAGTTCATATTTTACTGCCTGAAAGTGCAAATGTTATAGCAATATCTATATAAATAAAATAAAATATAAATAACATAAAGATATTGTAATACTGCAATATAATGTGCGATTTACGTAGATACTTATTAAAAGAATTATGTTAACAAACATGGGGGAAAGGGCTTCATTACTAGACACTCTACTGGAGTATACAATCGAAAATTAACACTGATTTGTGAAATAGCAGTCGGGAGCGAGAACTTTCCTTTTCTTTGATAAGTTCAAGTACTAGCGTTCAGTGTTGAATCCCTTTCGCCTGTAGAGCTTCTATAGAACGAACTCACACATAGGTTTATAACACAGTTGAGTAATAGTATTGCCGTTTGGATAGGACCGATAGGTCTTTGACCAATTCCTAAAACGGCAATGAAAGTTGTACAAAAACATGCCGTGGACTGCGCCCTAATCAGGGTTATCGGCAATCTATACAAATAAATAAAAGTGGACTGTCTTTTTTTATTTGAATATCTATATTTATAAAATTCAAAGTCCTGACTGACTGACTGAGATATCAACGCACAGCCTAAACTACTGAAGTTGGAAACTTGAAATTTTTACAGTTGGTTCCTTTTATGACATAGGCGCACACTATGGAAGGATTTTTGAAAATTCAACCCCTAAGGGGGTAAAAGAGCTGTGCGTTGATCTTACGTTGATAGTTCAGTAACTACTCAATTAACTTTTCCTTTTATAAATTTAGTAGAGACAGCCCTAAGATCCTACGAAAACAGAATCATAACTCAAGTAGATCTTGAATTGACACGTTGAGGAATTACAACGCGTCTCGCAAAGCTATTGCTAACAGTGTTACAGTTAAAGAACGAGAAAATCTTTACATTGCTTTACACTTTCTTTGGACAAGTTTAACGCATTACTTATGAGCTTTCTTTGTTTGTTTCAGGTACGTTGAACTGAGCGGTTGCTGTTACTAGTACCTACTTTTTTATCTCTATTAGAATGTTGGTGACTAATATCCGTTTTCACCAACCATAGGCACCTAAGTAGGAGTCTGTTTACACACTATGTAGCACCTAAATACAATCAAAATTAGTTGCCAAATGTCGTTTCCACCTTTAGAAGTTCGCTACAGGTTCATAAAAATAAAATTGGCAGAAATCACTACCTAAATTAGCTTACGTAGCCCGTAAAAGCTTAATTTCTCAGATAGACATACAACTTATGTAACGAAATATAAATTGAATTCACAGCAATCTATTTATACAACCTAAACCGTTACGAGCTTTCTATTGGTTTAAAATGTCTGTTATGTAGAATTGAAAACCATCAAAAAGTCGTTAAAGAAATTACACATGTAATAAATGAGTAGGTACTTTATATACGAAAATTGTGAATAATATAATAAACCACCTACTTTGTAACATACAAAATACTTAGTTTTAAGTAAGCTAGCATTAGAGTTAAGAATTAACATGCACTTTTTGTTGGCATTTGTTGTTTATTGAATATTCACATTTGTGAAATAACTGTTATATTGATTTTATACCTATTTTTAAAGTTGTAAGTCATACTTTATCTTTTGTTGTTGTATCGTCTAAAATAATTAATTGTTACCTAGTTATTTCTATGATGAAACCCAAATGGATCATTTATATCTTCAAGAGCTGTCAGCGCAAATCAAATACAATAAATAGCATTGCATAAGTACTTATTTATTAATATTTTGACAGCGTTAACTTTAGCTGATTTCAATTACTGAAAACAACATTTTCACCTCGCTCCATATACTTAATATTATCCATCAGTAATTAGTTTAAAGGTCTTTTGAAGTAGGTACGTAGGTAAGGGACGTTAGGCAAAGTTCTATTTTACTTTAAAATAGTAAGTAGGTACAATAAGTATACTTAATACATATCTGTAGATAAATTAATAAAAGAAGAATAATACTAATAATTTAATACTTGTTTCTTGTTAATAAGGTCATGTACACTAACCAATTTTTATTAATAAAAAAAAAAGGAACACTATTTCCGTCAATATTAGTAAAATAAAATATTCACTATTGCTAACTAAAACACTAAAATTGCTTCAGTGGTTTAGGCATGAAAAAGTAGTTAATTTATTAATATACTTTATACATAAGTATATAATTTAACTCGATCTACACGTGTATGTTAATACACCTTAATATACTAAACGCTTTTTCTTTTAAACGAATATGAGCCCAGCTGAAATTGACCAATATCGTCCTATTATATTTGGAGGGGCCAAATAAGCGGAAAGCTTGTGCTAGGAGTAGGTACGACAGTAGTGCAACGGGTGAGGTTCGAACCTGCGATCTTTCAGTTTTCAGTCAGCACCTTTAAGCGTTGGGCTATTGAGGCTTTGTCTGTCTGTATTGCTAATTTAAATCGAATCATTAATCTAACTAATCTGTTTCATAAACTAGAACTCTATTCGATTGTTCACACGCAGTAGATGTAATAAATCATTCAGCTTTACGCATGGACAGACCAATGCCGAAGAAAATCAATTGTAACGAAACATCGATCGACTTTGATGTCTAGCGAATGTTTAAACGCTTTAGATACGGCTATTATGATCCGAGTCGTGACAGGTTTGCCTTCGATCTTTCATTTGTACAACAAGAATGCAATTCTATAGATATTTACATATATATTTTATCTGAGCATTTATCTCGACAAGACGAAGCGACCTGTTGTTGCATAATGGTTACCGGATGGTTATCAATACAAATACGAATTACAGTATATAATCCTTACTAATAGTATGAATGCGAAAGTGTATTTTTTTGTTGGTTTGTCCTTCAATAACGCTGCAACAATGCTACGGATCGACGTGATTGTTTGCATATATTGCATATACTCGAGCTTCTGGAGAGTGGCGTAGGCTACTTTTTATCCCGGAAAATCAAAGAGTTCCTGCGGGATTTTAAAAACTAAATCTAACTAAGTCGCGGGCAGAACTCTGTAAGTCCTGAATTAACTATACCTACCCGTCTAACATCACGCTAACAAACCAACAAACAAAATACACTTTCGCATTTAAATTAAGTAGTAAAGTTAAGTAGTAAGCATATCTAATGATCCGTAAACGATAACAATCTGTTAAATCTAGTTAAAAGTTTACGATGGTCAGGTGGCTAATTATCTGTACAAAATTGACAGCCTAAACTGCATCTGTGATCGTTATACCTACTACACTACCCACGTATACCTACCTCGTAGATTGACCTTAGCTAAATACCGAAAGATTCTAGGTCAAACTACTTACATGGAACTTCAATTTGGCGTCAACATAGCGCACTGTCCCTGAGCAAAAATGGATGTAGCTTAGTTTTAGATACTCGTATACTATACCTACCATATGTACAATGTGTATGATGTCAAAGTAACAGGATGTAGGTAAATCCACATAGTAAAATACAAATAGGTTGGTACCTACCTATATGTCTTTTACTGGGTATATAGAGTAAAGTAGAGCAATAATAAAATCCGGTCAAGTTCGAGTTGGACACGCATACGAAGGGTTTCGTATCATCGTAACAGCGATTGTGAAGGTCGAATAAAAAACGCCGGAAAAATCACGTTTCTTGTATGGGGATCCCCTTTATTTTTTATTTTATTTTTATTATTTGTTTTTATAGCGGCAAGAGATTATACCTATTACAGTTCATGAAATACAGCCTGCTGATCGACAGACGAACAGACGGACAGTGGAGGCTTATTAATAGCGTCCCGTTGGCATTCTTTGATAGTTTACTTTAAGCGTTGCACATGTCTGTTACAAATCTATTCTACGGTTTTCACAATAAAAAGCGTAGTCACTCGATGGTAGTCACGTTTATCGATTCACAAACTAGGATATCGGCGACTTAAGTCGTTGACAACAACTTAATATTCCTTATAAGTATACAGTTCTAAATTCTTGGCCTCACGGAGTCGGCAGTCGGTGAGATTCGTCGGGGAAAGCTCGTTTGAACCTCGGATATTTTCATTACACCTCAATACATAGGTAATGACCACCTTGTTGCAATATAAATTGTTTATCCATCAGTACCTAGTAAAATAATTCCATTTCCTACCTGATATTATATTTCGGCTACAATTTCTCACGAGAAATTCCAACAAATCTTGTAAGGTAGTAGAGTTTTTAAAATGTTTTTCCCCTCCCGAAAAATACTTAAGTACTTAATTAGATAGTTAGACGAGTAGAAAGTACCTACTATTTACATAATTTTGTTATAAATATTTAAAACGCCTTTTTGGGAAGCATTCATGCCTATAATATATTTATAGAAGTATATAATAACAAATTATCGTTTTATTCAAGTAACTAATATATGTTCATCTTCATGTAAGCTTTCAGAGGTAGACTACAACTCTACCTATTTACCTTATTAGTAAAATATGAAATGAATTTTGAAATATCCAGGTCATTTTATAATATTTTAGGAATTTTAGGTGTGGTTTTAAAGTTTGGTGTACCTAAGTAGCCGACAAGCAGAGCTATTAATTAGGTAGGACATTAAACTTGTATAAGCGTTTGCCGAGGTTATGATACTAAGGCATTACGTTCACTGCGGTCTCCGATAAGGCGGACCTATCACGTTTGCAATTCATCTACCACAGTTTGCTATCAGAACATTTAGCGCGTACCAGGGTTGGTGCGTGGAGGCCTGAAACAAAATATAGGTACAGTTGAAGAATTAATTCTACCGCGGGGGCAAACGCCTTCCCAAAGGCGTTTCTTGCGGACCTCTTTAGGATGACAGGGGCAATCGACCGCGAGAAACCGCTTCTCGGCATAAGTAGTGTAGAGCGCCCTCGGTTAGATGGAGCGATGTGGAGCGATGATATCCGGAAAGTAGCAGGCATCGATTGGATGCGAAAGGCCAAGGATAGGCAGCATTGGCTCTACTTTGAAAGAATCAACAGTGGATGCATTTGAGCTGACGATGATTAGGGGCAATCCGGCATGTTGGATTCGTAGATGATTTTTAAGGATCTATTCATCTCTGTTCTTTTATCAGCCAAAATCATACGTATCTACTGGTATGCATAATTTATGTAGAAGGTAGGTACTTTATCACCGTCACATTTGACTGTTTTCGCAAAACATGTCTAAGTAATTTAGAGGTGCCTATTATTCTGTGTTTTATGAACATGAAAATTTTCTACTTTTACTAGTGGTGCTGTGTGGGGTACTTATATGTAAGATTAGCATTGCATTATTTGCATTTTACGAAATGACTTTCATACCTCTAGATTTCCACTCTCTCTGTGTAGTTGAAGATATGGGTACAGCCATAGTACAACCCTATAGTACGGGCTCGAATAAGAAAGTTTCCCACGTAGTTTGGCGAATATGCATTAGGAATAAACGCTTATCTAATGGTATTATCTCAGTTAAGACCAAAATTACATCAATAAATTTTACACTTAGAATTTCGCAACATTCAACATTTAGTTACGCTTTAGAGCCCTTTTCCGGCGAAATCGTTTGAGTTAGTTAGTACCTATGTAAATACTTACCCAACTAACGAGTTTAAAATTAAATCTATGCCTATAAATAATTAAGTGTTAGTCTGGGACGTTTGTGATTTCAGAATAACTGCCATTTGCTCATATTGTCTTAATATGATTACATTTGACCAATAGCATTGCACGTTTGGGAAAATTCACTTTTTTTAAAGTTTTGTCTTTGTGTGCCTGTATGTCTGTTTGTACAGACTAATCTTTGAAACGGTTGAACCAACAATAAGGAATTTTATTGGAAAAATAAATTATATATAATTATGTAGCAAATTATCAATTTAGCTCGGAAATCATTAGGTTTCTATTGTGAAAATTTTTAAACTTTTGATATTGGAGGAAATTAGGGCTAACCAAAAATATTAAACGTTTATACTTTTAATTCTTTTTTTTTCAATCGCTGAATGATATTTAAGTGTTTTTTAACCTTTTGACTATTTTTCTATTGGAAATGTGACAAAATGTGTTAGATATTCTAGAACTTCTGGTCAATAACGTAAAAGCTGCATTCGAACCACTACTGCAGTCTCATTTGTGGTAATTGGCTGAATTTGTGTCGTTTTTGCTGCAACACTGCATTTTAGCCAATAGCGAGAGAGGATCGGCTAATCAGAGGAGGTTGCTACTTGCTATCATCTCACTTGCACTGTAGCAATCGTTTAAGATAATCTCGCGGCACATGCAATAAAATTTACAAGACTATAAATAGGTAAAACTCCTTAAACTTCCCCTCAAGCTTAACAAATCCTTTATCCAATGGACGTCGAGAATTTAGTGTGATCGTGACCGATTCCGGCGAGTGCCCACCGAGTTTGGAGCCCTTCGTAATTTCCTTACCATTCTCGGAATAAGCGTAAAATTGATGATTCCTGTGATTTAATGTTGGACGACGGACGCATCGAATAAACTCTATACACTCTTGCCTTTCTTTAAGCTGAAGACAAAACATTTTCTAATGCCAACTAATAAATAATGGAAACAACGTAAAGAATAACTTAACCCATTAGGGTACGTAGGTACATCAAATAGGTACCCTACGTCCTACATAGAGTCAAGTCGCCTCGGCTTCCGATCTATTATAGCACCAAGGTTGTACTTAAAAAATATTTTTTTACAAATCAGCAATAAACATTACAAATAAACTTTTTTAATGCGGTTTCAAATAAGAAGGATGTATTGTGTGACAGTCTAATATTTCGATCAAATAACTAACCTTTCAATGTACGGAACCTTCGGTGCAAGAGTCTGATTCGCACTTAGCCGATTTTTATATTTTTCTTAATAGCTTTTGGCCTATTCCATTAGGAAATAATAACGAATGATCTATTTATAAACATTTATTACGTAATTTACATAATCATGTGAATATTCATTCAGGATGCCACATTTCATTATTATGTAAGTATTCCATCGAACCAATAAACGTAGGTATGAATAATTACAAAAAAAGCCATTACTTACCTACCAATTTAAGTTACATCAAGTTTGTTTGCGTTCTCTATGCTATCATAACATATCCGGTGTTTTAGCTTAGCTTGATGCCCAAGAGCTGCAAAGGCCGCATCGAATGCGCCAACCTACGCAAGTGTGATTTACATACTCATTTTCTTCTATTCTGCTTATACAGTTCTTCTGCAAGCAATGCGAAGTGTGCTGCATAAGTTCGGCTTATGGCTTTTGCGTCTCTTGTGTAGTATTTCGTAGGTACTGCTGGCAAGTTGACAGACATTGACAACTTCTTGTACAAGAGTGTTATGAGTGTTATAGTGCTTGCAATTCATGAGGGCGCCTGAGCTTTACTTGTGGTTACGTCGTGTACATGCACATTGCGTAAGTGTGCGTGCCTGTAGGTGGGAACGATCAGGCGTGAGCAAGCTCTCGCTCACACTTATACAGATACGACACACACACACAACCATGAGCCACGCGCCCTCGTGAATTGAAAGAACTATACCTACTGTTCAGATCAAAGAAGGAAAATAAACAGTTTTTATTTTAGGGTTCTGTATCCCATTATGAAAAAGCGGAATCTTTAGAACATCACTTGATTGTCAGTCTGCCTATCTGGTTGTGCGTGCGTTTAAGCCAAAGTTATAAAGATAAAAAGATGCTCCTACCCTCGCCCTGTGTCCAGTAGGGCTAACATGCGCGCCAAGAGAAAATTTTGTCTACGCGTTTACTCGCAATCTCTATGTGAATCTCTATGGAGATTCACGAGTAAAGTGTAGATATAATTTTCTCGTGACACGCATGTTAGCCCTACAGGCCACGATACATTTACCCTATGTTATTATACTCTTTGTTATTTCCCTATGTTATTATACTCTTTGCATTTACCATACATAATTATTATTGAAAGTTTATTTGTGTGAGTGATTTTGTAAACTAATTATGTATAATTAATTAATTATTAAACAGTAAACAGCAGGTACTTATTGAAGAGCGAAAGAAAGTAAAATTTCTACTTTTTGTACTGTGCTACTAAAATGTTCGAATATTATATAACGAGTTACATAACCCTAAAACAACTAGATAATTTTGTAAAAATAGTTGATGTTTAGCTATTGACACTTCACTTAGCTCCAAATTTTTATTTCGTCAATTTGTCAAAATTATTAATTGCTTTATTTGACATGTTTTGATGCGGCTTTATTAGACTGTTTATTGATTGTATTTTATAATAGGCATTTTAGTAAAATTATTTACATAACGACGAATGATGTAAGGTAAAATAAGGAAAGTTTAAAAATCTAACTGGCCGTTGCGCCTCGATGAAAGTAAATTGTGATGGCGATTCCTGCTTTGAGAAAGGAACTTGTGTTTTTGACGGTATTTTTAAAAACTAAATTAACGCGGATGGAGTCACGAACTACAGCTAGCTCATTTGAATATTATATTATATTTTTTAATTGTCATCATTCATGAAAGCATTAATCATTGCATTATGCATGAAAGGTTCCTAAAAATATTAAAATGTTGATTGACAAGGTTTTTTAAATAGTTTCTTTTTATGTATATTCAAGCGATTGTCCTTATATTATGTAGTGCTTGCTTTCACTATAATTTTATCATAAAATTACTTGAATGTGTAATTATAATTCATATTTCTCGAACCACTTACTTTTATTTAAAGTAAGAGGTTCTCTCTCTTGTTTTTATTTTTTAGTATCAACAAAACCAACAGTTCGTACAAAATAAAAATAGAGGTGTTTTAAAATCGCATGAGCAGTTATCTATTCAATAGTTTATTCCTATTCCGAGGAAATTAAAATCATGCCTTTCATTGTTTTTAAATACCTACATGTAATAAACTAGCGCTTGACTGCAATCTCACATGATGATAAGTTAAAATGCAGCTTAAAATGGAGGGCGCTTGCCCAGATGCCTATTCACAAGGTTTACATTAAATAGTAGTAAATAAGTTATGGTTAGTTGGAGAAACGTGGGGAAGTGAATTCCAAAATTTTGCAGTTGTTATTTAAAAATAAACTAAGCGCTTACTACGAGATCTTGGAATTTCAAGCACTGTCGACTTTCTGTTTTCAGTTTCCCCAACATTTTGTCCTATTGTTCTTACGGGTTTAAACTTGTTTAAAACCTTTTAGGTTTTGAGTTCTGCCATTAAGTCTAGACTTAAAAATTTCTTTATCAACAAATGACACGTATCTAACTTTAACAAAATTCTAACACTATTAAAACCTAATACCAAATTAAAGGAAGTTAAACAAAAAGGCTTAAAAACTATTTCTAAAATTAAAACTATTAATAATAATTATTTCGAAACTTAAAATTAATTAAAATAATGTAAAATTAAATGGTAAAATCGAGATCGTAAAATGACGCAACCGATGAATTTTTTTTTTTTAAAAAAGAATATTAGTCAAACTGAACTTGACTTATATTCTCCTCTCCCCTCCAAATAAGTGAAAATGTGCTAGGAGTGGGCAAGACAATAGTGGGATTTGAACCTGCGACATTTCAGTTTTAAGTACCTTTAACCGTTGGGCTATTGAAAATTTTAATAGCAGAAGAACATTCCCTCCTCAATAAACTCTACGCGAATGCTGGGTCATTAATGTTTACTTTCTCTATTTTCTTCTTCACACTAACATGTAAAGTATTAAACCGCATAATCGACGGGGTATTTGCAGTGGCAGTTTATGGTAATCTTTACACTTGATGGAGTATCTACAGCATCAGGCCCTACAATAATATAGCGTTCATTTGACAGCCAGATAGCACCGCTTTCACGACGCGTCCAATGTCCATACAATTTGCTTGCATTCGTAATGAAACTCATTTGTCCGTGTAATGGCGGGAGACGGAACGACTTGGTATTTACGTTGTAAATCTAATGTTCTGAATGAATTGACTTTAGAGCGTTTCTGGAACATTATCTACCTTTTGTAGATAATATTCTGCCATATTAGAGATGTATTAGTCAACATCAAGGTCCAGATGTAACACAGATTAATCATATAGTAGCTAAAAGTGAGTTGTTTGTCTGGTAAGTTGGTAACTTATCAGTTACACACACACACACACACACACACACACACACACACACACACACACACACACACACACACACACACACACACGCAAACACAGTACACTATCGTGTAAATTATCAGTGCGACTAAACCTCAATTACAATTTCACGAGGTAAAGTTCACCAAAGAATCATTTTACAGTACCGAAGTGAAGCAAATTATGTTTACACGATAACCCCCACTTCTCTACTGATATGATACTGAATCTGGCCTATTAACCCCAATCACATTATCAATTACCATTCCTTACTTGATGAAGTATACGTAGAACTAGATCCAATAACCTATATAGCTGCTTAACTTTCTATTCGCTTACTATCATGTTCACGTTATCTTATCTACACTAAGGGCATGCCGCAATGAAAGCGCCTGACCTTTGGTTTTGTTAAGCTGCGCAAGAGATTTATTCCCATTATAAAATAAACTAAGGTAGATAAATTATTATTACAGACTATAGATGAAATTGTATCATTATATTCCCACCCCTAGCCTTATTTTTTTCGCTCAAAGTTACTGTTGAGGCTCTCTATAGCATTTTTTAATTTAGAAACTATCTATTCATTGATATAAAATCTTGCAAAATGTCGATTGTGATGTATCAAAGCTTTTGAGATTAGTTTTTGTTGTGAACAGTAAAACAGAAAAAAATTGAGTAAGTAAAACTTTTTTAATACATGTTATACTGAAAAGTCTTCATTTGCTGGAACCTCGATATAAAGCTTCCTTTGTATGGAAAATCGGAATACAGGAGACTTATAAGCTACGTAGGTAGTAATAGTTAACATGATTTGCCAAAGAAAATACTCTTTTTTAGTACTTTATGCTTCCGTAGAGGCACTTGGAGATAGCTCTGGTATTTCATAGTAGCCGCAGAGAAAATTAAGCTTCTTTATGCGCTATGGCTCCTAGAGAGGCTAGACGCTCAGGCGATAGTAGCCAATGTTGGCGTAGTCTGAAGATAAACAAATTACCTTTCTCTACCTAATGAAACAATGTCTTCTTTGTATAATATGTTTTTGCACGGTCGAATGTACATCATTATCATTGTCATGACCAACCCATTTACATCTCACTACTGAGCGCAGGCCTCCTCTCAGAGAAAATTTATAGGCCATAGTCCACCACTCTGGCCCAATGCGAATTGGTAGATTTCACACACCGTTGAGAACATTATGGAAAACTCATTGGCATGCAGGTTTCCTCACGATATTTTCCTTCACCATTGAGCATATGATATTTAATTGCCAGAGCTGTGTGGCCGGAATCGAACCTGCGACCCCCCGAATAGGACACCACAGGCCTAACCACTAGGCTTACGCTCGCAATACCGCTAGAATGTACACCAACAGATATTTACTAAAGCTAAATCACTAAGCTTATAAAACCATATACAGCAAAAATAGTATTTTTTATCGTTTAGGCGTTGTCGTTTATCACGTAATAAACGCACGAGTTATTTTCCTTGAAATAGGTATGTGACTGCCCATTACGCAAAATCACAAGTTACGAATAAGGATTGGTTGCATTACAAATCTGGTATTATCAACAAAAATACTTATGTTTCATTGTAAGTCATAATCTCAATAAAAACTTAAAGAAATAATTTTTTAAAGAGGTGAAGGTTCAGTGTAATTGAGTAAGGGTAGAGACAAATAAGAATGATAGATTTGCTCTTAACTTCATGTGTTTGTGGTACAAAGTAGTTGTCTTTAGTGTGTTAGATTGATCCTTTTTCGATTATTATCACTTAATAGTAGGTAGGTATATAAAGACAGTGTAGAGTGAAGGAATTATAACTGAAAACATTTTAATAAAAGCAAACTCTAATCTAATCTAAGCTAGACCGTTCTTTCCCACGACGCGACGCGATCATACACAGGCCTTCCAGCGTTTTCTCCTCATTTTCCGATTTTATGCTTTTTCGGGCCATCTCTCTAAAATTTATGTAAAAACGTGATTTCGGCCACAAATAGTTTCCACAAATAGTTTTGGCGGATACAGAAAAGAACAGATGTTGCCTACACGACTCTTTTTATTAAATTAAAAGGTATTTATCAGTATTTATCTAACAAAATAAGTAAGTAAATCTTTAACTAGTATATTGTATATTCGTATTTGCTTAAAGCATCCTACTCCAAGAGAATATAATCACTCTCTTACTGTCAAAGCACAGATGTATCTATAAAAATAATAATCTTTTACATCCTTGACAATTTCTTTCTGTCATTCGTGCAAGTTCTACAGTTTCAGGCGAATCTTACCATCATGACTTTGAAAGTATTTTTTCGATTGAAAGGAGTCGTCAGTGTTTTGGTTTTTACGTTTCCTACTATAGTCACAACGAAATGTGACACGTCCAACCAAGTTACGTAGTATATAATGTTACTGCATCTATAGAAACATTATCCAGCTGGGATCGTGTGTCCGGAAGGCGGAAATAATATGGTCATGTTTTCAATATGGTACAGTCGGTTCGAAGGCTGACTTGTTCGTACTTCGCACTAGGAAATAAACATGCTTTGATCAAAAATTTGTAATTTTACCTAATAATTATTATGTAACTAATAGATGAAATCCGCCGATCATTTTATCCGTTTATATTTCCTTTTGAATGTGACAATAAAATCACGCGCATAACCATTCCTTCCGTTTTCTAACATTTCACACACAAGCTGATCGAGATTCCAAAATTATTGAAACGCTTTTAAAAACTTTGATTTACTTTTCGGCATGTCTCCAAATAGTTTAGTATTTTGATATACCTAGTACTTATTTCCTGTCATTTTGATACAGCTAGTGCTTATTTCCTGTCCTTTCGTTTTCCGTCGAAAGGGCTCTAGTTAAAGCGGAAATAACTTGCGTCATACCATCATGAGGAAAGTATTATGGCGGTAGAGCAAATCAAATTGAAATAGAGCAAAATTGGCCACAAAATATGAAGAGACTTTTCAGAATAAGCTTGTGTCGCAATCTGACCTAAATCTCTCCCTAAGTGGGGATCGCGGTGGATACAAGCTATGCCTATGACCTACATCTGTCGATTTTCATTTTTGTAGAAGTGAGCTAAAGTGGGTTGTTTTGTCGGAAGCCTTGCAAGAGACCGTTCGTAAAACTACCCCTGCACGTGTTCATAAACTAGAAATTAACACATGTCGACGACACATAAGCCGATAATAAAATGAAGGATCGTCGGATATACCTCGAATCATACAGGCTAAAATTGTTTGTGATAAATGAGGTTTTACATATTTCTTTGTAGATTAATATTAACTAAGCTTTTTACCAGTTGCATAAGTTTGGTATCCAGGTAAGGTAATCAAAGAATTAACTAAACAAAATTAACGAGAACGGCCAGGAAACCGCTCGATTCTCCACGAAGAGCTTCAGTGCTCTTTCAAAAATCTGTTAGGTTTAGGTATGATTTATACGTATAATTTCCTCGTTAAAGCGAAATTATGTAACATTATAAAATATTATGTTTGGGTGAAATAATTTCATGCCTTTATATTATTTAGATCTAGGTTATGAAGCAATGATAAGTACTTCACCAAATAAACGATTTTAAAGTGGGTGATAGTGATAAACATTTCCCAAGAATGCACGAAGAAACGCACGAAAAAATGTAAATAAAGATTGTGTAACGTTTAATGCCTTATTTTTATAAGAAACAGCAATCAGAATAGGAATGACTTTGTAAACTCCTATGAGTGTCATTCTTTCGATGGTTTTTCATCTTCTTCTTGTAGATTTTTGATTGTTTTGATGTTCGTTAAATAACCTTATTGTAGCTTTGTACATACTTTAAATAACTCATTGAATTTTGTAATATACCTACTGAGTAGATATGGACCGGCCCTTGCTAACTATAACTTAGAGTAAAATGGCATCGACTCGTTGTTGCGATTTCTTATTAAAAGCACCGACTTGCTTAGGAATAATGCATTAACTCAAAAATGTAGGTATGCAACAAAAACCACAACGAATACAATGACATCTGAAGAAATGGTTTTTTGAAAAGGAAAATGTTACCGAATCTCAAGCAATATTTTTTTTTTCAGTGGTTGCAACTTTATATACAAATCCTATTTTTCTCTGTTGGAGCTTGTTGAATTATTAAAATACTATAAAAGGCTAATCATCATCAGTTCTCGCACATCACGTATTGTTTAATGTATTCGTTATAAGTATCCGCTCTTGCAAACTTTTTGAACGTTAATCGTTTTTTGTACGTCGATAATACTGTTTGTATTTTGTAATAGAACAATTACCTAACAGTGAATGTAATCGACGGGATACGATGATTTAAAATCAGTTTCAGTTGAACTAGAAAAATAACGCACCTACATATCTAGGCGACTAAATGATATACTATATAGTACTTACTGCGTTTTGCAAACACCTTACTTTTCTTTTCTGTGAACGTTTGCTGATAAATTGGCCTGTTATTGAAACAATGGTATTCAGTGTGGTTAGTTTAAGTTTTGATAGTATACTTCATCGAATCTTCGATTTCGAGCTTCTTCATACATCTACAGCCAGCGCCCCAAGCGGCGAGCGGCGGAACTAAAAGTGATCGAGTGTTTCCGAGTATGAGCTTACACGTTACGGACGTGTGACGTCACCATCGAGAAATAAACACGTCTTCGAACAAAGATACGGAAAGTATTGCTATTTGGCAGTATGAGTTACATGTTTGACATCTCACAACCCGAAAATGACGTCATTTTCGAGTTGTGACACGATACGATACTCAAATTGCAACTCACCGAAAATATTCCGTGAGAGCTTGGTGATATACGAACGAAATGTTGAAAAATAATTAATTTGAAGAGTTCTAGGACCCACGAAGACGTGAATAATGATCACAGAGGCTGTGAAAGCTAACCGCCGGGAAGAGGAGGAGAAAAGTTTGACTTAGAGGCGTTAATAGTGTTGTGCTTCTCGGACAAAGTGTAGGGCACCAGAAGACGAAGAAAATCACCTATGCGATGGACCCATCAAATAAAGTCTACGATGGGCGGTCAATTGCACAAGTGTACGAGGCTGTCGGCCAGAAGGGAGAAGTGGCGAAAGCTCGTGAGGCGATTCACATCTGCCGCTAAAGACGTCACTTCGTTGATGACCACCACCTCTCTGGCCAGAGTGTCACGAAGACGAAAAGAATCTCAGATGAAGCATTTTGTGCAAAAACTCCCAACGGATCCCGAGAAGTGCTTATTCAATGGAATAACATAGTTTTTTTATTTAAATAAACTTTACAAAGTGATTTAGAATCGTCAAGAGAATCTAGCACTATCTCTAACTCTCACAACCTAATAGGTTCACAAAAGGTACCACTGGTGAGTGGTGACGAAGATAAGTGGTACCTAAGCCAGTTCCGTTGAGTAACTATATAAATCGCTCAGCCAGTTCATTCAGGATTAATCAGGATAGTTCCACAGATTAATAAATTGTTACTTACTTATTACAATAATAATAATTAATAATTCCTCAGTGCCTGAAGATACATGGTCCCTAACTATGGGCCTCACAAGAAGCCTCAGGGTTATTCAGCGGGCGATGGAGAGAGCTATGCTCGGAGTATCCCTGGGATATCGAATCAAAAATGAGGAGATCCGTAAAAGAGCCAAAGTCGCCGACATAGCTCAGCGAAACGAATCTAAAGTGGAAATGGGCGGAGCACATAGTTCGAAGAGCTGATGGTCGATGGGGTCCCTAGGAGCTGGAGTGGCGACCCCGCACCGGGGAGCGCAGTGTTGGCGGACCCCCCACTAGGTGAACCGACGATATCAATCGAGTCGCAGGGAGCCGCTGGATTCAGGTGGCGCAAGACCGAAACCCGTGGAAGTCCATGCAAGAGACCTTTGTCCAGCTGTGGACGTCTGTCGGTTGATAAAGAAGAAAAATGCAGGTTGCACCATGTTACTTATTACAGGATCACTATAGACCAATATAAGCTGTCACCTAATACCAAGTATGCAGGTGCTAGGTGGAGCTCGAATCATACTTAAATATTATCAAGATTTTCATAAAAAGATAGGTAGGTTATATATGTATAAGACAATAATTACCAAACCAAATGTAAAAATAAATATAATCTTTATTGTTTCAATTTTCATTTTAACTGCCCAATTCTGTCCTAAAATGTATAATTTATAGCATACCTACTTAGCTTATTTATCTATTAAAAAGAAATAATATATTTGAAACACTAGCTGAAGCCCGCGACTTCGTTCGCATTTTTAATTCCGCCGGGAACTCTTATTTTCCGGGATAAAAAGTAGCCTATGTGTTATCCAGACTAATCTATTTCTGTGCTAAATTTCAGCCAAATCGGTTCAGCCGTTGCGGCGTGATTGAGTAACAAACATCCATCCATAATTTCGCATTTACATTATTAGCAGGATTCTCTGTAATAAACATGTTAGTACTAATATACTAACATGATTGACTAATGTCAATGATAATAAATAATTAAATCATATGTTGTATTCACTAAGTAGATATAGGGTCTTGACTTCATTCATATGGATTTATATAGTTTTTAGGAACCTTTCTTGTATGAAAAGTAGCCTAGTACTAGTAGAAACTTTCATATAATACTTATAGATAGTCTGCATTAGCAATTAAACTGTATAGCATCCATACTTTTCTTGCAGTGCACCTGCCAAAACAGCATTATCAAAATCGGTTCAGCCTTTTGACCTTTTTTAACCATGACCAACAGGCACAAAAATTTAAACTTAAATGTTTAAGACAGTTTATTTATTATAGATAGACTGCCATTTCAAAATAAATGCCTTTGTTCAGCATCAATTTACCTGTATAATATAATTAAGTAGACTTTGTATGTAGGTATAGATTAAAATAACTTGAATGTACATATAAATGAATAGAAATGGTTTGTAAATAAATTTATTTATTTATTCATGTAGTAATTAGTATAAATATAAAACAAGAATGGGTCTATTACAGAATATAAATAATTTATTTTATTTATTAAGCAACCATAACAAATTACATTAGATTCTCTGACATGAATTCTCAAAGTAAAAATTACATTCCATCCCATTATAACGCTGGATACTTGCACTAAAATGATTATAAAGTAGGTATAGGTAGGAATGTGCTGTGCCGCTGAGTGGTATAACAAGCAGTGAAGATGCAGAAGACCTGGTGACTGCTCTGCTTTTTCCAGCCTAAGGGCCTAAGGGCTATTCCAGCCTAAGAGCTGAATAGAGAGATACAAATGTATACCCATTCTTCTGGTATAATAGTGTAAGTAGGTACTATAGGCACTAGTTGCGCAGGTTATACTGGAAAAAAAGAAAAAATCATATCCCATAAGCTATTTAATCATTAGTAACAAGCTGATACCAGCAACTTCATCCGTGAGGATTTAGTTTTTCAAATCTCACAGAACTATGATTTTCCAGGATAAAAAGTTTAGCCTTTGTCACTCTCCAGGTCCTCAACTGTACACATGCAAAAATTACATCAATCCGTAGCTCTTTTGCAGCGTAATTGAAGGACAAATCAACAAACAATAATAACACTTTCACAATTATAAAAAAATTAGTAGGGTACGGAGAATGACATCACAATATATCAAAACAACATAACATTGTTCTTTAGTGTAGGAAATCTTAATATTTTATAGGTCTAATAATAAAATTAAGTAAGTATGCTTACTTCAACAAATAAAATAGTTTATTTTCTTTACCACACATTCTTTAAACCAGTCATTTCTCAACACAGGATGTGTTGAGCTACACAACTAGACAGCCGTGGGTCAGAGTCACAGAATCAAACGAAGTTTAGGGTCTCCTCTCGAAATGAGAGGATTAGGTCATAAAATAGTACAATTACATACCTATTAGTTTACAAGATGATGCTTGATTTTAATTTTTCCATTCCAATTCAGTTGGTCTGTTTGCGTAAGCCTGGACAGTTTTAAACAAGCTAGGGTTATGAAGTTACTTGGTGGACAGTAGATACTGGATTAGTGCGAAAATAATTGGTGGCGAATTTTGAATTCAAACACAAACTGTTTACAAACACCACTTACAAAACTATTACAAACTCGTCAGACCAGAGTATTATGTTCCTTGATTACAAATTACCACTAAATATATATAACATTTTTCGGTTTTGTATTCCGTTATCTTAAAAAACTTTTTGTTGATATTTAGGGAGCCACAGACACTTAAATCTGTTTGTGGTTTAATGACTTAGGTCATAGATTAAGTAGGTAGGTATCCTCTAGAAAGTGGGCACGCTGTGAAACACAATAAATTGTGACTGTGTCTCATTCCATCTTGTTTGACTTTTCTATACTGCATCTCTTTCGTGTGGTAGTTAAAAGGAAATATCAAAGTCTATGATACTTCTCTAGGTACTTACGGCGCAGTCATAAACATCACAGACTTTGTTCTGCTTTGACTGTAGGCTGGGTTTACACTATCAATATATTTACTGTACCTATTGACACTAAAATTGGTGTGTAATTATATAATATTAGCGGTATTAATGCGGTCTTGAAGAACATGCAGATTTTTTCATCCACATCGGTAATATCAGTAGTGCTAACGTTGTGCATCATTTAGGCACCCATTGTTTTACCTAACGGCTTCATTTTCTATCACTCTTTAATCAAAAGAATAATATTATTGCCAAACAAAACAATATCACTATCAATCAGTTACAATCTAGTATTGTTAATAATATTGATAGTGTACACTGTACTTACATCAACTCTTAGGTCTTATGTCAAATTACCATAGACAACCATACCATAGATTGTATGATGTACTGACACTTCCCAGCATATAAATAGTCTATGCTGCCACTGTGATGCCGTCAATGACGTCACAAAACGATGCAAAAAATGTCAAATTGGATAAGATGGCAGCGTATACCTGTCTCGCTTTTTCTGCAAATGTGTAAGAGAGACAACAAATGTCAGGCTTTTGACCTTCGTATTGTCGAATAGTTTACTCATTATGCCTGCTTGACAGACTCGTGGTACCAAACTGACATAAACTATTCACGCAGTGAGTAGTTTGTGAGGAAACTTTACGGAGCTCGAAATTGTAGTAAAAAATCTTAAACTAACCACACAGATCCCACAGAGGCTGGCACGCGACGATGGTGTTACAAAAACCGCCGTAACAGGTATTATCGTTAGATCTAAATGTGCTAGCGGAATTTATTGTGTAATTGTTGTCTTTACACCTGGGACTGCAATATCCCTTCAACGTTTGTAAGATAAATTTTTTGATTGCGGCTTTATTACCGTTATTTGAAGAGAAACAATCGCTTATAGATATCACAATAGGGCTTACGTGTAAAAATAATCCTGGCTTCTCCTGGCCTAATACACGTATGGCTATATTATAAAACTAATAAAAAGCCTTTATTCTAATACATTACAAATTATCTTTATACATAACAAAACATTTCATATACCTATTTCATTAGCATCGTTTAAAAATAATTATAACAAATTGCTTAGATTATAAATCGTGTTAATAATAATATAGGTCAACTAAGTGTTAATTAACATTTAGGAATTACAATTTTAGTCAGCAATAATATAATTATAAACCTAGGATATTTTAATTTACGTAATAAGTCGCCTCTACGGCGTAGGCAAAGGGCGTAGACCTCCCCCAAATTCTAACGTTTTCTGGAGCTTGACGTATCCAGTCATGGCTATGTTACAAAAGCTAAAAATCGGTCGTCTCGATGACAAACATGCTAATTGCAGGATAATATAGATCAATTAGTTAAATTACAACATGGGGTTATTCAAGGGGTGGACCAACAAATTCCTGAAAAGCCGGCAACGAATTGGTGGTGCCTCAGATGCTACAAATGTTCATGTGCGGCGGTAATCACTTAACATCAGGTGACCCGCCTGCTCGTTTGCTCGCTAAAAATAGAATAAATAGAACTAAATTCTGAAACATCAAAATGTGCGTCACATTATTTTGATTAGTATTTAAGTGTGCATATTATTAACCTTCATAGGTAGTAGGTATGTGTCATTAGAGTATCTTTTAAAACCGGGATATTTAGTTGTAATTTGATGTCTTTATACGACTTCTTATTTGATTACAAATTAATTACTAAATATAGATACAAAGATTAGATATGCAGTTACGAGAACGACTTCTGGATCTATAGATAGAAAGATTTTAGTTCATCTGTGTGCAAATGGAACATGCCCATTGCCCATTGAAGACATTTCAAATTAAAAGCCAAGTTAGCCCGCTACCATCTTGGACTGCACTTACCATCAGGTGAGATCGCAGTCAAAGGCTATCTTGTCATCGAATAAAAAAAAAAAGAGTACCTAAGATCAAAATATTTTGCACTTAGCATATTTCTTACTAGCTGATGCCCGCGACTTCGTCCGCGCGAATTTAGTTTTTACAATTCCGCGGGAACTCTTTGATTTTCCGGGATAAAAAGTAGCCCCTAGCTCTCTAGGTCCTCAATAATGCAAAAAATTACGTTGATCCGTAGCTCTGTTGCAGCGTTATTGAAGTGTCCTTCACAAACAAACAAAAATACTTTCACTTTGTATTAGTAAGGATTTGGATCATCGATGAATCATGTAGTTACATAGATTACATTACATAAAAAGATTTTTAGATCACTACATAGGTACTTTGTAGGCAAATAACTGAGCGGTGCACGAATTTTGATACAATAAAGCTAACTGGAGCCACGATTCTACCATTTATCATTTGATAATATGTTCATTATACAAATGTTTGCTGTCGGCTTCGTTTGTGATGTAAGTCATTAAGTGTAGGGTAGTTCATTAATTATTTTAATAGCCGTTTATTACGTAAGGTGCTTTCGCCAATAAAATAATCTTACTATTGTTTTCTGTGAATGAAGCTTTGTTCTTGTACCCTGCAATGAATTGTATCTTTATCTAAATTCTCATTGTCTACTGCTATCACTTGTGTAATAGTAAATTGATAATAATTGTCCGATTCATATTTATCGATCATTGATATAACTGATGGCTTATATTATACTTACCTAAGGATTACTTATGATTTTATACGCAAGAGTTCTAACTCTTAGAGAAGACGAGGCAGAATTTATATTAATTAGTAAATTAATATCGTTGTCATTAAAGGCCATAATATTATAAATGCGAAAATTTTGATGCATGATGTTAATACATCCATCCATCTATCCATCCATCCATATGTTTGTTACTCAATCACGCAGCAACGACTGAATCGATTTGGCTAAAATTGGGTACAGAGATTGATTATATACATATATGTCTTCTTGTTAAAAGTAAAAGAACCCTTCAATCAAATTTATGAACATGTTCAATAAAAAGCTTTTTTTTCATGTTAAAATTTAACCCTAACTTAAATCTGCACTCATCCGTTACAAGAGACATAAGTTAAATACTTAAATCCTCTTACCTGTCGATAATAGGGAATGCAAATCTCGCGAGATTGGGGCTCAAGCGAGATCTCGCGAGATTGTAAATAACAATACTGCGAGATCTCGCCAATTTCGAGATCTCGCGAGATTGGCAGTTTTGTGTGGTTTTTTTTTGCAAATAAAACCAATATTTGAATAAATTAGAAAAAAAATAATAAAAATTATAAGTATTATAAGATAACATTTATTTTCACGAATTTTTTCAATAGACTTTTATGAATCAAATTGTCTATAATTTTTTAATAAACTTCTAAGTAGTAAACTTTGACGTACGTATCAATCAAATCACTGTGGAAGCACTGTACTGCCCTCGTAATTGAAAACAAAGTAAGTTAAATAGAAGTTACCTTTAAGTTACAGTGTTTTCAATTACGAGGGCAGTGTATACATAGCACAGTTTGGTTACCTATTGTAAAAAAAAATATTTTTTATTTTTTGAAAAGCAACTGCTGAGTTTCTTGCCGGTTCTTCTCAGCAGAATCTGCATTCCGAACCGGTGGTAGATTTATGACGTGTCATAAGAGCTACAAGTTGGCCTACATGAAATAAATAAATTTTGAATTTGAAATAACAAATGAAAAAAAACAACCAGTCTTCTCTTCTAATATCAAACGTAAATCTTTTAATAATTTAAAAATTAATTCGCGCACCGAACGAAACCGACAGGTCGCAACTCCGTTAGTGTCAGTCCGCGCTAGAATATAAGACTTTTTATGCTCGAGTGCAATCTCGTTAATCTCGCGAGATCTCGCCCTTTTTTCGGCCGAGATCAATCTCGCTAAAAAAGGCCGAGATCTCGCGAAAACGAGATCTCGCGAGATCGAGATTGCATTCCCTAGTCGATAACATGTTTTCGACATCTTATTTATTCACAGTGTGAATCCTGATTTAATTTAGCAGGTCTTCTTTATATTAACTTTGTATATTTATTTTGTGTAATCTGACATCATCGATCTCACCTTAGTATCCATTTGGCACAACAGTAATGATGTCATATATAAAATTGTCATAAGGATGTCTACTATTTACCTACCTACCTCAATTAACTCTTCGGAAAATTTTGAATTAAAACTAGTTTCCATAAATCTAAATATTCGTTGCCTTCACTAAAACCTGCCTATGTTATTGACTAAATGTATTGTATTTGTATGAATGGCCAGTTTCTTTGTGCTAAATGCTTTTTTTGGTCTATTTGACTCCCTCGAGACTAGACAACAGAGTTGAGTTACCACTGTATTACAAAACCTAATTAGTAAAGGTACCCTACCTGTTGCATCAGTATTGATCTATATACCTACTTAAATATTTTATGTCTAACATTTAACGTACCTTTTTTAAAGCGCCTCAATCAAAATTCATTCATCACGTTCTAGTGCGTTATTCAAAATCTCCCATTAACTTTAAACTAGCAATAATAAACTAAACAATAGTTATATCAATCATGTTCGCCTGGAATTGCCATAATAGCAAGTCGACAACACAATAAAAGTAGTATCTTTGAAATTCAGACGCCTAGCATTATTACAATCGCAAATTGCTTTGCTTCTTTTGGCAGGCGTTCACTTATTTTTACTATTTGTTTATAAAATTCATTAATATTAAAGTTATTATGATTAAATGAATGAAATGATTAAGTACCTTTCAATTTAAAACCCTATGTTAGATAATAACCCAATTATATCTACCAACCAAAATAAACGCAATCAAAGTAATCCGGCCAGATAAGTCACATATAGGTATGATTCAACTTTCGTAAATATTTCACGACATTTGCAGCGTGAGAATAAATACATACAGATTTGTAAAACAAAAAATATACTTAATTGTCCACTTTTGATGTTTTAAGCCTTGTTTTTTCGCAGAGCTAGGCCAGCTTTAGGCCGGCTAAGCACCTTGCTTTAATACCTACTCGTAAATACAGGCAGTTCAGTTCAAACAGCGTAATAAGTAATGACCTAACGTTGACGTCACGATTGCCATATCTAATGTGTGGAATTAATTCACCAATTAAGATCTATGACGGAATGTGCCCAGTGATGCATGGCGTCCCGCCGACGCCAGAACGCCTGGCCGTATCGACAGGCGGCCAGTCCCGCGCAAGCGTGCTGGAAGTTGGGACAAAAACGCCAGGCACTCACGCATGCGCCGCCTAGTCCCGATATTATGCCTGAGTTTGAGTCTTGCGACACACGACTCCTTTTCACGCTGTGTCGCATAATTGATCGTCCAGTCAATACTGACATTGAACGGACGGTGCGCGACGGTCGCCTCAACGCGATTATTTATATTCGTAAACGATAACGCTTCCCGGCGTTTAGTTTCCGAAACTATCCCGTGATATGGCTTTAGTTTGTGATAAACTCTTAGTGCATCGTTAGTGATCTATGTGATGCTGTTTGTGTGAGTGAAACATGGATGTGGAAAAGGAAAAGACAGGCTTCCACGACGACTTTGGGGATGACGATTGTAATTCACGTCGCTGCATGCTAGATGGTTAGTCATTAATTACCTACTCATTATTCGAAACAAAATCAAACAAAAAAATCGCGACTTGTTATGTTTTATGAATCTTTGTTCACACTCCAACTTATTGAACTCCGCTCACATGTGCAAATGTTTATTTGTGTGATGACTACAGAATACGCGCTGTATTGATTTTCAATGCAAATGACACTGGAAGCGATGGCATCTGCATGCATGTGTCTAGCTATAGCTAATGTTTCACCCATTGTTTTGTGTCCTTCCGTTTCATTATGACTTAACTATGACTCCTAAGAAAAATAATATGTCACTGCAACGGCACTTATTACTTTGCGCATGCTCGATCAGCTGTTCGATTAAACTGTATTGTTATGGTTAGTGAGATTAATATCAAGTTACAAAATGTGACCACATTTTTAGACCGCAAGGAACATTTAAAATTGATCGCCGCAACTTAAATTCTCAATTTTTTTTATTTTGTTTTGACTGTTACTTATACGCTTTCTGATTGCTTGATTATTATTGATACAAATATAAACCTACCAATAATATTTATAGATAGTTATACAATTAAAGCATGTCAGGGTTCAACAATAATAATTTATCTAGTGCCTCGTGGCCAATTATTTGTATTAATAATAATCGCGTCAAAAAGTTCGATTCACAAGTCAACAATGCTTTTACTAAACGTGTTTTATTAACTAACTAGATGCGGAGGTAATTTGTAATAAATATTGTCTAACCTTCATATTTTATTACCATTTAATAAATCAAAATTTTGACTGGGTCATTTAAGTTTTTATTAAGAAGGATGTGTGAATCATACAATTCACAATGTCGTAAAAAGTTATATCTACCTACCATACCAAAGCTACCCAAAGATACCTCAGAGTACCTACGTATAAGTTGTTCGATAGGGTTAGTGGAGACAGATGGCATCCCGTTTTGGCAGGCAAACCTTGGACCACAGATCCATGTTGAATGCCGCTGCGTGCGTTCACCCTATCTCCCCTCAGTCCTCACTCCTTAGCTCACACACTTTATAGGGTTTTAAAATCAATACCATTTTCCCCTATAAAATGATTAAAGCTCGTAAACGATTTTATAATGCTTCCTAGTTACTTGCATATTATCTGTCTCGCTGCGAATCGATTACAGAATAGATAATTTGCAACCTCATTATTATTCCCAATGTCACATAAAATTGATGATGGACTGTTACGGCCTTAGTAGGTAATTATTGACTTAATTTATTTTGAGGATAGAACTTGATTTGTGTAGAGCGACTTATTAGCTTGCATGACCTCATTTCTTGTTAAATCTTCACCCTGATCCGAAGGTGTCAATATTAATCTATACTTCTATACTATTATAATAAAGAGAGAGCGCGAATTTTGTGAGTTTGTATGTATGTCTGGAGCAAACTTTGGAACCACCGCACCTATTACAATAATTTTCTTATCATTTCGAAGGTACATTATTCCAGATGGTTATAGGCTATAATTATGTTAATAAATGTATTATGGCTAGATATTATGTGCAAATTTGTTACAGAAGTCGGAAATTTTTTTGACTCTTAAACGTTTTCATGGCGTGCGCTGGGTCATATACTGTTATTGGATGAAAATGATGTATGGGTGAATTGTTCCTCTTAAAGAGTTCTAAAAAAAAGTCCGCGATAGCATATGTCTATATTCTAAGGATAACTTACAGTAACCATTTCTATCTTTCAAATTTTGATTAAAAATAATGAATTATTTTCGAAGCTTCTTTAACCGATGTGATGTCAATCTATATCTAAATAAATATGTTTATTATCGTAAGTATTTAATTTAGAACATATTTGCCCTTTACACTATACAATTTAAATACATATCTTAGGAGTTATCGGAAAATTAATATTTCCGCGCGACAAAATAATAAAATGGTGCCGGCTGGCGCGGCGGGGCACGGTGGCGGGTATCGGTGCGGGATATTCGTGTGGTTCCTGTGGTGATTTTATTGACAATCGTCTCCTATAAGAAGCTCACAAGAACAAATATTTAATTTTCAACCCGGACGAAGTCGGCGCGGGCTTCTAGTATTATAATCTTTTCATAGTATAGCCTCGTTTTCATCAAGTGTTCGAAATTTGTCACAATAAAAACAAAACTGTGGTATTTGATATTTTTAATTTATCTTCAAATTGATTTCACGTTAGCCTTTACACCATTCCATAGATTCACGAGTATTATAAAATATAATATTGATTCTGGTGTTTAACATATACTCTAGCTTTTTTATCTTTAATATTAATACTTTAGTATTCGTTAAGTTTCTTTTATTTATGAATATCTATACTTTTTCTTTACTAACATTTATTACCTTGGGCTTAGCCTCTTTCCTCTTAATACATACCTTCTGTACCTATTAATATTTTTCATAAAGTCACTAGTCTCAATTTTTATATGATGTAATTATGTAGGTAGATACTTAATTTGGTAGTAAAATACTTAGATAAGACTACAAATAAATAATATGATGGTCCTAACAACATGACCTTATAGACTACTACACTGTCGAGTGTCGATTTATCACGTACAGAAAACAGTAGGAATTCTCCACAATGCGTTCTCATACCGTCATTATGTCATGATATGTGATCCATCAAAGTGATCAAACATCGTGTTACGTAGATTGTGCGCTTTGTCGGTAAGTGGCTTACTGTTTGAATACACAAATAGAGAAAATTTCCCATGCATTCATTAGCAAAGATTCGTACTTAGTAATACCTACTAAGTACGAATACCTACTTGGTATGGATTTTGTTTATTTAGAGAAAATCGCATAGCTTACACTTAGTCGTTTACGCGAAGCATTGTTCGATGATATTTTATCAATCTTTCTTAAACTTATCTTGCTTTCTTATATTATAATAGGCAAACTATATTCTCTCACCGACTATGCGTCTGCCTCTACGAGGTGTATAATTTTTAACCGACTTCTAAAGAAGGGGAGGTTCTCAATTGGTGTCCTTTTTATTGGTAGGTTCTTAGTTAATACTAATATGCCTTTGCCTGCTACTCTCAATAACTTTGCCCTTACCACGCCCTATTCCTCCTGCGTTCGATATTAGTTACATAAAGGTAGTATAAGTACCTACTTATTATTTATTGATATATTAAGTACCCACTGTACAACATTTTTAGATACTTTGGTGTTCGTTAAATGGTTTTCTTTAGCCGCAAAGCTATCGAGTCACGGTGAACAATTACAGGTTTTTAATAAATAATGAATATCTACACTTGCAAGTAAAACCGGTAACATCGCCCTTGAACCTCAACACATCTTGAAGAAATGTTCAGTATTGGTCGGTTTATCCATATTGTTTTAAATGACAACTTTTTGCTTACGTTCGTACATGTCTTTGTCTAATTATAAATTATCTACATAATATATTTTATTTATCTTTTTTTTCATTTTTTTCATTTTCTTTTTTATTGTCTTTTTTTTCATTTTCTTTTATTCAAATATGCATTTTTTATTTTATTTCAACGCTGTTTATCAACGTAACTCAATATTCGAATTTAAAACGGAAGTGAAAATTATTGCAATTAAATTGCAGAGTTATATTTCAATAGACACATTTTAAGCGATAAGAATCAGTAGGAGAATATAAAAACGTTAAGTAATCCATTTTATTCATAATATTTTATCGTAAATAAAATAAATACAGGGCTTAATATCTCTGCAGCGTACTCTTCATTGCGTCGTGAACCCAGTTCCACCTGATTTTAAAAGTTTTCTTGGGATAATATCTAATAAAAATAATAGAAAATTAAAGCTAGAGTACTTACCTACTACAATAATAAAAATATTTCCTGATAAACGAAATCCGTGAATTTTAATCGCCCGTAGCGATAATACTGATTGTGATGGTTGATTTACCAAACAAGTAAGTAATGTTATTTAAAAAGTATAATAAGTAAAATATTGGAATATGTAAGTAGGAACCATTTGCATATTAAATTCAAATGGATCGTAGTCGTAAATTTTAAGACTGTATATGCAGTAAGCAGTAAAACGTAATAGATTTCGAAGGTAAACAGTAAATACACGCTTACGAAGTGGATGCAAACAAAACTAAGTAAGTAGAAATAAAGAAGTACCTAACTAAAAGTTCATCAACAATTAAATTAAATTTGCATTTGCATATAGGTCGAGTGTTGAAGATTTTACAGAAAATTTTTTTTGAAAACATCTCTTAAAAATATTCTGCAAAATCTTCGAAATCCGATCTTCGTAAGTACGCCTTTATAGCCAATCACCACAATATAGACAGCAACTATCAACTATAAGTACGGTCGCCGAACAGAAAGAATTTCGTACAATGACCTCTTTGCCTACTGACAGTGGTCACAAACATTTTTCTATTAAGTGCGGTTTATATAAAATATTTGAAGGAGAAAAAAAATTAGTAGCTTATTAAATAAATTATTTATTTTTAAACAGTTATTATAATCGAGTTATATTAACTTATTACATAGAAATAAAAAAATGAAAATTCAAAAATCAAAGTCCGATTTCTCTGTATCGGAGTAACTACTTTCCGACGACGTCTCGCCTGTCACAGTTATAACGAAATAATGTACAGTTTTGTCTACATTATGATCTAGACACCCTAAATTCAATTCACAAGCAAACAAAAACAAACCTTAGGTTTGCAAGTAAAAGGTTTACAATCCCCGAGGACGGCGGTCATTGCATTTGTGCGAGCGTGACGCATTATTTTAAAGCGGGAGTGACAGAGACAGGTAGTAACAGGTTAATGTACGAAATTCTTTCTGTTCGGCGACCGCACTTTAGCAATGAACAGTTCTTCCGCAGATTCTCGCGCAGTTAACGTTAATTTGAAAAGTTGCACTAGAGTCTCAGATTGGTGTTGATTACGATAGTCATTATCGAAAACAATACAAACGAAAGGCAATGTTTTCATTTCATCCGTCTGTGCCTACATATTACAATACAGGAAGGCCGCAATGGCAAATGTCAGCGCGTCGCACGCGCAGGGCGCCGCACAATTTGTTGAAAGTCGTATCAATTTGCTTTAGAAAGCGGACTGTTCTATAGACTCGCCTTTCTGCACTAATTTTACGGAGTTCCTTATTCTTGTTTTATTTTGCTTAATTTGTTAACTCTAACTATGATTGAACTGAAAAGTGTTCCTATTAACGAATAGACACCAGCGGCTATTTAAGGGCTATTTACATGTTTTTTTTTGTAGATTTCCTATATCTTGGGTGATAGATACCTATAAGTTTTATTCAGGCTAAAGCAATGAGTAGCTTACTGTACTTACTCGTTTAGTTCTTTTGATAAATAACAAGTCAATCACACTGTTAGGTAAAAAAAATAGCCGATTTAACAGAGCACATTGGTACCTAACTACCTATAAACTTAATAAGTAGGTATTAGGTAACTATAGAGCATGCAAAATGTTCTGTTAGTTAATTAAAAACTTGAAAAATTAAAAATAGAAAAATATGGCAATTATTTGTGGCAACAAATGGCAATAGTTCAAAACAAGGGCAAGAAATCCATCAGTTGTTCTTTTCAAAACAAAAATAGTCACATATATATCTGTGACATATATATATATTATGTCGCTTATCATAAATTATTTATTATCTTTAGGATAATCTTGTGTCCAGCTGAAGCAAAATCGATTACTTCCAAGTTCCATGCTACATCAACATTAAGAAATTCATCAACTGTGTTACAATAACCTGTACTTATTAAATGTGTTTCCACACATTGTTTGTAATGGGAAATCTGCCAATTCTTTCGGAATCAAGTGTAAACTGGACCCATCAAGAATAATTTTGACCGGATGGTGTTCTTAGTATTTATTAAGTATGTATATGATGACGGTGCCTAGTCAATTTCTCTGTAAAGATAGTAACTACAAGTAATCATTTCCAGTATACATTTTACAACATCGAAATAACAAGTCCGAGATAATCTGATGAAACACCACACACACAACGTATTACATATTATCATGCAGTGGTAAATATTCGCACGTGAACCAGTTTGTTTTATTTACTGGGTATTGCTTTACACATGGTGCCAAGGTCTTTGTATTTTATAAGCTACAGTTTAAGTAGATACGTGTGCTAGTTTTGACTTTAATTCATTACATAGAGCTTTAGTCAACTTAGGTACCTACACCATTCTCAACACTCAAAACATGAATTACATTTTTTTTTAAATGAAATGAAATTCATTTATAAAATACTATCAGGAATCCCGATTTAAGTTATAGCCAACCTGTATCTCGGGAAACCTGCTCTTCCTCCATCATTTATGTAGGTGTGCCTGTGTATTTAAAGAAAAGGAGTGTTAAGGTGCTTGTGTGTATGTGTATACTTAGATTGAAATGAAAATGATCAAGACTAATAACCAAGACAATGAATGGGCCTATTTCAAAATACTCGAGCTATTATAATACATCATAGTGATATTATGTGTGTGAAGCAAAACATTTTGAAACAGTTTACATAATAGAAGTCATTCGCAGAACTATATATGCAAGCATGAGATGATGTACCTACTGCACTTATGTTATAGGTACTAAACGGTACTTAATACTTAAAACTTGATACTTAAGTTGATATTTTTAATTAAGTCTCGTTTAAGAGAACATTTGCGACCGAAGCAATTAAATGGAAAAGTGTACTTTTATTACACTTTATTTTCGTACTTAGATTGTACGAATTGTAGGATGATTAATTATTTATAAAAAACTTCAAACAAGAAACCGAGTGAAAATGAGCGTCAAATGAAAGGACATTCTGTCGACACCTTTGTGATAGACCTTACAACGTACATAATCTATGTCTTGAATCGGCACTTCAGTCAACTGGGAATTAGTGCCTTACAAAGCGTTTTCTTATAGTAAAGTAGTCTGCTCTCTAGAACATACCTATCCAACTCAAGACTCAGACTTGCGAGACCAGCCCACTACCTCTTCAGCTTTCTAATGAATAAATCTATTATAAGTGTAGCAATTTACTAACTTTAGTTCTTCTTTTAGTGTTTTCTTTTTTTTGTCCCTTATATGAATCCGAGCAGAGCTTTCGAAGGACTTCTCTGAGAGACATACCAACCATCCGAGTTTAATCTAAAAAGTTTAAGTTCCTTAACATTTATGATTTATGAAGTATAACTTGGTAGTAACACGATATATGTAATACAGATTACCCACGCAAATGGCGTTGTCTTCACCGTTATGGTTTGCATACCTATAAATTATAAAAGTATTATGCATACTTTTTTCTGATTGCATTCATCTACATAATTGCTATAACGCCTGCGCATTCACAGGCGATTTCTTGCTCGCATTAATTTTAGTCACAACAATCGAGGCATGTTGATTGTTTGATGTTTTATGGGCAATGGTTGTAGTAGTCATTATTGTTTCATAATAGTGTATCGAGATGACTCTTTTGCCATACATTTGTTACACAACTTACAAACTTTTACTAAGATATCTATTATAAACAGAAGTTTGAAAACATTTTCAAAACGCAAAAACGACGGGGTGTTATAAGTTTGACGTGTCTGTGTTTGTGTGTCTGTCTATGGCATCGTAGCTCCCTAGCTAGATTTTGTTTTTTTCGTTCGAAAGTTGAATTAGTCGGGAGTGTTCTTAGCTATGCTTGATGAAAGTCGGTCCAATATGGCCGCCGCCAGAAAATGGTAGATTACATTATTTTTATTTTAACGATTACTGAAAGGTTAGCTTTCAGAATGAGAAAGGTTTTTGCCATAGTCCACCACGCAGGCGTAATGTAATTATTTCCATATTAAGTTCCAACTTATAAACCATAGTAAGTTACATTTAAGTAGGTACTTAACTGACTTGCATAAAAACATAATGCTTACTTACATACAAACAAATTATTTTTCAATTTATTCCATCATAAGACTTCATCAATCACTTGAAACAATTAATTATTTCAAATCACCAACGACATGAAGGTTCCAATCCAATATTAATTGTTTCTTTACAAATTTCATAACGTCCACTGATAAAGGTCTACGACCCGAAAACCTTGTCCGTTTTCGAAGCCTGTTCGACGACTTTCAATCGAATTAAAATCGGTATAGGTGTACCTATACCGACTGAGTGCTATGATTGGATTGACGTGCCAATTGCAGCATTTAGTTTGCAATTAGGCACGATATAAACGTGTAATTGAACTTTTAAACTCATTTTCTTATTTCTAAGTGCTTACTAGAGTATAACCTATAGATCTTTGGCACCGATAAAGTGACCTATATTTTATATAGATATAGGTACAGTAGTTAGGTATATAATTATATCCGTTCCCGGATCGCAATATTGCAAAAATTTAAATAAATAGAGTGGTATATTTGAAATGAGGTAGGTACCTACTTATCACACTTGACGTAAAGGGAAAAGGAAGTGAAAACATAACCGATTCAAAGAAATAGGTTTAACTCGATGTAGAGGTGAAATGGGACTTTTCACTCTACCAGACTCAACCGTTAGAGATTCATGTGTTGTAGAATAAGCTTTTTCAAAGAATTTACAGTAAATAATATGACGTATAGTTATGCTACATTCCCAGCCTCTTCGATGTCAAAATAACTCTCATTAATTATGAGACTTGTATGAAGAGAATTGCACAGAACATAAATAAAATTAGTAGAGTCAAGTTATCTCGTTGAGGTTCAGGGTTGTCGTGTTTGCAGTACCTATTATCAGAGGGAGGAAGTGTACCTAAAGAAGAATTAAATTATGTACATAAGCCTTTGACATAAGCACAACACGTTTTTTCAAACAACGAGTATTAGTGTAATGTTACCCTGCAGAAGGGATTATTGCGCTTTTGTACCTGCTCTAACATGTACCTACCAATTTATTTAATTTTTTTTCCGACATAATCTGATGACCCTGCTTAACTGCGTGTATAATTACGCGCGGTGTGAACCTCGTACGGTCAGTGACCTTTGCGATTTTATCAGACATTGGATTTACGAGTTCTATGGAACCTTACCTATGGAACTTATAGTTAATCCAACAAAATAGATAAATATGATCCATAAAACTAAATACTTAATTGTTACTAATTATATTATGGTTTTGTTTTCTTCGTTTTGGTTTTGTTTTTTGTTTAATTTGTTGTTTTTATAATACGATATCTCCTATGTAAGTTGTTGTATCCCCAAAACGCTTACGTGACGCGTTAATTTTTGTGAAGGTCAATAAAATGGTTTAGGCCGTCGTTTTAATAACGATACAATTTTATACGTCTTGGGAGTATGTTAAAAAATGCTGTTTTTTTTAAACAAACACATAAAATAGATAAAAACACGTGATATAGTGCACAAAACCTAAAATGCAAATTTTGTGGGATACCAAAACTTACGTAGAAGGTATCGAATATTTCTTTAATAGTCTTTTGCACTACTTTACCTATGCTTCTTTTTCTTAGTTCTAACAAGTTTGTGATTTAAGTAACGATTTGGTAAAAAATTAACAAACTACCTATGACCTTGCTAAAACCTATGCTACGGTAGAATGATTTGTATAGATACCTAGACAGCAAATGTAGAAAAATTCGACACAGACAAGGTGGTCGTTGAGTCGTTGACCGCTATCTAACTTTACTTCCTACCTAGTAGGTATTTAATCATTGAATAGGTACAGTAAAAAGTTGCTGCCACTCGAAATGACCTGCGGATTTAGAAAGAGTCGTGAAAGAAACTACGTACCTACCTACATAATCAACAATATAGTAGGTAATTACTTAATTAATTTTAACCTAATAAACTATGCTTAGATATAAATGTTACGGAATCATTGTTAATTATATTATAGTCTTGACACAAAAAAGGATTTACAATGAAATGAAAAAAAATTAAATACAGATAAAATGCTCGAAGTATCCCAGCTCCGTTATCAAATCAGAAACGAGGAATAACGTAGTCCTTCTCATTGTGAAAGGAGATCCGTGTCCAGTAGTGCGTCGGCAATGGGTTGAAGATGATCATAATGACGACGATGATGACAAAGTACCTATTCTTATTATCTACGCTAACTTATTCTGAGGATTTTATGGATATCTTATACCTAGTTCTTTCCTGAGAACAATTGAATTAAGCCGAGGCGACTTGAACGCCGGAACAAATTCGCACGGCACCCTGAATACGTTATACCTACCTACCTACGTATGTATATTGGATCATAAGTGTTTTTTTTAAATAAACTCTGCGATCCACCCAAACTTTATTAGGTACGTTATCTGTGCAGTCAAGCTAACACGGATAGGTACGGATCACGTGACTAGACCAATTTTAGGAACTATTTTTCAAATCCAGGATTCTGCATTATTAAATAAATTAAGTTTAAATCTACAGTAAAATAGGAATGTTATTAACTGATAAGTTGTTAATCCATTAGCAACCAAGAACAACCGTAGCGATTGGGATCGAACACTTTCTTAGAGATTTTATTAGTTCTCAATTTAACATGCCATATTATCATACCAAACGGCTTGATTGATAATTGGCTCCTAGTTGGCTCACTTTCCCCTTTGATTTCCACTTAACTTTTTAGTCCGTGCTCTGTAGCCACGATAACGTTTGCAATTTAACTGCTATCGGCGGCATCAGTGCTATCGGCGAATAAAGAAATGAGATTGTATAGGACAGGCGATGGCGTCGTCGTACCTAATTGCAGTGGTATTTGCTCCGAACCGCGGCGCTCAGTTCGTTTTCCGCCGCCACACTGTTCACGTCGGTCGGCCAAAACAAGCGAAGGCAACAGCAAAAAAGTATGGCATACGTAGACGCGTGAAAACGACGCCTTCGTGAGTGACCTTCGCAAGTTAAGTGCCCGATGGAAGAATGACCGAGGAACACGAACCGTGCGACTCCCTGAATTCGTGGGAGCTGAACGGATTGAACTCGTTAGACCTCTGGGATTACACCGTCGAACTGGAGTGTCTGCAAGGAACCGAAGGTTAGTGTTGCGTAAAAGAGAGGGGCGTTGCGGTCGCCGTCGCCGACGCTGACCACTTTACGAAGCAAACAATGTGGCCAACTTAAACCAAGGAGTTTGAGGCTATAAAACTTCTTCATGAAATGCAGCGTGTCTTTATCATTGAACTTTGATAAGTCCCGTTTAATAAAAGTGCCGACACGACTTTTGTCAAAAAATTCTTCTGCCGTCCTAAGAGGCCCAGAACCCGAGCTATAGCACTTTTCGTAAGGACGGCAGAATTATTGTGTAATTGTTTGTTAAAATGGACCAGACTGATTGTAAACCTATATGACGCAAAGACCAAAAATGAAAATGAGGACAAGTAATATTTGGGAAGCTACAATTTAAGGTTTTGCAAGTTGAAATTGCTGTCTTCAATCCACAAGACGTTATTTAGATTTAGTAAAAATCATCAAAATCGTCAGCGTTTGGTCTTCAGAGCGCCACATACATACATACATAGACTGATAAACACTGTACCCTCCTTTGCGCGCCGCAGTCGGGTAATTATACCTACTTAAATGTACCTATTTTAGCCTACCAACGTATTCACTTAAGTAGTTTTGTCTTCCGCATACGCGAACTTCTTTAAAATAGTTATGTACATATTATATTATTTTCGTTTTAAATAGGACGCGGTGGATAATTTTAGGACTGATGATGGATACGCTTAACTTAATTGTGTTTTTAAATATATTTGTTTTACTCAAGCTCAGAGAAACGGTTTGTCTCACTAGTTTTGAAATGGTTTTTAATTTGTACCTATCCATTTTGGATCAGCTGGATTCAACAAGAACTATGGTAGGCCGGCTTTGGACATGCTTTTGGAGAAAACATAATAATGGATATCAGGTTGAAATACTGATTTTTAATTGCGTGGAATTCTTATCTTAATGTTACCAGAGATTAAAAAAATCCCACAAAAAAGATAATTTTAAACTTATACTCTTATACTAATAAAAATCAATTGCCGCACATAGATATATGACAAATGCCTGACAGATAGTTTGGGGTAAAATCGAACTACAGGTGGTAATACTGTTTTTCATACAAATAACTCGCTCTATTTATAAAATGACCAACTGTCAGAATTCCACCGAATTAAAAATCAGACTTATAGATATAAGTATAATATATTAATTAGTAAGTACTAGTTAGGTAGAAACTATTCCAAACATATTAATGTTTCACAAGGACACCTACCTATGCGTTAACATATTTAAATAGATATGTACCAAACTACCGACATACCTAACAATTGGTTATTTGAATTTTAAAACAATTACGTTCTCTTTATAATTATTACCTCAATGTTGTACCTAGAAGGTTGTACAAAAAATGTGTTTTTGCGGATAGATATAAATAAACAGCCTACACCTAGCTAAGTTCTTGAAAATCATATCGCTAGTTAGCATCGGTAACATAAGGTATTATCAGTATTTTTTTATCATTAAATGATAATTATCAAATTTTGTTGATTAGGTACATATTTTCTCTTATCAATAACTGCACAAGAGCTAATTTTTATAAGACTTTCTTGATTTGATCGAGCTGTCTTGCATTTGTGGTCGGAAAGTTTCTCAAATTGTACCTAATGTTTTATACTTATTAATTATTATTATTCAAAGATACATATGCAATATTAATTAGTGATTATAACACAAAACAGCTGTAGGCACCTACATGCATACTTAGAAGAAAAAAGCCTAACCTTCTTGCCTAAGTTAAAAATAGAAGAAAAAAGCCTAAAGAAGAACCTTCTTGCCTAAGTTATAAGCAAAGCATAAGTAACTATATTTTTCGAGCATACACAAAATAAAAAATATTATATATACTTAACACATAATGTATTGCTTAAAATTATGCTGTTCTTGTTGTATTTTTTCATAACAGTAACATCTACATATATGTATACCTACTGTATATAGCCTTCAATCTTATTTCCTTAAGCAGTAAGTATTATAAAACTGTTTATGTAAAAGCAAGCACTGAAATAATATATAGTAATTATAAAACTATGGGTCATTAAATTTTTAGATAGCATCCACGCTTATTTCACCCGTCAAGACTAAACTACGCTAACGTATATTAAGCAATGAATTAGCAAACTAGGTAAGTACATTCTTGTTTGAACTCTGGTCATTAAACAAATTCCAATATAAGTTAGTAGGTATGTGTTAAACCGCTCATCATATAATTTTTCGTGGTAAAATTGTATTTACCTTTATCTGATATACAGGGTGTAAGGTGTAAGGGACATGAAACTTTGTCAATAGGTTATACTTGATGCCTATGATGAAATTACAAATGCCACTTAAGTCGGAAAAGATGCTTTATGTATATAAATATATAATACCATCAAATTGCATTGCAGATGTAGGTAGGTATACACCACAGACATAGAATTATATGTTTGTTGTATACACTTGCAACAAACAAGCATCACTATTCTCTACCAATCTTTACATCAGATCTTCTTCAGCAGTCTTGAATCATGATACTGCATTTTTTGCAATCGGCACAAAAACAAGCGGTTCCTACGATTCAATGGAAAAAACAATAACGGGGTACCGGTTTTACAAGTTCGTGTAGGCAATTTGCTACTTGCTTCTAGCATATAATTATTAGGTACGTAGTACCTACAAAGTTATTAATCTTTTTAAAGCTATTTTATTCTTACGGTACGTAGGTACACATGAATATTTTTGATGCAGACTAACGAGAAATATTGTCAATGTTGTTTCTTTCAAAACATTTCAATTTTCAATTCACTAACTGTAAGACTTTATATATCCAACGTGAAAACCATATTTTGGCTGTTCATAATCGAGACGTCAGGTTCGAAGGACCACAATTTTGACCGTTTATCTTCAGAAATCGTACTTGGATAGGTATACTCCAAAGACCACATGTGTCCATTTCTTCCTCCTAGCGTTTGGAACACATTATAAGTGTTATTTCACTTTTTCGTATGGCCGTTGTAGAGTATGCATTGCATGTAGAATTCTTTCAATTTGTTATTCACTGGAATTTTCTAGAACTAGATGAATTGCGATTATTATTGGCGTCTTTAATATAAGAAGTTCCAGTTAAGTTTTTATTTATAACGACTAGTTAAGTAGGTAATTGAAGTTAATTACTTTCGTTATTAATTCCATGGTTTTACGTAGGAGGAAAATGAAAGGTCAATTATTATCCCGTAGTTTATTTTTTTTACTAAACAGCCCTTGACCTGATGATAAAAATCCTTGATTTCTAAGTATTCATAGATAGCCACTTGCTAAAATCATAAATTCAATCAAACAAAGTTAGCTAGATAAATAAATTATTCATTATTTATTTATTTATTTATTTATTTATTTTATTTTATTGTAATCAACAGCGATACATACACAATACAATTTACAATTAAATCTTAATACTAAAATAAGGCCAAATAGGATTACAATTGCATGAATTTATAGATATTTATAACAATATGTGTGTGTGTGTATGTGCGTGTGTGTGTGTATGTGCGTGTGTGTGTGTGCGTGTGCGTGTATGAGTGCGTGTGTGAGTGAGTAACCTATTATTATACCTAACCTAGGCACTTCATTTAAAACCATCAAAAAGGTGGTAGTTTTTTAGGAACCATTATGGACTTAGATACACGTGCAAATGATAATTACCTGAGTATTTCATATAAGTTATATTGCCTTGTTTCCTTGAGATAATCTTAAAATTTGGCATCAATTATCTAATTATTATTTAAAATTCTATACATTTTAAAAGGAATCACCTAGTTCAGGGGCCAGCAAATCCCCACCCGTTGGAAAAAAAAAACATTTTTAGACAATCCCACGCCTGTATAACAATCGAAGAATATAGGGGGTAATAAGAAAATATATGTAAATATGTTAAATAATGCATGTCTGATGGGGTTGGCAAATGGACTGCACGTAAATAATGTTATCTCATTTTATATCGGCACGTGCCACTGCAAAGAATTCCTCAGTAACCAGCCGATAACTATTCAGAGCGAGAACTCTCGTAATCTGCTATTCACTATTCGAACTCACCACATACATACCTACCTACACGTATCTACTTACGTATCTATTCTTAATTTCTTAGTATAGGTAGTAGGTAGTAGAATATTACCTATGCTGAACGTGACTAATATTCCCCTCTCCCCTCCATATAAGCGTACCTAATGCTTGTGTTAGAAGTGGGTATGACAATGGTGCAACAGGTGGGGATTGAGTCGACTTTTCAGTTGGTACGCGCCTTTCTGTTAGATTTTATTTGACGCTTGATACTCATAGATCTACATACCTACCCATAGTAGTACAAGCAAGATACAATGCCTCTACTGTTCTTACTGTAAGTAGGTACCTGCTAACTGTGTCTGCTAATATGAGTAACTATAGGTATCTACACGGAAATCTCCGTTTACGATTAAAAAATATACCTAATGCGGTTCTTTTGACGTGGACTTGGCATAGTAATAAATTAGCGATTAAACTGCTTTATTAATGGCTTCATAATGTTTTTTTCCACGTCTAGTGTTAGAAAAATAACTTACTTAAAATAACTTGAGCCAAAGAGCTGAAGTAGATAATTTGTTCTATTTACTAAAGTCGGTTAGTTAAAAGTTAGTCGAGTTAAAAGTTAAATTTTTGAGTCTCAAAATAAATGAAGAATGTGCCTTTGTGCCACAAATTGAATATAAATTCAAATTATTTATATGAAAGACTAGCTGATGCCTGCGACTTTGTCTCGTGGATTTAGTTTTTTAAATCCGCGGGAACTCTTTGATTTTCCGGGATAAGTAGCCTATGTCAGTCTCCAGGTTCTCAACTATACCCATGCAAAAAATCACGTCAATCCGTAACTCTCTTGCAGTGTGATTGAAGAATGAACCGACAAACACATTTCGTATTTATAATATTAGTAAGCATAAGGATTTTTGGTACATATATTCTTATTGCAACATTGCATTTTAGCCAAAATTGAGTGTAAGTAAGTAGGTATTTGCCAATCATTGTGAAGTGATTAGAACTCCAAGAAGTCGTGAGCGTTGGTATCCTTATGTGGTAGAAATCCAACCTACTCGAACGAAACGCTTTAGTTCAAGCATCCGTGTTTCCTGCCACTTATAATTTGAGTACCTACCTTAAAGAGAATAGGCATCTTCTAGGCAAGCGCGCTCCAAATTAGACCTCATCAGTGCTATCCAGTACTGATTGTCGTCAAGCGCAAACCTATTTCAAATTAAAAAAATAAGACTTGTTTCGCTTCGCTCGGACTAAGATTTGACGTTTAGAGAATGTTGAGTTAGCAGGAAGACAGGTACTAACAATTAACTTTCATCGCATCACTGGCCGCATCGCCGTCGCTTCTTCCATTCTATCGCGCCATCCCGCTATCAGATCGGATAATTGCATTGTCAATTTAGTCTAACGCCGCGTCCGCATTGTTTTACGATCTAAGTATAATCGCATAATAATACCTCTAATGATACCTCTACCTACCTCGGAAACAATCATGCTGATGAAATCTAAAACTGAACTGTTTCCTTTTCCAGATTTGCAGCTTGCGGCGGAACTCGGAAAGACACTCTTGGAAAGAAACAAGGAATTAGAAACAGCACTACGCCAACATCAAAATGTTATCGAAGATCAGACGCAAGAAATCGAAGTAAGATATTGTCTTTTACTCATCTTCTTCTTCTTCTTTATCAACTGATAGACGTATCTACACTGCTGGACATAAGTCTCTTGCATGGATCTCCATAGGCGTTGGTCTTGCGCCGCCTGAATCCAGCGGCTCCCTGCGATTCGTTTGATGTCGTCGATCTACCTAGTGGGAGTTCTGCCAACACTGCGCTTCCCGGTGAGGGGTCGCCACTCCAGCATCTTGGAACCCCATCGACCATCAGCTCTTCGAACTATCGTTTCTAGTTAAGCCCGCCCGACTTCAACAAACGTGTACAAAATAAAATTATTTTTATACTTTGTAGTGGCGTTTGAAGTCAGTTTTTTGAAAGGAATTTTTATTTTAAGCTTTTTAGTGTAGCTTGTTCCTGCTCTCTTTCTCCCCTCCCTCCAACGCTACGGTACTAATGTAGTTCTACACTTGGTACCTACAGTACTTATTAACAATACACAAGAGCTAGGACTAGGAGCTCCATGATGTAGTCCATGGTTGGTACCAACAATATCAATTCTAAAGCGTCAGTTCGTAATTCCTCCAACTCTGCAGCATCAGGATTGAGGAGCTAGAACCTTGAGCATTATGATGTAGTATATGCTTGGTACCAACAATATCAATTCGTAAACGTCAGTTCCTAAATCCTCACAGTTTAGGTAGGCAATACCCCTGCAGCATCAGTATTGAAGAGCTAGGACCTTGAGTTCCACTATGTAGAATATGCTTGATACTAACAATATCAATTCGCAAGCGAATTTTATGGGACCATTTCGCGAGCTTCTTCTATCGATTAAAAAAAAATATCTCGTGAATCGGTCCAGAAACCTCGGAGTAATCGGTGGACATACATAGAAAAAAAAAGATACCGGCCGAATTGATAACCTCCACCTTTTTGGAAGTCGGTTAAAAATAAGTTTATGCTTAACTACGATGTGTCAAAGTAATAAATGTGGATTCATTTTTTAACAGTACTTAACAAAACAAACCGCGGCGTTGCGAGAAGTCAACGATTCAAGATTAAGGATCTACGAGCAGCTAGAAGTGAGCATTCAAGACTTGGAACGCGCAAATCACAGGCTAGCCGTCGACCACGCCGCCGACAAGAAACACATTAAGACGTGAGTTCATTACCGTGACAGATTGTAACAGTCATCGTCTCCAATCTAACTACTTTAATGACCCTTTCTTATAACACAGATTACAACGCTTTCGATACATGACAATAAAGAACTTTTATAATAATGGCAAATAAATCATAATGCACTTGAAGAAAGTTACGATCATCATGCTGGAATAATAAAACTACTTATTTTACTCATCTGAATAGAAAAGCATTGAGGAGATTATTCACCTCTTACAAACAAAGTATAATTCTTATTTCATGATGAACCAATCAAACTCTATTCTCTAGAAACTAAATGTACATACCTACCTCCTTATCTGTAGGCACTTTTGATTTCCTAGAGGAGCATGTATAAAAATTTTCATTGACTTAGTAAAATAAGAATCAAACTTCGTTTGTATGGGGCACACTCGGGCGGGTTAAGATTACTAAGTTTTCTAATATAAATAATTATTTAAAAAGCCACTCTCGTCATTCCAGCTTATGCAGCACCATCGAAACTTTGGAAAACAAGTGTGAAGAATTTCAAAAGACTGTAGATGATTTGAACGCCCAATTAGAAATCGTTAGACGGCGAGCCGAGCGGAAACCTGAAAATGAAAAACCCAAAGAAAACGATGTAAAGACTGCGGAATCCGCAGCGCTCAATACTAAGAATGTTGTCGTCACGCCTCAAAAATCTATAGCACCTATCCCAGAACTGACAAAAGAGGATGAGGATTTACTCAGACTAAGCGATGAGTTACGAGAAAACAAAGTGGCGTTTGCGCAAGAACAAAGAAGGGTTACTGAGCTCGAAGAACAACTGGCATCAGTTATACAAGAGAACAATAGACTGCAAGACCAGCTGAGGAATTGGCATCATAGAGAAGATGAACCGAAATCAATGCACGAAGAGTTCTCAATCCTTGAAGAAGTCAGGTAATATTAACCCTAAAGATATTAAAAGTCTTATTACTTTTTGACTGTCTTATTAATATTACAATTTATGCTACATTTCCAGACAAGGACAACTATGTATCAGATGCCTCAGAGGCATGGAACGGGACGATATGTCCTCGATAATCGACGGTGAGGACGACGACAGAAGCGCAATCAGCTCTCTTATCCTCACCCCAGGCCAACAAAGCCCCAGAGACGACCACGTCACCAGCAAACTTGTCAAATTTGACGTGAGTAACCATTCCATTTGCATCCTTCACACTTACGATTTAATCCTAGATTTTCTCAAGCGTTATTCTACTCTTAGCTTATTTTATATTCTAACCGTAGTCGTTTTGGCTGATCTTTTAGTTTCCTGTTTCAATTAACACCTAACTCAACTGTTTTAACACACACCTTCGCTATTTCGTACAATATTAACTTTACTAACTTTAACTTAAACACTATTATGACCTAACTTTAAAGGTTAAAGGATTATCTCACAAATTCTACAAATATAATGGATGCATACAATCGGTTTCATCGATTATGAAATGGTTTCACATCCCCGTCAGTTACGATAGGTTGGTATGTCCCCCTCTGATATCTGATGAGACTGTTTTGATCGTTTCTAGGCGACAAAACTATTCCAACTGCCCCTGATGTTGTTGATCACGCTTTGCATATGCATTATGAAGCGCATTTGCAGTAGTTTTCTTTGGATATATCGCATGTAGTCGAAGGTACGTCCATTACTGACACCTTTATTACCTAAGAGATTGCACGCTAGTCTGGTGAAGGTATTCGATTCATCAACCGTGTTGTGTGATTTTTATATTTACTATCCAACCGTAACGTTTGCGTTTTAAAAGCTAACAAATTACTAACTCATAAAATAACCGAACACTAATTATACTAATCACTCAATCAAAATTACACTGTGTGCATATCTCATAAACGTATGCTTTACCAGCTAAGTTTGTTTAACAAAACTTGTCCAAAATGGTGGAGTAAGTAATGGGTGTATTTTTGACTAATTTATCTTGCCTTAATTTTTCAAATATAATAATTAGATCACTTTTAATAAATATCTATTACACAAGACATAATAACCCTTTCACAATCATATCTTTAAGTTATAGCTAAGTTCTTATTAATTTCGAATAAACTGTTTTATATAACAATCATCGCATATTTGTAACTGACATACCATTTTTCAGCATTAAACAATCAGTTAATTATTATTATTATTGTCATTCTAATGCGTCCTTAGCGTGTTTTTGTTTATTTGAAAGATTGTTCACTTCTTAATACTTAAAGAAAAATATACAATTTAAAATTATCTTTACAGAATGCGAAGGAGAAACTACTGCAAGGTATTTGGGCCAACAAAGAAGATGGCCACGAAAACCCGTACAGGGAGCTGGTGCAGAAATATGAAGCATTGCTCGAGGTTCAACTGTCGCAGGTGAAGAATATCAGAAAAAATAAGCCAATTTTGTTGCCCAGCGCACAAACACAAGCAGGACCAATTTCACTGCCAGATGAACTGCAAACATCTGGCGATTACAACCACTTTAATGTAAAAGATACGGATGAAGAAAGTGGACACGGCGAGGAAGCCCAAAAAGAAAATAATCAACAAAAGAAAGTAGAACCATCGTCTCGGAAGAAGATTATCCAGACTCCAGACTTTTCTGAAGCTGAAACATCCAGCTCGGGCTTCTCAGACGAGACAAGCAACAAAGCTACACAAACAGAACGCGAAAGACCCGGTTCTTTCCTTTGTACCATCGCAGATGGTGAAGATTATCGTTTCAGTATTTACGACGACGCAAGTCCAATGGATAGTCGTTTCCGCAACAGACCTGAATATCGCGAGCTGTTCAAGGAAATATTCACTATCCTGAAAAAAGCAGCCGAGAACAAAGATGACGGCGAACAGCTACCCCTTCTTGACGATACAACCACAGGAAAAGTACCACCAGTGACCCCCGCCACCGAGGAACCTCCCGGCAACTTTACTGATGATACTCAGAGCGTATTGTCGTCCGTGATGTCTGAACAGTCGATTCCAGTATCTGATATAACTGCTCCGGAAACAGCTCCACTAAAGGAAAAGGAGCAACCGATTCCCGAAAACTTAAATAAGCCTGCGAAAAATGAAACAAAGCTGAATGACACAACCGATTCCAAGGAGAACAAATCAGTGGCAGAGAGCACCTCTGAGACACCAAAAGAAAAATCAACTGAGAAAGAGACTGAAAAGGATAAAGAAAAAGAAAAGGAACGAGTGCTGACACCGCTGGTGCGCCAACCACTGGAGTATATCGCAGCTACTAGAAAGAAGTCCAGACATCGCAACCGCAAGCACAGCCAAGAACGTCAAGGAGCTGATTCACCTGTGTTCCCCTCTCCACCTAAAATTACTTACCAGAAATCTTCAAATAAAAAGAGAAGAGACTATAGGCCAATCGAGATAAGTCCTCTTGTAAGAACATCTGAGGCCGAATGGAACGGATCTACTCTCCAATTTTACAATAGAAACATGAATTCCCCAACCCCCAGTGTTAGCGGTCGGACGGGAAAGATATATCAAGGCTACAACTCAGAAACCGACTCGTGGGATATTAAACAGAGCACTGCGTCCCAAGAAATACACAAGTTAAGAAAACTAGAGCTCTCATATGCCGAAGTACTAAGAAACGCCGATAAAACTAAGAATAGGCGCAAGAAACATCAGTAAATTATTTTAAAATTTTATCCAACGACCCCCTCTCGCTTGACAGTGAGAGTCAAGTGATCGATCGCCATTTGTCTTTGCCAACTGGACAGATTTAGTTTAAGAGGTTTTGTGATCTGCTAGCGTTACTTTTAATTTGTACCACAAACCATTATTGGTTGCCATAATATATTATATTCTAATAGAAGATCATTGTACCGTATATTTATTTCAATATATACAACAGCATTAAATCAAAAATAGTCCGACATTTATAAATGATAATTAATTTATTGTTATGTATTTAAATAAAAAATTATTTTACCCTCCGATATAACAAAATAGAGTAACGTACTTCTTAAAAAATATGCATTTATAATAAAATCATGAAAGTATGTATAACGACTTAACTTGAAAATCGTCAAAATATTAATTTGTTGCATTTGAAATTTTTATTATTTGATATTTTCAACAGAATAAGTTTTATCCTTTAACTAGTTTCTGTTATTCCTTCAGTCACTATTTTAATTGTATATTATGTATTTGAATTATGAATTTATTTGTAAATATTCATTTAAGTTAACTTTATACTTTAATTTGCCATGGTATCTGCGAGTACTATAATTCTTTGTGGAATTGTATGATGAAATTTTATTTAATGAGAATGGAGAGGTTGAAGGTATGAAATAAAAATTTGCATTAAATATCATCAGTTTTTCATTTCTTCCTTAGAGTCATTGGCTATGAACGAGTAGTTTTAAATAACACACAGATTATATTACATAATTATAATTTAAGGTTACTTTTTACACAGATAATATTCACCATCACAGTATGACAGTCGCAGCCCAAAAGAAAAATTAGCTATCTTAATAAGTGCCGAATTGCTAACAGGCTAAATATCACAAACAGAGACGCATACACACATTATTATTTATTGTCGTGCTTACATAAGGCGATAAGCTTTTTTGAATACAATAAATATTTATTTTAAATTAAAACAAAAAAAAAACTGCAGAAAAAGTTTAACAATGTGGCAAATTCTGTTGTACACAAACTCTCCTTAGTGCTATCCTTTTCCGCACAAGCGTTTCGAAAGGGATAGCACGAGATTTAACTTGCTTGGTTTAACGCAGATATTTGATCTAACCTCTATAAACATCCTCTTTAATAAGGGCTAAATGAGACTTGAAAATGTATTTTTTTTTTTACATTAAAATCGATAAAAAATGGTATCATGATTTTTCCAGTCATATTAGTCGCTTAGGTACTATGATAAAATGTGACATTTTTAATAATAATAAAAATATAAGTACAACAATAATTTATTCTGACACTCATTAATAAATAATAAAGTACGCATAAAACATTAGAGATTGCTAAAAAAATATAAAAATTCATGAATGTAACAATAATACTATTTGTAGATTTTATTTGAAGTAAATTACAGCGAAATCTTTTGTATCCATTCGTATGGAATTATTTTGCGCAAATTTCGGTGATTTAACGCACTTTTTAGGATTCCGTACCCAAATGGTGTCAACGGTACCCTATCACTAAGTCCGTCCGTCCGTCAGTCTGTCAGCGGGCTGTATCTCATGAACTGTAATAGATAGATACTTGAAATTTACAAAGAATGTGTATATCTATTGCCTCTATAACAATCAATAATAAAAATAAAATAATAAAATGAAAATTTAAGGGGGGGTGGTCCCCGTACAAGAAACGTGATTTTTTCGGCGTTTTTCGCTCGACCTTAACAATCGCTGTTATGATGGTTGGTCGGTTTTTATTCCCTTTCAACAATAAATAGCAAAAACAAAACTAGCCTGCTAATAAGCTTAACAATCATACAAATCATATTGTCTTATCATGGTCGGTAAGAAATTTTGAGGTGGTCACTTGGAAAACTGAGTTGTTTGTAAGTTATGACATTTTTAAATACTCTATTATAAAAAAAAATACCTGGCAGATCCGTATACAATAGGGGTACCTAACAATAAAATATACATTTTGTGAAATATTAGAGCTATATTAAAGCTTTCTTTACAAGAAAGAAAAGAAATTGCAAAAACAGCACCAAAATTGGTTGTAATGAAATGACACAGTACTTATTATCTTAAAAGAAGACAGGATTAAGAATTAGTGCGTATAAGCGTTTTAGGAACATGTCGTTTTCGCCATCGCACGCCCGCACCTAAATAATAAGGAATAAATAGATCTCAAGATCTATAGAATAGATCACTGGTTTGTTTTTATCGAAAACTGGCAACGACTTTTTTTTGACCACCTCAAAATTTTCACTGGGCTCTCGCGCCCACTAGGCACTGTTTAAAATGGCTAACTTTACGATCGTCTAGCGACATGACTCGCTCATTTGCAACAAGGGTAACATAACTCAAAATTCACCAATTTTAGTGTTGAAAATGTATACTTTTTGCTATAAAAACAACATTACGCTAAGCACAAAAAAATAAGAGCGAGAGAGATTGTGACTTAATGCTCTGTCGCTTTGTTGGCCGCTGTGTTGTCTCGAGACCGTAGCATTCACAAAACATTCTCTCATCGTCGATTTTGAATTATGTCACTCTTGTCGCAAATGAGCGATGTGCTATGTTTATTTCCTACTTATTCTGTGCCTCGAGCTCTCTCTCCACTATCTTGCGGTACTCGTCGAACCCTCCCTCTATACTGGCGACGGAACCGCCGCCGCACACCCACAGTTCCTTGCACACCATTCGTATTAGTCTTTCGTCGTGAGATACCAGAATAACACCGCCCTGAAAAGATTTTCTTTTACATTATAGGCACACGCTTGACCATACCTGCGGGGTTAATATAAGATTTAACACGATTGATCGTATCCGTATACTATGACATTAGCGTCAAAGTAATATGAACCTTAATTGTATGGATTTAAAGTCACAAATTCAGTACAATCGATTTTAATTTGCGTATCCGTATAGATAAAGGATAAATAAATTAACGATATTGAATAAGCTAACTGAACTATTTATTTTTGTTCCATTGGTACTCATTTATAATCTAGATTTTTTTCACTCACCGTATACTTATTAATGGCTTTCCCCAGCGCCTCTATAGTCTCGATGTCCAAGTGGTTGGTAGGCTCGTCCAACACGAGGAAGTTGGGGTTCCCCATACACATCCGCGCGAAGGCAACCCTGGATTTCTGTCCCCCGGACAAACTGGCCACAGTCTGTAAGGCGAGGTCGCCGCTCACGCCGAAACTGCCCAGTTGTCTTCTGTACTCCTCCACGGTTTTACCTAAATATTAACGCGCTTTTAACTCAATAGAAACCTCTACCTACCTCTTAGATTCTGTCCTACCTCTTAGATTCTGTCCTACCTCTTAGATTCTGTAGCTATGTCCTTTAACACCATTGGTTGCCTGGAAGAGATCGCTATGTAGCGATAAGGCCGCCAAATTGTATGCTATTTATTAAGCTCTTTGTGTCTGTCTTATAATATGTGTGGTGTACAACAAAAGTATATTCATTCATTCATTCATAGAAAACCCTAAAATATAATGTAAAAGTAATGCACGTTGCAACATAAAACAAGTACCACAAAATATGGTTACAATCGGAATGGCATAAAAATTAAAAACAATTTACATTAATTGTAGTATTTCTTGAAACCATTCTAAGTATATAATACCAGCTAGCACCAGCGACTTCGTCCGTTTCTTCAATTCACAATCGAGAGTTCCTAAATCCCCACAGTTTAGAAATCACGGAGATATCGATACGCATAGAAAAACACAATTCCTTTTCCTTCATAAGTCGGTTAAAAAAGTATGTGTGCCTATTTGTTAGTCCAGACTAATAAATTATCTCTGTGCCATACTTCAACCAAATCGGTTCAGTTGCTGCGGCCTATCGATTAAGAAACATCCGTCCATTCATATATCCATCCATCCATACTAGGATAGGATGGTGGCTTTTTTTTTTAAAGAATATCAGCCAAGCTGAACTTGACTGATGTTCTCCTCTCCCCTCCAAATAAGTGAAAACTTGTGTTAGGAGTGGGTACGACAATAGTGCAACGGGTGGGATTCGAACCTGCGACCTTTCAGTTTTCAGTTCGCACCTTAAACCGTTGGGCTACTGAGGCTTATATTTACTATGATTTTGAAAAAATTCAAATTAAAAAAATCGCGATTAAAAAATCGCGGACCACGATCCAGGTTGACTATGTACGGCTGTCTGCCTACAAAGAACCTGAAAGAATATCCTTTGATACCTGGATAGCTTTTCTGCAGCAGCTCGACGGAGTTGACGTTCATCTCGAGCTGGTCCACGTGGTGCTGCGAGAAGTAGCCGAACTTGAGGCCGCGGTGCACGCTGCGGATGCCGCTGGTGGGCGACAGGAGGCCCATTATGATCTTCAGTAACGTCGTTTTGCCTGCGCCGTTGTCGCCGACCTACAGAAATTCCAATTTAAGACCCAAGAGACGGGTCTGCCCGCGAAATTCAAATTTAATTTGGTTTTTCGCAATTTGTAAACTAATACGACAACGTAGGCTTATGGTATTCAAATTGCGCTAATGGCAGTATCATCTTCACAGGTTTATATACTAATCTTTACGTGAAAGTATCCAGTTTAAGAAATTAGAAAAAATAATGAGTTTGACGTGAGATACTCACAAATAAGTCATTATTTTGATTAATTTCTTATACTGGATACTTTCACGTAAAGATTAGTATATAAACCTGTGAAGATGATACTGCCATTGGCGCAATTTGAATACCATAAGCCTACTTTGTCGTATTCGTTTATAAATGGCGAAAAACCAAATTAAATTTGAATTTCGCGGGCAGCTCGGTGTCTTGGACCTATAGAGGAAATGTTCTTTTGTCGTACCTACGTACTGTGTAAATGACAGCTGTCAAAGCTGACACTTACGTGGGTACAGTGCCGCCAACATAACTGTTCAGGTGGACCAAATTGGAACTAAGACCGCTGTTATAAAAATGTCAGACTGACATTTTGGTTACCAAAGAATGAATAAAACTGTAATTTTTCTCATGAAATACGATTCATGTCAAACTATTATTTTTATAGATTTGCGACTTTATCCGAACCCTTGATTTTTTCGCTATAAAAGTGGCCTATTGGTATTCTCCAGGTCGTCGACGCTATCCATGCAAAAATTCACGTCAATCCGTACCTTTGTGATAACCAAGAAACAAACACTTTCGCATTCATATTAAAATTTTAGTCCATTATATTTGTATAGTATATAAGAAATCTAGGAATATACTTACGATACATATCCTAGATTCCAAAGTAGCTCCTAGATTAACATTTTCGAATATGACCTTGTCCTTTGCATAGTAGAATCCCACCTCGTTCAGTTGCAATATGGGAGGGGACAGTGGTTCCGTTTCCGGAAACCGAAGGACCACGTCTATTTCCTTTTCAACAGGTTTCAGTTCTGGTCTAGAAATAAACAAAAGGCAAAAGATAAACAATAGATAATTATCCCACAGGGCGAAGGAGAGTTATGTTTGGAATATCCCTGTGACATCAAACCACAAATGAGATGAACTAAAGTTAGTACATACTCCAGTGACTCAGCTCTTTAAAAGAGAATTAAAAAAAAAAGTAGGATAAGTTTATTGTTATTTAGGTTAAGTATCTTTTACACGTTTCGATGGGGTTGGCGTGGGGTAAAAAATAGATTTAAAAAAAAAGTAGTATAGCCGAGGGATACTCACAGCTTGTCGAGCATCTTGAGCTTGCTCTGCACGGAGGAGGCGCGGTTGGCGTTGTAGCGGAAGCGGTCGATGAACTCCTGCGTGTGGGCGCGGTGCTGCTGCTGCGCCTCGTACTCGCGCTGCTGGTTCTTGTGCTTTTCCGTCTTTGTTTTGTGGAACTGCTCGTAATTTCCCCTGAACATACATATGCATCGGGTCGAATAGAGTATAGGGTATCGCGGTAATAAGTTATTTTACTCCTACTAAGAAATAATCTTAAAAATATATAAATTAGATAGTAAGTTAGGTAATTACATATCGGGAAGTGTCACACAAAATTCTAAAATAAATTTTATATATTTATTTCAAAGTTTTCGCTTTTTTTTATTTGTGCTACATATTTGTGAAACGGCACCCGCCATAACTTAGGTACTTAGAGTACCTACTCAGTGTGTTTACTGTCGAGATGACGTCATCTAGCGTTTTCGTCAATTTACGCGCGAAAATTTAAAATGAAAAATTTAAATGCATTGTTTTGGTATTTATCGATTGAATAATATTTTAATAAATTTTCTAGTAGTCAATTATCAACTCAGGATTAAATTGAAACACTTTTCAAAAAAGAGTAAAATACCATATTGGGTCAGTTTCCACCAAATGGTAAAATTCTCTCACCAATAAAAATGAAATGGCCAGATAATGTGTAATGTAGTGTTTCAGCACCTGTATGTGTCAAGCCTCTGTGAGTGCAGATGCATGATGTCAGTGGGCACAGTGTCGAGGAAGTTGCGGTCGTGGGACACTACCAGTAGCGTGGTGGGCCAGTTCTGCAGGTAATTCTCGAGCCAGATGATAGCTTTGATGTCCAACATGTTCGTGGGCTCATCAAGTAACAGGAGGTCTGGTCTGTAAATCATTGATTTAAATTACATACTTAATTATTATCGTTAACTTAGTTCATAATAGTATCGTAGAGCCTGGGCGCATGCTCACAGGAAGCTATGGCTACCTGGACTATTGGTGTAAGCTATTTTAGATTTAACAAAGGTCGCGCCGGTCTGGTGTCAGCCCTGGGGAAGTCTTTGAGTCCAATGCTGCCCTCGTAATTGAAAACACAGTAACTTAAAGGTAACTTCTATGTAACTTACTGTGTTTTCAATTACGAGGGCAGAATGGGTTTCAAGGGTCACATCAACTTCCAATTGACAAACTAGATGGCGTTGTACTGAATTCAATCACACTAACGAAGTTCTACAATAAGTTCTAAGGAACATGTATCTATCTACAACAACTTGACACCTTATAAACTAACTTGGAAAACAAAGCTCTCGCGAGCGCCAGCCTCATCCGCCATCCACCGGAGAAGGTCCTCGTGGCACGTGCCTGCATTTCCGGCGAGAAGCCCAGCCCACTGAGGATGATGGAAGCTCGCGCGGGAGCCTTGTCTGATTCTATGTTCTCCAACTGCGCGTACACTTCGCTTAGCTCTGCTGACAGGTTCTGGTCTGTAGATCTGGAAGAACATACCATGAGTTATTAGGTTTTTACCCACCAATGTGGTCATTAAATAATGTTTTCCTGAACGAGTTACGAAATCAGTCAACAAGCAGGAGATATCTAATGACACTATCCCAGACGAAATTTCAGGTGCTGAGTCGACGCGTTTAGGTACTCTCTGGCTGAGGCAAAGTGAAGTAACGCTAACTGCCCAATACTGACTTCTACAGATAACTTTTTGACACAGAAAACTTTGTTTATGATCTGATCCAGGACAAGAGCTTGATTCCGGAACCTCGTAATTTGTTGCCATATTAAATAGCCACTAGAGATACAAAGAAATGTATTAAAAAATTAATTTTACTCACCCACTATTGATAGCAGCTGTAATTTCCTTCTCTCTCTTCAATAAATTTTCTCTAATTGTGTCACATTCTAGAACACTCTGCAGTGCGATAGTATCATCTCCGGTCACCTCTTGTTCCACGTGCAATATGGAGATGTGTGAAGGTATTTTAAGTTGTTTACATGAGATCATGCGTAGTAATGTTGTCTTTCCTAGACCGTTACGCCCGACTAGCCCATACCGCCTACCGAATGCAAGAACTAAATCGGCGCCTTGTAATAATACTCTGTGAACAAAGTTATTTTGTTAATTTTCATCCACTTTAATAGTAAGAAAACTTCAAGGTGAGCTGACTGATCATACATTCGTTCCATATCATTTCCTCGTTTGTAGTTACTAAAGACTGTCGATGACTAGACAGAGCTCAGTTTAAGCTTCCCGCGAAAGCATAGTAGTCTAGTATATCTTAAAATCTACAACCCGAATTCATGTTACTTTTTTTTTATTAGGTAAATCAATGGGTTTTCAATTCCAGTAGGTTACTATTTTACAATGCCAGTTATTTGTTCACAAATTACAAATATAGTATAGTACAATTTCAAATCAACTGTTGTACATATGCAACCTGTATGATGCCAGAGTTCTAGAATATGTTGATATTATTGAACCTACAAAGTCAGCAAAACCTTTAAATTCAATGGCATATTATGTACAGCTTTAATAAATTAATGAATTCATAGTTCTTATGTCTCGACAAACATGATTTCAATTTGTATTTCCTTAGTCAACAATGTAAAGGTACAGCACATACCATCAAGGTGAGCAATATAAATATATTTACCTCTGATGTGCTAGAGAGAAAATATGAATTATATTACTTAAGTAAATTAACAATAACAGCTTTAGCTAAATAAACAATTTAAGACAAAAACATCAAAGACCACCGCCAAGCGATTTAGCGTTCCAGCACAATGGCAAGTAGAAACCGACTAGGGGTATAGGTTGAATATACACTGCCATAACCCTTCCAAGTTAGCCCGCTACCATCTTAGACTGCATCGTCACTTACCATCAGGTGAGATCGCAGTCAAGGACTATCTTGTCATCGAATAAAAAAAGAACGCTTGTTACTTTATTCAGACCTATTTAAGTTTATGCATGAAATTGAAAGTTTTCTAACTGATAATTTCTCATAACATGCTGGCAATCTTAATTTATAAAAAAAATCATAAAAACTTACTCAAGAATACAAGAATCTATTTACCTGTCCCCATAAGCTATATCAAAGTTTTCTATCCTTATGTCTTGAGTTCTGTTAGTGCCCTTAGCTTCAAGCTTACTGTCCTTCTTTGAGGTGACTTGGGATGCTGTAGCAGTCTGTAATACTGGAATAGCGACTGGAACTTTTGCCTCTTTATGTTTTTGCTGTTTCTGTTGCAGTTTTGCTTCTGCCTTTTCTAATTTCCTTGCATCTACTTTCTAATAATTGTACACAAATAACTTGTTTAATTATAAAAAATATGAATTTGACAATAATTTTTTGAACATCTACAAAAACTTTACTGAAAATAGCAGCAGACGCTTTACCAAGTTGTAGATTAACATATTCATGTGTAAAATATCATCCACTTTGAGTATATCTTTTGAGAACTATGGAATGGATGGATGACAGATGGAACTTTGCACAACAACTGTGGAAGGGCCTAGTAATATTTTCCATCTTTTCAATTTAAATTATTATTGTGATATTAACATTATCAAATAAAAAGAAGTTTATTTAAAGGGCACCAAACAAACAAATTTTGACTCCTATTTGAAGTCTAGTCTCCTTTAGCTAATAGAAATAGAAATAGAAATAGAAATATTTTTATTCAAATAAACTTTTACAAGCACTTTTGAATCGTCAATGAATCTACCACTGGTTCGGAATGCCTTTCCTGCCGAGAAGAGCCAGCAAGAAACTCGGCGGTTGCTCTTTTCAAAAAAATCAAAATTTTACAATTGTTATTGAAACTATGCTATGTATTCAGTGCTTCCACGATGAATTTTCCTGAGTACAATACAAGTAAAAATAAATACAATACAAATACAAATAAATACAATTCAATACATGTTAACACAGGCAGGCAAAAGCAGACCCATTCCCGTTGGTGGCACCCGTTCACGAGCATGACGCATGATCCAGCCATTGCTTCGCTCAACCATATTTGAGGGAACGTAACAACCCGCACCACACGACACCACCACAGAAACTTTAAAGAGAGCATGACATACTTAGGCTACCCATGCTAAGGCATCGAATTGAATACTAATATTAAACTACTCATTTTAAGACAAATAGATCATACAGCCTAAACCTAAGCCTATTAAGGCTTAGGTTTATTAAGTAAAATTTAGGACTATTAAGTCCAATGGTTAAAGATGCAGACTGAAAACTGGAATATTGCAGGTTCAGGCCCCACCCTTTGCACTACAGTCGTACCAGTGGCGTGCACAGAGGGTAGGCATAACACGGCAAAATGATATAAAATGGAGAAAATCGCCAGTACGAGTTATAAAAACTTAAGGGTAGGCTTTTTATAATTTGTACAATGCCTACCCTTAAGTTTTTTATAATTCGCACTGAAGATTTTTTCCATTTTGTATCATCTGCCTACCCTGTAGTACATCCTGTGCACGCCACTGAGTCGTACATACTCCTTCCGCAAGCTTTCTGCTTATTTGGAGAGGAATATTAGTTCATCTTGGCTAATAATTTTTGTTAAAAAAAAAACATTGTTTGTTTGGGGAAGTTGGGAGTGCCTGAAGATCAATGTTCCATAGTATCAAAAGAAATGGCATGGTTTACTGTCATTATTAGCATACTATTAGCATACTTTTGACATTTACACTTTGATTTGTTCTATCATATCATTTATTTTTAGCCATGATACCTTGTGATGCTTTCACGCTACACTTGTAAGTAATGTATGAAAATAAGTTCTGTCTCAGCAGTCCCAACTAGTGAGCTAGTACTGTCCATCAACATGTTAGTGTAAGTACAAGTATTTTGTTTACTCACAAAACTGTCATCTCTTGTTTGTAGCCATATACTCCTGAGTTCTTCGGTTTCCTGAACATTATTAGTCATTGATGCCAAATGTATTGGTGCATCCAAAACTTTTCTTGGTCCATTTGTAGTACTCGATTTCTCTGGTTGTAACATGTTTAATAGTTGCTCACAAATTCCTCTATAAAGAACAACATTTTTTATCACACATCAGAAAAAATATATATATTAATTTGACATTTAAAGGCAAGGTAACCTGACTTGACTGTTCTGTTAGTTACATTATTAGTAACATTAATAAAGTATAAATAAATTAATATATATGTTGGGGAGCAGCTGTAGGTTGACGGCAGAGAGCGACACCATCTGATGTCAATTAGTCACAATAGGTGTTTTAAAAGAGGTTTTACAACATAATATGTTGTGCCAGGTTTGCTCTGAGTCAGAGCTTGTCTACTCGACTGGTCTGTGGATATTCATGTCGTGTAGTTGTGTTCCATAGAGTTCGTAGTCTATGGTTCGGATTCAGAAGTGGTTGGTGCAGTATGAAGTGCTATTGGTTTAAGGTTTAGTTTGGGAACTGTTCTTGTAGTTTGGGTTGTTGTATGCCATTCATTGCATTTAGTGATTAGAATAGACATTGACTAGGTCTTCTATCTTTGTTGGTGATGGACTGGTAGAAGGGGAAGGTGGAGGCAGTATCAAGGCTAAGCTAAGTCTAGTCTAAGGCCAAGTCAGGTTTGTCTAGGACATGGAAATATTAGGATCCATGTTTGTTACGTAATGATTACAATGTAACCTACTGTGGGTAGTTATTTTTATTGAATCAAGGTGAATGCTGAGAATAATGTTGTGTTAGAGATAGTTTGTGATTCCTTTTATTAGATGCTCGGCGAGATGCGCCATCACTCTTATGAAATAATCAAGGAGAATAATGCTCAGTTATGGTAGTATGGTTGTTAGTTTAGTATCTTCGGTTCCACTTCTGATTTTTGGTTCCAGGTCATATATATACATATGTATGATACATTTATAATAAATTTACTGAGTAAAATGATGAATAAATAATAATTTTCAAGCGAAATGTCGGCATGTGTAAATCACACCTGTTTTTAACCTATAACTAGGGATAATACTGTAAAATCTTAACAAGAATTCAAACCTGATATCATGTTCTGATTTTTTAGATATTCCTTGAAGTATTTCTCCTACCGCCTCGTATACTTCCTCTGTATCTTCGAATTCTCCAGCACTGTTGTCCAATATGTCTGCAAACGATCGCCAATCAATGGGGACATTCTTTGTTGAAAGATATCAATGCGACAACTAAACTTACATAAATTACGTTTTTTTAGGTACTATAATATATGTTAATAGTAAAATAAGAACAAGCCAACATTTTAAATTAAATAATTAAACACAAAAGTATAAGTAGTTTATAACCTTACCTTCAACATATTTTTTTAACTCTTCGTCTATTAGAGGAAACTGACTTTTAATAAAATCACCGAAGCTGGCCATTATAGTTGTAAGTAACTTGGTTATAACCAAGAGAAATAAATTATAATTATCATTTATTTTACGCGAAAATTAGGTAAATATATCCCGATGTCACGTCAGAACTCAGTGAACCATAGACAATAGGAATTATAGACATAGACAATAGACACCATAGCATAGACCCCACAGATTACTTGTTACTATCGATAATAGACATTAGATGGTAGGTACTACGTTTACGATAACATGGTAAGTAGGAAATACAAGTAGGCGCCTGGAGGCGCCCAACCTACAAAACTAAGGTACATACCTAAAGAAAAATGACGCCAAAGATGGCCACACATTAGGAGCGTTCTCCAAAACTAACGAAATCGATAAGGAGTGAAACGGCAATCAACTATTTACGAATACATAGTATGATGTATGGGTACAATAGTAATTATTATCTTATTATAGCTATTATTATAGCTTATTTGCATGGATTTAGGTTTTTCAGAGATCTTGGAATTTCTTAACAGTTCTAATTTAACTCTAAATAAATAAATAAAGTTCTCATCTTCATATATATCTACTTGACAGTTGAAATACAACCAAACAACTGACTCATAAAATGGCGAATGGCATCCGGCATGACTATGAAATGCTTAGCTGTTCGACGGCCAACTGATGGAAGGTTAATATAATAGGTAGGTATCCACTGATACCTACGTAGTATCTAGAGTAATCTGTGTACTACTCTTTACTCTATGCAACTAGTATATAGTGATCTGTGCTATGCAAGACTCTATGTATGAAAAAAAAAAAATTGTAAATGTAATATTTTCAATTTTCATTTGAATAGGTAACTTAATTTATTTTTTCGCAATGGATGAGAATATCGATAATAATGTAGCTGTTTTGGCTATATTGGACAATCAATGTAAGCAATAAAATCTTTTACTCATATAATATCATAATATTATTTTTTGAAGGTTGTTTATCCTATTATTGTTGTTTTTCAATTTAATATTATGCTCTTCCACAAAAGTAGATGCATTATTTAATAAAATTGTTAATTTCACATTGTATTCCTTGAAAAATCAGCTTCACCACATTACAAGCAGAATATAAGCATCACAAGCTATAACCACCCACATCAAATAAATCAAGAGGAAATAGAAACCAGTGAAACTATAAAACAAAGTAAGTACCTACCTACCTTAAACATAAAAATGTTGATCACTATCATATAGTGCTGTAACATGTGAGCAAAGATTACACATGGTATTTGAGTCTGGACAGCCCTATAAGTGCCAGAAAACACTTTAAATAGGCACTGTATAACCAAAGTTTTAAGTATAAAATCTTTTTATGCATAACATGCAGTTTTTGGAGGTTCAAACTAAACATGCTTCTGAAATGCTGGAGAAGGTTCCTTGACTTAGTAAAGAGCCAAGAGCAGATTACCTTGGTAAAAATGATAATAAATTTAAGAATTTTTTACCTATTTCAGATATTATATGGACAAAACATGCAACGTTAATGTTGTTGAATTTATATGAGACTAAACTTAACATGTTAGATAACCCAAAGAAGAAATCCAAAATGTGGATATCAATGGCGGAAGAACTCAAGTCCTTTCAAATTGAGGTAATTTGAAAAAAAAAAAGTCTTCTCTGGAACATTTCAGCTTTTTCTTTAATTATTCACTTAAAAAATGTTACAAAATAAAATCCATTTACAATATTTTAGGATTAAGTGATAAAAAAAATCAATGCAAAAATTGTTGCAGATAGTACTTAACCAATTTTTTTTTCATTTTATTTTTATTTAGGTGACACCAGACCAAGTCAGATGGAAAATTAATGCACTTACAAAAAAGTACAAAGATTGCATTGACAGTGGTCAAGGGTCGGTGGCATTCAAGTATTTCAATGAAATGCACCAGATTCTTGGAAGGTATAATGAAGACAGTGGAGCTTATAGGTTGGCGTCAGATGTGACACAGGGCCAGGAGGTAGATAAAGATCATAATACAATAAATAGAAAGATATTCAGAAATTCTACACCATTCAGAAAATTGAGAGCAGAACGTAGAACCAAAATTGAATTAGACAAGCAGTGGATTGAGTATATTAGAAGACAAGAGGAACAAAAGCAAGTAAGGGATGAAAGATATGAAAGAAGTTTAAGGTTGAGAGAGGAAGAGTTGCAATTAAAGAAGAAAGAACTGGAAATAAAACAGTCATTAGCTTTACGAAAATTACAGTTAAGAGAGAAAAGGCAAGAAGAAATGCTTAAAATTGAAAGGGAAAAATGTGCTTTGTTAAGGAAATTATTGAATGATCAGTGACCAACTTTAATAGTAAATATATTGAGTTTAGACAGTAAACAACTGTACAATAATTATGTTAATCTCTCAAACTATCCCATCAACTGTGAGTGTTTTGTGTTGTGTAGTATATTTATTCACAAATTGACTGTAATTTGATTAAAAATCAAGTCAGATCTGTACTGGTTTACAACAAAATCGCTTGTATAAGTTACAATTGGCTGGCCCAATTTTAGTTAAATAATTACTATAAATAAAAAAGTATTAAGTATAAGTATTCTGGTTTAATATACTTAGCTGCATACATGAGCAATGTCATGTCAATGCTCACTTTCATTTAGACAGTAGTTATGTAATATACATGCGGCTACAATGGTATCAGTTATAAAAGCAACATTCCTATATACTGTAAATAGCTTTACTCTTCTAAATCTACTCTTTAACAAATTGAAAGCTTTATCACTTAATTTCCTAGTAGATGCATGAAGAGTGTTGAACTCTCGCTGATGTAAAGTCAATCTTTTGTTTTCCCTAAAAGGTGGAACTAGCCATGAGAAAGGTGGATATCCTGAATGTCCAACTAAAAATGTATTATGTGGAAAAAGGGCACTTGGATTTTGTGTTGCAGTATGGTGTAGAGGAGACTTCTTCAAAACTCTTCCACAACTTGTTGATCCTGGTTCACCACAATATATGCTAGTAAATCGCAAGTTGGCATCAATAGTTGCTTGTAAAATTATAGAAAAATATCCTTTTGGATTACAATATTCTCTGGCATTTTTTAGTTTATCTATTTTCACATGTGTACAATCTATTACACCCAATATATTAGATATTCCTGTTTTACTATGAAAATTATCACATATTGTTCTAACAACACATGAATCTTGTGGCCATTTTATAGCTTCATCCAATTTTGTTATAATCCAAGCCATAACTCTTCTTATAACTCGAAATGTTGAAGATATTGATATATCAAACTTTGTGGCTATTGGTGTAAGGGGTTCTGTGTTTGCTATAAAAGATAGAAATATGTAAAAGCATAATCTTGGTTCTAAAGGCTTTAAGCCAAATTTATGACTAGCTATGAAACCAGATTTTTCCAAATCATCTGAAACAATGTTAAAGTATTGATAAAGAAGACAAATGATGATGTTTCCATTCGATATAAGTGTAGATAGGTACCTGTAAGTCTGTAGGCTAATTTTCGACTTAAACCTAACCGGTTTTTAAACTCTGCTTCCGACCAGGACTCAACAATGTGTAAGTAGTCGTCTACACGTTTTCTTCTCAATTTCATAAAATACTGCATGAGAGGAAAAAACAGTCTATCTTCATCTTCGTCATCCTCCGAAAATTCGGATCTTATACTGCTTAAATCGCTCCAGTCACTAGATTGGCTACCACTATCATTAATTGATATTGTATCAGCCAAGATCAGTACAAATGTTTTATTAGTATTATGAGCCATTAATTTTTGTTTTTAATGCCTCCAGGCAGCAAAATAAGTCTTAAATCATAACAAATAATAAAGTGACAATGACCAAAGTAAACATTTCAAATGTGTATTTTAGTCTTGTTGATTTATTATCTATGGTATATTCCATGAAGTTACTTCAGCCAGCTTTAATACTTCATTGAAGTATTAAAGCTGGCTTTTCACTACGGGATATAATATTCCTGAGAAATAAATTAATATTACTCACCTTACTTTGGAATGGCGCTGGAATATATATTACCTAAGTATATTCCAGCGTCAAGAGTTCCATGGCATACTCGCCCCAGACCTCAGTTCGTTGTCCGGGACCGACTGTGCATATTTACTGCTCATTTAAAAAAAAATCATTTTTAAATTCCGACATAACTACTACGAGACGTTAGGATTCAGTGACGTTTGTGTGATAAAATATATCTCATAGTGTCAAGGTCAAACGTGGGATGTAATTTATATTTGGGGATATAATATAATATATTAAATCCCGTAGTGAAAAGCCAGCTTAACAAGTACCTATATTTCCTATCTAGAGTCTGGCTAACGAAAGTAGAGCCTGGAAAAGAGCGGCAAATTTAAAAATTGTTAGTATGGCAAACTCAAAATTAGTGTGACAGACATGGAGTAACCTAATTTGATACTTTAGAATTATTTTTTTATTTTTGTTGAAACCAATTGCACACTACTATTTATCGGCATGTACAGATGGAAAAATATTGATAACTAGTTAGTAGAATTCGTTCCCGTGGTTAAGGATTTTTGATTCCCGCGGGAACTCTTATTTTCCGGGATAAAATTGTAAAAATTGTAAAATTGTGTTATTCCAGACTATCTCTGTGCCAAATTTCAGCCAAATCGGTTCAGTCGATGCAGCGCGATTGAGTAACAAACATCCATCCATACATACAACCAAACTTTCACATTTATAATACTACGAGTATGTAATAGGAAATAGAATAATATACCATTTTTATAGGGATAAAAATATAGTGTTGATTTATTTCTAAAATTTACCTATGGAATAAATCTTTTCATAAAAAGAAACCTACCATCTGCCTGAATGAAAAACAACAATATTCAGTAATAATATAATTTATTTTAGTCACTATAGTCTGAATCCAAAATTCTTCTTTATTCTTGTTTTTCTTAAATTCATAACCATTAGCTAGTAGTACGCGGCGAAGAGTTTCCCGACATCCATTAAATCCAATGCTTTCTTTTAATTCCATCAACAGTGTCCTCAATGTAGGAACTTGTTTTCTGACAATATAAAAATCATTGATTTTGTTGCGAATAGCATCTATGTCGAAACTATCTAAGTTAGACACTGTGGGTTTATGGGGCCGTTTTTTTCCTGGTGTATTCCACACACCATCATTTAGCGCACCTTCCTTTTTTATTCTTTTTAAGGTTGTAACACTTACTTCTGTAAAGAATGATGAAACAACGATTACAATATTGACAATAGCAAATTATATGATTATTATTCATTATACATTTATAAATCTTGTGCTTAGTAAAAAATTACCAGTAATTGAAGCTATTTCTTCCAAGTACTGATTCTGGGTTCTCATCCTGTCTTTCTGCTCTAAATCAGTAAGTTTTTCAATAGTTCTCACTATTTCATCGACTCCTGCTACATCCTTCAGATTTTCTGTCAAAGAAAATAATTTGTGTTAAGTACAAATGCGCAATTACTTTACTTACCTACCACAACCAACGAAAAATAACCATTTAATTGGAAGTTGCATTTAGTAGGTATTATTAAGGTGTTTAACGAAATATATAATTAATGTGGATGAAAATAGAGATATAGTTTTTTAAAAAGAGAAATATACAAACAAAGTATCAAAATAATGCGTCATACTAACCTAAAAAATCTAACACAACACGTAAACAATCTTGTTTTTGTTTGAATTTTACATCATTCTCTTGTTGTTTTTCTTCAAATTTGGAAATCATGCAAAACAACATCTTCCGCACTCCACTTTTAATTGTTTTATTCATTCTTAAACGCGTAAATACTCGTAAACAAGATCACAACTAATCACTGCAAATCACCGACAACCACAGACAACCGCCATCTTGTTAGGGCAAAATGTAGTTGACATTTGTTTATGTATTGCCATATAAAAAGTTTGCAAATAATTCGAGTCTCTACTTTCGTTTGCCAGACTCTACCATGGCATAGGTATTCGTATCTATAATTAGTAATCTGTGATATATTCTTTGTCCCAATTTCCTCCCAACCAAACCAAAGACTACAAAATACAAATAATATATCCCGCCGCAACGCAAAATAAGAGAAAAGTACCTACGGAGTACGGAATTATTTAATGAAAACGGTGTGCAATTTAAGATATGACGGAATTATACAGTTATAAACGTTATGAAAAATCGTTGGGGTTACTTACTACAAGATTTGTGACACTTCTTCAAAAAGCAAAGGACGGTGTTTTAGATTTAAAAGTCGTAAGTGTAGATGCTTTACCAGCTATACTACATACTTGCATGTCAATTTACGCTCGAAAATTAAAACTTTGAATTTTGACCACTGATTACAATTATTTGATTCTCAATTTCAGGCCACCGATTTATTAGCTGTTAGGCAAAAAAGAAGAATATATGATATAACGAATGTTTTAGAAGGAATTGGTCTGATTGAGAAGCGTAGTAAAAACAGTATACAATGGAAGTAAGTAAAAAGTTTAGTTTTACTTTGTAAATTTTCTTTATTCCTTGAAGTTACTTCAATGAAATGGTAATCATTACAGAGGTGCTGCCCCCGATTGTAACGCTTCTGATATTGGTACTAAGGTGCACCAATTAAGAAAAGAAATAAATTTGTTGGAAGAACACGAACAATTATTAGATAAGTATGTTGATTTGTTTAAAAATCTGCTACAAAATTGACGATTTAATTAATGTTTCTATACAATTTCATTCTCATGTAACTATTGTGAACTATTAGCCGCACATGGGCACAATTGGTGAGGATTGAGCCGTCAACATTTAGATTTTTACAACTTAACTGCAACGTAACCTTTGTGCAGTAGATAATTTTGCTAATGTATAACATACCCAGCTTGCCTTAGAGGTTGATACATTGAAGTGTGTAAATCAAATCTTATTGTACCCCTTTTTTGTTGGCTGGAACTTTCAGAAAAGGCTTAAATTTGAATTAACAAATTGTACATTTTTTTATTGTACTATTTTGTATTTATTCATAAAGTAAACGAGATTTCACATAATGGATTTTGATTATTTTTAAATTTCAGACAAATGCATTGGATTGAACAAAGTATTAAAAATGTTATTGATGACACTGATAATGAGACATTGACATATGTCACAGAAAATGACATTAAGGAATGTTTTGCCAATGACCAAATTTTTGTTTTGGAAGCACCACTTGGTGCTGATTTGGCTGTTGGGAGATTACCTGGCAAGGTAAGGGTATGCATTACAAACATGATCATAGTAAATAATTTGAGAATTCTTATTACTATGAATGACTTCATTTGGAAGGCTAATAGTTGAATTAAATTAATTAGTAATTAAAGTAAATCTAGTTTACTTAACTTATACACATTCTGTATGTTTAGTTGCAAATTGGTGTTAACTCAATTTGCATATTTTCTGCAGACAAGGATAGCATTACTTTTAGAAAGATTTTTACAATCTAATTAGCACCAATTTGCTATTTAACATAATGTGATCTCAACACTACAGACTAAATAAGTTTTTAGAATGTTTTCCATTTTTAATCATTCTTTCATATAATTTTCATTATTATTTCTTAATTCATATTGACAGGCTACAGAGTTTGTCAATTTTCATTTGTGGCTGAAACCAACTAGCCACATTAAGAATTTTTTTTTGCTACCCAACAAGATCAGATTTAAAGGTTGGATGTTAGTGATAATAACTGGGAATATTATAAGAATTGTTGTGTGTTTTTACTTTGCCAAAGTAAGAACATGCTACAGCTTAACATGATCTCAAAAGATAAAGTCAGCTCCTAATTTGGCTCAATGTTGCTTAACCACTTTAACTACAAGTACTTTCTAATATTTGAGGGTAGAATTATTATTTATATATTTTGTTTTCAGGAACCAGGTGAAGATCACAAATTTTTTTTGCATGTAAAATCAACGAATCCCATTGGAGTTATACTATTGTGTGATGTGGAAAAAGAAAAGGTAATGAGTTGTATTATACTCCCCTAACTGCATGTTTGTTTACTTCAAGTGGAACTCTTTAATTTTACATTTGCTAAGTGTAGTTAACAAATGAGCGTTTTAACCACATCTATACCTACAGTAAAGTTTATAAATAGTGATACAACAAATATTACTGTAATTTGCACTGTATTCAGTTTAAATAGTTTGTTTTAATATTCATGAAGATGTTTGATGTATATGAATATTTGGTAAATATTTACTATTCTGCAAATACGAATATTCGTATTTGTTCAATCACTAGTTAAAAAGAATGCAAAAGTGTTTTTCTGTCTATTACATTGTCACCCCTACAGTGTTCCAATTTGGCAAAGGCATGGATATAGTTATATATATGATATATCCTGAGGAAGAACAAAGCAACTCTGGAAAGCGATTTTGTTGTATTTTATATACATTCCAAATATTTATAACTTACAGCAAAATCCCTTTCTAGCATAGATAGGCTATTTTAGCTCTAATGAGTTACCACAGGATTCGTATTAAAACCTTAATCAATACAGCGTAGCCTGTATTGATTTAAGGTTTTAATACAGCGTAGCCTGTATTGATTTAAGGTTTTAATAAAATATCAGGGAGCATTTCCCAAAAATTATGTGTAAATCAATACAATCCTTTCAGCTAATTGGAGATGATAATATGGACCTAGAAGTTCAAAGTTACACAGATGGTACTGAGGATATATTGCAATGCCCTAGTGAGTAAAATTATGTGTTATTTTAAAAGTAAACCTCATAATTGACACACACGTAATAAAGAGTCAACCCACACAACTTATCAATTGAAAAGTTAAATTATGTTTATATATGTTGTATATAATATGTATTTTTTTTTAATTTATTGCAATAATTAATTTCTGTTGTTATCTCATAATACAACATCTTTTTTACTATTTGTCTTACATCTATTTGCTATTTTATTTCTATTATTATGTATGTTTGTATTTAATTTGACAAAGGTTTGTGGGTTGAATCGTTATTGCGTATGTGCGTCCAATTAATATGTAACGTGGAAAAATTAAATGAGAAATAGCAGTTTTAATAATGAATTAGTTTTAGTTAAACCAACCATTCGGTTCTTTATTTTTCAAACTGACTTAACTAATTATTTATTTTTGAAAATGGTTTAATTTTTTTTTTCAGATTATCTCCTACGATTGAGTCCACCCGTTACGAAACAAGACTTTTCATTTTCATTGCGTGGCACTGAAGGCTTATGTGATCTCTTTGATATTCCTTGTTAGACAAAAAAATGTTATAATTTGACATTTTTATATATTTTTATGAATTATTAATGATTAATGATCTAGAAAAACTCTAGAAAAACATTTTTTACATTAGTTTTGATAATAATCAAGTGCATTTTTATTGTGATTTTTTGAGAATGTAAATATATCTTGTAAATAACATCAAAATTTTTTTCAAATCATGTTTAAAGAAAATCACTATGTTATAAGAGGACACAAGTAGTTGTACGAAATTAAAACGAATAAGTTTTGTATTACAAAAATGTATTTTATTTCTTAGGTTTAGGTTTGGGAACAAATCTATCTAAAACACCAAATGACTGTTTTGGTATAATATACTGTTTTTCTGGCTCGGCAAGTATCTTCTTTGCTTCCATTGCTTGGTTTATATATTCCTAGAAAAAAGAAACAGTTAAATATTTTCAAAAATAAAATGGCCAAGATTTCCTTTAATATGATACTCAAAAAACTTACTTTTCTTGCTGTCTCCTTCATGATTTTTTTTCTTGTAATGTTCGTTTTGCCCTTTTTCTTATGTCTTGGCGTGTAATCCACTTTCCGTGGTTTCAAATACTGGGAAAAACATCAATTTTAAAGTTTGTATCTCAACCCATTTTCATATCACTCTTATTACATTGCAATAGGGTATAGATTGCTTATTGCCTAAATTATCTTCTAAATATATAAAAGGCAAAGGTGACTGACTGACTGACTGACTGACTGATCTATCAACGCACAGCTCTAACCACTGGACCGATCGAGCTGAAATTTGGCATACAGGTAGCTGTTAGGACGTAGGGATCCGCTAAGAAAGGATTTTGGAAAATTTCAACCCCAAGAGGGTTAAATAGGGGGTTAAAGTTTGTATGAAAGTCCGTCATTTTTCAAGTTATATTCATGAAACTTTGTATTTAGGCTTTCGAATAAAAACAAAGAAATACGTGTTTCAGAGATTTTGAAAAATCCACCCCCAAAGGCATCAAATAGGGGATGAATGTTAGTATGAAAGTTTTTCATTTTTAAAAATGTATAAACTTTGTATTTGGGCTTTCGAAGAAAGAAAAACCTAACGTGAGCGAAGCCGCGGGTTAAAGCTAGTTTTATATATTTTTAGATTATTTTTCAATAACAGTAAAATATGAAATGAAAATGAAATGAATACATTTTATTGTACACCACATAAATACAGAAACATATATAAATTAACATAAAACCCTAACCCTATTACTTAGAGTTATTTCATGTTATGAATGCTAAAATTCAGTGAGAGTAAAACCAACTACTAAAAAAAATACTACCACTTTACTGAAAAACATAAATGGAAATAAAAAAATCGACTCTGACTTATTATATTTTTTTGCCAGCAACTTCGTTCGTGTGGCTAGGTTAGTCTGCCGGAACTCTTTATTTTTCTAAATTTCGTGCTGTCCCTTTCATAATGTTTCGTGCGGAAAAGGATAGCGCTAGACTTAGACCTATCAATTTAGAGACGTATACATTGTATACAACAGAAGTACAGCCACAATGTAAGACAAATAGAACTCTGAACTAAACTTACCAAGAGATTCTTCTTAGCTTCCATTTTGTCTTTCATGGAAGGCACATCTACTTCCATAACATCAAACGGATTGAGGGTGATAAGTTCCGCAGGGATCTTCTCAAGTAGCGCTTTAACCTCGGCTTCTTTTCTTTGCTTTTTCGTTTGGAATGGATTGCTCTCGAGAGCGTCGAAGTTAGGTTCACCGCTGCCTATAGTAAAATAATAATAATTACCATTAAAGAAAAGATTGTTCCTCCTGATCGAATTTAAGCAACGGCGGCCAATGGCAACAGAGACTAATAACAAACTACGTAGGAGATATGGGCTCTATGGTTTGTTATTGTTCTATGGGGGTCTAGCATCGCCAACTTTTCAATTATGGACTGCTACTGCGCATTGCATTTTGGATACTGTGTTATTATGTAAAAATTTTGCTCTTTAAACTTAAATCGGACAAAGAGAACACTATAATAACTACTTTGCTATATTTTTAGTCTATTTCTGTATTTTTAGTGAAAATTAAAACCTTGTTATTACAACCGTTTGCTTTAAAAAAATTTAACACTTAATTTTTACCTGGTACAATGATGCTTGTGAATCCATTGCTAGTGCCTATCCCTAAAACATCTTCATATGGACAGAATTTGAAATTGTTTATGGATTTCGCCATTGTATGCCTCAAATATGACCCCTCAGCTGTTTGTGTACAACAATTACTGAAACAAAGAATTACATAATCAATTTACATTAGTTTAGGCTCCCACTAAATATTATGTCCTCAGACTACCTACTCAGATTATTAACTTTAAGAATACTAACAAATCTCAAAATTAGAAAATTCAAAATTTTGAGAATATTTATTGCCAACTAGCTGATACCCGCGACTTCGTTCGCGTAGATTAAGGTATTTTGATCCCGCGGGAACTCTTTAATTTTCCGGGATAAAAAGAAACGCGAGTTTCGGAACGCGACATTAAACTCCTCCAACTATAGTCTGATTTTTAATTCGGTGGAATTCTGACAGCTGTCATTTTGTAAATAGAGCGAGTTGTTTGTATGAAAAACAGTATTACCACCTGTAGTTCGATTTTACCCCGAACTATCTGTCAGGCATTTGTCATATTATATCTATGTGCGGCAATTGATTTTTATTTTTATAAGTTTTTTATTATCTTTTTTGTGGGATTTTTTTAATCTCTGGTAACATTAAGATACGTCAGAATTCCACGCAATTAAAAATCAGACTATATGTATTCTGTGCTCCAACGCACACACGCACATTGTTTTGATAGATATGATCTTTGACGTTAGGAACACACCTACATTGCTTAGACAACAGTGAGTGCTTGTAATTTAATATGAACTTTATACCATAGCAATAAAGCTCAAATTGACTACGTTTTAGTTTCAAATCATTTGTATGGGAAAAAGAAAAGGGCTATTTTTAGGGTTTTTCAAGCAATAATTCTAATTTTTCTCGCCGTAAAAACCATCCTTGAACTTCAACGAACATTTTAAAAAAAGATTTGGCCAAATTGGTCCAGGCGTTGTTGAGTTATGCGCTTACCAACACATTTTGCGATTCATTTTTATATTATAGATAGTCTGTGCTAATCCAGGGTATGAGCTATCTACATACTAAAACCAAATTTATCGAGTAGTTTTTGCGTGAAAGAGTAACAAACGTATACATACAAACTTTCGCCTTTATAATATTAGTGTGAAAGTGTGATAAAACCTTATATTATACCTGTATATTTCTACAATTTCTCCAAGTCCCACAGCCAACATATCTTTCTGTGAAAACTCCAAATCTATAGGAGCTGACCGCAGTTTGTAATGTTGTAATGGCCCATCAAGGTTTCTAATGTCCCATATTTTTAAGCTTCTGTCCACTCCTGATGTTGCCATATACCTAAAAAAAAAAATATTCATTTTTAACCAACTTCAATAAAAGATAGTCGTTGGGGTCCCAAGGTGCCGGTAGACTCCAGAATAGGGAGTCGCTAGATATAGGTGGCACAAGATAGAGACATGTGGAAGTCCATACAAGAGACTATCGGTTGATCAAGAAGAACAAGATATTACAGACACAAGCTACAAAGATTGCATACATGCCCCTGTTGTCAACAGCAATAGCAGTCAATGGTGTTTTGTGGCACAATATCTTCGCCAAAGGTTTCTTCACAGTGGGTGACCAGAGAGAGACAACTCCCTTGGAATTTCCCAAACACAGAGTAGCATTGTAGGGGTTTTGTGTCATGACTGATGTTCGACCCATATGGTTGTTGTAGTGTCCAACAACTTCTCCTATCGATATATCCAGCCATGACATAAATCCGTATTCATTCTGTAACAATATTACATTACATACATTACTGTCATTATGATTGTGATTTGAAGAGAAGGCATAAGAATGAAATCAAATCTCCCACTCAGCTCAGACACAAGACCATTCATTTGTGCCTTGTTTCTACTCTGTCTCAAGTCCAAGTACAACATTTTTAAGATTGCGGAAGTAAAAAGGTTCCCTTATTTTCAATAAATTATCTATATTTGTCTTTCATTGTAATCCGAGTGACAACTATAAATAATAATTTTGTTAATGGTGGTGAATTGGGCCTCACGATACAGGAATACCTAGTGTGGGTCTCAATGGATATTATTGTATTCAGTGTTAATGTTGTTTTGCCAAATAAATATTTTTTCATTTTCATTTTCATAATTACCTTAGGTAACACATTATCTCTACATATACTATATAAAAATACAATAGGAAGTTAAGCAAGTCAATATTGCACAAAAGTTAATTTTAAGAAATAATTTCAGGTGCTATTTGGATGGCCATAAGTAGATAGTAGATTTCCATTGAATACATTCTCTCTCTACCTAAACTACATACCCAATACATTAAATAAAGTAGATTAGTGTTTAGTTAAAACTTACCACCACAGCTAATAAAAAGTGGTATGGCAAAAATTCCATCCTTATTATCTTGTCCAATTTCTTCACACAATGCAGTTCAATTCCTGTGTTATCATAAATGTGCAACCATTCCTTTTGAGCAGCTGCAACCATGGTTTCGACATGTAACCAACTGTAAATAAAATATAAGGAGCAATTTTTAATGGTTATTAAAAATTACGCGGCGTAAATTAGTTTTCGCCGCGACTTCGTTACTGACGACTGAGTTAGGTTACCTACTGTTTTTCAAGGGTAAAAGGATGTTCTCCTTGCCCTTAATTAGTAAACTAATATACACATGTATAAAAAATTCATCAAAATCGGTCAAGCCCTTCTCAAGGTATCATGAAAAAAGCTGTTCCATACAAATTGTACAAGAAAACGAATTTTCTTTGCAAATAGAAATTCGTGAAATTTTCTGAAGTTTTAATAGTTACTTTGCTTTTCGGGATGGAAACAAATCCAACATAATATCAAAGATTATAAAAATCCACCCAGCCGTTCTCCAGTTACATCATTTATTGGTTTAACTAACCCAACTTTTTATATAATATTTAGATTATTCCTTAGGAAGTGATTTTACAGTTCAACACACCTTACATCATGAATGGATTCCATAACATTAATTTCAAAATGTAGTTTCTTTGTGATCCAATCAAAGGCAGCTAAATGACCTTTCTTACCGCCCAATAACAAATGTCTGCCATTGCGTGAATATTTAGCCTGGTAAGGACCAAAGCCAAGGTTCAATTCAAATATCTTAGTGGCTGCTGTAATATCTACATTATCAGCAATTACTTTTTGTGTAATGCCTGTTGTGCGATTATCTTCATCGACTTCTAGAAAACTGTAACAAAAAAAAAAGATTAACCTTTTATGTACTAAAATATGTAGAAATAGTCTAATCAAGGATAATTATTATTATCCTCACTCTGATTATAAACAGAGCAAGGTATTCAACAGTTATAGGGGTAACTTCACTGGTTTGAACTCTCATAGAGGTATGTGTCACATAAGCTACAGAAGCAACACATGAAATAGTGCATGTGTTTATTTATATGCTGACATGTGTCTGCCAACATATTTTAGTATGCAGTGAACATGAGGCATGCACATAGGCATATGTCTAGGCAGTTAACACATTCTTCTAAGTGTAATTATTACACCTAATATTTAATCAAATATAAAAAATCTCCAATCTAAATAAATTGACAGATCAAAATTATTAAATTTCAATTTAGTTAAGCTTAGAGACTACAACTAAAAAGGATTTTTTCTTTTCTATGCAGATTTTCTTCTCCTCCTTCCATTGATGACTCAGCTACTTACATTGTTTTTATTTAATCACAGGAGATATTATAGTGCACAAGTGTGTTACATTTCTACTACCAAATTCTCAGTCCAATTGGGATCTGACATGCGTTCCAACTTCAAAGTCTAGTCTAGTCCAGAAGACTACCTATATATGTACTATTGAGAATTTATTGACAGATAACCAACAAGCATTTCATTTTGGTCCAACCCAGGATTTAAAACTATGCATATATAAATATATGACTATATGACTATAAAGTAAACTTACCCTTGGTTTTCAGTCAGCAAAATATCAGCTCTTGTAGCCTGTTCTTCTGCAAACTTAAACTTGTTTTCTTTCTTCTTTAACTTCAATGCATACAGAGGGTGTCTCACACCCTTCCCTATTCCTTCACCTCTTGAATGCTGCTCTAATTTCTCAGGGTCTATTGGAGCCTTACCAGGGTACTGTTGTTTCTGTCTTTTTTCTGTTTGAAACTTCTTGTTTTGATCATTTTTGGTTTGCTGTTGGTATAAGGATATAAATATGTGTTTTGGGCTAGTTTTAGGATTGATTGTTGCTTAATTTATTAGTGCCATGTGGTGTATAATGTGGCAGATTTAGGAAACACCTAATGCTATGGACAAGTAGAAGCATTTAAGATTGATACCTATAGTGTACATTGCATCAATTTGTACATTACCTTTGCTCAGACTTTATTTACTAGCAATTTACTATTTAGAAGGACACATTTATGACAAGATAACTTAAAGGTTATTATATGGGTAAGTAGGTAGTTATCAGTTTTAAAAATATTTTAACTTACCCTATATTTTTGAGTTTTTAAAATCTTTGATGTAGATTTAATTTTAAAAACCTTCACATTTTGATCCTTATTATCTTCGTCGTTATTATTACTTTCAGTATCAAAATATCGGACCTGAAAATGGATTTGTTTATAGAAATTATAACCTAAACTTTTTTGAACATAATATAATTTTAGAACAATGCACCCCGTAACATTACCATCTTTTTTTCCTTCATTACAAAGCCGGATAGATTTATTAATATTGCTAATAGGTATGTAATTTATAAAAGTATTATTTATTTCTGTTAACCAAACACATAACCATCACAACTATATAGTAGGCACGCATCATCCATGTGTATGTTGGTGTGCGTATGACATTGACAATGACAAATGTGTAATGACATTTGACAATTGTAACCATGGTAGTAGATAGGAAATATATGGAGATGCCCTACCTACAAAAAAAAGGTGCATACCTATAGAATACTGTCGCATAAAATGGCCGCCTATTAGGGAGTGTGCTTCAGAGCTATCGACATCGATAAAAAGTGAAACAGTAATCGAGCAATACACTGGCTTATGCCCGCGACTTAGTTCGTGTGGATTAAGGTTTTTAACATTTAAATATTGGATTTTATTTCTCATTAAGAGTAAAATCTTTTTTGCTCTTTCTATAGGTTGGTTCCTTCGATATATATTACTTATATCATAGATCTACATCGACGTAAAACTAAGGATGTGACTTATTGTTATCCATTTTATTGATATGGTTTGATAAACCTAAGAATTCGCCTGAGAGTAGTTGTTATTATATAGTTACCTACTTAAGCAGTAGGTACCTAGTGATTATTTATTGATGACGGGATAATGGGGGAATCAGAATAATGAAACAGACATCGCAATTGGATTGTAAAATTGGCTGTAATATCCAAGAGAATGTAATCACTCCGTTTTATGTAATATCGTAGACAGGAATAATAAAAAACATGTCATTATCTCGGTATTTATTATTTTTTATTCTTTTTAACAACACATACTCAATATTTTACAGAAACGTATATGACAATCAGAGTAGTAACATAGTAATAGGTTTAATATTTAGTTGCGTATATAGTTATTATTGATCAGTGTGCGCGATGCGATTAGATAAATGATTTCAGTTCATCCACTTTCACAATTAATCAACAAAAACGACACGCATCGCTTTTACGAATTAGAAATAACTAATAATTGCACATAATATTAACGTAAAGCGCATCAAATAAAACATTGCAAAATAACGCTAACCCGTCTCGATTTGAGCTATCACATCCTCAAAGGTAACAATAAAATATAACATGTAACATAATCACAGCAAGTGAACATTGGCTAACAAAGAAATTATTAATTTATCCCTAATTTATCAATTAATGACTGAATTATTTAACTTACTTGATCTAATGAGATCGCTTTATTATCTAATATAAATATTAACGTCCTTACGACGTGACAACTATGTATTCACAATTTATTTACAAAGTGACTAGAGTCTTTTAAAAGTTTGTCAATTTTCGATTTGTTTTCTCCCAAATCTACCAATATTAATAGTGTTAAAACGTCAGCGGTCGGGTGCTCCTGCGGAAGCATTTGGCACATTCCCAGTATCAACATAAACGCAGTAGGTATAACATTTTCATTTGCTATTTAAGTTTTTTTGCTGGGTAAAACGACCTTACATTTTCACTAAATACCGCCTACCTTGGCTGTAGTCCGGTAATTATAAAATAATCTAATTATTGAGTTACATACATATTTACACGTTATATCCCTCTTTAGAGTGTTGTGTGGGACTAAAATAGCTTTAATACAATTGTATAAACTTTCCCTAACATTAACTTATTGTAAGCATAATACGAGTAACAGTGTTTAAAATTCATTTAAATTTAAGTCCACCTTATTGATAAATTAGTCGAATCTTTCGAGCTTTAACGCGATGACTCACAGTAGTCACACATCGTATACAACTGTTTATAAAATAGACATCATTATCTAAATAGAACACATAACGTCCGAAGGACCCTTCGCACGGGCGATACACTGTACACAACTAGATTTTCATAGTTCACTGTATTCGATTTGACATTTTGTCAACAGTCTTTAAAGTACAACTTTGGTAAATAGCTTAAAATTGTTTATGTAGCGCACTAGCAAGAAGTGTTTTTTTTTTTCAAAATAAGCTCCGCCGATTGTATGATGGCTATAAAATCATTGTCGCTCGTTTTCGGCGGCGCTGGGTGACACTTAAATAGGCGTGGGAAGCACAGTGAAGTCCTGAAGTGCATTTTTCACCGTTTCATAGATTGGTCGATTCTCATCAGGACAATAACCATCAGGAGAGCAGAGTGTCTGCAGTTTGGTCAGATATGAGTCAAAGTTGTCATAGGCAGGCTTTTCCCCGGGGCCTGGTGGCGGAGGCGCCCCGGGAGTTCCCAGAGCAGTGGGCGCGGGAGCGGTGCCTCCCCCAGGGAGTCGGACGGTTTCCAATAATGTTATTACGTTATTGCAGAGGCCCTTGTAATACTCGTGGAAATTGTTGTTGCTGTGGTGCATCTGTTGGTTCTCCTGTAAATAATGACAGAGTTGAGCTACGCAGCTATTGGCTTAAAAGACATGGATCGATGTTTTGGGAGATTTATTAGTTACTTTAAATTCGTAAGAACAACGGCCCTTCTTTAGAGTGGCTACTTTATTGGTAAGTAAACAAGAGGTACTCACAAATTCATGTGATGTTAGTAGCACTCAAAGTTGGATGTTTGGAGCCATGACTGTACCATCTACGTTATCAGACAAAGATAGTTATAGTAAAATTTGGATTATCTATTAAAGGTTTGGAGAATGTTTTGTGTTTATTTAAAATCATGATTGTTAAATATGGTATTTAAACTTACTCTTTCACCGTGGCTGAGTTGCGATTCCATAGCGTTGATATCGGATTTTAGCCGTATCATTTGCGATTCGACTTTAGCGTTCTCACGTTGAAGTTCGGTTATTTCTTGTTCCAGTGTCATAAGATCTTCGCCGTTTCCCGTTTGCATGCTAATATCTGTACCTAGAAAATGTAACTTTTATTAACTAATTTACCTATCCATTTAACTTAATTTATAAAAATATCTATTCGTAACAGTATTATAAGGAAGTAACTCGTAAAATGTAGAGAGACATTAGTCACTACGGACCTGAATATGATTTCGGGTAGAGCGGCGTGATGTCGTCAGGATATTTGGGCTTCTTTGGCGGTGTTGGTGTAGTAGCTCCAGCAATTGGACAGCCGGACAGCGAGCGATGGGTTAAAAACGAGCCGTTTAAATGGCCGGATCCATCACACCCTGGCGTCGGACAGTTCACACCGTCAAATTTGATTGCTGATGCCGCTGCTGCCACGGCCGCTTTGTGCTGTTCCACGGTTCCTCCACTTTCAAGGACTCGCATTTTGTTGCGATTCGCAATCGGGCACCCAGAAGCGCTACGGAGAAAACAATAATAAATTAATTTTCCAATTTTGATGGAATTCTACTCCATAGTAGGAAAATATTTTTTTCTTTGGTAGGTTTACACACGGTTTTTCATTTGAATGAAGGGTTTTAAGTTCGCTATGAAATAGATGAAATACCTTTATCGATAATCGACATCTTGATTGTTTCTAAGAGACCACACTATATTACAAAATTCGCTTTGAACTTAGGTTACATTCGTCATAATGCTTTTTTACTTTTTATACTCATCGTCTCTAATGAGTTGAAATGGAATGTTATGAAATACCTATACTTAGGTCCATTTACAATTCGAAGATACATCAATGTTTAATACACATCGTGCCTACTTATTTTCTTTATCATATTCCTTACCTTCGATGCGATAAGAATTTCCCAGTAGCGTGTCCAGAACCGTCACAGCCCGGTATTGGGCATCTATGCAGCGTGCAAATACCAATAAACTCATACTTAGTTATTAACATAGATCAGGGAGACAGCCTTTTGGCAGGTAAAAATCATTATGAAGAGTATAGAAATATGAATGAACAATCTTTCTTGAAAGTTAGATAAAGTTATGGAACATTAGGTACATTTTTAAATTACATACTTACCTATATCTTATCTCCAGAATTATATACACGATGATAATTATTATCGTCTAAATTTGACGGGATCTCCCTGTTTGGGAGCAAAAACCTAAACTTTACGTAGCTCACCTAAGAGGCTCTGAGTCTTGTCCATCTCTTGGCTTGCTTTTCGGTTTGTTAGCTCTGGGGCAGCCGGAGAGCGACCGGTGTGAGGAGTAGTTCCCGGTGACGTGGCCGGATCCGTCGCAGCCGGGGGTGGGGCATTTGAGTTCCTGCGAATGGGGCTGCAGCTGCGAGCGATCGGCGCGCGGACATCCGGAGAGACTGCACATATACAAACTGCTTACAATGGCGTGACGGCGCAACTTGCGGTAGCTTACGATAGGTGACGAGTTTTTTTTTTTCTCATAAAAAATTAGCCCTTGATTGCGATCTGAGCTGCTAGTAGCTTGCGGAAGAGCTGTATCAATTGCTATAGTCTCAATTGTGGTGATTGTTTGGATTTATTGCCTTCTCGCTGCAAAAAAGCATTTCAGTCAATGGCGAGAGAGTGTCATCCAATCAGAGGTGATTGTAATCGCCACACCATAGCAATTATTTTCAGGCAATCAATCCAGGCACCGATGGTAGGTAAGTGACGATGCAGTCTAAGATTGTAGCGGACTAATTTGGTAAGGGTATAGCAGTGTAAATTAAACCCATACCCCATGTGCTGGAACGCTAAATCGTCGACACGTCTTTGACGGTAGTGGTAACTAGCCACGGCCTGCCACCAGATAAAAAAAAATATGCCAATCTAAGGCCTGTAGCAGACTTCCGCTACGAAATTTCTGTGTTATAACGGACAAACTCGCTTCTGTTTAGCATAACGGACAAGTTATGACAATATTTGAGCGCTTTGTTATATCACAACGGCGGTGGTAGACCTAAATAACTTGAACTAATGAAAATCTCTCAGTGTTGAATTTAGGTAAATTAACTGTTTAGTGGCATGGAGAGTGCGTTGAGCCGTCTGCGTCAGTATCTATTAGATTCTTATAATTTTTACCTAGCCGACATGCTGCAGCTTACCGCATGTGACATTAAGTTTGTGATTATACTTATTATAAAAAAATCATCACCAACTGAATGTAAGGACAAGTCTATCTTAAACAGATATCTAGTGCACCTATTCTGGATGGATTCTCTAAAAATGATTGCATCAGTGTAACGATCGCAATGGCCCCTGATTGGCTAAGTTTATGGCGTTCTTGCTGCATCAATGTATTTTAACCAATAGCGGGAGGGTACCAGCCAATCAGAAGTCATTGCGATTCTTACACTGATATAATATTTTTTAGAGAATCGACATACAGTTTTTTCCCTAAGTTAATTAGGATAATGTACCTACCTACCTTAGTGAGTACCTACTTAATATAGACAAGTTTCGATTATTAGATAGGTATTCTAAAAGAGACGTAAAAGTGGCATGATTATCACATTATAGTATGAGTATTGAGTACCTACCTAAGTAATATAGTAGTATATCTACGTTAACTACTTTTCAACTAAATTGTACCTATAGTAGATAGGTACTTATTATAGACCTATAATATTATGATCAGAACCTATAAGTATTTGAATAACTTTTACCTAAAATGTATGAGGTGTAGGTGAGGTGTAGCATCTTGGTAGTTAGTAGATATTTCAAACATCATAATTCTTATTATTATACCCACGATACTGTAGGTGCCTACTTACGACACAAAAACATGCAATCAATTTCAAATCGCTACTACACTACCTACCTAAATTTTAATTAAACATGTACTGTAGGTACCTACAGGAAAATTATTGATTAGTTCGTCGTATCAGAGCTATTTATATTTGGCAAATTATATAAAGCTATAGTATGCAGTTCTGGTACGGAGTCATCATCATCATCAACAACTCATCAATGGCTTACTAATGAACGCAGGTCTCCTTTTAGAGAAGGGTTATATAGGTTATAGTCCACTACGCCAGGCCCGATGCGAATTGGCGGAATTCACACACCTTCGAGAATATTAAGGGCACTCTTAAGTGTGTAGGTTTCCTCACGATTTTTTTCTTCACCGTAGAAGCTGTGATATTAGTAGCTTAAACGCACAACTTCGTAAAGTCAGAGATGCCCGGGATCGAACCTGCGACCCTCCGAATAGGAGAGCACAGTCCTAACCCCTAGACTATGACTGCGTAGGTAGGTACTTAATCATTTAGGTACCTAATGGAAGTGGTGGAAGATAAAATAAATTTCTTATTAAAATTCGGAATTATTAAATGAAGCGCGAAGTGCATAATAAATATTTTCCAACAATATTGGGAACTTTTTTCGCATGTCGAACAAAATAATATGTAGAGCGAATTAGGCGCGATCTATACAGAAGTGATGATCACGAGTGGTAGTGGAGTGGTTGATATGTCACAATGCACGATGGAATCACATGGTGTTGGCTTGGCTGCTAGAAGTTCTAGCGGCGTTCTTACGGACGAGCGCGTTTACGAGTTGCGTCATTGACTATTGCAAAAACGCCATAGTCGATTGTCATGGTCAATGTAACATTTAAGCTTTAAGCCTCAATAGCCCAATGGTTAAAGGTGCGATTAAAAACTACCCGTTGCACTATAGTCGAAAGCACTCCTAATACAAGCTTTTCGTTTAATTGGAGGGGAGAGGAGAATGTTAGTCTTTAGCCTGGCTAATATACTTTTGCAACCGTCTTCGCAAAAGGAAGGGGTTAATTCGTCGGATTTTTTTTTAATGTATGTTCCCCGATTACTCGAAGACGCCTGGACAGATTTAGAAAATTCTTTTTTTGTTTGAAAGGGTATACTTCCCAGGAGGTCCCATAGTCAGCAGGTCAGGATTTAATGATGGGATCCTGGAGAAATCGTGGGAACTCTTCAAATTTTATCGGCACAATTTGTAGTGGCATTTGACGTTAGTTTCCTAAAAAGAATTTTTACGTTTAAATTAATGCGCGCACAGAATCTACGAAAGAGACGCTATCAGGCTTGCTACTTCTGTATAAACTGCGCCTTACAGATATTATTTTTATCGGAACCAGCTATAGATAGGTACATATTTACTTAGCTGTCGCCGACTACGGAAAGGGGAATGTGAAAGTACTCTTAGGAATGATAAAAATAATACGGAGTGTGAACCATCTGTGAAGTTTTATGAGCGAGTTTGCATCTCTACACTAAAATTAGCATAGTGTTTATGTGTCTTCATTCAGTGCACTTTACTTCTACTCACTTATAACTTCGTTTTACTACTTAATAATTGAGAATTAAAATGCAGTTTTTGTTTTCACTCCTAAGTTCTACCTTCGTCCTACTTCGAGGTTTTAAGTCTACCTTTTCAAATTCGTTTAGACGCAGAATGTTAGAATCGGTAAACACTGAAAACTCTACTTTTATGAATAGTTACCTGAGCGAATACTTTATTTTATACCTACTTACTATCTTCTATCTATCTAAACTTTATCAACATCGATTTAGTGATTAGGCCCTGAAAATGTATTTTGACATACTTACCTACCTACTTATAATAATACATTTTTATTTTTTAGTTTTTAGCATCAACAGTTTTTATTTTTTAAGCTTGAAGTCTAAATATATCCGCAATAAAAAGTAGCTTTCAACACTGTTTGTTTCTTCCTGTGAAAGTTTTATCAAAATCGGTTCAGCCGGTTCGAATATTAATCCAAACAAATAGACACATAACCTTTTGGGTATTGCTATTATTTGATTGGATCAGATTATTATCTGATTATAATATTATGAGCTTGAAAAGAGGCTGTTATATCGAAACGACAGTCAGGGAAATAAAATTTATTTCTAGATATTATTATTAGAATATTTTCAAAATAATTATGTGAGATTGACGATGCTGAAATAAAAACTTATCACGAACTAAAACTTTGTTAGAGTCAAAAGCCAAAACTAAAACGCGCAAGTAGAGTAACATCTAGACGATTTCACAATAGCGTTTCGTCATGCGGTTAGTTTACAGCGAAACCTCGAGCACAGCCAAATTGATGACGGAAATGTGCAAAGTGGAACATATATAGCACAAATTGTCATAGTAATATTGTTCGGCGAATATTGCATCGTGCCGCTAATATTGCACTGGGTTGATTGTTTATTTCGTTGCCGATATTGCGTTGCGCGGGTAACATTGCGCTGGTGGCTTATATTGCTGGAATATTCGCGAGTGCGCAAATATCGCCGCTTGCCTGCGGTGTGTGGCGAAGTTGCCTGAAATGTGACCGGAGCCGTCGCAGCACTCGACGGGGCACTGGATTAGTTCTCTCGACTCCCGTATCCGGTAACCCGGTTTTCCGTAATAGTCGTCGCGGTGATAGCTATCGTAAATAAATAAGTACAAAATAAAACAAAAACAATAAAACGATACAACACAGACACAAAAATTAAACGAACGCAACGGAACAATAAAAACTTTGCATACAACATTATTATTCTGTATGTATTTGTTACGAATGCATGTTCTAATTTTAAAAACAAATTTTCGCCTACATACCCACTCCTTAATATTTTCGTACCGCTCGCATTGTTTACCAATAAATTAAATTAAAGGCGTCATTAAGTTATTAACCTATAGCTCTACATGATAGCGAAAAAAGTATATAAACTAAGTGCCTAATACCTAGCCACCTTTTCCACGGTAACTTGTTAACGTAAACATTATAAAAAATGTTTACGAATGGACGTTTGCAAAAAAAAAAAAAGATATTGAAGAGTTTGCGAAAAGTTTACAGAAAGTTGTAAATTAGGTATAATTGAGCGTATATCTCACCTGTTTCGTCGCATAGTTGGGTTAGTGGCACGTCAGAATGTATAATATCTTATCTCTATTTGTTACGTGGAGCGCACGAACGGCGTGCGCGCACACGACCGTCGGTATATTTAGACTGATCCGTTGAGTTCGTGTGTGCGTAAACGACTTTGCTATGAGATACGTTCGAAATCCCACACTATGAAACAATTCTGCGATTATTGCTAGTGTTCATAATTGTTTGCAAGTATTTAGGTCGATAGAAAAACTCTTAAAAATACACTCATAGATATCTAGTAGGTATATAGATATCTAAGTAGGTACATAATGTTTTGGTAAGTAATGTTTTTTAATTATCTTGTGCGAATATCCTAACTAATATTATAAATGCGAATGTTTGTTGGTTTGTCCTTCAATCACGCTACAACAAAGCAACGGGTCGAAGTAATTTTTTTGCATTGCTATAGTTGACGACCAGGAGGGTGAAATAGGCTACTTTTCATCCCGGAAAATTAAAGAGTTCCCGGGGGATTTTAAAAACTAAATCCACGTGAGGGAAGCCGTGGGCATCAACTTGTATTTTACAAGCGGTGTATGTACTCGTGTGCTGCTTTCACGGCATAACGACCTCATGCATAATTATCTTAAGATTAATAAATAATTAATGTATGGAACCAAAATGTACTTATAATTTACATTAGACTAAAATATGACGATAGTAAATAAAATTATAATATAGTTATACGATTGAACAGAAGAATCTGCATTATGAACCGGTGGTAGAGTCATGACGTGTCATAAGAGCTACAAGTTGGCCTACATGAAATAAATAATTTTGAATTTGAATTTTTAATTTGAACTCAGAAACTTTCAGAGCTTCTAAGTTCCATAGTATGTTTCTGGTCTGGTCTGTTGAGAGACTTTATTCTTGACTCGACGTTACTGTCAACGATATACCTACCATTAAGCGATTTAGCGTTCCGGCACGGTAGTGTGTACCTAGATACCGACAAAACAAACGACTGTAGGACTTTCTTGAGATGATGACCTTATTTCTATTTCTCATTTCCATTTTGAAAATCCCATTTCCCATTTCCGTTTTAAAAAAAATGATTTTTTTAAAATACTTATTAGCACAGCTGAACTTTGACTAATATTCTCCTCTCCCCTCTTGGAAAGCTTGAGTCAGGAGGAGGAGTAGTTGTGTGAGGTACGACAATTCTGCAACGGGTGGGGATCGAACAGCCAACCTTTCAGTTTTCAGTCTGCACCCTTAACTAGGGTATTGAAGTTTAATGGCAGCTTTAAGAGCATATTCACCTGCTATCCTTAGGTTTGTCGTGCGGCGCGTGCGGCGGCGGCATGTAGCAGGGCGGGGAGTAGGGCGGCGCGTGCGGCGGGTAGGCGGGCGGCGGTGGGTACGCGCCGCACTGGTACTGGTAACCGCCGTAACCGGCCGCCGCCGCCGCTGCCGCGTAGTCTGGTTGCGCCAGGCCGTAACCTGCCACGGGGTGAGGACTGACGCCGCCGTAACCTGGGAACAAGGTTGCGCTCAGGTTGCGGTAAAAAGAATAATTCCAACGGCATTCAAATAAATGGTTCATCCACTAATATTCCACCATAGGAAGTTGAAAATCTTCATAGGTACTTAAGTTCCTAATAAAATCTGTCGAGCACACTCAACTTAGCTTTTATACACTCCTCACTTATAGCTGGTAGAGACTCTTACACTACAATGTATAATAATAAGTAATTTCCCGTCTGTGTACTTTAGACATCAATTAACATAAAATGTAGCAACATAAAGACGTTAGGTAATGAGACAACATTATTATCAGGTCAAGAACGCTGATACCTAATTCCTGACAAATTTTAATTAACGCGAGCATTTCATGTGACATCCATAACACACCTAACCACAATAATATAAGTACATAATACACAGCTGGTAGGTATGTACACGACATAGTACGTGTAAGGAGAGCAGGCGCCTGCTGTGTGGAATTAGCATTGTACCGCGGCTGCGGGGTGCAATGCTAGCGGGAGTGATTACGCGGTCGCTTTTAATTTGTAACCCATGTTTTACGTTACCCACGCAAGTGTGGATGCTGTCTCGCAAAACAGGGATGAATCTCGCTACGTTTTATGACGGCAAAATATTTTGAAATGTAACGTATGGCTATGTAAAAGCAAACTTTGTAGTAAAGGACTTAGATAACAGAATGTACCTCTAGGTACTTGTAGATTTAATTAAAAAAAAATTATAAATTATGATGAAATAGGTCCGTATCTGTTCCGTAAACTTGACATTAATATCAACTAGCGGACGCCCGCGACTTCGTCCGCGTCCTTAAATTGTTGAAATTTTTCCTGAATTTTCTTTGTTATAAACCTCACGGAGCCCGAGACCTTTCCAACGAATGCAAAACCGTGGAAATCGGTTCGTGCGTTCTGGAGTTATAGCGTCAGGAAGGAAAACCCGACTTATTTTTATATAGTAGATGTCCATAATTATAATAATTTAGATGACATAAGAAACAATCCTTAATGTGGCTAACTATGGCTAAGCAGAAACTAATATGATAAAGTTAGGTAGGTACCTAAGTATCTCACTGATTCTGATCTCACCTATCGATTATTAATTTATGTGACTTACCAGCGGTGTCTCGATGGTATGCTTCTAAATATGGATGGCTGCCACCGCTGTCTGGTGTTGATTCTCGACTATATGAAACGCCGCCAGGAAAACTTCGACTGTTGACAAATAATTTGACTTGAATAATTGAACTTGAATAAATTAAATATTTCACTTAAATGACGAATGCCAGATTCGTTATCTGTACCATTAATTAAGACATACCAACTATCTATTTTTTCTTAGCTGTTTTTAACGGAAACAAGTGTTTTGTCGCAGAAATGCGTAAGCGACGCATTCTTAACGCACTCTGACATTGTAACAGTGCTACAAGTGAAAAATTAAACTTTAAAACGTCTTAAGCGCCCGGAAAAGATCGTCGGTTACGCGTTTCGCTGAAACATTTTCTGTGATTTGTTGTGTGTGAAGGACCTTTCAAGACAGCTAAGGAAAAATATTGACTAAAGGTACATGCATGAGTATCATATTATGTACTATTTGTGCAAATGATAAAAATACAACCTATGCCTCACCTATGTGGTAAACGGGACACGCTAAGGTCGAGGGTCTGGCCTTGTGGACTGGGGACTTGAGGGCTGGCCGTGAGCTGAGGCGAGGCGCCGGGCTGCGGACTGCCCCGCGGCCCGCCCGCGCTCCCGCCACCGGCGCTCGTGTACACCGGGGATGCGTATGGACCCTGTTGTATAAATCGACTTCATCAGATCACTGTTCATTATGTTAATAGATCCTGATCCTTTGGTTCGTAAAACAGCAGTCCTATCGCACTTGAGTCCAGCCCTCTAACTAGTTAGAGTCTAGGGCAGTTTTGTGGATGATACGAGTACAATTGTTCATTATGATTATTTGAATTGAAACCCGATTGTTAAATTCGTTAGTATTAGAGTTAAAGTTGTCGACTTACTCACCAATGACTCAGGGTCATCAGCAACCCAACAACGGCTCACTACTAGCGTAGGTTTCGTCTCAGGGAAGGGTTATAGGTCGTTGACCACCATGCTGGCCTAATGCAAATTGGCAGACTTCACACACCCTTTGAGAACATTATGGAGAACTCTCAGTCGCGTAGGTTTCCTCAGGATGTTTTCCTTCACCGTCGAAGTATTGTTTAAACGAACATAATTCCGAAAAGTCAGAGATGCGTGCCCGGGTATCAGGGTCAGAGACTCAGGGTAAAGAAACTCTTTGAAGTCTTTCAAGTTGATCTCACCTGTGGACTACCGTTAGACGTAGAAAGATCAGCTGGACGAGGATCTCTAGGATCTCTGGGGTCCCTCGGCGTCGGACTGCGAGGTCGCTGCGCCTGTGCCGCAGCAATCTTCACGGACAGATTGATCGCCGAGAAACCGGGGGGCACACCCGGTCCCATCGCGCTCACGCCTGCCACGCCGCCTACCGCACCAGCTTCGTAATGGTACATGGGTCTGGACGGACAAGTCGTAACGACTTACAAAACATCGAAATTTTGCTTCGGACACGTATTGAGTTTTAATATTCGCGTATAAAAAAAAACTTTTAAGGAACAAAGAGTCTTGGATTATATTTTTATAAAATCCCGTTTACCACATTAAGGCATTAGTGTAACTCGCTTTAAAATTCATGGTGATAATGTCCGATGTAAGTTCACGTACCTAGGGTATATGGGTCCGGTACTCGCTTCCTGCTCTGATTGGTCAGTTTTCATGGGCGTGGGTAGATGAGGGTCGTGGTACCGTTCTTCCTCCCACTGGTAGGGCCGTTGGGGACACTGCGCCGGGTCATACCGCTCGAAAGCCGGCGCGCCTTCGTAGCACCGAGATTCGTAGCCGTACCGAGCTTCGTTCATTTGACTAAAAGAACAATGATTTTACCTAAATATCGAAAATTAAATAATTTTTTTTAAAGTTTTAAAAGCGGAGTTTAGGCTCGTTGGCGCGTCCAGACATCGGATGAACCGGATTTCCATACCCTATTTCGTATAAGAATTTCAAACCAAACTTGGCATTTAGATGGCAATCCTCTTCGATGCTCTTTCACCATCGACATCTGTATTGAGGGCTAAGGTTTAAGGTAGGATAAGGTTACTTTTGTTTCTCACCTGTAAGAGCGCACATGGTCGTCGGGCGGGCGCTCGTAGGGCGACCTCTGGTCGGGCGGCGCGCCGTAGCCGGCGTGGCGCGTCTCCATGCCGGGAGAGTCGCGCTCGGGCTCGGCGGCCTCTCGCTTGGGCACCAGCAGCTCGGGGGCTTCGCGTTTCACTGGCGGAGTCCGCGGCGACGCCGCCTGCGGCCGGTCCCGCTCGCGGGACACGGTCCCGCTTTCCGTGGATGTTGACGTCACTGATACCGATATAGAGACCGGTGCGGGTGGTAGCGCTTGTAATTGCACTGGAAAAGAGGATGCATCTTAGTAAAAATTGTCAAATATTCATTAATAGACTCGACTAAGAAATGGAATACGCTTTGGAAGAATTTATCTGCATGACATTTTATTTTGATTATAATTAATTTTATAGGGCTGGATGCGGGGCGATTTCCTCTCAAAAGGACTTCTCCTGGCTTAGACCATAGTCTATTAGGTTAGCCGAGTGAAAACAGCGTGAGAAAACCTGCAATGTGATCTCCCAATTTGCCAGCATGGAGTAAGGCCCATAACTGATACCCGAGAAGATACGTGCGTTCAGTAGTGAGCCGTCGATGGGTTGCCGATGACGAAGGATGCCAAACTCACCTGGATGGCGTCCTCTCTGTGAGCGAGCAGCAGCTCGTTGCAGCACGGCTTGGACACTTAAAGCTTGTCTCGTGCAGCGCCAAAACCTGGAGGTCATCCTCTCTGGAACGAGCAGCAGCTTTGCGCGCAGCGGCGGTAGGGCAGCCTAACAGGGAGCGGTGCGTGCTTTTGTTGGAGCTGACGTAGCCGCAGCCATTGCAGCCCGGCGTCGGACACTTTAGGGTTGTCTCGTGCAGCGCCAAACTTACCTGGAGGTCGTCCTCTCTGTGAGCGAGCAGCAGCTTTGCGCGCGGCGGCGGTGGGGCAGCCCGACAGGGAGCGGTGCGTGCTTCTGTTGGAGCTGACGTGGCCGCGGCCGTTGCAGCCCGGCGTCGGACACTTTAGGATTGTCTCGTGCAGCGCCAAAACTGTCAGGGCGAAACTCATTAGGTTTTGTCAGACATCGTCACAACAGTTATTGTCGTTTGTTTACATATGTACCATCATAGTCATAATTCTAATTTGATATCTGAAATTATGTGTAACAATAGGATACCTACATGGCGCTACAGCCTCAAATAGGCCTGATCTAATAGAATGAATGAATACACTTTATTCTACACCACATTAAAAAAAATTCTTAAAAGTTAATAAATAAAAGGAGACAATTAGCGGTCTTTTTACTTAGAAATTATCTCTGCCAGGTAGAAGATATGATGATCTGAGAGAAAGGTCTTTAATAAGACTGAGCACGATTTTATTAGATATAAATGTCAAGAATATCACAGAAAGAGTTGGAAAAATTAAAAATGCCATTATTTCGTACTATATTCTTAGTGTAGATTGTAACAACATTTCTTTTTAATTGATATAGGCATCGGATAACACAATTGCCAGGTTTAACTGTAACACCCTTATACAAACATTTAACTGTTTCGTCTGAATTACTCATTATATTATTATTATAACTATGTGTATTGATAAGAGTGGTGTTGTAGTATTTGTTATACATCTACTTATAAAACTTCTGATAACGGACAAAAACTATAAGCTAAACTATTTCATATTTTATGTTAGCTAATATTTCTGGAGAGCATCATCCGTAAAAGTAAATAATGCTAACTACTTAATTAAAAACGCATAAATCACCAGCATAACATAAAATACATCGACTTTTAAAGAAAAGAAAACAAAATGAAAAAAATAGCTTCAAAACTGCTAGCATACATAGCAACATATTACATTACTTACTCTCAGGTGTAACTTTATCCTTTCTTGGGCATCCTGACAGACTGATGGACAAACAAGTTTCATGTCAAACCCAATGAATATAATTTATATGTATTATCTAATAGGAAGTAATTTATAAAAATCTGTAGGTATAGTATTGAAGAGAAAATTTTTTCGTCATAGATCATTTAAAAAAGTTAAATCTTATTTCGCATTTTATTACAAAAGCAATCATCGCAAAGTATATGTACCGGGCAGTCGGTAGGTAACTAGTACTGACGTCATAGCTGAAATGCATGAAATCATCCGGCTTACCTGCGGTGGTGCGTATACAGGCCAGTAACGTGGCCCTGCCCATTGCAGCCAGGAGTTGGACACTTGTTGCCTTCTGCGGACAAATCGATGAACAAATTAGTATTTTGTTAATCATCGAGCGGGGCGTGGGAGCGCGATCGATAGGAGCGGGCGTGCCGCAGGGCGTACCTGCGCAGCGCCGCCCAGTCTCCGAGACCCACCCCATCCACAACTTAAAAGAAAAAATAAAGAACGCCAGGCGGCTGCGCGGTCCGACTGACAATTTTTCTTTCAAGAGAAGCGGGGCGGTACTACGGCGCCCCGCCCTGTGCCCTGACCCGTTTTTATTGCATGACGTAAATCCGAAATGTGCCATACGAGGAAAACCTCCTCATACATTCATTATATACGACGTTGACGTAGGTGGAGTCTCAATGTACTCTATGTGTTGACTATTGAATTATGAGAAACATCTTTCGAATGAATGATCACTCGTTACAATGTCTTCCACTCGAATAATTCTCTCCGAGATCAAAAATATTTATACAAAGTCAGAAGGCAAACACAAACGAATGTATGTTTATTTGAAAGCCAGCTATCGTAATTATACACGTTCGCAGTATAAGATTTCTATCTCCTCTGTGAAAACAACGCGGCCGACCTTGAAACAAACTTTGTCTGGTTCATAACGCGGAGTTGAACGTTATAGTGTCGTTAAGAAGTTTGGCAATGGGTGTCAGAGATGAACGGTACCTCTGACGACTGGCGGAGAGAGCGCGGTGAGGGGACGCGAGTCTCGCGCCGGCTGAGCGGACGGCACGGTGCGCGCTTCTTGCAGTGCCGTGGCAGCGCGCGAGCCCGCGCCCGCGGGCTGTAGCACAGTGTACTGTTTCGACACTTTATGAAGCGAACTCTTCTCGTGATCATTCGAGTAGCCCCCGAAAGGTTCGCTAGGAAATGACGACCCATGTATCTTGTGCTTGACCTCCGCTGGAGGCTTAAATGCGGACTGTGTCGAGTAAGGCAAGGAAGCTGTCGCAGCTTTGTAAGCGTTATATAGCGACTGCTTGTTTACTGTGATTATTTCGGACTTTCTTCTTTTAGCTTCCCGGTCATCTTCGTATTTGTCGTCGTTTCGGTCTGACATGTCAATTTCTAATTCGTTGGAAGACGAGTCTACGAGTTCATCAAAATTTGGAGTATCATAGTGGTTTGGAGATTTGTCTCCTCTATCGTAGTTATCCATACTATTTTCTCTTTTCATTTTAGGGTCTCTATAGGGAACTTCTACGTTTTCTATTCTCTCACACGATTTACGCTCATCGTTTTGATGAGTGGAGAAACTTCTTTGTGACTGTGCGCTATCTGATGATTGTGATGGGGAGGACGGTAACATTTTATCTGAACGTTTGTCGTTGAAAAGATTATCGAAGTCGTTGGCATCTTCGTTTTCATCACCGTTCGGTAAGGACGGCTGATCTCGAGGCCAGTTACTGAGAGTCTTCAGTGCATTTTGGGTCCGTTGCAAGAGCGATTCTGCGTCTTCACTCGGGTGACGTAGAATGTTAGGTCTGTGAACGGTGAAATTTCTGTGATAGGAATCAAATTCGTCTCTTCTATCATCATCAAGAAGTCGTCTTCGCCGCTTTGCAGCTGCGTCTTCCTCCATGGACGCCTCGCCGTCTACGCGTTCTAGCCTCCTGTCGTTCACTCTGAAGGCTTCTATATCCACGCCGAACTCCAGCCGCCTTTTGTTTATGTGTGACAGCGTCGTGTGCGTGTTCAACGGCGCCGTCCTGGAACAAACAGCGCCATCAGTGCCATCCTTAAGGAATAACAAAACAACCAGATGGATTTAAAAGAAGTAGTGTACTTGCGATTCGATTTTCCATCCACAACCACAATATTTTTACGCGGAAATGATTCTCGGCGATTCCGTCGACGTCATCACATTTTAAACACTTGATGATATTTATTTTAAATGCACAAAAATCGTTCCCACGTAAAAACCATTTCACTCAAGAGCTTTCAGACCAATTTATAGAGGCAAAAAAATTTTAAGAGAAAAGACATAGTCGAGAATAAAGTTCTATATAATAATTATAGTTCTACAAATCAGTAATAAACTTTCATTGTCACGCAGCTGCTTGAATGATGTGCAGGTAAATGCCAATTTATCAAAATCGCTTTAGCTTCAAAATTATCTATGTCTCGTATAATTATTTAGTAATATTTAGTAATTTTAAATAGTAACGCACCACGCATATTTTTTGAGAATTTATGGTATTTCCTTCATTGTTTAAACCGTATTGGATTTTAGGTTAAAAAGTAAAGTTAAAACTTTTAAAAAGTTTGATCGAAGTTTCTTTTGAAATTTAAATGTCATTATTTTTATTTAAAGTTAGTTGACAAAACGTAAATAATAGATACGTAAAATCTTGTAAAACCAAACCGGTTTTATATATTTTTTTAAAGGTAATTTTCATAATCATTTTAAGGATTTTTTTTAAGAATAGGTAAAATAAGATAGGGTAAAAGTTTTGCTTCATTAATTGTTGAGCTTACATAAGTTGAATTATGAATCTTGAATACGAGTATTAATTCTAAACATGACTTATAATTAGTAGAATAATTTGTATGAAAAGCTTTATAAGGTAATATGTAAGTAGGTATATAGTAATTAATAAAAATCAAAAACAAAGAAATAATAAAGAAATACAAAGCAAATTATACTTCACATTCACACATACCAAAATGAAATGAAACGAATTACAGTTATGTTGACAATCATTCAGAATCCTATTCTTGAAATCCTATTTTATTTATGAGCTTTAAAAGCTTGAACCTTATGCCGCTTTTTGGTTACTTTTTGTCGTCATGAATTAAAATTTTATTTAAGGTGGTTTGATCCGGTCAGCGGTGACATCAGCGCCAATAGATGGCGTAGATTTTGTAATTAGACTTATTTTATTTTTTTTATGAATGAAAATGTGAATATTTTTTTATAATAATATGGTTCCCGGTTGTAGCGGTATATTTGTAATATATCCAACTACGTTTCAGATGTATTTTAATTTTCAAAATACTTTCATTTGTACTGATAATCACGCGGTGGTAGCAGCACTGCTGCTCAATATACTTTATTTATATCAGGACAAATGAAAGTATTTTGAAAATTAAAATACATCTGAAACGTAGTTGGATATATTACAAATATACCGCTACAACCGGGAACCATATTATTATAAAAAAATATTCACATTTTCATTCATAAAAAAAAAAATAAGTCTAATTACAAAATCTACGCCATCTATTGGCGCTGATGTGACCGCTGACCGGATCAAACCACACCGGTTTCGCACGAGTAACTTTATTTATTTAAATGTATTTATGAATGTCAAGCGATAGTATATTTATACTTATTGCTAAAAAAACAATTCATTACTTTTTGAGGAAAGCGACTTTAGATAGACACAATATTTTGGATACTTGAGCCTCAATAGCTGTACAGTTTATTGATTATTAAAAAGTGTACATTATTCCAAAACTAATCTGAAATCTGATACAAAAGTCATTCAAATCGATGGTCCTGACGGGTGCGCGCCGTAAGGCTAAAATACCGATACTAGACCCCGTAAACATTTAGGTACGTGCCACAACCCGAGTCGCTATGAAACTTGTCCGAAATTACCCGAAACGTGTCCCGATTTTGAATGTAGTAACAGGATACAGCTAAGCGACATGTTGTACGATAAAAAGTTGATTTTTCTTTGTCACATCGGTCATGATGCATTTGCCATCATGACACCATAAATGAAAGTGGTTTGAAAAAAAAAAAGGATTTTGTCTGGTGGGAGGCTTTGGCCACGGCTAAGTACCTTTAAAGACGTGTCGCTAGGCGATTAAAGATGCGGACACGATGGCGTTTAGAAACCGTTTACGGGTATGGGTTTGATACTTTTTTCACGTTAGCCCAGTATCATTTAGACTGCCTCGTTACTTTCCATTAGGTCGATATTTACTGCACTCAAGTGTTATCAATGTTTATAATAATAAAAAAAAAAATCTGTAGTATGTATGCTTTTAGTTTTATATTTTGAAATACATTAAAATGTTATTATATTAAAATTATTAAAATGTTAACCTACACTTAAAGGAAATATCCGAAAAAATTATTAAATACACATCAAAAATTCAGATTCCGGCGGGATTCGAACCCATTTATATCTCGGGAATCGCGCACTGAGTGTGTTGACGAAATTACACTACGACCAAGTTGAACCACACGTCGGCCATGAAATTAGTGATATTAACTATTATTTAATAATTTATTAGCGCCTTGCTTCCTATCGGTTTCAATATTGATTTTCAGATTATCTTTTCATGTTATGTCATTGCAGCAGCAACGACACGACAAAAAGTTTCGCAACAAAATTTCCTTGATAAGTATTAAGTGTATAACGTGCGAGTGTAGTTTGTGAAAACGTATACGCATAGGGTAATTAGGTAAACCCTGAGGGCGGCGGATGCTTAAGTTTAAACTAGTGCCAGTACCCTTTATCAGTGGGTGGCGAGTGGCGGGTTATCTCGGGCCGCGTTAATTGTAATGCCTTGAGATTAGGGCGCGATATAAGGAGAGCCACCGGGTTATATTGCGGGACGAGGATTACTCGAAGACGGCGAGACGTAAAGGTCTTCACATACTGTAATTCGAATACGAGTGTCATCAAAGTGGGGCTTATATCCGTTACGAGATGAGCTTTTGTTTTGTTTTTAGGTGGCCGGTTAGAAATTATTGCTTATAGAGCTATTATAGAGTGTGGTATGGGGGCGGAATGTAGGATGTATTGCAAACGAGTTAACTTTTGTAAGCCCGAGCCGCAGGCGAAAGTTTATCTTAGTCACAAGTTGGACGCATAAAGGTAGCATTCCTTACTACCGGTAGTAAGGAATACAATGTTTATGGTTGGACGCCCGTGTATTACACATATTTCAGTCACTCGTATGAAAACAGATAAATAAACTAGGTATACTTTACTTTACTCTAAGGAAAACCGTCATAACATTAGTGATACAGACTAAAGTCGTCATGGTCATATGACACGTTAGTTTCAGCAATTAAAAAATGGAAAGAACTTGTTTTTATCACAACTTCTTTTTCGTACTGGTGATTCAAATATTATACCAATACTAGTTAGTAATGATGCCTAGCAGAAACAAGAGTCTACATTTGATTTTTGCCGGCACCATGAATATATATGCAAGGCTTTCATAAGACGTCGTAATTTCTTGAAACTCTATTATAATTCCGTAGAAAATGAAAGGTAAGCCGTGGGACCGGCGACCCTTTCTCGCCCCGCGGCAATAACAAACAGGCAGGCCTCCCGCAGGCCCCCACATCGCGGCTCAAATTCAAATTGCACCTAAGAATTCTTAATTATTGAAATCATAAATCAAAACGTGCCGTCTGGGCGCGCGACCATAAAATTGGGGGGGGGGGGGGGGGTAGAACACTCGAGTGTGGTAGGATTAAGACATTATCACTTTTCTTTCAAGCAGTAGCGCCCTCGTTGGCGCGGCTCGGCTGTAAATCAGAAGATAAATCCGCTGGATTAGATTCATAGAGTTGCCGCGGCCTGAGGATCGAGCTCTAGTGATAATGGCGTCGTGTGCTCGCGTGATTTTGCTTTTAAATCGACTCCCCGGCGAAGATAAATACTCTCCCAATTTGATCTGAGCCCGAATTGAGTTTCCCGTTTAATGGCTTTAACGAAAACTTAACTTTATAGCTCATATAACAACTGACGCCGTCTGATAACCGGACAGGGTTTTATAATGGCGCTTACTTAACTTCGATAGGCATATATTGCGTTTAATGTGATCCTATAATGATTATGAGGGTAATTTTAGATAAGCGCCGATGACTACGATTTCCCGATTACAGCTCGATAACAATGTTTTCTTATACATATTATTTGTTTTTGATAAATTATGCCTCATAGAAAGAAAAATTTGACATGTGTACTACTTATTCGAAATAGTTTTAATAGGTACAGATAAAGTATCAATGCTAAAAGTATTTTTTGTGACCATCGACATAGATACTAACATCAGAACACAAAATATGTACATCGGGCTGCGATGTCGTTATCTAATTATTCACTAAATTAAATATACTTTTTCGTTAATTACTTGCATATAGGTATTGTTGGTTCTTTTTAAGTACCTACACCTTTTTAAGTGCTTAAAAAGTTAATTAGATAGCGCCCCGTTCGTACGTCGCCAATGCCCATGCCACATTAAATAATGCACGGTCGACTGTGCATGTCAGTTGAACAAGGTAAATATTCGGAACGCCAGTTGTTGTACTATGTTGTATGTAGTATATTAAAAATATCGATGTTTATGAGTCACAAATTGTGACTGTACCAATGTTAACCTAATTCATTTTCGAATTGTTTGTTTCAAATCTTGCGCCAGATTTTTCATTTACTAGAAAAAATACTAAATAGGTACTTTTCATATATTCTTATCGTACTCCGTCATGGTGCGCACGATTTTTCGTTTCAATTTATTTGGTATCTCTCAGGAAAAATAAGAAAGAAGGTTTAGCAATTATTGTAAAACGGAATTTTGCTGCTAAATATAGATAGACAATCTACATATCTCTTCGTATTTTAACATATTATAATGAAGTGATAGCTTAAAACGTCTATATGTTCTCAAAAGCCACATAAAAACCTTATATATTCCTTATAGATTCATAAATATTTATGCGTCTTCGAAAATATTTAACCGACTTCCAAAAAGGAGGAGGTTATCAATTCGGCCGGTATATTTTTTTTTTTGAAGTTGTCGCAAAGATGTTTTAAAAATATCGATTGCCAAAAGCAAGCACTTGATAAAGAAACACATGAGTGCTAAAATCAATATCGCAGTAGTTTCGCTGAGTTTAAATAAGTGGGGTAATGGTACTGCCGCGGTGCATTGTAACTACAACAGCTAGCAACGCACCCTAACCCCTCGACCAAATCGTATAGGGTTGTGTACAAGAGCTTTACTATTTGTGTCTTTCTCGCGTCTGCATCCGCGTGGATTTAGTTTTTAAAAATCCGTGGGAACTCTTTGATTTTCGGGGAAAAAAGCCAGTGTCTAATGCAACTTTTGGACATTTTTCGATTTTTTCCTTTGTTTTATCCGCTATTTTGTAGCGGCGGCCACCTTGGACCGATTTTTATCAAACATAGCTAGCAAACTTCCGACTAATTCACATAAAAAACGAAATAAAAATCGGTTCATCCGTTCGAAAGCTACGATGCCACACACACACACACACACACACACACACACACACACACACACACACACACACACACACACACACACACACACACACACACACACACACACACACACACACACATACATGCGTCAAACTTATAGCACCCCGTCGTTTTTGCGTCGAGGATTAAAAACTGCATGCGCTAGGCCATATCTTGGCCTTGGAGCACTGCCGTGTGCCACGATAAGTCGATTATTTACTGTTGAATTTTATCATAGCGAAAAGTATAAGTAAATATAAATTCTTGAATTGAAATATAATTCTTCTTATTTTACTTTTTACAGTTGTTTAAATATCAAATAAAATTGTGTACCTATAAGAAATAAAAACTAAGTTAGAAAAGTTCAATCTAAGTTAGCAAGGTCACTAAAGTGGGTAGTATAGAGAGGTACAAAATAAAAATCTCCGAGAAAAATTTTTCGAACTGATAGCAATATTAATCTTACTTTTTAATTAAAATAAATACAATACTTTTATTATGTTCTCTTTTTTACATCTTTCCAGAAATTCGTGGTAATTTGTAACTTACCTAAATAAATATCAAGATTGATTCTACTATCTTTGTGGACTTATTTCGAGAAAATTTGTGAAAATAAGATAAATCAATTTATGTACAGTCTGTGTTTCCTTAGCTGGTTTAAAATATAAACAAATCGCACAAAAGTTTCGTCGATACGTGTAACTAACGTCCTTTGCCGGGCGCTTACGACGTTTTAGATGGTTTCAGATGACTATTCACTTATAGTACGGTTTCATTGTCAGTGTACGGTAAACACGTCCTATGCTTAGCGCGTCGCTTACGCATTTCTCTGAAAATAATAAACGGCCAGTTGCGTATCAGGCCATGTGCAGTATAGGGTGCTGTAATTTCCTGTTACAATGTTATGCGTACTTAGAATGGTGTACACACATAATATGTAATTTATCATCATAAAATATTTTTATATATTTTAAAATAACATCACAAAGTAATAATGCGCCTACGAATTAATAGCAAAACTCAAGGTACAACTTGTCGTATACTGCCGCGTGTACACACTGTACACGCGGTTGTGTGTACTGTACAGTAATAAATGTAGTTTTTTCTTGATTATCATAGAATTCCGCTGGTTCTATTTAATAGTAAATAAAGCAAAGGTTATGATTTTAGCACTCTACGATTATGTACTATGTGACTATTTACTGTTCGGAAAATAGGTGCACAATATTATGGTAAATTATTACTTTCCACAACTGTAGTAGGTCTCGGGTTCGATTCCCGGCGGGGGCAATTTAGTAATTTATTATTTCTAAATTGTCTCTGGTCTGGTCTGGTGGGAGGCTTTGGCCGTGGCTAGTTACCACCCTACCGTCAAAAACGTGCCGCCAAGCGATTTAGCGTTCCGGCACGATGGCGTGTAGAAACCGATTAGGGGTATGGGTTGAATTTACACTGCTATACCCCTTCCAAGTTAGCCCGCTACCATCTTAGACTGCATCGTCACTTACCATCAGGTGAGATCGCAGTCAAGGGCTATCTTGTCATAGAATAAAAAAAAAAAAAAAACCTTTTTGCATTACTTAGTTGTATTGATTCAATGAATTATTAGGCTTAGTCGATTTTGATTTATGCTTAGTCGATTTTTGATGAATAAAGTGTCTATCGATTCATTATGAATTATGATGCTTCGGGTGGCGTAGGCTACATTATATACATATTATATACAAACAAATTAATATGACGGATGTTACATCCAATCCGTAGTCGGGTAACAGTGTTTAAACTTTTATCCTTGTTTGGTGTATGTAACAACCCTATTCATAAAGGATAGGTACATTGTACCTACTTACGAAGAGGGTTATCTGTGTTCCGGCCCACGGTGTTTGTTTCGTGTATGCGTTCTTGTGTGTGTGCTTTTTTTGAACACTAGGTAGTTATTATATTATCAAAAAAGTATTATTATTTATACTTTTTAATTATTTTTACACTGACTATTACACCTTACAAGCTTTACGCCTAATTTAGAGGGAAAAGGGGAATATGAGTCACGCTTAACATGGAAAATATTCATTATTTGAAAAAAATTAACACAGACAACGATTTTTATTTACAAACATTGAATCGACTAACTAATGATGCCACAATTGTTCTGATTTCATAATCCTATCCTATTATCGAATTACTCCTACTATATTATACTATATTATAAATGCGAAAATTTGGATGTATGTTTGTTACTCAATCATGACCAATGCGATTTTAAAAACTTAAATAGATGCAGATGAAGATTCGAAGCATGGAGGAGTTTGCAAAATGCAATTGGCATCTTTTGGGATTTCTCAAAAAAGTTTGATTAATCATTGGATGACTGCGTAAACCCCAGTACATTATCGAATCATTAAATAAATATCAGGCACAAGATAATACATTCATAAACAGTAGGATTACGTGTAAAATCAGAGGAATTTCTAGTTAAGACTACTACTAGTGGAGTAGGTATCACAAGTTAGAAATGCTTTTATGTATTAGAATTCGTGAACGATTTGGCAGTTATAGTTCAGAATATCGCAGGTAATGTAATGATGCTCACTTATGTCTAGAATTAAAAGTCAGTGGAATGATACAGATGACGTAAGCTTTGCTCTATCTGAGCTTTTATAAACCTTGTATTATTGGATGTCACAAGTTAGAAATGCTTTTATTTATTAGACTTCGTTAAGGATTTGCCACTTACAGTTCAGAATATCGCAGGTAATGTAATGATGCTCACTTATTTCTAGAATTAAAAGTCAGTGGAATGATACAGATGACGTAAGCTTTGCTCTATCTGAGGTTTTCTACACCTTGTATTATTGGATGTCACAAGTTAGAAATGCTTTTATTTATTAGACTTCGTTAAAGATTTGCCACTTACAGTTCAGAATATCACAGATAATGTAATGATGCTCACTTATGTCTACAATTAAAAGTCAGTGGAATGATACAGATGACGTACCTAAGCTGTGCTCTATCTGAGCTTTTATATACCTTGTATTATTGTATATCACAAGTTAGAAATGCTTTTATTTATTAGACTTCGTTAAAGATTTGCCACTTACAGTTCAGAATATCACAGGTAATGTAATGATGCTCACTTATGTCTACAATTAAAAGTCAGTGGAATGATACAGATGACGTACCTAAGCTGTGCTCTATCTGAGCTTTTATATACCTTGTATTATTGGATATCACAAGTTAGAAATGCTTTTATTTATTAGAATTCGTTAAGGATTTGCCACTTACAGTTCAGAATATCACAGGTAATGTAATGATGCTCACTTATTTCTAGAATTAAAAGTCAGTGGAATGATACGGATGACGTAAGCTTTGCTCTATCTGAGGTTTTATACACCTTGTAATTATTTATTGGATGTTAAATTATTCTAAAAATATGTAAAATACGACAAGTAGGTAGTAGGTAGGGTTCTTCTGGGTACTAGTTAGAATTAGTAGACGAGAAATGAGTTCAATGTAAAATAATAATAATAACCTGCCGACCGAATCCGCTCACAACGGCCAATTATAGTGCACAAGTGTGTGCAAAAACACAGGTGCACTCTCTGTTCCCTCACTCTCATAGTGAGACGGAAATCTGATACGATCGGAGAGAGATCAAGCGCAGGATCGACGGGCTTTACGTGCTCTCCGAGGCACGGGGATGATTCACTGCTAACTTCTTAACTCCGGGCTATTTTGAGAGAGAGAGAATTGGGAGAATTTTTTGATAGAAAAACTCAATACATTTTTCGGCCCTATCCGATAATAAAATACAGGCCTTGTCGCCAGTAATCGAACATGCTAATTGCTAACTACTAAACCAACGAGTTTAGTGTAAGCTACATGAAAACCTTTTCATTCGAGAGAAAATTTGTGCCCAGTAATAGGTTGGCCAGAAGTACGTTAAGATGAATGCACCTACATGAGAACTTAGGTACCGTAGATCGAATCTACGGTATCCATTACGAAAATTGTTTATTTTATTTTCTTCTACCGACACACAGTTTGATGTCATACTGTGAGTGTGGTTTTGGGGTGAGTCACCGATAAACCTTTCGTTTTATAAAACACACTAGTATCACCATCTACAACCTACTAAGGTCCATCGTGTATCACAGAGGTAGGCATATTTATAGGAAATAATATCATGATAGTTGTAATTCAAAATATAAAACTTTAAAATTTCTGGGTTGCTGTACTACCTACTTAATAAAAAAGAATCGGCATTAATTTTAAAGTTAACAGAATGAATGGTATTTACAATTATTTTTTTTTTATTTTGATTTATTTATATTTTATAAAGATATTACAGTTTCATGTAAACAGAAACTCGTTCGAGTTCCGTATACCATTCCCGCCCACATCGATACGTATTATGCATGTTACTGCATTATTTAATTGATGAACTTTTTAGTAACAGTTAAAATGTTCCCACATTTTGTGTACGAAATAAACCACAATTACCCGGGACGCTTTCCCATCAGATAACTGTGGCGGCTTCAGTGGAAACAATTTGTGTTCTTATCAAGATCGGCACACGTGAAATCCGTTTAGTGGCAGCCCTACCTGAGTTAAATGGTTTCGAATGGCTCTGTAAACCACGGCGCACATTGTGAAATTTTTCCCAAAATCGGACATCCCTTTTTTATGATACTAATCGAAACTTTAAGCTTTTTTTAATGCTAGAGTAGAACACCCAGAAGTTAATTCTGTTTAGAACCGGAGTTATAATTTTTTAAAAATTTTTTTATGGTTACCAGAAAAAAACTAAGAAATGCTGTAACTTTCTACGTAACGAAAGTTTTCAAGTTTCAATTATAGAATGCTATAAAATCAATTAAGTGCTATTTTTGGAAACATATAATTAATTTCTAAGTGAACAATAAAGGAAGATATGCTTTTTTAAAACTAATTTTGAAGTTAATTTTTTTCTCATCTTGGTATAGATATTAGCATCTAATTTTCACATATTGTATTTATTACTGCTATGTTAACTTGCCTGTATAATATCAGATACGTAACACTTAGGACCTCGGAGTAATTGAATTTTAAAAATTTCATTTTATGCAACTCAATAATAATCCCTGAAAAACATAACCCTCCGTTTTTACAGTCGGATAAAAATTCTTTCTTTCAGCCACTTTTTTAGAATTTTCTCTCGTACATTTGTAATTAAGATCTTTGTGACAACCCTAATATCATAGAAATTGTAAAATCTCATATCTCCAATGTCCTCATAGATTTCTGTGTGATTTTTTTTACTAGTAACAATACAGTTACGAGGTATGTTTTCAGATAGATATCTACTGCTAATCGTAAATGGTTTATGAGAAAAAAAATAAAATGTAAAAATCACAAAATTAAGAATAATTACTTTATTATTAATACTAAAATTATTTTGTTTAGCTTATAAAATGCCCTGTATATAATGCCACTTTGCCCTGTAAATAATTGTATAAATATCATATACAATTCTTTTATTTCGCCTTTTTCTGAAAATACAGAATTTTCTAAAAAAAAATATTTCTCCGAGGTCCTAAGTGTTACGTATCTGATATTATACAGGCAAGTTAACATAGCAGTAATAAATACAATATGTGAAAATTAGATGCTAATATCTATACCAAGATGAGAAAAAAAATAATTTCAAAATTAGTTTTAAAAAAGCATATCTTCCTTTATTGTTCACTTAGAAATTAATTATATGTTTCCAAAAATAGCACTTAATTGATTTTATAGCATGCTATAATTGAAACTTGAAAACTTTCGTTACGTAGAAAGTTAGAGCATTTCTTAGTTTTTTTCTGGTAATCATAAAAAAAAATTTAAAAAATTATAACTCCGGTTCTAAACAGAATTAACTTCTGGGTGTTCTACTCTAGCATTAAAAAAAGCTTAACGTTTCGATTAGTATCATAAAAAAGGGATGTCCGATTTTGGGAAAAATTTCACAATGTGCGGCGGTATGAAATGTATGAAAAATTAGAATTATTGGTTTCGTAAAGTTTGGTGTTCAAAATTTACTGAACAATAAAATATATACTTTCGATTTCCTACCTATTTGTGCCATTGTATGATAGATAGAAAATGCAGATATAAAAAATTGGTTTCATTTCTATTAGATTATCATTATCAATTAAATTACATAACTCGATGATAGCAATAAAATAAATAATCTTTACTAATATTATAAATATTAGTACAGATTAGGTTAGGTTATTTAAAGGAAAAGTGGGTTTGTTTGTTGGTTTGTCCTTCAATCACGCATCAACGGAGCATTTGTATGAGTATTACTTGTGGACTCGTAGAGTGACATAGGCTACCTTTTTCCCCGGAAAAAAAGAGAAATCTCGTAGGATTTTTAAAACCTAACTCCACGTGTATTTATGTAATTTTAATCTGTGTAGTTTTATTTTGCTTAGTCTTTCCTATTCACATGTACCTACCTAAAGGCAAGTCACAATTTTTTTTTCATATTTGAAAGGCAGGAAGGTACTCAGGCTATTTACTAAAACTATTTTTATTTTAGTTCAGTAAATGCCAATTTAATCATCGCCAAGTAAGTTTCAATCGAGGAACAAATCTGACTTTTTGACAGATTTTAAAACAAAAACTGTGAGAATGTTAAATTGATTCAATGGTTAAACGTTACTAGGTGATAGCACATAATAGTGCCTTAGCGAAAGTGAAAATAATACTATGTATAACTATTCTGGGACTATACTACCCATTACTATACAGTATAATTATTTCAATACTAGCTGTTGCCTGCGACTTCGTCCGCGTCAATTTCTCTTATAATGATCGCGATTAAGAAGTTTTTAAAGGAATATATTTTAAATATGGATAATTTTCCCCGTTTTTGCCACATTTTTCACAGATGCTTCGCTCCTATTGGTCGCAGCGTGATGCTATATAGCCTAAAACCTTCCTCGATAAATGGACTATCCAAAACAAAAAGAATTTTTCAATTCGAATCAGTAGTTCCTGAGGTTAGCGCGTTCAAACAAACAAACTCTTCAGCTTTATATATTAGTATAGAAGGGATTGTTCTGACATGTCATACAATGCCAACCTTAAAGTAATTAGGTACTTTAAGGTTTTCGTTATAATATGACATCTCAAAACAAATATGATAAAGTAATAATTTAAAATAAATAATGGCTAAAGTAATTTAAAATAAATGTTTTAATATTAACAACCCTAGTTATGTTACGCATAATTTACGGATGTATGATCGGATAAACCGCAGTAATAACAGAAAATTTAATTTTTCAATTTAAATTTTTAAATTTAATTTAAGTAATAACAGAAAAACTCCAAATACCTTATTCCTAATGTGAATTGTATTCCTCAATGTTATTTAGTTGTTGATTTTAAAACCTATAAATGGTAAACCTATAAAAGGTATAATGCCTACCTACGAAAAGTTTTCAAAATGAATAAAAGTCCATTGACTTGTTTCCAAGTTTTGTAAAATATTTAAGTACTTTAAACATTGCGTTGCCATTAAATTAAACTTGTAGTTTCAGCAGAAATTATATTATGCAATTCTAATTAGTTTAATCTACCTCGAATTGTTAACTGTTGGATATGTAAATTGTTCGTACAAATAGAGTGGTTTGTGTGTTTAAGTAACATTTACTCCCGCGGTTATCGTCACGCGATTTCGTATTCCCTCAATCAAGCTAATCATGTAGCGGTTTTACGACTCGACTTGTGCTTATTCGATTACACTCCACATGTGAACAGAAGCCGGAATAATTAACATAATAGTGATAAGTTTATTTCGATGTACCGCTGAATTCTTGCTACAAATAATGTCGTCACATTTCTAATAAATATTTTGAAAGCATTTCGTGAAATGGTTTTACGAGCGTGGGATTTGTGCGTAAACGATTTTTTTTTTTAATTTATATCTTGAACACTTCTTGTGCATTACACTGCTGAAATAAACCCGAAAAACGTACTGCAATAATACAAGTAACGGGAACTACGCTCGAAAGTTTTAACGTTAATTATTTTCCTCTAAAAATGACTGGGGACTTACCAAACGGGTCGAACGAGGGCCGACATCGCTATAAAATTGGATGGCGATCCCTCATCACGCACCAAAAGTTTTTACACGTTTTCACTGAGAAATACAAAAAAAATCACTGCACAAAACGCGGTTTCGTAGCCGATAAGGAAGTTTGTAGCGATCGTAGAACCACGTAGCTCGGCTACGTCGGAAAAGTTTGTCCGTAGGACGTAGTAGCGCCGTGCCGGGACGCGGAGCGATTTTCCGCAGCGCGGGTTCCTCGCGGGATGCGATTCGCGGACTATGCGGAGGCCGAGTGCAGGCCGCGCGGGAGGCGCGCGGGGGCTGCGCGCGCACGCCGCGCCCACCCGCCCCGCCCCACACACCCGCAACCTATTTATTTCTAGTTACGTAAAATTTACGCGCAATACTCGATATGTGCCTGCATTCTAACCTATGTCGTACATAAAAAATGACTCTTTTTATCAAATATTTAGTATCCAGAATCCTATCGGTGGGTAAACTCTAACATCCAAACACAGCAGGTAAGTGTTAACCGTAAAAAAAAAGCAAGTATGCTCCTTTAAGTATGAAAAAAGAACCGTAAGTGCCTTCACACTTGTAGGCACTAAAAATTGAAAGGTTCGAAAGCTCGAGGTAGTGTGAAAAAGGAAAACGTTCAGATTAAAAGCCAATCAGTGTTTTTCACGCGATACCACTTCGACAGCCCCCGGCAGGTGAGGCATGAACTGAAAAAAGAAGTCGCCGCCGGTGGCCGGGGGCGCCGTCAAATTTAGCAGACGAGTTTTTTCGACCGCGGTCTCGCTATCAGTGTCACTTAAACAAATTGAATAAATGGATCAGAGGGTGCCGACCGACGTCCATTTCGTTGAGGGATCATTTTGTCACCACACTTAGGCAAACCTTTCTTTTGTAGACAAAGAATTTGTCTCGAAACGCTACATTGTTTTCCGCAGTCTTAACTTACAAGACTTACAAGACCGATACGTTCGCAGATGTAGTGTAGTCAAATTAATGCAAAAGTTCGATAAACTGTGTCGTCACAATCAGCTGTTCGCGCCGCGAGCGCAACAGACAATGCGATTAAGATCTACGCAGGACAACTTTCGCCGCGCGCCGAGCGGCAGTTAGTTGTTATGAAAGAGAGAAATTTGTAAATTGTTGGCGCCCGAGTTCACGAACTCCGTCGAACTGGAGTTTGTTTTAAGAGTCCAACCTTGAAACAAGAAGAAAAGTAGTCCTGTAAAACAAAGTTTTGCGGCCGCCGTCGCCGGCGCAAGCGGTTCAAGGATTGTACCCGAACTGTCTGTCTGTACAACTTTGCCGATTAAAAGCTCAAAAGCTTCCAAAGTCATTTTAAAAGTTTATCTGCACGCGGCTCGAGCGGGGCGCGAGGGGCGGGGCGTAGGCACCGTTTCGTTATCATCCTCTGCAATACTTTGTTAAACCTAGTTAAACTTATTTATAAATCGGCCGCGGTCGACGGCCGCGCCCGTGCTTCCCGAATTAAACTGTCAAAGTTGTGAAGCGACGCCGGGCGCGGCGCCTCCTCCGCGACGCGTCTTGAGGACATGTGTTCGGGCCCGAATAGTTGCCAACGTACACACTAAGTTCCTAGACCCTTCGCTACTTTGTTTTACAGCTGTTCCACTTAGCGAACTATGCCTAGAGTTGGGCGCGAGTTCGTGCATGTGTATCGGCGGCACACACCCGCATCTGAATAGTTTCATAAACATAACCAAACTAAGTTTTGGACGACTTTTCAAAGTCAATGCATACTAACTTTCGATGTCTGGAAGTGCGATATTACGATTGGATCAGTTTGCGGGTGACTTTAATACATTCGTTTGTTCGAAACTTTGTTTTATTGGATTAAACTTCTCAACAAGGTTAAGTATCTTCATTTACTTTGTTTGAACGTTGTGGCCTAACTAACTTTTTGGATTATTGTTGTGCTAATAATTCTACCATTGGGATCGTTGACCTCGGGGATAGTTGGTTTAATTTATGGTTTTCGTAAAATATTTAGGATTGATATACCACATTTTGCGATGTATTTATTGATTTTCTATATCTTCTGTCTACAGAGTGCTTGTTAATAAAAACTCAATTAAAAGGTTTAAATACCGCTTTGCATAAAGTAATACTAAAATCATACGGGTTCGTATCCAGCTTCGTATTATTTTACAAATGTTTCTCAACTTTATATTTAGCTTTACACTTATATTTTATAACATGATACTGTTGCCAATTCAGATTGCCAAAAGCTTTAAAGCAAATTGGAATTTTGACATTTTAGAATAAAATATTCTGCATTGTCTTGTACTATACCTACTATTGCGTTATTTTACGAATTTAACTAAATTTTGATTGATTTTACGTTTATTAGTATTTTTGTTACCATATTCCTCTAAAGACCTATCTACACTAACTTGATCGATTTGATGCGGTTAGTTTGTAACAGGTAACAGTACAATCCCATAGCAAATGAAATGTGCAGACAATAGTCTGTAATTGTAAGACATGACTATTTTAATAGTAGGTAAGTTTTTACTTTTAGATTCATTTTACGATTCGAAAGCATTTTAAAATTGTAAAACTTTATTTCATTAAAAAATTATTCTATTCTATTCTTTAACTCCTAAATCTAAGATATAAGAACAATAATCATGAATGCGATTCGCGTATTTATCATAATAATGGAATGATCAAATATTGCTTCGAGGCTGGCGAAGCAGCGCGGCACGATTCGTTGTAATAATCAGCGTAATTACTGAAATCTCTTCAGAGAGTCACGATCAAGCTGGGAGGAGATAAAGCTGTTACACCCTTCTGGCACACGTCACGACCATTATGCTAAGACCTTTCGACTTACATTTAGCACTTGTATGCTGCATGATTTTGTCATGGTTACGAGCGTATACCCGATTTTTTTAAGAAGTTTGTGAAAAATCGAACTGGGCAAAAGCTCATTATAAAAAAACCGGTCTGTGATATAAATTCACGATGATAAATAATAAGTTATATCAAACGATGAAAATGTTCTATTTCAAAATAGCCCAAATTGATCGATATCGAGAATAACAAAAAAATGTTAGAATTATTTTGCTGTAATCCGCCAACAGAAAAAATCTGTATGGTCAAACATGCAGTTATAAGCTAAGCACCACTTACCTCCCCAACCAAGCAATAAAGCAAAGTTCCCAAGCAAGCAATGCCACCACCACTCACATGCACCACCACACAAGACTTTTGTACTACTCTCGATGCACGTTTCGCCCCGACACCGGAGCATCCTCAGGAGATATCGACTTTACAATGCTGTATTGTCTAGACTAGACAATACTTTGCTTTATTGCTTGGTTGGGGAGGTAAGCGGTGCTTAGCTTATAACTGCATGTTTGACCATACAGATTTTTTCTGTTGGCGGATTACAGCAAAATAATTCTAACATTTTTTTGTTAATCATGAACTTCCGCAAAGTAACGCCTGATTCTATCCGATATCGAGAATCTTTTAAATAAAAAAAGTTTTATGGATGATAATAAGCTATGTCAGTAGACCTTGCGATTAAGTTGAAGCTCATCATAATTTGGTCGTAAAGAACGTGTTATCTGGGTTCGCCAATAAGTCACGCAATAATTACCGCGAGTCGGGGATCACGCTCCCCTCACATATTTATGCGAGATACATAAATAATATAAAATAAATATGGTTCACATTGCAAGACAATTGCGCGGTTTTGAGTCGCTCCGAATTTAAATGTGTAATTTTTACATCAAAATTTAACCTCTTCAAACATAGGGGCTAGTACGAAGCTAATAATAAAGGACTTGATATAAGACGATTTTAATGTTATTGTAATCCAAAATCTTAAAACGATTTTATGTAAAAAATTGGCATTACCTGCACTATAAATATGTAAAATAAAAGGACTTCATACTGTCACCAAACACGAGTATTTTCTTCAATGCAATTTTGAATCGACAATTAGTTTCTTCAATTTTTTATCAGTTTACCGTAGGTATACTTACGAAATTGAGGTAGATGGCCGGAAGAGTTTGTGTGTTATTTTCACTTCTTCTTGATTCTGTAACAATACAAAATTTATGAGATTGTTGTGTATTTATAACTGAGTAACCTATTAAGAATTTTCTCAATAAAAATTTCCAGAAATCCTTTCTTACTAGGGGGTTTACACTACGTAATTGCAATGCAGCGATATTACGAGTATAATCGATAAAATGAATCATTTTAAAGAAAAAAAAAAACGTTGATAAAAAATAGAATCATTGTTGTGCCTGAAGAAATAAGAGCTAAAGTAAACAAATATTATGACTCGATTTCAAAACTCGATCACGTTTTTGTTTCGTACAATTTGGAAATTATCCTCAAAGCATGACGTGTTTGGAGGCACTTTCGAAATGCGATTTTAATTGACGTAGCGAGCGGTCACCAAACACGTTGGGTACGGATACCATGTGACGAAATATTTTACGACAGAGTGCCTATTTTCAGCTTATTTTCGCAAAAGGATGGAACTGTTTGCGAAACTTGAAAGCTTTGAAATCGACTCGTAACAGCAACAGTTTACTAGAAAATTTTATTTTATACATGGTACGTATGATGCTGTGTAGAAACTGAAATAGGAGTATAGATTTAATAAAATTGCTATAGTGCTTCTATATTAGCACGTTTCCATCTTATTAGACGCCCATTACCCGAATGAGATTATCGTCTAATCTTCTTCTAATTATTATTAATACTAGTAGAGTGAGAATGCAGTCGAATGTTAACTAGTAGAAGAGTAAGAAAAAATTATTCAATTAAATATTGTAATCGTTGAACAGAAAGGTTGATTCATTTCCAATTTCTTAAAGGATAAAAAGAAAAACAAAAACAGGCGAAGGAGGGCTTTAGCACTCGAACTAAAAGAAAATCTGTATGAGTGCCAATACACTTGTGGAATACCTATAATATACCTAGTATTATAAATTAATGTAGCTCTATGTTTGAGTTCCTAATTGTCCTTAGAATTATGATAAAATTATTTGTTTCTGTCGGTACTTTAAGCCTTCAATCCACACGTAGATGCCTTTCTCTATCGGTTTCAGGCGTTTCACTCAGAGGGCGGTCCCTAAATTTGATTTTAATATTAAGCACGTAATGCCCTGTTTGCTTACGGCCAGTAATTGATACGGCACTCTTATTACTCCTCTAATGTCTGTAATTATTTTCAAATTCGTCGGCTTTGGCTTAAAACGATGGATTATTGTTTAAAGGTTCCGAACGTTACTGTTTCCGAATAAAACGGGTGTAGCTTTTAATGCGTGCAAGATTATCGTTTACATAAATCTGTAACGTAAATTAATTATTATGTTGTTTGTAAAACTAACAAAGTAAGTATGTTTTTACTTCTAATTTTATTAGTATACGCTAACTTGACTTTTTAATCTAACCTGATGAACTGGCTGTAAGCCATTTGTAAAAATAAAGAATATGTTTACAAACCTTTTTTTTTTGTTAAATAGGTGACCCGACAGCAGTAATTATTCTGTTCAAATTTCAATTTTGTTTGTGATTGTTCTATAAATTTATGAAAAGTTATTGTAAAATTGTAAAAAGAGGAAAAAACCATGTCAGACAAAACAAATACCAATGTCGCAAAATGTAAACAATGACGATAAATAAATAATTAATCAAATCTTGTTTTGTTTATGTAAGGTGTATGTGGAGTAGCGCTTTCTAGAAGTTTTAGTAATTCCTACTCCTAAGATAATTTTTTCCCTGTCAATTTTTCCAAGAACATAAACAAAGTTCAGTTTTCCCGAATTTGAAAATTTTGAAATGTTTTAGCATTTTTCTCATATAAAAGGTAACATAGTTATAATAATTCACATGTAGGTGAGAGACTCCCCTAGCCGAGATTATGGCGGCGCCATCAAATATGCATAAAAGCGGTAAAATGCCACGTTTAACCGCTCCCCAACGCCTCCGTTGTCACCTGCCAGCCACTCAGCCCGCCGCAGTCGTCTCCAGACAGATGCTCAGACGGTAGTAATTAAAAATTGCCACCGTCAAATAATTTTACATGATACGCTACAAGAAATTTAATCTTTGAAAGATCGAAGTTTTGAAATGAAGTTTCAAGTAACGTACCAACTACAGTCCGCGAGACATTACCTTAAAAGAAACATAAAGGCTCGTTCTTTTCTTCTTAACGATCTGGGGACTGATTCTGTAACTCCTGTCAAAAAAGGAAAGCTGTTGGCATATATTTTTTATCCATTGAAGGTTTGAAGAGAAATGCCATTTACTATTTCATAGTAAATCTTCAATGGATAAAAAAAACCTATCGTCGTTGATAGGTACTGAGTTACAGAATCAGCAGGCTGGATATATATAGTGCTCTTGTATGGACTTTCAGTCTAATATCTCGGTCTTGCACTATCTATATCCAGTCGCTGTTTGCGTTTCGTCTGATGTCGTCACTTCACTTAGGAGGTGGGTCTGTCAATGAATCGTTTTTATTTTTAAGAGGTTCACAATTTATAATGCAGCATGTTAATGCGTTCACGCATCGTAAAAAAAAATATTTACATAATTCATAAGAAAAATTGAATTAAATAGTTATTGACTAATTTACGCGTAATCAGTCAATATTAACCATTACCAGCTTATTGCTTAAAATAAAAAAAAAACATATTAGGTTTGAAAATATGATTATTAATTATAGTATTCCACTTATGAACTTTCTCCACCTACTTACGTGGAAAAAAGAGGCTATCTCGAATATAATTCATAACGATAAAAGCTCACTGGTATCTCTCTTCTTTCGCTTTGTTTGGTTTACTCATAAAATTCACCCTTCTTCCTTCGTGAGATCTACGTTGACGCCTTTTTTAAAAAGAAATAACCTACTAGCACAATTATTGTTTATCGAAAAAACTGGTCATTTTATAGAAAAGGAAATTCTCACTTAAGATTAAATGGATCAAAAATGCTTGTAAACGTTCATTTATTATCCAATTAAAGCAAGTACTAGTCTAAGGAGCACAGTAACTCTGTGTAAGTATATTTCGGGACGCGAATACAGAATACTTATGACTTAGCGACGAAATCTACAATCCCATTATAGCAATCATCTTCCCGTTCATTACGCGCTGCTAAGATAGTAAATTTAAATTAACAGCCCCTTGTTAGTTGAACTATACGCGAGTGTGGCACTGTTTTCGTTGTTAGGACACGTTATATTTGACGGTGTAATGTGAATCTCATATTTTGCTTTGACACGCGCAGTGTTAGTAGACAGACAACTACAGAATACATGAAACGAGTACTAGGGACCCGCTGGACACAAGCGAAACAAATTAAAAATAATTATCACATCATTATCATTGTATCAACTCTTCGCCGGTTCGCGGCATTGGTTTTCTCTCGGAATGATAAAGGTTGGGATATTAGTCCACCACACTGGCCAAGCGCAGAATGGCCGAGATCGTATTTAGAAGTGAAAACACATTGGATGACGTTACGGTTATATTTAAAACGTACTGTCAAACTGATTTTTATACTATTAGTTAGTAGGTTTGAATATTATACAAAATTAAAATAGCATAAAATACAAACTTAGCTATCTACACATGTAAAAAGTGTAAAAATGTGAATGTCATGCTTCTTCAAAACTTTCAATGATGACCTCACGCCTTTTTAAAGCGCCTTTTTGTTTGTCAGCTTTGTATAAAGGAAACAGTTCCTATTGTAGAGGAATGAATGTTCATTTATAGTAAGCGAAAATCAGGACTGCACGTGACACCCTTATGGCGCAGTTTTAGTTACCTATCGTTTTAATTTAGATATTTTCAAAGATATTCATTTATACTTCATTCAAATTATTTATTTACTCAGAAAACCTAAAAATTGAACATTTTCTATTGCAATATTTAAGGCATGTGGTACTCGTATATTTAAAACGTATATTATAGCAGTAATTCTCATTTTTTATTTTATCCTTTTTTCCGTGTTTCCGGCGATCAAAGACTGTTCCTTTGTAATTACTAGAATCCTAGACTTAAATTGTATTTTATAGTTGTGTAGTAGAATAATAGGTATGATAAACTTTTAATGTTGAACTAATATTTACTTATGTAACTTATGTTGATCTTGATAAAAATTTTAGCAAAATTTGAAGTCAAAATTATCACAAAACAAGATAAAGTCGCGAACAAAATTCAAATCCCACAAAGCGCGTTCAGTTCCTTTCGCTTGTCTCAAAGCTCAGTGCGGCTCAGCCACAATACGCTAAGTAGTGTACGCTTATGAGTGTTCATTAAAGATAGCGGACGAGACGAATGCTAAATTGGCTGTGCGGAGCAGGGTGTTTACAGGGTTTAAATCCTGATTTGATAGATTGATTGAAGTCTGCAATGAGCATACATCCTATTATATATTATCCTATTATAATATTATAAATGCAAAAGTTTGGATGTATGTTTGTTACTCAATCTAGCCGCAACGATTGAACCGATTTGGTTGAAATTTAGCACAGAGATAGATTATAGTATGGAATAGCACATAAGCTACTTTTCATCCCAGAAAATAAGACAGTTCCAATGTCGCAGGTATGAGCTAGTACCTAATAAATATTGTTTTTAATAAGAGATAGGCTTGCAAATTGCGCTTGACGACAATCAATGATGAAAAGCGCTGATAAGTTATTGGTTGTAGCGCACTTGCCTAGAAGATGCCTAATCACTTTTGCCTTGAAGGTACCTACTCAAATTATTATAGGTGGTTGGAAACGAAGGTGCTGGAAGAGAGTTCCACACCTTAGCAAATCGTTTCAGAAACGTTGAACTTGCTTTTCTTGCGCGTAGGTTGGATTAGATATAGGAAAAAAAGAAATTGTTGAATTCATAAAACTTACAGTCGTAAAAACTACGTAAAAATATATAGTGTTAAGTTACCAAAATTTCCATAATTATGCGGTGCGCTAAACTAACATAAAAGAGGGGGGTTTCCTTGTAAAACAATGTAGGCCCGAGGAGATGTTAATGCGGGGTACATACAAATTGATACTCGATCGTTGCTCATATAAAACACTGAACGATCGCCCCATGAATAATAAAGAATTGCCAAACGGTGACGCCGGCTTTATGTTTGCCGGCTTGCTACAACGCTTTTCATTTTTTACCCAACTACGACGAAGCTAAAAGAACGGATTGTAATTTTTGCATTCTATGTATGTATGTATGTTAAGTGTTTTATGTTATGTTCCACCGTGGCGCCTATACTACTGAGCCGATTTTGAGGGGTTCGAACCTGCGACTTTTCAGTTTTCAGTCCGCACCTTGAACCGTTGGGCTTACAAAACCAAATGTTAAAATATTTCAAAATAGTATTATTTTGTTTCCTATGCTTTAAGTATGACTCACTGACTGACTCATTGATCACCTCGCCTGTAAAATTTTGTATGAAAGAATTTTTTTTCACTCATAATGAACTGAAATCTCTTTCAGACTTTTTTCAGTATTCACAGTAGAAGGGTAGCACCTTAAGCATTTTACAGACAGCTTTATTTCGTTCACGTATACTATAAAATATAGTCCCGATTTTTATGTGATCTCTTGTGACTATTTTTCTTTTGTCTTGTTATTCAACTAAATAACTCTTTATTTTACATAACTACATAAAACTTATAGAATTGCTTGGTAATATTTTCATTACATAACTTCTAAATAAATACGAGTTTTCATAAGTTAATATTTTTACATACCTAGATATTTATAGAATTTTGAACGCACATTATAGCTGAGCCGAGCTTTTTTTTAACTTTTCATATCAAATTAGACAAAAAGTCTGAATGACATCATCAACATGTACAACCAGTACTGAATGCGCTATTAAGTTATAAGACGTCATCCTAGAGCGCTTTCGAGTTCACTCCATACAAACAAAGTGTGATGTTAACCAATCAAACTTATAGAAATTTTATTGATACGCTTCTAAAACTAACTTGTTTTTTATGTGAACAAGTTAGAATCAAACTTCCTTTGTATGGAGCACGCTAGAGTGTAAATCTTCTTAAATATACAATGGTTTATACTTGTGTGTCAAATGACATATCATTAAAACAAGCGGCAGTATTAAGTCAAATTGGCATTAACCGTAAGCGTTCGCTCATAAATATCAGTCGGAATTAAATCACTTCGTGTCGAATAATCCGGTACACGATCGACGATTTACGTAATTGAGTACATTTGTAATAGTGCTACGCGGAGCTACGAAACTACGAATTTAAGAGTAGGTGGATATGACAATCGTTTCAGTAGTAATAGTAGAGTTTGTTCAAAAAAAGAACTGTTGTGGGATTGAAGGGCGCTGCTGTGCTTGATTGCCTTTTTTACTAGCTACATTTTATCATGAAAAAATAGAGATTTTTAAAGATCCAACTCCAAGCAGACGAAGTCACGGGCAAAACCCAATAACTTATGCACAGTTCCCATATTTAATTTATCGGTAATCTGTTGATAAGTTACCTAGAAACTTTACCTATTTATCGCCAGACGTAAGATTAACCTCACTCTTAGATTGAAATCTATAGACCGCACTCTCACTCTGCTCAGACTCAAGATAGAGTTAAAATGAGACAGATTTATGTCACAGCATATTTGTGTCTCGTTTTAGCCTCTACGTTGAGTCTGAGCTGAGTCAGAACAAGCTCTATAGATCTCAGTTTAAGACCTACATCAATTTTATTTATCTTCACATTCACACTATCAAAGGCGTTTAAATTCCGAACACTACATTCGTAGATCGCGGTGGTTTGTGAGTGGCGGGCGTGTAGTGTTTACCTGCGGAATCCGCACACACAATTAGCTCTTTATGCGATTAAACTCAACATCCGCAGGTGTCATGACATGACATGACGTTCGTTGCGTGAACGTTCGCTGTTACGCGTCACTCGTTACCCGACGAAATGTGAATGAGCCCGTGATTAATTGTTTCATGTCGTTGGGCTTCATTGAGGTGGTGTTGGAGTTGGCTTATACTGTGTTCGCAAAATGTAGCGAAATTATTACCTACTCTATATAGAGAGGATTTACAATCAAAAGGGTAATAAAATAATGCCGGGCGTCATGATGCTGCGCCGCTACATTCTATTTCATATTCGATCTCACTGATGGTAAGTGACAAAGTAGTATAAGATGGTATCGGAGTCGGACTAATATGGAAGCAGTATGGAAGTATGTATCTATTTATTAGTTTACTCAATAACCCCTGATCGTTTTCTATTCGCCATTGTATTGGAACGCTAATTCGCTTGACGGCACGTTTTTGGTCGGTTGGTAACTAGCCACGGCATAAGCGCCTATCAAACCAAACTAGACTTGAAAATGTACCGATATGGTGTAACTGACTGGAACCATAACCTATAAAAGTTTTATGACTCCTATTTAATATAAAGCAAAGTCTTCCAGTCTAGATTAATATAATAGGTGAGATTAGAGCATGATGTCTGATAAAGGCGCTGCAAGATGCGGTAAGTAGTTATTACGTCTATCTCCCAAAGTAAAGGGAGAAGGGAACATCAAATGTGCATTCAGCGGTGAGAACACAACGAGTGTCGTGAGAGACGCTGCGAGGCAAGGAAGTGAGCACAAAGCGGCGGCTTCGAGGTGTCTCGCCGAGGTGGCCATAGACAAAACCGAGCGTAGAAGGTATACCTCAATAAGTTTGTATATATTATTTAATGAAGGTTTTAAGGAAATCAATCAAAACAAACAAAACGTGATTGCATCGTGGAAAGGTACTTAACGCACAGACAAACACATAGGTAGGTAGGTGAATTGATCATATAAAAAAAGTAAAATCTATCAATAGAATTTTTAGACCACCGAGTGATCTAAGTCTTCACTTAAGTAACGCTTAACTATGTTAAAGTTGATATAAAATTTTTACACGGATAAGTGATAACTAAGGGCTTAGACCAAAAATGCTCTAAAATAGCATACAATATTCGAGACTTGAGTAATCCTTAATCCATTAACAGACTATTTAAATGCTACGATACGTTATGTACAGTTATAAAAGACACTTTAAAGTGATATTCGGTAAATATTATACTCATCTATGACGTAGCCTTACATAGAGTGAAGGAGTCTGATTCAACAAGCGAGTGCATCGGCCTTCAACAGAAGGCAGCATAAAGATATTGAGCATGCATTGTCGCTGGCGGTATTGTTCACGGCCATCACCTGCGATAACACCGTCCGCAACCGGCCGCTTTGTCTACCTAATTGTTATATTCCGAACAAAGACTCCGCAGAAACAAACGACGTCAGCGCTTGTTAGCTTCCAGGCTAAACGCTGCCGCGTAATAACATGTCTTCAAACAATTGTTCAATGTTTCCAATACGTAAGGAAATTGGCTGTACGCAAATGCAATGCGATCGAATCGATCGCTATTGTTGTACGTCTACTATTCGAGTTGGTTTAAATCGTTTAGCCGATATGATTGACGGGAGGCAGCCAATAAAACTGTGAGGCTGAGGCTGCGGGGCAAAAATGCGGAATTCCATCGGGTAATAATGAAACGCGAGGGCTGCGTCGATATAGCGCTAATGATCTTCATTTTCAAATTTCCAGCGGTTCGACGTTTATTCGTTTTAAAACGTTCGACTTGAGCGCCGTCAGTCGCTGAGCGATCGTCCCCCGCCGCACCGTGGCATCAATCATTTTTAGAGGGCTTCGCTTAACCAAGTTTTCTTCCTGCCTCCGTGCTCAGCTCGAACTTTTACATCGAATGATCTCAGCTAAACCAACAGAGCGTTCGCCGTCTCGCGACCGCGTTTTGTATTTTATTTTTTTGGTGAATAAATAATATTATTATTTCACAAGGGAAAGGAGATTGGATTTCGTTAAATATGGTTTAGTAATTGAATTGAAATCTCTCAATGTCGGCGTTCAATTAAGATTTAGATTTCGTGCTTGATGAGGGCATCCTTTGTTTCTTACAAAATAATATTGTACTTAAGTAATTCAATTTGGATCGACTGAGTTTACTTTAACAAGGTGGTTTTGAATTTAAAGGTTATTTAAAAAATGGATGACAAAAGTATAGAAAACAGAAGCCGATAGAGTTATGTTAGGTACCTAATTATCTTTTGTATAAATAATTATAATACGTACACACAATTTGTATAAATACATTTCTATTGATGGAACTTCTTTTGTGATTGATCACATATTATTATACATTTTAATAATTTTAAAATCTTTCGTAATCAGAGATACTCGTAATAGGGAACGTAAAGTATTCGAATATTATTTAGCTGCAGATTTTTTTTAAACTATGTACGTACCTACAACTACTATGTAGGTACAAGATTTTCTAAATCATTCTCCTTATAATCTAAACACATTAATTACAGCATATCCATAACGGAGGCTGTCAAAAGTGATTAATGCTAATGTCGGACGCAAGATTTTTAACTAAGTTAAGATTAAAATGGCTTACGGCATTATGATCGCGGCAGGGGCGCGTCATCCCCGGCCAAATTACAATGACACATCAGCCGGGAGAGGTTCTGAGGTGACTCTTACAGGAGGCTTTGTTTTGCTTTCTAGGAAACAAAGAGCCCCTCAGTTCTAACACCAGCTAAGTGGTCGTTCTACTGCTGTACAAAATGAATATTCACAATTCACAACGTTTATATAACTAGGTACTGAATATTTACTTTTAGTTTCGTATACTTTTTTCTTTCTTTGTATGTGGGATATATTCATCACTAGATGATGCCCGCGACTTCGTCCGCGTGAATTAAATTTTTTTGATTCCACGGCAACTCTTTAATTTTCCGGGATAAAAGTAGCCTATGTGTTATTCGAGATTAAATTCAAATTCAAAATTTATTTATTTCATGTAGGCTACCTTTTAGCTCTTATGACACGTCATAAATCTACCACTGGTTCGGAATGCAGATTCTGCTGAGAAGAACCGGCAAGAAACTCAGCAGTTGCTCAGCAGTTGCAATTGCATAATCTATCTCTGTGCCTTTCAACCAAATCGGTTTAGTCGTTGCGACGTGATTGTATAAGAAACATACAAACTTTCGCATTTATAATATTATAAAATAATAGGAAATATGTAGGATTATCATTAGAATGAGCATTGAGCAACTCGTTAACGTCTCACTACTGAGCGCAGGTCACCTCTCAGAGAAGGTTTATAGGCCATAGGCCACCACGATGGTTCAATGCGCATTGATAGACACACACCTTTGAGAACATTATGGAGAACTCTCCAGCGTGCAAGTTTCCTCACGATGTTTCCTTTCACCGATGAAACATGTGATATTTAATTACTTAAATGCACATAACACCGAAAAGTCAGAGGTGCAAGCCCGGGATCGAACCTGCGACCCCTCGAATATGGGTGACCGCAGTCCTAACCACGGGGCTATCACTACTCAAGTGATAGCTGGGTTTTATTAAATCAACTAGTTGTTGCGCGCGACTTCGTCCGCGTCAATTTCTGTTATTATGATCGCGATTAAGAAGTTTTTAAAAGAATATATTTTAAATATGGATAATTTACCCCTTTTTTGCAACATTTTTCACTGATGCTTCGCTCCTATTGGTCGCAGCGTGATGTTATATAGCCTAATAAAGCCTTCCACGATGAATGGACTATCCAACACAAAAAGAATTTTTCAACTCGAGCCAGTAGTTCCTGAGATTAGCGCGTTCAAACAAACAAACTCTTCAGTTTATATACTAGTATAGATAAATCATAGCCTTCTCATTCTGAGGAAAAACGCGTGTCCAGTAATGGGCCACGATGGGTTTAGATGAAGAAGATGAATAAATATAAATTCCCCGATAATATAGTTAGACCATAAACTGTGAAATTCCTTATCCATATACTGCCAACGATCGAAAAAGTTCTGCCACAGACTGTCTTTAATCTGAAAGGTATGTAAAGCTTCTTGTCTATATCTATATTAAAATTTTATGGATAAAAATTTAATATTTGAGATTGGGGAGTGTGTAGAAAATGGGCCATAATACGGTTTGTATTTTCGATTGCCTTATTACCAACGGAAATGTAAACAATATCGGTTCAGTAGCTCCTTTAGGAAACGATTTGCGGTAAAAATTCGCACGATAGACGCGATGTGAGCAATAAGGGTGGTTTTTAGGGATCCTTATAATAAGGAACCTAAATGAAACGGGCTTCCTAATTATTTATGTAAGTTTATGTTCAAAGGTAATTTAAGCAATTTAAACTATTATATTGTTTTTTTTGTAATCTCGTTATTAAGTATTTTGTATAGAAGTTATTCTACTCGGATGGCATAGATCTAATAATAATTTTGCCCACTGTTTTTTGCTGGTTCTTCTAGGTTCAAATGGCATTGCCAAACACCTTCATGATTCAAAAGTACTTTATGAAATTTCATTTATCTACCTAAAATGATTTTTTTTTAAATTATTATATTATGTTCATAATTATAAACCTAATCAATTTAAAAATAAACTTAAATTTAAATTAATACTAAAATAACACTAAATAAAATCTAAATCCTTTAAAATTACCGCAGCGTGGCATAGTACCCAAAATTCTGTCAAACTAACCGTTACCTAAAAATATTTTGCTATTCTTTTCCAATGGCAGAAACAGTAGCTACGGAACTCTTTACGACGAAAAAAATATCAGTTTCGTGCTTTGCTAATTTTTATTATATTTTACGTACGTACGGGGGAGATTGGCTGATCTTTGTTTTATGAGAACGATTAAGAAAAGCATATTTGAAGTGTGTACTTGGGCTTTATTTGCACCCCGAGAGGGAAGGCGCGCTTCATTGATTTGTAATCGTTTTTCACATTTTATTGCCGCTTTATTTATTGGGGGGTTATGAGTGTTCGGGATATTGAGTTTCATTTAGTTTCCTTGTAATAAATCTTATTATGTCTTGTTATTTATCTAATACGAGCTTTGAGTACGAGTTATGGATTTGTCGTCTATATAATATTTAAAAGCGAAAAGCCCCAATCCTCTCTCTTTTATTAGCGAAAGAATATCAAGATATACTTGTGAATTCTTGATATTTTTGTGAAAGAATATTAGGATATTCTTAAATTTATTTCATATTTTGTCCCATAACAATAAATTCGCATAAATCATAAAAACTTTATACAAGCTAACCAACTTTTGGCACTGATGATGTGTATGTATGTATAACAATGCTCGCAGTTTCTTAAAAATATTCTAGTGACTGAAAATTTTTCTTTTATTTAATCTTATATGATAATGCCTCGTTAGTCTAGTGCCTTAGCACTAATAGTTATTAGTCTGCTAATGACAAGGTTTTGCGTTTTTCTGTCAAAAAATTCTCAGGACTAGCTCGGAATTCTTTGTTCTCTATGGATTGGTCGCCGTGGTCGGATTCAGTCGGGAGAACATTATATGATACTGTGGTGAAGGGGGGTTTTCATGTACTTTAATTCCTGGTAGAAAGGTTTGTATTGTTCGCTCGAGGAGTCTATACAGTGACTTGAATGCGAAATGCCGTGAAATGAAGGGTTGTCTTAATTGTGTATCGTAGACAACACTTAATAGGAAAGAAACTTTATTTACCTAAAATTGGCTTTTATAAATCAAGGTAAATCGTGTGAGACGCTAGTAAAATTTATAGTAAAAAGGAAAAATGTCTTTGTAAAAGACGCATTATAAAAGATTTTTCTTCCTTCTCAATTTGAAGAATTGAGGCTTTCGATAAATAATCCGATGTGAGTGAATTTAGCAACTCCCTACGCTGCTTCATGATTTACTCGTGGTATGCGATGATACTTGATTTCCAAAAAAAAAAAACGAATAAGTAAACTTAAGGATTAATTTCAAAAACATCGAGTCGAAACTTTTAACACGTACGTCTCTACCGATTACAAAATATAAAATATGTACTTAGCATTTTGTAGTTAAAAAATTAATTGCAAGTGACGCTGTCGTGATTTAGACGACCGAAATGTGGTCGTTAGTGAGAATTGAACGAAGGGGTAACTTTCGCCCCCACATAATTAAACTTTACGCTGTTGTATTTTTGATAATGGCTATCTTTTGATACGGTTGTGGTTACTTTTAATATATTTACAACATCAAGTGGTTTTATACATACAACATAATTCTTCAGTTTCATCAAAGAGTTTTCAGGCAAACTTAGATTGATTAGGTAAATGGTTAAGGATCTCGTAAGTGGAATATTTTTTTTACTATCGCAATTTTTAAAGGACTTTCGTCCGAAGTGAGATGTTGCCTTTCTTAATAAGATATTATTTCTTTCTGATTTATTAAATTGAGGGACTTCCAGCATAAGTAAAATACACGTCCGCTGTTGGTTTTAAGTGCAATAACAATTTTAAATGCTTATGACGTCACAGTTCAATATTTCATACCAGCTCCCATACTTTGCGCGGGTTTTGACGTTTGATAAAGAGTTGCTGATTTGATTAGTTGGCAACATGCATGGATTCTTTTAGTATCATTGTAATATGAGTTTCAGTAACGCCATTGTAATGTAGATAATATTATGAAATGCTTTTAGCTACATGCTAAAAGCATGGTTTGTTTAAGTGAATGGTTTTATACTTAAACACCTCGAAAAATATTGTGATGTGTATTGTGCAGTGTGCTCTCTCAAACTGGCGAAATATGCTGGAGAGTTTACTTTGATACCAAAAGTGACAGGGAGGTCGTTGTCGCCATTTGTAATCATGTAAATTCAACTTCTCGGCGGTGGCGGGAAACAAAAAGAGTTTAAGTCTCCGCGCCACAATTCATAAATGAATGCTTCCCAGCGTCTTTGTTCTATTGGAGCGCATAACGCAAAATAAAGGCATATTAATTATTCAGCACCACACTCGACGCAATCAGAATAAGTGGTGATGTTTCTGTCAGCTCTGCGGCGGCGGTGTGCACGATTAGAATTCTTAAGCCCCGCCGAAGGCTTGATTAGAGGAAATTAAAATCATTATACCCAGCGCGGCAGCCGACAATGCCTCTCTCTACCCGTCTAACGTAAAAATAAGGGAAACGCACATAAAGAAGGCGGCCGGCGGAAACGGAAGCGGCACCATCTTGGAGCCGCCGGGCGGGAAAACAATGGATTCGTTAATTAACATTTTCTTACGCCTCGCGGCTGTCGAACGGTTAATCGGACAAAATATTTACGATGGAGCTATGAAATTCCTTGATGGAATTGCAAGGGGACCGTTTGGATTATGAAAATGCTTTGCGCCGGCGCCATCTTTCCTGAAAATCCATATTTTTGGTTGTAAAACTAAATTATCATTTTTTTAAACTCGTACTAGACAGGACATGTGAAGGAAAATATCAGGAATACTGCACGTCTGAGTTAATGTTCCACAATGTTCTGAAAATTGAGTGAAGTCTTTCGACTTGCATTGGGTCAGCACGGTGGACTATAACCCTTCAAGAAGATCCGGAGATGGATAATGACCCAGTTAGGAACTGAATCAGATATTCAATTTTATTACTAAGTTACCCACCGACGAGTACAAAAACGTTATTAAATCAACGCTATCGTTCGAAATACTATGTTCAACCCAAAGCGGGAATAAATAATACTATGTTTATGGTTCATCCTCAATAATGACTCTCTATTTATCAAAACGAAATACTCAAATCAATTGGATGCAATAACTCAACGGACGTGTCCAGTGCATCCGTGATTGGCCTGCGGCTGCGGTCAGTGCGAATGCGTGAAAAATCACTTCCATCCATTATGCAGATAGCCGGACCGTATTAATAGATGACCAAATTGGCCGTAGCTTATCATATTTTGTTTGAAAATAATAAATATACTAGCCACACTGTGCATTAGACGAAACACAAAAAAATATGATGTTCAGATTTAGAAACTAAATAACTACTAAAATTAAAACTAAATTAAATCACATCACCACATCGCTTCACAGTAGGTACTCAAGATGCTTGCAGCATTTCCTCTTTGGATAGCCAAACTAATTCTTTGGCCAAGTAGCTGCCAGCTCTTGGATCGTATACAAGTCTAAAAAGTCGCAAAAGTTGTTGGATATGCTTGCTAGACCAATGTCGAGCAATGCCTGTCCATTAGTTGAAGTAGAATCTCGAGGTCTCTGTTAGCTATTACAGTCTCCTAAGTTGAGAAAAGTTCCATAATTTCCTGGCATATTTGTAACATGCCCCTGTTGATATATCGCCCTCCAGTGCCAGGCATTATCGCGGTAAAACTAATAAAACTGTAACAGCAACAGTTGCACATGTTCATAACTCACGTTGTCGCATCAATGTTCGGATGAACACTGCAAGCTGCAAACATTGCCATGCACAGTAACAAATGATGGCTATCTATCAAAAGCGAATGAATGTCCGATGTGTATAACTATTATATATATATAACTGTGAAATAGACCTTCCGGGAATTAGACGTTCGGGGAATTGGACCTTCCGGGCCGTAAGGGAACCAACAATCTCTATGTGTACATGTATAGATGTCAACTATGGTGTATTGCGAGAAAAAGTTTAATATCAAAATTTTAATCTAGTCGTTTCATAAAAGGAAGACAAAGACAGGCTTGTAGAACTAAATAGCCTTAATTTACACACTAAGCTTTGGCACATATTGTGGCTAAATAAATGTTTCATTCTATCTTCCATTTAATACATACCCAGTTTATTTAAGCCAAAATAAACGGGTACTAATTGGGAGCATTATAAGGTACAAACTGCAGGTGGCCTTATCGCTTAGAAGCGATCTCTACCAGGCAAGCACGTTGCAGAAGCACTTTGAGAGAAAAATAGATAAAATTAAAAACATCAAAGTTTATAGCGGCTTAAAGAGATATCGCTGGACAAATCGTGATTGCTGTATTTGCCAGTCCTAACGGGCAATAAAAGTTCGTCAGTAGTGGATTACCGCCATTAAACGCTGTCCCAGCTGTAAAGCGGGTAATCGATGCCCCTCCATGTTTATTACAATCAAGTGGCCGGGGTAGTGACGTAATAAGGCACTGTATATAGCGCAGTATAGAGAGATAAAATTCGGGGTAATCCGGTTTTTTAAAATGCATCCTACATCCATAGTCCTGTATGGATCCCGCATATAATTTGAGGGATCATTTTTATTACTTAAATAAAGGACAATTGATTCGGAATACTGAAAAATCTGGCAATTGTTTTTATTTATCTAAAAAACTTGAGTTAAGGTATTTAGTATATGCGTCTGGAGGCTTTTACCCAATGAATTAATTTTCTGGGGTAATGAAGTGAAAACTTTTGTTTTCTATTATTTACAGAGGTGTGGAGTGTGGACGTGTGTAAGTAATACTATGTTTATGGATGTGGTGACTTCCAAAATACTCTGATCAAATAGTATGCAGTATTTTTAAAATTTTATTTGGGTTGACGAACATTGAAATTGCAGTTGTTTCTGCAATAGAAAGCCTTGGATAAAGCTTGGATATTACCGACAATTAGGTCAAAATATTGAACGCAGCTTATAAAGTCGAACCAACTTTTTATCGGCATGCAATGCAGTCACGCTGCGGCGCGGGCGTGCGGCGGTCTCAATTATTAATTGTAATTTTTGACAGGCACCTGTCAATTTCTCGCTCAACCCTTCCCTAATCCTCCCCAAGACGAGAGGTGCTGGGCCGCTTCCTTGGCTCCCCCGGAATAAATTAGCTCTCTCCCGACCACATCGGGATATAAAATTTTGAATATGAATGGAAAATTTTGCATTCGTAATAAACCGCTTTCCCGTGTAACGCTGCAGATGCGTACTTGAGGACTGGATAAAAATGAAATCAGAGCGCTGTCGTTCCTCAGGTGGCCCGTCATAAATATTTATTAATTATTTTTTCAATAATCTCTCCTCTCTTGTATCCTCCGAGGACGGAGGGATATCTCCACCGTTAATTGCTTTTTGTTTCATTTGAATAAGTATTGTTTTTGACTGCTCAGGCGAGACGTTGTGATAAAATCTCAACGATGAATAAATTTCTTTAAAAATTCCTTAATTAAATCAGTGTGACTAACTTTATATAGCTTATTTTAAAATAGGTGTCTTTTGTGTTTTATTGTACAGGTCAACAACTTTTATAAGTTAGAACGCTAGATTTAGCGAGCTGTAACTTTTTTGTATTCTACACTGTTTGGCTATTTTATACGCGTCAGGGTAGCGTCCGCTAATGAAGAGCTTATGGGCTTATCATAATTATGTAATTACCTAAGCTTGCAATCTTTTTCATCGTAATTAATCTTTTCTTCGTTAACAAATATACGTAGTACATAAATAAGACCATGGCCGTTAATTCATGGATGTAATCCATACTAGTCTTACTGCATCTATAAGGCTACTTGTAAATTGTAATAGGTAATTTTACTATAAATTTTTAGGTTTGTTAAAAACAGCTATGTAACTGCCTTTAAAAAAGTGTTTCTTCTTGATAAAATAATTAAAATGATTAACTTAATTATGCACCATAAGGTTGATAAGTTAGAAAACATATTATCAGAGGTTAGATCCGACGTGTCGTTATTATTTCTAAAGAAAAATAAAGGAGATACAAAAGAAATTAAATGCGCACGAGCCCTTTGTACATCTATATTGTGACTAAATTTAAAAGAAAATTGAAAATCCGTCTGTTGGTAACGCGATGTCTTCGCCTAATTGATTTTATAATTCGAGGGTAAATCGAAAAAAATACATTTGGATTCGTTGAAGGCGACACGTAGCGGCCGATGCGCCTTGCGGTTACAAATAACTTTAAAGCGTGTAATAAATTTCTATTTTAAAATCAATCCTTACTCACAAAAACATAAGGTTTAAATTAGCTACGACGAAGGACTTGAAGGAAAAAATTAATTTGGCTTTTGAATACGCCAAGCCGCCTCAGTTTTATTTTCATAGTCTTGTATAATTTTATTGAAATAGCCGAATCGGAGTCGCAGACGATCGTCGTTTTCTGTATGAAAGTGCAAAAGTTTTTACACAGGATAAACAAAGAAACGTAACTCCGACTTAAAAACACAATTCTTTTTTTTCAGAAAAAAAATTAGACGTTCTTGTAATGGCGTATTTCTATTATTAACTAGATGCCTGCGACTTCTTCCACGTGGATAAAGATTTTAATTCCCACGATTTTAACTCTTTAATTTTCCGGGATAAAATGAAGCCTATGTATTAGTCCTGGGTTTGAGCTATTTCTATTCCCAGCCAAATCGGTTCATTCGTTGTGGCGTGAAGGAGTAACAAACATATAAACAAAATTTCGCCTTTATAATATTAGTGTGAGCGTTTAATTTTTGACAAGGTTTTTGTTATGTAAAGATAAACAAAACAAGACAAATTGAAATTGGTCTAACACAATCAGTGTTCCGTACAAAGAACTTCTTATTTAAACCAAAATAAAGAAATGTACAAACAGTTTATATACTAAAATACATACTAAAGGTTTTTTTTTAGTTGACAAGCTGAACTATTTTTTATCGAGTCCCGAGCATTTTTCACTTATCACAGTTAATACATTTCTTTAGGTAGTACTTAAAAAATACTTATGCCCTATTATAATAGTATTTGATTATAATAAAGCCAATTATATCGAAATAGACGTCTCACGTAATATATCCATATTTCCTTGCAGGCATCGACGCAATTTGTCCCCTCGACAGGTTAATTTTTTATTTGATCAAGATTGTTACTGAAGGCAAATAGTTTCGTAATAAAGCCAATTTTTTGATAATACTATACTTTAGTCGAATTTCGAGCGGTTTATTCCACTAAGCAGGAAATTATATACAGAGACGTGTCATTTCGTGGGTAATTTTGAAGTCGTTTGATTTCAATTAATCTTGGATTCCTTTTTACATTTTTTTTAATGTAATTGCTTAAATAGCGAGTATACCATAGGGGTATACTTATCAATAATGTAAAATTAAAAAATATTATTTTTCCACATCTTAGTTTCCTATCAAACCATGTAAGTAATAGCTGAATTATAAGCCCAACGGTTGAAGGTGCGGATTGAAAACTGAAAGGTGGTAGGTTCAATTCCCGTCCGTTGCACTGTTGTCGTAACCACTCCTAACACAAGCTTTCTTGTGTTTTAAGGATATAGTATAATATATTAGTGTTTTGGCGGGAAGGAGTAACATAGATCCATCCATCCTCATAAACTTTCGCATTTGTAATATTAGCAGGATTGTCAGTGGTTCTACGAAAGTTCTACGACCATATCGGTCGTAGAACTTTCGTAGAACCACAAACTGTTCCCGTAACCAATATAAGTTGACCCTAACAGGTATCAATGGGGCGCCATGTCAAACAAATGTAGCAGGTCGGTGTTGATACACATCGTACAAATTAACCCGTAACGCGACACGGTACAACAACAACACGGTACTCGGACACAGGCCGCCTATAGCTGCTGTGTCTATTTCATTACGACATTGATTAAATTGATGCATTATACAAAAAATTGTTTGGAAATACAAAAATTTTCAATTGCATTAATTTAATTTATTCATCTTAACCCATCTCCATCACATTGCTGAATACACGTCTTTTCTCGAACGAAAACACTTTTTATAATAATTATGAAAAAGATTTAGGCCATAGTCCACCAGGTTGTGCGGATTGTTTCACACTCATTTTGTGTTTTTCAATTTTCAATTCAATTCAGCGGATTGATAGTTTTCAATATTTTCATTAACCATTAAAGCAAAAAATATTGAATTGGGTATTTGACTGCTGTCAAAATGTAGATATTCATTAATTACAATCGAAAATATAACATGCGAGAAGAACATTTGTGAAAACAGAAAATAAATCGGTCAAAAAACATATAAGTTGTACGCTACTGCGACTGTATCCGTCTCTTTCTAAAACGAAATTTTATATGGAGAGTGTATGCTCACTGAATCTTGAGGCCATGTTGCAATAGCGCTCTCTTTTTCGAACAGGAAACTTAAAAGCTCTATATCTTCGAAACTAATTAAGATTTAAAAAAAAAGTTAAATGATTGTGTTATCTGTACATTTATTTTAAGAATACAAAAAAAATTAGCCAAATACTCAATTGCATTCATTTACTTTCATGAAAGTCGAGTTCTAAAAAGGACACGAAAAGCAAGTTTTATTTACAGGTTCGTATTACAAATAGGTGAGTCGTCAACTCGCGAGGATCCAACGGTAATGTTCGGATCGCGTGAAATTGAACAATATCAGCTCGATTGACTCCGGGAGGAAATGAATAGATTTCATTTTAGTGTCATTTGTAGGGCTAATGGCGCCTCCCACTAATGCCGATAATAGTGGAACAAGGATTACAATAAATTGCTCGCTGACAGATGTTAATGTACTGGCAAGTGTTTGTTTTGCTTCTTTTTGCCAATTAAATAGTAATTAACGAGTATTAGTAGAACGAATGTTAAGCTTGGTGTGTTTGTTTCATTTTAAACATCATAAATTGTATTATTATCCACCGTAATGAAAAATCAACTTTATCGTTTCAGCTACTGCGTGATGAAGACACAAATGATAGCTACAGCAGGCCTGGCGCACTCCACAGTACATGGCGTAGGTACTTCTTCTAAGAGCCCAAATTCAGTGAGTGCGAAGAGATAAGAGTTACGTGATAGAAATAATGAAAAGGTAGGAATACCTTTTAGAGACTACAGTCTCAGATCAATAATGTACCCATATTAATCAAAAATTACGGTTCTACGCATCTTCTAATTTCTAATATAAACATAATATTATTATTATTGGAAAGTTCTGTCGTAACTACTGCCCTCATAAAATCGTAGAAAAATACAAGAGATATTTTTCTTTCAGTCGAAAATCGTCTCTACCGTAGCGTGCCCCAACTAAACGCAGCTCAATTACATCAGAATGTCTTCTTCCCATTTTCCTCGAAACAAAAAAACTCCGTAATAAATAATACCGTATGTCATTTCTCAGCACGTATGAAATTTATAACACGAAGCGATTTCGAAGGGCAATTTATTTCTAATGGAGCCATTCGATAGATATAAGAAATGGTAGGGAAGCAAAAAAGTCATATTTGTGATGATAAGTTTCGACGGCCTCTCTATCAAAGCGCTTGCCTACTACGGTAAACTGCTACTTGGTACAAAATCCGTTTCGATTCACGGTTTCAATTTCGATAACTCTATGGGACACATGTTTTTTTGCAATACGTATGTAGATTTAGTAATAAAAGGTCAAGTATCACATTCACCTTCTCCTCCTTTTTCAAAAGTCTGTTTAAAAAGTAGCCTCATTAGCTATCTACCAGTGAAAGTTCCGTTAAAATCGGTCCAGCCCTTCCCGAGATTAGCCGGAACAAACGAATAGACAAATAAAAATTTAAAAAAAAAGTTTTTTTGTTATAACAACCTACTTTCATATGCATTTAGTAAAAGCTGTTATTTTGATATTACAATATCAAAATAACATAGATGTATGATAAAATCCTTTAGGTATAACAAACAAAAATAATACATACTACGAAAAACAACTATCTAAAACAAACTAAATTCCTGTTTAGGGCAAAAGTCGCAAACCGATTTGTGACTTAATCACTTTATTGGCGGCGAGGGAGCCGGCTTATCAGAAAGAAATGCCGACGTTACCACTGATATATGGATAAACAAGCTTGCACTTTTCCTCGACGACTTTTGGCGGTCACAGAGGCTATAAAGTCGACGGCGAAGTTTGTATTGCGCTGGGGAGACTGGAGTGGTTTTAGAACGTTGTTTTTTAGTGAAAACTCGATTTGAAAGTCGTAATTTACTTGCCTTGTCAGTGCCGACGTCGTCGCAGTCTCGCGCATCTGCAAAAACAAGAGTGTCATTTTGTATAACGTTTTTAGTAAATTACAAATAGGTTGGCACATTTTAAGGGTGAACCCTCCCAGCCCCCCAACCCCCAAACCCCTTCCAAGTTAGCCCGCTACCATCTTAGACTGCATCGTCACCAACGGTGAGATTGCAGTCAAGGACTATCTTGTCATCGAATAAAGAAACACTAAGTTATTAAAATTTTAAGCAAATTATTTCAAGCAATTTAATATCACTTGCTAAACATCGCGAGGAAACCTGCATGCCTGAGTTCTCAATAATGGCACCTGAAGGGTTAGTATAACATTTAATTCGATTGATCGTATTCGTATTCGATGACCATAGCGTCAAAGTAAAATGAACCATAACTTTATTGAATTAGAGCTCAATTTCGTGTATGTCTTTACGTACGTTTACGTATACGGATATGCTCCAAATTAAAATCAGTTGCACTGAATTTGTGACTTTAAATCGATACTTTTAAGGTTCTTATTACTTTCACGCTAATGTCCTCGAATACGAATACGATCAATCGAATTAAATCTCATACTAACCCCACAGAGGTGTGTGATTTGTGTATTCTGCCAAATCTGCCAGGGTGGTAGAGACTACAGAATAAAATATTTTCAATCGGAGGAGATCTTGCCCAGTTGTGGGCTGTGTTGAGTTAAGATTAAACAAATAACATAAAGTACCTACGTCATACGACGTCATGCTTTTTGATAGATTGAGTTTGATAGTTCTGAATACGACTGCGAATCAGCCTTAATGTAATGGAGATTCTGGAAGTTATTTAATTTGCAAAGCCTTTTTTGGTTTCAAAAATTGAAAATTAGAATGTAACTGGCTGGACACAATCAGGGAAGATAATGCAAGAAGTTTTTAATTAAAACCGTCCGTTAAGAGGCTACGTAATGGCTGATCCTCCGGAGGGATCCGATATTGGGTGTGTTCTGGAAAGCCGTAGCACAAACATATTTAGGGGCGATGCGGTGCGTAGTGTTCGCGGCTAATCACTGCCCGGTAAGGATGCTGTGTACACAATGCCTTATACCCCTTTCTTATTAATAACGTATATACATTTTGTATATTTAATCGTAAAGTATTCAATGCGTCCCGGTTTTCATTTAAAACTCCGTCTTATTTGGATCAAAATAATTTAATATAGACGTTACACACAGCAATGCAATTACTCATAACTAGCGATTGCCTGCAACATCATCCGCATTACATAATACAAATGTGTATTCGTGAAAAATTTTCTTTTTATCTATATATATAAAATTCAAAGTCCTGACTGACTGACTGACTGACTGAGATATCAACGCACAGCCTAAACTACTGAAGTTAGAAACTTGAAATTTTTACAGTTGGTTCCTTTTATGACGTAGGCGCACACTAAGGAAGGATTTGGAAAATTCAACCCTTAAGGGAGTAAAATAGCGGTTTAAAAAATCGAACTTAACGTGAGCAAAGCTGCGAGCAAAAGCTAGTGTTAGTATAAGCCGCATCTACGTTGTAAAATAAAAATACCCTACATAACCTTTATTTATTTTAATTTATTTCTTTACTAGCTGTGCCCGCGAATTCATTCGCGTGGAATAGTGACTTTTCGGGGCGCGGCTCTCAGCGCGCTTTATATAGCCACGGACGCTCAGGCGCGAGGCGTGTAGTACGTACTCTGTACGTTAAAAATGTTCGCCGTGATTCTTTAAATTGACATAACTTTTTTATTTATGAACCGATTGACATGAAATAAACACTAAATGTTAAGTGAAGCTTACTACAATATATTAGTGAAAACCGTATCTAAATCGAATAAGCCGTTTCTGATATTAGCGTGCACAAACACACAGACAAACAGACAAACAGACAAACAGACAAAAAAAATTAATTACAATTTCGGGTTCGGCATCGACATAATAACAACCCCTGCTACTTTTTTTTTATACAGGGTGTCCCACGGCTATGCCACATGGAGGGGAAGTACCTTAAATATTGTAGATGGAACATTTTACTGAAAGAAGACTTCATTTTAATTTTAAAAACAATTTAAACTGCATTCATAGATTTTTAAATAATTGCCTGGTTGAACCGGGACTCGAACCCGCTATACGAGAAAAAAAAATTAACCTGTAACTTTATCATACCGATCGGAAGGCTTCATCGTAAGGATTATTTTTTGTTAAATAACATAGCACGAGAAATAAAAGGAAGACCATGAATTTTAGCCTTTGATGTAAAATTTTGTTCAGAAAAATGAAAAGCTGACATTCGTAGCTCTGTTGCAGCGGGATTGAAGGACAAACCAATAAATCAACAAACAAACACACTTTCGCATTTATAGGTAATATAAGTAAGGATTAGTAAGGATAGTAAGGATCGGGAAATGATGCGTACTTCTCAAGTGGGTACTCATTAGTAATAGTTCATGTCAGTTGTATGTCGATACGCCAATGTCAGCTTTTCATTTTTCTGAACAAAATTTTACATCAAAGGCTAAAATTCATGGTCTTCCTTTTATTTCTCATGCTATGTTACTTAACAAAAAATAATCCTTACGATGAAGCCTTCCGATCGGTATGATAAAGATACAGGTTAATTTTTTTTCTCGTATAGCGGGTTCGAGTCCCGGTTCAACCAGGCAATTATTTAAAAATCTATGAATGCAGTTTGAATTGTTTTTAAAATTAAAATGAAGTCTTCTTTCAGTAAAATGTTCTATCTACAATATTTAACCTACTTCCCCTCCATGTGGCATAGCCGTGGGACGCCCTGTATATTTCCATTGTACAGACACCACTTTTCTACAATTTTATTATATGTATAGATTTTTAATTGCTAGCGCAAATACTGAGTTTCATGGGTAGGTTACCTTGAAAGATGACGAACTTTCATAAAAAATTTCATTATGAAATTGATAAAAATCCTTTCTTAGTGGGTGACTACGTCATAAAAGGAACTCACTGACAAAATTTCAAGTTTCTTACTCTTATAGTTTAGGCTTTAAGTTGATAGATCAGTCAGTTAGTCAGGACAAGTCTTTTCATAAATATAATATAGTAGAGTAGAAGATTCCAGGAATAGTCGGCACAGCATCGATTTTATTATCAAATATTATTCGTGTATTTCAAGTGGGTTAGGCCTAAACAAACAGTGCAGTTTCAAATACCATCTTAACTGGTAATAAACAAACGCAGGTGCTTCGTTCACCATTCGGTAGGCCTTAACCGCTGTCCATATAAACTTCCCAAGTAACATTTTTTTCGAGCCTAGGTTGTAAAAAATGCCTTTAGGTTATATAAGGGTCGTCAAAAGGTTAATGATTTACTATCGGGTCATATTAAGTACTTGAGAATGATTAGTAAGTCCTAAAACTAATTGTTTATTATTACAACCATAGAGCTGTTGACAAGAGTTTAAATTAACGTTATTTTGACCTGTGTTTCAAGAGCATATAGTCTTAGGATCTAATAGCTGTCGTAGACTCCTGATTATATAAGTTCTGCAAAGGCTAACATTATGCTAAAGTGAGATCTAAAGGTTTAATTATTAACTTTGATGTTACCACAAAGTTATGGAATGTTGAAATACCTTTAGGCTCTATAAAAGTTATCTAGGCGAACAAATTAGGACTACGTGGTGAAAACCCGAACCAATAAGCTATTGTTTATAAGCTGAAGGCATGATTAAAGTCCTACGAGAATATTTTAAAGCTTTAGAGGCATCTTCAAGAAACGACAGTTGTCTCCGCGACTTAATTTTAATACTGTCTAGTAATTTCCTAACGCCGCCATATTTTTTCACTGAAATAAAAAAAATCTAAACAAAAAGCAATTTTTTAAATCAATAGGGCAAAATTAAGAATCTTGTACGATTGAAAATAAAATGTTTTTATATAAATAGAAGTTTTATTAATTCTTACCACTACTCAACTAATTTTATAATAATTTTGATTGTAATTATTTCATTAAAATATGTTCAAAACTTTTACTTACGAAAGGCCCGTGTCGTATACAACACTATTATCCTAAAGTTTCACGATAAAGTGCCAGTGCCACTATTTTTTTATTATTCCTGACTTCAGCAAGTTAGTTATTATTTTTTAACATTAAAACTTGGTATAATGACATTAGAAGACGCCATTATAAATTATTTTTAAATCCACGATTCTGCGTAAAAAAAAATTTACACAGAAACATTTTAAAACCCGCGAGTCCTGGAAAGGCATGTATTCATGTCCATTAAAAAGGTTTTAAGATGTTATAGGGTTACATCCAAGACTAATTTAGAACTTAAAAGCTGTGTTGCAAGGTTATATTAACCACAAATTAAGGTTGTGAAGGTTATATTTGGGTTCTATGTAAGTAGTTCGAAAGGTTCTGGATTTAAGCTATAAGTTTTGCTGTAGTTCTCAGAATGGTTCTAAAACGAGGGCCCTTTTTGCACCCAGGAGGTTAATATAAGGTAAATATAACGTTATTGAGACTATTAAGATTTACGAGCAAATTTCCATACAAAGGTTCTAGAACCTTTTCAAAACCTTCCTAAAACCTAAAATGTTACTTGGGTTGGAAAGTATTTCCATGCGTTGAAACTAGTGTTGCGATGAAATAAGTTCATTGTAACGTCTCTTTTTAAGTGAGCTAACATGGGAGTCCCTCTGGTGAAGTGTGTCGTCTGTAAAGTGAGTCAAGATCTGATAGATACTTTAACACAATTTTAAACGAAGCTTATTACTACAATTAGTAATATGATATATTTCTAACAACTGTCAAATAATATTTTTTGAAATTTACGTTTTTGACTTGTAAGTGGGATCTGGTTCGATTCCCAGCAAAAGGTTTAAATGTGTATAAATGATTTTTTTCTGTCTATGAAGTATAGACTTAATAAATACTATCACACCTTTTCCGGGTTAGCCAGCTTCCGTCTTAGACTGCATAGTAGCTTACCACCAGGTGAGAGCGCTAACTTATTACAGAATAAATTAAGAAATACTACGAGTATAATGCTACCGATGGCAGAAGATATACCTAATATCACTAATATAATAATATTTTGAATTAGGATATTTTATCAAAGAGGCACTCTAATGTCCTGAACGAGACAAATGAACTAGCTCTTGTAAGTCCCGCTCAACACTAGTTCCAACACACAGAACTCGTTATGCATGCCTCGGTGGGTTTAATCACGGGCCAACCCTGGGGCGAACCTAATGTTTTCACTATGTATTTTTTAAGTGCCGACAACTTGCCGGCATTTCAGACTCTCGATATTCTTATTCTCCCTCGGCTTGTTTATCAGAATATTTCATTTCGACAGCGCTAATTGGAAATTTCGCGTTTCACTTTTTTTGGCCGCAACACAGTTGTGCAATGTTATGCTTCGTTGCATTCGTGTTTCTTGTGTTGGAAGGGGAGGACGAATTGTAGTGTTTACTGACGTATTTATGACGTCAGCTAGCCATTAAAATACATTTTGATTTTATAACCCGAATGAAGATAGTTGTTATAATGGTAAAGGAGATGTGTTAAATTGGGCCCAACTCGGGGTTTCGCACAGTTATATAAAAATATGAAGAAAATAAGTCGATAAATTACTTACATAATTGAATGGTTTTTATTTATGTACAGCTCAGGAAAATCATACAAAACAATTTTTTTTAACTAAGTACGAAACCTAATGCTTTTTCTTTAGTAGAAACGGAACGTTTTCATGAATGTCAGTTTAATTAACCACAGACTAATATAGTACTAATGCAACTGTGGGTTCTGGTGTGGGCTCTGGCCTTTTGGTACATACCCAAATAGTTTATCTTTATAAAATCAGTAATCTAGAAATAGACCCAAACTAGTTGTAAAACATTTTGTATTAAATAATATACTCATTCACAAGGGAACATTCTTTAAATATTTATAATAAAAAAATTGTGCATCATGAATATTTTTTTTATCACAAAAAAGCAAGAACCCAGAGCTGAAAAAAAGACGTCTTGATAGACGGTTTGTCTTGTCATTCTCTGTGTCTTGCGCTTTGTGAATATTATTTTACTGTTTGAACAGTTTTCGTGGATTATTTCATATTATTTAATATTACCTACAAAAGTAAAAGAAACATGCATCCAAACATCTTCCCGTAATACTTTTTCCATTTATTTAAAGTATTTAAACAATTCTTCTTAAAAGAATTTTAAATATTGAACGTCTTTTTCACATAATTTACAAATCTAAAACGATAAATAAAACAAAACTCCCAAGGTCTGCAGAAGTACGAGTTTTTGAGTAAATAGCAAGCATCTAAATCTTCAAAATAAAGCATGTTTCATCCTTGTTCAGTGTTGGGCCCAAGCTTGTATGGACCACAATCATCTCCTTTAAAAAAAATATACATCAACTATTTATATAGTCCACTTCCTAGGATTTGCCACGACTTTGTTCGTGCAGAGTTAGGTTTTCTAAAATTCCTACGGGTTCACTTTGTTTTTCGGATAAAACTATGTCACTTTCCAAATATTCAATTCCATCACGAATCACGTCGATCCATAGCTGCGGATTGAAGGAAGGATAAAGTAAAAGAAAACACATTTTCCTAATAATTTATATGAATATAAGCAAGTACGGATACTGCGTCATAAGCATAGAAATCCAAAATTTTTATAATATAACTAGTGTAAACGTTCCTAATGCTGAGCGATATTTTCCTGCTAAATGTAATAAATATTTTAATCATATTATTATAGCATAGCACCACGCTCAGTTAATGTTAAAAATAGCACATATAAAAACCTTTTCTTAAAACGCTGTAATAGAAGAGACATTTCGTAAATTGACTATTATTGGCAAACATAACTACCCTTTGCCGCAAGTACTAAGAGATATTGGTACATTGTACAAGCGTACAGTTTCGAGTTGAAGATTCTCAAACATCTATTAGCCTTGTTGTAACCGACAGCTCGCCCACATCCGCATCTTGGCCCATTGTGATCTGCCCAATATTGACACGGTGTCCCGCTGATTGTGAGCACGGAGCACCTGACAAAGATCCCTCGTCACTCCACTGTGTGTCAGTTACAATGCGTATTTGTACTGCGTGTAAGTCTTCCGATATAAACCTACACATCCTTACTAATGCGTATATTACAGATGCAAAAATGTGTTTGTTTGTTTTTTGGTTTGCTGGTGTTTCCTTCAACGAAGCAACGGTTAGTTGAGCACTTGGAGAGTACCCTTCATCCCGGTATAAAATCTAACTCTAAACTCTAAATCCTCAGCTCTTCTCAGCAGAATCTGCATTCTGAACCGCGGTGGTAAGTTCTCGACATACGTATCATAAAAGCATGGTTTACATGAAATTAATAATTTTGAATTTTGAATTTTTAACTCCAGTGTCGAAGTCGCGAGCAATGAAGTGCAAATATAGGTGACTAGCTTTATCGTTTATATTTGCACGTTGTAATAAAAAAAAAAATACATAAGATTGACACAACGAGTAAAAAGATATAACATCGTTATCGATTTGTCGAATCAATACCTTCCTAGAAATTGGATCTAGGGCAAAAAAAATGTGAAAAAGACTATATTAAATAAGCGATTATGGAACAATCAATTTAATGTTCGAAGGCTAATTAATCATGTAACATCCAGCAGCGTAAGCTAACACCAAATTTCGTTTGACTTAGCGGAAAGTTTGGTCTTATTTATTTTTTATCAATTTCATTCGGCCTTAAAAGCGTCGTCCCGTTTTATTATAGGGCCGTGAATTAGCAAAAACAGAATGGATTTTGGCTGTGATTATGTCAAAAATAATTAATTATTATCGATTCGGCAGCGGGCAGGGGAGAGGATTGATGGGTGGCACACAGTCGAGCCGCTCTTTAAATTCGGGAAGCTAATTACTCGCCTACGAAAGAAGGCTCAGACGCTACGGGGATGTACGACAAAGATTAACGAGAAATCCAATTTCTTTCTAGCGTGGGCTAATTTTGAATGTGATTTAATTTATTTAAATTTATTAATTAAAGAATTAAAAAGGTCACAAGCTTAAAATCTTTGCCAACACTAGCAAAATGTCTATGTATTAAGTGACTACATCGATGAGCGACTAATGCCAAGACTCGCCTGTAGTCACAATCATTGTTTTAGAAATAGGAGAGGAGACTATATAGAAAACTTAATTATTCAAATTAACTTCTACAACGTCTTTAAAATAGTCAAGGGAATATATATTATTTTGATTTTGATTGAAGCAAAGTTTCGTCCGGTATTTGTATGGTATATACAACTAATCTACCTATGTGAATACGTAGGTCACTATATAAGTTTTGAGACTCTCGAAAAGTAAACAATATATTTTTAAAATTCGCATTATATTTTTTCAAAATATTCTCCATTATTATCTATGCAAATTTCCATAAGCCTAAACCAGCCATGGAAACATTTATTCCAGTCTTCCTCCGATAGGTCAGAAATGGCCGATTCGTAGGCAGCCATGACTTCTTTAGCACAAAAAAAAAATTTTCCTTTTATTTTATCCTTGATGGTTGGAAATAAAAAGAAATCACAAGGAGCTAAGTCGGGGCTGTGAGGTGGGTGAGTCAGAGTTTCAATACTAGATTCTTGAATAAACGCCTTTGTTCTAAGAGAAGCGTGCGAAGACGCGTTGTCGTGGTGCAGCAACATTCCTCTGAGCCCGACCTTTGGTCGTCTCTGCTGCACAGCTAAGAAAACTTTTATCAATGCGACTGTGTGTGTACCATTCTGAGTTAACTGACCTACAATTTTCTAGCACTGAAGTCGCTAGATGTCCACTGCGTGAAAAAAAGTGGACACCATCTTTTTGTCAATGTTCCGTGGTCTTTGCAATTTCGTTGGCAAATGCCCATTTGGAAAGACCCATACTGACGAACGCTTGTTGCTTTTCAGATTATATTGATATATCCATGTTTCGTCACCAGTAATGATTTCGGAAACACGTCTTGACCTTCCATTTTCAAAACGTAGTCGCATCTCACGGCACCAATCCACACGGGCTTGTTTTCCCCTTTCGGAAAGCAAATGAGGTATCCAACGACAACAAAGCTTCCTCATGCCAAGATTTTCATGTAATATGGTGTGAACACTAACCGAACTGATGCTTAGTATGTGTTCTATGTCCTTGTATATGATACGTGGGTTTTCTCGCACCATCATTTCAATTGTCCACACATTTTCTGCAGTGATCGCTGCTGGCGGGCGACCATTTCGGTCATCATCTTCAAGGCTAGTTTTGCCACTTTTAAATTCTTTAAACTATCTAAAAATTGTTGCCAGTGGAGGAACAGACTCCATTAACGCTGATTTTAAACGATCTAAACTTGAGACTTCGGATAAACCATATTTAAAATCGTAAAGAATCATAGCACGCAAATGTTCTCGTTAAAGCCCCGTTTTAGCTTACGAAAAAGCGGGAAATGATGACAGTATAATACCGCAAAATTCTTGGTTTTTTTTAATTGTTGTAAATGGCCTTTTACGTTCGATTTACAAATAAATTTGCTATTTAAAATTGTAAGATACAGACGCGTTCCATTTTTAAATTTCGCGCATCTCAAAACTTATATAGTGACCTACGTAGATGTTTGGTTTCCAACAATAAATTAAAAACACACCTACGAGTATATAAAAATAGTTACTGCTTGATTGAGGTTAGGAAATAAAAATCAATGGCTATTTCAAGAGTACTTTACAACGAGAGCAAATGGCCTCGGGGTCTGTATATGTGCTAGGGCTGATCAGAATTTCTTCATTCATTAAGGCCAGGAAGCTCCGTGACCTGCGTGTCAATAGTGTACACTGCACACGTCGCGAGCGAACCAAAGTTTAATTTAGAGCGCACTACCTGCGACCGCTTGCCCCCATTCATAATGAATCACACCCTCTGTTTAGTTTGGGAACCTCTAGTGTGTGACTGACATTTTCCGCACAGACTCATTTGGTTTTGGGCATCGCCCTACTTACAGATAGCATGAGCGCCGAAAGCTGCAATAAATCACGAGTCGAAACTTTATGGCGAGAAAAATCACAGTCATCGGCCTCTTTTAAGTTAACGCCATTAGCTTCAAGACTTCCTCTTTGAAATAAAGTGCAAAGATTACCTCTCTTCGTTTGAACGGGCCCAGTAATTAGTAACGCTCGAGTTTTATTTGTTGACGTCGATTTTGAGTGAGCGAGAGGTGAGTCATTCCGCAAGGGGTAGAAAGAGAGATCAGACCTTCAATCGTGAGGCTGCACCTGCCGCACGAATTTGCAATTTAAATTCCGAACGAATTTTCTGAGAGGACCTCCTTAACACGACATCTGTTTAAATTGTCGACGATAGAGTGACTGCTGTGGTCTCGAAACTCTTTGTGATTACGAATTAATTGAAATAAAACAAAACCCCTTCCAATAACTGGGGCTGGTTTTGAATCGTAACCTTTCAATCTGCTTCTAATCAAAATAATTTTCCACATAAATATTAGGTTTATATTTTAGACGAAACTGTGAAATAAATTATACTATTTATTATTTCTATCAACTTTAAATACTTAGGGGATACCTGGGTAAAATAAATCTAGACACATTTATAAGCTTATGCCGGCGACTTCATTCGTGCGTAGATATGTTTTAAAAAGTCCCGCGGGCAACTTCTGTTTGAAAAATTATGTCGATCCGTTACTCCGTTGTTGCGTGAATGAAGACAAACCAACAAACAAACACACTTTCGCATTTATAATATTAGTAAGGCTAAGAGTAAATTAACTGAGTAATCTAAATATATAAAAGGCAGAAGTGACTGACTGACTGACTGACTGATTGACTGACTGACTGACTGATCTATCAACGCACAGCTCTAAACGCTGGACGGATCGGGCTGAAATTTGGCATACAAATAGCTATTATGACGTATGCATCCGCTAAGAAAGAATTTTTGAAAATTAAGCCCCTAAGGGGGTAAAATAGACATTTAAAAAATCGAACTTAAGCCGCGAGCGAAGCCGCAAGCAAAAGCTAGTATTGTAAATAAAGTTGCACAATAGCATTGGTTACGTAAGATATTGCATGACATCAGTCAATTCTTGTATTAAGACGAAAGGCCAGAACGAAAGGGTGATAAATTGACGTCACAATATAATTTGGTAAATTGATTGATCCTTTTCTAGATGATATATTGTGTGGGTGTATTGGACGCGGCTAATAGGTGTTAGTGGGTAAATAAAAACGGGCGGAGTCGGGCGTCATTAATAACTATCGCCCTAGCACTTCATTAACGATCAATCACATGTGCCCTGGTCGTGACAGCCTCTATTAGAGTGTAAAGAGTTTTCTTTTTTTACATTACAAAGACAATACATACTAGTCTCTTTGAATTATTGTAAAAGCATAAAATAGAGGTTTTATTGACTACTAGCTTTTGCACGCGGCAACCCCCTCTTAAGGGTTGAATTTTCAGAAACCTTTTCTTAGCGGATACTCACGTCATAATAGCTATCTGTATGCCAAATTTCAGTAAGACCCGTCCAGGGCTTTGAGCTGTGTGTTGATATATCAGTCAGGCAGTAAGTCAGTCACTTATTCTTTTATAAATTTAGATAGAAGAAAGATATAATAAAAATAAAAAAGTTATAGCTAAGACAGGCTTGATTAGTCAGCAAAAGCACCATATTATGACAATGGTACAGATGCCATAAGCTAGGTACCTTTTATCCTGGAAAAACAGAAAGTTTCCATGGGCAAACGCTAGTTATTCATAAACTATCAAAGCGCACGAAATTTTCCCATAAGTATTACTCATAAGCACCTGAAAAGAATGACTTGTCACATAGAGTTAATAATCTTATTAATTTGTTCGAGTTAGGCAACCCGCTCTGGTCTCGACGTTCTTTGTAATTAACGAGAACACCTCATCTATTACATTAGCTCGAGGGCCCGCGAAAATACTTACGTGTACAAGATCACCAACGTAACACGACACCACACGTGAACAATTACAACTATGGGACTATGAAAGTCAGGGGTCTCCGCTAATTGGTTGGATATCGTACAGGGTTAACACAATAAATAAATTGCGCGTGAAGAAAATGAAACAAGAAAATTCATTTATCAAGTGTTGCGACGAGTAGGTATGTTGTTTGTTTTTCGTTTAGTCCTTGATGATTGATTCGTTGTTAAATAGCGTTTGAATGGTCCAATAATAATTACGTAAGTATATTTTATTTTATAGTGGAAAAAGTTTAGAGTGACTTGCTACTATCCGCGAGAAGTTATCTCCGATAATATTAAGTAGATCTTCACCAAAATTGGACAAAATATATCTAATCATACACAATTATAAAGAAAGAATTATCAAATTCGGTTTAGATTTAACGAAGTTATGGAGCAAAATCAACAAAAACTCTCATCTCCTATCCCAGATATATCTTATTGTTTATCAAGATAAAAAATATTTTATATATTGATCCGGAATATCAAAATCTAAAAAATCAAAATCAAACTTTATTTATTTCATGTAGGCCAACTTGTGGCTCTTATGACACGTCATAAACCATTGTACCAAATTTCATTCAAATACGTTCAGTAGTTTCCGCGTGATGTGCGCACAGGCAGACAGAAAGAAAAAAAAATTCAAAAAAATTGTTTTAGGCTCAGTATCGATAATAAAGCGATTAAAATTTTTAAAATATAAGTACATATTTAATTTAGTATAGATATTTTTTTAATAAGGGAGACTGCGTACGATCACGCCCGTTTTCCGTCAGTTCAAAGGTATCAATAAAAGTTTTCTTCAACGGAAATGCTGTGGTGTATGAAACACAGGACCTATTGAGTTCCTATAATAACTAATAGTTTCGATTAGGAAGGTAGGCTTCAGAGGGTTCGTAAATCATTCGGAGGAAACGCTTTGATCAATTAAATTTTATTACAAACGTTTATTAAAGGGCGGGTAAGTGAAAGATTTATTGGAGGTTTATCCTCGAGCGTAGATTAAAGGATATTGCTCAATACGGCAGACCTTGGGTACTAGGGGCACCAGGTTTATGATGTTTCCTTGTATGTTAAATGAAGGTATTTGGTTGTGGTTGTTGAAATTATGAATTTCAACGATTGTGGAATTTTTAGACAAATGCAAATGTTTTATTTATTTTTTACTGAACAACTCATATAAAACAAGAAAAAAGACAAGATGATGCACAGTAAATTAGTAGTAAGTAGTAGGGTACAACTTATACCCTACCCTAGGGAAAAAGAATAGGCACATATGGATAGAACTTGAGATTCGAGAAAATTTTCAAAAATAAGTATTCATATTTTATTATTATAAACATATTATAGGATGAATATAATTATCTATAATGATTATGATCAATTTTTTACCCCAGAGACATTCAGATTTTTTTCGGGGTCAGATACATAATGATACAATATGGATAAAACTATTTCTTTTTATTCGATGACAAGACAGCGATCTCACCTGATGGCTTCCTACACTTATGACGATGCAGTCTAAGATAGCAACGGGCTAACTTGGAAGGGATATGGCAGTGTAAATTCAACGCATACCTCTAATCTGTTTCTACACGCCATCGTGCCGGAATACTAAATCGCATGGTAGCACGTCTTTGGCGGTGGGTTGGTAACTAGCCACGACCAAAGCCTCCCAGACCAGAGATACTTCAGAAATTATATCTATATTAAAGGGATTCAGTGCCTTAGTGGAATTAATCTCCTTGAAAACGCTCACTCAAAGCATGTTATATCTCGGGTCAAACACGGTCTAATCTATCGCAGTGTAAACAAGCCTCCCAAGTTTAGAATATAACTGCTGAGCGAATTGCCTTCTCGGGTGTTTAAATTTTAATAATTACGACTATGTGTTGGCCAATGTGTGTATATAAGCATAATAACAATCTTACTTCACAAAAATAACTAAACTGGAAACAAGCTTAAAAAAACCGTACCAACTAAAATATTTTGAGTATTCCATTAAAAACTGTGATAAGTACGTAAAATATTACTTATTTTTGCAAGATAGGCTTGCTATCCGCGATAGCCTTATGGAAAATATATTTTCATAATTTTTTTACTAGGATATTATGTAAATCCATTAAAAATTTTCGTAAAAAGTTGATATTTTTGCCCATATTATTGACCCTTAAACGTAATATTACTATATGACCATTGTGGAAGCGTTGCATAATAAAATGATAATTTCTTGCCCACTTGTAGGACATACAAGCACTTCTCGGAAGCTTCCACGGACAGGTGAACAGTAGACAGTAGCTTATGATCGAAGAGCTAGACCAATAAAAAATTTGAGATTTGGTGCCGATTTTTACCAACGTGCAGTGACGTTGAAGTGACATGAGGAATAGGTAAATTAGGCATTCTGACAGTTTTTCTGTTGTGCAAAAATATCAAATTCACGCTCGGATAAGACTTATTCTACGTTGGTGAAATCGGCCCAATTGCACTGACTCTCGTTTATGTCACTACATAAGCGTGAAACTTGGCGGATGTGTGTGATCGGCGGACGGAGTTGCTCTCGATCGCTAGTGGCGACATAAAGGCACACAAGCACTCGTATAAAGCGCGGAAACTAGCAACGAAAGCTAATTATCCGGCGGTTACTTTATGAACAATGCTGTTACGCTGGTGATATATGCGCACTTAATTCTAATGCGATGTCGGGCCCGCGAGGTGCCACCGTAAAGCTGAATGCGGAATCATAATAAAGTATGATTTCTTGGTCGGGGACGCGGCCTAACGCGGATAATCACTCCTCAGGCGTACCCATATAATTCCTTAGTGCATAATGAAAGTTGATTAACATTACACCTAGGGTGGCCAACGTAATCGAAACAAGCTGGGACTAATAGTGAAATTTTAAAATTATTTTAAGTTTCCTTTCTTTGTTAGCGGTGCTTAAAAGAAATACTGACAATACTACCGACAGTATTGTGTAGCTTCTGCAAGTTTGTTAACGTACTTTGCAACATTTTATCGCTTTTCAATATCATTCGAAGGTTCAACTGAGAGACACCCAATGGATGAATTGTGGTTTCTTTCAAGGATAGTCATAGAAAACGATGTTATGCCGCTGGGTATTGGCACGAGAGAGTTGCGTTTTCGATTGCGGGTCATCATTCGAGCATCTGGGATCCCCAACGTCTACGGCTACAGACAAACTATTTTCCTCGCCCATTGCCACTTCATTTTTGCGACTAACGACATTTTATTCCCCTGTATTTTTAGATTGTATGAATAAAAGAATCCGAATCCCTAAACTTTCAACCAAATGTAACAGTGTTCCAAGAGAAAAAAAAATTAATTTTGCTGATGCGAAATTGGGACATTCTTGTCACCTAACGATAGTGTGGTGGGCCTAATTGTACCCGTCTTTCGTGTGTGCGTGTGTGTCCGCCGCAGATTCCGAGTCCTAATTAAGAGCGAGGGAAGGAGGGTCGCGGCCGGCGGCGAGGGGGGAGGGGTATCGATCATCGCCCGCTAAGGAATCGACGCAGGGACCCGCAAAAAGGGGAAGCCCTCATCTCAAAATCAGCGGACTGAACCCGCTCTCAGCACATGTGCTTTGATTTAAATGCACGGTCAGCTTAAAGGTTCTCATCCACTGCTCGGATCACCGTAATCAACGTGAAGCGAACTCGAACAAAATATTGGTTTGGAAGATAAAGATGAGATTAAACAATTAAAAAAATACGCAAAAGTCTTTACAAATATTATGCGAAAGCGTGTTTGTTTGTTGGTATGTTGGTTTGACCTTCAATCACGCAACGATGGAGCAACGTTATTTTTTGCATGGGTATATTTCAGGGGGCCAAAAATTTCAATGTTGTTTTTAGATGTCATGCAATAATGTCCTTATTTTTCTTACTTTAAGGGTCATTATAGGCTGGTGTGTCAATGTGTCAAAACAATGGTGAAATAATACTTCTTTAAGCGTTTTTGTTTTAATTTTTTTACGGTAGTGCCAGACGTACATTTGGGTTCTTGTTGTCTATGTTCTCGTAAGTGGGTGAAAACCTTAATACATTATAATAAGGGTCAGTATAATTCGCGTGTAGAAACAGAACGCTTCGGGCGCGATTCGCAAATCCGATGTGAATAATTACACGGCTTACGGCCGTTTACCTACTGCCTTATTGCGATTTGCATATTTTCTTGTGGCTTAGCTCCGTTTGTCCACATATGTTCAATTATTCGTCGTGAGCAAGACATTTTCATATATTATGGTCAATCATAGAGCATTTAAATGTTCTAGGCTTAAGTTCTTAAGTGGTAAATTGAATATTTGGATTCCAAATAAGTACTAGTAAAATATTTTTTATTTATTATTGTTGTGGCAAATGCATTGTCAATTTAAGATTCTGTCAGATTAAGGTTCAGTAAAAAGAAGTTGAGATTTTTTATTATTGTTTGCTTGGTTGGTTATAAATACCTTTGTTTTTCGAAAACAACCCTCAACTTGATACAATTAAACAGTACCTACTTTTATTTTATCTAATAATTGTCTTGTCCCTCGCTCCGAGTTATAATAATAATAATAATAATAATAATGTTTTATTTTCAGGTAACAGGACCCATAGTTTTACATACATATTGTGTTTCATTATATAATAAAACAAGTTAAAAATAATAAAAGTATAAATAAGAATAATTACTAACACAAATTAAAAATAAACTAAGAAATCTTTTGAGCCGATACTTTCAAGTAAAAGTATTGTTCTCGTATCGGTGTAGGTTGGACCAATACCTTGCAAACGGGTTAGTTAGGTCATCGTTTACAGCACACAAGATTGAATTGGGACTATGTCTTAGCCTGTCCCAGAAGGAAGCTGTTCTCGCACGGAGAATGGCGAAGAAGTCAGGAACTCTCGCGGCGGCAAACATAGATTTCGCACTGCAGAAACGAGGCTGCTTCATTAGGATGCGAAAGGCGTTATTATATTGAATCCTAAGCGTATTGTAACTTCGCTTGGTAAACCTTGTCCACAGCTGAGAAGTGTAAAAGCATTGGCAAAATGCTCTAAACAAGGTCACCTTTACCTCATCAGAGCAGCGCACGAATCTACGCGCAATCATGTTAGCTCGCACCGAGAGAGCCCTGCGCTCCCTCTCCATGTCTCTGTCGTCCTTCAAATCTTCTGTTAGGATGTGCCCAAGGTACTTAAAACTTTTTACAACCCGAACTGACGATCCATTTAAAAATACTGGCGGAATCGTCTCCGGACCCTTACCAGCTCTAAAGACGAGTACTTCAGTTTTAGCTACATTATATTTGAGACCATGTTCTTTAGAGAACTGGTCACAAATATTGAGCAGTTTTCTAAGACCGTTAATTGAGGGGCTGAGAAGAACCATATCATCCGCGTAGCTCAAATTGTTAACGCAAACGTTACCAATATGGCAACCGACCCCAGATCCTCTCAGCTCCTCAATAAGACCGTTGACGTAAAGGTTAAACAGGTCCGGAGACGTCAGCCCTCCTTGACGTACACCACATTCTAGCCTGTATTCACTAGAATGTGCGTCGCCCCACTTTACATAGTTGGTTTGATTTTCGTACCAAAATCTCCACAGATTCACCAATTCTCTGGGTGCATGCCTCGCAAGTATTCGCCATAGGATTTTGTAGTTTACGAGGTCAAACGCCCGGCTTAAATCAAGAAAACATGCATATACTGATGTTTCTCTATTAACATAATAGTTTACAGTATATTTCAGACTCAAGATGGCCGAGTCCGTGGAGAGTCCGGCACGAAAACCAAATTGTGCGTCATCAATTTTAAAATTCCTGGTCAGTTCGGGTTGCAAAAGTCTCTCCAAAATTTTGCCAACAATAGTACCTAAGGATATAGGTCTATAGTTGGAAAGGTTAGACAGGTCGCCGGTTCTGTTTTTAACAATAGGGGCAACTACTGTTTTTAAGAGTCCCCTGGGCAAGTAACTATGTTTTAAACATAATCTAAACATAATGGACAGGATCCGATATACTTCATCGCTGGCATAGAGTATATGCTCAATGCTGAGTCCATCATGGCCTGGAGATTTGCCACGTTTTATGCCTCTTACAACTTGAGCGATGTGATCAGGAGTGAAAATATGACTTAGATCGACAGATTGCTCTTGATGCAAGGGCTTATTATCAATGGTGGCCTCAGCATTTTGCTCACCATATGCATCCATAGGTTGGATTTTAAAGTGCTTAGCAAACATGTCAGCGATGCGTATCGGATCCTGTTCATTATTAACTGTTACTGGCAGTACATCTTTGTGCTGAAGACTTTTCGTCGCTTTCCAGAATTTGGGAAAATTTATCACGGAAAATAAGAAACACTAACAAAGCTGCTTATAAAAAACGCTGAAAAACACTTATCGCGCTCTAGTGCAAATCGTCGACTGTCACTTCAATCCCGTCGGCGCCGGGACAAAATGGGAATAAGTGACAAAAATAACAATCAAATAGAGCATCCGCGGAAATGAGATCTGAAGGAATGATCACGCCCGACCCCGGGGACCGGTTGCTCTTCAAAAAGGACTTAATCTCTCAATTCACTAAGGAGTTAAGCTTTAAAAAAATATTTCGCCAGGCAACAAAGAGTCCCCTCGCTTCGCGGTGTCTTTGACACGTTGCCGCCGGATTTTTTCCGCGAGATCTTTTTGTGAGACGGGATGTCACTCCGTTTGTATCGGCTTTGTCGCGTAAGGTTAAGCGCCGGTTTATTAGCCCCGGCTTCCTTTCTGCAAACAGAGGGAGATTTCTCAAATCCAATTCGAGTATTATGTCGTTTTAAGTGATTGGAAAGATGATAGAAAAATCAAAATGTTTAATGGCACAATGCCAGATACGTCACGTGTGCGGAGCCCTCTTACAATCAATATGAAAATGTGACGAGTGGGGTCGCTTGGCAGCCGGCGGTCCTTAATTAAGAATACGTGACAAAAGACGAGACGTGCACACAAACACAAGTCGCGACGAAAAAGGTCCGGATTATGTAACCCTTTTGCGCTTTTGATTTTAAACGCGTGAAGTGCCAATGCCGGACCGTGCAGTCTAATTTGAAAGGAGACTTGACGAATCTGGCTTCGGGCGACCCTCGTTTAATCGAGCCGCAGTTCCACGTGACGTCGATATGAATGTTGATACAATGAAATAATAGCGCGCAGGAGGCGGTCACTATGGTGACGAGGCGGTTTAGTGGGAAGCCGTAGCCGAGTGGAGCGGTGAAGCGCTTAGCCCCGTTTGACCATTTAGACCGGGTCAGCGTTTTGTGCGCTGATTCGGCTCAGGCTCCGCGGAGCAGTTGGGATAATTAGCAGGCAAACAAGGAGCGTAGCCCGCACAACTTTTGCGGACTATTCAGGTGCTCTACAAACACTGCTGCAAGAAGTTTAACAGCAGTTTAATTGCGGTACGAAAACAGAAGCGTACGGAAAACAGTTTGGGTTTATTGAAAAGAACTTAGTCGGTTACACTGAAGTTAACTGGCATAACTAAAACTGCGTTTGAGTTTAAAAGTTAATTATAACATGGAAATAGCGGTAATATTATTTCATCCTCCATATTGCTTTTAAGTTCAAAATCATGTATGTTTTTATAAGTATGAAACTGCTTGTCAGAAAAGTTAAAATTAAGAAGAGAGTGAAGATACTTTGTAACGAAGAAATCACATCTTTAAACGTTGGTACTAAAAATAATAAATTCTCTTTGTATCTTAGGACGAGTACCTACCCATAAAAAAATTTACCCATAAATAATACCCATGAATAAACCATATTTAGGCAATGAATAAACACCGTTGTAGTACTTACTGTAACTTGAACAACAAAATTTTACCCCATCGCGTCGCATACAAGCTTACCATAGAACATGAGCTCAGGTCACGCTCGCCACTAATTTGTCACGCGTGTGTCCGGGCCTTTACATCGTTGGCTGTGACGATTTTATACATCATCACTTTATTAATATAAAAAAAGCAATTAAAAAATAAATAAATTCATTTGTGGTGCTCATGAAAGAAATGCTTGTGACGTCGACAGAGGGCATCACTGACGCACATTGTGTTATTTTCCCTCAAAATCGGACATCCCTTTTTTATGATACTAATCGAAACTATAAGCTTTTTTTAATGCTAGAGTAGAACACCCAGAAGTTAATTATGTTTAGAACCGGAGTTATAAATTTTTAAATTTTTTTCTATGGTAACCAGAAAAAAACTAAGAAATGCTGTAACTTTCTATGTAACGAAAGTTTTTAAGTTTCAATTATAGCATGCTATAAAATCAATTAAGTGCTATTTTAAGAAACATATAATTAATTTCTAAGTGAACAATAAAGGAAGTTATGTTTTTTTTTAACTAATTTTGAAATTAATTTTTTTCTCAGCTTTATATAGATATTAGCATCTAATTTTCACATATTACATTTATTAGTGCTATGTTAACCCGCCTGTATAATATTAGATACGTAACACTTAGGACTTCGGAGTTATTGAATTTTAAAAATTTCATTTTTTGCAACTCAATAATAAACCCTGAAAAACAGAACCCTCCGTTTTCACAGTTGGACAAAAATCCTTTATTTCAGCCACTTGTTTAGAATTTTCTCACGTACATTTGTAATTAAGATCTTTGTGACAACCCTAATATCATAGAAATGGTAAAAACCAAAGAAATCTCATATCTCCAATGTCCTCATAGATTTCTATGTGATTTTTTTTACTAGTAACAATACAGTTACGACGTATGTTTTCAGATAGATATCTACTGCTAATCGTAAATAGTTTATGAGAAAAAAAATAAAATGTAAAAATCACAAAATTAAGAATATTAACTTTATTATTAATACTAAAATGATTTTGTTTAGCTTATAAAATGCCCTGTATATAATGCCACTTTGCCCTATAAATAATTGTTATTATGCAATTCTTTTATTTCACCTTTTTCTGAAAATACAGAATTTTCTAAAAAAAAATATTACTCAAATTTGAAACAGAATTAACTTCTGGGTGTTCTACTCTAGCATTAAAAAAAGCTTAAAGTTTCGATTAGTGTTATAAAAAAGGGATGTCCGATTTTGAGGGAAAATAACATAATGTGTGACGTGACCACTACTCAGATGTTTCTTGATAACGTCCCATGGTGAGTTCTGGCATTTTTCGTACCTATTCGTATTCTTGCATTTTATTTCTTTGTAACAGTTAAATGAGAGTTATTGCACGATACTTTTTTTTATTAAAAAAAAAAAAAAAAGAAATAGGTAAGTGCTTTAATGTACTTCGGCTTTTCACTCAGTATTCCTTATTTATTGTAAAAAGATAAAATTGGAAAATCCATAAAATTTCGATACTATACCGAAAACAGTAGGCTTAAAGCCTTCATTACATTTATTCGCACCCGGTACTTTTCCCTTTTCTTACAATTTACCTTGTATCAGTTAATTTGATTAATTTCCCCTTGAACACGCACTAAGAAACCTGTCCCTCAATTCGGATCCAATAGGGATTTGGTCCCAATTATGTATTAAGCAAAACTTGGCTATATCGGATCACACGCGAGTTCACTTGGGATTATTCGTGCCTACCAAACCTACGCACTATATTTGTTCTTACGATATTTGCAGTATTTTTAATTTAATTTTGTTTATTTGGTTGGAGCAAATATTTTTTAGCGCACACATTCAAAATTTTAAACTTTTTAAAGTATGTAATATACATAAAAAGTTTCGTATGTACATGGATAGTATAATAATGGCTATTTTCTTAAAACGTCCGTGTGTTACGCTAGTGCAATCCATAGCCTAAAGTCATGCTGGTGCAGCCCTAATGTAGCGTCGAAAGCAGGAAAACGCAAGCGCAGCAACGACCTACATGCATTGACGTCTATGTGACGTCAATTGAAGGCTGCCTTCGAGGTATTGGGACGAGCTACGGATCTAACATCGATCGGTAGTCACTTATCATGTAGTTGTAATTAGTTGTAATTTTTTTTAATTAATAAATTAAGTTTAAGAATTGCATTTCTTTGCATCCCCTGGCTGCCCTCATCATAACTCGTGCACATATTAACTTATAAATACTTATAAATAAATGTACTTATAAAAAATGCGTACCTATTGCTCTCTATCTTCTTGATTGTTTTGCTGTATGCCTATTAAAGGGCCTTATGGCAGAATTTATTTTGGCGACGGAAAACCAAAGAGTTCCAAAGGGATTTCTAAAGACGTACTCGTAAATCCATAGAAATGAAGTTATGGTTACCTGGTACATACAGATAGATATTATGACGTAGGCATGCGTTAAGAAAGGATTTTTGAAAATTCAACCTTTAAGGGAGTAAAATAAGCGTTTAAAGTCGAACTTAACGTGAGCGAAGCCGAGGACAAAAGCTAGTGATCACATTTGAAAAAGACAAACACTACGTCTTGACCAATTTATACTTACAATAATAATAATTTTCCATTATTATCTAATTAATCTGGTATTAAATATAAGTATAATAATAAGAAAATAACTAGCATAATGATGCTCGTTATTTGAATTAAAAACTTGGTAAAGTAACCCAAATGGCATAATAACCCAAATTACCCCAAGTAGCTGTTTCATACCCGTAATTCCCGACGAGTATCGATCGTCGCGAGCGTTGAAACTTTCTAGACGGCTTTTATATGCACTCCTTTAGCTCTATAGCGACGTTCGATCTAGAGTGCATATTGTTGAACGGGTCATTTATTGCTTAATTATGCATACGATATGTTTGATCGAAAGTGGATTCGATCAAACACATCGATTAACTTTAGGTACTTCAACTGTACCTACGAGATTTTTTCAGTACAAAAAAAGAACAAAAAAAAAACGGTAAATTGTGACGTAACGTATTTACGTCACAATTTAACTTAATTACACTTGCAATTAAATACTTTTTCTGGCTCTATAACCATAATATGTATTTGCCTCCTTTAGAATTTTTTAAAATATTGTTCTTTAAGTACTTCTCGTAAGAACATAACTTCTTAAAGTAGTAATATTTTAATATTGTTTTGTCACGTCATACTATGACGATCTTATGTTACTAGCTTTAAGGTCGTCATTATATGACAATATTATGTCAAAACAATATTGAAATAATACTACTTTATGCGTTGATGGTAGAGCCCTATAACTATCTTAATATTGTATAAATAATTTAAAAAGACTAGAAGAGAAGGCAAATTTTCCTTTAACTTAGTAGTAGTAACTGTAGTTAAAGGAAAATTATGGCCTTTGGCAGCAGACATACAAATGTACGTCATGTTAAGAATTTTAAAAAAATTCTATAAATAAAAACTTTTAGGGCTTATTTCACCACCTTCAAGTAAACTTTAACCGACGAATAAAAATGACTTTTGACAGTTTTTGTATGGGAAATCTGTCAAAACGTCTGTATTCGTCAGTTAAAATTTACTTGAAGGTGGTGAAATAGGCACTTAGTCAAAAATTGTTCTCCGGCTTTTAGACAAAATACCAGAGGAACTTTGTTAAAAGCAATTATTTTTCCCAATATCATAATCAGGATAATGTAGGCTTACGCAAATAAGAGGGAACGTTTTTCACGTGTTCCGAGACGTCAAATGTGACGTCAGCAAGACGTGGCGTGCACCCGACGTCTGATAGGGGTACCATCAACATGTGGCGAACAGTGCCCTTATTCTGACTGATCATTGTGGATACAAAATATTTGATTGATAGAGTAGTACGTTTTTATTAGTCTTTCTCTTTGTCAAGGACTTGCGTCAATGGTATACCTACATAATTGTTGAGTCTTCCATTTTCACCGACGTTTCCTAACCTTAATCCACGCAACGAAGTCGCGGACATCATCTAGTGGTTGATATTATTTAAAAAAACCTGAGGAAAAATCAACACTCGTGTTTAACGTGCGGAAATTTTCTAAAGTTCTCTATGTCATTTACTCCATGCATAATATATAGCCGCTTGCGTTTTTGTAGTACGTTTATCTCACGAAGTAACGGGCGCTTTACTTGTGGTTACGTCGTGTACATGCACATTGCGAAAGTGTGCGTGCCTGTCAGGAGCCTAGGTGGGAGCGGTCAGGTGCGAGCAAGCTCTCGCTCACACGCTCACGCTCGTCAATGGCCTTATTCACAAAGTCGCTGCCAACTGCTTATGTGGTATAAACATGGTATAAATTAGTCGTCACATAACGATTGATACTGGAATAGGGCCGCATGACGTAATCACGTGATCCCATGTGGGGTGAGTCTAATCAGCTATGAAAATTAGGTTCCGCTGCGCATCTTCTACTTTGTACTGTAACGGAATTTAATTACTATTTGGAAATACTGTTTACGTGATGGCTTGGTAACATTCTTGATGTTTAATTTGCTTTTGATAAAATTTAATGTGCAAAGATAATTACAATTACATGTTTAATACTTATAGTTGTATGTTGTAAATCAACTAGTCGGTTAATAAAGAAGAATAAGAAGAAACAATGTTATATTAACGAAAGACACGAATCCAAGCAAATATCGTTGTCTCAATTGAAAAGCACACACACACAAGTTAAAGCACTACCACCGCATCATCCATCAGCCAATTAGAGCGGCGATCAATCATTCTCCGATCACTCCCCTGGTCCACCTAGATGATTTTTTCCCACTTTTTCATGTCTAACTCACTCGGGACTTGTTAATCACATGTGATAGATAGACAAGCGATACGGTATGTTTATTTTGCGTGAACTTTATTTGACGCAGTTTACTTTTTAGCTCTGCTGTATACGTCGTGTTTGATAGCGATTTTATCTGATTATGTCTGACAGCGAATTGTGCAATACATATTTATTTATATATTTTGTACCAAAACTAAAAACTAAAACGTATAAATATAAACAACATATAATTTAAACAGTTTGTGTAAAGACACATTTAATAAGTAGAGGTTATTACACAGTTAGATAATGAATTCCTTAATGACAATGTTGCTTACAATGTTTCTTGCTGGCTCTTCTCATCAGAATCAGCATTTCGAACTGGTGGTGGTAGATTCTCGACTTGTCTAAGAGCCACAAGTTGGCCTACACGAAATAAATAATTTTGAATTTTGAATTTTAAAGGACGTGCACAAGGTCAGCTTATCTTTAAGGTAACAAGATATTAATTAAGGGATATTATTTTTTTATATTAGTTAGTATTCTCAAAACTTTAGTACCTAAATAAACCTCAAATCGTTACTTCAAATCACGATTATATTAAGCGAAACAAAACGGGGCGCTATGAAAAGATAAACAATAATTCTTTTTTATTACGCGCCAAAGTGGGAATCTCATTGTCGGCGAGGAAATAAATAATATCAGGAAGGAAAAAGAAAAGGAATAACACAACATAAAATATTAAGATTCACCCAGGATTGGCATCATTCCGCGGTCGACGAGGATTTCTTAAGGGGGCGACCATACCTATACATCTTTGAATGTTAATGCCATTTGCATATCCGAAAAGTCATGAAATAAATCAGCCGAGACGGACAGTGGGGACGGCAATTCATTATGGCTTCCTTTTATTGAAAAGGAAGCTCATAGGAGTGTAGCAATTAATGTGTAAACTGTGAAAAATTTGATGAATCTAACATCCTTCTTATGTGATTTTATTATGTCACCTGGACTATAATAACGAATTTATTGATACCTCATTCATCAAAATTGGCTTAGCAGTTTAGGCGCTACGGTGGAACAAGCATAAATAGATACAATAAGATAAACATAGACTATTCAAATCATAGCCTTCCTTTTGGATTTGCCGTAGTTGAGTAAAACATATTTCTACTGTTTGTGGGTGAAAATTAAAGTCAGTTTGAGCAAAATAGAAATCAGAGTGACAAATGGTGTCGCAAAATTTTATTCAAGATCACCGGAATAAGCTCCAAATCACTCTTCCTATTTGAAAATCCGCGAGTCGAGAGGGCTCACCTATGCGGATAATGTTGGAATCTGGCATCAAATTGCACTGTATTGTGCGGCAAATGCGAGAAAAACGGAGAAAGTGTTAGGGCAGCATTTACATAAGTTGAGACAGAGGGTCGCGAAATACATTCGAAAATATTCAGGGCCGAGGTGATGAGAGCCCTCGGGCCGACTTGCATGCATAGCCTTTATGATGGGGAAAATATTTACAGCCTTTACAGGCGGTGCAAAAATATTATATTTATGGACCCGCTGAAACTAGTAAAGCCTTCGCTTCGCGAGTGTTGCCAAAGCTAAGCTTGATTGTTTTATGAGACGCAATACATTTTTATTACGATTTATGTGAACTGTGGTGAATATTACAGTGCGATAACAGACTTTTAACATTAGATATTCTATGTAGAGACTACTAGCTTGTTGAATATGGGTTTCATGTTATATTACAGTAGATATTGGGCTAGGGAACATATGAGATCGAAAAATATGGCATATCCACGTGGTTGGTCACGTGGGCAGGCACTACTTTGTTTACAAACCAACGAGACCGCTATCGATCGTGCAGGCGGCGAAGTTTTTATGAATTAACCGTCAAACAAGTAAAGAAGAACAATGAAAAACAAACTCTTCAAACAAAAATCGATGACAATCTGGGCCAAAAACTTTGTGGAACTTTGCCGGCAAAAAGATTTATATACTTATAAAAAACTGAGCGGGAAAAGAACTTTTCGAAAAACTTTAAATTGCGACCTTGAACCGCGCCAACTTTGTTTCGGATTACTATTAGTGAAGTCTGGAAGTTTTTAATAGAACGGGGTTGATATGCCGTTGATTCGTGTCATTGGCTTTAAATGCTCTTGTGTTGACTACAAATAATGGTTGTTACGTTTCTAGCATGGTACTTATTGTATGTATAATGACACCATGCTAACGTACAAGATAGTAGAAAAAGAACAAAGAAGAATAAAAATATAAAAAAGAAAATTAGAAATTCATGAAAAACCAAAGATAAAACTAAAACATCACATTTTCACATAATCTAGCAGTAACCCGTTTTTACTAAAAGTAATGTAGATCGCAAAAACTAGTTAGCTCTGTGTACCTACCAAGTGATAAGCACTACTTATAAAGATGTTTTGTATTTAATCATACCTATAGGGGTACGAAAACACGATGAAGAGGAAATGCGAAGACGAATGATGAGCAATACGTATGGACGATCTGAATGAAGCTATTTCCCAACAAAAGACCTGACGAAAAAGTGTCTTGTAAAACAATATGCCATCAACATTTCCATCTAAAAGGCATTTAAAAGAGGCAACGCCGTCAATTGCGACAACGTTTCCTTTATTAACTGTTAACTAGGACCGGGTGTTTATGTAAATTGTTATTGCTTTTTTTTAAGAAAAACCTCGTTTGACACGTCGCTAGAGAGGTCGGCTCGTTATTACTGAAGATCGGGCCGCTTGGGCACAATGGGATTTTGAAGGTAAATAAGTCTTTAAAAGAGGAATAAGTAAATTAGAAGCGACAAGATAGGAATCTCCCCTATTTTTTCCGAAGGTTGGGGTGAGAAAAAAAGCGATCGCCTTAGCTTTGGAGTAGCTAGCGGGTAACAAACTATGGATACAGCAAAGGCACATTTTATGTTCTCTATCCGCAAAACCCCTTCTTCTATTCGAGAGGAGAGCTTAGTACCCAGTACCTATTGGGCCGTGAAGAGGTTGAGATGAATCATATGAAATTCGAGAAACATTTTCTAATTCATAAAAGGTAAACTCATAGACGATAGCCTAGTGGTTAAGACTTTTCGGAGATTCAGGAGTCGAATATTGGAGAGTTCTCTATGTTGTTTCCAAAGGTGAGTGAAGTCTGGCAACCCACTTTTAGCATAGTGTTACAGAATATAATGGTTTATATCCTTCTCGTTTCGATAAGGGGTCCAATATGCGTGCCCAGTAATAAGTCTACAACTAGTCGATAATGATGATGATGGTGGCAAATAAGTACTTATATAATTTATTTATTTTAAAAAATTGCAACCTTTAATGAAAATTTTGCCAAGAAATCTAAATCAGTTCCATGAGAACTGGTTCATAGAAATAATAAAAATAGAAGCCGTCTCCTTTACGTCTTATCTTAAAAAATCTTTTAAGGGTGAATGCGGCGACACTCCTGGCCGGTATCATAACAGCTGCTGCCAGTGATACTGTCTCATTAAGCTATCCGCCATCTTAACTGCGAGCGTTACATGCCCATGTTTTTAAATTATAATCGCGAGATGGATTATGGAATAAATTGGGAGGACTTGCTGCTTGTTAAAAATTTTGTAAGCAAAATATAAATGCAGATTAAAAATATTTATATTAAATAAAATTTTGCAAAACGTATTCTAGATATTATGAGTTAAGGGCATAAGAGTTCATCTTATGCCTTTAACTCATAATATCTAGAATTCAAGGAGGAATGATACATATATTATGCTTCTTTCATTTAAAAACTTTCTAGAGTCGTTATGCTCAATCGATTTATGAATGATTTAAATTACGTTTTTGGTATAGTTCATGCCTGTGGTATGGTTGCTTTTCTGAAAATCAAAGTGCACAAACAAAAAAAAACATCGTCTGAAACTGTGTTAGTGAAAATCTGTGTCGTGTTTTGAATGAATAATAAAATATTTAATACTAATAACTCAAAAAGATATCCACGAAAATAAAACTTTTCAAACGGCATCCTTATTACTTGGAGTTCAAATTAGCTTCGTTAGCCGAAGGGCGGCTGAATGTGACAGACGTCAAAATAGACTCATTCCTTACTCATTCAAATTCGTAGTAATCTGCGACATCCAGCGTTTTGATAAATGTTGGCAATAAAGACGTTGAATGTCGACATTCGTTTGTCAGTTACATCAACATTTTAGTGGTATTTTTTTGCTTAACCGTCACAAAGCATTAGCTGAAAAGGCAAGACATCCATGAGCTCAAATGCAAAACTCAGATTTTACGTAATAGATACACGCGATGTAATTGTAACTAACTTCACGGAGTAGATATGTGCGTCAAGGGTAGTGAATATAACTAGCTTTAACGGTCAAGTTCATGAGGAAACCCGCATGCCTGAAAGGTGTGTGAAAACTGATCCGCACAATAGCAGCGTGGTAGATTATGGCCTAGATCCTTCTCATTTTGAAGTTCCCATTCGTGAGCTGGCAATGTTAGCTAGGATTTTATCTAGCTAGATGAAAGTGACAATGGTGAAAACTCGTAGTAGCAGTAACTTGGAACACTGCCTAGGTAACGAAGAAGTAAAATCATAAGGCAAATAATTAGATAGAAACAGACGAGTTTATTCAATAAATTGTCTCCAGTGTTTGTGTATTCATACGGCATCGGGGAATAAAGTCAAAGATGCGTGCGTTCTTACGTCGCCTCGTTGAAGGTAATTTACAAATTACTCCCCGTTTTACAGTTCCCGCGACGAGCGACTTTCGCGAAGTCTGAAAATGATCTTACAAAGTGTAGGCTGCGGGGAGGTCGCCCCAGGGCTTCGAGGCGTGCTGTGCCGATACAGTTTAAGAGTTATGCAAATGTTATGGACAACAAAAAAGTTAATGTCAATGATAAGTGCGCGCCCCGGGGAACGATCAGGACACAGTAAGCTTGCGCCGTGTAAAGTTTATAATCCCTTTCAATCTTCTTTTTTTTTTTTTTTGTGAAGTGTCCAATAAAGGTAAATGAAGTTACGCACAAAATTGGTCCCGAAGCCGTTGTTTGGTTTTATAGTCTTATGTTAATTTAAGGCTGCTCTACTTTCTCTATAAATATTTTACGTATTGTCGAACTTATAGTAGAGCGGTAACTAAGCTTGTTTAAAAATGACTGTTTGAATAAACTTGAGGCACAGTATACACTCAATTCAATTAGTTAATAATATGTAATTCATTTTTATATTCTTACCATACATACCTACTTAAATTATGTAAAAGTAAGAGTATCTGATCGTCTGAGTATTACCAATTTTTACGGCGTAACCACTCAATCGTTTTTTTTAAACCATAAAGTAGGTACTGATATAATACGCTATCTTTATTTACTACAGCTGGCAGGTATCTAGTCTATTCTACTTACTTAAACTTCTCAAAATTACAGTTACTCAACCGATCTTGATGTTTAGCGCTAAGATAGTTTGCATTCTGGACACAGACAAAGAGTATATATGTCAAAAATCAATGAGTTCCCACGGGATTTTTGAAAAACCTAAATCCAGGCCGACGAAACAGTTGAAAAAACATTTGATTCAATAAGCAAACATCCAATGACCATTTTATCCAACCCGACTCGTAAAGAGCACTTGCCTGACAAATTGAAGCTTCCATTTTGCATCCGATTGTACTCAAGAGGCGCGAAATGACTCCAAAAAGTGCTCGAGCGGAGTACGTGGAATTAGGAAGAGGTCTCCGATGAGAGGGGTTGGATCCCATTAAAAGTGCCGGCGCTAGCAGGTGACTAGCTGCGACCTGCGGGTTAGTGGCGAGTCAACGAACTTCGCGGTTTTGCGCTAAGCCTCTCGCCCTCTTGTGTGGGATGAATTTGAATTCGTTGCGTAAATTTTAGCGTGATTAGATATCCAAACAATTTGTTTAAAACTAATTGATGTCCGCGGCTTCGCTCGCGTGGACGTAGTATTTAAAATCCTGCGGGAATTCTTTGATTTTCCGGGCTAAAAAGTAGCCTATGTCACTCTCCCGGTCCTCAACTATGTCCATGCAAAAAATCACGTCGATCAACGATTTTTTGCTTTTCAACACAAACAGCTTTGTTGCGGCGTGATTGAAAGACAAATACATTTTCGCATTTATAATATTAGTAAGGATAATTTGTTTTCCACAAAATTGCATAATACGTATGATTTTGAAATATATTAGACAAAAATGTAAAAAAGCCGTTATTTACCTTTCAATAATATACTTTTTTTCGAATTTTCCCCACTTATTATTTTTGTTGAGCTCTAACAGAAAACTTGTATGCTAATATCTGAACATTCATTACAGCTCATAACAGAATCACGTTGCTGAGCGTCTATCGATCCCGCGTCTCATACCTAATCTTAGACTACCGTAGGTGAAGTTTTACATGCAAATGAATTAATTCTTCTCGTCGGGGTACTCGCGGTGCATCGTCGATGCCTCGTTGCATTTATAATGTGAGTTCATTACCTCAGTAGAGACTCAACGAGTGCATGAGCGCTCGGTAATGGCTTGGGAAGAACGTTCGCTTCAATTATGATTGGGATATTAAATCGTTATACATCTACTCGATATCTATCAGCGTGTTAGTATACACCTTTGATGATAGAGATTATGAAAAATATTATTAGATTCATTAAAATATTCTCCTCCTACTATACCTATTCATATTTTTTAAGTTGCTGATGATTATTGATATTAATTGAATTTATATTTCCTCCATGTATTATATGTAGCGTAGTATATTTAGTAGTTGTAGTTTAAACGTTGTACTGAGCGTAGGTTGAATTTCAACCACGTATGGGTGCCATCGCTAGAGTTTGGGCTCGTATGTCTATTCCTTTGGTAATATTTAACTTCTAACTTGTCAGAATTTTGCTAACTTTATTATAGATATTAGCATTGTAATGAAAATAATATGCCTACTGATAAATTAAGACAATTGCTCATTAAAATATTTCATAATATGAAAAAAATTGGTAAGTAGGTTTTTTCCAAAAAAATATAAGATATAACTTCAAACCCTGTTAAGTGGTTTAAGATAATATCGAGTCTCCTCTTAAAAATGAAATTAGGGTTTCCTTTTAAAAATTTATGGGGCATTGCGGTAAACACATTTTCCTTGAGGCATCGAGGCGCGTGTGCATTTTTAATTTTTATACCCGCCCGTCGGATGACGCGATGAATTTTTACTGAAGTGCCCTTTCTATCTTATTAGCGACAGAGTTAATTGAGAAGTAGGGAGCGACTAGTTGCGGCTTCTATGAATATATTCTTATACTAATATCACAGAATAAATAATACACCTACAAATGATTCACTCCGCAAAATCATTTAAACAAATAGCGACTCTTGGTGTCATACAATAAAGTGTAATTCAGGTCACACAGCGTCAAATTACCTAGTGTTAGTCATCTAGTAGTTGCTTCCCTTTTCATCGCATAGCTCTTATTCTAAGTTAGCCCATTGAGTTAGCCCGTCGAGTGGCTATCACTATTGCAAGTGTGCGTGCGATAGTAAGTTCAAAAACATCAAATCATAGTCACAGCTAATAAAACATAAACCCTTCCGATATGTTTATCGCACCCGTGATTTAGCACCTCGCCCGGTCCCATTTCACGGTGTTCCGCGAGCGATTCCCAAATTGAATTGATATGTTTCCGCCGACGAGGCCGCGGCATTTTTAGACCGTATCGCGTATCATACGCGCGCCAAAGCGAGCAGAAAAATGGTACCGATAGCAAATTAGTGGCTGATTTAACTTAAGAAAAAAATACACTTGCGAGCAATCTTATTGACTTATTTAGCCAATGGTTAATGGTGCGGGCTAAAAACTAAAAGGTCGACGGTTCAATTAGCTATTTGTTCAACAAGGCACAAGAAACAAAAACTTTGCTATCGTGTGATACATAAGTACAGGTTTTCCCCTCACTAGTTCAAAAAGGGCGCCTTTGCTATCTAAAATCTGTGAGTAAATGTCGTTTTTGCCCACTCAGTGAGAAAAAGTGTTGAATTTTTCTTGAGACTACACTTTTTCTCACCCTAACCCTTCTCTGAGAGGATACCTGCACTGAGTAGTGAGACGTTAATAGGTTGCTCAAAATGGTTATGCTGAAAAAGTTAGCGTTTTGCATTTTATGTGTAGGTAGGTACATACAATGCTGCACTCATTCTGGGTGATGTTACGGACAAATATATAAGGTTTCTATATTAGAATACGTGTTGTTAATACCATTTACGAAATTATACTCCCAAAATTTTACACCCACAACAAAAGACTGAATGCAAGATTAACAAGCAAAAGTTGAGATTTTTGCAGTTTCATCAGAAAAACTATTGTTTTCGATTTGGCGACCGCGTCCAATGTTTAGAAATCTAAAGCTCGCAAACTTGTTTTTTGCGCACGGTACAATATGACATGAAGTGTGAGATAGGGGTGTAGTAAAGAGTGCAAACGATCAGGCCGCAGTGTCAGACGCGCTACATTGAGAGCGTTGCCAATTTTGCATATCTCACGCCCGCGCTCACAACCTATTAGCGATATTATAACCTTATTTTATTGGTGTCGGCTGCAGTATGTCATACTCGAATATAAAGCAGTTTACGTACTCCGAAATAAATATGGATATTTTATCCCTTTAACATTAAGTTGATAACCTACTTTTAGATTTAGAATATTCTAACTTGCGAAAGTGTATTTGTTCGTCTTTTAATCACACCGGAACACAGTTATAGATTGACGTGATTTTTGTCTGAAGAGTGTCAATGGCTCCTTTTTTCCGAAAAAAAAAAAAAAAATTCATGCGGAATTTGTTGGAACATAAATCTTCATGAGTTTATAATATTTTGAAGGTGACACATGCTTAGCAAGACTGACATATTAAAATAAAACTAGCAGCGCTATTCAGTAAAATACAAAGTCACTTCGAAAGCTATAAACTGCTTTCTACAGCAACAGACACTAATAACATGAGGTTATATAAATTTTAATAAATGATAAAGTGGTGAACCTGAATATAATAACTCATTTAGTAACTAATGAAAAAAACTGTATTTAATATGTATTTTATACAGAAAAAACTTTTTTTTAAATACTGTAGTCTACATCTACAACTGATAGAGATCTACTGCACCGTATAGAAATCTTTTACAAGGATCACCAAATAACACTATACCTACTGCGCCGCTTATAGATTCTAGCGGTTGCCAGCAATTCGCTTGAAATTATCTGACCACGGATTGTAATAGTTTCTAGCGATTGTCAGCAATTCGCTTGAAATCACCTGACCACCAAGAGTCTTCCAAACAAAGACTATATTGGGAGGGTTTAGATCGTATAGTACGAAAATAATATCGATAGTTCAGCGTATCCTCCAAACAAGAGCTCACCTTGCCCCCGCGACTGTATCAAAATGATAAAAACGTTGAGATCCAATAACCATTCATCCATCAAGTGTCAAGATATAATCTGGGACGGTGCGACTTGCTTAGCCCTTCGGGGAGGAATATAAAAATGCCTGGAAGATTTACAGGTTCGGTTGAGATACGGCGGATTCGCCTGCATTGTGGCCTCGCAGCCGCGTGAAATACGGGGACGCTGTTCAACTCTGCGATTTATGTAGTGGCAAAAGCAGTAGTTTAAATTTTAATAAAACCAAATCTATTGGCTTCGGCTCTATCCGTGAGAGTAAGTAAACCCTTATATGGGTAGTTCTACGATAAGAGGTAACTTGTGCGGCAATCAGTTTAAAATAAAAATTTTACTTTATATGTTGTTATTTTTGCAATGAAACACACCACCTAAATGTACTTTATTAAATAAAATCACGATTCAATGCCTAATTAAAGTATATTTTTCTGAAATTCCTTATAAAGCCTAAAAAAGTCTCTAACCTGGCCTGTCCCTCTGTCGTTTTCAGTTTAATTTTAAACGATACATATTTTTTTGTATCAGTTATTAAACTAAAGTATGTTAAACACAAATTTCAATAAATGTATTTAAGTATTGTTAAGGAAAAATAGAAAAATATTTATTTATTTGCAATATATTTTACACTTTACTTTTGTCCCACTGTTTTTGGGTATCTACTCTAGAAAATTTCATTCCGCTACTACAAACACTAATATAAAACGGCCATATTCCAAAAATTGCTCAAAGTCATCTACGGACGTGAAGTTAGTAATGCAAAACACGTGAGCCGTTAAGAGCGCCGTCATTTGTTAGTTGTTGCGACCGTTGATTCGAAGTAGTCGTTTCGCGAGGTCATTGTGTCTCTCACCTGGCAAGTCATAAAAGTTATATTATTCATTCAATTTATTTGCATTTACTGGTCTAATTTAATAATGATGGACTAGTGAAAGTGTGATACATAATGTACCGAAAAACTTCTTATGTCAATTAAAACAATACAATTTATCATGAAAACGTCTCTCACCTGCCATATTTCACCTGGCAAGATAAACGTCAGGAGAGAAACTTGTTGACCAGGGGAGATAAGGTTAGTGCAAACAAACAAAGTCAATAAAGTCAACAAAGTCAACAAAGACAAAAAGTCAAAAAAAGTCAAAAAAGTAAAAAAAAAGTCAAAAAAAGTCAAAAAGTCAAAAACCGTCAAAAATGTCAAAAAAGTCTTTTTTGACATTTTTTGAATTTTTTGAATTTTTTGAATTTTTTGACTTTTTTGATTTTTTTGATTTTTTAATAAAATATGCATAAAGTGACTTGCCCTTACGTGAAAAGATAAATAAATAGGACAAAAATCGTAATATAAGTGTTTAATGAAAAAACAGCTACTTTTCTCCGTAGCCGTATTCTCTATGGACTTAGAACCTCTTATCGTAGAATTACCCATATAACTAATACCCAAAGAAGATTTATTTTATTTTATTGAATGACAAGATAGTCCTTGACTGCGATCTCACCTGAAATTCCAAAACTATTTCCAAAAAATAGAAAATAATGTAAGCATCCCAATTTCTTGGCAATTTAGTTCAGAACCTACTTAAATAATTGTACTTATGTGTTATTTTTTTTTAATTTATAGTTATTAGATTAAAACAAGTTATCTCTCAAGACTATCTACCTCGAATCGAGGATACTTAATTTGCTACTTTGTCACAAGCATTTGATAATAATCGTGAACCCTACGAGTCGAAATGTCGTATAGGTACTCATTATGTGAAATGGGTCAGCAATGAGGATGAAAGATATTCACTACTTGAAAATAAAATGCCGCAAAGCATAAAGCAAAGATAAACAAAACTTGATAAAAGTTTTCTTACTTTATACAGATAATATTACAAATGCGGCAAAAAATCAGTTTGTATCTAGCATTCCGGGCCAGCGAGCGATTTAAATCTCTTAAGCTCACGGCGACCGTCCGCAGCGCCACTCGAAAACTCACAAATCTTTCATAATCTCCCAAGATCCCGGCAGGAACGTTTTTCATAGTGGACGCCCTCCTTACAAGTTGGGGCGAGCGGAAAACTATTTGAAAAAGGTATAAAGTGTTGCGGAATGTACGAGAAAAATTCTGATAAGCAAAACGTAAAAAAATAGAAAAGCAACATTTGGTAAAGTTAACTATTTTAACACTCCTATTTTGGATTTACGTTTCGGACCTACGCGTATTATCATTTCTTAGCTATGAAAAATTAGAAGAGGACTTATTAGAAGAAATAAATTTGATCATCACAGACTCATTTACGAGCTTTTGTTATAAGTTGATTTGTGATATCTAAGTAGATAAAGAATTACATAAAGAAATATTAGTATCTATGGAAATTAGCTTAAAATTGGGCAAACATGATTTGACATCTCCATATTACATTAATGTATTCTGTGGTTAACGTTTAACTCATACAAGTAGTATACTCCTCCTTCCATAGTTTAAATTGTAAAATTACACCGGAGTTTCGGAAAAATGGGTTTGCAAAAACTATTGCTACTACAATCGACAACCTGTAGGGTATAATATTGGATTTTAATAAAAACATTGAATAATACTTAATTAAAGAAAACCAAATAAACATACCTAATAACCGTTTTTTAAAAAGAATAAAAATTTTCATCCCTAAACCAACGTATCCACAAACACTTAAATGATTGAGCGGTTTCATAAGTAATGAAACGGATCCAAAACAATGCGAACAAATTTTTTCCGTCAACGCTTCTCATATTATGTTTACATATACGTCACAATGCGGGCAGGTACAACCGGTATTCATAAGCAAATACAAGGCAAGGGACCCCATAATTTTTGGTTTGCATTTTTCCATCGCGACCGCGAACTCGATTTTCACTCCCAAGGGCGAATGGACGGACGGTCGGCCTCAAAAATATTAATGAAAATTTTTACATAAATTTATTCGACAGAGGGGCCTATGCGTCCTCCAATTCGATGGGGCCCGCGTCTGTTTTTTATTTATTAATTTAATGGTATTTTCGGTATAATTACCTACCTAGCGGAGCACAGGTATAATTCATTGGTTACGGGTAATTAGTATTTGTGGAGCATACGTGGAATTTCATTTTGTTTATTTATTTACAAGGAGGATGATCAAATATGTACGCAACTTTACGATAGGATTATGTTTATTTTAAAACATACAACGAAAGGTTTTTGTGCTTTACCATATTTTTTCATTAAATACCAACATAACTGTGCCTGACTAATGTCATTGGTTCGTCAAAGATATCTACGCTTCGCTATTTAGTTGAAAGGCACTCTAACACCTCTTTGAAAAAAATAGCCGAAATATGTTAAACGCTATAAAAACATAATAAGAAGTAAACGTCACTTAATACTATCAATATTAAAGTAGACTGGCCACTCGTACCGCGCAATCATTTCCGTATACCCTAAAGATATGTTCTCCCACATGTATAACCCTCTCCCTCAGTTTATTGGACTTCGTATAAAAAGCAAAGCATTCTTGGTTTAACCCTTCACCGGCGGCTTCAAAAGAACAAACGCAATATATCGGGGGTTCGGCTTAATTTGCCCGCTACCTAACTTTAATGCGAGTGCCTGCCTGAATGCTCCAAATTACTCTGCGATATTTTTAACGCCCGGAATTTGACCGTTTTAGGTTACGCGAACAATATTAGCCAGATTGTTGTAAGGGTATGACGATTAAGATTCTCGACCTTTACGTTTCCCCGGAAAATTTTCGATTAGCGAAAACAGTTTTGTTACATTCGGCTTGCTTGAATCGCGGCTACCAATGATGGTGATTATGGTTGCAAAAACTTAAATAAAAAAAAAATTACAATTATTAGCATTAGTAGTATTATTTTTAGAAGGTTCAAAAAGGCCACTTAAACTAAAATAAACCTCATCAATGTCACCACAGAGCTACATAGCCAAAATGCTGGCAGCTCAATTTGCCAAAGCCGCCAAAGCATTAGTTTGGCCATCTAAAAGGGCAATGCTGCCCATATTTTGGCTTGATAGCGCTGTGGTGACATCGATGAGGTTTATTTTAATTTGAACATTAATAAGTATGAATAATAAGATTAAATAATAATCTTGAACAAAGACAATACTGATAAATCTTGAGTGAGTTTATCATTCAGAATTTGTCACTTTCACTAATTACGTTATCACGGCATCTTCAATCGGAATATTTTGAAAGAAATGAATAAACAAAACAGGGGGACGAGGCATCTCAATTTGCAGCGCTGCGCTTGGACTCCCATTTTTTCTCCAAATGAATTTCCCATCTTGGGGGACATTGGCTTCTTGCCGTGTTTACCGAGAGCTCCGAGGAGTCCCACTTTGTTGTTTAATGAAATTATCGGTTTACCGAGCAAATGAACAAAGCCAGATTTCGCCTTCTACGGCTCGGTCAAAAAAGGGAGAGGCTTGTTTTTGTTTTCCTCGCGGGCGGTTCGAATGGACTCCTTTGTGGTATTCTTGACTCGGCGCGGTACTTAATCAATTATTATCGATTCGTTAATTCGAAATGCAAAGGGGATTAATGGAAATTCTGGACGTAGCGCGGATAAAAGCTTCCACGAAGAATACTCAGACGGGATTATTATTAGATTGTAGGTACTTATCTTATATTTAATTACCTCCTCAGTACTCCTACTAGCAAATTCACGGAATATTAAACTAATCTTATAATAGGTAAATAAATACGAGTTTTTAAAATGTTATACAACATTTATGTGTAAACTTTACAGTAATTTATTTTAGGTTACTGTTTTTGGTGGCACGCAAAGTTACCATCACTTTTCCAACCGATAGACGTCCAAAGTTGGCCATAGGTCTCTTGAAAGGATCTAAACAGAATTCAGGACACTATTTAGTGAACTTGGACAAACCGTTTTGTACTTATATAAATCTATATTAATACTTTTAGTTACTACGCTGGGAGACACTATTTCTTGACCTAAATTAGTAAGAAATATCCTAGAACCCATGGGTTTTATCACTTCTGCCACGCCATATTAATTTAATTAATTTTAAGGCTATAGTGAATGAGACATGAGTACATTTTATCATTGCTTGTAGGCATAGTTATCGTTAAGCCTATCTTGTAATAAAAAAATCAACTTACTCTACTACTCACTCTACTATTCACTCTATTGCACAGCAAAGTACAAAAGGTCAGACTTAATACTAAAGCATTTTGTCCCAGTCTACTTTTGGACATGTGACGTCACGAGTAGGTGTGCACACCCAGAAAAGAAGCGTGTTAGAAGAGAATATTTATTACTTAATGTTTAAAAGAATCATATAAGTATTAATTTTATTTATTCCATAAATATACTATAAACATAAAATAGTATATGTATTAACTTTCGTTTGTATAGGTATGTCGCTACATAGCGCGCTCGCTAGGGAGAAGTAGTAGCTAAGAAAATAATTGCTCTACGTATGTTACAGAAGGTGAAACGGCAGAGAGCAGAGCGACCCTCTACGACACTAATAATGGCCGTTCCACTTAATTATATAAAGTACTTAAGTAAATGATAGCTAATCCGAGTCCGTAAACAGAGGTGTGACTTTTCACCGCCGAGAACAATCTGTCACTTCCATTTCCGGACCTTTTCTAACATTTCTTTATTGTTGCCTTTTACAGCGGAAGAATTCTTTCTTTCTTTTTTTGTGCGATGCCTGCAATTGTCACCCCTGTTGCGTTGATTAAACACAGCTGTTTTTGGGGTTTTTGTGTAGGTTAAAATTTTATTATATTAGATTTTATTCTAGCTGATTCTGTCAGATTCTATCGTATCATTCAGTCGCGGATAAAGTTGATATCAACTTCGTGTGCGTAGATTTAGCTTAACATGTATTACCTACTATGCCTACTATCTATATACGACTAGCTAATGCCCGCGACTTCGTTCGCGTTTTTTAATTCTCGTAGGAATTCTCTTATTTTTCGGGATAAAAAGTATGTGTTATTCCAGACTATCTCTGTACCAAGCCAAATCGGTTTTGTCGTTACGATGTGATTGAGTAACAAACATCCGTCCATACATCCAAACTTTCGTATTTACAATATTACCTAGTAGGATATAGAAGATAATATCTCTCTATTATCTAGTTAGCTAAATTACCTGGCCAACGGTTTTTATAGCTCAATATTTGATGAGCCTGTCAAATATTTCGATTCCGAATTTTTTTTATCCATGTCGTCGTCGAAGCAAATTTACATTTAAATAGAACATCTGCGGGCCCGTTCGACCCTCTTAGGGTCTCCACGGCGTTTTTCTTACCCGCTAATTTGTAAATCGCTTCGTAATATGGAAAAATTAAAATGCTGATGTCATATTTTACCCGCTATTTATATGCTAATCTTGTCTGAATGTCTTGAAAATAGAAGGGTGTCCTGATTAAAATATCAATAGATAATTTGTACTTACCTACTCGTAGCAATCTTAAATTGTTCTGTCCGCAGACTGAAAGACGTGTGTAAATTTTCAATTACTTCACTTTCCATTTCCACCAAAGGGACGTGATTTCCACTTGCCTTTGGTGGAAATGGAAAAAGGTGGAAAAAGTTGAAATATTTTTTTTTTCAAATACTGTACATAAGTACAGTTTAGGAGCAATTAATGTTATCCAACGAGTAAACCAAGATTCTATTGCTCCAAGCATTGTTAAGAAAGTGAAGTTCATCTCCTTGACATAATTTGTAGCCTGGTTCTAACAGGCGGGCGCCGAAATACACTTTTGACTAAAGACAATAATTACGAACGCCGTTATATTATGTAAGAGTGGAAGACATGGTACAACCATTACAATGCAAAATTTCATCCAATGTAACAACAGATGAGCTCTAATCTTGACGCTCATACCATTTCTCAAGGCGAAACATCACTGCAAATTATTTGCAGGAAGGGTTGAGGGAGCGTTGAACCTAATGCCGCAATATTCGTAAATTAAGAGCTTCGCAGCGAGTCTCTAAATATTATTTTTTTATGTTAATAACCGCCCGATTGCGTTAATAAAGCTTTACATTCCGTAATTAGCCGCCATTGTCTGAAGCGGGACTGCAGATGAATTGAAATAATTTCAGAGATTTCTGGGAACGCTGATACATATTAATCTGTTTTATGGAAGATTTTCGAGTAAAATGAATTATTGCACGATTTAAAATTAGTAAAAGTTCAATAGATATAATTAGTGTCTTGTAAGTAGCGATTGCGGTTAGGAATGTGAATGCGGGCTTCTATTTGGGGGGTTGAAGGTTCGGTACCGAGAACGCATTTCTGACTTTTCGGAGTTAGGTATGTGCGTTTTAGCAATAAAATATAATGCTTCAGCGATGAAGGTGTGAGAAAACCAGCAAGCATGAGAGTTCTCCATAATGTTCTAACTTCTCAAGGACGTATGTGTCTGCTTATTAGCATTGGGCATGCGTGGTGGACTATGGCCCATCAGGTCAACTCTTTTCGAAGAGGAGACCTGTGCTAAGTAGTGAGTCGTTAATGGGTTACTCTCTTAACTTTTATTGACCCTATTTTAGTTTTGTTTTGTCATGTACCTAACTAAAATTCAAGCTTTATGTTTGCTTTGCTAATGAGTATTGTGATGTGCGTGACGATATCAATTAGCTTTGTTTTATGTATTACAGTCGTAGAGATTGTTGATTGTGTGCCATTCATGACGCAACGCAGGCACGTTACAATACTTTTAAGTAAAAAAAAAAACAACTGACGTAATTCCGATTTTATATTAATACAATAGCACGAATATCCAACAATCTTCAACGCAACATCGGGTCCATTAATTAATAAATTAAACAATGCCTTAATTCCGCGGCTTGGTTGAGCCGCAGCGAAAATATTTGCCATGTATAAATTCTCGCGGATGATGAAGACAACCCTTCAACGCCGGGCCGTCTTTATGGCTCTATTTGTGTATTTTAATTACTGTCATTATATGCTAATGACTACCATCCCTTTTTCTTATCCTCCTAAATGGGTTATTGCAGTCTTAGGTTGGGAGCTGGTAATCTGAAAAGTTATAGCTCGCACGCAGGCTCACGTAGGAAAGTTTAAACCTAAAATAATATTATGGTAAAAAAAAAGTTTTACTAGCCATGTAGAGTAGTAGGTAATTCAAAAGCCTCAATAACCTTATAGGTAAAAGGTGCGGACTGAAAATTTAAAGGTGGCAGGTTCGAATCCCTGCACCCGTTATACTATTGTCGTACCCAATCCTAGCACAAGTTTTCCACTTATTTGGAGGGAATAGGATATTAGTCAACTCCAGTTAGGTAGGAGCCAAATGAATATTCCATAATTTCTTATCCATAAGTTTCTAAAGTTTTTAAAAATTAATTTTGTTTAAATGATGTAAGAATTCCAATCACTGGCTCTTAGTGCTCGTATTTCTATATCGCATTTTTGTCGAATCGTCCCGAAGATTTAAATAATTATAATGGCATCCACCGGCTCGGAAGGATTATTCCTTTAATTTTTTTCCAAGGGCCGAAATGTTTTGATTAATTGTTTCGGTGCTGCTCGGAGATTTCGTCGGTAATTTGTTTGGTGTTATTAACTTGACGAGGAAGTCGTTTGGGCAGTCAAAAAATTAGGCCTCCTTATTTGCACGATTGTCAGTGCATCCGTCATATTTTACGATTTGTATTTTTTGTGAGGGGGTTTTTATTAAAATTTATTTATGAAACGGAACTTGGAACAAAGAGAATATTGTCTACTAGCTTTTGCCTGTGACTTGGTCTGTATGGAGTTAGGTTTTTAAAAAACCCTCTGTCATTCTGGGATAAAAGGTAGGTGCGTAAAGGCGTCCGCGTTGGTCCTGCGCCTGATCTCTCTCCGATCGTGTCTAATTTCCGAACCCGGAATATGAGACTGAACTAACGAGGGAGTGAGAAGAGTGCACCTGCATTTGTGCACTATAATATCTCCCGCGCAAATGGCTAATCTCTGTGGAAATTAGCAGCCATGGCTGGATTCGGCCGGGAGATCGTTGTTATTATTTTGTTGTTGTTGTTATTATATGAAGAGTAGGTACGGCGATGTGAAAAACTGTTTATTTTGAATTGCAATTAACTCTAACAAGAGAAATTACACGTGCAAGTAAGAACAGTAAGTAAATCATTTCCACCAAAATCCATTTCCATACAAATATTCAATACTTAGGGCCGCGTCGTAGATGCAAATAAAGACGTCTTAACGACACATCTTCCCCGCTGAAGTCGCTGAATTCTTTTACATAATCATGTGTTGAAAATATAACAGCTTTTTAGCGAGGGGTCTGATAAACTCGTTCCGTATGCGACGTGCTTTGTGGATTATTATACTAACACGTATTTATCATAATCTTCGTCTGATTGGGGTGGGGACATAGATTCTGCCACGAATGCATTAAGATTAGGGATAAGGACTGAGATTTCATTTGTTTTTTTTATCTGGCAACCTGGAAGAGGAAATGTAGGGCATTTTTTTTTTATTCTATGAAGATAGCCCTTGACTGCGATCTCACCTGATGGTAAGTGACGATGCAGTCTAAAATTTTTATTTTTTTACAGAAAAAATAAATTGTCGATGCAAATGAATTCGCACGTTTCGTGGATTTAGGTTTAATAATTGTTTCTTCATATAAACCGCACCAAAAGGGTGGTAAGGTTTATATATGTTTTATAAGTCAATCAATCTTTATAGATGGAACTTCGAATATTAACTTAAGAATATTTCCTCCTCCTTAAATATTTCTTTTCCTTCAAATATACCTTTTTTGGAATCATAAAACCTGCTACATAACTTTATGGTTATTTTTGCCAAATTCCAATATTATAAACATAATTTAAAAAGCAAGAATCATTTTACTGAATCTATATTCACTTCATTATCAACACACACTCGGTTAGAAGTAAAACTTTATTTTGCTACTTGTTAGACATTCTTATATTTTGCAAGGAGGGGCTCGTAAAAATTAGGATTTCACAGCTTTCCTTTCGTGTTAAAAGCTTCTTCACTGTATCCACAGTAATTTTGCCGTGTTGAAGACATCGTCTGTCCATATTTACCGCATCGTTCCTTTTTACGGAGTCATTTCATCGTGTTTACGACCACGTCACCTGTTTATTGTTATGTTGAAACGGGGTTAACGTCGTGTTTTTTTTAAGGTTATGGGGTTGTAAAATTTGTTGACACATTTTAAAATACTTGACATATATATACTACTTGATAAAAATTTGACTCTATTATTTTCCACTCTGAACATCCCATTGGTTGCTAATTCCATTGAATTAACAATGGTGACAAAAGTTGATTAATAAAGAAGATGTTTGGGAATGAGCCAACTCAGTAAAGAATCTAAACTTGTGCCCTAATACTTGTACATTCTATTGTATCTTTAAGGGTAATTTTCACCTTCACCGGTATCCTTTAACTGTGGAATAAAGACGCTCTGACAGTTTTTGGAGGTATTAAAAATGTGCTTTATTGAATTGAGGAATGAAATACTCGTAGGTTTTAAAAGTATATTTATATGTATTTCAGCTAACAAGTCAAACAGTCACTTGCATTTCCTTACACAGAAACGGTTCATACGTGAAGAGGTTTAACTTGCATATTTTATTGCCATTGAAAATCCAGTTCTGGAAATATATTCGGGTGAACGGGCGCATAGCATGTTTCCTTGTCGCATTAGGCATAAGTAGTGCTCTCTCCTCACCCTATTAACTGTGATATATGCGACAATTCTTTTCCCAAATCCTCGAAACAGAAGGGAAGTGGTGTCATATCGCGCGCGTCGCTTGGCACCGATATTTTGCATGTGAGACCCGCTAATTCCATTGATAAATGATTTGCGCGGAATTCCGAATTGGAAGTTTTGCCTGATCTGCAGCTATCTGGCGTATTTGTCACTTTCTAGGATTAAGGTTAACTGCCGTGATAAATTGAACATGCTTTTGTATTTTTTTGTGTAGGTACTTGTTATGATTTCGAGCCAAGAAACTACGGCGTTGAGTACAATATTGGTAAGCACATAATAGCAGGTCCACCTGTAGGAAGCAGTCTAGATAGACTTCATACAACTTTGAGAACATTTTAAAGAACTCACAGACATGAAAGTTCTCACGATGGTTTCAAACTAGAGAGACCTAGAACTTGAACTCCAACCACAAAAAGAAGACCGATATCTTAACCACTAGGCTATCAGTACTAGTTCTATTATTTTATTAAATATTATGGAATTTGTGGTGTAATTTAAACGTCTTGAAAAAGATAACATGTATTTATAAAGAACGCCTTTCCATCGGTTTGAAGAGTTTCACAGACAATAGTTTAGAAAATCAAAGCAAAATTTAGATTTTTATCATGGCTTTTTTAAAAATATATTTAACCTAACCTAAAAATTATTCAAAAAATTTTGAAGCCCAAAAAAATTTCATGAGATTTCAAAACGTAATTTGCTCGTTTGAAATTCAAGGAGAATTTAAGAACACGAAATGCTCAAGCTTCGAAAGGTGTACACCCCGCGGGCGATTTGCGAAAAACGTACTCGTAGGTATACGCAATCCAGACTAATAAGAAGAGAACACGCGTCCCAAACGCGATTCACGTGTTCAGACAAAAACCGATGTTCCCCTTCGAAGACACCGTGTGTGATGTATGCAAAAAGGGAATTGAATAAGGTGATTTTGCTCCGCGGGTCGCTCCCGTAGGAAAAGAATCCGGTAATGGCGAATACAATAAATTTTCATAAACAAATTGCGTTTTGATGGCGGCATATCGGCGCGCCGTGTTCCCACTGCCAATAAGGACTGATACGGAAACAATGCCGCGACACTGATTGAATGTCAATGTACGGTAACGGGCTCCCGATATTATGTAGGCTTCGGCAAATTACAGGATGTTGACGTGTATTAAGTACGGAGCCAATAAGCTATTTGTTTTATCGTGATGACTCATGTCTCACACCTACATAACACAATTCCGGATAAATGTTTTACTTATTTACCTAGTTTAAACACTTTTACATGTTTACAAATTTTCATACTTCTTTTGATTAAGCATAGTTTTTTATTTAAATAAACTTTTACAAAGAGCTTTTGAATTTTGACCATTGCACTGGTTCGAAATGCTGTTGGTGGCTGCTTTTTTGAAAATATAATCGTCTTAGAAATGGTCAAACGATATGAAAGACTATTATTAAAAATAGAAAAGCTTTTAAAGATTTTTTAGGTAAAGACCTATGAGGATATCATTATGATACTTTTTACCCCACAAAAATAAAGACTCCCCACAGGATTTTAAAAACAAAACCCCTAACTGCACACAGATAAAACCACAGAATTATAAAAAAAGAGAAACTTAAGAGTGGTACAAAAATTGGGAGTAAGAACTACGTAAAATGTTTCTCTGATATACCGACTTATATAATTTTTCTTTCCAAATTCTCGTAATATGCTGTGTACAGTACTGTAAGAATTTACTGAGAGACAATCCGGAACGTAGACAGAGATCTGGAAACACTGATTGAATGTCAATTTGGCGACACGTCACGTCGCCTTAACGACGCGGTAACTTCGATGAGCGTCTCCTTAACACGATGGCGGCGCTGATCGGAATATGTTATTTATTTATAAAAAAAACCCCACACATGGTATTGATACAAATTTGATACTGATTACGATTTCACACAGATTGAGGGATGGATTTATTTAGGGGGGAAAATGTTCAGTTTCCAATAGGATCCATCTTTAGATTTTTTATATGGGAGATGTAGGTAGTTTTCATTTTTCTCGAATTCAAAATAAATTTTTTTTATATATTTTTAGCGAGCAAACGAGCAGGCGGGTCACCTGATGTTAAGTGATTACCGCCGCCAATGAACATTTGTAGCACCTGAGGCACTACCAATGCGTTGCCGGCTTTTTAGGAATTTGCTGGATTCTTATTTAAACCAAGTCTTCCTTTCAATCGGTCACTCTTAACTGAGAGGTGATAGCTACTGGGATGCTGGCCACGATGATTCCCTTCACTGATGAAGCATGTGATACTTAATTGCTCTATTTAAATATAATTTCCCAATTAGCCATGACTTTCGATGCTATTCTGTAAATCTCTTATGACTTATTATGCGTCTACCTGACGCTCCATCCGCCTGTAGGTACAAAATTAAGTCAGTAATATACACCTGTGCTTTGCCCCGACGCTTTCGCGCACATAAATCAAACCCGCGACCCTACCGCGACGTCGTGAGCAGAGATCATTATTTAGCGCAATGATATAAGTTATGCGAGTTTTTATCCTGCAATTAGCTGTGGGATTTATAAAAAAGGTTAACCACTTGATAAATGGTTGATGCTATGTATGGCTTTTTAATTTTCTGTATGGGGTTAGATTTTTGAAACTCAAGCAATAACCTTTTATTTCTTTAGGACAAAATTAGCCAATGTCAATATTCTCCAGGTTCTCAGCTATACCGATGCAAACAATCATGTCTATCAGTTACTAGGTTACTTGATTGTAGGACAAATAAAAAATCAATATTTTCCTTATAATATTAGAAGAGAATCGTACAGATAAAGTTACGAAATTAACATGCTTTTATTTTATAAAAGCTTATAAAAGCTATTCTTATTTTCAAACTTTCAATATAAAAAAAAAAAAAGTTGAAAGCTAAGAAAGCGGCAAAAGGTGAACGCATTTGATGTACAGATGTTTGTATAGCGCCTGATGCTGTTGACATCAGTTTTCAGTAGGTACTGAAAAAGTTTGTTCTTTCTGAGTGAAAGTAACGCGGTAACCTGAAGGTTAGGTCAGATTCCTTCTAAGGAATCTGTCAATTTGAAAATGTTCCAATCATTTCAGCATCTCACATTAGTTCAAAATTTTATCATCCTTTCTCTAATATATTATGGGATTTACCTGTAGCAATGGCTGTAAAGCGTAGGCGTCACACTGAAAGAGTTTTGACTTGCAAAGTAGCTTGCGACATTTTTCAGGAGGGCGGTAATGACTCTGCGTTGTGTCTCACTCTAAACTGAGAGTGGAGAAAGATTTTCTTTAAAAAAATATGATTCCCTTATACAAATAAAGGACTGTAGAACACAGAACACAGCATAACGTACGCCTTGAGTCCCTTAAGTTAACTGTGGTTTGATGAAAATAGGTCTTTGATAAAAATCCAAGTTTCAGCAATTTTGCTACCAATACTTACAATGTTATCGGGTTACTAACAGACGTGTCATACCTACTCCGTTATTTTGCGTTCTTATCACACAAACAAGGATATGTCATTAAACATTCAAATATCATTTCCTCACGTATGAAGGAAACGGGATTGTTACAATCCGTATTGTTTCAGATCTCATAACGTGTGTAGCCCTTTGACTCGGTATTTCCATGCAGAATTGTATAACAAAACGATTCTGTAGCGACATAAAGCCGTCTCCACACTCGGCTAGCTCGCAGGCGCGTCACCTTTGATGCGCGTATGATTGCCCGCGCCCGCGACACATTGGATCTACTGTTGTCTTTTTCAAGTTTCGTAATAAGGGATGAGGGTGTATTAAAGCCTTTTATCCGGCTCGTCACGCCGGCACGTGGGGTCGGGAAGGGGTTTAAGGTGAGCAAACATTAGCTCTTTTACATTTTTGCAATTTCATCGACGACGCCTGACGACTGTTTACAGTTCGGAGCGGGATCGTTGAAGGAGGACAACTTTAAAAAGGTTTCACGTATGTAAACGAGGTTCAATTTTAGTTGACACATTCCATAGCTATTTGCGGGTTCCTAATGCGGGGTATCAAGCGATTCGGAGTGAAGTTAAGCTGACTATTAAGCCCGAGCTAGGCCCGGGGCCAAGTCTCCGAGCCGCAGACTGCCTGCAAATCTTGACTGCATTCTCGAACATTCCAGAAGATGTAGCCCGGATTAAACGAGGCAGTATATTTAACAATTACAGTACGTTCGCCGACTCCCGCAGGTAAGGCTGCATATTTCAAGAGCGAGACAATATTAGCCGCAGCACTCGGGTGGAAAATGAGACCGTTTTTGGTGCCTAATTTACAGTGCTCCTAATGTAGGGAACATGTTCTTTGTACTAAAGCGCGGGCACATATCGTTTCCGTATAAACCTGGGTTACCTACGTTTTAAAGTGCATTAACCGTGCAGTTTGTGGGTTTGAATACTGAATACTGTTGGTAAATGTTTGCCTAAACACAGGTTTGGTTAGAAGATTAAAATATTAGGAAAAAAATGTCAAATATTAGTAACAATGGTTTTAAACTTTACTAGTAGAACGTGAACGTGAAATTTCGTGTATAGTGCAAATAAAAAAAAATAAGAAGTTAATAAAAACCCAATGATAAAGTTTATATTGGGCAAAGATATATATTACTATTTTACACTCGCCTATGCCGGTGACATTATACGCAAGACTTTGTGATTTTTCGGGTATTTTCCGGGAAACGTGGGTGCGGTAATGCTGTCTTTCAAATAATCTTAGTAGTTTATTAAGAGGCTGTTTTTTCGTATTTACATACAGACACTTCAATTTATATGATCACACTGTGATGTGATTCTGTGAGGCTCATAATCTGGTAACAACCTACAATAAATTTAAGGTGCCTATTTAAAACATTACATATAAATAAGTATAAATGTAGCATACGGTGCACCGTTAATTGCGTATATATACCAGTAAGAAACGAAGACACTGCAGTGCCGCGGGCAACCGCAGCCAATCTAGCAACTGTATAGCGCTTAAGTAATTCTGTTTATTTGAACATACTTCAGATATAAAGCGCCACTGAAGCGCAATATTTAACAAATTGTAGAACTGCTCATAATTCATTGGTATCTGAGACGCGGTTTCGCTGCATCCTGAAGATGCGGGCGATATCGCACGATCGTTTTGTTTCGCGGTGTTGCTCACGGCATAATGGTTTGTTTTTGGCTTATAAATTCATAGATAAAAAGGGTTGGACAAAATAATTGTTGTGATAATAGGAAGGTGTGTTTGATTAATATAACAAAATATTTACAAAAAAGGGCCCACTTGTTAAAATAAAGCTGCTATGACTAATAAGAAATATCAGCTCTTTTCTTACACATTTCTTTTCGTGTACATCCACATCTCCCTTATAGATACGTGATGTTGCAAGTCCAAAGGTAACTGGGTGATAATGCTCTAGTATTCTAGTATTAAGTACGCTCTTTGTACTACGATAAGCATTAAAGTGAAAAAATTAAATACGTAGGTATTATACATTATACATACGTTGCTTTCGTCTCGTCGTAGACAATATTAATTGTTGGTATTATAAATCATCAACATAAATAACATCATTATTCCCAGTTCGCGGTTAGCTCATTATTCTAAAAGCACGTGAGCCACGAAACCCTTAAATATACATTCGAAACAGTGCTCTTAGCAACTTTCCCATAAGAGCCCATTATTTACGGAGTCACCGTACCATTAAGATTCTCCACATATCTTCGGAAGGCGCTATGGTAATTACGGGTCGCCATTTTATCTGGGAACTCTTCGCGATTAGAACTCGCGTGTACGCTCGGCTGCACGTAGAAATAACAAGTCCACGAACTAAGTTCGTTTCTGCAGAGCGTTCTGAAATTAATTCGGATGGAAGATATCGGGTCGGCGCGATAGCGGGCTCCTTCCGCGCCATTTATTGCTCGTGTGGTGCTCCGTATCGGTGAAGGGGTAAAGAATATCAAGATGTAACGAGCGCCAGCCGGAAGGCCCGCAAATGAGCTCGCCGACTTATCTGTGTTAATGTGGGTGAGGGTTAATTCCGACTTACATGAGCAATTTGAAGATATCGCCGAACTTGCCGAATACAAGCTACTTATATATTCTTAGGTACTATACAGTTTGGTTTCTCGCTCTTTAATCGAGAACGTGGTTTAGTATTTAAGTTCATTTTAAGTTGCTTAAATATTCGCTAAGATTTCGTGTCTAGACAAAAGGAAAATATGGTGAGAGTCTACGGAGAAAATGAATGCGGCAGGGCGCAAACATGGACGGATGGTGAGCAAATACGTAGCGTGTATTAGGAAATGAAATTAAGTCTCAAGTGCAATCTCGTCATTGCATATTGTGGGCGTATTATACACTAGTTGTACATATTGTGGGTGTATTATACAGTAGTTGTAGTTGTGTGCACGGCTTCCACAAGGAGGAGTGCTGGAGGGAAGAAGCTGATCTATTGTCGGCCAGCCCCCGGCGCTCTAGATACTGCAACAAACTTGGACAGTTTGCAGATTATTTTCATTTATGTTATACTTATTTAAACTGCCGTTGTCGTAATGAAATCTTTTGTTTGGATTAATTAGTAATTTTAAATAGTTAAAGAGAGGAATTCCTTGCCTACTTTATACCTTTACAGCCTCAATAGCTCTACGGTTAAAGTTAAGGACTGAAAACTGAAAGATCACGGTTCAAGCCCGTTACAGTATTGTTATACCCACACCTAGGACAGGTTTTACGCTTATTTAGATTAGACAGGAGAATATTAGTCAAGCTCAGTATGGCTAATATTCTTTACGAAAAAATCTTGTATTATGTCAGTATATCGCAAAGAGCAATTTCATTATTTTGAAACAATTATTAGAAGCCGGTAAAGAATACAACTCGGAGTCCGACTTCACATGTTTATTCGTCGAAGTTTCTGTACAAAATGACTGCCTCTAATTTGATCTTCTCGCTTTTATAACATTGTTTTGAATGAAGTTCGCTATTAATGAAGTTTCTACCTACATCAAAAATCAACATCAGTAGAAACAATATCTTAATTATTATTCTAAGAAACAAAAATGTGTATCACAACCCTAATAAATAATATTAGCAATTTTAATGCTTAATTATCATTAAATTAAAGCTACATACATTTTATGGATACATATTGTGCATTTGATTGAATGAATAAGTATTGATACCTTATAATTAATTCAATCAAATGTTTTCTCAATATTACAATACGTGAACTCAGTCAATTTTATCTGTATTAGTGTACAATCTCTAAGTCGCTCACAATTATTCACATAATTTCTAACATTCGGCCTTCCTGACCTACAAGTTTGTCCTCAAACTTTTAATTACATAATAATAAAAAAAATTATCAATAACATAATGTCAATAGGTATGCAAACCAGCTTGAAAATTTGTTACAGTATACAAATACTAGTTTTTGTTACATTAAAAAAAAAAACCAAGCAGTTACGATTTTACAGACATTTAAAATTCTCATTTGACAATGCTCCGCTCACTCGTATATAGACGACACTCGCTAGCGCACATTTCAAAATTCCATATTTCAAAAACTACATTTTATTTTTATTACAATACAGACCTAAAAGTTTCTAACTTTCTCCCTAAATCAATTCATATTTTTTTTTATTACTAAATCTGATTCGCAATTATATAATAAACATTAGATGTACTATTTAATGTCTACTATCTATTTATTATCAGTGCTTTAACATACCGATTTTTTTTTTTTGGTTTTTTTTTTTATTATTATTATTTTTTTTTTTTTAATTATTCAATCATGCATTTACATACTTATCTTAATAATATTTATTTCACGTTATTATTTATTATTTTTATTATTATTTATTTCAAATTATTCAATCATGCATTTACATCTTAATATATTTATTTCACTTTTTTTTTTTTTTAATATCTTAATAATATTTATTTCACTTTCATTTCACGCCTGGAACTTTCTCCAGGACCTTCTTATTTATTTATTTTTTTTTTTTTTTTTTTATATATTATTTCATGCCTGGATTTTTTTCCAGTTTTTTTTTTTTTTTTATTTTTATATTATTTCATGCCTGGATTTTTTTCCAGTTTTTTTTTTTTGTTAATATAATGCCTGGACTTTTCTTCAGGACTTACATATTTTTTTTTTTTTTTTGTTTGTAATGTTATTAATGTTGATATAATTATAAGCATTCATTCAATCTCTTCGCTATCTATATACCACTATTATCATGCTTAATGAGTGTAGGTACTAGTCAACGGTTTAGTAGTTATCTGTTCAATTGATACACTGCAATACTTTTTCTTGCCTATCTTTGAACTTGATATATAACTTATAACTTATAAATACATATATTTATATTTTCCTATTTATATTTATGTGTATTTCCTAATATTTTAGTTAATTTATAAGGTTCTAATTATACTGGCAATATTTTCCTACTTTGCCCATTTTTAGAACTAATACAGAGTAAACTTTGGAAGTTTTCCTCTAATTTATGTACAATACAGTTACTAAATTCTTATTTAATTTCATCTATGTTCTGCGTTGGATTTGAAAGCATATTTTCATTATAAAATTCACTATGTTATACTTTATTGAAAAATGAAAAATGGAAAAATATTTATTTAGCAAAACAACATTAACAGTGAATACCATAATATCCATTGAGACCCACACTAGGTATACCTGTATCGTGGGGCCCAATTCACCACCATTACAAAATTTTTAATTTTAGTTGTCGCTCGGATTACGATGACAGACAAATTACCAACAAAACAATTACCTAATTAAAAATGCAATATTACACAGATAAATTACAGATTACCAAAAAAAAATAAAATACAGCTTACTAATAAAAGTTTAAAAGAACAGAAGGTTGCACTACAAATAAAGCCTAATTCAGAGTTAATTTAAATTTAAATATTATTATTTAATCACCATTTAATTTTTTTACTCCTACTCTTAATTCCACCTATTTCATATCTTTGTGTTATTAGAACATGTAAGGCCTAATATAAAGCTTCACCTGTCCATTGGATCTAGGCGAAACTAGGTGAAGTATTGCATAACTGTTCATATTCCTTGGATCTGAATGTGATGTTTGAAGATTATTTTCTTGGCAATGAAAATGAATAGAAACTACTGGTAAATGTACTAACGATCGCTGTTTATTTTAAATTACCAACAAATGCTAAAAGTGGTCTATTTGTATTGTGGGAAAAGAAATATTTGTTTTAGCGATAAATACAAATTTCTTATCTTTCATATATATATATTTTTTATATTTTTTTTTTTTTTTTTTTTTTATTTATATTATTATTATTATTGAACGAGCGAAGTGAATTCTCTGAGTCTAATTGAGTGAATTAGCATTTGTCCGTCCGTCTATCCGTCCGTCCGTCTGTCAGAGCCTTATAACTTCTGAATTACTGAGCGTATTTACTTCATTATATGTAAACTGGTGGCCTTCAGCCGAATATTGCATAAAAAGAAAATAAAAAAAAAAACTTTATTTCAGGCGCTTTCAAAGTGGAGATTTTAATTTGAGCCATATGTCAAGAATTACTGAATATTAGAACTTGAAACCCGGTCGCAAATTCAGTTATATCCCGTACTTGAACAACAAATACCAAAACCAGACAAATATTATAAAGAAATGAAATCATTTAACTTTTAATGCTTATAGATTCTATAGCTTCACAATAATGCTAATAGATGGTTCTGTATTTGCCATCGAGAAAACAGAATTATGGGATACCACGAGGTCCCAGTTCGGGGCGAACCACTAGTTATTTATTTATTGTTTTTATTCACCGAATATTTCTTGCAATTCATGTTCTTTAACATTATCCAGATTTTTATGTTTAGGTTTTATAATTACTACCCAACAAAACTTCCCGAATGAAATGTAAATAATTTAGTATCGGTTTTTGTGACACTGTATGGTTATAATATTACAGTGTAATTTTTTAAAATGTATGTTTTACTTGTTTATTTAGACTATATTTATTATATTGGTAAAATGTATCTTTTTTTTCTAAAGGTGCCTTAAGAGCTTTACAATCAGTTACAATATTGTAAAGATAGGCCTATTAAATAAATAAAAAAAATCTAAATCTAATGATTCAATTACAGCTGAAGTTTCAAAATCACAAGCCTGCAATAATTTTTGGTCATCTGGCATAGTTTTTAGACTACAATAAATTAAGTTTTAGGGAGATATTATTCGATAGTATGTTCATGGTTATTTATAGTATAATAAGCCAAAATAAGTCGTTCAATTAATGGAGTTTTAGAGTCAAACCATTTTATATTTCACTATCACCACCTTCCAATATATATATGACATTTTGTTAGATTAATTAGTGGTTCTGCTATCAAATGAATACCCAGAAATATTTTGTGAAGGTCTATAGATTATTTAACTTCCTGCACCTTAGTTGCACAAGAAAAGTTAAGTTAGGTACTTAAAGCTTCTACTTTAGCTTGGCCTTCATCTCATATCTTCACTACTAATCTCAAAGTATAAGTAATCGATATTAGATCTAGAAAAGTTATTTTTCCGAATCAAGGAGAGATTTCTTAAAAGACACTACTTTAAATAATGCTTTTTGAAATTTAATTGGGGCATTAATCAGCCCATGCGTAAACTATACTGGGAATGCTTTTATTCTGCGGTATTGATTAGTTTTGCTGAGGATATAATATTTATCTATTTTTAAATTCTAGATTAACTGTTGATGTAGCTAATCCCTATGTAATTCAAGCTTTACCATTATTATCTTTTCATATACGTTCTACATACCAATATTAAATGCCTAAATAGCAGTGATTACAACTTGGGACAAACCAATTTCTGCTTTAAAACACCTCGAATATGAAAAGGAATAAGCTGTTTAGTAGATTTGATATTATTACAAACTTATAATTTTACAGAATAATGAGGTACCTAATTTTGTGATTATTATTTGGGAGTTCTATAAAATTTTCACTTATAGAAAAGAATTTTGAACAAACTTCCTATGCAATAATAAAAGAATCTACCTCTTCTGTTTTCAATTCAAATTTTGTTTACCTAAAATTTGATAAGCTATTCTTTTACGTCTGTAATTATCGATTTTATTATTTGATCGTTTTAGTTTATTAGGATATTTTCTCGAATTAAACTACATCATTCCCTACATCTTGAAACTTACAAGTTTATCATTTTCATTTTTTTCTTTTATAAAGCTTTATGAGTGTTATTTTTCTGATCCAATAGCCATGTTACGTTTTTGTTGGATTTTACGTTGTTTTTTTTTTTTTTGATGGATTTTGCTAGATAGAACTCCTTTAGTTAAAATTGTTCAGTTGAGTACATTGACGTCTAATGTGGTGATTTTCTTTACGATTATGCTATGTTTAGTAAATTGAAGGTAATCTGTATTGTTTAATGTTTTGTTTACAATTGACAAACCCTCTTTTTTTTCAATTAATTTTACTCAATTTTGTACGTAAAAAATAACCTCCTCCTTTTTGAAAGTCGGTTCAAAATAATATCTGTGGTTCACTGAATTGTATTTCTTCTAAGACTTATTGAATTGTGTTTTCGTCATAATGTAATTTTTGAGATTGATTCATAGTGCTTTTATATCAACATTAATATCATCATTAAACGTACCAGACTTTAATTCTCCCGGCTGCACACCCGGCCGCACACTCGGCCGCGCTCCCGGCCGCGCTCCCGGCCGCGCTCCCGGCCGCGCTCCCGGCCGCGCTCCCGGCTTCACTCCCGGCTTCACTCCCGGCTTCACTCCCGGCTTCACTCCCGGCTTCACTCCCGGCTTCACTCCCGGCTTCACTCCCGGCTTCACTCCCGGCGTCACTCCCGGATGCACTCCCGGATGCACTCCCGGATGCACTCCCGGCCGCACCCGCGGCTGCGTCGCCAACTGCACCTCCGGTGTCTTCTCCAGTCACCCTGGTCCCGAAGGCAGTGTTCGGCATTTTCTCCCTTGTCTGTTAATCCATAGCTGAAAAATAAGAATTTTGTGTGACTAAAAAAAAAAATCTAAATTTTGGAAATTAATTGAAAAAGCAGGTAGCTTAAAAATTTTTTTTTTTTTTTGGGTGGGTACTCTTATCCTATATGGGTATCACAAATAAAGTTAAATAAAAATATAAATGATATGATATTATACTATTATACTTTATACTATATTATAATATTATAATGATATATTACACAAATTTTAATTCACTTAGTATTGAAATTGAAATTGAAATATTGAAATATTTGAATACAGTGATGTGCTATGCATTTATTATTATTATTTTATTTTATTTTTTTATATTTTATATTATACATATATGCCTACATACATTCATACATAGAACATTAAAAAAGAGAGTAAAAAAAAAAAAATACTTATCTGCGTTCAACGTATCCCGCTTCTGATATTAGAAGCCGGTAAAGAATACAACTCGGAGTCCGACTTCACATGTTTATTCGTCGAAGTTTCTGTACAAAATGACTGCCTCTAATTTGATCTTCTCGCTTTTATAACATTGTTTTGAATGAAGTTCGCTATTAATGAAGTTTCTACCTACATCAAAAATCAACATCAGTAGAAACAATATCTTAATTATTATTCTAAGAAACAAAAATGTGTATCACAACCCTAATAAATAATATTAGCAATTTTAATGCTTAATTATCATTAAATTAAAGCTACATACATTTTATGGATACATATTGTGCATTTGATTGAATGAATAAGTATTGATACCTTATAATTCATTCAATCAAATGTTTTCTCAATATTACAATACGTGAACTCAGTCAATTTTATCTGTATTAGTGTACAATCTCTAAGTCGCTCACAATTATTCACATAATTTCTAACACAATAAAAAGAAAATCAGTATATAAACACTTATCCTGGCAAATATTTGCAATTTACATACCTACTTAAATAAACGAAAAAAAAAAAATTTTTTTTTTTGGATACCTTAACAAAAAATTTCCGTGACAGATAACGTAAAAGCCGATGGTAGAACATTTCAGCGAAAGAATTTTCCCACGCTGAAATATTGAAGAAATCCGTTAAAGCAGCTCATGTAATATGCAGCGGGCGCGGGCGAGTGTGCGCTGCATACTCCTACACTAAGAGTCTACGAGGTAATTTTCTGTAGGAAAAATAAGGAAAATGAAAAAAAAAACCGGTCAAATGCGAGTCGGACTCGCATATGAAGTACCAAAAAAACGCCGAGAAAAATACGTTTCTAGTATGGCAGCCCCCTTTAATTGTTAATTTATTTTTATTTTTTGTTGATATAGCGGCAACAGAAATACATATTCTGTGAAAATTTCAACTGTCTATCTATTACGGATCATGAGATACAGCCCGCTGCCAGACAGACGGACGGATAGCGCAGGCTTATTAATAGGGTCCCGTTGGTTACCCTTCGGGTAAGGAACCCTAGAAATGAGGAAAAAGGATGGATAAGGAAATCCAAAGAATTGTTATGATAATATGGGAAGATGGAATCAACTAATCAAACCACTAACTCTCAATCAAATTTCAAACTGTGACGTTAAAACATTTAACACTTTTAGTAATTTATTTGATAATTTAAAATAGTTATCAAAGTTAAAAATAACAGTGGATGAATATTTTAATTATTTTGGAAAACATTGTGTAATCATAATAAGGCAATATTCCAATAATATATTCGTATGTGGTTGATCAACATTTAAGCTCAGTAAATACCAGAAGACAGACGAAAGAAAAATTAGTATTCATTGTCTTCTTCTTCTAAATATATAAAAGGCAACGGCTGATTGACTGACTGATTGACTGACTGACTGATCTATCAACGCAAAGCCCTAACCACTGGACGGATCGTGCTGAAATTTTTCATCCAGGCAGCTATTATGACGTAGGCATCCGCTAAGAAAGGATTTTTGAAAATTCAACCCCTAATGGGGTAAAATAAGGGTTTAAAAATCGAATTTAACGTGAACGAAGCCGCGAGCAAAAGCTAGTTTTTTATATAACTCTACAACGTGCTGTAATCTTCAAGTAATTAATTCTACAAGTTGGTGGTGTGGTGTTGTCTGTTCTTGTATTCAAGGCTCTGGATTTTTTGTATTCTCCCAAAAAATGAATCTGTGTCTTACAAATGGAACTTTGAAAATAGAAAACCTAACTTGCATTTTAAAAAAAAAACACGACACTCTCTGATCTGTCTGTTTTAACTATGTTTTGCATTTAACATTAACTGTTACAATTGACTGAGTCATTTTTTTTGTTACAGAACACGAGGGAAAATGTACGGTCGTCTCTTACACTATACGGAAACCGCGCTCCGAACGAGCCAACTTCGAACTTCACGTTTGCTGATTTTAATACGAATTTTTCGTATTTTTATATTCCGCATTTTTTAATATGCCTCGGATAAAAACCACACCTTGCTTTTATTTTATTTTGGTGGTCTTGTTTGTATATTATTTTAAAATTATTATCTGAAACAAATTGGATGTGATAGCAATCACAATAATGAAGAAGAAATCGGAGAAAAACATATTGGCTAGAGCTAAGTTTTGGAGAAGAGAAGAACTAAATTATGTAGGGAGTGATTTAAGATTTTTTATGTAAAAACGAACAAAAAAAATTGACTATTTATGCTCAATTATTATTTACTGTTATTAGTGTATAGTGGTAAGTGCGTCCTCTTACAAAGTTTCAAGACCAAATAGACTTACTTTTAAGGGTGTTTTATGTATTGTTATATATTTAATACTAGCTGTTGGCCGCGACTTTCTCCGTGTCAATTTCTGTTATTAAGATCGCAATTAAGAAGTTTTTAAAAGAATATATTTTAAATATGGATAATTTTTCCAGTTTTTGCAACATTTTTCACTGATGCTTCGCTCTTATTCGTCGCAGCGTGATATTATATAGCCTAAAGCCTTCCTCGATAAATGGACTATCCAACACAAAAATAATTTTTCAATTCGAATCAGCCCTAAGATTAGCGCGTTCAAACAAAAAAACTCTTCAGCTTTATTATATTAGTATAGATTTTTATGAAATGTCAAAATATGTTGGAACTGAAGCTATATAAGTTTATTTAGTAGACTTGTTCGATAAAATAAAACTATATTTGTCTAAAAGTTTTCTCTCGAAACCTTTAATCGAAGTTTCGTGAAGGTAGACTTTACATTCGCTCAAAACATTTCGCTTCATTTTGTGCAATTTGTTTCTCCAAATCTGTTTGGGGTTGTGTACAAAACGTTTGCGGTTTGTAGGTGCGAGCTCAAAGGGCTAGTTCACACGCCAGGCTGCAGGGCCAACCGAGACGTGTCGGGCGAGGTGGGCCCACCGCAGTCTAGTGGATCTGGATTGAACTGGTTTTAACTTGGATCAGACTTTAAATTTATAATTAGAGTGGTGTTTGTTGTTTTGGTTGTACTGGAATAGATTTGATTGTGTTCGTCTAAATAAAAGTCCTATCTACCATAATAATACTATGAACTAGCTGATGCCCGCAACTTCGTCCACGTAGATTTATTCTTCTTTATGACGACCTCCCTGGCGCAGTGGTGAGCGCTGTGGTCTTATAACTGGGAGGTTTCGGGTTCGATTCCCGACGGGGGCAATTTAGTAATTTATTATTTCTAAATTGTCTCTGGTCTGGTCTGGTGGGAGGCTTTGGCCGTGGCTAGTTACCACCCTACCGTCAAAAACGTGCCGCCAAGCGATTTAGCGTTCCGGCACGATGACGTGTAGAAACCGATTAGGGGTATGGGTTGAATTTACACTGCTATACCCCTTCCGAGTTAGCCCGCTACCATCTTAGACTGCATCGTCACTTACCATCAGGTGAGATCGCAGTCAAGGGCTATCTTGTCATAGAATAAAAAAAAAAACCCCGCGGGATCTCTTTGATTTTCCGAGATAAAAAGTAGCCTACGTCACTCTCCAGGTCGCAAAAATCATGTCGATCAATGGATTGTTCTGTTGCAGCGTGATTGAAAGACAAACCAACAAATAAACATAGTTTCGCACTTATAATATTAGTAAGGATGAGCAAGTGTGTTTCTTTGTTGTTTTGCTGGATTGCCCTTCAATAACGTCGCTTCAGAGGTATGGATCGACTTGATTAAAAACTAGACCTCAGAGACCTCGCTTCGCTCGGTCAATTAGGATATACATATAACAGGATTAATGTTGGATTAAACAGCGGTAATCATAATTAAACTTCTCAAAGACATCGTCTATAACACAAAGTGTTTTATGTAAATATATAGGTCTACATATAATACTATACCAAGGCATCTCAAGTGTAAGTTTTCCTTTCGTACTTAACATAAAGGAGGTGCACGAAACAGGAATAAGCAAAAGGAAGTGCAAACGGAGCTGTTTACGTGAGGGCTCTCGGCAAACACCTGTAAACGCCTTGGAGCGGGCTGTTTATACTGTCCGCTCACGATTGCCTGTACAATTAGCCGCAGTCTCGCCTGCCAACTAAATACCATTCCATTTGCACTATGAATAGGTACAGCCTGTACCATTTGATTTTCTCTCTCACCCGAGTCGAAATTTCTATAAACACTCTACTAAATTTGCATTTGAGTAGGATAAATTTTATATTTTAAGTAGCTTTTGCCCGTGGTTTTGCTCACGTTGAGTTCGATTTTTCAAACGCCTTTTTTATCCCCTTAGGGGCTGTATTTTCACATCCGTATGCCACAGCCCGATCCGTCCAGTGGTTTGAGCTGTGCGTTGATAGATCAGTGAGTTAGTCAGTCAGTCACGTTTTCAATTTGTGTGTTTAGATTAGCAAATTCCCGCGACTTCGTCCAAATGGATTTAGTTTTTAAAATCCCACAGGAACTATTGCATTTTCCGGCATAAAAAGTAAAGCAGTCAGCAAAAAAATCACATCAATCCGTATCTCTATTGCAGCGTGATCAAAGGACAAACCAACAAACAAAACACATTTACGCATATATTTGTAGTCCTTATAAAAACAACTCCGTTAATGAGCACTTAAAAACAGCTACTGTATCGCTAACCTCAAGCTAATAGAACAGTATTCAGTTTGCCATTTTTCCGTTCTTATCCTTCCCTCGAAAGTCCTCCATCATACTCGCAATGTTGACTTCTGGATGATACGACCTCTCCACTCGACATCGTAATAACCGCATGCAACAACCCTTCTACATCCATAAACCGGCTACAAATCTTGCCTCGGCATCTTTATATTGCGAATAGGACGATCTTTTAACCCAACATAATGGCAGGTTTACTGAGAGGACCGTCGTAAAGTGTCCCGTTCGCGTACACGCTGCCCCGCTATCCGTGCAGGACCCTTCGAAATTTCACGAACTATTTCCCCGCACTAGCCCTCACTCAGCTTTTTTGTCGACTTTATTGTCCGGATTTTCTGCTCACCTTTATCGTTATTGTGTCCGCCCGACTTCATAAAGGATCACCTCACTATTAAGACCTCATAACCGTGGGAAAATTTTTGTCGGCCACTTGAGGTAAGTTTTCTACGTAAATGCGGTGAAAGAACTTACCCGTACGATTAATAAAAGAAAGCTTTTTCGGTATTACTTTTTTCCCGACTACGGCAAATCTAAAAGGAAGAGTTATGATTGTAACAGTCTCTGTATGTATGTTCGTATTTATGTATGTTCCACCGTAGCACCTAAACTATTGATCTGATTTTGAAGTATGAGCTAACAATCGATTCGTTATAATGGTCTGGATTGTATTCAAACAAAATCGGGTAGGGTTACAGTTAAACGTTTTATTTACCACTAGATGATGCCCGTGACTTTGTCTGCGTGAACAATTTTTTTTGATTCCCGCTGAAACCCTTTAATTTTCCGGGATAAAATGTGGCCTATGTGTTAATCCAGGGTATTATCTACCTCCATTCCAAATGTCAGCCATATCCGTTCAACACACAAACACACACACAAACTTTCGCCTTTATAATATTAGTGTGATGTGATGTGATACGTTGCATCGATTAACACAATCAATTGTCGTTTACACGGGTGATTAAATAAAAATCAGGCGTTGGTGGGCAGTCAATAAATCCGCAGAGGCAATCGAGTGGATACGATGGGCGTGTTAATTGAGTGGGCAGCGTATCGGGAGCGTCCGGTGGAATCATTGCGTGGATGATAATTGCCTGAACTGCCTGCATAAATCCAACTTGCCGGCTTGGAATTGAACGGATGCATGGGCGTTCGTGTATCGCCACACGGATTATACTAGAAGTAGTTTAACTGGAAGTGAAATTTGACTGAGCGCACAAGCCAGCCTAGTGGCTAGAGCGACTAACGAAACTTATTTGTGGCAGCTATGAAATGTCCATAATCTTTCAGATGCCCTGGATCTACGAAACATGCTTAAAAGAATAAATTAAAATAAAAGGCAGAGGGCGCAGCGCAATTATTTATTCATTTCTTAATATAAATAATTAATTTCTTCATATAAATAATTGTTTCTTTATTATTAGTCGTTATACAAAAACTTAAATCTATGGTTAAAACTTAAAACTAACACTAACAAAGGACAATAGGCGGCAACCTCAGTATTTCTGAGCACTGGCAACACTGCTCAGCGCCTGAAACCTGAAAAGCAGTTTTTGTGTAACGACTAACAATAAGGAAACAATAAAGTTTATTTATATGAAGAAAAAGTCGCAGGCGTCCGCTAGTACATAGTAAAAGTCTTGAATAATCAGAAGAGTCACAAGTGTGGCCGATTTTAGCCGCTTCCATATTTTAGTAGCAAAAAATATTCTTTAGGTAAATAAGTATAAGAAAGCTCAAGTTCACTCAGCAGGCGATAGAGAGAGCTCGGAGTTTTTACACAATTAGCACTTATCCTATACCTATAAATAATTAATTGTCATTTTTATTGCTTGCTTACTGATTTGTGCAAGAAAAAAGGTCGCGTTTTGTCGCGCTGAAATCTCTATATCTGTGTAACATGGGAGAGGACGCCGATGCATTCATGGTGTAGATCAACGCATACGATTACCCGTAACGCCACAGGTGGCGAATAACATTTTTCAGGACGGCCCAGTGCCCGGGTCGGGTTTAATTCGGCTTTTCGTTCGACGATTTGCAGTTTGTTTTTATTGAAAGACCTGAGAACTGACCGTTTTAGGATTTGGGAAGTGCCGACCTACTGTTGGTCATGATTTCCTTTTTGGAATTATTTACTTTCCAGCTATATTTTATGTGTGCATTTTCACTGGCTATGGAGTTTAGATGTATCGCCAATTTTTTTTAGTTACTGTACTATGGGTAGGTAACTTAACTTTTTGTTACTTTCAAATTTACTTTAACTGTGCAAAAATTTGATATTTATAGTGGTCAGGAAAAGGACAGAGAATTTTTAAATCTCTTTTCTGTTCATAATACGAGTAATTGACAGATTTACGCAGAGTTAACAGAAATTTCAAAAGTTACATAAGGGCTATTTGATAAGCAGATTCTGTTTACGCAAGATTGAAATTAGATACAGTGCGTAAAGCGCAGTGATAATGAAAATTTAAACGTACATGTCACACTTAAAGTTTCCACTAGTATAAAAACTGTACCAATTGAGTTCTGCAGGTTACTTGTGAAGTTGAGCCGCGGTCGTGAGAATTCTCAGTTTTGAAATTAAATTCACAAATTATTTGTAAGTTCATAATTTTTTTTTACTGTCAAACGTTTAGAACATTAAAAAGTAACTTTGTCACAAGTCCTAGCGGACGAAGCTTGGTGCCCTCTACTAACTTAACGCATAATTGGACGCAGACACGCAATAATGAGTCAATCCACACAACTTATCAATTGAAAGTTAACTTTGTTCTTTTACATTATGTATGTATTTAACTTGCCAAAGGTTTGCGGGTTGAATCGTTATTGTCTGCGTCCAATTATGTTGCAACTTTACGAATTATTAAGTGACATCATGGCAATGAAGAGTGGAGTAGGATAGATTCTATAGAAGGTAAAAGGAATTAAATGAAAATTGACGACGTGAAAATCAAGTGTTACAAATTACAATCGCTTTACTTTCGACGGATGCTTGAAACTCTTTAAAATTCCATATAGGACCGTGTACCTAATTCACAGCAGGGAGGGGCTTTAAATAATTATTGCTCGGTTGACAAATTGCCTGCAAAGCCTACGTGTCGTTGGAACAATTTGATACAATTTTCACCGCCTTTCCACGTACGGGCCGACAGATTTGCATATGTGCGGGGTGAGCTTATGCAAATATTTTTTTACGTACTGTTTACTTATCCCGGAAAAGGAAACAGCGGGTGTTTTAAAAAGATTTAAACCTTTTGTCGGATCATTAAGTGCAAAACTAATTTGCTTACCTTTGAAATGTGTTAAACCTTTGTACCGGATAATTACAGTAGGGTAAACCGTCCCCGTAACGTGATATGCAGATTTCCACCGGCTTGTTGATTTTCCTAAAAACTTTTTCTTTAATTTTCATTGTGAATTATTAAACCTCCCTTAAATATAGATGCGATAGTGTGCTTTATTTGTTGGTTTGTCCTTAAAATCACGCAGTAACAAGGAAAGAATCGCTGTGATTTTTTGCAGTGACATAGGCTATCTTTTATTCCGGCAAAACTTAGCGATTTCAAGGGACTTTTAAAAATCTAACTCTGCCCAGATGAAGTCGCGGACAAAAGCTTGTTTTAATATAAACGAAAGATACTTGTGGTATACGATCATTTCAGTCGAGATTTTTTAATTTTCGCAGCAGGAAGAGGGCGTAACTTCTCAGCGATATTGAGCATGTGGGAATCGTCGAAATTAAATTTTCTTTGTTTTCCTATTCTGTGGGCTGGCGTTATTAAATTTCCTTGTGTTTTTTAACAGAGGCGTATCATTAGATTGAGGGTTTCCGTCAAGAGGAAATTGTGGCGGCGAGGGGAGCGGCGTTGAGCACCTAAACATATTGAAAAAATAAAAATCCCGGCTACTTATGGAATACGACGGACGTGATGCTCTACTAAGTATTACTGCTTAAAAAATAATGTTTGGATATTAGTTTTTAAGCTTGAGTTTTTATTTGAATAAAGTGACACAATGGCAAAAAAGATAGGACTATAGTTTAAAATTATTCATGTGTAATTTCTGTATATTCGCATTGTCTTAAAACTTTTAAGTTAAAAGTTTTTAATTCTTAAGTATGTTCTTTTGATATGGTGTCTACTTCTTTTAAGGTAGATTATTTTAAAAAAATATATTAATAATATCTGTGAAGGTTAAATTACTACAGTTTTTTCTGAGGCGCTGTTTAAGTAATGTAAGTTGGAAAAAAAGCAGGAGCTTAACTTGAAACAATTTTTAAGTAGAGTTCCTTTCAAGTCAAATCCGCCACAAAAAGACGTTTGAAGTGGTCTCGCGGTATAAATATCGCCGCGACGAATTTCAACACTGGCTTTGGGAATTTCACCTTAAATATACATATTACATTACGTGAAATTGCCCATTTTTTCCACTCTCCACCCTAGCAATTAGGGTAGCTTGTGTATAAATATTGCATAGCCCTCATTAATGTGCGTGTTCGGCTCAGTATCTATATATTTTTATGGTTCACTTTTTGGCCGGCGTCTACAAGAAACTGAGTCGTGGGATGTAATGAATAATAATTAATACATGATGAACAACGAGAGTGGCAGTTGCTTTTCGTTCTGATTTCTTAAAAGTTGAAAATATTAGAACCATTAAGGATTTGTTATACTATATATAGGATTAGTTATACGAGTACCTACAAGGCTTCTTGGGTCATAGTTTATATAGGAATGTTCATATAATATTCACAATGTATTGTTATAATATAAATGAAAGTTCAATATGGATGCTTTGTTGTGATGGAGAGTGACAAAACCCCTTAATAAAATAATAATCTCATCAATTAATGAGACAGTTAAAATATTTGTTATAAGAACGTATTACTAACGTAAACCCTTTGCGTATGAGATACTTGGCTTTCTACTTCGTCAAATTCAAAAAAAGCTTTTTAAATTCTCATAATTACTTCTTGATATTCTGGGATCAGAAGTATACTACGTCCTTTCTCATGAAGCTATCTTCTTGTCTTTTGACGAAATCGGTTCAGCTATTTAAGTGTATGTAACAGATAGATTTTCAGAATTACTCTCGTATTGAAAAATATATGGGTATGGATTCTATATTTACCTTGATCAGACGGTGATGGCAATCGATGTCGTAATGATGCCTGAAATAAAGAAAACAACATATTAATTGCTAAAAAATTACAAAAAAGTAATTTAACACTGTCAATTTTGAAGTTGTAGTTTATTTCATTTATCACGCCCAGAATTTCAACTTTAATTAGTTCAAAATTAAATTTTTCGCATCGAATGATTAAAAGCCCGCCTCCCGAGATTGCATTTCGACAATTAACGCATTAAGACTTCTCTCTCGCCAATAAAGAGCAACTCTCTCTTAATTAACGGTCCCTGTTAAAAATTGAGTACAAATTCAAGTAGCAAATCTCTCCCCAGCTAGGGGATCTAGTGAATGGTCCGTAATATTTTAGTTTGCTTGAAACAAAACGCGTCTCGGCCGAGGGGTTGAGGAGCTGTCACGTAGAAACAATAAGCCTTTTAATTCGATTCGTCAAGACGGCCGCTGGAGACAAAGGCCCGGAGTTATCATTCAATGGGGCACTCTTACCTTTTCTTATTACTTCGCTTCGGTTTTCTTTTGAGATGTCAAGGGCCACACACGAGAGAGGAAAGTGTGAGATGAATCTTAAGATATACCTGCATCGATGCAGTAGCTCTAGTGTAACTTTTCAAGTTTACGTTAACTGTGCTTACCTAAATCTATCAATTATTATGGACGGAAAGGGGTGGAAAATTTTCCGTCTCTTTCCCGTTTATATTAAAAGATAGATTATGCACAGTTCATGTAAGCTAGAACTTACTAGGTTTCCAAAAGATAACATTATTCTAAGTTAAAGGCATTTGTCGTCTTACATAATAAAAACTTAAGTAAGCCCATAAAGAGATAATAAGTAGGTCTGTGCGAGATATACACGTCTCTTTCTTCTTTTTAATCATTAACTGATAAAAGTCCGATCCTGGACAAAGGTCTCTTGTTATAGTTTTGATACGCCTGATTCTTATGTTGTCTATAGCCTGTATGAATAAAAGGATAACCTTTTTAATATGGTTATTGACAGCTTTAAAACTTAGACAGTAGAGATTGTGTATAACAGTACTAGCACCAGTATTACATTAAAAATCTTTCTCTTTACCAATAACTATCATAATAACTCTGGCTGTGACCATTTTGGAGTTGAAAACTGCAGTGGATAGTTTGTGTTAATCTCGGAATATATTGTAAGCTGTAATATCGTGTGTAGCGGTGCCCTGAGTGCACTTGATCCCGTGTGTCGCCGTGACCCGACTGCCGATTCCCAGCTAACAGGTTTATTTGTCGCCACCGCTCTTTAAACTACCCCTAAATGTATCACTGTACATTGTCAACACTAGGACTGTCTACTTAGCTTGTACCTAGAGAAAAAGAATGAAATCCTTCTTCCTACTAATCCTACTATACTATAATATTATGAATGCGAAAGTTTGGATGTATGGATGGATAGATGAATGGATGTTTGTTACTCGATCACGCCGCAACGACTGAACCGATTTGGCTGAAATTTTACAGAGTTAGAATATAGTCTGGAATAACAAATAGGCTTTATATAGGCACTTTTTATCCCGAAACATAAGAGTGTTTTCTCCACTCGTACAAAGTCACTGGCATCAGCTAGTGCAAAAAAAGATATCGGCCGAATTGATGACCCCTTCCTTTTTGGAAGTCGGTTAAAATAGATAAAATGGGTGTAGGCCTTAAAAAGTTTTGGACAGGTACTGTAGAATGTTTCGACTTTTGGCTTGCACATTTTAAATTAGATGGAATGTAATAAATTCCGGCCGTTATTTACCCACTAGCAATATCACGCTATGTATACGTATGTGTATTCTCCATAGAAAATAGTCTGCAAGTATTGTTTTGATAATAATTTAATACAGCAATAAAACACAATGTTAATACATCATAGATCTTAATTTCAGTCGTCGCCCGCGATTCTCCATCGTAATTAACACTCTTGCCATTAGTGTAATTAAAGTTCTCTTTTCGCGAACATGCTTCTGTGTTATTAAAACGCTCTTCAAGTTATTTGGATTACAGATACTTTTAATTATAATATTCGTTTGACAACTTTTTGAATAGATTGGAAACCCTCACGTAGGCATATTTTATTACTAGTTGATGCCCTCAGCTTCGCTCGCGTGGATTTAGTTTTTTAAAAATCCCGCGGGATTTCATTGATTTTCGATGGGTCGATCCGTTGCTTTGTTGCCACGAGATTGAAAGACCAATCAACTAACCAACCAACCAACAAACAAACACACTTTCGCATTTATAATATTAGTGAGGATGTATTTGAGTGGCAAATAAACCTACTGAAGCTAGTGCTGTAAGAAAACTATTCAAGCAAATAGACATCTTCTAGGCAAGTTCGCTGTAATACAGACCTTTCCATCATTCATTGTAATCGCAATAATAGCATGAATCGTCAAATACTACGACCTTTTACCTGAAATAACAACTAAATTATCGCTGAACAAAATAAATTTCAACACGGAAACAACTGTTTACTTACTTAAACAAAATATTTTTTATTAATTGTATGAAAAAATAATAGGGAAGCCACATAAAAAAATATTTCGGATAATGTCGCATTAATCACTCTGTAATTAAACGGCCATTAAATCACGCTAATTGCTAACTCATAGCTCTTTTGTTTTTATTTGTGGCCCAATTTTTTGCACCACAAAGCTTTATTCTGAATGGAATTCCTTTATTTGCCGCGGCCTGTTTACAAACAGCCACGACAAAGGATGTTTAAAATTATAACCAGTATAAATTAAAAAGAATTGAAGATAATGTTTTATAGCCAAAGGGGGTTAGCTATGATTTTGAGTTATGAGTTTTGAAAAATATATACGGTATTATCATTAATTTTTTTATTGTGGTTTTTTATTAATATCTACACTAGTTTTTTTTTTGCCCACAATTTCATTCGTGTGGAGTTGGGTTTTATAAAAATCCCGTAAGAATGCTTTGTTTTAAGTCTATAATTCTTTTCTAGCGATAAGATGTCCTTGTACATGAGTGTCCTTTCTATGTGAAGGTTTAGTTTTTAAGATAATATTGAACAGAATAAATAAATACTTTCCAAATCCTTAACTAAATTATAATATCATTAACTGCTTGAAGAATAAACCAACAAACAAATAAACATACATACTATTAAGGCGAATACTAATAAGAACTTCGTCGTACTCAAGCAATAACTAAACGACGTAGGTTTCTTGTAGGAATTTCCGCATAAATATTAAACACGGGCTTTTATGGGAATTATAGCCCAAACTGACAATACCATACAAGTAATAAAGTCCAATTTATTCCACGGGTTAACGTCACTTGATGTTGGTGAAATTGGCATTAAGTAACATAAGAATTATTTAAATAGAAAGACAAGTCGTCTTGCATTAATCTGATGGGTGGAAAGAAGTCTTTGATCGTGCCGCAGGAAGTGGCTGCCTCCGGTGCCATTGTCCGGCTCGTCGCTACGCTGTGGTCACCCTAGCCTCATCGTCTTAATTGTTTTCTTTCACAAAGCACTCACGCCACAATGCATAATGACACCATCAATGCTTTGATCTTGTGAATGTAACAATGATTTGAGTGGAAATGGCTCATGTTATATTTAGGGTCTTCGCCCACAAAATCGCCTTAACACCGACTTGATTCAAGGAGCCAATTTGCAATGGCGTTTTAAATACTGTGTGCTACTTTATATTGTGTTTTTAAAATTTTATGTGAAAGTTGGGTACGATCATTTTGTGTTCTAAGCGTTTGACATAAAGCTCAAAAGCATTGCATATTGCTCAACTTTGAGCCGAGTTGTTGACGAGGATAAATATGTGAGGCCTTTAGGAATGAGTTATGTGCTTTATTACAACTCCTCGTCTCCAAGAGTGTCCGTAGGTACTTATATTATAAATCCACTGTGTCCCTTTGTAACTTTAAATGACTCGTCTACTAAACCGATTCCAAATTTTCAACGAAACTTGGATAAAGGCGTATTCGCCAAATTAAATTATAAAAATCAATGATGTAACATAATAAATTTATAAGAATTTTTTTGCTTTGTTCATGACGGAACATTATTTGAGCTCTGAGCAAACGTAAAAGTCAGTGTAATGTTATGAAACTCAAACGTTCTGAATCCTCTGAAAGCGTATTCATCCACGTCCCAACTTGAGGACACGTGATATTTCGAACGGGCACAAAACAAAACACAAATTACGTGGCGATACGTCCATCTGTGTGCGGCGGTTAAGCTGGCGGGCGTGGGTGTGTGCGTGCGCCTGAATTAGACGCGAAACTTTCAAAGTTTTCCCAAATTTCTGCCCCCACGCCCCTCCCCGGATCGATACGAGCCGAGCGAGTAAAGCGCCTCGCATCTCTACCATGAAAATATCGGACAAGATTCCTCTACACCAGGACGTGTTTTGTGGCGATAATTACGACCTAGTGTGTTGTATCCATGCATTAATACCGCGATAAAAGATAAGTCTGTATATTAGGAGGTCGTGAACGAGGAGGTCTTAAAGGAAAACTTGGCGGCGTTTTAGCGGTTAGTGCCTGACGTTATTGTCGGGATCTCTTATTTGCAATAAGTGTTGTTTTACTGGATAATCAGTTATACTTGAACAAATAAGTTATTCTAATTTAGCAGGCCTTATTTTATTAAAAACTCCATCACAACGGTGACAGAAGAGACAAATGAAAAACCAAGTTTGTTTTTGTATTTTCATATTAGAATAATGATGTTATTATTGTAGTGTGAATTGTGCTTGTTCCTACTTGTACCATTTCTTATACGTCGCCACGTCCAAGCCCGACCCATGCCAACTGTCAACGCGCAAAACAGGAACGACAAGTGAAAATTGGGCGCAAGATAGCTCGGTCGTTGTTTGTCATTAATTGAAGGCTTTGCGATGATCTTGAGAGCTCCTCGAGGCCGGAGGGCGACACTCTTGGGAGATATCGGCTGGTCAATCGCGTTGACAGCGACCCTCCGGCTTCTAGTGGCCTGCGAGGTGGGAAAAACTACCGCCTGACACTACTTAACGAACGGGGCAGAGCCGGGAATTTTCTTGAGTGCTTGTTAATGTTTTATGGGCGGAACTTTTTCAAAGTAGTCAACGGAATGACGCGTTAAGTGTACCTACATAATTTAACACGATTCCCTTCATGAGCGTCGATTCAATTTTTATAACACCTTTATACGAGCGGTCAACGCACCCTCGCTGTGATGGACTTCAAAATAAATTTTAATTCCCGATTGGCTATAAAAAGTCGGAGCGATAAAGTTATATGATTTATAACAATTAATATTTGAAATATTGACAGTATTAAGGGAAACGGCCGACGGCCGACAAATCATGTAAAAACCGCCCCGGAAAGAGGAAGCACTGGCCCGCTGCTCCGGGACTTTATTTGGAAATGGAAAGTCTGAAAAATAAACGACAGCGAACGCGGGGGAATGATTTATTCGGAGCGGCTAGTGTGCGCGGGCTCGATTATCGGAATGATATTTCTCGATATTAAAGTGTTGCCAAGAGGACCGTGGACAATATGACCCGAGGAAGATTTATAGGCCAATTCAATATGACGTCGACGGCCGTTACGATTATTTCATTATATTGTCGGCGCCGTAAAAACTGTTAGCATTTTATTTTATTGCTGGTTCGCGGGCGAATTTTTATTTCAATATTTTATTGCGTTGTAAAACAGGGCTATGGAGTTTCGCTTTGACAATTCGAGTGCATCGCCGGCTCGTAGCGCTGGAGTAGTTTGACGCAGCGGTTGGTTGACGAAAATATATAATACTCGTAGTTTTGTTATTTGGAACCTTAATGTATTCCTATATATCTAATATAATTCTGTGCTCATTTAAACCTCTTCCATACAGTTGCGTTTTTATGAGCTGTTCCGTTAGTCCCTACCAAAGTTCTATAGTAGATTATTCTAAATTCTAAAATTAAAAAAAGTAGGGTCAAAACCAGAGGTCCTACGAGATATTTAAAACCTAACTCCACGCGGATGAAGTCCGCGCATAATAAGATAATGACATACCTAGACAAAATATCAGCAAGTGGCAAGCCCTAGCACAAGAGATTTTTGTGGGTTGCACGTTCGTTGTCTACGTTAGTTAATAGGTATATTAGTTTAACTTACATTATACGTAGGTATAGATACTCTTGTTTTTCAGACACCTTGTTGAGTCAACGCGCGCGAGGGTTTTAAGAAAGGCATGTCGCATGATTTGTGTGTCTCGACGGAGTCGTATGTCGGCACCCATGTCGATTGCATGTGCTTTTCGCAAAGGAAAATACATTAACTGAATAAAATATATCGTGTACGATTTACTAAAAGGAAATGGTTTAATTAAAAGCAAGCCACACGAGTAGGTATAGAATGCGTCGAATGCTCTTTTTTCAGCAGCACTAGTCAACTGCATTATAGGTCCCTAAGCGTCTAGATATTTGGATGACGTCAGCTTTGAATTTTCTGACATCGCGTGCGGTTTTAACTCAAATGTTTTTTTATTTTATTCGATGACAAGATAGTCCTTGACTGCGATCTCACCTGATGGTAAGTGACGAATGCAGATGTGTGCGATTAGCTTTTAAGTGCCATCGGGTGATATTGTAATGAATTGTGAATTTGTGACCCTTTCAGTGATAGAGTTTTGACCTGAGAATGCACATGCATGCATTCGCTTGTACTTCTGTTTTATTATGAAATAGAACACAAGTGCAAGTGAAAATATAGATACATTATTTCTGCTTGTAATATTTTTACAGTTCAACAACTGAATGATTTTTGATAGGCATAGAGATAGCTTACATCATTGCATAGAAAAAAAAGCAAATGATACTTTCTAATCAAAGAGTCACCAAGGGATTTTTAAACCTAAATGCACACGACCGAAGCATCGGTCATTTATAAAAAATTAAGTTAGTCATTTATAAAAAATTAAAAAAAAAAAAGCGAAATATATTGTCCAAGTTCCACAAGACTGATAACCCTACTGCATTCACATAGTCTTTCACGGTGTTGTAAATCCGGACAAGCGCTCCTGGCTTATTGAATAACAGCATGAATCACAACGGCATGCTCCAATGCACACCCATACGCTCCAACTGAGCTCCTAACAACTCAAACGGTACACGCCAAAATAGCTTTTATACTTATAGTTATAAATACTAAACTACCAAAAAATATTTCTCTTTTAATATACTTTAGCTGCCGGATACGTTTGGTATTAAGATCGAACGTCTTCTGTTACGCTGGATGCACCGCTTTCTATCCCACTAATGCTATTGGCGACTTCCTTGAACACTTTTGTCGCATGATTATTAGCATTGGAATTATATTATATCATGTTGCTCTATCGAAGAACTATAAAATTTAAAATTATAAATAAATAAGTAGTTTATTTTTGTTTGAAGCTTATAAGTTCGAAAGTTTGTGAAGATGGATGGATGGATGTTTCCACTATTTCACATAAAAACTACTTGACAGATTTTGATGTAACTTCACAATGCTTATACATCAGAATAGCACATAGGCTTTATTTTATCCCGGAAAATCAAAGAATTTGGGTGGACGAAGTCGAGGGCATCAGCTAGTTCAACATACTTAATAAAAAGTTTAGGGCCTGGACACATCATCACGGTGCAGCGTCGCGAGTCGTAGTCGTAGACACTGTAGATTGTCAGCGCGGCGTCGTAGCATAGTAAGATGAAATGACGTGGGAAGAAATAAGAAATGGAAGCAGTTACCTAGTTAGTATATTATTACTAGCTTTTGCCCGCAGTTTCGCTTACGTTAAACTCGCTATTTCAAACCCCTAATGGTAAAATAGACTGCGGCAGTTCCTCGTAGCTTCGAAATTAGATATCAGAATAGGTAACTCATGATTTAAATCCTTTTCTTTCTATATTCCATTTCCAGTATAGTAGGTAATATTTATGGAAGTATAGCTATACGTAACAATAGCTTTCGATCGGCTTTCTTCATCCGCATCACCCCGATGGCTCGACAGGCTACCGGAAACTTCCCTATATACAAAGGCTTCTTATACACGAACGACGTTATTGTTTTCATTACACCTATGGTTTACGTGCAATACGAGTAGCTTCGTATTATATCAAGTTGGTTTGTATTAACTAGTGGAAGATAATAACTATTTTCTGCAAGCCACTGTTTTTTATAATAATTTTGAACACCAAATATAAATGAGAGCTCATTAAGATATTTGATTATAATAAATTAGTTAGTGAATCATTAAATAAATTGAAAATGTCTGTGAGTGTGGCATTTATGACGCCGTGCTCTTAAGTAATAAGAGATGATTCTATTATAAATTCTACCGTAAACGTGGGAATACATGTTATTCGTACAAGTAGCTCTGATTGTACTCTATACAAATATGTACTACAAACCTTACAGTCGTTTGCGCTGTAACTATTCAAGCGTGCAAGCGAAAACTTCAACAACTGCACAAGATAAAGCCGGACCATGCATTCAACGCACGTCCACTCTTTACAAATTCAACACAGCCGTTGAGCCGTGCATATGACGCTCAAGTTTCACGCGATAAGTCGCAGTCACAATGAGCAAATCGTGAGTTGATTTCCCATTATGTAACCATCCCTACTTCGCTTCAGAGCTTGCCATCTGTGAAAAGGAGATCGCACATAGAAGTAACAACCGCAAAACGCTACAGAAGCGCATTTTTTCAGTATATAACTTGAAAGCGTCAAATCCAAATCGTGCTTGGAGCTAATGTATAGGTACTCTACAAATTTAATAGGGCCGTTGAGCCGTGCATTTGACGCGCAAGTTTGACGCGATAAGTCGCAGCCACAATGAGCAAATCGTGAGTTTATTATGTAACCATCCCTACTTCGCTTCAGAGCTCGCCATCTGTATAAATCAGATCGCACATAGAAGTAGGAACCGCAAAAGGCTGAAGAGGTGCATTTTACAGTATATAACTCGATAGTTACGTCAAATAAATTCAGATTTTGCTTCAGTACTCTTTAAATTCAAAAGTGCTGTTTAGCCGTACATATGACGCGCAAGTTTCACGCGATAAGTCGCAGCTGCAATGAGCAAATCGTGAGCACAATCGTGAGTTGATTTCCCATTATGTAACAATGCCTACTTTATTTCAGAGCTGGCTACATTTGTGAAAGATTTCGCTCATAGTAGTAGGAACCGCATGGAGTGCACTATATTTAATTTTAAGTGCAAAAAAAAATATCAATTTATCGCAATAAGCAAATTGTGATTTGATTCAGCATTACAAAAAAATCTCTACATCATTTCAGTTTGCTGTAATGAATTCTTGAATGGGTTTGTACTTGGTTAATATGTACCCACTCCTAACACAAGCTTTCCGCTTATTTGGAGGGGACAGGAGAATATTAGTCAACTTCAGGTTGATAATATTCTTTATAAAAAAAAAATGCCCGCAAGAAGTTAATATTTTAGTAGATATTTAAATAGCAAGTGACGTCACCTATGTAAGTAGTACAATTTGTACAAATTCATCGCTGATCCGAACATATAATATAGCAACTACATATTATAACTTAGCAATATTTGAGTAGCACTTTTTAGTACCTAATCAAAATGCGAGGATTAGGCTTGTGCATTATATCTAAATGCTTGAACTTTCCACCAGCTTCTGCTATCGTCATCAGTCCCCAGCCCCATGGAGCTAACTTATACTGACGACATCACGAGCATTTACAGCTTACAGAAATGACTCGTTTGCGTCGTTCGACAGTTTCCTGGTATACGATCAGTGATCACCTTAACTGTATATGGGCGACGTTCGCTGGTTAGTCCATAATCTAGATACTAAATTCCGTCCAAGCGGATTCTAATTTGGAGAGCTGAGGCAAGTAAATAGTTTTGGATCTCAATCTGATGGCTCTGGTGCTAATCTCTTTGCGACTTCTACCAGGCAGCGGTTTACCACTATTCTATTTGGGCTGTTATAAATACAATATAGGTACTTGCTGTAATAAAATATTGGTATTTGATAAGGTGGAGATCTTTCTTTTAGCTGTTGATCCTGTTGGTGTTTAGTTTCCAATAACTTAAATGTACAATACTTACTATACTTAACTATATATAAACTTACTTCTTACTAAAAGTATATACAGAAACTATGTGTTTTATCATAAACTATGATTCTATTCATTTTAAAAATAAAGACACAAATAAAATTAAAAATACCTTTATACCTACTGATAACGGAATGCCAAAATACTTGCGTGATAAACTTATGTGGTTAACTGATAAATCAGCACGCCTTAGGCGAGATAATTGCCTGTTTGTATTGGCTACGCCAAGGCATAGGACAGCGGCTTTTAAGGGAAGTTTTAAGTTTGCAGCAACAAAGTGCTGGAATGACTTACCACCACCGTTAAGATCGTTAAAATCTTTGGCAACATTTAAAACTAAATTAAAAACACACCTTATAACGCAACAAAAATTATTATCGATTTAAATGAAATTCATTAATTAACAAATAACCAACACTTACTAAGTAACTATACTTACCAATCATTCCAGCACTTTGTATGCCCCCCGGCTTGTGTCCCATATGTTTATTGTTATGTTTATTGTTATGTTTACTGTTTGTCGACTTTCTTTATGTAGTTCGTTGGGTTTATTTTACTTTGTTTTATTTTTGTTTTCTTTTTAGTTTAGTCTATTTCTATCCATATATATATATCTGTGTACATATGTTTCCGTGACCACACTCATATAAGGTTCCCACTGAAAACCAGCGCTGCAGCTTGCTGCAGCATGATGCTGAGTGGGGACCCTATTTGATCACATTATGCGAATATTTTATTTTTATTTTTTTCTTTATTTTAATTCTTGAATTGTGTTGATCAAATAAAATCTATTTTCTTTCTTTCTTTCTGATAAAGTCAGCAAACTTTCTACTTGTTTACCATTTTTGAAAAAATGATACGCTGACAAATATGTGTTAAAAAGATTTATTACAAAACGTGGGATCAATTGTTACTCTTAATTGTTGTTGACTGCAATATTAGTTTAAAATAAATCATGTTAGTCAGTAGAAATCATATTTATGATCTCTATTAACTAACACGATTTATGAAAGTAATATGTTTTAAGTGCATTTAATGTTATGTTGCTATTTTTATGGTAGAAACATAGTAATCTAGACTTATCATGACTATAGTGCTAAATAAAGGGACGGATTTAAGCCGTTTATTATTTAATTAGCCTGCGGGAATCACGTGAGTCGCAAGTCGGCGCAAACTCCTGCAGGGGTGACCTGTCTGATGCTCAAGGGGTCTGCCTTGGCCATGTGATGCGTCCAATTAATTAGGCATAGCCTAGTAGGTGCCGACGTAGAACGTACACATCTTGAGTCAGATTGTTTTAGATCTGTGTATCTATTGTAAGTAGAGGTATATTAGATTCGAGATTATGGCTGTAAAACAATAAAGAATGGGAGGAAAGAACTAATTTCATCATGGCCAAGTAACGTTTAACTGAGGAATTTAGACGTTTTGGAAGACTCAATACAAAAATTATTATCAGAACGTCAGAATTCCTCGTGTAAAGTTACTTGGCGATGGTGAAACTGGCACTGAGACTCGAGTTCACAAACTTTATACCTACCCGTGAATTATTTTATATTCTCTATGTGTACTCCTGGACAATAGCTGTAGCGATTTACAATTATATCTAGCTCTGCCTATGTTAGAACGTAAGGTAGCTACTTATTTTTGGAATAAATGCTAACTCGCTGCTCTCGAGTGAAATTGGACTTGAGACTATTTGTATTCAATGTTTTTGTGACGACAAATAACAGAAAATTCATTGAAATTCGTTTACATAGCTCTAATTAATCAAGCTACACAAAAGAGGATAGAATCCGTAGGTACACATTCCAACACAAATGGACGCAAAAACAGGATGGCGAAATAATTTGAATACGTAACGAATCGGAGGGTAACGCACGGCCGAGCCATTCTTTAACTTACTCTACACTGGATAAAGAGCTAAACTTGTTTTCAAGGGATGACCGATCGTGGAAATTTATGTATCGCGAACAGTGCCGCCGGCCGAGCCCGACAAAAAGAGGTTTTCGCAAGGGTAGATACAGGAAGACGGCAGATGGTAGCAAGAATTATGCTCCCCGCAGGCTGATGAGGAAAATGTGTTTGTGCGAACTTTTCCATGCCATGCAAATCGGACAAGCGAGACGAAGCGGAGTCGCCGGATCTCGGAGGACCGATACGTCTATATGTTATTTACACTTTTGAATTGTGATACCTCGTGTCCTGTACCAGGGGACTGACGTTATTGTAAGGGGATGTTTTTTGTACTAGGTATATATTGGAAACTTTGTGTAAACTTCGGCTCGCTTTCGTATTCAAATTGATTCATTGAGCATCAATTAATGGCTGACCGACTCGGGATCATATCGGGATTCAATGAAAATCTTGTAATAATATTCGCTATTTAGGTATGGACTGAATTACATAATTGGAATTTATATACAGAAATATTTATAATCATTTATATAATCGAGCGAGTCGCGAAATTGAAATGGAAATAAATGGGGCACATAGTTCAAAAAGCTGATAGTTGGAGTCCTAAGGTGCTGGAGTGGCGACCCCGGACCTTGATGCGCAGTGTTGGTAGACCCCCCACAAAACCGACGACATCAAACAAGTAGCAGGGAGTCAGGTGGCGTAAGACCAAGGCCTGTAGAAGTCCATGCAAGAAACCTTTGTCCAGCAGTGGCACAAAGAAGAAGATTTAATCGATGAGAGGTATTTTCCGTGGCTACTAGCAACGCAAAACATGTTGCCACTTACACGCAAAATTATTATTTGGATAATCTGGCCGGCGATTAGTACACGCTCAAGAGCTTCATAAGCATAGCCCGGAGCACTTTAGCGTGGTTCGTCTAATATTTGGATCGAAGGCACTGTTTAGATAGGGTTAGTGGTATTTTATTGAAATACAAATGAGTGTTGGAGTATTCGTCGACCCGTGCGAGTGTGCTTCGAATAAAAGGGCCGCATTAGAATAATTTGCCTACCGAACAAGCACAATTCTTCACATGGAGAGGCCTTAAATTTCACTATTTTACATTCTCGGGATTATCATATCTGTGCGGGTGTCGGCCCCTGGGCTAGCCCTACTTTTTGTTCCCGCACCCGACCTCTATCGGGTCTCCAAAATATTTAGTTGTTACTTTTTGTTACACCATACGTGAGAGGATTGCGAATAGGTTTCGGGTTTGTATTTCATTTTTGCGAGAATTTTGTCGGATATATTTCTGTTAGAACTATCTGTAACAACTATCGACCAGTTATATGTATTTCGATATTTGCTCAATGCTCAGGGATTTAGGATTTTATCACACAAGGACATTTTTAGCCTATGTCCTTATATAATCCTTAACTAGCCTGGTGAAAGTCCTCTCAAAATCAATTTGACCATCCCGAAGATGTCGTGCTTTGACAAACAAACAAATTTTAAGCAATCACTTATACTGACTTAAAAATACGTAATTATTTCGAAATCACCGACCAAAATTTAAATTTCATTATTTGTATAGATATAGAGTATTTACCTCGAAGATTTAATATGTATAATGTGTATGATTGTTGATGATGTGTATTAATGCGAACTCGCCATCCTCAACATAAACGCAAAGTTTCCTGGAGGATGGCATATAAAATAATTAAAAATGTATTGTGTATGATCAATAAATTAAAAAAAAAAATTAAAAAAAAATTACATGAATCATTTAGTTCTTTCTAAAGATACAGAATTAAAATATCTACGATTACTTTCAGTCAGACTACTGGTTACTGTAACAATAATATTGGATAGAATCAGGCGTTACTTTGCGGAAGTTCATGATTAGCAAAAAAACGGTTAGAGTTATTTTGCTATAATCCGCCAACAGAAAAAATCTGTATGGCCAAGCATGCAATTACAACCGGTGCTTAGGTTGTAACTGTAAATTTTTTCTGTTGGCAGATTATAGCAAAATAACTCTAAACCTTTTCTTGCTTACCTATAAAAATGCTTAACTTGATTCTGTGTAATATCATTTACGGTTTTAGCTGTGAACATCTAATGTATCGAACTACCAGAGGCAAGAAACACCAGCTCACTTAACCCCGACAGACGAAGCCTCGCACGGAGGGTCGACCCGAGGTGGGCGAATTAGCCCAACTCTAAAACCTCAATTAAGTCTCGTCTACGCGCATTCAGATCGGCCACATCCAATTATCGCGGGCAACCTTTGTTTCGATTTCGGAGTGTCGGAACCAGATCTATTCATAGAATGTATATTATATACGATACTCGTGCACAGTTAGGTTTTTCGAACTTTACAAGTATATAAAACTAGCTTATACCCGTGACTTCGTTCGCGTGGATTAAGGTTTTTTATTCCCGCGGAAACTCTTATTTCTCGGGATAAAAAACCTATGTGTTACTTCAGACTAATATCTATCTCTGTGCTAAATTTCAACCAAATCGGTTTAGTCGTTGCGGCGTGATTGAGTAACAAACATACATCCAAACTTTCGCATTTATAATATTATATATAATTATAATAGGATTTATTAATCCTATAAATTATTAGATAATTAAGTATTAGATAATTTATTATGGTATTGTTATTGTTATTGTTCAGTCATTATTAATATTAAAAGAATGAACCGAAATCGAACTTCCATTAAAATCTTCTACATTCCGCCCGTTCATTAAGGTTTAATATTCTACAGTGTAGAACAATGCTTGACTTTCGCACTCGGAAGAGGGGGCAAAAATACCTAGTCATGTACTCACAATCACTTTACCCTTTGGTTCATCTTATAATTAGGGTAACTTTACACGATACACGGTTTTGTCTAGTTTTTCATGTAAGAAAAAAATTACTTAGTTATTTTTAATCTTACTTTATTAAGCTATTGCATAGCTTCTATCGCGGGCCAGCGTGGAGACCGAATCCAGAAATTCCGTAACGAAAATAACCTGACACGGGACTCCTCTACGGTGAGCCGCTAGATGGCGCTATGCAATGCTATGCAATAGCTTTACCGGCAGTCCCCGAGTGCCACACGTCTTTTTTTTATTTGTTGGATATATTGACCTCTAGCTATTACCTGAAACTTTTTCTTCGTGAAGTTAGGTTTTTAAAGTTCCCCGGAAACTGTTTGTTTTTCTGGGAATAAATGTAGCCTCTGTTACTTTCTATGTCCTCGACTTTACCCGCGCAAAAATCAAGAAGATTGAACAAACATCAAACAAACACGCTTTAGGATTTAATTATAATATTAGTACGGACTAGTAATTAAAGATTACCAGGTATAATAATACCAGGAATAGGAATTGACAAAGTTGCAATATATTGCGAGCTGCTGATAGACTTGTTGGATGTTGCCACTTAATCTAGCCTGCAACTCTTTAGCAAACTTCAAAACGAGCTTGCTTGCTTGCATAAAGTAGTGTTACTATAAAAATATGTGTGACACGCTTTTTATAGTAAAATTGACGATTATTATAACACTTAAAACTTACAGTATTATGTATTTTACTTATTTAGGAAGACTAAGAGACAATTTAGAAATTATAAATTTCTAAATTGCCCCCGCCGGGAATCGAACCCGAGACCTCCCAGTTATAAGACCACAGCGCTCACCACTGCGCCAGGCAGGCAGGCGTGAATAATTAACTACAGTTAATTATTTGCGACTAATTCGTCGTCATATTGTAGACGCGTTAGTGCAGTACCTTAGTCGTCATAAAGACGCGTCGAGCCTGAGGCGATGACGGATTGCGGCGCGACAGTCATCGTCAAATTAACACCCTTTAAGTGCGGATGTGTGTACAAAATGTGACACAAGTCAATGGGAAGATTTAACAATACCGTCACTACGTGTGATGCAAATAATATGTACCTAGTAGTTCCTAAGGCTTCATAAAAAATCCTTCTGTAATAAGAATAACTTTCAAACGTTTAACCCCGAGTTAATCAAGTCAAGTAAGTCAAGTCCTTTCTATATTAGAGATAGATAAAATTAATTACCGTTACACATTAAAATCTAGAGTAGGTGACAGCGAGGCTTCTAAAACATTGAACTTTTAAAGATTATAATTATTAATATTAATATACTTATACTACTAGGCTATACAGAGCCGGTTAAAAGGATTTTTTTCTCAATTAAAAAACATAAAGGATTTCTTTATTTTAGTAAAATTGGTACAGTCCCTGTTAAACAGCAAGCCAATGTCTTACAATACAAGGAATTAGTAATTAATTTTATTTTATTTCCCTCCCTTTAGTCATTGGAATTCTGCCAGTAATTCTGTCAGTAATTGGAAAATTTATTGCAAGGTGTGCACCCACCGGCGTGATGTTTCACTTCTAGCGAATGATTTATTATCCTCGGAAACAATTTTAATTGCTCTCAGTGACACAGTGTAAACAACTATTCGATTAAGTTAATTCCATTACATCAAAGGCCCCGGCAATTAATTTAAGAGGCTCCTAAATAAGGTTTAAAATTCGCCGTCATTAGCGCTTTGGATTTAAGTAATGGTTCGAATAATCGCTGATCCTACTTAATATTATAAATGTGAAAGTGTGGATGTTTGTTACTCAACCACGTCGCAACGACTGAACCGATTTCGCTGAAATTTGGCACAGAGATAGATTATGGTCTGTAATAGCACATAGGCTATATAGGCTTTTTATCCAGGAAAATTAAAGATTTCCCGCGGGAATAAAGAACCCTCAATCCACGCGAACGAAGTCGCGGGCATCAGCTAGTATTATTATAAATACCGTAAGAGCCGTTGTGTTATTTAGTCTAGGCGAATTAATGCCAAAGTTAAGATCGCCCGTTTCATTTTCTTTTAAAAGATGTATTTTGATTAATGTGGACAGGTGCAACAATCCAGAAATAGAATTTATTTAGGCTTTTAGAATTAGAATCCTTACTAAAAATGCGAAAGTGTATTTGTTTGTTTTTTCTTCAATCATACATTCAATAAAGACTTAGAGAGTGACATAGGCTGCCTTTTATCTCTGAAAAACAGGTGATTTCCGCGATATTTTTTTTAAATCTAAATACACACAGATGAAGTCTTTTTTTATATAGATATGTGGACTAGTGCTTGACTACGGTCTCACGTGATGGTAAGTGAAGATGCAGACTAAGATGGAACGCGCTCGCCTAAAAGATGCCTATTCACTCTTGATTTAAAATTACCCAATTTACAGTTAGTTGCGAGCAAAAGGTAGTTAGAAATATTATTTGACATTAAATTATTATACTACCGAAATCATAGACAAGCTGTAAACGAAATAGCCACTTAACATGACATTAAAGCTCATAAAGAACAACTTTGAGCACGCGAGCATTAGTAATTATAATGAAAACTCGACCTCGGGCGATAAGATGTGCCGCGGAGCATGTAATAAGGATTCCCAACTCCGTATGTAATACCGTCCATGCAAATTCACTCATGCATCGCACTTATGAGGCTCCTCGAGCGAGGATTTGTTAAGTATTCGTGCACGGCTGACCTGCTCCCAGTCTTATTGGGTTTTGTTTATGTAAGTAAAAATGTTATGGAGTCTCCTTAAATTAAATAACTGGGCTTTCAGTTGGATAATCCAAATATCCTATTATCTTACTAATATTATAAATGCGAAAGTTCGTAAGCGTGGATGGATGGATGGATGGATGTTTGTTACTCTTTCACGCAAAAAGTACTGGACGGATTTGGCTGATAGATTATACGCTGGATTAACACATAGGCCACAATTTTTTTCCGGAAAATTAAAGGGTTTCCGCGGGAATCAAAAAACCTTAATTCACGCAGATGAAGTCGCGGGCATCATCTAGTTAATATTATAAATGCGAAAGTTTTGATGTATGGATGTTTATTACTCAATCATAATGCAACGATTGAACTGATTGGCTGAAATTTGGCACAGCGATAGATTATAGTCTGGAATAGCACATAGGCTACTTTTTATCCCGGAATATAAGAACGTTACCGCGGGAAAATCTTAATCCACGCGAACGAAGTCTCGTGCATCAGCTAGTATACTTAGGTATAAAAGAATATTCATAATCTAAAAATTACGCAAGAGAATTTAAATGACTCCGGGTAATTTTGGTAACGTGGCAAAGCGATGTAGTGTGGCTATAGCCACTATATATAGAGTGCATAATATCCAGTCGCCGGCTGTAAAAGTTTGTCAGCGCTATCTCTTTGAGCATGCCCGTACGGTGAACGAATTTTGTGGATATAATTAAAAAATTATTTCCTACTGGTAGGATGTGTTATAGCATAGCTTACAGTAGCTGTTTTTATAGAAGCGACTTTAGAAAAAGAATTACTTCTTTATTAATCTACTTACACACTACTAATACACAATTAGATTTTCATCCGCACAGTTAGGGGTTTAAAAAAAAAAGACGTGTGGCACTCGGGGACTGCCGCGGTAAAGCTATTGCATAGCATTTTTTATCAACGCCATCTAGCGGTGAGAGGAGTCCCGTGTCAGGTTATTTTCGTTACGGAATTTCTGGATTCGGTCCCCACGCTCAAGGGCCGCGATAGAAGCTATGCAATAGCTTAATAAATTTAAAAAATACTTTTAAAGAAAACCGATTTCAAACCGCGCCACTAAATGTGTCTACGTCGTCTGTCGGTTGAGGTGATGATCATTTTCTTAAAAAAGTACAATAAGAGTATGTAATAAGAGCGCTTTTAGATAAGAACGTCCACCGTTTTTGGAAGTCAGTTTATAAATACTAGAAGCATAGATCTCTTTGTCTCATTACACGGCTTTTGTACCTACTCAGTGGAATTAATCTCCGTACTCCGAGCTCGCCGCAGACAAGTGATTCCCATGTTTGACGACCTGCGAGTATCTTTCACTGTTTGCAATATTGAAACTATTAGCGATCGATTGTTATTTGTAGAGGGAGACTTTGATCCTTTGATCAAGTCTGTCGAGCTACATTTTCTACTTAGATTATCTGATTGAAACGGAACTATGTAATATGACAATGGTAAAATGAAAATTTTTACAATATAGTATAGTGCAATATAATAGAATAATTTTTCATTCAAATAAACTTTTACAAAGTGCTCTCGAATCGTCCAATGAATCTACCACTGGTTCAGAATAATAGTGGTTTCCAACTGAGATGATCTTATATAGAGATGAGATATACAATAGAAAACTATAAACCACTTTCAATAAAATATTTTCTTTATTTTTAATTATATTTTTAAATTCTGTAAAAAATATGTAAAATTATCTAGGTTAGGTTCAAATCGTTATATTTGTCAAATTTACATAATACAATCGAGTCAGACTTAAGTGTACCTACGTTTTGCAGAGTTCAAACTTTAGAGTTGAAACCTGTTCATTTATTTTTGTTGAGGAATCTTAGTATTGGAGTGTGTATTATTCAACAACACCCTTCACTCAAGAGTCTGTTTACCAAGGTTATCAAGGTTACCAAAAATGATAAAAATAGGATTACATAAAAAATAAAAGATTCAGGCGTCACATTCCACGATTAGAAAAAAGGTTCAATAGGACAGAAAAAACTAGCTGTCTTGTCGAACCGTATTAGATTCTGATTTATAGGCGCACAAGGACGAGGGTGGACGCGACTTCTTTCACTACCAGTTTATCTTGACCTGTCCCTACTGTTTTCTACACGACAAAAATAAGTCACCTCGAAAATACAGCCAGAAAAGGAGTAAGAGATTTTCTGAACGAAATATTGTTTTGCACCCCCCCACTTAAGTTTTTTATTTAAAAATATCCTTTAGTACAACTATTTTATCAATCCGAAAGTGTGTTTGTTGGTTTGTCCGTCAATAACTACGCAGTTGTATAGTTGAGGAGCTAGAAAGTGAAATTTGGCTACTTTCTATGCCGGAAAAACAAAAGTTTCTCACGAGATTTCTAAGAATCCAATTTTCAGACAGAAGAAATTTAGGGCATAAGTTTACAATATTTGTTTTAGGGTCTTATGTAAAAGTAAGGTTATGGTCCTTGGATGGTGTAACTGTAGCTTGAACGGTAGGCTGCCTTTATTCACGTGTCAAACGAGAGTAGTTGGCTAAGTCGGCTTGCATAGTATTAGGAAGCGAAGATTGCTCCATTCGGCCGATTGAACGCACCTCCCCATACTAACTTCCTCCCCATTTAACGCGAATAGCAGCAACAAAAGGATCTACCGTGCGAAATAACAAAACTACCAATCTCTCGATTTCCGATGTCGGAATCGAATGCGAATGCTAGATTGTGGATGCTTATACGTGAATGGTGGATTGTTATTCGACGCAGTGGCCCTTGAGGTCTTTTGTTTAAATTTATCTGATGGCGTAGGTGGAGATGGGTTGAAGTGATTCTTTTAACAGCCATTGGAAATGGATTTTATATTCCTATGTTCAAATAGAGAAAGACGTGCGGCCATTTGATTAAGCATTCCAGTATCTACTCTGGACTTGACTCTGGACGTACGTGTAAAAACCGATTAACTGATAGTTGTATGAGTAGGGTTTAGTTTACATTGTTTTACCTTTTCCAAGTAAACTAGCTACTATCTTCTCTCTGCATCACCACTTATCAATCAATCTCAAAAATGCACGGTTTAGGTTCGATTGTCATACAAATTTCAAAGCCTCATTTTACCCCCTTAGGTGTTGAATTTTCAAAAATCCTTTCTTAACGGAAGCCTACATTAAAATAGCTATCTATATGCCGAATTCCAGCTCGATCCGTCCAGTGATTTAAGCGTGCGTGATAAATCAGCTAGTCAATTATCTTTTCCTTATATAATATGTTTAGATTATAAAGATTATTATCAGACTAATTACTCTAGGAAACCGTGAGGAAAGTGAAATAAAACGTAGACTCTTATAAAAAAAATCTGTCCAAAACTGCAGACTTCTTACGTAAAATATTGAATAATAAAGTTGCCGAAGGCGGTCTATTTGCAGTATTCTTAATAATTACTTGTTCCGATTTGTTTGCGTGGGGATGCAAGGGGATATGAAAAGTGAAACAGGGAGAGTCAATAAATAATAACGCTAAATGCCCATCGGTGACCGGAGGGAGAGAACTCACTGCCAATTCTTACATTTTAAATTATAATGTAGGTAGGAAAATACTATGTAGTATAGTTTTTACAATTGACGAGGGCACGTGAGTTTTACGTTGTGTACATGCACATTGCGTAAGTGTGCGTGCTTGTGAGGAGCCTAGGTGGAAACGGTCAGGCGCGAGCAAGCTCTCGCTCACATTTATACAGGTACGACACACACAACCATGAGGCACGCGCCCTCGTGAATTGCAAGAACTATAGTATATTTTAAGCATGAATTTGATTTAAAATGAAAATTAAACGGTTGTAAAATTTTGTGTTCATGTAAATTATTACAAAATTGCGGTCCTAATCACCTAGGTATTTAGAAAGTACTTAATTTGCAAAGAGAGGTTTAAAGCTAATAATATTGTCCCTACAATTTATAAATGAGAAAGTATGTTTGTTTAATGGTTTAATAAAATAAAAATAAATAAGGACTAGGTATACAATAATATTATGAACAGTAACAGGAAATCAAAGGCAGACACTAGTTTATTGTTTAAAGTGATTAAACAGTAATTTATGAAAGCTCTTTTAATATTTGAATCGCAATTTATAAGGACGTACGTAGGTACTAAATAAAGGTTCAATCTAAATCCAAATAATTTGTTCACTGCCGAATGCCACTGGTCAATCTGACGGAATCGTACGCTAATTATTTAGGATTTATTTTGTTAGGACAAAAGGACCCTAGCGTTTGGACGCTTGGGTCAACTGATTTCAACTCAATTCATCTCTGCCGTTTTAGCTTTTAATAATGAATGCTTTGGAACTTCAAACATCGGAATTTATGTAAATACTCGTTTATCTTGCATGGATAGATTTTATGTATAACGTATTGGAGTATATTTATATTGGTTCTGATATTTATTTATATTTCTAAGGAATATGAGATTATACTTGAGTGTATTTTAATTAAAACAGTACAAATAGGAAATTGGGCTTTTAAAATTCTAGGAAGTGGAAATATCGTAGTTCATAGGACTGTACCTACTATTAAGGCATGGTCGTCACTTGGGAACCATAGTGTCTAAAATAGAAGTTCAAACTTCAACACAGCTAGGTACTTTTCTCAACCGCTTTCGTATGGATGGCCAAGCCAGATCTTATAATATCGACCAATAATAATCGCCAATTTACTCGTTTATTACACACCACAGAACAAACACGGGGCAGAAAAATATTGTTGCAGAAAATGAAAGGTAAAAAAAAAAAGAAAAAGATATCGTGGTAAAAATTTTATTATGAAAATGAAAGGTACAATTAAGAAAAATTTACTGTTGTAAAAATTTTAGTACGAAACCTGAAAAGTAAAAAAAAAAAAAAACAAATTAAAGAATGTTAGAAAACCGAAGTCACCTTATCATGGAAACCAATTTAAAATCAATAGAAACTGGAGTCTGTCGCGCATGAAGATGAGTCGTAAAGTATAGGCGGTACTTTTCCCATGGAGGGTATAAATTGGATTCGGAAGCAGAGCACGTAACGGTTAAGAGTTCACAAAACTGTGCGATAAATCGGACGCGCGGAGGTGCGCCGGAGACAAACGGCGGATGGCGCCGGACGCAGCGGAGCAGAGGTTGAGATGACTGCTGAGATAAAGGTATCAAAATATTCCACAATATATTATATACTAAGGATTTAAAATGTTGTTAATATAAGATTTGCTCTTGATTTGCTTTTTGACTATACATTTCACTTAAAAGTTGTGGTTCAAATGACAAAGTACGGGTAACTCTTATCATTGAATCATCACGTCTTGCATTCAAGCGTTCGAAATCACTATGATAAATAATATCTATCGTGATAAATAAAAAGATTCATGTTATTTTTTAAAGTTTTTGATTTAATATCACAAAGAAGTCCAATTAGGTAACCACCAAAAGAACATAAGCTAATTCATTGGATTATTGACTGTTTGCTGTACTTTGTCACGTTTCTTGTGCTTTTACATAAATCGTATCTACGAGTTATCTTTTCTTGTGCAGAAAAGATTATCTAATCTAGATACTTTTGGAACTCCTTTTCATTTGCGAAAGTAATTATTTATCAGATTATTAATTATTTTACCTCTACAACTACGTATAGAAGTAAACGCGTATGTTAGATCTGTGGTGTATGCAATTTGCATAATATACTCTACAGGTTGCCGTATTCTGCTCATAGATTTTCCACAAAGGGGCTGTTTGAAAGATAACTCGCGATACCGGCAAGCGGCAGCCCGCGGGCAGCGGAGCGCGTAACGAGCGAGTAATTCACGCCGATACAGTCGGTACATTATCGGTTCCTTCTAGAAATTACCAAGTTACGACCATTACACTCCTATAACCGCTATACGAGCTATAACACCTATACGAGCTTTTGCCCGAGGCTTTGCTCACGTTAAGATTAATTTTTCAAACCCCTATTTTAGCCCCTTAGGGGTAGAATTTTCAAAAATCCTTTTTTAGCAGATGCCTACATCCTGTGTACCTTTCAGCCCGATCCGTTTAGTGGTTTGAGCTCTGCATTGATAGATCAGTAGTCAATTTGATTGATTGACTTGACATTACATAGATAAATAAAAATACTGTTTCAGATTCATCAAAATAGTTATACGAAAATTCGCTGTTCGGTATTTATTCGGGAGTCTTCAGGGAATGATTTTGGTATGGTTGGTGAAAATGGGCAAAAACCTGCATCTGACAATGTAGAGCTCTGGTCTTTGTATTTGATCATTTATTGCCCCGAAACTGCCAAAAATCGAAGAGTGAAGTGAGATGGCAGCTATTTGCATGAATTAGCCGACATTTATGCCTCCGTCGAGACAAACCGCAGCGTCGCGGCGCCACCTGCTCGAGAATTATACGCTCGTTACGCGCTCCACCGCGTGCCTCGCGGCAGTGTCTTTGTGCCTTACGTTTTTTTTTATTCGACGACCAGATAGTCCTTGACTGCGATCTCACCTGATGGTAAGTCAATACCCCTAATCGATTTCTACACGCCATCGTGGCGGAATGCTAAATCGCTTGGCGACACGTCTTTGACGGTAAGGGTGTTTTTTTATAATTTGACTAACTCATGCCGATACTTCCTTCACGTGCAGTTATAGGTTTTTAATGGCCCTCGGGAACACTTTGTTCTTCCGGTATAAAAAGCCTATGCCACTCTCCAAGTCCTCAACTATACCCATGCAAAAAATCACGTCGATCCGTGGCTCGGTTACTGAGTGATTGAAGGACAAACCACCGAACAAACCACGCGTAAGAAGTTAGTAAGGATAGTAAGTTAGTAAGGATACTAAGGACAGTAAGGATTTCGAAAGAAGGTACATACAAAGTCGTATCGCCAAGTGATTTAGCGTTCCGGTACGATGGCTTGTATAGAAACCGATTTGGGGTATGGGTTTAATATAAACTGCTGTACCCGTTATACTGAATAACATTATGAAGGAGGACAAATTGCTAAATCTGCAAAACGCAATCATACCTTCGCTTTAGTCACACGTGCGAGGTACACACGTAAACCGGTCCACCCAATCGAATAGGAGAACCGCAATTAGTGAGCCATTGTACATTTCTATCGGCAATAAATCCCCGGATATAATAACCTTAACGCAACTCTATTAAGATCCCTTCGTCAGCATACAGTATCTTGAAGGCGCATCTCTAGGAAATCCCATTTGAATCGCCTAATACAACTCCTTGTTCCAGTCGGGCTATATTTAGTAAGGCGAGGCAATCTAAGAGGTATTCAGCCTTCGGATCCGTCGACAAGTCGACGAAGCCCCACGTAGGTTTTAGTTCCCAAGGGCTTACGGAATTTTGAAACTATGAGTCGGGAATTCTGGATGCGGCATTTGGCTCTAGCGAACGACCACAAAAAATCCTAAAATCCTAGACACAGTAGAAGAAATCCTTGCTAATATTATAAATACAAAAGAGTATTTGTTTGATGGTTTGTCCTTCAATCACGCAGCAATAGATCATTAGATCAGCTTGATTTTTTCGTATGGGTATTTGGTTTTGTCCAAGACCAGTAGGGCTAAAATGCGCGCCACGAGAAAATTTTGTCTACACGTTTACTTATCTCTATGTTAATCTTTGTAGAGATCCACGCATAAACGTGTAGACAAAATTTTGCGTGGCATGTATGTTAGTTCTACTGGAAAGTAGCATAGGCTACCTTTAATCCCGAAAAAACTGAAAGTGCCCGCGGGACGAAGTCTTGGACAACTCCACGCGGACGAAGTTTTGGACAACTTCACGCAAAAGGAAGGCCGGCAACGCATTGGTGGTGCCTCTGGTGCTACAGGTGTTCATGGGCGGTGGTAATCACTTAACATCAGGTGACCCGCCTGCTCGTTTGCTCGCTAAAAATATAAAAAAAGCCACATCTATTCCTACATGTTTCGTATATCAAGGCTGCCCTCTCTCATTATTTACGAAGGGCCGATGGAGTGAAGTGTGTGACATGCGGCACGTACGGCCGCTAACGAGACGCTTTGTGACCATCTCGAGTGTGGTCATCTCCTGATTTTTTTTAATGGACAAATAATATTTGCTCTGAAATCTCAGAGGAGTTCCACACTCTGTATTGTGCCTTTTAAAGTTTCGGCCGCGCTAAACTAAGGGGAGTTCAGAAGTTTCGAGTGGTTTTTATCCAACGCCTGATTTAGGACTGCATGAATAGTTAACGATTTTCTTGGGTTCGAACTATTAAGACTGAATTAAAAACTTTAAAAAGGTGGTATAATAATATGTCCAGATATAATGGAAGCATTTAATAAAAGTGGTAAGTATAACAAAAATGAGTTCATATAAATTGAAGGTGTAAGATGATATTCATTTTCAGGCGTCTAAAGTTCACAGGTTCAAGGCAACTATATAGTCGAGCAGACAGCGTAAAACCGTTTTCCTCCGATTTGCTCTCACAATAGCTCATTTGTTATAACCAACCTGATAGCGTAGCGTTATTACGACCAAACAAATTGAGTCGAGCCTTCGCCACCTCAGACTAATGTAATTCCGGAGTGCGCGCACCCAAGAATAGATATTTAGAGTGGATTGTTTTCGACAGACCGTAATGAAACTCTGATGCCGGGGCCCAAATCAGTTTCCGAGGTGAGCGCGCCGCAGGGGAGGCGAGGCTACATTGTAATAAGACGAGGAATAACCTAAAATAAACCGGCGAGCGCAGTACAAAGATGGACATAGTGGGGCTGCTTGGCCCCTTACTGCTTAATTTGCCTACCGTAATTACTGTCCTCTCGGGTTGGGAAGGACCCGGGGGCTCGACCCGGCCGTCTTCCAGGTTATATTGAACGCGTGCGGGCGCCGTGTGTGTGTTTAGCAAATACTACTCCCTAGTCGTTAAGTATGAATACGGGTATGGACAAAATGTATTAGCTTAGGTTGAGATTCGGACCGTGTTTGCACAGCGATGATAGATTTATAGTAATTGTGTTATTAACGTTATGGGATAAGGGTTTTACGGACTTAAGTAATGAACGCTCTCACCTAATGCTCGGATTTATAGTTACTTTGTACACGTGGTGCACGGTCACTTGTTAAATTGGGAGGCTGTTTACGACTAACTACTTGGTCAAAATGTATTCGTTCCTATTGAGATTTTGAGTGATAAAGGAGTTCAATATTCTTTTAATGTCTTGTATAAGCTAACCAGTGTCTAAACGTTATTTGCCAATTGCTTTAAAATTCCTTGATATTTATACGAAAATCCACAAAAGTGGACTGCTGGTAGCAGTTGATTCACATGGCAAAGCTAACGCGTTTGGCGAATGCGTTGGACTAATGTGTACTAGGCTCCTAATAATGGAAATATTTTAGAAACTGATAAATATTTCGTAAAAGTAAGTCACAGGAGCAAATCTTTGTATACCAGTATAAAATTACTAAAAAATTAGACCGGTACCTACGTGGAAAAATGTATCGAGATTCTGTTAACGATTATTTGGTTTTTGAAGCCACAAATCACCTGGCCGATCAAATTAGAATTTACGCTTCAGCCCATACGTAAAGAGCAAAATACACTCCATTTTCTAAAACATAATTAACACTTTTACGGCGGCGGTTACTCGGGATCATCCCGTAATAACCTTGTTAACCCTGGCGCACCGACTGAGTCGGCTAGCCTTTTAACGGCCCTGTACATGGGCATTAATCCGAAAGCTATCAGCCTTTGTCCTTTTCCCACTCCTTTAATACGGGATTGTCTCTCACGCCTTGCCCGAGCCGGGACCGCGCCTTTTAGTGTGAGGTTTTCGCTCGCCTTAACGAAGGGAAGTAGCGAAAGGACCAAAGGTCGTCATTAGGGCAAGCGCGGTGTAAACAAGGTCCGAAGCGCCCGCTAATGGCCAATTCGTGCGTCCTCGAGGTGACCCCAGGTCTGTCTCGGGCCGTCGTAAATGGGCTTTTAATTGCAGTTTTGATAGAGCGCACGGATTAGTTCTCCCGATCCGTACACTAGCGCTGGTGTTGTTTTACACCGTGTTTGTATTGCGAGTGTGACGTGTATTAGCTGAGATTATAATCAATCTTTGTGACGAGTGCACAGCCGCGGCGTCACCGCAGAATGTAGCGCGACACGTGTTCGTCGCGGGAAGTGTTCCCGCTCTTGTTCGGATGTGAAATTTAATTTCCGCTATGCGGGAATCTGCGGGGGTGCGGGGCGGGGGGTGGCGGGTTGCCCGCGAAGAAATATGCCCCGCTCTAAACTTTGTCAATTTGTTTGTGGAGCGAAATTAACTCGATCCAATCTGCGGGCGGCGGGCGTGTCGCCGCGACCTGCGTGCCGATACCGGTGCACCGGCCCCGGCGTACTTCCGTTGCGAATGAAAGCCATACCTACAAGAAACCGTGTACCTTTCACAGACTCAAATGTAACAACTTCGTTATAAACACAAAAGCTTGACTTCGAGTAGGTTCTTAACTACTATACCTACCTATCCAAGCAAAAATCACGTCGATTCGTTGATCCGTTGCTGTAAACACACTTCCGGATTTAGAGTAGGGAATGATCCCTGAGATTATTATATCGATAAAATAATGTTTTTAGGGCTCTGTTTTTTTTGAACTCTAATTAATATTGATAGGGTCTAATAATGGAACCGTAAGGCGGCTGTAGGAAATCTGCAATAAAACTGCGGACTTAAGCTAACGTTCGGAACCCTTAATGCGTGAGTATGGTTCGCACTTGGTCAATTATTATTTATTTAATCTAAATATGAACAAACTTCGAGGCAAAAAAGTAGTAAAAAATAAGTACGAAATCCCTACGCCTACCTATCATTTTCAGCAATCGATGGGCAGAAGTAATGAGTGGCCATAATTTTAGATCTAATCAACGTATCTGCGTTAAAGCAAATTTACGAGGCCGAAATTTTTCCTCTTTAAATTACAGAGGCAACCATCTGGGTGAAAGTAAAAATTCGCGTTCCCAACTTCGTTATCCATATCACGGACGACTCTCCTGAGAGTGCGTTATTAAAATGTATTGTGCACACGCCTTCATTTTCGTATCCTATGTGAGAAAGAGCATATAAATTAGTTAGTCCCAATATTTTCACCCTAAATATTACTCGAACGCGAATATATGTACGGAAATTGGAAGGGCGTATTATCAGATGAAGCGATATCTCAAAATCGGCCCCCGTTTGGAGGAACACTTTACCATTCTTATTATAAGGTGCGGAAATTTTCCGCGGCGGATTTGCATACAGACGCCGCGTTCACAGGTGACGCCTGTAATTATATTCGTGAAGTTGCCGTGCAGAGTTTATGTTGATAGTTAAACTCTACATTGATTTCTTTAAGAATTGTTTACCTATCATTAGTCCGAATTCCTTATAATACCGAATGCAGCTTTGAAAAATGGAAATTAACCGTAGAAAAGCTGGAATTTAAGTTTTCATTAAACGTCATGATTTAAAATCTCCGTAGGTACTAATTAAGACCCATACACAAAGTATCGTTAACATGAAAAGAGCTTTATAAACCTGCGTATCTAGTTACCTAGTGCAGCCTAACGTAACTTGTCAAGTTTACGTTTACTGTCATTATGGACGAGATTTTTTCTATCCCTTTTCCGTCTATACTAATTAAAACAGCTTTACGCACAATTAATGTAGAGGGCCTCTGTAGATATTCAACTGTACCTAATTACATAATATTATAGTGGAGGTACACATACAAAAGTTTGTTTAATATTATACAAATTAAGCTGTATCAAATCGCTCACATTTCAAAGGATGCCTAATAAGTCTTCACGTAAATTTATTAGAAGCAAATATTGACTGACAAATTAATAAATGGAGCTTCTTTTGAGACGTAAACGTCGCATCTTTAATTACGTCTTGTACAAATAGCGGGCGTGTTTAATCAGGGACGTATCTTTGCATGGAATGAGAAGAAGTCATCAAGAACTATGGGCTTCGTATTTATTTAAGAGACGGATAAATAAACTGGGTTTTGTTGCGTGCAAAGACTGGTTTAAATAGAAGTTTCCGAACCCGTGTATAACAAGGGTTCAGAAACTTCTATTAAACCAGGAATCGGATGTGCTATACTGCACTTAGAAACCATACCAAAAATAACTAGGTAAGAGATGTAAATAATTGTAGAAATTTTTTAGAATTTAATATACATGCGATATTGCGGTATAAAATATCTAATCCAAAATCTGCAGACGGACGGAAAACTTAATTCAGAATGTGATATATTATTGTTGTATGTTTTGCCAATTAAATTTTTTTAATCTTTTTTTAGCTGTCAATTAGTTATTTTATAATTTTATAACTACAACTAGATCATACTAAATATTATAAATGCGAAAGTTTGAATGGATGAATGGATGTTTGTTATTCAATCACGCGTTTGGCATATAGATAGATTATACTTTTTAACCAGGAAAATTAAAGATTTCCCACGGGAAACAAAAAACTTTAATCCACGTGGACGAAGTCCCGGGCATCATCTAGTAAAATATATTTTTATAAGAATATTAAATTGTATTATTTTAAATTTTAATATGTCGCTCAAGAAAAGAAGGAAGTTAAACCGCTCGCGGCATACACTTCATATCACTTCTACGAGTAGTTGGTGAGTTGCGAAGTTGCAACAAAGGCTGAAGGAAACCATTAAGCCTCTTGACGCCTGGTCGCTTCATTAGACGACTAGTGGTTCAACAGCCTTGTACTATTTTCAAGACTTGGATGTTATAATAGAGAGAGCATTATATACTAAAATCATTTTTAAATTTGAATTAATCATAAAGTGGAGCAAGCTTAAGAAAAGCTGTGAGTTGAGTCACTCGTGACATACACTTAACGTCACTTCTGAGTTGCGAAGTTGTAACAAAGGCTGGTGGAAACCCTTAACGTCAGTTGCGGTCTTTTGACTTGGTTGTATTTTTGTATGAACTAACCCTACTAATGTTATAAATAGGCTTTAGGCATAGGCTTTTATTCCTAGAAAAAAAGAGAGTTCCCGCGAGAATTAAAAAACCTCAATCCACGCGAACTAAGTCGTAGGCATCAGCTAGTATATTATTCTTTTAAAATAACGATAATTCGAAAATCCTTACTAACATTATGAATGCGAACGTGTGTTTGTTTGTTGGTTTGTCCTTCATTCACGTCGTAACAGAGCTAAGGATCGACGTGATTTTTGCATTGGTAGGTATAGTCTGGGAACTGAAAAAAATGTATCTCGAAAAAGTAAGGTTTCCGTGGGCTAAAAATCTAACTCCAAGAGAACGAAAGTCCCGGGCAAAATCTAGTATATATAATAAATAATACAATTATTAAAGTCTTGCTTTGTTTGTCGTATCCGGTCGCGGCAGTTGAATAAGAACATTTGTTCGTTTTTCCAATCTACATAGTGTAGTTTTAAATAGTAGGAAAGCGCTGACTCAAAATACTCTATAATACACCCCACTATGTATAAATTCCTAAGGGTTATTGACACAACGTCTTATCAACGTGACCCTACCAAGAAGGGAAATCAATGTCATACTCGTAATGATAGATTATCCATTGAACGACGTGCTCTCTGATTGGCTTTGTTAGGCGTGCGCGTCTTCGGCCTCTGAGAGTGTAGGCACTCGATCGTGCGGGCGGCTAATTTGACAGATCGATGGTCACTCGCTGGTCGGGTGGTGTGAGATGACCTTAATGACTTATTGTTTCAGACTGTATTATTGTAATCACCATTACTAGAAGATTTTGCTCTATCTACGTTTTATTATTAACTAGTTTTAAGTAGTTACATTTTTAAAAAATCCTGTGGGAAACCTTTGTTCTCCGGTGATGATGATGGCCTCCTAAGGATGATGGCATCCATATAGCTTCATATCTATTATGTACTATTATGCATTTACTAATAAGAAAAGCAGTTTCGATTTTCAAATTAAGTGTATACCTAAAGTATGTATACGAATAGGTATGTCCAAATTAGAAATTCAACTTTAGTTGCTGTCAAAATACAACGTGCCTATATTTTTATTGTGGGTTGCAAAAATAACTTTGCTTTGGCCGAGGCCTTTGCTGCCACTTATGTCTTCTTTTTACTTATCTACAATTTTTCCATCATAATCATAATACTTAATTTGCATAATATTCATCTAAGCACTGATTTTTTTGGTGACCTAAGACCAATACCACCATTTCAAATTTCACCTAAGTCAAAACCTTGGGACGCTGGAAGAGATCTCATATTAGAGATAAGCTCTCCCATTGTCTACTTTATGAATTACTTAGCTTTGTAAGAATTTTTTTTTTATAATTTGGTACATAAATAATAAAAATAAGGTTTAAGAGATACCTAACTAAATTCGGAAGACGCGTGACCCTAGCAAGCAGATGGGAAATCGATGTCATTATGATAGATTATCCGATAAAGGACGTGTGTTCTAATTGGCTTTGTTAGCCCAGAGCTTCTTCAGCTGATAAGAGTAGGTGCACTTAATAATGCGATTGATTAATTTTGACAGATAAACAGTTATATTACATAGCACTAAAATTGACGTTTTAATTCTTATTAAATTTCATAACGTTGTGCTTTTTTTGTCTTCTTTTTTATGGAAGTGACTTAAGTCCACCACTGAACCTAAGTCTCTTGCATGTACCTCCACAGACCTGGGTCTTGTGCCGTCTGCATCCTGACTCCCTGCGACTCGTATGTCGGCCCACGTCGCTACGTGGACCGACATGCGAGTTATTATTATCGCGTGCTTTTACGGTCCAAATATCGATATATTTTAACATAGTATCGGTACCTAGTGGGTTATTTTTATCACATGCTCTTTCGGTCCAGATATCGATATATTTTATTATAGTAGGTATCGGTACCTAGTGGGTAATTGTATCACGTGCTTTTACGGTTCTGAAATTTAGTTTTTGAACTTGATATTTAATATTATTAATAATTATATTATACCGGTAGTATCAGTAAATTTTGCTACTTAAAAATTATATACATATATCGATCACGTCTAAGTAGAATTGCTCAAGAGTTGGTCGCAGTCTTGACTCCCGAACGAGAGCGATATTAGACAAGAATGCACACGAGTTCACGTATAACGAGTATGCAAATTAAACGTGTTTCATCTTGGCATTTTCACGGGAGCCTGTCACTGTCAGCCCGCACGTCTGTTTATTAACTTTTTGCTAATTAGACAGGCCCCGGGAGCGTTGCGAGTATGTTGGCATTTTTAATTATGCGTGATAATTTTGGCTGACGTTTCGGTTTTCCCATTTTACCGATTATGTGAACAACACTAACCTTTCATTTTTCATGCATTTCAATTACAATTTTTATCATAGACTTGGGAGAGTCGGTTGATTTGTTGGTTTGTACTTCGATCACGCAGGAACGGATCGATATCAATTTTTGTATGAGTACAGTTGAAAGAGTGACGTAGGCTATTTTTGTCCCGGAAGAACAAAAGAGCTACGGACAGACGGAATTTTATCCATGGGTAAAGTTGTGGACTTGGAGTGATATAGGCTTCTATCCCAGAAAAACAGAAGGATTCCCGACATTTAAAAAACTAACTCCACGCGGACAGTCTCGAGTAAAAGTTAAAGTAAGGGGGCATTAAAATTTACTTCCTGATACAATATTATAAAAATCATTTTAAGTGCTTTAGATTAAACGATGCTCAGCAATTCACATAAAATTGTTAATCACACACGTTAGAAACGTCACAAATCAAATTGCGAGTCGAATCAAAACAAACAAAAGGAAGGGTAGATGCAATGTAATCACTTCGGACTGTCAAACACACTCAGGTAGTACATAAGCTTACAGGCGCATTTAAGTTAAAATTTTCACTCCCCAGTTGCTTTTTACTAATTCGCCAAGTGAAAAGGGTTCGACGAAGTAATACAGTTTACTGCTTATTCAGTATTTATACGTTGGGGGCTGCCACTCTCGATGCAAGGAAAATTAGTAAAATTTGTACCAATTAACATTTGCTGATAATATAAAACACACGTTGCTAATTGAATGCAAGTGAATTCGGGTCTTAAATATTATGTGAGGACTCGTAAAGTTTAAAATATAGCCGAATAATTATAATTATAATAATCGAATGTATTGCGTCGTTATAATGTTAGCTAGTTTTGAATAAAAGAGTTGAAGTTCAAGGAAATGTTTATGTGCTTGTTGGATTGGTTTAAGCCTGAAAAATCTGTCGTAGCTACTAATGCAGTCGTTGTTCATATTTTTGTCTTTAGTTGTCTGCTTGAGTGATAGTAGGTACCTAATCTATAGGTGCATAATATACCTAAAAATACCTTGTGCTGGCTGACTGACTAAACGATCTAAACTTTCCTAAGATTCCTATGATGATGACACTAATTATGAAAGGATTTTTGAAAATTCTACCCCTAAGTAAAGAGGATGAAAGTTTGTACTAAAATCCGCCATCAATGAAGTTATACCTATGAGAATTTTGATAGAATTTATTTTGTAAATAAAGTCCTATTGGATGAAGCTAAGCTATACGGCCATCTTTGACATCAGCAGGTGATATTATAACAGAAGCTATTTATTATAAAATAAAACAATATCGTATGATTAGAATCCATCAAAGTTAGATAGCCAATAAAGAGAGTAGAGCTATACAATGCGTTACACGAGTTTTTGTTAACGTAAAACGTAACGTTAAATTAGCTTCTATGTTAAAGACGATAAAGTCTAAATTAGCTTGATGTTGTTGAGGCAATAGACTTTAGAAAAGGCTGCATTGTTTACGAACAGGATCCCATCTCCAATCGCGTGTAATGTATTTATGATTATTGTTTGAGCCGCTGAAAGAAAAGTAGAATAAAGTATATATAAAGGTAAGCTATATTAGAGAAGGGGTTAAGGGCTTTCCGTACAATTTTCGAACAATTTTGTTTTACAATTTTTGTTACATATAATATATACCTAGATTATTTATTAGAAGTGGCCTAATAGATTGTGATTGTCTAAATTTTCAGCTATACAATTTCGAATATCAGCAGCTTTAATTAGCAAGTACATGGAAGGTGTATTGCGCACTATTTGTATTAATACGTGATAAACATCCACGCAGATGAAGTCGCGGGCATCATCAAGTATATAATAATAATATTATATCCACTATCATTTTCTGTGCGATAAGGCCAGTCCCATTATTGTAACAAAATGTGTATCCCTTTATTGAAAAAAATGCGATTGAGTTCTTAGTTCTTACTAATTCATTCTATTATCATTTCCATTACTTAAATACCCAATGGGTTCTAGCATAACTTTGAACTAGGCTTGACAACGTCCTCCTTCCAATGTAGGTCATAGCGTCTTGCAAGTTGCAAACTTCGTGATTCAACAGCTATTTACCATCTACGTCAAACTCTGAAATTCAGTTGCATCACGGGCGATTTAGCAATTCGATCCAATTTCCAATTTTAGACAGTTTTGCCTCAAGTACCTTCCTATTATTATCGGTAAGAAAAACCAATGAAAAGTCACTGTCCCAATTTTTAAGGAAATACATAGCTTTACGTGAGGAATATGGAAATGATCTGAATCTCAGTAGATAAAGCTAAACACATGTTACTTTTCTTCTAGAAACTACTATTTCACGCTTTCGTTACATTAGTTTCGAAGCTTCCTTCTGGGAAACGTAGAGACACTGAAACTCTCTTCCAGTGTCGTATCTCCTGCCACGTATAACTTGGGTATCTCTAAGGCAAGAGTAAATAGGCACCTTCTAGGCAAGCGTACTCCAACCTAGACTAAAGTGCTTTCCTTTAGGAATGATTATCGTCAAGTACAATCTATCTTGCAATAACAAAATATATTATTATCATTACGAACGCGACATCTTGCCTATACAGCTCTTAGATTTCCATAACGATACCCGAAGATTCATCTGGCATCGGATCATGAGCACTCAGCTAAGTTTATTGACAAGCAAACGTTGTATATTAGCGGATGCCCTAAATATCGGAGGCCCGACTTAATCCTGCGGCAGTGAGACCAAGCCGCTCCTTAATCCATCACGTAACCGGTACCGTCGAGAAATCGTGTTACATCAACGAAAAATGTATTAGAAGGGGGAGGTGGTAAACTCCCCCGATCGGACAAACTTTGCTAATACCACCCTCTAACATAATCGCAGAGCCTTTTACGAGAGGAATTTATGGGGATGGTCCCGATTTCTTGCTGTATTTATGGCGAACGTGGAGCTACGTGCCGGTATGGCTGGGTAGTTAATTAGAGGATGCAAAAACTCCCAGCTAAATGCTTTTTCGCTACAAAGTTGCTTTTATATTGCAGCATGAAATTAATAATTTTGTTTATGTTTTTTGAGTGTTAGCTGGAGTTCGTCTGAGAAGTAGATACTTACCTCGGAAATAAACGCGTAATTTTTTTGCAGTATATTTCTGCGGTCGTAAAAAATTACATGAGCACGAATAAAAAGCCTCTACAGTCTACATGCGTTAGAATGTGAAGAAAAAAGAAAGTGAAATGGTTTGTTCTTCAATCACGCTGCAACAGAGCTACGTGATTTTTGAATTTTTATAGTTGAGGACTACTTTTTATCTCGCAATATCAAAGTTTTTCCGCGGGATTTTAAAACTAGATCCATGTCATGTCATTGGTATCAGCTAGTTTAATATTATCTAAGGTATATATAGAGAATATGTCTAATTGAATTTGAAGTAGGGAAGGACTTGCCGAGAATACTCGTCCGGACTATTTCTAGGTATTCATCGATTGAATCCCGCTTTGTATCGCAAACGTCAAAGTTGCGAAGTCTTAGGAAGTCGAGCTTCAGGTGATAATGTAGACGTACACCGCAGTTGCAACTGCCCGCAACTGAGCTCAAATGCTTACATAAATTGCAGGTAAAATAGTACATATATTACCGATACGATATAGACTTCCTATATTATACTTATTGACATTTTATTTTGGTAAAAAATATAGGGACGGCCTCGTACGTTTTAGTGATCCATCGACATTTCATATTTGAAGCGATTTAACTTTATTCGACTGCGCAACCAGCTAAAATCGCTCTAAAAAAATTATAATAGGTAGAAATGATTCCATTTTTACCCAAATTTGTAAGCCAAAAGGACGTAAGATAAATAACTTCTTTATCAGTAAATATAAAGTGCTTCAGTAGGCTGTTAGAATATGCCCACCGCAAATCTGTAAAAGTGGGACGAAAGGCATATTTACAAAGTCAAAATATGTCTACGTTAGAGCAGGCAACTAAGTTACACGCCAACAGCTTAATTATTACAGGATGGAATATGCTGCAAAATTATCATTATAAAAACTATGATATAGTATATGACGTATAAAAAGAGGTGGACATGTTACAAGCGTGCGGTAAATGAAGCGCGTAATGGCAGATATTTGTCGTAATTTGTCATGTCATTTAACAATGAAGTACTCTATTATACTCTTCGTCGTTCGGAACAAGTTTTTCGCTTGTTTTGTGAGGATATAACTCGTCCCTAGTAGAATATCATAGTATAAAAACTACATTAAAAATTATACAAAATATTAACATTAAGATATCATAAAATTGCCAGTATAAGATACCTACTTTGAAAACAGTTTCGTTTCCCTGCACGTGCGGCATACGTAGCCGCAGTCGGCAACACGGACCAACTTCGCGGAACAAAGCCACAACTCGCCTTCTCTACTCTACAACCTACTATAAAATACTTGTGGGGTAGCTAGTATAGAATTTTCGAATTTGTTTCCGTTCCTTTTGTGACATACCACTTTGTAGTAAGAAGTAGGTATTTGTATAATAACTTAATACTATAAACTCGTGTTAGTAATAAAACTCCTTACTAATAAAATGCGAAAGAGTGATTGTGCAACGCATCGATACGATATTTTGCATGGGTTTATTATATGAGAACATGAAGAGACTTATAATTTTTGTCCTGGAAGAACAAGGTTTCAGCGGAATTCAAAAAGAAAAACAACATCACAAATTCAAATTCAAATTATTTATTTCATGTAGGTCAACTTGTGGCTCTTTTGACAAGTTGAGAATCTACCACCGGTTCGGAATGCTGATTCTGCTGAGAAGAGCCGGGAAGCTTTTAACTGCGATTTCGTCACGTAGACGAAACCGCCGTTAAAAGCTAATAAAATGCGAGTCGCATAGCTGATGTATGTGATGTACAAGGTGAGGAAGATTAGTTATCTTGCTTAGAGTGGTTATTAAAAACGAATGAAAACAAAAATTTACTGTATGGAGAACATCTTCAATTTTTAACTTAATTTAATTTTTTCTATTTGTTGTTATAATGGAAATAACAATACATATTCAGTGATCAAGTATCTACCTATTATAATGCATTTCATGAGATTCAGCCTGCCTTCTTTAAAACCTTTTCCACATGTGTTTGTAGTTTTATTTTGTACTTAAATGTAACAACGGATATCGGGACAACAATATGCGTCTGTGTGTATATTTTTGTTTGCATGTGGGTGCTCCTCTTAATAAAAATTAATTATTATATTTATGTATCATATTTAGACCCTATTCCTCAGCCACCACCAAATCCTTACGCCTCAATTGATCTATTTTAAGCAAAATTAATTACTGGCTAGAGGATCGACTATTATAATAGTTTCCCTGCGAAATTGTTATTGTGAGGGTCCCACGAAATTGTGTCCGAACAAGAAAATTAGTGAGCGTAAACCAGGGTGTGAATTTGGAAATCAAAGAGCTGCAAAACTTATACCTATTCAGAGAATATTGTTATGAGATATCATACTCCATCATAAGTATACTAGGGTAATGTTGCACTTATCTGTATGTCTGTTTGAGCCTTATAGCTCCTGAAATAATTTATATAATTAAATAAATAAATAAAAAACAATGACCCAAAGTCGATATATTATTTGAGTGGGACGCAAGCAAATGGGGTAAAAAAGTCAGATTTACATAGTCTTGTCGATGTTAATACTTTTTTAGACAGAACAAGGTCACCGTTATTAGACCTTTTTAGTCCGGGAATAAAAAAAAAAGAAAAGTTAACGAAAGAGTGTAATATAAGGGTGAGTTTCTTAAAAAAGTTGAGCTAAGATACGTATGTATCTGCAGTAAAATATTATTTTGGTTGAAACTATCATATATTATGTAAAGATTGTTGTTGAAATACGTAGCTTAAAAGTCAAATGTGGTTTAACATGCGAAATTCTCTACGTTGGGAATATTGCAATGTATAGGCGTCTGGGGATGCACGGATATTCGGAATAACAGATTTATGGCCCTCCTTCACGAATAATATGAATAGCATCTATAGATCAAAAGTTTCATGTAACATATGGCTATTGTCAGAATTATGGTAATTAATTAATAATATTAATAATAATACCATTAACCAACCAATAACCATTAACCAACCAGTTACAAAACTGGTGCGAGGCTTTTACCATATTTTGTTTGAATTAAAAAAACTAAATCCACGCGGACGAAGCGGCGGGCATCAGTTAGTACCTAATATTATAAAACTTTTGTAAGATACAAAGTTCACACAATACAGGTGTAAATAAACTGTACAAGGAAGGTAAGATTGACGGCTCATAAAATACAGAACCTGTGTTCTGAACCGCGAAAGAATTAAGTATGAAATATGCGTAGCGCGGGTGCACTTTGATTTATGAGCGACCTTCTTTAAATATTGTTTCGTGTATCTTAGGGTCTTTAAATGGGTAGGCAATGCTTTACTTACTATAGCTTATAGGTGCAAAATTACTGAACTTTACTTGCTGGCATTCACTACGATCTCACTTGATGGTGTGAAGTCTAAGATGATAGCTGGCTAACTTGGAAAGGGTATGCCAGGTAAATTAAATCCATACGTCTAATCAGTTTCTACACCTACGCATTTTTGACGACAGTACACTGACACTAGACCGCTGTGAAACGTTAGTTTATTTATATTTAAAAAAAAATCACAAAAATACCGCCCTCTCCCCCAAAGATTAGGAAGGATGATTAGGAATAGTAGTGTTATTCTAGTCCAAAATAATCTATCTCTGTGGCACAACCAAATCGGTTCAGTCGTTGCGACGTGGTTGAGTAACAAACATACATCCAAACTTTCGCATTTATAATATAAATCTTTCATCATTATTATAAATAGCAATACATAAATAACTAAAATATAAAATCTTAACAGCGTACATTAAAACTAGCAACTCATTTCGTTGAGCACTGCATAAGTTAATTTCGTGTCTTCCCGCAGCCCGAATAACGGTCGCAGTAAATCCCAGCAGACAAAACTGCCTCACCTGCACTCATTATATTTACGCCGCAATAATAAAACTTTCCAACTCTCTGTGAATATTGAATCCGTTGCGGCGTGGAGTGAGGCGGTCGCCTTAGTTATTGCCATCAGTTATGCAATATGCTCCGTAGGTTTTAATAAAGGCCCGAGCGAGGGCATTTTGAAAGTTTTCGTTCCGCGAAGGCGGATGGCATTGCTATTACGCCGACTGAGCCCCGCTGAGCTCGGGTTTCCGTTTGCTATTCCTATGTATTTTTTTTTATGAAAAAATAGCCCTTGACTAGGATCTCACCTGATGGTATGGCACACGCAAAACAGGCGGACATCGCCTACACGAGGAAACAAATCCCAGTGTGAAAGGATGAAGAAAAGTGAGAGGTAGTCGAAGATTTATTTATTTATACACAAAAAAATATATATTAGAAGAAGTGGACATAAGTGCAGCTTATCTCTAAAAAAAAATCTTCCAGCTTCCCTTGAAAGTGAGTAAGGTGAAATTATAGATAAGATGGTAACAGGCTAGTTTGAAAGGGGGTACAGTAATTTTAATTTAAGTCATACTCATTTATTAAAAAGAAATATCAGCCGAACTTGACTAAAATCCTCCTATCCCCTACAAATAAGCGGAAAGCTTGTGCTAGGAGTGGGTACGACAATTGTGCCAACGGGTGGGGTTTGAACTTGCTGTTCAAACAGAAAGCTATGGGTGAGCTTTGAGAGGCCTTTCCGAAAAATAAAGATCAAAATAATATCATAATTATATCGATCGTTATAGAGGGTTATAGCGCATCTGAGTGCTGAAGCTTTAAATCTATACGTTAACATTTGAACTCTACACAAACTTTGTATTTTGAAGCTCGTGCAAATTAACTGTAAAATGCAACATGCATTAACTTATTGATTAGACAAAGTCGTCGTGACGTAAAGTGAAAAGTTACCCCGTCTCGTCAGACAAAATGGGATATCAAGCGCTCGTCCGTATCTACCTACTTCGTACTCTGTACCTACGCCGAGCAGCCAGGTTAATGCGGCATTCGTAATGCGATATAGGTAGGTACAAGCTTTCGTGAATAACTCTTCCATAATAATAAATGCTTTAATTTTTTTATATATTTCGTATAGGTAACTGAGGGCCTATTACATAATCACCGAATTAACCATCTTACTATTAATATCCTTACTTCCTTACTAATATTATAAATGTGAAATTGTGTTTGTTGGTTTGTCCTTCAATCACGCTGCAACAGAGCTACGGATCGACGTGACTTTGTGTATGAATATAGTTGAGGATCTTACTTTTTATCCCGGAAAATCAAAGAGTTCCCGCGGAAATTAAAAAACCAAATCCACGTGGACGAAGTCGCAGGCATCAGCTAGTAATGAATAAAGTTGATGTTTTAATAGTTTTATTTAGGCTACCTGTCAAAACCAGAAAATTTATCGGTTAAAATCTACTTGGCTTTGGTGAAATAGGCCAGAAATAGTCACTAGCTATCGTGATATTTAAGAGCTGGAGATTAAAATTAAATGTTATTAGTTATTACTGCCGTATTGTCTCAAATAGGCATGCTAAAGTGTCAAGACGTTTTGTGTGATGCATATTAATAGACGAAGAGACATGACAAACTTTAAAGTGGTTAAGAGTTTCTTAATTTTTTAAGGTAATTGAGTAAAAAATAAGCATCAAAAAGATGAAAGGATGTTAACACATTAGTGTGAGCACCTGGGGAGGAAATTGCATTAGATGCAGCCACCAAGCAGGGCGCAGCGCTACAACCTCATCAATTTATTCTTAGCTGGTTAGGGGCCAACAGACGAGCGGTAAATAAACGCCAGAAAACGTTTGAGCGATTTAATCTTAATAAAATAAAACGTGAGTAAATTAATTTTAGTCTAATATTAACTTATGCAATCAACTTTGTCCGCGTGGAATTAGTAGGTATTTTAAAGATTCCAAGAAAAACCTTTGTTTTTTCGGGATACAAAACCTATGTCACTCCCCAACTCTTCAGTTATGTCTATGCAAGAAATGACGTCGATGCGTTGATCCATTGCTGCTGCTTCTATTGTTGAGAGCATTGAGAAAAAGCATTATTTTTCTTATTAGTCAATTTTGTATAACAGTGGCTGAGAGATTGTCAAAAATGATACTACTAGTACTCTCTTGCTATTGGTTAAAATGTACAGATGCAGCGAGAACGCGATATATTCAGCCAATAAGAGGTGATTGCGGTCATCACACGGTAACAATCATTATTAGACAATACTACAGCCGAATTTATTATACCTATCTACAAGAAAATTATTACCTACTAAAAACCAGTCTTAAAAGTTTTGATCTTAAGTTTGAAACGCCAGTCTGCGTTATTTAACGCCGGTAGTGTATTTGCCTGCGGGCGCATAAACACAAAGGTGCATGGGTGCATCAGATTCCATGACGTGGAAGCCTTCAAAAGTTCCGCCGTTTGATGCCCGCACCGCGCCTCGGATGCAGGAAATTGAAGTCACCTTGCACAGCTCAACAATGCTTTGTTAAAGAACATCTAATTTATCTGTTCGACTTTCGCGGGATCTTGTTTGGAATTGAATATCGATCTTTCATATCCGCTGTTTGCCGCAGCCAAGCAAATATCTGTGTCTTCTATAACATTGCAGTCTTTGTTTATAAAATCAATCAAGACTTTATTTCTTTCTGACTAGCTACCAGCTGGTAGCTACTAGATAATTTAAACATAAAAATTCTTTTCAAACGCCACTACAAAGTATATCAATTGTGCTTATAAAATTTAAAGAGTTCCCTCGATTTCTACAGGATTCCATCATCAGATCCTGACGTGATGACTATAGGACCACCTGGGAAGTATACCCTTCAAACAAAAATAGAATTTTCCAAATCGGTCCAGGCGTCTTTGAGTAATCGGGGAACATAGATAAAAAATAAAAATAAAGATTTCGACGAATTCAGAATGTCCTATTTTTTTAAGTCAGTTAAAAAGCAAACCTGAGTGGTGTCCACGTGGTTTTGATTAGGGTAGGCTATTGTCAAGCATATGGAACAGATATTATTAAACTCATCTAGAGTAATGTCATCTAGAGTAATGAGAGTAATGGTTTAAAAAAGTCGTCTGGGTAAAGAGAACTTTTATGCACAATATCTGAAGAAGGCCTCGATCAAATTGGCTCATCGAAGCACCTACTGATGCTGTCTTTCAAAATTTAAGGCTGAAATCTATAGACTACACTCTCACTCAAATCAGACTCAAGACAGTTTTGTCAAAACGAGACAGATTTATGTCAGAGCATATTTGTGTCTCGTTTTAACCTCTATCTTGAATCTGAGCTGAGTCAGAGCACGCTCTATAAATCTCAGCATTGGTACTCAAAAATGCATTATTCGGTGCAAGTGGCTTTTGAGAATTACCTGTAACATTGCAGTTAGTTACAGTTTAATATATTGACGATCTTATAATTGGTTGACAACTTAAGAATGTACCTACCATACATTTAACCAGTACCAAATTCAACGATTGCGATTAACGCAATGCTAATTAACCACTATCGCTTTAAGATAGCTTTATGAGGCGGTATATCAGTTTGACGAATTTTAACTTTGTTAGGGTATTAATAATTATTATTATTGTAAGAGTGACATTCGGTATGAAAAAACAAGACATCCGCGAAATAGAACTAACCGAATTTATTTCAATGTTCACTTGATATTTTTAACGAAGTCATGATTTTATACGCTGTCAGTGCTTTGCTTTTACATTAATTGCACCGTGAGCACTCTTGACACTATGTGAAGCCTCAGCGAAGTAACTTGAGTCTCGTTACACGTACGCCATTGTAAATATTAGTTCGCGAAACTCATCAATTCCGCGCCTGAACTTAATAAAATACTTGGCGCTTAATTGAAAATGAATACTGGCGTCGATGCGATCGATAAAATATTCCGCAGCCTTAATCCACGATAATGAAGCCGCCCTCGAAGGGTTGCTAGAGGGGCCCAGTAATAAATGTTGCGTCCCAAATTTAAAATCAAAGTGCGGAATAAATTTTGATTAAGCGATTAGCCGGAGCCTGTGAGGTGTTTGCGTTTCTTCGCACTTATATTGCTGAGACAATATCCTGCGATAATCTCTTCGCTGAGGGAAATCGCGCATCGCATCTAACTTCCAAAGTTCATAATCTTCTATCGTCTATTCTTCTCCGTTAAAACTATAGCCACGAGTCCTACATTGAATATAAATATTTACTAAAAAACTGTTGTGGGTGTTTTTAGTAGGGAGAGAATAAAATAAGTCTATTTTGAATAACTTTCTCCGAGTCTTTCAATCCGCTAATCCTCAAAACTACTAGACGAATTTTTTTGGAGTTTTGGCAGACTACCTTATAATAGAGTAACTTTGGAGCTTGTATTATTTCATAAAATTAATTAATTTTTAAAAAATCTGCCTACCTTAGTACATAAAGTTCGTAGAAAAGTTTAAAGTATGGCACTGCATGACTAATCAATTTTAACCCAAAATCAATAAAGTCACATATTAATGTGGAATTTTCTTAGGAATATTCATATCTCTTGTTACAATTTAAACCGCAAATGTAGACCTTTACAAGCCAACGTCCTAACTCGAATCAGGCTGTAATTCAAAAAGTGTAAGGACAAAGGTGTAAATTAGGATTCTTGCCAGCTTTGAGTATCATTATTTATCCGCAAATTATATTTCAAGCACGTGCAAATGCATTTAATGGAAAGCATTGTTTACCTTCTTCGAAGCAGACGGTATAAATCACATCGCAGATTGCTCAACTATATATGTTGAGGTGTAACCTGACGATGAGATAACGGTGGAGTTTGCATTTTATCTTCTCTAACCTTCTGTGTTTTTATAAATTGTAATAGTTTGTCTGATTTTTGTGCATGTACGCACTATAGCAGTCGCAACAGCATACCCAATTAATGACTTCTCGCGCGCAGTATGCGAAACTCTATGGCCAATCACAAGTAAATTCGCTCTTCCCTCTCTCTCATAGTTCGATGGAACCGTTCCATTGGAACGGTAATAATCAGACACGATCAGAAAGAGACCAGTGCAACTAATTTCCCTCACGACGCGGCTTGGACATAACATAGTATTCCCTTAAGGTAGTAAGGAATGCTATCCTTTTGAAAAGGCAAGCAAGGACATTGCCAACTTAAACTCTAGGATGCCATCGAGAATTTATAGACTCAAATACAAGCAAAAGAAATCAACAAAATTCCAGGTCAAGCAGTAGAGATCATCCATCGAGACGACGCGACATCGACAACTGATTTAAAGTACCTATACTAATCTATTTCATAAACTAATATGCTCTATCATAAAAAAGTGTTATAGATATGCGTAGTTATACAAGATCCAGTCTCGCGGATAAAAGCTAATAAACTGAGCTGGCAGTTCATGAATAAAATCATAATGAATTTCAACGGAATATTATCGTCGCCTTGATCGTAAGTGGCGTTTGCATAAGATACCGATGCATCTGAGGTTCTCAGCTGCGGAGGAAGGAATGTGGATATAATTCATGGCCTGGAATATGCAGTTCCTGGTTGGAACACGGTTTCGCATATTTGGATAACTAGCTGAATTGTACGGGTGGCCTTTGGTAATAATAATTATGTTAATTACAACTGCCGTCTCCAACAGGTAGGGCCTTTGAAATATACGTAAATTCAAAGTTGAATGTAAGTATATTGAATTAAAACAACGTCCGATCAATTTTACACTTGACTAGCTTTTTTCCGTGGCCTTGCTCAAGTCAAGTTCAATTTTTGAAATCCCTATTTTGCCCCCTCAGGGGTCGAATTTTCAATAATCCTTTCTTAGCGCATGCCTACGACTGCCAAATTTCAGCCCGATCCGTCCTGTACTTTGACCTGTGCGTTGATAGATCAGTCAGTCAGTCAGTCAGTTAATCAATCATCTTTTTCTTTTATATACTCGTATTTAAGATTTAAGATAGAAGAAGAAGAAGACTTCGACTACTGAGTCGTTTTTCTGAATAAGGCGTCAATTGCTTCTTTTTTATAGTTCAGTGATATAGGCAACATTTTAAATGAAAAATATCAATATGACGGATGTTACATTCAATTTTCATATTTATATAGTTTTTAAACTTTTATTCTTATTAATCAGTGTTTCGATTTACAATATGGCTAGCTGTATGAAGATCGATGATAAGTAAGTATAAATAAATTATTTTCATTTCATCATACGCCAATTTGAAGGGTAAAAATTATAAAACCAATTAGAAGTTGTTCAACATAGCTGCTGTCGGTGATTTGTAAGTTCTGTATACTTACGAAGCTTTAAACACTTTTCTATCTCAGTTTAATAAGAGTACCTACTTAAATAATTTTCGTCGCAACAGTCTACCTCTTTGAGACTGAACCCTATTTAGTATGCCTACCATCTTTGGAGCAATAAAACCAGGACTTTTAATGAGAAAAGAAATGCAAATTACAGCTAAAATATTATTATCACAATAACAACAACAAAAAGAACTTTTATTTTGTACTTGTGAACGAAAAAAGATCATGGAGGAATCAAATTTTTAAAAAGATTAATCGGATCTAATCAGAGTTTTATGAAGAAACTAGCCTTTACCGCGGCTTCGCACACCTTAAATTCGATTTTTCAAACCCCTATTTTTGGCGTATGCCTATGTCATAATAGCTACCAGCTGTATGCCAAATGTCAGCACGATCCGTCCAGTGATTTGAACTGTGCGTTGACAGATCAGTCAGTTAGTCATGTTTTACTTTTATATTTTTATAGAAGAAGATTGTAATTGATTTTAAAATATTTGCACACTGGTAAAATATGTTGGAACTATGACCTAAATATATTTTATCTTTTTTTGTATTGGAGCAAATAAAAGTTCTGAAAAATCTTTTATTTTATTTTTGATGCATCACTGAGTAATGCAGTTGACAATTTTAAAGAAAATCAATGTGCTCAGCTATAGAAAGGATACCGAAAGCATGTTTATATGAAGCAAAATTTTTTTTTTTTTACTTTTTTTTTTATTTTGATCCCTGGCATCTTTTTCTACATTAGGACAACTCTAGGAACATTGATGGCTACCCTAATTTTAACTAATAAGCCTCGCACTCCGGTTAATGAGTTTACGGCGTTCTGTAAGTTTTTAAAAGTGCAAAACTTCTCGCTCGCTAAACCTTTGCAACTCGGCTATTAAGTTACCTGTTCGGCACACTCGGCAAATTAAATATTTGTATTTATTCTCTTATTACACAGAATAAATTTAATTTAAATATCCTTTCAGTAGCCAACCTGCGCTGCCAAAGGGAAAAGTTTCAACAGTTTTGTATATTGCTACAACATATAAAAGTCTATGACAATTTAAGACAGTGTAATTTATTTTTAAAAAAAAACATTAGCTTTTCTTCCATCGCATAATCTTACCAATAAATTTCGCTTGCATTTCGATAGTGAAAACAAAACATTTTTCATTCATTCAACCCGTAATCCAGTGGCACGGGGAGTAACGAAGTTACCCGGTCCATTTCTCAATTTTCTCGGTACAACAGACCCCTCAAAGATGGACGCACAAAAGATACACCTAACCCTTCGACAGCCCGCGGCTCCATGCAAAAGTCAGATACTGTGGCCCGATCTGTTTTATTGCTTTACGAAGAATTTGTGGGGTTCGATGTTAACATTAGCGATCAGATTTTTATACTTACTACTATTTTATTTCGACATTATTTTAAGGAAGCTTTTATTATCACAACCCTAAATCTGTAAAAAATAAATTCATTTTTTTGCGGAGATCGACTTGGCTACTACTATACTACTGACATAATATTTATAAACAGGGGCCCAAGTCTGCTATTGCAATTGTAGTTACATTGTCTATCAATGACATGACAATTGTTATTTTTAGCAATTGTCATGTCATTGATAGACAATTGACCCCCTGGGTCCCAAGGCAAATTGCAAAAAGTAGCAATTGGGATGTCATTGATAGGCAATGTAACTGTAATGTAACTACAATTGTAATAGCAGACTTGGGCCCCAGATCTTACACCATTCTGTCAATTTAGAAATGATGGTTGCCATACAATGTTTATTTTGAAATTAAAAGTTACATGAAGATAAAGATTAAAGTGGTTGAGTATTCATTGAGTAATAGATTGAGTTTTTCAACCTATAGACAAAAATGTCGAAGTGACAAAGGTCTCTTGCATGAAGGACTTCTTCCACAGGACTACACAGCGACCCCCTGCGACTCATCAGATGTGGTCGATCCGTCAACTAGGGGGTCTTTCAACAGTGCGCTTCCTGGTGCGGGATCGCCACTCCAGCACATTGGGACTCCAACGATCACCAGTCTTTGAACTATGTGTGATCCAGAAATAGGCAGGTGTCGAAACTGTGAACAAAATATTATATCTTCCTACATTTGCATGTCCATTGCTATTATTTGTTCAGTTAAATCAGTTTGAAATCACGCGCTAAAGCTTGACTGCTAGCCGTCTACCATTCGCATTGTGGTGGCATCCGTTTCCTCAGCATTATATTAAATTTTATTATCGCTATGGCCTAAGTAATGGGAATATCGTGTAAGGCGGCCGTCCGGAGCCCTGCGGCGTCAGGGGGGTTGAGTGGGGAGGGGGGGTGATTAAAATTTCGGCTACCGTTGATGACACAACACTGCAGAGGATTAATAGAGGTTTTATGAGTGGATTACATTACTTTGAGTTGCTCCGGAGTGCTGTGATTTTATTTGTGAGGCTAATTTAAGGATGAACCAAAGACAATTGGGATATTGTCTTTATTATATCTTCTAAATTATTTCTTCTTTCTCTTTCTGTATCGTGTTCCTTATTGATGATAATCGTTGCCTCTTTCCATTATTCATGTAATAGTTTTCTTGGGATAATAATCCTTGACACCTTTCCATTATTCGTGTAATGGTAGGAGTTTTCTTTGGATATGAATCTTTCCGCATACGACTCGATTGAGGGACGAGACTTCGACTCTTAGGTTTAACGGTTATTATAACTATTTAAATTTCGATTAAACTATTAAAACTGCGTCAAATGTTTATAAAATCACTGTTCATTATTTCGTACAAGCTGCAAAATATGCACATTTTTCCCTTTGATATAAAGATTTGCTGGTTTCATTACTTGGTTCAACATCTTTATTAAGTAAAATAAAAGGGTTGCTTACCGCGCAACATACACTGAGGCGTGTTATTTTCCAAAAAGTTTTTAAGATAGTAAGAAAACGATTAGTAGAATTGAATATTTTTTTATTAAAAAAATTTTTACAAAGTGCTTTCGAATCGTCAAATGAATCTACCACTGGTTCGGAATGCTGTTCCAACCGAGAAGAACCAGCAAGAAACTCGGCGGTTGCTCTTTAAAAAAAAATGTTATCGATTTAGTAAGTTTAGTGATTAATACAAATTAATGTATCTAAACTGCGTTAAAAATTTGCTGATGTAATTCATTAAAGCTCTCAAGCGACGATTAATAATATAAATAAAAATAAATAGCCCAACGGAAGTCGTTAAGAACATTATCGGAGGAAAAACTATTCCGCATTGGAAGTACGGGTAAAAAAGAAAACTTTTGACTATAAAAACAGCTAAGAGCCTCTTAAGGAAAGATAAAGCTAGAAACAATCGTATTGGGCTTTGAGAAAAACGCTGCAACTTGGCTCATAAGCGAAAAAATAGCAACATTTATCAACCGAGCACTATTATATTCAATTGAAACTATTTTATTACCCTAAGCATTGTGTTGTATCGTAATTTAAAAGCATCGCGGAAATTTATTGGCTTTAGGGATTGCTGTGATGCACTTACTGTGGTCTTACGTATAGGTAGTTTTTGCAATTCACGAGGGCGCGTGGCTCATGGTTGTGTGTGTATTGTATTTGTATAAGTGTGAGCGAGAACTTACTCGCCCTGACCGCTCCCACCTAGGCTCCTGACAGGCATGCACAATTACGCAATGTGCATGTACACCTCGTAACCAAAAGTAAAGGTCACGCGCCCTCGTGAATCTAACTATTTAAATCAGATAAAAAATATTAAAACAAATATGCCATTGATAAATTAATATTCTTTTAATAATATCCAAGGTGCTGGAGTGGGGAAGCGCAGTGTTGGCAGACCCTCTCCCACTAGGTGGACCGACGACATCAAACGAGTCGCAGGGAGTCGCTGGATTCAGGCGGCGCAAGACCAAGATCTGTGGACGTCCATGCAAGAGACTTATGTCCAGCAGTGCACGTCCATAAGTTGAAGAAGAAGAAGAGAATATCAATGTGTCAAGCTGCTGTATACGCTAAAGCTTGGACTGCTAGCCGTTTACCATTTGCATTGCAAGCTGCTGTACGATTCTCTAAAAATGATGAGTACAGTGTAACGATTGCAATCGCCTTTGATTGGCTGAGTCTCACTTGCTACTGGCTAAAACTCATTGTTGCAGAAAAAACGCGATAAACACTGCACCAATGTTTGATGCTGCTTTTACAGAATCGGTCTGCAGAATCTGCATTCCAAACCGGTACACATGTGGTAGAGTAGGTGGTGGTACAAAGTCGGTTTACATGAAATTAAAAAAAATATTAATGAAAACAAATAAGTGTTTAACCTATTTCCAAAACAAAATTCGAAGTTGTTATACTGGTAGGAGCGAAACTTTGACTTCATTCACTTTAATTACTATCTTTAAAGGAGTCGGGCGCATTAATTATTTCCCAATAAATCTTGAACGCAGCGGCAGCGTTGATCTTTCAAGTGTGAAGCCTTATTTAAAGGGCAGCTATATTTTTTCCTCCCCCGGCCTAAAGCTCACTTCGTTATATTTATTAAAACATCGCCCGAGATTACAAAGAACACGATATTTTTTACACTAGAAGATGTGAAAACCAATTAAGGAGATAAAAAGAGAATCCAGCGAGGTGCCTGCATTAATTTCTTTTTTGCGGGGATTATTTTAAAATTGCATTATATTCTTGTTAAGACGCCGCCGCTCCCGTTTAATGATAGCACTACCCCGTTCTTTTTTAATTGCCTCGGGCTATTGCGAAATGAGTAATCGGGACTCGGAAGGTGCTCGGCCGTTGTTGCTGATAAAACTTTCCAACCTCGATATCTAGGACTCGCGGCGAAATTTTTGATTCAATTCACTTATCTATTAACTAGCTTTTGCCCGCTGCTTCGTTCATGTTAACTTCGATTTCTCAAACCCCTATTTTGCTTTCATTATCAAAAATCCTTGCTCAGTAGATTCCAACTTCATAATAGCTATCTGTATGCCAAATCTCAGCCCTATCCGTCCAGTGTTTTGGTAGGTCAGTTGGTCAGTTAGTATGTCACCTTTTCCTTTTATATTTAGGTTTATTTAATGTAGCATACAATTTCAGTATGAAAACCAGGCTTTTTTCGGGAACCAAAACTAGAAGAATATTTTTAATTCAAATAAACTTTTACAAAGTGCAAAATAAATCATGTTAATTAACCATTCGATTACTTATTAAAAAATAGGTTTTCGCGTGAATTTGTGCTATAATTTTATGTCTAGTAGATATCTAGCGATGGAAATGAAGAAATAATTTCCACGCACAAATAAATCGTAAGCGATGGTATACTACGTGAATTCTGACAGGAACCGCTCAATTCGGCAGCCATGATATAAGTGTTCGCCAGAAGTGGTCACGATTACAACTGAAAGTAATTTTTAAAAAGCTTCCCGAATTCATACGGAAATAATCCTTAATGCTGTTGCGATAAGATTGAGGTTGAGTGTTTTATTAACTTTGTTGATATAATTCAGGATATCGAAAACAATGTTACGTGTACAATCGGAGAAGGTATTTTCGACGTTTTGGCGTAAGGGATAGGGATGTTACGAGTGTAAATGTAAGTTGGTTCGACACAGTCCCGGTTTATTAGTCATCGATGGTGGCGCGATAGGCGGTGCCAGGCGCGGGCGGCGCGCACGCATGCACTGTCAACACTACCCTAATGAACGGCAGTTACACAACGCACGTGATGCTAAATGTCGCTACGCTTCCTGGTGTAATTTTATAGTAATTTGTGCGTATTTGTCATGTAAGGAGAATTATGGCTCTATTATAAATACAATTGATGATATTGTTTATGATAAGTTTTGGGGAAAAGACTAATAAACTCGATCGGCGGGGGCAATTTGGGAATTTATAATTTCTGAATTGTCTCTGGCTTGGCCTGGTGGGAGGCTTTGGCCGTAGTTAGTTACCCTACCGTGCCGCCAAGCGTTCCGGCACGATAGCGGATAGAAACAGATTAGCGGTATGGGGGTTGAATTTACGCCATACCCCTTTCAAGTTAATCCGCTACAATCTTAGACTGCATCGTCACTTACCATCAGGTGATATCGCAGTCAAGGACTATCTTGTCATTGAATAAAAACACATAAATCCGAAAAGTTATAGGTGCCCGGGTTCGTACCCGCGACCCTCCTACAAGTGACCGCAGTCCTAACCACTGAGCCATAGCTGCTCTACCGCTGCGACAAATGGTAATTATCATTCTTATTTATGCGGCTGCAACCGCGCTAGCGTTCGTGTCACCGTTTTCGCTGGGACGAAATAAATCGTGCGAATCTTGCAGTGCAGTAATGTAGATAGCGATGCAATTAATGTTAGCTTAATGATAATGATATGCTTCATTGCGGAAATATGCTGCTTCATATTGTCTTTATGTGCTCTTGACTCTACTTTCCTAAATCTGAAATGTAATTTGGTCTGTACTTCGCGAACCTTCTAAAGAAAATATTAGGTATACACTTAACAAAGAATACTATACACTGTGATTTTCAAATCCAAGATGGCCGCCACCACAAAATGGCGAATTACATTTTTTTGATTTCCCATGTCGGGAGTGTCTTCAATTTACACTTGTCTATACAAAGGTTTAGTTGTAGCTTAATTATATTATAAATTTTAAGGTTTATCTGTAGATCTATGAATGCCACGCCGGTTCCTGGCACGGAAGGGATCTCTGCGTGTTTGGCCCGACTCCGGCGGATGTGGCAATCGGGTATCTTGACGACCGAGTCTATCGACGGCAGAATAGCGTCAGGGATTTAGAAGCGCTTTAATTATATAATTCTAGATATAATTCTATCTTCTAAATTCTAGTTTCAATCAAGATACGTATATTAATATTTCTTTCGTTTACTTAAGTAGTACTCAGGTTACTTTTTTTTTTAATTAGTTTAGTAGTAGTTTTTTTCAGGGCATGTTTTAATGAGTCCAAGAGTAATCACAGATCACTCTTCATCACAAACTGTTCCTTGTTGACTTGAATTGGGATATGTACCTAAGTTAGCATTCTTTTTTTAATATAATATAATATTTACTAGAGCATCTTGACAGCGATCACACCTAATAATAAGTGAAGAAGCAGGCTAAGGTGGAGCGCGCTTGCCTAGGATATGCCTGTTTCCTCCTGATAAGAAGGTATCCAAGTTATAGTTAATCGTAATAATATAAGCTGAATATGATTCCCCAAACACAAGTATTTATATAATTATAACGATCCACGGTTCCAGAAAATAAGGATAAAATCCACAGAAATCCTTAAACAATATTTCTTTGTAAATCATAGCGCCGTTACACACCCTCCCCTGAACAATCTATGTAATGAGAATTCATAAAACAATGGCCGGTAAAATTTACGAGCCAGTGAAAAGTTGGACCACTCGCGTTTACATCGACCTGGCTTTGAAAATGCTGTTTTAAATAAATATTGGGAGCTAAGTTACGAGACGTCTCGTAATAATTAAATTTAGTTTATAGAGAGTTTGACCTCGTATAGAAATTACCCGTAAGTAGGCTTCAAATAAGAAGAGCTTCGTCCTTCCTTCAGAATATTATTTTAACTTTCGTGAGCATAAAACAGTGTCTGATCCAATTTAGAGAAAATATGGTTTTTTTAATATTTTACAAGTTAGATCTAGATTGTGATCTCATCCAGTCATATATTAAATCCTTTCCTTGCCAAAAGGTGACAGCATTACAAATTTAAAAAACAAAAAATAAAGCAGTTTGGTGCAAGTTGGTCTGAGTATCAAAATCCGCAGTCCAAAATAATATTCTCGAAGCCTACGAGACGTCTCAACTCATTTTACTTCCGTCACTCTATTTATCAAAACAACGGCAACAAGGAAATTCAATATCGGAATATTTACACGAAATATAAATTAAAATTTGAATGGGCCCGTAATTCGACAATAAAACGCAGCTGAGCCGCGCCCCAATCAGATGGCGATCTTGATAAACGAGCACCGTGAGACTGCACTCTTGTTACGGCATACCTATGCTGTGGAACGTGAGAAGGCGGAATGGGAAATTTATTGCTTTCACACAAAAGTAAGCTTTTATAACGTCGGTTTTATAATCTGGCTGTAAAACCTTCATCATCAGTATCAACTATTCTCTTCTCTTCTCAGAGAAGGGTTATATGGCACCACACTGACCCAATGCAAATTGACAGTCTAAAATTAAGTGTAGCCGAATGAAAACACCCCGACTCCACGCAGCCTTGAACGCTCTACCCCTAGTATGCGTGGCAGAAGGTTGTGGATAGAATTATAATGTGACAATCGCTATCACTTCCGATTTCGTTACTCTTTGATATGGACGGCATTCAAGACAATATGCTCTGCACATGGAACAAGGACCCTCCTGGGTTGAGTTGGGTTTTCTTACTGTCATACTCTTTCCAAGTTAACCCATCAGTCATGGCAGTGCCTGCAAAAAAATCTAACAACAAAAAGATACAGCATCTAGTAACTTTGCATGACCCATAAGGTACCGACCTTTTTTTTTAAATATATAGACTAGCGCTTGACTGCGATCACACCTGATGGTAAGTGAAAATGCGGCCTACGATGGAACGCGCTTGCCTAGAAGATGCCTATTCACTCTTTACTCGCGATTTGAAGGATAACCTTAAGGGTTATGCAAAGTTTAACTATCATAGCAATGTAATTTTGAAAGCTTTGGTGCTAGGCTTTCCGGATTATCATTGACGAGTTGTCGCATACAGTAGCTATATAACACACATTGAAAATTATAACAAAAATTAAAATAAAAGCCTTTATACTGATCGATTTCGAAGAGTTTTAAGAACTAAGATTGAAATTGACTATATCAGGGCTCGGGTTTTGCATTGGATATACTTTTTCCTAAAAGTACTTGTTTATTTATAACCCTTTTACCTCCTGAAAATTTTCCTCAGATTTTAAAACCCACCGAAATGGTAGCGTATAAAAAATACACGGCAATGGCAATGACAGAATAGAAATAATTACTTCGTATCCCGGGCAAGGCAGTCGTATCGTTCTCATTGAGGTCATGGCTGAGAAAACACGGTATTCCTGCTCTGTAACACACGACATCCTAAGCGAAGAGCGGGACAGCTAAATGTTGCCTAAATAAAACATAACGGCTGAGAACACGAGCCATATTGCCTCGCTGGAAAAGTTTTAAAAAGTTTTCTTTGCGGACCCATTACAAGCACAGAGCTGTATATGTGCGCGTTCGATACACTCGGTCGATAGTCCTATGATGTGTCGGGAGACAAAACTTATTTCCCATGCTGATACCAAAATAAGAAAATAAGAAACTCCAATTTCTGTATCATTTTCATGAAGTTTCACTCGGTTCAAAACGGGACTCTTGAGGGAGGGATCCATTTTGTGAATATTTTCATAAACTGAAGTAAAGCTTTTATTTCATAAAGTTTATCTTAATTTACCTTCCAAAAAAGTTTAGCATCATAATGAATCTTTTTGAGTCCTTTAATTAATTATATGAACAGAAAATGATAGAGCGAAGAAAACGGCATACTCTGACCATAGATAAGGGTACTCAGGTACTACATGGTCATGACCACGGCTAGGGACTATGAAATAACTTTACCCAGTATAGCATATTGCACTTGGCCGTAACGACCTACTGGCTGCACAATATGCCGTGATTGGCCGTGGTATGAACTTCTGCAACCAAGGTTGTCGTCGATATTGTGACCGCATAGTGTGTGAGATTCCTAATACTTCAACATTTATTGTGTTACTCATCAATAGTCTGTTTAGTTATACTTATTTAAGAAAGAGAGCAGGTTCTGGCTAAAATATTGACAAAACGCCGAGACTACAAATACTCCATTCATTGTACTTCAATAAAGTGTTATAGAACTTTTACCACGTTAAATTTTCAGAGCAGAATTTACCGTTAATCCATTCCATTTGAAATCAATTGAGGTCGTGTGACCTCAAACTGCGCTTGTGTGTGTCGACACGCACACAGCTCTGCGGCACGTACACAACGAAAGTAGGTTTATTTCCATGAAAAAGTTTTGAAAATCGATGGCTTTAGCTCCTACGCTCCAAAACTTTTCCGTCATATAACCATAAATACTCTCTGTACGCCCGAGCCGTGTTGGGCTACACCAGTATACATTTAGCTATCGATGTCAAAGTGTAGTATTTTTGGTACTCTTTTTGTATTATATCTACGGAAAGGTACTTATGGATAAAATAAAAAATGAATTAATGAAGATATTTAATTTCTAGTCAACTATGTAGTAAGCAAATTCCTGACGTGAAGCAAATACATAAAACATTGAAATTAAAATAAATATCTTTATCCAGTTCAGATCCATTGAAAAAGAAATATCTGCTGTCAACTGGATTATTTAGTATGGCGAATATTTTAAAACGCTGACCTCTTTATTTAATCTACGATTAACACTGAACTTGCTGTCCCTATACAAATGACAACTTTGATCAATCAATTTTTTTGCACTTTTTTCATTTTGACATACGAGTCTCTCTGGCACTAATAATATTGCAAATGGCGCACCAACATCGGATCTATGCTTACAGTGCCAAGATGGCGTCGATCAAATCAAGTGCAGACGTGTTAATCATAGATTAAATATAGAGGTCAGTGTTTTTAAATCAAATGTTTGAATTCGAGAATTCGAATACGACATTCGCAGAAGCTCTGGACGACACCAAGTCTTCGAGTACAATACATTGTTGGTATAATACATTCTACGTATATTCTCTGTACTTCTTTTACCACTTTTATTACATCGTATACTTGGCGTTATAATGTACCCAATTCGATATAAATTTTATATAATTATATTGTTCATTTTTGTTACATATGTGAAAAGTATTAAAGCCATTAAATTATATTTTTCAAAATTCTCAAACTCAAACTCAAAATTATTTATTTTATGTAGGCTAACTTGTGGCTCTTATGACAAGTCAAGAATCTACCACCGGTTCGGATTCTGCTGAGAAAAGCCGGCAATAAACTCAGCAGTTGCTCTTTTCAAAACAATAAAAAAAAAGTGGACAGCTGAAGCAAAGTAGACTGGTTCAGTTCTGTTAATCATTTGATATCAGTTCTAAAGCTATACATACATTCTATTTGGCAGAGACAGTTCAGGAGACGTATCGCTTGGTTTGCGGTGGTGTGCCATCTTGAAAATATCTGCTTGATATATTATTGTTTATAAATAATGACTCCGCGACCCTCCCAATTTAATTGTGGCGTATCCACGAGAATGGCTTATTAAGCGGCCGGTTAATATTTCCTTATTGGGCTGTAATTAATTTCGTTAGTCAGGTGCTACGCCCACGGCGGTTATTCGGTGCTGTCTAAAGGGCTATTATCTCTGCATTATTTTGTCGTGGGCAATTTGTTTGAAACCTTTGACGGCTAGATCAGTTAATTAAGTCGCCTCCATTCGACGTGGAGATCGAGCCCGGATCGCTTGGATTTTGACTGCTTTTGACGTTTTCGATGAAAATTATTTTTGAGATTTGCAAGTCGCTTAATATATTTAGAGCCGATTTCGTAAAGTAAAATAAGTCTTATCCGAGCATAACTTTGATATTTTGGCAGATTTTTAATACAAAAACTGTAAGAAAGCCTAATTTATTCAGTAATTATAATAGTTTTAATAATAGCCCAACTTTGATGTAATAACAGTACATAATTAGATGGTATGAACTTCAAACTAAAGAAACAATTAATCTAGCTACCAAATGCTAAAATAATACTAAAACTCAATCCAAAAAAAGTACTAGCTTTTATGTTCTGCCAAATGTTATGTCTACGTAGCTACGTAGCCTGCTACGCGCGTAGTAATTAGCTACTGCAAACACACATGCAATAACAACACACAATGAGATATGAGCATCGAACTAGTTGAACAATTAATCTAGCTACCAACTGCTAAAATAATACTAAAACTCAATTTAAATTTAGAAAAAGGATATTAGCTTTTATACTCTACCAAATGTTATGTCTACGTAGCTACGTAGCCTACTACGCGCGTAGTAATTAGCTACTGCAAACACACATGCAATAACAACACACAATTAGATATGAGCATCGAACTAGTTGAACAAGCGTGCAGAAGTTGTGGGCAAGGTCGAATTAGCGCCATGACCTCCAACTGCAGCCCTCTGCCTGGTCCAAGTAGTTTGCGAACAACTGCCATAACTCCGTAGGTACTCTGAAACTGGGTGACGGTCTACGGCCGTTGACTCCGAGAAAAAGTTCTCTTTAAATATCCACAACTTTAGTTTAGCAACTCAAATTTAGTTTGGTAACAAACGGAGTAACAACAAGTCGCAACAAATCCGTTGGAAAGTGGCGCGCGAGTCGCTTTCAAGTTCAGTACACGATGTGTTGCTGCCCTGGTCTGATGACGTAGACATTGCACATGTGTCACGACTGCCTCGACGGCTTAGTGGTTAGCATGTTCGACTGAGGATGACGAGGATCGTCGGTTCATAAAAATCTTATACAAGCAACATTTCCCAAAAAATAATGTAATTATTTACTATAGATGTGAAGGTATGTTGATGTTTTTAGTTTTTCTTTTAATCAAACTGCAACAGAGCTTCGAATCGACGTCATTTATTGGATCGGTATAGTTGAAGACCTAGAGAGTGACATAGGCTACTTTTTATTCCGGAAATCCAAACTATTTCCGCGGGATTTAAAAACCTAACGCCTTGCAAACGAAGTTGTGATTGAGTAGCTAGTTTTATAATTGAGCTTTGTTGAGAAAACATACATAATATAGCGCTCTTGTGAGCTATCGAGAGTATCGAGTATCTCAAATATATTTTTATGAACATAGATTTGTGAGTTGATAAAGCCATAAGATATTTTATAAATAAATAGAAAACACTTAATTCGTGCAATGATAGAGTAACAATAAAAAAAAATCTTCAATAATAGGTGCATATTTTAATGCAAATAATTGAGTTACTCTGTGATGCTAGAATCTTGCCTATGTATCCTATGGCCATGGTAGGCGTTTCCAGAAGCTAGCCGCTACTTGGTACGGGTCACGGGGCGAGGGGTAGGTCGTATCGATTGGCCTCTCTTTGCCCTCGATGTGACCTAAGAAGTTTTCCATCCTACTGACAATTTTACGAAATCGCATTTATAGTACTTACACTATCAAATGTACCTAAAAAAAATATCTTTTACGTAGTACCTATATGGAGTCTGGCACGAAAATCAGAATAAAGAAAATTGGCTTGGTCTTTAGAAAGATGGAGGTGAGTAGCAGTGGCTGCAAAATGATAATTGAAACGCGAATTACAATGAAAGGAGTTACGTAAAACGCGCAGTTTCAGGATACAAAGGTGATAGGGTCCTGCGTCGAGCACTGAGTCCTCGCCAGGACTGTCACGTCAGCGATGCGGTGGTGCGAGCGCGCATGCGCCCACCCTCTCCCCCCTCTCCCAACCCGCAACACGGAAAACTTTTCCCTAACATAGGTATAAATATAAGAGCTCACCCGTCGGCAACACTTTTTGCCCCCCTCTGTGGGGTGGGAAGGCAAAACTTTTGCCAGCCCGGCTCGGTACTCCGTACACAGCGCTCTTCCACTTTTTCCTGTATATTGAAATGGAGGTGCGGAGAAAAGAGTAGAATTTAGAAGCTGTCGTACAAATTTTAATGAGGAGTGAGTGTAAGGTGAATACGGTGCCGTGTAATGAGCTGGCACGTTGAACGGATTTTTTTGAAATGGCTGAAATATAATATTTTAATCATAAGCACCTACCCAACGCAGTATCAGAGAATTAGGGAACTTTAAACTAATAGGAGATTACTGTTAAAAGGGTTTAAATTAGATTTTCCCCGGCTAGCCCGCGTCCACTCGCACCTGCATTATAGATGTCCGCCGGTCAGCCGCAAGGCCGGTCAACACCTAGTTAGCGATAATCACAATTAGGTGAACCGCTACTTCATCACGGCTCCGTCACTCGATAACAAGGAACTGTACTGAATGATTAATAACGCGAATCGCGGCTTGTTTGCATTTGGACCGTCCGTTGGGGAGGCTAACAAACTTATGAATAATACGCCCGAGTTACAGACTTAAAGATAAATTGATTTTCTCAAAAACACGGTACCGATTTGCCGTCGCAAGTCGCCAACCTAAAATGTTCCCTCATGGATTTTGTTAATTTGTGTGGGTTATTCAAACAGTTTGTCAGCTGACAGAGGTGGCATATTTGAGGTCTGGTAAGGGTACATTCATCACCGTGGGGTGTAGTTAGTGCATCGTCTGACCCAATGTTATCTATCTGGCGCAGCGACGCGACCTTAGTCCGCTTGGTGACTGATGACTTGCCTTAATTACATTTTATGAAGATGTAGTGGTTTTATGCCTATGTATGAACGAAAATGTTATGAGAGAATTTCGTTTTTATCTCGATACTCCGTTAAGATTCAAGAACAACGCGGAAAATTGGCAAAAAATCAAATAATAGTATGTAATTATTATTCGTGTATAGTGAGTACTTAAAGTGGGTAATATAGGATTAACGCCTTTATAGAACCTTCTGGCATATTTCTTGCAGTTAGCATCCAAATTTCAAGAAATAATAGTAAGCAAGAAATAAATGTTTGGAACTTATGTATCTATGTTTGTTACTTGTCATAAGAACTTTGTACCGCCACGCATGCGTTGTAAGTGACGCATTTTTAGAACGTTTTATTTTTTACGTACTTATTTATATCAATAACGTAAATTATCTGACTCAAGTCTTATATTAACGTGTACACGTAGTGATTTATTGATGATGATTTTATCGCATAAATATTGATTGCAATTTATGCCTTTTTTTTTTAAAGTAGGGTTTTTAAGTAATAAACTCTATATGAGTTTCCAATAACCAATTAATTCCGTGTATGACGAATATAATTGTGGTATTTAAAAATTCTGAATAAGGGTATTTATTCAGGATGTATTGCATTTTTGCTGCAATTTTACTTTATTCTCCGTTATATTCAGTTTAAAAGGTCACGCTCACGTCACGTTTTGATCGTCAAACCGCTAACCAAAGCCCAAACGTTTTGCCTACTGGCCCATACTCACTTACACATAGTTCCTCTCAATCGGCTCCCAACCAGCCGTGAATAAAGGCTTTTTGGTATTTGAATCGACCGTCGACGTACTGCATGACGTCAAAGGTCTCGATATATACATATGTATAACTACGTTAATTATTTTGTACCTATTAGGTGATGCCAAGATTTCGTCCACGTGGATTTAGATTTTATTAATCTCGTGGAAACTCTTAAATGTTTCGTATAATAAAAAATATCCTATGTCCTTAATTTGGATACAAGCTATCTCCTTGCTAAATTTTGTCGAAATCGGTTCAGCAATATAGGTGTGAAAAGGTAACAATTAGACAGAGTTACTTTCACATTTATAATATTAGGATTTGTAATGATATAGATTTCTAGGCGTCAAATAAGTGCAGAAGTTTTGCTAAAGTTGAACGCGTTTTATCCCTAGGAGCATAAATATCTACGAAAATAACCGTACTTTGAAAAGTGCTGAAATACGTGTTGGATGTATCCAATTTTTACGCTACATACTCTATGTTAGGCTTAGAGAGGTTTTATTTTAAAATGTATTATCTATTTGTTGAAATCAAAATATTCGCCGAAAACAAAACCACAAACACATACACACACGAGCATCGTTGAAAAAGTTACATACTACTATCGAATTCAAAAATAGAATACGATTTTAGAACTTTGCTTTCAGCCAACTCGAGTCAACGCCATTTGTTGGGCAGAATTGAAATGGATTCAATAAAATTATTGCAATCGATGTTTTCAGCTCAATCCACTCTAATTAAAATTGACTGTATCCGAGTGAAATTTAATCCATGTAAGTATTAAACTAGTTTCTCGTCAGTGGTAATGTTTTTGAAGTAGACAAATTTTTACTTCTACGGATATAGAAAAGGATTTGTCTTTCCTCTGTAATGAATTCTAGTGAACTAATGAACATTCATGATCAATATCATGAATTTATTGAAGCTTATGTTTTATGTGTTCTATTGAAATGACAAACTATTTTCTGTCATTGGACAGTAGGGGCTGATTTGGGAAAATAGTTATTCACGTATCCATAACTCTACCATGTAAAAGCGACACCATTCAAACGATGTATGTATGTAGTGTATGTAGTGTACAGAGTTGCTTAATAATGAAAAAATAGAGTTTAGATATATCTAATACAAGTCAACAAGTTGGTTTCAATATAATAAATCAATCTATAAATATAATTATTATACTTAACATAATTAGTAGAGAACTTGTAATTACTCGTAAACACTTTTTTAATTTGAAAATCTAGATAGTCCAGGTTTATTTTAATTTATATATCGCTACCTAATAAACTTAAATATCATTAAGAAATAATTATAAAACTTAAGTAGATATATACTATATATACGCACATATCATTATATTGATTATTTATTTTAGTAACATTTCATATCAAACTTCCGTGGTTGGTGTTAGGTACCTACCTACAACTGAATAATTCGTTAGCTTTTGTATCAAATGAAAGTTATTAATAGATTGGACGTGTGGACTATAATTTAGCAGCAGGCAGCCGAGGGTTAAACTTCTCTGAACTTCCTCATTTATTCACAGGGCGGCTACCATCAGATTGATAGGTCATGCACTAAAATTAGTCATAGTAATTTATTTAAAACGCGTTTAAAATCGATCAATAAACTTGGCGAAATAATAAATTTTATCAGAAAAATTAATGTATCATTTATATATCACTAGATGATTCCCGCGACTTCGTCTGCGTGGATTAAGGGTTTTTTATGCCTGCGAGAAATTTTTAATTTTCCGGGATAAAATGTAGCCTATGTGTTAATCCTGGGTATTAGCTATCTCTATTCCAAATGTCAGCCAAATTATTTCATTCGTTGTGACAAGAAGGACTAAAAAACATGCACACATTCAAACTTTAGCCTTTATAATATTAGTGCGATAATAATTCAAGTTTGTGCTCCTATTGTATTTACACAAAATATTTTTTAAACTTTAGTGGCTTGAAATATGAAAAGTCCCTAAGTCAAATAAACAAATAATAATATTAAGAAACACTACGTAGGTGACTTAATAAATCTTATTATCCAATGGTCTTCGCTTGCAACAAATAAAAGAATGACACGATATTTAGCGAGAGACGGCGCCGTTACTCAGTGGAGCTCAGATTTATTGGCGCAATTGACAAAGTGGCAAATGGGCCATTAGAAATTAGGAGCTCCACGGCGCTACGGAAAAATGTACAGCGATATTTCCCGCTGTAAGCAAAATTGTAAGCAATAAATAATACCCGGCTTCAGGTTATACTTGAACCACCCGGTTGTTGTAACTTCGAGAATTTTTTCGGTTTTCATTATTTTTAAAGGGAAATATTTGATGCTAACTACCTTTTCCAAAGATGAATATCCTGGTTCAAAAACCTTCGTCAACATGAACACCAGACCCCTGTTTAGGTCCGTCGCAGTAAATAAAGTAAAATCGATCTGCCGATCTCTACTAGGAGATGTCATATTTCGTCAAGATCGGTCCTTCTTGGCTTGTTGAGGTTGGTCTTTAAAGGTAACAAACAGAAATGCTGTCAAATTATAATATTAAACTATGGATTCAATCAGTTGATATTTTTGATCTGGTGATGAAGTTGGAATCCATATTTCTCATATCATGAATCGTGAAAAAGACCTGTGATGTGAAGTTATGATTTCCAGAATAGATCAATTGTGTAACCCGTACCTACAGGCAGATATATAATAGGCATTTTCTAGGCAAGCGCGTTCCATCTTAGGCCGCATCTTCACTTACCATCAGGTGTGATCGCAGCCAAGCGCTAGTCTATATATTAAAAAAAAAAATAAGATTTATGCTTCAAACTTTACAATCAATTAAGGGCAAACCTTTGCCTGACATTACACACGTACTTCAATTTCAATAAAAGTTTAAAATAATAATTACTATTATTATATTTTTTACAAAAAACGTAAAAGACGCGTTGTAACGTTCAACATTCGATACTAGTGAAGGACTGCGATAAAAACGAAAGCACCTGTCTAAGTGCGTCGCTTACGGATTTCTACGAGTAAGTTGTTTACCTTAGGCAGTTGAGGGAAAATAGATTATACCTACCTCGGCTCTAAATCGATTATATCGAATACAATAATCGTAATAATAGAGTTACCCCGATAGCGAGGGGAACTAATTCCACGAATGTTTTCAGACGATATCTTACGACATGTTTATTATCATTGTGTAATAAAAACGCGTCTAATGACTCGAAAAGATTCGCGGATTCCTTCGGGATTGTCCCACTATTTCATATATGGGTTAATAAAATTTTATCTACAGTTAAACTTTGTTAAACGCTCCGTCTTCGGAGGAATTAGGCTTATAATGTATTTAGTTCTCTGTTCCCTTTTGAGTTGTTTTCCTGTCGGATGTTTAATAGTAATATTAAAGCGTTTTAATGATATGGTTGTTTTATTTATACCTATCAAATTATCAAATTATTTGTGTATACTAATGATAGTATACACAAATAATTTGATAATTTGATAGTAGTAGCTGAAGAAAAGTATGAACTTTTCTTCAGCTGAGTTATATAGTTATATGCTCAATGTTATCCAATATAATTTTAACAGTTAAGTGATTGTGTAAAATAGAGGCTGTCCATCACTTCACAAATTTTTGATTTGGCTTGTTGCTTCCTTACCAGCTGAAAGAGTTAAATTTCATGTTGCAGAGTCTGACTACAAATTAAATTAATTAATTTAATGAATCAGAAGCAATCAGTAATTTTTTTAGATTTTTTTTTGCTTGAATCAGTTTCATCCTTAGGACATTTATTTTTAAAAAAACGAAAAGAAAAAGTGATAGTCCGATTAGTAAGTAAATCTAATCTACGTATGTTAGCGAAAAAGAAAAAAGCACTTTCAGATGCAAATAACCTCACATAATGACTTTTAAATGCAAGCAGTGAAGTTTATTAAAACGTCTGCAAGCGCATCAGCGGCGTCGAGTATAAAGGGATTATCTGGTAAGAGCGGGGGCAAGTAAACAGATTATAAAAAAGACATTTGGATACGTCCTCGCATCCCTTTCTTTAGACATGGGATGTTTGAATTATTTTTATGCTATAAAAGAACTTAAAAGGACAAGAAAGGGTTATAGCGCTAGGTAGTATAGGATAATGTTAGTACAAGTTGGGAGATTGTCTAATGATTGCTGCAACGTGATAGTAGTCATCGCTGATGGGCTAACATATTTTCACTATTGACCAAAATGCACTTTCGACAGCAAGAATGGCATAAATTCAGTAGATCACCACAATTGAGTTGTAGGAAATATTTATGGAGCTTCCTTGAACTTAACCAGATGGTTGCAGACACAGAGAATCACAGGTTTGATTCCCAATTAAGTCAATTAGTACACAGCCTACTTTCCAGCTAACTAACTAGCTTAATTTCTGGATGCGCTGCACACCATGTAGACAATGGAAACTATAGTTGCCATCTTTTCTGGTGTTATATAATATTAAGGGTATTTCAACTTAAACTATATTTATTAGCTATCAGGAGCGAATACGTTCAAATAGTTTAAAGAAAAACAAAATGAAAGCTACAAAAGCAAACCTTAATATCTGTTGCCTAACATATTATAAGTTTCAACTCAAACCATTGTTCTCTCTAAAAAGCAAGATAAACCAGAACTGTTTATATGTACATAGGTATACAAAAGCGCAGATTTCCCCTCTGAATCTTAGTTTTTGTGTGCACTAACTGTGGCGTCCCGCGGGTGCAATGCGTCGGCGTCCCGAGTCCCGCACCAGCGTCCCGGGGTTCCCGCGTTCACTCGTGCGTGTAGATAAAAAATAAATACTTGCTTCGTTTTAAATTAAGACGAATAAGATTTAAGAAATCTTAACTGTAATTTCGCTATAATGAGTATTTTTTTCCACGTAGTGTAGATGTAAATCAAAAGATAAGTAAATTTAAAAAAATAGCGATAAGAGCCTAATAAATAAGACTTGGGCCTCCTTCTCACGAGGTCCGGGTTTTGACCGAATAGCTCTTTGACGTTTCGAAGCTATGAACATTTTATATTAAACTAGTTGATGCCCGAAGCCGCGACTTCGTTCGCGTGGACTGAGGTTTTTTAATTCCCGCGGGAACTCTCTCATTTTCCGGGATAAAAAGAAGCCTATATTCCAGACTATGATCTACTTCTGTGCCAAATTTCAGCAGAATCGGATCAGTCGTTGCGACGTGATTGATTAACAAACATCCGAACATCCACTGTCACATTTATAATATTAGTAGGATAATAAGAAATAATCGTAAGGAAACCGACATACCTGAGAGTTCTCCATAATGTTCTCAAAGAAAATGATCAAACAGAGCATCTAATTGAATTCATAATAACTAGTGGGTAGATAAAGGGAAAACTCAGTATTATTTAGTTCAAACCGAAAACAATGCCAGACTACTGTTCTTACATTCTAAGTTCAATAAGTGAATATCGAGGCAGCCAGGCATTTTGAAATTAACATCTTAAAGCGAAGTTTCGAATTGTTAATCTACGTTCATTCTCCATTTGCTTCGAATGCAGCGGCGATCGGCTTCACAATGGGTGCATTGGATCGAATCAATACAGACTCATATTTTATTATAACTTCGGCAACCGACTGTATTGACTATTGTACACATAGATACGTGCAGTCTCGTGTAGGCTGTATTTAATTCAAGTTGGTAGGTAGATTATATTTATAGAAAGTTAGTCGGGGTTACTTTGGGTGGTTCAGAAATAGCTACACACTAAAAGTGCACAAAAAAAATTGTTTTGCTTTAGAAAAGGTTTGGCCCCGCCCGATAAATAATTCTGACGGACATTCATGATCTTTGATAAGTACGTAAATTATAATTTTCCTATCTGTAAACATACAAATTTTACAGTTGAGTAACTGCGCCATTATGAGATTGTATATGTTTGCTGTTCCACCACAAAAATCGAAAATTATTTCTCTTGTATCTATACGTCTAGCGTAGAATGTCGACTCTTTTTCATAGGCTTCTCTACTTACTAAAGATGCTTGCGGGGGGAAAATAATAACAATCCTTACTAATAATCCTTAAAAAGAATACGTTACTTACTTACTTTGCCTTCAATTACACAACACCGGATTTATATGATTTTCTTCGAGAGTGACCTAAGCTATCTTTACCTTTTTAGGCAAAAGCTAATTCTCAATATGTTATATTGGTTAAGTGCTAGTTATTTAGGTATTCATTATTGTCTTAATATTTTAAAATACTTACAAAGTTTTATAATTTAAACATTTCATTTACGTAATAACTCCTGACGCACTCAAGGTAATTATCCAAGTGCTTCACATCGCTAAAACAACTCTGTAATCAAACAAAGTGTCGAAATAGACGGCACGAAGTTTGCAACAAATAAGGCGAGTGCACACGTGCCCATTCAACAAGTCAGGTTGCCGTTTCGCAATCAATCATAATCACGGTCTCTTTCACCTCGACTAATGGGCCACAAAATGGCGGGATGCGTTTAAAATCTGCGAGTGTTGGCAGTATTGGGAGGTAACCGTTCGGAAATTGAACACAATGCGAGCCCGCCGGCTGATCCATCATGTGTCGCCGCAGCCGCACCTGACAAATGCGCACATTTGCTACGGTTTCCGAACGGTATTTTCTCCCAAAACATTTTCCCATTCGATCTTCAAATTAAATTAATTTTTTCCAATACCTACACAGTTTTTTAATTATATTTAGAAGAGGATTAAGAACGATGGCAGTGTGCGTGAATTATTTGTGCATTCCGTAGTCGCAACATATAATTTTTCTGAAAATGTACGTATGTATTAATTTATCATGCGGGCGCTTTGAGTATTTGAGCCTGCACTATTGGTTATAGTGCGGGCGGCGGAGGGATCTCAAAATTTGGCAGAATATTTTTCTGGCGCCATCATTTCACTGCCAATGGCCACTCTCGCAGATATTTGTTGTGCGATAGCTGATAATATTTTTTAAAGTTTTAATATGTTAAATATAATTTAAATATAAAAATAGCATCTTAAAATAACTGTAATATTAAAGAAGGTATAAGTAACTTAAAGTAGTCTGCACGACGCACTGTAACTTCAACCACACATATCTTTGATATTATAAAAGTATAAGAGAATTTGGCATATTTATTTGAAAATTAAAAACTATTAAAAGGTTACAAAAAAAAAACTTATAGCTAAACTAATTACTATACAAATCATGCCCGCGTGGAATGGTGCCAAGAATACTGGCTGCATTTCCGCGCTGGACAGCCAGGCTGATCCGTTGCGCAAAGAATGAGCCAGCTCTTTTGTCACCAGAAGAGGCAATCAACCGTGGTGAAATGTCTCGTAAAAATTTTTTTGCACTCAGACTCCATGGCCCCAGGGTCTCCACAGCAAACGGAACAAATATGTAACTCTCAATCAGAGAGGCATATTTGCGCCGCTTGCAGGTTTCAGCCATTTCAGCTGCGGCTCCCGGTCTTGATGCTGTCTCCCTGATATGGCACGGGGCCAATGTGTCGACGCATGTTGCGTCCCACACTAGGGCCCGTCCCCTTTCCCAGGGAACCAGCGTCAAACCATCAGGTCTCTTGCCATCATCTCGACTAATCCCTGCTGGCTCGGTGAGCGCAGGGATGTCAATGGTGGCAAGAGCCCTCCTTAACGTATCGTTAAGAGAACCATGTCGAAATAGCCTACCAGCGCTCCTTTGGCAAGAGAGTCCGTGGATTCCAAATTTATCAACCTCCTTTCCACACGGACATCTGTGCTCGTGGCACAGCGGTGTTCCTAATCTGAGACCTAGAGCCACACGAAAACTTTCGTTATCAAGAAGTGTGCCGAGATTTTTGGATGGCAAAGCATGAAGCCAAAAGCCAGATTCTTTTTCCGATAAAGCTAGAAGTCTAGCTCGATCTCTGTCAGTTGTTAGATTTTGAACCAAATTCATATGTGTCAGTTGAACCAATGGCAAATCCCAAAGTTTTTGTGTGGTACGTTCCTTCGGGATATCGACATTGGGGCACCTGACCCTCCAACAATCTAGGGCCTCTGTAGCATAGATTATTGAAAATGAATTTGATTTAATAATTTGAGAACTAAGCTCTTTTATACTATGCACAGAGGACAGAAAAGCCGGAAGAGCAACACTGGAAATTTTTCTCACCCCGATGCCACCATATACGACGGGTAAAGTAGCTTGGTTCCAGGAGTGCTCATCGAAAGTTAAATTTATAATTTGTTCTAGCGCGTTTTTTAAGACGGCATCCATATTATCGAGTAGTTCAGGAAATTTCCAAATTGGGCTTGCGCGTAGAATGTAAACTAATTTAGGTACAAAAAGGCAATATTTTAGAATCGAAAATGCAATATGCGAATTTAGAGCGCCCAATTTGTCAGTATTGGCCGAAAATATTTTGATTTTTTGGTCCAAAATTGGTTGTATGGCTTCGTCGTACAGAGGAGCACCAAGAAGGCAAAGTGAATGTTTATCTACTATCTTAATATTAGGGGTAATTTCATTAAATAATTTAGAGACTGATGATATCTTATCTTGCGACAATTTTTCTGTGAAAAAGAGTTCGCATTTGAAAAAATTTAGCTCTAAACCAATCTTGCCGAACTGTTGCTTAACATGGGTAAGATCTTTTAGAACATCAATCACATTGCCGCCAATAGTTCCATCATCAAGATACCAAATGTTCAGTTTAGATGTTAAATTTGAAATTTGGTTATGGATCCCTAAGCTAAACAGGGCTGGGCCTAAAGGATCCCCCTGCTGAACACCTACAGTAGACTTAATATCGCTATCTCCAAAAAATAATTTTGTAGCTGAGCTATAACATTGCCAAACATAGGGATAAATTTCGGGAAGTTGGGTAGCAACTTCGTTGAGCAGAGTTGCCCTGTCCAGAGAATTGAAAGCATTCTTTACGTCTACTTTCAGCAGTACCTCAGCCTCGCCATTCGCTAAGAAAGTACGAGCCGAGTGTACCGCTGCCTCACAGCCCCCTTTACTCCCGAATCCAACTTGTATAGGTTGGAACTTATCCTTAAGAGCAGAAACTACGTGTCTACACGCTAATTTTGACGCCAGTCGACGAAAAGTAGAACCAACAGCAATGGGGCGGATACCACCATCTTTTTTGTTAAAGGCACAAAGCCGTGCACCATAAAGAAAGGGTAAAAAGGATGAATTTACCTCGCCAGACAACATGTGATTACACAGTTTGGTAATGTCACTCAGGAGCGCCCTGCCTGCGTCTCCAGCAGTAACTCCCACAAGATCCTTAAGATGTTGTGGCGTTATGCCGTCCATGCCACCAGCAGAGCCACTAGAGAATGACATTACCGCAGCGTAAGTCTCCTCATCCTTTATCTGTAAATAAGAAGTGTTGGAAGGAGGGTTCGGAAGTAAAGAGCTGGTATTTGGGAAAGGATGCTTTTCACGTAAGGCTTCCAGCGTTATACTATTAAATGGAGCCAAGGTATCATTAGAAAACAAAATGCGAGCAGCGTTTTTAAGGTCCCCATCCATAACCTTGTTTTCCACAATTTTCTTTAGATTGAAATTTTGTGTCCGAAATGAGCAGTCAGGTATTGGAATAACGCTGTCGGACAAACTATTTTTTTTTAATTTTGAACATAACGACCCGCTTTCCGACTTATTAACATGAAAATGTTTGTATGAAAACAAAAATAGATTTTCCCAAGCCAAAAGCGAATTAATTGAAAGGACGTTTTGGATGGCATGTGAGAGGGCTCTAGCTAATGATATCCTCGCTCCTCGCGGAATGCGTTTTACCAATGGAATATTATTACTATATTTAGATAATAAAATTTCAAATGAAACCTGGTTGTCGCTTCCTGATTGCGCTTGATCGCTTATTAAATTTGGACAAGTAAGAGGCCGTATTGGTGGTTCGTGACACCGAGCGATGTGAATACTAAGGCCTTTGCGACCCTTAAACAGCCTGCCATCACTGCAGTGTGGGCATTCTACGTATTCAGCTTGAGAAACACTGGGGTTCATACTTCAAAACATGTAAAAAAATAAAAACACTTAAACACTACACAATAGCGTCTTTAGAGAACGAAACTCCGGCAGTGGCAGCCAGAGAAGGCCTGCAGAACAGGCAACAGCCCGATGTGGCGACCGCAACACCGCGTAGAAACGCCTCTCGCTGATGCTTCCTGGTTGTAGGCTTTCTCAGCAAGATAAGCGGAGTGCTGAGCGAGTGAGCCGATCGTTAGCGAGTTCTAGCGGAAGCTCAGTGCCAACGCCGGCTGCTGATCACTCCTTAACCTTGTGACGCTCTTCACGGACTCATTGCGTTTTATTCTTGGGTTAACCGCTCGTTTCAATGATTCACCACCGATGATTTTAATATCTTTAGATAAAACATTAACATAATAATTGTTGATCTTTTATCCAAAAAAGCAACCAAACAGCAAAATAATTTAATATTAATAAATAAGCACAAAAATTTTTACACCGCGTCAACTTTGACGTCTTTCGTATTTTTTTCATGGCCCAATAAAATGAATTTAGATGGATATTATAAGAATTTTTTAATTTTGAAGCCACCTTGATCTCAGCGCGTGCGATTTCCACCTCACGGCAATCAGCCGTGCACCGCCGCGCTGCGACGCACGATTCCATTGTTCGCTCTGTTATTTTAATTTTTTCCCCGCGCGGAATGTCTTTGAGACTGTTCAAATGACGCGTGTAATATCAAGGTTCGGAATCGTCGTTTGATGTAGAAAGATTACGGTATTTGGAGATGAGCGTTTTGTATTTTTCACTCGGAGAAGGGAACAATGGAAGCGTCGATTCGCCGCTCTGATCCCTTTTGTGGTGCGCCGAACGAAACGGTTCGTTTTGATGTGGCCTCCACTTTGCAGTGGTCGTCTACAAACAATCTAATGAACAGGAATTGAAAACTGTACTTATTTGTTTGGGGAAACTTTTTTACGTAAAAGAGCTTTTTATGTAAAAGAGTGTGATATTAACATTTTCAGTAAAAAATAATAAAAGTAAGAATGTACCTTATCTATCTACCTTACTTTACCTCATCTATCTGTATGATATCATATGTAGACTAAATCTAACTTATAACGTAACTTGCATTGTTTCCACACAAGTGAATAAGTTTGATTTTTCATTACAACAAGTGAACCCCGACATGTTACAACATTCTAATCGCTAATGGATGATGAAACACCTTGAATTGTCTGAATGGACTGTGTTTATAATAATTATGAGATTACAAAGAAGATGTATGAATTGAATGTTGCACAGTTGCGCGTTGATGTATTTCTATTCAAGTGAGCGGCGCAGGCGCATCTTGTTCCCCGCCTGCCGCCCGCACCCCCGTGCTTTTCCTCGCGTTAGAGGCTAAGGTCTCTAACACTAATCAGTAATCGTTAAAATAAAAATATGTAATCCGCCATTTTGTGGCGGCGGCCATCTTAGACCGATTTCCATCAATCTAAGAACAATCCCGATGAATTCCCCTTTCAAACAAAAAAAAAACAAAATCAAAATCGGTTCATCCGTTCGGGGACTATGATGACACAGACAGCCACACACACACACATAGACGCATCAAACTTATAACACCCCGTCGCTTTTGCGTCGAGGGCTAAAACTGAAGCCAGTATTCATGGCACTATCTCGCAATTAGTAAACTATAAAAATTTAAATAATAATAACTTTAGCTAACCGTTGCAGTGTTGGTGATTTTTTAATAAAATACAAGCATTTTCCATAATAAAGCTGAGTCGTCCAAAACTTTTTCATAGGCGAGGAACGGAAAAACAACAAATAATCAAAACTGAGTATGTGTTTGGTTTTTCCAGCATATAGAGTGAGCTTGGAAGTTTTACCACGAATGGGCCCTAATGACCCGGGCCGGACACTATAACGTACGAGTATCCCGGGACCGCTACAAATGCGACTGATTCGCACCCGGCCACCCCGGGGAACAGCGACGGAAACATTATAAGAAGTTATGATGAGTTCACACTCAACAGATTGGTTCACATTCGCTATATTATTATTAAAGTTACTTTTATTTTAAAGATCTCTTCGTTATGGCCTAGATTTCTAGGAACTTGTACTAGTTGGATCGGCTAAGTCTGTCTTCTGATCTAGTGTCTATAATTCAGTTCATTAAATTGAACATTGCTTCTATCTACTTCGAAACAAATACGTCTCCGTTTTAGAATATATAACCACTTTTGACAAACGCTCATTTGCTGCAAAAATGTTAAAATCTCGAAAAAGTGTTAGTGATTTTAACCAGTAATAAAGACTAGTGGTTCGCCCCGAACTGAGACCTCGCGGTATCCCATAATTCCCAAAAGATAGTTTTAATTATATATTGTAATAATTTACTTTTAACATTAGATGCAATAAAAAATAATAATAGTTGACGCAAAACTGTTTTACTGATACAGCGCCATCTATTAGCATTATTGTGAAGCTATTAGCATTAAAAATTAAATAATTTCGTTTCTTTATAATATTTATCTAATTTTAGTATTTGTTGTTCAAGTACAGGATATAACTGAATTTTCAACAAAGTTTCAGGTACTAATATGCAATACTTTTTGACATATGGCTCAAATTAAATCTCCACTTAAAAGTTAAATAATTTCGTTTGTTTATAATATTTATCTAATTTTAGTATTTGTTGTTCAAGTACAAGATATAACTGAATTTACCACTAAGTTTCAAGTTCTGATATCTTGTCATTCTTGACATATGGCTCAAATTAAAATCTCCACTTTGAAAGCCCCCCATTTCGTCAATTTTAAGGGAAAAATTTAAAAAAATATATTTTTGTACTCTGTTTAAAGTCGTCTTTAAAAAGATATATAGCAAGTCTATGTAACCCAACAAACAAAATTTTACTTCAAATACGCTTCTATGAGAGCCCCCCTGAAATAAAGCTTTTTATATTTTTTTATACAATGTTCGGCTGAAGGCCATCAGTTTACATATTATATTTAAATTTGAAGTAATTACGTTCAGTAATTCAGAAGTTATAGGGCTCTGACAGACATTTGGACGTACACACTTCTCTGTCCAGTACAGACAAGCGCCCTAGTTGACTCAGAGAACTCGCTTCGCTCGTCCAAAAATATCATATGAAAAGTACATTAGTTGAAAAGTAAGTTGAAGACTTTACAATATAAACCTAACTAAGAATTTGAAAATTTTTAAACATTCAGACATATTATTTTAAAAATCAGGATTTTTGAGATAAAACAGTGTTGCAGCAAACAAGCGTAAAGGTAAACGATTGCCATCAAAATATTTTCCTTATTTTTTAACTTAATATTGCCACCTTAAAGATTCACAAAACTTTAATACGGAGTTCGACTTTTAATTAACAAAGCCTTCATTTGCGTTTATTGAATAGTTACAATGTTACCCGTTAGCCCCTGCGTATCTTAGGAATTAATCCGTGACTTCAGTCGCCACCGGCCACTGGTCTCCTAGTTACCTGCGCCAATCTGCGTTAATCAGGCCCACCTGCTGACGCACGTCCTATTAGCGCTTCCAACCCTTGCCCGACCAGGATTGTATGATTGTGCCAAATCGGCAAGATAATGCCGCGTATTTACTTTGATTCTCGTCGTTAAAAGTTCGGGGGGCTGACGAGGGCCGTCGTTAGGGCCCTAATGGCAACCATTTGTCTTGTCCGGCCTCTAGTTGTGCCCCACTAATGAAATTATTGCCGCAACTATAGTAAAGGTTATAAATACCCCCTGAAAGGCCCGAGCGGACGCCACCTTGTTTCGCACTAATGGACCGGTCAAACTGTAAACTGTGTTATCAATGAAATTACAATTAGTGTGGGGATAAAAATTACCGAGGGTCGGAAGTTGCATTTGCTATGCTTAACATGGAGGATACGAAAGTTACGCGTGTTTCCCTTCATTATAGGTATACCTAATTATTGGCCCCATATTAGTATGTTTGTACATCACAGTTTACATTTGATTATATCTACCAAGGACATGATTGCTATGTACCAATACGGACCTGGCTTTATGATTCATGTTCCCAATAGAATAGTTACATTAAAATATTGTGATATACTAAATGTCTGTACTTGTTTGTTGGTTTGTCCCAGTTATAAGACAACAGCGCTCATTCCTGCGCCAGGGAGGTCATCAAAAACCGGTTCGGTTGAAAAACCGAATTTAACGTGAGCGAAGCTGCGGGCAAAAGCTAGTGACTAATGAAAATAATTTGGTGCACCAAATAAATGATCAGTGATGATAAGGTAAACGTATGCCCGGTCACGTTGCACGCTAAATGACACTTGCGAAGAGTTCGAGAGTGTAAAGTTGGGCGATATGAACACAATAAAACGCGACATTCTCCTCAGTGTTTGGGTGAATGTGTTGGGCAAGAATGCCATCTGCCTTGGACAATCAAAACTTTGCGGGGACGGAATTTTCTGCTTAACGTCCGGCGTATTGCTTCGGACAGCCAGCGCAGTGACCCGAGTGGTGTCTTGGCCATTCCCTCTGATGTTTATGATATTTGCGTATTACGATTCACTTTTATTAAAAAAAAAATTGTCTATCTGTTTGAACACGCTAGTCTCCAAAACTACTTGATGAATTTTCATGTGGGTTTTCATAGGTAACTTAAACATAGCTCGGAGGTTCTATTTCATCAAAATTGGCACACAAAAAAGCCTACTAAGATATCCTAATCTAAGATGTTAGGTGATCTTATTAGTCTTTAATTGGATGCAGATATGCTATAATGAGTCAACCCGCACAACTTATCAATTGAAAAGTTAACTTTATTCTCTTACTTTTATTGTAAAATTATTTTATTTTTTGAAAAGAGCAACTGCTGAGTTTCTTGCCGGTTCTTCTCAGCAGAATCTGCATTCCGAACCGGTGGTAGATTTATGACGTGTCATAAGAGCTACAAGGTAGCCTACATGAAATAAATAAATTTTGAATTTGTATTTGAATTTACTTTATGTATGTATTTATTTCATTTGGCAAAGGTCTGTGGGTTGAATCGTTATTGCGTATCTGCGTCCAATTCTCATTTGTGTCTTTCGTGATATTGGTGTCGGTAAATGAATGGATGTAACGTTCCTGCCTCCTAGAGATGAACATAAAATTACAGCAAGTGGCCGCATATGACGGAGTTACGTCAACTCGTTTGTACGGGGGCGATTTGGCTGATGAGAGTGATGATACAGGGTGAGTTTTCCGAGGATAAAATAATATTATTTAAATAGGAACCATTTGGCAGTTGGTCCATAGTCGTTACTCACATAAAATATACTTTATCAAAATTTTCAGTACAAAAATATTTAAAATTTTACTACTATTTTTCTCATTTTTAAATAAGCTAATAAATAATAGGTATAATTTATTCGAATAGAGGTAAAATATAAATAAAATTACAGTTGAGTTAAATTAATGTATTATCTATTTCGTTTGACTTTGTGATTTAATGACTACCTACTTAGTTTTAGAGATAAAGAAAAACAATCAATCTCAGCTTTATTACCTAACTAGCTGATGCCCGCGGCTTCGCTCACGTGGATTCATTTTTTAAAAGTCCCGCGGGAACTCTTTGCTTTTCGAGGATAAAAGCAGCCTATGTCACTCTCCCGGTCCCGAACTATACCCATGCAAAAAATCATTTCGATTCGTTGCTTTGTTGCGCCGTAATTGAGGGACCAACCAACAAACAAACACACTTTCGCATTTATCATATTAATATTATAAATGTGAAAGTTTGGATGTATGTTTGTTCACACCGCAACGACTGAACCAATTTGGCTGAAAGGCACAGAATTAGATTTTAGCCTGGAATAACACATAGGCTACTTTTTTTCCCGGAAAATAAGATTGCAAAAACCTCAATGCCACGCGATCGAAGTCGCGGGCATCGACTAGTAAAAAATAAAACACATCACACAGCACGGCACATTTGTATACATCCTATATGTAGTAGGTAAGTATTTCATTTCGCACATATTGCTGAAGTACAAACCATAACGTATTAAGTTAATGAGAGACAACGCGTCACTTCTGGGGGAAATATTGGAGGAGTGCTACTTCATACTCGGAATACGAATTTATTGTTTCATCAACACGGGATTATGTGACGACTGACGAGTGAGGAGTTGTATCACAATCACGTCTTAGTCAAAATAAACCGAATTTTTTCCACTATTTCTTTCTTGTCGCACGTTCACATTATTCTAATAGGATTACAGTTAAGAGTAGGATTTTTACTTATCAATGTAAGTACTTGATTCACTATTCGGTGCTAAATGTAAGGTTTTGAGGCTACCCTCGCCGTCGTTATGCGTAAAAAATTATACAAATAAATAATACTACATAACAAACTCGTAAATAAACAATTCACCCACACTTATGATCAATGATCCAAGTAATTTTCGTTACGTTTGTGTTAGATAATGGTATGAGGTCATTTAGGTATTTTCATTAATTTCTTTTTGATTTTATCGCAAATAAAATGAAATTGATGGCACATAATCAATATGGCAATAATTTAATTTAATTAGGTATATGCGAAAAAAATAAACAGGGAATATCGTAACGTCAAATGTACATACTCATTAAATTTATAAAGCGTCTATAGTCGAAGTGGGGTGGAATAGAACACACGGCTCTGTACTTTTTTTATTAATTTACAAAATAAAGTTATAATCTTGTTAGCGTCCCCGCCCGCCTCCATTGTGACACCACGTTACCTGGACATTGTAATAGGATCAACTTATGAAACACTAAGTATGCAAACATCAAAAGCGTTTCACAGAATAAAAGAGTACCGCCTCGCTAAGAGGCTTTTCATCTCGATTGTTTTGATTTTTAATTTTTTTCCGTACAAAAACTTTTAATATTTTCATACTCCACCTTATTAACGAAATGTTTGAAATACACAGGTATAATATTTGTATTGGGCTGTCAATCCTGTTTATGTTGTACGAAGGGCGTGCTTGAGACATAATAATATTTCGATAATTTGATAAAATAAATAGGAGAGCCCCTCGATAGTGTACCGGAGAGCAATAAACATGACAACATCGCTTAGCCCTAACGGTTATGGAGCAAAATATTTGAGATCCATTTACCAAGGATATTAGCCGTTAAAGAGGTACTTGAAAGGCAATGGAGCCTTTACCTTCGGACCCTTTGGGAGGCGCTTTCTCAAGGAGCCGAAGGTGTTGTGCCCCGTCCTAAATACGATCTAATTACGAAATAGTTTCAGTTCTTGATTTATAGATTAAGTTTAGCCGAGGCCGGGTCGCACACGCGGCACGCTGGTACACCACCGACATATTAAAATCCTTTCTCGTGTATCTTGAACCGATAGCTGCGATATGCTACCTCGGTCATCTATTAATAATAAAGATATCAAATATTTGATAAACACACTAATTTAATGTTTAAATCAGCTGAAGTCCACAACTTCGTCCGCAGGAATTGGCCTTTTGTTTTAAATTCGGTCGGAATTCTTTGGTGAAAAGTATCCTCAGGATGCAATTTCCTTGTCATTATTTTTTCCGAAATCGGTTCAACAGTTTAGACGTGGAATAATAACAAACAGGCAGTGATATCTACATTCGTATTTATATAAAATAAATATTATTTGTTAATTAAAAAACTTAAAGCACTAACTTAGGCTTTTTAATATTTAAATTATATTTTATTTTTTTCTCTTGCAGCAGATAAAAATGTTATTGGGCACTATTTTCAGTAGAAGCAATTAAGCGTCTATTCAATATGAGCAAAGTCGGTGAATAAATTAAGGTAGATTAGACATATAAATTATCAATGCACTACAAACAGTGGCTTCACCGGGGTCGGTATCGGGAGGTGTTAAAGGAAAGACGGGACAATCTCAAGGCATTATCGGATTCCGTGGGTGTTCCGTTACAATGGATGTTCCTGACCGAGCCGAGCTTACACTGTGGGCCCAGTACTTTGTACCAAATCACTTCGAGTAGATTTATTGCCAAGTGTCCCCATTACCCCACTCTCCCCCCATATAAATCGTGGAATAAGTGTTGCCATATTTACTGGTGACGTATCGCTAATCATGGCGCCTTCTGCGCTCCAGTTGCGACTCGAGAATAGTAATTATTAATCCGACCATCGGATGACGAATCCCAGTAATTCATATTATGAAATTTATTGCCTCGCGGTCTTGGGTCAAGTGAGATCTCGTAGTACGCACATGTGACGTAGAGTGTATGAGTAGAGTTACTAATGAAAATTACTTAAGGTGAATGAAATTGTTCATCGCCCATCAGTGCCGCTACAGGGGGAAGTAGATTGGTGATGAGTTATTATGGAATCTTTTTCTGGAAGAGTTGAAAAAAAAATTCATAGCACCATATTGTTTTTTTTTTTCGATTAACTCTATCAATCTCGTCTTCACTAATCCAATCGAGATTGAAATCTAGAGATCGACTTCTAAAAAACATAAAGCCTCATATGAAGAGCCTGCCTAGTATAGAATTGTAACCAGCAGTAAATATATCTCATAGTTAGTTTCGTAGAGTAAATGATATAACGTTACATAGGTATGGGTGGCAGAGAGGACTTTTAACAAACCTGACGATGGTCAAATGTCATTTTCTTAGGCTCGAGTGTACATATAACTATATATAACTTGCAATATAATCTACGTTGTCGAGATGTGCCAACTACTACTCTACCTACTAAGCGTATAGACGTCTTACATAATATCGTTTCACCACTCGCACTATAAATAAGCCTATAAAATATACGTGTAGGTGTCTTAGTTCTTAAAATCCACTGGATCAGCCAGTTGGCCTTCAAGCGAACCGCGAAACCTATTTATCCTAATCGACTCGGACCGGACATTTGTTTGTTATCAAAATGTAATTAGAATACCCTCTCAGGGAGGTGATTTACTAATGACAAGGATTATCTTCCTTACAAGGGCTAAGTGAATTTCTAATCACCTTACCCAAGGTATATTTATTTTTCTGTTGCAAAATCCCTACTAATGCTATCCCTAATAATAAATATGAAATTGTGTCTGCTAGTTCGTTCGGCTTTAATCACTGCAGTTTTGTAATCATCTTCCAGATCATCTATATAGACTTACAAACCCGTATTTCAGTACATACCTCCTAATAATGTTGTGTTTTAAAATATTCTTTGACTGTACAAAAAATAACTAGGTACTTTATTATAACGATACAAGTAAAGGATGTAGTTTATTTTCTGTTGCAATATACATAATGTTAAAACTTAAATGCATGTCGCACTATATGTAAGAAATTTAAACGCGTCTACATTGTCTATGGCCTCAATAAAAGTTATTCTTCTTGTCTACGACACCAACACGGTAGCAGCGTATTTTATTCTCCTCCTAGCTTCTGGATCCTGATTGATTTAAACGAATATTCCACAAGGAACATCAAAACAGTTGTAACGTTTATAACGTTATTTTGAGAGACTTTCTATCCATCTACACGTAGGTGTAGATATATTTGACGATACTAATCAGCAAATATGAACACGACTGTTCAACTCACTCCATCTAAGTACTTAATTAATTAAAAGAGTCCTCTAGATCCTCCAACTCCAATCTACTCCATGTTTACCTGTACCCATGTTTGTGCGACTAACGAACGAGTTAAATCTTAATTATTTATTTAATTTAGAGCCATTGCCTAGTCGGCATCTGCCCAATCTAGTAATGCACGCGGTCCCATATCCTTTGTCCTAACGTAGAATTAATCATATTCGGGATTCAATTTACATAACAAAATTTACACAAGACCCAATTTCTGACAATTATCAAATTAAAATGGACTGGGTAACGCGCTCACAGATAAGGAAATTAAATAAAAGATCCATATTAATGTGTTTAATGTGTTAAGTGTTAAGTAAATTTGGGTGTAATCGCGCTAAGCCTTTTTTCGGAGCGGTGAATCCCGGGCTGAGAAAAATGCGCTTGGATTTATTGGCTTGTTACCGGGATTTAAAAAAGGCGGTTGTAGACGGGACGGGAATGCGCCCCGGTCGGCGTTTGATGCTTGCAAAAGAGCCACTTGTACTGATGTTCATTTTTGCAATCGTTCCAATTTTTATGATTAATTTTATTCCCGGTAAATTCTTTACTTTGGTATATTTCTTTGACGAAAATTTACTCTTTGTTTTGTTACTGTAGGAATTGTTTATTGGGGCCATCATAGATTAAGATTAAGATGATTATAATGATATTTAAAAAAAATTACGGCAGGGTCAAATTGACAAAAAGTCGTATTAAGCATGAGACATAGAATTCTAAAGTCATGCTACAATGTGCAACAACAAAATCTTCAAACAATATTGAAGAATTTGATACAATAAGGTTAAAGGTTAAGTTAAACGATAATAAAAGAAATCGTAAAATTCCTACTAGAAGGTTTCCAATAAAGATACTAGAGAAGCCCTGTGATTGCGGCAATATCTACACGGGCCCCCGATTGCTCATCAAGCATTTTAAGTGACTCTTAGAGACTCTTGAGACTCTCGGGGACTTCTTAAATATTCACACAGAGTAACTTCCGATCGCATCTTCCAGTCACGACTTTTGGAAACCAAATGTTATTAGTTAAATTGAACGTTTGCTCTGCGTTCGCTTGGAAGACGTCTTCGAACTTATTAGAGGAGGATAATTGATGAAATGATTCATTTATTGAATATTTTCGTAATTTTCTATGTACGTACTTTATTTTTTCAGCCCTAAATTGCTCGCTCTCGTCCCACCCATCAATCAATATTCTTCAGATAGTATACTTTGTTATTGGTATGCAGGTATAGTATCATAGTTCAAAGAACTGATGCTTGTTAGGGTCCTAAGGTACAGTAGTGGCGATCTCTACTAACTGGACCATACAAGAGACTTTTGTCCAACCGTGTATGCCATCGGCCGATAAAGATGAAGATAGACCTATGGCATATGACGGAAAGGGTTAATAGATGAAGATGGAAATAATCTTTGATATCACGTCTCTCTGTAAAAAACTGCTAAAGGTCAGAGTTTCCATAATATTTTCTTCAGACCTTTCACTCTTCGGACCAACCCTAAGGAAAAAGTACTGTGGTACTGCCATGAATATTTTCCTCCGTTTTTTTTTGCACTGTTTCGCGAGAACGTGACGTCTGTCGAGGGAGTGACAGCAATAAATGAGGTAAATTAATAAAGGGGAGCGGTTAGTTACAATTACGTTTTTAAATGTAAGCAAGCCGGCTCCTTGTTGCGCTTTGATTTTTCTTTCGCGACATGCCATTTGTCGACTTGTTGCTGTGAAAAGAAAACGGAGTAAGTGGAATATGAGCAATGAAATTACTAATGTTATCAATAAAGATTTTAAGCAAAACAGCGGCTCTATTCCCGTAATTTGATAGCTATATTGCAACGATCGATTTCACCTTAGATTTGCTAAATTTGTGGTAAGTTTTGCTATAACTATCCATTCTATTCAATAAAAAAGAGTCCGCGAGAGTTAGAGAACATGATAGCAATCGGTTCACTGTAACAGCTGACTGTAGCAATAAAAATACGGTGACAGGATTACTGATTTCGTTATGAGTGAAATATGTATCATATTCTAAATTTAGGTAAAAGCTGATAAAAACTGCCTTTTATGGTTTATAGCAATACCATTACTGTTACTAATACACATAGTATAGTTTTTAGTATTTAACCATTAAATAAAATAAGGATGTTCGTTAGTAAATACCACTTTACATTTATATTATGAGATGTGTATATTAGTTTATATAATAGACGCTCTATTTAAAGTTCCTATGAAATTAATAGGTAATAATGTTTCACTATCTCAAAATATAATCTTTAACCGATGAATAAAACCGTTCTAACAGATTGAAACTATGAAAACGTCATAACGTCATTTGCGGTGGTGAAAAAGGTTATTAGTCTTAGTAAGTTTATACAAAAGGATATTGCCGAATCTCATTTTTTTATCTAAAGATATTGAATTCACTTGCGTCTCTTTCGTCGCTGTCCGTCATTAAGCTTTGATTTCGCCGAGAAGCAAAGGGTTCAGAATAAAAATCGCGACCCTCCAAGAAAAATCGGGCTAAGAAGGGGAAAAGAAATACCGGGCGAGCCGTTGTTTCCCAGAGCCGAGGGTAACCAGGTAGAGCCAAATGAATTGCAAACAGCATTATTATTTCCTCAAGGAAGTCGTATATATTCGCGGCCTCCTTTATTTTAACGTTTCCCGCTTTATTCATTTTTTTCTTACCCTTTTTTACTGCCGACAACCTCGTAATATATTGTAAACGCACAGCGAGTGCCGGCTGTAAACAACTATTACAAGTTAATAGGTTTTGCTTCGGTGTTTTTGATATTTTAAGTGCAGAAAAATTTTTGGCTAGATTCATACCAAGCATATGCGTAACCATAACCATAGCTAAGTATTTTTTTTTTCATCCTTCAAAGAAGGTAAATTTCATTTTACTTATCTATTTAGTGCCATTTTTTACCTGATGGTAATAATAATATTTAACCGAGGAGTTTTGTCCTAAGTCTAAGTAAGTCAATTTCTGTATTGAAAATCAATAACGATTTTCCTTCGATTTTCGCATATAGCTCCATACGTTATAAGTTAAATTTATTCGTCAACGTTACTCAGCGATAGTACATAATGTACTATGTCAGTGTCACGTAGTATATTGAAAATACTCGTTTTGTATTTTATACCTTTCATGTTTAAAAACTAAAAATGCAGCAGGCATTTTAGTGTCTAAATAAGTCTTATCCGAGATTCAGATTTTCAATACAAAAACTGTCAGAACGCCCAAAATTCTTCGGTTAAACGTCACGTAAGTGAAATCAGCACTTAATTATGCCCCTATTTACATTAATCTTCAATACAATAGCCGTAGAACTATCACGTAACCTCTCTAATTAGTCCTTACAAACGTTATAGCGGTATAAGAACAAGTACGTTTCTTGGATGAATAGTTCTCGTCGTAAAATCCGCTATAAAAGGGCGATAACTGCCGATTATGACCGCCTTAACAGCTCTCTAATAATGAATTGTCTTTAGTATAATGTTTGATCGTGATTGTACAAGTTTAGTCTTTGTTCTCCAGTAATAACCAAGTAATAACAATTATAATTTGCGTGTCTTATTACGAAAATAATGGTGACCTAATGTATTTTAAATTTTATTTATTCGAGCACTGATTTCAAAAAAAAGATAATAAAAATCGAGCCTACCGGTGATCCTAGAGCTGGCAGCTTGGCAGAATTAGTTTGACCATCTGAAAGGTTAATGCTACCAGCATCTTGGGTAGGTACTATGCTGCGCTGTGATGTAATCGATGATTAGTTTAGTTTTAATTTTATTAGTAATTTACTTTTAATTTAGATTATTCGAGTAAGATTTGCATTTTTAATTTTTTTTACCTCTTTGATTGTAATATCATCTAATATTATCTGCGTAGGTGCATAACTGTATAATAGGTAAGTAGAATTTTTGTAGCAATAGACACCTAAAAAATTTAACGCAAACATGAAACGATGTCGCGTTATAATTTTTTGCTAAGCCTTTTCAAACCGGCAAGCAGCAACCGGCAGCAAGGTCTTTAGTCACCTTTACAAACAAATAAACATTATCGGAATACGAGTATATAGAGTAAGTAATACAAAAATGGAATATGTTTCCTGTTATGAGTGTGTCTGTGTCTCGTACAGGGGAGGTCGGGGATGTGGAATATATTCGAAGAGTAATAAAGCAGCGAGCGGAGCCAATAAACGTAGATTATCGGGAGTTATGATGCGATTCTCGTTAATGTGACACGACAATAGGCCGCGGGGACTCCCTCGAGGTGCTCCCTATAATGTGGAGATAGACTTTTTTATTCGATACTAACAATGTTGGCCGCTGACTGCAAACTCACCTGGGCGTCAGCAACGATTCAGTCTAAGCTGAATTTAGGTTTACTCGGAACGGGTATGATAGTTTACTCAAACCTATATTTCTATTAGTAGATTAAATAATTTGTCAAGAAATGTAATTTAATAAAAAAAAAGTATGTTTGTCTGTTAATTTGTGCTTCATTCACGCCGCAACTGGAGAGTGACATAGGCTATTGTTTATTCTTGAAAAACCAAAGGGTTCGGTGTTTTAAAATTAAACACATCGTAAATGATGTAGCAGGTTGGTTGATGTAAAATGTAAAATTTAAAAATCTATTTACTTTGAAAACTTATTTCACTGAAAAAAATATTTGTCAATTTATGTTTAAATCTATTGATTCTAAAATAAAATAGTTGTGGTATATTTTAATAAACTTATTTTTAAACACATTTTATAAATACAAGCCTTCTCCATGTTTATCACATAGCCTGAAGGGAGCATCACTCAGAGCGTATAGACAAAAAGTGCTCTGGTTCATGTTATGAAGTCAATTTATCATCAGCAAACCGGATAATTGTTCCCTGGAATGCTTTGGTCGCCTATACCTTTGATGTAAGTATTGTACGTATTGCATATTAATAATATATTTCGTACCTGTCTGAAGCTTTACATATCATATAATTTTTTTATCGTAATAACTTAATTTTCAGGTTACTTTAGCTAACTTAATAAACCAACCATTAAATCAACAACGGTTCAGTAAAAACCAAATTAAAATTTCATTAGAAGTTTAGAAGTTACTGTGAGTACACATAAAAAATTATTGCGACTTTTTTACGCTATTATACAAATTTGACTTTTGGCAGAATTTCATTACCTATAGAAACTGTCAGAACGTCCAAATTCCTTAAACGTTACTCAGCGATGGTGAAATTAGTGCTTAAGACCGATTTCACTAAAGTAAACAAGTCTTATCCAAACGCATATTGACAGATTTTCATAACAAAACTTTCAGAACGCCTAGTTTATTCCTCGGTTAAACGTCACTCGACGTCGTTGATGAAATCGGCACGTCGTAATATAGTTTTTAAACTGTATGCTATAATTAAATTGCGGTGATTTTTTATCTAAAGAAATAAGATACCTACATTGCTGAAAAATCAATTCCAAAAAGAACAAGCCAGTGGTTCCGATACGCAAACACTTCGACACAGAGTCAATGTTGACTTTGCCCGACCTCCCCTCGTATAGCGACAATAAATCGTATAAATAAATTACCTTTGTCAATCTAATATGATCCTGTTTGTTGGTATTGACGACTCTTTCTTTTACAAATAGGAACAGATCCATTGTTTTTATTTAATTCAGCATTTTCGCCATTTTTGATCATAGTTCCCCATTAAAAATTGCTGTTAGTAATTTCATTGAAATGATTAGTTCTAGAAAAAGTCGTCTGAACAAAAATGTTCACGGTTCTACTAAAATTTCAAATTCGGCATGGCTAATATTCTTAAAAAAAGCTATCTATACGTTGTCCAAGCCTTTATTTTCTTTTTGGCATCTGCCAAATACCCTACGCCTATAAATTACCGCTTTTTTGTTTTCGGAATAATGTACTAAAATAATGTCGTACTTTATTGACGTTTAGTGAAGTGCCCTGTGCATAACAAACAACCACAGAGTATAACACAGTTCTTGAAAGACGATAAATCATTCACGATTATGATAAAAATAATTTGACTTTGTGTAAGGATTGTTTCTGTAAATTTAATAAAAAAAGGAAATAAAAATAGTAACTATGACTCCAATATTGAATATTTGCAAGGAATTAAGTTGAAATCTTGGAATTTAAGTTCAAACCAATAGTAAAGAAATTTTTCTTTTCATTTATTTATTTTTTGACGGCTGCCTTGAAATGTAACTATGCACGCGTTAGTGAAGTGAGTTAACTTCAAAACGCGTGGTTAATAACGTCTAAACCAAGTTTAAATCAAGAGTTATGAGCAAATATACTTGGAAAATCACATACCTACCTACTTATTTATTTAACAAACTAGCTACGTAATTGGGTATACAAATGAAACAAGTAAAATTATTAAATACTAGCGGCTCGTCCTGGCTTCGCACGGCTGGACATTTATTTTTTAAACATTTTGGCATAAACGTACAGTAAATGCAGGACAACTGACATCAACGCGTAATTTTTAAAAACATTTCACTGAGCAATTTTATTAAACTCGTAATATGTTTCGAATGGAATGTCCGATTTTAATAAACTAAAAAGTAATTTACAGGTATTTAAACTGCCTTGCTTGAGAAATCATTTATTTAGGTAAGGATTAAGGCAAAGGTATAAATAACTTGATCTGATTTATATACACTATACAATTTAAATTAATATCGGAGTTATCAGAAAATGAATATTTCCGCGTGATAAAATAATAAAATGGTGCCAGCCGGTGCGGCGGGGCACGGTGGCAGGTATCGGCGCGGAAGATTCCTGTGGTTCCTGTGGTGATCTTATTAACAATCGTTTCCTATAAGAAGCTCTGTGCGATCGCAGCCCCGTAAAAACATATATTTAATATTTCAACCCAGACGAAGTCGGGGCAGGTCGCTAGTTAAACATATTTTGAAAGAAAACCTTAATTATTATTATTATCGATAAAGAACCCAAATCAACTTATTATTTTTTTCTGTTTGTCTGTACCGCAAACATATGTCAAATTAATTTGTCTAAGTGATTAAAAATATATAATAAAATATAAGTACGTTAAATCAAAATTAAAAAGTATTTCATTAAATCGATTGAAAGTTCTTCTTAAATAAAATCGATTATTACTTCAAATCGAATCGGTAACGTGTGAAGGCGTCACTAAAGTCAAAATTTCTTGATCTGCCAAAAAGAAAATAAAGAATTGGACAATCTATAGCAAACAAAATTACACGGTGCAGAAAATATAACTTAGGTTAACACTTACAAAAATAAAATCTTTTCTTTATAATCAAATCAACCCATCTTACTTCTTGTCTATAAAAATAATTCTATAGATAACAATAAAATGTGTTATCTCTTTTACCAGGAAAAAAATCAACGTTTTTCACACAAAATATCGAAGTGGATAAGCAAGGCCAAAAATTAATACCATTTACGCGAGGGAAGTCGTGGAATATAGATACCGGACGCAAACAGAGCTATACGTCGGGCAAGCCGTCGTAAAAAACACGTTAACATCCATTCACATTTATGCCCCTATTTGTGCGCGACCGCTGCAGGTCCCGTACAAAGTAACTGATTGCCTCTACCGAACTGCGCTATTTGTTTTCATGTTGGCCTTTTTTTACGTTGTTTGTGATAGATACGATTTGCGACTCCCTTGTCCATCAAATAACCTGCAGATGAATTATACAAGCCTAAGTATAAGTTATATAATAATAATAATAATAATAATTCATTTATTTCCTCCACATTACACACAATATCATAGGATTTTACATTTGATTTTACATTACTAATGTGGGGACTGGTGCTTAAACTAGGTAAAACCTGTGTTTCAAGTCACCAGGCCCTTTCCCTTAAAACTAAAGGATACATAATATACAAGAAACAACGGGAGTAATGTGTTTGCATGGATATTAAGTTATTTGTATTGCGCGCGCGCGCGCGCGCGTGTGTGTGTGTGTGTGTGTGTGTGTGTGTGTGTGTGTGTGTGTGTGTGTGTGTGTGTGTGTGTGTGTGTGTGTGTGTGTGTGTGGGTGTGTGTGCGTGTGCGTGTGTGTATGTATGTATGTGTGTTACTATTTTAGGGTTCTAATGAATTTCTCCGTCTCATCGTAGTCTAGTTCTATTAGCCAGTCAAATATTCGGGTTTTGCAATTGTGTGTATTCAGATCGTATATATTTAGAATTTTATTAGCTTTATTATATAGGTAGCTTCCAAGGAAGCATGGAAAGTTATTTACAAACGATTTTTTAAATTTGTGAATAGTAAAGATTTTATAATTTCGCCTCTTATCTGTGTTGCTAACTTTATCTTTAATTTTCCCATGGTATCTCATAATCAATTTTTGTATAAATAGCTTTCGTACTGTAAGGACCTTACTCTCCCGATATAGTAATACCGTAGGATAATGGTGCGGTAGAAAGCGGCTTACTTTCAACAGAAGTCTTTGTGCTCTTTCCAGTTGGATCAAGTGCGATTTGGCTGCTCCGCCCCAAATATCAATACCGTATATTAATAAAGATTGGCATAGTGAAATGTAAATAGTTTTTATAAGTTTAAGATCTGCAACTTCTCTTATATTTCTAAAAATAGCTATTAGTTTCCTTATCCTATTTGTAAGTGTTTTTATGTGTTCGTTAAAATTAAGATTTTTATCTATTATTATACCTAAATATCTTATATATGGTACTCTTTCTAATTTCGGACATTGGCACGTTTGGTCTTCACATAATCCAGAATGGGCGTGTATTTGATGAACTTCTGGTATTGGTTGGGACTTGTTAGTTATAGAAAAAGTTACGTATTTAGTTTTGTCAGCATTAAGACTCAAACGATTTTGTCTTAACCAAAGAGATATGTTATTAAAATTTTTTTGGGCTTGAGAAAAAACTTCTTCCCATGTTTTCCCCCATACTATAAGAGCTGTATCATCAGCAAAACTCATAATTTTTCCATTTGTAATTTTAAGGTTACAAAGCTGGTTCATATATATAAGGAAGAGGGTTGGAGCCAAGATACTTCCTTGTGGAACTCCGTAAGTGATGGGAAGTTCATCACTGATGTCATTTCCTATTCTAACTGACTGGTGTCTGTTTGACAAGTAGCTTTTTAGAAGTTGAAGCTGCAGGCCTCTAATACCGAGTTTTTCAAGCTTAAGTAGAAGTAGGGGTATGGAGACGGTATCAAAAGCCTTGGCGAGATCTAGGAAGATAGTCAGGCATTTGTCACCGTCATCCATATGTGTAACAATACAATCTACAAGGTCATAGACAGCATCTGTTGCTGACTTTTGTTTTCGAAAACCATATTGATTATTTGCTAGTAGCTTGTTAGATTCAAAATATTTAACCAGTTGCTTATTAATAATTCGCTCTAAAATTTTTGAAATGGTGGGTAGTATTGATATAGGACGGTAATTCGACACGAGATTCTTATCACCTTGTTTAAAAATGGGTGTTATAATGGATTTTTTAAAGACTTCTGGAAAAATTCCAGAGCCAAAAGATAAGTTACATATGTGGACTAAAATGCCTGCGAGTGATTCCTTATTTTGTTTGAGGATCTTGGCTGATATACCATCCCATCCCACTGAATCTGTATTTTTGAGAGAATTAATTATCGATATTACTTCTTGTAAATCAGTGTTTAACAATACAAATGAATTTAGATGGGAGTGACATGAATAGTCATTGTATTTTATTTGGGGATCACCTTCCATATTAACAACGATCTTATCCGCTAGCGTTTTACCTGTATTTATAAAATGGTTGTTTACCTGATTTACTGATTTAGATGGTGAATTTAGTATATTAAGTAGATTATGTGAAATAGCCTTTTTATTTTTGAAGTGTGTAACGGTGTTTATTATGTCCCATGTTTTTTTAATGTTATTTGCATTTTTTAGTTCGTGCCTAAAATGTTGATTTTTTAATTTTTTTAGAATATTACAGCAGAAATTTCGATACCTTTTGTATGTTGTGTTTAGAGTTACATTTTCTGGGTCCCTTTTTGCTTTAGCGTGAAGCTTATCTCTATGTCTAAGGCATCGTAAGAGACCCGGGGTTATCCAAGGCTTAATTGGAGTCTTACGGCGGGATAATTTTATTTGTGTACAATTATCATTTATAATTTTTTGCAGTACAGTGACCAAACTTTCTGCTGCCATATCTGCATTTTTAACGTTTAAAATGTTTCCAAAGTCATGATTTTTTATTTCAGTTTGAATATTTATAAAGTTGTATTTTGTTTTATAGGTAGGAGCTGTTAATGAAAGTGAGTTTTTTAATTCTAGTGAGAGTAATACCGTATCGTGGTCTGTTAATGAGTTTTCAATAATTAAAGCCGTCGATGGATAAGTGGTTCTGGCAAATACGTGATCTAGACAGTTTTCGAGCCTCGTAGCTAATGTGTGCACTGGAATTAGACCAAAAGATGACATTAGGTCAAGATAGTTTGATGCCCGAGAATCTGAAGAGTTTGTTTTAATGTCTATATTTATGTCGCCAACAACAAATATATTTCTGGTTTTAATTGAGCTTAAAAGGGACGTCAAGGATTGTAAAAATACACCGGTGTCTCTATTTGATGGAGATCTATATATAGAAATCAGTGTAATATGGTTATTTAATGTGGTAACGAGACAGTTCGCCTCAGGGAAATGTGGCTCGTATGTGTTACATCTTATATTGTCCTTCGTGTATATAACTACTCCATCATTTTGTTTGTAACATTTTTCTGTAATAGTATGCGTATAATTGTCAAGTTGTGGTATTATTTTATTACACGATAACCAGCATTCTGTGAGAACAATAATATCCGGTTCTATGTTTGTTCTTTCTAGAAGAACCTGAAAGCCCGACATATTGTGTGATATACTGCGTATATTTTGAACGGCTATGTTTATAGTTTTATTATTTGATTTTAGGTGCAGAAGGCAGTCTTCTGGATTGCATTTTATGGAATTAAATAAGTGGATTTCATCTAAATAATTTATAGTTTCTTCTATACTATTTATATCATCCATTAAAAAATTTGAAATTTAACCGTGGAACATTAACAAAAAGATCAGCACTATGGCTTAACAATAGCAGGTGATATGACCTTGCAGCTACTTTGAGAATACCATAACTGTTCACTAAACAGTCACTACATAATATAAGTAAAATGGGAGTTGAGTAGGTAAAAAACCGTTTGATAAAATGGTGTGTAAGTGTCATGTAATTGTAATAATAAGTGTATAATATGAGTAAGTGTGTGTTTAAATACTGTAATAAAAAACCAATTTCGATAATGAAAAATACAAACATACAAGCAAAAGCCTTACAAAATATCACTACAGAGGCATGATCATCCGATTCGAATACAGATTGCAAGTCTAGTCATTTTTGATTCTGAATATTAGTTAGGTCAGATTCACTACAGATTCGAATCAAAGGACCACCCTCTCTTTTGCGTAAATAAATCTTGCCGTGCGAAACCCAGCAGAACTTGTAATCATTTGTCTTTGCGAAATCTCTGGATAAAAAGAAAACTCTCTTCATTTTCGACGTCAGATTTTCGGAAATATATACAGGTTTCGCTGGCCCCGTAATCTTAAGATGTTCTGTTGTTAGTTTTTTATGACCCTTGTTAAATGTTCGAACCGCATTTATAATTTTTTCCTTCAATATGACACTAGTTAAGTCGACAATTATGATTTTATTATCTGGACTCTTGGTTTTGATACGAAAAATATCTTTTATCTCATGTGGCTGAATTTCTAAATTGAGAGCCTTGCCAGTGTTGATAACTGTATTTATGAGGCTACTTTTAGTTTCTTGAGTACTTGGCATAGGGATATTCCTAATTTCTAGACAGGTAGCTCTCGAAGTCCGCTCCGCTTTTTCAAGCGAATCCTCCAACGTTTTTATGTATCTGAGATCAGTCTTACGATCACAATCGAGTTTTTCATATTTAGTAACTAGCGAGTCGTATTTTTCAGCCAGGAAGTTGACCGAAGAGCGGAGCTCATCAACCACAGAACATAGTTTATCAATAGTTTCAGATTGCTTGACCTGTAGTTCTTGAAACATCAATTTCATCTCTGTCATAAAATGTTTAATACCGCTATCGGACTCCGAACGCCTTCTTTTGGGGTAACGAATTTTGAACTTCGGAGTACTACTGAGTGTCGCATTACCACTTTGTTCGGGGTCCATGTTTTTACCCGAAGGTGTTTGTTTCGGCGGTGTGCTGTTGAGTGGCATGTTCCGATCTGCGCGTACGCAGTGAAGTACCAGGCGATCAGCAGTATAGAATAGTTAGCGGAAACAATCTGTTGTCCAGTTCGGAACGCAGAGAGTTCAAGCGAATTGTGGTACGCATATAATCTTGTACCTGTCCAGTTTAAGTTGAGCTCGCTCGAGACGAAATGTCGTTTATATGGACATCTCTTTTTCTCCCGTACGAGTACATATAACGTTTGAATGTCTATTCCGGTATACAGCGGAGTGCTGTTTTTGAGTTATATGCACGTTAAAAATATGCGTGAAATTCAGGCTTATAGCAATTGTACATACGGTTTATGATGCAGCTACATGAATTTGTATCGTGGACGGTTGTTGATGGATGTACCCAGTCCGAAGTGTGCGTAGTACTGCAGTTTTGATTCTTTATAACTCCTAAATCTTTTGTTGTCCTATTATTTAGCACGAATTAATTTTGTGAAATGTTTGCATTTTTATTTAAAAATTACACGGAACGATAAAGTGAGAACGTCTGACTGGCACGGAGGTCCGAAGGGAAGGGGTTAAGCAGAGTTGAAGAAAGAAGTTAAGCAACTGTGAGTAGTAACTCAGTTGTTAATTAGGAAGTAGATTTTTTATTTAGTAGATTATTTATTATAAGGAACAATGACACTATGTTCTCGAAAAAAATGTTAAATTAAAAGATTTAAAAAACTCGACTGATTTAAAGGAAATCAACTGGACAACTTTAAATTGACATAGATCGTAAATGGTCTTTCAAATTGAAAAATGATCAAAGAAACTTAACAATGATTTTAAAATACCTATTCAATGATACCCCACTTAATATAGATTGTCGATTTTCATTTTTTTCTTTTCCACAATATAGCGTCTGGTGGTCGCCATATTGAATTTTGATTACTGTCATGTCTTTAGTGACACATCCAAGATTAATAAAAATCGATTCACGTAAGAAGAATCATCAAAATCGGTCCACGCGTTTGGTCTCCAGAGCGCCACATACATACTAACAAACAGTATACCCTAAAGGTTACACACAGGTTAAATATAAAATCTTATAGACTCTATTTTATAGCGTTCATTGTACCTAACTGTCGGCTGCGAAGGTGCTCAAAACAAAAGTTTCCCAAAGTTTTATCAGGGCGTCCCCCCCGGGCTTGGAGGGCTCCTTTGACCTATTTACAGAGATGATCCACCGCTACCGCCGAAGAAAGATAATTTCATAATTTTTCCAACGATCACTCCTTTGTATAGAGACAATTTTTATCCGCTTCAATTATTACACAACAACATTTGAATACTGAACACTGTTATACTAAACACTGTTTTACTAAACTTTTGTTGTTAAATCATTATTTTAAAATAGTTTTTGCCCGCTTCTTCGTCTGCTTGGAGTTAGGTTTTGAAAATTTCACAGGAATTCATTTTTTCCGGGATAACAGTAGCTCACTTTCTACTAACAAGGATTTACATTATGTCAACAGGAATAGTTTTTTGTGTTATTTTTGATGCTCTGTAGATTTTTTTTATTCGACAAGATAGCCCTTAACTGTGATCTCACCTGATGGTAAATGACGATGCAGTCTAAGATGGTAGCAGGCTAACTTAGAAGAAGTATAGCAGTGTAAATTCAACCCATACCCCTAATCGGTCCCTAGTATTCTTACTAATATAGTAAATGCGAAAGTGTGTTTGTTTATTGGCTAGTCCTTCAATCACGCAGCAACAGACCATCAGATTGACAAGATTTTTGCATGAGTACTAATAGTTGAGGACTCGAAGAGTGACATAGGCTAGCTTAGGGATTTTTAAAAGTCTAACTCCACGCGGACGAAGTCGTGGGTAAAAGCTAGTTTATTCAATAATTATATTTGCCGTCTCATTCTTTACTTTCCTTCGATCTTGTTCAACGTTGATTAGTACAGTTCAACTTTGTGATGGAAATAACTTGTTACTTCTATTAAGTAATTAGCCGGTATAAAGCGATGCTTAAGTAATGAAGCGTAATTATAAGAGAGGACACGTCTAAGGAGTAGAATAATTAAATCAATCATCCCTTCCCCGTGGTGTATAATCTTTTCACTGGAATTGAATTTAAATTAAATACTCTCTGATCTTATTCCGTCGATTCTTTGAACCCTATTTTGATCATCCGAATTTTCTTGTACCGGGCCACTTAAATCTAATACATTTAGTATCAATTTTACCAACGTTGAGTAGTCAACGTTTAACCGTGTTTTGATATTTTGGCAGATTCTCAATACAAAACTGTCAGAACATCCAATTTATTCCTAGATTAGGATTTTTTTTTTATTGGAATGTAACTCAAACAAGATATTGGCAGTACCTTCATGATAATTATATTCCGGCCTTTTGATTGTATAGTTTTATATTTTTGAACTTCTTAGGCAATTTTATTTACTGAATTTACACATTTAAGCCCATGTGACTAAAAAATTATTTAATCACATCTTTACTGACGGTGTATGAAATAAGCGACCTTGTAAAGGGAAATAAAGTATTTTAAAATCCTCTACTATAATCGCTGGCAGAGTGGATGGATATTAGTGGTAAAAGATTGTGATCTGTGATGATTGCTGCAAAAGACATATATGCAGCATATATGTTATAAAAAGTGCCATGTATTGATCGCATCGCATTGATACGCACCGCTACGATTTGATATTAGACTGCATCTTCACTTAGGTGAAGATGCAGTCTAATATCAAATCGTATGGTAATATCAAATCAGGTGAGATTGCAGTCAAGCGCTAGTCTATATATTTGGAAAAAAAGGTAAATGTTGGATTTAAAAATCTTGCTTTTCTAGATTTTTCGTTACAACGTTTTATGCTAATAGTATTTGATAGGTAGCAAAACGTAAAGAGATCGCTGGCGGGCCCCTGGGAGGGGAGGCTGCCAAACTTTTAAAGATATTACCCAAGAAGGGTTGAGGCAACGCTCGCGTCCTACGTGATCTTGCTCGCCATCTGTCTTTAGCCGCCTGAAATTTGTTTATGTTTTCTTTTGTACGAATCCAAATCCATATCGATAAATTTACAAAGTAAACATGTAAACTCAGTAAAAAATAAAAAAGCCCGCCCTCCCCATCCTTGATCCATCCATCCTCATTTTTAATTATCTCACGCAGGATATCCTGTGCTAGCTCTCTCTATCGTCCGCTGAGTAATCTTGAGCCTTTTTGTGAGGTCTATAGTCAACGACTAGGTTTCAAATCTATAAGTCCTCAGATGCACTAAAATATACTAAAATTACAGTTACGATAAAATGCAGTGTAGAAACTGCTCAAAGAAGCAGGACACGAATACAATACTAGAAATAAATAAAATTATACCTTGTTAAAGTGGGCAATGCTACCCATCGACTTTTAGCTTTAGCATTATCTTTTCGCAATCAACTTGAGGGGAATACCAAATATTGGTCATGTTTAATAAAAAAAAATCGTTTAAATATTCCCACAGTAAAACATTAATGTAGAGCGATCGTATAACATCGATATCCGGAGTCCTCCGGAATTAATTTTGAAAATATTATTTCTGGGGAAAAAATGGAATACTAAAATTATGCAAACGTGCCGCAGTAACCATAAAAAATCGAGACATTTTCCTTGAGACGTCGAAGTGTTCCGCAGCAGGAACTGGACGCACATAAATTTATCATTTTCCACTGCATAAAGCATAAATTCGAATCATTGGTCCTTCCTATTGAAGGGCTCTGTTGTGCAGTGTTTATTGTTGTTAGCAACTTTGTTCTTTCTTATGTTGGCGTACTAAAATTGCTTTGAAATTATATAAATGGGTAAACAAACATATAAATAGACTTGTAGCAGTCCAAAATTAGGCAGGCAGTTTGAAACTCTTAAACAGTTACATTCTCTTGAACTCATGGAAGGAAATAATTTTTGTATTGAAATCGCAAATATTACATTAATTTATTAAACACCTTTTTAAGCGACCACCGACCCACACCGACTACAGAAGTATCTTAATTCTGTCAGACTGCCATTTCTTCGACATGTCCTGTACCTAGTTTAAAAGGTTTGATGGATTCTAATGTATAAGGTTCCATTAGATTAATCTTAGTAATGAGAGTGACATAGCTTAAATACGGCATCCGCGAAAAAAAAAGACGTGTGGCACTCGGGGACTGCCGCGGTAATATTGTATAGCATTTTTTATCAACACCCGCTCACCGCTAGATGGCGTTGATAAAAAATGCGCCATCTAGCGGCTCACCATAGAGGAGTCCCGTGCCAGTTTATTTTCGTTACGGAAATTCTGGATTCGGTCTCTACGCTGGCCTGCGATAGAAGCTATGCAATAGCTTAAAACGATTGAAACTATTTCAATTTTCAGTTGATTCTTCTTTACGCAGTCGGGTTATTTTAAATATTTATTTGATTATTTCCGATGATAGCTTTACTTTTATTTCATCGACGTAGATTCTAAAATATGTTAAACTCAAGATTCAACTAGATTAAGATGAAGCCATCTGTTTCCTTTCTGAGTAGAGTACTATTTATATTCGATGAAAAGTTTCAAATAAAAGTCTCCCCATTCCTCATATGTGCGCTTATTGGTTCCTTAGAAATGTATGAAAGAAATATTGAATAGGTCCAGCTTCACACAATACATCCTCGCCTGAAGCAATACACTTCGCCGCCACTTGTCACCCGCACGGGTCCGAGGGTGGGATCTACATAAAAATATCCATATTTTAAATTTGATTTGAGGAAAGTTCGCGGACAAATGTTTGCTATTGAAAATTGAATAGGGCAGTGACGTGACCGAAATTCGATGCGTCAAACACTTTCAAACTCGAACGCTACGCATCGACGTCGAACTGCTACGCCGTAGCGGCCTACGCAGTTAGTAACGAGCCGTTTTGCCCAAGCATTGGTGTGATGAGTCTTTTAATTAAATATGCGCTACTAAAGGTCTAACGCTACCTATATTTTTATTCACCTAGGTCTTGACTGTGAACTCATCTGACGGTAAATGACAGTAAAATAATGATACAGTCAATGTTAACGTGTTTATTTGGATGGCAGTGTAAATTACGCTTGTTAAAAATTTGGAACTAATCTAACATACAGTGTATATTTGAAGCGTAGCTGTCCTGAATATTAATAAACACGTATATGCAACACCACACACTAAGTAAATAGTCATGTCTGAATCGCCGCTGATAATTTCAGTCTTCAGAGTGAAGATAGGCGTCGCCCGCGGCGCTCTCCCTTCACTGAAAACTTTGGACGTTAGGCACACATCGTCAAGTTCTCTGAATAAGTGTACACATCTGCGCTGGCCGCAGAACAAGTTCTATTACAGCTGTGGTTGTTCAGAGCCATCATATTCATTCATATATCGCACTGTATTTTCATTGTAGTCTCAAAGATGGTTGATAGGACATTATAAGAAACATATGAATCATGTTTTTTTACATTCATATTCTCTTTACCAAAAAATACTTCAGTTCAGAAACGCACTTTCTTTTGTTTAAGATACGTTGTTTCCATACGATGTGCCCATAGCATGCAAGTTTTTCCTTCAAATTTCAAGCTTTTTTTTATTTATTTTGTCTTTGTGTACTATTATAACCGAATAGATAAATCACAAAAATCTTTGAGTGCAATATACTTAGTTGGGAAAGCAATATTTGTATTGAATATGTTATTGTAATTGTACATCTAACCATATAGACTAAAGTTGCAAACTGTAGTCCTGGCAAATCTAAGAATGTTAGTTTTATACTTCAAGGTACGTCATATGTGTGGCGTTTGGTATTAAGATTTATTTTTCATATACTCGTACCATAACGGATACAAATGGTAATTTGAGGCAGATTGTAAAATTCATAGTTATAAAAATTAAAGAAATACTACGCTTAACTAAATCAGCCTATTTGAAAAGTTTTTCATTAATCATACACAAATACTATCACGTTTAAAATATAGATTTAGGTAGAGAAATAAAGAGAAAAAAGTTTGAAAGACCCAACCAAAAATAGTTTTCAAAAGTATACGGAATGAGCTAACCGACAAAACTTCGAACAACATTTTCTTAGAATGTGAAACCTCGCAAATATTCCAGACGCTATGCAATGGTCTGTTCAGGAATGCTTATATCGTCTTAAAACTACCCCCTCTGGTTTTGTCTTAAATCCCGAGTTACGATGGCATTAGAAAACCAATTGTCCCATGTTAAAACCTTTGCTTTAATACCGGAGATTACAAACTAACTCTCAACGTAGATTTGACTTAATCAAGACTAAAAATTGTTAAGCTGTATTTTGTTTGCCAAAAAATAGTCGATAATATCTTACCACACATCTTTTCACGCCGCTCTACATAACGCGGAAAATAGGACGAAGTGGAAGAACATCGTGTGGGAGAAGGTGATCCGTGCCAAGGATCGCGACCCTCAGTCATGTGGATGACGATGCGAGGAGGAGGAGGAGTCGATAATATTTTTATTATTTAGCACAAACAAAAGTAGAATTTTTTTTCGCAGAATCGAATAAAGAGTGGCTAGCCATTATCACCTGACATGAGAAAAGAATCAGTACGCTTTACTAAAAAGTGGGCTTTCTTTTTGTCTAGTTCGGTTTGGACTTTAGTTGAGGAGCAATACATTTTTGACCCGAATGCGACCCGGGAATCGAACCTAAGACCTCGACATCCGTAGTTGAATATGCTAACCACATTACCAACGAGACAGTTCTATAAATTACTATAGAGTAATGTTATATAAATAATATGCTTTATATATAGATTATAATAAGCGTGTTTAGATTTGATTTAGGATGCATCCAACTATCCACAGAAGCCGTTCTCAATAATCCGCATATAGCCGCTGATAATTTATTGGATCAATATTGCTGAGGTCTTCCGAGGCGGGCCATAATGGTTATCGCCCGTTTAATTACGTACTCGATTCGAGACAATGGTTAATAAGAAACGATGCCTCAGCACTATTCGATGATTTATTGACGCATATTTCCAACTTCCAGGGAGATTAGATGAATATTACAAGATTACGAACAGTTTTGAATAAGGGGGGATTAATTAGACTCAAAGGATCGTTGACCTGAAATGGTTATTTTAAACATGTAGGTATTATGTTATTTGATATTCCGATCAAACCCAAATATGAATGTATACAAATATCCTACTAGATTGTGATTTCGAAATAACTGTCTCATAAATGATGATTTATTATTTGATTTCATTAGACCTTTATCCTTTTTGAAAAATAATACCCATCAATCTTAGCATTTTATCCATGTCTTCATGTACTTATATATTCTTTTAGCCTTTTATTTAAAAAAAAAAATACATTAAAATCGTGGCATTTTTAGGGTTCTCTACCAGAGGGTAACCAACGAGACCCTATTACTAAATCTCCGCTGTCCATCCGTCCGTTTTTCTGTCAGCGGGCACTAGAAACGTGTTTTTGGTACGGAACCCTTCGTATGCGAGTTCGACTCGCACTTGACCGGTTATTATTATTACTTTGAGTGCTCGTTTGATTTTCAAAGAACAACACGAGAACGTCAAAATTAATTCAAGGCTGGTTTTGAGTTTTTAGCCTAAAGATAATTGTGAATGTTAATGTAGTGCCGCTGGTTCAATCGTTTTGAGTTTCCAGCATGTTGTAGCTCGTGATTAAAACAATAGACCATCGTTTTCCAATGACGCAAGCCGCACAACTTGGCTCTCTTACGCCCGAATTTCATTATTTCCTCGTTTATAGAACAACTCTTGAGTAACTGTTTTTGGCGAAGTTTACAAAATTCAACCACGTTTAGTTTTTTTTGTGTACTCTTCTAATATTTAATTTGCTCTTCGAAAAAAATTTACCTTAAATTGACTCGCTTTAATTGCAGAAAACGTAGCATTGGGTGAACCTCCATTCATTGATAAATTTAATTTTTTTAATAAAAGTAATAAATAAATAAAAATATTATTTGACAGAAAAATGGTTATTTCGTGTAAATGTAGTCCAAACGGGCATATAGTTATGGTAGACAAGTAGGAACTCACCTATTAAGTACGAGTAGAGGGTCTCGTCATATCTGAAACCTCACAGACTCCTGTAGCCTTAACGCCTTGGTTATACTATACATCAAAGATGTCGATTGAATATTCAAAGAGATCGGACGGCATTATGTTGAAACTATCGTGTTCGCATACCTCACCACAGTAATTGATTGAAATTTATTCAGAGTAATAATTTGAACCGCCGATCGTAGTACAATCTGTCTGATAAAGACAGGGATGTAGGTAGATTGCAGATCAAAAAATAAGTTATTTTTTAGCCACCTAGCTATTGAAGTTTGGTCGACTAAACTATGATGTTGTTGCTGATGAATATTTGTTATGCATATTACACTGAGGAAAGAAGCATGTTTTAATAATTAGTGGTTTATATTATTAGATTTAAATTCTGAAGAAATATTTATAATATACTTGCTGATGCTCGCGACTTCATTCGCGTGAATTTTGTTTTTAAAATCTATTTTTAAATCCGTAGGAACTCTAGCCTATGTCGCTCTCCTGGTTCTGAACTATACTCGTGCAAAAAATCAGGTAAATCCGTTGGTTTCTTTAAAGACAAACCAAGAAACAAACACACTTTCGCATATATTAATAAGGATTGGTGAAATCGGCCGTAAGTTACAAAGTAGGTAAAGATATTGGTTCATTCAAGTACGCCTCTGGAATGCAGATGAAATATCCCTTAATAATTGATTAGCTTTTCCTTAAGGCCTTACAAGACCGGACATAAATATTGAGCCTTACATCGGTAAGCAAATGATATTCAAATTAAACAAGCCTTACATTTTGTTTAACTTGATAGGAAACAAGATAAGACTGCGAAATTGATTTACGTTTTGATCTACATTTAGTAAATGTTCGTTGTGCTTTGCTACAATCATCGTTTTCGCGAAAATACGTTTCCTTTGAGGAGTGTTATTTTTGTGTTCAGATATTGCCTTATATCGTATTTATTTGTGGCTCATAAACCTTATGTACTCAAAGCATAAGCTACTTTAAAATAAATTTTACCTGTCTCAATATTTGTAAAATGTTAAAGCGATGCCACACAGTTCGTATGTCACGAATTAGAGGAAAGTCTAGTCTGCGGGAAAAAAAAAGTCTGCGGGATCAATAAATATAAGCTTTCTAAAATAAGATAGACAAGTAGAATACGTAAGAAATAAATGTATATAAATCATTTATTAATAGAATAATTTGTTTTACATGCATACAAACATAAGTTTATAAACAATAAGGTAATAATGTAAGGCAAAGTAATCATGATCATAGTTAAATGAAAAAAAAAAAAAAAAAAGAACCTGTTTCATGACAAACTAAAAGAGAAAGGCTATAAAAAAAGGAAGGCCGTGTTAAGCTATATAAAGTCTCTGATAACCATGTCGGAAGATTATCAGCAGAATATACATTTAAAAAAATATACAGGCTTTCAGGAATCAGACATAATAGTTGTTCTATATCCTGCAATACTATTGCGAAAATTGAATTTTGACAGGAAATCGTCCCGACTGCACCTTAGTGCGCCGTTCGCTCTTATGGCGACGTCAGCTGACGCAGCGACGGACAACTTGTTATCTGAACTCATGAGGACATTGCACTCGTCATTATGGGGGAAAGATCAGAAAGATAAAGGTTCACTTGTTTTTGTTCAGAAAAATATTGTAGCTCATTTCACGAGGGCTTGTGCCTATAATAAGTGTGAGCGAGAGCTTGCTCGCGCCTGATCGCTCTCACCTAAGCTCCTGACAGGCACGCACACTTACGCAATGTGCATGCATGTACACGACGTAGCCACAAGTAAAGTAAAGTACATTTTTATCTATCAATTTTATATTCATTGTATCCAGAAGGATAAACTTTTTGTTGTGGTGCAGCAATTTGTAATAAATAATTAAACCATCCAACTTTTTTCAAATCATTGTCCTGATCCTGACATAAGTTGTAAAATATTGGACATATTATATTTTTGAAAACAGTTTTATAGCATTAACTTTTATAAGTAGCTTTGTAGTAGCTTTATGTAGATTTCACTTGTTGAATATTTTTTTTTAAAGATTTTAATATCTATTAAAAGAATATATCCAATTTTAACTATTTAAAGGAGTTTTTAAAGTCGCTGTCCAGACCTAATCTGTCTTTGATTATAAAACCAACTATTCTCTCCAACAGTCTATATCAAAAATTATTTTATCTCGATCATACTCTGAGCTGATATAGGTATTTACAATAAGTAGGTAGGTACATAGTGCTAAGTATATGTCATGGTTCAATGATCACTGTAAACAACGTATGACGCACGATCAGAAATGAATTATGGGACAAGACCAGAAATTTATTGCTTGTGTGGTGTACCGCGCTACGTATTCAATAGATACAATAAATCTAACAAAGCGGAACACCTGATTTATATGACAGGCATTTGACAAGTTACAAGACGTGTACCTACTCATACCTAGATATCGTCAGTAAAATGAGACGATTATAATGTTGGTACAGTTCCTGAAATTAAACATCGATAAAAAAACCATTCACGTACACAGATTAATTATATGTAAATCATTGTGCGCGAATAAGTATACCTACCTAATGTTATGCCAAATGAATTTATAAATAGGTATTTTTCTCAAAAGTATCCGAGTTATCTGAGTTTCATTCATTTTCTACAACGTGCTCTATCCCATCTGTGATGAGTTATTCTAAGCACGTTTGTTGTGATCTTCAGTACACAATGCAGTGGCCGCCCCTTCGCGTATTAGATTTGGTTATTAGCAAACTTTGATCGGCGGTGTTGACCCCGGCCAGAGTTCATCGATCCGCCGCGACTTTCACCCGGATCATAAACTGAGCCACCCACTTTCAAAACTGAAAAAAACAGTTCCCGACTCACTTCAAAACTAAGTCTTCCTAATCACGCGGCGCGAACAAAGTTCGCTAAAGTTTTTTCCAAGTTCAGTTAAACTTCATCGATGTGGGGATCGTTCACCCTGGTAGGGACACTTGCATACGACTTCGGCCGCTCCTCGAGCCATTGAAACAAAATGTGGAGCAAGGTTGCCCAGATTACTTTCATGACGAACTTTTTACGGATCGATACGGGCGTTAAAAGTTTACAGCCCGCTTTTCCGCTGCGCTCGTAAAGGAAACTTTGGAACCCGAGCCCACCGACGAATATTTAATACGGTCGTTTTAATTAGGCATCTGCACGCCGGTATACTTAACGTGCTCTATGGGCGGATAGGTATGGAGCATGGAGGTCGGCTTCATTACACCGACGCCTCGCAAAGAACCTTTATTTACTTTACATATCAGCGCGCCCGTAACTAACGAGCGCAGATACCTGCTCAGCATTCGTATTCACAAAAGGTTTTCTCCTACCTTCGCCGGGCGTAAAATAGGAGGTGAGCTTGGAAGGAGGTATAAAGGAGAAAATAAAATAAAGACGGCGCCAGTGAACGGATACGAGGTCCGCGAAAAAAGTACGAGAAAACCGGGCTTAATGGTGAGACGCAGGTGAGTTGGGCGGGCTCGGGTGGGTGGCTCGCCGGGATTGGTGGGCGCCGCCCAGCTGCGAGCACGCCCCGCGCCCCCACCCCCTCCACGCGCCACCCGCACCCCTCCCGCGGCCACCGGCTATCGCCACCGACCACCTACCAACCACCCGACACAAGCTATGCCTGTGTCGTGAATTAGTTTGCCAACTTTCTGTCTATGGCGGAGGCTTCAGAGATGTAAGTATGGACGACGGGCTGAATAATCGATAAAGGTGTTTATTGAAAACGGGTAAGGACGAAGCTCTTTATTGCTTCTTTATTATTAAAGTGGAGCTAAAACGGTCGATAAGCTTTTACGGAGACTGGGCTGCAGTCTGTATCTAATCTGTTGCAAGGTAAATTAATGCTTCTTTTTACGAATTCTAAGCGTTCTCTTAATGATAACTAATTTAGTAACCACGTCATGAATAAGTCCTGACGTGGTATACGATTTAATAATTATTTTGCAGCCTTATTAAAGATTCAAAAACCTTTTTATTGAGGAATTAGTAAAAGCTCCATGTATTAATTATTATAAGGCTAATATGAGCTTATTTTTTGTATGCTTGAGAAAAATTAACTGGGCAAATAAGCTTGCTTATAGCTATGCTATATTAATGTTTAAGGGTTTATACCGCAAAAAAAGCGAATCTAAAATTTATTTATTTTTGTTTCAGTTGGTTGTTACATCCTTCATATTTTATCATTTGTTTGTTTGAAATGTAGCCTATGTTATCTTGACGATACGATACGATAAAAATCTGCTTATTAGTTCATAGCCTCTGTGTTGGTTATATCCTTCAAGGCCACGGTGGAACATTCGTAAATAGCCACATACTTATATCATCAGGATTGTTCGTCGACGCGCGTGTAGACTGCTTCTACACCACTATGCGAAAACGGTGCACATCCTTGTCGCGCAGAGTCCAGGCCAGCACCAATAGCGTCCTGAGGATATTTGCTGACAGGATCGATTTGTCAGTAGATACCTACTTGACCCACCGTAATATACTGGTTCATATACTGACAAATCGGTCCCATCTTAGGTTAAGTTTGAGATTTAAGTATTCTTACTGACAATTTTATTTTGTTTTATTTACTTATAACGTACAAAGACTGCTAAAATCAGAACCGCTCTTTTTGACTTTTCCATAGTCGGGTAAATATTATGGATCCAACGTTTATTGCAGTAGGTACCCAAAATGACTATTCTAATGGGAAATAGTCGTTAAAACAAAGTTTAACCATGTCAACATATATGCTCACAGCTGGACGGCTGATTGCAAGATATTGCCTATGACAAAAAGTAGGTAACAAAAAAAATATTGCGCATTTGAGCTGAATAACTTTGTGTTGTAATATAACTCAGTCCAATCTTTTTATTTACAATTCTTTGGACAAAAGCCAAGCTTAAAGGAACAAAACGTACGTTTAAAATGGTGCAAGTTGACAGCTATGGCATCAGTTCCGCAAATCGAAATGAATAGCAACACGGCACGCTCGTGGACACTCGGAAAAGAGCAAAAAACCGTTGAAACAAAGAAAAAACGCGAATATCCCCAACCATTGTTCACCGGGCACAATGCCTTTACGACACCGGGTAAATAACGTTTGGAAAAATGTAAAAAAGCCCGCAGTTGTGGGTTGCGAGTAAACACGTCACCCTTATTGAGTTGATCTGGCCATTTGAACGCCCCGTGCGAAAAAAGAAGGTTGCCGAATTCAATTCTCGATATCCATTTTTGACGTTTCGTGATTAGAACTCAGTTTGGTCGTTAACTGGACGCCCGAGGGGATGTTTAGTTTGATTTTTCATATTGATTTCAAGTTCAAACCGTGCGACAGACGGGGTTTGTGATTCACCTCTCTGAGCTACCTGCGTGCCACCTTATGCCTGTTTAGTTTAAACCCTATGCTGTATGAAGAATGCTGTCATTTTCTTGTATTTTATAGTGTTTAACAAAATATTTTCTTTATTTTTTAAACAAATTTTTCTCCTATATTTCTAGGTATACTATCAAATATTATGATTAGGTTAGGTATTTTCGCATAAATAATTTAAAGTAGGTACCAATACGCACAATTTTTAAAGGTGAGAAACTATCATTTAGAGCATTTCACGAGAAAAGTCTTAATTCTCCGATGGCAAAAGAGGTGTTATTTTTTTTTAAAAGAATATCAGCCAAGCTGAACTTGACTGATGTTCTCCTCTCCCCTCCAAATAAGTTATAAGTTTAACGTGTGTATATATGTATATGTCCAAATAAGTTATAAGTTTAACGTGTGTATCTACGTATATGTGTTGCTGTCTAATTCCCTCGTAGCTAACCTAACGAATGGACCGATTTGGATGCGGTTTTTTCTGCTTGAAAGCTAACATGATCGAGATGTTACTTCAAATTGTTTCCAAGACATGTGTAACTTTGAGCTCATGCTGCAGTATCAAGTAGTCTGCGGGATACCCAACTCCTCAGCAAATTACAGCAGATATATGTGTTTGGGCTCATTAGAATGGTCTCAATGAGTAGATGTAGTAAGGAATACTATGTTCATGGTTTAGGTAGATGATGATCGAGAAGGAGGATCTAATGATAAGCAGCAAAGTGGGTAACAAGATGTTGGGTATATGATATATAGTCTGACATATTCATATGTCGGGGGTATTTGCAACTTAAAATAATGCATAAAAATGAACTAGATATTATTAATGCAAGTTAAAAAATTACGTAAGAAAATCAATAAAATCTTGATTTACTGACCTATTTGTTTGCAATAATAATAATACATCTCATGGGTGTCTTTGGATATAGTCTTAGCGTAATAATAAATATATCATAGTTATCGTCAAGGGGCGAAATTGGAGGGAAATAAAACGATGGCCCCCGGAAGGGTCGCGAAAGAAAAACGATTAATATTAACTGAAATTGTTACGGCCCTTTATAGCCCGCTCATATTTTTACTGCTTCGTATCAAAGAGTTGAATTCTCAGTCTGATTTTATGGTCATGAAATTCTGCGACGATATCTATTATTATTATAATTCAAATGTTTTACTGATTTTATGGAGGCTAGAAAAAATACAATATTTGAGGTACCTATGTTTCTTGAATGTTTATTACATCCCGTAGGTATCTGTAAACCAACTTGAATGTAAACGTTTTTTGTTAATAATTAGAAAATGTTAAATATCGTATAGAGTCAGGCGTTACTTTGCGGAAGTTCATGACTAGCAAGAACAGGTTAGAATTATTTTGCCATAATCCGCCAACAGAAAATGTTAAGTAGGTAATCAACATTATAATATTGGTGAGATCACTTAACTCCCATAACAAAATTTTTACTTTTTTGGTAGCTAGGAATAATTTTTTTATTATTATTTACTAATGAAAATATCGTTCTGAAAAAAAAATTATCTATATAAATAACTTATTTACTGCTCACTAAATTACTGTTTAGTAATCAAACTTAAAAATTAAGTGTGTACAAGGTAATTTCTAAATTATGTTTAACAATTTATAAAATTAACATGCTTTAATCAAACACTTCATTAATAGTGAAAGCAAAAAGACACATTTAATCCAAAATTGCGGGCGAGAAAATGATCCCCTTAACGAGCGTGCAGTGCCAACGGTATTCTTACATTAAAATGTAAACATTACCCCTTTCGCAGCCCTTGTAGCACCGAATCGTAATTTGTCTGCTACGTTATATAGACGCAGACGAGCGTTCTGAACGCTCAAATATTTCAGGAGCAACTTTTGTCAATAGTAATAAGCGGGTTAGTCCGGTTATTGCAGTACACACGCGTGCGTACTGCGAACACGCAGAATAAAGAAAATTACAGCAGGGTGCTGTAATTTTCTTAAAGTGCTCTATTTATATCACTCTTACGGCATCAAGTTCCTAAATACCGATTATTTCATATTTATTTATATAAAGACAATTTATAATCTGCCAATCTGCACTTTTCCAGCGTTGGCGATTATGGCCTGAATCCTTCTCATTTGCCGACCCACTACTGGGTAGAGGTACCTCTACTCAGTAGTGGGCCGGCAATGAATTGATATGATGATGATGAAGAAAAATTGTATTCTTTTAAAAAATTCTGTTATTTCGTTAGTCTATTATATTGATACCGAATCTACCTTGATTATTAAGAAGTGGTGTGATCTACTTAAAGAAATAATTAAAAATAGGACTCATATCGACTTTTTTGGTACTCTTCGTATGCGTAGTATACTCATATGTCTGTAAGGTTGTTACTCCTTCACGCTACAACGAATGAACCGATCTGAAATTTTGAATGGATATCTCCATTCTATCTATCGCTATAGAGCTATCGCTCGTACCCAGGATTAAAACATAAGCTACATTTTATCCCAGAAAATCAAAGAGTTCTCGCGGGAATTAAAAAGCCTTAACCCTTGCGGACGAAGTTGCGTTCATTGTTTAGTAAAAAATAAAGACCTAAAGTTCAAACGCGTCGTTTCAACCGCGCGTTTGCAACAGACTCGGCAAGCGTCTCATCTAAGTGTCAAGCACCTCAGAGCGGTCATCTCAGTCGAGATCACTCCCCAGGGTCTCCTAGACCCCGGCAACCTGGATTTATTCCATTTGAATACCATCGTGCCAATGGTGCCTCTGCGTCGCAGAGTTTTATGGCTTTAAGATGTTTCCCGCTACGACATGATTGAACAATATCTACATGTATATTTTAATTAATATATGTAACTACATTTTTGTAAAATTACTTTTATTTATTTACACCAAAAACGACGAATACTATTGTTAGTACTACTACTACTATTACAGCAATGACCATGCAGCTTCTATATTGGTATTTCGGCATCTTACTAATATTATAAATGCGAAAGTTTGGATGTATATTGCATGGACGGATTGGATCTTTCTCAATCACGCTGCATCGACTGAAACAATTTGGCTGAAACATAGGGATAGATGTCTGGAATAACATATAGGCTTTTTATCGCAAAAAATAAGAGAATTATGAGAGAAATAAGAAACCTCAATCCACGCGAACGAAGTTGCGGGCATTAGCTAGTTTTAAAATTAATTTAATGCGAACTCGCCATCCTCAACATAAACGCAAAGTTTCCTGAGGATGGCATATAAAATAATCAAATGTATTGTGTACAGATCTTAATCAATAAATTAAAAAAAAAAAAAAAATATGTTCTATTTCTATAACATATTCGCACTATATACCACACTTCTCTGTAGGTATCTTCGTCCAAGCTAAGTTTATGAGAGCAGTTATAAATCTAGTTTGCATGTAAACGCGGCCTGTTCACACGGTCTAGACCAGACGAAATTGAAATTTACATCAATTCAGTATATTTTGTCGTCCATACCAGAAGCCGAAATGTTTGATGTGATTACAGACTTCTGTAATCACATTAAAACACACGGTTCCTACACACGGTTAAGGATTAAGTATCTGTAACTGTGTGTTTTTCACTGTGTATCACTGCTTATTGCTATCAGTTCGCGTTTTAGGCTGAAATCACATCCGTGTGCATCGATTCTCATTTTGTCCATATAAAAGTGCTATTTTGTTTGGAGTCGTAAACGCATCGATTCGGTTTTTGCATTTCTTGTACCTCAACTCTCTGTAAGCATGTAAACTCTCTGTGAACATCCTTTCGACGTGCGATGCGTATAAGTGTGACTGAAATCATATGCAAAAATCTGAATCAATACGCATAAATGTGATTTCAGCCTTAATCGCTACGCAATTGAGTCTTTCTGGCAGTCCTGATTACATAAGCATAATTCCAATGATATAATTTTAACCACAGACAATCTGCCTAGATTATAATATAATTTTTTTCCACTCGTCGGCCTAACTTGTTTTACAATTAAAGTTTGCCGTTTGTAGGTACGTCTCCATAATTATCTGCTAGTAAATCGAAGTTGGGAAGTTAAGCAAAGCGGTTTCTTAATTCCGTCTAACGACTGTGAAGACGGTCGAATTCTTTAATTATTTAGCTCTAATGGCAGCCAGCGTGTCCTTTGACGTCGCCCGCTTTAATTTGAGATTCCTCCCCCAAATTAAAAATATAATGAGACTGAACTGTGTCGCTGTTAATTGGAAACCGATACGATAGGTATCTGTAAGACTTATCTTTCAGTTAATGAGTGTTTAAAGTTAAATCGAAGTTAAAAAAGTAAGATAGATTTAAGCAATGATTTTGATTCCTTATCTCACCAAGGTCTCACCTAATATGTTGTTGGCTATGATTATGTCAAAAGCTTCGTAGCCAGAGCGGTGTCTTGGTATAGAAAAGTTATTTAACATTAAGTTTCCGCCCTCTATCGGTCCGTGGCTTTCTTACCGTGAAGATGTGTTGTTATTGCACTTGCTAACTTGGGTTATGTGTGCGAGCCGCATTAATTTCTCTGGCATAGATTAAGGAATCGCAGTCGCTACGCCGTAGGTGGCGTAGGGACTACCATTCCTTAATCTATGCTCTCTGCCTTACTTTTATGTTTTCCTAAACCCCTGCATATGTCCATCTCCGCTGTTAGGATGGTATTATGCATGCGCGATTATTATATGCGTACAGACCTAGATCCTCAGCCCAGTACTCTACGTAATAGCTCGCGTGTCCGTGGCGTAAAGCGCGCAACTCATGTTTGATGAAATACGAGTAGGTACGACGTTTATTACAAATTTTGTACCAGAATAATAACTATGTTTGGTTTTTATTTCTAAAAAGAATGTCACAAAGGTCACAAAGTATCAATTTGTATGACACGACACGCAAACAAATGTATGTGATTCCGAGTTCCATTCATATTCATGGGACGGTCACATCTCGACCTGCGGCAAATAAAAAACTGTAATAGATTCACAGAACAAAATCCATCAAGCTGACATTGGATGTTGTGGAGCTATTGTCACTTGACGTGTATACAGGTTGCTCTTACTTAGAAAGTCACCTATAAACCAGGTACATATATTACACAAACCAGGTAGACATGTCTATTATTGTATCTACTGCTAGAAGAATTCTATCTTGCTAAAAGTAGTAGTATTAGGTAGACCGACAACATCAAACGAGTCGCAGCGAACCGCTAGATTCAGACGGTGCAAGACCGAGACCTGTGGAATTCCATGCAAGAGACCTTTGTCCAGCTGTGGACAAAGATCAGCTGATCGGTTGACAAAGAAGAAGAAGAAGCTATTTATTGTAACTTTTTTGTATTGATGCGAAGCCAATAAAATAATGTCCAGAAAACTAAATTCATACTTGCCACTTTTTTTAAACGTAATTTAATAGTTTCTAGAGGATGACTGATGTATGTTCTTAAATATTTTTTTATAATTGTTTACCAAAATGAAAATCATATTAAGGTCGTTTTTCACAGCGTCTCGTTTATAAAACTGTTTCTAAAGCCGCTAGTAAAATGTTAAAATTAAAAAAAACACACAAAAATTAGAACTAAAAATTACATATTTAATCTAAATATATTACTTAAATTAAAAGTTGCTTGTTAAACTGAAACTAGCATCTACTAAAAAATATCTAACTTCATTCCTATTACTGTTTTCCATTTTTTACTAGGGAAATCTTAACATAAAAGTACACCCTGTGTAAATGCGGTGTCTACACGGGCGTTGCAATATTTTGCCCACCTTTGGGGTCTCCGCATTATGCATAACTGATAAGGTCTATTCTGTATGCATACGATCCTTAGTCGCGGCTGTAATGACGTAGTGGCCCCTGGGATTGAGCTACAGTTTTTGCTGCGGCGTTGTTTGTCTTCTTAGTACGTTTTATACTTGCTAATAAGCCCTTACTAGGTGTACTTATAGGTCGTAGGTAGGAGTAAAAATATTAGATAAGTACATTTTTTACAATTTTTGATATTTTATTAATTAGTTTAATAAAATAAAAATTAAGCTAAACATATTTACTTTTACTCAACTAATATGATTATATTTACTATCATAATTTATTACAAGCTTTTATTTAACTTGAAATATATGTAAGTATGTATATATGTATGTTTGCTTATTACGGATATCTAATTATTTAGGTCCATCGTATAACAATATGTCAGTGGACCATCCGTAGCTTTACTTGTAAGACCTTTGGACGCAGTAATATTTCAACGGAACAGAAAGGTTCCCAATTTCCAACACATGCCAATCACAAAGCCCGGTCCCTCATTCCGGATATTCAATTCCTGGACATGTCCGAACTGTCTCGGAACAAATATTTATCAAAACCTGTAAGGAATACGTAAAACGATATAAACATGTCCCGGGACAAACAAATAACCCAGTGATGGATTATTGCGAGTGACCGCTGCTATTTCCTATTGGAATAAGGAATTACCATATGCGTCCTGTTTCTGGTGACCGGCTCGCGGAATGTGGAGAGAGACTTTGTTTCAAGTTTAATTTTTAAGATTTCAGATGTATTTATTTTTCAAAATTGCTTCACTGTACACTTTTTTAATATCCATCAATTTTGTAAACGAGGCAACCATTCACATTATTAAAAGCCTATGTGACTCTTCAGGCCCCAGGCCCTCAAATTACGTCAATCTTCTACATCTTTGCTACCTGATCACAGGGCAAACCAACAAACACACATTTTCATCCTATTAATTATTATTATTGCCGCATGTATGAAAGATCATCCCTTGATTTGGCATATCATTTTTTGTGTGTTCTCGGGATAAGGTATGTATGAAAGAAAATTTTTGGAAAATTTACCGGAAAAGTCGGAAATTTGAATGGTGTTTTTGTGTGAAAATCTCAAAGGAGCAGTTCTCATTTTTTTTTTTCACCTTTACGCATTTAGATAGATAAATAGATACAAAATTGTAATAAAGAATTTTCTTTAATTAATTAATGAACAAAGGTGCGCATTTATAATATTAGTTGGGATTTTATTAATAAAAAATAGTAAAGTGTTGAACTCTATACAATGCGAGCATTTGTCAGTGCGCAGTCGGCGTCGCGTCGGCGAGCGGAGACCCTTCAGAAAGTTTGATAATAACACCAGCAGCGGCGCGCCGGCCGGTAATGTGACAGCCGATACGTCGCCAGCAGCCGCGCTGGACAATTTAAATTCGAACCTTCGTTTGTCCCACAGGCCACAGCTATATCTACAATGCCACTTCTTTATTCATTTTTAGAGCTCCGTACTCATAAATGTAAGTATGTATTACTTAATGTTAGTATCAAAAAGGTATCATAGGTAAAGGTATGAAATTAATAAATCATTTGATATTATTTAATGAAAGTGCGGCAATTCAGTATATAGGTAGGTAGGAGAGGTCCTTACAAAAATATCAAATCGAGCAAATAACTACTTATGAAACATTTAATACGAAGCGTTGCCTACACTTGGTGGAAAAAATAACAATGATGTGGTCGTATAGTGATAAATGAGACATTCATGAGGTGTCACAGACAGCCGTGTGGGATTACACGTGTCATTACGGCGGTAATGCGGCGAAAGCTGCGGGGTCTTTTGGACCCGTCAATGTGACGATAATATAATAAATTATTTACCGACGCCAAGATGTGAAATGAAGTCATAATTATCCTTGTCTTCTATTGTATCTTGTTGACACATCAATTATGAATTGAAAAAAAGAATCACTATGAGTTAGCCACACCGTTGTTGGTTGCCTGAAAGAGCCGCCAAATTGTGTATATTGTTAGGTTTTTGTAATATTTTATAATTAATATCGTACGATTAAAGTTGGTACAGTACATTCAATCTCAATCTAAGTTCAAGCTTAGTTGAAGGCTAATACAAGGCAGACAAATTTTAGTCATAGGTCTGTTTAAATTGTAAACCTTCTGCTATACATAAAAGTATTTATTTATAGCACAAGGTTTACGATTTCGCGTAACTCAAAACTGACAAAAAATTAAAAGAATATAATAAAGTATAAGGTATTGGAGAATGGAAAATGGACGTTTTGGACGACGGAAAATGGAGTGTTTTGGATGAACGAGAAAAATTTGAATAACTATTTGTTAATGAATTAAAATATCCACTATTGATAAGAATTATTGGGGAAAATTACGAACAGGATAACACAAGAATATAGCATGTATACGTAAGTATACGTAATCATAATTAATTTTCCATCAAAATAATCTATCTTCCATCGCCACAAAATACCGAATCATCAATTCTTTAACCTGATTTCGGCATGTTCGGGCGTAATAATCAAATAGACGTCATTACGTCAACAACAAAGGTGATTCAATGCGATCTGACAAGTCAGATGCTAATCAGTCAACCCTTTAGGTCGACAAATCGGAAATTAGGGAGGCATGAGCGCTCGCGGAATAACCCGGCCTTCATAAACTAAGGGTTTCTGAGACCCCGGGAGACTTGGACCAACCTTGTCCCGTTTCTTTGAATATTTAACACTTTGCAAGTGGCGTTTTGTATGAGGAAATGTGACATTTCACTAAAAACTTAGTTTTAGCCGCCTCAAAGCGGAAGGGTGTACGAGAAACGATGTTTTAGATTGATCAGGTCTAGAGAAGATGAGGCAACCTCAAAGAACAATATACAGTCTAACGTCAAAGACATGCTACGTAGAAATTAACTAGGTAGAAATTGATCGATCGTTATATTAACTTCCCTAATCTTTCTTCCTACATAATATAAATGATAGATAACAAAGGTCGACAAGAAAAGTACCTATTAGTACATATTATGTGTAAATATGACACCATAAAAGTTAATCTCTCTAAACTGCAATTTAGCAACCTTCAGACGATTATAGAGTCTCCTATATCTTCGATCGTGTTACAAAGACTTGCAGAGAACCTTGGTAATCCAAATACCGAATCTCGATAAAAAAATTTAAAATAGATGTTGTTTTCGGTTCCTAACTTGATAAAAAATTGTTTATAATGCAGAAACTGTGTACCTACTGAGTTTCTGGGAATGACATTTGGATGTGGTAGTGCAGTACAAACTTTTCACAAAGAATTGATAGTCAAAGATCCTCTCTAGTTTAATAGTGCAGAGTGTTGGCTTCAATACTAATTTGGCTCAAGTCTTGGTGAGGCTTCAGTTGTGGTAAGTTACCATCCTACTGGTAAAACTGGTAACGCTGTACCAGCATACAATTAATATCCTTTTATCCTTGTATAAAATTAATATTAACACAATAATTGAAGCATAATCCAAATCCAGAGGTATGATAATTATAAGGGATCAACAAGAGAAGTCGGGTGTATAACGCCAGTAATAAATAATTAAGGCTGAACCCAAACCACGCATTCCTTCCCAGATGACGACGACATCTTAAAATATGGCCACCCTTTCTTCAGCTGTTGACTTCGACCCCTCGCCACACACTGCTCAGCATAATTAATAAATGACCTTCTCGGTCCCTTAAGCTCCGACGAACATACAACAGCCCTTGACGTCCTAGAACACGGCATAAACACAACAATAACACCTAATATCGTTAATTTTCTGTTCAAATGTAAAATATGTAAACAAACATCGAAGTTATACATCTACGAAAACTGAAAGAACTCAACTGAAGTATCAACTCAAAATGAAAATAACCTCCTGCTGAAACCAGTAGAACCCAAAATACCCAGTTAAAATGTGAAGCAGAAAAAGTGCCTACAAAGATTTCAGGCTAGATCTCTTCAGATAGGTGCATTATTTAGGGTACTTAAGCCGAATTTAATAGGCCTAAATAAATGTTCTCCCATTTAAATCTTCTCATTTAAAACGACCGTTACCTCCACCAAAGCAAAAGGTACTTTGTAATTACAGCTAATCGCATTGCAGCAATTAAAACAAATAGCCGATAGTATCTAAATAGCACGGCCGGGCCCGCACCGCGGCTCTCCCATTAATTACTTAAATTTAATTCATATGAGACCCACGCACCACTATTTACATTCAAAAACCCACCCCGCCCGCATCTCGCAACCCTTGCTAAACTTGTCTACCCTAAGACGCTAACTCCTAAGAAGAGTTTCTTTGATAGTGCGCTCCGGTGACTTTGAATAAAGGCCAGGGTCGATAGAGTTTTGATCTGTAATTTTATAGCTTTGAGACGGCCCCCAGATACTCGCTATAAGGATTGTGGCCTATCGAATCGGCTTACTTGTTTTTGTTAACGATAACCGCTAAGATCTCTACCCGTACAATCATTCTTTGAACTTAAAACAATGAGGTGGTAATTTTGGAGACCTTTGCTTTAACGAAGTTTAAATGACATAAAGGTTACCGCTGAGTTACAAAGTACAAAATACTTCAAGGTTTCCAATTATAGGTGTCGGCTACTACTCGTACCTATACTTCGCTAAATTAGGTAACCTAATCTGGGTAAGATCTACAAGTCATTACACGAGACAGAGAATATATTTGTATGGTCCAGTAATTGCATATCGATAAAATTACTCAACATATCCGATTATAGCTCAGTCCATACAGACGATGCAAAATGGTAGCCGGCTAACGACTAAATATTATTTGCGACAATTTACTCGTCATAGAATACCGTGTACTCACTTTAATCCCATTAATTACCTTAATTTTAGGGTCTACCTATGTTCGCGCCAAAACGCTGTTGTGTGCAAAAATACCTAACACCTATCTCCTTTAACGCATCCTCTCCCCCCGCATACCTTTCCTCAACCCCGCTGGAGCACCCCCGCGGCCCGCGTCCACGCACGCAAATGGACATCGGTCATCATTTTCAGTTGAAATCTGACCTTCGCCGTGAGATCTGTATTGACCGTTTCGCAAGATCTTCGAATTCACCGCCGCGCAACGTTCGCCTACGCATATTTTGGTTTTTTTTAAGAAAAAGTGCAGTTCTCCAGTCAAGTCAAGTGCAGTAGATTTCGGTGAGTGCTCCCTCCTTTCTCTTTTCTCCACGCATTCTCTTTCTCGCGCACACAACCTAACCTATGTTAGGTCACCTTTACTGACAGTTTTTAACCAACCTTTATGGTATTTATAGCACCTAATCGTGAAAAAAAATTGTAGATCTTAACTTAAGATAAAATCTAAGCTCTAAATAGATATCTTAAGACTATCACTACTATATAGAGGATGATTTAGGTACGAGTATAGTTGGTGAAAGCAATGTCGCAAAAGGAAAAAGATTCGTCGAAGACAAAAAGTAGAGATCGTTCCGTTCCCAAAGAGAAAAAGGATTAGCCCTTATCGGAGCACGCGTAAAGCGGTGATACTTATATGAGTGCCCCTTTTATTGCATTATACGGGGAAGGGTTGCCCTCGGCCCGCGCCCCGTATAACGTCTCGCGAGCACGGGAAGAATTTATAAATAAGTTAAGCGGAGCCCGCCTTATTCTTCGCCTCAGCGTCTCACTTTGTTTTATCATATTTAAATTATTGTAGTCAGATGTGGAACGTGTACCTAATTGCTGTACTTTGTTAAGATAATGTACCTTTGGCGCGGCTCCACTTTTGTTTTCTTGTTTTCGAGCGGTATAAATTCACGGGCGGACGCCGCTGGAACGCCCAACTTTCGTGTTCTGTTTTTGTGCAGAAGTTCCTTTCGGGTGGAATAAAATTGGTCGCGTAAGGTCGGAGGTTCCCAAAACAAGTAAATTCTGAAGAAGGTAACGATCTGTTAATAAAAAAAAAGCACAATAATTTATTAATATCACATCGGCGTCGATAGATAGACGTCCATTGCTGGACATAGCTATTTTTCTTTTTTTATAGAATTTTAGTCATGTTTCCCCACTAACCTAATACAACACACCTCTAATACAAGCTCCTAAGTATTTGAAAGGGAGAAGAGAATATAAGTCATGTCTATAAGCGGGTCCAAACTTTCAATTTAAAAAAATTTTCTAACTGCACCGTCTTTTGCTACATATATGATTATTTATTTACTTTTATCACATCTTTCTATTGTAATAATAAAATATTAGCAACGCATTTCCTTTATAGGCTGGTTAAGGTTGGTTACTCTGCAAAGTCAACAACATGTCTTTACATCACGTCAAATAACAATTCAATTTGCATGCGAAGCGATCACAAAACGCCCATTCATCAAATGTTTTAATTCAAGCACACATTTCCTTACAAATTCCGCGATCTAGTTAAGAAAACAATGACTTATTCATAATAACACAATATTTTCTGGCATAAACTTCGCATAAATCATATTTAAGTGTTATTTCATTTCCTACAGACCCTCGTATGCAACACACGCATCGAACGAATAAGTAATTGAAATTTGAAAGGAACTTTTGATTTTAGGAAAATGTTTTCACCCCACTCCTTGTGAAATTATTATGAATATCCGCTCCTTTGCCGGATAGGCCTGTCTTAATAAATGACTTACCTTTCATGCTCCGGAAAACATAAGTATTCAAGTTTACCTTTTATGTTAAAATTTATTTAAGAAGAAAACATTCTGTCTTGGTATGATTAAGTTACATGAAAAGTAACAGTGACCAGAGAGATGCCATAAACTAGAGGCGGCTACTTTCCACAAAATAAGCTAAATACACAAGAATTCCCTTCCTACTTTTCATTACATAACTTCATGCAATATTATAGAATTCATTTTATTAAAATATTTTCACTTTTATAAGTTACAGGATGACCCTCGCGACGTCGCGGTGCCTATGTGGTAATCCTGAGTATGAGCCATTCCCAGCTAAAACGGTTCATTCTATGTGGCGTGGAAGAATAACAAACATACACACACACATCCACACACACCCACACACAGACACACACACACACATAAAAACTTTCGCCTTTATAACATTAAGTGTGACAAGTTAGGTATACTTGCATTGTAATACTGCATCTGTTGTACGTTCCAAAAATTCAATGCAGTGGGTAGCCAAGAGAATATTATAATCACTAGAAACGATAGATACATTGTAGATTAGTAGGTATTCCATTGTCAAGTATGTGACAGTACAAAGAGACAAAATGTCAACTTGTAGCATCGAGATTGGCTGTTCCCATTCCTCACTCACCCGAGGCGTACAAGATTCCCGATCAACCCTTTGACGACGGGTTACTTGTTAACAATGTTGTTAGACCTCTATTTGAATAGATAGATAATGCTGCTGTTACTTCATTTAATAAACTGTCGTTATGAATCTTACATAAATCACTTTTCTTCTTCGACTTAGCGTTATTCCACTAGATGTAATACGTTTTTCCGATGTATACTTTTGTCCATTTTGCTCGATCTTGTGCATAAATTTTTTTTAGTTTGCTAGCTCTCATATCGGTCATTTATCGGGTTTAGGCAGCGCATTCTTGGATGGCCGCGATTTTTAGCTCTGTTAACAGTACTAAGACATTTGTTACCGACGTAACTTTGTAGTTTCCGTGCTGCATGACCGTACTACCATCTTAAACGGGCTTCTTGCAACTTTCCGATCACGGACACTGAGCCTGCCTATGAGTCCCGGAATACTACTCGTATTCCAAGATCTCATAATCTGCTATAGCCACCAGACCAATGAGAGAGTTGAGGCAGATGACATAATATCTTACTCTTATTCTTTATCAACCGATAGACGTCTACTGCCGTAGGAACGTGTCTTGCATGGGCTTCCACAGCTTAGTCTTGCGTCGCCTGTACTCAGCGGCTCCGTATAGGAATCGTCTAATGGCATCGGTCCATCTGCTGGGGGTCTACCAACATTGCGATTTCGATGCAGGTCGCCACTCCAGCACCTTGGGACCGCAATGACCATCAGTTCTTCGAACTATATGCCCCGCCTATTTCCCCTTCAACTTCGCAAATCTCTGATATCACAGGGATACTCCGGGAATAGCTTTCAGCATCGCCCGCTGACTATGCTAAGAAACATATGATAATGAAAGTCATAATGACGTGTAAACGCTGCATTCTCAAATCAAAGCACTAAGAACATTCCTAATTGGAGTATTAAAACGCGTCGCAAGATGTCGCCAACACCAATAAACAAGAGTTGAACGCGCGCGCGAACGCCAAAAGTTTGGAAGCGCGCGGTGGGTGCAGAGGACCAGTAATGAGGGTTAGAAATTTCGGCACATTGCGGCCCAAACCGCAGCCGGCTTCTTGGCTTATTATTAATTCCGTAAGACGTGTCCCCGATGTCCAAGACGTGCGCCGAGATTCGAGACAAAAGTCACAAGGGCGGAAGGGACCGACCCCCCTCTACGTGTGGAGAGTCGACAAGTCGCAATATGCAGGAGTGTGGGATTTACAGGTGGTTTTAATAACGCAGCCTCTAATGTCGCGAGATGAATACTTAATGGACGGATCATCAGCGGATTTGGCGGCGACGGTTGACTTGAGTAATAATGGGTATCTTTATTATCTTAATGTTCGAGTAAATAATGGTGATACCTCGCGTTGTATTGTTACAAGAAATAGCGCTACTTTAATCTCTTTGAAACTTCTACGAGTATTTAAGCTGGTGCAAACTGTAAGTACTAAAACTAATATAACATAGTATTTCTTGCCTTAACGTAGATTTCCCTGACTATATCAGCTTTTTATCTAACGAATTTTTTTACCTTACTCATAAATGGCCATCCATGGTAATGGAAAAAGTAAAAGCTTTAATAAATAATCGTCAAACCAAACAAACAATATCTGCACATAGGTGCACAATTTTCTGGCTGATAAAAATAGCATATTTTTAGCAACCTCAGTCCACTATGTGAGTCACATGGGAGTATTTTTATACGAAGATTTGGTTAGTAAACTAGTCATAATAGTAAAAATGTTGAAACCAAAAAGTGCACATAGCAGATATTAGTTTGACGATAACGATATTCAAATCAAATGAAATGAAAAATAATAACTTCAACATTGCTATCCTGCTGCTGCTGCATGAGGAATCTCTTCCCGCTGGGCTGCCTACAAGAGCTGATCGAAGTGATCAGCTCTTCCTTGAATCCAGCACTATTGTCTTCTGTTTTTAACTCCCTATGACTGTAATGTTTTGTTTTTAGAATTTAGAATTTATTTATTTATTTCAAAACTACGCGTAATATGATGTTACAAAAATGTGTTGGGAAACAGTGTATTGCCATGTATGGCATGCAATAGTAGGTAATTTTCAGGTAGGTAGTTTTCAGTATTTTGGTGTGATAAACCTCTACTCTTCTTTTTATAAAAGTTTCAATAACGAATTAATTATTATTTGAACAGAAATTGGTCAATTTTTGTTTCTTGAAAATTTAGTCTAAATGTATTTACGTTACAAGACACAAAGAACAATTTACTTACAAAGTGCAAATCCCTTTAAGATGGTTTCGTTGTAGGGAGCGCTTTCAAAAACTCGTTAGGTGGTTGGCATTCTGCGGTGGAGGGTCACGTCTTGCAGCGTGCCTCAAGACACAGTGTCACAAGAACTTTATGATATATTGTAAAATTATAAATGCCTTAACATCCTGTTTGGTGGTTAAGAAAACCCCAAATTAAGGAAAGAAAGAGAATTGACGCAATAAGTATTGCTTCAGCGGATTAGGAACTCCACAGTGTACTCTACAGTTTAGGTAAAATGAATCCATACCGATGATCAGCACGTCTCCTAGTTACAGGTATGAATTCAATTTACCAACACTGTCATACCACATCCAACCTGGCCCACTACTACCTAAGATTAAAATAAAAAAATAAAAATATCTTTATTGCCAAATAATATAAAATACAATAAAATTGATTTGTCGTTAGTCTTCACATTAGGAAAACCTGTATCGAGAAGACCTTATTGCGATTACCTAAGTAAGACTTAACTGGCATTAGATTTAGTTAGCGTTAGCGTTAGATTAGTAGCGTCTTGTCTGTCCGTCCATCTATGATGCCCTTCACCGTTAAAACAGTTGATAAATGCTTAAAACGCACACAACTCCGAAAAGTCGGAGATATGTGCCTGGAATCGAATCCTAGACCCTGCAAAACAAAGTCAAAAAGTTAAAGGTGTGGACTGAGAACTATAAGGTCGCAGGTTCGAATCCCACCCGTTGCACTACTGTCGCGCCCACTCCTAACACAAGCTTTCCGCTTATTTGGAGGGGACAGAAGAAAATAAGTTAACTTCAGGTTGGCTAATATTCTTTAAAAAAAAAACCCTACTTATTATAATATTATAAATGTGAAAGTGTGGATGTTTGGATGTTTGTTACTCAATCACGTCACAACGACTGAACTGATTTGGCTGAAATTTGGCACAGAGATAGATTATAGTCTGGAATAGCACATAGACTTTTTATCCCGGAAAATCAAAGAATTCGCTCGGGAATAAAAAATCCTCAATCCACGCGAACGAAGTCGCGGGCATCAGCTAGTAAAAAAGAAATAAAAAAATCTAAAACGTAATAAATATTTGTAACACATGTTCCTGTAGGAAGAATTGGCAATCAGCGATAGCGTGCCGTGCGTCGCACATTGCAGGATTATCTCAAGAATTGGGCACGCGGGACCAATAGCGTCCTAAGCACGGACCTAACTCATTGGGACGTCGTGTTTATGGGTTTGGGTAATCGATTGCTACATCTTTAAGGCTTCCCCCTTTTCTTATCTTTATTTTGTTTCATTTCATAGATTCAATCGTTTAATAGTACAAAATTGCAATCGCGAGGCGAAGAAGCGTTTATTTCATTCTTTTTACAAAAGTTTTGCTGCCAAGTATTTTTAACGGAATTATTAAAATCGTACATGTTTTTTGTGCTAATTTTTGGTCTCTCGTAGTTTATTATCCGTTGATTTCTGAAAACAGATTTCATTTTTTAAGACCAAGAGCATTGTTAAAAATACAAACTGAAAAACCACAAAATAAAACAATTTGCTAAGCCTCAATAGACCAACGGTTAAAGGTGCGGACTGGAAACAGAAAGGTCACCCGTTCGAGCCCTACCTTGTTTGAAGGGTAGGGGAGAATATAATTCAAGTTCAGCTTGGCTAATTTTCTTTTTATTAAAAAAAAGTAACAAGACCTTGTATTAGTTAATTTCTGTGATTTATTTACAATTCAATGGATAAAAAGAGCATTAAGTATAAAAATAAAACAATTTGGTGAGTCCGCATAAATCCTGTTTTTTACTTTTTTTTTTTTTATTATTTGGGTACTGTAATTTACAATATGTATTATCTATACTATTATAATAAAGAGAGAGCGCGAATTTTGTGAGTTTGTATGTATGTCCGGAGCAAACTTTGGAACCACCGCAGCACCTATTACAATAATTCTTTTACCATTTCAAAGGTACATTATTCCAGATGATTATAGGCTATATATTATGCCCATAAATGTATTATGGCTAGATGTTATGTGCAAATTTGTTAAAGAAGTCGGAAAAATTTTTGACTCTCAAACGTTTTCAAGGCGTGCGCTGGGTCATATACTGTTATTGGATGAAAATGATGTATGGGTGAATTGTTCCTCTTAAAGAACTCTAAAAAAAAGTCCGCGATAGCATATGTCTATATTCTAAGGATAACTTACAGTAACCATTTCTATCTTTCAAATTTTGATTAAAAATAATGAATTATTTTCGAAGCTTCTTTAACCGATGTGATGTCAATCTATATCTAAATAAATATGTTTATTATCGTAAGTATTTAATTTAGAACATATTTGCCCTTTACACTATACAATTTAAATAAATATCTTAGGAGTTATCGGAAAATTAATATGTCCGCGCGACAAAATAATAAAATGGTGCCGGCTGGCGCGGCGGGGCACGGTGGCGGGTATCGGTGCGGGATATTCGTGTGGTTCCTGTGGTGATCTTACTGACAATCGTCTCCTATAAGAAGCTCACAAGAACAAATATTTAATTTTCAACCCGGACGAAGTCGGCGCGGGCTTCTAGTTAAGTATAAAATGTTTGTATCAAAACGTTTTCTACTAATTAAATTCTACCTTCAGGAAATCCATTCAATAAATAACAATTACTCTTTAATATGTTTCAATCGGGAGGCCATAGCTACATTTGTTGGCCGCCAGTAAATTACAGGCTTCAAGGCGCGAGGTGGCCGACACCGGAAGAAATATTGCCGACATAACGTATTTGTTCCGAATAGAGCTTGACCATTGGACCTATCGATGCATTATTACTATCGACTATAATAACTATTGTTGTCAGTGGTAATCTACAAGAAAAAGAAGATAGTAGAGGAAAATATTTTTGAATTTTGGTTACAAATGCGATTTCATGATGAACAAAATGAAATGACAATAAACGTTACTATAGAATTGTGAAATTTATTTATTTATTTATTTAAACAACTTTATTTCACAATAGATAGGTACATAGAGAGTTAATGTGGTAGGTAAATGGATTCACACTAATAGTGATATCTGCCAGGCAACCTATAACTTGACTTAATAAATTGACAGACGGGGCTTACTTAAGCTTAACGCTAGACTATGTTATGATACGGCAATAGCTTACTGCATTTATCTTAAAGTCAAAACTTTTTTACACAACTAATTTATTGAGTGCCTTTTAATCTTTAGATATTTTAGTTGTCTGAAAAATCTTTTACTTGTTAATTGACTATAGATACTTCAAAATTGTAAACAATTAAAATTCTTATCGATAAGCCATTTAAGTTCTTGCCATCACTTTAATACCGCCCTGAGTGCAACTGTTTAACAAATCGGCGTATAAAAGACCGGCCGACCGCCCGCTGAGTGCTTAATCACTTAACACTCGCCAGATTAACGAAAAATATATGGACTTAAATGCCCCTCACTCAGTGATTACACGCTTCTAAACATAAGTAGATAAATAGCTTAGTTATTGCTGTTACTGAAAGGTTTTTTTATTGCGACTCGCGTGGTAGGCTTCCGCTTGACGACAATTAATCACAAGAATATAAACGTAACAAAACCGACTTCAAACGCCACTACAAAGTATATCAATTGTGCCTATAAAATTTGAAGAGTTTCCTCTCCAGGATCCCATCGTCAGATCCTGGCTGAATGACTATGAAATCACTTGGGAAGTATACCCTTTCAAACAAAAAAATAATTTTCCAAATCGGTCCAGGCGTCTTCGAGTAATCAGGGAATATACATAAAAAAAAGATTAGGACGAATTGAGAACTTCCTCCTTTTTTGGAAGTCCGTTAAAAAGCACTAACGGGGTCTAGGCTCGACGAAGCTTACCTAAAAGATGCCTATTCCCGATGTTATATAACATCTTTAATATAGTATGTTTTAATTTTATAATATTTCAGATTAAGTAGAAAAGATATTCATTCGATTTTAGATGTTTTAGTTTAGTTAGTAATTAGACAAAAAATTACTAGACTGACATGCGTGAGTCATAACTCACCCAGAGTTTATTGTCACAACAATAAAATATGGGAAATATTAAATAGTATTTCGAAATAGATAACTTTAAAAACATCCCAAACTGGTTTAAAAACTGACGTAGACAACAAGCAAACATTAGATAAAATTAAAATAAAAACGCAATAAAAATACGCCTTTGACAACTTCTTTATAGATCGAATAAACTACGCAAACATCGTAAGAAATGCGCATCAATCCGGGCCAGAGCAAAGATTTACCCTTGTAAGGACATTAATTCTTACAGGACTCTGTAATGTAGACAAAACGAGCCGGACGAGGGGCGGCCTGCTAACAGTCAGCAAGCCGTGAAAAGAAACCCTTTTTCTGAGGGAAATATGTATACTGTGGACCTGCTTTTATTAAAATACTTGGTACGTAGATAACATTATGTTTCGTACGCGAAGTCTTCTTCTTCTTCTTCTTCAACTTATGGACGTCCACTGCCGGACATAAGTCTCCTGCATGGACCTCCACAGACCTCGGTCTTGCGCCGCCTGAATACAGCGACTCCCTGCGACTCGTTTGATGTCGTCGGTCCACCTAGTGGGGGGTCTGCCAACACTGCGCTTCCCGGTGCGGGGTCGCCACTCCAGCACCTTGGGACCCCATCGACCAACAGCTCTTCGAACTATGTGCCCCGCCCATTTCCACTTCAGTTTCGCGACTCGCTGAGCTACGCGAAGTAAAATTACTATATTCAAACTTAATTTAAAATCAATAAAAATTAAATGTTAATATTTAAAATAAGCAAAACAAAATCCCTCTCTATAAAAGGGAAAAACCTGTATTAAAAAAAAACGAAACAAAAGGCAAAGACAAGAAAACTTAGTACACTTAACTCTCGAAATCTCTGCAACTTGGTAGGTATTTTAAAAATATTAATATATTCAATTGTCTTCTTAAAATAATAGAAGCTAAATAAATTAGTAATAAAAAAACTATTGATTGTTAATTTTCTGTCAATTTTGACAAAGACATTAGAATGTTTATAGAAAACCGATGTAACTAAAGTAAAAATTAAACTAATTCTAAGCAATGTCTCCATTATCCTTACGTCCAAGCGTTTAATGGAAGGTCAATAGTATGTTTGCTCGGTCATTGCAGGATCAAAGCCATCGTTGGACAAATAACGATTTTGCTCCGTAAATAAATACTCAAAGGCCAATTCGAATAGTTTTCCTAAGAATGCGATCAAGGGGCGTTCTACTAACGCTGACGTTCTCTAAATAGATTTGCTTTTCCAGGTAGGTAGTTTTCAATAGTTCTCAACCTATCAACGTTGGACAAGTAAACTTTAAAATAACGACTAATGTAGTAAGTAATACAAAAAATTACAGGAATTACATGTCATATTATATTTAATGAGTCGTTAACTAATTATTATCATTAAACCTCCTAATGAGCAAGAACCCAAAAGATAAGAATTTATCTTAATTTACTAACGGAGCTTTTATAAGAAAACAAAAACATAAAACTAGCTTTCTCAACTAACCCAATTTCGGAGCGTCTAGCAATAGGTAGTAAGCATAGTAGGACTTCAAACTCAAAGTAAAATTACCATTATCAAGCTTACCACAGATCATTAAAAATCTAAACTTTGAAAACAAAAGAAAAATCGTACATGAAGGAAGCATCAGAATAATAAATATTAATTAGAAAAATGTTCTCCATTAACTCCTCTAGTGTGTCACATTAAAGAAACGCCATCTATTCGCTCCAATAAGAACTTCGATAAGAAAACACTCCCCCTACCCTCTTAAGCATTCGCCCTCTGTGAGGGAAATGCGTAACTTTGTAGAGAGGGTGAGTTTCGATGCAGATCCCTTTAGGAACCAGTCGAGATATCACCAACCATGTTACGCCACACGGATAATTATTATGAAATGATTACCATTTTACCTGGCTACCGTATTTTATCAACTCCCATTCAGGTAAATAATAATCAGCTGTTTTAAAGAGGTGACTACTAAAATATTTCAAGATTTGTTAAATTATGAGTTGAGAAATTATGTTTTTCAACTTCTTTTGTTTCAAAACAAAAGAATATCTGAGAGAATTTTTCATCAATAAGCATTCCTACCTACCTACTGAAGAAGACCTTTTTTTGTATTCCAACAACAAAAAAAAAAAAAAAAAAATAACGTTATTAATACGGTTATCTCAGGAGTGTTTTTAATTTTTCGAGTTAAAACATCGTTGCTGTAAAACATTGTGGATTCAAGCTAGCTTTTTAGGGAGCGTGCTAGATAAAATTTACTCTTGATGGAATGGCGCTGATGTTCTTTTAAAAAAGTTCAAGTAGTTTTTTTTTTTAATCTGAAATAGGCTTGCGCTTGACGACAGTCAATACTGGATAGCACTGATGAGGTCGAGGTTGGAGCGCGCTTGCCTAGAAAATGCCTATTCATTTTTTTACAATTTTAGGGCCTTACCTTGATGGATGGTGCGGGCGGGTGTGGGCCTGGCGACGAGCGCGCATTCGGCAGCTGCAGCAAGTGGCGTATGGTGTAGCTTTCCCGACCCTTGCGTGACATGCTACGACAAAAAGTATTTTATTAGAAACTTTAGAATCCTTACTGATATTATAAATGCGAAAGTGTGTTTGTTTGTTGGTTCGTTGGTTTGTCCTTCAGTCACGTAGCAACTTTGCAACGGATTGACGTGATTTTTTGTATGGGTATAATAGAGGACCTATAGAATGACAGGCTACTTTTTATCCTGGAAAATCAAAGAGTTCCAGCGGGATTTTGAAAACTAAATCCACGCGGACGAAGTCTTTTATTTGTAACTAGCTTTAACCCGCGGCTTCGCTCACGTTAGGTTCGATTTTTTAACCCCCTATTTAAGCCTCTTGGGGTTGAAATTTTCCAAAATCCTTTCTTAGCGGATGTCTACGTCCTAACAGCTACCTGTATGCCAAATTTCAGCTCAATCGGTCCAGTGGTTAGAGCTGTGCGTTGATAGATCAGTCAGTCAGTCAGTCAGTCAATCAGTCAGTCAGTCACCTTTGCCTTTTATATATTTAGATTGCGAAAATGTGATGTTATAAGCAATAATAATCTCTGACTTTCGAAGTTATGTGCATTTTAGGCAGTTAAGTAGTACCGTGAAACATATTAAAGTAGAGCTCAATTTCGTGTAGAGATACACTCTTTTAGTTTACGTATACAGATAACCTGCAAATTAAAATCGGTTGCACTGAATTTGTGACTTTAAATTAGTGTAATCAAGGTTCATTTTACTTCGATGCTAATATCATCGTATACGAATACGATCAATCGAATTAAATCTTATACTAACCCTATAGAACTCTCTCTGGTCGTGTCGGATTTCCATCCCATCGGACTATGAGAGTGAGGGAATAGAAAGTACACCTGTGTTTTCGCAAATACTGGTACACTATGACATCTCCCACGCGGATGGCTAATCTCGCGGGAGGATTTTATTTTTACTTAATCAATAATCTCCCCAAAATAATGCTAATCAACGAAGGTGTTTCGTTCAGAGGTTTCGTTACGAACATGACATTGTAATAAAACTCTAACTTGTTAGATTAAGTTTAACTGAAGAAGGTCTTTCAATGTTAGATTAAATTCTCCGAGCGAATACCTCCCGACAATGGGTTACGATATTAGATACTGGTACAAGTAGGTACAGTTTATTGCTAACGTTATAATATTTTAATATTATTTTCTAGCGTTAGCAATATTATATACAATTTTACTAAAACACCCATTTTACTAACACTCGTAGACACAATTCTGCTAAAATCAGATAATACCAATTATAACTTAATAGCTGAATATAACGTGTAGGTTGGTAGGTACATATGCTTATTATAAAAGGCTCAGTCAGTTCCCAGCAATCTCTTTGAATTCAAACGTGGTAATGTTTCTTGAAAATGTTTACTCTCACTGCATTCCACGAATATGCACCGTATATTAGTACTTCTAGGATCAGGGTCATCCAGCGGGCCGTATTGAGAGGCATCTCTATGCCTCTCAACAGACAGTGCTGAATTAACCATTTAAAGACGCGGCTTCGTCACGTTAGCTTTCAAACAGAAAAACCCACTTCAAAATCGGTCCATTCGGAAGAGAGCTACGAGGGAACAAACAGACAAATATACTCAGAAGCACACATAAAACTTAGGCAACGCTAGACGCCGCTTTTTTCCATCGGAGGTTAAAAATGCGTCCGTACAAAAAAAATTTGAGTGAACTATATTATTTTCGTATCTACATGTAGTACGAGTACATAAGTTTCATACCATAAGTTCATTAATAATATCTATATTATGATTAAAAATATCTTATTTTATTATTCCATGTTCTTTAGGAAAACATCAGAGAGTGATGTATTATATTTAACAAAGTTGTGCTCAAGTTGCTAGTTCCAAGTTTCACTGACTTAATACTTGTAATGAGAAAGGTTTAATTAGAAAGTCGAGAAAGCAGTGAAAACAGCCGGGATTTATGTATATTTGTTCATAAATCTTGGCTGAATGCATATATTTTTTTTAAAGTTAATATAATATAATTATTTTTTCCAAATAAAGAAAATAATAATCTATGGATCTCATGCATAGGTACTTGAGATTAATTCCTAATGAGATTCATCATTAGATTAGATAATATAAACGACGAATTTTACAAAACTGACTTCAAACGCCACTGTAAAGTATATCAATTGTGCCAATAAAATTTGAAGAGTTCCCTCGATTTAGCCAGGATCCCATCATCAGATTCTGACCTGATGACAATGGGACCACTTGGAAAGTATACCCTTTCAAACAAAAAAAGATTTTTCCAATTGGGTCCAGGTGTCTTCGAGTAATCGGGGAACATACATAAAAAAGAATATACAGCAAAAACTAGTTTACAATGGATACAAAATCACACGTGTATGATCTATTTGTCGTAAAAATGTAGAGAACTCGTGTTATGAGCTCACGTAGATTCTTATTTCTGTGTGTTTCCAAGCCGCAGCCCACGGGAATTCTTGAAAAATACGAACAACATCATTCTTGTTTGTTACTTTTGAAAGGGAAATAAATTTTGCACGACTTATTGCTTCGATATTTGGAATCTGAAAATAACAAAGAAAACGTTTTCTATATTAATTTCCTTATAAGCTTGTACCTATTTGTAGCTATAGCTTCTTATTTGAAACATTTAAGAGGCTTCTACGAAAGAGCTAGGTTTTAATGTAACTTCGATGGGTACGTCTTTTATTGGTATCTGAAAATACCTAAGAATAGAAATCTGTGCCCCTAATCAATTTATTGACTGCACCTGAATAGATTAGGCTTGAATATTATTTTAGAAACAGTGTATAAGATAAAAATAGGGTAATATTTTTTTCAACACACTTGCTCATAAAGGGGCTCCCGGTTCACCGCAACTAGGCACACAATGACACCTCTAACTCAAACTGTGACTTTTGATTACTATTATTCACAATGTGAGTTAAAGAATTTTTTTTTTTAAATTTTATTGGGTGAGTTGGTGTTCTTAAAAAAGTTTCTATTACAAAAAAGATCTTGTTCAATAATTTATAAAAATATCGTGTTAAATTAATGTACCTGAGCAAGCAATCATTTCATACAACTCCGTATTTAAATAGATAATTTCAACATGTACGTGTTTAATAAATAAAACTGTCAGTAACTTTTGTTTTTTTTTTTTGTAATAAAGAAAACTCGAAATCCCCATTTTGTACGTGGTTATAAGAGAAATGCCAAAAAAAGAAACCTCATTCTTTAGTCTATGGCCATTAAAGGTTTCGGAAAACTGATTAAATCAAATAAACACCTGAATAGGCTGTATGGTCGTCGATCTTTGCCTGCCCTCAAGAGCATCTCAAAAGGGCGAACAAAAGAACAACATTAATTTTTCCCGCCATTGCGAAAAAATGTTCACAACTCGTTTTCACTGTTTTGTACCATAATGTACTATTTTAGTGTTATTTTCTTCACAAGTGTGTTGAAAAACGTCGTATGATACACGTGTATATTGATGATTACCGTCCTCGGCTACCTTAAGACCCTCACCTGACGGCTCGGGACTCAATAGCGCCTCAGCGGTAATCACCAACTTTGACACTTGTACCATAATGTACTATTATAGCCACTTATTCCACTTCTCTATTACGACACAAAGTTGTAAAGACCAATGACCCCGTAGGTTCGTATTTTTCCTAAAACTCGGTTGGAATAAATTTGCTGTAACTTAATTTACCTACTTGTTCTACACAAAGTAAAGAACGAAGAACTTTGTGGCAACTCGGAAAAATTCTAAATTCAAACAAAATAGTAACTAAACAAGTTCTTGTGCTCTACATTTTTATGAAGGATTCGGAGATTCGGTGGAATCGGAATGAGTAAGTTAATAATGAAAAAGTAAAGATTTAGGGTAAGAGCAGTGTCAGTGCTAAACGCAGTGTAAAGTCAAGTGAAAGTAGGTACGAGTGTTAAGTGAAGTGGAAATGTGAAGTTTGAAAGAGAAAACTGTTCATAACGCGATGTAATATGTTGAAATATTACATTAAAATATATCGAATATCAAAGTTTAAATCAAATTCATTGCTCTTTAATAAATGCAGCATTTACAGAGTTGTAATCGAGAAAATTTTTACACCTTTCTGAATTTCCGAAGTAAAGCGCGCTTGCTGGCTTAAAGTATTTTTTTTAAATATATATCTTTAGCAAGCAAACGAGCAGGCTGGTCACCTGATGTTAAGTGATTACCGCCGCCCATGAACAGTTGTAGCACCTGAGGCACCACCAATGCGTTGCCAGCTTTGTAGGAATTTGTTGGTCCGCCCCTTGAATAACCCCATATTGTAGTTTAGTGTTAGTAATTTATGCTTATTGAATTGAAGTTCCTGCGGCAATATAATATTTTTCCGGGTGCAAAGTGCCTTAGATGATAATACAATGTAGTTATTATTTGTATATTTCGATACATAAATAAATATCTAGAGTATTATACCTAAGACTAGGATACTGGTGTATAAGGTACCTTTTCCATTTGTTATCAGTTTATTTATGTCCGCTCTGATTCATTAATTATGGATTAGGATGGAGTCTAAAGCTCCGTAAGAAAATTCAATCTTCATTTCCAATTCCATTATAAAAAGTTTTAACTTCAATACGAAGTAGGTATAAGACACAACGGGAAAGGTGAAACTAGAAATTGAACAGATCGACATAACTTCGCCTATTGAACGATTTTATTTCACTTATAATAATATATTATAGTACTCTATTTCTTTAACGGTTCAGAGAAAGTACTCTGAAGCATTTATTTATCGCAAGTACACTACACAAGCACTTTCCGAGCACTCCATTTCGCATTCGCTTCTGCAAACTTTCAGTAAATTAAGTCGCCTTGCAAAATTTTATGTAAAGAATATTTATAGGGTACCTACTATTATGCTCTTTATACCTCTACTACCGTTATAAATGTGGAATTGTGTTTATTTGTTGGTTTGTCTTTCAATCACTCAGCAACGGACCGATGGATCGACGTTATTTTTCATGGGTACAGTTGAGGAATTGCGGAGAGTGATATAGACTACTTTTGTCCCTGAGGGTATCCGCGGGATTTTTAAAACCTACTTCCACGCGGATGAAGTCGCGGACTAAAGCTAGTAGAATTATAAATGTACCCTTTCTGTGTGTTTATTGTGTCGAGATAAAACTTCCACATTTCTGCGGAATACCGGCCATTTGCGAGTTGAACACACCTAGATATAGAGTGAGCCTAGTGATGACATCAGTCTTTTTTTCGTGAGTCTCGGGGTTTGGAACCTGGCCCTTTTTTGAGTAAGGAGTATGTGCGTTTTAAAACACATAACTCGGAAAATATGAGGAGGAAACCGCATGCCTGATGCTGAGATCTATAGAGCATGCTCTGGCTCAGCTCAGACTCAAGACAGATAAAACGAGACAGATTTATGTCGGAGCATATTTGTGTCTTGTTTTAACCTCTGTTTTGAGTCTGAGCTGATTCAGAGCACGCTCTATAGATCTTAGCATTAGTGTTGTGCCTGAGGGCATACTGTTCTCAAAGCTAAGTACTACCAGTTCACTTACTAGTACCAGTACAAAATGGCGTCATACTGGTACCGTTGACAATAAAATAATAAATGTATTTTTTACTGTAACTACGACTGTGACGGAAGTTTTCTTTTCTGGCAATGCTTTTCATGGCAACGGCGTCTTGAATGTCGAAGGCCGTGATTTTTAATTTCTTATTTTTCTCATATTCAAAGAAACAAGGTAATTAATTATAGCACTATAAATAGTCTGCGCTTTGCAATACTTTTCCTCATCATAGAAAACGACACGCGAACAATAGTAACCAAAAATAAATAACTAATTAAAACTTATAAAGTTATAAACATTTAATAGATAACAATGTCAAAAGTTTAACAATCGCGAGCGGTACGTTGCTATCTGTACTAAGTACTATTATTAGAGATATTATAGACTTCTACATGTTTCGGTCTTGTGCCGCCTGTATCCTGCCTGTACCTGCTAATTTTGATGTCGTCAGTCCACAAAGGGAGGGTCTGCCAACATGTGAGGTCGCCAATCCAGCAGCTTGGGACCCTAACCCGAGTAGGTAACATTGACGAATCCCAGAAAGAATAAACAGAAAAGAAATTCGAGACGTCAAATTAAAAAGTTAAATTAAAATTAGAACGTTCCCCATTAAAAACTTTTCTTCGGCTCTTTTGCATTCTTGCCCGTAACTTTGAAAACACGCTAAAGATTACTTATAGAAACCCGGTCAAGTGCGAGCTCGGATTGTTGACGAGAGTTCCAGACCGGTCACTAAGGAAAAATGTATGAAGTAGGAAACTTTCTCATTTTATTCTGTCGTAGTTATACAATTTATAAACAGAATATGCGTATAAGTACGTAAGTACTACATAAAAACTATAATATTAGAAAATTATGCTTTTTGTCTGCTTTTCACTTCGAAATCAGTTGAATATGCGCTATGTTTTGATCGAGAAACAAGCTATAATTAAAAATATTAAAAATACGACTGCCCAGCCAACAAACGAACTAAAAAAGTTAAATACTACAGTCATTACCTTTGGAATCTTATTCACATTTTTAAATGATATTTTTTTGTGAATCACTGGATACGAGTATTGAACAATAATGTTATATATTTTTGGAATCTACACAGCATTTTCTAGATGATGATTATAATATACTTCATCTTATTTTCGAGATATTTTTTTTTTCAACTTTAGTCTTATGTGGGACCCCATCAATTTTCTTTTTTAATTTTACTAGCCTATGTCACCCGGAATAAGCTAAGGATTCTAACGATAGCTCATTCATCAAAATCGGTTCAGGCGTATAGAAGTTATGGCGGAATATATGAACTCACATACATACATACATGAATCCTGAAAACAATATACTCCTTTTTTCAGGCAGTCGTATAAAAAGTATCATTCTAATGCGAACTCGACTAACAATGGATTCCTTTGGGATTTTTAACAACATAACTTCAAGCGGGCAAATGATAGCGATAAATAATTTAGTTATAGAGCTTATTCATTAAATAAATATAGTAATAACACTAAAATTTATAACACCCATAAAACTATTAAGTTTTCTCTCACCGCGAATAGTAGTGGTCATAACCTAATTTTCTCGCAGCAACCTTATTTGCTATTCATGAATCGTGTCCAATAAAATTGAAGCAGTCTGTTTACAGTCGCATTGTATTGACAACTTGGGTAAGGGGGAAAATGTATGAGCAATTTGCAAAACGCGATTTAACTGTCGCGTTGCCGTTATCACAATGGAAATTCGAAATAATATTCATAAAAATTATATTCAGTCTCTTGTATTAAAAATTGTCGATTATTGTTGTGTCCGTTCCTAACACAAGCTTTAGGCTTAATTTGGAAGGAAAGTAAGTTATGTTTAACATGGTAAATATCCTTTAAAAACTATCTAAGGGAGGTCGCCCACGACGACTTTTTGCAGCGATTCAGTAGCGGAACAATCGCAAAAAGAGCGCGATACAGTCGCGATGCTATCGTAGGTCATATACTTTCGCCAACGTAACAACGATTCTGCATCGCTACTGTCGCGATACAGCATCAATACAGACGCGATGCAGCTGTGCGGTGACCGGAACTCTTCCTTTATCCGATGTCGTCCGAAACGGTCGCGGTTTAGTAGCGTTGCAGAAGCGATGTTAATTCGATACTTGTTGCTACTGAATTGCTTCTGTCTCGCGTTGTAAATGCGACGAACTGCCTAAATTAGCGAAGCAGAGGCACGTTAACGAAACACGCTACCGAATCGCAGCAAAAAGTCGTCGTTTGCGATCACCCTAATTACAGAGCGTAGACCGTGTTCTACGAAAAGTTTAATGTGGACGCTTAACAAAGAAAATAAATAGATATGATTAATGAATCATGCTATGATTGATTTCTTTGTATGTATGTACCTCCTCCTTCTTCAAGATTTCAAGTTGGCAAACAAGTATTGTAGTTGTTGTTGATTGGCTCACGAACTGAATGGTTCGATAGGTAAGCAAAGGTCACTTTGCCAGAATGCAATACGTTGTACCTCTGGTTCAAGCCTAAAAGAGAGTTGCGTCCCTGAGGGCCATTTATTGTTCAAAGCAAGTAAAAAAGAAACGGGGCAAATATAAAGAGACAGTCATAAAGTCCCTCGAAACTTTCCCACCCAAACCAATTTCAACTTTAATGTTTGAGAACAAGTTTCATTTTCGGCGAACCATACAAACTATGCATAGTACCTTTCATGATATGAGTTATTAAGGTTTATTCAGGAGCTAGTAGTAGGTAAATTCTGAACGTCGACTTGAATATACATACATAATTAAATCAGTGCGTCATTATTTTGACATTACCTATTTCGTTTAAAATATGTAACGATTTGCATTAGATATATAACATCTACGTGGTACCTTTACTTACCTTTATTATCATAACTTATTTACCTACTTGTAATTATTAGAGAATGACTCAGTGAATGTTTGAGTAGAAGTTTTGATCTGTCGAATATGGTTTGGAATACCTAATATCTTAAACGGCTTCGTTTTAATTGTAATCTAAAGTCAGATTGATATATTATCTAGTTAGATTCATTCATTACTAAAAATATTATATAATTTAGGTGCTTACCTACTCTTTCTTTGTTACAACATTCGCATCGATTTACATATAGGTAGTTAAAGTTATTAACACAGCTGCAGGCAACGCCATTTTGAAGTGCTTATTTCCATTATAACATTGTACTAACTACACTGAAATGTTCTACAAAAGTTCGCGTTTTGCTTCGTAAAGTCCAGAACTTTTAACTTGGCAAAGTACACTAACTCCCCAATTGGTATTACGCGAAAACAACATTTATTACAAGCGAGCACAGATTGAATTAGCTCGTGGTGGAATTCCGCTTACTACTTTGTGCAAATAGACGAAGTTCAAGTTATCTGAAAAGTTATTTAACAAAGTTTCATAGCTTTCTTGACTGTTATTGGAGTTTGTACTTTGAGTAGTCGGGATTGAGTTAATTATTGTTTGTCGGGCACGGTTTTACTAGGACCTTTAGCTAGCGAGGCTCGTTTGCGTTATCCCATCGAGAGCCGTGACTGTAGAAAGATTTTCCTTCTCTACAATAGACTGAGACTGCGACCGGTTACTGAAATGACTTTGTAATGGCGTCCTCAATAAAACGATCTTCAATATCGTAGGCTTTTTATTTTATTTATGGCCCGGAGGAGTTATTTCAACCAAAAACTACTTTCCTTTTTTCCCTTATAAAAAGGTTCGTGACACGTTTAAGTACCTACTTGACTAGAATGAAAAAGACAAATATGAAATAATTTTTCATTGTTTATAATGAAAATAATTTATTTCAATATTCAAGAGAAAAATATTCAACATTCTCACATAACAGATTTTTATTAAAACACCTCGTTTCGTATTCGAAGAGCAGCTTATAAGAAAACAAATGAGACAATTGGATAAGAAGTGGAATCGATCTAACCGTACCTACGCTAAGCCAAGGTTACTTCGGGTTTTAAATAAATCATTTTAAAATTTCTCCTCTTGTCTTTACTCGTAGCTACGTACAGTTTTCTTTGATCAATTCCGCGAACAAGTAATATTTCACTTCAAAGTATTTGCTCGTTGTTATTATTTTATTTTCATTCCATTATTGCTTCGTATTGTAGAAAATGCTCTAATGTCATTGTGTATGAACGAAACAGCTAATAAAATAGATGTGGTACATTTCAAGTTGATTGAAAAGCATTGTTTTACTTATTTTTATTACTGTACTTTATATTTGGAAGTTTTAAATCTGTACTAACCCAGCGCGCATGTATGTGGTACTCGTAATACTTTCGGCTAAAAGTTTTCCACACACAACTTTAGAACTATGAAAAAACTAGTAGAACTAAGTTAACTTTTTATCACCTGTCACTTGTCCGTGCGTCCGGCTCATAAGCAAGGTCAAGACGTGATCGTAGCGTCGTTCTTACGCTCGCTGAAGTAAACACAAATCACGGGAGCATCATCCGGGAAACGTCACGCGTGAAACACTTCAAAACAACATCTGAAATCTTCGGAAACACTCGCAAACCCTTAGAACACAGTCACTAGCACAGCAAAGCACCGGTCCCGAGTCACAAAAACGTATATCGACTTACAGCCTAACCTCAAAACATCTTACTGACACTCCGCGGCCCACAGGAATTAATAAAAAGTTTCTTTATAAAACAAGTGGGTTGTGAGCATGTTCCAAAATGGCGGAACTTTGCGTTAACTTCGGAACGTAGAGCGACCTGAAGTTGTGGGGTGCGCGTCTCGCGCCGCCCGCGGTACGATTGCGCAGTCACTACTAACTTTTCTCATAACAATTTCACGAAAAAACTTGTAAACACACAGTTTTCACCACGGAAACTTTTTGAGGTGCCCTAGAAAGTACTTTATGCACGTAGTTTATATTGTAAAGTAGTTTAAAGCGTGTCTTTTACGAGTTAGTGAATGAGATAGTCGTGTAGAACTCTCAAATCATACCGCGAGTCGCGTAGTCGACGGGGGTTCGGACGGGGAAAATCAATAACTTACGGCCGACTCTCTCCGCCGCTCTCCGCGTTTAATCATACACTTTGTGAGCAAAACATTAAAACTTGTCCGTTTGTTTGGCGGAGGGAGACGATCGGCGTCCGCAGGGCCACGAGCGGAGCGGGCAGCGGGGCGGCGAGCGGTCCGCTCACCGGCGGAACGGTGTCGGGCTGCTCGGTGAGTTCCGCGAGTTTACTTAGGACAAAGTTTGGCGAGGTGTTCTTACTGAGAAGTACGATTTTGTACTGCAATGTGAGAAAGATTGGCGTCGACCGCTCCCCCTCCTAACATAACTTTGCTGCATTGTTATCGGCGGCCGCAAGATCAAATTAAAAGTTTGTTAATAACTTGTAAAGCAGTTTATTACGTTCGTGTCCTACTTTCAAGTTCCGCCCCTAGTAACGAATAAGTTTAATTGTAATATATTTTATTTTAAACAAAAAGAATTGTAATTTATTCGTATTAAATGTATTAAATACATTATATATATATTTTTCTATTATTTTCATGATACTTAGGAACTATGTACCTAAACTAATAAAATACATATCAAATCTTCCATTATCACGTAAAATATGTTTAATGAAACATGAAAATTGTTTCGTTTTATTGAAAATAATTTGAAAAACAAATTAAAAAGTCACCCGACCGCTTGAAAGTATACTTAAGTATCGACTAAATAGATTTAATTCTTAAGTAGTGTAAACAAGTTTTGTCTAGAAATTGTTCATCTCCACGTACCCCAATTCTCCTCTTTGGCCGGCGATTATCGGCCAATTTGTCGTCAAACAAGTTTGAAATATAATATAAGTGGCACATTTTGTACTTGAACTTTACAAATGTGTACGTTCCGATGCGAATAAATATTCAGCTAAAGATCAACAACTACTGGTGTTTTATGAAATTGGCAAACGAGTTGAGCAACTAGTCGGGCTTTCTCGAAGTAAAGTTAGAGAAGTCGGACTCCCACCCCCCCTAGGGGTGGGGGTGGGTTGAGTATTAACAAGTACTTTACGAGATAAATAAAGTTAGCTTATAAGAGACTGTTGATGTTTGTACGGATTTTTGTGTAAGTTGAAGAGGTTTATTATACAATTCTTATTCATGTTTTTAAAACGGAATGTTGATTTAGTTAATTTAATTGCACTTGTGTAATATGAACTCTAACAACCTCGCCTACCTAGCTTCTATTTAGCTTCTCCGTATTATAATAAAATATTTGATTAGATATACACGTCATCGATCTATACTACTACTGCACTTGACTGATTTTGGTGAGTAGTTTTTATTCCGGAAAACCCAAAGCTTGCCGCGGGCTATCATAAACTCCACGCGGACAAAGTTGTGGGCGTAAACTAGTAAATAATATTTTATCCCGGGAAAATAATTGCTTGAAAGAATGAAATGAATGGAATATACTTTATTATACACCAGATTAATATCAGAGAAAATAGACTTACAAAATATATTAATTAAGTAGGTACGATACATATTATGACAAATTGGTAGCCTTATCGCTTAGAAGCAAGCGATCGCTATAATACTATAAGCGCGGTACAGAAGATAATATTATGACAATCTGAGACTAAGTTAAGAAATTTTTTTTTTAAATTCCTGCAGACTCATACAATGGATACAAGTGAAGCGAGCTGAAGCTCTCTATTTTGTTGAACGCTTTACCGGTTCCAGCATCCGTCCGTGCAAGATATATCTGCTTTCCAAATGCCCGGTTTCCCCCAAATAAAGTGACGGCATCAAGGATCCTCACTCCCTGAATTAAACAGTAGCTACTTACATCAACATATTTATACTATTTATATCAAATAATTTATTTAGCGCCTGACACGTTTTTGCTTTTGTCCAGATTTTATTTTCCGGACAACCCTTTTCGAGTCGAATTCAATTATTTCGCGTTCAATACATATTCTTTTAAATTTTAATTAGAGCCACCCCGTTGTTAGATAGCAGATCAGAGTTATTGTTATGTTGTACATAATTTTGATCCTTATGAATATATCCTTAAAGTTAAAAATGCATTACATTTTTACGTATATTAAACGAGCATTTTAGTTTTCTTAAATAGGTAAATTTTATCAAAGCTCTGGGTTACTCTATATTATTCAAATTTAATTTTTAACTAGCTTTTATCTGTGGCTTGGTTCTCGCCTGCGAATAAAGTAATCCGAAGTGGTGATTCCTATACAAAATTACCAATTTAGATTCTTTTGTTTTTTCAGTAGTTTTTTGGGTTTTCTCAAGAAATCCCGGTAAACAAAAAAAAAAATTCAAGTCGGTCAAGCCGTTTTTGAGTTTTATTCAGACTAACAAATAGCAATTGATTTATTACATTGATTTTATACAATACTAGTTTTTGCTCGCGACTTCGTCCGCGTGACTTGGGTTACTGTTTTTCCGGGGAAAAAGATCATACTTTCTTTGCCATTAAAAACCCATTCAATACAAAATGTATAAGAAAATGAAATTATTGAATAATTTTTATTTTTTCGTCAATTTTCTAATGTTTTTAATAGTTATTTTGCTATTCGGGACGGAGACAAATACAACAAAACCATGAAAATTGGTCCAGCCGTTCTAGAGTTATAAGTGTGCGAACAAACCAGACTTTGTTTTATATATTAAGAAGATCACATTTTATTTGCTTTCGTTTCACGGCCCTAGTTTCTATAACGAAATATAAACTTTTGCTATGTCAAATTTTCAGTTGGAAATTTGATAAATCCCGACCGAGACCTGAAAGTTCCTATACCCCTCTGAATTATCTTTGTAAAATTAGATAGACTACATTTTTGAGGCTTCAGGCATCGTCATGTAGCTTGACTGTTTAAAATAGCAACGGCTCATCCGTTAAAGGAATGATCTGAAAGAAAAATTCGACATTTTTTTTCTTCCGTCAATTTGTGTTTGTTTTTAACCGCGAATTTCTTGCCGGTTCTGTTCAGTTGGAACAGCATTCCGAATAATTCCAAAAAATGCAAAACACTTTAATGTAAGTAATATATTCTACTAGCTGATGCCCGCGACTTCATCCACGTGACTTAAGTGTTTAGAAATCCCGTGGGAACTTATTGATTTTCCGGAAAAAGATCCCTACTAATATTATAAATGCGAAAGTTTGTTTGTTTCTTGGTTTGTTTTGCAATAACGCTGCAACAGAGCTACGGATCGAAGTGATTTTTGCATGGATATATTTGGGGGGCTGGAGAGTGACAAAGGCTACTTTTTATACCAAAAAATCAAAGAGTTCCCGCGGGATTTTAAGAACTAAATCCACGCGGACGAAGTCGCGGGCGCCAGTTAGTAGCCTATAAAAAGTAGCCTACATATTATGTCACGCAGATCAGGTCCTCAACTAGGTACAGATACCCATGCTATCTATATCTCGTCGCACAATAGTTACAATATGGCTTATGATGTATGAATATGACGTTATATCTTAATCTGTGGCAAACATTGATTTAACTTGGTCCTATGATCGCAAATATGACATTGTCGCTTTATTACAGACTATGTATCAGTGTGTATGCGATCGGCGCGACATCCGTCGGAATCTATTAAGAGGATTACGAGCTGCACAAGACGAGGGTCGTTGCGTCTCATACGAATAACGGCATTATGTTACACCGACAATCGATAAGCTCTGTATTTAAGTAAAACGAGTAAATATAAATATAATTACTGTTTGACTTAGATTTCAAGTCACGTCTCTAGCACAGAATATTATTAATTATGTCTCTAGATAGCGAAGGCTTAATGTCGGGTACTATATTAGACGGATGAAAAAGACATTGTTAATGTTACTTTTATTTTATTACCTCAATTGGAGTTGTCGTCGGTATTTAAGGTGCTACAACCTACGCTACAACAAATGCTACGCGGCTACCCAAATGCTACGCAACATTTTAGTATGAGGTTTTTGAATTCAATAGTGAAATTTTCCACTTTTTCTTAACACGTTCCAATTATCACATAACAAAATAAAGACATAGTACTTATTTAAAATTATTATCGATTTAAATTAAATAAATTAATAACCAATACTTACCGAGTACTGAAAACAATAATTCCAGCACTATGTAAGCCTCCCGCTTTGTGTCTTATGCTTTTCCATTTTATTTTTAAATTTGTATTTCGTTGGGTTTATTTTATTTTAATTTGTTTTTCTTTTCATTTTATTTTCATGTATATGATATATCCGTAACTGCACTCACATAGAGTTACCACTGAAAACCAGCGCTGCAGCTTGCTGCAGCATAATGCTGAGTGGTAGATCTTATTTGATCATATGTATGTATCATCGACGATATTAAGCAGATGGCTGGAACACTTTGGTCACGAACAGCTAAAAACCGAGTGACCTGGAAACACCTGGAGGAGGCCTACGCGTCACAGAACGCGCTGATTGCGGATTAACTAAAGTGCAAGTGAAGAATAAAATAATTAACCAATGCAATTAGCAATGTAAATCAGCAATAAAGGCTATATATCATATGTATCATCAATTATTTTTATTTTAGTTGATTAAGTTATGTTACTTTTTTTAATTTCAATTGTATTCATTAATCTATCTTAATATATAAAAATGAATCGCTTAATGTGTTGGTAAGCGCATCACGCGTGAACGGCTGGACCGATTTCGCTAATTCTTTTTTTATTGTGTTTGTTATTGTTAGGAGAAGGTTCTTATGAAAGAAAAAATTAAGAAAATTGCGCGGAAAATTAGAAAATTTAAGAAATATTAACCACCATATTAAATTATTTCTAATGTAACCGCTTTTACAATTCAAACTTTTTTGCTGTAACCTTATGGCGTTTGACATAACATTGACAGAATGCGTGCTGCCAATTTCGTCAAAGAGTTTCAATATTCATAGTTAAGACAGGACAACGTCTGTCGGGTCCGCTAGTATATATATAAATGAATCCCTATTTCCTTGGTAATCGCATCACGCGTGAACGGCTGGACCGATTTCGCTAATTCTTTTTTTATTGTGTTTGTTATTGTTAGGAGAAGGTTTTTATGAAAGAAAAAATTAAGAAAATTGCGCGGAAAATTAGAAAATTTAAAAAATATTAACCACCATATTAAATTATTTCTAATGTAACCGCTTTTACAATTCAAACTTTTTTGATGTAACCTTATGGCGTTTGACATAACATTGACAGAATGCGTGCTGCCAATTTCGTCAAAGAGGATGTAAAAAAACTTAGGACAAGGGTCCGCTAGTTAAAAATAAAGAAATAAAGAAGCTATTTCTTTCTTTATATATTTTTTACAAGCTTTTTCACTTTATAAGTAATGAGCTGATGAACGCAACTTCGTAGACGTGGATTCAGTTTTTAAAATCCCGCGGGAAATCTTTGATTTTCCGGGATAAAAAGTAGCCTTTGTTACTCTCCAGGTCCTCAACTATACCCATGCAAAAAGTCACGTCGAACCGTAGCTCTGTTGCAGCGTTATTGAAGGACAAACCAACAAACAAACACACTTTATTTAGGACTAGCGGACCCGACAGACGTTGTCCTGTCTTAACTATGAATATTGAAGACGAATTGGTATAATTAACTAAAGTATAAGTAAGCATTTTTAAAAACGAAAATTCATCTGTAAATTAGAGAAAACTATTGTATTCTTCTTTATAACCAAGTAGGTATACCAAGTGTTATGTTAGTAACGTGTATATGCTATTCTATCCAAACTTACCAAAACTCCATATTAAATTGAAATTGTAATATTAGGCGTGATAGCTCTGAACCACCGATGATGTGCACTAAGAAATTCAGTTTTTGTTAGAAATAATAAATTAATTATTTTATATGTATTTGATCAATATAATAACTCCGATCGAAGCTTCTGTTTTAAACGATATTGATATTTACAGCACGCATTCCGTCAATGTTATGTCAAACGCCAGAAGGTTACATCAAAAAAGTTTGAATTGTAAAAGCGGTTACATTAGAAATAATTTAATATGGTGGTTAATATTTCTTAAATTTTCTAATTTTCCGCGCAATTTTCTTAATTTTTTCTTTCATAAAAACCTTCTCCTAACAATAACAAACACAATAAAAAAAGAATTAGCGAAATCGGTCCAGCCGTTCACGCGTGATACGATTACCAAGGAAATAGGGATTCATTTATATATATACTAGCGGACCCGACAGACGTTGTCCTGTCTTAACTATGAATATTGAAACTCTTTGACGAAATTGGCAGCACGCATTCTGTCAATGTTATGTCAAACGCCATAAGGTTACAGCAAAAAAGTTTGAATTGTAAAAGCGGTTACATTAGAAATAATTTAATATGGTGGTTAATATTTCTTAAATTTTCTAATTTTCCGCGCAATTTTCTTAATTTTTTCTTTCATAAGAACCTTCTCCTAACAATAACAAACACAATAAAAAAAGAATTAGCGAAATCGGTCCAGCCGTTCACGCGTGATGCGCTTACCAACACATTAAGCGATTCATTTTTATATATTAAAGATTAAATAAAATTAAGACAATAGGAAAAAGTTATCATTTACCAATTTTTTTTTTTATTTGTGAAAAACATTTCATTTTAGCTACTTACTTGTATAAAAACGCCCACACGCGATCATGGAATCCGGTGAATTGAATATCGTCTTCCACGTTCCAGTAACGAGGCAAAATAGAGAATATTTTGAAAGCGGAATAGCATTTTATTTATGAAGGAATCGATTTATATGCCAAAGTCTCTTGCGGCCGGTTGGATGAATTCAACTGGTTTATTTTTAATATCTCGCAAAGGTCAGGTATCATTCACATAAATTAAAAAAATATTTAACTCTATGAATACTTTGCGAGATTTAGATTTCGTTTACATTAAAATGCTCGGATTCGATTTAAAATTTAGCTAATAGAGACTCAAAATAGTTTTGTTTGGATTTCCTAATTTGATTTAAATATGGTTTAATTATTATAGTACTACAGTATATTTATCTCACGAAGTTACGGGCGCTTTACTTGTGGTTACGTCGTGTACATGTACATTGCCTGTCAGGAGGCTAGGTGGGAGCGGACAGGCGCGAGCAAGCTCTCGTTTACACTTATACAGATACGACACACACAATCATGAGCCACGCGCCGTCGTGAATTGCAAGAACTATACGAGTTCTATTTAAGGTGGTCGCATACGCAGAATCAACAAGCGCTAACAATATTGAATATGCATGCGATTTGAGCATTAAGGTTTGACCATATCGGGCGTCTCAAAATATGCTGTTAATGTCAGCTCTGACTTTACTTCTGCTCACGTATTTTAAAGCGCACTGAAAAGCAGGTACTAGAAAGTTCGCTTATTGCAAGTCTTGTGATTTGCAGCCATGTGCAATCTTCTTTATTCTTTCGGCGCAAAAATACTCGCGAAATCAAAACTGAGAACTTTGCAAAGTTCGCGGAATTCCCAGGATTCATTTCATAGAGGAATTACGTTGAAACGAAGAAAATGTTTGTTTTATGTATTCAATGGTATAATGTTACGCGAGCTAGCCAAACAAAATAGGGGATAATAGCTAGTTTATAAAATAATTCGGGATTAGTAGTCAACGTCACCGAAAATGTAAGGTATTTGAATTAATTTTAGTAGGGCTTGATATAAAAAAAGGACACTATATGCACTTTCTAGGTCATCAAATAAACCTATAGGTACTCTTGCAAAAAATTACGTCGATCCGTTGCTCCTTTGCTACTTGATTGAAAAATTAACAAACACTTTCGCATTTTTAATATTTGGTAGTAGCGAAGTATGGATTAATTATTAGGCATAAAATTTTAGGACACTAGCTGATGCCCGCGACTTCGTCCTCATGGATTTAGTTCTTAAAATTCTTGCGGGAACTTTTTGATTTTCCGGGATAAAAAGTAGACCTCCAAGTCCTCAACCATACCCATGCACACATCATGTCGATCCATAGCTCTCTTGGGGCGTGATTGACGGACAAACCAACAAACCGATAAAGCAACAAACAAACACACTTTCACATTTATATAATAGCAAGAAATAAGGATGTTACACTTCGGTGTAAATGCAATTGGTCTTAATCCACGTCAGCTAAATTATTTATGCATTTAAAAGGATTTCCTCTTAATATGAGGTATAACGGCGCGGTCACGACTTGTCGGCTTCGCTTCGCTGGCGAAAAGTTAATCAGTCCCTCTGTGATTACTAACTCGAATAACTACCTTATATAATACAAGAAGTTTGTAGAGATCTGAGACCATCGAAATATAACGCTTAGAACAGAAGTTTCTAACAAAGTTCCTTTCCAAACGTAGGCCCAAAATAGCCAATGAATGTGTGAGTGCCACGTGATTATTTTCTATGCTGTAATAAAAGATGTTGGGATTCTTAGAAAAAAATTTCAGCAGTTTAGATGTGAAAAAGTAACAAACAGAGAGATGGTGTAATTTTCGTATTTATTACATTATATTGTGCCAGGTACTTAGTCTTCGGTTAAGTTTTAGTTAGGTAGGTAGTTTAGTTAGGTAGATTCGGCAGCGGTTAGGCTGTCGACGGCGATGGGACCCGTGTCTGAGAGTGGCGGGTCAAGACCTTGGGCGGTGGTGTGGTGAATACTCCGCCAAGTGTAACCCACGCTACTGCCAGGGACCGTGTAGGAACATAGACAGGTTTTAGTGGGTGCAAGTCCCACATAACCCCTTCGTTTCCCCTGACGGGGGGGTATGCTAGGCATTTACTGTCTATAAAAAAAAAAGTTACTTAGTCTTGGATTATTTTATAAATTATGAAAAAAGACTTAGAGAATTCATAAACCACAGAGAATACAAAAACTTCCTTTCATTTGGATAATACATTAGCTAAAAGACCGCACCCTACAGAAGTTTCGATGCGGGACCTTGAATAATAACTTTTGATGTTTTTTCCTAACGAATAACTGAAACTTTCTTGCGTGCGTCAACGGGTATCAATATTATCAATAAATAGAACAGACGATTAGAAAAGAATAAAAATACTTTATTGCACACTAAAACAAGAAATGACAAGAAAGTTAATTTAGAAATAAGTTTTATGATATAGCCACTTTTCCCTTTTCAGTTATTCTTTATTTCAGTACTTATATTGAAGTCGGTTTAAATTTTCTTAAATTATTATAGCTTGTCGTTACAGTAATGCAAAGACAAATGCTACCCAAAACTCGTTCTGTACACTCACCCTATTTGTCGCGTATTTCCCAAAAGGCCCATTGTCCGAACGGTACCCGGTTCGATTCTTGCCTCGACAATCATATAGTTGTAATTGGTGTTGAGAGATTTATTGCTCCTGAGTCGGTGAATCTTCGCCAGACAACGTTTTATCTAATCTTGTTGCTCATTATTTCTTGATTGAGTGTCTTCCTTTTGTTTTGCTTGGAATATGGCTATTGGATTATTGCGGGAAGAAAATCATTGTTAAGAGCGTTATAAACGTTATCTACGGCTTCTATCCTTGGTTTTACTTTCTTATACGTAACTAGATTTTGCACGCGGCTTCTTGCACGCATAGTATAGTATAGACTTTACACATCTTTGAGAACTTTTCGGAGAACTCTGAGGTATGCAGGTTTCCTTCACCGTTGAAGCATGTGATATCTTAATAGCTGAAACGCAAATAGCTCCTAAAAGTCAGAAGTGTGTACTCGGTATCGAACCCGCGACCTCCGTTACTGGAGTCCGCAGTCCTAACCACTAGAATATCACTGCTCTATTTATAATATTAGTAAGCATTCGTATTTAAAACTCGAGGCTGCGTTATAAAAATGAAGCAATAATCATGCTCTCGTAAATCTCTCGATTCCACCATCAACTCCCTTGATTTGTATAAAAAGTTATAAAAGTACGAAAAAATAAATGAGCTCATAATAAATCCGCCTCGAATAAATGAACTACGTAATCAGTGGAGAGGGAGAAATGGTATTTTTTGCACAATAAAAACAACACTTCTCTCTTCGTAAAAAAATCTCATTTTCCTTTATTGCAGTGGGCCTAATTTGAATTGAGTGCGATGCAGTTATGGCTCAAGAGAGTGGATAATTTTAAGTATCTGAACTCTGGGGATGAAGAAAAAGTAAAAATAAGTAAAATGTTATTGTTAAGAAGAAAAATAATAATTAGATTTCAGTAAGTAGATAGTTCACCTACTTATTTTAGAATTAAGGGAAAGGGAGTCAGCACACATATCAATTCGGAAACGGACTGACGGATTTTATAATAATAAAAGGCGAAAGTTTGTGCGTGTGTGTGTGTTTGTTACTCCTTCACGCCAAAACGAGTGAACGGATTTGGCTGACATTTAGTATTCTAAATGTCAGCCAAATCGGTTCACTCAATGGCTCATACCCCGCATTAACACATAATCTACATTTTATCCCGGAAAATTAAAGAGTTTCCGCGGGAATTAAAAAAAACCTTAATCCACATGAACGAAGTCGCGGCCATCGTCTAGTTATTCTTTTTTGTCTTTAAAATTTTAAAATACGCAAAAAAGAGACAAGATGAAATCTGTGGAACTTCGAAATGGTGGAAGTTGATACAAACTTTGGTGAGAAATTTAATTAACATTCCAGTGACGAGCGGCCAGCAGTCAGCACTAATTGTGGCTGTCAACGGCAGCCCGGTCACCCTACAGGGCTAGCTATTTCATGTCAAAACAACTTCGCTTTTTCGAAAACACTACCGGAAACCGTTTTAGATTCATCGAATGTAATATTGAATCCGTGTCGAGTTACTTTTTGTTCTACAAACATATATTAGTTTTTTTTATTTTTAGGAGGAAGAAGGCTTTTTAAGTTTTTCACTTGAAACAACGGTCGTCGACGATGAACACAAAATGCCTGCTTACCTACTTCCCTACTAATATTATAAATGCGAATGTGTCTTTGTTTGTTAGTTTGTACTTCAATCACGTTGTAATAGAGCAAGGGATCAACGTGATTTTTTGCATGGGTATATTTGAGGACCTGCAGAGTGACATAGACATACTTTTTATCCCGTATAATCAAAGATTTCCCACGGGATTTTCAAAAACTAAATCCACGCGAGCGAAGTGCGGGCATCAACTAGTAAAGAATAAAAAAGCCTCAATAACCCAAAACATTTTCTAAAAACAGGGTCCTTTTAGAGTTTTTGAATTTCCTCCTTACGTTATAGTAACGTAGTTTAATTTTAAAAATTTTAATAGCAAGTCGCCTTTCAAATATTTTTTACTTTACATGCAAAAAATCTACATTTTACGAAGTAAAGATTTTGTACGGGAGGGGCATAAAAACGCTGAGTGGCTTTCAAAAAGTAGTAAAACGCCGACCTGGATTCGGTAACAGTTGGCAGGTGTGCTCCGGTCAGGCCTTCAAGCTTAGGCTTGGAGCCACACAGAGCGCAACGCGACTTTACGCACTTTTTTTTTTAATATTAGCCAAGCTGAACTTGACTTATATTCTCCTCTCCACTCCAAATAAGCGAAAAGCTTGTACTAAGAGTGGGTACGACAATAGTGCAATGGGTGGGGCTCGAACCTGCGACCTTTCAGTCCGCAATCCCCACCTTTAACCGTTGGGCTATTGAGTAGCAAATATTATTTTTTATCTGACTGTGGTAAAGCTAAAAGGAAGAATTATCATTTTAGCAGTCTATGTATGTATGTATGTATGTTTCTTTGTTTGTGTGTCTGTATTACTGCAAAGAAAAATTAGAAAAGTTTATTTGGCCTACACAGAAATCGAAACCAGACTACAGACTATTAGACTTATTAAATTATGGTGTGATATGGGGTCGCATATCACACCATAATTTAAAACAAGACAAGTTGAAATTTTATCATTGTTATAAGTCAAAAAGCGGTAAACATAATGTGTATCTACATTTGGTATTCCAAGAAGGGTAATTATCGACAACAGTTCACTCCTCGATAATTACTGACATCCGTCACTGCTATTATGACCTTAATACAGCTGTAATAAAGGTTAAAGGTAGTAAATTAATCTTAATAACACAGTCACTTCGTCGCATGGGAAATGACCGAAAACCATTTAACCGTATCAAACATAGATGAGTAAATTTCTTGATGATTAGGGGGTGCAGGCTGTGATTTGGAAACTCCAATTTAAATAATTCAGGACATGTGTCCGGACATTCGTGCTAAACGTATGAAGCTTCAGATAATAAACAAAGGGTAACTAGCTAATAATAAGGATTATTTTCAAAAACAGTCCAGTAGGTTTAATTTTAGAAAAATCAAACCGTCTACAAAAGAAAAGAATAACTGAAAAGGAAAGTGTCCTTATCTTGAAAACTTTGAACCAATTTTGGTGAAATCTTTAAACTGCCGTAAGTTCAAGTAAAAAAAAAAAGAATGATCACAATCCGATCAATAGTTTCGGAGAAATGCATACATACATACGTACGTACAATTATCAAGCTTTTCTTATTTGTTTGGGAGCCCTAATAAATTATCATAATATTATGTGAATATTTTGCAGTTCCAGTAATATTACATACATACTTACGTGCATTGTTTTGAAGTCGGAGTCGGTTAAAAAGCTACACACACGTACAAGAACATACCTACATAGGTACACATGTGGTGAAAGGACTTACCTACCTACGTTCTTGTTACAAAATTGCCGTCGCCGCCGCAACAATTAGGCAACTATTTTATGCACATCCAACGGCGAAGTTAGTGCAAGATTAGTGCGCGGTCTAAGTCCTAATTGTACATAATAACTGTCGTCAGCGAGGCATAGAGGCAGGCGGGGAACTTGCGTTGCGGTCTGAGGTCGCGCCCACCTTTGCTAACAATTTGAGGGATGCCAGTCACGTCGCCGTATTTTGCCGATACTTGCATTGTATGGCTATGTTACGCTGGTATCTTGAAACCTACCTACGATTAGATACATGCATCGGCTTACAAATGTTTTGGTCTAAATTAACCCACGTCATTTATAGGAAGTAAAAAAAGTGTAAATTAAAAATTTAAAACACCCCCGACATGTTACAAACTCCTAATCGCTAGTCAGTACTTAATCGTTAAAATAAAAATATGTAATCCGCCATTTTGTGGCGGCGGCCATCTTGGACCGATTTTCATCAAACATAGCCACGAACAGTCCCGACTAATTCACTTTTATAATATTAATATTAGCCAAGCTAAAGTTGACTAATATTCTCCTATCCCCTCCAAATAAGCGGAAAGCTTATGCTAGGAGTGGGTACGACAATAGTGCAACGGGTGGGATTCGAACTTGCGACCTTTCAGTTTTCAGTCCGCACCCTTAACCGTTGGGTTTGTGTTTATGTACTTTGTTGTTTATAATCGTTTTACGAATATTTACAACTTAGGTATCAAAATGCTCGTACAATAGATATAGGTATACCTACTCAATAGCCCAACGGTTAAAGGTGCGGACTGAAAACTAAAAGGTCGCAGGTTCGAGCCTCACCCGTTGCACTATAGTCGTACCCACTCCTAGCAAAAAGCTTTTCGCTTATTTGGAGAGGAGAGGAGAATACAAGTCAAGTTCAGCTTGGCTAATAACTATTCTTTTTAAAACAATAAAAATCTTGAACCATGAGAAAGAAAAAAGAGAAGAGATGAAAGCAACCGAAACTTGTTAAAATCCTGTAGGTAGGTATCTGCATCGATGAATTTTCGAATCTTCTTAACTTTATTTAGGCCCTACTTATTAGATATTGGTAGGAATAACTACCCATTTTACTTCCCAAGGCAACACAAAAATTTAATGCAAGTGACCATTAAAACAAAGCGGGTTTATAGCTAATAGTTACGACTCTCATTATATCTATGCTGCAATATCTCCCCTGTATCAGTTTACGACTTTTTAATAAACCTCTGTTGAGGGTAGATAGCATTATTTTTACGGTCAACACAGGAAACCCATCTGTTCAAGTTACTGATTAGGAATTACTTTTTTACTCAGAAAATCAAATAGGTACCTCGCTACCTGTTATTGTAATAATTATTGTAAAGAAAAACTGGGTAGGTAGGTAAGTTTTCAAAGGTTTTCACAATTTTTTGTGAACAATTCATTCAGTTTGTAACTTTTTTAGCACATGTTTGTGACGAACCTAGTCGTTTGTTATGGAACTACCATTGCCTCAGTATACTTCATCCGAGCATGCATTAGCAAAAGTAATTAACCCGATATGTTATATAGGGGAAGGGGGCATGACGGGGTACTTAACGTTTGAGGTGCAAAAAACTAACAATCTTTGATATAATATAATCAACACGTGTTTGAAACTTTTTTTGATAATTAAATTAAAAAAAAAATTAAAATATGTATCAAGTCACATCTTGCCCCCTGAGTAGGGTAAGATGGGGTAGGTACCTCTAAGGGGCAAGATGGGGAGATGGGACTTTATGTATATTTTGAAAGTTTTGCAAATAAGTAGTAGATGAAAAGCCAGCAACCTATGATTGCTGGCAAAATCCACATGTATATCTATTGTTTTTGTAATGTGCCCATTTTTTGCATTCAGCATATGCCACCCAGCAGTCTGTAGACTCTAAATAGCGACTTTTACAATATTAACTAATACTCCGTGTATTTTCGGGATCACATTCAGTATTTTTGGACGATGATGAGCTTGGTAAGTTTTCTTTTTGGTCACTTTACTTTTCTTGACAATATTTTTTATTCCAGTTCTTTTATAACTTTTCTATTTTGCATCGTCCTTTTTTTTAATGCTTCTTATATTTTTTTGTACGGTGATGAGGTGATAATAACGGTTTTCCCCCTCTTTCTCTTGTTATTCTAAGTTTTTCGTGTTGCCGAAAATAGCATAATGGTTGGGAACTAGCATCAGTAAAATTGGATTCTCTTTGCGTTCATAATCATGATCAAAAATATTTATAGAATATTCAGGTTCTAGTGTCGATATGGCAGCTGTATTCAGAATTGGTTAGTTGGAGAGTCGATCAGTGATTCTGTTTGTGATTCCATAGGTGACAGAAATACACACAAAACTTCAGATGTGGATGTCGTGACATTAGAAGTCGGCATAGCAATATTAGATACTGATGCAGTAGTTTTTGACGTTGAAGTCGTTGAACTAACCGGCATTAATATTGTGGTTGTTATTTCATTGTTTGGTATTGTAGAAACTGTAATTTGCGCTTCAGTGGCCGGCAATTGCTCAGGTTGCGAAATATCCATAGTCAAGGAAGGAGGAAATTCAGTTTCGATATAAACTGTGGGGTCATATGGCCAAATTCCGAATTTTTTGAAGCCATCAACTGCTGTAGACATCGATGATGCTTGTATAAAAGCCTTCTCAAAAATCTTAGCTACTTGACGTACCGTGACGATCATTCCTGGATTACTGCGTAGCCATGCTTCGACTTGCTCATCATAATACGTGCTGAGCTGCCTCATGTATGCGACATCAGAAACGTGAAGTCGGTGAATAGTGTGTGGAGGGAAGCACAGAATGATCACTCCATGGGATTGAGCTTCATTTATGAGGTCCATATTTTGAGCATGGATATTAAGCCCATCTAAAAACAACAAAACTGGTCGTACAATTGTTGCTCCACTGAATTCCACAAACTTCTTAAACCAGTGGGCAAATAGTTCCGTAGTCATCGAGCCAAAGTCACTGCATACCCCCCAAGACCTAAGTGCAGAATTTGGCATTAATTGCGGATCCATACGCTCCCGTGGAAATACCATCATGGGTGGCATGAATCGACCGCTTGCACTAAAACATATTTCCACAGTTACTGTTGTATCTGCGGAAGTTATTGCCTTGGCTTGCTTACGACCTCTTTTGGCTGCAATTTTTGATTTGGTTTTTGGCGTAATTGAAATACTCGTCTCATCGCAATTATAAATTCTGTCAGGCGTCATTTTATGTTCATCATATACATTCCCCAAAAAATTAAAAAATTGATCTACAACCTGCTTATTAAAACCCTCACCACGAGCTACTGAAGTACTCTTTGGCCGTGTTATAGACAATCCTGGATGTCTTTTGAGAAATTTTTGTGCCCAATCTTTACCAGCTTCTTGTTTTTCATTATTAAATGGATGAGTTTTATTTTTTTTAACCGCTAACCTGTACGCTAAAACTCTAAGGTCTTTTAATGTAAAATCTAGTAGTCTACTCTCCATGTCCAATACATAATTACATAGCTCTTGTTCTTCTTCATCAGAAAAAACTTTATCTTTAGAGCCTAAACGAACCTTCAATGTTTGGCTAATGGAAGCGTCACCACCAAATTTTTCACGAATGGTTTTCACTTTTCTTTCCAAGGTCGTCGGAGGAACGGAAAATGTTTTTGCTGCTAACCTGCATCCCATCTCTCCTTCTATTACAGCATGCACCGCATTTTTCATGGTCTCTTCTGACCACTCTCCTCTATTTGTCTTTCTTTTATAATTGTGCACCATTCTACAAGAGAAGAAACAGAAACATTTAGATCCATATGGCATTAAATATGTTGAAATTTTGGAGGGGCAAGATGGGGCACCTCATATATTTTATCCCATTTTTCCCTCGCGTGCCTAACAAACATTAGCAAAATTATTTAAAAAAAAAAACAATGCTCTTCTACATTATAAAGAAACAAACAAGTCCTTACCTGTTGGCGTGATTGTTGACACGTAGAAATAACTCGTGATATTTAGGTAATAAACTGCACGTAGCGTTCAAAAATGAAAAGAAATATGACAAAAAATAAGTTTTTTTGTAATGAAATGAATCGCACCGTTTGTCTAGCCAGTCACTGTGCTAACAGTAAACTGACGATTAACCATCATGGCGGCGCATCGTCGCGCATAAGCTGGATCCTGATTGGTCAGTTGTTTAACTATATAGACGCTACGCCATCTTGCCCGCCGTGTCGTCCCGTCATGCCCCCTCCCATTACCTACATACCGATTTTTTTACTAGTCCAACGTAAATTCAATAGGTGACCTAGAGAATAAGACGATTTATGTCAGTCATACTGAAAAGTCTCAGCAGAAACAGCTTTCGAAACCGGTGGTAAATTCTCGACTTGTCATAAATGCCACAAGTTGGACTACATGAAATAAATGATTTTGAATGAGGTTGAATTTTCAAAGATCCTTTCTTAGCGGATGCCTACGTCCTAATAGCTTCTGTGCTTTTGCCTTTCTGCAGCCCGACCCGTCCAGTTGTTTGAGCTGTGCATTAATAGATCAGTCAGTCAGTCAGTCACCTTTTCCTCCTAAATATCTATAGAAGACTAAGCAGGCACTTCAACCAAATCACAATACGAAGTATTATTATATATAAGTCAATGATCACAATATTTAGGTACCTAAGTACCTACTCATTAAACATAAGTACCTACTTAGGTATTTCTGTCACAAATTACATTGTAGCGTGACAGTGTTAGTAATAGTACGTTTATGAGCGTGACAAAATAATTATTGTGATGAGGTTTATAGGTACCTACAGCGTCAATCAATGGCAAGTCCACGGGTTCGGAAGTCGTTATATCAATTGAATTGAAGCAATTTGTGTTGGTTTGAAAGGTGTGCCCCAACTTTATAATTGGCGCAGACTCGGTTATTAGCAGGACGAACAATGTCTCAGTGGCAACGGGTGTTATGTGTACAATGCACGCACGAGAGTAGGTATCTTTGCATTCATAGAATTAATCCAAATATCTTTCTATAAGATAAATAAAACCACCCAGTATATTATGTACTTACCTACTGCGAAATGGTTAGTCATTAGACCGTTAGCTAAGATAATAGTGATTCATCCACGTACTTACCTACTAAGTAGCCAAGATCTTTCTGCCCGATTGGCTTTCGGTAGTGAGAGAACTCTTACTTAGGTTTATTACTACAGTGATAATCTCGGACAGATTAAGTAGCTTTCATTCCAGAGATGGACAGACTACTTTTAATCCCGGTAAATCAGATTTTTTCCAAGAAATTTCTAAAACTACATCGGCGCGGACCTGATCGCGTGTAGGTATATAATCTAGTTAATAATATGGATGAAAAGGGGGAAAAAATAAAACCCGTACTTATTTTAAAATTTAATTTAATATCCATACATAAATGGACAAAACCTCATGGCTTCAGCAATGTCTTCATAATAAAACTAGTACAAAAACATTGGTAAAGTTACTTAAAATATCAAATAGAAAAATTATAAGTATAGAGGACCCTAAAAGGAATTACGCAATTAATACTAAAACTTACATTTATACGGTTACAATACTCTAACTCTACGTGTATTCTGTTACGTTAGTGTGCATTTCCTAAACATTTTCATATCATTATATTAGTTATAGAACACATTTTTGTTAAGATACGTTTACACAGGGCGTAGAAATACAAAGTTTATCTCTGAATAAGTCGATTACAACTTCATTATAGCGTAAACAGCTAGTCAATAGTAGAAAAAGCATTCAATTATTGCTACTTTCCCAATTGTAGTGATTGGCTGATTATGTATGTATTTGCAATAATACATTTTAATAGCGAAAGTGTCAGCCAATCAAAAGTGATTGCGATTTTTACACTGTATTTATGGTAATTCCATAGCAGTACATTATGTAGAAATACATTTTGATACTTTAAAATACATTCTGAAGAACATATTTTGTCTAGGTGTGTTGTATAGTGTAAACGCACCTTAACATCAATTAAGGGGCTTCTATAGATTATTTATATTATTACATGATTTAAAAAAATCCGTTTGCCGGCACTATATTGATAAATCCGCTAATTCTATTACATTCAGAAAATTATAATTAATTATATAGTTTTTTCACTGTCTAGTCAGCCACTAAAAAACGAGATAAGAATGTTTATAACGCATGTCCTACGTAATATTTCGTATTTAACTATTGTGTAGAACAAATCAAAATATGTCTTGTATAAAAGACCGTCCAAATTATACCAAACCTTGAATAAAAGTTACTGCAGTTATTGTAGTCGCAATCGTCATTCTAAATTAAACCAATGATTTGCATTAGTTTCGTGATATTAATTAATAAGTATCGTTATTTTTATATTGAGCTATTTATAGCTGGAAATAAATCGTCAGTTTATACAAGACAATGTATTTGTTCAAATTGCATCATACTTCACGGTAATGTCTGAATTAATTTCTACGTTAACATTTGGCCGCTATTTTTAGTACGCAAAACTCCAGGCGCACGATCTCGATTATTTTGCACATCCCATGGGATCTTCGGAGGCAAGTTCTGCACGTACCTACTCACCAGAGGCTCTAATTTAACTTTTCACGTTAATATCAACTATGTGGAAAACTGTCATTTAGCATGGGCGTGAAAGGGGCGGAAATACGTCCGTCTCTTTCCCGTCCCATAATAAATGACAGATTTACATATGGACGCAAATATGCAATAAAGAGTTAACCCACACAACTTATTAACTGAAAAGTTAACTTTATTCCTTTACATTATGTATGTATTTAATTTGACAAAGGTTTGTGAGTTGAAACGTTATTGCGTATGTGCGTCCATATATATTACGTAGATTGAAATATGAAGTTACACTAGAGCCTCTGGACAACCCTTAGATACGAGCACACCGGCCGATATCTTAGCAAGCGACGCTGTCTCTAAACCACAAACTTACCATATGCAATTAGCGCTCTTGATTTCTTTTTTTTATTCTATGACAAGATAGCCCTTGACTGCGATCTCACCTGATGGTAAGTGACGATGCAGTCTAAGTTGTGTTGTAACTACGGCTTTGTCATAATTTCAACATAAAGCGACAACCTCATGTAATCTTTTACATTTACTACTTGTAAACGTTGTACACGAGGATGATTCTTCCGATTCAGTTGTACACAAAATAAACAAAACTTAAAAATTAACTGACAGGTCTGATATTAGTGCCGTCCTTTTTACAACATTTCTTGCGGAAAAGGACGGCGCTATTTTTGTTCGTTTAGCGTTTAAACCAGAAGTACCTCAAAAGAGCCGTTAAAACTTGAAAATAGCGAGCAAACGTAGACGTAAGTGTGCGCGTAATCCAAAATAAACATAATGGCAGTCAATTGTCAATATAAAATACAATTCTTACACAATCAAACAGTCTTATGCATTGTTTAAATAAAAAAAAATTACAATCAGCAAATTATTTCCACAAATTAAAAAAAAATCACACACTACAAACTCCATAAATGCACGTACATAATTAGATGAATCGTACTTTCTATCAAGTATTAATTTAAAGCCTATCTCATATTATCTTATAATGTAAACAATACCCTATATTCCGATTACACGCATTTTATACGTTCGCGTACAAAACTCGATATAATCAATGCAGGGCAGCATTATTTTATCAATTTTCTCAATATGATTTCGTGTTATCAAGACTTGAAGAATTGCTCTTTTTAAAATAGCACCAATGTTATTAATTTTTTTTTAGTTTTTTTTTCATACTAAAACAATAAGATATAGATTTGTTACATATGTTTTGGAAAACTTTCGAATCTACAGAATAATGTATTACATATGTTGTTCGACAGTAATATTACCTAATGAATGGTTTCACTTTCTATTCAATAAGTAGATTTTATACCTATCAGCCCTGGTAGCATGGGCGGGAGAAATTTTATCCCCGGGAAAAGGATAAAACGTTCATCCCCTCGCTTAGCTTTATCCACCCGTCGAGCATGGGCACAGCGGTGGAAATAACACTCAGTGGATATACTTATAGAAATATACTTCGCCTTTTCCTCTGTCGCCATGCTTTAGCATAGGGAAAAGATAATTTTATCCCCTGTCAGTGGATAAAATCGGGGGATAAAACTTTTATCTCCTGCCCATGCTACCGGTGCTGCTTTAACTTATAATAATCTATATCTTACCGTTACTATTTTATGAAAATTGCACTTTTCATATATGCTTAAAGTTTTTTCATTATGTTAGCTGCCTTTGATATGTTCAATGAATGCAATATCACAGAATTGAACTTTTGTATTTATTGAAATTTAGCGAGAAAAATGTCATGATTTAGGATTTTTTTTGAGATCTTAATATTAATAAAGTCGCAACATAATAATAATTGTACAATAATAATAATAATTGGCGTGGGATAAAACTTAATATTATCATTTATTCGTATTAACAATAACTTATAAAGGCGTGATTACTTTTTAAGGTAGATACATACTCAATAATCATATTTAGACAATAATTGGCTCATAAGACCTTATAAAATATTTTTAATTAAGAACACTTCGACTAAGGTGAACGTGTTTCGAAACGATTAATCAAAATCATTCTAAGGAAATATGAAAAATGTTACCCAAAAACGTTTGTAAAACATTAACATTCAAGACTTCTGTAGCTTTACTATTTTAAAGTTATGTACCCACCTTAAATCGAAATAAAATTCTCCTTCGTCCAGAACATTGGAACCAATTTAGCATAAGAGTACAAGAAGACATTTTTGCAAAATATCAAATATTAAAAAGACACGACATAACGACAAGTAAATTTCACGCGCGCTCGTGAATTGCAAGAAACCTAAAATTTAGCATTTTGTGCATCGAAACTAACTACGTTCAGAGCATCCAAAAAGATTGGCGAGTCAAATATTAGTAATGTAAAATAGTAGATTCTGTGTTACATTAAAACCAAACATTTAAGCCGTCAATTTGGACACCAAGTACTTTCGAGTTTGATGAATTTCAGTTTCACGAATTACAATTTGATAAATAAAGAATACTGAACTTATCTTCAGAACAAATAAGGCGCTTGTTTGCTTCAACAAAAATTCCGTCTTTTTTTTTCAAAAAATCTTAGTTTTCGATTGTATGTGAGTATTCTGTGAGTTTACTTTTCAATTTTGTAGTTGAAAAGTACATAGAGCATGAAATTTCGTTTTTTTTTTCTACACATTTTTGCACAGTATTAAAATCACTAAAAATTTTTGGAAATAAAACATTGTTGCAGCATTTTAACGACAGGTAAACAATTCGCAGCCTCTTGTAATGATTTTATGAATTCTTTTTTACTTGTGTTGTTCTTGGTCTCTTAGCTGTGTTGTTGTTGAATTCAAAGGTCAGTGTTGTTGCTGAATTCAAAGGTCAGTGTCGTACCAGGCGGCGACGTTGCTGTTGTCATGGGGCGGCTCAGGAAACGCCAGGTCTGCTGACGCGGTCCCGCCGCCATCGGCTTCGCCAATGTCCATGTCCATTCCAAACCCACTGCCGATTTCCAGGCCCTGCATTGAATCTATCGGTATCTGATCGTAGCCTGCAAGTTTCAATAAGTATTTTAGTGCCTTCGCAGACTGAAGTTATAAGTCCTCATAGCAAATGTTGCGAGATCTGTACGAGTATGTATGGTTACTATAGAGTTTATATATTTAGCAAACATTAATAGTTTTCGTGTATTGTATTACAGTCGGAGTAAAATGAAACTTATGTGGCTTATAGTAAGATTCAAGTTTGTTTATATTTCTGCGGAAACTGCATGCACGAACTGAATGCACGACTTTAAAACGGACCTTATTATCCATTTTACTTCGTCATTGTGATACTTTACTTGAAATCTATTTTAACGTTTGCGAAATGGGAAAACCTTGCACCAATGGGTATTGGTAAGCTAAAGACTTCTCAGGGTCTCAACTGAAGCGGATATCTTATTTAAACGACAGAATGCTTCAAGTTTACATAAAGGAAATTATAGGATTATAAGATTAATAAATAATCGAGCCTCCTTTTCCAGATTGGAGGGGTATAGCAATAAAAATCCAGGCAGTGATTACTTTTCACAAACTGTTGATACCGTCCATAATTTAAAATGTTATGACGGTTGGAATATATTGGGGTAATTCTTGAAGCTAAGCTCTAACTACCACATCGTTCAGTTTCCAATAACACAATTCAGAAAATATAATTATTGTGGCTTGATAATTTGGTTAAACACTAACTTGAATTAACTAAGTTAACAAATCTTTTTTTCTGCAGGAAAAGGGAAGCACTATTTTTAAACCTACTATTTAGTTTTGTTTATATACATTCAAAATAAAATATGAATAATAGCTTCTTAAATTAATATTGGATAAAGAACGACGATTTAATGAATCGAAGTTAATTAAGTTAACCACACCCGTTGTTAATTAATCATGCCTCAATCAAGTATTTCAAACATTAAATACAAACATAAAACAATATATAGCACATTACACATACAATATTACCATCTTCAACTAAAAATAGGTCTACACCTGCAGCTAACCTCATTGAAACCAGCTGGTCAATTGAAGAAAAGCTGTATCAATCATTGCTACAGTCTCAATTGCAGCGGTATTTTTTTATTTTATTTTTAGCGAGCAAACGAGCAAGCGGATCACCTGATGTCAAGTGCCACCGCCACCCATGTACATTTGATACGATGAATTTAAGGCATTATTGCTGCAACAATGCCTTCCCAAGTAGCACACGAAGGCTGCTTAGCAGCTGAATAACGAATTCCCGTCACGCTTAAAGCTGTATAAAAAAGCTGCATAAGGGCTGTATACGGCCGTATACAGCTCTTATACCTCTTAAATGGGCACAAATTATACAGCCTTAAGTTGAGTAAAAGATTACAAGTTACTCTTTATTCAGCAAATATGTCACGTGACGTAAAAGTGAAGTAGCAAACCATAGATAATACAAATCTAGCAAATTAATATACTTCGTGGAGTGAATTGAATTTGATTGAATACTTAAATTAATAAATTGAGTTTTCATATTTATAAAAGAAAAATGATTGGGAATGTAATTTTACTGACATTATATACTTTACTGACATATATATTACCTAAGAAAATTTTAGTGCGCCACGAAAATATTCGGTTTTTAATTAGTTTCGTGATATAAATAAGCCGTGATGAAAGCTTGAATAAACTTAATAATTAATAACTTACTTAGCTTGAATAATTTTTAGTGCTTTAAAAAGAATTATAAGATAAATAGTTGTTATTACGATATCGAGAAGTAAAAACTAATGCAATCCATTCCTAATTCATACACAAAAATCATAAAAGTTGAAAAATGAATCAGTATATTTATATAGGTTACTAGTAGGGCGCGTGGGTGCGCGGCTCGCTAAAGCGAACCGCGGTTTTTCTGTCCCCCAAGTAGACCTTCGGGTCTTGATCATCTTTTTCCAAGGAAGCACTCTTCCATCTTTTATAGTCTCTTAAATAAACACCGACGAAATTTGTATGGCCGCCATCTTGGATCCGCCATTTCGGAGGGTTTTTTCAGCTCTCTGCCAATTGGATGAGGTTTCGAGTGACTTTTGTTTGAACACCCTCCACCTATCTTCAATATCCTGACCGTGCTCCTCACCCGTCTCCGAAATCCTCAATCATCAGCTCCCTCCATATTTTTCATCCAAATGAATTTTTGTCCTCTATACAAAATCATCTGAAATTTCGGAAAGAAACCACTCTTCCATCTTTAAAAGTCTCCGACGAAATTTGTACGGCCGCCATCTTGAATCCGCCATTTTGGTGTTTTTTTTCAGCTCTCTCCCAATTGGATGAGGTTTTGAGTGACTTTTGTTGGAACACCCTCCACCTATCTTCAATATCCTGACCGTGCTCCTCACCCGTCTCTGAAATCCTCAATCATCAGCTCCCTCCATATTTTTCATCTAAATGAATTTTTGTCCTCTATACGAAACCATCAGAAATTTCGAAAAGGAACCTATCAAAGTCTTGCATACATTTTATATGAAAAAAATAAATTCGGCCATCTTGATATTTTTTCTATTCATCAAGTAGACCTGCTAGTATTAATCATCTTTTTCCAAGGAACTACTCTTCCATCTTTTATAGTCTCTGAGATAAACACCGACGAAATTTGTATGGCCGCCATCTTGAATCCGCCATTTTGAAGGTTTTTTTCGGCTCTCTGGCAATTGGATGAGGTTTCGAGTGACTTTTGTTTGAACACCCTCCACCTATCTTCAATATCCTGACCGTGCTCCTCATCCGTCTCCGAAATCCTCAATCATCAGCTCTCTCCATATTTTTTCTGTGAATGAATTTTTATCCTCCATACAAAATCAACATAAGTTTTGAGAAAGAACTATGTTTTAGTCTTGCATATATTTTGTATGGAAAAAAATAAATTCCGCCATCTTGAATTTTTTTTCTATTCATCAAGTAGACCTTCGGGTCCTGTTCATCTTTTTCCAAGAAACCACTCTTCCACCTCTTATACTCTCCGAGATAGACACAAACAAAATTTGTATGGCCGCCATCTTGAATCCGCCATTTTGGAGTTTTTTTTCGGCTCTCTGCCAATTGGATGAGGTTTCGAGTGACATTTGGTTGAACACCCCCCACCTATCTTTGATACCCTGGCCGGTGCTCCTCACCCGTCTCCGAAATCCTCAATCATCAGCTCTCTCCATATTTTTGTTCCGAATGAATTTTTGTCCTCTATACGAAACTATCAGTGAAAAAAAATTTTTCCATACAAAATTTTACAGGAGAGGTGATCAATGAGTCAGTGAGTGAGTGAGTGAGTGAATCAGTGAATCAGCACGAGTAGCTATATATATATTAATGAGGTTATACAATAAAATGGTGGATTCATGTTAAGCTGTAATGTGGGTCACATATCATCCATTATATAGCTATTAACTTCATAATAGTTCACACGTGCCCCCTTAATAAGTCAGTGTAATAAGAGTTCACAAATACCTTCTTATACAGCATTTGGCGTAATTTTATCCACTAAACAGCCCTTATTCAGCCTAAGCTGTTTAAATATCACTGACAGCTATTATGCAGCTGTAGGATCACCAGTGTACTCTTAAAAGAGTCTTAATACGCATAGAGTTTCAAATAGGTCTAAAAGTGAGTATTTATACAGCTATCTGTGCTACTTGGGTTTTAACTGATAGCGAGTGTCGGTGAATCAGACGCGATTGCAATCGCCACACTGTATAAATCATTTTAGACAATCCTGCAAATGGTCAATATAATCTATATTGTCCATGGTTTATCGAGAAACCCCTACCAATAGAATATTCGGAGAAGACCGCCGCACCTATTATACTTGAACATGGTAATATATAAGTAGAGTTAATATAAAACCACCACAAAACAACCATAGTAATAATATTCCCATCACCTGAGTTTAGTGATAAATAGGTCCCGGATTAAGCTGCGTGTAAAGAAGAGAGAAACATATTTATACAGAACTTTACATCATTCTTACGATATAAGACAATGAACATACATTTACAGTGCTTCTATTATTAACATACTTTTACATTGAAATGAAATATTTTTCTATCTAATTACAATGTTAGTTTCTAAAAAATATAATTACTGACACATGCAACAGAATTTTACAATTAACATTCTGGACAATTTTTTTTCAGGCATGTTTAATAATTTTCCAAGAAATTAGTTAGATTTTATGATCGAGTTCACTGAAACAACATGTTGTTTCAATGTAATAACATGAGATGAATCAATCGACTTTGGTGTTCTTCAGAACAGAACTTCTCGACCAATAGATGTTCACTGCTGCTAACTATCCGAAAAAAAAAAACCAGGCAAAAATTAAATCATATTTCTAAGACAATACTGAGTAGAAACATATTTTATGTTTAAGTTTGTTCGAAATAAAAATCGCTTAAAAAAGTTAGGTCAAATTTTTTACCAATCTGCATTTATTTTCAATATGTTGCACATTACGGAGCCATTTAAAAAAAAAAACGAATATCTTATGAGTTATTAGAATACAATATGATGTATTTGGCGCTTAATACACTCGCATCTGTCGCGTTTCACACGAGTTTTCGGGTATGTTTCATTTCGTCTATCGCGGGGATTTTTTTCTGGCATTCTGCGCACTGTTGTCGTCATTTCGTAATGAATTTCACGTAGAAGAAATAGTGGTTGGGTTTTAACTTGATCCTGTGCATATTTCTTTAAATAAATAATGTACCTAGCATAGTTTAGATAGTTACTAATTTAATTTGTCAAACGTAAAATTTTGTTCATAAATATAGGGAAGACACTGCATTCTGTAACACAGTTTTTACTTCCACAGGAGACAGGGCTTCACATTATGTTATTATGTACGTTTATTGATAAATAAATAAAGATTAAATGAGATTATTTATTATTATCGTTATTATATTCTGTTGCATGTGTGCACATTCTACATGATTGTCTATATGGGTTAGTAATCCAAACGTGTGTGCAGGCGTGTTCACGTCTTACCTTGCTGGTGGAAAGAAGGCCGCGTCCCGTACAGGCCTTCATAGCCCTGTTCGGGCCCGAGCATGTCCTATCGAACGGTATCTCTTATCAACACATTCAAAACAAAGGTTGGGAAGCAAGCGAATCGACACATTTAAAGTGTCGTAATTTGAAGCGGGGACATATCGCTCCTTTGCGAGAAGAGAGACATAATTCAAAATCGACGATGAGAGAATTCTCTCGTTAGAGAGTAATGTTTTGTGGATGCTGCGGTCTCGAAACAACACAGCGGCCAAGAAAGCGATAGAGCATTAAGTCACAATATCTCTCGCTCTTATTTTTTTGTGCTTAGCGTAATGTTGTTTTTATAGCAAAAAATCGACACTAAAATTGGTGAATTTTGAATTATGTCACCCTTGTCGCAAATGAGCGATATATTTTAAGTATCCGGTTATATGTATGACTCAACTAGCTTCTGCCCGCGGCTTCGCTCACCTTAAGTTCTATTTTTGAAACCCCTATTTTAATCCCTTACGGATTGAATTTTCTAAAGTCCTTACTTAACGGATGCCTACGTCATAATAGCTGTATGTATGCCAAATTTCAGCCCGATCCGTCTAGTGATTTGAGCCGTACATTGACAGATCAGTCAGTCAGTCAAAAAAATTCAAAATGATTTATTTCACATAGGCCAAAATGTGGCACAGATATCTATGCCACGTCATGACTCTTACACCGCTTCTGAAAGCAGATACTGCTTAGAGAAGCCGGCAAGAGAGGGAGAGGAAACTATAATTTCACCTTACTCACTTTCAAGGGAAGCTGGAAGAAATTTCTTTTTTTTAGAGATAAGCTTCACCTATGTCTACTTCTTCTAATATATCGACCGTTCCGTAGAACAAAGTCCCATCTGCTAAATTCATAACTTGAGATTTGAGCCTTGCAGATGTTTGTGACTTTTAAGGCTCAAATTTCAATTTAGCAGATGAGACTTTGTTCTACGGAACGGTCGATATGTTGTCTTATAAATCTTTATATGTACATTAAAAAAAAAAAAAAAAAAAAAAAAAAGAGTCAGTCTCTCAAGAGGTACTTGCGGGAACATGTCCCAGGATTGAAGGATTGGAGCACGAACCTGCAGATCGGGTTGCATGGTGAGATCGTTGGGCCACATCTGGTGGTCGTCGCGGAACAGCGAGTTGGTCAGCTCCATGGAGAGCCGCTTCTTGTAGTCGTGCGGCTTGTCCTCGGACATGCGGAACAGCACGGCGGCCGCGTACGTCGCTACACCTACAACGTGCCGACCAACAGCTCATAAAATATGACGGTAAATAGTAATGAGATTGTCATTACTGCCGGGACACCGGGCTCATAGCAATGAAATGTCATTACTATTTACTATGGCTGCTATCTACACACACTTATATGCGGTTCAGCAACAATAATAGTATAGTAAGTAATAACCGGTCATATGCGAGTCTAACTGACATACGAAGGGAGCCCCCTTTAATTTTTTTTTTAATTTTTATTATTTGTTATACTGCCGTCCACAAGCTATAACGCCGTTAACTATCAAAACCATATTTCCTAATATAAACCCTAATTTAAATGGTTTTGGATTTATATTAGGAAATATGGTCTTGGTAGTTAACAGCATTATAGCTTGTAGACGGCAGTATAGCGGTAACAGAAATATACATTCTCTGAAAATTTCAACTGGACCCTAAAAACCAATAAATATTACAGAAATCTCGAGTTTAAGTTAAGGTAAGTATGAAATGGCAGAGATAATCTCATTTGAAATGCATCATAATCTGCCTTGACATTTTTTTGACATTCAGCAATTCTAGCACTAAAATCATAACCTGACTGAAGGAACTGGACACACTGAAAGAATATTACACATACTGAAAGAAACTTATACACAGTTAAACTTAAGTTTTAGCATTTAAACATTTTAAACTGTGGAGGATAGCGTCGTAATGCGGTTTAAAATGTACTTTTTAACTTTAAGACACCATCGTCTAAACTAGAATACATCAAAAATTCTGCATGCTCAGGCACCTGTAGTATGATCTATGCCACATCACATGAACATGCAATACAGTAGTACTCCGATGTAAAGCCATGTGAGTCTTAACAGTTTTGAAAGTTTGTAAAAAGGACAAAGAAAGTTACAAACCCCAATCATATTTTTTAGTTTCAATCCATTTGAATTGTTAAAGCATCATAGGTTTTTGAGGGCCCATTGTCTGTGTTTCATCTTGAATTCAATACGACAACTATTTGTCAAATCAGTTTCCCTAATTTTATTGCACTATGATCATTAGCCAGAATGCTTAGTTGGAAAAAATTGTTTATTTAAAAACGAGCTTATGCCTGCAGCTTTGCTGACGCGGAGTTCGATTTTTCAAACGCCTATTTTATCCCCTTATTTTCAAAAATCCTTTCTTAGCGGATGCCTACATCATAATAGCTCTTTGTATGCCAAATTTCAGCCTGATTCGTTCAGTAGTTAGAGCTGTGCGTTGATAGATTAGTCAGTCAGTCAGTCACCTTTTCCTTTTGTATATCTATTATTTAGATTGAGTACCTTCATTGCGAGAGTGTAGAAGTTCGGTGAGTGGAGCCGTGGCCCCTTCAGCCTCTATCATTTCTGCCCCTTCTTTGTCTGCTGCCAATTCACAAAGAACCCCGGCTGCTACACGCTAGGGGAAAAAATTATGGATATTATATCAGATTCCGACTAAAGTAGCTAGTAATGCTATATAGTGTTTTATTCCTTAACTAGCTTTTTCCCGCGGCTTCGCTCACGTTAAATTCGATTTTTCCAACCCCTATTTTATCCCCTTAGGGGTTGAATTTTCAAAAATCCTTTCTTAGCGGATGCATACGTCATAACAGCTATCTGTATGCCAAATTTCAGCTCGATCCGTCCAGTAGTTTAAGCTGTGCGTTGATAGATCAGTCAGTCACCTTTGCCTTTTATATATTTAGAAAAATATAAATAACTAGCTGATGCCCACGACTTCGTCCACGTGGATTTAGTTTTTCGAGTGGAGTCCCAGCGGGAATTCTTTGATTTTCCGGGATAAAAAGTAGCCTGTCACTCACAAGGTCCTCAACTATTTCCATACAAAAAATCACCTCGATCCGTAGCTCTGTTGCAGGGTAATTGAAGGATGAACCAATAAACCAACAAACAAACACACTTTCGCATTTATTATATTATAATTATAGTAAGGATAGTAAGGATGTATGACGTTGTACACAACAAGTGACCTATTGATTTTTTTTATTTATTAAATAGACTAGCACTTGACTGCGATCTCATCTGATGGTAAGTGAAGTTTTTTTTTTAATAAGAATATTAGCCAAGCTTTACTTGACTTACATTCTCTTCTCCCCTCCAAATAAGCGGACAGCTTGTGCTATAGTCTGATTTTTAATTGCGTGGAATTCTGACGTATCTTAATGTTACCAGAGATTTAAAAAATCCCACAAAAAAGATATCAAATTTAAACTTAGAAAAATAAATATCTCACATAGATATTTATGACAAATGCCTGACAGATAGTTTGGGGTAAAATCGAACTACAGGTGGTAATACTGTTTTTCATACAAATAACTCGCTCGATTTATAAAATGACTAGCTTTAACCCGCGGCTTCGCTCACGTTAGGTTCGATTTTTTAACGCCCTATTTAACCCTCTTGGGGTTGAAATTTTCCAAAATCCTTTCTTAGCGGATGTCTACGTCCTAACAGCTACCTGTATGCCAAATTTCGGCTCGATCGGTTCAGTGGTTAGACCTGTGCGTTGATAGATCAGTCAGTCAGTCAGTCAGTCAGTCAGTCAGTCAGTCACCTTTGCCTTTTATATATTTAGACAACTGTCAGAATTCCACCGAATTAAAAATCAGACTATAGGAGGAGAGTACGACAATAGTGCAACGGGTGGGGCTCGAACCTGCGATCTTGGCTTGCAAGAAGGTTCTTTGAAGGGGTCAACTTACTTGTATGTTCTCGATCTCGTTGAACAGCAGTTGCACGAAGATCGGTATGACGTTCTGCTGCCGGATCAGCGTGCGGTTGAGGCTCTCCCGCGCCAGGATGTGCAGCGCTCCCACGGCGCCCTCCACTATCTCCTCCATGCGAACCCCGTCCGCGTAGGCGCCGCCCGTACCGCCGCCGCCGGACACGGAACCGCGTTGCTGAAATAGACCTTTGTTTTATTTTTATGACCAAAACTCGGTTATGGTCCGGGAGGTAGCGTTGCAAATACAAAAGTATGGTATTCCGGCTGATATTGACATCGATAGTTGATCTTGTATGACTAATAAGCGAACCGACCGTCAGCGGCCCAAGTGGCGGGCTAGTGTTTGTGGGACAACTCCAATTAAGCTAGACCTCTAAATTGTATGAGCGCCCATACAGCTCAGAGGTCTATCTTAATTGGCGTCAACTATGTATGTAAGGGGACATTAATTTTCAACTTTTTTATTTTTTGGAATTTTTCTGTTAATGTCCCCTTACATTCATACATAGTTGACGCCAATTAAGATAGACCTCTGAGCTGTATGGGTGCTCATACAATTTAGAGGTCTAGCTTAATTGGAGTTGTTCCACAACCCCTAGCCCCGCGGGTGCGTCAGCTGACGGTCGGTTCACTTGAGAGTCAGTCGAGATCTATTGAAAATGATGGCAATCGATCGGAATAAAATCACTAGCTAAAATGCAACTCTACCTCCTGGATTATTAGGTTAGGTTTAAGTTTAAAGAGTTTATTCTCAAAGAACAGTTTGCTCACCTACAGAGAACTTAAGACTATAAAATTAATATAAAAAGTAAATACAATCATATGAAAAAACAAAAATGGCGACTCCTAATAATAAAAAGACTAATTCCTAGACACAAGTATTTTGAAAATGCATTCTAAGTTTTTTTTTAAAGTTACAAATGATTTTTCAGTAACTATCTCTTGAGGCAGACTATATAAAAACAAATGTGGACCTCCCATACAAAATTGACGATCCGCTGATTGATTTACTATGGGAGGTCCACTTTTTTTTTTATATTTCAACCTGTTTCTTGGGGAAAGTTATTCAGTTTATGAGCACATTTCGTAAGTCACAGGAACGACAGGGTTTTTGTTACATATTGTATAGTAGTGTTCCCTCAAATTGTACAGTTTTCGCACCATATATTTTTGTTCTGGATTTAGGTACTTGCAGTTTATGTTTATTTCGTGCAAAGTATGTATATACCAGTGAACCAGTTGTACATTCACTTAACAATTTATAAAAAAAAAAAAGTTTGTTAGAATAGGAAAGTGTTCTAATCTATAGTCTCCTAGCTTTTGCCCCCGCGACTTCGTCCGCGTGGAATTAGATTTTGGGGTGGAATTTTCAAAAACTGTGACACACGTACTTCTTTATTTTTAACTGAAAACTCAAATACCAACTTTGATGGAAACAGCTTGAAAAATGACGGACTTTCATATAAACTTCCATCCCCTATTTAAACCCCTTAGGGGTGGAATTTCCAATAATCCTTTCTTAGTGTGCGCCTACGTCATAAAAGGAACCAACTGTAAAAATTTCAAGTTCCTCACTTCAGTAGATTAGGCTGTGCGTTGATATCAGTCAGTCAGGACTTTGAATTTTATATATGGGTTTTTCAGAATGGGCTTTTTTCCGTCATTTAGGTGGCTAAATTTTTTTCTCACATTTCACCCAAACCAAATGCGTTAGATTATAGATTAAGATGCTATGAATCTAATAATTTGTGAGGCGCCCTTTAAAACACAGTACTTTCGGAGAAATATTTTTTGCGCCACCGTAATGACGATAAAAGCCATAGAAATGGCTCTAATGAATTAAGTAAGCAAATTTTCTTAAATATAAATACAAAATATGCTTAGACTAGATACTGTATACACTAGGTCCTCTAGCTCCAAGCTAAATCACATATCCATAATTGTGTTTTAGGAGACAATAAATATTAAATATTAAAAACTGTACTCTGAGTCCTACAAAGGCCTAATTACCTACGTACTTACCTTCTTATAAAAATAAAACTTATTAAGTTATTATTGAAAATGTATGTATGTATTTTAAGTATATATCGTATTGATTATACAGGTATTCATCATTTCGGTAGCCCACTGTGCCACCGCAATGACGCCACCATGATGACGACAAAACGGTTTTTTCATGATAATTACTCAACTACCTAATTAATTTAGTAGATATTTACAGGTCGTAATATCAAGGCAATTATCTATAACATCCTAACTTGACGATACAATAAATCACCCTGTTCATTAGCTAAAACTTGCCACCGAACTGACCGCTCACAGTGACCAAAACATATTTTATGAAAAACTTACCTCGGGAACATTATAAAACCTGCGTATTGGACATCCTCTCTACAAACAAGTTGGGGCCAGACTAATGCTCAGCTGGACCGATAAAAAAATTTGGCGTGAAATCGCTTGACTAATAAGAAACAAGTAGTCAATTGCGAGCATCGAAAGTGCAGTTTTACGCGGGACAAAGACATATTGGCGTCTCAGATTTTTAATTTAATAGTTAGTAAAGTTTTTGTGTGTTAAATTGTGAAATGGAGTAAATACCTTTAAAATGAGATATTTTGATAACAGATAAGTTAAAATTTCGTGTAATAGTGAGTAGTTTGGTGAGCGCAATTCGAAGTGGGACAAGCCTCCCAGAGGTAGACCGCCCATACAAGTCGGATATTAAACGTGGAATTTCTTGTATGTTTTTAATATTAATTCTAATCTGGTTTTATATACGGTTAAGCTATGAGGTATATTTTCAAAATAACATGTGTTTAGTTTATTTTAAATGATAGTTTCTATGAAAAGGTCATAGGACGCCTAAAAAAGTACGCTCGAAAATTTACCCATATATAGAAGATAAAATCGACATGGACTCACCCGTTGCGTGTCGTTGAAAGCACGTAACAAGAGCCGCACCAAGTGATGCACGGCGCCGTGTTCGCGCAGCGGTGCGTGGTTGGCCGGGCACAGCGCCAGGTTGCGGACCAGCCCGACCACCGCCTTCACCAGCGGCCAACGAGACGGCGGCTGCAGGAGTTTCACTATCACCTGGGAAGACACGGAACATCAGAAAAACTATACACAAACGTAAAATTCTGTCTTTTAACCTTTTTTTTTTTTTTAATTCTCATTTTTAATAAGGGACTTTTGAAGGTGACCTTCATGTCAGCCCCACATCGGTACTCACAAAATATTACAATTATTATAATAATACAATTAATATATACAAAATGAACTACCTATATAACTATATCAATTTGAGAGAATCACTAACAAATCTATATACGTTACTTTAACAGCCGAATTACTCAAAGGATTGCTAAAAATAGAATTAAAAATACCAGTATTCATAAAATTTAAATTTAGTTCATACATTAGTGTTTCTCTCAAATTGTGGTTCCGAACACATGCCAATAGCAAGTGTGAAACATCGGAATATAGGTTTATTGCAATTTGAAATATGTCAGGAAAACAAGTGCATGAGCGAATGCCAGCCAAACCGTACCAATGCTCGCTTCTTCAATCAAGTTGCTTGACTTGATAGATAGATTATATTTATACATCAAAAAGCAGGTGCAATGTGATGTAATATGGAAAATCGAGCCTTATACGGCCTTGAGCCTTGAAATAACGAAATATTATCACTACATCCCTAATAATATTATAAAAATGTGTTTGTTTGTTGATTTTTTCCTTTATTCATGCCACAACAGAGCTTCAAGTCAACATGATTTTTAGAATAGATACAGTTGAGGACCTGGATAGTGACATAGGCTACTTTTTACCCCGGAATATCAAAAAGTTCCCTGGAGATTTTTAAAACTTAATCCACGCGAAAGTAGTCGTGGGCATCAGTTAGTACAATAATAAAATGGATTAATAATAATAGCTTTAAAAGTTCCAATAATTATATTGTTTTTACTTATTGCAACTGAAAAAATTATATTAAATGCTATTTTAAGAATAATAGGTAATCTGAACAGATAAAAAAGTAAGTACTAATTTTAAGTTTATTTAGTTAAATATTAACAGATAAGCTGTTGGTTTTCCAAAATAAATAAAATAAATATGTAATGTAAAGTAGTATTTGTTTGGCTAAAATAAGATCAGGTAAGTGACTACTTACTGGCAATCCATAATGCAGCCTGACAGCGTTCTGTGCCATCTCGCTCTCGACGTGACGTGACGTGAGGTGACGCAAGGCGCAAACAGCTGGCTCAGTGATCTCTTCGCGGTCCCCGGCAGACACCACGGTACGCACCAGCGCATCCACGCCACCCGCCTGGCATACTGTCACCTAAAAGATACATGTAAATAGGTTAAAAAAATTCAAAATTCAAAATTTATTTATTTCATGTAGGCTACCCTGTAGCACCTATGATACGTCACAAATCTACCACCGGTTCGGAATGCAGATTCTGCTGAGAAGAACCGGCAAGAAACTCAGCAGTTGCTCTTTTCAAAAAATAAAATAAACTAATTTTACAATAAGTAATAAAACCAAGCTAAGTATACAGTGCTTCCACAGTGAAGCTTCAAAAATACAATACATATAATCTAACACATGTCAGCATGGGAAGTCAAAGCAGACCCATTCCCGTTGGCGGCACCCGTTCACGAGCACGACGCATGATCCAGCCATTGCTTCGCTCAACCATAAAAATAAAAAAAATCACAAACCAAACATTTTAATTTATTTGAGTCAAAACGCACGTTCCTGTTCCTGGCGGAACGAGTATCGGCGACACGTCACGTATTATAGGAACTATTAAATGCCTCTTTAGTCTCGTGAACGGGTGCCACCCACGGGAATGGGTCTGCTTTGTCTACCCGTCTTAACATGTGTTGGATTATATGTACCTACATATGCATTTTTGAAGCTTCATTGTGGAAGCACTGTATACATAGCATGGTTTTGTTACCTATTGTAAAAATGTTACCTATTGCAATAAAAAAATTATTTTTTTTTTTTTTGAAAAGAGCAACTGCTGAGTTTCTTGCCAGCTCTTCTCAGCAGAATCTGCAAACCGGTGGTAGATTTATGACGTGTCATAAGAGCTACAAGTTGGCCTACGTGAAATAAATAAAATTTGAATTTAAATGTGGTAAGTACGTTGGACTGCAGATGAGGTCCCCGGGTCAGGCCATTAAAATTTATTGGGATTTTTGTCAAGGAATTCTCAGTACTATCCCAGAGCTAGGAAGTTGGCAGTGTGGCACCTCCGTGCCTCAGAATCTGACATGATAAATGCATATATTTTCCTTTTGGAATAATACCTTGTTACGTTGGTTGTTGCAAGTCAAGTTAGACAGTATGCCGGCAGCACAAGTCACAATGTTGACATCGGTGGAAGCTAGCACTTGTACCAAGCTTTGCAGCAGACCTTCCAATCCTTCCACCTAGACAAAAACAATAGAAATTGTATAATTAAGAATTGAAATATATAATTTCTATCTGTTTCTTGTATATTTGCTTAAATAATTTTTTCCAAGACAAATCAATATGAATTTTAATTTTATTGGTGAAAAAAAATATTTATTATTAAGTAATAGATTCAAAACTTTAGAAACACAAATAACCATGTGGCAGTGAGATGTGTTAAAAAAGTGAATTTAAACATAAAATTAGTAAGTTAATTAGTAATTTGTTAGTAAATTAGTACGAATTAGCAATATTGTAAGCAAGATCTTTTTTGAAGAAAATGTTTACTGTGAGGCATGCTTTACTAAAGGTTTAAGGTTAGGTTAGGTACAAACAAGCAATTTGTATAGATAATTTACTTTGGTAGCAGCATCAGAAAGATTCCTCAAAGTCCAAAGGCAGTTCTGGACTAATCGGCCACTGGGGTTGCCCAGGTGCATAGCCAGAGCTTGCATGCCACCTGCCTCGACGATGGCCGGTTTGTTGCTTGAGCAGACGGACAGAACCTGGTGAAACAACATTCAAAATTAAATTTGGTTTTTCTAAATATATAGACTTGCGATTGACTGCAATCTCTCCTGATGGTAAGTGGAGATGTAGCCTAAGATGGAGTGCGCTTGCCTATAAGATGTCTACTTTGTAGGATCTTTTGTAGGTACAGATACTTGAATCTTTTGACAATAATTACCAATTCACTTTTGCATAATATGCATTCAACTGAAATAACGTCATCAGTATGCACCGAACGTGCCTACAAAATGGAGAGAATTGGCCAATCAGCTAAAATTATTTTTAAAATCGCCTGCATAATGCACACATAGGATCTATTCACAGTTAAAAAAATTTGATTGAAGATAGTTTCAACCATCTATGATTTCATAAAACAAGAATAGTTTATGTTGCACCATACTACCCTCACACATCATTTCACTCCTATCACCAATGGTTGCCTGGTAGAGATTGCTCTGTAGCAATAAGGCCGCCTTTGCATGCGTAGTTTTAAGTTTTATTAATTTTTGTTTCTTTCTTGTGTGCAATAAAGTTTTTATCTATCTATCTATCTATAGTTTGCACGAAAACCTTACCTTCAGTACTCTTGATGTGGTCCACAGCAACTTCTCGTAGTCATACGAACGCATGATACGGACCAACTCAATCGGACCTTGCGATGCCAAGATAATAAGTTTCGACTCCTGGTTCCCATACGCCAATATCTGAAGACAATCGGTGACAATTGCCAGGAACTTCACATTATTCCTTTGAAGTAACGCCACCATCTTTTGAAGTCCGCCAGCAAGACGTACAGCCATTTTAGAACCGTCTTGGTGCAACAAAAGATTGTGTAAAGTTGTAATGGCGTAGAACAGCACCGATTCAACTGGAGAGCTCAAGAGTTTGACCAAAGCTGGTATTCCTCCACTCTTGAAGATAGCAAGTAGACCTTGGCGGTGATGAGACAAATTATGCAAGGTTCCGACGGCTCCTTTAGTTGTCTCCAAGTCATTGCTGTTAGAGATGGCGCGTACTAAAGCCGCCACCATTTGCGGTGAATTCATAATCGCGTGTCGTGATGCTTCCTTCTTTGACAACTGGTGAACCATCATGGCAGCTTGAGATACCACTACTTGATCCTCATCGTTTAATAGTTTTATCAACTCTGGGATGGCCCTGTGGATATAAAAATAACAATATATGTTATTTAATAGATACCTAGAGGTATTGCAAGTTTTTGAAATTTTGAAAGGCTGAGACAGCCATTTAAAACATTGTAAAGTATACCAAATATTTTTAAATATATTTCACTGAAGACCTAAATAAAGATGTCAACTTCAACGCTGAATTGCTTGGTGGCATGTCTGATGGTAGAGTGGTAACTAGCGACGGCCAAAGGCTCCCACCAGACCAGACCAGAGACAATTAAGAAATTATTGAGTATTTAGAAATAAAATGAAAAATTGTAAGAATTCTAACTTCTATTATCTCTTTAATGCGGTAAGATACAGAGACCTACGTGACAATATAAAACAAATCTTTTTCAAAACATTCTTCTTTTAAAATGGAAACAACATATTATTATTTTTAATAAACAAAATAAACCAACGAGGTCTTATACCTGTAAAGGTATAAGACCTCTAACTTAATATAAAATTCTAAACTCTAATACTCCCGCTATTTTATATTAATGTATACAAACCAGATAAAAACAAAATAAACATTAACAAAGAACTTGATTTCTATTGTAACAAAATTTTTGTGAAGGTAGAGGTTTAGTTAGAAAATCAGCTAGCTGATTTTCTGTTGATATGTATTGAACTTGAAGAAAACCAAGCTCTACCTTCTCACGTATAAACTTATATTTTATATCAATATGCTTTGACCGCTGATGGTATACAGGATTATTTATTAATTTTATAGCAGCTTGATTATCTATAAATAAACTAACAGAATCTTGAGATTCTCCCAAATCCAAGAGAAACTGTTTCAACCACAAAAGTTCTTTTGTGGCATCACAGGCTGCCATAAATTCTGCTTCCATTGTGGACAAAGCAATAGTTTGTTGCTTGCGACTGGCCCAGGTAATTGGTGCATTATTCATTAAGAAAAGATAGCCAGTAGTTGATTTTCTAGATTCTACATCACTAGCATAATCTGAATCAGAATAACCAACTAACTTGGCATTCCCTTTGTACTCTATACCCGTACTCTTAGTTGCAATTAAATATCTCAGTATTCGCTTCACAGCTCTAACATGATCAAGATTTGGATTATTAACATACCGAGATACCAAATTTACAGCAAAAGAAATATCTGGACGAGTCGCTGAAGCCAAAAATAATAATGATCCTACTGCTTCTCTATAAGGAAATTTTAATGGTTCGTTATCATCACAACTTGTTAAAACACTATTGCAATCCACAGGAGTATTGCAAGAATTTGCTTCAGACATATTAAACTTCTTAATAATTTGTTTTATGTAATTTTCTTGAGTAATGCGAACAGAATTTTCCGATTTAGTAATTTCTAAACCAACAAAACAACTTAAATCCAAAATTTTCAACTTAAAATGACTTTTCAGAGCATTTATAACCAAATTCAAAGTATCTATATTAGAAGCAAAGATTAATCCGTCATCCACATATAATATTAATAATACTCTCTCATTGTTAAGATGACTACTGAAAACACACTGATCAGATTCTAATTGAACAAAACCGTACGATTTTAAAAAACTTGTAAACTTTTTGTTCCAACAACGAGGAGCTTGTTTTAGACCATATAAAGATTTATTAAGTTTACATACTTTACTATTTTCAGCAACTACTCCTTTAGGAATCTCCATATAAAGGTTTTCTTCAAGCTCTCCATACAAAAAGGCTGTCTTTACATCAAATTGTAAAATTTTATAGTTGTATTTCACAGATAAACTCAGTAATATTCTAATAGAATCGTATCTAGTTGTTGGAGCATATGTCTCCTTATAGTCAATACCTTTTACTTGAGCAAAACCTCTAGCACAAAGTCGCGCTTTGTACCTTTCAACTTCACCATTCTTGTTTTTCTTGATTTTGAACACCCATTTTGATGTTATAGGAATTTTATTAGTTTTATCAACAATTGTCCACGTATTGTTTTCTTCATGAGCTTTAAGCTCCTCTTCAATTGCATTTTTCCACTTATCAGAATCTGGACCTGTAACAGCTTCATCATAACTAACTGGTTCATATAATTCAGTTAAGTTAATTTCGTGACATATATTATCTCTAGGTCTCAAAACCATATTTGATACTCCAGATGTTCCACTTATTTTGTGCGAAGGTTCATAGGTATCATCATTTTCATCACAGCTTTTCAAACTTTCATCGCTACTTGAATCTTCCGTTTGTGTTTGCACAGACATAGGTGTAGATGTCATTTGTGGAAATACAACCTGTGTGTAGTCAGGTTCTTCAATTTCGATCACAGCTTCTGCCTTTTTTATTACTAAATCCTTCAGTTCATCAAAAATTACATCTCGTGAAATCTTTATTTTCTTTGTTTCACAGTCAAACATTCTGTAGTTATCGTTGTCATATCCAACTAAAATCATCTTATTACTTTTCTTTTCCAGTTTTGTCCTACAAGCATCAGGTATATGTACATAACCACAAGAGCCAAATATCTTGAGATGTTGTAGATTTGGTTTTACACCATACCAGATTTCAAAAGGTGACTTATTTGGAGTTTGACTTGATGTTGTTCTATTTAGAATATACACAGCACATCCTACAGCCTCTGCCCACAGATTTAATGGCAGATTACGACCATAAAGCATAGATCGTGCACTCTCAACAATAGTGCGCAATTCTCTTTCTGCACGCCCATTTTGTTGAGAAATTATAAATTCCCAAATTGCCCCCACTGGGAATTGAACCCGAAACCTCCCAGTTATTAAACCACAACGCTTACCACTGCACCAGGGACGTCATCTTTCAAAGCATTCAGACTTCAGACTAGCAATGAATGCAGTTGCCCGGTTTGTAGATGGGATCTATGCTTCCCCTAATGCCCATAAACATAGAAGAACCTACCTTGTAGCCAAATCAGCGTCATCTTGATAGTTGATTAGATTGACAACAGCATGTTTCAGCATCTGCGAGGGTTCAGACAAGCGCTGGACTGCGGTTGGCTGAGCTGGGTCTAGTTGTGTAGAGGGGATCTCAATGCCTTCCTCTAGAGTCTCAGGGAACATTGCAGCACGAACACGCTGGGATCTGGTTTGTGACAAGTGCTGATTCATGTCTGAAAAATGTTCAAAGTAGGTATAACAAATTTTTAATGCTTATGTAAGTAAACGCTTGGTTGGGTTTAAAACAGTCTGAACTAGATTGTAAAACCTATATTCCATATATCTGTTTCTATGGATTAAGAGCAAGGACACTTATGCCCATTTTCACAAACCATATCTAAATCTTCCCCTAAAAATGAGTCTCTCTACCCAATAACATTTTCACCTTTAGGTGTTCCCTACAGGTTGGTGAAAACAAAATTGACACTAAGCATCACCTAACTTAGCTTAGGTAGGTAATGGTATTAGGCTCTTTTTGTACTGCATCTGACCCAAATCTGAGAATTCTCGATCCGAAGTAGGCAAGATATAGACCAAAATCAAACAAAGAAATTCGATTCTATACCCTGCCTACTTCAAATAGAGAAAAAGAGAATACTCTGACTTTAGCTGTTCTTTTTTTTTTTAAGATTAAACCCTGCAGTTGAAGCCTTTGATAAGAAAAACCTGCATAAGTGCCAAATATTACAATTATATTCTTGAAATAAAAGAATTGAAAAACATAAAAAAGCTTACCATCCACTTGTTCTTGTGTGAAACCTTGGGCAAAACCCTGGTCCATATCAAACATGAGCTGATCCCCTTCCATTTCATCATCTTCTTTGCCAGTAAGAGATGGCACCTGTTGTAATATTTAAAACATTAGCACAGAACAGAGGTCGAAACCCATTTCAGTTTAATGAATAATTTTAGTTAAGTACCCATTAAAAATGTTATTCTATTCACTGGTTAACTTCACTTCTTAAGTCACTGGGTAACTAGGTTGAGAGAAAAAACCAAAATCATATGGTATTACTAGTTTATTCAGAGATTTCATTGAACATTTTCAATAGACCCAAATTTAACTAGACTGATAAATCATTGTATCTAATGGCTGCAGTATTTATGTTTTTACCATTGTCATTATTAGTTATGGGTGTCAAGTAAATGAAATAATTAAAATATCTACCTGAGTAGCCGCCCCAGAGTTGATACCAGAATCCACCAGATAGGAATTCTGCTGCCACATGAGCGTTTGCTGCTCCTTGCTCGGTGCCATTGGCACATCAGAACTACCATAGTTGTTATGTGACACTGGAATTAATAAACAATTTCTTATTTCAATTCAATACATAAAATCAGTACAACTGTACCAAGTGTTAACTATGAGCAGCAAAAATAAATGTATTGTCTTCACACATCCCTATAACTTGCATCATTTGCAGCATTTTTGTGGCCATGTACAAAATACAATTGTTTTGCATTCTTTGAGGCTGATAATTATAACACCAAAAAATTAGTCTGAGCACTGAACCTTATATACTTCAGAGTTTATTAAATACCATCTAGAAACTGTCAATTAGAGAATTCAATAAAATAAAGTGTGAAGGTAACTTTTGCAAGTTTGATTTCTATGCTATTAAGTAGGAAAGAACCTAATAACATAAAATAGCTGTGCAAGTAAGTTACAAGCTTATAAGCACACATAATATCTATTATAATTTATCATTATTGGTCAGATCTGAACAGAATCTAAATATCTAGGACAATGCTATCTCAAAGAAATGGCATTATTATTATATAGGTAGGGTAACTCTACTACAATATGAGTCACAATCATGTTTTGAAAGTTCACCTATTACAAAGTTGTATTTAATAATGGAATCTTTCAAATACTTACTCGTACGACTCTGTGACGTTGGTGGTATCTGATAACTCATGGTTTAGCGGATGCAGCAATGCACCCTGCGCCTATAAAAAAATAAACTATGAAAAGTTGATCACTACGCAGCCGTGTATCGATCTATAAACAATCCAACATTCCATGATTTCACTATGAAAGGGCATCGCTATGCACATAAACACTTCCTTCTACAGCTTGTTTAAATGCAATTGAAGAATATCGAGTAATTAAAACAAAATAAACAAAGTAGGAACCCAAGTCCGATGAACTAAATACCACACCCGACAATAATTAGAATTTGATTTATTGTATAATAAGACGAACGATATATATTTAATAGCAAAATGTTCAATATTATACATACCTTAAAATTTTAAGCAGCTATGATTTGGTAAATCACTTATTTTCACACAATTCAAGTAAATAAAAATGCAACTTGCTTTCTCCACCTTCACTAACCTGACATGACAATATGGCGTCGTGTTCGGCAAGTTTCGTTTACAATCGACATGGACCATTGCTGTGACGCTCTCAATATTTCTCTTTCTAACTTGGAGTATGAATGATTTTTTACCTCTTTCATACTTACTTTCTTTAGGTTGGCCATTCTGAGACAATATTTAACATTTCTTTCCACGCAGTGTTAATAATGAGATATGAAATATCATAACGGAATATCATTTAAGAAAAATATAGATATTATTATGGTGTGCGTTTGGTTTGGTACTGTCCAAGTGTACAATGTACAATATTATTAATTATTATTATTATTAATATATATATAGCTACTCGTGCTGATTCACTGATTCACTCACTCACTCACTCACTGACTCATTGATCACCTCTCCTGTAAAATTTTGTATGGAAAAATTTTTTTTCACTGATAGTTTCGTATAGAGGACAAAAATTCATTCGGAACAAAAATATGGAGAGAGCTGATGATTGAGGATTTCGGAGACGGGTGAGGAGCACCGGCCAGGGTATCAAAGATAGGTGGGGGGTGTTCAACCAAATGTCACTCGAAACCTCATCCAATTGGCAGAGAGCCGAAAAAAAACTCCAAAATGGCGGATTCAAGATGGCGGCCATACAAATTTTGTTTGTGTCTATCTCGGAGAGTATAAGAGGTGGAAGAGTGGTTTCTTGGAAAAAGATGAACAGGACCCGAAGGTCTACTTGATGAATAGAAAAAAAATTCAAGATGGCGGAATTTATTTTTTTCCATACAAAATATATGCAAGACTAAAACATAGTTCTTTCTCAAAACTTATGTTGATTTTGTATGGAGGATAAAAATTCATTCACAGAAAAAATATGGAGAGAGCTGATGATTGAGGATTTCGGAGACGGATGAGGAGCACGGTCAGGATATTGAAGATAGGTGGAGGGTGTTCAAACAAAAGTCACTCGAAACCTCATCCAATTGCCAGAGAGCCGAAAAAAACCTTCAAAATGGCGGATTCAAGATGGCGGCCATACAAATTTCGTCGGTGTTTATCTCAGAGACTATAAAAGATGGAAGAGTAGTTCCTTGGAAAAAGATGATTAATACTAGCAGGTCTACTTGATGAATAGAAAAAATATCAAGATGGCCGAATTTATTTTTTTCATATAAAATGTATGCAAGACTTTGATAGGTTCCTTTTCGAAATTTCTGATGGTTTCGTATAGAGGACAAAAATTCATTTAGATGAAAAATATGGAGGGAGCTGATGATTGAGGATTTCAGAGACGGGTGAGGAGCACGGTCAGGATATTGAAGATAGGTGGAGGGTGTTCCAACAAAAGTCACTCAAAACCTCATCCAATTGGGAGAGAGCTGAAAAAAAACACCAAAATGGCGGATTCAAGATGGCGGCCGTACAAATTTCGTCGGAGACTTTTAAAGATGGAAGAGTGGTTTCTTTCCGAAATTTCAGATGATTTTGTATAGAGGACAAAAATTCATTTGGATGAAAAATATGGAGGGAGCTGATGATTGAGGATTTCGGAGACGGGTGAGGAGCACGGTCAGGATATTGAAGATAGGTGGAGGGTGTTCAAACAAAAGTCACTCGAAACCTCATCCAATTGGCAGAGAGCTGAAAAAACCCTCCGAAATGGCGGATCCAAGATGGCGGCCATACAAATTTCGTCGGTGTTTATTTAAGAGACTATAAAAGATGGAAGAGTGCTTCCTTGGAAAAAGATGATCAAGACCCGAAGGTCTACTTGGGGGACAGAAAAACCGCGGTTCGCTTTAGCGAGCCGCGCACCCACGCGCCCTACTAGTTAATATATATATAGCTACTCGTGCTGATTCACTGATTCACTCACTCACTCACTCACTGACTCATTGATCACCTCTCCTGTAAAATTTTGTATGGAAAATTTTTTTTTCACTCACGGTTTCGTATAGAGGAGAAAAATTCATTCGGAACAAAAATATGGAGAGAGCTGATGATTGAGGATTTCGGAGACGGCTGAGGAGCACCGGCCAGGGTATCGAAGATAGGTGGGGGGTGTTCAACCAAATGTCACTCGAAACCTCATCCAATTGGCAGAGAGCCGAAAAAAAACCCCAAAATGGCGGATTCAAGATGGCGGCCATACAAATTTCGTCGGTGTCTATCTCGGAGACTATAAGAGATGGAAGAGTGGTTTCTTGGAAAAAGGTGATCAAGACCCGAAGGTCTACTTGACGAATAGAAAAAAAATTCAAGATGGCGGAATTTATTTTTTTCCATACAATATATATTCAAGACTGATACGGTTCCTTTTCAAAATTTCTGATGGTTTCGTATAGAGGACAAAAATTCATTTGGAGGAAAAATATGGAGAGAGCTGATGGTTGAGGATTTCGGAGACGCGTGAGGAGCTCGGCCAGGATATCGAAGATAAGTGGAGGGTATTCAAACAAAAGTCACTCGAAACCTCATCCAATTGGCAGAGAGCCGAAAAAAAATTCAAAATGGTGGATTCAAGATAGCGGCCATACAAATTTCGTCGGTGTCTATCTCGGAGACTATAAAAGATGGAAGAGTGGTTTCTTGGAAAAAAATGATCAAGACCCGAAGGTCTACTTGGTGGAAAGAAAAACCGCGGTTCGCTTTAGCGAGCCGCGCACCCACGCGCCCTACTAGTTTATATATATAGCTACTCGTGCTGATTCACTGATTCACTCACTCACTCACTCACTGACTCATTGATCACCTCTCCTGTAAAATTTTGTATGGAAAAAAATTTTTTCACGCATGGTTTCGTATAGAGGACAAAAATTCATTCGGAGGAAAAATATGGAGAGAGCTGATGATTGAGGATTTCGGAGACGGCTGAGGAGCACCGGCCAGGGTATCGAAGATAGGTGGGGGGTGTTCAACCAAATGTCACTCGAAACCTCATCCGATTGGCAGAGAGCCGAAAAAAAATTCCAAAATGGCGGATTCAAGATGGCGGCCATACAAATTTCGCCGGTGTCTATCTCGGAGACTATAAGAGATGGAAGAGTGGTTTCTTGGAAAAAGATGATCAGGACCTGAAGGTCTACTTGATGAATAGAAAAAAATTCAAGATGGCGGAATTAAATTTTTTCCATACAAAATATATGCAAGACTTAAATTGATTCTTTTCAAAATTTCTGATGGTTTCGTAGAGAGGACAAAAATTCATTCGGAAGAAAAATATGGAGAGAGCTGATGGTTGAGGATTTCGGAGATGGGTTAGGAGCACGGCCAGGGTATCGAAGATAGGTGGGGGGTGTTCAAACAAATGTCTATCGAAACTTCGTCCAATTGGCAGAGAGCTGAAAAAAACCTTCAAAATGGCGGATTCAAGATGGCGGCCATACAAATTTCGTCGGTGTCTATCTCGAAGACTATAAAAGATAGAAGAATGGTTTCTTGGAAAAAGATGATCAAGACCCGAAGGTCTACTTGATGAATAGAAAAAAAATCAAGATGGCGGAATTTATTTTTTTCGTATAAAATGTATGCAAAACTTTGGATACGTTTCTTTCCGAAATTTCTGATGGTTTCGTATAGAGGATAAAAATTCATCTGGATGAAAAATATGGAGGGAGCTGATGATTGAGGATTTTGGAGACGGGTGAGGAGCACGGTCAGGGTATTGAAGATAGGTTGAGGGTGCCCAAACAAAAATCACTCGAAACATCATCCAATTGGCAATGAGCTGAAAAAAAAAATACCAAAATGGCGGACTTAAGATGGCGGCCATACAAATATCGTCGGTGTCTATCTTAAAGAGTGTACAAGTTAGAATAGTGGTTTTGTGGTAGAAAATGATCAGGTCCTGAAAGTCTAAGAGCAGAAAAACCGCGGTCCGCTGCAGCGGGCCGCGCACCCACGCGCCCTACTAGTAATAATATGAAGAGCATTGGGGCAAGGCCGCCAAAATTGTCAGTTATATCACAAAAGTAACACAACAACATTTTGTGTTATCGTTACACAAATGTAATCCAAAAGTAGCACATTTTTTGCGTAAAGTTTGTTTCATAATGGTAATTAATAGTGTCAGATATTTTGTAAAATTGATTAGAATTTTTACGAATGTGATATATAAAATAAATATAAACGGCTTTACAGATCTTATGTGATACGTAACACAAAAATATGTTACAATAACACAAATGTAAGACAAAAGTATCACAAGCGTAACACAAATGCAACATAAAAGCGACACAAAAGTAATAAATTAAAAACAACAAAACAAAATTTTAGCTTGTAACTCGGTTATTGTAGTTTTAATTACACTATGAATACAATTGTTAACAAATATTGTTTAATAGTAATAAAATATCTGTTTCTTACGTCATTTTTTCAAAAATGACAACGACTTGACGATCTGACGAAACAATACCGATTTATTTTTAACGCGTTAAGGATATAGGGGTTGGCAAATTATGAAAGCGTTTTTGCTCATTGGCTAAATCGTGACATAAAAATAACGATATTTTTTATTTTTACCCCTAAATAATTTTGTTAATATTAAGTACTTTTGCACAGTTATTTTTCATATAGCTTGGCTAGATATCAAATTTTAAGCATATAAATAATGTTTACTTTGAAATTTAATTAATATGGCTACTAGAAGTTATTGCCCAAAAAAACGAAAAAAAGTGACACAAAAAAATTGATAATTTTCGCGGCCTCACCCATTGGTAAGTACCTAGTTACCCGGAGAGTGGGCGTGGGTATGAGGGATGAGGAGACAAAATTCTCGTAGTGTCTATATTTCGTGTTTTGACACCATCTTATAATGTTCATAGTAATTACCAATTACCTATTCAATGTAGACTATTTTTAAAATTGGGAGGTCCTTTCTAAAAGTGGGGCATATATCCCGATTTTACCCTTGACACGACCATTTGACAGAATTTAGGAACGTACCAACAAAGAGAATGTAATCACTCCGTTTTACGTACCAAGAGAATGTAATCACTCCATCTTACAGCGCGGAATGTAATAGAATTTTAATAGAATATAATCTTAATATATCTAATACAGAACACTGAGCAATATAATAACTACAATTTACATACCTAATTATAAATTGAATCTTTTAGGTATCTAGTAGGTTATTTTATATTTTTGTAAAAATGGCTTCTAGTCTTTTCAATATTTCAACGTACAGTCGGTTTAATTTATCACAAAGCGAATCAGATATTCAAGTGTTCGTCAAGGAGTATGGCTACCGAATAAAAAAACAACTGGCTCGGGAAGACGAAGGCGGAAAATCAAATTTCGTTTCGTTTGCTGAAAAGAGATTGAGAGTAACGGATCTCACATGGCTTCAGGATAACCAAGAAAGGTTTTTTAAAGATACCCCCAATGAAAACTTATTGAACCTGAACTATTTGTCTCAAACTGGATTCATTTGTTCTATGATTTATTCTCCTGATGGCAAGTTCTTGATTGTTGGTCATTCAACAGGACTTGTTCAGGTAGGTTTCATTAATATGCGTCCTACCTTACCGTACATTAACTACCTACCTTAGGTAGATTTCATTATTAGATATATGCGTCTGTAAGCATAGCGATTTTTTTTATTATTTGAAAATATGCTATTTAACTGGCTTGGCTATTCCACATTCCGGTACGACCTAAGGTCATACCGGTATAATGGAAGCCGAGTAAAAAGAAAGTAAAAAACGCTAAGCGGAAACGAAGTAATAACACGGGTGGGCAATGCAATGCGAGTGAGTGTGAGTCATCGAAGAGAACCGAACAAGAGCCGAACTTTGCTTTTAGACGACTAGGTACTTTTTATTCCGGAAAATCAAAGAGTTCCCACGGGATTTTTAAAAATTAATCTACGCGGACATCACACGTGGAATACGCGGAAGTCGCGGGCATCAGCTTGTTAGTTAATTAATAAATAAAATGTCGATTGTAGTAATTTATCTAGTAGGTCACTGCAATGCGTTCAATTTAGCAACTGAGTACTATGGATGAACAAAAAGAAATCCTCAATGAATACGCGAACAATATTTTAAATCACTACAAAAATGAAGACTTCCCAAACATATGGTATCCAATGTTCAATCAAGGGCCTAAAGATGTAAAAATTCAAGGATGGGTGAAAGAGAATTTTGAGAAATTCTTAAAGGGAACTCGTAATGAGATATTGTTCAACCGGTGGTATTGCTCTGAATTAGGGACCATAACAGCAATGACTTATTCTCCCACTGGTTGCCATATCATTGTCGGTCATGCATCGGGTATGATACAGGTACAGTAATTATAACTTTTTAACAAGTTAAATTATTAAGCTTCACACGCGTTTGAGTTTTTTCGAATCTTGCATCATCAGTACCCTCGCCAGTAATAAGTAGAAGTTTAAGTTAGAATAATATTACTTATTAGCCTACAGGCTAGATGGTAGTTTAAAATAAAGCCATCATCACATTATGGTGCGCTTTATAGTAGGAAAAAAAAAAAGTACCCTCGCCAATCTTTTTGATTACTTTAATTAAAGCTTGCTGGATCCATCGATCAATAAATAAGTAATTTACAAACATAAGCAATATGCTTAGCATATGGGGGGCTATTTGGTATAGCCTAGACGTTCAGCTGATACCTGAAAGTCTTCTGCACATCAAATCTTGGCTATGTGCAGATCATTCGAAAAGATCGGCGTAGACTATTCCGGAATCAAACAGAATTGTTTGAGAGAATTGTTTCAGAAACAAACAATACAATAAGTCCATGGTCCAGCTTATTCAGCACTTAGGTACTCTAGGCTGGTACGAGTACCTACATTTATTTAAATTTTGAAAAATCCTTTCGTAGAGGATGCCTACGTCATAATACCTATCTATATACCACAGTTCCATCCGTCCAGTGCTTTGAGCTGTGCGTGGATAGATCATTCATTCTTTCAGTCATCTTTTCCTTTTATATATTTAGATATAGATTAGCAAGGATTGTATCTTTCCCCAGATGCGTCACGGAAGCACAGGTGTAGTCCTATGTACGTTGCGCAACATTCAGTTTCCGCCTAAACCCATATACGCCCTACAGTACAGTCGGCTGGAAGAGCGAATTTGTTATGCGGCATGCATGGATGGAGCCGTATATCGTATTGAAATACCTAACGTAAGAACCAGACCTTATTATAAAAAAATAAAGGCGGCAAATTGTATAGGCAACTCAATAGTCTATGCTTGCCATGCCAAAAAAAATCCCTATATCTACCTTAGATCTCTAAGATACATACATCTACTTTATATTAGTTAACTTGTAGATACAATTATGAAATGATTCCTCGACTACACCTCATAAGTTTAAAAAATCAATTAAAACTATTGTCATGAAAAAAGTATAGTAATATTATACAATTGAAGATTAAATATACCTACCTAAATACGTGGATACGTAAAAGTGTGGATGTAACGCAGTTTTGCACTTCATGAGAAGGTACCTAATAACTGTAACCAGTGTAGAATGTGATATTTTAAAAAGAGCATCCGCAGAGGTTCTTGCTGGTTCTTCTCACACGTGTCTCACACACTCTGAACCAGCGGTAGAGTCACTTGACGATTCGAAAGCACTTTGTAAAAGTTTGTTTAAATAAACTTTATTCTACTTATTATACAATCTTGTAAATAGATGGACACATCACTGGACGATCCTCCAGAATACTGCATTCGAGCCGACCCAGCGTTGGAATGCCTCAACACACAGTACTACGGAAGCCCGGACATTTCCTCCTACGCTTCGCCATTTGTTACTCGTAATTATTTACAATTTCAATATAATATACCATCTTCATCTCACCCCATCACCAGCCCACTCCTGGGCAAGGTCCTCCTCTCAGAACGAAAAGAGTTTAGACGATAGTCTGTCACGCTGGTCAAGAACTTTCAGAATTCAGGCATGCAGCTTCCCTCACTATTTGCTTCAGCCTTAAAGCAAGTGATATTTAATTTAGTGAATGAAAGATGAATGTCAATAAGTTTCAGCTAATCTTTATGTTTTGTATAGAAAGGCCAGCTGCACTCGCCCTGGGACTAATGGCTGACCAGTCGAAAATGGTCGTCGGTTATTCTGACACGTCCATTAAAGTGTACGATATGGAGACTTTAGAGGTTAGGCTTCAAAATATTCAAATTAATTTACTTCATGTAGGCCAACTTATAGAACTTATGACAGGTCGAGACTCTACCGCCGGTTCTGAAAGCTGATTCTGCTGAGGAAAACCGGTAAGAAACTCAGCAGTTGCTCTTTTAAAATAAAATGTTACATTTAGTATCTTGTCTATCTTGTGGAAAGCTGAAGCAAAGCTGATTGCTTCCAAGCAGCTTTGTCATTAAGGAATTCATTAACTATGTAATGGCCTCTACATATTAAATGTTCCTCTACACACTGTTATGTGAAATCGTAAATTTACCACTCCTTTCGGAATCAAGTTATAAAAGCGTATACTCGACACCACAAAGGACTTCACTCTAAGCAGACGTCAGGATGGTGTTACTAGTTTTTTTTTTTTTTTTTAAAGAATATTAGCCAAGCTGAAGTTGACTTATATTCTCCTATCCCCTCCAAATAAGCGGAAAGCTTGTGCTAGGAGTGGGTACAACAATAGTGCAACGGGTGGGGTTCGAACCTGCGACCTTTCAGTTTTCAGTCGCGCTGAGTTTATCTGCCGGTGCCTTTAACTGAACTGAACTCATAGCAGTGAGTCGAAATTATGTCATTTTCATAATACTTGCAAAATTAAGATTTACGATGCCGATTATGCCGATTGTTTTAAAAGGTACATGATGATTAAATTGTTGGAAAGGTATAAAGGTAAAATCTGCGCCGGGGCGTCTTAAAGCTTTCCGGAGCCTCCTTTGCGGTTTGATTTTTAGATGCCAATTTCAACCATAATAATATTATTTACATATTATGTAAATAGGTAAAGCTGTAAGACGAAGGGCTCTACTAGTATGCATTGGACTTTAGTATTAGTTCGCTTCATTGCTAGAATATTTTTTCAGTGGAAATATTGTGCATTGCTTTTTAAAAAGAAAAAAATCTCACTGTAAGGGGTTTTTCGTGTTGGACGAATATATTTTAAACATTTTCATGCTTTAGTAAGAGAAAGCATAAAATACTGCGTAGCATTGCGTTTTAATAAAATTTATGCTCATTGAATATTTTATTAGTCTCTTACAGAGCTAAATAAACTGAAACGGTTATGTACCTAATACCTACCTCTCTAGAGTTAGAGAGGTCAGTACGAGTGAAATACGTCAGGTGTTAAATTTATTGTTATTGGGTCTCTTTAACATTTGCATATTCCAGTTTGTTTTGAATATGCATTACTTTGTTTGATACCGAATAAGAGAAAACAAAATACAATTTTCATTAGAAATATAATAAATACCTAATTTGCAAATATAAATGCTAATAATATATCTATATATATAATATATATAATTATTTGGTTTCCAGTGATTCCTTCAAAAGTTTTAATTAAGTATAAATAACAGACGTTGTGTTTTACTATTATTATCTGAAATACAAGATATTATAAACTTTGGCATTCGTCTGCAATATTTAAATTTTATTCACATAATAATATTATACACACAGATGTGAAAGTGTTTATTATATTTGGCTTGTCCTTCAATCATGCATCATCAAAACAATGACAGGCCGATTCTGTAAAAGCTGGATCAATCACCGGTATAACTTATCGCATTCTTTCTGCAACATAACGTTTAGCAAATAGCGAGTCAATATCGGCCAATCAATGGTGATTGCAACCTGAAAACTGCATCATTTACCTATTATTAGAAATTCGGACAGCCTATTGATAGGATTTTTTGCATGGCTAAAGGTGAGGACCTAGAAAGTTAAGTTTCTCAAAGTAGGCATAAAAATTCATCGTTTTAGACAAGGTTTTTAAGCTTTTACTTTATTTTTAATCAGGTTACAAATAATATGAAAGGCTCAAACAGCTCACCGCATTATTATTCCAAAAATCCTCCCCATATCATAACTAATGAAAGGGATCACTATCCTCAGCAATGACACTTAAGACGCAACGAAGTTTACAACTAAGTAAATCCCAAATTACTTACTGTGTAATGCGATTATAATAAAGTGTGTTACTTCTCATAAAACGGTCCGCGTAATCTCGGTTTATAGCCAATATCAGATAAGGTTTACGAGTAAAGCTCAGTGCACACCTTCAAGACTAAAATTAAATCAATGTGTGATGATCGAAATAAAAGATAACCTTGTACCCATTACGAGCAAGATTTTTAATTTTCGCCATAAACCTTTCCATCTACGTCCGAGCTATTTATCAGCAAGAGTCTTTTTTACAGTTCAGTTTACCTATAAACTTTCAAAGAGTCTATCTAACTACCCGTAAGCCAATTTCAAATAGTTTGACAATTTTCAATGTTAGATCAGTTCGCGGAAGTCTCGTCTTAACTTTAGAGAAATTCCCGGAAATCTTGTTACGAATCTTGATTTGACTTTGCAGTTCTGATCATAATTTCTAATATGTATTATCCGAGTTCTTCGAATTATACGTGGGATTAAAGGACATTTCTGGAAAATCCAAAGCAGCCTTTACCTAATAGATACTAATTATATTAGAGAGTTTCGTAGTAACCACGTAGCTAATTGTAGCATTGCTACGAAATAATCTACGTTCGAAATTGTTATTACTTTATTATTTGCTATTTCGTCTTAGTTTAAGTAGTTGGATTTCATAACTTCAAGATTGCCCGCAGACTTACATTATATTATGTCACTATGTCTATTGGTGTACTCTGCTAATTAGTTGTCCAACTTGAAATTGTAAGTCTTTTGGTACTAAAATACTTACAATAATTGAGTTTATTTGCTAAATTTTTATGTGTGACCTATGTCCAGCAGTGGACGTTTATCTATTGACGACAAAGTGCGATATTATGGACCTTAACATGTCGTTAGTCCTAGAACAGTCTCCATGTTAAAAAAAAATGTCGTCAACATTGTTGCATCATTTCTGTTAGTGTGAGCGTAACTTAATTGAAAAGTTGTCAACCCTTGCGAAAGTAGGTCGTTGGTCAAGAATCCTTTTATCAAGTTACTGCGAGCCCAGATGATGCTGACGAGAACACGTTCCCATTTTTACTTTGACCCTCTTCAGGCGATAAAGTCTGGAGCTATCAAATTATAATATAATACCTACTAGCTTTTGCCGGCGACTTCAGGCGCGTGAAGTTATAGGTTTCTTAAATATACCTTGGGAACTCTTTGCTGTTCCAGTACTAAAAGGAGCCTACGTTACTCTCCAGATTCTGTACAAAAATTACGCCATGTCGTTGCTTTTTGCTTTGATTGAAAAACAAACCAAAAAAACACAGTCGCATTTAAAATAAATACAAAGCTAAACGCAGATTGCTCCTTTGATTTGTACTGTTTAAATATGATATCCACTGTTAACGCTTTCATCTCCATTACATAGTTTTGTACAAACCACAGTGGTGTCTAAAGCAAGCTGCTTGTGCAGGTACTTGTGAAACTAATAGCGAACTCTTTGATAGCTTAGTTTGTTTATGACAAAATAAACTTCCATAACTTTCTGTTTTAACAATGAACGCACACAATACATTTACTTAAGTAATAAAGTTTGAAATGTTTCTGAAATTTCAGACTGATACAACATACAAGGTTCAGAAGTTACGTCTACAGTTCATACCGAAGAAGCTGCAAAGAATACATTCTGGGCAGGTCTGTGCAGTGCGATGTCATAATGAGAGGCCTAACATTTTTGCTAGCGGAGGCTGGGATAACACGTTGAGGGTAAGTTTACACAAAGAAATTAATAGACAAAAAAAAAAACAGCAATGTTAGTGTATTTCCTATAAATTATGCCCACTACCAGGCGCTATATGAGAGCAGATGTAAAGTACCGCGGCGAAGTACCTACCTACGCGAGTCGCTTCAAGCTTGAGTTCAAAATTAACGTAGACAAAATTACCAGCTTTATTTGTGGCATAAAAACACACTATAAATAATACAAGCAGAGCAAAAATAACTATGCATTGCAAAGTTGTTTTGCTGGCATGCTGTGTTCACGATGGATCTCGATTATTAATAGGCTATGCTTTACATACAGTTTCCTTTTATTAATAACATCGTCCTCCCCTTTAGCGCGCGCTCGGGTGCACTTTTTGTCTGTTCAGGCATTCAGTGCATATGTCAACAGTGTGGCACCTGGTCTCGTGAACGTATGCAAAACCGCCTGCAGCTACATTAAAACTGCTGCTTGTAACCGGTACATCGATATAATATGCAGCGTTCACAGCTCGTTTTAATTGCATGACGCGCGCTTCACTGTACCTGAAAATATCAAAAGGTTCAAAGGTTTACAAGTAACTTCCTACAAACAAATAATTGGATAATTAGTACCACCAACGTTATAACTTGATTTTGAGATTTAAGGTCTACATCACATTTTACTAGCAGACGGGTGGGTTTATTTCATAGACTTAATTATTGAGCATGCATTAGTGATACTTAGATACTTATCAATTAAAAATCTAGTTCCCGTAGAATGTTCAACATGATGGACACAACAACATGTCGATTCCTTAAAAATGATTGAATCAGTGTAACGATCGCAATGACCTCTGATTGGCTGGTACCCTCCCGTTATTGGTTAAAATGCATTGATGCAGCAAGAATGCCATAAATTCAGCCACTGTTACGCTGATGCAATCATTTTTACGGTATCGACATGCAGCAGCAATATCCACTAAAACAAGGAAGTACCTAGTGTGAATTTACTTTTTAGGCACTAAGTACGACTTCGATTTATTTCACTCATTAGTTAAATAGAGTATGTACAGCTGATCAACTCGATTTTTGCATGGGCATGGCGGAGAATTTAAGAGTGTCATAGGATCCCTACTTTTTATTTCGGAAAAACAAAGGTTTTCCGCGTGATTTTCTAAAAAAACACCTGCATGCGAGCGAAGTCGCGGGCAAAAATAAATATCATTAGCTATAAAACTTGCTAAATATGGTTTCATAGATATCATTTTTGATAAGGTCGTTGAAAGTACCCAAAAATAATACGACTTAGGTATTTTAGTAGAATAATATGATAAGCTTCCCGTTGCTATTATTTCAACGTAGCAAAATACTGCCTTTGTTTTATAACTCCCTTTGGCAGAACAAACATATCCCATTTCAAACTGTTATTCCGTAGTAACCTACCATGTTTTTTCAATATAAAATGTAATAATTTTGAATAGGTAGGTAGTTATATCTTTTAATTGCTGTACTTTTCATTGTTGAAATTATTTAACCTGTTGTACACTTGTGGCTTCTCACGAATTAATCCGTGTAAGATTAAAATTTTTCAGTTTTACTTACTTATTCAACCCATACCCCTAATCGGTATCTACACGCCATCGTACCGGAACGCTAAGTCGCTTGACGACTTGTCTTTGACGGTAGGGTGGTAACTAGCCACGACCAAAGCCTCCCACCAGACCAGACCAGAGGCAATTTAGAAATTATAAATTCCCAAATTGCCTCCGCCGGGAATCGAACCCGAGACCTCCCAGTTAAGCCTACAGCGCTGACCACTGACCAAGGAAGTCGTCGTCGTCGTAGGTACTATTAACGTGATCCAAATAAATTTTTAAAAACATGTCAAAAAAAATTTATTCGAATACCTTAATAAAAATAAAAAAAATCAGTCCTAAAAATAAGATTAAGGTTCAGATATTAGAACAATGAAACAGACAGACACGTCTATGAATTTACAACGAAGGGTTTTCTTTTCGTTTTGACTCACAGAACTCTGAAAAATAATGTAACTGTACCAACCTCTTTGACGCTGGTCTGTGGTCGACATTACTATTAAATTAAAATGAGCTTTATTCCTGAAGCTTCGTTCACATTGAGTTGAAGAACGAGTTTATTTATTTATTTATTTATTTATTAGGTATACTAACAATATACATATTATACATTCAAAAACAAACATACAAAAACATTGCAACATTGACTGATATGTATATCAATAACAAGCATACACAGCATTCATACAAAAAAAAAGAGGCACCGGATAGACTAAGTCTTAAAAACAAAATTTCTAAATAAATGAGCAAACAATATTGTAAAATTATTATAGATAAAATAGATTACATACATGCAAAAAAAAGTAGAAAAATACAGAGAATAAGTACCTGCATACATGCAACCGAACGACTGAGACATAATTTACATATAAAACTAAATGTAGGTAACAGAAAAATACCGATTAGTTTTTAGAAGATGAACTCACTGATAGATGATCAGTGAGTTTCTTTTTGAAAACACAAAATGAGTCATGAAATATGTCAATGCCAGGTAGGGTGTTACATAGTTCGTTATATTTAGCGCATATACGCGAGATCGGAGCTTGCTTTCCAAGTTGGGTTTTAGTGAAAGGTATGTGAAAGATTTTCTTAGATTTACAATAACGGGGGTATTTACGCGGAACGGATATCGATACACGGCTGAGAAGGTTACTGCATTTAACTTTATTATGAATAATTTTATGTAAAAAACATAGATCGAGTATTTCGCGCCTATTTCTTAAAGACATCATTTTGAACTCTGCAAGTCGCTGATAGTATGGTTGCCTGTGTGATATGCCACTCATATTGAATGCAAGGTAGCGAGTGAAAGCGCGCTGAATACTTTCGATCCGTTGGGAGTGAACACTGTAAGTAGGATTCCAGATGACGCTGGAAAATTCAAGGCAGCTTCTTACTAGTGCATTGTATAAAATAATTTTGGTCTTTGTAGAAAAACCCTTTGTGTTGCGTCTTAAAAATCCCAGAAGTTGCGCAGCTTTATTTACAATGTTATTCACGTGAGATCTAAAAGTTAGTTTGTTGTCAATAGTGACTCCTAAGTCTTTAATCTCAGTTAACTCTTTCAACACTACATTGTTAACTGTATAACTAGAAACAAGTGGTTTTTTCTTTCTAGTGTATTTTACATGGAAGCATTTGTTAGCATTAAGAGTCATACTATTGACGTCACACCAATTTACAATTCTATTTAGATCATCCTGTATTAATTTTATGTCGCTATCCGATTTAATAGTTTTGTAAATTTTCAAGTCATCTGCAAATAACGAGCAGGAACAATTTTTAACTTCAGTAGTGATGTCATTAATAAAAACCAAGAATAATAGAGGCCCTAAGTGAGAACCTTGAGGTACCCCGGATCGGGCTAAATATGTTTTGGATTCAAAACCGTTTACTGCAACGATTTGGGACCTTCGCGCCAGGTATGATTCAAACCACTTAATTAAAGAAGCCGCAATACCGTACTGAGATAGCTTGTAGATGAGTAGCTGGTGGTCAACTTTGTCAAATGCGCTACTGAAGTCTGTATAAATAGTATCCACCTGCTGGCCCTTATCAATCTCTGTTAAAAGATCAGAAGCAAAGTTTGTCAAGTTAGTTTGCACTGAGAGACCGCTTCTGAACCCGTGCTGAGAGTTCGTAAGGAAATTATCTAGGTGTTTCGCCAGCAGGGGGTGTACAAGGCTCTCAAATAGTTTTGAAAAACATGAAAGTATTGAGATAGGACGGTAGTTTTTAATATCCGTTCGATCACCCTTTTTAAAAACGGGTACAATTCTAGCTTTTTTCCACTCTTCAGGGAAAGTACCTTCCTCAAGTGATCGATTGAAAATTAATTTCAATGGCAAAGCAAACCCCGAGCCGCATCGCTTAATAAAGATGGAAGGCAGACCATCAGGACCCGCACCCTTTTGGGGATCTAAGGATTTAATTTGCTTTAATACATCAGCTTCAGAGAATTTTAACTTAGCCAACTGTGGAATGTTTATACTTTGTTGCAAATTTACCGAACTTTGACTACTTGACTGGGTATAAATAGATGAGAAGTGGCTAGCAAAAAGATCTGCTATTTCCGTACCTGAATTTGCAACCAAGTTGTCCAGTTTCATTAACGCAGGCACAGACGATTCCTTTTTCCTCTTATTTTTGAAGTAACTCCAGAAGTATTTTGGATTTTTAGAGATATTATACTCAGTATTAAGTTTATAATCGTTAAGGCATGTATCAAAAAGTTTTTGACAGCGACCGCGAATGATTTGAAATTCTAAATTATCTCTAGGGTTATTGTATTTGCGAAATTTTCTACGAAGTTTATCTTTTTCTTTAAGCAATCTAATCAAATTACGATTAAACCAATTTGGACATTTATCAGAATTTAGCTTACGTTTAGGTACCGAATTTTCAATGATTTCTAATATACACTCATAAAATATCTTAACCATGGCATTGACATCCTTGCAAGGAGAAAATTTACATAACCAATCAATATTTTTTATTTCCTGTACAATTTTATCGTAATCGGCTTTGTAATAATTGTAGCTGATGCGACTTTCAGAACGCAGGTAAGACATGCAAGTGTAGTCGAGTCTTATTAACAAGTTTGGATGATATGAGTCCAGCTTGCTAAGTACATCGGAAGGTTTTGTAACCGTGATGTTTGGCAAGTTACTTAATACTAAGTCCAAAAGTCTATCATCACTGTTACTGATGCAGTTAAATTGGTACAAATTATTAATAGACATAAAATCGATTAGTGAGTATCCAAGTGCGTTATTATAGTTAGATGGGGTCAGGTAAGAACAATTATCATTGGGACACCATTTAATAAATCCCATATTGAAGTCTCCTAATACAACTATATCGTCAACGTGGTTGGTTACACTATCAATGCTTTCCAGGAATTTATTCAAAGTTTCTGGCTTTACAGGTGGAGGCAAATAAACTACACAAAGTCCAATTTTTTTTGTGACGTGGCCATTACTAAATTCTAACACTACCCACAAATTCTCATCATCAGTTTCCCAACTTATAATACGAGAGGAAGAGATCTTGCGTGAGACGGCAATAAGAACACCTCCCCCATCTTTTTTGGTTACAAGAGAGCACGCTCGATCTTTTCGATAGACAACATAACGTGAGTCGAATAGTTCATTCTCAAAGATACTGGGATTCAGCCAAGTTTCAGTGAACACAATAATCTTATAGTTTGAAATCAAGATATTCTTAAGCACATCATTGGTCTTTGTTCTCAATCCTCGCACATTCTGATAATAAATCTCGTATGGAGTGAGGTAATGTGCCGCAACGTTCACATTTTTTATTACTACCTAAATTATAAGCTTAAGACTATCTACATTTTTAATTAGGATTGCTTGACTGAATTCGTCTTTGCGTACATAGATTTTACCATTTCTAACCCAAGTAAAGCGATACTTCATTTCTTTGGCCTTAATACGCGCACCAGCATGCAGTGATTTACTTCCTGGGGTTAGATGCTCAGATAAATAAATAGGTGCACGTGTTCCTCCAATCCCTAGATGATGAGAGCATAATTTGTCCTCGGGATTCTTCTTGTTGTACTGTGCTACAGCTGTTAGAAGTCCGTCTCGATGCTTTGTCGTACGGAGTTTGACAATGACAGAACGTGGCTTATCTGTGTTTTTATTCAACTTTGCAACTCGTGTGACATGTAGAATATCATCAACAGAAAGAGGGTTTTTAACTACGTGACCTATCTGTACCACTGTATTGACTAGATTTTCTGCTTTATGCTCTGGGATACCGTTTATTTCGACGTTGCATTCTCTCAAATGTGATTCGACGATATTGAGCCTGGTTGTAAGGTCCTTAACTGATGCCTGAAGATTAGTATTGTCTTTTTTTAAATCGTTAATCATAGCAGATTTTTCTTCTATCGCAGCTTTCATTTCCTCAAACTGTGCGTTGATAAAAGTCATAGACTCACAGAAACCCGCTATTTGTTCATTAATTGTATTAAGCTGCACCGTAACAAGTTTTTGTATTGTTATAGAAAGTTCTTGTTTAATAATGTCGCGAAGAGTGTTCTCCGTCAAGTAACCATCGATGCTACTTATCGGTGTAGATACCGGTGGGTCACTATGTTTTTTACGAGTAGTGACAAAGGACTCTGCAGATTCTTCGTCAGCAGCTTCGCTGCATATTTGGCTAGTGACAGCTGGCCTAACAGGTGTTTGCGCGTTGCCAGTTTTCGGCTGTTTACTACAACATTCTGGACATTTCCAATTATTCTTTTTTAACTGGTCCATTTGTTCCAAATGCTTGACTGGTATATTAGCGCATTCACAATCATACTTCGACTTACAAATCGAGCAACATAAATACTCTTTTTTAGGTAATGCATTTTTGCAGCCGGCACAAATTTTAGGATTAGATGCCGTTGCCATTTCTATATAGTTGCGGGGCAACAAAAACACAGTAGGTACTATTAAATGACTTAAACCCTTATAATTATACCAGAGCAGTTTATAACTACTGATAACTCATAATCTTGCCAACTACACTTTTCTAGCGTAAAGCTGTCTATGTAAATTATGATATTTGCCGCTAATCGATGCACAAGTTCAGTGTCAGTGACCTGTTATCTTATGTAGGTCACCGCACGGCTGTCCGAACGAGTGCAGCGCAGGTACACTTGTTACGTCAATCAGTTTGAATATCAAGATGATCACTATAATTTACGCGTAATAACTTGATTTTACTGTTTTTAAAACACTTATTTTACATAATTAAGCACTCATTGTTATTCAATCTATAGAATTTTAGTTCAATAGTTCGTAAAAGTGTATATATTGGTTGTTAGAAATCACTTGAATAAGTCCATAATTCCAGCACTATTTTTAGGGAAATTACAGCACAGTTCTACTTGCAAACGCTTTCACGGGTGTTTTGTTTGGTTATTTAACGAATAATCACTTGCTTTTACGAGAATTTTGAGTTATTTATTTTTAAGACGAAATTTAATACGGAGCCTATCATGTGCACTATGTAGGTAGGTTGACTATGATGTTACGAGTTCATTATTTACTGCTTATAACTAACTTGCAGGAACCTACGTCCTTCTTCCTCATTACATTTAGTATAGTTGTTACAATTCACGACGGCGCATGACTCATGGGGATGTGTTTCGTATCTGTATAAATGTAAGCAAGAGCTTGATCACGCCTGACCGCTCCCACCTAGACTCATAGGAATTATAGATTAAGAGGTACATCGACTGTGGTATAATAACATTTAAACTTTATTTCAAGTATTTCTTCTTTTCAGACCCTATCCGTATGTGTTGACTCTACCACAGGTTAGGTAAATAATTCTAGTCAAGAGAAGAAACCTAACTGTGTAACTTATTTTTGTTTCATAGAATGAAAGACACTCCTTAAATTGTCTAATGAATCTTTAATTAATTACATTATAATTCAATCTCTTTATGGGCTGTCTAATAAATTACCTCTGAAAGTAAACCCTTAAAATCGCTACTTGAAGTATCTTAAGTAACGATCAGGAATATTGCTCTAGTCTTTATTCCACATATTGCTTTCTCTGTGGAATAAGGCATTCTCACACCTTATTCCACCTTAGAGTAAGTTCAAACGGCATTGTGTGAACGGTTCTATGACTCATGTATGCACCACTATGTTTTCGATAAAGTTTATCCTGAGAAAAATTATTGCCGTTTAAACTTAGCCTCACTCCACCCAAGCGTTCGAGAAACTGTACTCGCAACATGTAAACGCTCCCTGAATAAAACATAGCGGACAACGACCGCTCAAAGCGTTTCTGTCGAGATTAAAATATTTTGCTTAGCGGTTAACTGCTCAAATTATTTATTAAGCGTTCCTTTTCAGCGCTTAGCGTCAACAAAGAATCGTAACGCGGTTGTACATTTTTAAAACGACTTTCCCACATGCTTTTAATTTTTCGGGCGGTTTATTGCATATTGTATAATCCTTTGTATGTATGAATTGCCTTTGACGTGGTGTTTTGACATTTTCTACACAATTTAATTTTTCATGTTATTATTAAGATCATTTTCTAAATTATTCGAAATATGATACATGTTAAGTAAATATTTTATTGTAAACGTTAAATCTTCTAACGCGGAAAAACTTAATCAAAAAGCAAATTGGGAAAATTCCGTGGCTCCACAAATATAACTTTCTCCTAATAAATTTTTAGATACATGTCAAAAATTACGATTTTCGATTCAAACCCACATATCTCGGAAATTGCGCCCTGAGTGTGTTGACCAGATTACACTACGGCCAAGTCGAATCACCATAGAACATAATATATGCTTTTTCAATCAGTTTTTTAGCAACTGTTAGCGACATCTAAAAATTTATTCGGAACTTTTGCAGTTCAATAGGGAACTGTAAATGGTCACTGGTCAGATTTTCATTAACTAAAAAAGGCAATTTTATGCTTTATCGGTTGAATATCTAGGTTTTATTTTATTAAGCTATTGCATAGCTTCTATCGCGGGCCAGCGTGGAGACCGAATCCAGAAATTCCGTAACGAAAATAACCTGACACGGGACTCCTCTACGGTGAGCCGCTAGATGGCGTTGATAAAAAATGGTATGCAATAGCTTTACTGCGGCAGTCCCCGAGTGCCACACGTCTTTTTTTTCCAGATCTGGGACATAAGATGCAAAGTCGGATGCATGATGACTTTCGAAGGCGTGAATATCTGCGCTGACAGTATCGACTTAAACGTAAGTATAAAATAAGTTATTTATTAGGCTTTTTCCGAGAAGATCGCGGACTGAGTGCCGATTATATCAACGAAATTTAACCGAAGAATAAATTGAGCGTTCTTATAGTTTTTGTATTGAAAATGTGCCAAAATATCGCTTGGATAAGACTTGTTTTACGTTTATGAAATTGGCCTTAAGAATAAAAAGGCAGTATTTTATATCAAGTAATTCTAAAATTTTTTACAATTTTATTGTAAGAAAAAAAACATTTTTCGCTCGATAATCAATCAATCAATCAATAATTTTTATTATTTTACACCTAATACCTATATAAAAATTACAATTTAATTATACTAAATGTACCTAGAAGTTTCGGTGAGCCGGTAACAAATAATATTTTCATAAATCTTGTATTCTTGTTCAAAGTGAAACGTAACAATATTTTTAAAATGCCTAAAGATAAAACAAAATTTACGAGCCTCTCTCATTAATTCTCGAAGTTTGATCTTCAAGGAGAACAAAAGTGGAGTATTTTCTCATAAATAAGGATAATACAATTTGCGTATCAAAAACTCGCGTAGAAAAGTCTATAATTTATTCGAAGTAACGCTATTTGTGATTCGTAGCCGGGAGCTAAGTAATTTAGGTTATAGCTACTTCCATTCTTCACAATATGATGTTATCACATCACCGAATAGCATTATATTGTCTGAAATATGAAAGCCTGAAGGAAAATTTCTGAATGACTTTTCTGAATTCTAAGAAGTGCCGATTTTGCTTTATTATTTAGGTATTTTTACAGTAACAAAAAATAATAATGCCAAAACTAAAGAATGATGAGGAAAACTTTTTTTTTCTGATGACAAGATAAGCCCTTGATTGCTCTGTACCCTGCTTATATACTTTGAATACGCTCTGCCAGTCAGCGGTTTCAATTCAGGTAGATCAACTATATGCGTAGCTATAAGACTAGGTAAGTATTTTTTTTTATATTTTTAGCGAACAAACGAGCAGTCACCTGATGTTAAGTGATTACCGCCGCCCATGAATATTTGTAGCACCTGAGGGACCACCAACGCGTTGCCGGCTTTTCAGGAATTTGTTGGTCCGCCCCTTGAATAACCCCATGTTGTAATTTAGGGGGAACACCGTCGCAGGAAGGTATTAGTTGAATATAGTTCATGTGTACAGTTATAAGAGAGACAGGACCTATTTCACCATCACTGCGTAATGTTGACGTTATCACAGTTTTTATTTAGAATCAGTCGTTAAATGTATTCGTCTAATTTTCAAATTAAGTTTAAATCTTAACACTGTCGTTTTGTAGAAGTGTGCGTTACAATTTCGTTCCTCCTTAAAAAGTAGAAAAAAATAAATTCAGTATAATATTATTGTCTAACATTATTATAAATTATTATTATTAGCAATGTAAGCCTGGAAACACTAAATTGAAGTAGCAGAGAGATAAAATGTAGCAAGAAAAACATACGAAAAAGATAAGTTGAATTGGTGTAGGAGTAATAATGCTGATTGCTGTCGCCTTGTCTAGTTTTCTACGATTTGCGGTTCGTAGGCACATTATTATAGCAAAAAGAGAGGTTTTTTTTCTATTGTCAGATGAATTTAGTGACTTTTTCCATGAAGCCACATTTCAGGTCCTGGCAGATAAAATAAATGTTTCTTAGGACTTTTTGTAGTAACGTATTTTATTATAGATACCCCATCCCAGCTAGAGTGCTTGCAAAATTAAAACAAAAAAGTACAATTTATTTTGTCATTGTGTAGGTACATTTTGGTTACTAAACTTTTTCTTTTTATTTTCGGAAAAGGTTTTGTCCCAATTAGAAAATATAAGTTAATGGAAGTAACTCTTGAGGTATTTATAATTATTATTTATCAATATAATAATAAAAGGAAAATACAAAGACATTAGCTAGATGATAATTTAAAGCCGTCATACCTACCTATTTAATTTTGAGTAAGGCTTTCAAGAATTAGGTAAGAATAAAGCTTTCGTATTTAAACACGTCACGGGGATTTGGTAAGATTAATTGAAAAATATGTTGTAACGTAAAAGCCGGTGATAAATGAAGGCTCTCACAGAATTAGGTCTGTGGTACTTACCTACTTAGTGTATTCGATTTGTAAGTATGCCTACTTACAAACGGTGCCATATAATTTAGTCTGTTCAGCAGTTCGTTCTAAGAACAGCGCTATCCGCTTTTCCGCTTTTGTATCGCTTTTTTTATCGAAAAAGATAGGATAACTTTCAGACCTGTCATTTTATATTTTTGTTTAGAGATTGTGCAAATAAATAAGCTATTAATATGATATATTTTAGTTTTTATTAATACATAATATTTATTAATATTATGTATTAAAAAAAACTCAATCGGACAAAAAAGCATCTTGATACCTACTTACGACGAATCTCCAAACACGGGTCATAAGCTCTCAACCACTCGTTCTACATAGTTAGAAACTCTTGAGATGTTTAGAGAACTAAGTCTACGAGGTACTTTTAATTAAAAACAACCGCCTTTGTCACGAACTTGGTTTCATCTACAGTTTTGTTTCGCTCGTTATCAACTTTGACGTCCCCTCATAGTTTGCTCGGAACCTTTGAGGTACGGTATTTTTAACCGACTTCCAAAAAGGAGGAGGTTATCAATTCGGCCGGTATATTTTTTTTTTTTTTCTATGTATGCCCGCCGATTACTCCGGGGTTTCTGGACCGATTCAGAAGATTTTTTTTTGAATCGACAGAGGAAGCTCGCGAAATGGTCCCATAATTTTTTTTACCTTCAACTCCTCAAGCCTGATGCTGCAGGGGTATTTCCCCCCTAAATTATGGGATTTTAGGAACCGTCGTTTACGTATTGGTATGTTTGGCCCAAGCATATACTACATCATAGAGCTCCAGGTCATACTCCTCAATCCTGATGCTGCAGGGCACTGCCCACATAAATTATAGGGATTTAGGAACTGTTAATCATGAATTGTTATTGTATGTAATAAGCATATACTACACCATTGAGGTCTAGGTTCTAGCTCCTCAATCCTGATGCTGCAGGGTACTGCCCACTTAAACTGTGAGGATTTAGGAACTTTCGCTTGCGAATTAATATTGTTAGTATCAAGCATATTCTACATCGTGGAATTCAAGGTCCTAGCTCTTCAATTCTGATGCTGCAGGGGTACTGCCTACCTAAACTGTGAGGATTTAGGAACTGTCGTTTAGGAATTCATATTGTTGATACCAGGCATATACTACATCATAATGCTCAAGGTTCTTGCTCCTCAATCCTGATGCTGCAGAGTTGGAGGAATTATGAACTGATGCTTTCGAATTGATATTGTTGGTACCAACCATGGACTACATCATGGAACTCCTAGTCCTAGCTCTTGGGTATTGTTAATAAGTACTGTAGATACCAAGTATAGAACTATATTAGTACCGTAGCGTTGGAGGGAGGAGAGAAAAAGAGCAGGAACAAGCTACACTAAAAAGCTTAAAATAAAAATTCTTTTCAAAAAACCGACTTCAAACGCCACTACAAAGTATAAAAATAATTTTATTTTGTACACGTTTGTTGAAGTCGGGCGGGCTTAACTAGAAACGATAAAATCGATGCGCGACGCTTACCTTATGGTGACATATAAGAGACACGTTTATTGAAATCGGGCGAGCATCGCGTATCGGTTTCATCGTTTCTATTTAAGCCGCCCGACTTCAACAAACGTGTACAAAATAAAATTATTTTTATACTTTGTAGTGGCGTTTGAAGTCGGTTTTTTGAAAAGATTTTTTATTATTTATTATACTTTTCATTAGTGTGTGCCTGTAGCGAAGTTAGCCGTTTCTCCTGGGATTATTTTTTGAAAGCGGGCTCCGTCATTTTTATCTATAAAACAATATGCGTCGTTTTTTATGAAAAATCTTGTTTGTTGTAGTTTGAGTGCTTGATTTATTATTTATTATTACTCACATTATTTTTGTTTTTAATGAATTCAATTTACAAGGTATATAAAAAAGCGGCTATGTAATAGACACACGCGATACAAGATTTTACTCAAATTAAGATGTTAAAAAAATTCTATAATATCTTTAATTTTAACCTTATGATTGCAAAAATATGAAACAAAATTTACTCACTTATCATTAAAAATTACGAGTAAGTAGTAATTTAACTAAACTAAGAACGTGAAATCAGGTCAAAACTACAGAATTTTATATTGAGATAATGTAGAATAATATCTTTGTTTAGAGAGATAACTGCATCGTGGGTAGTTGGCAGCCGACTGAAGCTCTCACGGTATGGGATTTAGTTGCCAAGAAAAAGCTACACACCGTCAGAGTGCAGAACAGACGGGCCGACGTCGACGGCGAATATATTTACGCCTGTCGATATTGGCGATCTAAAGAGGTGAGTGGAAAAAGGTAAAGAATTTTCAACCGATAGACGTCCACTGCTGGACATAGGTCTCTTGTATGGATTTCCACATACTATCCACTGGTTCCCTGTGGCGTCTCTAATGTCGTCGGTCGAATAGCAATGTCAAAGAATACGATATTTGCATTTGCAGCTGAGGGCAGTTTGTTTTTGTAAAAAGGTTTTTTATGACTAAGTATCATGTATGTTAACTTGTTCTTCTCTCTAATGAGATACATATACATTATATATTATATTTTACACAACAAAAATAACCAATGGGTCATACTTATAGCTTGAGTTAATTATTAAATTGTAGTTATAAATAGATTACCTACGTTTTTATTATTTTTTACGATAAATGTAAGCTTTAATTGAAGTCGTTCTTAAATATTATTATTCGATGCCATACTATTTGCCTCACGTAAAGCAATTAAAATTTCAACATCTAAAACTTGCCCAAACTTGGATCAAACTATCAGAATAATATTTAAACACGACCACAGTCGACCTTACAAAGCAAAACTTTGGTACCTGCTTCCAAAGTGTACTCAACGATGTTCGGAGAATTAAAGGAAAACAACCTCTCGAAAACCTTTGTAACCTCTGTAAATGATACCCATAATACAATATTTCGCACCAAACATTATAACAGAATAGCCCAGCTACGTGATAATATTATTGTAAAACTGGCTGCCGCCAGCCGTTCCGTTGCTAAACACACTGATAAGGTAGGATTAGGTCCATTAGAGACCTAACCCGTGATATTTAAGTGTAAGTAGAAATCTACAATCGCACCTAATGGTCCGGAGCGATGGTGGGAAAATGAATGAGGATTCGCTTGATTTAAAAATCTGGTAACTAAATTTAGTTTTCAGGAAAATTCAAAGAAAAATATCGGTATCATCATCTCCACAAAACACGATCTTGTGCTGCCTTGTGTCCAGCGACTGTGAGCGAGTCTCTTGCGATCGTCTTGCAACGCTAAGCCTCCCAGTGTAGGATTGTTTTTTCAGGAATCAACCAGGCTAGCTTCGAGCCATGTATCCCGCTCATTGCAACTTTAAATGATAGTTATTTTTTTTTAATTAGCATTATTTTTGAGCCTCAATAGCCCAACGGTTGGGGTGCGGACTGAAAATTTAAAGGTCAAAGGTTCAATCTCCAACGTAACGTGCGTCCAACGTGCATTATTATCGTACTTACACAAACTTAGACGTCAGTTACACAAGAAAAGTTTCTTGAATACGAGCGGCAAGAAAAAGTTTGCGATTATCCTATGCTAAAACATTGCATACAAACGGCTGCGATTATAATTAAATTATTATACATTATGACAAAAATTCGTATCACGCTCGAATATGAGTGCCGAAAATTTCGCTGGCATTCGAGAAACTTTCATTGTGTAACTGAGCCTTTACGCTTATTTGGATGGTAGAGAGGACATATCAGTCAAGTTCAGCATAGCTAATATTCGTTAAAAAAAAGAACATTTGCTTTCAGTTCAATCGCAAAGGAAAGTACGCGATAGTCGGTGGCAGTGGCACCAACTGTGTTGAAGTCATCAATCTCCACAACCGATACATCTCCTGCTCTTACCCAGCCCTTGGTACAGTACTGGCCATCACGAGCCACAATGATAAAATCGCCTTCGGTGGGACCGCGCCTGTATTGAACATCGTCAGTTTCCATGACCCCAAACATGAGAAATACAAAGTTGAATCCGAACCGGAATATGATTATACGGTCAGAGATCCTACGTGGTTTGACGATCAAAGCACCATCGGAGACTTCGAACGTACTACGCTGGTTAAATCAACGATTAGCAACATTACTTCTACACTTAGCCGTGGTGGTACATCTACAATAAGTCAAAGAGCGGTACTTAGTCCCAGCAATGTCCTTAATACAAAGTGATAGATAATATAATGTGCAATGTATTGAAATTTCCCAATTAAAATAAAGTAATAAAATTATTTATTTCACAAAAAGAGATGAGAAAGATCTTATAACGCACGCTTAGTATTAAAGTGACCGAATTAAAATCGTTATTAATTTTATGAATACGAAAGTCGTCCTTCAATAACGCTGTAACAGAGCTACGGATCGACGTGATTTTTTGCATTGGTATGGTTGTGGACCTGGAGAGTGACATAGGCTACTTTTTATCCCGGAAAATCAAAGAGTTCCCGCGGGATTTTAAAAACTATATCCACGCGCATGAAGTCGCGGGCATCAGCAAGTATTACTTATATATAAACAAGTGCTTGATATTTTTTTATTTATTAAAAATTTTTATAAAAAAAATCAAAAACACTATTAAAATTATTAATAAATAAATAAAAATAAAAAACTTGACTAACTCTCCCTTAAAACATCAACTCATACTGTTTTACTAAAGCCGTTCGTTTCAGCAAATTAAAGCGACCTCGACTGCCAATCAAACTACCTATCTACAATCAGCAAACACTTAGCTTAAAATTTATTTGCACGTTGTCCAAGTTAAAGTATTTTTATCAGGCTTTATGTCTAATAAATGACCTAATCACGCTGATTTTTATAACTAAGTTTTAACAACTAAGCTTAATTATTATTTAAAGTTAGAAAAGCTAGAGACATCAATTTCCGTTCTGAAGGAGGATTAATAGACCTTCAATTAATCGCTTACTTCATTAAAATAGAATAGAAAACTAGATGAGATTTTCCGGGAAAAAATTTAGCCTATGTGTTAATCTTGGGTGTGAGCTATCTCCATAGCAAAATTTCAGCCAAATTGGTTCATTTGGTGTGGCGTGCAGGAGTAACGAACATCTATCCATCCATCCATCTCTTCATCCATCTAGCCATCCATCCATTGATCCTCACAAATTTTCGCATTTGTAATATTAGTTGGAAAGTAGGAAATAGAATAGGATTCACATACAGAAGTATGCAGATTACCGCTCAATTTTTCTTCCTTCAAAAGTACGGGTGTGATTGTAATATTCAAAGTTGAAATATCGACACTTCCTAGAGTAATATTACTTATCATGGTACGGACAGGTTTTGAATTTTTTTTAAATATTAACCATGATGATTCTGATCACTAAAACTTATGTTACGAGTGGGCATTATAATAGTAACGTGGCCTATCTTTAGTTGTGCTATTGAGACGTCCTGTACAAGAAAGACTTTAATAACTATAACCCGATTTTTTTTATTCGATGACAATATAGTCCTTGACTACGATCTCACCTGATGGTAAGTGACGATGCAGTCTGAGATGGTAGCAGGCTAACTTGGAAGGGGTATGGCAGTGTACATTTAACCCAAACCCCTAATCGGTTTCTACACGCCATCGTGCCGGAACACTAAATTACTTGGCGGCACGTCTTTGGCTGTAGGGTGGTAACTAGCCACCACCACCAAACCCTCTGGTTTGGTCTGGTGGGAGGCTTTGGCCGTGAGACAATTTAGAAATTATAAATTCCAAAATTGCTCCCGTCGGGAATAGAACCCGAGACATCCCAGTTACAAGACTACAGCGTTCACCGCTGCGCCAGGGAAGTCGTCAAAACCGTCGTCGCCGAAAACGTAATATTGAATATAACATCCCTCATATTAATTTTGTTCGTATAAAATATAGCCCATGTCACCCGGACTATAATAACGAACCGATTGACACCTCATTCATCAAAATTGCCTCAGTAGAGTCTGTTCAAAAATAAAACCGTCGTGGGATTGGAGGACGCAGCTGTGCTTTATTACCTTTTTTGACGCAAAAACGACGGGGTTGTATATATTTGACGTGTCTATGTGTGTGTGTCTATCTGTGGCATCGTAGCTCCCGAACGGATGACCCGATTTCGATTTTTTTATTTTTGTTTGAAAGGTGAAATAGTCGCGAGTATTCTTAGCTATGTTTGATGAAAATGGGTCCAAGATGGCCGCCACCACAAAATGGCGGATACATATTTTTATTTTAACGATTACTGACTAGCAATTAGGATGTTGTAACATGTCTGGGGTGTTTTAAAGTTTTAATTTAGACTTGTCTCTAATTTATTCACTACAGTAGAACATTCGTTAATCGTCACATGCATAGACTACTAAAATCGTAATCCTGCCTTTTGGCTTTGCCGTAGGTAGTCGGAAAAAAATCATTCTAAATAACTGTATGGTAAACAAAAATTTCTGCTCTACATGTTGCTATCGACCAATGATGTAGCAAAAACACCATCCAATTTTATTTATACGCACGCAAATAGCCCATCACGAATAAAGGTAATCTGTTTCAATTTTGTTAAAAAGGAACTCATATTTTCGGTACGAGTCCGCTCATTTTCGTTACGTCATAATTTTGTGAACGTATAATTTGATGTTTCGGCTGAATTGCTGGTGCTGTTGCAATAACAGTAACCGTTCCAGAGGACGAATATAATGTTAACATAACATGAAGTGTTTGTTTTAAGGGTTACTACACGAGAGCACACATACAGAATTATTTTGTGTAGGTAATGTTGTGTACCGCGTTTCTGAAAAGCTGCTTATGTTCCAAACGTCAAATAGACTTTCCACTATCCAACTGCTTAGGGTCACTTATAGAGATATAAGTGTTGCCTTGTCTACCATTTTTAATTTTTCTATTTCATAACGTTTGGTACAAAATAAATAAAACATATATTTTTTTCTACTTTAGAGGTCTTATTATATCTTATTTTACGTTACCTACAGCATAATTATATAAAATTACATACGTGTATATATGAAAAGTTATTGCAGTGTGTGCGTTTGTGTGTGTGTGTGCGTGTGTGTGTACCGGAACCTACCGCAAAATTAAAAAGCTAATTTCCGCGGGAATCGCTGAAAAAACGAAAATATCACAATTGGTAATTTTGTGTATTAATAACCACTTCAGATTAATTATTGTTATTTTAATAGATGGCGGAAGCGTAGCCGCGGGTAAAAGCTAGTTATAAATAAAAAAGCGTTTTCTAACAGTGCGAATTCGTGCGCGGGGCGTTGGTGAACTTTCAACTTAGCCGCTTATGTAGTGCTGGATCTCCCTACCTGCCCCCACCGGGAGGAGGCGCTTTCCGTACTTGGAGCGAATATTTACAGCGCAACCTAAATATAGCGTGCCGCCGCTCAGCTGGCACGGTGGAGGGAGAGGCAAGGGGCAGGCGGGTAAACATACCCCCCTACTCTCCGGACTCCGGTACCGACGGAAGGCCATTCGGGCGGCGGCTTCAGAGGTGAGCGGACGTCCCCGTTAAATGCAGAAGTTGAATCGCGACCATGACCCTCTGTGGTACAGGGGTGGACGTTCGCGGTTGCTACACAAGCCTTATCAAGGTTGCAAGACAGAGATTCAACACTGGACAATCATTCTATAACTCTTTAAACTACCATGATAAGACATAAAATGTACAGACAAAAAGTCACAGAAATTGGAACTTCCATTTACATATTTTACGAAATCCTTTTTCCTTTAATATTCTATAGAGAAAGAGTTCAGCGTCAAAGTGCATATTTTAAATTCTCGTATTTGAAATTGAGGGGTGCTTTTGCATTGCACATGTGACCTAGAATTACTTTGAAGGAAATATTTTGCCTGCGTTCGCTGAGTTCCGGATATCAGTACGCTGACACATTTAATCTTTTTATGAAACGTGAACGTTTCCATTTGATTTTCAACTTTGCACATTCATAAGTGCACATACTAGGTATCTTTTATGAAGAAAGACTAAGATACATTGGACTTTTTTTAGTAACTTTAGTTTAATTTAAAACTACTATATTATAGTGCATAAGTGTGTGCGCGAATTATAGAAACACTTAGATACAGGTATAAAGGTACACTTTCTATTCCCTCACTCTCATAGTACGATGGGACAGAAATCAAATATCATAACCCTTTTTTATAGGTACACTACTGCAGCCTTGTTCTTATATTTGAATTTATTTCCCATATTTATTAAAGGAGAATTTGGTTTGATAAAACTTGAGGTTCTTCGATGAGTTCTTACTAATATTATAAATGCGAAAGTGTGTTTGTTTGTTGGTTTGTTCTTCAATCTCGCGGCAACAAAGCAACGGATCAACCTGATTTTTTGCAAGAGTAGAGTTGAGAACCGGGGGAATGATTTCGGTTACTTTTTATCCCGGAAAATCAATGAGAACTCGCGGGATTTTTAAAAAACTAAATCCACACGAGCGAAGCCGCCTGCATCAACTAGTATAATATAAAGAAGGTGTTGACGTCCTCATACATTATCTACTACTAACTTCAGGCGTGAAGTGCACTCAGCTCTGCAATGACTGCAGCGATTCTCTAAAAATGATTGTCACAGTTTGACGACTACAATCGCCTCTGATTGACCGATACTCGCTATTGGCCAAAATGCATTGTCGCGGAAAGAATACGATTAATTCAGCCAATCACCGCAGTTATAGCAACGATTGAAGCAGAATTTTACAAATTTTACAGAATCGACCTGCAGGTAATCTTAATGTTATCATTATCGTCATCATCTCAAATCATTATATTATAATCGTACATTGCTTCAATATAGGTAAGTATTATCTTCTAGATAGGTACATTTATGTATCAGTCACAGTCATCAAATCTGACGAATATAAATAGCTTAAATCTAACTTTAACTGAAAAGTTCAATTGCTATTATCATCTGCTAGTTTCAAACAGGAAATTTAAATAGATGACAGTTACAAAATTATTATTTATTAATATTAATTTTGTCACCTTTTATCGTGATGAACGCTTGGTAAGCCTCGTAGCAAAGGCGTAGCGTTGTAGCGTTGTAGCGGACGCGGCGTAGCGACGTAGAGGGGGCACATTGGGCACGGGAGAGGGGGCGGAGCTGCATCGATCCGCGGGCCGTGACCTTGACCCGGCCGCGTTCCCGGATGTGCCCCTCGCCTAGTTGCGCCATTGTCGCTTTATACAACTCCTAGCTTTTATTAGCTTCTGGTTTTATTTCGCTCACTTTACAGTTATAACTGCTAATTCCTGTTAAATTGACAATTAAATTCATAATTCCGTACTAATATAAATCCGAAAGTATATCGTTCCGGCTGTTTGTTGCATTTTTATAACTCACCCTTTTAGTCTAGCTATCTTGGGTAAGAGATAGCTCGCATTCTAAACTAAACTAAACTAAATTTTCAGGTCTGCAAGTGTAAATTAAAAATTTTAAACACCTTCGACATGTAGGGTCTATGGCGGGACTATGTATGATATACCCGACTTATATATGTCAAACTCTTTAATCAAGTAGGAAATGAGCTTGATGATCTTGGAACGCCTGAACAGATCTTCTTAAATCTATAATATAAAAATGAATCGCAAAATGTGTTGGTAAGCGCATAACTCAACAACGCCTGGACCAATTTGGCCAAATCTTTTTTTAAAATGTTCGTTGAAGTTCAAGGATGGTTTTTACGGCGAGAAAAATTAGAATTATTGCTTGAAAAACCCTAAAAATAGCCCTTTTCTTTTTCCCATACAAATGATTTGAAACTAAAACGTAGTCAATTTGAGCTTTATTGCTATGGTATAAAGTTCATATTAAATTACAAGCACTCACTGTTGTCTAAGCAATGTAGGTGTGTTCCTAACGTCAAAGATCATATCTATCAAAACAATGTGCGTGTGTGCGTTGGAGCACAGAATACATAGTTGGAGGAGTTTAATGTCGCGTTCCGAAACTCGCGTTTCTTTTATATTAGTTTCGGCACGCGAGATAAAATGCATCAGTTTCCACGTCATTACATCAGTCAAACAAAAAGCGAAGCATCGGTGAAAAATGTCGCAAAAACGGGGAAAATTATCCATATTTAAAATCTTTTAAAAACTTCTTAATCGCGATCATAATAATAGAAATTGACGCGGACGAAGTCGCGGGCGTCCGCTAGTAATAGATAAAAACCATTCCAGTCAGCTTTCAAAGAGAAATAACGCGTCAAAATCGGTCCATTTATTGTGGAACTACGAGAAAACAGACAAAGACAGATACACACGTTAATCTTATAACACCCCTATTTTGCGTCGGAGGTTAAAAAGTAATGCTACCCGTTTTCACAGTAGTAAAACCACAAGAATCCCCTATGTTTCGCCAAGTTCGTCCATCTGACCATCTTATCTCAAGAGCTGTAATTTGGCATAGTTATAACTATATACATAATATTAATTACTCCTACAATTACACAATAAATTCTTGTACAAAACTATTATTTTGGGTATCTTCCCTGCACGTATAAAACGGGTATGAAATTTGTTTTACTCGTCTATTGTGGGGGATGTCTTTGGAAAGGTCTTTTAAAAGTATTGGAGGTAGGTTCTGAACCTTTTTTTTTCAACCTATAATAAAATTAGTTTTGTACAACTAAATTAAAACCAAAATTAACATCAATGAAGAATAATTTTGAAATTGACTTTATACTTTTCACCATTAAAAATGGCATTAATTAAAGTTTCTTCGCCAACTTCGCATTATCATCTATAAAAATAAAAAACGTCGAGAACAAAATGGAGCTTTCCACTTCTTAATTAGGTTTTATAATTAAACCTCGGGCATACGTTACGGATAATAAAATCTGCCGTCGCGACCGGTACGGCTGTGAAAACTCCGCTATATAAAGCCGTATAAAAGTATCATCTTGTTTGCTAAACTCAGTTTACAGTTTAACGGCAGGATCTCCGAAAACAGCCTGTTTTTGATTCAATAGTAAACAATCAAATATTCTTTGTTTTGATAGGTTAAAAATATATGTTGTAGTTTAATACACGTTCTATAGTACATTGTTACCTTAGGGATGAAAGTAACTTATTTAGTCCCGAGACGGGGTTTGGCGCCCGAGCGTAGCGAGGGGGCCTATAGTTCGAGGGACTAAATAAGTCTTTATCCCGAGGTAAACACTGTGCTTTTCATTACGAATATAAGGAAAGTCAAAATAAAAATAGAAATTAGCTAAAGAAAATTGAGTGAACTTTATTTTACATAAATCAACAACTTGAAAAACTTTATGAATAAAGTCTATCTTTCTTCTTGTCTATGGATGCACTCGGGTATGTCGTGTTTCATTTGAATTCCAATAAAAATGTGACAACTAGTTTTTTTAAATTATTTGACAGCTGTCAGTTGAAAACGATTCTCCCTAGGGCTGAAAAGTATTACTTTCAACCCGCTTCTCAGGCAACTTCAGACCTACTTTCCGTGTATGAGTAATGAAAAATTATTTTACCGTTCAAAAGTCCATATTTTGAACTTCACTCGATCAAATAATATTCCGAAAACAGTGTAGTTTTTAATTGTTTTTCAGGTTGTATTTATAGTATATCAAAGTTAAACTAAAAAAAAAATGACAAAAAATAGGCAAAAGCTTTTAGAAGAATATTTTACCGTTAATTTTTCTCTAAAAAGTTTTCTTTTTTTTTATCATGACTGTTTTACTTTTTTTATAACAAAGTGGCTCGTGCACCTCACTTCAATTGCTTGCAAGTTACTGCGGCCGAAGATCGTGCCCTTAAGAATGTTTTGCACGTTATTACACGATTGCCCAAAAAAAGGAGTGTAATGTTTTCAGGATTCACGTATGTGTGTATGTATGTGAGTTTCATTATTCCACCATAACTTCTAATGGAGGTATGGGATCGTTAGAATTATCATCCCGAGTGATACTGGGTTTAATTTGTTTTGACACATAATAATGCGAATTTGGGTCTAGTCAGAATGTAGGTTATATATCGTGCGTATCAATAATATTAAGAAATGTACCTACGCAGAAATGCGATGGCCTTATATGTTCGTTTATTTACTAAGCTCTACTATAGGTCTGTATTATTATATAGTTTTCTAACGCTCGTTTCTGATAGAGATTTATTGAATTTGCTCTCGAACACGTTCCCGTTAGCTTTATATGATTTGCCGTTTCCACTTTTGATTCGTTGCAATATTTCATTTTTAAATTGTGAAAAATTCATAATTTACTTTATAAATTAAATGGGTCAATACTTACGCTCAGTATATTATTAAAATATGAACTTTTCATATTTTGTTTAAATTCGTCCGCTCCACTGCTGCACATAGGTCTATGAGAATTTCACTATCACTACCACTACGACCAACGCCTGGTGCAATGTTCTAACATGCAGAGCCTTCTTCTCCTCTGCCTAGAGGAGATGCAGAAGTGCCTTGACTGCATGTACGGATGTCAATCGTCAGATTGTGCTATGATCGACGACCAAATGAGGATTAGCTCACAACGAGACGCGACGCGACGAGGCGCGCAGATTCTTGAAGTACGAAAGACCGCACTGCGCTTCATAAAGAGGTGCCGCAAGGCGCAGCGCGATGCAGCGCAGCGCGGCGTAGGACGGCGTAACGTGCCATACTTCGACACTTATCTAGTTCGCTTTCGCGTTCTCACTGAAATTTATACCTTATTGTGTAATTAAGAAGTCCTATATTGATATCGCTATCGACGAAAGTACGAACATCGTCGCGTCGCGTCGCGTCTCGATGTGAATTGGTCGCCATAGACACTGGAAAAAATGTCCGCAAGACTAACGGTAAGACCCAAATGGTGATGTTCATCTTAAAATCAACTTCTGTCATTTAAGTCGTTGTAAACATCTTCTTCATCATGCGATAATAGTTCTCCCCAGTACTAGAGATCAGCATTCAGTTTTATGAACCTCTCCTTGCCCATGGTTAGTTACGGAATAGTTCTTCGACTGTCTTGATGCTAGTTTACTTCCTTATATCCCAAAGCCAAGACTTCTTTCGTCTACCAACACCTCGCCTTTTTTCGGCATTTTTCCCCGTCAAAATATAGGTATTTTAGGTGAACTAGGGTTCACAGCAAGCGATACCTGTTGTTGCGCAATATATTTGGTGTTCTTCTGCATTCGGACAAGGACCTCAGCATTATCAGATACTTTAGCCGTCCAACTTATGCGGAGCATTCTATGATTTTAAAAAATAACAAAATTCATTTAAAATTCACCTTCACGGAAATCGGACAAGCACAGGAGCAATTCATATTTTATTCTGCTAGTGCTGTGGTCGCCGTTGGGAATCATAAAATTTTAATTATCAGCTCTCGGCCAAAAATCAATGGATGTTCGTAGCCGCAACCGGAAGAATTTGCAAACAACGCTGTTGCTCTTTATACGGAAAGCGTGGTTTATACAGCACTGACGTGGTTAGGAGACTTGACGTATAGTACTTTTGACGTTATGGAATAAATTCCACGTCCACTGCATAGACTTTAGTTAATTTAATCAAGGTATAAACTATTACTTATTTACAATGATTTTTATCATCAGAGGCAGAGGCCTCCTTCTTCTTTTTCCATTCCCTTTTTCTTTTGGGCTGTCGGTATATTTTTATTGTAAAATCATCTGTAAATATGTAGGAGGATAAAAACTGTCAGACCTGAACTGAGCTGAATAAATTATATTATCTTTATTGTAAGCTTCTTTCTAGCAAATAAAACTTGTTTCAAAAGTTTTCAAATTGATATTGCTTTTCAAATGGCCCACTGGGAGCACTTACAATTTTCCAATATCAGCGTTAAATTACGTGAAAAGTTACACCAAAGGCTCTTTAATTTTGTCTCTCTTGCGAAGTCTTGTGCGACAATAGACGCTTCTTTCTAACCAAAATTTCTTTGACGTCATTTCATAGCACGATGCAAATGTAACGATAGGATTTATTACAGTACACCATGATTTTAAATGCTATTTATGCGGTAAAGCTCCTGCTAGACTGAGCTACCACGTCAATATGACGTACATTTTCATACTAATGTATGCAAATGAATACAAACTTGTATGTGGGCTGTGAGCGAACCCCGGTAGAATGGCAAATGCTAATGTTGCGGTTGTGTATGAAATGTGGTAAATCCTAGCCTGTAGCTTAAGTTTTATTGTGAATATAAACTAAATGGGATTTGAGCCCTATAGGATGCAAGATCTATATAGTACTAATTTATAATCTAGTTAAACACAAAAATCTCATTAATATGGAAAAATGAGCCATGCCCCAAATGTTTCCTTCCGTTCGGAACCCTACAAATCGACAGATAATAACAACAGCTCCCGCGAACGAAATAAGTACCTATGTACCTAACTTGGTGTTTTTATCTAGCTCTGACACTTTTTTTAACTTTAATCCTGTCCGGTTACCCAAAATAAACATAAAAACGTATATTCAATCTGAGCTCTATTCAATTTATTCATTAAATTATTATTTTTTGGGAAACGTCAATTTAATTTCAATCCCGCACTTTCAAAGGCCCAAAATATTATCAAATCGTGCTGACAAAAACTCAGTAACATCGGATACATAATTCAAAAGCATTTTCCTTTTCTGTTATTTTTCCTTGTTCCATTTATTGTATTATCTTTATTGTTATTGAAAATTTCGAGGGTCCATCCATTGCTCTACGGGATATCATATTTTAAAATTTCCATTTATTTCATGGACTTTAGATGCTCTTAACTAAAATATAACGATTTGTTCTCACAAAAAACCTATAGGTACCTATTTGATGGTTACTTAGGACAATTTATTATTCATGAGAATAAATTTTTAATTTTTTGAATTGAAAATACTTGTATTGCAACCAAAAAAGACCAAAATTTGTTCGCTGTCTAGAACAAATAACGACAATAAGAGCAACTTGTCTATAAGATGTGTCATGAATACAAAAGTTGCTGTTGCGTGAACAAAAACTGTTTTAATAAGATACTACTGAATAGGTATATTTCATAACATCTCTGTATCCGTTTCACTATGAGCAATAGGATTATGGGTCATTAGTTCTTACGTAGAAGAAATACAGCCATTCTTGTGCTTATGAATGGCGTTCGAACCATTAAACATGTTATTTTTTATTTATAGTATGTACCTACATGAAGTTACTCTTATAATATTTATTCTCTTTCATTAAAATTGAACTTAATACCTATACAAAAGACTGCTGGGAATATCAATAGGGCAGTAATTGTTAGATAAGATAGATATATTTAAGGAGATAGATAAAGGTTGATTCACATTGCACCGTGCCAGAGCTACGACGAGCCATTGACGGCCGAGCTGTCACGTTTTATATGAACTTTCCCCCTAACTAAACTTGACACATAACAGTGTTAGATTCTAGACGAGATTCTGATGAGCGTGCCCCATATAAACAGATTCTATTCCAATTGATTGTTACCGTGTATGAAATTTTATTAATGCGCTCTAGCTAGTTATAATGACTGTGTTTTAAAAGTGGTTTTTCAGATTTCTGTGAAATAAGAAGTTACACAACGGTGATGGTCGATAGGTATTCAAATAAGAATCAAACTTTGTATTACGGAGCCCGCTCGAGAGATGCTGCTTTTAAACAGATGACATAGTTATTATACTCGTATATTTTAAGTTACATTTTTTAAGTCTTTCAAGGTTTTTACTGACGTGGCTTCGTGCCAGCGATCTTCTGCCTCTGGGAAAGCTTCAAATGCTATTCATACATATTTTTAAAGAAATCTTGACACAAGACCTCTCAAGCAAACTTAGTGATTCAACACGTGGAGACCTGAGGCTACCTTTGGATGTTGTTTGGTTACCCTTGACATTAAACAGAGCTATTGGTTAGGTAACTTTATTTTTAGAGTTCTGTACCCAAAGGGGTAAACGGGGCTCTATTAATAAGCTTCAGCTGTCTGCTGCTTGCCCGCGACTTCATCCGCGTGGAGTGTGTTTTAAAAATCCTACAAGAACCTTTTCTTTTTCCGGAATAAAAAGAAGGCTATCTCACTCTCTCGGTCCTCAATTAACCATGTGACAAAAAAATTAAACAATTTTGCCGCGTGACTGAAGGACAAAAAACGCTTTCGCAATTGCAATATTAGTAATACATCACGGATAATATTTTTATTAAAAAATACAGTGTGATTCCAAGTGATTCCCTCAATTTACCAGCAGCCAGCGTCACAGGGTCAAGTTACAGGCATGAGTAACTCGACAGGTTTCACTGTTTACGTAGCCCAATTTCTGTTTATTTTGAATGTGGGGTACATAAATATTCGTATCAATTTTTTTTTCCAGGAACAAGCAAAAAGTTCAAAAGCTGTAAAATTCCGAAAATTGAATATAACATCCGTCATATTGATTTTGTTCGTATAAAATGTAGCCTATGTCATCCGAACCATAGATTTTTGGATTACCCAACTTCCATCCTAGACTACGTTGACGAAGGTAAGATCGCTAACTTATCGAAGTATTAACAAGGATAAAGGTTTTAAAACTGCAACCCAACTACGGAAAATTGTATATAACATCCGTCATATTGATTTTGTTCGTATAAAATGTAGCATATTCAAGAAAGTAACAAAAAAGTATAGTAGTATAGATTTAGTGAATAATTAGATAACGACATCGTAGCGCGATGTATCTACAAGTTTTGTGTTCTGATGTTCGTATCCAAGTATCTATGTTGATGGTAGCAGGTATCTGCATGCTCATTTTATTAACCTGATTTGCAATTCTATTCAAATATATCGCGAGAAAATAAATCAAGCAGACATAGGCACCTGAGATTTTATTATGTACGTAAATAAAATTTTCCATTGTTCAAGCAAATATACCTACGTAGGATCTTCGAAGGATTTATTATTTACGTAGGTTATTAATGTTCTTCTCGTCGTAAGTATTAATTTTAATATTTTAGTTTTAATATTAATATTTTTATCGTCGTAAGTATCAAGGGTATGATCAAAAACTTAAAGAGTCACCCAACGGGCAATGTAGAGAGTTTGAAGCATCTCTACGTAACAAATCAGAAAGACTGCGATCCGTAGAAGACTTATCGTAGCTGAAGTAGCAATGGGAGTGATATTATAGTCCGAAGAATAAAGGTAGAATGTATTGATGTCACAAGTTGCTGGAACTGAGAACCCGGCCCAAAAAAGGTAGCGTTGCAATATCTCCACGAATCTATATCTATACAAATAAATAATATTGAAGTGTCAGGAATGAAAAACTTTAGCTACAGCAGCGTCTTATGGAAGGTCTTGACGACTTTCACATCGCGTGCCAACCTACAGCTAGCGCCATCTAGTTATTATAGACGAACGATTGCAAGCTAGTCACTAAGACGTCAAATTGGGTCTGTAGAAATCCTTGCAAGAGACCTTTGTTTCGCAGTGAACGTCTATCGGCTGAAACCAGTTTCTGTTGAAACAATGACCTGAATTTATAGCCACAATAGCCGATCGGTTAAAAGTGCGGACTGAAAGCCAAAATGTTGACGCGTATTGACGAGGTCCGTCCTCAATCTCCGAAGATATTCATCAGATCTTCACCTTTAAATGGGACCAACTCCATTTTGTAGATCTCCTTTCAAATAAATAAAAATATTGTAATTGGTTGATGGAGAAACATCGCAAAAAAAAATACGCGTCAGAACCTCGTCCTTTTTTTGAAGTTGGTTAAATAGACAAAAGATATACAAGACTTGTTTCATATGGCAGTCGGCAGCAGTCATTGCGTGTAGCGTATTCTACACAGAACTGTATGCAATAACACTTGGCGAACTTCCAAATGTGTCTGTGTACGCAAATCGATAGTCCTGAGCGAAGCCGAGCAATTGAGAAAATTTAACTGCACTGAGAGACTTTTCCAACCGAAAAATACTTTGACGCTTTTGTGAAATAATTTAGTACGCTCTTGCGGAAACTCGATTGTTAAAACGTTTGTGAATAGAACTTTAAATACAGGAAAATATTTCAATTAAAAGCAGTTTTACCAAAGTATAATTTGTTTATGCATTTGTATTTGTACAAGAATCCCATGCTTTGGAAATTACTTTATCAATATTTAATCAACAATACTTGATTTTAAGACCTCCCTGGCGCATGGTGAGCGCCTTTAGCTGGGAGGTCTCAAGTTCGGTTTCCGACGGGGGCATTTTGGGAATTTATAATTTCTGAATTGTCTCTGGTCTTATCTGGTGGGAGACATTGGCCGTGGATAGTTATCACCCTACCATCTCAGACTGCATCGTTACTTACCATCAGATGAGATCCCAGTCAAAGACTATCTTGTCATCGAATAAAAGAAAACAAAATTTAGCTAGGAGAGAAGCTAGAATTTTAAGGAAAAACATAACGTAATTTTTACTCCTGAAAATTAAAGAGTACCCTTGGGATTTTTGGAATAGTTAAATCCGTGCGAACATCCTTACTAATCCTTACTAATATTATTATTATAGTAAGGAAATGCGAAAGTGTGTTTGTTTGTTGGTTTGTCCTTCAATCCCGGTGTAACAGAGTTACGGATCTACCTGATTTTTGCATGGGTATACTTGAGGACCTGGAGGTGACGAGCATCAGCTAGCCATCTATATATTATTATTCTGTGTATTTTATAGCACGTCAACAACTGGTATGGCGTATTCAATCCTGGAATCGATGCAATAACACTTGGCAGGGTTCCAAAGGTGTCTGTGCACGATAATCGATAGCGCTTCACAAGGCAGTCGGGACCACTGGGAAAAAAGTTATGTCCTGACCCAATTTCCTGATCCTTTTATTGGTTAGCAGGAAATTGTACCTTTAGATAAATTATGCAGGCAGACGTAGACAATTATTATTAATATTTTTTTTTGTTTTGTTCCTTCTAATAGGTAATAGAGTGATTTAAAAATATAAAAAAAGAAAACCCAATAGCTGAAAAATCGAAAAAAATAAAATGGGAGATTTTGGATAAAAATCACCTATTGGATTAGTTTTAATTAATAGATGGTGGGAGCGAAGCCGCGGGTCAAAATAGTTAAATATAATTATAAAAAAGTAGGTATATCCATTGATAGATGCAGCGAAATGGCACCACTAAACCAAACCACCCTGCCAGACATAGCATGGCAAAGTAAGGGTGAAAACATGCTAGAGATGCCTCACTGCGATACCTCGCGGTCGCGGTTTTGCTCGCTACCTCGATGCCAACTCCATGTAAAACAAATGTATGCAAACAGACGAGCGCGAACATGTCGAAGATACCCCGCTGTAACAGCGCTCTGGCCCATCCTCTGTCGGATGAGGCTAAAGCGCTGGTGCAGCTGTATAGAAAGTGCATGAGGCAAATTGTATAAATTTATTAAAAAAAATTATCGGAGGTCAAATGGAGTGACGTAGTCCGTATGGAACAAACTCCTTTAATAAAGATATAAAAAAAAAATAGGTACCTACGCGAAAACAATGCATGCCAAGCAAAGATTTGTAATTTTATCATGTATTTAGATACAAGTTCCATGCTACAATCGTCTAGAATTGCTGTATCCAACCCCAGGATTCGATGCAATAACTTCTGTGCCTTTGGCCTATTGCCAAATACACCTGCGTATGCAAAATCGATAGTCCTAGATTTTACTAACGCTCCTATCGTTCGGAGGAATCTATTTTCACTGAGATAGGTAATATATAACAGATTGTTTTCGATGAGTTGAGATTTTGAAACACAGGATATTATGATGACTGTGCTCTAAATTCACCATCGTCGTGTAGCGCTCAACTGACAAGTAAAGCTTTTCTAACAGTTTTACCCCTACACAACATGACGGAGTGTTATAAGTTTGACGTATGTGTGTGTGTGCGTGTGTGTGTGTATGTGTGTGTGTGATTTTAATTTTTTTGTGCTAAATCTAGTTCAACTGTATTTATTTAATTTACTGCGCGTATTTTAGTTTGTCATCTAAATATATAAAAGGCAAAGGTGACTGACTGACTGACTGATCTATCAACACACAGCTCAAATCACTGGACGGATCAGGCTGAAATTCGGCACACAGATAGCTATTATGATGTAGGCATCCGCTAAGAAAGGATTTTTAAAAATTCAACCCCTAAGGGGGTAATATAGGGATTTGAAAATTCTAACTTTACGTGAGCGAAGCCGCGGGTAAAAGCTAGTTGATATATAAAAGTAGACATAATATTACACTTGGATTGAAGCTAAAGATATGTCGATCACGCACTCTCTCTTCTTACTGCTAATAAAATTGATTAGAAACATGTAAATTCATCTCAGGCAACGCGAAGTAGGCGAACGAATTGCTCAATAAAATAACAGTTGGCGAAACTCCAAATGTGCCGTGCGGAAAGGCTTGTTGTCGTCTCACAGGTTCGACAACATGGTCACATATTTTTTTGAGGTTAATTATGTTTGTCGGTATTGCTTTTGATGGTTTACCGTTTTTTTTTTATTTTATCTAAAATCAGTACCGATAAAATAGTAACTGACTGATGTAAATATATTGTATGGCAGTCAGTCAACTAACATACGAGTACATTGTTTGCAATGATGCATGTACCGATTCAGCTTGTCCCGTGAACGGTTCTGTCATAAGAAACTTCAACTAAAGCCTTCAATACTTATTTAAAACAATGTCGAAGCTACTAAAATGGAAGAGGATTTAATACTTTGTATGTAACTATGCTTACACACATAAACACAAACACACGCACACACACGCACGACTCACACATTCCAGTTATCATAATCCTTACTAATTATAAATGCGAAAGTATGTTTGTTTGTTGGTTTGTCCTTGAATAACGCTGCAACAAAGCAACGGATCGACGAGATTTTTGCCATGTGAATAACTGAGGACCGGGAGAGTAACAAAGGCTACTTTTCATCCCGGAGAATCAAAGAGATCCCGCGGGATTTTTAAAAACTAAATCCATGCGAGTGAAGCGTCGGGCATCAACTATCATTTTGTACGAGAATAAATTGTTTCGGTTAGTATTAGTACAATACTTTCACACACATTCCTGATTTACTAGAGCTCAGTCTTTGTTATATCAGTGTGGCCTATATAAATACCGAACAATACGAATGCCTGGAGAAAAACGGGCTACTTGCTGAGGATGTCCAATTTATCATTGCTTTTGTTACGCCATCGGCCGAGGAAGCCTTTTATATACCATCGTCCCGCAATATTTCCTGCCCTTAATATCGCAGCCCGCTAAACAATGTAATCTCGGTACGATATAGAAGCAGATAGGAAGACAATTTCAAAATTCATCTCCCGGCGGTGGTTTAATTTTTTTCGTTAGTCAGCGAACTTTACTTTTTGTAAAGCAGAAAAAATTTGGCAATAACTTTCTCTTTATAATATAACGAGATGATACCCGCGACTTCGTCCGTTAGGATTAAGGTTTTTAGTTCCCACGGGAATTTTTTAATCTTCGGGGATAAAATGTAGCGTATGTGTTAATCCTGGGTATGAGCTATCTCTATTCCCAGCCAAATCGGTTCATTCGTTGTGGCGTGAAGGAGTAACTAATCTATCCATCCATCCTCAAAACTTTGGCATTTATGATATTAGTTTCCTTCCGAATTAGATTAAGATACATAAACTCGTCGCTGCTATAGCAAGTGATATTTAATTGCTAAAAATTGTCATAAAACTAAAACTTAACTGATAGTACTTCTTTCTTGCTTTATATACGATCCGAAGAACGATCTGAAGACGGTTAGAAGAAATTCCAGATGTATTTTAATAAATATATTTTAATTAATTTATAGGCAACCTTTATCCACTCATTTCTATCTTTATCTTTTGTTTAATATTAACAACAAATACATACATAATTTTAAATAAGGGCTGGCAAAATACAAGAGTCAATATTTCAAAGTTAAATTCAAACACAAAATTCCAGTTACGAGAACGGTGTTGTCTACAATTGCCTTTTTGGGGCTCTTGAATAAATAAATTTTAATGAATATTAAGTATCCCTTTGAATTAATGAAAAATTCGGACTTTCCAGGTCTTATAAAGTAAGGAGCTTTGTTGTGGGCTTAAGGAGTTATGGAAAGTGATTCTCTCAAACAAAGGATAATGATTCTGTAGCTCGATTAAACTTTTACAGAGTGATAGCTGATAACTTCGCTACAAGGCTTCGAGTAATAATAGGTAGCCTGAATAAGTATTTTATTTTGTAGAATTTTGACGATGCTTATTAAAGAAATGAGGTCTAAATTTCGTAAGGTCGTTTTATGTTATTACGACACTTCTGCAAACTGTTTTTCACGGATAAGAAAGTTTTAAATTACAAAACGTAGATGTGTAGAAATAATTTATTCGAAAAAATTATCTGCTCTACTTTTCTTGTATGTCTTTGCAGCTAATTACCGACTGAACGAATCGGCAAGAATCTTTGTGTTTATTGAAAAATAATATCATGCTTACCATTAAAATTATGAGTGCTGGACCATATAAGCCTAAACTTTTTTCAAAAATAAAACACGCCCTTGTTGACAAAGTTACCGGACGACACAAATGTTTTCATCCCGACACATTTGGAGTTACGCCAACAATGTTATTTGATGGAACAATTCGTGTGCTTAATTTACATGGCCTGACATGGATTCGCAGTGATCTTCTGAATTTTAACGTCAGTATATAGAACAACTATGTAACCTGATATACTTTTTCATCGTTCGATAGTACTGAGGGTCAAATGGAGGTTTTTTTTTTTATCCGAAATAGGCTTGCGCTTGACGACAATCAGTACTGGACAGCACTGATAAGGCCTAGGTTGGAGCGTGCTTGCCTAGAAGATGCCTATTTACTCTTGCCTGGAAGGTACTCAAAAAGGTGGCAGGAAACACAGATGCTGGAAGAGTGTTCCACACCTTAGCGGTTTTTATCAGAAACGTTAAAGTAAAGCGTAAGTTTATGGACTAGAATATAAGTTAATTTTACCAAACTTAAAAAACAGCCTATTATGTAATGTTCTGTTTTATTCAAATAATATTTATTCTTCTTCTTTATCAACCGATAGACGTCCACCGCTAGGCATACGTCTCTTGTATGGACTTCCACATGCTTGCTCCACTGCAGGGATCTTTCTGTAATGAAATTTAAATCCATTGCAAAAAGGATCTACATACCATAATATAGTATCTACAAGTGAGTATTTCTCATCCTGTGAAGCCTAACATAAAGTTTAGATCTATCCAAGTTGCAGTTCAATGCAATTTGCATGTCACCATAATCCTAGAATATCTATCGCACAACGCAGTTACTTGGATATATTTCAGTTTTATAAATAAAGATCGCGCACATTTTTTCCGCAAATTCAAGTGAGGATAAAACTTTTTAAACCTTAGCGGCGGCTGGGCGTTTAATCCCTGAGTAGCCTACACGTAGTAAAGTTCAAGGCGACAATAAAAAATTTTTACTTTCACGCCGGATTTCTTGTTTAAACATATGAGCAAAAGTGCTCGTAAATTGTATATGATAGGTATTTTTAAAGTATTCGGTCAAACATTTGAAAAGAACCTTCATCTTTGGTGTAGAATAAATAGATGAGAGCCTAGTTAGTGACATAGGATATTGTCCAGGAAAAACAAATTTTGTGGGATATTATTAAAAATTTCATCCAGATAAAGTTGCGGTCAAATGCTAGTAGACAATAACTATGAAATGATAAGCGTTGCTATGATAGCTCAGTAGTGTATGTATCATTGTAATTAATATTGTAATTGCACCAACTCTGGTGCAATTATCTATTATTAACGCCTACTATTTCAGTCATCTGTATTTCGAACGAGGCTTAAATTAATCTGGAATTAAACAAATTGCCTAGCAGCAATATTAATTACCTACTGACCTACATAATATATATAAGTAAACTCTAGAAAGATTAAAGTTTCGAACCTGAAAGTTTTAATTATATTGCTGAAAGCATTGATTTGATTTAAAAACTTGATTGGATTTTGTCTAGTGGGAGGCTTAAACCGTGGCTAGTTACCACCCAACCGTCAAAGACGTGCCGCCAAGTGATTTAGCTTTGCGGCACGATGGCGTGTAGAAACCGATGAGGGGTATGGGTTGAATCTTCACTGCTATACCCCTTCCAAGTTCGTCCGCTACCATCTTAGACTGCATCGTCACTTACCATCAGGTGAGAACGCAGTCAAAGACTATCTTGTCATCAAATAAAAAAAATTGATATAAAAAGAAAACACACACACATCGGTAGGTACTCACACCTCGCAGAGATCGGAGATATACTTTAAACAATTTGCACTCAATTCAGAAAGTCCTCCTTTTTCAGTTGGTTAAAATGAGTTCACTTTTTACTTAAAACGTGAAAAAGAAAACCCATCCTATTTATTTAAATTTTATCTCGAAAACTCAGTAGGCGATGAAAAAATATATTTTCGATATCTTTTCCGAGGTCAGGAAAAATTAAATATAAAGTGCCCATAAACCGGAATTTTTAGACGTTATTTTTTATAATCTACTTCTTATTTTATTTTGGGAACATCACTTTGTTTAACGGGCGGTGATATTTAAGGGTAGGAAATAAGGCGGAATAATGGTGTAGGTATATAAAATGTTCCTCCAGCGATGGCGACACAAAGGCAAATGATAAATTAAACATCCTCGGCAACCTGCCTGTTTTCTCTAAGCTTTTACGTTGTTCACTAATTTATTTACGCTACGCTAGTACCCACCTATTATAGTTCCTGCAATTAACGAGGGCGCGTGACTCATGGTTGTGTGTGTCGTATATATATATAAGTGGGAACGAGAGCTTGCTCGCGCCTGACCGCTCCCACATAGGTCCCGGACAGGCACGCACACTACGCAATGTACCACAACCACAACGTAACCACAAGCAAAGCTCACGCGCCCTCGTGAGTTAAAAGAATTATGCCATATATACCTGAGTCGCATATGGAGGTATTTTGAGGCCCGACTTTTAGATCGATGAGCTAGAAAGCTCATCGGCTCATCATCTCATACATTAGGAATAGTAGGTAAGTATTATTTTAAATATTTTCCTGGGATTTTATTTTTATTGAAACTGTTGCAAATTCTATCGTTCTATTGTGATATATTTTGTTTTTCAATAATATAAGTATACACTACTAATATATACTCACTAAAATTACAATCTAGCCTAATAAACTGGCTAATGTGCAATTTTATTTTAACCGAAACTTATATCTTATATACTAAGAAGTAGTCCACTGACGTATCTTAGTCTTTCTTTATCAATTGAAGACTTTGATATATGTCTGTCTGTGTTTATAACAATCATAATCTGGCAAAAGAAAATAAGAAGATCTAAATACATAGTCATTTAACAAGAACAAGTATCCAAGTACAAACAAGAATAAAGCATGGACTCATTCTCATTAATACTTGTGTTTCTCTTCTAATTGGATATATACTTGGGCATTTCTCTCAGTTTGTCCTAGTTCCTCGTTACGCAGCTTTAGCGTAAACAAATAAATTGCGCTTAGTGATCTGAAATAGCGTAATTAAATGTTCTTTGCCGACTTTCACATAATTCATAAAAACAATCTTCTTAAGTGGTCAACAGTGTCATTGTTTGGCAATCGAAATGAGGGTAACGTTGTAATAAATCATCATTCATTCATCTCAACTTAGTACCAGGCTCGAGTCTTCTCCAGATTGAGAAAGTTTTGGTCCACCGCAGTTCACCACCCTTGCCAAGTGCGAACCTTTGAATACATTATGGAGAACTTTGTTTGACGACCTCCCTGGCGCAGTGGTGAGCGGTATGGTCTTATAACGGAGGTCTCGGTGGCCGGCGGTGACAATTTGGGAATTTATAATTTCTAAATTGTCTCTGGTCTGTTCTGGTAGAAGGCTTTGGCCGCGGCTGGTTACCACCCGACCGTCAAAGACGTTTCTCCAAGCAATTTAGCTTTCCGGCACGATGGCGTGTAAAAACTGAATAGGAGATAGAGATTGAATCTACATGACCATAGCCGTTCCAAGTTAGCCCGCTACCATCATACGATGCAGTCATCGTCACTTACCATTAGATGAGATCGCAGTCAAGGACTATCTTATCAACGAATAAAAAACCTCTCAAGTATATAGGTTTCCTCTCGGTGTTTTCTTTCATAGTTACGTCGAGTATCGTAGAATTATTGTAATAATTATACTCATAATTTTTTGTGTATTGTTTGCTTAGAATAAAAGAACAAAACATTTTCGCCCCTTAACAAAATGAGAATATTGTAGGTATCTTAAAATTAATCAAACTTTCCCCAATCTCTTTAGTGATTAGAAAAGTTCTCAAGTAATTGAAATAACTAGAAACTGGATCGGAGGCTTTGAACATGAATATTTTAAGCAAAGTTCAGCGATTATATTTTCTTCAAATAGGTAACCCAACAAAACATTAAACGATATCTTTGGACCGTTGAAATTCCAAACAGCTCCTCGTACTATGTGCCTTGTCCACACTTCCTCCTCCTATGTATACCCTCGTACTATGTGTCCTCCTATGTATGTCCTCGTACTATGTATCCTGTGCCTCTTCCCCTCTTAGAGCATACCAACTGAAACATCATTACTTAAGGTATTTGACGACCTCCCTGGCGCAGTGATGGCGTTGTGGTCTTATAACTGGGAGGTCTCGGGTCCGATTCCGGGCGGGGGCAATTTGGGAATTTATAATATTTGAATTGTCTCTGGTCTAGTCTGGTGGGAGGCTTTGGCCATGGCTAGTTACCACCCTATCGTCAAAGACGTGCCGCCAAGCGATTTCGCGTTCCGGCACCATGGCGTGTAGAAACCCTTTAGGGGGAATGAGTTGAAGTACACTGCCATACCCGTACCATGTTAGCCCGCTACTATCTTAGACTGCATCATCACTTACCATCTGATGAAATCGCAGTCAAGGACTATCTTGTCATTGAATCAAAAAAAATATTTTCGACAAAATAAGAGCTCCTGAGTCTGAACTCTATTTTCATCTATTTTGGTTATCTATTCATATGACTTCTTATAGCCCGCCCGATAAAATAACACACTTTCCACGCCGAAAATCACATTCCTTATCCGCAATTACTGATCAATATCTTAGCAAATGACTTGTCTTCATTTCCTTAAACCCAAAAAAAACGTCTGAATTCTTTTTCATCTCGATAATGAGCTCTATCCCTTTGTATATAAGAGTTTAAATTAATAACAGAACAAACCTATGCCTTCTATAAATGTAATTTATTTTACCTACTTCAATAAAATTATTCAGTAAAACTCTCGCACTCTCTCTCTGTTCATATTTAAATAACCTGTAATACAATTTTATCATTAGGATTTTTACGTTGAAAATATAATGGTTTTTTTTTGTACAAGTATTTTTGTGATCATGTACTAATTAGGCCTCGAAACTGTGTTAAATGTTTTGAAACATAACTTTTAAATGTAGAGAACGGGCTAAATACGTTTTTGCTCACTTGCCAACTTTGCTTTGCGGTAGGTGTTCATAAATGGTACCTATGAGCGGATAACTTGGATGTACAGACCTGCTAATCATCTTATTTGATCTGAACACAGCCGTTTGGATGTGCAGAATGCAAAGCCGATATCAAGAAGATAAACACTCTCCATATTTTCGTGTTCTTTATTGGTTGTTGGGTTCGTAGCATACTTCAGAGCATCCAAAAAGATTGGAAAGGACTAGACCCATCACCCACTTATGTATTAAAATTATTAGAAGTTATCTTCTTGATTATTTGGGAAAGTGTAGATACTATTTATTTTTCACTATAGATTTTTTGTTCACTTAATAGCTAAACTACCCCGGACTCTTCCGAGGGTTTTTGTTTTAAATATTTTAGCGAGCAAACGGGCACGCGGGTCACCTGATGTTAAGTGATTACCGCCGCCCATGAACATTAATTATAGCACCTGAGGCACCACCAATGCGTTGCCTGCTTTTCAGGAATTTGTTGGTCCGCCCCTTGAATAACCCCATGTTGTAATTCAGTGAGAACACCGTCGCAGGAAGTTGGTTTCACAATTTCAAAGTACGTGGAAAAAAAGATCTGGCACAACGGATGGTCGAAATGCTCCAGGCACCCAGGTGGTGAGGACGAAATTGTGTTTGGTGGCAAGCGGTATGGTTGTAGAAAAGAGAGGGTGGAATAATCCTTGCTCATTCTATCATGAATACCATTTACATTCCTCGTTAAACTATATTCTAAATGAGGGTAAAAACTGCATCGAAATCCTCTTAAAAATTTTAAAAGTTTCATACTATTAAAAGATGGAGAAGATAATGTTATAAAGGACCATGGAAAGCGTTGCGAGGGAAACTTTTCTCATTTTCAAATATTTAAGGGAAGCTTTCTACGGCAATGAGACAAATTCACTTCCAGCTCGAATAAAACGCGCTTTATAATTCAAGAAAATGCTTCTTTATGGCCGATTTCAACATGCCCGCAATTCTAACTTTGTTTCATATCTTGTCAGGAGTTTCATTTTTCAGTTTTATGGTCAGATGTTTTGTAGCACATGCCCTTTAATTCATTTTATTTTTGCTTGCTCTTCAATAATTAGGCTGTGGGATTCTATCTATGAACAAATGCGCCCAAGCCTCAAAAGCCCAACGGTTAAAGGTGCGGACTGTAAACTGAAAGGTCGCAGGTTTACCCACCCCATCCATTGCACTATTTTCGTACCCACTCCTAACACAAGTTTTCACTTATTTGGAGGGAAGAGGAGAAAATCAGCCAAGTTCAGCTTGGCTGATATTCTTTATAAAAAAAAATGTGAGTATAATAAAATTATCTTTAAGGTCATGCACCTTAATGGTAATTTCATTACATTCTACTCACACAATAGTAGTATTTATTGTTGCATGGCAGAAATCGCTTCTAAGCGATAAGGTCGCCCATTTTATCCTTTTTTAATTTATTTTTAATTTGGTGTAAAATAAAGTGTATTCATTTAATTTCGAATCATTTAACTTTAACGGTTGGAACAGCATTCCGAACCAATGAGTGGTAGATGCACTTGACCATTCACAATAGCACTCTGTAAAAGTTTGTTTGGATAAAAAACCGACCAAGTGCAAGTTTGACTAGCACACGAAGGATTCCGTACCATCGTAAAAGCGATTGCTAAGATCGAGCAAAAAAAGCAAACCCTAAAAACGGAACCCTAAAACTATTAAATTTTTTCTTTCATTTCATTATTTTTGCCAAAAATATGGCATTCTTCTTTGCTTTCATTCTTTCCAAATAAATTATAGTGCTTGGTTATTTCGGCAAGGTCGAAAATGTCACAATGAGCACGCAAATAAATATACGTGTCGGCTAGTCCATTAAGCAGAATTTATTGTTCCATTGGGCAGCACTAGACGAGTTTGGAATCTAGGCAAGATTTATGATGTTAGTTTGCTAAGCTTTTTCCGATCGTTCCGGCATTGAGTCAATAGGGCCATATAGGTACATTTTTAAAGAATGATGTTTCATGAGTGTTTTAATATATTATGTACTTACTAATACATTAACTAAACACATACATTGGTTTTGAATAATTCATGTAACTCTTAATAAGGACTCATGAGTTATGTTAATGTTAACTTTATTCGTTGGTTGGTTTTGTTTCACGACGGTGAAACAAAACCTAAGTAATTTAAGCGTCTAGGCTTAGATTTAAATGAGAATAGCACAAAAGTTATTTTTTTATTATTAGTATCTGCAATATGTAATAGGGTGAAAAGTTAAACAAAATAATTGCAAAATCTTTCTCTTAGAATATTTTTTCCTTAACTTCTACGCACCTCACAACCAAATCGAATATTGATAAGCCGGATAAGCCTCATTAGCCCAACGGTTAAAGGTGCGGACTGAAAACTGAAAGATCGCAGGTTCAAACCCCACCCGTTGCACTATCGTCGTACCCTCTTCTAGCACAAGCTTTCCGCTTATTTGGAGGGGATAGGAGAATATGATTCAACTTTAGTTTGGCTAAATTATTTGGCTTTAAAAAAATGGTTCGTCATTGATCACAATTAAGAACTCTCTAAGATAAAGTGGTTCTTTTTGAAACATATTGTAGTCCTTAATTTACATATATTTACTTGCCAATATTATTTTAAGTTATTGCTTACAGGCAGGTTTGATTCAACTTTGTTAGTAGGTACTTAGTGGAAATTATTAATGAAAACTGTGTTGAAGGTACACGGAATACCTACCATACTACGAGCAGGTACAAGCAAAACTAAGTAAAGGTCTCCGATAAACTGATACACCGGCTGAAGTTACAAAGCAAGGCTGTTAACTTAATGTCTGTTAACGGGCTCGCATCCCGAATACCAGGCACTACAGTAGTTTGGTGAACAATTCACTGGTTAAGCTTAGATCCGATTCAACATAGCGAGCTTTTCAACGATTGTATGCGTTCAATTCGAAACCCGTATGGTTTATAAGCTAGACTTTTCTCGGAAGTTCTCATAGAATTAAAATATGCCGTAAAAGCGTAAAGATCTAGTGCTAGAACTGGTAGAATAATAGCATTTTGAATCTGTTAAGCAACTTAAAGCTGACGCGAGTTTAAAGCATAGAAAGACAGGGCATCTAAGAATATGCAATGTTTCCAATCTACCATGGTGCTTAAAAAATTTACTTTAATTCATTTATACCATTCTGTACTCAGAACACAGACATTACTATTAGCTACTCAATATTAGTATAAAATGAACTGTTTGTAACACGAAAGTTGTAAGAAAAAAAATACATTTATTCTTGTTTAGTGTTTTAAACAAGAATAAATGTATTTTTTTCTTTCTTTCTGTCTATATCGCCTATGTCTTATACCACCTATCATCATGAAGCGAACCCCTGAAGCGCTCGCAGCATCGATCGCCCGACCCCTGACATTAATGAAAGACGCGCTCGTTCACGGTTACGACCGAGCTCTAATGTCACTTTAATCCGCGTTAACAGCTTAATATAAATTACTACCAGAGTTCATATATAACCTGTTTAAACTTTATTAGTGTTGCAAGCGAGTTAAGGTAGTAAGTAAGTGCAAGTTAATGCTTACTAATATTATAAATGCGAAAGTATAATTTTTTGTTGGTTACACACAAGGTTCTCGTGGAATTTTTAAAAACCTAACTCGACGCGGACGAAGTCGCATGCAAAAGCTTAATTTATAACTTTTTTTTTTATATTTTTAGCGAGCAAATGAACAGTCGTGTCACCTGATGTTAAGTGATTACCGCCGCCCATAAAAATTTGTAGCACCTGAGGCACCACCAATGCGTTGCCGGCTTTTTGGGATTTTGTTGATCCGCCCCTTGAATATCCGCCCCATGTTGTAATTTCTTGAACCTTATTTTAACTGAAAAAACTAAGGTAAAACTAGGGTGCAACCGCAGTCAATTAATTTGTCGTCAAATAAAAAATATTTAAGTAGAATGACATTTTCTAAAATCTTCGTTAGGTGCTATCTTAACAAAACTTTGCATCTAAATTGCAAATATCTCAGCAATAGGAATGCCCAAAACGCCAAGTTACTTACACACAGACCGGCTTTGGTATTCTGTGTTACCTATTTTATATGGGAAAGGCTTGGCGAAGTAGGTCACGCACACTACTGCAATGTGACCCACACAAGCATCTAACGAGGTTCTGCCACAGTCTCTACAGGCCTTTATACACGACGTGATTATTACGCGCAGATAATAAGTAGGAGCCCGATGCGATTGCAGACGTCATGCTTATGCATGTGCTGCTAGAGTATTCCTGAGTAATGAAATCATGAATAAGGAAAATCAGGCACATATTAATGAATCAACCTATGAACCATTTCAAGTTAGGTCCCAAGGTGCTCGAATGGCGATACGATTTTTTTTTTATATATATAAGTGATTACCACCGTCCATGAACATTAAATTTGTAGCACCAGAGGCACCACCAATGCGTTGCTGGCTTTTTAGGAATTCGTTGGTCCGCCCCTTGAATACCCCTATGTTGTACTTTAGTGGGAATACCGTTGCAGGAAGTTGGTTCCACAGTTTCAAAGTACGTGGGAAAAAAGATCTGACACATTGGAACAGAAACACGGCATACGATACAGAAATACAGCGTTGAAAATTCCCTCACTTGTAGATGGGTAGGTGATCTCTGGTCGCTGGGAGTCGCTGGATACAAGTACCATAAGATCGTGTTCTTTGATGATCCTTATAAGAGACTTATATCCAGAAGTCTATCCATTCAGTTGACGAGATACTATAACTTGTAACTATTACTTGTAACCACAAGTAAACGTACGCAGATGCAGGCATGAACTAGTGTACCACAAGCGTGGAATACACGTGTCAAGTCGCCCACTTATTTATGCATGTATTACTTTCACGTCTCGAGGAAAAATGTAATCTTGTCTGATGTCATGGAAAATTGATATTTATAATACTACCGATACTTTACTGAAATACAAATATGGAACAGGGTAATGCTTATTTTTAGCCTTGTCTATGAGATAGCTGATCCCCACAACTCCGTCAGCGTCAATTAACGTTTTTAAGAATCTTCGTTGATTTTTCGGAATGAAAAGAAAGTATCAAGACTTATCAGACCGACCACTTTAACTAAAAACAACTAGGCAATATATTGATTCGATAAGATTAATCAAGTAAGGCATATTTCAATAGAAACCGATATTTAGGTACGACGCGACGTAGAATCTTCGGTTAGAAATTAAAAACAAACATGCCAACGTAATTTTAAGCGCTACGAAGGCGCTACGCCATTCAGATTCCAGAAGGATTGCGCACCGCGTAGCCTCTACATTCATTCATTTTGCTACGAATGTGGGTACTTTCACGGTTTTGACCCAAAATTCATGTGATTTTTTTCAAGTACCATAAAATGAATTTCACGGTGGTGACTACAAAGATGCCACTCCGTGATGAGCAAGTTTTCCGCGCAATGAGCAAATCACTTTTTGAGCCCATCATCCATATATATCAAAATAATTTTCCATTACATTTGATATCAAAAAGAGCTGTAAAAGGTATTTGCAATAAATCGAACGGGGAAATAAATAGCAGGCAATCAAAACTCACTTCGACAGGCCTCACAGTCTGTTTTGATAATAAAAGGAACGCGTTATTCTCTTTACTTACTTGAATAAAACTGGCGTTTATTGTAATTGCTTGTTCCAGTACATTTCTTCGTAAAATGTACTGAATCGCTGTCATCATTCTAAAATAGTATTTTACCGCACACGTGCTATTAAACTACTGTCATTTACCTACCAAAAAAGTTATCTTTTAAAAAAAGTAAAGTTACTTTTTCACAATACTAAACAATAGACATAGGACACCGTTTATACCGAAAAAACCCTCGAAATTTTTAAAACCTACCTAACTCCGCGTCAACGAAGTCATGGGTACAAGCTAATGAGCTATAAGGATCAAATTCTGTGTGTATTTATATCTACGCTTAGTGTCAGTTCTTTTTGTCATGATTTTTTTTAAATCCCGATGTATATTTTATGTATAAAATTCTTTTGAGGTTGCCTTAGAGAGTTCGCTGGGTACTTGTGATAAGACCGCCCTTTGTACCTAAGCCTCTCTCGTATCCGTAGCGTTAAGGTTTTACCTACTTATATTCCTCTCTGTATCTATTTTAAATTCTTCACTTTAGTCTTTTCAGGAATTTATTTATTCGTTTCTTATATACTTTATCTCGTTTTATCCGTTTTTAGAGTTCCGAAAAGAAACGAAACCCTTTATAGGGTCGCTCTATTTTCCGTCTGTCTGTCCGTGTGTCAAGGTCCTATTTCCTACCTATTTCTCATAAACGGCTTGAGGTACTAAGCTGAAATGTATACTGAATATAAAGATCAATCGTTTTGTTTCGTTTCTGAAAATTTCAAGGCGTATGTTTAACTATAGCGCTATCGAGCGCAATCCATGAGAGTTATTTTGATGAATTCAAACCTAAAGTTTGAATCTGGAAGGCAGACACCTTATAGACATAAGAACTATAAGAACTAACTTTGCAATAAAACTGCGCACTTAAAACGCTAGTCATCTAGTACCTAATTCAAAGACATAATTCAACACAATAAATACAGGCAAAGGTTAATACAATCCTCAAGATGTTCGGAAGCGGAACCCTCAGTGCGCGTGTATGACTGCACTTGGTCGGTTATTTTGTATCCAAAATAGACGATAATAATCATGTGTGGTAGAAAATAGTAATGGGGTCCATTCTACATTCAGGAAAATCACTCCAATCTTTATTAATTTCTTAATTTTCAGCATTAAAAAACTGCTGCGTGATTCTCCTAGCCCAATGGTTAAAGGTGCGGACTTCACATTGAAAGGTCGACAGTTCAATCCATCATTTGCACTATTATCGTTTCCACTCCTAACACAAGCTTTACGCTTATTTGGAGGGGAGAGGGAAATATAAGACAAGTTTAGCATGGCTAATATTCTCTAAAAATAACTGGATTTACTGTAATAATAATGTTTATGTAAGATAATAGTTGGTAGTAGTTAGTTTAATATCATTAATGGAAAGAAGCACCACGTTAACAATTTTATTATATGTGAGTCATGGCCCACATTAGACGCTCAAGGGGTGAGAAGGTCCCCTATTGTCTCGTCGTTTTTGACACATCGCTTTGTTTGGCTCCCTGCCCCAATTTTCTTTATGTCACGGTTTCAAATGCATACCTTTACTACCTACACGTGACGACACGAAGTGGAAAATCTTCTATATCTGATGATACGCTTTCTCTAGATGACATGAAATTATACCTACTGTTATGGGTGCTATACCTACTCTAAGCTCACGATTAGGGTGTGATTTCTATCGTACCTAACCCCTTAAACAAACATAATGAAGTAGACTTACTAGTGAGCATCTAATACCTACTAGTGAGTCGGTTTTGGATTGAGATTGAATTCGTAACACCAAAACACCATGTATACAAAAATAGGTACTATCTAATCAAATCATAACATGAAGTTATTCGAGGGGCGGACCAACATATTCCTGAAAAGCTGACAACGCATTGGTGGTGCCTCAGTTGCTACAAATATTGGGCGGCGGTAATCACTTAACATCAGGTGACCTCGCTCGCTAAAAATATTTAAAAAAAAATACTACTTGCAACTTCTTACTTCTTTAGGTCTGTTTATTTTATACTTACTACTTCTGCTATTTTTAAAAAAATCTGTACAAATCTTCAGATAGGTACTTATCTCTGAAAAAATGCGATTAATGTACCTATATTTTCGTACGTTTTAAGAGTGGAACGTAAAATCAACAGCACATTCAGTGTAGCGTAAAACAAGGGGGTGCAAAGTGGGGTGGGGGTGTTTAAAGTGCAAAGGTGCAATCAATGTTTCTATTTATAGCCGCTGCCCGGGAACGGTCTACGAGTACCTGACCGGAGCTTTCGATTGTGACTCGTTAGATACAAGCAGCTTCTAGTTACTGCAGTTTCTTTGTTTACAGGCCTAGGCAACAGACAAAGTCATGTTATTTTTAGTCCCCAACAATAAAAGGGGTGTTACATGTTTGACTTGTGTATCTATGTGTCCGTCTGTTCCCTCGTAGCTCCCCAACGAATATACCGATTTTGATGGGGTTTGAAAGCTAATATGATCGAGGTAGTTCTAAACTATAATTTATGAAGATGTGTTCAGGTGTTTGACGATCATCAGCTCATTTTCTACTTGATTAAAGTCTTACAAACTTTCACTGGTGCGATTGATTTGGGGATACTGTTACTTCGGATTGCTCCCAAGACATGGTAAACTTCAGCTGTTGCTGCAGCGTCAGCTAGTCTGCGGACTCAGACTGTGTCTGCGGGATACCAACGCTTCAAAAACTTACAGCAGATATAGTGTGTTTGGGTACATTAAATGAATTTACCTCGACTACGATCTACAATTAGTAAAAACCAAAACAAATTGTACGGTAACATACAAGTTTTCCAAGAATTCAACATCGCAAACTAATAAATAGATACAGAACCAATAAGTACAAACCAAATCAGTACAATTATATTAGTAATTAAACCCATTTCCAATAATTTCTACCCTATATATCAAGTATGTAACCGACCTCGATAATTTGATACGATTTAAACCCATCTAAATGTCAAAGTGCGTCAGTAGCAGGGGACCAATTTGCAAGCCGGCAAACTACGTCATATCCGAGCTAGCTGTCTCTCTCTGCAATCCCTGGGAAACCTAGAAACCTGCACAATTCAAGGACTCCAGCAATCGATTTTGAGCTGTATGACGCAGGTAATACAGTGGCTCGGGAAGTCTGTTTGATTACATGGCATATACGTAGCTATACGTATGACCTGTTGCATCGATTGCATGTATGTATAATCAATACGAAATGCAGGGAGAAAAGCCGAATATGATGGTTTGATTGAAAGATGAATTTTGTAGAAAATTATGTAGGTACTTACATCTTAACTACCTACTCAGGGCTAAGTTATCCAAAATTAAAAGATGCTGCTATAAATATAAAAACTTTTCGTATGATGAATTTCGAACTTCAATACAGGCAAGGCACATGATAAGGAAAACTGTTCAAATACAAGGATTCACCCTAAAAACTATGCAAGATTTTGTAGCTTGGAGGCACTGAGCTCTATAAATTATTAGTTAATCTATGATTAGCACTGCAGAGGCTGCAGCTGTCATATTTAATAAGTACACAAACAACAAAAAAAATTATAAACCTTGTAATTTTTACCCCTTAAACTAGAGGATGGAAGTTTGTATGAGACTTCCGCAATTTTGACGCTAGAAGTCTGAAAATTGATATACTTCTTGTTATAAATAATAAAAAAATAATGTAATAAAATAATGATGTAAACCCTTTATAAACAACAAAAAAAAATTATCATAAAAGGTGGGTAAGTTTTACATTAGTATACAAAATGATTTAGTCATTTGCCTTTGAGAAACATATATGTTATAGGTACAAATAATATTTACCGATACAGGTATGCTTTAGTAAAACATAACGCCTCTATTTAAGTTAGGAATTTTAAACTACTTACCTACCTGCCTTGTGAGTTTACACAGTTAATTGTTAATTTGCAAACTAAACTACACCCTTAACTAACAAACAATTTGAACAATGTCAATAACTTAGTTGTACAGACAAATACATAGTTATGTATGTATTTGGTTTATCTTAGATGTGTAAACAATGTGATATGTGTGTATTTAGGATTCAGGATTATTTGTGCTTTTTGTATTCAGTAAGATAAGACTAGAGATTCAAAGATTAGGTTATCTTATCAAGTATATACTAAAACCTGTATTATTTTATTCCCAAAACAAAGCTTTATTGTTTCCATAATAAGAGTCAATATCAAACAGATATGACTTTAGTGTCATGGAGTCGAGATCCTTTCTGGTATTAGTGTACGTTTTCAACAGCACTTTTTATTTCTTATCAACCTAAAATCACCGTGTCACTACTGAAAAATAAAAGCATGGTAAAATGCTATCCTAGCTTTTGCCCACGACTTCGTCTTTGAGATAAGTTCTTTAAAATTTTGGCAGTACTTTTTTTTCGATATACAGATTAGGTAAGCCTATGTCATTCTCAAGGTCTTAAACTACATCTATGCAAAAAAATCTTGTCGATCCGTTGCTCTGTTGTTGCGAGATCTCAGCACCAAGAAACAAACAAACTTTCGCATCTATACTAATTAGTTATTAATATTTGTGAAGATTCAATTTTCTGTAAAGTTTGCCTGTTCCCCTTTACTACTATAAGAAATCGTGGAAAACAAATACTCAAGGGTGTTCACTGTTCACTGTTCACACTTAGGAAGTAAGCATTCTAAAACTATAAATTTTGTTTATCAGCTGGGAGATTATCTAAAAATTGTTACAGTGGGACAATCGTAATCTCCTCTGATTGGCTGAATTTATCTTGCTGCATCAATGTATTTTAAAACCATTAGCGAATGAGTGTTGGACAATGAGAAGTGATGGTGATTTTCACACTATAGCGATCATCTTTAGTTAATCCCACGGGAAGTCTTGGTTATTAAAACGGTCCTTAAGCAATAAATAACATCTGCGAGCTTAGTAAAACTTTGCCAATGCTTCCAAAAGTGGTTGCCCCAAATTCGATGATTGATCGGCGCGAGTGAACCGCACAAATAAGGATAACAGAAGTGAAGCGGGGAACTTTATGACGGTTGGGTAAAATTCTGGTCATGTATGTCGTCAGAGTAACGTACCCAGTTGTCGGAGGTAGAATATGGAATAGAGTAATAAAATGTGGTAAAGAGTAAAAATCGATTAAGGAACATTCTCTAGCTTTCGCCCGCTACTTCGTCCGCACGGTGTTCTCCGATGACTCAAAGACACCCTGAACCGATTTGGAAAATTCTTTTTTTGTTCGAAAGGATATACTATATCCTTTCGATAATACCTGGGACATATCCCAGGTAGTCTCGTTGTCATCAGAACAGGATCTGATGAAGGGATTCTGGAGGATCGAGGAAATCGAGGGAACTCTTCAAATTTTATAGTCACAATTGATATACTTTGTAGCGGCGTTTGAAGTCGGTTTTTAAAAAAAATTTTTACTTAGGTAAGTACATTTAAACGTAACAGCTTCAAAGTCCCTTAAATTTTTCATTTCTAGACGTATTTTAATTATTCTTTTACATTCTTGTTTCACTTACTCAAATTTTTATAATTAATCCGAAATAAATAAATAATGGAAAATTCTCCATTGGTGTTCTTTCGAGCCTACGAATAAGGCGGTATGCCTAATTATATTAGCAAAACAGTACTTCAGTGTAATTAGATTGAGGCTCTTAAATTGAGGGGTGTTCAGTGTTCAAGCCTACCTCTTTCGGAACATTATTTGACTTTCACCCTACTCGAATACAACCTTGACCTGAATCCACCCTAATTTTATCCTTAACGAGTTATCGAACGATATCCTTTTAGAAATTATTTATTGACGTGCAATTAAAAAGAAATTCTGAATAACATTTTCAATGAATCCTCACTAATATTGTAATTGTGGGAATGTTTGTTGGGTTTTCTTTCAATCACGCAGCAACGGAGAAACTAATGAACGTGATTTTTCCATAGGTTTTTTGAGGACGCGATGAATGACATAGGTTACTTTTTTATCCTGGAAAACAAAGCGTTCAAACATATATTAACATAGTAAAGTTTACATATGTATAATGTAACCTATAATATCTTTGATATTATAAAAGCTTCAAGATTAACAACCTCAGAACTTCGTATGTAGGTAAAAATTTTCAAGAAACTTTTAATCTGACAAAACATTTTCAATCTAAAGGAAAAATTTCATATAAGCTTACACGGTAGAACTCAGAAAAATTGCAGAACAACTCTACAGTCTCTACAACTTTAACAATAACAGTTAACGCGGAGCTGCCGTACGAGTCGGAACTTTCCGGATACTTTAGTTGATGCCTTATAGATAGATTGTCTTATTGTTTCTCTTTTTTTGATGTTTTCAATTGCATCTTGAAATGTTCTAGATCGAGATCGTTAAGAAGCTTACAAAGGATTTAAGTGGGTGTATTCGTACCTACTAAGGAATGACCCTTAGTAAAAACACACCCAGATGACGTACTAAGGAATGAGTTCGCAGTAAAAATACACCCAGATGACGTATTAAACAATGAGCGATTAGTAAAAACACACCCAGATGACGTACTAAGGAATGACTTCGCAGTAAAAATACACCCAGATGACGTATTAAGCAATGAGTCATTAGTAAAAACACACCCAGATGACGTACTAAGAAATGAGCTATTAGTAAAAAAACACCCAGATGACATACTTAGAAATGAGTCCTTAGTAAGAACACACCCAGATGACGCACTAAGAAATGAGTCCTTAGTAAGAACACACCCAGATGACGTACTAAGAAATGAGTCCTTAGTAAGAACACACCCAGATTTATTCTAAAAAACGAAATTACATACTTACATAGGTAAAGGAAAACATTGAGAGGAAATCTGAGTTTTTTAATAATGTTTATAATCTCAAATCATATAATTCTCCCATTTTATCTATAGTCTCGCAGTTATATAGCAGGTAGTTAGTAAAATTGAAAATAAGAGTCGATTCACATTGACGGATGGGTGACAGTCTAATCATAATTATTGACCTCTACCTCTATCTTTCCAAGAAAAGAAATAATACCTACAAATCGTCATACATAAATTATATGCTTACGTACGTACATAATTTCCTAACTAATAATAAGACTCACTTGGACCCGCAGGACGAAAATGCATTAACTTTATAGATAGAGAAGTCAATATGCCAAATAAATTTTTAGGTTGTCACTCCAATTCGCTTCCACTCGTAATCTACGTCAATGTGAACCGGGTCTTCGAATTAGGGTCACAATCGAACTGTGGTATGGGCAATAAAGCTCGTATATATTTCAAAAGTCACTCACCCATAATCTTTCTTCACGGTCTGGTAATCTTTTGAAGGATAACTCAGTCTCCCAGAATTTAGTAGGCTAATCTACTTGCGATTAATGAGCGACGTATATGTCACAACGTGCTGACAGAGATCTGGCGGGAAGTGGTAGGATTTTGAGTACGAGGTTTTAGTGAATAGAATTCACGAGGGCGCGTGAGCTTTACTTGTTGTTACGTCATGTACATGCAGTGCCCATTGCGTAAGTGTGCGTGCCTGTCAAGAACCTAGGTGGAAGCGGTCAATCTTTACTAATATTATAAATGCGAAAGTGTGTTTTTTCGTTGGTTTTTCCTTCAAACACGCTGCAAAGGTGCAAGGTAATCATGTAAAAAATTACGTCGATTCGTAGTAATGAATTTTTTGCATAAATGTTATAATTGAGGACCTAGAAAGTGACATAGGCTGCCTTACTTATTCCGGAAAAACAAAGCGTTCACGCGGGACGAAGTCACGCACAGAAGCTAGTCAAAATCATATTCTAAAAAACACATTTTTTACCACATTTACATATTTAGGCATTTACCTATTCCTTACACGTTACGCACAATGATTAATGCGTCTGAAAAGTTTACAGTTTATGTAAACTATATAAAGGTCGTAGAAATTATTGTTTAAACAATATTTGAATATGAAAACACGGTTGATTTAATTATATTTCTGCTACTTTAGACTTGAGTCCCTAAAATTCGGGCCATCCTATATATGCAAAACTGGTTGAGGTTCCACTCAACAGATTTTGTACATTAGGGCGCTGCGCGAACTTTCAAGGTTTTAAATTGGTACAGGTGTCAATAAGAAGAGAGAAAGGGAAGTTTGTAGACGAAAAAATACGATTAGGTATAACTTCGTGACTTTTATTTGATGAGCAACTAGCTGATGTTCGCGACTTCGTACGCGTGTATTCAGATTTTTTAATTCCCGCGGGAACTCCGAAAATTTTCTGAGATAAAAAGTAGTCTAAGTGTTATTCCATACTATAATCTATTTCTGTGCCAAACAGCTAAATAGCCTTAGTCATTGCAGCGTGATTGAGTAACAATCATCCATCCATCCATCCATCCATCCATCCATCCATCCATCAACATCATCATCCAGGCCTTTTCGTCTATTTTAGACTGTGTAAACATTGTCTCGGAGGCATTTTCTCCTATGACTGTGGAGACTGATCCGTGAATGGCAGTTTCGTCCGCACTTGCAGCAACAATCATTCAAACTTTCATTTATAATATTAGTAGGATTTAATAGATAAACAGCTTGAATGTAAATTCCTATGACAGCTTAGCAAACATAAATTTCCTGAAGACACTTGAACCCAACCTAGTAAACTACGAAACACCTGGCAAAGGCCTCTGGGACGAGATAACGCCGCCTGAACAAGCTTTCTGTTTGATACACGTTCCGTAATTATAATAACTACGTAAAGGCCCGCAGGCGACATTTGAAAGAGAAAATCGTGGCATAGTTTATCACGATATCATACCTAATTAATTATAACCCATACTTAGAATCTGTACCTACTTTGTTGCTTTCAATCAAATGGATTAATTTAAAAAGAAAATGCGTTAACCAAGTACCTATAGTACGTTTATCCCACGAAGTTACGTGTGCTTTGCTTATTGTTACGTCATGTACATGCACATTGCATAAATGTGCGTGCCTATCAGGAGCCTAGGTGGGAGCGGTCAGGCGCGAGCAAGCTTTCGCTCACACTTATACAGATACGACACGCACACAACCATGAGTCACGTGCCCTCGTGAATTGAAAGAACTATAAATAATCACTATTTTGACACCTTTCATTTGGGCCTTAGCGCAAAAAACCTATGGTATAGATGCAAACCCCATCGGTCTTGATCAATCTTTAATTCTTCTTCATCATCATCAAACGATAAACGTCTGCTACTGTCTTCCAAATGCATTGGTTTTGCGCCGTTCATTTTGATGTCGTCTGCCACCTTGTTAACCAACACTGCGCTTTCCGGGAGGAGATCTCCAATACCTTAGGACTCCAGTTCTTCTTCCAGACTCCAGACTTCAGACTCCATCAATGCTTCGAATTACAATTATGCCAACCCATTGACACTTCGCGACTCGTTAGGCTATTACTGTTGTATATTTTTGTAAAGCATTTTATGAAATAAACTAATGTTTGAGCGAAGTCAAAGTACGCTCCTTAATACAGACTCGGACTCTGATGCTGAGATCTATAGAGCGTGCTCTGACTTAAGTTAGATTTAAAATGAGACACAAATATGCTATGATATAAATCTGTCCCGTTTTAACTCTGTCTTGAACCGGAGCTGAGCAGAGTGAGAGTTCGGTCTATAGATTTCAGCCTAAGTCACAGAACAGACTGTTCCCTATTTGTGCCCTACCTACAAATTAATACCTACTATACCTATGTGTTTCAAATACTAAGCTTTCGTTTTTGTGGAAAAAAATTCTTTCAAACTCAAAATACAGTTTTCACTTGCACGCTAAAATACAAATAAAATAGGTCACGAAGGAAATGCATAAAAAACTGGCTCCCAGGAAAACGCTGCTCTATATCATGTTCATTGAATTATGTGAATGTCGACTAAAACTATGTATAAAAGTAAGTTTACTGTTTCTAATAAAATAAAAGATGTTTCTGACCATTATACGAATATTTTATTAACTGTGTTGGACTTACCCTATTTCTTATGTTTATCACGCATTATTTTTTAGATATGCTCTAGAAACTAGTAGGTATTTTTTGTGTCAAATTGTCAAGATTTCCATAAAAATATTTGTTACGTGGTTTCAAAGTAACACGGACTTATAGATTTGTATATTAATCTTTTAGCCCATTTTTACGCAAATCTGACAAATATTTTAAACAATAGGTACATTCAAACAATTGCTAAGGTGTGTCTTTGAAATTTTATTGACTTTGGTTAATATTTAATTAAGAATCAAACTTCGTTTGTATGGGCGATGGGGGGTGTTCAAAAGTGTTCGAGGAAAAATTCTATTACCAAGAAAAGCAGCTGGGGTGGTGGCACGCTTAAAATTAAAGATCAACTCAGTACCACTTAGCGATTGTAAATTTGACCGGATAATTTCAAGGTAGTCACTATATTTTACGGCAGTCGGGTATTTTATTAAACACCTGGGCCCGCAAGATCCCTTAGGATCCGTTTGTTATCTATCCCTACGAATATAAAACCGTTTTCGTCTTTGTTGGTAGCGTGGTATGTAGGATATCTAATATCTATTGATAGAATTTTATAAGATCTGAAATCTCGGGCATGCTCTAACTTTTATTGCAAAAAGTTTTATTGCTTTTTTTTTCTTATATTGGTATTTGTTCTTGATAAGACACGGATTTTCGATTTCAATCTTTTTGTCTGGAAATTAGCACACTAAAAGTACAATTAAGGGCATAAAAATTAGTAGCAAAGTATAAATAAATTCCTCATTCATACAACGACAAAAAACCTTTAAAGTGAGTTGGTCAAAAAGTTTAACAGTTCTTATAATTAAATCAAGTGAAATGTGATGGCGATAGTAACAAGCAAATAGTTTCATAACAAGCGTAAATTGAAAATTTAAAATGTGAATGTATGTACGATGTACCTGACACCCTGTTGCCAAGTTTTCTGCTCTATCATCAGGTCCTGGATCACCATCTATCTAACACCTACTCATTGAGACCATTCTAAGGAGCCCTAACACGCTATATCTATTATATATAAGTTGCTAAGGAGTTGGGTATCGCGCAGACTACTTGATGCTGCAGCATCAGCTCAAGGTCACCATGCCTTGGAAATAATCCGAAGTAACATTACACCTTCCACCAGTGATTCGTTAGGGAGCTACGAGGTAACAGACAGACACAGATACACGTCAAACTTTAACACCCTTCTTTTCCGTTGGAGGTTAAAAACCCAACAACGGAAAGTTGGATAATCACATTCGTCATAATGATTTTGTTCGTATAATATTATGTTATCTGGAGCATAATAATAATAATAAAGAATCAATAATATACAGAGAACAAAGACATTATAGGCACATAATATTAAGAATTGACTTCTTTTATCTAGATCTAGTTACTAAAAAAAGATGCAGAAACGACTAAAAACTGGACCTTTTTGTTCAACGCAAAGTTATTGAAGCGTAGATAAAACAATCTCACTTTACGACCGCGGATTTCTTTTATTATACGCCCCGTATCCTTAAAGATAAAAAATATAGGATAAAGTGCTGGGTTTAATGTGTTGAAAATAAACCGGCCGTGTACGGTAGTCGTCGGGATAAGGCGGACGGATTTTAGGGTTGCGACCTATTTCCATTCGCAGGGTGCTCCCCGGGCATAGCTGGCGTTCTATTGACCCACATGTACGCAGGCTTTGACGTCAGAGCGCCCGATGACGTCACATAGCTACAGGCTGCTCTTTGTGCTCGACTATTGTGTACCTAAAGCATTTTCATAATAAGTAGTGATATAATTGAGTTCGGTTTGCTTACTTGAGGGGGAAATAGAGTGTAATAACGTAATGGTTCAATGGGGGCCATTAAAATTAATTCCTTTAGAAGGATAATGTTATTATGCAGTAGGTAATCTTCTTTTAGGTATTTTGTCACTTAATTGAAATTTATTTTCGTTTCTCAATTACTTTTTCAATTAATTTAGGCCTTGAGAGGTTTTTTATTCTCATAAATTAATGAGAAAATTCTGTTCTGTCAAAACACAAAAGCTTATTAGTGGGTATTAAGTATTTCAACAGTTATTCTAAACAAATAGAAAACAATGGCGGCCTAGATATTTACAGATGGCAGCCATTGTCTGTTAGGAATGAATGATAAATTAAAATGTTACTAGATGCTCTCTACTGGGAATTAAAAATAAAACGGTTTTCTACATACAAATTAATGGCGAATGGAAAATTATTGTACTCGCACATAGTAAATACAAAAGCTCTCAAGTTTTAATAATCCTACATTTATTATTTGAAATAAGTAGAGAAAATAATTTTTTGACCATTATCGTGTATTGTATTTTTCAGAGTAAAACATCTGGAGTTTTTGTCAAAATTGACCATTTTGTGAGTGAATAAGTAATTACTCATATTTTATTGTTATTTTTTTTTACTTTTTAGTCAGAATTTTAGGAATCCGACAAATAGTTTTGGACACAGCTGTGATTTTTTTTTTCAATCATTTTTTTGCATCTGAACTTGCTATCTAGTATTTTACAAGCAGCAAAACCTATCAATCTTAACAACAATTTTATCTTAAAACACCATTGGCAAAACTCCATAGGTATAGGTATATTGGTTGAACCGATGAGGTTGTAACATCCCTTTGATAAGTACTTATGAGTAATCGTTAGCTTAAAGTTATCAAAAGAATATTGTAACCTTTTTAAAGCTACGAGCTTTAAACTATTTTTGCTTCAAATTATTCTCTAATAAATATGCGTTGTATAGTCACATAGCATTCAAGCTTTGAAGTTAGGCGTTTGGAACACGCAATAAACAAAACGTATAAAGGAATAGCTCGATTCGTTTATTTGAATACCATTCGAGGGTCTCTTTTTATGTTCGACATTTCCATCAAGATAATGGAATGAATAAGTTACAAAATAAAGATAGCATTTATAAAATTGAACAATAATGAAATGGTGCTAAGGAATTGTGGAAAAATAAACATAAAAAGATATGTCTTATTATTTATTTAGATATATCATACAAAGATACTTATATACAAAAATATCGTATTAATTTAAATCCAAAGCTGCCTTGCGAATATGGATAATACAAACGTGGATGAAACTGGACTTACAGCTAATGAAACATATTCCCTCTTTTTGTAGGCAACATTGTGAAAAAGATACACTGCTTTTAGACCTATCGATATAGGTTAGAGATTGTGTCTAACACTTTTGTTAACACAATCAGGAATTTTACGACTGACCTCTTAAGAGTCTTAACTCTTAAGTATAAAAATTAGCACCAGTCACTATAGTTCAATTAGCTAATACAGTAACTGTCATAAAACGTACAAAATAAGGAGATAAAAACTTGTATTATGGTGGTGTATGAGCCAACACAGATCCACAGCGATTTTATGCGAGGCGACGCGATGTCTTCTAAGCACTTATCCCTAATACAAGTCAACCATGTCGACTGGACGAGAGTTTTACGTAGAGCAAATAAGAACAGAGAAATTTCAATTATATTTAGGTAGGTAAAATATTATTTGTGTTCTATATTAGAATCAAACAACAAAATCGCTAAAGATTTTTTTAATCACATCGCGAAATTAGAATTTTGAAACTTGAAAAAACGACCACAAAGCCTTCTTATACATGCAAAACGATCACGAAACGAATTTCGTATCGAAACCATAAAGCCACCGACGTTCGTATCAAAACAAAGGTCAAGTAGGCAAGCCATGGAATTATCAAGTGGAAACCATATGGAACTAGAACTTCTTAGATGGATACTACAACGGTGAATGAATGCAATGCTCATTACACATCGCTTGAGTACCACAGGTCGTTCCGAACGCGTTTGACTTGTATAGGTACATTACCGTAACGCTTTGTAGTGTAATCTGGCCACAAGGCATTATGAGCAGATTTTTCGCTCAATAAGCGAATCTGTTCTGCAATCATAACTTATTCGTGATATGCAGCGGAATTCAGAACAGGTTCGGCTTTTCGAACTAATTTAGCCAATTCAATATGAATAGAAAATAAATGTAGAGAAAGAACTGTATGAATTCATTCCCCCTACCCTTATTTTGAATAAAAAGCTTTGCACGTTGCACCCTTACGTATAGGAGAAATTTCTATACAAAGAGAGATCCTTTCAAACAGCTCTACTAAGATTTGGAATAACCTTATGTATTCCAACTCGTATAATACATAGTTTACTCATATTTTGAACAAGACAAGACTGAAAAACAATATTTTTAAGCGGTCGAGTCTAATATAGGTATCCGTTAGAGGTAAGATTGTTTTTACACATTTTGCAGCATGTTTTTGTTTTTCTGTACTGTGCTGTACTGAAATAATTCATCATTTTTGGTATATTCTTCGATATTATTAATTTTGGTTGCACCAATATTCAGTAGAACGATTCTTATAGGTACATCAATAAGAATCGTTCTACTTAATATTTATGGTTGCAACATAATTTTCTTTATGTTGTTTTAATACGGAGCAGTTAAAAAAGTTAAGTCTCTCTTAACTAATTAGTCTATACCTAAAAAGGGCGACTCCCAAGCAGCGTAAGCTCCGATGAGCTGAAAACTACGTTCGTCGCGAATCATTCGTCTTTTTTCATTCGGCAACTAATGGATTCCAGGGTGAAACAAGCGAAAATAAAATTTCTCCGCTCGATGCCCCGAGTGATTTCTCTTTTGAAGATGGAATCCATTTTGTTTTTTAATCTGTTGCACTCGTTATTTTTAATTTGACTTCGCTCTTAAAGAATGTTTTATTATTGAAAAGTAGAACCTCGTACTTCTCATTGCAAATACTTGACCAGATAATATTGAGATGATTCTAACTAGATACGGGAGTATCTTAACCCACGTATAGTAGTGAACCTACACGCGGTACGTATATCCTATTATTGTAAAAATGTGTAGGAATTCTTCTTTAATCAGCAGGTGCGGAAACATAATCTATACTATTATAATAAAGAGAGAGCGCGAATTTTGTGAGTTTGTATGTATGTCCGGAGCAAACTTTGGAACCACCGCACCTATTACAATAATTCTTTTACCATTTTAAAGGTACATTATTCCAGATGGTTATCTATACTATTATAATAAAGAGAGAGCGCGAATTTTGTGAGTTTGTATGTATGTCCGGAGCAAACTTTGGAACCACCGCACCTATTACAATAATTCTTTTACCATTTTAAAGGTACATTATTCCAGATGGTTATAGGCTATAATTATGTTAATAAATGTATTATGGCTAGATATTATGTGCAAATTTGTTAAAGAAGTCGGAAATTATTTTGACTCTTAAACGTTTTCAAGGCGTGCGCTGGGTCATATACTGTTATTGGATGAAAATGATGTATGGGTGAATTGTTCCTCTTAAAGAGTTCTAAAAAAAAGTCCGCGATAGCATATGTTTATATTCTAAGGATAACTTACAGTAACCATTTCTATCTTTCAAATTTTGATTAAAAATAATGAAGCTTCTTTAACCAATGTGATGTCAATCTATATCTAAATAAATATGTTTATTATCGTAAGTATTTAATTTAGAACATATTTACCCTTTACACTATACAATTTAAATAAATAGCTTAGGAGTTATCGGAAAATTAATATTTCCGCGCGACAAAATAATAAAATGGTGCCGGCTGGCGCGGCGGGGCACGGTGGCGGGTTTCGGTGCGGGATATTCGTGTGGTTCCTGTGGTGATCTTATTGTCAATCGTCTCCTATAAGAAGCTCACAAGAATAAATATTTAATTTTCAACCCGGACGAAGTCGGCGCGGGCTTCTAGTTAAGGATAAGTCAGAACGTAAGTAGGTATACGTAATGTGATATTAATATTCTGGACATTTATTTCCTTTCTTTATATTACCTCTTATGTAGACTGTTTGGTATCATTATTTACCATTGATTAATAAAAAGGGAGAATAGATAAAGGTATCCATCTTTTATTTTTGGTGGTATACAGAAAATACGGCGAGATGGTGGCAACTTTCAATAGCAAATATTAGACAGGCATTAAAAGTCGAAAACAAACAAAACCCTGAATTGAAAAAAAAATAGGTAAACTTAAAAGAAAAAAAAACAAGCGACTGCTACCTACTTGTTTGCAGAAACTCTCAACGCGAATCTTTATAAATGCAAAAGACACAATATTACGCTTTCTCTGTATTTGCGAGCTTTTCTCAATTTTAAATTCTTTGTTTACTTATCTCTGGTAACAGGAAGACATCTAACTACCCCCAGTGGGGATATGCTCGCTGAGAAATAATGGTGCGATGGTGATGCAAAACAGAGACTGGAATCTTTGACTGGAATACATCAAAAACAGAAAAGTTTTGTTCATGGTATTCTCCCTTTTCTTGGAATTAGGAAGTACTTAGGTATTTAGGCTTACATTAACTATCCATTCTTATTTATAAGATGCGGTCGTGATCTAAAGTCAAAAAAACTTTGTCGAGACTTCGAAGTGAGATTCCACAGTTGTTTGACAAAATTGCTTAGATACTACGGTGCCGGCTTTGGCATCATTACTAAGTTTTTATAGGTATAGAAAAAAAGAGATGAGAGCAACTTTGAATTCATCACTTATTTGTTATTTATAGTTTACTTGCTATCGCCCTTCCCGTTTTTCGAGAGGTGAAGACATTGTACCCAACTGCACAGTAATGGCCAGCAATAGGTTGAAAAAAACTTCTGTGTTTTAATGGACCTAAATCCACACAAGAATTCATCTTGTGTGGGTATAGGTTTTTAAAAATTGTTTAGGAATTACTGTTTGATAACCTTTATCTTTAGCTTAACAACTAATAGAACTGAACTGATATCTGCAAGGACATATCCTTGCAGATATCAGTTCAGCTTAAACATGAAAAGGTAACACACAGACAGATCCTCACTTTCGCATTAATTATAATAATAACTAGTTGATGCCCGCGGCCTCGCTGGCGTGAATATCCTGCGGGAACTCTTTAATTTTCCGGAATAAAAAGTAACCTATGTCACTCTCCCGGTTCTCAACTATACCCGTGCAAAAAATCATTGAAGTGATTGAAGGACAAACCAACAAACAAACACACTTTCGCATTTATAATAATAATAGGTAATGATAATATGGGTAGAAACCTACTTCACTAAACATACCTAACAACTCTACAAAATATCAAACAAGCAAAAAATATCACAAAACCGTGAAATTGTATTGTTTTAATCACTCGCCTTATCGGCCCATGTTACGGTTATGCCGCAATAAGCCTTACATAACACCCTTATCAAGCTAACACAAAGCAGCGTCACGTGGACGCTGAAACGTTGCCTTTTGAAGGGCATTGGTATAACATTTAGCAGTAATAATAACTATCATATTAGTATTTACTAGCTGTTGCGCGCGACTTCGTCTGCGTCAATTTCTGTTATTATGATCGCGATTAAGAAGTTTTTAAAAGAATATATTTTAAATATGGATAATTTTCCCCGTTTTTGCAACATTTTTCACTGATGCTTCGCTCTTATTGGTTGCAGCGTGATGTTATATAGCCTTAAGCCTTTCTCGATAGATGGACTATCCGACACAAAAATAATTTTTCAATTCGAACCAGTAGTTCCCGAGATTAGCGCGTTCAAACAAACAAACTCTTCAGCTTCATATATTAGTATAGATTAGCTGATGCTCGCGACTTCGTAGCGCAGATTAAGCGCTTTTAATTCCGGTGGGAATTCTTCATTTTCATCATGAGTAACCCATTAACGTCTCACTACTCTGCGCAGTGCGCAGGTCTCCTCTCAGAAAAAGGTTATAGGTCTTAGTCCATCCGCTTGCCCATTACGAATTGACAGACTTCACACACCTTTTAGAAAAAAACCTTCCGGCTTCCGTTTTTCCAACTAACTATAATGTGGGCGTCTTTAAGTCATGAGTGAATAGGCATCTTCACTTACCATCAGGTGAGGTCGCAGTCAAGCGCTGGTCTATATATGCACTGGTATATAATATATGGACTGCAGTTCTAACCTAGCCTATCACTGCTCGGTCTCTTGTCGGGGGGCACTAATTTTAAATTGATGTGCACCATACTATCGAATTAATTTATATCATAACCTCAGTTCATTTTTTCGCTATTATTAAAAATAAACTATTTATTTCTATTACATATACTTGATAGTGGATAATATAGTCGTTTATTAATAAATTCTTGGTATATAGCTATCTATAAAATAAAGATTTTTATTTTCATCACATTCAATTTCTTTTTTCCTTAGGGATTGCAGTAGGTACCTAAAGCAGAAAACAAAAGTCATTGTTTGTATTCCTTTATACATTGCGCAGAGTCTTGTATTCCAATTTGTAGAACAAATAAAATGGCTGATTTCATTCCTTGTAAGCAATAAACCGTCTAGGCTATACTTAAGAACGATGTCCAAGTCATTATTATCTCGTAAATGAAATAACAAAAATATAAAATGTTGTCTATTAAGGCTCTACATAACTATCGCTTTAAATAGACACAACAAAAGAAAGCAAATCTTTTAAAAACAAAGGAAAAGTATTATTTTATTAAGAGCTAGCAATGACCTTAATCCCTTGTATAATAAATAAAATCACTCTTGTACTCTAACTCTCAATTCACAGTTACTTCAATTAAGTGTTTATACAGACGGACCACACTACGACGACCTCAATAATTATCACAGGGAGGTGTTCTTGTGTGAAAATCTCTCCCTCTCTGATACAGCTGTCTAAAGTTAGGTTGTAGTAGCCACAAAGAACCCAATACCAGTACATACATACCGTACCGTAGGTTACCGTAACTCAAAATAACGTTATATCTTGTAATCATGAGTATAACTTTAGATAAATATACTTAGTTTAACTTATTATCCTATATAACTTATAGACTAGACAATAAAAATATCGTCATATTATGGTACACTTTTGTTCCCAGGGACAATTTTAAAACGCAGTGTTATATGTGAAAATTTTTATTTTGTGAACATTGGACTTTGTACTTTTTAAAATCAATTTTACTTTTTCTTTTAGTCCAATATACCTAAAGCTCTCCTTAAAATTACATCTTACTAAAAGAAATCTTTTTAAAATTATGTTATATTATGAACGTTGTCATGTACAATACCTAATATTTTGTTTAAAGTACCTATCCATCTTTCAATAGATTTATTGAATAAAGTTTCAAATAAATATTAGAAGTAAAAAGATTTTAAAAAGATATCACAAAATTAATTTTTCACTTGAAAAATTTTTGATTGCTTTCTCTAGCAATATCCCAGCTCGAGTGAATAAAATAAATGAGTTAGTTTGTTGGAAAAAAAGCTTTGTTTGAATTAATTTTACCAACAATTTCATTAAATAGTTATTTTTGTGATAATTTTTTTTTTGCCTATGGTAGGTATAGGTATGGTATTAGGGAATGGAGTGAATATAGTTAGTAGTTTGCCAACACCATACCTATGTATGGTGTTGGCAAACCTCCCAGTAGGTGGACCGACGACATCAAACGAGTCGCAGGGAGCCGCTGGATTCAGGCGGCGCAAGACCGAGACTTGTGGAGGTACATGCAAGAGACCTACGTCCAGCAGTGGACATCTATAAGTTGATGAAGAAAAAGAAGAAGGTATGTTATAAAATTGAAAAGGCCGTAATACCATCTAATGCCTTCTCAAAAAAAGAAAAATGAAAAATTTTTGTAGGTCTAAATTCCTTCACTAGAGAAACATTTTTCTATTCAAACTACATATACTGCAAATGGTTACAGAAATCCTTTGTAGATTCATTTATTTAGTTTAGCATTCTATTGTAAAAACTGGAATGTTATTTTCTAATAGTCAGTAAAAGCAAAACTTGTATACATTTCCTGTTCAAAGGTAGGTAGTTAGTTACATTAGGTACTTATATATCAACTCGTGAGAATTGCTAATAAAACTGTAGTTTACACTTGTATGTAAGGCTAACGTTTGACATTGAACTTGTACTTTAATAAACTTCCGACATGAGTTTCTCCTGTTTCTTTCTGTTTCGTATTTCCTCGTAACTGAGGGTCCTGACTCTTTTCATTAATTATATCACACGTTACACGAACAAACAGCAAGTATAAATGCCAATTATGGGCAACCACTACAGTACCTACTTCAAATTTAAATGAGAATGTTTGCTATCCAACTTTAAGTTGTCACAGATCGTAAATAGTCACTCAAAATGAAAAATGATCAAAGAAACCTAACAATGATTTTAAAATACCTATTCAATGATACCCCACTTAACATAGTTCGTCGACTTTCATTTTTTTCTTTTTCACAATATGGCGTCTCGTGGAACGCCATATTGAATTTTGATTACTGTCATGTCTTCAGTGATACTCCCACGATTTACACAAATAGATCGACCTAAGAATCTTCAAAATCGGCCCACGCATTTGGTCTCCAGAGCGCCACATACATACATAAGTACATAGACTGATAAACACATTACCCTCCTTTGCGTGTTGCAGTCGGATAAAAATAAAACCTAGCCTATAATCATCGCACGGTTTTGATGAATCGAAGATACACATCATAGTTTAAAATTCATCCAGGCGTTGGAACTTCGAGCAGAGGCGTAACTATGCCGTTTGAGGCCCGTGGCAAATTCATCGGATGGGGCCCTCCCTTCCCCAATATAAAGAAGTTCAACCAATGAGATAGTATTTTTTTATTTTATAATAAATCACTATGTGAAGTAGGTTTTAAATTACAAACGCATTTATAATTACTTGATTTTCTAATAACCTTTAATTCAGAGCGCATTGAACTGTATGTCACAATTTTTGTATTAGTATCAAACTAAGATTAAAATTCCTTTTTTCTGGCTTTTTGTTCAGCAAAAGTGTTAGAATAGAATAGAATAGAATTCTGTTAATGACATATTAACCAAAAATGTCATTTTCGCGAGCGAAGCGAGCTCGAAATTTTTTATAATTGCTTTACGGCACTTAGTAGTCTATTTTTGGCACCTACAATAGCAACGTAAAAGTAACATTTTCGCGAGCAAAGCGAGCGCGAAATTTTTTATCATTGCATTACGGCACTTAGAAGTCCATACTTGGCACCTACAATAGAAATGTAAAGATGACATTTTCGCGAGCGAAGCGAGCGCTAAATTTTTATGATTGCATTACGACACTTTGTAGTCCATACTTGGCACCTACAATAGAAAAGTAAAAGCGACATTTTCGCGAGCGAAGCGAGCGCGAAATTTTTTATAATTGCATTACGGTACTTAGTAGTCCATTTTTGGCATCTGCAATAGAAATGTAAAAGTGACATTTTCGCGAGCGAAGCGAGTGCGAAATTTTTTATTATTGCATTACGGCACTTAGTAGTCTATACTTGGCACCTACAATAGAAAAGTAAAAGTAACATTTTCGCGAGCGAAGCGAGCGCTAAAATTTTTATGATTGCTTTACGGCACATAGTAGTCCATACTTGGACACTTACGAGTACAATAGAAACGTAAAAGTGACATTTTGGAGAGAGAAGCGAGCGCCAAATTTTTTACGATTGCATTACGGCACTTAGTAGTCCATACTTGGCACCAACAACGTTTTTTATTTTGCTCTACGCCATTTAGTCCTGTACTTTTGGCGCTTGAGACCCTGCGCTTATATGCGCCGCACATCCGACATCGTAGTTAAAGTCGGCCCTCGTACCAACTATTTAGTCATTGTTATTGGGGTACCTATATTCGGTAATTAATTAGATATTATATAAAATTTTAAAATATAATATGTTTGTGAACTTAATGACATTTAGGTACCTATACAAATAAATATGTATCTTTTTAATTTCTGTAAGACATAAATAAAAATTTTGGCCCCAAATTTACTGCCCCTAAAATCTGCTGCCCTGGGCTCCAGTCAACTCAGCCCAAAGAATTTCGTTTATATCAATTTTAATTTTGAAATTAAAATTGATATAAACTTGATTGATTGATTTGGCTAGCCGTAGTCACAGGAATGGCTATAAATCTTAGGATCATCTTGTGCTTCTGGCCTTCTGTGACCGGGGCCCCTTCCGGCTGGGGCCCGTGGCATTTTGCCATCATGCCACCCTATAGTTACGCCTCTGACTTCGAGGGTATAAAATATCCCATGATTATGTCAAGATACACGTGAAAAATAAAACTTTGACTGTCTTTGCTGTCGCACAGTCGGACAAAATAAAACGAAACATTATTTAGTCTACGTTATATTATACTGTATACATACAATTTCACATTTACCCCAGCGTTGATCAGCGCTACCGTTCTCTGAAATTAAATCTAAATAGTTTCAAGCGAATTGGTTGGTACAACTTTTAATCAACTAGGGACCTACGTATTTAATAATATCAACATTTCTATTAATAAGTTATGCAGTCTGTTCCGTCTAGTCAGAATCTATATTTTTTATGCAAAGATTTCATTCATTTATTTTTTGACTTTTCCTGTGGCTTCATATGAAAACCTTCGAGAGAGGTCTCAGTTTAGTTTTTTTTTTTACTATATAAATAGGCTTAATTAAATCAACAAGTAATATCTACGTATAGGTATGTACGTAGATTTACGTTTACCTATACGTAGATATTACTTGTTGATTTAATAAATCCATACTTACTATATAAGCGCGTGAAAGTTCTTAGTTTGTTGATTTGTCCATCAATCACGCAGTAACAAAGGCAACGGATCGACATGATTTTTCTAGGTCTTAACCATTACCGGTGGTCCTACCACTTGTATTACCGTGGTTATTATCTATACCTATATACACTCGTGTATAGATTTGAGAACCTAAAAGTGACATGGCTAAATAAAATTTCATAAAAACATAGGGAACCCGTAATATTTTTAAAACTCCACGCGGACGAATTAACGTTATCACACAACTTAGGTTTTATAAAAAAGCTAGTCTTTTATAAAAACAAAAGTGAGATAACATGGAAGCAGCAGCTATGTGCATACCTGTCCAAAATAGCGTTTTTAAATTTCATATTAGTTTTTTTTTGTTCACCTTTTTTTATTCGTAAGTCTACAACTTAGTTCTGATACCAGACGAATGCGACGTCAGCGATGATAAAAATTTGTTAGTCAAAGAGACGTGCCACAGAATATCCCCGCCTAAGTATTAAAAGCCCTGGACAAACAAAGCGCGTGGCGGCGGCAAAGCTTTTGAGAAATCACGGCTCCAGGAAGTTGCTATACAAGGAAAGCACAGGCGCATTTTTACCACCACGCTTCGCTGTTATTTCAAATAGGTAGTTCCTTGAATATTACTTTCTAGCAGCTGCCAAAACGCAGCACGCACTGCTAAGGGTTCACTAACATTTTTTTTACTCAGAATCACGCTTTGTCTATAATTTCAACCGCGTTAGGTTTTGAAAATACTGCGGAAACTATTCTTTTTACCGAAATAAAAAGTAGTGTTTGTCATACTACAGATCCTCAACTATATCCATGAAAAAATAACGTCAATCCATTCTGTTGTGGCGTGGTTGAAGGACATTAAATACTGGTATTAATAGTGGGGTTAAAGATTTTTCCATGCCTGTTGACGTCACGCGTCGTGTCTGTGCAGTGCTTATACTTTAACGACGCCGCCCGCGCCGTCCAATCACCTGAGAGCTAATAAAATTTTATTTCTGCAACAAATGTTCCGATGTACACGTTTAAAATTCATTTTAGAACGAAATATTGTAATTTTTGTATGTACTGTATGAAAATTTATAATACCGCCCACGCTTTCCTGGGCATGAAGTTGCCATTCAAAATATAACCGTATGTACCCATACGAGGTATCTCTACAAAGTGCTTGCAGTTCTTCCAAACAACATTCTATTTTTCCATAGCTAACATTCCGTTGAGTTAAATAATTAACTCAAAGACTCAAAGTCTCAATATGCCAACATTTAAGGAGCGTACTGAAAAATAAGAGGTAAATTCGATTCCCTCCTATTACAGTATTTCCACTCACCGAATTTCATTGATTGCAAAAAAATAACCGATCAAATGAGTCGGATTCGTGTATGAAAGGCTCCGTACCAAAAAAACGCCGAAAAAACACGTTTCTAGTAAGAGAGCCCCCTTTAATTTTTATTTTTATTATTTGTTGTTATAGCGGCAACAGAAGTACACATTCTCTGAAAATTTCAACTCTCTACCTATTACGGATCGTGAGATACAGCTCGCTGACAGACAGACGGACGGACGGACAGCGTAGTAATAGTGTCCCGTTGGAACCCTATAAACTAACCAAGTGCTGGGAATAGCGCGATGCTCACGTTTTTTATTAGAAGTGATTTGTTTACCACATAAATCAGCTAAATAGAGGTTATAGAAAAAAAAATCCATAAAATATTGTTGTCAATAAAAGCAGCTCATAGATGTCAGAGTGCCTTTCAAAACTTTAACTTTAGAGGGATTTAGAACAATTGTTTTATGTACGAAAAAGGAGATTAGAGAATAGTTGATGAAGTTGGTTCTTTAATTAACTAACTTTACGAGTCATAACAAGGAGCAAAGGGTTAATCCGCCATCTTTATGCGGGCCTATAAAGTTTCATCGGTGGGATGTGAGATATCTTTGCTTTGGATTACGAAGTTATTCTTCTCCGTTGTTATAAGGATTGTAGTGTAAGGATTGGCCTTATCGCTTCATCATAGTTATTATCATCAGCTATCAACGGCTCACTCCTGAGCATAGTTTAAAGGTTTATAGGCCATAGTTCATCACGTTTCAATGTGAATTGGATAACTTCATACATCTTCGAGAACTTAGTTTTCCTAACGTTATTTTTCTTCACAGTTGAAGCATGTGATGTTAATTGCTTAAACGCTTATAACTCTATATTTGAAGCCTCAACAGCCCAACGGTTAAAGGTGCGGACCGAAAACTCAAAGGTCGCAGGTTCGAGCCTCAGCCATTACACTAATGTCGTACCCGCTCCTAGCGCTAGCTTTCCGCTTATTTGTAGGGGAGAGGAGAATATAAGTCAAGTTTGGCTTGGCTAATATTCTATAAAGAAAAAGAACTACGAAAGGTCAGAGGTCAGAGGGATCGTACCTACGACCCCCCGAACAGGAGACCCCAGTCTTAACCTCTAGGCTGTCATTGCTTGTTTTATTGCTTTGCTTAAAAATTTGTATATTTAGGAGCCCCCTTTACTTACATCATCTCAACCCTTTCTCGGCCCATATCTGGGCACGGGTCTCTGCTCGGAATGAGAAGTGTTTAGGTCATAGTCCATCAAGGGGGCCAAATGCGTGTTCGCAAACTTCACACACCTTCGAGAACATTATGTAGAACATTATGGGTTGTTGCGTACCCTCTAATATGGTTGAGCGAAGCAACGGCTGGATCATGCGTCGTGCTCGTGAACGGGTGCCACCAACGGGAATGGTCTCCTTTCTGTCTGCACGTTTTAACATGTATTTCATTAATGTAGGTATGCATTTTTGGAACTTCATTGTGGAAACACTGTATACATAGCATAGTTTTGTTACCTATTGTAAAAAATATTTTTTTTTGAAAAGAGCTACCGCCGAGTTTCGTTCGTTTCCTGGGAATCTTTTCCGCAAGTAGGCGTCGATTCGCCCGTTTTGCGTTACCGCCGAGTTTATTGCTGGCTCTTCTCGGCAGGAAGGGCATTCCGAACCAGTGGTAGATTCATCGACGAATCAAAAGCACTTGTAAAAGTTTATTTGAATAAAAAATATTTCTATTCTATTCTATGGAGAAATGCATGAAGTTTTTCTCGTGTTGTACTTTACTTTAAATGCTCACGGACAAAGTTGTGGACTGATGCCAGTTTTTCGCTACAGCAACAAAGCAAATAGATGGTGAACGTTTTAATAAAGTATTGTTTATTTATTATTGTGTTTCGTCAATATATTATACAGTCTGCACCGTCTAGCCGTACCTCCCAATATTTTCTATGCAAATGTTATTACGAGTATCCCACGATATCCGACACAGTACGGCAATGAATTCAACGCCAACGTATTGCTTTCCATTTAGTTTTTGACGCGAACGAATATTTACTCAGATAACACAATAGCTTTATTGCGAGCTTCACAGGCTAATATAAAAAGAAAATACATCTCTCTAATGTAGCTGTGAGATTTCTCTCCAGAAGAATGATACGGGACGGATATTGATGCAAATGCTGTTTTGCAATCAGTCGTCCTTAGGAGGTGTCACTATGCATCTTAATTATTGTTGGAACTGTCTATAAGGTATATTTAGGACATTGAAAACCGGGAAATATTTATAACTGGGAAAAAAATTAACTAGAGATTTGAATATACACACACACACACACACACACAAATACACACACTCTGGTTATTCAAATTTAATTTTATTGTAAGGTTGATTATTTAATATTAAGTAAGTTCATTATATAGATCTACGGAAGAGCGGGACATCCTGGCACAGGTATAATACTTACCTAAAAGGATGCCCCAGCGACGGTTTAATGTATTTTTAACTTTTTATTAATAAATCACTTTTTCATTCATTTTTCAATATTTATAATTTGCTTGTTAAATAAATAAAAGATATAATTGAAGATTTACTTGTTTAAAATTATTGACCCGGGACTTCCTTCTCGTTTAGTTAGCTTTTTGAAAATCCCGCGAAGACCCTGTGTTTTCCAGGGACAAACGGTAGCCTATGTCACTCTACATGTTACGAACTATAACCATGCAAATAATCACGAAAATAGTAAGGACAGTTCATAATAGTTTTTCGTAGTAATTTTAAATTAGGTATTTTTTGTTACCTATTTGGTGACAAATAGTTTCCTTGTATTAAAATATTTGAATTATATATTTTTTTTATATATCAATAGCGGGGAAACGAACTGGCGGGTCACCTGATGTAAAGTGACTACCGCCACACATGTACACTTGTAGTACCAGAGGCAGCAGCAATGCGTTGCCGGCTTTTCAGGAACTTATTGGTTCGCCCCTTGAATAACCCCATTATTGTAATTAAGTGGGAACACTGTCGAAGCGAGATGATTCAACAAAATTGGTATATCTCCAAGAAATACTAAATTGAAGCCACCTAATATGAAAATTGATAAAAGTCTGCGGGGCATGCTATGAAATATCCATGTGTGTGAACTTTAACGACACCGGCGCGCCGTCCAATCACATGAGAGCCGATAAAATTTTACAACAGCAACGAATGCATCGCGGTAGAGTTAGGTATGGGCTTCTACATTATTGTTTAGCAAAACTATTGTAGAAACTATACACCACTAGCTTCTACCCGCAACTTTGTCCGCGTGAGAGGCGGTTTTTAAAACTCCTGCGGAAACCCTCTACTTTTCAGGGATAAGAGGTAGGTATCTTATGTTTCTTTCCAAGCCTTCAACTATACGCATGCTGATCCAATGCTTTGCTGCGTGATTGAAGGTCCAACCAATAAACTAACCAACGGCTATTCAAGGGTTGACGTTCTCGGGAACAGTGTTGTATGAACCCGTTATAGTTTTATGTTTGATTTATGTTCGCTGTCAGATTTCATTGACGAATTGTCAAACTCGCGTAGTTAACATAGGTAGTTGTTCAGTTTTCTGAAAAGTTTTATCTATGACCCTTTAATTAAAAATTAAAACATCTTGCACTAAAAAGTGTAAAATGGAAAATGCACAAGAAATTGAAAACACAAATACGATGAAAGAACGTATCGCAATCCTTTGGAAATGAGGGCATGAATTTTAAAGAAACCGAATTGAAACAGCTTGTTGTAGCATTGAGTTAAATGAAAAGGAGGAGCAAATTTTCAACATCAGTGTTGAAGTTTGAACATCTCCACAATCATCATTAGACCGAAAGGCATCTAGACACATTGTCAAATGTGCGTCAAGACAGTCGTCTTGATGCACATTTCAACACACAATCTAATTCAAGTATTGCAATCTTGTATATTATGGTGATTGAGTTAATTTATAGTATTCTTGCTGCAAACTTCTGCAACCATTAAGAATTCTGCTCATTGCAGAGGAGCTATGCACACACAATCAATAACGTAATTGAGAAATAACGTGAAGAAATTATTAAATACCTTTCAATTAACTATTTATCTGACTGATCGATGAGCACGTCTCGCTCTATGTGGGTGAATAGATATTTAATATTATATTTAATTTTATATTAACGTCATCGGTAATATTGACAGAGCAAATCCAGGAGCAGAGACATCAACTTACTACTAAGAGCACGAGTGTTCCCCTTATCAACACTCAGATCAAGATTGTTCTTATAAATAAATTTCAGTATTTTCTACAGAACTTGGCATCCATTTAAATCGCAATTCTGTTATCGGCGAAGTCGAGAACCACCCATATTCTTCATATTGTACTTGGCTCTCATTTTCACATTTATGTTTTTGATGGGATTAATGATTACGGAACATCAGTAACTCTAGTGGTGTAGCAACTCTTTGGCTTGCACTAACGTAAGCTCCCCCCATTTCTGCGATCTTCATTTCCCTCGTTATGTTTGAACTCGTTTACAGATATCCAAGTTGAAACTGAAAACATGAGGTATTTCTGGTACGGTCCCTATGTATGAGCTATAAAGTACACATACACTTCTATACATACACTTCTGCAATTATGTATGATAATTTATAATGAGACCCGTGACTTAGTTCGCGTGGATAAGGTCAGAGTGATTAAGGTTTTTTATTCTCGCGGGAACTCTCTTATTCCCCGGGATATAAAGTAGCCTATATTCCAATCTATAATCTATCTCTGGGGCAAATTTCATCCAATCGTTGCGGCATGATTGAGTAACAAACATACATACATCCAAACTTTCGCATTTATAATAGGATAATAGGATTAGTAAGATATCCTCATTAATCGTGTTATAATAATTTATTAAAGATTAAATTATTGCTAAAAATATATTTTACAAATTGCAACTTTATTAGCGGACTAAATAAATAATTTAAATCGATAGTATAATTCATTTACTATATGGTGCCTAGTCCAAATATACACCAAAGGTAGTAACTTGAATGAAAGCACTTGGAACCTCCCGCTGGACGTCAACATAGTTGTCCCGGTCATGGTCCCATAGGAAAGAGACCGCGTTGTTATAGCTCTGAGCTCTCTTTTGACCGATAGTGACCACACAGATGATGCGGTAACGGTTAAACTGAACCGCTTTTAGTTTGCGCATTAGCTCACCGGCTAAGCGCAGTGCTAAAGCTGGAGAATCCTGTAAGAAAAGAAAACTATTTTTAGGATTCGGACAAATATAATCCGCGATATAGTTATAGAAAAACCCTTCCGGCCGAATACGAAACAAGTGCTACGTAATGATGTAAAACTAGGCTACCAGCTTAAAGCTTTTACAATACGTAATGGCCCAACGTTTAAAGGTGCGGACTGAAAACTGAAAGGTCGCAGGTTCGCATCCCACCCGTTGCACTATTGTTGTACCCACTCCTAGCACAAGCTTTCCGCTAATTTGGAGGGGAGAGGAAGATATTAGTCAACTACGGCTTGGCTAATATTCTTTAAAAAAAACTGCTATACTATAAAAAAACTGGATGTATATAGCAAATTAAGTTCTTTTTTATACGCTTTCAAGTTAGCCTTCCATCTTAGATTGCATCGTTAATTACCGTCAAGTGAGATTGCAGTCTATCTTGTTTTAAAAAATACTAGGGCAAAAATTATAGTACTAAACTGATCTTAGGGAAATTCGGCACGGAGATATTTTGTATTCCGGAGACGGATACGGGCTTTTTATCCCGGGAAGAGTTTCTGAGGGATTACAAAGAGCTTGATACGCGCGGATGGAGTCGCCAGTACCTAGTTCTACCTACCGCGAGTATTGCTACCAAAAATAAAATATTTTTCGAATTTCCATCGCACCAATATGAAAGTGGGGGAATAGAGAATGCACCCACACAAATGTAATAATATCTCCCATGCAAATGGTTAATATCTGTGGAGATTGGCCGCCGTGGCCGGGTTATTTTTTTTATACTAAATGGTTATGGGTTATTATTTTTATATTAAAAAATACTAGCTGAAGCCCGCAGCTTCAGTTGCGTGGATTTAGTTTTTAAAAATCCTGCGGGAACTCATTTATTTTCCGAGATAAAAAGGAGCCTGTGTCACTGTCCCGGGTTTCAACTATACCCATGTAAAAAATCACGTCGGTCCGTCGTTTTGTTGCGGCGTGATTGAAGGACAAACCAACAAACCAAACACACTTTCGCATTTATAATATAAGTTAGGATTTAAAAAATTTGCTTAACCTGAACATTATACTTGTGGCCAGTCCAATGTTCATCCAGAAGTTCGTCAGTTATCTTCTGTACAGTTGGTAGATGAAACTTATAACTTGGGTCGAGTTGGTAAGTTGGCAAGTAAGTGAGCACCGGGCGTTTGAATTCAATCGCTATCTGTAATTAATTAATTATTATTGTTGATAGATGTTAACTGCCAATCTCACCAACAACGCCGAGTTGATGTTTTGGCAGGTTTTCAAAGCAAATGTATTAGACTGTCCAACTTATTCCTCGGTTTATTTTTTCGTAGATCATAATACAGCTAGTTTATATAAAATGTAGATTTTTAATCGACATCCAAAATAGAAGGATGTTCTCAATTCGTCGGAATCTTTTTTTTTATCTTGAAGACGCCTGGGCCGATTTGGAAAATTCTTTTTTCGTTTCCCAGGTGGTCCCATTGTCATCAGGTCAGGATCTGATGATGGGATCCTGGAGAAATCGAGAGAACTCTTCAACTTTTATAGGCACAATTTATATACTTTGTAGTGACATTTGAAGTCGGTTTTGTAAACAGTTTTTATGTTTATTTGCCCGAGACTTCATGCGCGTCAATTTCTACTATTCTGATCGCGATTAAGAAGTTTTTAAAAGAATATATTTTAAATATGGATAATTTTCCCAGTTTTTGCAACATTTTTCACTGATGCTTCGCTCCTATTGGTCGCTGCGTGATGTTATATAGCCTAAAGCCTTCGTCGATAAATGGACTATCCAACACAAAAATAATTTTTCAATTCGAACCAGTAGTTCCTGAGATTAGCGCGTTCAAACAAACAAACTCTTCAGCTTTATAATATTAGTATAGATTATACCTGAGATGTTCTCTCTACAGGCCGTATGCCGGGCACCCCCGAGAATCCAAACGATTGCCTTCTAACTTTCAGCCGGCTCGTCGACTTAGCCCCGAAGTTTTGAGATTTGACGACAGACTGGCTTTTCAACTGCATCATTGAAACTTTACTCTTTTTGGCATCGATTTCCGACATTTTTAGATTGTTTACCGATCAAAGCAGATCAAAAAACTAAATTAAGTTTTACCTTTCGGTATTAAATAAAATACTAGAAATAATGATTGATTTTTTCCACTTTTTTCCGCCAGCTTTTCGCAACAAAATGTCATGAACTGTTTTGTCAAAAGTCGGTAAGTATGACATTTATTTATTTTTCTTAATTTTCAAATATTGATAGTGGTGATAACAGGTGATAACATAGTGTTTAATATTACAGACCACTTTTCGAGAGTTACGGGGTCAATCCTAGGCACCAACGATCTCCATGGCGCCACTGCGCCAGGGAGGTCGTTGGTGCCTGTGAACCACTGTGAACGCTGTGATCTTATAACTGTGAGGCCTCGGGTTCGGTTCCCGGTGGGGACAATTTGGGAATTTATAATTTCTTAATTGTCTCTGGTCTGCTGGGAAGCATTGACCGTAGCTGGTTATTACCCTACCGTCAAAGACGTGCCGCCAAGCGATTTAGTGTTCCGGTACGATAGCGTGTAGAAAACCAATTAGGGGTATGATTACACTGCCATACCCCTTCCAAGTATGCCCGCTACCATCTTGACTGCATCGTCACTTACCATTAGGTGAGAAGAAACAAACAAACTCTTCCACTTTATTATATTATATATAGTATAGTATAGATATAACTAAAAATACTAGCCACCTACCTATAGCTTTTTTATTGGCCCACAATAACCGCCGTCTAGGTCATCGATAAAACATAATATTATGACTACCGGCCCTTCTCACCTACCCGTCAAGGCAGGGTAGCGGGTCATCAATAACCCATAATAGATAACATCAATAAATCGCCTGTCCTATTTGTTGAAATGGACACAAATAGTACCTATCGATTGTATGAAAGTACAACATACTTTCACATTTATGATATTAGTAAGATAACATTGACTTCATATATTCATTGAGCATGAGTCAGAATTTCTCATTGCCAGATAATTCCATTTAATTGGTGAAAATCGGTTCACGTTGAATTGAATGCCGGGCTATAAATGAATTAATGTTAAGTGTCGAAAACATGTCGAAAATCATTTTTCCGTTCCGCTGAAGGGTTTAATTTAATAATGTGTAAAATATGAGAGCGAACACATGTACGTATTTACAATTAAGGTAGAAACATATTTATCACAAGCGTCTCGACTTAATGACCTGTAACGGATGTTGAGTAGCATCTGTAATATTTTTTATAACTTTAAAAAAAATTATAAACACTACAAACACACTGAGTGTGGTTTGTGTGGTTAAACGAGCTGGCGGGTCACCTAATGATTACCTACCACATGAGTACATTCACGGCACCAGATAAACCGCCTTTGCATTCCCAACTTTTTAGGAATTTGTTGATTCTTCCTTTGAATATCCCAGATAATATAATCTATAATTATATAAAAAGGCTTGTCCTGACTGACTGACTGACTGACTGACTGACTGACGATCAACGCACAGCCTAAACCACTGAAGTTAGAAACTTGAAATTTTGACAGTAGGTTCCTTTTATGACGTAGGCGAGCACTAAGAAAGGATTTTTCGAAATTCGCCCCCCAAGGGGGTAAAAAGGGGGGTTAAAGTTTGTATGAAACTCCGTCATTTTTCGAGTTATACTCATGAAATTCGGTATTTAGGCTTTAAATTGAAAACAAAAAAGTACGTGTTTCACAGTTTTTAAAAATTCTACCCCCTAAGGGGTTAAATAGGGGTTGAATGTTTGTATAATAGTCCTTCGTTCTTCAAGTTATTTTTCAAGTTGCGTTTATGAAACTTGATATTTTGGCTCTTGATTAAAAATAAAGAATTACGTATTTTACATTTTTTTTAATTTCTCCCCCCAAGGGGGTAAAAAGGGGGGTTAAAGTTTGTATGAAACTCCGTCATTTTTCGAGTTATACTCATGAAATTCGGTATTTAGGCTTTAAATTGAAAACAAAAAAGTACGTGTTTCACAGTTTTTAAAAATTCTACCCCCTAAGGGGTTAAATAGGGGTTGAATGTTTGTATGATAGTCCTTCGTTCTTCAAGTTATTTTTCAAGTTATGTTTATGAAACTTGATATTTTGGCTCTTGATCAAAAATAAAGAATTACGTATTTTACATTTTTCGAAAATTCTCCCCCCAAGGGAGTAAAAAGGGGGGTTAAAGTTTGTATGAAACTCCGTTATTTTTCAAGCTATACCCATAAAATTCGGTACTTAGGCTTTAAATTGAAAATAAAAAAGGACGTGTTTCACGGTTTTCAAAAATTCTACTCCCAAAGGGGTTGAATGGGGGTTGAATGTTTTTATGAAAATCCATAATTTTTCAAGTTAATATCGAGCAACGGATCTACGTGATTCTTTGATGGGTATGGTTGCAAACAGTGTGTTATAGGTTACTTTTATTCGGACAAAATCAGGAGTCCGCACGGGATTTTCAAAGAACCCAATTCCACGCGGACGAAGTCGCGAGGGGACAGCTAGTGTCATGATAAAATTGATTTGATCCATACCCCAAATCCGTTTCTACACGCTATTATGCTGGAACTCTAAATCGCTTGGCAACACACTTTTGACAGTATGGTGGTAACTAGCCACAGCCGAAGCCTTCCACCAGACCAGACCAGAGACTATTCATAAATTATATAAATTCCCAAATTACCCCCGCCGGGAATTGAATCCGAGACCTCCCAGTTATAAAACCACAGCGTTCACCACTGCGCCTAGGAGGTCGTCAATCGCCATCCCGTGAACCTTATTTTACCGAGCCATATTTCGAGGGGTTTTCAATATGGGTTAAGCGGAGAGACCAGTAGACGTATCCATGACACACTCACATAATTTGTACGCCTGTTCCAATCCACTGCAGGACTAAGGCTTCTTCGATTGCACGCCATTGTGTTGTGTGAAGGTAATTATCACTGAAACGCCACGCTTTCGAAGCTTGTCTTGGTCTGTAACTGCTATCTAGATCTGGTTATTAGCCACCCTCTTAGTTCGGAGGGTTCCCTTCTTTACCACCTTCCAGAGAATGGAACTACATGTGGTGGAGTAGGAGACAGCTCTTATGGGTGCGATTGACCAAGACTCCCCTATCATCCCATAACCACAGGAGCAGCTTGAATTTGCCTCGAATTTCTTCTACCTGTGTTAGAAAGATTAAGGTGTGGAACACCCTTCCAGCATTCGTGTTTCCTGCCACCTGAGTACTTTCAAAGCAGGAGTGATTAGGCATCTTCTAGGCAAACGCGTTCCAATCTAGGCCTCCTCAGTTCTTTCCCGCATTAATCGTCGACAAGCGGAAGTATATCCAGCAATAAAAAAATAAAAAGCTAGAAGGAAGCTTGAAGCTTGGCTCTACAATTACCAATATGTTTTCGCACTCTATCTCGTACTCGTGGGAACGAAATAGTCCTCACAAACTGAACATCGGTATATTCGGACTGAAAGTTATTAATGATTCAAAAGGAATTCAATGCCGCTCTGCAACAGAGGGGAAAATGGCAGGAGATTCGTGTAAAAATTCATTTACAAAGCTGACAAAGGATTTTTGGGTAAAAGGCCTCGCATCTACATCTTTTGAAATATACGGTCGGTAAACCACGGGTTTTTTTTGGTCGGCACGCTCTATCACACAGGAGGCTTTTTGTTCTATAACTTCAAGACTTGTCCTCTTCATATAAACAGCTGTCGCAATGTCTGACTAAAAAACGGCAAACTGAGATCATTTTATAATAACGTATCTACTCTCTTGTCTATTTGAGTTAGTGGTCATCTCGACCGAAAGAATTTCGTCCGAATGGCCGAGCTGCCCCCTTGCAATTTTACCATATAACCCTTTTATGATTGAGCTGCTGAATCCGATGTTGGAAACAAACAAGTTTGCATTCTGCAGATTGAAATTGACTATTTTTAATTGAGGTTAAATATATGTAGGTATATATTTCACGAGGAACAGAAAAAAATATACAAATAGATTCTACGTGAACCAAAACTGCAGCTATTATAGTGTTTCTTGAGACACGACCTAACAAACATTTTGTCGAGTGACTTGCTGCAAATGTGATCCCACACTTATTTACCTGAAATGGATTCGATGGAGTTTCATTTTTATTTTCGCGCGAAATAGGCTTTTAAGAGGATTTCCGCGGAGAGTAGGTTAAGTAAAATATGTATCCTTTACCCTGAATGGCATAGTAGTTCTATTATATTCTATGCAGAATAGTTAAGAGTACCTATAGGTACTTAGAAGCACTGATTGAACTGTATGCCAACCTCTGCTGCCTTCATCCGATCTCCTATCATCCAAGCCATCTTGAACAACCCTTCAATACTTCACTACTGATTGCTTGCCTTTTCCCAGAGAAGGTTACAGACCAAAGTTCACCACGCTGGCCCAAGGCAGACTTCACACATCTTTGAGAACATTATGAAGAAATCTCAAGCGTGCGCTTCCTCGCGATGTTTTCCTTTAACATTGAAGCGTGTGATATTTAATTGCATACACAGATAGCTCCAAAAAGGAAGAGGTTGAAACCCCCAGAATATGAGTCCTCGCAGTCCTATCCATTAGGCTATCGATGCTCAATCAAATGCAATTTAATACGATGTGAAATACTGTGTCATTTTCCGTGCAACCACCCCAATAATAGAAATAGCATGCAAGCTGCAGCCATAGTCTTACGAGTATGACAATCGCTCGAACCACGGCGACTGTTGACCCGGGTGGTACGAAGCGTGGCAGATTTGACCGATAGCAGCGAGCTTTTATTTAAATCCGTCACGTTACTGACAAAGCTGTAGAAATAATCTAGGGCATTGTGCACGATATCGTGGAACACAACTAGGTTTTACGTTTATCAAACCAGAGCGCCTCAACTTTAACTACTAATACTGAGAACACTGTGACATAGCTATTATGACGTAGACATCCGGTATGAAAGGATTTTTGAAAATATTAAGTGGATAAAATATTTTTTTGAAGTCGCGGGCAAAACCTAATCTTTTTAAACGACTGCCTGAAATTGTTTTCAGGGTTCGTGTATGTATGTGAGTTTGTATATTCCACCATAATTTCTATACGCCTGAACCGATTTTAATTAATGAGGTATCGTTAGAATTCTTAGCTTATTCCGGGTGATATAGGCTAGTAAAATTTTTAAAAAATTATTGGGGTGACCATAGTCCCGTATTAAAGACTAAAGTTGAATAAATTCGAAAATAAGATTATCATCTAGAAAATGATGAGTAATGTGATTTCCAAAAATATATAACATTGTGGTTCAATATTCAGTGTTTCACAAAAAATAATGTAAAAGATTCCAATGAAAATGACTGTTGTATTTAACTTTTTAGTTCGTGTTTTGGCTGAGCAGTCATGTTTTTTAAATTTTTTTAATTATCGCGTGTTATAAGTAGGTATAGTCTGGTTGCCGTCACACTTGTGGGCCCTGATAAAACCCTACGTATTCATACACTCTCAAAAAACTTAAGTACACGTTATGTGACATAATATCTCCTAGCAAAAAAACCTTTTAAACTTGAGCTTGACATAAGCAGCTCAGGGTCAATGGCTGCGCTCGCTGCATGTGCAATGGAGTGCATTCAACTACGTTATACTAGAGCATCTAGAGATGTAGTAGAAATGCTCCAAGCTAGTGGAAATAACAGAATTTCATTAAGAGATGATGATGTAAGCTGGAACATTATTATACCCGCTCGTTTATAATAAAAAAATACAGGAATTTTTATCACAGAGCCAAATCATCTGTATGCCTTTCAGTGGTTTGAGCTGTGCGTTGATAGGTCAGTCAGTCTGTCAATCAGTCATCTTTTCCCTTTATATACATTACATCATGCCTGATGAAGATGCCTGCGACTTCGTTCGCGTGGATTAAGGTTTTCTTATTTCTTATTTTCCGGAATAAAAAGTAGCTTATGTATTATTCCAGACGATAATCAACTTCTGCGCCAAATTTCAGCCAAATCGGTTCAGTCATTACGGTGTGATTGAGTAACAAACATACATCCAAACTTTCGTATTTATAATACTCGTATTATTAAGGATAATTATGTTTATTTTTGGAATCCGAAATAGGGTCCAATATATCTTTTATAGCAATTTCTGTGATACCCACTCTCATCAAGTCAGTGACCCGATTTGAGAACTTGAAAGCCAATCTGTATAATTTTAAGTATGTACCTATACCGTGAGTAAGGATACACAATGAACCTTCAGCAGGCTGCGCAAAGGTCACTGAACATGAAAGCGAATTTATTTTCAGACTAATGAACATTCATACCTGAGGAAAGATTGAATAATATATAAGTTTCAGAGTAGATTTCATCCCAGGGGAGCCGTAACTCAGCAAAACGCCCGGATTTCGGGGGCGGAACGTGAAATAATAATTGCGATCAGATTTGTATGTAGCTTTGTACACAACTGTCATTATAAGCCATAGCCATAAACATATCGTAGTATGTTTGTGTACAGTGGAGGATCTGTTGTATATTTTACTAGCTTTTGCCCCCGCGACTTCGTCCGCGTAGAATTAGATTTTGGGGTGGAATTTTCAAAAACTGTGACACACGTACTTCTTTATTTTTAACTGAAAGCTCTAATACCAACTTTGATGGAAACAGCTTGAAAAATGACGGACTTTCATATAAAGTTCCATCCCCTATTTAAACCCCTTAGGGGTGGAATTTCCAATAATCCTTTCTTAGTGTGCGCCTACGTCATAAAAGGAACCAACTGTAAAAATTTCAAGTTTCTAACTTCAGTAGTTTAGGCTGTGCGTTGATATCTCAGTCAGTCAGTCAGTCAGTCAGTCAGTCAGTCAGTCAGTCAGCCAGGACTTTGAATTTTATATATATAGATTAGAATGTAAGAGAAAAAAGAGCGAACGAGTCTCTGATGGTATGTTTTAATTTGAATAGGGTTAGTGTAAGATTTAATTCGATTGATTGTATTCGTATTCGACGATATTAGCGTTAAAGTAAAATGAACTTTAACTGTATTGATTTAAAGTCACAAATTCAGTACAACCGAATGTCTTTGTAGTTAAGTTAGTTTTAAGTTAGGTAAGTTTATTGGTAATTAAGTCGATATACCGGCTGGTGAAAAACCCAAAAAAAAAACATTGTAGTGTTCTTTACTACCATCAAAGTTTTGCACGCCAGTTTTCCGACTTTTACTTTTGAGCAAGGAACTCTAAAAACACAAAGCCTTTCATTACAGTTAAAACTGAAAGTAATAAAAAAATCGCAGCAAAACTCTCTATTCCACACACGAAGCGAGCATAAAGGCCAAAGGGGAAAGAAATAAGAATTGCATTGCACTGTATTGAACTACGCAATTTACAGGCATGACAATGTTACAGACTGCATAGTGCATACTAGCACAACTTGAGCGGTGCTTTGTTATTACATTCTAATATTTCTCCATTAGTACTTTCAGAAACAGGTATTGAACGTTTTTTAATCCATTAGCTCGTAAATTGGCACTTATAATAATGCTTTTAGAACTTAAAGTGAGGTGCCTATTTGATTGGAAGACTTACTACGTCTTATCGCACAAGTAAATATCACCGTACAGTAGGATACCTAAACTATACTACATGACTTGACACCTTCTGCTGACTTCATTCACAATAGTTAATTGTAACAGAGATGTGATGTTAGCAAGAGGCGCAAAACAGGGTTGTTAAGATCTGAATGAGGTATAATTAATAATACCTATATTATTTGTTATAGTTGCCTATGTTCCGACCAAGTTAGGTTGTGGTAGGTGTGCATTTTTGAAACTTCTGTGTGGAAACATTGTGTGCATAGCCTAGTTTTTTTAACAATTGTAAAAAGCAGAATCTGCATTCCGAACCGGTGGTAGAATTGTGACCTTTCATAAGAGCTACAAGTTGGCCTACATGAAATAAATAAATTTTGATTTTGATTTGATTTGCTTCTTTACTTAAGCTAATTTTCCTCCACGTTACAGTAGTCTTGCTTAAAACAAAAAATAACACACAGCAAAGCACAAAGGAAAAAATACATAGGAATAAATAGGAATATAAGAACGTCTGTATAGGCGTTATAGAGAGGCCAAAACAGCGCTGAAGATAGCCATCAAAACGGCTAAGGATTTGGCGAGGGAGGCTATGCTGGAGAGTCTCAATGATGATCCGTGGGGAAGGCCGTACAAGATGGTAATGCGAAAGCTTCGGCCTTGTGCCCCGCCTTTGACGGAAAGCCTGCAACCCGGGCTGGTTAATTCGGTTGTGGAAGCACTGTTCCCAAATGCGCGCGAACAGGAACCACTGTGCATAACGCCGAACGCAGAGACGAATGTGCCTGAGCCGGGTGTGCCTGAAGTTACTGAGGGAGAGCTGAGGGCGGCAGTGTTTCGGCTTCGGTCCAAAAACACTGCCCCTGGACTCGATGGTATCCCGGGACGCGCATGGGTGTTGGCTCTCGGCCCGCTAGAACCACACGTAAGGAGGCTATTTACCCTATGTCTGGAGAGGGGCCGTTTTCCGCGTTCGTGGAAGACGGGGAAACTGGTCCTGCTGCAGAAGGTAGGACGGGCAGCTGACTCACCGTCGGCCTATCGGCCTATAGTCTTGCTGGATGAGGTGGGCAAGCTATTCGAAAGAGTGGTGTCAGCTCGGATCGTCCGCCACTTGGAGGATACAGGCCCGGACCTCAGTGAGTACCAGTTCGGCTTCCGTCGCGGTAGGTCCACCATTGATGCTATTGCTCGGGTGAGGGCTCTGACGGATGACGCTTTATCCAGAGGTGAGGTGGTCTTGGCTGTGTCTCTTGACATTGCCAATGCCTTCAACACCTTGCCTTGGGGTAACATTAGGGAAGCGCTGCGGTTCCACGCTCTGCCCGTATATCTGCGTCGCCTGGTGGAGGACTACCTATCGGAGAGAGCGGTAAAGTACCCTTTGCGTGATGCGTGGGTTCGGCGCCAGGTCGAACGCGGTGTTCCACAGGGATCAGTCCTTGGGCCTCTTCTGTGGAACATCGGGTACGACTGGGTGTTGCGGGATGTGAACATGCTTGGTGTGGAAGTGACTTGCTACGCAGACGACACTTTGGTGACGGCCAGGGGTAGCAGCTTCGAGGAGGCGCGTCAATTAGTTACGGTGGGGGTAGCACAAATTGTGGCGCGGATACAGCGGTTGGGGTTGGAGGTTGCCCTGAGTAAGTCGGAGGCCCTGTGTTTTCACAGGCCTAGGATGGCTCCTCCAGCTGATGCTGATTTGGTGGTAGGCGGAGTTTCCATCGCTGTCAAGTCATCAATGAAATATTTGGGACTCGTCCTCGACGGCAGATGGAACTTCACGGAGCATTTTAGGCAACTCACTCCTAAATTAATTGGAGCAGCGGGAGCGCTAAGTAGGCTCCTCCCAAACGTTGGTGGGCCAAAAACAGCCAGTCGTCTCCTATACACTGGCGTGGTTCGGTCAATGGCTCTATATGGAGCACCCATATGGGTCAATGCTCTGACTGTCCGTACTAGACCCCTACTGCGAAGGCCACAGCGGATTATGGCAGTCAGGGCGATAAGAGGCTACCGCACAATCTCATGTGAGGCGGCCTGCGTACTGGCCGGGACCTCTCCGTGGGATTTAGACGCCGTGGTGTTAGCTAAAGTGTACCAGAGAAGGGTGGATGCTCGGATGCGAGGGGAACACCCTTCCCCGACGGACGTCGCTGGTTGGCGAAGCGAGGCGCGGATTGAGCTCGTCGCAGAGTGGCAGCGGAGGCTCGAATCGCCTAGTGCCGGACTGACAACAATTGAGGCGATTCGGCCGGTCCTCAAGGACTGGATCGAGAGGAGTCACGGAGCGCTGACGTTCCGCCTTGTACAGGTGCTTTCGGGGCACGGTTGCTTCGGAAGGTACCTGTACAAGGTGGCGGGCAGAGAGCTAACGGAGGAGTGCCATGAGTGCGGCGATCCGTCGGACACGGCACAGCATACGCTGGCAGTGTGCCCCGCGTGGGCGGAGCCACGGCAGTCGTTGGTAGACAAGGTGGGATTGGACCTCTCCCTGCCCGCTGTGGTGAGGGCCATAGTGGGCAGTGAATCGAACTGGGAAGCCATGGTCTCCTTCTGCGAGACTGTGATGGCGCGAAAAGAGGCGGCGGAACGAATGAGAGAGGAGGATGCAGACGCTCCCCCCATCCGCCGCCGAAGAACCGGGCGCAGGCGTGCTGCACAGGATCGCAGGATGCCCCTATGAGACGGACCTCAGAGCGATGGACACGGGGAGTCTGTCGCTCTCTGATGATCTGGTCCCTGTGTATGGCGGCGCAGCCAGGTTCCTAGCTGTGCTTCTGCTGTTGTTGACTTGACCTGACTTGAACTTGACTTTTAGGTCATGAAGATGGGCCTGCTTGGGTAGGCACCGCTGGCTGGGTTGCAGTTGAATGCGAAAGCGACCCTGTGCCCAGCCACATAGCGTTGAGGTGAAACACCGTGGGGTTTTAGTCGGTAAGAGTCCGGCATAACCTCCGCACCACCCCGGGTGCGGTGGTATCCATGATGGATTTCCCCACGTAAAAAAAAAAAAAAAAAGGTGTGCATTTTTGAAACTTCTGTGTGGAAACATTGTGTGCATAGCCTAGTTTTTTTAACAATTGTAAAAAGCAGAATCTGCATTCCGAACCGGTGGTAGAATTGTGACCTTTCATAAGAGCTACAAGTTGGCCTACATGAAATAAATAAATTTTGATTTTGATTTGATTTGCTTCTTTACTTAAGCTAATTTTCCTCCACGTTACAGTAGTCTTGCTTAAAACAAAAAATAACACACAGCAAAGCACAAAGGAAAAAATAAACTTTGTATGTAAGCGACACCCAGAACGTAGTTTACTACTGAAACTAATTACGCGGTCGCAAACGGTGGTCAGCGCTCGCCTTCCAATTTAAAAACAACATTTCTACTGTCTCTGAACTATGCGACCCTGGTATAATTCACAACAACTTATGAGTACACAATGGATGTCAGCAACTTTTACGTTGTTTTTTGTCTATAATATAAATATTAAAAATTATAAATGCAAAAGTATATATTATATATGTTTGTTGGATGGATTGAATGTAAATTATATATTTGTTAAGTCCTAGAGCTGAGTAGCAAAGGATTATTTTTATCCCGGAAGAAACAAAAGGTTCCTGTAGATTATTAAAAATTTAACTGTATACGGACGATATAATATATTGCGGACAAAATCTAATCCTACTTAGCATTATAAATGCGAAAGTTTGTGAGAATGAATGGATGGATGTTTGTTATTTTTTCATGTTAAAACTTCTGAGCGGATTTTGATGAAACTTCGCAATGTAACATCTTATAGATCAAAATATCACATAAGCTTTATTTTATCTCAGAAAATTAAATAATTCAGAAGTCAAAAACCTTTAATCCACACGGGCAAAGTCACGCTTTATGGAGAAACTTATTTTTCAGTGAAAATCAGTTAAAAAAATCCCTATCAATTTCTCTCTTTTTTATAGCATTAAAAAAGTTTTGGATAAAAATATTATGTTACTCTCTACGTACAATATAGACTGGGAATAAAATGCAAGAAAAAATCCATTTCAAATGAAATTAAGGTCAAAGGTTACGGGCTATTACCGTAACATTTTTTATTCAATAACTATTCGGTTGCTATTTTCGCTTCGACTTTATTTGTTTTCCATCAAAGTAGTACCTCAATAACACTGAGTCTGAAGGTCAGGCAAACAATATTCGACTAAAAGCACATCAACAATTTATTACAACTAGATTATATCATAGAAACCACTAGATTATAATCATTCAAACCAATTTTCTATTGACATAAACAGTTATTATACTAAAATGTCCTGCTGACCTAATTTATATCGAAGTGGATAATCGCATTGGAGATGGTGACTAGCCAACTATGCAGGATATATTATGGCGCATAACTGTGTACGCAAACAACCGCGAGATCAAAACTTTGGGGTCCTAGTGAAAATTTCTTTACAGAACACACGATAACTTTTGATCCAGGACTCGAATTCATGATCTCAAGATCCGCATTCACACAGGCTAGTGAGTAGAGTAGTCAAGTTGTAGAATATAGAAGCATACAAACAAGAGCATAACCTTTTTCTCACCCCTACTGTTATATATGCACCTCTAGTTACGTTCGTAAACTACTCGTATGTTATATTTATATTGGATAGAAGCCTAAACATAAGGGAGGCCACATACGATCAAATTTGCCGTCAAGTTTGCATGATGCATAGGGAATCGAAAAAAAGATCGATACCTGAATAGTATCGTTAGGTACTTTTGGTTCGATACCTGGGAAAGCTCCCGAAAGCTGTACCACTTCATCGAGAGAGATAACGCTGTACATCAGAAAGAGAACAATATAGACTACAGTCTGCTTACTTACGGTTCTTTTCCAATTATTTGATACTCTTATCCCATCACTAGATTTCACAGTTTCTCATCACTAGTTTTCACAAACTACAGTGAGTACACTGTACAGCTAGAGTGGTTCAGCTTTCGGGAGCTTTCCTAGGTATCGAAACAAAAGTGTGGATACCACTAATGAATCGATCCTTTTTTTGAATCCCTAAGCATCATGCAAACTTGACGGCAAACTTGATCGTATGTGGCCTCCCTTAGGAACAACATTGCTCTAATCCGCCACACTAGAAAAATCTGTATGGCACAACGTGTAGTACGCCGTGTACCGAATGCCCTTCAGCCTTTTATTTTTTATTTACTAGCTAATGCTCGCGACTTTGTCCGTGTGGATTTAGTTTTTAAAATCCTGCGGGAAAACTTTGATTTTACGGGATAAAGCCGCCTATGTGACTATGTCACTCTCCAGGTCCGCAACTATACTCATGAACCAACAAAAAACGCACGCTAATTTAACCCGTCTTTATACTAGTGACGGGTATTAACATTTTTTTTTATATCTAAAACATTATCAAGAATTTGTTTACCAAAGAGAGTTGGATTTAAAATTTTCTTTTTAAAATTTCATCTTTTGCATGGGATTTCTACCAAGTGCAGTTAAGCTTTTTGAGATCCCGCGGGAGCTTTTGTGTTTCCTGGATTAAATGTGGCCTATGTCACTCTACGGTCCTGAATAAAAATTACCTCGATCCTTAGTTCTTTTGCGGCTTGTATAAAGTGCAAACCAATTAACACTCTTTCGGATTTTTAACTGACTTCCAAAAAGGAGGAGGTTCTCAATTCGGCAGAATCTTTTTTTCCCCTTTTTTTTATGTATGTTCCCCAATTATTCGAAAACGCCTGGACTGATTTGGAAAATTCTTTTTTTGTTTGAAAGGGTATACTTCCTAGGTGGTTCCATAGTCATCAGGTCACAATTGATATTCTTTGTAGTGGCGTTTGAAGTCGGTTTTGCAAAAGAATTTTTAGATTTAAATTATTATATTAGTAGACAGCATTAATTTTAGTAGGTAATTGTAAATACGAGTAGCTAAAATATCTTCTCGTTTTTCTAAAAATATAACACAACGTTTTAAGAGAGGAAAAGAATTGCCCCAGCAAAAGGGAACGTTCGCTCGCAAATTCTCTTATTTAGGAGAAACAGGGTCATAGGCTCTTTAGAAGAGGCAAAAGGGGATATCTCTAAATATTCAGGTCAGTGAACCCTCGCTTCAGACGCACGAATTCCAGCAATTTATATCGGGCTGAAATTATTTTTATCAGATGAGATCGAACTTCTACGGAGAATAACAATTTTGTGGAGGCGGAAATTGCTATTCTTGGAAGTTTTAACAAAAACCCTTAAAGCACAGCCTTAAAGCCTTTAAAATCCTCGAACGATGTACACTCGCACTTTACCAATTTCACAGACCAGAGTCACATAGCTTCAAGTGCTCATTCAAAATTTAAAATATGTAGATCAACTTTAAGCGATTAAGGTTTCCATTTATGAAAATCTGTGCAGTCAGTTTTATTTTCTTTCAACGATCCTTAGACCACATTCATCTACCCCTAAATGTTAACGTCATTGATTGCTCTTCAAAATAAATCTCTGTAGAGCTAACTTCTTCCAACCATACCATATTCATTTGAATTATTATTTAATAATAAAAATGAAAGAGAAACGCTTCACTTTAAATTTATATTCCCCATCTGGAATTCCGGATCTCAAAATGAACTTAATGAAAAAAAGGCCAACGGGCAGCTTTTTTTGAAATGAAATGAAATTTATTAATAAGGTCATTAGTTAGGTACAATGATCCATATTTTGTTAGGTTGAGATTTTGAGCTTGTTGAGATGTTGAGCTTTGATTCCAAAAGTGATGGATTTCAGTTTCGCAATGAGCACATAACATAAATTGCAAAAAAGAATAATAGCGGCCCTCTAGGATTTCAATATCACAATTAGCAATCAGCATTATCAAATTTCCAAGAAAACTCAATACATATGAATGTCCTATAATAAATTTTCACAAAAGCGTAAAACATCAATAGAGAATCTTGATTGATATTTTTAATTAAAGTAGAGAGTAGAGCCCCACTACCCGTTTATGACACTTTGACAGCCCTATTATAAACGGATTGTGAGGCTAGGTGTAGGCTTTAATGAATAGAGGTGGCTAAGCCATTAATTGAACGGTAAGAGCGAATGAACGGGTCCCTGGATAGAACGTTCCAGCCTATACTAATAAATCCTTGAATAGTTGTATGTTGTTAAGTGTTCGATCAATTACTGTCTAAAAAAACAGAAATAGTCAAGTAAGTTTCCACTTCATCATCGCCGAATTACATAACCGAGGAACGTTTTGACAGATTTTTAATACTATTTACTTTATAATTTTATTGTTAACAATATTATTTTGGGTTAATGATTAATTAACATTTCACGCGTTGCTGGAGCAATTCAAATCCAGGCTTGTAATATTCCTATCCACTTGTAACAACATAGTAAGGCAACTATCAGTAATAATATTATAATTATATAAAAAGGCTTGTCCTGACTGACTGACTGACTGACTGACTGACTGACTGACTGACGATCAACGCACAGCCTAAACCACTGAAGTTAGAAACTTGAAATTTTGACAGTAGGTTCCTTTTATGACGTAGGCGAGCACTAAGAAAGGATTTTTCGAAATTCGCCCCCCAAGGGGGTAAAAAGGGGGGTTAAAGTTTGTATGAAACTCCGTCATTTTTCGAGTTATACTCATGAAATTCGGTATTTAGGCTTTAAATTGAAAACAAAAAAGTACGTGTTTCACAGTTTTTAAAAATTCTACCCCCTAAGGGGTTAAATAGGGGTTGAATGTTTGTATAATAGTCCTTCGTTCTTCAAGTTATTTTTCAAGTTACGTTTATGAAACTTGATATTTTGGCTTTTGATTAAAAATAAAGAATTACGTATTTTACATTTTTTTTAAATTCTCCCCCCAAGGGGGTAAAAAGGGGGGTTAAAGTTTGTATGAAACTCCGTCATTTTTCAAGCTATACCCATAAAATTCGGTATTTAGGCTTTAAATTGAAAACAAAAAAGTAAGTGTTTCACACTTTTAAAAAATTCTACCCCCTAAGGGGTTAAATAGGGGTTGAATGTTTGTATGATAGTCCTTCGTTCTTCAAGTTATTTTTCAAGTTATGTTTATGAAACTTGATATTTTGGCTCTTGATCAAAAATAAAGAATTACGTATTTTACATTTTTCGAAAATTCTCCCCCCAAGGGGGTAAAAAGGGGGGTTAAAGTTTGTATGAAAGTCCGTCATTTTTCAAGTTATACCCATGAAATTCGGTATTTGGGCTTTCAGTTAAAAATAAAAAAGGACGTGTTTCACGGTTTTCAAAAATTCTACTCCCAAAGGGGTTGAATGGGGGTTGAATGTTTGTATGAAAATCCATAATTTTTCAAGTTAATATCGAGCAACGGATCTACGTGATTCTTTGATGGGTATGGTTGCAGACAGTGTGTTATAGGTTACTTTTATTCGGACAAAATCAGGAGTCCGCACGGGATTTTCAAAGAACCTAATTCCACGCGGACGAAGTCGCGAGGGGACAGCTAGTAATATTATAATAATGCATGTGTGTACCAAATTTTTTTTTATTTATTGTATTTTTTAATTATTGTATTAATGATTTATTATAACTAGTTAATGTAACTTGCAACGCCCTGACGGGGCTTCATGTAATCCTAGACATTATATTAGACATAGAAGTGGATGTTAGTTAGGATTCATGAATGCAAATAAATAAATGAAATGAAAATGAAATGAAATGCGAAAGTTTGGAAGTATAGATGTATGGATGGATGAAAGGATGGATGTTTGTTACTGGCCGCTACGCCGCAACGATTGAACCAATTTGGCTGAAAATTGGCACAGAGATAGATCATAGTCTGGAATAACACATAGGCTAGAAAATAAGAGAGTTCCCGCGGGAAATAAAAAACCTCAATCCCCCAGTCTGATACCATATCAATCAGTTTGATACCATAGATGTAGCCTATGTCATAACAAGGAATGGATTGACACCATCAAAATCGGCTTAGTGTTTAAGTAAAGTAAACTTAAGTAGAAAACTCCAATTCCAGTTAAGACTCCTCTCAATCATATTTAGTCTTATTTATAAGCAGTTCGCCTTCGTAATAATATACGCTTCGTATAACAAAGAAAATACTTTGGAATAAAACAGAACAAGTTCCGAACCAAACTAATATCACACGACATTACTCTTACAAATTCACTTTCTTCATGCACGAAAGGCGAGGTGTGCGTTGGAACTTGGATATGTCACAGTTTGATGTTGCATTTAGACTTTTTAATTTTTTTCCTGAACACCGATTAGGTTTAGGTTTTTCATTAAGAGCTATACCCCTTTATAATTTTACCTTACTCACTTTCGAAGAAAAAAAGTTTTATTTTAGAAATAAGCTTCACCTTTGTCCACTATAGTCTGATTTTTAATTCGGTGGTATTCTGACAGTTGTCATTTTATAAATAGAGCGAGTTATTTGTATGAAAAACAGTATTACCACCTGTAGTTCGATTTTACCCCAATCTATCTGTCAGGCATTTGTCATATATCTATGTGCGGCAATTGATCTTTATTACTTATAAAAAGTTTCAATTTATTATCTTTTTTGTGGGATTTTTTTAATCTCTGGTAACATAAAGATACGTCAGAATTCCACGCAATTAAAAATCAGACTATACATTGTTTTTTATTGAACAAGAAAAATAAAAATAAATAAATTTTACTTGAGTTTTATACAGTCTATAATAGGCCATTGAAAATCTTAAACTTTTTAAAGTAAATGAATCTTAATATTTAAAACTGCTTTATTTTATTCAAGCTATTTATATATTACATTTACTCAAGAATCATTCCTATCGACTCTACAGATTTCTAGATATCTACATATATATATTGCTTTTTATTTGGGTGTCTTAAAACGTGTCGTGTGACACGACAAGAGCTACAAGTTGGCCTACATGAAATAAATAAATTTTGATTTTGATTTTGAAACGGAAATACATGGCGTAGACGTTATTATTGCCTTATTCACTTATCTTTAAAGAAAAGAATATTAGCCAAGTTTCAACCTTGACTAATATTCTCCTCTCCGCTCCAAATAAGCGGAAAGCTTATATTAGGGGTGGGTGCGAGAATAGTGCAACGAGTGGGTGTCGAACCTGCGACTTTTCAGTTTTCAGTCCACACCGTTCGGCTAACGAGGCTTTTAGATTTGACGTTACGAGAAGAAGCTGACTAAGAAACTAGAAATGTTTTCAAAATACCAAATTCGCCGTTTCACCGTGACGTATAGGTACGAGTACATCAACGTTAAGGTTTTGTTCGAAATACGAAAGAATGAAGAACGACATGTATCAATGTCAGAATAAAGAACAGCTACGCCTAAGCAATTTACACGAGTAGATAATGTATATTAAATGTAAACAAATATTGGTTAGAGGAGTGATAGCCTAGTGGTTAGGACTACGGTCATCTATTCGGAGGTCGCGGGTTCGATCCCATAACTTTTCCTTACCTTAAGGAAGGTAAGGAAAAGTTATGGGATTCTTTACCTTAAGGGGCCATTTCACCAACGTAAAATAAGTCATATCCGAGCGTTTTAATATTTTGGTAAATTTTTAATACAAAAACTGTCAGAAAGCCCTATTTATTCCTCGGTTAATGGTAAGTGCAATAGTTTAAAAAAAGCTACGGTTTGACTCTTACTTCTCAGTCCTATAAGATATTTTAAGATTTAATACACTTCACTCAGTAATTAAAAACTACACCCGAAAGCCCAAAAGTTCAAAGGTTAAATAATCTCTTGAATGTAAGAATTTCCAGAAGTCCTTGGATCAAGACAGGCGTATAAAATATTCAGCCTTCAATAAGGTAGCCACGTGTAAAAGTAATTGGATACTGGACTACGTACTTTTAGTTCGGGTGTATCGCCTTGATCACCTCAGGGACCGCGAAGGTAAGTTTCTTCTTCTTAATCGTTACACTCGTGACAGAGCTGTGGTGGTCGTCACTTAGGAGTTGTAGCACCCCCCACTATACGCCTCCACTCCTCCCTAACAGCTGCCTTCCTCGTGGATGCAACGACCATACTGCGATCTCACCTAATGGTAAGTGATGATGCAGTCTAAGATGGTAGCGGACAAACTTTGACGGGATATGGCAGTGTACATTCAACCCATACATCCCTAATCAGTTTCTACACGACATCGAAACGCTAAATCGCTTGGCGTCACATTTTGAGGGTAGGATGATAACCCTCCCACCAGACCAGACTAGAGACAATTCAGAAATTATTTGCCAAATTGCCCCCGCCGGGAATCGAACCCGAGACCTCCCACTTATAAGACCACAGCGCTCACCACTGCGCCCGGGAGGTCGTCAATACCTAATAATTACTACTTACTACAATACATCAAATTATTTTTAGTATAGATCTCAAGGAAGGAATTTTCTATATTATCCTCTAGGGACATCACCCCTAGAGGATAATATAGAAAATTATTTTCCATTCCATCCTCGCTACCGAGGTACCGAGAGCTAACAATTTGAATAAATTACGAACTCCTCACCTCCTGAACTAAATTTCAGATAGCATCAAACACACTTAAATCTATACTATTATAATAAAGAGAGAGCGCGAATTTTGTGAGTTTGTATGTATGTCCGGAGCAAACTTTGGAACCACCGCACCTATTACAATAATTCTTTTACCATTTCAAAGGTACATTATTCCAGATGGTTATAGGCTATAATTATGTTAATAAATGTATTATGGCTAGATATTATGTGCAAATTTGTTAAAGAAGTCGGAATTTTTTTTGACTCTTAAACGTTTTCAAGGCGTACGCTGGGTCATATACTGTTATTGGATGAAAATGATGTATGGGTGAATTGTTCCTCTTAAAGAGTTCTAAAAAAAAGTTCGCGATAGCATATGTCTATATTCTAAGGATAACTTACAGTAACCATTTCTATCTTTCAAATTTTGATTAAAAATAATGAATTATTTTCGAAGCTTCTTTAACCGATGTGATGTCAATCTATATCTAAATAAATATGTTTATTATCATAAGTATTTAATTTAGAACATATTTGCCCTTTACACTATACAATTTAAATAAATATCTTAGGAATTATCGGAAAATTAATATATCCGCGCGACAAAATAATAAAATGATGCCGGCTGGCGCGGCGGGGCACGGTGGCGGGTATCGGTGCGGGATATTCGTGGTTCCTGTGGTGATCTTATTGACAATCGTCTCCTATAAGAAGCTCATAAGAACAAATATTTAATTTTCAACCCGGACGAAGTCGGCGCGGGCTTCTAGTTTATTATAACTCTCTAGAAATTGATTTAACAACGTTGGCTCTGAAAATTACAGGGATAAATTAATAGGTATATGCGGACGTTAAAATAAAAATAATTAAGTACGTACTTACTTTTGATAGTGTGCCTTTACAATTCGAAGTCGTCGAATATTTTTTGTAATTGAGTAGCTTTTTGCCCATGACTTCGTCCGCGTGGATTAAAGTGTTTTGATTCCCGCGGGAACTCTTTAATTCTCTAAGATAAAATGTAGCGTATGTGATAATTCTGGATATGAGCTATCTCCATTCCAAATTTCAGCTAAATCGGTTCATTCGTTGTGGCGGGATAAACATACACACACACACACCACACACACGCACGCACACACACACACACACACACACACACACACACACACACACACACACACACACACACATATACAAACTTTTCGTCTTTATAATATTAGTATGAAGCTAGTATAGCAGCGTTTGATTGAATTTAAGCTACGAGTACCTCTACAAAGGACTATAGATAGCTAGGTAGATACTTGTAGCTTTCAACAAACGAATTGCGCCCATCAATCTGTATTGTGAGGTGTTCCCAAAATATTTCAAAGAGATTCCATCCTAATATTTTTAGGGATTCCATATTGGCTTAGAAATTATCCCGATAAATTTATATCAATCTATATGTATATTCCCATGTATAAAGTCTTTAAAACCCTTACTAATATTCTGCTAAAGTGTGTTTGTTTTGCAAGGGTATATTTGAGGACTTGGAGAGTAATAAAGGTTTTCTTTTATCCCGGAATAACAGAGGACCCCCGTGGGTTTTTAAAACCTGACTCCGTGCGGAAGAAGTCGCGGGCAAAAGCTAGTATTATATATTTGTAACCATCATAACTCGATCCATTCCATTTTTGTCGTGAGTGCGGGATGGGATAGTGGCAATTCATCAAGTCACCGCCATCCGTCACTGTCGCGCTGTCGCGAAGCGCTGCAGCGGCCTTGCGAACCCGCCGATAAGGGACAATCACAGCTCAGACACCGATGTACCAATAAATAGTGCTACCACATACTGCTCTTTATACGTAATGTCTCAATTTACCTACTAGGTGACACTCGCGACTTAGTTTTTAAAAATCCCGTGTTAACTCTTTGATTTTCCGTAATAAAAGGTAGCCTATGTTACTCTCCTTAATTGAACGAGCGAAGCGAGTTCTCTGAGTCAACTAGGGCGCTTGCCTACTAGACAGAGAAGTGTATCCGTCTAAATGTCTGTCAGAGCCCTATAACTTCTGAATTACTGAATATTAGAACGTGAAACTTGGTTGAAAATTCAGTTATATCCTGTACTTGAACAACAAATACTAAAATTAGATAAATGTTATAAAGAAACGAAATTATTTAATTTTAATGCGCCATCTATTAGCATTATTGTGAAGCTAATAGCTTCACTATAATGCTAATAGATGGCGCTGTGTCAGTAAAACAGTTTTATGTCAACTATTATTTTTTTTTATTGCGTCTAATGTTAAAAGTTAATTATTACAATATATAATTAAAACTTTTGGGAATTATGGGATATCGCGAGGTCTCAGTTCGGGGCGAACCACTAGTAAATATACTCATGCAAAAAAATAAAGTTCCACATCCGTCGCTACATGACTGAAGAACAGATAAAGAAACAAACACACTTTTGTTATTAGTAATGTATAGGTATCTAAGAATAGGATGGTTAAAGGAGGGATTTAAAACTGATAGGTTGACTGCTCAAACCTCACGTTGCCATATTGTCATACCCAAGCTATACCTATTATGCAGTGGAAATAAATTTTTGGAAGATCACGGGGGCGTACGGGCTAACTTAGCCCAGCGACTCCTCCCATTCATCCCAACGTCAACTTAAGCCGAGGTCCGAGCCTCACAGAAGGCACCCTTAAGAGAGCCCTAGGGCTCTTCCTCCCTGGAGACGCTTCCGTCGCCCACTCGTCCGGTGACACTGTAGCGGCCATTAGGGCCAACAGCATATAGCATACTCCATCCGAAAAAAAAAAGTTTTTAAGCTAAGTATTGCATAGCTTCTATCGCGGGCCTTGAGCGTGGAGACCGAATCCAGAAATTCCATAACGAAAATAACCTGATACGGGACTCCTCTCACCGCTAGATGGCGTTGATAAAAAAATGCTATGCAATAGCTTTACCGAGGCATTCCCCGAGTGCCACACGTCTTTTTTTATTTTATTCTTACTCCAAATGTGGTGTGTCTTTAAATCACACTACTGGTTTTGAAGATTGGTTAATTTGATTCAATTTGGAATTGAGTATTGGGAATTTATTTAGCTAAGCAGACTTTTATAAGTCCACCGCATTTGCATCAACGAGTTTGCAACAAAATTATCTCCCATGTGCAATATGCAGCATGGTAACACTATTCAGGTAGGTGCATTGAACGTAAGATTAATTGGACGAAACTACCGGAAGCCCCAGAGATTCATACTAAATCTTTCTGTTCCATTTAAAGTTGGATACATTTTGTATATTGTTGTTGTCTTGTTTTTAGACTGTTAACAAGTTATATATCGTCGGCTTAATTTTCAAACTTCGTAACTCCAAAATTTCCGATTTTTAGGGTTCCGAAAAAAAACTTCGGAACCCTTATAGGATCACTTCGTTGTCCGTCTGTCTGTCAGTGTGTCACCACCGTTTTTCTCGAAAACGGCTTATGATACTAAGTCGAAATTTATACTGAATATAAAGTTCAATGGTCTCGTAGTGTTTTAAGAATATCAAGCTTATAGCTTAACTCAGTGAAAAGTTACAGCTTTAAAACCACGGCTTTCTCACTATTAAAACAAATTAAGGGACATCTTCCAAAAATCGTTTCTTTCCACACCTAATTCTTAGTTTCATAGTAAGTCCCGTTATATTTTACAAACACCAGTATTAAAATCTTGCAAATTACGGAGATTTTGATACCTCTAAACCATATAATAGTACCTAAAACAGTCCAAAAAAATAAAAAAAAAACGATAACTTACTATGGCTTTTAAATTAATTGCAACGCTAAGGCTAAAGCAAACTATCGGATGCGTCCGTAATCCGCGACTATAGCTGCGACTGATAAGTGTGCACAATCGTTTGAGATCAGCAGGCCCATATTTCTATCGGACATCCGAACGCTCAAGGATCGCCAAAGGTTACGTTCGCGACTACGCCCGATATAGTGTCTAAAGTTCAATGGAATTTACTATCCAGCCGCGGCTTACGTGTCCGTTAGTTTGTTCAAAGCTTAACTTTTTACGCGTCACGTCCACATGTCACTTGTCACAACTACAGATTCACAGAACACTAATAGATTTTTTTTTTCTACTACAGATTATTATTACAACTTTTTTACACTGACCTCTAGAATTAATCTATGAAAGTATTGATTTGTTGCTAACTTTTGTATAGGTATAACAAAGTTAGCGACACTGCATTGATACATGCAATTACTTTTAATTTATTTCTCCACTATTACTTATTCATTTTTATTTATTCACTATTTATATTAGTTAATAAAATTATGGCGGTCGGTGCACCATTTGCAATATTATTAGTTCCAGAGACACTCATTATGTCAAATGAGGGGTACAAAAGCAGAAGCGCCACTGTCCATGGAGCAGCAGTGAATCAAATGAATGATATTTAGTTGCTCTACGAGTTTTCTAATTAGTAATATGATGAATTTTATTTAGCTTTTTTAGATGTTTTTATACCTAACTAAATAGCGTTATTAATATTCGGGCATAGTATCTTTCCGTTATTGAAATAAAACAAAAGGACAGTGGCGCCTTTGCATTAGAGTAATGGACTGTGGTAAGTATGCACCTAAAAAGATGGACAGTGTCAATTTTCCTCTTAATTAGTATGACGTCATTTTGGAGGTACTGACAACAAGAAAAGCGAAACAAAAATATTTTGTAAATTAACTGTTTTTATTAGAAAGCCTTTTTATTACATTGATTTTAAATTCTCATATCTGAGTCCGGGATCGCAACTTCACATATTTCTTCATCATATTCTTCTATTTCTTCTGTTCTCATTTCTTCTGATCTAATCATCACCTGTTTAAAATAGTTTAATTCACTTCTATTTTTCCAATCTGAGCCATAGTGTTTACTCAGTAAATTATCGACATCACGCAGCTTTACATTTTTTATCAAAACTTTATATTTATTAATTCGATTCGGTCTGACTTCCAGAAATGACTTTCCTTTTTTGAGAATGGATTTGTAACAGCCAGTGTTAGCATTATAATTCGCTTCACCTTGTACAAAAACATTATTGCTCTTATTTCGTCTCAAGTAAAATCTTTTCATTTGAGCGAATGCAAAATGCCAATTTCCTGGAGGACGTATTACGTCATTTAGTGACGATTTCCAGTCTAAAACGTTGTCGAAGTGCACTACAGTTCCATGATTTTTATAAACATTAATATACTCCTCCGGAGCTATTACATTTTCCATGCGCTTTATTTCTTTTTCTATTAAGCCGAAAACTCTGTCAGGTGGAATGAAGGAGTGGCCGGGAATGGGAAACACTAATTCAATTTTTTTTATATGGAGCGGTGCACGACTAAGCCAGGTGGCACACATACCAATCATTATTGAATTTTTGTTTTGTGCACCGCACCCATCAGCTACCAGTCTAATGGTGTTAATACTTGGACTAAAAATTGTGGTCTGAAGTCTATCAAACACAGCCGAAGCAATCTCATTTGCACCCTTGCGATGCTCGTCCTCCGTCCACGTATATAACGTTACGTTGTCTTTACCTAAAATATTACCAGGTGCTGATTTTACGATTCCAAAATTATATATATACAACTGGCGGCTGTAGTAAGCCGCCTGATCAGGTATTTTGGGCAATACTTGATTCTTTTGGCAGTCAAACGAGAAGACAACCTATCTTCTCTTGATTCCTTTAATAAACGGTAAAAGGCTTTCGCCTTCAAAATGTGCAACCTTTTCTCAGCCATCAGAGTCGCTTTTTCGGCTGCGTCAGTGGAAATCTTAATTTTTTCAAGCAATTGTGTACATTTTGAACAAGTGTCCGTACGGGGGCTCCCGAAACCCAGATTATAACATCTATTAAATATTGCCCTGAAATAACACTCGCGGACTTTAGTGTCTTCACTGCACTGGTCTTCATACATTTTCCACATCTTCCTAATATTTAATGTGGATGATAAATACTTGCGAATTACAGATGAGCGACAGTAATGGGACTCTAAACATTGGAAAGACTCAATGAACTGCTTTACTGATCTGCACTTATGTAAATTTTTCTCTGAAGTATGGTCTCCGCCTCTATTTTCTTTAACGACTGAGCCTGTAGTTGCAAAAGTTCGCGAAACTGTTCTTACTCTCTGAACAGTAATATTTAAAATGCGGACAAAGGTTTTTTGGCAAACACGTAATAATTTGACGCTGTTCCTTTTACGCACAAATAGTTTCGTAATATGTTGCGTTGGCTTTCGTAGACCCACTCTCGGGCGGCGTCTTTTAGCTTTTGTCACTGTACAATGCTTCAAAATGAATGCATCTTGGTCCTTTTTATTTTTCGTTTTGTAAAATTGTTCATGAAAATGTGCAATGTCCAGAAGAGTTAGACTTTTGCATTTAAATTGTTTATCATCAGTGCTGTGATTGCAGTTAGGAACTCCAGGAGCCGTTTTGGCTGAGTACCTAAAAAAAAAGCAATATTTCTATGCAGTAAAATTAATGCTTAATACGTCCCTATTGAACTCGATAATGATGTTAAAAAACATAACTAAATTATATCGAATTTATCGATGGTATTACAAATTTTAAAATACGAAAGTCTAATTAAAAGAGAATGCAATCTATTTATTCCTCAATCAAAATCAGTTCAGTAGCTAAAACGTGCAAAGGTAACAAGTAAAGAAACAAACAAATATACTCTAAGTACTTATTAATTGTTATTGACCATATTAATATTATAAATACGAAAGTGTGTCTCTCTGACTGATTGTCCGTCTATCTGTTTGCTAGCTTATAACGACCCATCTGTTGAACCAATTTTGGCGAATTCTGGTACAGAGATAGCTTGCATTCAGGTAAAGGGCATAGGTTACTTTTTATCCCAGAAAAATCAAAGAGTTTCCGCGAGAATTTGATAAACCTATATCCACGCGGACAAAGTCGCTGGCATCATCTATTAGGTTAATATGAGTTTACGACATCAATTATTTTATATCTACTCAGTTCAATTTTAAATTGCGTTATATATACATAGGTATATTTATAGGTATTACTTAAAAAAGCTAAAAAAAAAATACTACGTTAACAATTTTCTGGCTGACGGTACAAATACGTACAAAAATGCTCACCTTTCTTCCTTCGCTTTTGCACGTTTCCAAGTATCTGGTGCTTTTCTTCGTTTTCTAGCTTTATCTGGTAAACATTCTTCAACGTTTTCTTCCATTTTAGCACTAGTTTTTAATGAATTTCACTATTTAAACTAAATAAATCTCTGCAGCGAACTTCCCTTAAAAACACGGTAGCAGCCATATTGGATTTGAAGTTTTAGCGCCCTGTGATTGGCTGCCGTGGACAGTGGCGTTGTTGAATCTAAACGATCAGGGACAGTAGCGTGTTTGCACTCAAAAGCAGTTTTAAGACCCGTTTTTGTATGGGACAGTGCTAACATTACATGTAAACCAACTATACAGTATTGAAGCTTACAAAAAGATATAACAGATGGCATTATTAGTTAGATATCGGTGAATATTGGACAGTGGTGGTTTTGCTTTTGTACCCCTCAAATGTGGTGCTTCAAATTGATTCATAACTATTAGGTATCTAATCATTGGTAGGTAGGTCTAGGTAGGTAATCATAGCATAGATTTCATAGAGGCGTAGACAGCTGTCTACGGTGTTCAAAGTTGGTTCAAAATTCAAACTTTCAAAGCCAAATTCAAACAAACAAAAGTTCAATAGTAGTTTGCACAAATAAGCATGCTAAATGGTTTATATTCTCTTGGAGACAAATAACATTTGATTTCTTGTTTTATATGTGGGATAGTTACATTACATTTTACAATATTAGTACTGAATCAGTGTTTTCTTTTAACTTTGTATGGAGGTGAACTTCGTATTCGAGACAGAGACTTAATGCATATACTTTAACTTTGTGAATTAAACCCATTATCAAAATGGACAATACTCCATCGCCAATGGATAATACGTCATCACCAATGTCGGTGAGTACCTACTTATTTATTTTAATCTCTCGCAAAGAAGCATTAGAAAGGGAAACTCAAACTACAACTCCCAAATTCATGCAGTTATCTAACTATAGAAATGCCTATCTATAGAAGACAGTCTCAGACTTAAGACCGAGTTAAAACTAGCTTGTTATTGTTACTGTTTTAATTAGTAATAATGCTAACCTAAATTTTGTCCCATACCATTATAATAATTCCTTCAACAAGTTTATTTAAATAGGTATTCTTCATGTCAATATTATATAGAAGTATAGATAATTTATGTGTTGTACAACAATATATCATAATATAATCAGAGATAAGCCTAATTTATGCAAAGGCATTTGTTAAGTAACTTGCAAAACTGGCATGTATTATAATTTTTTGGACAGGCCAGTTAAATAATCATTTGACAATAGAAAAAATAGAAGCACATTCTACTTTTGCTGCCAGCTAATTGCAAGTGCGCTCCCCACACTTATAGGAGACTAGTACGATGACAAGTTAACATGTCCTGACTTGTCTCGTTGAAAGGTTTGATGTAGGATTTGTTAAGAGTTTAATCTTAGCTTGCCAATTTACCAGTTACTTATATTATTTTAACAATAATTATTTTTATTTCAGGTTACCAGAATACCAGACTATTACTAGAGTTTGCACTGCATGTTGGATTGCTGCTAGAAGAGATAATATATTCAGAAGTAAATGCAGCACAATGTCAATTTTTTGTTGTTGATATTTGGTTCCTTGAGTATGGATAATATTGATTATGAAGAATCCATACATATATCTGTACCTCCACACAACCCAGAGAACCTACAACTTTTAGGATTGTGTCACAAGCTCATATACATTCTGTGTTTACCTTGAGACATTATATATTTTTAGGCTAAAATGTTGAATGCCTATTGGTGCCAATTGCAGTCAAAGAAATGTTATTAAACTGATATGCTGAGGCATTATTTTCAAATCACTGTGTGGTAAGCTCAATGTCAACCTTTGCTATGTTTATATATCACCTTTAGAATTAATGTGATTTAACTCAAAATTCCTGTAACTTCTGTTGTTGTAAAATGTATTTAACATTTAATATAATATGTATTACCAATCCATACGTATAAGATGATTAAGTATTAAGATAATTAACTTTTTTAATAGTTTTATTGGCAGAGATACATTCAATTTTACTCAACACTACTTTTTTGAATTCTTGCTCATTTCCCACAAATTGCAATTTTTGAGTTAGGTCACTTTAATTCCAAAGTTTGTATCTCCTACTCACATTTTTTATAGGTAAGATAAACTTAATGAATAAATTAAATTGTTTTTATAATTTTGTATTATCAAAATACTGTATCAACCCCAAAATAATATAATAGTAATAGGCAATTCATAGTTCAATGATACGGAAATCAGAGAGAGAGATTAGGTGTAAAGCCAACGTCTTTATATGCTCTCTGAGGTACAGATATAATGGAACCTTGTCATCTGCAGTCTACTGCTACATCCACTAGAGTCTAGTGGATGTAGCAGTAGACTAGCGGTCTAGTGACTAGACCAACGAGACAAATAATGTGATGTAAGATGGAGATTGGGGACTCTGTGAGAAAACTACACAACCCCATCGAGTTTGGGCTTTTTAATTCGTCTTGACAAGTTCTCTAGTCCTAAATGATATGCAGGTTCTGATGATGAAGCCGAAAGGCGTTTATGGGAACTCTGTAATGAAACGACGTAACCCCATCGAGTTTCGACTCGTTTGATTCTTTTTGACGTTTAGAAGGTCATTAGTAGGTACCTAATTAATACATTGGTCAATAGTTTCGGAACCCTCAGTGCGCGAGTATGACTCGCACTTGACCGGTTATTTTATTTTGACGCTATGTTGTGTAAAATTCGGTAACGAACACGATGGACTCACTCGTATCTCCCACTTGTTTTTAGTTTTTTTGCTATTTACAAAAAATAAAAATACCACGGCATAAGCTGACGCCATTTTGACCTAATACCTAAGTCCAATTATTGAATCATGATAACAGATAATAAATCATAATTACAACAAACATAAGCACAATAATATTCAAATGTAAATAAAGCTGTTTGTCTATGTTTTTATTGTTAGTTAGGTATATAGTAAAAAAGTTTTTTCTTTCTCCTGTAAAGTTTGACCAAATGGAGTTACGTAGTTTGAAAATTAAGCCGACGATATAGGACCTATAGTATAGGACTTGAAGTCTTTGTGGCTAAGGAATACCTTCTATAGAAAAATAGCTGCACGTAGGCATAGAAAGTGTTATCAAAATTCCACTAGTGCAGAACAAAGCACTAGCTGATGCCTGCGACTTGGTTCGCGTCGACTGAGGTTTTTTTTAATTCCCACGGGAACTCTCTTATTTTCCTGAATAAAAAGGCCTACGAGTTATTTCAGACTGTAATCTATCTCTCTGCCTTTAAGCCAAATCGGTTCAGTCGTTGCGGCGTGATCGAGTAACAAACATCCATCCATACTAGATGTTTGTTACTCGCATTATATAATATTAGTAGAATTAAATAAAATTATGTAATAAATAATTAATTAAAATGAAAATAACTATTATATCGTGGTACCAAGAGCCCTATATGCACTATTCTAATTATGAATTTTTAAAATTTCATCCGCGAATTAGCCAGTGAAATTGCAACAGAATCGGGATCTGAAAGACTCCCACCATAAATACTTAACAAGCACAACCTCCCGGGATTCAGCTGAGGAGCTAATCCACTTAATTCTAGCACAAGGAGATTCACAGCCAACAATAATTTAACGTTTTAATGAGCTTTATCTTTGTGAAGGCGCTCTTTTTCTGAGATATTATAATATTAGAATACAAAATGTTGAAATATTATTTTACGCTCACGGTGTGATGAATTCAGTGACCTTAGTAACATTTTTGCGATTTACACCCTAGATCAAAAGCAAGACAACTCGAGTAAGGTCTCTGTTCCCTAGATGAAAAAGTCTTTCTGAATATTTTGTAAGTACTTACAGTTATGAAACAAAACTTTATTTTAGGTAACACACCTATTTCACAACAATACCTACGTATATTTATGACATAAAGTAAAACTGGGTTTCTTAACTGGTCTAGTGAGCAGAGATCTTTTTGAGTTGTCTCACTTTTGATCTAGATGAGAGAAGATCGATATATTTTTTCTTTATTTACTTAGGGGCCGCTATGCTTTGGTACATGTCAGTCCCATTATAATTTGAATACATTTATTTCAAAAACAGTATTAATTGAGATTACAAAAACTACAAATAAAATCATAGATAAATAAAAATTAATAAACATGATTATGTATTATGAAATAATTAGACTTATAGATTTGAACAGAACCACCTATAGCATCTTTAGAGACTGGACGAGCCAGTATATTTAAAAACATGCCCATATCGAATCTATTCAAATCCATAGGACCTATTTCTTCTATAAATGTGAAAGTGTGTTTGGTTGTTTGCCCTTTAATCAAGCATCAATGGAGCAATGAGTTAACGTGATTTTTTGCAAGGTTGCCTATTGTTGAAGATCTGGAAAGTGACATAGGCTCCACACAGACAAAGTCCCGGGCAAAAGCTAGTTTCTTATATATGTAGAAAAACGTAAAACCAAAACAGTATACCAAATAAACACACTCGAATTCATTTATGTTAATAGAATTGGAAAATTGACGGGTAATAAATTCTTTGGCTTAATTACTTTTAATCATGTTAGGAGAAAACGCCCACAAGAAAATAAGACTTCTTTAGAAAACCTAGATCCTAAGAAGCTGTCTTAATTCTCGCACACATCTGGAAGAGCTTAACTACTTAACGTTTTAATGGGATTTACCTTTGTGAAGGTAAAAGGGACTGACAGAAAAGGAGATTGTAATCAGAGGCAATAAGGTTTGAGTTATTTACTTGCGAAAATAAACTTTACATCCTTACATAAAATGCTTTTATTATTATTTTTTCTTCTTCTTTATCGACTGAAAGACGTCCACTGCTGGACATAAGTCTCTTGTCTATAGACTTTCACATGCCTAGCCGCTTCCGGAGAGTCTGCCAACACTATTCTTTCCGGTGCGATGTCGCCTCTCCAGAACCTTGGGACTCCAACGACCCTATAATATAAACCTAAATATTTTTTGCAATGTAGATAAGTAGTTAATAGAAAATCAAAATTTCTCAAACTTCTATATAACTAGGTATGTAATAACATAACTTCGCCAGGGAAACTTCGTTAAATTATGTAGACATAAATTAAACATAACCACACTAAACTAACATGCATGCAAAGCTGAGTGGACCATTAGAACTATCTGTAAACCACATATCTGTATTTTATGTAGCGGTAATACCTATTCTTTAAAACAGTGTATCCATCGGTGACTTCGCCTTCAAAACTTATTATTAAAAGGTAGATTGTGTCTAGATTCTAGATGCTCATTATATGCCTACTTTACATAAGGCGTAATACGTCTAATTACGACATATTATTCTACATTTGATTCTGTTGGCCCTTGTTGGCTTCAATTTCCCAAATGACCGTATACATCACATCGCCAATGTAAGCCTTTTTTTATTTTATTTCTTTGATAACAAGAAAGCCTAAGACTGGTAACTCTTCTGATGATAAGTGATGATGCAGTCTGAAATGGTAGAGGGCTAACTTGGACGGATAAAATGGCAGTTTAAATCCAACCATTCAACCCATACTCTTAATTAATCCTTTTTGCACGCCATCGTAGTACATCGTCAAATCGTTTAGCAGCACGACTTGACTGATTGGTTGGTAATTAACCACGGCCAAAGAGGACAAATATAGTCAATTTTAGTATGTTTACTAAATATTATTCACTTCTGTCGCTGTCGCTGTCTCAGCGTTGGAAACGACGTTGTTACTTTCAGATAATAGCACCCTAAAACGGTTGTGTGCCAAATTATGTGCTCAAATGGAACAATTGAAAGTGATTTATCATTACCGCTCATTGTAGCTATGAGATATGGCCAACCGAATCGAAGATGAAAACGTTTATGATGTAAAATATGCTATTAGACCGAGTGGTGAATGATTAATGATAAAGGTTAGGATAAATGAAGATTTGAAAGAAAGATATTTGTTTTTTATATTTATTCTGAGCAAACGAGTCACCTGATGTTGATTACAGCCTCCCATGAACATTTGTAGCACCAGAGGCACCACCAATGCGTTGCCGGCTTTTTAGGAATTTGTTGGTCCACCCCATGTTGTAATTTAGTGGGAACACCGTCGCAGGAAGTTGGTTCCACAGTTTCAAAGTACGTGGAAAAAAGATCTGTCACAACGGATGGTCGAACTGCTCCAGGCACCTAGTTTGTGAGCGATAATACAGGAAGAAGTACTTTTTTTTGTATTATATTATTTAGCATTTGCTTGTTGCATTAATATTATAAATGCCAAAGTGTGTTTAGTGATTACTTTGTTGATTTGTGGTTACTTCAATAACGAGGTAACAGAGCTACGAATCGAAGTGATTTTTTCCCGGAAAATCAAAGAGTTCCCGCGGGATTTTAAAAACTAAATCTACGCGTACGAAGTCGCGGGCCAAGCTAGTAAATAATAAAATATACTGCATTTGTAAACATTATTTGTGTAGTAATAAAGAATTTTCTATCTATCTAATATTCTTTTATAAAAAAAAAAGTTAAATTGGGTATCGCTCTATTGGTTCAAGTGAATAGACAGATAAACCATGACGCCACCCGTGCGGCAACGTGATCAAGGATTTGTTCTTTTTTTCCTTTAATTTATGCTCACTGTATTGAAACGTCGGTAACGATTTGCATTGTGTAAGCAAAATTGTTTGCTCGATTGTATCAAGAGAAAGAAAACTGTTATTTCCCGGTTTAATAAAGAAACGGATTTCTCAAGACAAGAAATAATTCCTAGTCGTACATAACTAATTATGGTTAATAAAGTTCTATCCAAAACTAAATCTCGCAAGACCACATTTTTAAGTTAACTTAGGAAAATGATAGTTAAACGTGTGTGCAATCTTTTTATCTCAGTAACTACCTATAAATGATAAAGTTAGATGACTTAGAGAACAAGTGTACCTGAATTAAAGATTTAAAACACCCCCGACATGTTTCAACAAATCAGATAATCAGTAATCGTTAAAATAAAAATATGTAATTCGCCACATTTTAATTATTTGGCCAGGTTTTTAGAAATCGGGAGCAAAATAGTATTTTAATGTTTTTTTTTTTTTTATAATGTTAAAATAGACTTGCCCATCATCTGAGCAATTCTTTCAAAAAAACGTGTGTACAGGTCTTTATTAAATGAAAGGAAGCGTATGAATATTTAGTTAACAAGCCTAATAGGGTCTGCAATGGGCTCCTTCCATTACGAGCCTAATAGAGTGCTGGTTAATAAATCAAGTGATGGATGAAGGAGCATTTTACGGCAGAATGCGGAATTAGTTTCGCTTTGTTTTGACAGAGATGGGTCTCTCAAGCTAATATACCAATTAGACTATTTTTGATTCACAATGAAAATATTGACTCCTTCTTCTTTATCAATCGATAGACATCCACTGTTGAACAAATCTCTCTTACAGGCCACAGTCTTGCATCGCCTGTATGAAGCGGTTCCCGACTCGATACCGTCGTTCAACCTAGTAGGGGGAAGGGGGGGTTCTACCAACACTCCGTTCACGGTGCGAAGACTTGGACTCCACTTTACCACCTTGGGACCTGCGAACTATATCCCCGTCCATTTCCAATTCAGCTTCGCGACACGCAGAGCTATGTCGGTAACTTTGGCTCTCCTACGGATTTCTGATTTGATCTCGAAACGATACACCGAGCATAGCATTCTGTATCCTCTTCTTATAAAAAATATTGCTTATTTTCGCCAAAAGTGGCCTGTTTCATCCAAACCTTGTCAAACTTTTTGAAAATCATCGCTAACCACAAGGTTAGGTAAACATCATAGCCCAGACAGTTAGGTAACTTAGGAAAGACCCAGTTTGAAAATTTAATCAAACTAAACTATTCTACCATTGGGTAAAGGCTTCCAGCTGATCTCTCTACAAAATCATATTGTGTGTCCTAAACCAACAAAGAGCAGGTCACACTGCGCTAAAATACACAAACTTGGGGCGAACTAGAACGTTGGCATACCGCAAATTATTTGTTGGTGTTCTAACATATTATAGTCTCAATAGCCCAACGGTTAAAGGTCAACTGAAAACTGAAAGGTCACAGGTTCGAACCCCACCCGCTGCACTATTGTCATACCCACTCAGATCCCCCTTTAATTTTAAGCCCCGGGCTCCCCTACTGTGTTTTTTCGGCGTTTTTTGTTACGGAACCCTTCGTATACAAATCCGACTCGCATTTAACCGGTTTTTTTAGTTTTCGGTCCCGACTTTTAACCATTAGGTTAATGAAGCTTCAAAATTAATGCATAAAGATCATTTTCAAACGCAAGCTATCGATTTAAGGTTCGCCCTTACTTAGCTTTATTAATGTTAATGATTAATTCATTTGGCGGACTAATAATATCACAGATTCCATCAAACTAAGTTGGGCGTGGTTGCCTGTCATTTGCGCACCTCATCCATATTCATGGCTTAATTATTACAAATTACTTCAGATATTAATTTTCAGGCTGAACCAAATTGAAGGTCTTGACCCGGCTTTGCGATTTTCAAATCCATTCATAATAGGTAATATTCCTATAGTAATAAACTAAAAAGTTATGACGGCTTTCATTGGCGTAGACTTTCAGCTAAACAGTCAACTATTTGTACATTTGGCATATCTTTGTAAGAAGTTGCCTAGGTATATATTTACTTCAAGTGAAGTAGTAAAATATTTTTTTTTACAAAAAAACAATGAATACTATTTCCTCGAGAGGTAATTATAGGACTAATTAGAATTTAAAACACTCTGTTAGTAATTCACTAGTACTTTTTGTATTTTCATATTAAAAAATCTACAGAGATACCAGAACAAAACAAACAATCACTATTTTTAAAACAAAGAAGAAAGATTTTTTTTTATTTAGTCTGCAGCTTTTGCTTTCGGTTATGGCCGCGTTTAGAACTGATTTTGAATTATTCAGTTTTGTCGTTCAGTAATAAAGTAGGTTCTAGGACACTCTTGAGTATAATCGGTATTCGGTCATTATTTATGTTACAATTTTATAATAGGAAGGTATTAAATTAGTTAACCGGAAGTACCTACCTGAACTCATGCATAAGACTCAATTAAAAACATACGAAATCGTCTCATAAATATGCAAAATGGTATTAACTAACTGCACGATAAATTGACGAAAACACCGGTAACTACATGCGTGTTATCGTGAAAAATTTTCCGACTCTTTCCTACTGAAACTACTCGTACAGATCGCCGCGCGTTTCCATTGACCACGGCACGACACAACAAAATGCGGTAACGATTCTGAGTGTCGTATAAACTCTTATTACTATTTTTGCTTTTGCTCGCGACAAATTCATCGGGGAGCTATTTTTTTTAATCTAACTTTAAGTTAGAGCGGAATGATTGACGTGGAGATAGCATGTGACGTAACGCGCTAAGTTTCCCGTCTTTCAAACAACGTCTTCAGCCATATAACTAAATATTACTTTTAATTTAACGATTTTACTTATATTTTACTTTTATTTTAGGCACTTTATTTTACTTTTTCCAGAAAACCAACAGCTTATTAACCTTAGACCTTAGAATTAGCCTTAGAGTAACTTTGCTTATAGCTAATAATAGGTTTTCGCCAAGTAGAACAGAAGAGAAGACTAGTCTTTTTATTCAAATACATTTTACAGCGTTCTTTCGAGTCGTCAAGTCAATCTACCATATTAATTCAACAAGCGTACCTGGCAAAACCAAACAAAAAAATACAAAATAAAAAAAAATGCGAACATCTGTCTTTAACTACAGTGTTTTAGAAATAGTTTATGTATTTCTAAAATTTTGCAAAATTTCTATTTTGCAAATTTTTTTATTAATATCCACAAAAAAAAGTAGAAGATCTTCGAAATCAATGATAGAACATACAAATATGTCGCATATCTGCTAACAGTGTCGTTGGATGGTCCGTGGAATAACGCCCTAACGGTACCTGCAGGTTACGTTTAACCAGCGATAACGTCAACTTGTTACATAAAGTGGCATGATAAAGCCGTGGCCGAAGTAAACAAACGCAGTTCTGTACCAAAACCTTATGTTTACGACATTTTGTATTCTAACAAACGGTTATATCTACTTTTTCTGTTAGGCACTTTTGTAAATGTTTTTAACGCCAGACGCAAAAACGACGGGGTGCTATAAGATTAACTTGTCTTTGTGTATGTGTATGTGTGTGTGTGTGTATGTCTGTTTGTGGCATCGTAGCTCCCGAACGGATGAACTGATTTTGATTTTGATTTTTTGTTTCAAAGGTGAATCAGTCGGGAGTGTTCTTAGATATGTTTGATGAAAATCGGTCCAAGATGGCCGCCGCCACAAAATGACGGATTATATATTTTTTCACTACTCCCTCAATATCAAATGAAAGGGCTTGACTACTAGTACTTGAAAAATTTCAAATCCAAGATGGCCGCCCCACAAAATAGCGAATTAGGTACATATATTTTTTTTAATTTCGTACGTCGGGGGTGTTTTAAATTTTTAATTTACACTTGTTTGTAGATTACTAAAGCTGATAACTTTGCGCTCGTAACTTCATTCGAAGGGGAGCTCTGTTTTTGGTATAAACGGGATGAAAAATATCCTCCAATCATCATGCAAATTATACCTAGGCAAAGTTTCATAGTTCAAAGTTGGATAGAAACGCATGCAGAATACGCTTAGAATGTTCACCTTCCAAAGTTGGTTAAATATTCTAAGTTTTAAAGCTATAGTTTCAGTTTCATTTTGTGGTCGTAAATCGTAATGGTGAAAGTCGTATTCAATAACCCATAATAGGTATTCAATATCTAATCTTTTTCTTGCTTGTAAAAAAATGAAGGTCATCTCATTTTTGCCAGATCGGGAAGCAATTTGTTATTAAGTTGTTTACAAGACACAGGCTTCAACCTTCGAGGCCCTTCGTTTTTGCCGAAACGATTTGGTTTTTCTCTACGGAACCAGATTTAGGAAGGAGGAAATGCATCTCCATTGGCCTTCGAATGTTTTCATAATGCCACGTACAATTAGCTAGGAACGTCTAATTTTGTGGAAAGAGTTTGTTTACCACAAACGATTACTCGTTTTAATACGACTACGGCAAAGCCAAAACGTATTTTTAATAGATCTTGATCAATAAATAAATAAATAATAAAAAAAAGACGTGTGGCACTCGGGGACTGCCGCGGTAATGCTATTGCATAGCATTTTTAATTATATATTATATAGGCGTATTTTTTATCAACGCCATAGATGGCGTTGATAAAAAATACGCCATCTAGCGGCTCACCGTAGAGGAGTCCCGTGTCAGGTTACTTTCGTTACGGAATTTCTGGATTCAGTCTCCACGCTGGCCCGCGATAGAAGCTATGCAATAGCTTAAAAATTAAAAAAATGAAGAGGTATGATTATGGAGGTGTGTTTGAATATACGTACCTATGTATGTTCTACCGGTAGCGCCTACACTACTAAGCTGATTTTTTTAACCGACTTCCAAAAAGGAGGAGGTTAACAATTCGGCCGGTATCTTTTTATTATCAGTTTTAAACTTTTTTTCCAGTATTTTAAAATAGATAACATTACAGTGTAAAGAAAAAACTTGTTCTATACTTATAAGTAGTGACTAGTTTTATTTCGTAAGGCAAAAATTGTATCTAAAAAAAATATAGGTGGATATATAAATGTTTTGTATCTTCACAACTTGTGTTCACAACAGTTTACACATAGAACCATTATTGAATGGCGCCTCTGAGCTTTCTTAACAATATATTTAGATCTAAACTTCACTAAATAAATTATAATTTATTAATCACTATCCAATGACTTCCTAATGCCGTAGTAAATCAAGTGCGGTGGTGTGGCAGTGAGTTCTGCTTGTCATGGCAGTTCAATTAATCATGTCGCTTATACCGACTACCCCCGTGACCTGAACTGGGAAATCAATAGGCTTTATATCTATAATTACCTATACGTTACAACCCCTTGTTTTTGTAGTTTCGTGCAAGGCCTACTTACATCCTATCACATTCACTTTAAAACATTTTATAAACATTTTTTTTTATAAAGAACATTAGCCAAGCTGAAGTTGACTAATATCCTCCTATCCCCTCCAAATAAGCGGAAAGCTTGTGCTAGGAGTGGGTACGACAATAGTGCAACGGGTGGGATTCGAACCTGCGACCTTTCAGTTTTGAGTCCGCACCTTTAACCGTTGGGCTATTGAGGCTTAGGCTTACATTGAAGTATAAATAACATTAAATAATTAATTGTCCTACTAGATTACCTTATCACTACTTGCAGAGCACCTATCAATTTTAGATTTTTTTAAAGAATATTAGCCAAGTTGAACTTGGCTCCTCTCTCCTCACAATAAGCAGAAAGCTTGTGTTAGGAGTGGATACGACAATAGTGCAATGGGTGGGGATCGAATCTGCGACCTTTCAGTTTTCAGTCCACGCCTTTTAACCGTTGGGCTATTGAGGCTTCAATTGTAAATACCTACTGATAATATTTTTTATCAAAATCCAAAGATTCTGGCCATGAGATGAGATAAGATTTTAAATTTTAATTCGCAAAGTTATAATATTGTAATAATATTCATAGTAATCAGACAACCGCGTTTAATAAATTCCACCTCTTATTAAGCAGTGGGCTTAAATAAATATTTTCGTAGATTTTCACTAAACCGTGTTTTGGCATGCCAAATTACCGGTTCAATATAAAATATTGCTCCAAGTTTTACTCGTAATATTCCGCAAACATTTCACCCCCTATATAACTAATTTTCCTACTTTTCGAGCTCTGCTTTTTATGTTACAATTTTGTTAGCTAGGCTAGGTACACAAAAGTTCGCGACTCCGCCTAAAATTAAAGTAATGTAATGTACGTTATCTAAATAGCTAATAACATTTTTTCGTCTCGTCTTTCCAAAAAATATGTAACGGGAACATTGTTTCAGAATTAATCCTTCGAATTATATGAAATAATTTAATTAAAAAAAAAAAGAATAAATGCAACTCAGTAAATACTGGCTTTTCATAAGTTTGAGTCGAATCCGTCTTTCTTCTCTCGAACATTAAAAGTACTTTATGATGATACAGAAGGGCTCTCATCTGAACAATACAAACTTTACAATACATTTTGCTTAACGTTTTGCTCATAAGATAATCTCTCGGCGCTCGCAGAGCACATGGCTCTAAGAATAGAAGAATGTTGGTTTGAACCTCGCACCCCTTACTGTAGCTCCCCCCCCCCTCCCCCTCCCCCACTACATATATACAGGCGGCATACCTTTTATCGTGTTCTGTGGCCATACCTAAGTCCAATGGTGGTAATCTATGATATATTTCCCAACTTTGCCCATATTCGTATAATACTAATAAAAAACTCCATTCGTTACTCGTATGACCTCATAGATTTATAAATAGTAACATTTCTATACTCGCAGTTCATACAACTGCTTATTGTCTTGTTGTTGTTGAAACTTAATACAGATCCCTTTTATCCATCGATGTATTTATCGCTCCAAAATGTAACAATGACACGAGCACGACACAATACAGACATCAATCCATTAATCTGGAATGATTCAATTCTGAAGTATCCCAAATGCCAAATTAGAAAATGTGTGGGAGAGCGTTTGTTTAATTCTGTTAATTTTAATTTAGACTTAATTAATTCTAAATTTTTTTCTAATCTAAATATATAAAAAGCAAAGGTGACTGACTGACTGACTGACTGACTGACTGATCTATCAATGCACAGCTCAAACCACTGGACGGATCAAGCTGAAATTTTGCATGTAGATAGCTATTATAACGTAGGTGTCCGCTAAGAAAGGATTTTTGAAAATTCAACCCCTAAAGGGATAAAATAGGGGTTTGAAAAATCGAACTTAACGTGAGCGAAGCCGCGGGAAAAAGCTAGTTTTTTATAAAATACCTCAAGATTATATTTACTTGACAGAATACTTTTATGTTCTTTAAAATGCTTATTCTTATGATTGCCGTATTTCTAAAATTTGGCGTTTGGGATACTTTAGAACTGATTAGACTTATAATATCTCTATAGTCCCTCGCTCTAGTCGCTAGTGGTTAGCGTGTTCGACTGCAGTTCCTAGGTCCGATTTCCGATCCGATTTTTCCGGCCCGGAGATTTTCCCTAACCTGGAAGAAATTTATTGGGTGTAATAATACAATATTATTGTGACATGTGAATTTTTTTAACCAAAATCGCCGTTATTAGACCGAAAGAAAAACTCTCCAAAATCCAATATCTATTTTCATTCACAAACATTTTTCCTGGAATAAACGACGTATTGCCAGAAATTCCAATAAAAAGTGAGATTGATTCGGGATAGAATTCACTCAAATATAATGAAACGAATTCCCTTTGGAGGCCCTTTCTGTTATGTTATTTACATTTATATGAAATATAAATGGCTTTGAGCTTTAATCTCAGCACAAAAGAAGCGTCTGACATATTTATAATATATTCCTGATTCCCATATTTCATTATTTATAATATATTTCTAACAAAGATTTAATCAACTTTAGGCCTATTGGGATTTTTGATTCCTAAAGAAAAATAGATGCGATCACGTACATTTAACTATAGTAAGGCTTAAAGGCAAAATATGTAGGTACGTGTAAGATGAAATATTTTTATTTAACAACTCTGTAATAAAATCGATATTATTGTAAAAAATGTTTCTCCAAATTAATTATTTTACATTATAGATAACAGGCCGAGTGTCAAATACCTCTTAATTGGCCTTTCCATCAAAAATAACGTGCACAAAATGAAAAATTATTTAAAAAAACGCATTTCTTTTTTTTTCACCCAAAGTCCGTCGAGTTAATTACTTTTAACTTTTAATATTTACTGAAATCTTATTAGTTTTACTGACTTGTCGATAAACTGGACTAAAATCGAACCTGAACAACTTGTTTACTACTAGCATTCATCTGCTACATAGTACCTATATTATTGTCTACATGTAAATACGCAAATCGGTTTCGTCACACTTCGAGAAACAACGCTTTTCCATCACACACGAAAGGTTGTTTTTTCTCATGGTTACCGCAGAAAATTGGCCTTAATTCATTTAGTTGTCTCAAATTGTCCATGCCCTTGTTAAATCATTACTGTATGTATACTTATTTGTGTCGTTTTCTTTTTTAGTTTCAGTCTCTACTTCTACCTTTGAATAGAAAAGAAATTCTCCGTGGAAAACTAGGTATGCCTTAACATTTTCTTGCTAACATCTTCTTACCGGTAGACATCCACTGTAAAACAAAAGTCTCTTGCGTGGACTTCCACAGGTCTTGATCTTGCGCCCCCTCTATTCAGCAACTCCCTGCAACTCGGCTGATCTCGTTGATACACCTAGTGGGGGATCTGCTAAACTTGCGCTTCCCGGGGACATATTAATATATTGCTAACATCTATACTTAGTAATAAAAATAATAGAAATAATTCGTTCTAAAAATTCCACTATGACTCAGCCTCCTTCGATCTCCGAATTTAACAACAGAGATAGCGACTACCTGGTTATCTTAACTTTTATCTGATAAGAAACTTTACTTTTACTCTCTAGTTTTGAAACAGTTTATTCTATACACTCACTAAGATAAATCTTTTAGATAAACAATATAATAGAGCATACTACTTCTATGTATAGTAGGTCGTTACGCCCTTTTATCACCATTCCTGTCATCGTAGTTCTCAAACGGATAGACTGATTTGAATGCGTTTTTTAATTAAGTTTAATTTATAGATAGAACAAGCAGTTTCACTTCCGCTTTATACATATCTTACAACAAACGATGAAACTTCATAAGTTTCGATACACATTTCTAATAATAATATGTATGATATATTTCATACTAGCTGATGCCCGCGACGCGTGAAATGAGCGCCTATTTTATCTATGTGTGATACCATACATATTCTATAATCTATCTCTGTGCCGAATTTCAGCCAAATCGGTTCAGTCCTTGCGGTGCGATTGAGTAACAAACGTCCATCCATCCATCTATCCTTCCATCCATCCATCCATCCAAACTTTCGCATTTATAATATTAGTAAGATTTTTTTACAAATTATTTTTACTAATAGCTTATGATTAGCGCAGCTGGTAATCAAGTTAACATACACAGACTTTCAAATGCCTACATGTTTAATTTTATTTAAATGTTTAAAAGTCTTAAAATAATAAGTACACAACTATGAACTAATATCTTTCCTAAGTTTAAAGTAGCAAAACTGAACTAAAGCGACTATTGAACCGGCGACGCTATTCTTAAATACTTTTTTCGTCGTCGAGTTCACCGTCAAGTTCCATTATCTTATTTGTGTCAATATTTCCTCAATTTGATTTCCCTAAAAAAATGCTGTGTTAAATTAGGTTAAGCTATTCTAGTAGAAGGCTATGGTAATAGTTAGTAACTCTGGCGGCAAAGCCAATTTGCCAAAAAATTTAGCGTTCCAGTTCGATGAAACGCAGAAACCAAAGTGGCTTGGGTTTAATCAACTTACCCTTCCCAGATACATTTCCATTTCTTACTTAGCCTTCTGACATACGAGTAAGTTTTCATCAGATGCGATTACAGTAAAACGCTAACTTTATATCGGATATAAAAAATCATATCACTGCTGTCTCATGATGAGATCTTTAGAGCGTGCTCTGACTCGGCTCAGACTTAAGATAGAGGTTAAAACGAGACACAAATATGCTCTGACATAAATCTGTCTCGTTTTAAGTCGGTCTTGAGTCTGAGCTGGAGTGAGAGTGCGGTCTATAAACAGCCTCAACGTTAAAAGCGAGACTATGCGCTTAGAGAATAACTCTGCTGCAGAAAACTTGTAAATAGAGTTGACAGGACAAATCTTCAGATGTCTGTAATACACTAACTCCTCTGAGCACACTAATACTCAAGATCAGAAAGTTTTGAGAGCAAATGACAAATTTCACAAGCGAAAAAGTCTGCTTCAAGATTAGTTTTGGAACTAATTTCATACGATATCACGATATACACGCTGTGACATGTAAGATTCTTAATTTAAAGATTTGCGCAATACATACTTTTGATTTTGCCATTTTATTTATTTACTATACTTACTAAAAAGCTTTAGCTTTAGCTCGTGACTTCGTACGCCTGGAGTGAGGTTTGTTTAAAAATCCCCCGGAACCCGGGACCTCGTCATCTGTAGTTGAACAGGATAACCACTGGACCAACGAGGCAGTCGAGTTGATATTAGTAAGAGTGATGGGTTCGTGCAAGACCAGCAGTAGTAGTCATACATATGCTAATTACCGGAACCGCTTGTTACTGGTCATGACGGTTGCGCGAGGTCACCCGACCATCATTGTTTAGCATAATTTTCTGTTATTATTTCAAAGCAATACATGTAGTAGCATTGTCACGATGTCATTGGTGAGATCCCACATGATGATAGGTACATAATAGTACGTTGAGACCATCGATGTGTATGGATAGGCCTCTAAAGGAAAAAGCGCTCTCAAAAAGACAACAGAATCTCTTGTCTTAAAAGAACTTAAAAGAAGTTTTAAAAAAGTACCAAAATTCTTCATTTTTTGTTCTGGTCAATAGGGAGTGACTTCTCTCGAACGTGATTGGTTGACATTCGCGTCAAAGTGAACCGCGGGGAATCCGCGGTGTTAATTTTCAAACGCATTCTAGTAGACGCAATTATATGGGGCAGGCATATCCATATACATCGATGGTAGAGACTTAACAATGACTAATAGTAGGTAGGTATAGGTAAGTAGCGTTTTTCTAACATTTATACTTTCTCAAAACACTACAGCTACGTACTTAGATTTATGAAAAAATGCCAGGTGCGAATCGGTCTTGCACATTGAGGATTCCGTAATTGCTTGCCACCAAATAATATAACTTTAATTTAAAAATCCTTTAAACGAAAATGACATTATCCTACTATCCTACTATGTAATATTATAAATGCGAAAGTTTGTGAGGATTGATGTATGGATGGATGGATGTTTGTTACTCCTTCACGCCACAACGAATGATTCGATTTAGCTGAATGGAGATAGCTCATACCCAGGATTAAAACATAGTCTACATTTTATCCCGGAAATTTAGAATTCCCGCAGGAATCTAAAAATCTTAAACCAAGCGGACGAAGTTCTAGTAGCCTATATTGTTATTTTCCCACGGGGTTACCCCGGTTAAAAAAAACTGAAATTCGTGGTCAGAGTAACGAGCATCAGCGAATCTTCGTTAAACGTTTCCTGCTCTATATCTCTCCCATTTCTTCTTCAAATTATATTAAAAGGCCCACCGAAGAGCTGTAAATGGTGCGACGAAATTTAAAATTCTCTTATCTTTGCGCCTGCAATTACTGTTGAGCGTTTTCCGTGGCTTTTAACGTAATAGCTTAGCCCTTGGGCTTATCGCGAGTTGAAATCGCTCACTCCAAACGAGCGTACAAAATAATACGATATCGTTGTATTAATCTTATAAAAAACACATGTAGGTATTGATACCGGTATAGTACTTGCAATTCACGAGGGCACGTGATCTTTACTTGTGGCTACGTCGTGTACATGCACATTGCGTAAGTCTGCGTGCCTGTCAGGAGTGTAGATGGGAGCGTTCAGGCGCGAGCAAGCTCTCGCTTCCATTTATACACGGTGCTATTTTATTCCCCGTAAGGCCGTAAACCCTGAAGGAGATGAATGTGCTCATGAAACTGAACAACTCTCCTCAAGGAACATAGCTCGAAATATGAAAAAAAAATTGGACCCTCCATACAAAATTGACGATTAGCTGATTGATTTACTATGGGAGGTCCAAAATTTTTTTCCATATTTCGACCTATGTTCCTTGGGGAAAGTTGTTCAGTTTCATGAGCACATTCACCTCCTTCAGGGTTTACGGGGAATAAAATAACACCGTGTATAGATAGTCGTATCATCATGGTTGTGTGTGTCGACACACACACGGACGAACACGGAAAGACAGTCGGAGCGAGCCTATAAGGGTTCCGGTTTTTTTTTTCGAACCCTAAAAACGGTACGTAACTGTTTGGACTGTGAAGTCCCTTTTCTCGGCTTGAGCAGCGTAAACGAGCTGAAATTCATATCATACAATGAGGTCAGTTAAGGCCACTAAAGATTTGGTCCGGCACTTCCGTTTTAGCGCATTGTTTTGCTGCCAATAATGTTGGCACTATTTATACGAAAGTGTGATTGTTTAGTTTTTCCTTCAACCATGCCGCAACGGCACAGCGGATCGAAGTGATTTTTATGTGGATACTAGCGGACGCCCCCGACTTCGTCCGCGTTCTTAAATTGTTGAAATTTTTCCTGAATTTTCTTTGCTATAAACCTCACGGAGCCCGAGACCTTTCCAACGAATGCAAAACTGTGGAAATCGGTTCGTGCGTTCTGCAGTTATAGCGTCAGGAAGGAAAACCCGACTTATTTTTATATAGTAGAAGACTAGATGGTATCCGCGACTTCATCCGCGTGGATTACGGTGTTTTAATCCCCGCGGGAACTCTTTAATTTTCCCGGATAAAATGTAACCTATGTGCTAATCCTGGGTATGAGCTATCTCCATTCTAAATTTCAGCTAAATCAGTGCATTCTAAGATTAGTGTGATATCTGACTACTTTTTATCTCGAAAAAAAAAAATGTTCCCTCGGGATTATTAAAATCCCAACTCCGCGCAGACGCATTTGTTTAAGTAGGTACCTAACTAAATAATTATTTCAAGTGACAATATATTTTCGACGAGTAAGATACGAGTTCATAAGAAGCAAATCTGAAATGATACCGAATGTGCATATTATTTTAATTTAAATAAATGTTACGCCTTAAGGCATAAAAGCTTTTAAGCATAATATACTTATAATATTATACGATGTTATTTTTATGACTGCTCTCTGTTGCTGAAACTAAATAAAAACGAAAGCCTTTCATAAAGCAAACTAATATGAAAGATTTGAATATATTTCTCTAATATAACATTTTAATCAATTTTATAAAAGAAAAATCGTTTCAACATACTCTAATTGAATCTCGAAAATAATAAAATTTAATATGTAAAGCACTAGAGTCTAAAGCCTTAGCTTTGATTCATAAGTTTTTTTTTTTCAATTCAAATTAATTAATTTTAAATACATATAAGTTACAAAATAATTTTGTCTTGTTAGAGTCCAGGGCCTATACCTACTACCAAACGCTTAAAGCGTTAAACGTTAAAGTTTAACACTTGAAAGCAAGGAATATACCTACCTACTACTCTCTACCCAGAACTTGATTTTGTTTTGTTCAAAACAAAATTGAAATAACACAAAACTGCTTTAAGCGTTGGTAGTTGGTATAGGCCCAGATCCTTTTCTAGAAATAAACTATGGAAATAACATGGCACAATAAAGAAGGTAAGTATCTTCAAGGAATCTACTGCACACGCGGAAAATTACTACCTATTTGGATACAGAGATTGAACTCTACTTGATTCCACATAGACATAATAGTTCTAAATCACAACTAAAAGTAATTTTTCAGTTTTGTGAAATGCATGGAACGATGTAAGATATGCCGTGACTATGAACAAGTACGCAATGCCTTCTTGATTAGCAATAATTGCCTTCGTAACCCCCGGCTACGAGGCGTAGCTCATGCGATTGCACGCGCCCAATCTTACAGTAACGTCCTTAAACTTGTCAAGTGTATCAGCACGGTAGAGTGGGCAAGTGCAGCCCAGTCCCCGTGACCTACATCCGACGACCCTCGCTCGGGAAGCTGCTAATTTCCACCATCACGACGTCACGCCGGGGAGAGGGGGGCAGAGAGAGGGGGGCGACTCGCTGGCTGCCTGAGCCTGGCTCAGATCAGTCCGCCGCCCCACTCCGAAGAGCACGCACGCGTCGGTCGCGCCTCGCGATCGCGAACCATCCAACACCTTACAAAACGCCTCATCGACGAATCCTGTGCCCGATAGAATATATTTTTTTAAAGTGTCGTGATTTTTTTTAATATTCCCAGCTGTGATCGAAGGCTCGTGGAGTCGAGGCTCGGGTGGGGCGCGTTCTGCTGGTCTGCTGACACACTGGCTCAGTCGGCCGCCGGTCGCCGAGTGGCAAGCATCGATTTTCCCCACACGGCTCTACGAGGTACGTATCACGTGCTCGTATTTTCATCATGCTATTTCCACGCGCCGCGTATTTTCGAACGATCTGCTTAGCGTTCAAGGCCGCGTCTGTTTGCGTTAGAGTTTACGTTTGTTGTTCTGATCTATTGTGTGCAACTCGGACAATGCGTTATCTGCGGTGGGCATGAGAGGAAAACGAATCGCTTTCATGGTTTCACGATCTTCAGAACACGCTTTGAATAAGTAATGCGATAACGCATTGTTACCAAGGTCGCGGATTACTTGTCCACGATGCAACGTTAATATACTTGTCCACTTTCTTTTACTATAAGTTAGAAACTAGAGTATGCGTGAAAAGCAAAGCGTATAAGAGTAATGGTACTGTCAGTCTTTATAATATTTTACGTAAGTGAATGTTATTGACATAGTATAACAGTCTTGATCATGACCTACAGGCAGCAACGATCTAAATATTACAATTGCAATACGTTGTACGCAATCTGGCATCCGTTCAGATGGTATTCATTCAGACGACGCGACAATGATGTGATTTATATTCTAGCTATTCATAAATTAGTCAAACATATAACAGTTTTCAAGATAAGAAACTTGTTTTACAACATTTTCCTCACTAAATCATCTTATACGTACTAAACACTTAACATTGTCTGAAAAGTCCAAACTCTTTTTTATGGAAATAATAAAAACTCATGCTTGTATCGGCTAAATATCTTTAATTACTAGCTACCCTCAACTCTACATAAGGCAAAATTTCTAAATTCCAGTATTAAAATGTCCTCATGTCGGCATTTGCGAAGTTTCTCCTCTGTAACATGTATAAATTTCAAGATAAAGATAAAGATATTTTTATTTGCTCGAGTATGGGTACAATACCTGTTATCGCGGAAAACTCATTTCGTATTTCACATCTCTACATTCACCAAACGCTCAGCTTTGCAGACTCAACAACCGTGAATTTTCAGTGCTACGACAGCAGCTTTGTTCGTTTCTATAGGATCTCAAATACTAGCTAAAACCTCTGTTTTTAGAAAATCTACTCTAATCTAATCTTATACTTTACTTCTAAATATGAAAATAACACCGAATAATATGTTTTAACAGATTAATACTCGGATTCTCTTCGTATATTATCACGTTCTACAATTTTTCCAAATATACGTCTCTCATGATGGCGATACTTCTTTCAACTCGAAAATCTGAGAACTGATCATAAAAAGTAGCCTTAGAGTTTTCTATTTCCTAATGTTTAAATAAATGATCATGTTGATCACATTGTGATAATTTTATAAATATAAATTGAATTTTTTACAATAATTTTCATAATCATAGAAGTCTCTTCTCAAATGCCAAAAGTACAACATCTCGACTCCAGCATGAAATTGTGGCTCTAACAAACCACAAACAGTTACAACGCAAAATCTCAGTAGGTATAAAGATCGCAAAAACGTTCGTAGATCTTCGCAATTCCCTTGCATAAGATTATCAAATGTCTCCACAGACTACTAACTTAACAATCATGAGCTTTCTTATTCCACTCACAAACTCTAAACAACAGTACACTGTTATCTTTACAATGTGCATCCATTGTCCCATTATTATGGCCCCCAGAAATGGGTTACCTACATACTTGTATTTACTCCTTGCTCTACATCCGCGAGTACTTAATCCATCGTGCGTTTACGTAACAATAACTTCAGACTGTGCAGTTTATAGAATAGAACCTAATAAGAGAATTCCTTTTTTATCAATTTTAAAGAGTAGAATGTTTCAATCATGTTCTATATCTATTTCTTTTGTATCTTTATTTATATACTAGTGTTATTATCAAAAAACCCAAACCACCCGAATTAAGTTAATTCGGGTGGTTTGGGTTTTTTGAATTTACTATTTAAGGGATGACATTTTCAAAATTTTCCCTTGAGTGTTCAAAGATTATTATTTCCACCTAATATGAAATCTCTTGGTCAACCGGTTTAGTCTTTACGTTGTCTGTCATTTAGTGAGTTACGGTTTTTAGATAGAAGATTAATTATTCATCAGTTATCCCTTATGTTTGAACACATTTTGATTTTTTTATGGTTTACTGTTGATAGTTTTTAGTAACCTAAAAGTCACTTTGTTGTTCCAAGTTTTTCAAGCATCCTTTATAGGACTGTCTACTTCTAACTTTCAACACTAATTATAAACAATAAAAGCTAAGTTTTAGTTAAGAAACTTAATTATAACTTGAGATAAACTATTTATTATTTAAAACAACACAGAACTTTGATTAATTTAAGAAACAAGCTTCGTAGTTTTTCTCGTTAATAATAGGAATAAACATTGAGTTCTTAATTAAGTTATTAGGCTTTAAATTATTATTAATATTATCTATCTAGGCCCTTTCATGATTAATTAAACTTTTTTAAGGCAATAAGTCGGTCAATTTGTCACGTTTATCATAATTTTCAAATATGAAACGGTGTTTGTTTTTTAGTTTGACCTTCAATCACGCATCAAATAGCAGTAGATCGGCTTGATTTTTTGCATGGATATACTAAAAGTTTTAGACCTAAAGAGTACTGGATAGACGCACTCAAAGAGTATTTTCCTTGAAAACCTAAAGAGGGAAAAAAGGATACTTTTCACCCTGAAGAAACTAAGGTTTTCCCAGGATATTTAAAACACTTGACTCCACATGGACGAAGTCGCAAGAGCAAACTTAGTTTTATATACGAACCACATCTCATGAGGTTCTTGTAATATGAAGAAGTATTTGAAAGGCTTTACAAGTTTCTGTCTAAATACAAAGTCCTCAAAAATTTTTACTTTTGTATTTTGTTAAAGTCGTTTTGAATTATTTTTCAACTCTTTCTTACTAACATAGCCAAGCGAAGTTTTAATACGAGTTTTTTCTTACTTTACAGCACAGTAAAGTATTTAAGTATTGAATTCTTATCGCGTAAACCTATTGCTCTGAAACGTAATCGCTTTATACGTACTTCTATACTACTTAAATACATAGTTTACTGTAGACTTAGGTGCATTTTAGAACGGTAAAGAAAATACTCGATAACTAACATTGGGTCTGTAAATATCTAGATATAAAGGTTTCTTTAAATATTCTCTTAGTGTTTTATATGTCGTTTTTTATTTAAATGGTTCGCATATTGGTGCGCATGAGATTATCACCATCATCAGCATACGTCAAAGACGTGCCGCCAAGCGATTTAGCGTTCCGGTACGATGGCGTGGATTTTAGACAGATTAGGGGTATGGGTTAAATGTACGCTGCTGTACTCCTTCCAAGTTCCAAGCAGCGTCACTTACCATTAGGTCAATCAGTCAGGATCGCAGTCAAGGACTATCTTGTCATCCATTTAAAAAAAAAACCACCAATGGCTCACTACTGAGCGCAGGTCTGCTCTCATTGAAGGGTGGTCAGTGGTCACAGTCCATCCTGTTGTCCCAATCTGAATTGGCGGATTTCACACACCTTCGAGAAAGTAACGGAAACTCTGAGGTGTGCAGGTTTCCTCACGATATTTTCCTTCACCGTTGAAGCAACTGTAATTGCTTAAGAGTCCCTCCACTTTGCGGCCTGACTCGAATTTGGCCCGAGCTATGAATGTGTGCGTGTCGCCCACAATACGACTCTAACCTGCTCTTTTTTATTACAATGATAATATCTGAAGCATAAACCCAGTTCCGAGGTGCGTCAAAATCAGAACCTGGATCCAGGCCTCTTAAACCCGCATAACTTCGAAAAGTCAGAGCTCGGGCTCGGAATTGAACCTACGACCCCCCGAATGGGAGGCCACTGTCCTAAACACTTGGCTATCACTGCTACAATAATCCCGCATAATATCCACATATTAATCGAGACATTGATCTCGAGTCAAATCACATGCTAAATTGTGCCATTAATCAACATGCTAAGCACGTTAACTGCACTCAGCTTAACGGTCGTGGCCTATATCCCGAGATTTATCTGGGTCAGTAGGATTTTCCATGCTCTCATATTATGTTGTAGCGTAATATTCCAGCGCTTTAGTTAGTCGGTGCAGTTATACTAGTTGTAAAATATTTTTATGAATTAAAAGCTTTCAACTCTCTCTAGTCTCTCTTAACGACCTCCCTGGCGTAGTGGTGAGCGCTGTGGTCTTTATAACTGGGAGGTCTTGGGCGGAGGCAATTTGAGAATTTCTAATTTCTGAATTGTCTCTGGTCCGGTGGGAGTCTTTGCCCGTGGCTACTTACCTAACCTACCATCAAATACGTGCCGCCAAGCGATTTAGAGTTCCGGCCCGACAGCTAGTAGAACCCAATTAGGAGTATAGGTTGAATATACACTGCCATACCCCTTACAAGTTAGCCTTCTACCATCTAAGGGCGCTTTCAATTTATGCGTTTCTTGACGGCCTGCTGCGGTGCCGAAGCGGTGCGTTAGTCGTACTGCGCAAGGACGTTCGTTTTTTTTCATACAAAGTGCGCGGTGCGGCTATAGCGCGGCGCCGGTACCGCGATCGCTCGACAACAAGACGGCAACGGCACCGAGCGCTTTGTATGAAAAAAACGAACGTCCGTGTGCAGTACGACTAACGCACCGCTTCGGCACCGCAGCAGGCCGTCAAGAAACGCATAAATTGAAGGCGCCCTAAGACTGCATAGTCACTTACCATCAGGTAAATCGGAGTCACTATCTTGTCATCGAGTAAAAAAAACAATACTTTTTAACTATATAAAATACGATTTTCGGTACCTAATACTTACTTAAAATAAACTTGAATTTCGACAGTGATTTTTTCTACGTCTCCCAACCTAAGCCACTTATGAGCCAAGTTTTAATAGAAAAGCCCCGGTTTGCAATAGGGTAATATTGATTAACCTCGTAAAAGAACATCTGGTTTATTTCCATCACAATATTCTAACATCTACCGTTAATGTCTTTAGATGGTATTTACATGAACCTCAAGCTCACCTCGAACGAAATGCAAAGGTCAGATGGCAATCTGTGTATGGCAATTAGTAACTTCGGTGTAAAACAACAGCAGTTGATTTTGATTTAGGTACACTCTGAGGAATAAAGAATATTTTAACTTTTTTCAGGTTACTATATGAAATTCGCTGGCGCAACGCTAATGTTTTTGATTCGATAACTTGAAAGTTGAAACTTCATAACACTACCCAAATGTTACTTTATTCTTAACTAGCTGATGCCTGTGACTTAGTTAGCGTAGATTTAGTTTTTAAAAACCCCTCTTTGATTTTACGGGACAAAAAGTAGCCTATGTCACTCTCCAGGTCCTCAACTAGACCCATGCAAAAAATCACATCGATCCGTAGCTCTGTTGCAGCTTGATATAAGGACAAACCAACAAACAAACACACTTTCGCAATTATAATATTAGTAACGATCTCAGTTTTGTATACAAAATTAATAAATGAAAAATTTTTCAAAATTAATGTTTTCTTATCATCTTAATTATATAACTAGTACTTCTAGAACTTGCATTTTTCGGTAACTTGAAGATGCAATTTCCATTTGTAACGTCAACTAGCGAAGCAATTACAGCTTTTGTGCTTTAAAGAATCCGAATCCAAGAAAATACGTTCTGAAATGTCAATAGTAGTACCATGGCATAGATAGGTCAATAAATCACACAAAATATTAATTGTAATATTTTGTGTGTACCAATGGGGCTGACATAAAGGTCACCTTTAAAAGGCCCGTATAAAATAATGAGAATTAAAAAAATATCATATATTTGAAGTAGATAAAAATCTTCACTGTAGGTTGACGGACGTTAACGTCACAATAATTCAATGAACGTATCCGAAGTGATCAGAACACGTATCGATGTCAAGGTACAAGCAAGGTTCTTACCGAAAATCAATTGTTACGACGAGTGGAAGTACCTTCTATAATTTGATACGCGTCTGTATATACATAAACAGTACTAGTTCTGTAATGTAAAGAAACATTCTGGTGTTATGGAGAAATTGGAAAAAAGAAGGAACCAATCCTACCAATGTTGTTGTACCTACTCCAAGTAGAAGTTTTAGGCTTGCTTGAAGGGTAAGGCAACATCTCTTACATTCTTCTCTTCTTTATCACACTCATGAACATTCATACGTCTATATAGGACATAAATCTCTTGTACGGCCTTCCATATGCCATGACCTTGTGCCGGCTGTATCTACCAGCTCACACTACTCATCTGATATCTTCAGTCCACCTAGTGAGGATTTGCCAACACTACTTTCCGGTGCGAGGTCACCAGTCCAGCACCTTGGGACACCAACGACCATTGGTTCGCCCATTGCTTCTATAGTTTCACAACCGGTTGAGTTATGTTGATTCTTCAACGGATCTCATTTCTGATTTGCATTCGCAAGGATAATTCGCACGATCAAAACACTCTCCTCATATCTCTAAAATTCAGTTACTAGATACAATTAATAAAATAAGAAATGGAACAGTTCATCAAAATTGATTCACATACCATAAGTTACCTACATGTAGCTTCGCATGGATCATCAATCTATTCCTTAAAAACTTCTTCTACCGTTAATAATTGAGTGCCATTAATCAATGCCATTTCCTTTTGGTCCACTCTTATCTTCCCATTCCCTTACCTCACGCAATCGCATTACTCGAGGCTTTTTCCTTCCACTTTCCTTTTTAGTTTTTCAAGGCAAATTGTACCTACTTTTTCCTTAATAACGAAGTCCTTTTTACTCATTCCAATGTTACTTGATCAATGTTTACTCAATTTATTAAAGCCACAAAGTTTAGGGGAGCACTGTTTAGGGGAGATCCGAAAGGTCAAAAGTACGCCCATCCCACAAATTGGTATATTGTAATCATCCTTGTGCATATTTATATGTATATATTTATGTATATATACATCGATGATTGTCATTTGTTATACAATAAGCACTGACAAATAATGATAATGTAACACCCACCAAAAAAAAATCATGTTCACATTACGCATCATATCAGTCATATATATGAGAGATAAATAACTAATAAGTAATAAATCGAACAAATAATAATTTTTATATGATTAATAGTAGTTCCAATTTATTTAATATAACTGAGTCTTTTTTTTTTCTTTTAATTTCTAGAGGCATTATATTAATAAGAAGCTTTGCTTTTATTTATGGTAATTAGTTACATGTAATATTTTACACATAAGGTGACCTTATCACAGAGTGATCTCTGCCAGATATTAAAATAATATATTATACCTACAGCTAAATAAAAGGAAAAAAAAACGCTACAATTTATTAACGCGACTGAAATACTGATGTCGAAGTTACAATTGCGTTATTTGAGATCCCCGATAAACACGCGATACAACTATTTGCTGAATGAAATTACGACTACGAGTAGGTATATCGATAAATGATAGTTTAGTGAAGACAGACTGTACTGTATCGATTGATGTTCGTGCAAAACAGCGTGTGTTGAATTTAAATTATCTAAAGACAATTTTTTCCAAACCTAAAAAAAGATTCATAGGTGGAAAAATACTGTCATCACACCTCGCGAATAAACAAGTAAATAAATACTGCTTAGCTACGAAGAATAAATGATTTTACGAAAAAAAAACTGATTTTTCCAGTCAAATTTTTTTTTTAAATATTAGCCATGCTGAACTTGACTAATATCCTTCTATCCCCTCCAAATAAGCGGAAAGCTTGTGCTAAGAGTGGATACGACAATAGTGCAACGGGTGGGATTCGAACCCACGACCTTTCAGTTTTAAGCCTGCAGCTTTAACCGTTGGGCTATTGAGGCTTCATTTTCGTTTAACTGAGAAGTATAGGTGAAATTATTATTGGGAGCCGATTTCCCCATCAGAAAATTAAGTTTTATCCGAGCATTTTGATATTTTGGCTGATTTTTAATACATACAAAATCTCTCAGAAGCCCATATTTATTCCTCAGTTAAAATCGGCACAAACATCCAACGATCGTCAAATTATTAATTGTTCCAATTTGTTATAAAACTAGCTGATTTCCGTGACTTCATTCGCTGAACGTTTATCTGAGATGAAACGGCCCAAAAAGTAAAATACTGCGCTTTGCCAAGTTGCCAAATTCTGGCGGTCGCGTGGTTTGGCGTTAAAAAGTAACAGACTGGCGGTTACGTTCACATTAATATAGGATCACAAGTAATAATAATCAAAAAAATACATAACTATGGACACCAACTGAGTTAAACAAGTCCGGGCTTAAAATTACTCTTATTACGAGTATATTGTAATAAAATGCTTTTCTTTGTTTTTCTTCGTTTTGGAATGTTCCCGGAATTTTACTGGGTCCGTTAATTGTTCCTAAACAATAAACTGAAAATAAAACTTACTTAATTGCCATAATTACGTTATTGTATTAAAAATTAAAATTGCTCCGTGCCCCTCGAACGCTGTCGAGCGCGCCCCATGCATATAAAGTTGAATTCTGTTCTTTTACCCGCAAATTCATCCGCGTAGTTTTTTTTTTAGAATTTCCGCAGGAACCCTTTTTTTTATAAAAAGAAGTTTCGATCACTCTCCGGGTTCTCAACTATGCCGAAGCAAAAACTTATGCTAAGACCTATAGACCTATAGAGCGCGCTCTGTCTCAGCTCAGACTCAAGATAGAGCTTAAAACGAGACACAAAAATACTCAGACATAAATCTGTCTCGTTTTAATTCTGTCTTGAGTCTGAGCTGAGTGAGAGTGCGGTCTATAGATTTCAGCCTTAGATCGATTTTAGAAGGACAAATCAGACTTCGTATGTATGGGGACTCCTTATAACTCTGAGACTTACAAAGCTCCCTGAAGCACGGGCTACTACTACGAATAAGATGAATAGGTTTATTTTATTATAACATTCAGCTCTGTAGCCAGACGTAAATGAATTAGTCTCCCAAAATTGTTATTTAATTAAAATTCATCACCATTCCCGTGTTATTACGTTTCTATTCATTTCACCGTTCTGAAAGCTTTGCCCCAGTAATTAATATGTTGAGAGAAAACGAGCCAAGTCTGACATAATACGAAATGAAGTGGTTTCAAAGCCAATGCCAATATAAACTGAAGATCCATAAATAATACATCGTTTAGAGAATTATGAATTGAGATACTTATATGAATTCCAAACCAATACAAAATACTAGGCGTCTCTGATGCTGAGATCTCACTGACTCAGCTCAGACTTAAGATAGAGGTTAAAATGAGACACAAATATTGCTCTGTCATAAATCTGTCTCGTTTTAACTCTGTCTTGAGTCTTAGCTGAGTGAGAGTGCGGTTTATAGATTTCAGCCTAAGAAAATAAGTTCTGCATCAGTCATGATGTTTAATACCTAATAAGGCCTGATAGAGCGCAATATCATCCAGTCATCTTTTGCGATGGTGAGTAGGAAGGAAGGCTAGACCTCATCAGTGCTATTCAGTATTGATTGTCGTCAAACGCAAGCCTATTTTGGATAAAAAATAAAAAAAAAGGTAGGTTATCCTTCAGTTAATTTCAAGTATCTACCTATTACGGTACGGTGAGATACAGCCTGCGGATAGACAGTCAGACGGACAGACAATGAAAGCTTAGTAATAGAGTCCCATTGGCACGCTTTGGGTATGGAAGTCTAAAAAGAGTTTTTCAACACTCTGAAACACCTACACAACACCTAGTCCAAAATTACATCGCGGGTCCAAGACCAAAAATTCATACAGTTAGTATGAACGCAAAACTATGAAAGTTTTAAACAGCTTATTTCATTTACCGCATAATAGCGTAATAGCGATATTAGCTGTCTACTTAAAACTGCAGTTACGACCTTGTGGTTATTATTAACTGCTCCACTGCGCTGGTTGCCGTACCAAATATTTACGTGCACTTAGTTATCTCATTTCCCTTGGATATTGTAATTGCCTCTTGGTCAAGTAGCTGGCTCATTTGGCGGAGGATCATGATGAATCCCTGGGGGAGCCTGAGGTTTTCTGTCAAAAAATTAGGAGTTAAATCCCATTTTTTTTAAGAATATTAGCCAAGCTGAACTTGATTTACATTCTCCTCTCCCCTCCAAATATGCAGAAAGCTGGTGCTAGGAGTGGGTACAACAATAATGCAACGGGTGGGGCTCGAACCTGCGACCTTTCAGTTTTCAGTCCGCACCTTTAACCTTTGGGCTATTGAGGCTTAAATCCTATAGGTATTATTCCTCAGAAAGCACATAAAGTCATTTATCTGATCTTTCTCTGCATGTATCGGATTGTCGCCCCATCGGAAAATGAGAGCGAGGGAATAGAGAGTACACCTGTACACATACTTGTGCATAATAGAAATCTCCAGCATAGTTCGTTACTCCGTTGAATTTAAACGCCATTCGAGTTTCAGTCAGAAGAATGACATGACACTTTTTATTATGTACCGAAGACGTCATTAAATATTTCAGAAATATGTACCGTATCCCTTTATCTCCTTCATAAGCGATTTAGCCGGTAACTGTCGGGAACGTTACACTGCGCCATTGCCAAAAACGTGGATGGTATTTTATCAATTCAACTGGCATGTATTCAAAATTGGGAGCGAATTTTCTGCTGTTGTTCAGTTGTAGCTCCAACTTTATTATCGTATTGATGCTGTACATTCATCATCATAATATCATTCATCGATATAAAATACTTAACTGAATCCGGCTTACTATTTTTAAGTTAAACTTCAATTTTGACTTCAACTTAATTATTACTAATTTATGAATAATGAAACATATCTACATATAAATAACATATATATAGCTATACATTATTTCGTCTGACGGAAAGTTTTATGACGAAGCTTTGCCAAACAAGTAGTCATTTTCAGAGCAAGGTTTCAGTACTTTAAAAGAGACGAAAGCAGACTCTCTAAACATCGTCCGTGGTTATTATAAATTTGGCAAACACTTCATCACGTACCGAGCTATCGCTATGGAGATAAAACGTGACTTAAGCTAAGTTTCTTATTATATTAACGTCGTGGGTCGGAATGTTTACCTAATACAAAGGGAATAAAACTAGAAAATAAACATATACTTAGTATGACACAACATGAGAGCTTAGTACCCGTTAACCCAACACACTCGGCAAATGCATTCGGCCAACATCTATACTAATACATAAAGCTGAAGAGTTTGTTTCTAATCTCAGGAACTACTGGTTCGAATTGAAAAATTCTTTTTGTGTTGGATAGTCGGGATAGTCCATTTATCGAGGAAGGCTTTAGGCTATATAACATCACTCTACAACCAATAGGAGCGAAGCATCAGTGAAAAATGTTGCAAAAACGGGGAAAATTATCCATATTTAAAATATATTCTTTTAAAACTTGTTAATCGCGATCATAATAACGGATATTGACGCGGACGAAGTCGCGCGCAACAGGTAATTTTATATAAAGTGACAGGTTAACTTGACGTACCTTCATGTTACTTGCGCGACTTGCGCTGGCCTGCTGACTTTTGTGGGTTTCCATACATACACTCTATTGCGAAACCGTTGAGTTTGAAACTTTATACGACGGTTTCTAAATAGAGTTTAAAAAATTCCAATAAGCAGCAGAGAGTTCTTTGCTAGTTTATTAAATAAAGTTAGATATAACCAGTAGATGACACATACCTACTAGGATATTGGATGATGAGACGGCCATCCGTTACTACTGTATCATGTACCTATGTATAACTTACAGTATTGATAGATAGTCTGCAGCTGGATAAAATTGTAGAGTAGGACCAAGTCACTTTTTTCTATTGCAAAAATAAATATTTTCTTAAAGCAGTACTAAAGCCTAACAATGAATAGATGCTATTATTGTATACTACACAATGGTAATTTACCACACACCTAGCAATTTTTTATTTACTTATTTCCAAATATAAATATTATTTTCTTAACGAAAGAATGCCAAGAACCTAATAGGCTTCATTATCCAGTATGTGTTGTGAATATGTGCGTGGTAAGTACACTTAACAAAATGGATAAGGTACCTACTTTGAAATGAAACACATCAGTGAAAAATCGATTACAGTATCTGAACAAATAAATATTTAATAACAGTACCTACTATGGAACTTCCCATTACCAGTATACAATAATTGTTTTCACGCAAGCGTAAAATTAACCACGATTTATGCTGTCGCGCTGTTATCAAAATGTATTATTACATGCGTGTACAGTACAATAATGCATTTAGGATGCTGTTGAGGTTGCCTCGATTCTGCATCAAGGCCCTTAAGTCAGGTGACTACACGTCTACTCGTTTTTTCTCTGTACATATATAAAATTAAAAGAACTATTACAGAGCATAGAGCAAAACATTCACTCCTCTAAACGAATGCGCCATACAATATTCGTATACAAATCTGAACGTAGCCATAGGAACGATAATTCTAAACTAATGTTTTTCACCTTCATCGGGTCGCATGCACTAACACTTATGTGATGTATGTCCGCTTATATAACATTAGCTCCGAAATGATTACCTACTGAAGTACACGCATGAGTAATTTCCCAACTCGAATTAACAATTATCCACAGATGTTACCGGTAATTGCCGAGATCAGCTGTTTCGAGATATGGGAAAATAAATGGGTAGATTTATCTATTAACCCACCGCGCTTGATTATGTATGGATAGATGGAACAAATCAAAACATAGCCCGAGATTTATTTATATATCAAAGCAATAACTCTTTTTAGAATACTAGCTTTTGTTCGCGACTTTCGTCCGCGTGGAATTAGGATTTTAAAAATTCCGCGGATTTTTTTTTTTAATAAAGAATATTAGGCAATCTGAAGTTGACTAATATCCTCCTATCCCCTCCAAATAAGCGGAAAGCTTGTGTTAGGAGTGGGTACGACAATAGTGCAACGGGTGGGATTCGAACCTGCGACCTTACAGTTTTCAGTCCACACCTTTAACCGTTGGGCTATTGAGGCTTATAAAAATTTCGGGTTGCAACTCCTCAATCCTGATGCTGCTGGGGTTCTGCTCGCCTAAACTGTAGGGACTAGGGATTTAGGAACTGTCGATTGTGAACTAAAGACGCGGACGGAGTCAAACCGTCCGCTAGTTGATACCTATAACCCTTCCTTTTGGCTTCGCTGTAGTTGGCTAAAAATAAATTGCAGTAAGCGCGTAGGTATATTAAAGTCACAGTGGAAAAAAAGAATGAATAAAGCCTTGTCACGTCGAGATCAACCGTGCGTGCCAAATACAGATTTCACATGACGTTTTACAAATCCCGGCATTACGGGAGAGGAATTTCGCAAGCGAGAAGAATTTATTTCTGTGATATAAGTGAAATATTTAAATACATAACATAGGTATTTACCATTTATATGATAGCTAAGTAATTTTTTAAGGAATATATGAGAAAGGAGGTAGACCGTATGTATCTAAGCTATTAATATTATAAATGCGAAAGTTTGGATGTATGGATGGATGGATGGATGTTTGTTAGTCAATCACTCTGCAATGACTGAACCGATTTGGCTGACATTTGGCAAAGAGATAGATTATAGTCTGGACTAACACACACATTAGGTTTTTTAATTCCCGCGAGAATAAGCACTTCAAAAAATGTCCCTGAAGGAAATCGAATCCAATCAAAATCCTTACATGTACCTATATAAAAACCATAACACTCACCATTGTGCCACCACAGTCAAAATAATCCTTCTTTGAATCTATTGACATTGGTTTATTGAACATTAATTTATTTAACATTAGTTGGTTTATTTGAAATTATTTAACATAGATCTTAATAATTTTATTAACTAATTCCTAATACTAAATACGTACTTATGATCTTTCGCACGTAATTTTTGGACACTATAGAGTTAGTTGAATGTTGTGGACTATGTATTCTTTGCTACCATCATTTAAATAAAAGTAAATAAAGAGAATAAAAAAAGAATAGATTTGTTGCTGATGGAAGTAGGCTATCAAATATTTCTAGGAACTACAGAGAATCCCTGTTCGCACCACTGCCAACGGTGAATGGAGCCGTGACATTGAGGCGCGCTGTGTGATGCCAACCTTGCCGCTCGATGTATTTTTAACCAATTTCAGAGAAGGAAGTTCTCGTTTTTAACCGACTTCCAAAACGACTTAAAAAAATTGTTTAATAAAAATATCCCCTATATTTATATTAAACTGTTACTTTTTTATAGCTCAAGCACGCACAAAAAATGTCACTGTTAAACTGTTATTTTTTTATTTACTTACAAAAAAAAAAACAATCCGCTAAGAAAAAAAAATCAGATGAATCGGTCGAGAAATCCCGGAGTAATCGATGGACATACATAGAAGAAAAAAAATAGATTCCGACGAATTGGGAATCGGTTAAAATATTACGTATAAATAAAAAATCAACAACATTGACAACCTTGCGTTCAATGAATTATAAAGTTTTTTTATCGACAATGAAAAATTTTGGCTGTGTATGACAATGGCCATCTATTATTATCTTTCATACCTATTACGTGATTCCGCATAATAGTTTCGTAACGCGAAAGGCATTTTGTTTAACCCATAAGCTCTAATCAATGGTAACCTCCCGCACTGACCTTTGCTGTAAAAGGTCGATCTTATTATTATTCATATAGTTTACTTGTGTTTGATTCTATATCAGTTTTACCTCGTAGACACATAAATACAACTGGCTTTTGCACGTAGCTTCGCTCACGTAAAGTTCGATTTTTCACCTGCCCACCTAAACTGTGGGGATTTAGGAACTATCGATTGTGAATTGAAGAAGCAGACCTCCTCTAGTTCATCAATAAAAGTCTTAAAATCAACTACCTAATCATTAAAATATAATTACGAAATAATTCATAATATAACATAGTTAGAAGTAAAAGTATCTATGAAATTGAGCTCAAAAATTTTCAAAAAAATCTCATTTTTTGAATGCACACGCAATAGTAATGTGTATTGTGTGAAGTATTTCAAAGAAGTAACGAGTAACACCCCAATGCTACGACATATTGCAGCGTGACGTGACGCGATTAACTATTGGACGATTAACAAAAGTCGTTACAAAACGAGACTCGTCCGTGACATTCAAGCATTTACGAGGTCGAGCATTGTCAGTGAGACAAAAGCATCACTGGTGCATAGGGTTGCCAACGCCGCTGACTGACTGACTGACAAAAAATGTAGTACTTACCATTCATCATCATTATCAGCATCAGTATCAATGGCTCACTAATGAGCGCAGGTCTCCTCTCAGAGATGGAAAATAGGTTATAGGCCAAAGTCCAGCGTGGTAGACTTTGGCCTATACCCCATTTCCCTATGCGAATTAGCAGACTACACATACCTTTGAGAACATTATGGGGAACTTTCAGGTGTGTAGGTTTCTTCACGATGTTTGTTTTCCTTCACCGTTGAAGCATGTGATTTATTAAGTGGTTAAGTGGTGGCTATCACTGCTTCCGTTACACTTTAAACAATTTATAAGTTGCGGAATTACACAGTTAATGAATTACTTAATGACATCAATCTGCTTTGCATCCAGCTGCCCAAAGGTGTAACATTGAAATAACTATTAACTAGGTAATGTTGCAATGCAACATTTCATTTTGAAGCTGAATATCTTGCTGGCTCTGCTCATCAGAATCTGCTTTGCGAACCGGATGGTGGTAGAGTATAGAGTTTTAGAGAGTCACAGGTTGGCTTAAATAAAATAAATAATTTTGAATTTCTTAAATCAGTAGACCGAAGGAGGGATTTTTGAAATGCCATCTCTGAAGAATCCCTAATTCTACGGACGACAGCAGGTCACTTATAACATTTTTAATGAGCATTCGAGGTAAAAAAAAACTGTTACGATCTCTTTGTGCGCAGTTTTTGTAGCACTAAAATCATCTTTCAAATTAAGAAAAAGTTGTGTTAGGAGTAGGTACGACAATAGTGCAACGGGTCGAGATCGATCCGTTCGACCTTTCAGTTTTCAGTCCGCACCCTTTACCGTTTGACTATTTAGGCTCCTAAATTATTAATTAATTATTTTATGTTTATATATAATGATATTTATGGGATGAATAATATGTAAATAATTATTCTTTTAAACATTTCTAGTTCTATTCTCTACGTATACATGCATACTTACTCTTTTTGCAAACCTACTGGTAATATCCGAAGGTTGACTGGGAGAAAATGCATTAAATCCACCTTTTGGCTATGATGTACAATAAGGTGTATAAAAAATATGTTCTTAATTAAGAATCAGTGCAAGTGGCAGCCCTGAAAGTTACGTTTTCGACCACGATGACAGCGAGCACGTCACGCGAGCTGACTCCGTGACATCACAAGGTCGCGCAACGTGTGACTGGAAAAATAGACTTTTCTTTAACGCTTACCTTAATTATGCAATAAAGTAATTATTTCCTAATGAATCTCTCTTTATAACATAGAGGTATGTAGCTTGTAGGTACCGATACCTAATATTTCCATATATGTACAAGTCTTTGAGATCTGTGGGCCTAGGTTTTTTCACGCTGCAGAGGTCACGAAGACAATTTTTTTGTGTTTCGAATTTTAAAAGGGATAAAAAGGATAACGTCTAGAATCCCGAAATGCAGGTCGCAAAGATGCGCTTCAGTGCATATTATGCCCTATAATAATTAGTTTTCGCTCAGACGTGCAATATTAGTTTTTTTTTGGCAAGTTGATCGGAATTTTTTTATAATGTGTAGGCATCCGTGTACCAAAACTGATTTTTGGTACACGGATTAGCTATAAACTGTAAGTACATACCATGTGCCTATTGCGGCTCTTTTAAACCATTAAAAAATTAGAAGTTCGATGCTTTTAAATCAACTTTAGTTCACATAACAAATCGGTACTAGTTCGCCTTCGAATTCGTTCGCATGGTTTCACTAATCCTATTAAGGTTTCACGTACGGAAAGAAAAAGGAATCCACTAATAGGCAATTCATATATTTGAGCCATAGGTTAAGTAGGTCCCTACATGGCCATTGGTTGTTTAGTTTCAAATTAAACATAGAGTAATAAGTTAAAACGTTAATAATAAATTGTTTACATAAATAAAAAAAATATAATATGACATAGATAATATTTTTTTCCATTCATTAAAAATGTTACAATAAGTACTTGTATAGAATAACCATTTGTGTCATTTACAGGGTTAGGTACAAGGGTTGGAACGCTAGCACGCAATCCTCAAATCATATTTATTTTAATATACTGCTGTCATATACAACATGATTCTTTTAGTGTGATTACTACAAAGATTGCTTTATTATTACAATTTATACTTGACTAGCTTTTGCCCGCCACTTCGTCCGAATGGAGATAGGCTTTGAAAAATCCCGCAGGAACCTACTTAATGGTAGTCCAAGTCTTTAACTGTACCCATGCAAAAAATCACATCGATATGTTGCTGCATTGCCGCATGATTGTAGGACAAACCAAATGATAAACACTTTCGGATTTATAATATTAGTAAGATTAACAAATTTCACACAATTTATCTGTATTTTTTTATATAATTTATTATTTATATCCAACATCCATTCATTAACATTCCAAAAAATATGCAAAACTAGCTTTTGCCCCCGCGACTTCGTCCGCGTGGAATTAAGTATTGGGGTGGAATTTTCAAAAACTGTGACACACGTACTTCTTTATTTTTAACTGAAAGCTCTAATACCAACTTTGATGGAAACAGCTTGAAAAATGACGGAGTTTCATATAAACTTCCAACCCCTATTTAAACCCCTTAGGGGTGGAATTTCCAATAATCCTTTCTTAGTGTGCGCCTACGTCATAAAAGGAACCAACTCTAAAAATTTCAATTTTCTAACTTCAGTAGTTTAGGCTGTGCGTTGATATCTCAGTCAGTCAGTCAGGCAGGACTTTGAATTTTATATATATAGATAAACCTTGGTGCAGCCCACCAAAGTGTCTGACCCTCAAACTAGAATCCTCTGCGCTATAGGAGCCAGTTTTTAGGTGATGACACATTAGAGACTATTCTCATAAAGTTACAAGCGATACAAAGAAAAATTGTAATCTAAAGAACACATGAACTGTTTTAGTCAAAATTTTAATACAGTCATATTCAATTTTAACACAAATATACTAATACGAATTCCATTTGATCGCATCCATCACAAAGATCCGAAAACCTAGCGAAGGAAATGATGGTTAATATTATAATATGTCCTGCGATCCCACATCAATCAACTTTTCCCAACCCTCGGGACCCATATGGCATTTAAATGGGTAGCATTAATCTTTACCGCAAGGCCACAAACTTGCTGCATAAGTGGAAACATGGATTGTAATATTGCGTTGTGGTAGGCAAAAAAACATATTATAAATAGTAAATACTCATACTTAACAGAGGTAGCTAACATTTACTTAATAAAAAAATTAGCCGCCAGCTAGATAACTAAATCTTAACTAGCCACACGCCATAGTCGATTTGTAACATTTTGACAGAATTTTATAGAGCACAAAACTAGCTATCGAGAGCTAAGCGTAGCTCTTGCAAATTGTACTAAGTACTACGAGTATAGTATTTGAGATAAATGTTGATTTAGTTGTTAAGTGAACAATAAAAACTTTTGGTGCAGCATTTTTTAAAGAAAAAAAAATTGGTTAAACTAAAACAGACGCGTATTTGGCAACTCCAATAAGCATCTATTCATAAAATTACTTAACCGGTTTTTTGAAAGAATATTGTTGAACAAAATATTGAAGATTGATATTCCACGCAAAAAAATCGGGGCCCGATCGTTATAGATGAACACAGTCTGCCCCAGTTTCCTTAAAAACGTCGTCTTATCGCAAAGTATCTTTTTATAAAAAGATCGCCTGTCAAGAAAAAAAAAACTGAGCCCAACCCACCATTAATCTGACAGTCGCGATTAGCTTTTCAGTGTGAAAACTTTTTCTTTGTTGTTATTCGAGCATGTTAAGACCTTTACGTCAATCTTGAAGTTACAAAAGGCCTTATAATTATATGAGAGCGTATTTTTAGCCTGATATTTATACCTCTAACGTATATTATTTTCATATAATTTTTAAGTCTTTCTCTTTTCTTTATAAGGCAAATGAAATAGGTTATGCTAATACTTTTAGATTATAGTTTTATATATTGATTTGACATACAAATAACGGCTACTGTGCTCTTTATAGTAAGCATATGTTTTTTTTTTGTAAGTTATTTGTTTCTGGACCACACTAATATTTTATGTTACCATTTACTAACTTTATGTTATAAATCTATCTTGACTTGTTAATTTTACTCAATAAGATGTAACTGTGGCGCAAACGACATTATGCCCATCTCACGTAGCATTAAAGTTGAAACAGGTAAATAAATAAAGTCAAAATGATTAACATGCATTTAACAAATATGAACGTGAAATCTGAAGCGCGTGAACGATTTTCTTGTAAATTTATTCATGATGACGCAAACACGACGTCTCTCCAATCAATATACTGAGTAAACACCTATTAAGCTGATGGATAGGCTGGATGGATATAACGGGTTTGAGTACCTACTGATTAAGAAAAGCCTGAAGAAGATTCACATTTGCTGAAATATTAAATTTTATTATTAAATAATTATTTATTTAATTTTTCACAACTATCATGCCCGTTTTCTGAACTAAGTTGATGACACTTTCTGTCGATTTCGTTTTCACGAACCTGTATCCAGTGAGGATACACGTGGCATAAGACTTCAGCTTAATGAAGAGTGATGTATGTCTAGCAGCGACTTAAAAAAAAAAGAAGAATAGGTAATTAATTATTTCAATAAAGACACAGCTTAGTGGGTGGGTTAAACCTTCTTAATATATTACTTGTACCTATTTCTTATTCATACCCACGATTCAGTCACCGAAAATAGCATGTATGCCCTAAGTTTGTGTAGACAAGATTTCGCAATTACATTATTGCGTCCGTCCCATGGGATTATAAACTCTACGTCAGAAGACAGAGGGGTTATTTCTCCATACCAATGTCTGGCTGCCTCCCTTCGACCGAGACCCACTGCCTAATGCAAAAACTTTGACGTCATTGTCCCATATTACGGGGTTGGAAGTAAAGGTTTGTTCATACCATGCGACACGGATTCAAAATTTCTAACGACTTTTTAATTGTGAAAAAATTTTGCTATTTAATCAAACACTATCCCAAACTATGGAGTTAAGGAAAGTAGAGCATCTTTTCTGAACATCTTATCTAGCAATAACTTATGAGGGGTACCTACGTAAGTTATTGCTAGTTTAGTTCTATTAAAAGGCTCAAAAATTAAGCGGCAATTATGACTGTACTCATGTCTACAGTTAATTATTTGTCAAGTTTTATGAAACGTTAATTGTATTGGCATTCCAACAAATTACGTAATTTTTGGCAAATTATCGACCTGTCGGGTTTTATGAAATGAGGCTCTGGTAAAATGTATTGGGGTCGATTTTCTGTACCATCTTATTGTACTTGCATTTTGGTCAGTAAATGATCGGTCTGTATGTCGTTAAATAAAACCTAACATGTTGTGAACGCACCTTTACCGACCCAGCTCTATCAAACCACAATTTTCAGCAGCATGTGTTACGGTTGTAGCGTTTTAATGAAAAATAAAACGCAATTTTCTCGTTTCATTTCCGAGCCAACCACACACCATCTTTTATTTAGTTGAAATGTCTTAGTTCACATTACTGTGCTTTAAATATTACGAACAATTAAGGGTCACACCGAGACGCGACGCGACTATCTTACGAGTTCTATAGAACACATGATGTATTTGGCGCTTATAACACTCCTATTCCGCGCAACACGCTATCATCTGTCGCGTTTCGCACGCGGTTTCGGGTATGTTTTATTTCATGGCTTAGGCACGATCGCGTGAAATCTGATTTTTAATCCCTAGGCTATCAGCGTTCAAAAGCTCAATAGTTAATATTTAATTGAATAGTCTAAAGTTTGTACTTACTTCGCTTCGAGCCTGAGCGGAAGGATGTGGGAGCCCACCGGGTTATTATCCCAAAGAAACCTCTACCGTTATGTGATGGTGGAAGTTATGACCTTCAGTGACGTGGAATGGTAGGTACTGAAGGAATAAGTCAGTTAGGTTTCGCCACGTCATAACTTAATGCTAATTGCTGAATTGCTTATTTACACGACCTTGGTAAGGGTGGTGGGATTATCAAAGCCACCCACAAGAAAAACAGACATAAGCCAATTAATGAGTAAAAGGTCATTTCCGATGTTAAACTATAAGGAAATAGAACATGGGTTTTCTTTACTTGCGCAGCGATAATACGACTGCTAGAATAGGTATCACTAGAATATATTATACAAATAAATATATTTATTTACATATCTCACATATTATTTACATAGCGATTAAGCGATACCAATTAATACTATTTAATTTTAGTATTTATCACTGATTTAACAGTATTTTAGCGGACGAAATGTGCCGCTTTTCTCCAGGCTTTTTTATGTATTGTAGTCAAAATACATAAGTTAGTTTTATTAATATAAAAATTAAATAGTATTCAACATGATTAGTGATTACTATGGTTAAATCTATTTTTATATAAAAATCAATTGATGTACGTCTGGCTAATACCTACTCATAAACGACTTAACCGATTTGAATAATTTTTTTTGGCGCTCAAAAATCGAAAAAATCAAAATAGGAATCATCAATCGACGTGATATTTGAGGACTTGGAGAGTGATTTTAATCCCAAGTTACAATCAAAGAGTTCCCGCGGGATTTAGGATTTATAAAACTAAATCCACGCAGTCTAAGTCGCGGACATCTGCTAGTATTCAATAAAATTAGCAATACCCACATTATAGGTTAATGTCAATCACGACGTGTAAATATTGTCGTACGCATTTAGCTCTACTATAAGTTATACTGCCTTGAATAGATAATATCAATTTGTCATGAAACTTCGTATTGCTGTTCCGTAATAGGCAATATTAATTCAATTCAAAATACGCTCACTTACTTTTCGAATTCTTTTTATAAACCGTTTTAAAATTTGCATTTCTTTCACTTTTAACCACGCAGTAATAAAGTCTATGCTTTTTAAGTTTTTCTCTATTTTTATGACAAGATAGTCCTTGACTGCGAATCTAAGATGGTAGCGGGCAAACTTGAAAGGGTATGGTAGTGTCGGAACGCTTAAAAATCGCTTGGCATTTGCACTATTGTCGTACCCACTTCTAGCACAAGCTTTTTGCTATTTTGAAGGTCAGAAGAGAATATAAGTCAAATTCAGCTTGACTAATATTCTTTATTAAAAAATAAAAAATAAAAAAAAGATGATGGTGATATTACACAAGCCACACCAAAGCTTTTACAGTAGGAGTTTCAGAGTTGGCACTTATCAATATTATTTAATGCTTTCACAATAATTCTTATATTCATCATCCTCTGGAAGACATCCATTACAGTTAATTTTATATTCAAATTTATTTCAAGTTCTGTCAATAGAATATCATTTTACGGTCTGAATATACTTAAGTATTATATATTTCAAATATAAAAGGATAATTCTCAGTTCAATTTTAAGAACGTCACATATTTCGGAGAATTACTTTTGAAATGAAAATGTTTTCGTCTGCCGATTGAAAAGGCTGGGTCGACAAAAAAAATGGTGGACGCAAAGATACTAGAGTAATAATGTACAGATAATATAGCTTAATGTTATTTACAATACTAGAAGTAAATTTTAAAAACTTTAACGTTATATTAATAATGTTATATTATGTACGTGGCTTACTTTTTATTTAAAAAGGAGTTATGAAATTCAGTAATGAAGAATAAGACGAAGGGAGTGGGTTTGTTACGTAAGTGTCCTAATAATGGTCTTCGTATATCTAACTTCGTATATTAATAGATGATTTTAATAACATGACAGTTATAATAAAAATAAGATATAAAATCTGCAAACGTAAACATACAATGCCGCTGACTTATCTAATCTGCCATATTTCAAGCTACGATCCATCAATGTACCTATATTGGGCTCACAGAATACATTGGTATTGGGCTCTCCTTGGGGCACGTCACGGGTAATCTATCATTTATGTGACATAATTGATGTCTCGAGTCATGTGACATCATATTAGATTTTGTGATACAATAACTTAAATGAAATACAATATAATATTCAATTCATGCTATGTAACTTTGTATGTAACTGCTCTATATTCGGAGCTAGCTTTTGACCACAGCTTCGGAAGCGATCCCAGGCTAAATTTTTTTATTTTATTTTTTCATTTACAAAAAACACATAATTTAAATAATACAAAAATTACAATTATTGTTAACTAATTAATTTTACACGGTTTTATTTTATTCCCCGTAAACCCTAAAGTAGGTGAATGTGCTCATGAAACTGAACAACTTTGCCCAAGGAACATAGGTGGAAATATGAAAAAAAATTTTGGACCTCCCATAGTAAATCAATCAGCTAATCGTCAATTTTGTATGGAGGGTCCAATTTTTTTTTTTTTCATATTTCGAGCTATGTTCCTTGGGGAAAGTTGTTCAGTTTCATGAGCACATTCACCTCCTTCAGGGTTTACGGGGAATAAAATAACACCGTGTATTACGTTACCAATATACAAGTAGATACTTTTTCAGACATACTCGTTTAACAATTTTGTGAATAAATAATAATTATTCAAAAAAAAGTTTGGCAAACTAGATTCCTGACAAAATATTTTGTTTTAGTTTGCAAAGACAGGTAGTTTCGCAATAACGTGTACAACACACTGCCGCATTATTAACAAGGCAATCATGACTATTTATACATCATAATAATAAATATGAGCTATTTAAAGCCGTTTATAACAACGGCGACATTATTAGCTTGTTTGTGTGAATACTAGGCCAAGCTTTATTTACTATCTCCATCAACACCTACAGCGTTCGTTTCATAGCATAATTATGTAAATTAACAGCACTTTACTAGGACACCCAAGCCGCGATGGCTCAGTTGTTTAAAGTAGCGAACGGATAATTTTTCTTTAGGTTATCATCGGTTTCATATCAAAAGAACAGCTTTTTACTAACTGCATACGAAAGTAAATACGATACTTAAAACAAGAAAACAATTTTTAAAATTTTTGTCTGTCTGTTTGTTGCCGCTAATTTCGGGAACGGCTGGACCGATTTTGATGGGACTTTCACTGGTAGATAGCTGATATTATCGGGCATCGTATAGGTTTTTTTTTAATATGTACATTTTTTGCTTGTAGAGCGAAACGAAAAATTTTTTCTTTTTCTTTTTATTCTATGACAAGATAGCCCTTGACTGAAATCTCACCTGCAAGCTTTCCTTTACTATTTTTTTAATATAATTATGTACCTAATAGGTATTGCATTTGATTGATAGGTAATATCTATAGAAGTTTTGATATTTGCAAATTGCAGTAAGTTCTTTGAGGGCCTTTAAAATAAAAACAATGTGACAAAAATAAAAGAAAGTTCTTCCTCTTTTCATTAATACCCTGAGTTAAAAATACAAACCATTCCCAATTTAAACCGTTTACCGAACTTCGACGTACAGTTGTCGCTTAATTGGAAGGTAATTATTCTTCCATTGGAAACATTATTTGTCGCGAAGCAATTCATTTATAAAACAGTACCTTCAATACAGAAACATTTAAAGACTCTTAATTGCAGGAAACCAACTCTTGAGTAAATAATTTAAAAGCATTATGGCTTATTTGCAAATGTATCTACCCAGACCTACCCTCATGATGTATTTTAATTATTGTGAGGCACTCGGAGCACATTTTCATTGAGAAGCTATAACAGCGAAAGTGAAGGAATAAATGCATCAAAAGCCTCATTCATTTTGAATAAATATAATTAGAGGTATGAGATCAATTTTAAACAGGCTAGTAGCCGAATGACGAATTCGTACATACGAGTACTTCTTCGTAGGAAGACTCAAAGAATAATTGAGAAAATAAATTCAAAAGACCCTGGCATGATGTACCGTTTTCGTAAATACTTGTGGTTCTGGACAAATAAAAGCTCTATAAAGTTCTCTTGGAGCAATTTATTTTCTAGAGAAATTGAGGACACTATAAAAGTAGGTATAGGGCTTCCATCCCTACGACGCGGATGTTGAAAGCCTAATACGCGTACGTAGCGCTTTAAATCTTCATTCCTCATACGCATGGCTAGGGTTTGGAATGTTCCAAGATCTGTTTCCTGACATGTACAATCTAGGTATCTTAAAAACAACAGTGAATAAGCATCTTCTACACAAACACGTCCCATCTTAGTCCACATCATTTTATCAGGCCTAATATGGTCAAATGTAAACCTATAATGTACACAATAAATACGGTATCCTAAAATTAATGACCTAGTCTATTCCAATTCGAAAACAGTCTGTTTTATCGCACCGTATATTTATTTTACTAGGTTGCGTACATATGCACATACTTGCAAAACACCGATAACCCACATAGCTATCAGCCAAAAACACGCACGAAACTCCATAGACAAGAGAATTTGCATAGTGATAACACAAACAGACAACAGTGCCCGAAATGGTCCAAACTGTATGTAGCTTCCAACGTTTCTGTTCGACGTTTTATGCTATCGTCCCTTTTCGCTTTCCAATATTTTACAGCTTTTCTAAATGCAAAGACTGTAAATACAGATTCATATGCAGCCGCTGGATATAGGCGGCACAATATAGTGATCTGTGACGATACAAGAGAACTATGTGCAGAACTAGATGTCCCTCGTTGATAATGATGATAATGAACATACACAATATACATCTCATTGAACGAATAAAAATCTCTCGGCCTTTATACCTTCTCTCATTTGTTACAATAAATATTACTGGTAGATAATTGCCACTATCGTTACCTTAAACCTTAATTATGTTACAACGAGGCACCCATTCTCATAATTTCATGCCTTAATATCGTTACAATAACTTACTTGTATTTACGTAACGTAGAAGTAGGGTTACCACGTTACATATTTCAAAATCAGGACAATAAAATTAAAACTTAAACGCGTTTTTGAGTAGTTTGACGGTTAATTTTGCGACAAATTAAAGGTTTAATTAAGACGATCGTAGAACCGATAGATTTGTGTCGATTCTCTTAAAAAAGATTGCATCAGTGTAACGGTTACAATGATCACGCATACAACACACACGCATATTAATAAAAATACACACGTACATACATAAATAATAAAAATAAAACAAAGTGAGAATATAGATAGGCGCATCTGTGTTTGCAGTGTATTTGCAAACACAAGTTATATGTACATATAACTTGTCGCAGGCAGTCGACAAACAGTAAGAACGAGACCTGTGGAAGACCAAACAAGAGACCTTTGTCCAGCAGTGGACATTTTCGATGGATAAAGAAAAAGAAGATAATATTTCCTGCGTTTTTCGCTAGTCCTGTCTCTCTTGACAAATAAACTTATTCGCTTTGTAGCTGCAAGGGTATTCAGCCAAGCATTTACTCTACGCAAACTCATTCTACAGGAAAGTTTGTTCGGACAAATTCAGGTAAATCCAAATTAATGGCATCTCTACACCCTTCTACTGTGAATGAACTCTTAACAGATGGCGATGCCCTATAAATTGGTTATATCAAGCGACCCGCAGAACGGAAGGTATCCGCCACCGATCGCACGTAGATACCTCCGGAACGGCTTTCACGACCGTAGCGATGGCTTAAGCAGAAATATTAACACAGGAAACAAAGCGATTCTGGTCCCTCGAGCCGGATAGGACGGCCATTACTTTCGCCATATAAAATATAATGCACGGACCGTAAAAGAAATGTAACCACTGAAGAGTAGCAATGTTCGTAGCATTTTACATTTTTTTTCATTCACTTTAGTGTACACCGTAATGTAGGTAGTTAGGTACCTAATATAAAAGGCGAATTTAATAGCATTTTTTCCCAGTCTACCTTTGGACGGGTCACATCACACGTTGTCTTTTGAATACTGCTTTATTTAAAAATCCTAGGTTTAAAAAGTTATTAAAAGACTAGTTACACAAGCATTAAGTACGTACTATTTCAAACTGACAGACTAACTGTGCAGATGCCTGCGACTTCTTCTGATGTTTTAGTGCGCTTGCACATTAGACCTCTAGCAGCGCGACAGTAACGCGGCAGCAGCAGATAGATGCCTTCTGATTGTAGTCTCGCGACGATATACTGTTTAGTATAGAAGTTAAAAATCTGTTAAAATCTCGTTGGAACTATTAAGAAAAAATGTTTTTATTTTCTCAACAGGGTTTTTAGAAAACCTCCATATTAAATGATGACAGATTCAGAATTTAAAAATGGAAAATGTAACTTCTTAGAAAATAGAACCTGCCGTGATATAAAACTTTCATGAACCGTCTGTATAATGCTAAGATACGGTTCTGGATGTGGTAGAGATTATTTTACTATAACGATACATCAGGCCATTAGGTGTGGACTAGTGTAACGCAGATGAATGCAAGCCATTTGTATTTCTGTGGCGCATGGTAGAAGCGATCGAGTTACCGTCGATTTCACTAACCTACTTGTATCTAATCCAAAATCTAGAAATTGAAGGTCGTAATTTGACAAAACAGATATTGAACTTAATGTATAGATTTACTATTGACACAAAGATTGACACGCTTTGGATTAAAATTCTTAGATTATTTTAAAGTGACCCATTAAAGCTTACAGCTTATGAAACATAATACTCTAAATTTTTTATCGAAGATATTTTAATCGATTTGTCTTGCATTGTAAGTGGACATTATTATATTTTTGAACATAATGTTAACTATTTTTTTTTTTTGTAAAGAATAAGCCAAGCTTAACTTGACTTATATTCTCCTCCCCCCTCCAAATAAGCGAAAAGCTTGTGCTAAGAGTGGGTTTGAACTTGGGACCTTTCAGTTTTCAGTCCGCACCTTTAACCGTTGGGCTATTGAGGCTTCAACTATACATACTTATAAAAACATAGCTGTATAGGTAGATAATAGCAATTGTATGTTGCAGATTTGGTTTACCCCGCCCGCTACATCTTATGACTTAATATAGACTCAAATAACATTTCTTAGTATTTATTTTATTTACTTTGTTTTATTTATTGCATTTTCTGATAAAAGTCCAAGATGGACGCTCACTTATTCTATGTTCATTGCTATTCTCCGTGCCTTTAAAGCTTTAAAAACAGCTTTATAGAAAACCCTGTGGTTATTCATTCTGTTAAGTTATGTGTAAGATGTTTATGGAACTACTAAGGTGCGATTGTGTGCAGAGCTTAAAACGATTGGATTTCGGGTATAAGCTTCTTGATCAATTCTTAAATAAGTCGAACATACGTTTTAAGCAGTGAACCGAATGCAATATTCTTACACAACTGCATAGCTACTAGCAAATATGATTGACAGAAATATCTTACAACATTGATTGATCAGTTGACATTTTATCGATCAATCTAAACTGAATGTCACAGTCTAAATTAAATGTGCTATAGTTCTTGCAATTCACGAGGGCACGTGGCTCATGGTTGTGTGTGTTTGTCGTATCTATATAAGTGGGAGCGAGAGCTTGCTCGCGCCTGACCGCTCACCACACTCACGTTGTAACCACAAGTAAAGCTCACGCGCCCTCGTGAATTGCAAGAACTATAAGTAAATTGAGTTTTTATAAACCCATGACTCTAATCAGATACATAATTAACAAAAAGAGATTAACTCTTCCGTTTTAATGTCACAACATCAAAGGTAGTTAATCTCTTGTTGAGTAGATACATACTGCTTCGCTGATAGAGCCAATGGCTGGACACTAACTGGTTGCTCGGAGAAAAGCACCTGTAGCAATTGCTACAGTATCAATAGTGGTGATTGGCTCAATTTATTGTTTTCTTGCTGCAACAATGCATTTTAGCCAATAGAGAAAAAGTGTCGGCCGTCGCGCAGTTAGTACAGTGGCGATCGCAATCAGAGTTGATTGCAATCGTCATACATTTTTGCATTCCCGCAATGAAATTAATACAGAAATTATACTTATTGCCGATTTTACAAACGTCGAATGACGTTTAGCCGAGGAATAAATTGGGCGTTCTGACAGTTTTGTATTGAAAATCTGCCAAAATATCAAATAAGACTTATTTTACGTTCGTGAAATTGGTTCTTGATCTTTCAGATTAGCCCGGCCTGTAATCAAACCCGTTAATTATTGCAAAAGTGGATTCTACCACGCCTGGGTAGTCGTCAAAAGATTTAATTTAAATACTGGTACCACACTGGTACAGACGCGCTTTGCATTACTTCGAGCACAATGGCTATGTTTCACACATCCAAAGTCCCAACTCGCAACCCAAATGTTGTTTGTTGTTTGGTAGGTTACACATTTCCTTTGAGATTTAGAGATATATTATGTTAGAGTACGAACGTGATTAATAGTAGTATTAACACGTATAACATTATCACACTATCACATCACACTATCACACTAATCACACTAATATTATAAAGCCGAAAGTTTGTATGTGTGTGTGTATGTTTGTTACTCTTTCACGCAAAAACTACTGGACCGATTTGTCTGAAATTTAAAATGGAGATAGATTATACCTTGGATTAAAACATAGGCTACATTTTATCCCGGAAAATCAAAGAGTTCCCGCGGGATTTTAAAAACTAAATTCACGCGGACGAAGTCGCGGGCATCAGCTAGTATTCAAATAAATTATAGTTACTACTATTAAACTTTCATCATCAAGTAGTAACTAAATAGTAATTAAACTTTTCTAATATTACGCATTAAACTGAAAATTCTTTCGTTTTTTTTTATTCGTTGACAAGATAGTTCTTGACTGCGATCTCACCTGATGGTAAGTGACGATGCAGTCTAAGATGGTAGCAGGCTAACTTGGAACGGGTATGACAGTGTAGATTCACCATAACCCCTAATCGGTTTCTACACGCCATCGTGCTGGAATCAGACAGAAAAGTCGTGATAAATCTTTATTTTATACTATGCTAAGAATATATTTTTATCGTAACTAAAGTATTTTGTACTTATCCATTGAAAAACCGATAGACGTTGGGGTCTCAAGGTGCTTGTATGACGACTTCATACTGGAAAACACATCATTGGAAGGCCCCCTACTTGATGCACGCACGATCTCTACATCAAGTCGCTGGGAAACGACTTTAGCGGCACAAGATCAGATACTGTGGCAATCCTTGCAAGAGACCAATATTCAGCATTGGACGTCTACCGTTGTAGGAAACCACTGTGACAAAAATTTTTGTGCACCAAAAAAAAAATACCTACCCCAGTCGAATAAAATTATACAGGGTATGTCAATTACTTAAATATTCAGTGCCGGTTGAAATACGCAAATAAAGCGTGGAAAAATAGACTAGACAATAATATATTTTTAATTATAGTATAGTCGAGTCGAATTCGCCGCGACGACCGTTTCTACAGTCAGGCGGAAGGCGGGGTGGGCACGCAGGAATCTGACCTTTGCTCTCATTGATATAAGTGTTTTTATCGAGTGCGCCGAGTCGGGGGTTGTCGGGCAGTGGGCCGACGGATCGATACGGGGTTACTGATATAAATAGGACAGAACCTAAAGGCCGTACGCCTCCAACGCTCGGTTTCGTTCTCGTGAATCGATTCTGGGATGAGTCGGATGCTGGGAAAACGTCTGCGATGTCAGAACTTGCCGGTTTTATGACACAATTTATTTGATTTATGAATTTTTCCGCAATATCCTTGATTTTCTACAGAAACTTTGAGTTTCCTGTAGCACAGAATACCTAATAGTACTAAAGGTCACTGTAGGTAGTTCAAAAAACTCAAAGTTTTTAATTGGAAGCTAAATATTACGATGATATTATAAATGAAACGTGTCATTTATATAGACGGAAAGGGTTATTATAGGTAATATAATTGTTCTGAGTTTGACTTATGATAGATGAAGAATTGATGAAGATATTTGATCACTACAAGAGTAATTGCGTTTCGTAATATATTATGACATTATGAGGCTCTCATTCTTTTAAAATTTCTATGAATTTATTACTGTTTTACGTAAATTACTTATTGAGATGGATAATTGTATTTTTTTTTAAATATAATCCAATTTTAGTCTAATACCAATACGATGAATATATTATAGTAATAGTTCTAAAACTAAACATTGCAAGTATGTGGTTTTCCTTTATACCAACTACCCTCATGGAGGCAGTGATAAGAAATAACAATTTTTCTATTGTATTTAACTAACTTAAAATACCAAGACTTTTCGAAGACCCATATGTACGCCTATTTGTAATAATTTCTTTACTGTGCACATAAATAACGGTATAAATTATTTTATCACTTCAAACCTACGAATAAATATATAAAGAAAATTTGAATTTATCACCAAAAGTATTGAGTGTTAGTGAAATCTAAATAAATCTTATCCACGATAAATTATCACCTAACTACGGGTCCTACTTAGTTAAAGTTTAATTAAGACCAACTTCTTGGTTCAACGACATAATTTAGAATGTTTCAAATATCGCAAAATGCTCGACATATTGTTCAGTTCCGCCTGAAATATTTATCGTGGTAGGTATCTATCCGTTTAGAGCATTATAATTAACTAGCTTTATCCCGCGGCTTCGCTCACGTTAGTTTCGATTTTTTAACCCCCTATTTAACCCTCTTGGGGTTGAAATTTTCCAAAATCCTTTCTTAGCGGATGTCTACGTCCTAACAGCTACCTGTATACCAAATTTCAGCTCGATTGGTCCAGTGGTTAGAGCTGTGCGTTGATAGATCAGTCAGTCAGTCAGTCAATCACCTTTGCCTTTTATATATTTAGAAGATTAATACTTTGGTACTATGCATTACTATACCTACCTAGAGTTATATAAGAATATATTAATAATCATGTCCCGTAATTTTATGTTAAAATTATTGAAATACATCACCTCGAATTTTAGAAGTTTTGTGAAACTATAAACCGCTTCAGCGTATTTCTTGTAGTCTTGTATGGCTGTATGACGTCACAGTACTGTATCTTGGCGTGTATGGCTTGTATTATTTGGCCGGTCTATAACTCTATATGTATAGCATCAAGGTCGATAGATTTAACTTACGATTAATCACGTTCCCAATATATTTACTTCAAGTCTAATGGCTGCTATGTCCATGTATTGATTTTACCCATGCCAGCCTTTTTTGATCTACAAACACAGCTGGGTCAAAAAGGTCTAAGTATTTTTTTTCTGTGATCGAAGGTCTAAGTACGTATTTAAATTAAAAGGAATAGATTGGTCCTATTCAGTATCCTTCTTACCAATCACAGGAATATAGTTTAACCTTCATTTGTGCATGTCGGTTTCATTGCTGCATGATTCAAATTCAAATTCAAAATTTATTTATTTCATGTAGACTACCTTGTAGCACTTATGACAAGTCATAAATCTACCACCGGTTCGGAATGCAGATTCTGCTGAGAAGAAGAAACAAGAAACTCAGCAGTTGCTCTTTTCAAAAAAATAAAATAATTTTACAATAAGTAACCAAACTAAGCTATGTATACAGTGCTTCCACAATGAAGCTTCAAAAATGCAATACATATAATCCAACACATGTCAACATGGGAAGACAAAGCAGACCCATTCCAGTTGGTGGCACCCGTTCACGAGCACAACAAACCAACAAACACACGCACTTATAATTTTAAATACGAGTAATTATCTTCTAGGCAAGCGCGCTCCAACCTAGACCTCATCAATGCTGTCCAATACTGATTGTCGTCAAGCGCAAACCTATTTCGGATTTAAAAAAAGTATGGATGTGAAATAAAGGGTTTTATTTTGTACAAGTATGGAAGTCGCGGGCATCAGCTAGTATATGATATTAGTAAATCCGAATTTGCTATCATAAAATGTGCCATGTGGGTAATAAATAAAACTAGATAGCTAATATTTGCGTTCACACGTAATAACGTGACATCACGCAACCGCTGCGAACTTTGATACGATTTATAGTATTGCTTTTCCTATAGTAGGTATAATACCCACCATACATTAGACTAGTCTACGGCAGTGCTTCTGAACCAGTAATCCGTGAAGTGTTGAATAAATTTCGCTCGTTATGTACTGTTGTACCTACTGTTTTGTTTTTAATTACTTGTTATTTTTTTTAAGCTATTGCATAGCTTTTATCGCGGCCAGCTTGGAGACCGAATCCAGAAATTCTGTAACGAAAATAACCTGACACGGGACTCCTCTACGGTGAGCCGCTAGATGGCGCATTTTTTATCAACACCATCTAGCGGTGAGCCGATAGATGGCGTTGATAAAAAATGCTATGCAATAGCTTTACCGCGGCAGTCCCCGAGTGCCACACGTCTTTTTTTAAATTTGCTGTTACTTTTTTGTAGGTACTTAGCACCTACATATTACTTAGTGGTTATAGTAAGACAAAAAAGGGAAACTGGTCGTATAAAATGAAAAGGTTTAGAGCCTCTGGTGTAAGGCTACCATTTTTATAGGTCAATGTATCATTTATAGAATAATTATGTACTTTTACTTATCTTTATTTAACGATCTCCCCGGCGGATCTATAAGTGGGAGTTCCCAAGTTCGATTCCTGGCAGGAGCAATTTGGGAATATATTACATTTTATTAAACTGTAGGCGGGTTTGCCAACTCTACTCACGCAAGCAATGTCACCAAGCTATTAACCGTTTCGTATTTTGCTTTCTTGTTCCGTGTATTTCTACTATTTCCATATTTTACTATTTTAGTTATTTCTATAATATCGAGTTCATAACTTACCTTAAGAAGGTAGGTACACCATTTAATTTTATATTACAAAAATCGGAGTATTACTGAACAGTAGTTAACCTGCAAAGTTTCATAAATTTTCCGAGATAAAATTTAACGAAGATCGTTGCTTCCTTTGCCCTTACAAGCGCTTTGAACAAAGTTACGAACTTAGCTGAGCTTAGCAGAGGTTTTAAGGTCCAATTTATTATGAGACCCTCCCGTTAGACCCTTATCTAAATTCAAAACGTATTGGACAGGCTGAGTGATCCGTAATATTTGGATGTTTCGTCTATTTTAGCCGGCGTAAGGCATTTTCCATGTTACTTGGACGTAGGTATTCCTACTGTGCCTAATGTAAAGAGAATTGTTTATAGAGATAGACAAACCTTTAAAAAAAGTAAAGTAAAGTAAAGTGGGGTTTAACGATTTATACAGCTTGAGAGAGCGCTTCTGTCTAAGCAGGTTTTCATGGAAAAGTCATTTTTCACATTTAACTAATTAGAAGTTAGAAATCCATTGTCTATGAGTTATTTATGCAGATAAAGCCAAGATGTATGGAGACAACATAACACTTAACAGAGTGTGATGTTGTCAGGGTGGTACAGACGATTAGGATGAAATAAGATTAATATTTACAATAATACATATGAATATGTATCGTATGTGCTGCGCCATAATACCTTCACACCTCGTTCACCTTTTGCACGCAATAAAGTTTTTAAGCTATTGCATAGCTTCTATCGCGGGCCTTGAGCGTGGAGACCGAATCCAGAAATTCCGTAACGAAAATAACCTGACACGGGACTCCTCTCACCGCTAGATGGCGTTGATAAAAAATGCTATGCAATAGCTTTACCGCGGCAGTCCCCAAGTGCCACACGTCTTTTTTCTATCTATCTGTGTATACTTGGTACTTACCTATTTCGATATAAATAACAACAATAATTCCTTTAGTAATATTAGTTCTTCTTAGTTCTGACCAAAGATCATTTTCTTTGATTGAATAAGTACCAACATCGCTTCATCACAATATATGTACCTAGGTACCTATAGTTACTTATTAAAATACATTTCTGTATGAGAACCACAATGAAAGGAGTAGGTAGGTACTTCGTATTCAGCGTTCAGACGGGTTTAAATGTTAACCTCAAAGTATTTCACAGTTGGCTGATTCCTCAATGGCGTAGGTACCTGCTACGTGAGGTATAATCTTGCAATTTGATATAATAATCGTAACAATAAGTTCTTTGTAGAACTACTGAGCAGATAACTTTAATCTTGACTCCTTAAACTTGTGACTTTGACAATGTAGCCTCTATAGCCCAACGGTTAAAGGTACGGATTGAAAATCGAAAGGTCGCAGGTTCGAACCTCACCCGTTGCCCTATTGTCGTACCCACTCGTAACACAAGCTTTCCGCCAGAGTTTATATGAAAAATTAATAAGTCTATATTATATTACAGCCAATGAGTATCTCAGATTACTCACGTATTGCATAACCTCTTGATCGCTATTATAAAAGCAGTCACGTTGCGAAGAAATAGACTGGGGAGAAAACTGCGAAGTGCTCTTGTGTTATCTCGAACAATAATCCTTCTTTCACGGCTTTCTTAAGCTTGCTAGTGTTTTTGATAATATCTTGATTCAATTGTGGAGCTGTCAGTTGCAGACTCGCAAACTAGCCGCCAGAATTTTATTGCAATTTTTGTAGTTGATTTAGTTTAACTCTGAGAAATAATAGGTAAACCCAAGTGTAGGCACGTGAAATCAAACGAGAAGAAAGCCGTAGGATACAAGCGACGCGTGAACGTAACGTTCAAAAGTCTTTACTAGAGACCTATGCCCTGTTGACAACGATATAATACTGTATCTTCGTTACTATAGATACTATTAGCTTTGTTGCTTTTTGCTTGACAGATTTGAAAGCGGTTTTCAATGTTTGTTTAGCTCGAAGAATTGGTCGTTAGGGTCCTAAGGGCTGGAGTGGCGACCTCGTACTGGAAAGCGCAGTGTTGGCAGACCCGCCATTCGGTGGACCGACGACATCAGACTAGTCACAGGGGATATGGATACAGGCGGCGAAAGACCGACGCATGTGAAAATCTATGCAAGAGATGTCCAACAGCGAACGAATATCACTTGATAAACAAGTTCACTTCGTAGGGCTTTAGTGTCTTTCTTCGAGGCACTTCTAATTATTGTAAATAGGTACCTAGCCTTTTTGAAGGCTTAGTTTCTAACACTGTGCCAATAAAGTGAAGTTTTGACATGTTTTGAAATCAAAAATAGGTAAATAATAGGCATTTTCAAGGCAAGCGCGCGCCATCTTAGGCTGCATCTTCACTTACCTTTGCAGTCAAGCGCTAGTTTAATATTTATTAAAAAAAAAACAAATGTGGAATTCACAAAATCCTATTTGAACATATTTCATTTGTAATTGTCTCACTTACTTTGCTGAAAGGCTGGGCAAAGGTCATGAAGGGATTAATATTAGCGACGCCTGAAGCAACGTGAGCCATCACGTGGTTGTATTGCAAACTAGCTTATACATTGCTTTTTATCACTGGTCATTATTATTTTTCGCGAAAAGTTAATTTTCAATGGTCATCAGGAAGGTAGAACCTACCGACCTACATAAGAGTTTTAGTCCTAACACTGGAAGAGCATGTTGGACCAATATTTTGAACCTCTCTGTACAAAATAAAAAAGTTATCCGTTCATAATTTTATTATTTGCCTTGTGAACATCATTATTTGCATGCAGACACAAAAATCACTTTAAAAGTGTAACTTCTTTTTTTAAGGAATAAATATACATAATTATTGACTCGTATTACTACTTTAATTTCCCACTTTCTGTGGGAATTGTACCTATCTAATTTCATAATGTACTGACAAATATTTAGTGGGCAGTGGTCCATAGCAAAACAAAAACTGTGTTATTAGTCTCTTATGAAAAGGCTTAGAACTCCTGCTTTAGTTCTTTAACTTTCTTCGTTCCAGACTTTCTTGCTAAAAGAAATCCCGAGCATACCTAACTCTGAGAGCCGGCTGAAGTTTTGTGGACCTTGTTGTCAGTGCCCACATTTCCGCTCCGTAGTCAATTATTCAAAGTGTCACGTGCATATTATGACGGTATTCGTATTTCATACCACCATCAAGAACGCATTTAAAACTTCCGTGCCAACTAACGCCGACGGCGAGTCGGCGACGCACGTGACAAGCCCCCTCAATCGGCAACATCCCTCCCACAAACCGCCTCGTTGGCCTAGTGATTAGCATGTTCGACTGCGAATGAGGAGGTCTCGAGTTCGATTCCCGGGTCGGGCCAACAATGTTTTAGCCTTTCCTGTTTTATCACAAGCTTTTACGGATACGGCAGAATTAAACATAAATAGTTATTCAAAATTTTGTCGAAGAAAATTACGCGAGCTACATCCCTACCCAAAATAAATTCATCAATAACATTGCCATTTGCCATGAACCATGGCAATGTTATTGAGGCCGCCATTTATGCTCGCATTTCTTTAATTTACTTTAAGTTAATATCTTTTGTTCCTATTATGTAATGTGGTGTACAATAAAGTGTATTCATTTCATTTCAATAATAACAATGTGGCATGTGGTCGTATAAAACTTTTAATATGTTAAAGAGAAGTAACTTTCTTTCTTTCTTTCCTTCTGATTAAGAGTAGGAGAGCGATTGGTTCGGTCGCATCACCTTCAGGATTTAGATGGTTGTGGCTCGCAGTACTAGTTCATCGGCTACATCGTTAACTGAGTAGGCATGTGACTGTGATCCCTGGCCCAGCGCAGTGTGATAGGTATAGGTTGATTTGGTTAGCGTTGGTTAGCGACAGTTCAAAATTTTGAGGTCACAGCTTTCGGCAGAGGTCGCATTACTGCTTGGTTGTCATTGTTAATGTTTATCTGATAATTGGGTATTTCACTGTTCTCAAAATGTGGATATTCATTAATTACAATCGAAAATGTAACACGTAAGAATAACATTTTTAAAAATAGAACGTAAATTGGCAAAAAAAAACAAAAGGTATAGGCTGTTTTACTGCGACTGTACCCGTCTCTTTCTAAAACGAAATTTTGTATCGAGAGTGTATGGAGCTTTAAATCGTGACATCATGTTGCAATAGCGCTCTTTTTTTTTAACAGGAAACTTAAAGCTCTATGTATGTTTTCGAGACTAGTTAAGATTTAAAAAAAAAAAAAGAAAAATGGCGTAGTGTTACAATATTAAAAACGTTTATTTTAAGCATATAAAAAAATTTTGTCAAATACCCAATTACTGTTTCAATACAAAAAAAATAACAGAACAATTCTACCCGTTCCAAGCTTGTTCCATAATAACAACTGTGGAAGGCCGAAGTTAATTCGGTACGGAAATAAAATTAGCCAACCCGAAGTGTAAATAGACGCAATGGGAGCAACGGCCGGCGTCATAACAAAACTTTTTTTAAGAAAAATTTATATAATCAATAAAGTTTGACGACCTCACAGATGCAACTGAGCCTAGCTCGTCAGCTTTTCATACTTACAACGTAGGTATAATAATTGGTTTTATGAAATTTATTTCATTAGTTAACTTAGTAAAAAAGTATCTGAAACTACCATAACTATTACCTGAAGTACACATTCAGGCCAGGAAAACGAGGAAAAACTTGAATAAAATTTACAAAACGAAGAAAAAATACGTAACGATAAAAATAACTTTCTGATCGTTGTTGGAACTCGTTGGGATGCGTGAGTTGCGACCTCGTACCTGAAACCGCAGTGTTGGTCGACTCCCCACTAGGCAGATTCATAATAATATTAGGAGAGTCACAGGGAGCCCTTGGATATAGAGGGCGCAAGACCGCGCTGTGTGGTAGTCCCTTCAAGAGACCTTTGTACAGCTGTGGACGTCTAAAGAAGTAGTACTTACAAGTAAATTTTTATTAATTTAAGCTTCAACAGTTCAACAGCTTAGGACCGAATCTGTAGTGGTATTGGTTCCCTAAGAATGATTGCATCAATGTAACGATCGAAATTATCTCTGACTGGCTTAATTTACAAAGTTCTTGCTGCATCGATGCATTTTAACCAATAGCAGGAGAGTCAATCAGTGGTCATTGCGATCGGTACACTGATGCAATCAATGTTAGAGAATACCGCTACTGATATACTTATAGTGTCTTTTTTTTCTTCGAGGGAAGAAAAAATCCCTTCTGCCTGTTGGCAGGGCGTGTCCGACATGCACGGACTAAAACAACCTTCCCGTGTCTCCCAGAACGGCTCGGAACTGCGTTGGATTTCTTCATGCCGACCGCTCTATGTTTTACTCTTCTGTCTTCCTCTTTTCTTCCTTTTCTTTCTTTTCTCTCCTCGTCATAATCAGAGCGCAGCATTTTACTATACCTCTCCTTAATCATAGTATCTACTCCTGGCATTCAAGTTTTTTTTTTTTTGTATTAAGTGTTTAAGAAGACGAATAACTTTCTACTAAAAATCCCTAGTCTTTCCTAATACAAATCTATTTTCGAAGGCGTAACAGGCCGTTTATGCTTGTTCCTTAATAGCACGAGTAGATATCTGGAGATAATCGAGAATCGACACATTGATCGATAGCTATCACCGCTCTAGGCTCCGTGGTGTCGATTGAGATAAACCATACCTGCTTTTCAGCTCCTTTGTGATCAATCTTGGTACCTTTTTAAAACTACCTACCTTTAAAAGGTGTAAGAACTCATTAACGACGTGGATAACAGTTCTTCCCAACTAGCAAAGTAGTCCTATAAAAAAGACTACAAGTCTATCAATACTAATAAAGCTCCTATAAAGACATTGTATTGCACTCTCTTACTTATAATAGCATTTCATAAGCACAAGTAGACTATAAGTAGATTACAAGATCGTTATAGAAACAAATGCTCCTGTAACTACGCCCAAATCCACATTTATAGTATGCTACTAGAATTTTTTAAGAAAAGAAGAAGAAAAAAGAACATTTTGCTAGTTGGGTTTTCTACCAAACCTGCGATTGGTTAAGTCGAAATCTTATCGATAAGCAATAAGTTTTAAGAAGACTTTTAAGAAACTAGACTACGAGCTTTAAAAACCTATTTGCATCGAACTATACCGCTTAGAACAGAAGTTTCTTACAAAGTTCCGCTGCAAACGTAAGCTCAAAACAACTAATGAAAGTGTGAGTGTCATATAATTATTTTCTGTTCTGGTACTGATAATTACGTTTTTGATGGTTTGTATTGAAGTACAACACTGCTTCACAGCACAGTACTCTTTAATAATCTGTGTGTTCGTCGTAATGACACGACGATGTTGCATAGACGGCCTTTAAAGGCTTACTAAAAATATCTAAACACCGCGATGACTATTGCGCTTCTAAGCGTTATAATTCGATCCAATTTCCTTTTTATTCCTATTTCCCTATTATCTTTTTTCAGCAGAAGCCGGTGGATAGTCTTGACTTTTCATAAGAACCACAGGTTGGCCTACTTGAAATAAATAATTTTAGATTTGATTTTGACTTATCCGCGAGAAAAATTATTAAAATATTCAAAAAGCACGAACACTAATCTTAATCTCCACTACGGAGCTAACGCGAACAGAAAGCCGGGATAGCTGCTGAAAAATTTTCCGGTTTGATCGATTAGATTTGGATTTATGTAACTAGATTTTACCGGATTTCATCGATGTGCCTACCTACTGATAAGTATACCTAATATTAATACCTTTCATTAGTAAGTCGAAACTTTGAGCTAAGTACCTAAGTATTTACTTGAGACTAACTTAACTTTAAACTACTAACTTTAGCCTGGACTGTTTAAATAATATATTTGCAAAATGGCTACAACGCTTTTCTCGGAAACAGATCGATTTAAACAGCAAAATCGATTTCTTTAGACAAAGAAAAAGGTTTTAACCTAGGTAGTTAGGTAACTACATTATCTACATAGATAATCAACAAGCTAAATATGTAAATAATAGATACCCAATCTATACGACATCAACGATTCGTGACAATCAGATTATTTACTACGGCCTACGCTCAATATATAGTTTAGAGGATTGGAACTGATATATGGACCTGAATTGTGGTCAAATTATGGATATACTGGCTGATCCCCACGACTTCGTACGCGTGAATTGAAGTTTTTTAATTCCCGCGGGAATTCGTAGCCTGTGTTATTCCAAATAACTATCTACTATCTCTATGACTACCTTCAGCCAAATCGATTCAGTAATTGCGGCGTAATTGAGTAACAAACATCCATCCATCCATCCATACATCCAAACTTTCGTATTTATAATATTAATAGGTTAGTAGGATTGTAGGAAGTAGAATTAGTTAACTCGAAGTAATAAAAATAGAAATAAAATATTTTTTTATTAAAATAAACTTTTATAAAGTGCTTTCAAAATAAAAAGACTTCGAAGATTAAAAACAATATACCTATTAATGTAAATATATCAATAGTCAAGGAGATAAAAAAAATATTGAAATAAGTAGGTATGTGTAGATATGTATTTTGACTATCTGTATCTACAGTTTCCATGTATCTAACGGAATCGTTATCAGCGAGATAAAAAACATCGATCTTCAGATAATATGTGATTTTGTAAGACGAATGATCATTTTATAAAAAAGTTTCTATAACATAACACAGCTCTTCAGCAGTTTTTTTTTCTTAATTAGGTAACTAGTCTTTATTTTATACGTTAAATTTATAAAAGGTTTGGTCCTTCTAGATTTCGTCCTAAGCTTTTAGCTTCTATTGAAGTCCTAAGCTAATTAGCTTCTATTGAAGTACTCAGTTCATTTCTCTATTTGTGTTAATATTACCTTTGTTGTACTTTATACTGATACGGATATAAATCCGTATCTAAAAACATGTTGTTTACTGTTTATTTGGGCAATTTTTACGTTTGTGTTGGCACTATTTTCTATTGTTCTATATAAAAACTCCTTTAAAAATACGAATCAGATTTCTCCTATTAACGCCTCTTACATAAGGTTCTCTCTTCCTTGCAAAGGCAAAGGCTTCATGCTCTCACTGACTTCTACCTCTGGTAACCCTTTTCACATTAATTAATTCGTGACCCCCATTTTTCTTTTTGCTTTTCTCCGAAGCTACTCTATCACAATTTTAACCCTGGAGTAGATTCCTGTCTATATTAGAACCACTTATGTCAGCCTATTTTGGAAAATTTAAAGACTTTAGATGAACTTTACTTAATCTGTTTTCTCTTTTGTCCACAGCAATACCAACGATGCATATTGAAGTACAAGTGGCACTGAACTTCGTCATATCGTATCTATACAACAAGCTGCCACGGCGGCGGGTGAACATCTTTGGGGAAGAACTGGAGAAGGCGTTGAAGGACAAGTTCCGGGGTCACTGGTACCCGGACCGGCCGTGCCGAGGGTCAGCCTTCAGATGTCTGAAGACCGGTGGCCCTTTAGACCCGGTGTTGGAGCGTGCGGCGCGGGAATCTGGTGTACCAGTGCGAGATGTTCTTGAGCACCTTCCACGGGATCTTGCTGTTTGGGTTGATCCAGGTAATTATTCAAATTCTACAATTTATGCCTACCTTCAAAGTTAAACTGAACTGGATTTTATCTTAGATAGGTATTAAGTATTTTGCGTAGGCCAATTACTGCCAAATGTTAAGCCCATTAGTATTGAATGTGCTGTCCATTTTAAAACCATGTTATCGTCGCGCATCGTGCCTGCCCGAAGATAATGCTATATGCGTTAAGTACTACCTACTGCCTGTGGCGTCCCACATAGTATTGCCTATTGGTATTGGTATACCACATCGCTCAAGAGACTAGTTTGTTACCCACCATTAATTAAGCAAAATATAAAGCTATTTTATTGAAGTAACTAGGTATTATAGAGAGGAACATTATGAACACTGAATGTTGATTGTACACAACTTCAATCGGGCAGTCTCTATCTTATGGATAAATAAGCGAACAGAGACAACGCTTCTACGGACCGTACAAAAAACAAGCACATAGACGTCGTGTACTTGAAGTAATGTACCTATCACATCGTGGTGATATAAAGCTTTATCTCTGTTTATTTATTTATCGTGCGGTTCAGGCCTTGTCGCTGACATTGTCTGAATTAGCTTCTTCCGATCAAACCAGCAATCACTCGCTAAACACGCATGACACTGCTATTTTGCAATAGTATGAGTTTATGACCTTTGGTTGTTTCTGATAGCATTGTAGATGGTCGGAACCTAATTTAAACTAGCTGATGGCTGTGACTTAATTTTAATTTTCCGGGAAAAAAGGTATATCTACCTAAAGACAGTCTCAGGGAAGCAAGTAGGTATCACCTTAGAGTAAGTTTCTAGATATTTTACCTATTTAAATTCATAAATAATAATTTGCTTTTTGCAGGTGAGGTGTCATACCGCATCGGAGAGAAGGGCGCAGTGAAGGTTCTTTTTAGCAGCGACGAACGCGCCGCTGACGAAAGGACCGACAGAGAGGTAAGAGAAAAAAGTTAGCCACATTAATATACCAGAGCTCCTTTCTGAAAGCAACTTTAAACTTAATACTGTTCTATTCGAATGTCAATATCTGAATGATATGTTTGTTTGCCGAACAATCCAATGTATCGGTTTGCAACTGACGGCACGCTCGCTGTCGCAGGTAACGCGCGCATTCAACCCGGAGGCGCAGTGCTTCCGGCCCGTGGAGCCGGTGGCGGCGCCGTCGCCGCCCGCGCCGGCCGCCTTCTCGCCGGGCCCGCCGTTCCGCGCGCAGCCGCTCACCTTCACGACGGCGACGTTCGCGCAGACCAAGTTCGGCAGTACCAAGCTGAAGACGAGCAGCAAGCGCGCCAACCGCATGTCGCCCACCGAGTTCAGCAACTACATCAAGCAGCGCGCGGTGCAGCAGCAGCTGGCGGCGCGCGCGCTGTCGCCCGCCACGGACCCGGCCGCCTACTTCCTGGCGCGGCGCGAGGCGCCCGGCGCGCCGCCCGCGCACCTGCTGCTCGCCAACTGAGCCGCGCCCGCCCGCGCGGTCCGCTCATAGAGTCTTTACTTTTTTACGAGAGACGCGCGCCGCGATTTATTTTTTTATTTTCCGCGGGGGCGTCCCGCGCCGCCCGCCGCTTGTGATATCCGTACGATTTTCCATAACTTTTTGTATTCTCGTTCGTTACGTCGATGTGTAAATTAATTATCGATAGGAGCGATAATCGGCCGAGCGACTCGCCGGCGATTTATTTTCGTACTATTTAAAGCCGAGTCGAGTTTTAGATGTCTTCGTTCGATATCGATATAATATTCGTAGTTTAAGGGAGCGAAAGGCCGCGAGGCCGCGTGCGCTAACGACGACGTACCTTCTAGAGCGAGCCTGTATACATACGTCCTCCGATCTAAATAAATACTAATATTTAAATATGTATACATTATAATATATATTCGTACGCAAATTGTCTAATTTTTCACGTGGATATGAAAGGCCAATAGAGAAATTACGTATTTTTAATATTGAAATGAAATTCATACAATCTAAGTATATAGCGTACTGGTATGTATTATACTCAAGTAACGATGTTTGCATATCCGGTCGGACGCGGTCGGTCGGCGCGGCGGCCGCCCGAAGGCGTCGGAGATCTCACCTAGTGTAATCACCACTTGTACGATTGTACCCTTATAATAATTATAATATTATACATAAAATATTATAGGATTAGCTACGTTTCAATCTAACAGTATTTTTTTAAGAAGATATTAGTCCTCGTGTACATTGCCGGCCGCCCGCGCCGCGGCGGCTGGCCTTAGTCTGTATGGTATATTTATATAACATTGTTATAAAAGACATGAATATGGATAAATGATAGAAAATATTTCTCAATTCATAATCTAACGGGTGCATGCAAATTCATGGAAAATAAAGTTCTATGTGTTATTTATCTTTTTTATATTTCACTTGGCAATTGAGTTCAGTGTTTCAACCGAGGTCGATGTTAGCGATAGGTAACTGTGCTTAGGTATGCGATATGCGGGTAGTCAGCTTGTCGTTTGTTGCCAGTCGCGACGCTCGACGCAGTCTGCCGTCGGTTGTTCGAGTGACCCTCCGTCATTCGCCAATGTGAATCCACACTGCGTGCACGTCTAGGCAAAATTACAAACATTTGATACGTTTATAAAACTGTGAAATTCGCTTCAAATTATTAGATTAATATAAATAATGAATTAAGTTAAATCGCGAGGCACACCGTATGGATTCACGTTACAGTTTCGATGCACAACAATGACAAGTTGTATACGGAGATGTGCAACTATTTTTTTACTATTTTTATATTTTGATTTAGATTAAGTCTAGTTGTATGATTTCAGTACCTTTAATATGTACTTTATTGATGTCCTATTCTTATTAAATTACGTAACGTAATTATAGGACCTCGATTGAAAAACTGACCAATAAGCTACAGTATTTTGTAGATAAAATCTATAATGTAAGTTTAATATAATACAACTAGTGTAATGAGATTTTTTATTAATAAAGATACTTTTTATTTTTCTTTCTTTTGTAAGATATATTCGATGGAAGTGTTAAAGATAGTAATATATTTGCATAATAATATAGTTAAAGCGGTTCTCCTGTCCGCTAATATAATTAGTCAATAATAATTTTTCATATTGTTGTACGACTTTTTAAGTTTATATTAAAATGTTTTGTGCAATCTAAACAAGTGTTTATATTTATAGTCATCTTTCCTACTTCCCCAAAATATAAAAATAACTAGGCATACTTACAAAAAAATAAAATTGGAGTCTGTCGGAAGGTAGGAACCTACTTGAGGAGCATTTTCTCAAAACGATATAACAAAAAATTTTCAATAGTTATATTTTTTGTACTGTTTGAGACACCTTTTGCAGAGCTGGGCTGTACCATTAGGTACTACTCTGTGGCCGCACTAACAAAACAGTAAGTAGGATATAAAAAAAATTGTGTCTGTTTGTCTGAGCTAATCTTTGAAACGGTTGCACCGATTTCGATTATACAAGTAGTGAAATAATAATATAAGTATGTATTGTATCTACCTAGTGCAATAAATCAGTTTACCGCTGAACCGATTTTAACGAAATTAAGCGGAGATAATAGGGTATTTTACTTAAGTTTCTGAAATGACAGGCTATTTTTCGTCACGGGTTATCAGAGACCACGCAGACGAAGTTGCGGGCATCAGCTAGTTACTAATAAGGCTAATAATAAATAATTTGTGAGTATGTAAACATTAGTACCTAGCTAATGTTACGTAGGTACTTTCGCATGCAATTTTATCAACAATGGAAAAATTGGCACTTCAAATTATCATTACATATCTATGTAACTAATTACTAAAATAATTAGTTGTAACTTACCATCTTACGGAACCCTAAAATATAATTGTTCAAATAAAACACCAAGATTTTTATTAAGTCACTTTATTGAAACCACAAAGATGACAAAATAAACCTCATCTATGGACAAATATAATTATTTATATATTATGTAAGCTGGTTTATCCTAATACGTATAAAATGTTTATTTAACACTGATATAGTTCTTGCAATATATGAGGGCGTATGGCTCATGGTTGTGTGTGTGTCGTATCTGTATAAGTGTGAGTGAGAGCTTGCTAGTGCCTGCCCGCTCTCACCTAGGCTCCTGACAGGCAAGCACACTTACACAATGTGCATGTATACGACGTAACCACAAGTAAAACTCACGCGCCCTCGTGAATTGCAAGAACTATACTTACAAATTATTTTGCCAAAATTAGTTATTACATAAAATCCTGACATAATAATGGTCAATTATGTACGTAAATGATTTTTCGATTTAAAAAAATATATTCAATAAATACACTAACGATAATTCCGCGTAAAATCCCTTTTCGATAAGTAATTAACAGTCATAATTAATATTTTTATAATTATTATTCATCTTGATTTTTATATACTTAATTGAAAACGATAAGTCACTTGATATTTACTGAATTATGTACTTTTTAAATACATACAGAGCAAATAAAGTACAATAAAATTGTTTTAAAATTGATTTAAAAAGCCCTGGACAGACAAACCGCGTCGACAGCGATGAGCGACGAAACTATAGAGTTGTCTATCCAAGCCTTAATTTGTAAGTATAGCACTCGCCATTCTTTATAGCCGACATAGTCGCGTTTCAATGCATTTTCAATGTACATAACGTTTGCGTAATCATTTTTACTTTTCCATTGAAGACTCAATCAATATCAGATTTATTATTATTATAGTTCTTGCATTAAAGGTCCTGCAATTCACGAGGGCGCGTGTATTTCGTATCTGTATAAGTGTGAGCGAGAGCTAGCTCGCGCCTGACCGCTCCCACCTAGGCTCCTGACAGGCACGCACACTTACGCAATTTGCATGTACACGATGTAAGCACAAGTAAAGCTCACGCGCCCTCGTAAATTGTAAGAACTATATAGTACAGTTACATAATAAAATTGGTCGTACTTAGTTTTTGTTTAAATAATTACATAGATTGCAATCGCACCTGATGGTAAGTGAATATGCAGCGTAAAAAGGAGCGCGCTTGCCTAGAACATGCCTAATTATTTTTTATTTAAAGATACCCAAGTTTAACGGAAGACGGAATTCTTTGCTGTGCGTATTAGGAAAGTTATACCAAAAGGATTCAACCCACGAACATATTTTGTCAAGGTACTTACAAATATTTACATACCTACTTATAAATTGAGAATGAATAACTTTTTTACTGACAAGTTTTGTAGGTTGGATCCTGTTTGCTAAACTACGTCTTATTATCGGTTCGCACCACACAGTTACAGTTTTTATTGTAGTTTTCTCATAACATGATAGTTCATTGTTCGGTGGAACTCACTACCTGTTCAGAGAGGCCATAAGGATTGGCGAGCACTTTATTTTGAATGAAAAAAAAAAATACTCTGGTATTATACATAGAATTATCCACTATTACACAAGCATCCGGACAAACTTTATGTGAGTGAACATACAGAAATATAATGCGTTTCCAATGACAATAGGAATGAGAAGCCGCCATTTACTGTTTCTATCTCACTGAGTGTAAACTTTATATGAGGTTTACACTGAGTTCATATTATGTTTTATATTTCTGTCCTGCTCATATGTGCTCATATATAGCAGGACAGAAATATAAAATGGCTGTTTGACAGTCCTATTCTCATTTGAAACGCACTATATGCATATAAGCAAGTTTAAAATATGCATGTGACTGGATATTCAAAAATATCATTAGTTTATTATCTAACTAGTCAGATTGACCAATATAACCTGCAGACAGATTGTATGATATACGAGGCACTTTAAAAGTAGTAAAGACAAGACTGTGTGGAGTCGGGGTGTTTGAAATTCTTTTTGGTTGTTTTTGGCTTCAGGAATCCAAATTTAGTTGGAAGGGAAACCTAGATTTTCCTATCAACTTACAATCCGTCGACAGTTTACAAACTCACCAATTAAATTATTAACTAAAGATTACATTACAGTGTAAATTGAAGTATAACTTGAAAGATTCCATTACTTTCTGTCAATTGTATGCAATTTTACAACACAATAAGTTGTACATATAAGCGTTTTAAATTAAAAAATAGATCTTATTTTATTTACAAGCTGATTAGTGTTAAAAGATAAAGTTTTTTAAGGCTATTAGCACATCTGCGATGCGAAATATTAGCAGATGAATGAAACAGGATATAAAAAGCTGTTATTGTTTGGTGAAGGTATGCTAAAGACCTTAAATACATAATAAATATCTTATTTGGCACGGTTTGTCATAAAATACTCAAATATTCAATTCTGACATTTTTTATGATAAAAAAACATAATATTTGAAAGAGAATTCTAGATATGTTTATATTTATAAATATATTTTTGATTTTTATTTTGCAAATTGATTTAGTTCAGTTGATTGAAATATTTGTGCTTCATCAAGCATGAAAAGTCCATAAATTTAGGCCAGTTCGAACCATAGATGAGGATATACACCTTTGGTGGTTAATTTAGTTTGTATAAAATATACATTTGAAATTACTATGAAATAATCAGTACATTTTAAGAAAACTTAATCAAACCTTTTCTTTTTCAAATTTATCAAATCCCTAATTAGCAATCAATTAAGTATAATATATTTACACACTAAAATAACATAAAATTACAACTAAACTCAAGTTCTAAGTAAATTATACCATCATATAATATTAAAAGTCATGTCATACTTACAAGTATAAACAGTATAACACTAATAGTGACTGATACTGACTATTTTCAAAATTTTGGCCCAATTCCAATAATTAGTAAAGATAAAAAACGAAGAAAGAAGAAAATACTTAATCATAATTCTACATAATTACCAAAATTTTATAATGATATAATAGTAACTAACCTATTCACTGTTTCCATATCGGCTCAGAGTGAGCCAATTACGAATATTGTGAACAAAAGACAAAGTTCTTTATGATTAAAATAATGAATTAAAAACAATAAATAACAAAATACATGAGCAAAGACCTAACAGTATTTAAAATGAATCATTAAAGGCTATTTGCTCAATGGCAATCAAGGAATGACAACGTATAATAAAAGATACTACAGTACCATCGCGCATTGGACTCCCGGGAATCACTAGCAGTCGTATTTACAATTAGAAAATGACACTTAATATCACGTAAGTCTCGCCACTATATCATAGTAACCTCGTTTAACTTAACTCACAGTTAACGTCTCTCCGCATAATTGAACTCAATAAATCAGTGCATCATCTCAATGTGCCGTTGCAAACTCTTTTTGTTCATGTAAAATCGGTCGCACATGGCGCAAGGGAAGAAAACTTTCTCGTTGTCCGCGTGCCTGGCGCGCGTGTGCGAGGACAGGTCGAGGGCGCGCGCGAAGTAGACCTTGCAAATGTTGCAGAAGAACTTGGTGGGCGTGGCGTGCATCGCGCGGTGGGCGATCAGGTCGCGCGGAGTGGCCACGCCGTCGCCGCACTGGCCGCAAGTGAACTCACCCGGCTGCTGCACCGTCGTGCTGCCGTCGTCGTCAGACTCCCCGGCGGAGTCCTCGGCGTGGTGCGCGGCCTTGTGCACGTTCACGGCCTTGGCGCTCTCGAACTGAGCGCCGCACACGTCGCACGCGTGCCCCTCGTCGTCCATTTGCCCCAAACTAGACGACCCTTCCCCGCCTTCGTAATGCTTCTTCATATGCACGATAAGAGTCGATTTGCGCGTGAAACTCTTGTCGCAAACCGGACAGAACACGGAATTCGGTTGATGCACCTCATCCATGTGACGCTGGTATGCGGCTCGCTTCGTGAACTCTTTGTCGCAAATGTTACAGTACCTGTCCTCGACCCCACCGGACGAGTTGTTCTGGTGTTCCATTTCGAGGGAATCGTCGGATCGCAACTTCTTGTTAGGGTTCACCACGGTCACCTCCACTTCCGGCGGTAACCTTCTTTTTGGCACACTGGTAGTCGGCGTAGGTTGAGAAGAACGAGTCGGTACAGGTTCGATGACCTCGTGTTTACTAATTTTAGTCGTAACTTTATTCTGAGGCATCCAAAGTCCGGTATTATTGGCGGCGGCCTTGCCGTCGGGTGACCTCAGATGCCAGCCGCGGTGGCTCTTCAAAGCGGCGATCGAAGTGTAACTCTTGTGACATATTTCGCAGTCGAAAGTTTGCGGCTGCGATTGTATCTGGTTTATACACTGGTGATTTTGCAAAGCCAATAATCCGACGAACTGTTTGCCACAAGTATCACACGGGTACCGTGCTTGAAACTCGGCGCCAGGGTCGACCAGATCTTGATCTGCCTCGTAGTCTGCCTCCGCCTCTTGTGCTATTTCTTGAGACTTACTTGTCCCTTGATTGGCATCGTAACCCAACAACTCGCGTGCGTGCGCCTTTTTTAAATGCTCGTAAAGTTCTAAGGTTGAGCTGAGAGGTTTCCCACAAATTTTGCACATCTGCACGGAGGATTTATGAACGTTTTTCCTGTGACGATAATAAGATTTCTTATCTGAAAATGTTATTTTGCATATAGTGCAACTCGACCTGCCTTCGGACGATGTCGGCGCAGATTGCCCCTCAGAGCCACTGACGCTTCCGTAAGGAATATCGTGCTTAACTCTCTTGTGCTTATATACACTCGCTATAATTGGGAAACGCTTGTAACATATATCACAGGAGTATGGAAGGATGTCTTGTGACGACTGTTGCGAATTATTCGGAAGATTTGTAAAGTTGAAACTATTGAATTGAGGAGTAGATAGGATTGCGCCATTTTCATCCACATTGTAATCATCTTCCTCTGTAGATGCATGCATAGTATTTTCTTCGCTATCATGCCTGTCATTGAGAATATCTGCGTGCAGCACCTTCTTATGTTTCCATATGTTTTTCTTATGCATGAATCCTTTTCCGCAAATGTCACAGCAGTATGGGGCGTTCGGAACAAAAGGACTGAATCCTGGTTGCATAGAAAATTGACGAATGGGTTTTCCAATAATCTGAGGTGGGAAGCCCTTTCCTACGCCAGGTTTCCTATTAGTCGTGGGCACTTTGGCATGAATACGCATATGATTGGAATACGCCTGACGACTCTTAAACGATCGTATGCATAAATCGCAGTAAAATTCGTTATCTGCATTGCGCACAGGAGTATTGGGGTGCGCCTGTTGCACGTGCTCGGACAGTTTTTGCGGTGAGCTATACGAGTTGGAACAAACATTGCACGGATAGAATTTAACTCGGAGATGTGTATTTTTGTGTTCGGCGAGTTCTGACGGACGCAAGAACTTCTTTTCGCACTGGTCACAGTGGTGAGCGACCTGGTTGTGTTCCGCGACCTGGTGGTCAGTCCAGGCGTCGACGGTCTCGAAGATGGCGTTGCACTCCGTGCAAGAGTAATGGTACTCCTCGGCTTCCTCCTTGACGAGCGACATGTCGGGCTCGGTGGACGCCATTCCCAGCATTCGGTTGGAGTGCTCCATGTAAATATGTTTGTTAATTTCGGCCGCTTGTTCAAATTTGGCGTCGCAATGCTGACAGTGATGCGGTTTATCGTCGTTGTGTATCACTCTCAAATGCTTGACCAAATTCGGGTAGCTACTATTCTTCTTCCCGCATATCGGGCAATCTGTCGGTCTGCCGTCGACGCACTTGTTCTGACTATCGGGGTCGAAATTGCCGGCATGGACAGCTACGGCGTGCTCGTTAAATTCATGAATATTCACGAATTTTTCAGAACATAACTCACAAGCAATGTATACAGTACAATCTCCATTGCGTATGTGCCTCTTGCCGATACTTTTTTCTTTGAATCTTAAACCGCAATGTACACAGGAATTAGGGACTCGCGATTGGCCGTCTTCATGAACATCTAGAACATGCTTCATTATAAACTGCTTCAGTTGGAATTTGGCTGGACACAATTTGCATGCATAAGACCTTGCATTGAGTATATCTTTATACTGAATTTTTGTGTCTTTGGGTTCCTCTTCATCTTCCACCACTATATCATCAGGGATGCCTTTTTCATCATAAATTATTTTCCACAGGTTAGTACAAGTATTAGCTCTCATGTGGCTCAGTAAAGCTCCAATATGAGTGAATGTAACCACACAATTGTAGCATGTGTGCTTTGGAACTTTGTGCCCATTTTTCTGTAAATGTTGTATTACTGCTTTTCTACGTGGATGTTCTTTGTTACAGCAGAGACAAAGCTTGGTGTTGATTTGTTCAATAATATCACGGTATTGTAGAATGAAATCTCTTTGTGTTTTAGTAACATACACTTTATTCGGATCTAGCTGTTTTTCTGTTTCATCACCATCAACAGGTTCATTGGGATCGACAGTCTCGTCGAGGTCTTCATCCTCATTTCCTTCACTGTGATATGAATTAGTTTGTAAATCTTCATTAATCTCGACCACAGGAGCAATACTCATTGGAGGCAAATCTTCATCATCTTCGTTGTCTTCTTGGATTGTGTCTTGGTCGTGATTTTCTTTTTCATCATTCTCTTCATCGTGTTCTTTAGCGGTTTCATCAAGCTCTGCATTAACATTATTTTCAACACTCATGTCTTGACTGTCTACATTATCTTCCATATGTTCTTTTTCATCAATTTCTTCATTATTCATTTCTTCTTCGTCTTGTGCATTTTCTTCAGCATCATTTCCAATGTGATTCTCTTCAATATCAATATTGTTTTCTTGCTGACGAGCTATTTCGATCTCATTATCTGATTCCATGTCAACAGTGTCATAATGCTGTTCTTGGTTATTGTCATCTTCCATCTCATCTTCCTCGTGAGGTTGATTAATAAAGCCACCTGGCTCTGATAGGATTGTTTCAACTTGAAAAGATGCTATTTCTGGTTCAGAGATCAAAGTCTCTGGACTTTCTGGGCCTGAGTTAATTATTTCAGGCTCAGACACTAAAACTTCTGGCTTTGATGTGAGCAACGTTTTCAATATTTGTGGTTCCTTTTTCTTAATCTGTAGGTCCTTTAAAGCTTTAATACGAAGGGGGTATGGTAAATTGTTCTGGGTTGGTTTAAGAGTTCTAATCGGAATTGGTTTCGGTGGTGCAATAACTTTTTGGGGCATCATTTTAGTTGGGACTGGTTTTGGTATGTATTGCATTTTGTGGCTGATTGGATTTGGCATTAAGCGTGCTTTAGGGTTGAATGGATTTGGCCTGAATTTAGGTATCATATGACTGTGAGATTTCTTGGCTGTAGTTTTGTTTGTGTATCTGTCGAAACCGTGAGCACCCAGTTCGTGTCTGCGTGCATTGTGGGAGTATCTGTAAGAGCGACCGCAAACAAGACAATCCTTAGAGGCAATCTGTTGAATGCCTTGCCTAGCATGAAGAGTTTCTCCGGTTGGGCGCATCACGGTGATGGAAACTTCAGGCATTTGCGATGCACCTCTATAAGACTGCTGTTCTGGTATTTCTTCTCGATCTTCTTCCTCTTCATATTCCTCGTCCTTTTCACTATCCATGCCCTGAAATTACAAAATTTTATACAAAATGAAATTTTGCTTGCTTTAAGTTTAAAATCCAATTTTTTATCATCCAGATCAACAAATGAAAAGTTTGATATTATAAATATAACAATTTTATAATTTAAAACACTTTATAAAATTTTATTTAAATAAAAAATAATCTATTCTATTCCATTGTAATATTTATTAATATCAAATGATTCATACAAAAAAAGAATATACTACATAAGTTTTCGAATATTACGTTTATATTTTTAGGAACCGATAAATCTAATTGAATAGAAACTTTTGTAAAACTTTTGTAATGAAAAAAAAAAAGATTAAGTATAAATTACAACATTTATTTAGAAAATAAACTTAACAATGGAATGGTGCCTTAGAAGGCATTTTTAATTACCCAACACTTTTTTATTCAAAATTAAATAGTAAGATTTTACTTTTACAACCTATATTTTTAATATTTCATTTATATCTTTATATAATTACTAGTAGGGCGCGTGGGAGCGCGGCTCGCTAAAGCGAACCGCGGTTTTTCTGGCCACCAAGTAGACCTTCGGGTCTTGATTATCTTTTTCTAAAAAACCACTCTTCTATCTTTTATACTCTCTGAGATAGACACCGTCGAAAGTATGGCCGCCATCTTGAATCGGCCATTTTGAATTTTTTTCAGCTCCCTGCCAATTGGATGAGGTTTCGAGTGATTTTTGTTTGGGCACCCTCAACCTATCTTGAATACACTGACCGTGCTCCTCACCCGTCTCCAAAATCCTCAATCATCGGCTCCTTCCATATTTTTCATCCAAATGAATTTTTGTCCTCTATACGAAACCATCAGCGGAAAGGAACATATCAAAGTCTTGCACACATTTTATATGAAAAAAAAATCCGCCATCTTGAATTTTTCTCTATTCATCACGTAGACCATCGGGTTCTGATTATCTTTTTTCGAGAAACCACTCTTCCATCATTCATAGTCTCCGAGATAGACATCGACGAAATTTGTATGGCCGCCATCTTGAATCCGCCATTTTGGATTTTTTTTCGACTCTCTGCCAATTGGATTAGGTTTTGAGTGACTTTTGTTCAAATACCCTCCACTTATCTTCGATATCCTGGCCGTGCTCCTCACCCGTCTCCGAAATCCTCAATCATCAGCTCCCTCCATATTTTTCATCCAAATGAATTTTTGTCCTCTATACGAAACCATCAGCGGAAAGGAACGTATCAAAGTCTTGCATACATTTTATATGAAAAAAAAAAAATTCGCCATCTTGAATTTTTTTCTATTCATCACGTTAACTACCGGGTCTTGATCACCTTTTTCCAAGAAATCACTCTTCCATCTTTTATACTCTCTGAGTTAGACACTGACAAAATTTGTATGGCTGCCATCTTGAATCCGCCATTTTGGAATTTTTTTTCGGCTCTCTGCCAATTGGATGAGGTTTCGAGTGACATTTGGTTGAACACCCCCCACCTATCTTCGATACCCTGGCCGGTGCTCCTCAGCCGTTATCGAAATCCTCAACCATCAGCTCTCTCCATATTTTTGCTCTGAATAAATTTTTGTCCTCCATACGTAACTATCAGAAATTTTGAAAAAGAATCAATTTAAGTCTTGCATATATTTTGTATGGAAAAAAAAAAAATCCGCCATCTTGAATTTTTTTTTAATACATCAAGTAGACTTTCGGGTCCTGATCACCTTTTTCCAAGAAACCACTCTTCCATCTCTTATAGTCTCCGAGATAGACACCGGCGAAATTTGTATGGCCGCCATCTTGAATCCGCCATTTTGGAATTTTTTTTCGGCTCTCTGCCAATTGGATGAGGTTTCGAGTGACATTTGGTTGAACACCCCCCACCTATCTTCGATACCCTGGCCGGTGCTCCTCAGCCGTCTCCGAAATCCTCAATCATCAGCTCTCTCCATATTTTTCCTCCGAATGAATTTTTGTCCTCTATACGAAACCATGCGTGAAAAAATTTTTTTCCATACAAAATTTTACAGGAGAGGTGATCAATGAGTCAGTGAGTGAGTGAGTGAGTGAATCAGTGAATCAGCACGAGTAGCTATATATATATTAATAATATAACACTCCTTAACTCAATCAAACAGTAATTGTATATAATACATATTATAGACTTTTATTCAGGTGTTACACAAATGGTACAGAGATTGACAGTGTGCTCTTTGCAAATGAATATCCCACATTTAATACAAAATTGTTTTGTTCTTCGATCTCTTTTCAGACTCGACTTAAAGCAAATTTTGCATCTACGACGATTTTTATAAAACGGTACTACATGTTCAGGTAGAGAAAACTTCGGTCTTTTGAAATTGATGTTAGTTAACAATGGTGTGTATGACTCTTTAGTTCCCATTAAACTAACCGCCAACTCTCTAATAAATAAACGGCGTTGCATTATGTGTGTCTGATCCTGCGAACTCCATATGACTTGAGCATTAACAGATCCAATGTTCAATAGCATGAAGAACAGCGAAAGGGTCCAGTCATTTGTATGCTGCATTGTAGTATAATAATGCATCAAAACATCCAGCACTTCTACAGCGGAATGGTACTTATTGTAAAAAGAAACCACTGATGTATGGCTGCTGTTCCCTTTCTTATAAAACTTTGGATCATTAGTTAAAACATTAACTACTTTCAAACTCGGATTCACATAGGAGCTTAATGTCTTATCTTTGTCCATAAATCCACTTATAAAAGTCTTTTTCTTCCTATAGTGTGATAAGAATAAGGGAGGTATGTTTTCATCATTTGGATGTAGAGCTCCTATGGTAAACAGGTCGTATTCATTTTTCAATCTGTTAATCAACGAATCTGACGTAAACCAGCTGTCCATGATAACTGTCCTTCCAGTTCCTGCTAAATGTTGCACCAACTTTGCAGCTATTTCATCGCAGCCGAAATATGGATCCGTTATTACATCCAGATTTGTGACATAAAAATCTACCGGATCAATTAATAGCATCAATTTAATTCCAGTCTTTAAGCTCTTCTTCCTGATGTTATATCGGAATGGACAAGGGCCGTGGATAGGTAACAATGTTTCATCGATAACAACAATGTTACTGACTTCCTTCGACGTTCTACAGTTCAAGGCGAATATTTCAAAAACTTTCCGCAAACGTTTCATAACATCAAACTGAATGATGCTGTCATCCTCAGTGTCAAAGCTCATGTTTTCGAGAATTAATTTGAATCTCTCGTACGCCATGGCATTCCTTACACAAATAGCACCGAACTCCTCATGCCAGAGGTCAATGATCTTTTGATGTGTCGGGCGCATAATGCCATGATAATACAAAATCCCAATGAGTGTTCGTATCTCAGAAATGTTTGTGGGTTTATGTTTTTTACCAATTGCGACAATCCTTTCATTTGTGGAAGTGACTATCAGCTCCAGCAAGTCATCAGTAAAAAGCATCTGCCAGGCGCTCCTCGGTTGAGCACAGTGCTTGTTGGATACAAAACTTCTCTTCCTTAAAATCGAGGCCTCTTTTATTTTTGCAATGGTATCCTCAGGTGTTAATTTAGGTTTTTTCAATATAACTTTTCTGTTCTTACACACATACCCCTTCTTATAATCCACATAGTCATCACCCACTCTTTCATGTGAGAGCTCTATCTCAGTCTCAGAATCGTGGTCGGATTGGTGTATGACATCACATTCTTCCATTGATTGTAGGGAGTCAATAACTTCGTCTTCTTGGACCATGTCCAATATAGCATGTACTCGTTGCCAGTCCATTCTTGGATCTATATATTTCTGTGGACCAAATTAATTCAATTGAACCATTCTCACACTAGTAGTGTCCTAAATATTTTTTTTTTAATTCTTATTTAAAGAGCCAAGTCACTGGAATGACTTTGTAGCTCTTGTAGGTACACGATTAAACATAAATTTAATTTAAATTAATTATAACTGGTTATTAAGTTAAATATTTTGCACACTCAAAAGTATCAATAAATAGAGGTGAAGTGTTATATTAAACATTGGAATAACATATGGGTACATTGAAAGTATGTCTCATTTTATGATAAGAACTTACTACTATGAACTACTTTACTTAATCTTTACCTTATCACTTCTTGGTGTAAGTCCCAGTGAAGCCAAAATAGGGGGTCCTTCTGGCTGCAATTTACTTGATGGGCCAGCATTCTGGAATTTATAACAAAATTAAGTTTTAAAAATAAAAATAAACTTGGCAGACAAACTCTTGTAAACTAAATTGACAGGTCCAAAATTAATGTGAAAATAATAGCTCTATTTGTAGACTTATTTATTTTGCTTTCAATTGAGATTTAAATGCAAAATTATTTATTTAATTTAGACCAACTTGTTGCTGTTAGGACAAGTCGAGACTCTATTTTGAAAACAGATTCCTGTTGATGTCACCAGAGAACCTCAGCAGTTGTTCTATTCAATAAATATCATAATGTGGATAATACTGCTCAATCTCTAAACTATACTGACAGATACAAATCATCATACTCAATATATAGTTTCATAAAAATATTCTTTTTTTATAATTAAATATTAAATATCTGAATGAAAAGCGGAAATCACTTCCATGTAGGATCATTTTTATCATGTCTTTAGCATCGGTGAATCTCTATCAATTATTTTTTTAATAAGAATACTTTAAAAGATGAATCTGTGAATAATTGTTTTAAAAACTTTAAAAGAATTTTAGAAATATTATGATTCATTTAGTTATTATATTTGTTACAAGCTTGATGACAGAGCATCTACTGTCTGTGTCCTTGGCACTAAAACATAAGTCAATACCATCAAAACAATATCATATTTTCTTAATGTGCAACTGTGTTTACAAAGCTGACAAAGAGTTAAAACTGAAAGTGCCTGATTACACACCTCACTGTCAGGGTATGATCCATCAATGACCACTCCATCATCATAAGCTCCATCAGACAGAGGCTCACTTTTTATGTTCAACTGAAAAAAATATATAGGGAACATGTAAATAATACCCACAATAATTGACAGCTGCCAGTAGGTATACCTATTCCAGAAAAAGGACCCACCTCTTCTAGTAGGTTGCTCTCCTTGTTTGTAAGAGACTGTAATTTGTTTTGGCTCCTGTCACACACAGCTTTAAATATGTGCCAGTTATTGACATTGTCCATGCATTTCCTGCAGACATTGGTTGGCAAGTCATCATTTTCCCTTATCTGAAAAATAATGGGCGACAATCATCGTACTGAGGAGGAAAACACGCGCATTCCATCGCCTATCTACACATGGGCCGAAACCGCGCCTCATGTGTAGATACGCGAGGAGAAACTAAGTAGGTAGGCGTAGGTATATCCGCGCGACGCTGAGCGGCAGCTTCTCGACTCTCGCCCGAATAAGTAGAAGCGAGTCGAGTGCCGAGTGGCAACCAGCCGCCAGCGACGAGCGAGCCCCTCGAGGGTCACCGCTCGATATAGGCACACACACATCGACACTCACGCCGACACCGACACCCGCTCGAGGGACGAGCTCTGCCCTGGTCGTCCGATAAATCAATACCCCCGCTGCCCAACGCCATGCCCGGCTAGCGTCACCTAGACCCCCGCCTCGTCAAACCCCCGGCGATTACATGAAAACCTGACCCTCATCACGCGGGCGGTCCCTGGCCGGCTGCACGAAATGCGACGCCACACGGCTACGAGCGATAGCTGTGGAGCATTACAAAATGGTGGACGTTCTTACGACATCTTCACCTAGACGCAGCGTTGCCTGTCATTATGCGAACTGAGCCGGATGACGAGTTCTCACGTACACCGAGGGTCTACTTTCACTCAAAACTCCTTTCTGACGTTAATATAATGCACTACGTACCTGCACTGACACGCAATCTTTTATTTTCGAAGCGAGGACAGGAGGATCCGAGTCATCCGAACTGGTGGTAGGAAATATCGGTAGTAATTCACATCGAGATGACAAGCACAGTCTACAAACACGGTCAAAATTTACACTCATTGTAAATAAACAAAACTTTTAACGCATTTAAACCTTTAAAAACACTTAAAACACGGACGCCATGTCACCACGACCACTTCAACACAAAGCACTGCATATCGTTCTTGCTTGAACACGATAGCGGCTGATGATGAGCATGAGAAGTCGATGTTCGGTCGGAATAGCTGGGTCGACTCGCCGACCACCTGTCGTTCTGCGCATGTGCGCGTAAACTGGCGTCAGGCGTACCAACATAAAGGCAACGAAATGGAACAATTTCCATAGATCGCAAACCTAATCCATTGTTCAAATAATAAATACTAACCAACATTTTTATTGTTCCACTAAACATAACTTATTTTTCTTTATATTGGACAGTTACAAACTTACAATGAGTAAGCTTCAAGATAGATATTTATCTATCCTAGATGGATTGGACTGTAAAAATTATTTTCAAAATACTGAATGCAAAGGCCAATACAAAAAAAAAACCTAAATCATTTTTGTGTATAGATGTGTTTGTTGAAGTCAAGCGAGCGTCGAATGGATTTCACCTTTTCTTTAATTTAAGCTTTCTGGCATCATTGAGCAATTGAGAGCAAGACCTGAAGTTACTCAATGTTGAAGTCCATACCGACTTAGTACCTTTAATATCAATTCACAATCGACAAATCCTAAATCTAAGAGTGCAGTACCTTTCAGCATGAGGGTTCAGGGTTAATGAGTTGAGACCTAGCGTATAATAATGAACTTTCTCAATCTAATCAAATAGTTCTAGAATAGCGCTGAGACTGAATAGTTCAATGAATGAACCTTATTCTATTATATTCTATTCTATATCGCTATACAAACATAGAAAAACACGCCTTTTTAAAAGTCGCTTATTATAGTAGTGAAAGTCCTTGTGTACCACCACTATCGGGTTCAGCTGTTCTGAAAATTAGCACGATTAAATAAACTGACAGTTGATTGTGGCAGCTGAAATCAGAACATTTTGCACAATAATATTGTTCTGATAAGTTATTCTCATCCTAACTCCATACAGATGTGAGCTTCAAACAAACTACTTTTTTCTCACTACGAACAAACATAATATTATTACTTCATTATCTCCATCAAAGAGTAAAAATCAAATTTGTTTAAAAATAATGTCATTTAAGTTTACAATTCGCTGACTTAAAAGGTTTATAACATCTGAAAATCATCCTCCATCTCTGTCTGTGTACGTACAAACACGGCGCCAAATTCAAACTTCGACAGATTTGTCAAACTGTCAGTTACAATTTGCTATGGCGGGATGTTTTGAATTATAAAAAGTTTAAAGTTAATTTTGTAAACTTTTTGCTGTAATCCTTAACGTAGTTTTTCTATCAACTTTATGTCTATTTACTAAAGTAATATTAAAAGACTCGATTTCTCTAATAAATAGCGATATTACTTTCGAAGTTCGAGAATATACCTACCTACTTAGAGACTTGGGCAGATTTTTTTCGAAAGATTACCAAATTGTGACCTAATTTTTCAATCCTTCTATATATTATGGAAAACTCGAAGATTAGGCGATGTTTTTCTTTCCCGTTAAAGCAAATGTTATTTAACTGCTTAAATATCTGCTTAAAATGCATATAACTTCGACCTACGATAGAACCCTAGACCCTAGTTAGGTACTTAACATTAATGAATAAATAAAATTCATGATGTGTTAGTTAATAATTTTATTTTGCGCACAAGCAACATTCAATGCCACACAAGTATAGATTAAGTTTTTAGCCACCGACAATAAAAGAGGGGTGTTATTGTTCAGATTAGGTAGTTAGGTACTTATAGGTACGAGTATAATCTGTTTTTCCTTATTTGTCTAAAAACGGTAAAAAAGTTTTTCTCGCGGAAACGCGTAAGCGACGCGCTAAGTACAGCACATAGGACGTTATTAGCGCACGCGACTGGTACTGAAACCGTACTAAAAGTGAGACATCTAACTCTAAAACGTCGTAAGCGCCCGGCAAAAGGCGTCGGTAACGCGATCCACCAAAACTGTTTCTGCGATTTGTTTAACTTGTAAGCGCCGATTTTACCAACGTAAAATAAGTTTTACATTGGTGAAATCGGTCCTCAGATAGCTAAGGAAATATAGACAAGTAGGTTTATATCCGACAATGGGCAAAGTGTTGGGAATAAATAACAATTCAATTCATTTTTTTGTTTTGAGTTAGGTAGCAATATTTTTTTCACCGACTTTATAACAATAAGTACAGTAAGTAACTCCTTCTTGGGTTAGGACTTATGCAATTTTACTAAAAAGCTTGTATTTATAATTAATGTTATATATTGTAATAATATTTCTTTATTTATTTGCTTAAATAAGTAAATAAAATATTATTACATATATGTACCTATAAATAAATGCACAGGACACATTTATATTAAGTAGGTAAGTACAGTAGAATCCCGATTATCCGAACATCGATTATCCGAACATCCGATTATCCGAACTCATTCGTGATCACTCAAAAGATGTGATTGATTACGTCAAAGATCAATAACAAGTTATTTCCAACCAAAATTTTAAATTACATAGGTACTTTGTAATTCATTTGCTTTGAAATCGATTATCCGGATTTTCGATTATACGGAATACCCCTGGTTTTAATTGATCCGGATAATCGGGATTCTACTGTATGTTAATTTATAATTTTTTTCAAAAAAAAAAGCTTGCGGCAGATTCCAATAATACCTATGTAAGTATAATCTTCTTAACAATATTTATATTTTATTATTATTTTTTGAACTAATTCCGCAGTGAAGTACTAAACTTTTATTACACGTCGTCTTAACAGTATGTCGTAGTTATTTGTTGAAATGGGATTTTCTTTGAACATCTTGATCTTTTTTTACATAGATATATTATGTACTTTCATAAGTACTTACATGACATGACATCACGATGACTTTTTAATATCTACGATATAATATTTATTACTATATGAATCCTTTATTTTTAATAATAATTAATTATTTTATAACACGCCAACAATATAGTCAGGTACTTACACGTACAAAACAATATTCTTATAATTAAACACTAGTATTTTTTTATATAATATGTATATTGTAGATGTCGACAGGAAACTACAAATATCAATTTTATAGTTTTGTTAAAATCTTGAAACATAAGTTTTTAATTTACCTATTTACAAGTATAGTAACAAGTTCAACAAAAGATTTAATTTCTGATTTTCCACGTATATCTTATTCATTACTAAAGTTACAATCCTTGAACAATTATTAAAACAATAAACGTAAGAATTAGTACAAAACAGCTTATATTTTGATTTAAAGATATGACAGAACAGTAGATTTCAGGTAAGAAACTATGTAAAAAATATGTTTTTTGGCTTTAGGTACAGGTATAAACCTGATAGAAGAGACTTAGTTTTATATCAAATCGAATGTCAAGCTGCCACTCTTGCTTTTACTTCCAAACTCAGAGAAAAATGTAACGGGGGGCCTGTATTCGGTTTATAATAAGAGCTATAAGAGCATGAATGAGATTAGACGTTATCTTAACTACTAGAGAGAAATAAAAAAATATTTTTGGCAATAGCATTCAAGTCAATGTTTTTTAAAGTATTCCAAACATTGTGCAAATTTTTCAGCCTTATTATATTTTGTGCTGCACGAAATTTTAGTATATTTTTATACAATTAATGATTAAGTATATATTTTTTTAGGTATAAAACATAAATATGTTAGCCATAACATTTTCGCTTTGTGTAAAACGTTCTTTGTGCAGTGTAAAACGTCCATTATTATCAATCTTGCCCTGAACAAACTACATCATGATTTATGATTCATGAGATTTTGAGTTATTGACGTTAAAAACTAAAAGTTAAGCCAGACAAAACTCGATTTTGCTATATATCGTCGCTATGCAACACCACTGCGTGCTGACCTTCCTGAATGTAGCATCAGGTCAAGATTATTGAATTTTAATCAGCTTCACCTCAATTTCAATGCAGTAGTGAGTTAAGAACAATAGTTTTTATATCAAATCCACTTCCAAGTTCAATAAGTCGATAGGTAAGTACTAAATAGTAGCAAGATATTATGTACCTATTATGTCGTTAATTATTTGTTGTAACCCATCGAACTACATTGCAAAAGGAATCTGTTAAAATATAAGCCAATACACATACATCCGAAACTAAAGCCCCACTGTTCTTCTTAAAAATATCACCACATATCAGTTCATGTTTTTATAAATAAATTGTATATTTTTAGAATCAATATCTTTTATTAGATAGGTACCAAACTCGATTTAGTGAGGTAGGTACCTCAAGTTATTTTTTTAATAAATATTTTTGATTATCATCGGCTATATTGAATTAGTCATGAGTTCATGACGCACACGCCCATGGCCCAAGCATGGATTCCTAAGACGATTTGAGGGAATCGACTAACTTATAAACAAACGCCTAACTATTACGATTACGGAAGGATATAACGTCCTTCCGTAATCGGAAAAGAAAACGTACAATCATTTTAAACCTTGTAAGTACATTTATTAAGTTGCCATGAGCATAACCTTTGGTCCACGAACACGTTCGAGAATTAACAGTTGGCGCGAAATCTACGAGCATGGCGGACACGAATACCGGTGCTCCTGGGTCGGCTGCGCGCGCACGGCTAGCCTCGAGGGGTCGACGGGGTTCGCTTTCGCGACGAGAGCGCGCGCCACGTGGGCAAAAGCGGCTTCGACGTTGAGGCCGGTTTTCGCCGAGGTCTCCATAAACGCGACTTGGTACTCTCTCGCCAAGCGCTGCCCCTCCTCCCGCCTCACCGCCCGCTCTAGCCCGCTGTCTGACTTATTTCCTGGAACAGAATTTGTGCCGCTCCACTTATGTCGGATAGTTCGAGGTTGAACGCTTGCGGATCATGTTCGAATGCGATTCTGAAACTTAAAAGTGAAGGGGCATCTCGGGCAGCTATTATCTATAAAAATGAGGTCATAAAAGATGATAAACTTGGAATTATGTATGCCAAAATATTTTTAAATACTAGGTAATGTTTGAAATGAATCAATGAAATGCAGTTTATTGCACATACATAAATATTTGCAAAATAAAATAAACTTAATAAATAGGCAATCATATCGCTTGGACACGATCTCTATCAACTAAGCACATTGTATAATAATTAATAATACTAAATAATGTCCGCAACTTCGTCCGTGTAGATTAAGGTTTTTAATTCGCGCGGGAATTGTTTAATTTCCCGTGACGAATATGTGTTAATCCTGGATATGAGCTATCTCCATTCAAAATTTCAACAAAATCGGTTCATGCGTTGTGGCGAGAAGGAGTAACTAACACATACAAACTTTCGCCTTTATAATATTACTAGATGATGTCCGTGACTTCGTCCGTGTGGATTAAGATATTTCGTTTCCCGCGGGAACTCTTTAATTTTCAGGGATAAAAAGTAGCCTATGTGTTCAGGCTATAATCTATCTACATTGATGAAACCGATGCACGAAGCTAGCTCAACTTCAACTTAGGTGTACAAACTAAAAATATTTTATACGTTGTAGTGACTAGTGACGTTTGAGGTCGGTTTTTAAAAATTAATTTTCACTAACTATTTTTATTTTAAGCTTTTTAGTGTAGTTTTTAAATTGGATCAACCTCCACAGGTTCCTTAAAAAAAAAATTTTGAAATCGAAATTTGACGAAGTGATGGAAGTAAGTAATAACATTGCCAAAAAAGAAATTTTAAAAAATATCGTTGAATTGAGAACCTTCTGCTGTTTTTGAAGTCGTTTAAAAATTAAATTAACTGAGCCTTTTGTAGTACCTATTAATTTCATAATTGCCACCTCGAGTTACCTACTTCAACAATTTTTTATGGATCTGCTTACTTATTCGCAAAAATGAACATGTTCTATATAATAAGGTTAAATATAAATATATAACTTGTTACCTAGCAGCATGATGACCACATCGTCTTGTGCGTATTCGCGGATCTCGCCGAGCCAGGCTCTAATATTATCAAAGCTGTTCTTGTTTGTCACATCGTACAATAGCAGGAGGGCTGTATGGAGAAAAATACTTTTAGTATCTTACACCTACCTATCACTTTTATACTAATACTTAGCTTCCAATTCCAGTAGAAACATATTTTAAAATCGTCATTCTCAAAAATGTCGAAACTTACAATTAGTCTGTAACATAGCGAAGCACATTCGAGCGTAGTTTTTTTATGATTGATTTCGCGCGCTATGGCATAATTTATTAATAGGATTAAAGATATGAGAAATTAAAATGGGTCAGTAATACAAACCAACCACAACATGGTGGTAGATCTATAAGTACGTAGGTATACATCCATAATAAATAATAATATTAATAAAGTACGAGAATAATTCGAATAATAAGTAGACGTAAACCAAAAGAAAGACCAAAACAAACAATATTGAAACCAAATCAAACCAAGAACCACGTATTATCTAGGTTACCATAGAGATGGCGTTAGTAGTCACAAAAAGATTTTAAATTTTAAATTGTGTTAGTGAGAAGCTGAAATAATAATGTATTTAGGTAAGCGATCGCAATTTTAATAATTTATAATTAACGATATTCTCTATTTACTTGATTATAGAATTATATAATTACCATGTGCATCTCGATAATAGGCGTGTGTGACGCTACGGAAGCGCTCTTGACCTGCTGTGTCCCAAATCTGAAGCTTTACCTTGATTCCGTCTACCGTAACTACTTTATTCTGCAACAGATGGCGTCAGTTGTATTTTCTGTGAGCGTTTTCAAAACTTTCCATTCAATATTAAACGTAACAAAATGCGTATTTCGACCGTTCCGTAGAACAAAGTCTCATCTGCTAAATTCACAACTTGAAATTTGAGCCTTAAAAGTCACATCTGCAAGGTTCAAATCTCAAGTTATGAATTTAGCAAATGAGACTTTGTTCTACGGAACAGTCGATTTCTTTATCGAAATCAATGTAATACGTAATAATATTTAAAGTAAAAGACATAAAATATGCTATCACAAAATGAATGTATGTATTGAATTTTTAGTTAAATACTTAGTTGGTACTGGAATATACTAATAAATAAAAAATATCAATAGTGTAGAATAGGTAGGCAACTAGTAGAAAAACTGTAAAAATAATATCTTACGAAATACTTAGGTAGGTAGCTGATAGTGTATTAAAAGGTAACAATCTGTAAAAGGTATGCAGGTGTTAATAAAAAAAACATCAACAAAAGTTTTATGAACCTGTATTATTATGGTTCTTGTGTTAATTATATCGACGCCAGATGCCATAAATCAAATAGCAAAAATGAACAAAAAACAGACCACCACTATAAATCACTCAGTGGTGGAGCGGATTCAATCACAGCTGTCACGGCTATGGGGCGGGGACGGAAAAAGCGCGCCAAACTTTAACACCAATGGCGTAGCGGCGGACCGACCGCGTAGCCCCGTGACTGGCCCGTTTGAACTCGGAACCCTTGACGACCATTTAGTTTTTTTTTTTTTTTTTTCATTTAAACTATAGTACGATAAAAAATTAATATTGCGTGTGAGTGAATGGGTTGTTGCTAATATTTTTGTCGTTGCTAAATTTTGCATAGGTACTAAGTTCCTTCTATCTTGGTTAACTGGTATAAGTAAATAGGTAGGTAAGTTTGACACTAAACTTCTATAACAGACAAAATAATATTATGAATTATGACACCTATGACTTCATAGTTTGTATGTTAAATATAAGTAGTTAAAATCCGTTAATATCTAGGTACAGTGCAACCAACTTCAGGTGAACAAAATTAAAACAAAGGCCACAATTTTAAATATGGAATTCTAATTTATGGTATTTGCTACTGTCAGTTAATTCTAGTGCAAATGCCGTAGTATAATACTATATTTTGAAAATGCAATGGCGATTTCCTCGTAAATAGATGAATACCTACTAAACAATTCACCAATGATCCCGCCAACTGAATTGGTGGATCTATACAAATCTACCTATGCTCGAAAAAAAACCATCCTTCGGCAATCGGGTAAAGGATACCACGGTTGTGTCTAGTGGGGCGGGAATTGAAGGTAGGGGTGGGGGTGGGGGGGTAGATACCCGGAAGTCGATGCCGACGGTGGAAATGTAGTTCCCGGCGAGGAAGGTGCCGTCCCGGAACCGCACAAGCATGCACGTCTTCCCGACGCCGCTGTCGCCCAGCAACATCACCTGGAAAATACAAGACTCCTACACTTACGCTGAGATCTATAGAGCTTGCTCTGACTCAGCTCAGACTCAAGATAGAGGTAAAACGAGACATAAAAAAGGTATATGCTCTGACATAAATCTGTTTCGTTTTGACGTGAGAGTGCGGTCCATAGATTTCAGTCTTATATAGTCAATTTCATTCAGAATTTCGTACCTACTCGTAATAAACAAACTTTTTTTATTCAATGATAAGATAGGTTAGTTCTTGACTACGATCTCACCTGATAGTAAGTGACGATGCAGTCTAAGATGGTAGGTAACTTGGAAGGGGTATGGCAGTGTAAATTCAACCCATACCCCTAATCTGTTTCTACAGCCATCGTGCCGGAACGCTAAATCGCTTGGCTGCACGTCTTTGGCGGTAGGGTGGTATCTAGCCACGGCCAAAGCTTCCCACCAGACCAGACCAGAGACAATTTAGAAATTATAAATTCCTAAATTGCCCCCGCCGGGAATCGAACCCGAGACCTCCGTTAGTTACCTACCTAGTTATAAGACCACAGCGGTCACCACTGCGCCAGGGAGATCATCGAATCCGTAGTCCTAAAACAATATTTTGACTTTCTTTTGGCAAATAATTTGTAGGGTGGTAACTAGCTTCGGCCAAAGCCTCCCACCGTTGGTTATATACCTACTCAAAGCTCCCACCAGACCAGACCAGAGACAATTCAGAAATTATTTTCCAAATTGCCGTTATGAGACCACAGCTTACCTCAGCTCAAGTTCAGGCTTACCTTTCCAAAAACATCATATTTTTCCTCCGGCTTGCCCTGGTCCCACTGCTCGGTCGGTGAAGGCGGGTCGCTGTGCGGCATGGCTCCAAGGTCCTCGCTCTTGTCTTCATCATCTCGCAGTTCAGGTAGATTCCTTGCCCACGTCGGTCGAACTCTACCCACTACGACTCTCTTCTCCATTTGTCGATTGTCTATGTTCGGATTCCACATTGTGTTTCAAGGTCAATAGGTAGGTAGGTATATTATAATGGTATGTGATCAAAATCCTTAGAGGTAGACTGGATAGTAAAAGTTTTCTTCGCACAGATTTTTTTAAAGGTATTTTTTTCACTTTTGTTTATGATTTATCATATAGGTATTTTTCCGCACTGTAATTTAGTGAATGTTGAGTTAGTCCTTAAAATTTGAAAAAAAAAATGAAATTTTGTTGAAACTTAAAAGTTTTGAAAAAAATAAAAAGGTACTTACCTAAGTAAGAGTTCGGAACAACTTCCGCACAAAACTTAAATAAGAGAAGTAGAAACGTAGGTACAAAAGTAGGTTGGTAAGTAGGTAGGTACCTATATGCATATTATATTCGTAGATGGTTCAAATATTAGCTGTTAAATAAAAATATTTTGTACAGCAGTATAAAATATTAATATTATTATAATAAGTAGATATTTTATTTAGATTCAGTTACGTTGGAAAATATTTTTAATGTTAATTCTTCTAAAAAAAGCAAGGGCAGTCACGACGATCGCAAACCTATAATATTTCAAACTAAGTTCGCGCCTGACTTCTCCCACCTAGGCTCCGGACAGACACGCACACTTACGCAATGTAGGTATATGTACACGAGATAACCACAAGAAAGCTCACGCGCCCTCGTGAATTGCAAGAGCTTATACCTACCTATCTAATCTACGTAAAATTTTTACCATTACAATTTTGAATCTGACGACACAATTTGGGGCCCATGTGGTCGGCGTAATGCGAGTAAATCTAGAGAGCGACAGATTTCGTAATAAATTGCTTTCTCCCGTGATTGTATAAAACATTCTAAGAGCTTTTTCTCATGACGAAAAAGATACCTATTGTTAGGACCACGTTAATTCTATAGAGATAATTAATACCTACCTACGGACCGCTGACTACTTAGGCTGAAGCCTGAAACCATTGACATAATAATACTGAAGTTCGGGTCAGCGCTACGTTGAATTACACACACTGTCAAAATTTCAACTTTGTTCGTCGGCTACAACTTAGGTACTTCTACTTCGCGATGGTGAAATAGGCCCTTCCAGCTTCACGCTTCCTCATTAAAATTTAGACGACTGATAGTTGACTTTGAGCAAGTCGATTGTTCAAGTTAAATGGCAATCAACAGGAAGGTGAGTTGAGCTATATCTGTAACGAGAGATAACAATTCATTCGCATTTTCCTTTGACAAGGGTCGACGTGACAGCTGCGAAGTGCGAAGTCGTTTTTGACAAAATTTATTTCTCTTCAAGAAGGCATACCTACTTACTTATAATGTACAGCTAGCGTGCAGGGATTGAACCGATTTTGGCACAGAGATAGATAGTCTGGAATAACACTTAGTCTACTCTTTATCCCTGAAAATGAGAGAGTTCCCGCGGGAATTAAAAATCTCCATCCACGCATAGTCTGGAATAACACATAGCCTACTTACCTACTCTTTATCCCGGAAAATGAGAGAGTTCCCGCGGGAATGATAAGTCTGCATCCACGCATAGTCTGGAATAACACATAGCCTAATATTTATCCCGGAAAACGAGAGAGTTCCCGCGGGAATAAAAAATCTCCATCCACGCATAGTCTGGAATAACACATAGCCTACTCTTTATCCCGGAAAATGAGAGAGTTCCCGCGGGAATAAAAAATCTCCATCCACGCATAGTCTGGAATAACACATAGCCTACTCTTTATCCCGGAAAATGAGAGAGTTCCTGCGGGAATAAAAAATCTCCATCCACGCATAGTCTGGAATAACACATAGCCTACTCTTTATCCCGGAAAATGAGAGAGTTCCCGCGGGAATAAAAAATCTCCATCCACGCATAGTCTGGAATAACACATAGCCTACTCTTTATCCCGGAAAATGAGAGAGCTCCCGCGGGAATTAAAAATCTCCATCCACGCGTACGGAGTCGCGGGCATCAGCTAACACTCCATACCTACTTGAAACTCGTTCATAATAGAGAACGTAACGAAGAAAATTCTGTATAATTAATTAGAATTTAAAATAATGAGGGCATACAGAAGTAGGTAGTTAATTGAAATGTAAGAACCCATCTATTACATAGGTATTATCGTATTTCACGAACCACAAATAATTAGATTAACGACAAACCGGAACGTATCTATCTCGTATTTAATAAGTAATGTGTGTAAATATGTAAATCTGTTTTAACCACGTTTTAACATAGGTACATAACTAGCGGCCCGCTCCGGCTTCGCACGGGTATAAAATATTAACCTATGTCATTCACTGTTAATGGATGTTATTATACATATAAACCTTCCTCTTCAATCACTCTATCTATTAAAAAAACCGCATCAAAATCCGTTGCGTAGATTTAAAGATTTAAGCATACATAGGACTGTCCCTATATACCTACAGAAAGCGACTTTGTTTTATACTATGTAGTGATTATTAAGGTACCCACCTTTTCATACCTCAATATTTTCACGAAATTGTCACGCAAAGCGCTGAAACTTCCTGGAAGGTAGCCTTTGAATGAGTTCCTACTATAGATATAGTATATATATACCTAGTAGTTTTTGCCTGCAACTTCATAGAGAGTTCTTCTGTGTAGAGTTAGCTTATTAAAATTCCGCGGTAACCTTTTTTAAATAAAACGTAAGATATGCCAATTTCAAGGTTATCAACTATGCAAAAAGTCACGTCCATCCGTCGCTCCATTACTGCGTGATTGAAGGACAAACCAAGGAATTTACACACTAGAATTTATAATATTAGAATTTTAGCAAGGATGCGAAATGGTCTTTCTAGCGTTAATCTGGGTGCCTGGAGCACTTCGACCATTCGTTGTGCCAGATCTTTTTATCCGCTTGTTCGCTTTAGGACAGATTCGCTTTACGACAGATTCGCTTTACGGCAGATTCGCTTTATGGCAGATTCGCTTTACGGCAGAAGTACAGTGAACTCGAATATATATAGATAGATTCCACGTACTTTGAAACTGTGAAACCAACTTCCTGCGACGGTGTTCCCTCTAAATTATAATAATATGGGGTTATTCAAGGGGCGGACCAACAAATTCCTGAAAAGCCGGCAACGCATTGGTGGTGCCTCAGGTGCAGGTTCATGGACGGCGGTAATCACTTAACATCAGGTGACCCGCCTGATCGTTTGCTCGCTAAAAATAAAAAAATAAAAACTTTAACTCTCCTTTCAAAAGGTGACTCGTCCCGAGCCATTAGCGTGCCGGGAAATTAAAGAGGAATGAAGACTCGACGACTTCATTATTCGACGTTTTCTATTGATAAGATTTAATAGATTCTTTCATTAATATACCTATTACCTACTGCTAGCGTTTGACTGCGATCACACCTGGGCCTATATCAGCAGACAGTATTATTTCTTTGTTTAGAGACGCATGAACAATGTCAACCTTAAACTACTTGCTTTAAGGTCGTCATATGATCTACCTAATACCTATGATAATAACTAAGTGCTTTAGGTAAATGTTGATAGGTAGGTATATAGGCGCTAAAGGTAGTTAAGTGGAGCCTAGAATACGAATTAAACTATCGGCCGACTAAACAATCAGTAATGTGCACACACATGGAAGAGCGCCATACCTACTGATTTAGCAGTCGGCCGATAGTTTGCCGACAGATCAGTTTGAAGGCAATCTTGCAGCCCTTCAAACTTTTTTTTAGGCCGATACCAAATCGTTGTAGGTACCTAATTTACGCACTTGCATAATATTCATACTGATAAGAAACCGACCAAACTATCGACAAAGTTTGTGGTCTGCGGAGACTTTAAAAGCCGTAGGGAACCTAGAGATTGTCTTGTCTCTTTTCTTGACACAAACATAACAAAATATTTTCTCGCAAAACTCTACACAGGATCAAGGTACCTACTAGGTAGGTAGGTACTTAATCATGTTTTATACAGACATAAGAAAGCCAAACGTCCCATCCCGGCATTTTCAAAAGAAAATTTAATATTCAGGTACAATATGTATATCTACCTATCTACTTAGTCGCAGGATACTCGACGAGAGCTTTTATATTTTCCCTTTATTTTCCCTTTGATACACTCTCTCGGGCGAAATCCAAAGTGTAACAAATGTAATCAGGTATCGTATTTAAATACCCACTTACTTATATAGGTAGGTACCTACCTACAATCTACATCCTTAAAAATCCAAAGAGAAAGTAATCCAACTGATTGCTAATATTATAAATGCGAAAGTTGGATGTATGAATGTATTTACTTAATCACGTCGCAACGACTGAACCGATTCGGCTGTTTGGCACAGAGATAGATTATGGTCTGGAACAACACATAGGCCTACATATACATATCTATTAGATAGAGTAAGAGAGTTCCCGCTATTATAAATGCGAAAGTAACTCTGTCTGTCTGTTTGTTACGCTTACACGCCTAAACTGCTGAACCAATTTTGACGAATTTTGGTAGGTATGAAGATATAATTTATAAATTAGGATGTCTGGTCTGGTTCCAAACAGCCAGGAGCCTCGGCTAATTACCAGCAAAGCCGTGCCGTCAAGCGGTTTAGCGGTTGCGTGTTAGCCAATATGGATTTAATTTGAATTGAACCCTCTATAGCTCACCGGTTAAAGATGGGGACTGAAAAGGTCGCAGGTTCCCACCCGTTGCACTATTGTCGTTCCCACTCCTAGCACAAGCTTTACGCTTATTTGGAGGGGATAGGAGGATATTAGTCAACTTCAGCTTGGCTAATATTCTTACTCTTCCGTGCCCTTCGAAATTAGCCCACTTCAATCTTGGATTGCACGATCACTTATTCTAGTTGAAATTGTAGTCAAGACTCAAGGGGTACCTACTAGCTGCGAGTACCTATCTAAAAAAAAAATCAAAATCAGCGAAAATACCTATGCCACTATCCAATAATTTAGATCGGTAATTTTTTTTTACTTCATGCTACTGTGGTATCCCATTAATTGATTTTAAACAATCCAAAGAAAACAAGGAATCCTTTTAAAGTCTAGTTCAGTCCTTCTGATCGTGTTTGTCCGTCCGCGTCGGTCTAAAGTTATAAAGTAAAAAAAAAAGACGTGTGGCACTCGGGGACTGCCGCGGTAAAGCTATTGCATAGCATTTTTTATCAACGCCATGTAGCGGCTCACCGTAGAGGAGTCCCGTGTCAGGTTATTTTCGTTACGGAATTTCTGGATTCGGTCACCACGCTGGCCCGCGATAGAAGCTATGCAATAGCTTAAAAGGAAATAAGAAAGGTGCTCTTAATAATATGGTTTTTACCTGGGTTAGTACATCTAGGTACTAAATCAAATCAATCGAAGACTTTGAAAGAAAACTCATCAAATTATCCTACAGAAAACTCATTATCTATTTATAAATAGGTACTATCACGAGGTTTATAGCTTTAATACAATAATGGTTATAATGGGAAAAGTTTTCCGATCGTAAAACATGATCTTAAGTAGGTAGAGATCTTTGAAGTCTTTGCAATATAAACCTCTTTTGATGTTATAAATAAAACTTATCGATCAATATTATCTTGAATAAATAGGTAGGTAGGTACCTACTTAACTTATAAATTCTAAAAAAAATCTAATACAAAGATAAACACGAGTCACGACCGTAAAAGCAAATAACTTCAAATCTCAAAATTGTTTATACTTAACACAGTAGACCGCCCGTGAAAATTAATTTCCACCGTTCGACATTGAATAAAATCCAATAATCACGGGACTAAATCCGGGACTTAGACAGAAATTCGCTTGATTAATTTCAAGACTCAAATATTATTTTAAGTAATTACCTACTTTGATTTGAAGAAAATGTAAAAGATTAATTATTCCTGTCTATACCAGAACAGAATTATCGGGCATTTAAATTTTTCTTTAACATTTAGCGATTCACTTGCCGGTTTCTACTTCTAGCTGAGAATCGATGTTCCAAATGATTCAAATGAAGCGGTTGACTAATTCGAATCTTTGGGTACATGATACAAATGATCCAATCTTAAAGAAGATGTATTATTGCCACCTTTAGCGGTCATTGTTTTAATACCACTATGAGTTTTATACTTAAACTTACATAAGATAGGTACGCGACATTTGTCATCTTCAGGAAACTTTTTAAATACGCAGTAGACACATAATATAGGGCAAAAGCTTTTAGACAAAACACTAGGCAAAATGAACTGAAAAGTCGAAGAAGAAGGTGAAATTGCGATAAAGGGCTAACATGCCTACTATAGTTTAAAAAAAAAAAAAACAAAAATTACATGAGTCACTCGTTCGATATACGCTGATGCTAGGTAATAACGAGATTAATAGAGAGGTTTAGCGAGCACGGTACAAGTAACCGAATTAAGTTATCCCTGTTTCAAATAGGGATGCCACTTAAGACAGAATTTGACTTGTAGATAAAGTTACGATTTCAATTGTCGAGTGATGTTTAATCCGGGAATAAATTGGGCGTTCTGACGATTTTGTCATCGAAGTAGTACTAACTTAAAGGATGGAACCGTGACTAAGGTACTTACTTAAAAATACTAGTACTTCAGAAACGGTACTATTTATTAAGATCGAGCAAAAATAAAAGTTTATTCTATGGAGACTGATACTTAGGTACTTAAAAGTACTAGTACCTACTTCAGAAAAGGTAGGTACTATTTAATCAAGATAAAAAAAATCAAGATAAAAAGATCAAGCAAAAATAAAAGTTTTTTCTATGAAGACAAATTTTTAACCCTAAACAGTTTATCTCTCGACGGCGTCCTACGTAAACGAAGTTTGATTCTTATTTTGATTTTTAAAGAATATTAGTCATGTACCTATCCCCTCTTTAAGTGTAAAGCTTGTGCTAGGAAAAAGTAGATACAACATTAATGAAATGTATTATTATTATTATTACATAGTTTGAACAGTCATCTTTCGGTTATTGAAGTGCAGAAACATACCTAATATGTATCATAAGAAAATAATATCTAACCAAACCAATTTACGCTGATGTATTACTTATCAGTTGTCAGATCTCCAAAAAAAAAATAAGAAAAAAAAATTCAAAGTTACAGACTCAACACAAATCTTTGAACCCTTGTAATGAAGATATTGTCACTGTAAATATTATTGTCACTATAATTACAGTAAGAACAGTAGGTATTATATTCTGTTCCTATACTTTAAAAGTCGACATCGCATCGCCCCGAAACGAATGCCAAAAATATCCCTAGTAAGTTGAGGTCGGCAAAACTGTTTTGTTCACAAAGCCGCCCTTTGCGCGGCTTCTATTTGATTAGGTTGACTTGTGAATATGATGCATACGAATATATTGGAGGATAGGTACAGATAGCACAAGTGTTAAATGAAAATTTAAAACACCCTCGACATGTATTGTGAATCTTTAGCAGGACTATGTACGATATACCATTTTTTCCCCGTTTTCTCCATAATCAGATCCTTCTCGATGCTCTAGCATCATTTATCTAACACCTCATTGACACCCTAGCACTATATTACTATATCTAACTTATGTTATGTTAAGTTGTAACTTATAAAAGCGGTAAACATCAGCCATGACCGCCGACATTTCTTAGGAAAATAACATCTAACCCAAATTAATATGTCCCGGGAAATGACGAGGTGCCCTATAGTCCTTTAAAGTTTAAAATATCATTTTAATCTTGGAGGATATAATATATCCTCCAAGTTTAAGTTAGAGGATATATTATATCCTCGAAGTTTGTAATAAAAAACTCAATTTAAGTAATGTCACTTACGATAAGTAGGTCATGGTTCGATATGTATATTTTGTAAAATAAGACAAGTTTTAGAATAAGCTCTCATTTAAGAATGAATAAATTAACATTGATTGAACTTTTTTTCTGACCGTACACAAATGGGCATACGTAAGGCCTTTGTATAGCTCACGTATAGCTGTGGATGACACACAGTAGCCTCTGGTGATGAATGGCGAGGCATAACGTATTGACAGGTTAATTTCAAGTTGTGTATCTAGTATACAGGCGAAATAAACGTTTTTGCGAATAAGCTAACAGCTTACAGCACTAGGGAGTTAAGAGTCAGATACTTACACACTAAGTATGTGAATTTCTCAGAAATTGGAGGCTTTCGTTGGGAAATCTAGCGTAAGTTATTTAGGTATTTTCGAGATCTAAACATCTCTTTAGATATCTGAAAGTTTCAATGTTAGTTCTCTTTGATAGATATCTAGATTTACTAAAGAACTTCTCGGTAACGTGCTCTACAAAAGCAAAAGATACACTTGAAATACCTTATGTGTAATTCCTGCTAATATTTTAAATGTGTGTTGTTGGGTTAGGTAAATATTTGGTTGATGCGATTTTTTGGATGGGAATTTGAAGATCTGGAGAGTGACATAGGGTTCGCGTGACTTTATTTAAATATACCTAACTCTGCGGGAACTAAGTCGCGGGCAAAAGCTAGTGAGCAACTGGCCAAGTGCGAGTCGGTCTCGCACACGAAGGGTTCCGTAATATCGTAACAGCGTCGAGCTAAAAAGCAAAGAAAAAAACACGTTTCTACTATTTTTAGTTGTTTTGGCGGCAACAAAAATACACATTCTGTGAAAATTTCAACTGTGGACCTATCATCATCATCAGATCATGAGATGTATCTCCCGCTGATAGAGAGATGGAAGCGTGACGGACGGACGGACGAATGGACAGTGGAGGCTTAGTAAAAGGGTCCCGTTGCGTTGCCCTTCGGTTACGGAACCCTTGAAATGTGTTCAGTTCAAACATCGAATTGAAAACCCCTGCTTATTTCAAGTTGATTAAAACATAGATTGGTAGAATCAATTATTAATATTATTGCAACATGAATAATGGAATTTCATATAAAATAAATAACTGAAATTGTAATAATGTTGATGTGTATTGTGATGGAGTTAATCCGGGCTTTCGGCTAATAACGGTGGCTCCAAAGTGGTGAATTTTATATTTGCCGCGGAATTATATGATAATGCGTCCCCTTCTTTCGATACCTTCTACGTAAGTTGTATCCCCAAAACGCTTACGTGACGAGTTAATTGTTGTGAATGTCAATAAAACAGTTTAGGCCGTCCGCGTCGTTTTAATAACGATACAACTTTATACGTCCTGAAAGTATATGTAACAAAATGGTGTTTTTAATTTTTATTAACGAACATATAAAATAGATAAAAATCTTCTAAATATATAAAAGGAAAAACTGATTGACTATCAACGTACAGCTCAAACCACTGGACGGATCAGGCTGAAATTTGTCATGCAGGTAGCTATTATGAGGTTAGTAGGCTTTCGCTGAGAAAGAAATTTTTAAAAATTCAGCTCGTAAGGGGGTAAAATAGTGGTTTAAAAAATCGAACATAACGTGAGCGAAGCCGCAGGCAAAAGCTAGGAAGTGCAAAAAGCCTAAAATGCCAAAGTGGGACATCACAACTTACGTAGGAGGTATCGCTTTGTTTCGTTCCCTTTGCTCACAACTACGGCTCAATATACATTGCCGCGCAACGGGCCGGAATAAAAGCGCACTTCTGCCTCATCGCGTGAGAAGACTGCACCGACTGCGACAGTAGGGTGCGTGGGTACGCGGCCCTCTAAAGGGCTTTCAGATCCTGATAATCTTCTACCAAAAACCACTCCTCCATCTTTTATACTCTCTGAGATAGACACTTATGAACTTTGTATAATCGCCATCTTGGATCCGCCATTTTGGATTTTTTTTTTTCAACTCACTGCGAAATGGATTAGGTTTCGAGTATTTTTTTGTTTTTAAGCAGCCTCCACCTTTAATACTCTAGTCGTGCTCCTCACCAGTCTACCAAATCCTCGATCATCACCTCTCGCGATAATTTTTCTCCGAATCATTTAGCAGTATGAGCGACCCTCATGGCGACCCTGCCAGGACATGAGGTGTGCGGGGGAAGGGGGAATGTAAAAGAAACGCGAACAAACTCTACGAGAGGCTTATAACGACTAAAGTTAGATACATGTTAATTAGAATTTATATTGTACTTCAGGTCTTGCTAGTGTGAGTGCCGGACAGTGAATTATGAAAATGCAGTACCGATTTCCTAGTAAATATCACAAGTACCTAGTAATGCTAAACGCTCCACTAACGAGCCCGTCAGCTGAACAGATAAGTTAGTGGATCTGTAAGCAATATTATACATAATTACATACCTAGATATATACCCTCGCGGTTTCAAATTCTGTTTGACTTCTCGCCCTCTAAACTTCTAATTAATTTTGCCAAGCAAAAGTTTGAAATGTTCGTATACATAAATTATATCAAACTGTGGAAGTACAAGAGTAACTTAATTGTGGATGTTGTCTGCTTATAGAACTTCTTAATTAAAGGTAATCGTTGAGGCTAACGACCGCGATACGCGACACTTCTTTATCAGCCAATACAGCCGCTGGATACAAGCGGCGCAAGACCAAGACCTGTGGAAGTCTATCACTTTACACCTTTACACACCTTTATACACCTTTGTCGGAGTAACAGACATCCATCCATACATCCAATCTTTCGCATTTATTTTATAAAATATTATAGAGGCGAAAGATTGTATGTGTATGTGTGTGTGTGTGTGTATGTTTGTTACTCTTTTACGCCACAACACATGAACCGATTTCGCTGAAATTTGGAATAGAGATAGCTCATTCCCAGGATTAAAACATAGGCTACTTTTTATCCCGGAAAATTAAAAAGTTCCCGCGGGAATCAAAAAACCTTTATGCACGCGAACGAAGTTTATAATAGTTCTAGTTTATAATATTAATAATACCACTCATTTATAGCAAAATTCTCAAAATATTGTCCCACGTAGTACCGTCCGCAGATAACGACACGATAATGCAAATAAGATGGCCGCCTCCACTCACCGGGTACTATAAATGGACCGGTACAGAGTACGGTTAGGTGCTTTATTATCCAACTATGACAAAGCCTAAAGGAATGGTTATGATTTTAACAGTCTATGTTTGTATTTATGTTTGTATTTACGTATGTTCCACCGTAGCGCCTAAACTACTGAGCCTGTTTTGATGAATGAGAAACCGATTTTGATTGAGGTGTCAATCGATTCGCTATTAGAGTCCGGGTGACATTTTTTTTAATTCGATGATAAGATAGTCCTTGACTGCGATCTCATCTGATGGTAAGTGATTCATGCAGTCTAAGATGGTAGCGGGCTAACTTAGAAGGGGTATGACAGTGTAGATTAAACCCATACTGCTACGAACAAAATCAAGTTCTTAAACTTTTTTCTTTTTTTAGTATCTGTGAGCCATGAGTTTGATACTCGTAAGAATTTACATAAGTATATGAGGACCCAAGCGCCTAACTTCTAAAAGGTATCTGGGTCGTTCTACTTTTCTACCGACAATGAAACGACGTTTTTCTGTTTTTTTGGTTTTTGAACTATCTATAATTGTGTTTTATGTGTGGGATTTAAAAAAACTGCATCTATGTTTTCATTAGTACTAATTAAAGTTTCCTTCCTAGCTAATATTGATTCTTTTTTAATGTTGGTTTTTGAAAAAATAATGTGACAGAGTGGTCTTTTTCTGTAGAGACAACATTTCAGTTTACCACTCTGTCACGGCATTATACGGAAAACGAACGTATAAAATATGCTGGTTAGAGAACATGAAAAATGACATAATATTAATAGATAAGAAAAATATGGACGTTTATTCGAACCGAATAAAAAACCGTTTATATTAATACTCCAACGAGATGCCATAATAAGAAGAAAGACAGACTATTGTCGGTAGAAAAGTAGAACGACCCATCTACAGTTGATTCACAGAAAGTTTTAAAAGTTGAAGTCCTGAAACCCAGATCTTCCAAAGAGGGAGCCCAACTACTACTTGCAATAGTAAGTTTTATTTGAGACTAAAAAGTAATAGTCTGTAGTTAAGATTTAAGATTTTTTTTTGACGACCTCCCTGGCGCAGTGGTGAGTGTGGTCTTATAACTGGGAGGTCTCGGGTTCGATTCCCGGCGGGGGCAATTAAGGAATTTATAATTTCTAAATTGTCTCTGGTCTGGTCTGGTGGGAGGCTTTGGCCGTGGCTAGTTACCACCCTACCGTCAAAGACTTGCCGCCAAGCGATTTAGCGTTCCGGCCGGTGGCGTGTAGAAACCGATTAGGGGTATGGGTTGAGTTTACACTGCTATATCTCTTCCAAGTTAGCCCGCTACCATCTTAGACTGCATCGACACTTACCATCAGGTGAGATCGCAGTCAAGGGCTACCTTGTCATCGAATTAAAAAAAAATGAAATAGACTAAAAGTAGTGACGTAGACTATTATCGCATTGTATGTACGTAATAGTAAAATTAAAATAGTAAATTAATAGGTAAATATAATATGCTAAATATTAATAAGTATAAGTAACTACTAAATCTTAATAGTGTATGAATGTGGAATGAAGTGTAGGTAATTATTTTATTAATAATTAACATAAAAGTGGAATGTTACACGGTGCGGAGAAAATAGCGTTGTTCATTGCAGAGCAAATTAGGTTCATATCGGACCAATGAATATAGGAGACTATATCAGTACAAGCATTAGGGCTGTCACAAATAGTTAAATATTGAGATAATAAGATTAGGGGCATTTTCTTTCCTTAAAAACTCGATTCTTTTTCAACTGATCGACACACTTGTATTCCACAGGAATCTATCGCGTATGAAAAATCTGAGTTTTCAGATTGATATGGGGTTTGACATCAAAATACTTGTCAGAAATTAGCGAAATAAACCATTAGAAATTTCATTTTGGACTTGATTCGTGGTATAATGACATAATTGTAAAAGAATTATACGAGTACGTACCACGGTGATTATTTTTGTTGGAATAGTCGATATTTCGATCCAGTTGCATGGACCGTGGTCACGACGGGACTGCGGTGGTGCGAGACGTCAAGTCAACTGTCATGGATAGAATCTATCTACCCATGGGTTCGGCTTGACGTTGAAAAAGACCAAGAAAGCGGGTCCTAACCACGGTCCATGCAAGTTGCAACTGGAGTGAAATATCGACAACTCCAACAAAAATAATCACCGTGGTACGTACTCGTATAATTCTATTACAGTTAGGAATTTGATATTTACCTGCACATATTTCAATTGAAACCTATTCAAATATTTAGACTCACAATGTTGGCAACAATTGAAGGCTCAAAAGCATTAAAATAAAGTAATATCCTCATATTCCCACAAATTGAATACTCTTTTCGGAGCTTCAGCGGTAAGAGTCGGAATATTATTATTTATTGCAGTTTATTGCCTATCGATTTATTTGAAATCAAAGGGATTTCAATAATTGAAATATAATATTTTCTTTCTCGTAATGCCGATATATTCTATCCAATATTCTTTCAAAATGAATGTGATCATAATGTTTTATTTACTCACTCTACTACCAAATTAAACGCAAATACTGCCATCTTTAAATCATTACTGTGTTATATATAAGCATTTTTAAGAGCATTTTTCGTGCGATGGTGTGCCTACATATCGTACTGCCTATTTAAACATCACCGAGTAATTTTTAACCGACAAATTGACAGATTTTCAATATAAAATCTGTCGGAACGTGAAAGTTCCTCGGGTAGTTAAATGTTATCCGGCGTTGCTGAAAATAATTATTTACGAGTAGGTACCTACCACGATAAATGTTTTAGTTGGAAATGTCGATATTTTGATCCAGTTGCACGGACCGTGGTCACGACGGCACTGTGATGCTGAAAATGGCACTAAATTATAATTATTTTTCTCCAAATGTAAACCTCTCATTTCAGGCTAAATTAATGTTTTATTTTATTTATAACTAGCTGTGCCCGCGACTTCGTTCGCGTGGAATAGTGACTTTTCGGGCAGCATATTTTGAATTACATATACCGTCGACGCTCAGGCGCGAGGCGTGTAGTACGTACTCTGTACGTTAAAAATGTTCGCCGTGATTCTTTAAATTGACATAACTTTTTTATTTATGAACCAATTGACATGAAATAAACACTAAATGTTAAGTGAAGCTTACTACAATATATTAATGAAAACCGTATCTAAATCGAATAAGCCGTTTCTGATATTAGCGTTCACAAACACACAGACAAACAGACAAACAGACAAACAGACAAAGAGACAAACAGACAAACAGACAAAAAAAAATTAATTACAATTTCGGGTTCGGCATCGATATAATAACAACCCCTGCTACTTTTTTTTATATATTTCCATTGTACAGACACCACTTTTCTACAATTTTATTATATGTATAGATGACTTTAATATTAGCTTTTGCCCGCGGCTTCGCTCACATTAAATTAAATTTTTCAAATTTCTATTTTATCCCCTTAGGGGTTGAATTTTCAAAAAACTTTTCTTAGCCGATGCCTACGTCATAATAGCTATCTGTATGCCCGATCCGTCCTGTGATTTGAACTGTGCGTTGATAGATCAGTCAGTCAGTCACCTTTTCCTTTTATACAAGGTGTTAGTTAATGTCCCTATCCTACCGAAACCTATAAGTTGGGGTCGGTGTATAGATACATGAAAAAATATCATGAGACGTGTAGCTCATATCCTGGCCAAGTTATGAGGACTTCAAAAATTCACCATAAATGTATCGGTGGCAGCCCTTTAAAACAGCTGATTCAATGGCAATGAACTGCCAACGATAAAACTATGAATGAATGTTTGTAGGCCTACACCGTACTACTTGCTATGCTATAACGTTGCGATAAAATATTCCAGATGCGATACCTAACCATTAATCGGCATGTAATTAAACCTGTAACCTGTAGTTTTGTTCAGTAGAGTGAAAACCGATTAGAAATCTCGTATTTTTGCAAGAATATTCCCGACTACTTTCGGACTCCATAAGTTAAAGTCCGTACCTACGTAATCCATAAAGTGACTGCCGCCTCTTTATTTGCAGGTAATTAATATCTCGCGTTGTGGTTTTGATTAACAATGACTGTATGTGAATGAACAATGTGTGTGAAATTTTTAATAATAAATCAATTGCAAAACGATACAATAATTATTATTATCGCTTGTAGTACAGTGCAAACATAGTACTAGCATTGAAGTTGAAAGCGAGCGGTATTCGGCGTAGTGATTTGCACCGGAGAAGTGATTTTTCACCGGAGAATAACCGGTGAGTCTCCGGTGAAAGTAATCGGTGTTTAACCGATTATTATTGAATCATAACTCAAGTAATTTTATTATTTAAATAAAAAGAAGTTTGTTGATCAACATTGTTAATTATTTAATAACATTTATTCAAATACAATTACTTTATCATTATTTCCTACCTCATTAAATAATAATTATCATAATAAAGTAAAATATTTTTTTCTTAATATTTTTTTTATTTAAAACCTTTACAATACATCTAATATCATTTTGAGTTCACACAATATCGATGCGCTTAAAATTCCATTGCATTGTACTAGAACATTAACAGTTAAAAACATTTTAATGGATGCTAAATCTGTATTCGAATTCACCGGAGATCTCCGGTGAATCTCCGGAGAATGGCAAATCACCGGTGATTTTCACCGGTGCTCGAAATAGCTAGCGGCGGGCGGTGTCTCTTTGGCGGCGTTCTTTGGCGGCGGCGCCCGCCGGTAAGGCCGAGCACACATTGGGGTGCGAAGTCGCAGTATTGTAAAAATCATAGACGTCGCACAACGCACCGTGGAAATGTCCGCTGTGCACCGTAAAAATCTGTACTATTCTATCGGTATCCACACTTCCCAGCGTGTGCATGTCAAGATGATTAATTACGATAACGATTATCTGATTTTCTTGATTCAGGAACGTCCTGTCCTTTGGGAGAAACCAATGGAAGAATACAAAGATAAATTTCTACTAAAGTACTTAGTGTGGTCCATGTCTCATTAGAAACTAAACTAATGGACAGAGTTTTCTCGTACGATGTCTTATGCGATGAAATTTTTCGTTGCGTAAACGCAACCGCAAGTCTTGTTTGTAGCCTCGCCTTTACTTGCACGGCGCGTCAAAGTAATATTGGTGTATCGTAAAATTACGTGGAATACTAGGGCACCATGAAAATAAGGAGACTTAGAAAATAATATTTTTTGATAGTGTTTGTCTTTAGAAATTTTGCCTTTACCTCGGGAAAAACAACACAAAATACTTGTATTATGCAAGATTTTTGCTTAACTATTTTTAAAGGAATTGGTGATAATTGCGAGTGCATTTAATAATTTTGGAATCTAACAGTAAATACCAAATGTTAGGTACGTTCCTGAGATGAAAATGTGGCTTTTCAAATGTAACACTTTTGTTAATAAGTAATTTTTAAATTGCTACCTAAAAAAGTATTCAGTTTTTCATTTTACAAGTTATTTGCCAAAAGAAAGTCAAAATATTGTTTTAGGACTAGGGATTCGATGACCTCCCTGGCGCAGTGGTGACCGCTGTGGTCTTATAACTGGGAGGTCTCGGGTTCGATTCCCGGCGGGGGCAATTTAGGAATTTATAATTTCTAAATTGTCTCTGGTCTGGTCTGGTGGGAAGCTTTGGCCGTGGCTAGTTAGCACCCTACTGTCAAAGACGTGCCGCCAAGCGATTTAGCGTTCCGGCACGATGACGTGTAGAAACCGATTAGGGGTATGGGTTGAATTTACACTGCTAAACCCCTTCCAAGTTAGCCCGCTACCATCTTAGACTGCATCGTCACTTACCATCAGGTGAGATCGCAATCAAGGGCTATCTTGTCATTGAATAAAAAAAAGGGTTTTTTTTTAAGAAAAACGGGTAAAATTAAAATCATGACTGGCAACACTCGTCTTGCGGCTTTAATTTTTTGGAATTACAATTTACAACGCAGTTGCACGTGAACGGTTGCGGTATAATCAACTATCGATTGCGTCTCTGTTAAGTGAACTGTGGAATGGAGTATTTATGACATAATCATGTGTGTCAGTTTGTGAGTGTTGTGAGGAGTGTGTGGTTTACATGTTCGGTTGCAAATCTGCTGCGGTCTGAGTTCGAATCCTGCGTAGTCGGTCATAACATTTTTAGAGTTGAGTTTCTGCCAAGAAACCCCCAGTACCGGCCTAGAGTTAGGAAACTAGGGGCGGCTCTGTTTGAGCTTCTTGAGTCTAAACTAAATCAATCTGGAAGGGAAACCTGTGCCACTCGCAAGTTATTTAGAGATGAACCTAATTAGACCCTCCAATCCAAGTACATCCATACCTCCAAGCTGCTGCAGCTGCGGTTGGTGGGCTTTAATTAATCTTAAAATTTATCATTGATAACATGTTCTCCGAGGAACGGGAGTGACACAACGCCAACTTTGTAATTTAACTCCAGGCCGATACTTACTGATAATTTGTTGTCAGAAACCCAATAAGGCAAGGCGTGTGTAATTTTGAACCGACCCGGGAATCGAACCTAGACCTCGTTATCCGGTCATCACCACTTCTGACGTAGTGTACGTAGTAACGAGGCAAAGTGGTCGACTTGTCAGTCGTCAGCAAAGGTCGTCAGTGATTTCGCGCTTACCTACCTATTCCGAAAAGACATCACGTGACATCAAGTGCGCGGCACTCGGTAAGAATTTACGACTTTTTCTAAACATCGAACTTTTTTGTACTAGGGAATCAGGAATTGAAAGGGATTTATGTGGCGTGTTGTTATTATGTCTAGTTAGGGTTTCCAAAATGTTTTTTTCTTAATTAATTAATTATTTTTGTATGAAAGTTTTTGATAATTAATTTTTACTTTTTACCACCGCCATTGTGTTTATAGGGTCAAAGTGCATGGGTGGTTGCTGGTAAGTTATACACATTAACAAACACCTTGTATATTTATCTAATTATCTAATATTGACAGACCTTATTGGCACCCTGTCTCGGTGGAGCCGAGAGCGTCCAAGCGATATTCAGTTTTCGTCTTCAAGGAAATTCTATTTCAAGAAACAGATTTCCACGTATTCACTCAATATCAAAATTATATTACATTTCACTTGTTGTACCCTACTCAATACAAATTTACTCACCTAGCTATATTGATTCCCACGAATATGTAAGCTTATATTTAAGTAGTTCTTTTCTCTTCTCGTGGAAACTCTGAATTTCCGGGATGAAATCATGAAGAGCCTAGATAGCAAACTCCATGTTAGAAGTAAATGCAAGGTTGGGAATTACGTACCGTCGACCTCTAAATATTTCATTTTTATTTTTTTCGAATATTTTATTTTATTTTTTTTTTCTTTATTTTAATTCTTGAATTGTGTTGATCAAATAAAATCTTTTTTCTTTCTTTCTTTCTTTCTCTCTAAGTCTATAAGCTTTAGATGAATGAGTCGCGCTGTAAGGCTCGGACTTAGGCTTAGGCTAGGTGTCGCCCACGCTGTGCACGCTATGCATGCGGTACATGCGAAGCTTCTACAATATTTTCGAAAAATACAACACTAAATGTCGGGTCATTAAATGTATTGGGTTTTTCTATCAAGAAATTCTCATACTAGCCCGGCGTAAGGAAATTGGCGGCGTGACACCCCTGTGCCTCAAGAGCACGTAAAGCCGTCGGCCCTGCGCCTTATCTCTCTCCGTGTCAGATTTCCATCCCATTAGACTATGAGAGTGAGGGAAGAGAGAGTGCACCTATGTTTCCGTACAATTGTGCACTATAATATCCGCGCAGAGGGCTAAAATACGCTACATGTCCATGGAGAGCGTGTGCAGCAGTGAGCCAGCAGCGCCTTATTTATTCAACGTTTTACCTATGTGCTGCACAGCCCTAACCACAGCCTGCGTACTACGTAGTAAGCTTTTAGATCTATCTTTAAGACGAGGTTCTGGACGAATTTTAGGTATTTGAGGGGGTGCGGCAGAGGAAAGCGCGCGGTACTAGTCCCGCCAACCGCGGGGGGCCCCCGGACGAATTTAGGGCGAACGCGGAATATTAGCTTTGATAGCGACAAGGTGGCGGCAAGAAATGACTCAGTCCGGCTGACAAAACTATATTAGGTCTGTACTGTAACTTATTTTCGTCAATCATATTGTAACGTATATGGCTCGGTTGGTATGGCTACAGTATATTTTCAGAGACAGAGTACAGGTTCGATTCCTAGCCAGTAATGTAACATTGTTTTTTTAATTTCCTTATTCATTTTTAGCTTTTTTTTTTTATTAGTATGTATTTCAATATTACTTACATTTTCTTAAGTACATAATTTGAATAAATAGTGTTTTAAGTTAGGTGTTGTATTTTTTAATTTATTACCTAATTTTTTAATCTAAATTCTATATATTGATATATTGATAAATTACTAGTTGATGCCCGTGGCTTCGTTCGCGTGGATTAGTTTTTAAAATGAATCCCTATTTCCCTTGTCGAAACATCACGCTTGAACGGCTGGACCGATTTTGATGGGACTTTCACTGGCAGATAGCTGATGGTAGGAGTAATATAGGCTACTTTTTTAACCGATTTTCAAAAAAGGTCTCGGGAAGTCTCGGGTTCGATTCCCGGCGGGGGCAATTTAGGAATTTATAATTTCTAAATTGTCTCTGGTCTGGTCTGGTGGGAGGCTTTGGCCGTGGCTAATTACCACCCTACCGTCAAAGACGTGCCTCCAAGCGATATAGCGTTCCGGCACGATGGCGTGTAGAAACCGACTAGGGTTATGGGTTGAATTTACACTGCTATACCCCTTCCAAGTTAGCCCGCTACCATCTTAGACTGCATCGTCACTTACCATCAGGTGAGATCGCAGTCAAGGGCTATCTTGTTATCGAATAAAAAATAAATAAAATGTTCTAATAAATATTTTTCTTACATGTTGTATTTTTTCGCTATTGAGGTGAAAAGTAAGTATCACACGATAGCAAAGTTTTTGCTTCTTGTGCCTTTGAATCCCTCACTACTCTTATGATTCTAACTTAGAATCCTTCTCTCGCTCGGGATTCAAACTAGGCACTCGCAACAAAAATGAACTTTGCTATCTTGTTGAACAAATAACTATTTCGGGCAAACTATCAATTTTAGAGAAAAATTTTATTTCGTCCCATAGTGCCGCCGCCGCACTATGGGACGAAATAATATAAACCGTCTCATAAATGGTTGGGACGAATGTTATGATTCCAAAGATTTTTCCATGGATTAATATCCTCAGATAATAGGACCTTTATGAATAATGTTGAAAAATAAAAATATTTTAGTTCTAGGTATATAAAATTACTAGTAGGGCGCGTGGGTGCGCGGCTCGCTAAAGCGAACCGCGTGTTTTCTGTTCCCCAAGTAGATCTTCGGATCTTGATCATCTTTTTCCAAAACCACTATTTCATCTTGTACATTCTCTAAGATAGACATCGACGAAATTTGTATGGCCAACATCTTGAATCCGCCATTTTGGTAGTTTTTTTCAGCTCATTGCCAATTGGATAAGGTTTCGAGTGATTTTTGTTTGGGCACCCTCAACCTATCTTCAATACCCTGACCGTGCTCCTCACCCGTCTGCGAAATCCTCAATCATCAACTCCCTCCATATTTTTCATACAAATGAATTTTTATCTTCTATGCGAAACCATCAGTTTGGAAAAGAAACCTTATCTTAGACTTGCATATATTTTGTATGAAAAAAATAAATTCCGCCATTTTGAATTTTTTTCTATTCATTAAGTAGACTTTCGAGTACTGATCATCTTTTTCTAAAAAACCACTCTTCCACTTTTTATACTCGCCAAGATAGGCACCGACGAAATTTATATGACCGCCATCTTGAATCCGCCATTTTGGATTTTTTTCAGCTCCTTGCCAATTGGATGAGGTTTCGAGTGACTTTTGTTCGAGAACCCTCCACCTATCTTCGAAACCCTGGCCGTGCTCCTCACCCGTCTCAGAAATCCTCAACCATCAGCTCTCTCCGTATTTTTTCTCCAAATGAATTTTTGTCCTCTCTACGAAACCATCAGAAATTTTGAAAAAGAGCCACATAAAGTCTTGCATATATTTTGTATGGAAAAAATAAATTCCGCCATCTTGAATTTTTTTTCTATTCATTAAGTAGACTTTCGAGTACTGATCATCTTTTTCTAAAAAACCACTCTTCCACTTTTTATACTCTCCAAGATAGGCACCGACGAAATTTATATGACCGCCATCTTGAATCCGCCATTTTGGATTTTTTTTCAGCTCATTGCCAATTGGATGAGGTTTCGAGTGACTTTTGTTCGAGAACCCTCCACCTATCTTCGAAACCCTGGCCGTGCTCCTCACCCGTCTCAGAAATCCTCAACCATCAGCTCTCTCCGTATTTTTTCTCCAAATGAATTTTTGTCCTCTCTACGAAACCATCAGAAATTTTGAAAAAGAGCCACATAAAGTCTTGCATATATTTTGTATGGAAAAAATAAATTCCGCCATCTTGAATTTTTTTTCTATTCATCAAATAGACCTTTGGGTCTTGATCATCTTTTTCCAAGCAACCACTCTTCCACCATTTATAGTCTCCAAGATAGACACCGACGAAGTTTGTATGGTCGCCATCTTGAATCCGCCATTTTGGAGTTTTTTTTCGGCTCTTTGCCAATTGGATGAGGTTTCGAGTGACATTTGGTTGAACACCCCCCCACCTATCTTCGATACCCTGGCCGGTGCTCCTCAACCGTCTCCGAAATCCTCAATCATCAGCTTTCTCCATATTTTTCCTCCGAATGAATTTTTGTCCTCTACACGAAACCATGGGTGAAAAAAATTTTTTATTGTGTAAATAAGATCATTCTTATTATTTAATCAATCAGCACGAGTCAGCACGAGTAGCTATATATATAGTAACTAGTAGGGCGCGTGGATGCGCGGCTCGCTAAAGCGAACCGCGGTTTTTCTGTCCACCAAGTAGACCTTCGGGTCTCGATCATCTTTTTCCAAGAAACCACTCTTCCATCTATTATAGTCTCCGAAATAGACACCGACGAAATTTGTACGGCCGCCATCTTGAATCCGCAATTTTGGTGTTTTTTTTTTTCAGCTCACTGCTAATTGGATGAGGTTTCGAGTGACTTTTGTTTGAGCAGCCCCCACCTATCTTTATTATCCTGACCGTGCTCCTCACCCGTCTCCGAAATCTTCAATCATCAGCTCCCTCCATATTTTTCATCCAAATGAATTTTTGTCCTCTATACGAAACCATCAGCGGAAAGGAACGCATCAAAGTTTGCATACATTTTATATGAAAAAAAAATCTGCCATCTTGAATTTTTTTCTATTCATCACGTAGACCATCGGGTCTTGATCATCTTTTTCGAAGAAACCACTCTTCCATCTTTCATAGTCTCCGAGATAGACACCGACGAAATTTGTATGGCCGCCATCTTGAATCCGCAATTTTGGATTTTTTTTTGGCTCTCTGCCAATTGGATGAGGTTTCGAGTGACTTTTGTTTGAATACCCTCCACTTAGCTTCGATAGCCTGGCCGTGCTCTTCACCCGTCTCCGAAATCCTCAACCATCAGCTCTCTCCATATTTTTCCTCCAAATGATTTTTTGTCCTCTATACGAAACCGTCAGAAATTTTGAAAAGGAACCGTATAAAGTCTTGCATATATTTTGTATGGAAAAAATTTAAATCCGCCATCTTGAATTTTTTTTTTATTCATCAAGTAGACCTTAGGGTCCTGATCACCTTTTTCCAAGAAATCACTCTTCCATCTTTTATAGTCTCCGAGATAGACACCGACGAAATTTGTATGGCCGCCATCTTGAATCCGCCATTTTGGAGATTTTTTTCAGCTCCCTGCCAATTGGATGAGGTTTCGAGTGACTTTTGTTTGAACACTCCCCACCTATCTTCGATACCCTGGCCGTGCTCCTCATCCGTCTCCGAAAACCTCAACCATCAGCTCTCTCCATATTTTTCTCCAAATAAATTTTTGTCCTCTATACGAAACCATCAGAAATTTTGAAAAGGCGCCGCATAAAGTCTTGCATATATTTTGTATGGAAAAAATTAATTCCGCCATCTTGAATTTTTTTCTATTCATCAAGTAGACCTTTGAGTCCTGATCATCCTTTGCCAAGAAACCACTCTTCCATCTTTTATAGTTTTCGAGATAGACACCGACGAAGTTTGTATGGCCGCCATCTTGAATCCGCCATTTTGGGTTTTTTTTCGGCTCTCTGCCAATTGGATGAGGTTTTGAGTGACATTTGGTTGAACACCCCCCACCTATCTTCGATACCCTGGCCGGTGCTCCTCAGCCGTCTCCGAAATCCTCAATCATCAGCTCTCTCCATATTTTTCCTCCGAATGAATTTTTGTCCTCTATACGAAACCATGCGTGAAAAAATTTTTTTCCATACAAAATTTTACAGGAGAGGTGATCAATGAGTCAGTGACTGAGTGAGTGAATCAGTGAATCAGCACGAGTAGCTATATATATATTAACTAGTAGAGCGCGTGGGTGCGTGGCCCGCTGCAGTGGACCGCGGTTTTTCTGCTCTTAGACTTTCAGGGCTTGATCATTTTCTACTAAAAAACCACTCTTCGATTTTTTATTCTTTGTCAAATAGGCACCGACGAAATTTATATGGCCGCCATCTTGATTCCGCTATTTTGGTTTTTTTTTAGCTCCCTGCCAATTGGATGAGGTTTCGCGTGATTTTTGTTTGAGCAACCTCCACCTATCTTCAATACCCTGGCCGTTCTCCTCACCCGTCTTCGAAATCCTGAATCATCAGCTTCTTCCATATTTTTTCTAAGAATGAATTTTTGTCCTATTTGAAATCATCGGTAATTCTGAAAAAGAATCCTAACAGTCTTGCATATATTTTGTATATGAAAAAAATTAATTTCGCCATCTTGAATTTTTTTCTATTCATCAAGTAGACCTTCAAGTACTGATCATCTTTTTCCAAGAAACCACTCTTCCATCTTTTATGGTCTCCGAGATAGGCACCGACGAAATTTGTATGGCCGCCATCTTGAATTTGCCATTTTGGAGTTTTTGTTCGGCTCTCTGCCAATTGGATGAGGTTTCGAGTGACATTTGGTTGAACACCCCCTACCTATCTTCGATACCCTGGCCGGTGCTCCTCAACCGTCTCCGAAATCCTCAATCATCAGCTCTCTCCATATTTTTCCTCCGAATGAATTTTTGTCCTCTACACGAAACCATGGGTGAAAAAAATTTTTTATTATGTATATAAGATCATTCTTATTATTTAACTAGTACTTATTTTTAATGAAATAACTAAAATGACAATAATTATTAATAATGAAATAATTTTAAGTATTATAATTCAATTTTTAGTACTTATGGAAAATTAAATAATTTGATTTTTGACATGCTCTCACGAAATAAATATTATCTTTAAAATACTCGTGTTTCATTTTTCTAGTAGCTTATACATTCAATAATACGTGTACAAATTTTCAAATCAAAATGTCAAGAAACAAAAAGTTATTGATTTTCGAGACGGTTTATATGATTTCGTCCCATAGTGCGCCGTCGCCGCACCGCTGCCCGCAAGATTCGGAGCAAAGGCTTTACTCACTCTTGCAATGTTGATGGTTCCTCAGAACTGAGCTTCAAACGTTTTTTCCGACTGAAAATTAAATATAACTTATTATAATTAATTTTGAAAAAAAAAAAAATACTATTGTCCTAAAAAAATGCGCTTAGAAAATGCAAAACAAACACGGTAGAAGAACCGAACCCGTAACTTCTAGCTATCAACTCTCTCTTACACTGACTAAGCCCAACGTCTAATACAGTAAAAGCTCTTTATTCGCGGGGGATACGTTCCGTAAATATGCCGCGAATACAGAAACCGTGAATATGGAATGGTAATTTATATGGGATTATAGGGGATACGTTCCTAGGTGACAAAATAAAAAACAAATATATAAAAAAAAAACAATTTAATTTTAGTTTTTGACCATATTTGATTAATTATTATTTTCAGGTTTAGGCAATGGTTTTAAGAATTTTGTAATTTTTTCTTGCTTGACGCTTTTTATTAAAAGCTCCTTCAATTCAGACTGATATTCAGCAGTGGCATTAGCAATTTGCCTCTTAAAAATAAGGCTTTGTTCTATAGACAGATCAGTTTTCATAAAAAAATCACAATGCTCATATGCCATTCTTAAACCTTCACTGAGATTTTTCAAATATTAGTCCATTTGACGACGTGTTTACAAAGGATATTGGGCTTGATACCTATTGGAATCCTTTATATGTATGTACCGATGTACCGATTAGATCCGCGAATAGAGAAATCTAGCCGCGAATATAGGAATTGGGTCGCATTTTTTTAATCCGCGAATAGTGAAAACGCGAATAAAGGAAGCGCGAATAAGGAGCTTTTACTGTACTATAAACGACGAAAATAAGGTCTAGTATAGCTATACCTAACTACCTAACTATAGATATACCTAACAAGCTAACTACAGTTTGATAAGCCAAACTGTACGACGAACTGGGGTATTACACCATTATTATTAGATACTTACCTTCTTCTTCGTCAACCCATAGACGTCTACTGCTGAACAAAGGTCTCTTACGTGGACTTCCACAGATCTCGTTCTTGCGCCGCCTGAATCCAGCGGCTCCATGCGACTCGTTTGATGTCGTCGGTCTACCTAGTGGGGGATCTGCCAACATTGAGCTTCCCTGTGTGAGGTCGCTAGTCCAGCACCTTGGAACCCCAACGACCTTCAGCTCTTCGAACTATGTGCCCCGCCCATTTCCACTTTAGTTTCGCGACTCGCAGAGCTATGTCGGTAACTTGGTTCTCCTACGGATCTCCTCATTTCTGATTTGATCTCGCAGGTAATTTGAAAAAACGTAATAATTGTGAAGAAATTACGTAACTTACGTAATTTCTTCACAATTATTACGTTTTTTCAAGTAATTGAAAATTGATGATGAAATTGATATTTCATGATCCCTTACATAATGCAAAACCTTTACAAAATAATAGGTAAACTCTATTTAACTTCACTAAAATATACAAAATAGTCTTCAACATAAAACAAAAACAATTTTACTTATTATAATTAATTTTGAAAAAAAAAATAAACACTTGTCCTAAAAAAAAAAACATAAAACCTTTTTTTAGAAAATGCAAAATGAACGTAGTTGAGATTCGAACCTGCAATTTCTAATTATCAAATCGCGACCAAACCAACTGAGCCAAATTTCTACTAGAAAGAATGACGAAAATAAGGTACATTATAGTAAAGTACCACACAACAATTTGATTAGCCGATTTACGTCACATTTACGTACTGTACGATAAAATTAAAAATAGGTAGGTAGACACTTATAACTATCACCATCTGCTTTTGTTGTTTTTAACCGACTTCTTATTTTGTTCATTTTCTTTTTCGGACTCATTTTCAAAATTTCTACTACTTAGTACTTATTTATTTACAACTATATTATGGTTTATTTATTAACAATATATTGTATACAAACTTATAACTAGGTACACTCTATTTGACTTCACTAAAATATACAAAATACTCTTCAACATAAAACAAAAACAATTTTCAATTATTATATTTCGCGATGTTATTTGATAGCCGAGCGAGAGCAGTGCAGCGCAGGTCCACCTAGCAGCACGCCTTAGCGATCACTGTCTAATTGAGTACGAGTGACAAAGAAGCCGCTACTGGGAAATAAAACGGCCAAGACACAAATTGTGATAAAAAAAGATTAAATTATAATAGTCGCTGTAAAAAAAATCTAAAACTGCCATTTTTTGTAGTAAAATATGACAAACAAATTGTACTTAAATTTTACAAAAATTAATGTATGGTAACTGAGAAAAATGGGAATTCATGTATTTGCAGAGGCAACTTTGCAATTTTTTTCTATTGAAAAAAGTTTACGTCATTGTGTTTTGGAAACAGGCATCAGGCCAGAAATATGATCAATTGTAACTCCCTTTTTTTTCATAGTATTATGACCAATAGATTTTGAATAAAATGATCTTCTTTCGGCTCTATTTAGCTGATCACCGAACCTTAAGCTAGCAATTTAATTAATCCGTGCCGCTTTCAGCCAATGGTGGTTAACAAATACCTATTTGTACCTAACTCAGTGCAACGAGACAATCTATCCGTCTACATCCACGAATAAGACCAAACGTATACGACGCAGGCAACGCAGTCCGCGCAGCACAGGCAGGGCAGTCGAGGCAGACAAGGCAGTGTATGTCTTGACACAGTTATGTTACAGCGGTGTACACTGTACATTGATTCGAATTCAGTCCCGTCGTGACCACGGTCCATGCAACTGGTTCGAAATAAAGAAAATTCCAACTAAAACAACTATACGTACTCGTATTAAACGGGATGATTTTTTCGGTTGTGCACAATTTTTTTTATGTTGCATATAAACGAAATTTAATCAGCACGTATTTTTCATTTTTTTATTTTACTTTTTTGACGACCTCCCTGGCGCAGTGGTGAGCGCTGTGGTGTTATAACTGGGAGGTCTTGGGTTCGATTCCCGGCGGTGGCAATTTAGGAATTTATAATTTCTAAATTGTACCTGGTCTGGTCTGGTGGGAGGCTTTGGCCGTGGCTAGTTACCACTCTACCGTCAAAGACGTGCCGCCAAGCGATTTAGCGTTCCGGCACGATGGCGTGTAGAAACCGATTAGGGGTATGGGTTGAATTTACACTGCTATACTCCTTCCAAGTTAGCCCGCTACCATCTTAGACGGCATCGTCATTTACCATCAGGTGAGATCGCAGTCAAGGACTAGGGGAGACCGGGGATGGTTGACTAGGTTTTTACTAAATGGTACATATATTTTTTGTTTTAATATTTATAGAAAAGAAAACCATGTTAATTGATAGGGAATCTATTAACCTAATAAAAATACGTAATATCTTTTTCCTAATTTAGTAAAATAGTGATAATTTAATGCATTTTCCAAAACAAGAAATCTTAGTCAACCTACCCCTGGTCCGGGGTAGGTAGACCATACACCAGGGGTAGGTTGACTTATCTATCAATAAGAGTCGAATCATGGGAAGGAGCAAATAATTAAACATTTTTTTAATATAATTGAGCCTTTTATTAAAAAAAACTTAAGTCAGCTGATCATCCATTTCTTAAAATGTCTTTAAAAAAATTACCAAGAAATAATCTTATTTTTTAATTTAACTCTTCGTTTAATACCTATTGTAAATCCTAGTCAGACATAATTTCTATAACAAAAAATTACAGGTTTTTGTCGGAACTTAATAACAATGTAGTTCTACTTGTTGTTTCAAATATAAACTAACGTAGTTTGTAACGTAATGATGTAGCTCTCAACAGGCTCGTTGCTGAGGTCGGATTGATAGAGAAGGATGACGTTTCAAAAAGGAGTCCAACCAATCTTCACCAACTAACAATTGTCTTTCAAGAATCAGGCATAGCTTTGTTTTATTTGCGAACTCATATGCTAATTTTCGAGTATCATATGGCGTCAATCCCTAATAAATATCAGCTGCCTTCTTTATATAATTGGCTAAAGCTTCCTCTTCTATATTAGTAAAAATTTGCCTATTTCATAATATATGCAACTGCATCCAGGGTTAATTTTGGTGACGTTTTGATTTTTCTTTTGATTTGACCATTAACGATGTTATATTTTTATTTATCTCTCCTCACTCCTGGTATTTATATTTAACACTCCTGGTGTTGCACTTTTTTAATGTGGCATTTATACTTTTTTCGTCAAAAATTACAGTATGACAAGCTCTTTCTAAAACATCTATCGCTCGTTCAGTTATACATATAATTTATCTATGTCGTTCAGTAGTTTTTTATAGGTCCTCATTGTTCTGCAACAACAAAATTGCTATAAATATTTAAAAGTCCAATAAAAGGTTAACTAAAACCACCAAAACAACCATTTTTGATTGGTTGACTGATTAGTCAACCAGACCCGGAAAAAATTAGTCTACCAGCCCCAACTGCTATTTTTTAGTTTGATCGCATGGCTAGCCTAAACACTAACAGTGACTTGAAAAATAAGATACGAAATATGATAAATATGCACCCATCAAACGTTGGGACTAACATAAATATGGTTCACATAAAACTTGTAGGCACCAGATCAAAAAGTGTAATAAATCAAAATATTACTTACGTGGTTAAAAAATTAAAAACCTATCACTGCTCGAAAACGGCGCACGACTGCGTTGCGGTGCTCCAGACACCTGAGCGGGACGCAGAGTGTAATACTCGGCTGTATTCGGATGAATCAATTCGTACACTGTCGACGAGTTTTTGGCAGTTAGTCTACCTACCCCTATAGTCAACCATCCCCGGTCTCCCCTATATTGTCATCGAATTAAAAAAAAAACTTAAGAATATCAAAGTTATTGTTTGCCAAAGAGTTCCACTTTTAAACAGATGGTTAGGGTCACCCTACAAACGTAATCTATCAGCTGTTGATACATTAGACGCGCGCGGCGACCGTTGACCTCTGAGCGCGTATTTTAATTTCGTCGAATAGTATGACCATGATTTGCTTATTTTATGGTCAGATAGGGTAAAACAAATATCTCAAAAAAGGTACAAAAGTCAAAACTATTAATGGAAATATGTTCTATTCCACCACCAAAACCACCAAACCACCACCAAAACCACCAAACCAACCACCAAACCACCAAACTACCAAACCACCAAAACCACCAAACCAAACTAAACCACCAAACCACCAAAACCAAACTACCACCAAACCACCAAAGATTGTGCACTACCTAAAAAATCAACCTGTATTATCATAATTTAAATGTCATTAAACTACGAATCAAGTCTCAGTTCTATTAACTTCGGTTCGTGGTCTAGGAAGCGTTCCTTTCAAGCGTGGGATGTCATAATTATCTCGCTCGTAGGTATATCAGATTATAACAACGTAATCCAGACCCCAATTCAATGTTAACTTGATGCTTGGTAATAAAGCTTGCCTAAATTAAGACTGAAATCAGTAGAAATGTTTTTGTAATGGTCCCTTTTTAATGAGGGCGGACGATAAAACTGTTGGCAAATATTTGAACAAAGTTGGTTGATCCAACTTTGTTCTTGTGCTTTTAACATTACGAAAATGGTGGAATATTTTAGGCCTTTTTAGTGACCTCAGGTCTCAAAATTTTACCCATACTGTTGTCAGCCAAATATAATTATTATACTAGTTGATGCCCGTGGCTTCGCTCGCGTGGATTTAGTTCCCGCGATATCTCATTGATTTTCCGGGATGGTAGTAGCCTATCTCATTTTCCCGGTCTTCAACTAAGTATACTCGTGCAAAAAATCAGCTCGATCTGTTGCTTTATTGCCGCGAGATTGAAGGACAAACCAACAAACCCACTTTCGCATTTATAATATTAGTAAGGATCTACCATATTCATAAAATTCAAAAGTCAAAATTATTTATCTCATGTAGGCCAACCATTGGCTCTTATGACCAGTCAAAACTCTACCACTGGTTCAGAAAGCAGATTCTGCTGAGTAGGTAAAGCCAGCAAAAAAACTCAGCAGTTGTTCTTTTCAAAACAAAATACAATATTATTATTATTTAGCTCTGTTTGAAGATTAGGTATTTTTAAACAGGCAGCCTTTGTTTTGTTTTAATTCTTTATTGAACGATACAGTAGGTATATAATGTTCAAAGGCGAATTTAATACCTAAAAGCCAGTTAGCCTTCCAGTTAGTCTTTGTTATTGCGAACAAAGAAACAGAGCGTAGATAGTGAGATAAACAAGAAATAGAATCAAAGAACAAGTGAATTACTTTAGCATTATACTCTATACTTTATTTATTCCTGACCGTTTTTTGAGTCCTATTTCACATAGTGTGGCGAGGGTACCGGTGCAGCTCGTGAGGTCCCTAATGCAGAACGCCGCAGGTGGTCTACGTTCTTACGACGTGACATAACTGTTTTAAATATTTTTAGCTAAAAGAATAAGTACTTTTAAATTAGACAACCCCTATTGGTAAAAAGGCCTTGAGTCACAACTATTTTTTAAATTCTAGTAAAGCTTTATTTGAGCAAGCTGTGGGCGCAACAGCGCGAAACCTAAAAAACGTGAACTCTCCGTCTCCTGAACAATTTAATTGATATTAGTTAGACCTTTCGTCAGAAAAGCGAAGATATTATGCATTATGCATAGCCAGAGCGAGGGCGATACCGTTGCTCGTTCCCTTTGTAAAGCCCCGATGAGCAGTACGAAGATAATTAATTTAATATCCGATGACGTCAATAAATAAAGCCCTATCTGAAAGCTCCCACGAGCCGCGCTCCAACAACGACGAGCTTTACGCTAATTTGCTCTCAAACGCTCCGCGAATAAAGCAAGCACCTATACCTATACTGCAGGATATTAATAAAATAAAAGGCGGGTTTTTTATACCTATCATCGTTTAAAAATAATCGACCACTTCGCACAAAACGGCTTTGGATATCTACTGTACCTACTTCTGTAGGTAGGTACTGTATACGTATGCACGTATAAACAAAAGGCAAGGTTGGGTTCCAACACCCACGGTGCTGGAATAGCGACCCCGCACCGGGAGGTCCAGCGTAGACCCTCCCATTAGCTGGACAGATATTCTCGGGCCAGTCACTGGCAGCCTCAGGATACAAACGGCTCAAGACTGTATTCTGGCTGTTGTGCTACGTGGATGTCTATTGATTGAAATGATGATTTTTTTTTATTCAAGATAGTCCTTGACTGCAATCTCACCTGATGGTAAGTGACGATGCTGTCTAAGATGGTAGCGGGCTAACTTGGCGGTAGGGTGGTAACTATAGCCACGGCCAAAGCATTCCACCAGACAAATGCTTATGATTATGATAAAGCAAAAGGTAGATAAGATATTATAACAATTAATATCTGACGCCCGCGATTTCATCCGCGTGGATTTAATTTTAAAAATCCCGTAGGAACTGTTTGATTTTCCGGTATAAAAAGTAGCCTTTGTCACTCTCCAATTGGGTTAGCATGCGCACGACGAGAAAATTTTGTGTACCCATTTACTCGTGAATTTGTATGAGAGTCGAAAGTCAAACGATCACAATATCTATTCAATAATTTCAATTAGAATATCACAACAATGAAACATAAGCTAGCGACAACGACTATGTACAACTTTAGTTTAAGTTCACAATTATGTAGTTTCACTTTGACGCGCCGTTTGAAACAGGTAAAAACTTGATAAACTTTCTCAAAGCAACACTGGATATCTAGCAATTAGAAAAAAAGTTAACGAAAAGTTTAATTTGTTCTGAACTTTTAACTAACGGCATGTATACCTTGTTCACGACGACGTTGATTTTTGTTTCGTTTTAATGAGGGTAGTTATGATAAATAAATAATTAAAACTTAGGTATGACGGTAGTCAACTTTTCGTCCTTATATTTTCCATATTTATGGAATTTGAAAGTTTACTTAAAGTTCTTTAAAGGTGACTGACTGATTAACTGACTGATTGACTGATCTATCAACGCACAGCTCAAATCACTGGACAAAACGAGCTGAAATGCATACAGATAGCTATTAGTACGCAGGTATCCGCTAAGAAAGGATTTCAGAAAATGCTACCCCTAATGGGATAAAATAGGAGTTTGTAAAATCGAACTTCTAACGAGAGCGAAGCTGCGGGCAAAAGCTAGTCATAGATTAAATGTAGAGGTCAGTGAGTTATTATATCTGTCATATATTTGATGAACAATCATCAATAGGTAACATATCCTTTCGTGTGCCGAACCGAGAACGCTTCAGTTACGAGAAGATCCTATTACAACACGATCCTTTTATTGTTTACACGCAATCGTAAACCATCATCGATTTTCGATAGTAGGAATTTATAGACGCTGAATCCACACAGACATGTTTATTTGTTCCTGCCCACTGATTTGCAATGAATACCTAATTAATGTAGGAGAACCAGAGCGACTTAGGTACATAATGAATCGCTACCTAGCTCTCTTATTAAGTTTTGCCCAGACAATCGATAAAAAGCCAGAGTAACCTTTCAAGCGTTTCGCATATTTCTAGCATAGATAAAAAAGTGAATGCTTTGAAATTAAAATTTTATATATTTATTTTATAATTTTCTAAACTAAAACTTTTACATCCCGGTTTCTTGTTGCCTAAACTATCTTATTTGTATATTTTTAGATTATTTTTCACTAACACTAACATACCCTATGCATAATAGGGTATGTGGGTATTCAAGAGAATTCTTTATTAATGCCTACAGGAAAATGTGATGTGATGATCGTAACTCATATAAGCTTAGATTGTTGTACTCCAAATTCTGTTTCAGCAGTCACCTCATATTTCGTAAAATTGGGACCGGGTGTTAATATTGATCGCATCTCTTTGACATCAAACGAACCGATCAAAATGATCTTACTATTCCCAGAATTCCCGGGCCTCATTTCACTGGCCTGTTGAAGAAGTGTTTTCATAAGAAAGTGACGCTAGCAAATATAGCTAGGTATAGGTATACAGTATTTTTAACCGACTTCCAAAAAGGAGGAGGTTCTCAATTCGTTGGAATCTTTTTTTTACGTACTACGTTCCCCGATTACTCGAAGACGCCTGGACCGATTTGGAAAATTTCTTTTTTTGTTTCTTCCCAGGTGGTCCCATTGTCATCAGGTCAGGATCTGATGATGAGATCCTGGAGAAATCGAGGGAATTCATCAAATTTTATGGGCACAATTAATATAATTTGTAGTGGCGTTTGAAGTCGGTTTTGTAAAAAGAATTTTTACGCTTATATCTTAATACCTAGGTACTCATCATTTCAATCTATCGCTGGGCCATTAAAAATATCAGAATGTGAAGGATCTAGGCCTTGACAACGCTGGCCACGTGAGGATTTTCAGACTCTATACCTTCGAAGAATAGTATGAAGAACTCTTAGACAGGTCACCTCTCTAAGAGAAGTACCTCTATCTATCTGTACAGATATCAATAGCGAGCTCCATACAAAAGAGGTTTGATTCTAATTGTTTGTGAAAACATTAATCTTTGAGCCTATATAACATTACTATATTAACGGAACAGACTACTGACGTATGTACATTTCATTGACTTTGACTTTGTATGAGTAACTCTCAGAAGTGCGTAAAAGAAGACTAGAAGTGACATAAATGCGACGCAGTTATGAATTTTGAAATATCTCTGATGCCTGTAGATATTTACATAACTAAGTAAATTGAAAACAGCTAAATAAATAAACTTTACTCGTTGCCTTTCAAAGTTTCATGAATATTTAAAATTATTAAGCTTTTCTACAAACTTGCATGTTATTTTAATATCTACCTTGATATCATTAAAAACAAGAAAATTTTGCCAGAGGCCATGGTTTTTCCCGTACTACCTATAGATAAAAAGCAAAATTCCTAAACGATTTGTTTGTGATGATCTTGTGCCTCATGTAGGTAAGTTAGTTTTTTGTACGGAACCCTTCGTATCCTTTCGTCCGACGCGCATTTTTTTTTTTAAATGAACTTTTTTAGCCAAGCTGAAATTGACTAATATCCGCCTATCGCCTCCAAATAAGCGAAAAGCTGGTGCTAGAAATGGGTACAACAATAGCGCAACGGGTGGGATTTGAACCTGCGACCTTTCAGTTTTCAGTCCGCACCTTTAATCGTTGGGCTATTGAGGCATTTGACAGGTTATTTTTAAATTAAACTGATGAAAATTTAAAGCAAACTAAAGACATTATTAAATTGGGTATTATTAAGTAATAAGTAATTCTTGTCATTATGGTACAGGTGATAATCGAGAATCGAGGAGGAGGATCTGATAATGGAGCAGAAGAGTGGGTAACAGGATGTCAGGTATAAATATACCTGATAGGTATATTTAAGGTCCGGCGCCGGACCCTGTGTGTATGTGTGTGTGCGTGCGTGCGTGCTTGCGAACGTGCGTGCGTGCGTGTGTGGGTCACAAAATGGCGGATTATATAGTTTTTTTATTTTAACGATTACCTATCTACTGACAAGCGATTAGGATGTTGAAACAAGTCGGGGATGTTTTAAATTTTTTATTTACCCCTGTTGTTATAGCATAGGTATATATGTATCATCATATTATTATTAAAACTTCCCCATTATCAAAACTAAACTAAAATTACAGACCGAAAAGTAGTGCTATTCTAATCCTTTCATAATAAGTGACCCTTGTGGAAAAGGGTAGTTTTATCGAGTTTTACCAAGTTTTACTTTTCGACCTGTCAATTAGCTTGAGAGATTTGTGAACAACCGAATTACGAACTTTTTATTTACCAGAGTTCTAATAAAAAAATATTGTATTTCTCATCCCGAGCTTATTTTAAGAAAATATATTCAAATTCAATTTACGAACAATGATTATTATTCTTGGCTCATTTTTTTTATATTGAATTCGCTTCCAAATTATTTTACCATTCTTTAATATTGGGTAACCATAAGTAAATAAATTATGTCAGGATATTGACAATTGACGAGTGGGCCTGATTTAATTTTAGGCTATTTTTTGTAAAAACAAAAGGTTCCCGCGGAATGTTTAGAAATTCTAACTCCATGTGATTGAAATCGCGGAAAAAAAGTAGTTCTACGAAAATGCGAACTACCTCGTTGGTCCAGTGGTTAGCAAGTTCGACTGCGGATGACGAGGTCCCGGGTTCGATTCCTGGGTCGAGCCAAAAATGTATTGGGGTTTTTTGACAATAAATTCTTAGTAGGTACGTACTAGCCCGGAGTTAGGAAGTTGGCGGTGAGTCACGAAAAGCCGTCGGTCCTGCGCATGATTTATCTACGGTCGTGTCGGATTTTCCTTCCCATCGGACTATGAGAGTGAGGGAATAGAGAGTGCACTTGTGTTTGCGCACACACTTGTGCACTATAATATCTCGCGCGCATATGGCTAATCTCTGTGGAGATCGGCCAATCTCCACATTATTATTATTTTATTTTTATAAATGCGAAATTCGTTTTTAATCTTTCACGCATAAACTACTGAACGCATTTTGATGTAACTACACAATATAAGCTTATATATCGGCTATATTTTATCCCGGAAAATTGACGGATTCTCGTGGGAATCAAAAATCCTTAATCCGCGCGCGAACGAAGTTTAAAATAAAATAAAGATGGCAGGTCACTGTTTATAAAGCCTCAATAGCCCAACGGTTAAAGGTGTGAAGTGAAAACTGTAAGGTCGCACGTTGGAAACCCACCCGTTGCACTATTGTCGTACCCACTCCTAACACAGTCTTTCCGCTTATTTGGAGGGGACAGGAGAGTATTAGACAACTTCAGGTTGGCTAATATTCTTTGAAAAAAAAAAAGTGTTCATGTCTGCTCAACTGAAAGAGGTTTTCACGCGCAATTGGACTGAAGCAACACGGGTCGCCGGCTACGAGAAAATTGTAATCGTGTATGAAACGTTTACTATAAATAAAGCTTTGTTTAATGTTTTCAGTTACCACCCTACCGTCAAAGACGTGCCGCCAAGCGATTTAGCATTCCGGCATCATGGCCTGTAGAGAACTAAAGACCGATAAGGGGTATGGATTGAATGTGCACTGCTATACCCCTTCCAAATTATCCCGCTACCATCTTAGACTGCCTCGTCACTTATCTTCAGGTGAGATCGCAGTCAAGGACTATCTTGTCATGAAATGAAAAAACCAGTGTCTAACGGTGTTCCGCAAGGTTCTGTTTTGGGACCACTTCTCTTCATAATTTACACAGCGGACATCGTTAAGAGTATAAGAAACTGTAAATACCATATATACGCTGATGATACTCAAATTTATACATCCTTCAAGTCAAATAACATCTCACACGCAGTAGCTTTAATTAATGAAGACTTGGAAAGAATAGCAGACTGGTCCGATGCAAACCAGCTCGTCTTAAATGCAAATAAGACAAAATACATGTACCTTGGGACACGTCAAAGCATTGATAAAATTGCTAACGTTGCACCTCCAGTATGCGTTAGAGGTGAAGTTTTAGAACGCACCTCGGAAGCTAGAAACTTGGGTGTTATTACCGACAGCAATCTTCGTTTTGAAAACCATATACTTCAGGTAGCACGAACATGTTTTTATAAACTTAAAATCCTTTACCGTGTACGTAATTTTCTTACTACAGAAACTCGCCTTAAGGTTTGTGAAGCATTGATTCTCTCCAAATTTAATTATGCCGATGCACTGTATGGACCAAGGCTATTGAGTCGCACTCAGCGAATGGTGCAGAGAATTCAGAATGCATGCATATGCTTCTGTTATAATGTTCCTCCAAGATCCCATATCTCTCCATACATTAACAAGGGAAACCGATTGGTATTTACATACACTGATTTCGAAGTTTACTTCGAATTTTCGTGGTTTTTCGCGAAAATTTTCCAAATTTCTCTTCACTTTCGCAAATTTTCGCAAGCTGCACGCGCGACTGTAGTCGCCTACGCGATTTAGTCGTCTGTATCTCCCGAACGCGTGCGAATTCCACCGGTCCAGTCAGGAAAAATCGGTTTTTCCTCGAAAACTTTTCCGAGGAAAGGCCGATTTTCCCGGTCACAGCTGTGATCGGTGGCCCCCGCCGAGCCGCGTCGGACGCGCCGTCGCGCGACCGAATCGGCCGCGTGGTTCGCGAGATACAGGCGAAAAACGCGATTTCCGTGCCCGCCCGAAATCCACCTAAGGTCCATAGAACTTTGTATGAACATTGGTATTTACATACACTGATTTCGAAGTTTACTTCGAATTTTCGTGGTTTTTCGCGAAAATTTTCCAAATTTCTCTTCACTTTCGCAAATTTTCGCAAGCTGCACGCGCGACTGTAGTCGCCTACGCGATTTAGTCGTCTGTATCTCCCGAACGCGTGCGAATTCCACCGGTCCAGTCAGGAAAAATCGGTTTTTCCTCGAAAACTTTTCCGAGGAAAGGCCGATTTTCCCGGTCACAGCTGTGATCGGTGGCCCCCGCCGAGCCGCGTCGGACGCGCCGTCGCGCGACCGAATCGGCCGCGTGGTTCGCGAGATACAGGCGAAAAACGCGATTTCCGTGCCCACCCGCCCGCCCACTTATCATATATATAGGGTTGAGGGTCTTTTTTAGGCCCTCAATATAAAAAATTTCGATATAAAAGGGGAGTGACAGGCTCCGTGACCAAGTTTTTTCTGCCTTCAGTGGAAAAGGCATACAGGTTAATAAAGAAAATCAAAATAACGCCCCTTTTGGCCCAAGTTTTCACTGGACATGGCGGGTTTTCGGAGTACCTACACAGGTTTAAGTGCAAAGATAGTCCGGGCTGTGTCTGCGATGAAAGTGTCGATGAGTCAATCCTTCACCTACTCATCGATTGTCCGCAGCACAGCAGAACTCGAGAAGATCTGCACCAGCAAATTGGAATAAGCCTGTGTAGCGACTCCATCCCCGCCATTCTAGAAAACGATGGGAGTCGACAGGTGTTCCTGGAATTTTGTTCCAGAGTAGCAGGAACGGCTGTAAAAAGGAACAAGACAAGGTGATAGAGACGCAATGTTCATTTTATATTATTGAATATAAAATTCAACATGGGTAGGAATTGCACTTGTCTTGTTCCTTTAAAAATCGACTTACAAAACTACATAAAAAAACATAAAAAAGTTTAACAAAAATCAAAATCAAAAAAACGACTCTGACCACCACGTTGGAGGAAGCCGCCTAATCCATTAAAATAATGGATTTAAAAAAAAAAAAAAAAAAAAAGAAAAAAAAAAAGTAACAAGGGAAACCTGCTTAATATGGAAAGTAGAAGGAAGCTGCACTTGGCCTTATTGTTGTTTGGCGTGATTCAGTCACAAAAGCCCCAATATCTCTTCAACAAACTTGAATGGGCAAAAAAGACTAATACTCGGCCTAATAGGGTCTGGACCTTGAGAACTCCTCACCACGCAACTGCAGCATTTCGTGGTAGTTTTAAATATGCTGCTACGAAATGCTGGAACAACTTGCCTCCTCCCATGCGGGACGTAAGAAAATCAAAAAACTGGTTCAAAACTCATTTAAAAAAAATGTTACTGTGCCAGCAAAAGGGTGAGGTTACTTAGGCGCTCCGAGGTATATAATAATAATTAGTTATATGTATTTATATTGGAACATTTTATCATAGCTATATACTAACTTATTATATTAACTATTTTCTACGTAGGTACTACTATTTATTATATTAGGTAATTGTTTCCCATGCACCTCTATTTCTTTATTTTTATTATTTATTATGTTAACTATTTGCTACATATAGTACTATTTATCATGACTAACAGTCATCCGAAACCTTTGGATCCACGGAAGACCAGCGCTATGCCTGTGCTTTTCCCACAGGGATAGCATATGCTGAGTGGAATCCATTTTGGGACCACACATATTTATTTATTTTTTGTTTTGTATCTCTTTCTGTTATTAACTGTGCTGTGTGTCTCAAATAAATGCTTTTTCTTTCTTTCTTTCTTTCTTTCAAATACAAATAAAAAGACGTGTGGCACTCGGGGAGTGCCGCGGTAAAGCTATTGCATAGCATTTTTTATCAACGCCATCTAGCGGTGAGAGGAGTCCCGTGTCAGGTTATTTTCGTTACGGAATTTCTGGATTCGGTCTCCACGCTCAAGGCCCGCGATAGAAGCTATGCAAAAGCTTAAAAATAAATAATTTTTCGCGGTAATAGCCTAGTGGTAGTAACTATACCTACATAGGTACCTACGCCGCTACGTTTAATGTCATGTCATTGTCATCAACCAGAGTGCATCCACTGTTCGACGTAGCGCCAACGTTGCCTATCTTGGCCTTTCGTATCCAATCGATGCCTGCCATTTTCCGGATGCGCCGTCTAGCCGGGGGCGCCCTATACTACGTACCTACGAACGTACGTCGTTGCCTCATAGTCGTTAGCAAGTGATGACGAGGTCCCAGGTTCAACTCCTGGGGCGGGCCAAAAAATGTATTGGGTTTTTCTGTCAAAAAATTCTCAGTATTAGCCCGGAGTTAGGAAGTTGGTGGTAAGTCACCCTCGTGCCTCGGAGAACACGTAAAGCTGTCGGTCCTGCGCGTGATCTCGGATTTTCCGTACCATCGGACTATGAGAGAGAGGGAATAGAGAGTGTACCTGTGTTTGCGCACACACTTGTGCACTATAATATCTCCCGCGCAGATGGCTAATCACTGTGGAGATTGGCCGCCGTGGTCGAATTCGGTCGGAAGGACATTATTAGGTATTATTTACGTACGTCGTCCGTGTAATGTGCTGCAGGACTATTCTAATTACATTTCATTATCATCTTGGGTAGGTACATTATGCAAATAAAGAATAGCTGTTGTATATATATTTTTTTTAATAATTGTATACCCACCCTATTAATGGGCACTCCTCTCGGAAAAGGGTTTACGCCATAGTCCACCGGTCAATCGCGGATTAGCACCTAATGGTAGACTCCACACACCTTGAGAACATTATGGACTAAGAGCATTACCATTATGGACTTATTTTATGGCCATCTCTCAGGCTTGAAGGTTTTAATGTTTTCAATGCACGATGTTGTCCTTCACTGTATAATATGTAAAGTGTGTAAATATATCTAGGGTGACCAACCCAATAGCTAGCACTGCACCAGTTTATTCGCACTTTGGCAAAAAAGATTAAAATATAAATTTCTGATTGTGGTTTTTAAATTTTTTGATAAAAAAATATTTAGGGGAATTCATATTTTTCACAATCAAAACCTTTCTAATCTGGAAAGTTTTAAAATGACGTCAGTATCGTAGTTGAAAGATATCGTTCTGGAGTTCCCGAAGTTTTTCGGCCATTTTGACTCATCGACGTTAAGGGTCAGTACTTACTTAATAATGATTTAACTGTGGTTTTATTTGAGTTTTAATAATATTATTGATTTCAATTGATTTTCTAAGTATTATTAGTTACTACTTCAAAAAGTAAATGAAACTTTCCCGTTATTTCATTGCAAAACAAGGGGTGTCAGTATCTGGTTACAAAATTTGGAGATTTTCCTGTTTATTAACACTCCGAAGCGATTCGATTCCCTAGCAGACTAGGAGTCTGTAGACGATCTTAACAAGTGTGTGTAAACTGTCCATACTCTGGAGTCTAAATTCTTTAAGACCCATCACACGAAAAGGACCAAGAAGTTCTCTGACCTTACTCTCAAACTGATGGAAGACAGACAAGAGATGAAACTTCAGTCGTCAGCAGACGCGGATGCCTACTGGTAGGTTAATAGATCTCTAAGAAAAGAACTCGTGGCCTTGAATACCAAGTGCATTAAAGATACCATCTAGTGGAACAGAAGTTCCATTCCAAAGTATCCGTGATAGATCTATCTATCAGACAGAGCCAGCTGACGCGGCTGAAAACTGACGAAGGCTGTCACGTTTCTTCTCCACCTGAGGTATGAAGAGAGGTTGAGAAGTTCTATGGGCAGTTATTTATCACGAAACAATAATCATTCAGCAGACGATGGAGAGAGCTATGCTCGGAGTATCCCTGCGAAATCATATCAGAAATTAGGATATCTGTAAGAGAATCAAAGTCACGGACATAGCTAAGCGAAACTGAAGTGGAAATGGGCGGGCACATAGTTCGAAGAGCTGATGGTCGATGGGAGCCCATGGTGTTGGAGTAGCGATCCCGTACCGGGAAGCTAGGTGGACCGACGACATCAAACGAGTTGCAGAGAGCCGCTGGATTCAGGTAGCGTAAGACCGAGGCCTGTGGAAGTCCATATAAGAGACTTTGTCCAGCTGTGGACGTCTGTCGTTTGATAAAGTTTATGTTTACGTTTTCTTATTAAATATGTAAGGTGTGTTTGTTTTAAATATAATAAATATAAAAAAATTAAGTCACCTACAGTTACTATAAGAATTTCCGTATATTATTTCGTAATAAAATCTATATTCTAAAAGACTTCCGTAGGTAGCCTAGCGTTATATTTCCCTTAAACTCTATTAAAATCTGAGTGTTGATAATTGGATAATTTTGTGCCCATAACTGGTAACAAATGTGCGAATAATTGGGGACTGGGTCATTTTTCAATCTTATTTAAAATTCTAGTTGATTTAAACAAAAATATTTCAATATCTTCTTTAAGTATATATTTTATTAAACAAGTAACCTTATGCACAGAGTGATTTATAGGATTTTGTAAAATTTATATTTAAAAAACATATTTGAAATTAGATAAACTCTTAAAGTGCCCATAATTGGGTCTGCCACCCTACATAATTGACCTTTGTTCATTTTATTTTTAAACTAGCGGACCCGACAGACGTTGTCCTGTCTTAACTATGAATATTGAAACTCTTTGACGAAATTGGTAGCACGCATTCTGTCAATGTTATGTCAAACGCCATAAGGTTACATCAAAAAAGTTTGAATTGTAAAAGCGGTTACATTAGAAATAATTTAATATGGTGGTTAATATTTCTTAAATTTTCTAATTTTCCGCGCAATTTTCTTAATTTTTTCTTTCATAAGAACCTTCTCCTAACAATAACAAACACAATAAAAAAAGAATTAGCGAAATCGGTCCAGCCGTTCACGCGTGATGCGCTTACCAACACATTAAGCGATTCATTTTTATATATTAGATAGCTTGCATTTTAAGCGAGCCCCAATTTGGTCTCATCGACTATAAAATGTTTACCGTATAAAGTGTTGGATGACATGGCAAAAGTCAATTAAAAAGTGCAATGTGGTGAAATCTATACGAAGTTGATCAAAAAAGTTCCTATTGTTAACACTATAAACAACGTAGATATAGAGAAACAGTTACAAAAAGGTAAGTACTTAATGTCACTAAGGTACTTGTGAGTACTTACCTCAGATTTTTAAGCTATTGCATAGCTTCTATCGCGGGCCTTAAGCGTGGAGACCGAATCCAGAAATTCCGTTACGAAAATAACCTGACACGGGACTCCTCTCATCGCTAGATGGCGTTGATAAAAAATGCTATACCGCAATAGCTTTACCGCGGCAGTCCCCGAGTGCCACACGTCTTTTTTTTGTTACAAAGGATGTACCTACTATAAAGTAATAAATAATTTGTAGGAACAGCCTCGATTTATCGCAATTGACGTAATTTATAAAATTCTATCGTCACCTACTTCAAAGGTATTTTATTATAAACGCTTCAAATAAATACAAAGCTTAATTTCATACGGACTTGATTTCCTTTCTTCGATTTGCATGCCTTAGAAAAGTTTAATATTCCTCAGGCTGGGAATATTAGGTACCTATATTTTACCGGCAATGGGGCACGTCCGTATTTGAAATTTGACTTTTCAATTTCGCCTCCTAAATCAAAGAACACGTTTGATCACCGTATTATTAATACTACCTAGTCCTAAAAATTTCGTTGGTCTTAGGTTTAAATTCCAGGTCAGGGAATAAAAGTTTATTGTGTTCTTTGCTTATTAATTTGTCAAGCCAGCATATAAGTTTGGCCATTCAGCGGGGTAACGCAGCCAACGTTCTGGGCACTTTTCCTCGTTCCAGTGGTTTAGATGATATTTTTTATATTTAGCTTTTATTTTTGATATTTACGTTTTAGTTTTAATTTAGTATTTAGTTTTATAATTTATTAAGTATTATTATTACATATCACATAATTACAAAATAAAATAATTCCATTTGTCAAGAGTCTTATTATTTATTTTGCTAATTGCTATGGATATAGAGCACATAAAAAAATTCGTATCTATTTCTAATTGATCACGATTATGCCTTTATTGTATGTGTTGCCAGTTTTATCTACCTTATTTCCAAGTAAATATTGTTTAACACAACAACAGCTAAGAACTTCAACCCTTACCTATAGGGGAAAATAATTTCAAGCCGTCGTTCATTGAGGTGAAAAAATAACTGGAGTGTAATATGAAATGTTATCTAATGTAAAACACCTTCAATATATTAAGTCTGGGACGTACAAAGCGCGCGACGGCAGCGTTTTTATCGCGGCTTTTACAATATGTATCCTACCGCTACTTACGAGTAAAAACAAATTTCAGAGGCGTTATCTCTCGCATCTGAAACGAGCTTTCAAAGATTGTATCCAAATGATATTATACCTATGTATGATTGTATACCTTACGCACCACGGTCACGATCCCACAGGCCGTTCGACACCGCAATAACTGATACGAGTTGTATAATGTTTTCAAAATTCAAGCAATTGTTAGTGATATCTTAGAGCGGCACATTGATCAAGGCAAGTAATCAATCCATTTTTCAAAAACCCTTGAGAGGTGTCACATTGCCTTTAATATTAAATATGTACATATTTTTATTCAACAACACACACAACAAGGTCAACTTACTCATGGCGTGATTCCCGAGAGATGTGGATTCGATACTCGCCGGCTTGATAATTTTTGATATGTGTTTAAATATTTTATTCGGAATCCTTTAATGGTAGATAAAAATATAAAATTTGTCATTTGTAACTTATTAAAGCGGTCATTGGTCGACCATTATACGTGAGAGACTATACCTACGAACAAGTCGCGCGGCGCTAACACCGCGTTTTGTCTGGCAAAGCCTTTATTACCCATTCGTAAAAGCTTTTCATTCGCAATAATGTTTTTGAAGCACCTACGTGCTTGTTCCAGTTGGCTTCCCATTTTTTTACATTTCATAAAAGTATCTCTCTTAAAAGAAACTATTCGTAGAATACAAAATATTGTTTGCTTACTGAGGAAAAAGTGTTAGAACTTATAACATAAGAAAAGTTAAGTTAACTTCTACTTACTTTTGAAAAAGATAGCAGAAGAGTATTTAAGTAAGTAGTTAAACGGTCCCTCTCGTGGGAGCGTTATGTGGAATAGACATACGCAAGCTCTAAAAATTAATGATATCGGCCTGAATCTGTGGATTGCCAGAGTTTTAATCTATTTAAATAATCATTACCTTATTTTCGTAATCGTACGTAATTTGAAATTTTATAACATTAACTAACGACTCTCTTTGAAGAGGAGAAAACTAAGAAACACGGGACTCCTCTACGGTGAGCCGCTAGATGGCGCATTTTTCATCGGCTCACCGCTAGATGGCGTTGATAAAAAATGCTATGCAATAGCTTTACCGCGTCAGTCCCCGAGTGCCACACGTCTTTTTTTTTTAATTGTGCCTATGACGTCATTTTGTAACGGTCGACGACGGCCAACTTGAAGTGAACAGTTAGTGTATTACCTACTAGCTTTAACGGCAAAAGAAAACATTGCGAAGTGGGTTGTTGAAACCCTGGTGCTAAATATGGATAACTCCAAAATAAATATTCTTCCTTTTAAATATTATAATCAACAAACCCCTTTTAAATCCTGAACCACGCAATCACGGTAAGTACATGCAGTCCCGTTTTCAACGAAAGATTAAAACAATCTGTCCTATTATTTACTGCAGTATCGGAAAATATAATATTAAGAACAGTGTTACGAGTAGGGTTGCCAGATTTTTTTTCAACCTATAAGGAACAAATGGTTAAATGGGCGAAAAAATACGGGATTTCTGTTTTTTACCCGGGACAATTAAAAAACAAAATTATTTAGTGTCATTTTTTAATTTTTTTATAGTAGGTATATTTCCGAAGATCGATTCAGTTTTAACATTGTCATTTTGACACTAACACTGTCGTTGGTCGATGCGGGCGGCAAATGAAAGTTGCTTCACACTACACAGTCGCTCGACCCGAGGCGAGTCACACAATTAACCGTACGTTTTACGAACATTGCGTGTGTGAATACTTAGATCGATTTCATAATGAAAAACGAAGTACGGTTCAAATACGGGACAGGGTCGGTCCCGCCGGGACATTTTAAACTATGCCTCAAATACGGGATGTCCCGGGAAATACGGGACGTCTGGCAACGCTAGTTACGAGCGCTATGTAATCAATTTTGAAAGCTTATTCTATCCACCCCTGTAGGTAAGCTGGGGTAGCGAAAACGAGGAGAAAAAGCCCTGCGAAACATTAGGTATGGTAGGCTAGATGATGGCCGCGATTTCATCCGCGTGGAATAAGTTTTTTGCTTCTTTAATATTCTGGGATAAAATGTAGCCTATGTGTTATTCTGATGGATGAACTATGAAAAAAATAGAATATTCATTTGTGCACCCTGTACACAAATGAATATTCTATTTTTGCGATTGACAGCGATTTAGTTTGGTCTAAACTGACCAGGAAACGCAATGTTCACCACAGACCTACATTATTAGTAATTCTAGTTTCAGAGGGATGCTAATTTAACCAGTGTACATAGACAGTGCGCCATACCACGAAGACTCAATGATTAATTGATTAGTTATTATTATTAGGTGAAGGTATGTGTTCCATTGTATAGTAAACAGTGTCCATATTCCACCGTTCTCTATCTTAACAATATTATAAATGCAGAAGTGTTTTTGCTTGTTAGTTTCTTGGTTTGTCCCTCAATCACCCCGCAACAAAGCTACGGATCAACGTGATTTTATGCATGGTCGAACACCTGGAGAGTAACATAGGCTACTTTTTATCCCCGAAAAACGATGGATTTGATGGATGGATGGAGGGATTTTAAAAAGATAACTCCACGCGGACAAAATCACATGGCATCAACAGGCGACTGTTGCCTGTTGATGCTATGCCGGTGAACGGTGACGTTATTATTCGAAAACTTTTGTTTTGTTTTTGTTGAAACTTTGATTCTGCGTTAAAATCTGAAAAATTCTGTACTTACTTATGCATTTTTTTCACAAAACAGTTAAGACGAGGTTCTGGACGAATTTTAGGTATTTGAGGGGGTGCGGCAGAGGAAAGCGCGCGGTATTAGTCCCGCCCGCCGCGGGGGCCCCCGGACGAATTTAGGGCGAGCGCGGAATATTAGCTTTGATAGCGACAAGGTGGCGGCAAGAAATGACTCAGTCCGGCTGACAAAACTATATTAGGTCTGTACTGTAACTTATTTTCGTCAATCATATTGTAACGTATATGGCTCGGTTGGTATGGCTACAGTTTATTTTCAGAGACAGAGTACAGGTTCGATTCCTAGCCAGTAATGTAACATTGTTTTTTTAATTTCCTTATTCATTTTTAGCTTTTTTTTTTACCATAGTATGTATTTCAATATTACTTACATTTTCTTAAGTACATAATTTGAATAAATAGTGTTTTAAGTTAGGTGTTGTATTTTTTAATTTATTACCTAATTTTTTAATCTATATTCTATATATTGATAAATTACTAGTTGATGCCCGTGGCTTCGTTCGCGTGGATTAGTTTTTAAAATGAATCCCTATTTCCCTTGTCGAAACATCACGCTTGAACGGCTGGACCGATTTTGATGGGACTTTCACTGGCAGATAGCTGATGGTAGGAGTAATATAGGCTACTTTTTTAACCGATTTTCAAAAAAGGTCTCGGGAAGTCTCGGGTTCGATTCCCGGCGGGGGCAATTTAGGAATTTATAATTTCTAAATTGTCTCTGGTCTGGTCTGGTGGGAGGCTTTGGCCGTGGCTAATTACCACCCTACCGTCAAAGACGTGCCTCCAAGCGATATAGCGTTCCGGCACGATGGCGTGTAGAAACCGACTAGGGTTATGGGTTGAATTTACACTGCTATACCCCTTCCAAGTTAGCCCGCTACCATCTTAGACTGCATCGTCACTTACCATCAGGTGAGATCGCAGTCAAGGGCTATCTTGTTATCGAATAAAAAATAAATAAAATGTTCTAATAAATATTTTTCTTACATGTTGTATTTTTTCGCCATTGAGGTGAAAGTTGTAAGTATCACACGATAGCAAAGTTTTTGCTTCTTGTGCCTTTGAATCCCTCACTACTCTTATGATTCTAACTTAGAATCCTTCTCTCGCTCGGGATTCAAACTAGGCACTCGCAACAAAAAAACTTTGCTATCTTGTTGAACAAATAACTATTTCGGGCAAACTATCAATTTTAGAGAAAATTTTTATTTCGTCCCATAGTGCCGCCGCCGCACTATGGGACGAAATAATATAAACCGTCTCATAAATGGTTGGGACGAATGTTATGATTCCAAAGATTTTTCCATGGATTAATATCCTCAGATAATAGGACCTTTATGAATAATGTTGAAAAATAAAAATATTTTAGTTCTAGGTATATAAAATTACTAGTAGGGCGCGTGGGTGCGCGGCTCGCTAAAGCGAACCGCGTGTTTTCTGTTCCCCAAGTAGATCTTCGGATCTTGATCATCTTTTTCCAAAACCACTATTTCATCTTGTACATTCTCTAAGATAGACATCGACGAAATTTGTATGGCCAACATCTTGAATCCGCCATTTTGGTAGTTTTTTTCAGCTCATTGATAATTGGATAAGGTTTCGAGTGATTTTTGTTTGGGCACCCTCAACCTATCTTCAATACCCTGACCGTGCTCCTCACCCGTCTGCGAAATCCTCAATCATCAACTCCCTCCATATTTTTCATACAAATGAATTTTTATCTTCTATGCGAAACCATCAGTTTGGAAAAGAACTTCTAAGAAATAGCTTCTACGAAATTGATGAGCTACTTCAAAGTAGTAGCAGGTGATAGATACTCTTGGGCCTCAATTGCACGTCCGGTTACGATATACATCGCAAAACAGGTTACAAACCGAAATGTTTATGACTAAGAAAAATACTATTAATTGCATTATACTATTTAATTGGACATTAAAAATGTAAATAGGACTAGACTAATGACAAATGACTTAATATGACCATAAATAACTTGACTAACCATAGCTTATAAATATATATTGAATGACATATTGAACTAATTACTTTAATTTCACTAATTATTATTATTATATTATTACTTGACATCCAAATTTTGAACCATTAATGCATGTGTGTACCAATTTTTTTTCTTTTATTTTATTTTTTTATTTATTGTATTTTTTAATTATTGTATTAATGATTTATTATAACTAGTCAATGTAACTTGCAACGCCCTGACGGGGCTTCATGTAATCCTAGACATTATATTAGACATAGAAGTGGATGTTAGTTAGGATTCATGAATGCAAATAAATGAAATGAAATGAAATGAAATGAAAGAAACCTTATCTTAGACTTGCATATATTTTGTATGAAAAAAATAAATTCCGCCATTTTGAATTTTTTTCTATTCATCACGTAGACCATCGGGTCTTGATCATCTTTTTCGAAGAAACCACTCTTCCATCTTTCATAGTCTCCGAGATAGACACCGACGAAATTTGTATGGCCGCCATCTTGAATCCGCAATTTTGGATTTTTTTTTGGCTCTCTGCCAATTGGATGAGGTTTCGAGTGACTTTTGTTTGAATACCCTCCACTTAGCTTCGATAGCCTGGCCGTGCTCCTCACCCGTCTCAGAAATCCTCAACCATCAGCTCTCTCCGTATTTTTTCTCCAAATGAATTTTTGTCTTCTCTACGAAACCATCAGAAATTTTGAAAAAGAGCCACATAAAGTCTTGCATATATTTTGTATGGAAAAAATAAATTCCGCCATCTTGAATATTTTTTCTATTCATTAAGTAGACTTTCGAGTACTGATCATCTTTTTCTAAAAAACCACTCTTCCACTTTTTATACTCTCCAAGATAGGCACCGACGAAATTTATATGACCGCCATCTTGAATCCGCCATTTTGGATTTTTTTTCAGCTCCTTGCCAATTGGATGAGGTTTCGAGTGACTTTTGTTCGAGAACCCTCCACCTATCTTCGAAACCCTGGCCGTGCTCCTCACCCGTCTCAGAAATCCTCAACCATCAGCTCTCTCCGTATTTTTTCTCCAAATGAATTTTTGTCCTCTCTACGAAACCATCAGAAATTTTGAAAAAGAGCCACATAAAGTCTTGCATATATTTTGTATGGAAAAAATAAATTCCGCCATCTTGAATTTTTTTTCTATTCATCAAATAGACCTTTGGGTCTTGATCATCTTTTTCCAAGCAACCACTCTTCCACCATTTATAGTCTCCAAGATAGACACCGACGAAGTTTGTATGGTCGCCATCTTGAATCCGCCATTTTGGAGTTTTTTTTCGGCTCTTTGCCAATTGGATGAGGTTTCGAGTGACATTTGGTTGAACACCCCCCCACCTATCTTCGATACCCTGGCCGGTGCTCCTCAACCGTCTCCGAAATCCTCAATCATCAGCTCTCTCCATATTTTTCCTCCGAATGAATTTTTGTCCTCTACACGAAACCATGGGTGAAAAAAATTTTTTATTATGTAAATAAGATCATTCTTATTATTTAATCAATCAGCACGAGTCAGCACGAGTAGCTATATATATAGTAACTAGTAGGGCGCGTGGATGCGCGGCTCGCTAAAGCGAACCGCGGTTTTTCTGTCCACCAAGTAGACCTTCGGGTCTCGATCATCTTTTTCCAAGAAACCACTCTTCCATCTATTATAGTCTCCGAAATAGACACCGACGAAATTTGTACGGCCGCCATCTTGAATCCACCATTTTGGTGTTTTTTTTTTCAGCTCACTGCTAATTGGATGAGGTTTCGAGTGACTTTTGTTTGAGCAGCCCCCACCTATCTTTATTATCCTGACCGTGCTCCTCACCCGTCTCCGAAATCTTCAATCATCAGCTCCCTCCATATTTTTCATCCAAATGAATTTTTGTCCTCTATACGAAACCATTAGCGGAAAGGAACGCATCAAAGTTTGCATACATTTTATATGAAAAAAAAAAATCTGCCATCTTGAATTTTTTTCTATTCATCACGTAGACCATCGGGTCTTGATCATCTTTTTCGAAGAAACCACTCTTCCATCTTTCATAGTCTCCGAGATAGACACCGACGAAATTTGTATGGCCGCCATCTTGAATCCGCAATTTTGGATTTTTTTTTGGCTCTCTGCCAATTGGATGAGGTTTCGAGTGACTTTTGTTTGAATACCCTCCACTTAGCTTCGATAGCCTGGCCGTGCTCTTCACCCGTCTCCGAAATCCTCAACCATCAGCTCTCTCCATATTTTTCCTTCAAATGATCTTTTGTCCTCTATACGAAACCGTTAGAAATTTTGAAAAGGAACCGTATAAAGTCTTGCATATATTTTGTATGGAAAAAATTTAAATCCGCCATCTTGAATTTTTTTTTTATTCATCAAGTAGACCTTAGGGTCCTGATCACCTTTTTCCAAAAAATCACTCTTCCATCTTTTATAGTCTCCGAGATAGACACCGACGAAATTTGTATGGCCGCCATCTTGAATCCGCCATTTTGGAGATTTTTTTCAGCTCCCTGCCAATTGGATGAGGTTTCGAGTGACTTTTGTTTGAACACTCCCCACCTATCTTCGATACCCTGGCCGTGCTCCTCACCCGTCTCCGAAAACCTCAACCATCAGCTCTCTCCATATTTTTCCTCCAAATAAATTTTTGTCCTCTATACGAAACCATCAGAAATTTTGAAAAGGCGCCGCATAAAGTCTTGCATATATTTTGTATGGAAAAAATTAATTCCGCCATCTTGAATTTTTTTCTATTCATCAAGTAGACCTTTGAGTCCTGATCATCCTTTGCCAAGAAACCACTCTTCCATCTTTTATAGTTTTCGAGATAGACACCGACGAAGTTTGTATGGTCGCCATCTTGAATCCGCCATTTTGGAGTTTTTTTTCGGCTCTCTGCCAATTGGATGAGGTTTTGAGTGACATTTGGTTGAACACCCCCCACCTATCTTCGATACCCTGGCCGTGCTCCTCACCCGTCTCCGAAAACCTCAACCATCAGCTCTCTCCATATTTTTCCTCCAAATAAATTTTTGTCCTCTATACGAAACCATCAGAAATTTTGAAAAGGCGCCGCATAAAGTCTTGCATATATTTTGTATGGAAAAAATTAATTCCGCCATCTTGAATTTTTTTCTATTCATCAAGTAGACCTTTGAGTCCTGATCATCCTTTGCCAAGAAACCACTCTTCCATCTTTTATAGTTTTCGAGATAGACACCGACGAAGATTGTATGGTCGCCATCTTGAATCCGCCATTTTGGAGTTTTTTTTCGGCTCTCTGCCAATTGGATGAGGTTTTGAGTGACATTTGGTTGAACACCCCCCACCTATCTTCGATACCCTGGCCGGTGCTCCTCAGCCGTCTCCGAAATCCTCAATCATCAGCTCTCTCCATATTTTTCCTCCGAATGAATTTTTGTCCTCTATACGAAACCATGCGTGAAAAAATTTTTTTCCATACAAAATTTTACAGGAGAGGTGATCAATGAGTCAGTGACTGAGTGAGTGAATCAGTGAATCAGCACGAGTAGCTATATATATATTAACTAGTAGGGCGCGTGGGTGCGCGGCCCGCTGCAGCGGACCGCGGTTTTTCTGCTCTTAGACTTTCAGGGCCTGATCATTTTCTACCACACAACCACAATTCCAACTTGTACACTCTTTAAGATAGACACCGACGAAATTTATATGACAGCCACCTTGAATCCACCATTTTGGTAGTTTTTTTCAGCTCATTGCCAATTGGATGAGGTTTCGAGTGATTTTTGTTTGGGTACCCTCAACCTATCTTCAATACCCTGTCCATGCTCCTCACCCGTCTCCGAAATCCTCAATCATCAGCTCCCTCCATATTTTTCATCCAAATGAATTTTTGTCCTCTATACGAAACCATCAGCGGAAAGGAACGTATCAAAGTCTTGCATACATTTTATATGAAAAAAAAAATCCGCCATCTTGAACTTTTTTCTATTTGTCACGTCCATCGAGCCTTGATCATCTTTTTCCAAGAAACCACTCTTCCATCTTTCATAGTCTCCGAGATAGGCACCGATGAAATTTGTATGGCTGCCATCTTGAATCCGCCATTTTGGATTTTTTTTCGACTCCCTGCCAATTGGATGAGGTTTCGAGTGACTTTTGTTTGAACACTCCCCACCTATCTTCGATACCCCGGCCGTGCTCCTCACCCGTCTCCGAAATCCTCAACCATCAGCTCTCTCCATATTTTTTCACCTAATGATTTTTTTTCCTCTATACGAAACCATCAGAAATTTTGAAAAGGAACCGTATAAAGTCTTGCATATATTTTGTATGGAAAAAATTTAAATCCGCCATCTTGAATTTTTTTTTTATTCATCAAGTAGACCTTCGAGTCCTGATCACCCTTTTCCAAGAAACCACTCTTCCATCTCTTATAGTCTCCGAGATAGACACCGACGAAATTTGTATGGCCGCCATCTTGAATCCGCCATTTTGGAGTTTTTTTTCGGCTCTCTGCCAATTGGATGAGGTTTCAAGTGACATTTGGTTGAACACCCCCCACCTATCTTCGATACCCTGGCCGGTGCTCCTCACCCGTCTCCGAAACCCTCAATCATCAGCTCTCTCCATATTTTTGTACCGAATGAATTTTTGTCCTCTATACGAAACCGTGAGTGAAAAAAATTTTTTCCATACAAAATTTTACAGGAGAGGTGATCAATGAGTCAGTGAATCAGTGAATCAGTGAATCAGTGTGTCAGTGAATCAGCCCCAGTAGCTATATATATATTAACTAGTAGAGCGCGTGGGTGCGTGGCCCGCTGCAGTGGACCGCGGTTTTTCTGCTCTTAGACTTTCAGGGCTTGATCATTTTCTACTAAAAAACCACTCTTCGATTTTTTATTCTTTGTCAAATAGGCACCGACGAAATTTGTATGGCCGCCATCTTGATTCCGCTATTTTGGTTTTTTTTAGCTCCCTGCCAATTGGATGAGGTTTCGCGTGATTTTTGTTTGAGCAACCTCCACCTATCTTCAATACCCTGGCCGTTCTCCTCACCCGTCTTCGAAATCCTGAATCATCAGCTTCTTCCATATTTTTTCTAAGAATGAATTTTTGTCCTATTTGAAATCATCGGTAATTCTGAAAAAGAATCCTAACAGTCTTGCATATATTTTGTATATGAAAAAAATTAATTTCGCCATCTTGAATTTTTTTCTATTCATCAAGTAGACCTTCAAGTACTGATCATCTTTTTCCAAGAAACCACTCTTCCATCTTTTATAGTCTCCGAGATAGGCACCGACGAAATTTGTATGGCCGCCATCTTGAATTTGCCATTTTGGAGTTTTTGTTCGGCTCTCTGCCAATTGGATGAGGTTTCGAGTGACATTTGGTTGAACACCCCCTACCTATCTTCGATACCCTGGCCGGTGCTCCTCAACCGTCTCCGAAATCCTCAATCATCAGCTCTCTCCATATTTTTCCTCCGAATGAATTTTTGTCCTCTACACGAAACCATGGGTGAAAAAAATTTTTTATTATGTAAATAAGATCATTCTTATTATTTAACTAGTACTTATTTTTAATGAAATAACTAAAATGACAATAATTATTAATAATGAAATAATTTTAAGTATTATAATTCAATTTTTAGTACTTATGGAAAATTAAATAATTTGATTTTTGACATGCTCTCACGAAATAAATATTATCTTTAAAATACTGGTGTTTCATTTTTCTAGTAGCTTATACATTCAATAATACGTGTACAAATTTTCAAATCAAAATGTCAAGAAACAAAAAAGTTATTGATTTTCGAGACGGTTTATATGATTTCGTCCCATAGTGCGCCGTCGCCGCACCGCTGCCCGCAAGATTCGGAGCAAAGGCTTTACTCACTCTTGCAATGTTGATGGTTCCTCAGAACTGAGCTTCAAACGTTTTTTCCGACTGAAAATTAAATATAACTTATTATAATTAATTTTGAAAAAAAAAATACTATTGTCCTAAAAAAATGCGCTTAGAAAATGTAAAACAAACACGGTAGAAGAACCGAACCCGTAACTTCTAGCTATCAACTCTCTCCTACACTGACTAAGCCCAACGTCTAATACTATAAACGACGAAAATAAGGTCTAGTATAGCTATACCTAACTACCTAACTATAGATATACCTAACAAGCTAATTACAGTTTGATAAGCCGAACTGTACGACGAACTGGGGTATTACACCATTATTATTAGATACTTACCTTCTTCTTCGTCAACCCATAGACGTCTACTGCTGAACAAAGGTCTCTTACGTGGACTTCCACAGATCTCGTTCTTGCGCCGCCTGAATCCAGCGGCTCCATGCGACTCGTTTGATGTCGTCGGTCCACCTAGTGGGGGATCTGCCAACATTGAGCTTCCCTGTGTGAGGTCGCTAGTCCAGCACCTTGGAACCCCAACGACCTTCAGCTCTTCGAACTATGTGCCCCGCCCATTTCCACTTTAGTTTCGCGACTCGCAGAGCTATGTCGGTAACTTGGTTCTCCTACGGATCTCCTCATTTCTGATTTGATCTCGCAGGTAATTTGAAAAAACGTAATAATTGTGAAGAAATTACGTAACTTACGTAATTTCTTCACAATTATTACGTTTTTTCAAGTAATTGAAAATTGATGATGAAATTGATATTTCATGATCCCTTACATAATGCAAAACCTTTACAAAATAATAGGTAAACTCTATTTAACTTCACTAAAATATACAAAATAGTCTTCAACATAAAACAAAAACAATTTTACTTATTATAATTAATTTTGAAAAAAAAAAACACTTGTCCTAAAAAAAAAAAACATAAAACCTTTTTTTAGAAAATGCAAAATGAACGTAGTTGAGATTCGAACCTGCAATTTCTAATTATCAAATCGCGACCAAACTAACTGAGCCAAATTTCTACTAGAAAGAATGACGAAAATAAGGTACATTATAGTAAAGTACCACACAACAATTTGATTATCCGATTTACGTCACATTTACTTACTGTACGATAAAATTAAAAATAGGTAGGTAGACACTTATAACTATCACCATCTGCTTTTGTTGTTTTTAACCGACTTCTTATTTTGTTCATTTTCTTTTTCGGACTCATTTTCAAAATTTCTACTACTTAGTACCTATTTATTTACAACTATATTATGGTTCATTTATTAACAATATATTGTATACAAACTTATAACTAGGTACACTCTATTTGACTTCACTAAAATATACAAAATACTCTTCAACATAAAACAAAAACAATTTTCAATTATTTTATTTCGCGATGTTATTTGATAGCCGAGCGAGAGCAGTGCAGCGCAGGTCCGTCTAGCAGTACGCCTCAGCGATCACTGTCTAATTGAGTACGAGTGACAAAGAAGCCGCTACTGGGAAATAAAACGGCCAAGACACAAATTGTGATAAAAAAAGATTAAATTATAATAGTCGCTGTAAAAAAAATCTAAAACTGCCATTTTTTGTAGTAAAATATGACAAACAAATTGTACTTAAATTTTACAAAAATTAATGTATGGTAACTGAGAAAAATGGGAATTCATGTATTTGCAGAGGCAACTTTGCAATTTTTTTCTATTGAAAAAAGTTTACGTCATTGTGTTTTGGAAACAGGCATCAGGCCAGAAATATGATCAATTGTAACTCCCTTTTTTTTCATAGTATTATGACCAATAGATTTTGAATAAAATGATCTTCTTTCGGCTCTATTTAGCTGATCACCGAACCTTAAGTTTTTAAACCAGAAGGAAATAGGTACTTTAATCACAGGCTCAAGGAATAAATTATCTACCTAGGTCAAAGTATTCGCTTTTTTGGTACCTATCTACATAATTTACACATTTATTTACACATTTATGTACCTAATAGCTTCGAGCTTATAATACTGAGGGCACCTTTGAAATTAATTGCTTACAAAATAATATCAATAGACTTGAACGATAAAATGAATTCGGAATTTCACCCTGGCAGTGGCAGTTTGTAATTACTTTCTATTCACTTAGCGAACATTTTACTTAACTTGATAATAGGTAGGTACCTACCTACGTAGTCAAGTTCGTATCGTAATTACGCGAAGATCGTTTCAATTTCCTCTTAATAGTTTCAGTAAAGCATTAATAATATACCTATATAATAATAAAATATTCATAGAAAATAAATGAATCAAGTTTATTAATAAATAATATGCGAATTGGACAAAAATAAAATAGGTACCTGGACCTAAGTCTAGGTGCATAAGTGGATTTCTGAAAAACCATAAAGTTTTAACTTCTAATGACAGGACTTATACCTAGATATCGTACCTACCTAAATAATAATGTGATTGGAACTTTTCGATAAATAATCACAACGCAATAAAAAGTTATCTAAATGGATTATTTAGATAACAGTGTAACTAATTGTTTATTTTATTGATTTCATTCGACTTGATTTTTTTAATTTAATTTGCATTATGGCGTTGATTGTAGGTATAATATTTTATTTTAAGTAGATAAATAATTAGTTACTTGCTTAGTTTAATTTACATGTTAAAAATAAATTTATCTTTTTTTAATAAAAAGGAGATTGCTCATGGATGATATCGCTACAATCTGAATGGTATGCCTACTTTATAAATTCAGTAATTCCTGTTTTGAATTAAAAAGTTTTTTGTAAATGTTATGAGATAACAAATTCTCCGGATAAATAAAAACTGATCGAAATAAAAGTAGTTGTTTTGTCTATTTTGTCCTTGGTTTTGTCGACATTACTTACCTAAACACGCAGTGACGGATCAAGGAATCGATAAGCTTAGGTCGATTATGTCTTGCCAGCTTTGAGTTTCGATTATTACATTTAAAATATTTGAATTTTTACTTTAAGCTTCTAACATTATTGTAATATCACTGAAGTAGGGTTTACTAGGGTAAAAAGACATTTTGACTATTTCTTCTGTAATATTAATAAACTAATAATAAAAATAATGAATAAACAATCGATAGCAAAATCGATTATTAACTTCAGTGAAACACTGAGAACGGAGACGTTTTATGATGTTTTAAAACTATATTTAACATAATGAATTAAAAAATATATGGATTAAAGATAAAAGTCTCTGATAACATTTTTAAATGCGTTGTAATCTAGCGTGGAACAAATGTAGTCTTTATACTCATCTTGCCTTGTCAGTGGGTCGATTCCCGAAAACCTGTTCATTATTACAATAGCAATACAATTATTACCATAGGCATAGGTACCTACCATAGGTACCTGAACTATACCTATTGGTTGCCTGAATTTATGGAATTTTTGTTGCAACAATGCATTGTAGCCAATAGTGAGCGAGTGTCAGCAAATCAGAGGTGATTGCGATCATCACTCTGTAGCTGTACAGCATTTTACCGTAATCGAGAGGTTGTGGAAATCAAATCCTAATGGCGAATCTTCTAAAAAAAGATAGATTTTCGATTTACAAAAAAATCGATAATCTTTTTCGATATATTTTTATTATAAAACAAATACCAATTAAGATAATTAATACGGTTGCATTCTTCCCGATGCAGGAAAAACAACGATTTTATTTTGAGAAAAGTTGATTTATTGATTAAGATCGATTTTCTTTGCATAAAAAATAGATTCTTCTATAAATCGATATCAGATCGACATCCCTAATGTCAAATAAATTGTTGTTTGTTCAATGTTCATGTGGATTGTTCGTTAGAATTTGTTTTATCTCGTGGTAATTAATATTGAATATTATTTCCTTTTTAATTCGTTCTTAGTTAATTGCCATTAAGTAAAAGCCAAAGTGATAGTGAGACAGAGACTCGTAATTAGTTAATTATGGAAAATCCATCATGGCGCTGCATTGATTGCTCCCTCCGACTGCGATATTTGCGCTGGCAGTCGTTGAATGAAGTTGATGATATAACTTATAACACTTGGATTACAACAGCATCTTGGATTTCACCTAAACCAGTAAGTAATAAATAAATAACTATTCAGTGTATGAGAGGGTTAGGGTGTGATTGCCTTTACTGAAGTTCTATTTATCATTTTCTCGCTAATTCACTGATGGCTCAGTTAGGTAAGTATATGACCTGCTACTGTTATATAACATTAATATTTAATGCACTATGTCATATCATCATTCAATAACAATTTCAGTTAATTAACTGATTTATTTTATTTTTGTTTAAACAATATACACATTTACAGTCTAATCCAATAGAATCCAATACGTGTGCATGCTACTTTATTAAAATCTAATTACTTACATTCTAAAAAATATAAGTACTTAACAAACTATAATTTATTTACACACAAAAAAATTGTTTTTATAAAAGCTGCTTCATTCTTGTAAAACTTGTCAGCATCTGGGACTTGATCTAGCATCTTGTTTAGCTGTGCAATGACTCTGTGGGTCGGTGCAGCTAATTAAAGAATACATGCTTAATTGCAAGTGCTTTTGACGTTAATATTGTAAATATTTGATTTGACAGATTTCCCACGAAGATGTCTTTTGCAAGGAGTGTTTTGCTTCATTACAAAATGCTCTCCAAGCTGGGCCGGCACCTGCTGCTTTATTTGGACACAGAAGTGTGTGCTATGCATGTGGCACATCTACTCTACGTGCACCCACATCACCAGTACATCCAGACTTTGAGGAAAGGAATATTATTCTGCGTTGGATATCTCCACACTTGGTATGTATAGTAATGAAAAGTACTTAACTATTTAATACATACAGATATAGTGGCACATGTATATATGTCACCATTAATCTGTATAGTATTTATAATATTTTATTTCATACTTTGCCTATTAAAGACTATTCGCTCAAGCTGGTTAAGTGTTCATGCTCAGTAGTAAATTCAATAATTAAGGCAATCTGAAAGAGCTAAAAAGTAAATAATTGTGTTTTTCAGGTCCAACATCTAGAAAGAGTGTGGCGAGCATGTTGAATGGCAGCTAGAAGAATTGCTCAACGATAATTGCAATAGGATGCAAATCGAGGTGTTACAGCTGAAACATGCGAGATCCTATTACGGCAAACACATTCGCCAAGATGACACATATATCGTCCAAATAAATGAATCTATTGAGGAAGATTTGCCATTAGTTCTAGGTGTCAATAATTTTATCTTTATGGCAGAATAAAGTCTCGGCATGTGAGCAGTCGAACTTACTACACATATCTCTTGATAAACAAGAATGAAGAAAATGCAAATATGCTAAATTCTATTTCAGGCTACTGTTGTAGCTGCCTGGTAGGCAATCGCACAGTGGGGTGATGTGCACACATCATGACTGTCACATGGTATCTGAGCTGGGGTCGGCATAATGACATTCAAGCACATTTATGAAAATGAGTAATAATCTATACCATATTCATTCTCAATAATCAATGAGTAATAATCTATTCAATATTATTCTCATTTTCATACTTGACTTGCGAATATCTCACTAGATGGCATCACAGAAGAATATAATAATGATGTAGCGGTATGAAAATACACTCTAGTTGCGACTAGTCATGTATCTAGTTTTATAATCCTCAAATTGTATTTAATATGTGTTCAAATAAAGGATTTTATGCAATACCAAACTCGTTTTTTTATCCGATCAAGTAGGTCTTAACTATGAATGGAAAAAATAACATTTGGTAGCTCACCTTCAATAGATAAAGAATTAGAGAAAAGGGTTTCAGGAATTCAAACTGCTAATAATGCGAATTATTTCAGTGAAAGTAAGCAGCAAATTACTAGCTTCGAAAATTCTAATTTTGTAGGTCATTCATCACCATATTGCTGCGAAATCCGGAGAATTATGAATGTTTTTTTAAGTGTAATTAAAAGTAATAAAATCATCCTAAAAATTAAGCTCAATTACATTAAGATACCACAGGTTTAATAGCGATACCAAGTCCCATAGTCACTTGACCAATCTCCTTTAAATGTAATAAAATTTAATTTTTATAACATAAATTGATACTGGCCTCTTTTTGATAATAAATAATTAACGGTATATTATCACCCAATTTAAATTTGGAACGCGTAAGTTTCGCTCGTGACGCGAAGTTCGCGCGCGAATCTCCGCGGCTCCCACGGGAGTTCGCAGGGCTCTCGTCGGACGACTGCTCGTAAATCCTAGCTCCTGTCCCATCTGGGGATGCTACCCCGCGCCCCGTCGCTGGGGCAACGGCATTGAGCTATTGCTAGGGCTGCTCCGAGGAACTTTTCAATTTTCTAATAGCTCTACTTACGTTTTTATTGGTACGGTTGTTCCGAGAAATTTTCAATTTTCTAGTAGCTACTTATAGCTTCGTACTACGCAATACGTACTAAAAGACGTACTACGCGTTGTAGCAAGAGTGATTTCAGACTAGCGTATTTTTTGTGCATAAATAAGCTCGTATCGGCTTGCGCACTTACTCGTGCATCTCAAAAAAAACCGAACGCGCGTACACGCGCTTATTCCGGCGTGTTCGTTAAGCGCGTCAACACGCGAGACGCGCAGAAAAACGCTAATCTGTAACCGCCCCGCCCTTCTAATCGGACTAGACGAGAGTGAGAAAGCGGAAAAAATTAAAAAATTAGGTTTTGTATCCACTTAATAATATATGTAAACTAGGAATAAACGTATTTGATATTGGAAAAAATCGTGGGTCTTAATAAGGGTTGCCAGATTTTTTTTCAGCAAAATATGATAAATGGTTAAATGGGGGAAAAAATACGCGATTTCAGTTTTTTAGGGCAAATAAAAAAACAAAATTATTTAGTGTCATTTTTTTTTTGATATTTTTCCGAGGATCGCGTCAGTTTTAACTTATTTTTATTCGTTTTAACATAGGTCTCTGTAAAAATTAATAAAATTATATTCGTAATTAATAAAAACGGTCATCAACTCGCTTTGCGAACATTGCATCTGTGAATAGTTACTTGGATCGATTTCATAATGAAAAACGAAGTACGGCTCAAATACGGGACAGTCAGTCCCGCCGGGACATTTTAAACTGTCTAAAATACGGGACGTCCCGGGAAATACGGGACGTCTGGCAACGCTAGTTTTAATTCTCTTATCGTTGCTTGCTTGCGATGCGAGTTTATGATATTATCTGCAATATATAATTATTAACCTGTGACTAGGTATCTGTTATTCACTTGCAAAATGCTTTTATGACGCCCGATTTTTACTATAAGGCAACCCTAGTAACTACATTTACAAATTGAATTCCTTTTGTACATGTTTGTCTAATTGGACAGAATTGCTGTCTAAATTAAATCAAGGTAACAGAGTTTTAAAGGTTAAATTAAATAGGTATTAAAGGTAGTTAATTAATATTATGTAACATTCTAACAAAATCAGCAAAATAATAAAATACAATGGTCCTTCCCTATTGCAACCGACAGGCGTTACGTCGCGTTTACACGATGAAATTAGTTGCATGACACTAATTTCATCCAAAAATCGTTGGAACACGAAACTATTTTCCTTCATGGAATTAATGCATATGGAATCATGAAATTAGAAGTTTACACGTGAAATTGTTCATGAAACTAATTTCATCCCACTAATTTCGCAGTATAAATTCGGCTTTATAATGACCTCGACAATTAAACTTGATATGAACGTACCTACCTAACAGATGAATATTGGTTGCGACGAGTTACGGAGCACTCCCTACTGTTTCCAAATAAAACTGGCCAAGTGCGAGTCGGATGCGACACGGTGGGTTCCTTGTCATAGTACAAGATTTAACACCAGCTATTATTAAGATCGAGCAAAAACAAATATTTACTTATATGAAGACTATAATATTTAACTCTACGTATTTTTTTTAATATAATATTACTAACGGACGCCTTTTTTTTTTTTTTTTTTTTTTATTCTATGACAAGATAGCCCTTGACTGCGATCTCACCTGATGGTAAGTGACGATGCAGTCTAAGATGGTAGCGGGCTAACTTGGAAGGGGTATAGCAGTGTAAATTCAACCCATACCCATAATCGGTTTCTACACGCCATCGTGCCGGAACGCTAAATCGCTTGGCGGCACGTTTTTGACGGTAGGGTGGTAACTAGCCACGGCCAAAGCCTCCCACCAGACCAGACCAGAGACAATTTAGAAATAATAAATTCCTAAATTGCCCCCGCCGGGAATCGAACCCGAGACCTCCCAGTTATAAGACCACAGCGCTCACCACTGCGCCAGGGAGGTCGTCAACGCCTGCGACTTTTTCCGCTTCTACAATTCACAATCCACAGTTCCTAAATCCAAACAGTTTAGGTGGGTAGAACCCGTGCAGCATCAGGATTGAGGAGTGCCCTAGTCCTTTATAGTTTAAAATATCGTTTAGATAAAAATGTCGCTTACGATATGTCGGCGGTCATGGCTCGGTATTATTAGTTACCGTATAGTACGTATGTAAGACATACGTTAACTTAGCCGCAGATGCATTATGCGTGTGCAGTACCGAGAGCCGTCGGATAGCCGGTTTAGCCCGTAGCGGAGCTGAGGGGCGGGCGTAACGTCCATGGCACGCGACGTTGCCAAACCGTCGCAATGCGCAGCTGATACCGCCGTCCGCCGCGTCAGAGTGCATAGTGATGCGACGCGACACGGGACGGTGATAGCCGATCTGACGTGCCATGACAATAATATGCTGTATCTGATAAACAAGCATTTTTCAGAAATCGGGATTTTCTGTTTTTTAAGCTATTGCGTAGCTTCCATCGCGGGCCTTGAGCGTGGAGACCGAATCCAGAAATTCCGTAACGAAAATAACCTGACACGGGACTCCTCTCACCGCTAGATGGCGTTGATAAAAAATGCTATACAATAGCTTTACCGCGGCAGTCCCCGAGTGCCTCACGTCTTTTTTTACCATTATGTACAATGACTTCTATGTATATTATGTACGAAGTATTTCCACTTGAAGTTTCTTAGTATTTTTAAGACTTAATTGAGATATTTAAATGCCATTATATGTAAACATGTACGAGGAACTCATTTATCGCTGTTACGATAAAACACTGTATCTGAATTCTATTCACCGAATAATATTTTTTAACACATGATGATGAGATTATTGGACGGATCACTTAGTCTTAGAATTTTATTTTCTAGGGCGTACTGTGTGTCTACAAAATTTTATAAGCTGACTGATATTTAACTAAAAATCAAACTTCTTATGATCTCGGAAGTCACCGTTCAGTTCAGCTGATCAATTTAATATTTAAAAAAAAATATGACTCGATTAAGCCCAAAAAAATAATTTACTCGACTACAAAAATAATATTCGACTTGTCCCATCACTCGACCCGTGGCATGAATTCAACCCACGGTCACGCGTTGTAACCGGGCAATAGTACCGTGCACGACGCGGCGTTGCCACGTCGCTTCACAGTCCACTGTCGCAGAACAAAAACAGTGACCCCATTCCATTGAAACTTGTTCGTAACCCTCAAAAACAGATAAAAACTATTTTTTTACTGTGTATTACACTAAAGTGTTACATCAAACATTTTATAATGAATGAGGAGAAATTAATCGGTTTAGTGCGACATTACGTATTTTTATATGACACATCGCACCCAAAGTATATGGATAGTACGAAAAAAGACGCGGCGTGGAACGAGATATCGCAAATATTAAACCAACCAGGTACCTATTCAATTTCTCTTGATACTTGAACTAATATAAGTAAGTACTTGGAAAGAATTTTTGAAAACAGTTCAGTATATGCAGCGAAAACAAACAAACACTTGGATGTGCAAGACTTAATAAATAGGCTCTAAATAGGTATCTTGTTTATTGCCAACTTTATTTCTCTCAAAAAAAGGTCATCCGTAGATTACCAAAGCAATGTGACAAGGAGTTACAGCTTTAAGTTTGGAACATTGGAACAAAGTTCTTTTAACAGCCACGCCATGTTCACAGTATAGACAAAATTAGATTAATTTTATGACAGCAGGATTTTACGAGGTTCTGTCGATAGCTCCTAGTTCTTTTAATTCTAGGCTTTCTCTTTTACTGATAGTTAGTGAGTTGGTAAGTTGGTGAGTTCTTTCAAACAAACTGAAGCGGCAGGCTAATGTACATTACTTATCTGTGCTATGAGGCTTTATGATTGTGTTGTGTTGGTGATTGATGATCTGCGTGTTGTCATGTAATGTTTTTCAAACAGCGCACTGCCATCACTGCCATGCGAATTTCGATCGTCCTTTATTTAATTTAAAGGGTTTTAAGATCATCAAACAGTGCAATAATTTAGTAAACAGAAGTTTCGTCAGTGTCGTTTTAATGAAATTGGTTTACTTTGTTGTAGTTATGTTTTTTAGTCTATTATACTTTGTTAAAAGACATAATTTTCATCAACTGTTCCACCCATCCCACCTATGATGAAATTTGGCCTAAACTCTTTTCATTCTGAGAAGGCTTAAGCCAAATTTCATTGTCATCGTCAAAGTTTACCACGCTGTCCGAGTGCGAATTGGCCGACTTCACACACCTTTGTGAATATTATGAAGTACTCTCAAGCATGTAGGTTCCCTCACAATATTTTCCTTGACTATTTAAGCCGATATTTGATACCGTTGATATTTGATTGCTTAAAACGCATAGATTAGATTAGAGGTGCGTGCAAGACGCAAGTGTTCCAATTCCAACCCCGGAAAAAGAAGGCTGTAGTAAGCTACTAGTTATCACTGCAACAATTAATGTTTTAGATCACACTTAGTTAAGTTTGCTCTTTCCAGCTTCCGCCTGCAAGCACAAATGGCAAGGATTGAGAGATGCGTACAGAAGGGCATTAAACAAAAGGAAACTGCGAATCTCTGAAGAGCCAACCGTGAGAATCAAGAAATGGAAATTTGAAGATGAAATTTGTTATCTCAACAAGTATTTGGGTGAGAAGAAAAAAATCTCACAAAACGAAAATGACGGCCAGAACGAATGTGACGATGAAACCGTTTCTAATTCTGATTTTGAGGGTAGCTCTGAATGTTATAAAAATGAGAGAGAAGAAATTGAACACCCGGAAAACATTGAACAGTATATTGCAGCGATGGATCCTGCAAATTTTGGTATGGATTTTTTTGACAATATTAGCCAAGTTGAACTTGATATACCTATTTTTCAATCCTCTCCAAATAATCGGTAAGCTGGTGTTAGAAGTGGGTAAAACAATAGCGCAACGGATGGGGTTCGAACCTTTGACCTTTCAGTTTTATACTACAAAACTTTTATACTACTCTCGACACACGTTTCGCCTCGACACTGGAGCATCCTCAGGAGATGTTGACTTAACAATGCTGTATTGTCTAGTCTACAACTATCGTATAATGCGTGAATTGCTAAAATAAACTTCACGGATTAAACTGATGCCTATGGTTTTATAATAAGTGCTTAAGAGTTCAAAAGTATGAATAGTTTAGTAGGTACTTGCGCTTTTATTATATGAGAAAAATTGTATATTTTCTTTTGTTTCAGCTCATTCACCAACACATATCCCTAATAGCATACAGAAGAATCCTCAAAAGTGGGTTAATTCGCAACTAAGTCCCTCATCGTACGTTACAACAAATTACTCTGACGATGTACCCAAAGAATATAAAGAATCTGAAGTGACTCACGATCAAATGGATTTATTCTTCCTAAGTCTATCAAATACAGTTAAAAGCTTCTCACCTTACCTACAAGCGATAGCAAAGAATAAGATATTCAACCTGGTTTCTGAATTGGAAATACAGCAACTGGCTCCGAGTAACAGCAACACGGTTCCACAGACATCAAGAATACCGCAAACTGCTAATTGGTCGACTCAGCAGCATCAAAACTCCCCAAACGTTTGCGTCAAAATTGAAAACAGAAGTAATTGAATATAAAACGGCATCGTTTTGTATAATAAAATATAAATTATGCCACAAATGAATTCCAGAACAGGTAATAAAAAATGTTTATTTCGTACTCAATTCATGTTGAATTCATTGTAATTTTATTTTTTCCGTTTTATTTAAAATCGACAAGGAAGTATTTTTTCTAGTCGAGTAAATCACAGATCGCACAGTAATTCTCATCGCAAGTCGCTCTCGTCTCGCTGTGTGTGGATCCGAACCTTATTAACCGTCTATCTATCTTGTCCTATTTTCCAAGATTTATTATTTATTATACAGTTACAAATTGATTTCTCGTAATCAGTTGAGTAAATAAGACCCTCCCATTGAAAGCCTGAGTAAATACTTCGGATAAATTTTGAGGTTCGGTAAGTCATTACAATAAGGAATTTCGAGAAGTTTATTCTTTACAGAATAAAATCTAGGTCAGATCCATAGCCGAAGGACCTAGGATAAATTTCACCTTTGTCCACTTCTTCTAATATATATTTTTTTAACAGTTTATGTGTACAAAAATAATAAAGTAGGTAAATGAAAACCACAAATAATTAAGAACACTTACCTAATACTTTACCTTAACTTCAAATTATTTTCGACAGTCCAAGTTTCTTATAACAGTATAACTTGAAACTTAAATTAATTAAAAACATTGAAATAGAGCCTTCACTTGTGATTCTTAAGACTCCGTTATTAATATTGTAAATTATTCAAGTAGAAATTATTGTGATAGCATATTTCCTCATAAGTCTATTAAGGCTTTTCCAAACTAGTGCGGATTCGCGACCGAAATAAAATTATACTTATTGCTTTTTTTAAGAAATATCAGCCAAGCTATACTATATTCTCCTCTCCTCTCCAAATAATCGAAAAGCTTGTGCTAGTAGTGGGTACGACAATATTGCAACAAGTGGGTTCGAACTTGCGACCTTTCAGTTTTCAGTCCGCACCTTTAACCGTTGGGCTATTGAGCCCAAATTAGAATCTCACACTAGTTTGGTGGAGCCTTTATAAATGTACAATCAATGCCAAAAAATATGAAGTTTAAACCAATAAACTATCACCAAGTAAACTGCAGCCGATGAATATATAAAGCAGATGCTTTGACAGTTTTTCTATTGGCAATCTGTCAGAATGTTAAAATTCATTGGTTATTACTAAAAGTTACTTGGCGATCTTGAAATAGGCCCTGTAGTCGTATTCTCTAAAATTGACTCTATCAGTGTAACGATCTCTGATTAGCAGTGCAATGACCTCTGATTAGCTGGTACTCTGCCGCTATTGATTGAAATGAATTCATGTAGCAACAACGCCATAAATTCTGTCAGTCAGAGGTCATTGCGATCTGTTACATCCCTAAATTCTAATATAGAGTGTACTCTGATTCAGGTAAGACTTAAGATAGAGGTTAAAACGAGACGCAAATATGCTTCGAAATAAATCTGTCTCGTTTTATCTCTGTCTTGAGTATGAGCTGAGTGAGAGTGCAGTCTATAGATTTCAGCCTAAGACATGTTTTGCTGAGGCACTATTATCGATTGTCGTCAATAACTAAATGTTATTATGCCTATAAAACGGCTGATCGATGCAAATCAGACAGTCGCTCTGGTAGGTAATAGGTAATTAGCCTAATCGCTGCCCAGCTACGGACCTGGTTTCTGCCCGCCGGTCTGGTCAGCAAGTGAGCTAAAGATCCTCAATCAAAATCGCCGGAAGACCTGGAAATCCTCGCGAGTTGCGTTTCAATAATTTAAAAAGTGATTTAAGTAGTACAAGTACCTCAGTCAGTTTGTTTAGTGTAAATTGTGAATATCACAATAAAATTACTAGTTCCAGTAGTCGTCTGAGGTTTTTTTAGACCACCAAGATCATTATACTGATGCAATGATGTTTAGAGAATACCACTACACAGGTAAATCAATGGCACGAATAGGTACTTACCGTGAAGCCGATCCCGACCGTCGCAGAGAAGTTGCCGGGTTGGAATTTCCCCGTCTCAAACTGCACGAGCAGAGAAGTTTTGCCTACTCCACTGTCGCCGAGCAGAATCGTCTGTAACGAAATAATACAACTTAGGGCCGATTTCACCAAAATTAAATAAGCGAGCGTAATAATTTTGCCAGTTATAGTAAGTTAGTTAAAATGTATGGGGAAATCTTCGTCGATAACAGTCCGCGCTGGCGACTAGAGGGCGCTTCTGATGATTCGCGAGCATATAAATATCACCGTCCCAAATTCAGCCAGCTTCATTTTCCCAGCATGCCAATTGGCATAGGGTAGGCAATGTCTTGTAGGTATCTATGGTGAGTAAGTTAGGAAATAATGGGGACATCTTCATCGATAACGGTCCTTGGGTGCTACTGATTATAGGCGCAGGAAGAAATGTGTCGCCGTACCAATTTCACACAGCTTCTTAAGGGTAGGCAATGACTTATTGTCTCTGTAGCAGAACAGTTATAATAAGTAAGTTATAGTGTATGGGGACATTTTCTTCGATGACGGTCGATGCTGGCCACTCGGGCGGGTAGTCCCTATAGCCCGTAGGAGAGGGAATGCTCCTGATGATAGGCGAACGAAAAAATGTGTCACCGTCCCAATTATAGCTCGATTCTCCCGGGTAGGCCTAGGCAAGGTCTTATTGTGTCTATGATGTTGATGTCATTTTTTTTTAATATATAGACCAGCGCTTGACTGCGATCTCACCTGATGATAAGTGAAGATGCAGCCTAAGATGGTGCGCGCTTGCCTAGAAGATGTCTATTCACTCTTGATTTAAAGACACCCACATTATAGTTAGTTGGAAAAACGGAAGCCAGAAGGGCATTCCAAATTTTTGCGGTGCGTATTAGGAACGAGGAAGCAAAGCGCTTGGTGCGAGATCGTGGAATTTCGACCACGTAGCGGTGCAGATTCATACGATGCGTTGCGGTTGGGTTAGGAAATACCTTGTGTATGGGGACATCTTCGTCAATGACGGCCTTTGATGGCGGCTCCGGCCGGTAGTCCCTGTAGCCCGTGGGGGAGGGGGTGCTCCTGACGGGGGGCGCGCGGAGCGTGTCGTCCTCAAACACGTCGTCACTCATGCTGTCGTCTGTTCCCACGTGCTGAAACATAAATAGAATAGAATAGAAATATTTTTTATTCAAATAAACAAGTGCTTTTGGATCGTCAATGAATCTACCACTGGTTCGGAATGCCGTTCCTGCCGAGAAGAGCCAGCAATAAACTCGGCGGTTGCTCTTTTCAAAAATTTTGTTTATTACAATAGGTTACAAAACTATGCTATGTATACAGTGTTTCCACAATGAAGTTTCAAAAATGCAAGACAATCCAATGCATATTAAGACAGGCAGACAAAAGCAGACACATTCCCGTTGGTGGCACCCGTTCACGAGCATGACCATGATCCAGCCATTTGGTTCAAATAAAATTAATACCTAATGTCCTCCAGATCGAAACCGGCCACGGCGGCCAATCTCCACAGAGATTAGCGAGATATTATAGTGCACAAGTGAGTGCGCGAACACAGGTGCACTCTCTATTCCCTCACTCTCGTACTCCGATGGGGGCGGAAAATCCGACATGACCGGAGAAAGATCAGGCGCAAATACGACGGCTTTACGTGCTCTCCAAGGAACAGGGGTGACTCACTACCAACTTCCTAACTCCGGGCTAGTACCTACTGAAAATTTCTTATCAGAAAAACCCAATACATTTTTGGCTCGACCCAGGAATCGAACCCGGGACCTCGTCATCCGCAGTCAAACTTGCTAACCACTTAACCAACGAGGCAGAAGCACACACGGAAGAACTAATGCCCGTTTCCACCAACTATTCCTAAATCATCCCCTAAGTAGGAGTTTGTTTACGTAGGAAGCCCCTAAAATCCCTTATCTAATGTCACTTCCACCTCTAAATGTTCCCTAAAGGTCCGTGAAAACGAACTTCAATTATAGAAGTCCATGCAAGAGACCTTTGTCCAGCAGTGGAAGTCTATTGCTTGATAAAGAAAAAGAATATTAATGACAACATATACTTATGTATCTAATATTTACGTAATAGACATGAAACTGAATTCCCGACACAGAATAATTACCTAATATTAATATGATGGCTGGTCAAACACAATGCAAGGATATACATAATGGCCATCCAAGCGCTATGCCTTTGTTAACGGATAATGTTAAGGACTTTTCATCTAGATTCCCGTAGACTACTTAGGTTAAAAATACCTATTACGTATTTATTTTACGATAGGGAAAATAATGAGAAGTCGAGAAAGTACGAAAGTCGTTTCTGGGAATAGGTGAAACGTTCTTTATAAAATTCCACAGTCAATTTTAAAAATTATTTAAATCTTCTTTAAATACACAGGCGAAAATTTGTGTTTGTGGGTGGGTGCGTGCGTGCGTGTGTGTGTGTTTGTATGTGCATGTGTGTGTGTGTGGCTTGGAATTAAAAAAAAACAGAAGAATCCCGCGGGATTTTTAAAAACCTTATCCCACGCGGGCGAAGTCGCAGGCAAAAGCTAGTTAAGTATTTATGTATGGACACTAATATATACTTACATCCCTAGCTGATATATTGAACACTAGCTGACGCCCGCGACTTCGTCCACGTGGATTTAGTTTTTAAAATCCCGTGGGAACTCTTTGATTTCTAAAAAGTAGCCTACGTCACTCTCCAGGTCCTCAACCATGCAAAAAATCACGTCAATTAAATACTCGTATCTACCTACTACCCTTTTCTAGCCTTTACGTTTTTCAAGTAGGTATAATAAATAAAAGGTGTATTAGGTAGGTACAGACACGATCTTAAAAAAGCTTTTATCGACCAAGTTTAATGTGTTTAATAAGAGAAAGGTGAAAGCCTTTAAAAGATAAAACGGAGGGGTGAAACCTGAATACCAACCCTTAGTGCGTGGGCCGATGTGTCGGTGTCGAACCTACACCGATTTCAAATATTCAAATCAACATTACTTCTGAATCCTTACCATTATTATAAATGCGAAAGTGTTTGTTGGTTTGTCCTTCAATCACACTGCAACCAAGCTACAGATCGACGTGACTTTTTGCATAGGTATAGTTAAGGACCGGGAGAGTCACATAGGCTACTTTTTATCCCGGAAAATCAAAGAGTACCCGCGGGATTTTAAAAAATAAATCCACGCGAGCGAAGCAGCGGGCATCAACTAGTTCCATAAGGGTGCCCTTTCGCCTGAAGTAGTTATTTGGATCGAGGATTAATTAGGTTATTCATAGATTAGTATAGATTTTATACCTACTACAGAACCTGTTTACAGAACTTATTTACAGGAGCGAGTTTTTACTTTTTACTCACTCCTGTAAATAAGTTCTGTAAACAGGATTCTCTTTTGAGAATCCTACTAATATTATAAATACGAGTTAGTGAGGATGTTTAATACCCGTAAAAAATACTGGACGGATTTTAATGAACTAATTTACAAGTGGGAGTAAAAGAGAATGTATTTAGGTAATAACAGCTAAGCTAATTATATGTTGGAACCAGCTTTGTAAATGTAACGGCGATGTTGAAATTAGGGCACTAGTCGCCATCTCTCGAGTGACGTCAGAATGACAAGATACATTGACGAGATGCTGGCACAAACTCTACGCGGATCGGAACCATCAATTTCATTACTTTCCAAGAAGAATTCCAAGAACCAGAAAATGATGACTTGATTTTATTCTTTTTGAAACTAATGTGGTACCTACCTAAAATTTTGTGAGATGGCTCTAGATTTTATTTATGAACAAAAAAACTTTAAAAAAAAGTAATTTTTGATATATTTTGTTTTGCAGTTTGTACCTATACTTGAACCAAATAATTTCTGCGATTTGTTTGTGCGAATGACGTTTACTCGAGGATGAAATTGGGCATTCTGACAGTTTTTGTACTAAAAATCTGCCAAAATGTCTGGATAAGACTCATGTTATGTTGGTAAAATCTGCTCTTATACTCTGAAAAATTAATAAGCGAAAGTGTGACTGTTGGTTGGTTTGTCCTTCAATCACACCGCAACGGAGCAACAACATGACTTTTTGCATGAGTAATGTATTTGAGGTCCTGAAGAGTGACATAGGTTACCTGACTAACATAGGCTAGGTAATTATTATACCGGAAAATCAGTGAGTTCCCACGGAAATTTCAAAAACTCAATCCACGCAGACGAAGTCGTAGGCATCAGCTAGTACATTTTATATTACCTATGTAGCTAGTATGTTCTATCCCGCAGCAAGGCTAGCATAGGCGGGAGTAATTTTATCCCCGGGAAAAGGATAAAATGTTTATCCCCTCGCTTAGTTTCATCCACCCGTCGAGCATGGGCACAGTGGTGGAAATAACGCTCAGTGGATATACTTATAGGAATATACATCGCCTTCTCCTCTGTCGCCATGCTTTAGCATAGGGAAAAGATAATTTTATCCCCTGTCAATTGTAGTTACATTGCCTATCAATGACATCCCAATTGCTACTTTTAGCAATTTTGGTAGTCTACTAATTCAATGGCGTCACAATTGTTTTCCGATGGTTTGCCACTGACACATCTAGCTTTGAATCTAGCTTAAATAAACGTTTTTAATACCTATGTAGTTTTTTTTTTTGAAACTCATTACGGCAAACGCTTTTTAAGCTAATGGCAATACCGAGGTATGATTGAATTACAATCCAATTATAAGAAATCAAACGACCATTGTGAATTTAGTAGACTACGAAATTTTGGACCAATGATAATTGTATTGTAATTGAATTGCGGATCAATGACAATGACATGTAAAATAGCAGACTTGGGGCTCTGGTCAGTGTTGACGTTCAACTGGTGAGTCGGGCGAGGGGAATGGGAGTGCCGACTGCCGAAAGCCGATACACCTAATTGAGCCTATTCTGTGTTATTGATTGCCACCCCTGACCGCTCGCACCTATTTATGCTATGGTTTAATTCGTGTTAGCGCTTTACCACATAAATAAGTATTCGAACAGAGATAATGCTTCATACAACCGAGTTGTAATAAGTACCTACACGTCGCGAGGGGACAAAACTGCCTCTTTTTAACCGATATACAAAAAAGGAGAAGGTTGGTTATACATATAAATATCATTGGTTTAAGTTGACCCTACCTTTGAAAAAGCTCAAGGTCTGTGCAACGCTAGTTGTAATTTGTTTCTGTATTTTGAAAATGATATTTTTCGAAAATTCTAATAATAATTAGTGTTAGTTTAAAAAGTAGTTGCACCTATTTTATTTACAGGCACCTATTGTATATTATTAACAAACATTTTGCTTCACTTATCTCGTGATTTATTTTGCCAGGATATTCTTCTGTGATGACCTATCAAAATAGGCATAAATGTTTAAAAGTTTCCTCTCTGTTCGGTTACTTACTCATTTGGGTCAGTGTCATGTCGGCATTCAACTGGTGCATCGCGTGTGGCGAGAGGGGAGAGGGGAGAGGGGAGAGCCTAAAGCGGAAAACTAACACAGTATCAAATCTGTGTCTTTCTTATATCAATAATAGCTTTTGCCACAAAGCTTTGTCCGTATGGAATAAGGGCGTAACTTTGCACATAATATCAGGGCCAATACATGATCATCGTGATTATACACGTCAGATAACTGAGGGTGTCGGAATTCTCATACGAGTACCATTGATGATTGAACGTCACTGACACTGACCAATTCGGACCAATATCAGTTTTCACTGACGCTGGCATTCACGGCACTGATTTTCAGGCATTCCTATCGGCACTGATGGGGCACTCTTATGATTCGGGAAATTCCAGGGAAGCCGCTTGTTTTTCGGAACAATAAATTCCCAATATGTCATTCTCCATGTTCAATCGTACCATTCGTAAGTACCCATGCTAAGAAATCACATCTATCCGTTGCTCCGTTGCTGTGTGATTAAATGACAAATAAACACACTTTTTCAAACAAACAAATAATAATTATTATTAGTACTTAGGGATGAGTATTTTATTTCATAAATAAAATACCCAAAACAGTAACGTTTATGAAAATAAAGTTAGATAAATGTGGACATTCAACGGCTGTATCTAGCGAAGATAGCTTTATACACCTAATCGAGGCTATTTAGTGTTATTGATTGCCGCCCCTGATCGGTGGTTTTTATTTTGGACGGGCAATTCTCCCACTGGCTCTTGCCCTCTTGCCCTTTGAAAGACTAAATTATATATTTTAGAAAAAGGTTCTCAATTGGAATATTTGGATCGAAAAAAATATTTTGACCCAATTTTAATGAATGAACTAAAACAAAGTAACTGAAACTTCTGGCGGATTTTCATGGTCATTGATCATCGTTTTATTGGAGTGTGCGTGAATTGTCTATCTAGAGTATACTTCGTTGTAGTGATAAGTAATTGCTAATACGACGTGGGTGGCAGAGATTGGATGGTTAATTCTCTTCACTTCTAACTTCTCAGAATTATGTGTAGGTAAAACACACAAAACTCCGAGAACTTAGAAGAATTTAAACAATTTAAACGTAAAAATTATTTTTACGACTTCAAACGCCACTACAAAGTACCTTTATCAATTGTGCCTATAAAATTTGAAGTTCCTTCGATTTCTCCAGGATCCCAAACTCAGATCCTGACCTGCTGACTATGGGACCACCTGGGAAGTAAACCCTTTCAAACAAGAAAAGAATTTTGCAAATCGGTCCAGGCGACTTCGAGTAATCGGGGAACATACATAAAAAAAGATTCCGATAAATTGAGAACCTCTTTTTTGGAAGTCGGTTAAAAATATCACTTGCTTAACAACGAAGAAAAATGTCATGAGAAAACACTTCCTGAGGGTTCTCAAATAAGGTGTGTGAACTCTGCCAATCCGTACTTTGTCAGCGTGGTAGGCTATGGTCTAAAACTCTTGAACCTTACACATAAGGAGATGGGTTAATGACGATCATGATAAAAAGAAGCAACTAGTCGATTGAAAGCATTCGAAATGTGGATATATCGCAGAATGCTCAAGATTCCCTGGAATAGCTTCACATCGAATGCGAAGGTACTCGAATTAGTTAGCAAAAAGAGAGAACTCATGTCAACCATTATGCGGAGAAAACTCGCTTTCTTTGGCCACTTGCAGCGGGGAGCCCAATTCTTATTCCCGAGATTGGTGTTGGAAGGAAGAATTGCAGGCAAGAGAGCACCAGGTCGCCAAAGACGCAAGTGGTTGGACAATGTGAGGGAGTGGACTGGGCTTAGCTATCCTAAACTGAAGGAAGCGGCCTTGCGTAGAGAAGCTTTTCGTATGCTGACCGCCAAACTTCACTTCGAAGAAGGCACGCGATGATAACGATGATGATGATAAAAATATATAAAAATAACTTACGCTCATCTCTATTCGGGCCCACAATCGCTACTCATTTACGAGGTACGTCAAGGTAATTTCACGGTACGGTATCATAAATAACCGTGCGATAATACGCGCACAGCATGCGACATTCTTGCGCTATTTGACCGGGTGACACGAAAAACACCACTGAAACTCAATCACTCCATAGGATTTTCACCGAAAACTTTCACACCCCTACACTGGCGAAAAACCACGAAACAAACAAGAGAAACAATGAACAAACACTATAAACACTGGAAAATACTGTTATCACACAAAAACATAGTCTTTTCCTCTCAAAAACTCATATTTTTGAGGTTATCACGCGGAACTGTGAATGTAGGGCATATCGGAGGGTGCCGAAACCTTAAGGTTCAATTTTGCGTGGCTTTATATGTCAGTGTGTGAAAGCTTGTCGGACGATGTCTCACTGTCTACGTCGCAGAGGTTCAAATGTGTGGGTGAATTTGGTTAAAGTGTGCGCTTGATGAGATACACGTGAAGTGGAATTTCCACGACCTATCCGGAGATAAATTCGGTAGCAATTGTGAGACTACTAGTTGATGCCCGCGAATTTTTCCGCGTGGATTGAGGTTTTGTAATACCCGCGGAAATAAAAAGTAGCCTATATGTTATTCTAGATTATAATCTATCTCTGTGCCAAATTACAGACAAATCGGTTCAGTCGTTGCGGCGTGATTGAGTAACATCTATCTATTTATTCATCTATAGGTAGGTAGGTAAGTAGGTACATCAAAACGTTCGGATTTATAATATTGCGATAGGATTATCAGCAATTATATGTAGAGTAAGAGGCTGCTATAATGATCATAACTTTCAACATAAATGTGAGAAGGATAGATTTATACTAATACAAGAATAAAATTGATATTATTATTATATTATAATTATAATTTTAGTAAACTACAACAATTAACTGTCAAAAAAAAAGTCATGAACTAACAAAATTTTAAAATTATCTAGCAATAAATCTGAATAAGTATATAAAAGCAAAAGATGCCTGACTGACAGACTGACTGACTGGGCGGGCAAAAACTGTAAACTTAGCTTAGCTTAGTTTAGCCGCAAATCCAAATAGAACTTTATCTTCATTCGGATAGAGGCGGCAATCGCCAGTTACTACGAAAAGGAATCATCTTCAGATAGGGTGATTTCGCCGGTTGGCGACCGATTAGCGGGATATTCAACTTTACGTCAATATTTAAGTATGTTGCACCCATAGCACATGTATTAAAGTTATATGACGGGGTCCTAGATATTGTCAAGTTATATTTAAAAGTAAAAAAATAAGAATTACAGTTGTGAAAACATTTTAAATTGAATAAATCTTAAAAACTATGTGAAATGCTAGTTGGCGACCACTTTTGCTAGTTGACGACTGCCCCCTTATCTAGTTGGCGACCTCTCGATTTGCTAGGGAAAACTAAATTTGATTAATTAAAAATAAAAAATATGAACGTGTTAATGTTTAAAAAATAATTATTATTCATGCTTTATTATTCATACATTTAATAAATTATTAAAACACATTTTTTCATGAGATCAAAGGTACACTTTAATATTCAAGCTTAAGCTTAAATGAATCTTAGCAAGTATAATACATTTTCCTACACAAGTACAAAATTAAAAATATCACTTTAAACAACAATTACAAAAGTTTAGAATCAAATCATCAGATCATCAGATCTCGGGATGTTATACATTTTACATTTTTTTCTAATACCGTGTCCTCCTTCTCTTATATTTTTAAAGTACATTCCAGATCTCTTTGGGAATAAGCCGGTGTTATTTTCTAATACGGTTTGTGGAGGACATCTGTAATGAAAATTTTATATATTAAACACCTACATTATGCAAAAAACAGATAAGATTATAAGTAGTGATTGCAAATGGTCGTAAACCCACATATTAATTTGCTCATTTTTAGTTGGCGACCACTTGATACCCATACATTTTAAGATGGTTTATAATAATAATTTGGTGGTCGTAAACTAAAAGATACACGGATAAAAATAAACAAATTAAATTGAAAGTGATTAAATTCCGAATTAGATTTGTAGTCTATAAAAAATAAAAATAAATGTTTTTCTTTCTAAATGTCTATTGGCGGCCAGGTGGTCGCCAACTGAAGTTATTGGATAATTCCAATTTCAGTTAGCGACCATTCAATTTTTTTACCTGATTTTGTATATTACATGTAATAAATGTACAAATAACGTAAAACATATATATATCCACTTAATAGAACATTAAAAAATTGACTCAAATAAATACATCACGATCTACTTACCTCGAACGCTTCACTTACTCACTATTTTTTTCGTTGTTTTGGGAACGTGTACGCGCCGAAAGTATGAGCGGCGGATTGAACTAAGATTTGTTTGCTTTCGGGTAAACACAAAGCTGCCAACTATTGTAGGTAAAACTAATAGGTCTATCCTCCTCTTTACTTAAGTGAATTTCATTTGGAAAAGAAGAATAGAATTCTTATTATTTTCGTTTTAATGCCGTAGGACCTGTTAGTGGTCGGCTAACTGACCCCGGTCGCGTAACCCCCGAAACCACCCTACAATTTTAGCCAATGAATTCATGTGTTTCTTGAATCGGTAAAAATCGATCCTCATAGTAATTTGGGAAGAGTTACCAATGTGAGCAAAGTCATAAAATTTTCGCCTTATACAAGCGTCTTGGATTATCCTATGAAATAACGGAAGAGAAAAATGTTATCCTAAAGATATTCGTGCGAGTTTCCAGCGTAGTACCACATCAATTGTAGAATTAAGTGTGTGTTAATTAAACACTCACACAGATGAAACAGCACGCACCGTTTCCCGCGCCAATCATCAAGAGAAAACAGATCTTGTAACCCTAGTAATAGAGTCTATATTAATTTTATAAAATATAGCATACATTTTTATGTGAGTAGATGTGAGTTGAAAAGGAAATATAAAATTGTGTGTAATGAAAAGAGAGGACCTTCTCTTATGTTTGTCAGTGTGTGAGTTATGTACATACGAGTAATGAATCCTCTGAGATTTCCTTGTACGTATTTACTACAGTTGATAATAATGTTTTAAATGTACGTGGTCTATCTATATCTTTGTTGTGTCTATTTTTAAAAGCACTCTGTTTAAGTAAAGCAGTTACTAACTACCTACATATTACACAACCTACCTCAATTTATTCTATATACGATTTTCATTGAGTGAACTAAAGTTATCTGTTATGGAATTATACTACTTTCATAATATGGGTTCTACAAACGAAAATAATGGGTTGAACAATCATAGATTAATCATCATTGAAACAAAAATCTCGGTCTAATAAAAAATCATTAAGAAAAAATAACTGAGAAAAAAGCTAGGTACATACCTAGTACCTACCTAGTTACTAAGATCGAAGCTTTTAACCGTTGAAAATGACTCTACATAAAATCATCAATGTATCTAAATTAAAGAACAAGAAGTAACCTTCTCGATGTGGGTATTTATTATGTTAACTTTCTTGTTAACTTTCACGATACTAAAAAAATATCTATTTTTGTTTGCTATAACTGTCGAGCCATTTCAAATTAATGTACGTAGTACCGTGGTAGTACTTATGTATAGTAGGTATGGACCCGTTATCGATAGATAGATTTTAAAAAATCAGGAAAATGGTACCTACCTATATAACATAGTAAAAAAGAAAAACAAAATTATAGCGCCTCTCATGTGGCCTACAATAATTATAAATCAAGTCCTTAAACGTGCTTTTAAAAGTGATAGAATTAAGTGCATACTGAATGCAAGAAACCGCATCAAAATCTGCTCACAATTTTTCAGCCTTAATAAAGACGCACATAAAACTGACACGCTAGGTAGGTATCTAACTAGGTACGTAGGTATATCGCGTTTCGTCCCGTATAAAAGTTTTTAAACATGGCTCAAATAACCTAGGCCCAATAGTTATTTGCAAGGTTCCTCAAGTAAGTAAAGGAAAATTCCTTAATTACCCACAGAATTGCTATTCATTCATACATCTAGTAGAAAAAAAAAACACGAGCCACATGCAGTTACGAAGAAGCAAGTGAAAATGTACCTATTCATTTTTCTTTTTCATTTTTGTTTCGTAGTAGCGCGTCGCGTCTTTGGCTTTGGCATGCGCCGACCGGCGAATCGATGGAAACATGAAAACCGTTTGTTGTTCTTCCTTCTCGCTCGCACGCAATGTACTTACTGTTCACTTGTCAAACGTCACCGTGACGTGCTTGCTCGCTGCTTAGCAACAACGTGAAACGTGCTAGTACGCATACATTCTAATAGATGGCGTTAGTAGTCTTTTTATCAGCATTTTAAGCTGATCTTTCGTCGAGACTCGAGCAAGTACATATTTAGATAAAATCCTCTGAACATTTAAAAGCATTATAAATAAACATGAAAATATTAAAGTTTGTCCGATTGTTTGACTTTGTATGCCGTTGTAGAGACACATTAGAGACAAAGAGTTGGTACCTACCTACTTTTTAATTAGAAGCATTTTGGTAAGCGGAGGGGCTTTAAAATTATGTAAAAAATATTCTTCGCGCATTCATACCTAGGTTAACGTAGTTTAGTATCTACGCCTTCATGACAAATCTTCTTCTTTATTAATCTATAGACGTACACGGCTGGACAAAGGTCTCTTGCATGGACTTCGACAGGACTCGGTCTTGCGCCGTTGGAATCCAACGGCTCTCTGCGACTCGTTTGATATCGTTGGTCCCCCTAGTGGGGGGTCTGCCAACACTGAACTTCCCGGTGCGGGGTCGCCATTCGCCACCTCGCTACCCCATCAACCATAAGCTCTTCGAATTATATGTCAAGCCCATTTCCACTTCAGTTTCGAGACTCGCTGAGCTACGTCGGTAACACATCACGACATGAAAATTGAATTGTAGATACTAGGCAGGTACCTATACCTACCTACATACCTAGATATGAATACCGTAGTAGGTAGTACTACGGTGGGAAAGGCATTTACAATCCGTGATATCCCTACACGTCTTCATGATTCTAGAATCTAGAGCATAATTTTTCTTATTCAGAATTGTCGCCCGTCTTTCATTCTTCCTCTTCTGACTTGTTCTTCCTTCACTGTTCTTCTACCAGAACTGCGAGAAGTCGTGAGCGTTGGATTTCAACCATATAAATAGGTAATACGAGTATATGGATATAGTATGGTTGAAATTCAACCTGCTCGCATGAATGTTTCTGAAACGTTCCACTTAGGTGTGGAACGTTCTACCAGCGTCTATGTTCTGCCACATATATCCATCTAATTTGAGAGGCATCTTCCTACCTACCTTCAAAGCAGAATGAATAGGCATCTCCTAGTCAAGCGCACTCCAATCTAGACCTCATCAGTGTTTGCCATCATTGATTTTCGTCAAGCGCAAGCTTGTCTCGCAATAAAGAAGAAAAAAGTTTATAATTGATAACTAAATTGCGGAAAATTGAATGTGACGTCCGCTATATTGATTGTTCGTATAAAATACAATGATACCTACTCGTAATAACGAACAGATTGACACCTCATTTATCACAATCGGCTCTTTAGCCGTTTAGCCGCTACGGCGGAACATACCTGAATAACACATCGACCCCTCCGTAGAACAAAGTCTCATTTGCTAAATTCATAACTTGAAATTTGAGCTTTAAAAGTAACATCTGCAAGGCTCAAATCTCAAGTAATGAATTTAGCAGATGACACTTTGTTCTACGGAGAGGTCGACATACTTACATAAATACTAAACATACATATACTTACCTACTAAAATCATAATTCTTCCTATAGGCTTTGACGTAGTCTGGTAAGAAATCTAACTAAGTATAAAGGTAGGTTTTTGACGATCTCCCTGACGCAATCGTGAGCTAAAAGTTCTAACTGAGAGGTCTCGGGTTTGATTCGCGGCGGGAGCAATTTGGAAATTTATAATTTCTGAATTGTATCTGGTCTAGTCTGGTGGGAGGCTTTGGTTGTGGCTAGTTACCAGCCTACTGTCAAAGTCGTGTCGCCAAGCGATTTAGCGTTCCGACGAGATGGCGTGTAGAAACAGATTAAGGGTTTGTATGGGTTGAAAATAACTGCCATACCAAGTTAGCCCGCTCTCTTCTTCTTTTTCCTCCTAGCGTTTGTCCCGGCTTACGCCAGCGTCCGCTTTCCTGCTGAGCTTCTTCCACTTTGCACGATCTAAAGCGTCTTCCCTTCGAAGACCGTTGGCACGTGCATCTGCCTGGACGATGTCAAGCCACCGTTTTTTCGGCCGGCCTCGGGACCGCTGGCCATCAACGGGCATATTACCCCTTTCCCTGTCCCATGAATCACATGTGAGCATGGTTATTGTTTAACTATTGTGTCTGTTGCCTGGACAGGGAACCTGTTAAAGCACCTGTGACCAACATAGCTTTGAGGACTGCGCAGTATGTGGCCGAACCAACGTAAGAGAGATCTTGAATCTTGTCTGCGATATCTCGCACTCCAGGGCTACCGCGAATGTGTTCGTTGCGTATTCTGAGCTCTATAAGGCTGAAATCTATAAACCGCACTCTCAATCTGCTCAGACTCAAGATCGAGTTAAAACGAGACAGATTTATGTAAGAGCATATTTGTGTCTCGTTTTATCTCTATCTTAAGTCCGAGCTGAGAGTTTGTAAAAACATGCCAAAGATGCCTTACTGCGATATCTCGCGGTCGCGGTTTAGCATGCTACCTCGATGTCACATCCATGTAAAACAAATGTATATGCAAACAGATAAGCACGAACATGTCGAAGGATACCTCATTGCGATACATCTTGATGTATCACAGTGAGGTACAGCGAGGTATCTTCGATATGTTCGTGCTCGTCTGTTTGCATACATTTGTTTTAAATGGAGGTGACATCGAGGTAGCATGCTAAACCGCGACCGCGAGATATCGCAATGAGGAATCTTCGACATGTTTTTACCCTTAGACTGCATCGTCATTTACCATCAGGTGAGATGGCAGTTCAGGACTATCTTGTCGTCGAATAAAAATAAAGGTACCTTCCAACTTACAGTTCCCACAAACTGATTTCCCACAAAAATATTCAAAGGTTTTTAACCGACTTCAAAAAAGGAGGAGGTTCTCAATCCGACTTGATCTTTTTAATCAAAATGATTGTTGTACAATAGCCGGAAGCGCGGGCTAAAAGCAGAGCAGCTTTGGCCAACAAAAACACTGAAAGATTAAAAAAGCCCCATGCATCCGAACGACCGCCTACCGCAGCCAAAAATAAACCTCCACAACTAACGGCGATCCATTGCGACACTACCCTCAAATGAATTTAAATTTTATTCTCTACACCGTAGAGTAGGTTTTTGTTCTAACGTTTTTAGGAATTTTAGATGGTATTAAACTGGTATGGTCGGTTGTTTACTTGTTCGAATAACAAATTATTATTGAAGTCGAGTGGCAGAGTTCGTTAATAGCAACGAATGTATCGAATCTCCAGGCTTCAATTAGGTAGCGTCAGTTATGAGTTAATAACTTACCTATAAATCGTAGGTACCTACCTCCCTACAATAAAAAGGTAACCAAGGCAATTAACGTCCGCCTAACTTAAATCCATGCTGTTCATCCTTACCTACTAATCCTTACTAATATTATAAATGTAAAAGTGTGTTTGTTTGTCCTGCAATCACGCCGCAACAAAGCACCGGATCGCCGTGATTTCCACATGGGTAGGTAGATATAATTGAAGTCCGGGAGAGTGACATAGCCTACTTTCTATCCCGGAAAATCAAAGAGTTCCCGCGGGATTTTTAAAAACTAAATCCACATCAAGTAGGTAGTAATGAATAAAATGCTAATTGTAGCGTTATCTACGCTAGACTTGAAAGTAATTTATATATTTACTGAATTAATAAATACAAATTTTGATTCATCATGAACTACTGTTTCACGTCAGTGGGCTTAGGCAGTGTTGGCATTAATCGATTAATTTTTTAATCAATTAATTAATCTGATTAATTTTAATCAGATTAAATTAATCATGATTAAAATAATCATGATTAAAAAAGTAATCTTAATCATGATTAATGAATTTAATCATTAATCATTAATCGTTAATTGATTAACTTTTTTAACTTGATTAACTTGATTATAAACTAATACATCCATCAATGTTTTTACTATATATTTATAGCTACTCGTGCTGATTCGCTGACTGACTCGCTCACTGTCTGACTCATTGATCACCTCTCCTGTAAAATTTTGTATGAAAAAAAATTTTTTCACTCATGGTTTCGTATGGAGGACAAAAATTCATTTGGTGCAAAAATATGTAGAGAGCTGATGATTGAGGATTTCGGAGACGGGTGAGGAGCACGGCCAGGGTATCGAAGATAGAGGGGGAGTATTCAAACAAAAGTCATTCGAAACCTCATCAAATTGGTAGGAAGCTGAAAAAAAATTCAAAATGGTGGATTCAAGAGAGAAGCCAGAGGGCGCGCGCGGCGTGGCGCGGCGGTGTGCCTCGCCCCGCGCGCGCGCGCCCTCTACGGCACCGAACCGCTCGAACAAATCGCTATAGCTCGATCACCGGCGCCGGCAGGCAGGCGATTTCATCATCCCTACGCATCGATGTAAAGCGAAGTCCGCGCTCGGCGCGTATCATATTATGTACCTAAACAATTAGAATTGAACATAATTATATTGCACCTACGACTAGTATTTCGCTTGAGAATTCATATTGTAGGTATCAAGCATAGACTACGTCATGGAGCTCTAGGTCCTGGCTCTTCAATCCTGATGCTGCAGGGTAGTGCCTACCTAAACTGTGAGGATTTAGAGACTGTCAGTTTAGTTTACTTCCTTATCCCAAGTAATCCTTACTAATATTTTAAATTCGAACGTGTGTTTGTTTGTTGGTTTGTCCTTCAATCACGATTTAGAGACTGTCAGTTTAGTTTACTTCCTTATCCAAAGTAATCCTTACTAATATTTTAAATTCGAACGTGTGTTTGTTTGTTGGTTTGTCCTTCAATCACGATTTAGAGACTGTCAGTTTAGTTTACTTCCTTATCCAAAGTAATCCTTACTAATATTTTAAATTCGAACGTGTGTTTGTTTGTTGGTTTGTCCTTCAATCACGTAGCAACGGTGCAACGGACTGACGTGATTTTTGCAAGGGTATAGTTGAGGACCGGGAGAGTGACATAGGCTACTTTTTATCCCGGAAAAACAAAGAGTTCCCGCGAGATTTTAAAAACTAAATCCACGCGGACGAAGTCGCGGGCATCAGCTAGTCACACTAATATTATAAAGCCGAAAGTTTGTGTGTGTGTGTGTGTGTGTGTGTGTGTGTGCGTGCGCGCGTGTGTGTATGCGTGTGTGCGTGTGTGTGTGTGTGTGTGTGTGTGTGTGTTATATTGAAGTAGGTAGGTACTTAGTTTGTTACCTTTCTTTTCATCAAAATATATTCAAATTCAAATTTTATTTATTTCATGTAGGCCACCTTGTAGGTCTTATGACACGTCATAAATCTACCACCGGTTCGGAATGCAGATTCTATTATATAAAGTGTTAATTTCGTTTGCTCAACTATTTCGTGTTCCTACGATCTTTTTTGACGACAGAATTTGTTTGCAACCGGAGCAGCTTCCACTCATAAAGGCGGTCAAACGCCGACTGACTGATATTTGATTTTATTTGAAATTTGAATTTTGAAATGAAATCAAACCAGTGACCGAGTAAAATTAAAATAACCCTTATTGTACACTATTTTAAGATTCAGTTTAAACCAAAATATGTCAAAAAGTACACGCGATGCTATATTTTATTTTTTATACTATTTGTACTATTTTTTTCTTGTGTTTTTTTTTATTCGTTGACAAGATAGCCCTTGACTGCGATCTCACCTGATGGTAAGTGACGATGCAGTCTAAGATGGTAGCGGGCTAAATTGGAAGGGGTATAGCAGTGTCAATTCAACCCATACCCCTAATCGGTTTCAACACGCCATCGTGCCGGAACGCTAAAGCGCTTGGCGGCACGTTTTTGACGGTAGGGTGGTAACTAGCCACGGCCAAAGCCTCCCACCAGACCAGACCAGAGACAATTTAGAAATAATAAATTACTAAATTGCCCCCGCCGGGAATCGAACCCGAGACCTCCCAGTTATAAGACCACAGCGCTCACCACTGCGCCAGGGAGGTCGTCAAAAATTGTGTTTGCATGTTAGCTGTTTAATTTCGACGAAAAAGAAATGGCGAGAACGAGCAATGACCAGAGGCAGAGAAAAATCCTTTATAATTCGAAGACAATACCAATATGATATTGAGTATATTGGGTGGTGACGAGTGGTGATGAGTGGTGATGAGTGGGTGGTGATGAGTGGTGATGTGTGGTGATGAGTGGTAATGAGTGGTGATGAGTGGTGATGAGTGGTGGTGAGTGGTGGTGAGTGGTGGTGATGAGTGGTGGTGATGGGGGTGATGGATGGTGATGAGTGGGTGGTGATGAGTGGTGATGAGTGGTGGTCAGTGGTGGTGAGTGGTGGTCAGTGGTGGTGAGTGTGCTGACTGCTTAGTGTGCTGAGTGCTGGTGAGTGGTGGTGAGTAGTGAGCGGTCAAAATTAACAATAAATTACTGCAAAATCGGAAAATAAATAAATAAGTAGTTAATAGATAGTTAATCAAAAATAATTAATCAGATTAACGATTAATGATTATGATTAATTAATCGTTAATCAAATTTTTGATTAATGATTAAATTAATCGTTAATCAAATTTTTGATTATGATTTTAATCATTAATTTTTAATCGTTAATCAGATTAACTTTGGGCCAACACCCGCTTAGGTCGCCACTCCAGCACCTTGGGATCCTAAGGAGAACCGTTTCTTCGAACTATGCGCTCCGCCCATTGCAATTACTACAGCTTCGCGACAGTGCCGTAAATAGCATTTTCTGCGCCCTGTGTGAGTTTCTATAACTGCGCCCTGTGCGAGTTTCTATAACTGCGCCCTGTGCGAGTTTCTATAACTGCGCCCTGTGCGAGCTTCTAGGTATAACTGCGCCCTGTGCGAGCTTCTATAACTGCGCCCTGTGCGAGCTTCTATAACTGCGCCCTGTGCGAGCTTCTATAACTGCGCCCTGTGCGAGCTTCTATAACTGCGCCCTGTGCGAGCTTCTATAACTGCGCCCTTGTTTTTTTTTAGATATTAAAGGTACCCTAGCTAGAGCAATGCTATAGGCCTACTTTATTTAATTCAGAGTGATAATATAAAGCACAAGGACCTTGGGTGTTGGTGGACAAATCATCTAGGTAATATTTTGGAAGAAAAATCTATTTTTTTAAAGAACTAGAACTGATGTGGGCAAACGAGCACTAGGGGCGCAGCGGGAACTTATCAGGAGCAAACCGAAAAAATAATAGTCCTGCCTGGTCTGGCCATTCTTGCGCTCCCCAGAGTCAACGCCCTGTGCTTGGGCACCGGTGGCACCGCCCTATTTACGGCACGAGTGATGTCGATACTCTGGTTCAATTGGATAGAATCAGGCGTTACTTTGCTGAAGTTCATGATTAGCAAGAAAAGATTGGAATTATTTTGCTATAATCACAGCATATAAAGACGACATCTCCTGAGGATACTCCGGTGTCGGGGCGAAACGTGCGTCTAGAATAGTATAAAAGTCTTGTGTGGTGGTGCATGTGAGTGGTGGTGGCATTGCTTGCGTGGAACTTGGCTTTCTTGCTTGGTTGTGGAGGTAAGCGGTGCTTAGCTTGTAACTGCATGTTTGACCATACAGATTCTGTTGGCGGATTATAGCAAAATAATTTCAATCTTTTCTTGCTAATTCTGGTTCTCCTACGCAGCTCCGCATTTCTGATTTGACCTCGCAGAGATACCTACTCCAAGCATAGCTTTCTCCATCGTCCGCTTAGTGACCCTGAGCCTTTTTATAAGGCTTATAGTTAGCGATGACATTTCTGATCCGTAATCGATCATCTATAGAGCCTGCTAGAACTCAGCTCATAAATAAGTTAGAGTTAAAGCGAGACACAAGTATCTCGGACATAAATCTGTCTTGTTTTAACTCTGTCTTTAGTCTGAGCGGAGTGAGGGTGATGTTGAGATCTATAGAGCATGCTCTGACTCAGCTCAGACTTAAGATAGAGTAAAAAATGAGCTTGAGCTAAGTGAGAGTGCGGACTAGGTATAGATTTAGCCTTAGTCTGCGGGATACACAAACTCAATTTACACTTGTTAATATTTACCTACTTATGTTATCTTCAATTGTACAGGTAGGTAGTAGGTAGGTAGGTATATACCCACCCACCTAAGTTGTATCTACATCTATGCTTTTTTTATTAGTATAGGTAGGTACCTACCTATTTTCAATAGATATCTTCAACTTTTGCAAAGGCAAGTTTAAAATCGACAGTAAAACATTGACGTACCATGAAATATTACTAAACAAACTCTATGCCTATGGTGTGAGAGGTAACGTATTGGACCTTATAAAATCATATTTGTCAGGTAGAAAGCAAATAACACAGATTACTAAAGTCAGCTGGAAATATAAAAAGCTAGTTAATTTTCACTCACAGTCAAGAATAATTCAACGCGGCGTTCCCCAAGGAAGTGTCTTGGGCCCATTACTATTTATTATATATATCAATGATCTACCAAAATATGTAACTCACCATGATATAGTTTTATTCGCTGATGATAGTACCGTTATATTTGCAAACAAAAACATAAATGACCTTACTGTTAATGTTAAGAATACACTGGATATAATTATAAACTGGCTGAATCGCAACCAACTCATAATTAACTTAGATAAAACGAACTTAATGACTTTTAAGCTCAGAGAAAATGCGTCATTATCTTTAGATGTAAATTATGAAGGAAAGAATATCAATGAAGTCAATGCAACAAAATTTTTAGGTCTAAATATTAATTCTACTCTAAATTGGAAAGAACACTTGAGTCATATTTGCACAAAGTTAAATCAATTCTCTTACGCACTTTATATGTTGGGGAAAACAGTAAATGTATCAGCGTTACTGACTGTTTACCATGGCTATGTTGCCTCACTGTTAAGATATTGTATTTTATTCTGGGGTAATTCCACTGAAAAAGAGGCTATATTTAAGGCACAAAAAAAATGCTTAAGGGCAATATTTAAATTAAAATCTACTGATAGTTGTAAACCCTATTTTAAACAATATAATATTCTTACAATGCCATGTCTGTATATATATGAAACTGTCATATTTGTCAAAAGTAACTTGAATTTATTTCAAAATCGTAACAGCAAAAGGCATGTAATTGAACTGCGTCCGCCACCCAGTCGCTGTGCACATTTTTCTAAAAGTTTCTTCTGCACTGGGCCCCTATTATATAACCATTTGCCTAGACATATTATAGAAACACAGGAAATACCACTTTTTAAAAAAAGGCTAAAAAAATTTTTGATGGACAAGACATATTATAAAACCAGTGATTACCTTATGGAAAAATTTTAATTATGAACTTTTTGACATTTAATAAGAAATTTTATATTAGACATTTAAATAATATTGCAATGTAAACACAAATTCTATAACTTAAATAAATTAATAATAATGTATTGTAATAAATTAATAGTAATATAATGAAATGTATAATGTATATGTAATAAATTAATAGTAATGTAATGAAATAGATTTTAAGCTAACTTTTAATGTTGCATGCTGTATTTAAGCAGAGTTTGGTTGCCCATTTATTTTATTTGTAACACCTGTATATTACCCAAATTCGCAATAAAGAAATTGATTGATTGATTGATTGATTGTACCTACCTACTTAGGCATCCGCAAACAAAGGATTTTTGAAAATTCAACCCCTAAGCACTAAGGGCATAAAATAGAAGTTTAAAAATTAGAACTTAACGTGAGCGAAGCCGCGGGCAAAAGCTAGTTAAAAATAAATACTTACTAAAGTAAGTAGGTAAATTAAAATAAATGCACCTAAACAAACTTTACTGCGGGAATAAAAGAAAAAAAAGAAGATATCTGCCGAATTGAGAACCTCGTCCTTATTGGAAGCTGGTTAAAAAATAGCTGTAACTAGTAAAGTTAAAGTTATATCTAGGTATTCAATTGCCTACACCGCGACGGCGAAGTACACTACAAGGTCATTCGGTTGCTTAGCGATAACTGGCAACGTCGCAATTCGGTAAGAAAGAGATAGGAACATATAATTATATGAAAGTTAGAAAGAGCTGACACGATTCCCATTGTGCATTCCGAACGAGAACGGATATTATGAAGTGTGCAACTTTGGGCTAGCGTGAAAGCAGCTACCGAATTTTTAAATTAGAAAGGAACAATTTTATTCTTTTCATGTCCTATATTTTTTTTATTTTGAAGACCAAGTCAAAAGAGTAATTTTTAATCAAAAATTAGACGCAGTAAGCGTTACGTTCGCTGAATCTCTGAAGTTGATAAATGTTGAGATGATCATTTAGGCCTATCGCGTGACGGGAATTTATTTACCTACCTAATTGTCATAAAAAACTGTTTTTAATATTACTAACATGTAGTAATACACGTTTACTTTTAAGATTATTAAAAATTTAAAGTTTAGAATTGAATTTAAAGATGTAGGAAGACAAAGTTACCACAATAGCTCATCGAGTTGCAAAGTAAAGCGACAACTGAAAGCGCGGTATAGCAATTCCCCACTAGGTTGACCGATACATCAGACGAGTTGCCAGGGAGCCGTTGGATACTAGCGGCGCAAGACAGAGACATGTGGATGTCTATGCAAGAGAACTATGTCCAGAACTAGACATCTGTCCGTTGACAAAGAAAAAGAAGGTAAGGAGGCCTACTTTGTAAGAAGGTTTTTGAGGTAGGTACGATGGTTGATGTTGTTGAGGGTTGATTGGCAAGAGGAGTGAGAGTTGATGTAAAAGTCGAGTCTCTGAACAATGAATGAACGTCACGTTACGTCAGGTCTGCTGGGAGGCTTCGGCCGTGGCTAGTTACCACCCAAGAAGAGATATAGGTAATAGACACGACGATGGATGAGTCCATAGATGAGATGACAGACAAAAAATGTATAGATGGATGGATAGATGGATGTTTGTTACTCAATCACGCCGCAACGATAGAACCGATTTGATTGAAATTTGGCACAGGGAAAGATTATAGTCTGGAATAACACATAGGCTACTTTTTATCCCGGAAAACAAAAGAGTTCCCGCGGGAATTAAAAAATCTCAATAAAAACGCGAACGAAGTCATCTATTACAATATAGAAGAGAGCATAGACGAAAAAGTAAACAATACAGTAGGAGAGACAACTGACGAGATGGCAAATGAGTAAATAGATGAAAAACCTGAGACGATAAGTGCAACAATAAATAAGTCAGATTAGACTGTAGATAAAAAATACGTATACCTAGTACCTACATTTATGTATAATAATATAGCTAACGGACGAGAGACGATAGACATGATGGCAGCCCAGAGACGGACGGACGAGACTAAGGCTGAAATCTATAGACCGCACTCTCACCCAGCTCAGACTCAAGACAGTTAAAACAAGACAGATTTATGTCAAAGCACATTTGTGTCACTTTTTAACTCTATCTTAAGTCTGAGCTAATGTCAGAGCACACTCTATAGATCTTAGCATAAATACACTCAACAAGAGCACACTCTAGGTAAAGATAAGTACACTCAACACACACGATTAGAAAACAGTACCTACAAGTTACTAGATAGGTTAGCTATAGATAGTATAGAACCTACACTCAATTACGTATGCATTGTTCAATATTTTAGTAATAATAAATAATAATATTATTAAACTTTCGCTTAATACTTGGATCAAGAGCAGGATACAGAAGGCGGTACTCCTTGAGACGGCACGCATTGTGAGGAGGTTCCTCACTCTGGAGCCCTGACCACTGGCTGCTTGGATCCCTATCCCGCAGCAAGTGGGACCCATTTATTTTATTGTTTTTAATAATGTTTTTATATTTATATTTGTAAAATGTATATTTGTAAACATTTTTAGAAACAATGGGGTAAATGTGTAGATACATAAATAAATAATAGAGAATATTATACGACTAACTTACTTATTCCAGCAAAACTTTACATAAATAGTTACGCTAACCACTAAGCTAATTGAAATAACTCTACCTCCACGATAAACAATAAGTACCTACCTAATACCATAGCCTAATACGAAATCTAAAGTAAGTAAGAACATAAACTTTCAGAAAGCACTCTCGCATTTCCAAATGGCACGTTTAAAGATTGTGAACACAATAATTATTGGGATGTTTTTCGAATTATTTAGATGTTCTAAAACCACGACCGACAATGAACAAAGGCGGAACTGACCACCTGATAGTTACGGCATGAAACAATAATTAATTGTCTATCATTTATTTTTAAACACATTTATCTTATTATTTTTAAAAATGATTACAAATATACATTATACAAATATAAATATAAAAACATCATTAAAAACAATAAAATAAATGGGTCCCACTTGCTGCGGGATAGGGACCCAAGCAGCCAGTGGTCAGGGCTCCAGAGTGAGGAACCTCCTCACAATGCGTGCCGCCTCAAGGAGTACCGCCTTCTGTATCTTGCTCTTGATCCAAGTATTAAGCGAAAGTTTCTTAAGATGTTGATCGAAACTTTTCGCTATGAGACCATTGACCGAAACGACCATCGGCACTACAATCGTTGAATCAACATTCCACATGGCGGTAATCTCGTGGGCAAGGTCTAAATATTTTGATAATTTTTCTTTTTCCGCCTTCACCAGATTATCATCATGTGGAATTGTGATATCGACAATTATCGCTCGACGCGCTGATCGGTCAACAAGCACTATATCAGGTCTATTGGCTACAATATACCTATCAGTGATAATTGACCGATCCCAGTAGAGCAGGGCACTACTATTCTCGAGAACTGACACTGGGTCATACCTATAGTATGGCATTTCATCTTCTACAAGACCGTATTGAAGAGCAAGTTGTTGATGGATTATCCTGGCTACTTGGTTATGTCTGTGCAAGTACTCGCCGTTAGCAAGATAAGAACAACCGGAGACGATATGCCTGAGGGACTCCCCAGGACGATGGCACGCTCGACATATGTCAAGAGTACCATCTTTCATAATGTGTCTCCGGTAGTTATTAGTCTTGATAACTTCATCCATAATTGCACATACAAAACCCTCAGTTTCCCCAAATAGGTCACCGAATTGTAACCAGGATACAGAGGCATTTTGATCTACATCCGGCCTAGTTAACGCCTTGTAGAACCTGCCATGTAACTCCTTACTCTCCCACACAGCCCTGCGATCCGAAATGCTCAATACTATTGGCTTGCGCCAGTTCTCTTTGCCTAAGGCAAGCGGGGTAAGACCCTTATCAACTGCGACAACATCCCTATGCATACGCACACTCATCTTGAGAAAGTAATCTCTAAGATTGCACACCTCACGATTGTGGAGGTTCTTGGCATTCAGAAAACCACGTCCCCCACACTTGCGTGGGATGTATAATCTCATAACAGATGAACGCGGGTGATGCATACGGTATGTTGTCAACAGTTTTCGGACCTTTCGATCCAAGGCGTCCAGTTCAGTTTGAGTCCACTTTAGAATGCCAAAGGTATATATGAGTAAGGGCATGACCCATCCATTAAAGGCACGTACCTTGTTACCCCCTGATAAAAGACTATTAAGGACTTTTTTCAAGCGGCCAAAGAAGCGCTCCTCCACTGCCTGTTTCACAGTCCCTGCCTCAATACCAAGAGCCTCTGACATTCCAAGGTATTTATATGTCTCACCTTCACATAGAGATCTGAGAATTACTGTATCTGAAAGTACTAAATTCTCAGAGTTCACAACTCTGCCTCGCTCTATATTGACAACCGCACACTTATCAACACCAAACTCCATTCCTATGCTATTGCTAAAGTTCTGAGTGATCTTCAGCAATTTCACAAGGTCTGATCGTTTTGATGCAAAGAGTTTGAGATCGTCCATATAAAGCAAGTGAGATATGACCTCACCCCCTCTGCGAAGGCGAAAGCCTAACCCTGAATCCATCAATAGTGTACTGAGTGGATTAAGGGCTAAGCAAAACCATAGAGGGCTCAAACTATCTCCCTGGAAGATACCCCGTTTAATCCTTATCGGTTCAGCTGATTCAGAAGATTCAGTGTTTCCTGGTTGACGAAGAACTGTCATCCACTGTCTCATGCATGAGTCGAGAAAAGAACATAAAGTTGCATCGACCTTATACAACTTCATGATCTCCAAGAGCCACGTGTGAGGCACCGAATCATATGCCTTCTTGTAGTCAATCCAAGCAGCCACTAAATTTTTTCTGTTTCGCCGTACCTGTTGACATATAGCAGTGTCAATGAGAAGGAGTTCCTTTGTACCGCGGGCATTTGCCCTACATCCATTCTGAACCTGGGCCAAGACATTATTTGCATTTATATGCATAGTTACTTTTGTGGTCAGAATGGCTGTAAGTAGCTTATAGATAGTAGGTAAGCAGGTAATTGGTCTATAATTTTTTGGGTCCGCGGTACTTCCGGACTTATGTAATAGGAACGTGACACCCGTTGTCATGAATGTCGGTAGCGATCCAGAGTCAATGGCGCTCTGAAATTGTGTTGCCAAAACAGAATGCGCACTACGGAACCATTTCAGCCAGAAGTTGTGCAGTCCATCCGGCCCCGGACATTTCCAGTTCGAGGTCGAACGGACCGCGCAACCTACATCCTCGGAACTAATGGTTACGGGAACCATTTGTTCCACCGCAGCACATTCCGCCTTCACAACATTCATCCACTCACCATCGGTATGACCTCTGGATGCCGACCAAATATTACGCCAAAAATCTGACATAACATCAGGCTCCGGCAACACTCCATCAGTACTACAATCTCTAGGTCGCTCCCAATTCCTATACACCTTCCGTTGGTCACTTTGAAACATGCGATTCTGTGAGTATCGATCTACACGAGTTCTATATCGCCTAATCCGTTTTGCCCAGGCATAGACTTTCTGCTTCAAGAAGTCAATGCGATCTGTGACCATAGACAAATACTCTGAGGGACTAGTATTACTCCCAGCAAAAGCTTGGTGCACAAATCGCATTACTCTCGGGCGACTATTACCCTCCTTGAAACAGATTAGCTTAGCAATGAGAGTTCTAGTCAAAGTGATACGCCTTTCAATCCTAGTCTGCCAAGCCGGAGCTATGTTTGGTCTTTGCATAGCCCTCGGTTCCGGAAATTTGATACGGGCTATACGACATGCTGCAACGGCTCCACAGTATAGGATCGAATGCGTATCATTTAGGTCACACGAAGATGTTAAGTATGTGTCCAAAATTTGATCTAGAGCTCCCACCAACGCCATATTTCGTCTATGCACAGGCAAACGAGGTAATCTTGGTCTTAGGTCGACAGGCATGTACCTATACTCCAAAATCACATCGTCCAAAGTCCCTCTCATTTGCTCATAATTCTGGTTACTTTCCGATAAATCTAAATCATCACATAACTCCTCTTGGGTGTTATTAGTCTCTACATTACGTACTTGCAAAGACTGATGAGTCGAGTTACTGATAGTCTCTATTTGCGGGAAAGCTAAGCGTAGCCGCTCAAGTATAGACTCATCCAACATACGACGACGTTGGATAAGCCTCACCTGATCCGATAGTCGCTGTGCGGTCACGGTCACCGTTGGTTCAAGCGCCTGAAACAGAGACAACATCCTTGAACGATACCCAGTGAGGTTAGTTCCCCCATCTGTTGCCCCAAAGTACGCTCGCATGACACTCTCATTCATTTTTTGAGACCATCTCATGCGGCGCACTGCACCACCGGCGGCGGAAGCAGTCTCGGGGGCACGCGGCCCCTGTTGCCCCAAGCCATCCTGTGGCGGGTGTGTGGCTCGTCGTCGACCGGGTCTTCTGGTGCTGACGTCGTCTTCTACGGACCCCGCAGATGACGGTGGGGTCCCATATTCGTCGGACGACGAGCTGTCACCTGATGGTCTTCGTGCATTTTGATCTCCGGCACACCTCTGTTTTCTTCTCATTATTTAATTTTACATTATTTATGCCCGATTTTATTTTATTATACCCATACTGGGTTTCATAATATTTACTAAATATCATAATATTTAATATAAAATAAAATAATTTTCACAAAACATGCCATTTTGACACTTGGTTGCCAGGTCAACAATAATTTATTATTAATAGTAAGTACTTTATTCAATAGGTAGGTATATTTACACGTATGACATACAACACCAAAAGACTTCAGCAGCGAAAAATGCTTACTCAAAGTAGGTAGGTACCTACCTATCTTTTACGGTGAGATTCATAAAGCGTGCTTTTGACTCGAAATTAAGATAGTGGTGTGATAGTGGTAAACGAGACACAAATATCTGTGGTGTCGGGGAGAAACATGATATCTCCAAATAAGTCGTAATGCAGAAAATCACTTTTTAGTTTTTTTTGCCAACTGTACCTAAATAGGGAAAGTTAAATAAGGAAACAACTCCTTTTGTTAATCACTATATTAATTAATATCTTTAAGATCAATTTGACTTTGGGCTTTGAGTTATCAGACTTTGATCAAATTAAAATATGCATTCTTGAGTTAGCAAATCCGTATCTAACGAAAAAAACACCAAAAATGGAGTTATCATGTTTCTCCCTGACACCACAGATATGTTCTGACATAAATCTGTCTCGTTGTAACTCAGACTTGAGTCTGAGCAGAGTGAAAACTGAGAGTGCGGTCTACAGATTTCAGCCTTAGACCTAAGTCTAATCTTAAAGTCACGCAGCAAGCGATGGACAGTGAACTATTTTCTGAGAACTCTAGGTCATTGTTTTTCAACCATTGCAATGCATTGTAATGTCGACCCACGAAAAATCCAAAAAGATAAATAAAAAAGACATATGGCACTCGGGGACTGCCGCGGTAAAGCTATTGCATAGCATTTTTTATCAACGCCATCTAGCGGCTCACCGTAGAGGAGTCCCGTGTCGGGTTATTTTCGTTACGGAATTTCTGGATTCGGTCTCCACGCTGGCCCGCGATAGAAGCTATGCAATAAAAATCTACCTCTACAATGAGATACCTCCTACGCGTTATATATTTACCTACCTAAACGACCGACAAAATAATTTTACAATAAACATTCAATCATCCATAGACTTTGATTACCGACTTCCAAAAGATAATAAGCAGCAATCTTATCGTAAGGTGGCAAAAACTGTAAAAACAACGCCAACAATATTGCAGCAACCACACTAAACAACGATAGAAATTATTTATGACCTCTTGATATTATGTGTTCAAGTTTCAAATAAACTAAATATTAAATAAACGGTTCAACAAACACTTATGTAGGTACGGGATATTATAAAGATTCCTGAAAAACTAACTTCCATATGAATTTAGTTTTCAAATACAGATCTCATAGAACTGTCTTCTCATATTATCTAATACACAGATTTAAAGGTGACCTAATAGGTATAGACTCAAACTTCCTATTGTAGGGGAGACCGGGGATGGTAGGCTATAGGGGTAGGTAGACTAACTGCCAAAAACTCGTCGACAGTGTACGAATTGAATCATCCGAATACAGCCGAGTATTACACTCTGCGTCCCGCTCAGGTGTCTGGAGCGCCGCAACGCAGTCGTGCGCCGTTTTCGAGCAGTGATAGGTTTTTAATTTTTTAACCACGTAAGTAATATTTTGATTTATTACACTTTTTGATCTGGTGCCTACAAGTTTTATGTGAACCATTTTTATGTTAGTCCCAACGTTTGATGGGTGCATATTTATCATATTTCGTATCTTATTTTTCAAGTCACTGTTAGTGTTTAGGCTAGCCATGCGATCAAACTAAAAAATAGCAGTTGGGGCTGGTAGACTAATTTTTTCCGGGGTTGGTTGACTAATCATTCAACCAATCAAAAATGGTTGTGTTGGTGGTTTTAGTTAACCTTTTATTGGACTTTTAAATATTTATAGCAATTTTGTTGTTGCAGAACAATGAGGACCTATAAAAAAAACTACTGAACGACATAGATAAATTATATGTATAACTGAACGAGCGATAGATGTTTTAGAAAGAGCTTGTCATACTGTAATTTTTGACGAAAAAAGCATTAATGCCACATTAAAACAGTGCAACACTCCTGATAAATAAAAATATAACATCGTTACGTGGTCAAATCAAAAAAAAAATCAAAACGTCACCAAAATTAACTCTGGACACAGTTGCATAGGTATATTATGAAATAGGCAAATTTTTACTAATATAGAGGAATCAAGCTTTAGCCAATTATATAAAGAAGGCAGCCGATATTTATTAGGGATTGACGCCATATGATACTCGAAAATTAGCATATGAGTTCGCAAAAAAAAAGCTATGCCTGATTCTTGGAGGACAATTGTTAGTTGGTGAAGTTGGTTGGACTCCTTTTTGAAACGTCATCCTTCTCTATTAATCCGACCTCAGCAACGAGCCTGTTGAGAGCTACATCATTACGTTACAAACTACGTTAGTTTATATTTGATACAACAAGTAGAACTACATTGTTATTAAGTTCCGACAAAAACCTGTAATTTTTTGTTATAGAAATTGTGTCTGACTAGGATTTAAAATAGGTATTAAACGAAGAGTTAAATTAAAAAATAAGATTATTTTTTGGTAATTTTTTTAAAGAAATTTTAAGAAATGGATGATCAGCTGACTTAAGTTTTTTTTTAATAAAAGGCTCAATTATATTAAAAAAATGTTTAATTATTTGCTCCTTCCCATGATTCGACTCTTATTGATACATAAGTCAACCTACCCCTGGTGTATGGTCTACCTACCCCGGACCAGGGGTAGGTTGACTAAGATTTCTTGTTTTGGAAAATGAATTAAATTATCACTATTTTACTAAATTAGGAACTAGACATTACGTATTTTTATTAGGTTAATAGATTTCCTATCAATTAACATGTTTTTCTTTTCTATAAATATTAAAACAAAAAATATATGTACCATTTAGTAAAAACCTAGTCAACCATCCCCGGTCTCCCCTAAGCGCCTGAGAAAACTCTGAGAAAACCACGTTAAAATAGCGTTTTCTCGTGGTTTTTTTTCTGATGGGAGGCTTTGGTCGTGGCTAGTGTGGTACTCTACCGCCAAAGATGTGCCGCCAAGCGATTTAGCGTTCCGGCACGATGGCGTGTAGAAACCGACTAGGGGTGTAGGTTGAATGTACACTGTCATACCCCTTCCAAGTTAGCCCGCTACCACCTTAGACTCCATCGTCACTTACCATGAATCTTGTCATCCAATAAAATAAAATAATAGCTAGTTATTGAGTAGCCTAGGATTTAACACGTGTTACTAACCTAACACAAGAGTTCATAATAACAAAAAAAATTGTGAGATCATCCATTAGGTGTACCTACATATTATAGTATGTTTTAATTCAAATATTTGCATATAACGAAATGACTCATTAATAAAGAAAAAAATATAAGCGACGAATAAAAATATAAGAGCCATTTTTTCGTCGTATTTATTTTCTTCCGTCGTATTTTTTTCATCCGCGCGCGGTGCAAGAACAGCAACAGCGTGCTATCACGTCCCGTGTACCAGGCGTGCAGGAAGACGGAAAGATCTCTGCAACGCGCGACGCGAACGTTTAGGCCTAAACGACCCGCCTGGCGCCACTGCGTCGCCGTTTGGAAATCGAACAAGTTTACTAAATAAAACGCTTTATAGATTAGATAACAATATAATATTGTTAGTAATAAATACAAATAGGTAAAGCGTTTAATTAATGACAGGTAAAACATTTAGTTACCTAATGTATGACGAAGCTACTGAGATCTATAGAGTGTGCTCTGACTGCGCAGAATGCCAGGGAAAAACCAGATTTCACCCACGCGATCGTAACTTTAGCGATGAATTAAAACATGTCCGAAAGCTCGTGCGAAACGCAATAGATGCGTATTGTGCGGAATAGGAGTGTAATAAGCGCCAAATACATCATGTACCTACCCAGTACCTACCCACTCTTATAACTCGTAAGAAATTCATTAAAAAAATGTCTGTATCGTCTTTTAGTAGGTAATATATCTACTAAGTAGGTATGTAGGTATAGGAATTTTGGCTCTGTAATATACTTATTTGTCGCAGGCGGATTGTATAATTCGCCGTATTACATTACGGCTAGCCGTTTTGAAAAACAGCGCCGTTTTGTAATGCGGTGGTTCAAAGTTTAGCCGGATCGTAATATTAGGTACTTAAATTGTAGGGTGACCATATTTATAGACACTGCACGATTTTTTTGAAGAGTGAGACGGACACGACCAGCCATTTGCACGATGTTGTAACAGAATAAAAAAAGTTAGGTTAAGTTAGGGTTGAACATAAATTTTCAGGTGAAAAAATTTTTTTTTGTTTTAAACATACTACTTTATGTTTAAAAAACTACTTTTATTTCATTTTTTCAAAAAATATTTTTTAGACTTAGGTAAGTTTACGATCCCAATAGAACCTAAGTGCCCTGGGCACCTGAATATTTATGTTCAACCCTAACCTAACCTAACTTTTTTTATTCTGTTACAACATCATATTTTTTACACCAATAATTGTGTAGGGTTCCGCCGAAAACCAGAATCCATAGCCACTTTAGCAGTTTTGATGTGTGTTATAACCTCTTAAACTCGGTCCTTTGTCCATGGTTTCTTTACTTTTCCACATTGAGAAGAATAGAAATTCTTTAATTGCACCTGAAAATTGTTCTGAAAGTCACTGTTCACGGTCATATTTAACACGTTTTCATTATTTAATTCACTTATATCTAACTTCGCAATTTAGCAACACAATTTTTGTATCCGACGCCATTGTTGTTGTCCAATCGGAACTAAATCCGGTCAAAGAGGCGGCTTTTGTCTCGCTGTACCTATTACATTATGGCTAGCCGTATTGAATAACGTATGTGGGCGAATAAATTCCGACGGTTTTTTATTCAGCCGCATTCAATCCGGCTAAACGTTGAACCGCCGCATTACAAAACGGCGCTGTTTTTCAAAACGGCTAGCCGTAATGTAATACGGCGGATTATACAATCCACCTGCGACATATTGGTTAAGTACCTACCTACCTATACAAATTGGTTAAAAGTTCCTAAATTCCTGATTATTTTTTGTTGAACATTAATTAGTGTTTCTACTCTGTATCGTCCCTTGATAGGTATTATGATGTACTTTTGGCCATTTTTTTTCGGATACCTAGTTAAAACTTGATCTACCTACTTACTGCTGATGTAGCCTAGAACACAGAATCTGTTCTTTGAAGAAATTTTGTATGAAAATGACAGCAGCGCTCCTGTCATTTTCATACAAAAATTCTTGCTGGCGTTAACTTCACCTTTATTATTAGAAAGTTAAAATGTTTGTGCTTAGGCTACCTACTGTAAAAATCAAATCTGCATCTGAAGATTTATCTACGATTGTACCTAGTAGGTAGGTAGGTACGTTTATTTCACGAAGCTTAGGTACCTACGGGACGAAAGTTACGGGACGAAGCTTACGGGACGAAGCATACGGGACGAAGCATACGGGACGAAAGTTACGGGAGCTTTACATACTTATCTTCTTGTAGTTACGTCGTGTACCTACCTACCTACATGCACGTTGCGTAAGTGTGCGTGCCTGTCAGGAGCCTAGGTGGGAACGGTCAGGCGCGAGCAAATTCGCACTCGCACTTAGGTATACAGATACGACACACACACACACACAACGATGAGCCATGCGCCCTCGTGAATAAATGGTATCTCATATTCGGCGTCTTTACCCTACATCCATCCATCCATCTAATCGTCCATACATCCAAACTTTAGCATTTACCTATAGGCAATATTAATAGAATTGTAAAAGCCATGTGTAACTTCATATTTTATGAAATACTGTTCCTACCTCAGCGATCACAGAAGAAAAAGTACCTACCTACCAACCTAAATCAAAAGAACAACTCAAAGCTCGATCTCGAATGCATTCGCAGTCGCAGTCGCAAAAGCATTCCAAAGCGAAAGAGTCACAGGGCGTGCGTGGCCCCGCCCCCCGGCCCCGCCCCCGCGCGCCGCGCCGCCCCGCCCCGGCCCTTCGACACACCCACCGTAGGGCCTGAGGGACGCTCTATTGTTTATAAACTTTAGTTTTTATTGGAGGTTTTGTTTTGTTTGTTTTAGTGAGATGTCTTTTATTCTTGTGGATCAGTGCTGGTAGATACTGTAGACTTTCAAAATTTTTACAGAAAGTTAAGGGTTTTTTTAGTTCTATTTGGTTTTTTTATCACTTTTAGTTATAACTACATAATTACCTATGTAAAAGGTTGTCGTGAACTTATCCTACCCACTAGCTATTAGCTTCGTTTTGTTTAAAAAGCGAGTTTTCAAGTAGGTAGGCTAGGCGGCCTAACCGACCTAGTAGGTGCCTAATATTGAAATTATTAATGAATTTAACAGATTTTCTATTAAAAAACAGCCAAATGCTAGTCGGTTTCATGCACAGTGAGTTCTGTAGGATACCTACCTCCCGCACGAGTTCTTCTACCTATCTTGGTATTAGGTAAATAACAAGACAGATAGACACCTACCTAGGTACCTATCTAGGTACCTACCTATAACCGGGACTATTCAGCTATTCAGTTATTCAGTTCAGTAAGATTCAAAAGCAGTTTATTTTGCTGTGGCTACATTAGATACCTACCTACCTGTCGTGCGAAAATTCGTGTCGCGCTGTCGCAATAAAATTATCATCAAACTTTATAGGTAGATACCAACTGCACAATTCTGATGCTGCTGGGTAAGACCTAAATGGTGAGGATTTAGAAACTATCAGTTGTTGATTGGTATTGCAGATAATTAGGTAAGTAGGTAGGTACCTACCAAGTAGAATGGAATAGTGGACTGTGGAGTAGGTACCTAATAGAGAAATAGAATGCAATCATAAAAAATTTTGCGCTCTCTTCGCTCGCGAAATGTCATTTCTTGGTTGATGTTAGGTATATCTATACTACATTATATAGGTACCTATCAAAAAAATTACGCCGCTCGCGAAGACGTCGTTTCTTATTTGATGTTGTAGATACCAAGTAGATATGGAGACTACATAGTGGCATAAAAAATTTCCTGCTGCAGGTTTCACTTGAAACAACACTGGTGAAAATATAACTAAGTTTTCCATTTTGATCGCGCGTCTACTAGGTAATAGAGAGTGCCAGGATATTGATTATAGGTACTACAAACGGGCGCTACATGGGCTAAAGACGGCCCTGATAGCCGAGTTGTAAAAATGATCTAGGAACCTACCGTCAAAGACGGTAGAAATAAGGCGTGTAGAAACCGATTAAGGGTAGGTATGAGTACAGTGCCATACCTACCCTTTCAAAGTTAGCCCGTTACCATCTTGGACTGCATCATCACTTAACATCAGGTGAGATTGCAGTCAAGGAATATCTTGTCATCGAATAAAAAAAAGACGTGTGGCACTCGGGGACTGCCGCGGTAAAGCTATTTTATAGCATTTTTTATCAACGCCATCTAGCGGTGAGAGGAGTCCCGTGTCAGGTTATTTTCGTTACGGAATTTCTGGATTCGGTCTCCACGCTCAAGGCCCGCGATAGAATCTAGATATGCAATAGGGTAAGGTGGTGTAGCAGTACGCGGGCGATAAGAGTTCGCAGTGAAGCTAGTGACGAAGTGGTTTGCTACTTGCAGCTTACTTCAGTTGTGTTTAAACCGGCTGACAACGTATCTAGTATTGGGCAAAAAAATATTCAGAAATTCAATAAAACTGAGAAACCAGGTAAGTCTAAAGTTTAATTTTCTTATTTATTTTTGTCATTTTTATAACATTACAATCATGAAACATAAAGTACTTTTTGGAAAACGATTTATAATTTTGTAAGCCTAGTTTACCAAGAACATAATTCGAAGCTACGTAATTTCTCCTTTCACCACTATTGGCAGTAACAGTTTTATTGATTCAAAACCTGTAGGTCGTATAAGAGGATGCATTGCTGAGATGTGTAGGAGTACGCACCAACTCTTATACGATGATTATTTGTAAATTGTTAAAACTACTTTTTTCTTTATTTTAAGCATGTCTCGGAGAAAAAGGACTACTGATCGAAGTCTATGGTCAATTACGGAGTTGGAAAATGCAAGGAAGAGGGTGAATGAATATGGTAAATCAATAAGGGGGTAGCACGGTTGCAAAGCAGCATAAAGTTCAGGATTCAATAATACTTTAGTATTTTTCTCTTCTTGCAATTCTTCGTCAATAAAAAATAAGTCTTTGGAACCAGTAACACAACTGAGATTTGGGTTGTTTTTAAAGGTCTAGCTCCTTAATTTACAGAGATAAGAAAGTCGTTGTAATGGGCCCTTAGACGTCTCAAAGAAGAAGTAAAGTTACGTTAACATCAAATTCTCGAGAACTAAATAAAAAAGACTGCTTTTGGCCCCAAAGGGGATTGGGTAACTTTGTATGGACCAGTGGCATGATTTTTTTTCTTAGCGGCCACTAATTTAATTGTTGCTAACATATCGGGTATTAACTAGTAATAACAGATCAAAAAAGAATTTTGCCGTAAGTGATATCGGAGCTGAGATATCTGATGTTGAAGTTGTAGAATTATGAGAGTTTTGTCATCAATTTAAAGTAAACTATCACATATTTTATTGTTAAAACTATTTATAGCGTTCGTTTTCTTCATCTTTATCAACTTATCGATGTCCACTGCTGGACGTAGGTCTCTTGCATGGACCTCCACAAGCCTCGGTCTTGTGCCGCCTGAATCCAGCGGCTCCCTGCGACTCGTTTGATGTCGTCGGTCCACCTAATGGGGGGTCTGCCAACACTGCACTTCCCGGTGCGAGGTCGCCACTCCAGCACCTTCGGATCCCATCGACCATCAGCTCTTCGAACTATGTACCCCACCCATTTTCACTTCAGTTTCGCAATTCGCACAGCTATGTCGGTGACTTTGGTTCTCCTATGGATCTCCTCATTTCTGATTTGATCTCACAGGGTTACTCCGAGCATAGTTTTCTCCATCGCCCGCTGAGTGATCCTGAGCCTTCTTATGAGGCCCATAGTCAGCGACCATGTTTCGGATCCAAAAGTCATCACTGGCAGCACGCACTGTTCGAAGACTTAAGTCTTCAGGCACTGAGGAACTTTGGACGAGAAGACATCTCGAAGTTTCCCGAACGCTGCCCAGCTGAGTTGGATTCGGCGGGTGACCCCTTTCTCGAAATTGGATCTACCTAGCTGGACTGTGTGTCCCTGGTCTACAATTTCGAGTGCAGAGCTCTCAACAATTACTGGGTGGAGCGGAACATGAGCATTAGACATCATTTTCATCTTGCTCATGTTCATTTTCAGGCCCACCTGTTGAGAGACTCTGCTGAGGTCATTGAGCATTGTATTAAGGTCTCCGAGAGTCTCTGCCATAATGACTATGTCATCGGCAAATCGAAGGTGAGTGATGTACTCGTCGTTTATGTTGATGCCAAGTCCATTCCAATCCAGTAGCTTAATGACGTCCTCCAACGCAGCAGAAAAGAGCTTCGGGGAGATTACATCTCCCTGTCGCACTCCACGCTGCAATGTATTGGCCTTGTAGTCTGGTCCTGTATAAGTACTGACATAGTGGCGTTTTCGTACAAGCACTTCAACTCTTCAATGTACCAATAGTTGATGCGGCATCTCTGCAGCGACCTCAATACAGCCCAAGTTTCCACCGAATCGAAGGCTTTCCCATAGACCACAAATGCTAAACAAAGTGGCCTGTTATATCCTTCTATCTTCTGTATAACCTGCCGCAGCGTATGATTTGGTCTATGGTGCTAAAGCCTCTTCGAAATCCGGCTTGTTCGGGAGGCTGGAAGTCGTCAAACCTACGGGCGAGACGATTCGTATTGACTCGAGAACAACTTATAAACATGGCTCAGCAGCGAGATGGGTCTATAATTCTTCAACAAAGTGTTATCACCTTTTTTGAAGAACAAAACCACCACGCTCCTTTGCCATGCTTTCGGCGTTGTACCCTCGTGAATGACGGAATTGAACAAACTATGAAAGGTCTTTAGAACCGGTTTTCCACCCGCTTTCAGGAGTTCCGCTGTGATTCCGTCATCACCTGGCGCCTTGTTGTTCTTGAGTTGTTTGAGAGCCATACTAATCTCGTATAGCCTGACGTCCGGAATATCTTCGGTATAGTGTCAGGTCAGTATGGTTCTGGGATCTTTGGCCAAATCTTCAACAGGTTTCTGTGTTCTGGTATATAACTGTCCATAGAACTTCTCGAGCTCTACCAAGACCTCAGCTCGAGAAGAAACGAGACGACCGTCGTCAGTTTGCAGTCGCGTCAGCTGCCTCTGTCCGATCGACAGATCTCTCGCGAACACTTTGGAGCCTCGGTTCCGCTCGATGGTATCTTTAATGCACTCGGTATTAAAGTTCCGAAGGTCGCGAGTTTTTGTCTTAGATATCTGCCTATTATTCTGCCGGTAGCCATTTATAGCGTTCTGGATAGAATATTAAAAATAAACAAAAATATTTAAAATCACTTTTATACTTATAGATACTATATGATGAGAGAAACGACAGACTAACGACCAAACAAACCATTAGTCCCAGTGATTACTTTGTAGGTGTGAGAGTACATCGTAATTGTCACTGAACTAACGTGGAAGCCAACATTTCTATGCCTAAACTAGACAACCAGGCTAACTAGCCTAGCCTAGCTACGGTGTCCACCTCCCCTTATAGCCGTCCGTCACCAACCACGAAAGAAGACCCTAACAAATCTCCTTTCTAACTACATAAGCCATACATAGGTAACGACACTAAATGCAGAATCCAAACCAATACTGTAAATGACTAATCCTAACACTGACAGCGCTACACGCCACCGTACCGCCTGCTACCAAAGTCTAGTAAGGCAAGCTAAGTCGTGTGATTAAAATACATGCTGGGTTCATCCTCGTGGCGTCGTGGACCGGCGTACCAGACGCGATCGAACGCCTTCTCCATGTCGAGAAATACTACGACTAACTGCTCTCGCGTGTTATAGGCGGAAGCGAGGTATGTGATTAAAAACAATAGAAACAGAAGATGCGCGGTGCGCTGGAGTTGATGCGCGGCTCAGGTAAACAAATCCTGTGCTATGATTGGTCGAGGCGATCACGCTCAGTTTTTGGGCTCATTAGAGGCTCCTTTGTTGTTGTTTATGACTAAAAGAAAAATAACAGGGAACCATCAAATATAATAAATAAAATAGATACAAAGTACCTAAGTGGCAACATGATTTTATGTATTTTTCATGTTAAAATATCTCAGCTCCGATACATTTTAGAAAGAAACTTTAATAGGATAAAATGTATGTATTATTGTGTACTTTCTAATAAAATAATTTTCATAAGTGGCCGCAAGAAAAAAAAATCATGCCACTTTTACCCAAACCCCTTTAAAAACCAACCTATAGCTTGATGTGTGCGTACTCTTATCGCCTCGTTTGCGTATTCTTACACACCCGTGTGTGTAAGAGTTCGCAAATCCCTTCTTGTGATTTTTCAATAATAACTCAAAATTATACTAAGATTTCTAAACGTCACTCAAAATTATATAAGATTATTAGATATTGTTTCATTTAATATAAGAACTGATTCGGAAAATGCATTTGTTTGTTTTTTTTAATGCTTTGAACCTTATATGCGTGCTCCTACACCACCTTACCGTAGTTTAAAAAAAGAACTAACACAAAATTGTAGAGATCGGTAGGGGCGGCAAAATTTGAATACCTAACTTACGGCCGGCAAATAATCCGCCACTGACTAACTTACAAAGATAACACAAACACAAATTAAAAAGAAGACTTAGGTAAATTAACAAGTATGATACCGCTCCGGTCTATACCTTCCTGTGCAGTGTACCTACCTATCTAGTAATAGACCGGAGCGTGTATTAGAACAGACCTGTTGTGCCTACAGTTTTTAACCCTTGACCCAAAAAGAGGGGTGTTATAAGTTTGACGTGTCCAGGTAGGTATCTGTTATTTGTGTGTCTGTCTGTTCTCTCGTATTTTTTAGTATTCTACGCCACTGACCTCACCACAATGATGCCGAGTAAGTAGGTAAGTGTCGGTGATTGTGTCTGTGACGGAGACGGTGTCGATGTCGGTGTCGGTGTAGGTGTAGATGTCGGTGTCGGTGTCGGTGTCGGTGTCAATGTCGATGTCGGTGTCGGTGTCGGTTTCGGTGTCGGTGCCGGTGCCAGCTAGTGGGGAGACGAGCCACCGGCGTCGTGTTGCTGACTGTTTCGGTGTCAGTATGCAGGGCGTTTCTTCATTGCACAGCCCGGCTCCGACCTGGCACCGACACCGACAGTACTCAACGACACAATGGATATACCTATTGTCTACACAAGAATGTACCTACCTACCTATCTTCATTAATTGACCGACACCGACACGCTCTGAGCCTCTGACCCGACAGGGCGGCTTGTGTGTAGCCACGGGGGTGCGGGGCCGGGTCATTATCACGCCACTCGAACGCATACATGGCAGTTTTGCATTTGCATGCGTACAAAACACATGCATATTGCATAGCGATGCCAGATCGACACCAGCCGTGGAAGACTTGCTCCCGAGTCGGGAGCAAGCCTTCCACAGCTGGTGTCGATCGACATAATTCAATTAGGTAAATTCTATGGCACAATGTCTCACTGGGCACATCGACATGTCGGCGCCGGCGCTTACATGTCGGTGTCGGGCCGGACCAGTATAGAATTATGCATCCACTCATGTCGTTTACGGTGCCGGGAAGGAACCGGGCCGTGCAATGAAGAAACGCCCTATGCTGTCATGTCGTCTAGTGGTGAAGGGGTTTTTGAAACCTCTATTTTCGTAAACTAGGTATTCAATGGAGGAAAAATTAGGTAGGTAAGTAGTTAGCTCCCTATCTAGTATCGACGTCCGCAAAATCCTCGATGCTCCCTGGCGCGCTAAAACGAGTTGGTTTGTTTAACAATTTTTTTAACTGGTTGTTTCATTTTTAAATCTATGGGTTGTTTAGAAGGCTCTCGAAATCTAACTTTGAAATAGATGAAATACTAGGTAGATCACTAATAAATAGATCAATAAATATCTCTATACCTACCTAGGACCTAGGTACCTACATATAGGTAATATTAAAGCTTTCTCTTCAAAAGTTTTTATTTCACTTCAAAATATACCCGATAACTACCGACTTTAGTATTGTTATCAATCAAAAACCCGACCCCGTACCGGGTAAGGTGGTCGTGACGTCACGGGACCAGGGCAGCATAGCCTGCGAGCGGCGCGCTCTGCGCTCTGCGCTGCACGGACACGCCCACTCCCTACGCCCCGTGCGCTTAGGGATTCTATTGGGAAGCTTACAAATTGGACATTGTAACGGATGGGTGCAACGTAATTGTAACTATTTTTTTTTGTAAATGTAGAAAAAGGTCTTGCACCCATATGTAGGTATATTTTGCAATGTCGTATACCTAGACCTTTCTTTGTTCGAAGTTTTTCGTGTCAAGAAAGCTTTTGATTGCAATTTGTAGTAGGTAGGTACCTAACATAGGTTGGTGAGTGCCGATAAAGTAGAAGTAGAGGGGTAGTTTGGAAGGGTTATAGCAGCGTGAATGACCTACCTACAGTAAGCCGATTCTGCAAAAGCTGCGTCAATCATTGACACAGTTTCAATTATAGTGATCGGCTGAATTTATCGTGCTCTTTCTGCAACAATGCATTTTAGCCAATAGCGGGTGAGTATCGCGGCCAATCAGAGGCGATTAGTAGATACAATGGTCACTCTGTAGCAATAATTTTTAGAGAATCGTAAGCAGATTGTGCGTAGATAGGTTTAGGTACCTAGGTAGTGGCGTGCACAGGATGTAGGTACTACAGGGTAGGCAGATGATAGGTACAAAATGGAAAAAATCTTCAGTGCGAGTTATAAAAAACTTAAGGGTAGGCATTGTACAAATTATAAAAAGCCTACCCTTAAGTTTTTATAACTCGTAGGTACTAGTAGGTACCTAAGCTGAGGTAACAAGCAATTAAAAGAGATTTATTCTTGATTAAAAGACTATTTTATTAAAAAACCCGACTGCTTTAAAGGAAATCAGCTGCAAATTTAGGTACAAATTTAAATTGCCTACTTAGATCGTACCTACTAAATGGTCATTCAACACACACATAGACAGCTGATAAACATTACCCTGCTTTGCGTGCCGCAGCCGGGTAAAAAACCTTGTCTTCTTCTTCCTCTTTATTAACGTCCACAGCTGGACAAAGGTCTCTTTGATGGACTTCTACAGGCTTCGGTCTTACGCCGCCGCCTGAATCCAGCGACACCCTGCAACTCGTTTGATGTCATCGATCCACCTAGTGGGGGGTCTGCAAACACTGCGCTTCCCGGCGCGGGGTCGCCACCCCAGCACCTTGGACCCCAATCAGTTTTTGCATTAAATGGCCCGCCCATTTCCACTTAATTGTCGCGACTCGCTGTAGCTACGTCGGTGACTTTGGTTCTCCTGCGAATCTCCTCACTTCTGATTTGATCTCGCAGGGATACCTACCTACTCAAAAAACCCCTGTAATAAGATTTGCCTAATTTCGCAGCGTTAATGACTGTAACCGCATTTCTAGGAGAAATAAAAGTAAAATAATAAATACAATAAAATTTTAGACGTATACCTACTAAAGGAAGTAAACTGTCAGAAGATAGAGACCATTGATGATCTATAACTTGACTTGATCGAGCTTTAATTACAGACTGTCTCCATATAGGGAATGGTTTATTCATTCCAGACGGTAAAGAATGTAGACCTGATATATTGAATGGTGGGAATGATAGACATTTACGGATACATAATTTGTATCTATCGATTCATGATTAGGTATGCGGGTTTGGTTTTTGTTATTCTGAGCTATTTGTAGCTTTATAAAATGGTGATAGGCCGGTTTAAGTACCTACAACCATACTAGACGCATAGACATGCGTCGTTTGTTTTTAAGCTTTGGTGAATCGTTCTATTTTGGTAGATTCTCGACTTGTCATAAGAGCCACAAGTTGGCCTACATGAAATAAATAATTATGAGTTTGAGTTTGAACACCAGCTAGCCGCACGCTTTATCGAATGAATGGATGAACTAACGAACGTACATTGAATGATTGGTTGAATGAACTGGACATTAACACAAGCGATATGCAAGAAACAAGAAGGCAGAAGCGTTAGACATATAGATTGTAGGTACCTATATCTACAAGTGCGGAATGCTACGTACCTTTTTTTTTAACGTTGGGAAATGCCTTTACGCATCCCGCCCATCTCGACAACAGGCGGGTATGTGGGACTCGTTGGCTGGTAGACTTTTATAGGAAAGCCACAGGATCGTTGCTCGCATTCAGTTGAATGCCAGAGTTGCCACAGTTGTGGCATTCCAGCGGTTTCGACCGATCATCCCGCCATCCTACGGAGCTCCGGGGGGATGAAGGCGCGCATATTGGCGCCTTCTTCTCTGGCCTCTTCTTCTGCGGAGCGTTCGGGTCCAGCTCTCTGTCTCGCTCCGCTTGTTCTTTGCTTGGTTTGTTCTTTGGATGGATGAGAGCACGTTCTCACAGAAAGCCATCACCTCCTTCCAACACCTCTCGCTGCCGATCATGGCACTCACCACGCTCGGCAGAGAGAGGTCCGCTCCAACGAACTGCACCACACGGTGCCGCTGCGGCCCCCACGCCGCGCACTCGGCCAAGGTATGATACGCCGTATCTTCCTGCGCATTACATTCGTGGCAGGCTGGGGTCTGCTCCCGCCACCTACATAGGTAAATTAGGTAGGTACCTAGCTTATGGAAAAATCGTATAAATAGTTAAATAGGCACATACTTTATACGAGCGTACCTATTATACAGAGAGTGGGAAAGTGAACGGAGGTAGGTCCTACTCAGAAGTATACTGAGGGAAAAACTCAACATTATCTGGGTATTAGGTTTGACAACCTTCGCCATTGGTTCAACATGAGTTCCAGGTCCCTGTACTCCGCAGTAACAAAGTTCAGCTTATAGCCTTAGATAATTGTTGCCGACCTCCGCTAGGAGATTGCACTAGGAAAAGAAGGTACCAGCTACCCATTCCTAAAAGGATGAATCATGGTAATTAAGTTGGTCTCTCTGACCGAGAGTTACATATTTGTTCCGTCTGCTCTTGACTTATGGATCCGAAACATGTTCGCTAACTATGGGCCTCATAAGAAGGCTCAGGATCTCTCTGCGGGCGATGGAGAGAGCTATGCTCGGAGTATCCCTGCGAGATCAAATCAGAAATAAGGAGATCCGTAGGAGAACCAAAGTCAGCAAACATAGCTCAGCGAGTCGCGAAACTGAAGTGGAAATGGGCGGGGCACATAGTTCGAAGAGCTGATTGATGGTCAATGGAGTCCCGAGGTGCTGGAGTGGCGACCCCGCAACGGGAAGCGCAGTGTTGGCAGATTCCCCACTAGGTGGACATCAAACGACGACATCAAACGAGTCGCAGGGAGCCGCTGGATTCAGGTGGCAGTTCACGCGGTGGAAGTTCACGCAAGAAACCTATGTCCAGCAGTGGACGTCTATCGGTTGATAGAGAAGAAGAAAAAGCTGTGGAGTTCCAGGGACCATGGAGTCTAAGTGCAAAAAAAAATTATGAGACCAGTCATGTATATAATCAAAGTATGAGACATTTCACATGCGGCTAATTGCCTCATCTGGTGAGGGCTGGCTCATTTTATGCGCAAAGGATTAGCCTGGCTGTCCAACGCAAAAAGCCAGCATTCCTGGCACCATTCCTGGCACCATTCCCCGCAGGCGTGATTTGTACAATGTAAAAAAAAAAAATTGTTTCAAGAAATAATTGTTGAAACCTGGATTTAAGCAGACAAGGTCGTCGATAATCAAAAATATTAAGGATAAATAATTATTAGATATTATTAAAGAACATGATCTACAACTTCAGGAATCTGCCCACCTGCTTCTATACACCCAAACAACCTGCCCAACCCAACTCAAAAAGGAAAAGACGGGGTGTGTCTAGAACGAAACGCGTCTACATGAATTTATTAACCGGTGAAGATGACGGGATCGATGAAAACCGCCATGCGCAGCGGCGAAGAGACCACGTGCCCGTCAACAGATGGCGGTAGACGTCACACGCATGCGTCACATTATTGAACGCACGCACACAATGACCACCCTAGTGGCCCACACACACATACGCATCCTGATATAAATCATATGTTTGCTCGCTTCTAACCATGCTGCCATACGCTTCAAATTACGCTCGCGGCGCGTAATGACGCAAGTGGCTTACGTCATTCCATTATCTGCTCTATTTAGCACATCATAAAGTAGGTGTTTGATCGAGATGTCGATAAGCATTACAGAAGTGGTTGAGTGAACTAAATGGCTCTTCGCGAGCAGACGTCAATTACCAACTTCATCTGGCCAGCGTTTGAAGGCTATGCGAGAACTATGAGTAATAGCTGTAGTTTGAGTGCACGAAATGACTTCATTTTCAAAGTGTCTATCTCTACTGATACTGATATGAATAGGGGAGTCGGTAATTTAAGTTTTGAAGCTTATTATTCATTCATTCATTTGTGTAAAATATTTCGTTTGGCAAATGTGGTACGAACGTTTGGTTCCTCTTGATTTTGGTCTTCATTTTCATCATCTAATTTATAATAAATGCAAATAGGCCTTTTGAAGAGTATGTAACCAAAAACGGTCTCAGGTAAATGGTCGCCTACTCTCCTAGCTTAGCTATAGCTAGCCAACTATCTGCAACGCGTTGATATATTAAGATATTTTTTAATTTCGATCCAAAACATATAAAAGGTATGTAATTTAGAATGGAATTACAAAAAAATCCTCTAAGTGTAGGTCTTCTAAGGTAATAATCATAATGGCTCAGTTACACAAGGGAGTTTCTCGCATGCGAGCGAAATTTTCGGCACTCATATTCGAGCATTGCCTTATTGATACGAGTTGTTGTCATAATGTATAATGTAATTATGTAATGTCGCGGTGTAAATGTATAATCGCGGCCGAAAATTGTATGGAAAGTTTTCGTATAGTTAGGATAATTCGTGATCTATTTCTTGCCGCTCACATTCGAGAAACCCTTTTTGTGTCACTGACGCCTTGAGGCCCACTGTTTGTGGTCCGTAGGCCTCTCAGTCAGTCAGTCAGACATGCTACTGTAATAAAAGATAGATTGTAATACATATTAAATATATTGAACAAAAGAACATTATGAGAATTAAAAAAGTATGGAAAAAAATAAATTACGACCGTGTATATTTTCAGATATCAAAGAGATGAAAACAGGGGCAACATTCGGAGAAGGTAGTCACTGGGCGACATGAACAAAGAGGAGAAATATTTGCGTCTGCAATTTTTCCTCCCGTCATCATTACAAAGGAGTCTTTATTGTGGATAAAGTTCGTGTCTGAAAAGTTCGGAATTTTACGACATTGAAACAAAGTTGGCACAAAAGTAGGTACTTTGCTAATTAGCAGAGGGGTATAATAAATGTTTGACTCGAATAAAAGTGACTCCATTCTTTTTACGTTTTATTAAAAGGAAAACTTCTTAGGCGCGTCGAGTGATTTTTGATAGCAGGAAGAGATTCGCATAGCTGACATGCTAATGTTAGTAGTCTTACAGCTAAGAGTAAATGATACTCAAGAATCAATAGTCACTTCTGTCAACAGTCCCTTTCCTATCACTGACTATTATTTTTTTAATGAGTTTGGAGTTGGTTCTCGATTTTAGTCAATAGGAGAGAATCTTAGAAGTATATGAATTATAGGAGCCTAAAAAACAATAAAGCAACATTAAAAAAATAAGAAAGAGAGAAATGTGATCAGCTTAAAAACAATAAAACGAGATGTAAGGCAATGGAATTTAAAAATCGAGACTACCAAGTTTGGTGATATTAATAAAAATCACCCGTGCAGACCTGTTTTATATATTTTTCTGATCAATTAGTAATTTAAATTATTTTAGGCTATCAGTATTTGGCAGATGTAAATATTTGTCGCTAGCCATATATATTATTTATTAATTTAGTACAACGATTAATAATAAAATTATTTTCACTCAATATAATTTGTAGCAAAGTTATACTTGACACGTTAACTCTTTATTTGAAGAACGAAGTAGATATCGAAATTCGAAAATATTCCTTTATAGAAGACATTCCCATTTTTTTATGAGAGAGAGACAAAGATAACGGGCAGTTACCAGGAAAAAAGAAAAAAAAAACATGTCCATTAATTAGAAGCGAGGCGACAAATGCTCAATCGAAACTGGTGACAAGTACTAGGGCGGCAGTACGATAGAAGAGTTTTGTCGTACGCGGCGACTCTTGTTTGTCCCATTCTGTGATTTCACGACTTGAAGGCCGGGAGCGGGAATGTCACTTGACTCGGCGCGGTTTTGTTTTTTAATTATTATTTATTTTTAAACAAAATGTACGATCCATATATGTTTTTAAATTGTTTAGAATTTGGCAGTGCGTTCAATTTAGATGACACATGATTTTTATTTCTTTTTTTTATCGAAGGAAGATCTTTGTAAAAGAACCTAATCCTCATTGGATAGTTGAGTGGTTACCTACAAAGAATTAGTCATTTTATGAGTTAGACTTCTCGGAAACCTGTGAATTGTACCGCAAGGGGACTGTGGTGCACTGTGTGTGGGCGTACTAATATTCTCGATGGGCGGTAATTTATTGACGCAGTTTTATGGTTATTTACTCAAACCATTACATATTTAAACCGAATGGATTCTTAAAATGAAGGCTGTAATAGAACCTGATAAATTAATCAATAAAATATGTCAATCATTACCTTGAATATTTTTGATTGTTCTTGTTAAATAAGATTCTATTGCAAGGAGAACAGAGAGTGGAGAGTGATAGGAGACTACTTTTAACACCAGAAATTTACTTTGGATTTGGGAAGGGCAAAAATTCGTGTGACATTCAGTTTAACCGAATTTCGGCGGCTTGAAACAAACTCCATCATTCGGCCGAAATCGACATGTCGAACATTCGGTACTACAAGAAAATATTGAAAAACTAGATTATGTTGGTAATCATTTATTTGTTGTCCGTAATTAGTACTTATTTAACACTTAAATATTTTTCTAAAAACAAAATGAAACTAATAGATAGATAGATAGATCCTCTAAACTTTAATTTGAAAAAAATGTATGTAATTGTACCGAAATAACAACAAAAAAACGGATAAATTTTAGGAGAAAGGAAGGAGTTCTTTTCCGACCAACAATTCAACTTCAAGTGAGCGCGTAAGAAAATTAGGACGTGTCGCACTCGAGATAGCGCACAGTCACATGAGTAGGTAATTTTTTGCTTGTGTGCAGTCGCATCGCACACAGAAAAGAGCCGAACTTTGGCCGAATTCTTCGGAATTTTTACCGAATATTCAGCCGAAATTCGTATTCGGTTCACACCGCATTCAGCCCATCACTACTAAAGACATAAATAAGACAAAAATATGTACGTTAGGCATTTATCTACTGTTATAGACAATAGGAGTAAACAGGTTTTAATTTTGAAACTAGGTAGGTATGTTTTTCAAAGTGAACACAATACATATTTAGCTAACGAAGTAGGTAGATAGATGCTTAAACCTACAGCATCAGCTCATGGTTCACTACCAACTTATGCTGGTGTTTGATACCTATGCTGATATCTATGATATTGGTGTTAAGTTGGTTGTTAGGTAATGACTAACTTTAGACAAGTACTTAAGTAGCTATTTACCTACCTAGGCACTTTAATTATCTCTATGCTACCTATACAAATAACTGGTAAGAAAAAATACAGATTATCCTCCAAACACGTAAGAAAGTCTCCTAAGCCCCGATTGTTGAAGTTATCGAAATCTTTTACGCAACCAACAGCGCAAACATTGGCCACAATAACATCTGCCGTTTTCTCAGGAACGTGCGTCCCCTAATCTCCTTTGAACGCACAAAGGGGCCATGCGGTAGTTAGAAAGGGACAAATGTATATAAAGCAGCAAAGGAACGAACGAGACGCAAAAAGACCGGAACATTACACAAGAGCGTCTCGGTTGACGGGTCCCGAACAAAATGAATGGCTCAGAAGCCGATTAAAATGCGCCGTAACATCGGAATGAATGAAAATAATAAAAAAGGTTTAATTGCGTAACATGAGGCCATCGGGATGTTGAAAGGATGTTGACAATATTAGGAGCTGAGGTGGGATTTTATCGGTGTTAACATCTGCGTTAAGATGAAGATACTGTGAAAAACGTAGAAAACCTTCTTAGGTACTGGAGTTAGCTCTGCTATGAGTTTCTCTTCGTAGAAGATACGTAGAAGAAGCAACATAGGTGATTCAGCGGGTTACGAAATTGAAGATGCAATGGGCGATGCATATAGGTCGGGTCCCAAGTTGTTGCCAACAAACCAAACAAACTCACATGCGCGTACAGTACGGCAGCATGTATGAAATAGTGAATTGTGAAGTCAAAAACATTTGACGCACTTTTATAATTTAATGGATAATAATTTAAAATGATTAATATCAAACTTGAAACTAACAGCAGAGTGTCTATTTTGAAAGATCCTCTATTTAAAAAATTTTAGAAATAATTTATTTTAAACAGCCAATATCTCAATAAAGGGCTAACTAATGTTTCAACCCTTGGTTTCAACAGGAATATAGGATCTACCGCTCAATTCCTTTAATCATCATGATTCATCAATAAGTTGAGACCTACGACTCTATGAATGACTGATGAAGCAGAGAATGTTTCTGTGTGCATCAGTGTAACGATCGCAATGACCTCTGATTGGCTGGTACTCTCCCGCTATTGGTTAAAATGCATTGATGCAGCAAGAACGGCATAAATTCAGCCAATCAGAGGCCAAAAAAGACAAAGATCTTTTTGGCACGTAGCCAAAATCGGAACTTACGCCGCGATCTTTAGAACGGTCACTTTCTGACAGAACATAGTTTTCACTGTTATGTTAGCACATTGTAGCACATTCACACCACCCCGTCAATGAAAATGAAAAGAAATGAAATGAAAATATTCTTTACTTGTTGATGCCCGCGACTTCGTTCGCGTGGACTGAGGTTTTTTAATTCCCGCGGGAACTCTCTCATTTTCTGGCATAAAAAGTAGCCTATATGTTATTCCAGACTATGAACCACTTCTATGCCAAACAGCAAAATCGGTTCAGTCGTTGCGACGTGATTGAGTAACTAACATCCACACGTTCACGTTTATAGGATTGTACACCAAATAAAAACTTGTCAATGTCATCCGAATGCCAAAAGATCCTTATCGTAGCGCTGTGGGATTGTCTAGAAATGATTGCTACAGAGTACAGTATGACGATCGCAATCGCCTCGGATTGGTCTATGGGTTCTTGCTGCATCACTGCACTAGCGAGAGAGTGACAGCCAATCCAATCAGGGGTGATCGTCAAACTGATGAAATCATTCTTAGACAATCCCATAGCTGTATTTATCTTATTTTTCAGTCATAGCGGTGACTCTAGCAAAAATGACAGAAAAACCTTTTTTTTTTTTTATTCGATGATAAGATAGCCCTTGACTGCGATCTCACCTGATGGTAAGTGACGATGCAATCTAAGATGGTAGCGGGCTAACTTGGAAGGGGAACCTAAATGCCCGTCTTGCGTTATATGTGATGTTGCAGGCAACTTTTTCTACTTTGATCGTTAGTGTTGTCATTAAACCCGTTATGAATCCGGGCGTAAGAATTTAATTGGACTAGCAAAGGTTAAGTGTTGGTTATACCTACCTACCATAATCAAAGGTTAAATGTTACCGCGTAGTTTTATATGCTATCAAAATAAAGAAAATATATTTTGCGAAAAAATGACTTTTCAGATTTCTCATACGTAGGTAGGTACATTACGAAGAAATCTCGAGCATATAGGTTTCCTCACGATTTTATCCAGCCAGGCTTTTTTTGTATTAAGTTTGACTTCAATAGATTTCATCGAATACTTAGGTAGGGTAGACTGGGTACGGTTGTAACGGGGTACGGTTGAAACAACTCAAATATTTCTGAAACTATAAATAACACAGGAAGGGGTACAAGGGGAGAGACACGCGGATTTCAAGTGCCAACATGATTCAAAGTGTTGCGTCGCACTCTGCACACTTATAACGTTTAGAAGAAGGCCTATTGTGTTTTGGTAACCAAAAGTAAGTATTTTGGATGAATTTCTTCACGATATAGCGTGACCACTAATATAATTTTCATATTTGAGTATTAATATATGCAATTGTTGTATTTTAGAGATTATAATGAGCGGGTTCGTTTTTTATATATGTTATTAGGCCTCATGCCTGTGTCCATTTTATTGCCAAAATAGGTGGTGGGTACGGTTGTAACGATTTTCATGGGTACGGTTGTAACATTAGTTTTACTATATTTTTGCATTGCAGATGCCTAGGTAACGTGTAAGAAAGGCTTCGAGAGGTGAAAGCGATGTTGTACAAGAACACCTATGATGAAATAAAACTTGGGGGCGTCTTTGAGGCAAGCTATAAAAAATAAAGTTCTACGAAAAATAAATTGAATTGTTGATTTCATTTTAAACTTAGATTTTGTTGATTATTTAGTTTTGTTTTATATAATAATTAGAGATTATGTTCGTTTGGTTGAGTACCGAAGTAGTTATAGCGGAAAAATTATCTTTTTTTGTTAATTTATTTTTACTCTTTAAAATTACCTAAATAACTTTTAAAAATGTGCTTAAGATATTGTGATACTAGTTAAAGTACATTTAAGCGTTTTTAAATAATAAAGCTGGTTTAAATACTTCAACTCTGTATTATTTCTGCTTGTTTTTTTTTTTTTTTTTTTTTTTTATGTGTGTCCTCTATTCGTCCTCCGACATGATGATCGGAGACCTTTTATAGCTGACATGGCTTGCTTTTTTTTTATTATTATTATTATTTGCCTTGCTCTGTTGGACGAGAATGAGCAGCTTTGTTTTTTTTTTTTAGCATGTCATTCATTATTATAAATTTATTAAAACTAACTATTTTATAATTATGTATAGTGTTACATTATCTTATATAATATAACTATACATACTTTCTTACTTATCTATTAGTTCTTAATTATACAGTTTTTTTTTTACTTATCTTATTTAGTTTTCTTCTTAATGCTCTTTTAGGTATTCATTACCTATTGGAGTATTACCTAGTACTATTTCTATATGTTACTTTTTTTGTTACCTCTTCACAAAATTTGATAAACGGTTTATTTGCTCTCTTGCTTGCTATGATGACGGGAATAGTTTCTGTATTTATTTTATTTTCTATTATGTATTCTAGCTCCATCCGCTTTCTATTAAATTTTGGACAATCTACTAAAATATGTAAAACTGACTCCTCTGCCTCATCGTCACAATCGCACGCAGGGTTGTCCTTACATTTAAATCTATATAAGTACTGTCCAAACCCACCGTGTCCTGTTAGTGTCTGCACTAGAGTCGGTGTAAGATTAATTTTCTTCAGTGTGTTAAATGCTTCAACAACACCCGGGTATTTCTGCTTGTTACAACTGTCCCCCATCACTGTTACAACCGCCCCTGGTATGGGGTCGATTGTAACAATCGCATGCACTCAACAAAATTATTCATATCTGCTAAATTATTTCACCTGTGCATGTTTTTTTGATATTAATTTAAAGAAAAATAACCTGGCTTTCATATCAAGTGCTATAACAGTTTTTTATAGCAATATTGGCAATGCTGTGGGTGTTCAAAGGGAAATTGTTACAACCGTACCCAGTCTACCCTACTTATTATAGATTTTTGTGCTGACCTGCGATCGACTATTTCACTCGCCACAGATTGTCAATGCATCTAATAACACTACACTAAACTATGGGATGGTCTAAAAATGATTGGCCGATACTGTCTCTCTATTGGCTTAAAAATTTAAATGCATTGTTGCAGCGAGAACGCTGAAAGTTCAGCCAATCACTACAATAATTGAGACTGTAGCCATAGAGTGTGATGTTAGTTACACAAGAAAAGTTACTCGAATGCGTGTGGCAAGAAATAGTTTGCGATTATCGTATGCGGAAAATTTCCATACAATTTTCGCTCGCGATTATACATTACATTATTATACATTATGGCAATAACTCGTATCAGTTAAGCAATGCTCGAATATGAGTGCCGAAAATTTCACTCGCATTTGAGAAACTATCCTTATGTAGGTAAGTGAGCCATAAATATAATCTCTTCTTCTACTGTGTTAGTGATTAAAGCAGATTTTCCTTAATTAACCAGCACATCTTGCTTTTCATACCGCAACCTACGATGTCTTTATGTCCATATCAATTTATCGCATTTGTTAGCGGTTGTCAGCGTAATGTAGAAGGTAGGAAGAGCACTAATTTTATCTAGCTAATGCATAATATCCACAGACTTATGAGCTCTTAGTAATTAAAATGAGATAGTGTAGTAATAATTAGAAACGTGAATAGATAGATATCTCAGATAGTTTATCTAATCCTTGATGATTGTAGGTACAAAAGGTAGGTAGGTATAGATAAAATGTAGATCTATTAAAACATTCTTAGAAATGCATGCTCCCTTTAAGACTAGATGATGCTCGCGTCTTCGGCTGGATTTAAGTTTTAAGCATCGGAATGTTTAAATGGGAACTTGGGTTCCTCTGATTTCTGCCTGTAGGTACGTAATGGAAGTTACCTCAGTAGTCAGTACCCCTATATTAATAAATAATCTTACTAATCCTAATAATATCAGAAACCTAATCAATAAAAATGTTACCCAATTAAGTGACTTCTTGTAAAAACCTCTATCTACGAGTGAAAATCCCATCAAAATTGGTTCAGCGGTCCTGAAGCTTAGTCCGTATAAACAAGCAGACAGACAGAGAAAAAGAATTTCAAATGCACACCTAAATATATTTATGAGCTAAATAAGAAGCATTTATTTCGAAGTGACGTAGATACAGACACTATTTTATTTATCTGTAGGTATTACTGTTAATTTTATTTTTTTGTAGGTATAGTAGGTAGGTAGGTACATAATAATATGTAGTTATTTTATCGTTATTCGCAGTCAGACTGCACTTGCCGGTTTTATCTAATCAGAATAAATAAATTACAGATATTATAATAATTAAGAGCGTAACTATCAATATTCAATTGTGATTCAATTAATATTGCATGAAATTATTAAACTCTGATTATGTCTATACAATCATTTTACGAAGTCAATAGTGGCGTTCAAACTTCAATCTCAATATTTGTATGGGAGCCGGTGCCGGACTTATGTTACCGAGGCCGGGTCGACGGCCGTGCGAGCGAGATGCAACATCTCATTCGCTACAGCCAAGAAAAGGATAGACGGTACAAGTACTGGCAAATACGGTCGTAAGTAAAACACGATTTTTGTTTTTGTTTGGGTTGACTCGAAGAAAATCTGTTTGGGATTTGCGACTTTTGTCCAGACGCGTGGTGAGGGCGAAACTTTTTCGTTATGAATTAATTTTGTGGAAATAATGAATTTCGAACACCCGTACCTACTTAACTAGTGCCGTTCGGTTACCAAGACTAGGTCCCTACTACGTATTTTTTGCTTTTTATTACTCATGTTTTCAGAACTCGGCCTACAATATTTTCCTGAAAACATGCAGCTCACTACAATAGAAATATGTTATGTTTTATGATTAAACTCATTTACTTTATGTAGCAAGTTCCTTTATTAATATCAATAGGTATCATCAAATAAATAAATAGATTTAGGTTGCTACCGAAGCTACTACCAATCCTTAATCTATGATCAATTTACTTATTATCACTCATATAATTTTCTTACTTTTACTAATGACCAAACTCTGTTGAAATCCAATACCGTAACGTAAGTATTGGAGGGAAAATCGTACAGCTTAAACTAAATAATAACGCGTTCTTTATTTCGTTATAAAAACTAAAGTAGGTTTGATCTTATTAAGTTATCATTACCTAAATATAATATTCTGATTTTTTACTAGGTAGGTACTTTACGTCTCCAGAATAACAAACAGTAACAGCTTACGTAGATACGTAGTATTAGGTACCACCTGACACGCTAATACAAACAAAACTGTCCTTTTCCACTTCACGCCAACAAACGGAACAGAAGGGAATCACAAATTCAAGCCAGCAAAGGGCTTATCCCTAATTGTGTAACGAGTAAACAGAGCCGAGGGCGCCGCCCCGATGCTATCTGCGACACGTACAGACGGACTAATTGATGTCCGGCTTAATTATCGCACCGGAATAAAGCTTTTTATTCCGGAATCTCCGAGATAAAAGAATATCTGAGCGTTCAGAAAGTTTCTTGCCAGTTGTTCTTTAATAACCGTCTTGTATAGATTTTCTCGTTTCTTGAGTCGCTTTTATGCAATGGCTCCCTGCGATTTGCCTGATGTCGTTGCTCCACCGGCGCTTTCTGGTACGAGGTCGCCACTCCAGCATCTTGAGACTCCAAATACCGGTTCCGACTATTACGGTATCGGGACAACATCGGTTCTTCAAACTGTGTCACATCACTACTTAAATCACAAACTGTGACGGTATGTCACTAGTTGAACAATTATTTCCTAAGCAAGCGATGACCGTGCTTGGTAGTGGAGGGAGCCCTTGGCCGTGCTTGGTAGGCTTGATTATAGCAAAATAACTCTAATCTTTTCTTGCTAAAATAAATAATAAGAATACCTACCCATAGGTATTTCGTAGGATCATGAAATAAAAAATATTTGTTTGAAGCAAAATATTGTTTAATTGTTTAATATCTTCATCAAGTTATAATTATAAGTATGGATGTTTATTACTCAATCACGCTGAAACTACTAAACCGATTTGGCTGAAATTTGGCATATAGATAGATTATAGTGTGAAATAACACATAGGGTACTTTTAATCCCAGAAAATAAGAGAGTTCCCGCGGGAATTACAAAATCTTAATCCTCGAACGAAGTTGCGGGCATCAACTAGGAAATAAATATTTTTGAATTCGAATTTGTGCTTTGAATTTTTTCGAACAAAATTCCATCGTTTGAGCAAGGTTTAACCTAAAAATATATTAAGAAGGCCTATTCTAATTCAATGGGTCAGACATAAGCTCTATTCTGTTGCGGCGTAACATGAGTATGTGGGCCTCTTCCTCTTCATTGATTTGCAGAATGGCTTTCTGGATGATCCTCTTTAGTCTATTCCTGGTGTCTCTGGAGCGAAGCATACGGAGCTCCGACGCTACGAAGTCACCGAATATCTAGGAAGGAAGACTTGTTTTAATGATAGGAACATAGATGAACCGATCGTTTGGGGCCGTACAGTCTGTTCAGTAAGTTGAAATGGGAGAATAAATAATATAAACATAATATATTTTTACAAACCGACTTCAACCGCCACTACAAAGTATATTAAGTGTGCCTATAAAATTTGAAGAGTTCCCTCGATTTCTCCAGGCTCCCATCATCGCATCCTGACCTGATGACCATGGGACCACCTGGGAAGTATGCCCTTTCAAACAAAAAAAAGAATTTTCCAAATCGGTCCTTGCGTCTTCGAGTAATCGGGGAACATACATAAAAAAAAAAAAGATTCCGACGAATTGAGAACCTCCTCCTTTTTTGGAAGTTTAAAATACATAAACAATCTTACTTCCACGTTGTTGAAGTCTGACGATCGCGATCATTTCTGATCAATTCTTCCTCAACAATTCTTAAAGTAAGGGTTCTTTAGATTAATAGGTAGGTATGTCACTTTAATCTAGACATCATCCATAGTATTTAACTATTTAAAAAACTTTTTGGTTTTCCAATCAACAACATTAAAGTACCTACGTATCTATCCCTTTAATGTCGTTGCTTGCTAAAAAATGTTGTTTTATTGTTTTGCTAAAAAGTTTTTTAAATTCCGGCCGTAGGCATTCGGGAAACTTACTTGACATTCATCGGGATTGTTTTTAGAGAATATCCTCGGTTCTTCGTTCCACAGCATCGGGTTGGAGCTGGCCGGTAACGGGTTGGGAGCGGAGGCAGCCACTCTCATCATCGGCTTATTTAATTTAGGGGTCGCGCTTGCCTGCGCAGCCAAAAGTCGAGCGCGCGCCTCAAACTCTATTTCTTCATCTGCTTGAAATTCAGCAAGCTGTAACAAGTTTTACTGATTCATACCTACTTATGAAAATGAGTGTATAGGCCAGTGGGGTCAGAATAAGATTAAATACGATTGACCGTATTCGTACAATAGCTGCAAAGTAAAATGAACCTTAACAATTTTACTTTAAAGTCACAAATTCATTACAACCGATCTTAGTTTGGAGCGTATCCGCATACGTAAAAGTATATGAATGCAAGCACGAAATTGAGCTCTAATTCTGAATATGATTATGGTTCATTTTACTTTGACGCTTTGATATGCGAATACGATCAATCGTGTTAAATCTTATACTAACCCCACTGTACTGTAGCTATCCCTCGTTACAGAAATGATGAACAAAATCCTGCTAATATACAAATGCGAAGGTGGGTTTATTTGGTGGTTTGTCCTTCAACAACAGCACTAAAGGTCGATGACTTTTGTTTAAGTAAGGTAGGTAGGTACATACCTATAAGTATTTGAGGATCTAGAGCGGGTCATAAGCTACTTTTTAGCTCGGAAAAACAATCAGCTGGTGTTGCAAAAGTTAATTTCCTTATCTACCTAAATGACGGATTCACGCACAGATTAATAACGATGAGGTACCTACTTGAGAAGTTGGGTAGGTAAAATGGAGCTTCAAAACTCGCAACTTGTAGTGTATTTATAAATTTCAATCTAGAATTTCACCCAAAATAAACATGAACTTACAATTCCACCCAGGTACCTGTAGATCGGACACGTATCGATCGATTGTCTTTCATGCTATACAGACATTTTCTACGGATTACTGAACACGTAGGTACCGAGTCACGCACTTTTTACGATAAACTTAGGTAGGGACAGGGAGGTAGGGTAAAGATGCCGAATATGAGATACCATTTACATATTCGGCCATAAAAAATAAGTTATTGCCCTAATGACTATGAAAATTACTTATATTCGATAACTATTTAATGAAGTTTATCCTTGAAAGACCGTTTAGTGCTAGGTAGAATAGGTTTTTTGTTATATCAGATAATATTAGAAAAGTCAGAAATTACGTCTCAGGGAAATGGTCGCCTATTATGAGATACCAAGGGTTTTTAATATGAGATAGTATAGATTTAGAGAAAAAGAAAAGAAGAAGAGATGTTTGACCATACAGATTTTTTTCTGTTGGCGGATTACAGCAAAATAACTCTAACATTTTTTTGTTAAAAGAAAAGAAATCAATTCAAAAAAACTTTTTATTGGCGATATTTATTAATCTACAACATCGTACTACTAAATAAAAAGGTTTTAGTAAGAACTTAATAATATATTATCATGTGCTTGTGCCAAGTGCTTGATGTTCTTCAGATGTAGATGTAACCCTTAAAATCGTTAGTCCAGCTTTACAATATTTTTCTATTTTTGCTTCTAAATAGTCAGAAAAAGCTGGAGGTCTTCCCATGAACCTTGACAAATACTTCTGCATTAGCATCTTTTTTGACATAACGTTCTAGGATACTCTTAGGAACATCGAAAGTTTTGACGCTATTAGGTAACGTATTAGTTTGCTTTGCACTGCACTCACGGCCCATATTATGGCATCGTGGTCCTAGGACTTCTTTGATCTAGAAAAAGAGGTTTTTAAATAGTCGTATTTCTATACATCCTAATATGAGATATCTCATTTAAGGAGCCCCCACGTGTCTCATATTAGGAAAACACCCAAATTTAAAAACTAGGCTGCCTATTATTTCTTGACGAAGAAAATACAACTAAACTGCAAATGCATTGTAAAATTAATCATATAACTGATACAATGACTGTAAATTTAAATCATTTAGTGTGACTATAAAGTTGTAACATACCTCGTTAATATTTGGCGTCAAAAATCGGGTTTTGTGGTTTCGTAAAAATCCGCACGTACACAACTTGACTTCGCTTCGAACTGGGAAGCACCAACACATGTTTCGGTCTATTGCCACGTGGCTTCTGGTGACAGTATCGTCAAATAGCTGCGGCGATTAGTTTCGCCAAAACCTAACTATCTCATATTCGGCAACCATCTCATATTCGGCATCCTTACCCTATCTATTTGCCTTCCTTCTTCTGGTTTTGTAACGCTTAAAAATAATCCCTACTTGATGCCTAGTATAACTGCGACAGTGTGTTTGTTTCGTTTGTTTGTATGTTTGTTTTATTGCTTTATCCCAAAATCTCGTGAGTGACGTAGCTTACTTTTATCCCGGAAAACCTAACTCCAAAAGAAAACGCAGGCAAAAGCCAGTAAAATAATTGAATGAAATAAAGCTGCCTTAAAGTAGGTAGGTACCTACGTAAAATTTTAATATCGAATCGCAGTAACAAATACATAAAATATGTGTAAGGGGTCTGTAGGGAAATCCTACTAATATTATAAACGCGAAAGTTTGTAAGTATAGATGGATGGATGTTTGTTACTCAATCACGCCGCAACGACTGAACCGATTTGGCTGAAATTTGACACAGAGATAGATTATGGTCTGGAATAACACATAGTTCCCGCGGGAATTACAAAACCCCAATCCACGCGTACGAAGTCGCGGGCATCAACTAATCAAAATAAAAAACAAAATGAAGAGTTCCGTCCTTCATTTGCATCAAATCTTTACCAAACAACGGGATCAACTTGGGGCCGTAAATTCAACAAGTTCTATCAAAAGAATTGAGAGCCCAAGAAATACGCTTTGTATCGAGATCCTTTTAAAACAAAAAATTAAGTCGGCTATAATTGCAACAACAGAAAGAGGAGAAAAAGATACTTATCCAAATTATAAAGCTTAGACCGAAAAAGACCTAATTTCCTCGGTTTCATAGTCGTTGTGTCTGTACTTACCTATCGTTATATCCTAATCTCTGAACTAAATAAATATAATAAACTAGCGGACCCGACAGACGTTGTCCTGTCTTAAGTTTTTTTACATCCTCTTTGACGAAATTGGCAGCACGCATTCTGTCAATGTTATGTCAAACGCCATAAGGTTACATCAAAAAAGTTTGAATTGTAAAAGCGGTTACATTAGAAATAATTTAATATGGTGGTTAATATTTCTTAAATTTTCTAATTTTCCGCGCAATTTTCTTAATTTTTTCTTTCATAAGAACCTTCTCCTGACAATAACAAACACAATAAAAAAAGAATTAGCGAAATCGGTCCAGCCGTTCACGCGTGATGCGCTTACCAACACATTAAGCGATTCATTTTTATATATTAGATAAGATTATAAAGTAAATATCTATCTTAAATTTTTTTATCTTTTTCACAATGTTCCCTGCAGAAAAAGATAACAATACATTTTAGACCTGTCAATTTATATAGGTACTAGCTTTTACCCGCGGCTTCGCTCACGTGAGATTCGATTTTTTAACCCCCTATTTAACCCTCTTGGGGTTGAAATTTTCCAAAATCCTTTCTTAGCGGATGTCTACGTCCTAACAGCGACCTGTATACCAAATTTCAGCTCGATCGGTCCAGTGGTTAGAGCTGTGCGTTGATAGATCAGTCAGTCAGTCAGTCAGTCAGTCACCTTTGCCTTTTATATATTTAGAAGACGAAGACGACGGCGCCAATACCATTTTTTCTCTTTTTATATAAGTACTACAACCAGTTGATTCCTGCGACTTCGTTCGCGTGGATTGAGGTTTTTTTTGGATTCCCGCGGGAACTCTCTTATTTTCCGGGATAAATAGCTTATGTGCTATTCCAGTCTGTAATCGATCTCTGTGCCAAATTTCAACCAAATCGGTTCAGTCATTGCGGCGTGATTGAGTAACAAACATCCAAACATCCAAACATCCACACTTTCACATAGTAGGATAGGATATTATTAGTAGGATTAGGTTAAACTTACCGCCAGATTAACCGCGTCCATACTCTCAGTGTTGTCGATAAGAGGTTCCCTCAACAGGAACAAGAGAGACTCGAAGTACTCCCACCCGCTGGTCACTGCGGAACCCGTCTCCGCCCCTCCCGCGGCCTTCCTCTTGATCTTTCTCAACTCGTTATTGAACTGAGTCCTCAAATTATGCAGCTTCCTGCTTATTTCCTCTGAATTAGTACCGAACACGCCCGCCAGGTACTCAAATTTCGCTTGTCTCGCAGCTCTGTCCTTATTTAAGCCGTGTTTAGTGTCCCACAGCTCTCGACAGTCCTTTTCGAAAATCTCAATCAGTTTCATAGTATTTTCCGAGGTCCATTGAACGCGTTTCGATGCGTCGTTTTCGGGATCGATTTCTGTCTTCGGAGTCAGTTCAGGGGCTGTGGGAGTTGAGCTCGACTCCATGATTAATTTATTAGAAAATCGCAGCGTAGTTGTGTGGTGAACGATCTAGCGAGACTGCGGGGCTCGCCGGAGAGAGGCGAGAGCGATGTCGCAGTGAACGGTGTCGCGCGGAGCGGCAACGTCGCAGCGCGGTGTATTGAGTAAGTTGACACGTGATCGCTTCACGCACTCTAGGGTTGGCAGACAGTCGTGACAAGGCAAAATAGGAAATGTCGCGACATCACTTGCTACTCTAATATCCAAGTAGGTATATAGTACTCGTACCCAGTGGCGTGCCGTAGGGTTCAAAGATAGGCAAGCCAGGCGCTTCCGTCTCCTTGTAGGTAGGTACTTATGTTGTCTTGGCGAGCTCAACAAAGCTCACAGAAGGCATACTACTACTAGATAAAATTAAGACATGTCACAAAAGGCATACCTATAAATATGGCTTTGAAAAATGTCTAAAAGTGTGCTGCTTTATAAAAGTATCGAAACCAACTTAGTTACTTATATTAAAAACAAATCTACACTACTATTATAAAGAGGAAAGATTTGTATTTTTGTGTGTATATTTGTAATGAATAAACTCAAAAAGTACTGGACTAATTTGGCTGAAATTTAAAATAGAGATAGACAAACATAGGCTACTTTTTATCCCGAAAAAAATTATAGTTCCCTTGGGACTCCAAAAAAAACCTCAATCCACGCGTCCGAAGTCGCGGATATCAGCTAGTTATTTATATTTCAAATCAAAACGTATATCTTTCTGCAAAAATGATTTTATTACATCGGAATAAAATGTCGCTGAACCTTTTGGTTCACGTGGTAAAAACCTTAATAAAACTAATACGTTAGCCTGGCAATAGACGTCCGATTTTGTTTCCGATTGTCTGATCAGGCAACCGGATCGTATTTACTCGATACACATCCGATTTTTCCGTCAGGCTTTTTCTGAACTCAGTCGTTCCCGAGCTATCATCCCGAGTGCTTGCGTTTGGAGCAAAGCAGAAGAAAAGAAGATGGATGACGAGTTAATAGAAATAGAAATATTTTTTATTCAAATAAACTTTTACAAGTACTTTTGAATCGTCAATGAATCTACCACTGGTTCGGAATGCCGTTCCTGCCGAGAAGAGCCAGCAATAAACTCGGCGGTCGCTCTTTTCAAAAAAAATTTTTTTTACAATAGGTAACAAAACTATGCTATGTATACAGTGTTTCCACAATAAAGTTTCAAAAATGCAAAACAATCCAATGCATGTTAAGACAGGCAGGCAAAAGCAGACCCATTCCCGTTGGTGGCACCCGTTCACGAGCATGACGCCGGATCCAGCCATTGCTTCGCTCAACCATATTTGAGGGAACGTAACAACCCGCACCACACGACAACACCACAGAAATTTTAAAGAGAGGAAAGAGAAAGAAGAAAAAACGTCGCTATTGGATTCATCCAATCAATTTGACAAGACTTACTGAGAGTCATTTCTATTTAAAACATCCAAAATAATTCATAATAATAATAATTTTATTATTATGAATTATTTTAAGTATTTTATTATTATTTTTTCATAATTTTCGCCCATTATTCGAACCATAACGATGCGTCCACACAGTGTCAGCGCTAGATTTTTTGGGCCCTAAAAAATCCCAAGAAGCAAAATTCCGCCCTAAATTTGGGGCTAAAAGCCCTAAGTTGGGAACCCTGACTGGCAAAATCGGAAGGAGTAACCGGATGTCTATTTTGTCTCATACTAGAAGTATGTAGACCGCGCCTTCAGACAATCGGACCGACAGTAAAATCGGAAACGCCTCGCGCCCGTTTCCGACTCGGACGTCCGATCCGGCCACCGGATCGGACGTGTATTGACTGTTCATACAAAGTAATGGCTTCAACGCCTTCCGGTAGCCTGATCAGGCTACCGGATCAGACAATCGGATGAAAAAACCTGACGTGTATTGCCTGGCTTAATCTATCATAGATTTGTCTTATTTTGATTGATAAATTTACCTTATTTCTGCCGTTTCTGCCACACACATTTGCAAACACTTTAAATCGTCATAAGGAACAGTATTAATCATATTTGAACTCATTTTATACAAAAAATCACAAATAATATACTTAATTTCAATTCAATAACGAGTCTCGTCACCATACAAGACGCAAACTAAATAATAATTATTAATTTTGAACTTATAATTCGATCCGAAAGAAAGTCTCATGACAGTGCAATTTAAATTTCTATAATAGAGTAATTCCCGGGGACTTCTTAACTTAGACGGTTAGTCAAAGCCGGCTTACAAATTCAATACAAAACGATATACAATTCTCTTACTATTTATAGGTATATACAGCAGAATATGCATATGTTAGAGCAGTGTGACCCAAAGCCCCAGTCCTCTCTCTCACACTCGCGACTAATAGTCGGACGTGATCGGCGTTACTCGGTCGAGCTCGGTCGGCTAGACGGTCACTATCTCCGCGATACATCGATGCGTTGACGCGCGAAATTCAAATACGTAATTTAACTTGATTGATTAATTTTGGTGAGTGAAATTATTAATAATCTGCCTAATACAGAATTGATATTAGGCAAGCCGGGCTTTTGGGCTTGTATGGAGGGTTCGCCACTGCTCGTACCTACTTTAGGCGGTAAGCGATAGGTACCTTTGCACTACTACCAATTAGTAACCTACATAGGCAGAAAAGAAATGTCTTACGTAACTTACACATAGGTAAAAATAAGTAGGTAATCTATCTATAAATCTAAGTATAAACTATTGTATTGGAAATGTCGTATAATATAGGTAGGTAGGTAAATACCTTTCAATGTGCCAAACGGCTAAAGAGGCGACAAGGGAATTAGCTGTCATTAGCACGAACAAACAAAGCCATCCGGCGACCGGCCTCTGTATGTTGAGTAACTTGGTACCTTTTCCTCATTTACGATTAGAAGAGACACTGTTCACTTGTGGTTTAGACACATAACTAGTTGATAGATATTATGATTGGTTGTATCAATTAATATCAAACATTTTGAGTCACCAAAAAAAGGCGATTCATACGATAGACAATTGAGAAATCCAAATAGCTCGTGATTCCGACTACACCTCAAGAAAGTCTGGAAGTCATTTGTGGGAATGGGCGTAACTTTTTATACCTAATAAAATTCAAAAGACGATTTTAGGCTTGCCTTTTTTTTTCACTAATAAAATGTAGGTACAATTCGCTGCTTCAGAACTAAAGGGCCACATCTCAAAATTTTCCAAATTCACTTTTATTTCAAAAATAGGGCCATAACGCGAAGACATTCGTCAAAATCGGCCTTTAAATCACAATAATTTACGTGTACGCCCCTTTACCATTATCATACATTGTACGTTGGAGAGCCAAAAAAGCAAAAAAAAATAAAAAAAAATTTCAATCTGCTCTCGTGAAAAAAAATTTGATTTTGAGATGTGGCTCTTTAGTTCCGAAGCAGCGAATTATATTATAGTAGGTACTTCCTAATAAACTTACTAATTAGTCCGATAGTTCAGGAAATAGTTAATCTTTATTAGACTCTACAAACCCCAGGAAATGGATAAACGCTAATAAAATTAATGCACTAGGGCCGTAAACACTTGGAATGGAGGTGTTTAGTAAACAGGACACGTTTAACGAGCTCGTCATCCTATCTGTTACAGCTTGCACGTGTGATCGTTCATTTACTTATCTATTGCTCATACCATAGATTTAGGATTGGTAGTCGCTCTTAATCAAATCCTGATAAATGGCTCATGCTAGTTTGCTACCTGAAATCCCTACTAATATTATTAACGGGAAAGTCGGTTTGTTTGTTAGTTTATCCTTCAATCATGCAGAAAGAAGACCTTCTGAGAGTGGCAGACTTCACATACCTTTACAGAATGTATGTGAAGTCTGCCACTCTCGGAAAGAATGTCGTGACCTGCGATTTACTTGTATTGATACTTTTACAGTTTTGATAAAAGGAAAATTGGCTGATGTTTAAAAACTTGCGGGGCAGACGACTGCTCTGGTCCAAGTGATAAATTAAACTGTTGTTAAATACTAGAAAGCCGATCACCAGAGAATCACCGAATCACAAAGTAATCGGTGAAAACACCGGAGAAAAACCGGTTTTTCACCGGTTATTAATGAGCCATAACTCAAGTAATTTTATTTAAATAAAAAGAAGTTTGTTGATCAACATTGTTCCTTTTTTAATAACAGTTATTCAAATACAATTAGATAGGTACTTTATCATTATTTCCTCCCTCTTTAAATAATAATTATCATAATAAAGTAAAATATTTTTTTTCTTAAAATTTTTTTTCTTACTTAAAACCTTTACGATACATCTAATATCATTTGTAGTTCACCCAATATCGAATGCGCTAAAAATTCCTTTGCGTTGTACTAGAACAGTAATAGTTGAAAACATTTTAATTGTTGCTAAATCTATGTTCGAATTCACCGGAGACCTCCGGTGAATCTCCGGAGAATGGCAAATCACCGGTGATTTTCACCGGTGCTCGAAATTCCGCTCCGGTGTAAACCTCTACTTTGGATAAGTTTGCTGGAATAATTTTCTGAAGCAGCGATTAACTCCACAAACAATGGTCCCAAGCGTGACTTCACGAGCGATCAATTAAACGACAAACACACACGCCTCCGCTCAGTGGGCCGCCGGATCCAGGCGCTGAGGGTTCGCGTCGTAATTATTACTGAAGTTATTTTCGGCTGTAGGTATTACTTAATAAAAGACTTTTTGGAAGTAAATTCTTCCAGAATATTTCGGGAAATCCGCTTGAATCCTTACTTCCTTACTAATATTATAAATGCGAAAATGTGTTTGTTTGTTGTGTTTGTTGGTTTGTCCTTCAATCAGGCCGCAACAAAGCAACGGATCGACGTAATTTTTTTAAGTTGACGAGTTGAGGATCGGAACAGATCGACGTGATTTTTTGCATGGGTATAGTTGAGGACCGTAACAGTGCCAAAGGCTGCTTTTTATCCCGGAAAATTAAAGAGTTCCCGCGGGATAATTTTAAGCTGAAAGCCACGCTAGCGAAGCCGCGGGCATCGACTAGTTTATGATAATCTTTTATGATACCTATCTATCTTATACAGGGTGTAAGAGGCACCGTGACGAAACCAGGGACTCAGTACATGATTAAAACCAAGTCAATGTAGGTACCTATCTGTTTATTATTGTGCGCCTACGTCATACGTAAAAGGAGCCAACTGTAAAAATTTCAAGTTTTTAACTTCAGTAGTTTAGGCTGTGCGTTGATATCTCAGTCAGTCAGTCAAGACTTTGAATTTTATATATATAGAAGAGCTTAAACTGCGGATTCATTACCTATTGGGATTCGGCGATATTCGCATTATCGCTAAAAGTGTGGCCGAGTAGTTCGTCGAATCGCGATGTATTCGGGCGAACGCGAATCCTTATCGCGGCACTATCGGTAATATTAACATGTTCATTGTTGAGTGTTGACTGTTGACCGCTAATGTAGACAAGAACATCGCGTATAACCGAACACGATAACTTTATCGCGACAACGCGACACGAATTTTCGCACGATAATGTAGCCGCAGCATTAAAATTCAGTTCCCAATTTCAGTGACCCAAAAAATGTTATTCCGTTAAAAAAGTGTAAAACGGTGAGCAGAGAGCGGCCGCAAGCGCCGCAAGTGCCGTATATTAATTAGTGGCGCGGAACGTGCGCCGAGGGCGAGGGTGAGGATTAATATCTAAATAATGAGGCAGACGCCCCGCCCAGGTACCGTCCGCAAAAAAAATTTCCTATAATACCTAATAATAATAAAATTAATGGGCTTTGTCCCGTTTTTTTTAACACACCTGTTAGTAAGATGCTTGCATTTAAACTCTTGAGTTTAACAAGATAACTGTTGCATCGTAGTATTAGTAGGCAGTTACTTGCTACGTTGATTTTCGTAGATAAATAGTAGGTATAGTTCGTTTATCTCTCGAAGTTACGAGCGCTTTACTTGTGGTTACGTTGTGTACTACATGCACAATGCGTAAGTGTGCGTGCCTGTCAAGAGCCTGTAGCAGCGGTCAGGCGCGAGCAAGCTCTCGCTCCTACTTATACAGATACGATACACACACACAACCATGAGCCACGTGCCCTCGTGAATTGAAAGAACTATACTGAGCAATATGTAGGCACACATCCGAATTGAATACGTTACAGGGTATTTTGTAACAGCCGTGATATATTCATATTCACTAGTAGGCAGTAATAATTCCACACATAACAATCCACGACAATCTTAGTTAGTTACCTACGTGATAATTTCACTTTAAAATTAATAATTAGGTACACATTTACATTAAATACTTATATTTTCCGTTTCACTATAGCGAAATTATATGATAACTCTCTTTTAACGAAACGCCAAATTAATTAAAAACTTAATACCACGAATGCACCTAATGATAGTGACGTCAGTCGTCACGTTCCTGCTTCACTCTGTACTGCTTCTATAGTTCAAACTTTGACTGAAAATCGTCAAGAAATGACGGAATCAAAAAAATTGTGCAATATTGTATTTATTTGTTCAATGTTAAATGTCATTTTATCTACCTAACTGAATATCTATTATATCTAAACAACACCATCAAACTTCTCCAATTATGCTACAAAACTATAAATCAGTCAGGCAGGTAGCACAGATCTATTGCATTAATGCATGAAAATAATTTTTGTCAATATTTATAGTTTTAAGGTTTTTTTGCAAGCTGTACCAACGCTATCTCTCGAGACAGCACTCGACACGAATAGAGGGTGAGTGCCGGAAAAAATGTCTCTCCGTGATTTACCGTCTGCCGATATCTCACCGCCCCGGCGGACTTGCCCGGGAAAGGGGTATATCCGGGAAATAATGCTCCAAGAACGTCAGTATCAAACAATATTGGATTTAGGATTATTGGTACCTACTGATATTAAATTCAAATTCAAATTCAAAATTTATTTATCTCATGTAGGCTAACTTGTAGCTCTTATGACACGTCATAAATCTACCACCGGTAGCGTGCAAAATGCTAGCGTGTCTGTGTCTTTAACTCTAAACCGAAATCTTGGAAAAAATTTGGCACAAAGATAGCTTCCATCCCGATACTAAGACTGAGATCTATAGACTGTACTCTCACTCTGCTCAGACTCAAGAAAGAGTTAAAACGAGACAGATGTCAGGGCATATTTTGTGTCTCGTTTTAACTCTAACTTAAGTCTGAGCTGAGTCAGAGCCCGCTCTAGGTATAGATCTCAGCATAGGTACCTACTATAAGCTCATAGCTTCATATTTTTGGAACATACTCGTAATACTACCTATCTATCGAACTAAAGATTCCAGCTCAATCAGTAATTTGCTTTAGTTAACTATACCTACCAAAAAAATTAAAATTTAATTATACGATACGTTATCTACACAATTTTGCTCTCAAATTAGCGGAGCTTACAAATTAATTATGATTATAAAGACCAGCTGTGAGATTGTCTAAAAATGATTGCTACAGTGTAACGATCGCAATCTCCTCTAATTGGCTGCTATCTTCACTCTCTCGCTATTGGCTAAAATGCATTGTCGTAGCAAGAACACCATCATCTCAGCCAATCACCCCATTGGGGACTGCAGCAATGATTGATGTGGTTACGGCTGACTTCAAATGTTAAAATAGTTACTTAACCCAAAAAAATGTAATGCAATGTCTGCCTTACACAGTAGGCATAAATGATGGCTACAGTTTGAATCGTAACCACTTCCGATTGGCCGATACTCTTTTGCTATTGGCTAAAATGCATTGTTGTAGCAAGAACACCATATACGTAAATTCGATCAATCACCACATTGGGGACTGCAGCAATGATTGATGTAGATTTTCAGCAATCGAGCAGCGGTTCTTCTTCGACCGCACTTGCAATCATCGTCAATTGCCCACTCTCGGATTGAGCCAGGCCATCAACCTTCGAGCAATACAATTCCTTTTGAAAATTCTTACAATTATGAGGAATTTTTTCATGATGTTTACATGATAAAATTCCTTGCTACAACATTTCACTACAATATAACATTCGTAGTAGTGCCAGCCGTATCATGTTTCATAACAAGTTCTGTTCATAGATGGCGCTAGTAGTACAATTAGTACCGATGTAAATTTATTATTTTATTACCGTTATCATCAACAGCTTATGTTTCTTTGATAGTTTCTATATTTAGGATTTGCTTCATGTTTTTGGCTTGGCTTTTGTAGGGTAGACTGGGTACGGTTGTAACGGGGTACGGTTGAAACAACTCAAATATTTCCGAAACTATAAACAACACAGGAAGGGGTACAAGGAGAGAGATACGCGGATTTCAAGTGCCAATATGATTCAAAGTGCTGCGTCGCACTCTGCACACTTATAACGTTTAGACGAAGGCCTATTGTGTTTTGGCAACCAAAAGTAAGTATTTTTGATGAATTTCTTCACGATATAGCATGACTACTAATATAATTTTCATATTTGAGTATTAATATATGCAATTGTTGTATTTTAGAGATTATAATGAGCTGTTTCGTTTTTATATACTTCATTAGGCCTCATGCCTGTGTCCGTTTTATTGCCAAAATAGGTGGTGGGTACGGTTGTAACGATTTTCATGGGTACGGTTGTAACATTAGTTTTACTATATTTTTGCATTGCAGATGCCTAGGAAACGCGTAAAAAAGACTTCGAGAGGTGAAAGCGATGTTGTACAAGAACGCCTATGATGAAGTAAAACTTGGGGGCGTCTTTGAGGCAAGCTATAAAAAATAAAGTTCTACGTAAAATAAATTTAATTGTTGATTTCATTTTAAACTTAGATTTTATTGATTATTTAGTTTTGTTTTATATAATAATTAGAGATTATGTTCATTTGGTTGAGTACCGAAGTAGTTATAGCGGAAAAATTATCTATTTTTGGTAATTTATTTTTACTCTAAAAAATTACCTAAATAACTGTTAAAAATGTGCTTAAGATATTATGATACTAGTTAAAGTACATTTAAGCGTTTTTAAATAATAAAGCTGGTTTAAATACTTCAACTCTGTATTATTTCTGCTTGTTACAACTGTCCCCCATCACTGTTACAACCGCCCCTGGTATGGGGTCGATTGTAACAATCGCATGCACTCAATAAAATTATTCATATCTGCTAAATTATTTCACCTGTGCATGTGTTTTTGACATTAATTTAAAGAAAAATAACCTGGCTTTCATATCAAGTGCTATAACAGTTGTTTATAGCAATATTGGCAGTGCTGTGGGTGTTCAAAGGGAAATTGTTACAACCGTACCCAGTCTACCCTACCTACCTACTCATGGTTTTGCTTCCGTCGTTATGTTATATCTTATGTTACTACCAATAAAGAGATGGTTTTCAAAAACAAATCTATCAGTCATAATAAGACTCATTATGAGATAGGTACATAGTTGTAGGCAGAGATTAGTTGCAGATAATATGCTGTATGAAACTACCTACTCTGTAACATTTATGATTATTAATAAAGTACCTACCTTCAAATGTAGGTAAGTGCCTGCTAGCTGATGCTCGAAGCTTACTCCAACCACATTTTTTTTAATCCGCGAGAATTCTACGTTTTCCGGAGTGAAAAGTACCTACCTATCCTACGAGTAGGTAAGTACCTATCTCAAGTCTATTTTCGGATTGCAAGCTTGCAAACTATCCCTTGCCGAAATTTAAATTAAAAAGGGAAACAGACAGAGAGACATATATTAACAATAGAAGTAGTAGTAGGTATAAGCAGTTTGCCAAATGACTTATTTTGCCTATAGATATTTACTGGGCAGACAAGTGTAAAACAGAGGATGAGGAATGCTTCTGGAAGTTGGGAGCTACCTAGATAGATAAAGACTAAGGTAGAACAAAATTACAACCAAGTTTAGCTCCTGGATCGAACCGACCGGTTAGAAACCTCGTTTTACCGCATTCAGCATCTAAACATTTCATAAAACCACAGACCAAAAAAGTAAGATTGTCTCGAGTAAAACACAGACATTTTCATAATATCTCGCAGCAAAAAATACACGCTGCATAACTGGCAAAGCCGGGATTCGGGCCAAGTCCCGCCGCAAAAAACGGGCAATCTCAGAATATATTTTAATAGCGGAGCGGTGACGCCACAAAGGTGGTAATTTATCGCCGCCCTCTCTCATTGCTTCACCGAACCGCGTACGAAAAATAACTAACATTCGCGACCTATTTACAAAAATTAACCTTATCCCATTGTTTATACAGTCACATTTTAATTAGCCTCGAACATGAATACGACGTTCAGAAACATGTACGCGAGACTAGTAATCATTCGATGTCCGTTTCCAGTTTGTTTTATCAGCTTGATTTCACACGCGAAAATAAACTTTATTACACATAGCAAAAAGTTTAAATTAAACTCTTTGTTTTGTCTCCGAGATATTCACGTAACGTGTGTAGTCCGATAATGAATTGGCATCGTACGAGGAACAAGTTCGGGGCAATTCGCTCAACCCGAGCGTGCCGAGATAGATAACTAGTGACGGAATCGATATCGCGTTACGGTAATCGATTTAACATCGAGACGGATGCATTAAATATGGAGATGGATTTGTGTGGAATGTTGAGCACTTATTTATACAATTTCAATCAGATAATAATATTCTTATCGTACGACATTTCATTTACATAACTGTTGCCTCTACATGTTAAGCAGAGACTCAATCAGTCCCACTTATAGAAATCTCTAAATAATGATAACATGCTATGACATCACAACATAGAATCCAGTTCTTCTAAGCATAGATTTATGGAATAAGTGAGGTAATTGCAATAAATAAGGCTGATGCTTTACATATTTGTGTTCTAAGGCGAACCTTTCTATACATTCGATCAATACTTAGTGGAGGTCAATCGGTTGTTACGAAGACGAAGACGAAGCTCGTAAATTTAGATAATAATAAGTAACAAAATATATATAATACTGAGATGAAAGAGATTATCAGATAGATATATAGAGATATCACAGTAGGTATGGAAAGCGAAGGCGTGAGAAGAAATCAAATAGAACGAAGGAAGCCACCAAACAAGTAAATAAAAGTTCCAACCCACAACAGGTTGGTGGAGTCCACAAGAGACATAATATGTCCAGCTGTGGACGTCTATCGATTGAGATAACGATGGTTACAGGGATCATAAACTAAATTCAACTTACCATCAAGCGATCGAATCAAAACTAAGAGGCATTCATGCTGATCACGTAGAATTTACAACTTTCCACCTCACATCAAGATTCAAGACAGGGGATAAAACAAATTTTCCAGAGGGAAAAACAAATCTCTCACGTCCCCCAAAATCGGTTACCACAAAGTAAACAGAAACTGGAATATACGAGGTGCGAACATAATTTATTCATCACAAAGAAAAAGCCAGGGGGTGAAGCCACCGTGAAATTGAAAGAATCCGCGTACATAAACACATTAATATAAGCTTCGTAAACCGTAACACTCACAGCACTCCAAATCCATTATACAGTATGTACTTTCCTACTAAATTTTTCGCTGAATAACCTGATTTTATTGATGACTTTACAACTTACTTATCCTAAAACAAGCGGTCTTTAATTGAATAGTTTAACTCTTAGTTTAGCCATGCCATGAGAGAAATATAATAGCAGAAAGATATTAACGTAGGATAGGTAGGAATTTACCACAGGGTGTTTAGCTAACCCTATTCTTGTTAATAATAATGGTGATAAGTCTTGTAAAACAAAATAAAAACTGCATATTCATAACTCTTCCTCCGCGATATAACAATAGTACAAACAAAAGCACCGCTATATGACATTTTTGCTTTCTAAGATCCCCAATACAGCCCTCAATATTTTGTTGACTTTTAACTATCATCAGTCCCTTTAAACTTATTAGATTATTTGAATAGATGCAATCTATGTACTGCTTTGACATGGTTCTAGGAATTGAAGTTGGTATGCAACTTTGGGTGGTCCTAAACATTTTAAACTACACCTAATATATGTTTAATAAAAACACATAAAGTTAAATCCGAATCATGTTTTCATTCATTTATATTGACAAAAAATTAAAAGAACAAAGGTTAATTACAGAATTCAGACTTGATAAATATCAGATAATGATCTTCTCATTCTATTCAAAAAGGATCCGAATAATCCGTGGACAAAAAACAGGTCCGGAATTAACGACACCCCCAGGACTCCACTCGACCTTTTTCTCTACGGATTAAGTGAGAAATCGGTAAAAGAGACGAATATTTTCAGGAACCCTTTGTTTCGGTCATTTTTCAACCGCGCTCCGTAATGGGTTAGTTGATATGGGAATGGTGGATTATTTCTATCACCGAGACCTGCGACCGTTTTTATTTCGTCATCCTAATTAAGATGTAGGTACATACACATATGATAAGATACGATTAATATAATTTCTCTGGCTCAAGATGTCAGTGAAACCTTCATACCCGTTCTAACTGGATCACAACAATCAGATCTTCGAAGAGTCAGATCGTATACTTCATTGTCTCAATCTGACGATGTTTTGTTTGACCAACCAGAAGCTTTGATGCTGGTCTCTCATGTGACTCTGTACTATTCACAATACCTACAATCTACATCATTAATTATTATCATTACCATATTTCGCAAAGCTCAAGTTCTTGCTTTGGATTTTCCATCATAGCAATAAATCATTTCTTAAGTTTGTTCATTCAGCAGTTAGGGTACCTACTGAAACTTTTGTCAGGGATACATTTTCCCTTTCTAGTGGTTTGAATACCTAATATATTTTTTGTTTTGTGATAGATGCCTATGGGCCTCATAAGAAGGCTCAGGATCACTCAGAGGGCGATGGAGAGAGCTATGCTCGGAGTATCCCTGCGAGATCAAATCAGAAATGAGGAGATCCGTAGGAGAACCAAAGTCACCGACATAGCTCAGCGAGTTGCGAAACTGAAGTGGAAATGGGCGGGGCATAGGTATAGTTCGAAGAGCTGGTGGTCGATGGGGTCCCAAGGTGCTGGAGTAGCGACCCCGCACCGGAAAGCGTAATGTTAGTAGACCCCCCACTAGGTGGACCGACGACATCAAACGAGTCGCAGGGAGCCGCTGGATGCAGGCGGCGCAAGACCGAGGCCAGTGGAGGTCCATGCAGGAGACTTATGTCCAGCAGTGGACGTCTATAAGTTGACAAAGAAGAAGAAGAAGAGAAGATAGATCACAATTTTGTTTATGATTTGGTTGTTACATCAGAAACTGTACACTTGATCATAACATGACATTAAGTAAGTAGTAAACTATCGTCTTAACAAGTCCCAAATTAACGACCTCAGGACCTTTTTATCTGCAGATTTTGCCAGTTACCCGAAATCCCTAAAAAAGACGAGCATTTTCACGGATCTCTTTGTCTCGGTCATTTTTCAACCGCGCTCCCCAATGGCCCACTTGATATATGAAATGGTGGATTATATTTATCATGACAATACTTTCTCCAAAATGCATTTAGGGATTCCACCGCTCGTTCCTCCATTTTAGTATTTTTAGCAGGCAGTAGGCATATTTATATTGTTATAGTAAGATTCTTCTGTCTTCTTTTTAACCGATTTAAAAAAAGGAGAAGGTTCTCAATTCATCGGAATCTTTTTTTTATGTATGTTTCTCGATTATTCGAAGACGTCTGGACTCTGGACCGAATTAAAAAATTCTTCTTTTTTCATCAACACTCAGAGGTGCAGGTTTCCCCACGTCGATGTTTTCGATTACCATTGATGAATTAATTTAATAACTCTGAAAAGTCAAAGACGCGTGAATTAACCACTAATCTACCACTCATATTTGTGTTTATTTGTAAGTGTTTATTTGGTGTACAGTGTACAATAAAGAATATTTTCATTTTCATTTTTTTCATTTCATTTTCATATTTTGAGTGGTAGATTAGTGGTTTTTAAACGTTTTGCAATAATTTAGGTTCCAATACCAGACGTTGACTATTCCATTATTTTTTATCAAACAGCAAATTCTGGACTTTGTCAGATTTAACGCATTTTTAAACTATTTTAAACAATCTTCTGCGATGTTAATGATTACCTAAGTTAAAGATAAAGTAAAGGCGATGTCGTAAGCCAGACATGTATGTCATGCCATGACTTATTGTACAGTGAATTATCTATAATCTCACCGTATATGTGTAGGCTCTACCATATATGTGTATATTATGCGTTCCTATTTACGTAACCAACCACTTGGAAAGGTTTCTTATAACTCGTGTATCAAGTTCTTGAGGTAGGTCATGCTGTATCGTAATACTTGTGGTAATCGAAGTATATTTCATTACTATTAAAGGGATACATTATTGGAAGTAATATTATGTAGGGCTGCAACATATTTGTTACTTCTTGCGGCAATAATATGTCTCACCATAGCATATTCCATGTACCTATTTTCACATAGGTGAAATTTTAAATTCATTTATTTGACTTTTCAATTAAGCTTCAATTTGAAAACTGAAAAGTTGCAGGTTCGAACCCCACCCGTTGCACTATTGTCGTACACACTCCTAGCACAAGCTTTCCGCTTATTTGGAGGTGAGAGTACAATGTCTTAACATTGTACTCTTCAGTACAACTGAAAGAATATTAGCCAAGCTTGGCTAATATATATTCATTTATAAAAAAAAACTTTTCAATTAGAATTTTATTAAAGTTTCGTATAGGGCTTCATAGCATAATATCTTATCTTGCTCTGTTGATAGAAGAATTATGTGTATGTGTGTGTGTGTGTGTGTGTGTGTGTGTCGTTTGAAACATGGACAGTAAAAGGCAATACGCTCAAAAATATTGAAACTTTCGAAATGTGAGGATACCATGACCAAAGACGGAACGAATAATTTGGCTCAAAATTAACCATTTATTAAAGACGTCGATAAAGTGGAGACTACTTTCAAGGAAAAAGAGTGAATAGGCATCTTCTAGGCAAACGCGTTACACCTTAGACCACATCATCGCTTTCCATCAGGTATGTGATAGTGGTCTAGCGTGTGCTTATAGTGTATAAAAAAAAGGTCTCCTATACTTATTATTCTCAGATTTGGCCGCACTGTCTCAGTCAGTTTATTATTACTATCCTTCGACCATTTAGACAGGACTTGGCAAGCGCACGCATTCCCCTCTGCCGAAGTATCTACATGTACAAACGTACGGTTCAGCTTGTAAGTGTGACAGCTTTTGAGTTAGTGTGCGTTCATAGATACATTAATTTTTTACAAGAGTGTGCGGAAGTGAGTAAATGTGTGCTGTACGTGATTACCTCACCTCCCGCAGAAGGTGGCAGAATATATTCAGTATTAAATCGGCGTAAAGGCAAGTCCTTTCTGAATCGTTCAAAATACTATCGATAAAATTGAGCTCAAGATTGAGCTTTGCTTAGAAACATCTCATAGAACATAGAAGGAAAAGGCGTCTTACTTTCCTCGAGAAAGATGTAAGCAGCACAACTATGCCGTTTGGTGTAGGACAGAGAATTAAATGACTAAGTTATGGACAAATTTTAATAGGCTAATAGCGTAGACATTTTGGTTTCGTGAAAGACTAGCGTGTCAATTCTCTAAATATGATTGCATCAGTGTAACGATCGCAATGGCCTCTGATTGGCTGAATTTATGGTGTTCTTGCTGAATCAATGCATTTTAACCAATAGCGGGAGGGTACCAGCCAATCAGAGGTCATTGCGATCGCTACACTGATGCAATCATTTTTAGAGAATTGACACATTGAGCATTATACGAGAGGACGGCTAAACACAGAAACATGATTTGAGAGACACAAAGAAGATGCTAAAAACACGCTACATAACACGACATGGGATTGTTTGAACAGAGAATTGAAGAGAAAAATCTAATAGGTATTATCAGTAGGTAGGTATTAACTGTTAGGTACTGCAGTCTTGACCTTAATCAAAGGCACCGATAAAGTGGGCTATAAGAAATATAAATGGTTTCCATATACCTTCAATACCTTCCATTCCTACGAAACCACTATACCTTCCATAGATACGAAAAAAGATAATTACCTATCTGCCTAATTTAAGCGCATATAAGTGCCTTGCCAGTTGCTATATTTTTCTCGCAATGCCTTTTTCTTTGTTCGAGTTGAACATTTTAAATGTGGAACGCCACAAAGCATTTACTCCAATTGAAGTTTAAAAATAGAACGCGTCAGCTCATCAGTGTGCCTAGTGGGAGTTGCCTAAGGTTATTCGAATAACTTTATCACCGCGTTAACCGAATAAACGCCACACGTATCGATAATCGAAAACAAGTGAGTGTAGGATATCATTGCGCTAACCACTTGATTCAAGTTAACTCACGGTGAGTATCGAATCACGCTCGCGTCGTGAAATAAACCAGCCAAATTTAGAATGACATTTTTACTATGTGATTTTAATGAAAGCAGGGGTCTATCAAAGTTATGGGGATTGTAATGACATCTTTGTTTACGTTTTGCTTGTCGTAGATAGATAATATTTTTGAATTCGTTTATTAAGGAAAAAGTTAAAAATGAGGACTAGTTCAACGCAATTCGAGATGATGGTGACCTACATGGAGCAGTAAGTGGATTAAAGTTATATGGTGTTTATGAATTGAACTGACTGTGAACTTGTAACTACCAATGTACCTACTAAGTTTATTGTTTTTACTTTTTAGACATGGAGATCTAAGCAAACCATGCTCCAATGCAAGGGACCGACTAAATAATTTAAAGAATTGGGAAGAACTAGTCCAGTTACTTTACAGTGATGGCGCTGGCGATTCCAAAACATTGGAAAAATGGAAGAAGGTACCTACTTAAGACAACCTATTTCTATTATTACTTGGTTGTGGGTTGTGAAATTATACTGGTTATGGTTTACTCAAGGTTTACTGCATGAAATCTTTGCTTTGTGCATGATTTAAGGTGTGGAGCGACTTTAAAAATAATACGAAAAAAAAAAGGCTGCTCGCCTGCATAGGACTGTGGTTGGCACTGGTGGTGGACTGGCCAATTTAGCGAAGTTGTCGGACTTAGAGCAACGACTGCTTCGCTTAGTTGGTATGCAAGTGGCAACAGGCTTGGCAGTGGAAGAAGCTGGATTGACACAGGTTTTACCTTAATTACTTACATATTAACTTTATAAGATAATTATTATAAATAAAACTGTTTGTTATTTAACCGACTTGACTTGTTTTTCATAAATTGTATTCTCTTACAGGCTAGTCTTAACGTCCAGCCACCTCAATCACAGCCTATACAAATGGTAATAGATGTAGAATGTAAGTTGCTGTTAAGAGTTATTTTCATATTATTTCATTAAAATTAAAGTTTTAATTATATGCTCATGATTTTATTTAATTAAAGCGTAAACCCAAGATAATTTATCTATAAAATTTAAATCTAAACGATGTCTTCTACCACTTTCACTCAATTTTCACCCTAAAAATCTTCGTGAGAACTTGTCGATCACGTTAGTGATAGCGTTTACTCAATTTACGTCTCAAATGTCAAAATTGTAAACTCGCACTCGCAACGCATACACAAGGTCATTGAAACAACCAATCACGTGCGCTAACGCTCTCGCTTCCGAATGCCTGTCGATAGTCGATAGTCGGTTACGAGAGAGTAAAAAACTTGAACTCACAAATTTTGTTTCACTTTGTTGTCACTAGGTGGCGCTGTTTCAATTCCATACAAATCGGAGTTAACGCTTTCACGACCGAATAGGTAAAAAAACTCCCACTAGGCACACAGTAATCAGTGCGCGCACGGATTCGGCGCGAACCTTCAGCAGAACAATAACTAGTTGTTCGGCCGTCGTCGGTGTCGAAACACGAGGTCGCACGAAGGTGAGCCGATTGCTAACACGTCGCTCACGACACACATGCACAGCGCTGCATATCACGTGGCAACACACACTGGCACTTACTGAATACGTGCCATACATTGCTTGTTTTTAAATGGCTGTCTTTTTGATGATCTCCTTGGCGCAGTGGTGAGCGCTATAGTATTTTAAGTGGGACGTTTGATTTCGGGAAGGGAATTTATAAATTCAAAGGGAATTTCTAAACTCTAAATAGGCTCCGGTCCTGTCTGGTCTTTTGGCTAGTTACTACCAAATAGGTAATACTAAAGAAGTAGCGATAACCTTGAAAAGTAGTAATAAACCTGATGTAGGTATTCTCTACCTGTCTTAGCGTCGGTACCCAACCAAACAGTGAAAAATTTGGTTTACATACATTATGGATGGATGGATGGATGGACGGATGATTGTTACTCAATCATGCCACAATGGCTGAACCGATTTGGTTGAAATCTGGCACAGACATAAATTACAATCTGAAATAACATATAGCAGGCTACTTTTTATCAAGGAAAATAAGAGAGATCTTCAATCTACGTTCTACGCGTACAATGTCGCGGGCATCAACTAGTGTTAAACATATGCGAAAGTTTGTGGGGATGGATGGATGGATGGATGTTTGTTACTCCCACACCACAGCAAATGAACCGATTTGGCTGAAATTTGGAATGGAGAGAGCTCATACCTAGGATTAACATACAGGCTATATTTTATCCCGGAATATTAAAGAGTTTCCGAGGGAATTAAAAAACCTAAATCTTCGCGAACGAAAATCAAGGGTATCGGGTTTTGGATTCTTGTTCATTTATTTGAAAGTTTGTAAATTAAGTAGGTACCTACCTACTCCTTTTATGCTTTCCAGTCCTCTTGAATTCATTTTTTTTAATTTAAAATAGCTGTAAATAAATAAAGTACCTAGGTATAGGTAAATAGTGCTATCTAGAAACGGCAATGGATGTGACTTCTAGCAATAAATACGACTTACGAGTCAGTTAATAACACAATGATAGCGTTCGACACGCAAGCAAAACACGCTGTCGAAAATTTTACTATACAGACAACAAAAAAATAGTTTTTACTATTTTGATAATTTAATTGTTCCAATGAAGATTAAAAAAAATCTTGTAGTATGAGAGTTTTTGGATCAGTTAATGATGTCTCTTAAGTTTGCTTTATTGATGGTTCGACGATTTTTTTTATTTTTAACCGTCGCGACGATGGTATAGAGACAATGACATACATTTAGCATATGGGTCGTTCTACTTTTCTACCGACAATAGTCTGTCTTTCTTCTTATTATGGCATCTCGTTGGAGTATTAATATAAACGGTTTTTTATTCGGTTCGAATAAACGACCATATTTTTCTTATCTATTAATATTATGTCATTTTTCATGTTCTCTAACCAGCATATTTTATACGTTCGTTTTCCGTATAATGCCGTGACAGAGTGGTAAACTGAAATGTGGTCTCTACAGAAAAAGACCACTTTGTCACATTATTTTTTCAAAAACCAACATTAAAAAAGAATCAATATTAGCTAGGAAGGAAACTTTAATTAGTACTAATGAAAACACAGATGCAGTTTTTTTAAATTCCACACATAAAACACAATTATAGATAGTTCAAAAAACCAAAAAAACAGAAAAACGTCGTTTCATTGTCGGTAGAAAAGTAGAACGACCCATATGAGGTTGTGTTTGCATTTTTAGTTATCATTTTACTGACAACTAAGACACATATTCCGTCTACACTTATGTATTTTTATTTTTCAGAAGTCAAATACACATAAATAAAAACCATTTTAACCATCCTCTTGAAACTTAAGGTTTTATGTGAGGATGGTGAGTTCACTTCAAATCTAAGTAAGTACTTACCCATAAAAAAGTAAAAACATGAACGTAATTAAGTTCGGAAAAACGTAAAATAAACCGCGAATAAAAAGTATTTCCTAGAAAATACAACTACGAGCCACAGCAGTCAGCACCCATTTCCAAGATATTCCTCTTACATCGGCCTAGAAAAATTGCTTTAATGCTGCTGGCATAACAAATAGATGGTGGGTTTGAGTCGGCATTGTTGAATTAGCGTTGCAATAAGCATTTATGTATTCCTAAATCGTCGCATCAACAATAAGCGGTCTAGACATGAACGAGTTAAATAAATAAATAAAATCTGATTAATATATTTTTATGCTGACTGTACAGTGGAGCTGGCAGCTCAATAGGGTGTCATTTGCATTGGTAATGGCGGCGTAAACAGAGCGACTTGCCTCCAGCGCCCGGCGGCCTCGTCGATAACAACTTCAGCTATAATCACGAGCTAAAAGTGAACTTTATTCAGTCTAGAGGTATATAGACCCACTCGGCTGCCCCGTTTCAAAACCTAGTAAGTATGATTGACAAAATTTTAAAGGAGACCAAAAAACATTTGTGGTAGTCCTTCTGAACTCTTCAGTATCTGTTGGTAAATTAATGTTTCGTAAATAAACTACTTTGAAAGCTTTTATTTCAAAATATCTGCGATCTGCTAAAAGTATATTCAACAACAATGTGAGCAGAGATAAAATGAATGAGATCTATTTTACTTATCATGTAGATGTATTTTACTTATCATGGTATAATATATAGATATTATACCTAGATCTTCATTTCTATCTAATATTATTTATGTGAAGCTATTTTAACCGGTCGTCTCGTAAATGCGTTTTATTGCCTCCGAACCCTAAGCTTTTACGAGAAGTACATAATATTATTATCATCGTTACTTTATTTTCGTTACGGCTGTGTTTTTAACTGCTGTAATATTTTTTAACATAGACATCTATGGTGAACATCTATCAGGTATTCCTATCTCGTTATGATCACTTTTCCCTGAATAGAAAAGCATCGAATATAAATATTTTAAAAAACTTGATTTGTTTCAGGATACCCCTTATCAACTGAAAAATCAAAGTTTTCCAAAATTCAATTAATTACACACAATTACAATTAATTACTGGTGTAATACTGGTGTATTACTGAGTTACGTTACAAATACAGTTGGCTACACTAGAAGACTTGTTCCATCGCCCCTTCATTCAGCTTCACCTACTCGACCATCGTTTTGCTAAGGAGGTCGCCAGGCTCGCTTCGCTCGCCACCTCCCCCCTTCGCTTGACTCGGCCTAAATCAGGCTCGCCTCATTTAGAACCCCCTTCATGAGCTTCTGGCTCAGCACTTTAAAAACGCTCCAGTAGAGCTAAGATACATGCCACGAGATTTTGTCTACACGTTGACTCGTGAATCTCTATAGAGATTCAATAGAGATTACAAGTAAACGTGTAGACAAAATTTTCTCATGGCACGCATCTTAGCATTAGGTACTGGGATAGGGAAGACAAGTTTACGTGAATTCGGAACATTTTTATTTCGTTTTTAGGAAACAAACGCATAATTACGAAAAAACAAATAGATTAGGTACTTAATGAACAATGTCTAATGTCATATTATTTCATCTGTTTTGTCACATGGTCAGTAGTTACCCTATTGTATGGATGGCCTAAGCCAATCAATCAGCCAGCCAGTTTATTAAATTTTGTACGGCTGAATATCGTTCAGGAAGCTAGTTGAACAGCGCCGTTTAGTAAAACGGCTAGACTGTTTATTGAACGGCTAGTTATACTATGGTGGTGCTTCGGGCATCATGTTGCCACCACAATAGATTAAATACCATAGATATAGATTAAGAATATTTGAATAGCTTCGTTCGTCTATTGCCTGAATGGTTGTCTAATCGCCTAACTAATGAAGAAACTCATCTTCGTGGCGTGAAACTTGCTTTGCATCACGTTGCTACAGTGTTGCTCAATGAGTTTAACCTTTGCAATTTGTAAAACTTCAACTCTTGACAAATGGATTTTAGGCTAGGTAAACCATTGTATAGGTATGCTTATTGAGGTGAGGGTCGAACCTCTTATTAATGTGATTTGAACACACGTACTTACTAGCGGAGTCGACCCCAAAACCGTTCAGATTTACGATTTGGATACCTACCTACTGTGGTAGACTGAATACCTGTGCCATTCCGAATTCATGACAGGAATTTAAGCCATTTAGGTCAACCATTGCTTTTAAGCATGATGGTCTTCTTCAAGGTTATAAACCGCCGATGACCTTTATTCGTTTCATTCGTTAATTACCAAGACCAATTCTTTTTAGTAAGTAGGTACCTATATCTACCTTTTTTAAAAAAAAAAAAAAAGAATTTTGGCCAAGCTGGATTTGACTAGATAATGTTTTCAACCATCAAAAATAAGCGGAAAACGTGTATTAGGAGTGGGTATGACAATAGTGCAACAAGACTTGATCGAATCAGCGACCTTTCAGTTTTCAGTCCGCACCTTTAACAGCGATAGAGTCTATTGAGGCATTTGTTTTTTTAGCACTAATGTGTGGCATGTTCATATAGTCAGTTTAAAGTAACACCGGCCTTGGCACAGAACTACAGAGACATTGTTGAAGCGACACTTTCGCGAGTGGCGGAGCGAAGTGAAACCCGCTTTCTCCTGAGGTTTGCACGCTCGCTGCGCGTGCGCATTTCCATTTGGCAGCATGAAACTAACGTCACGACTGACGCGCGCTCGCGTGGGAAACTACTTACATGACATTATCTTAAATTAACAATCACTTACATCTTCGCTATCCGTCTTCTGCTTGCGCACGTTCTAACGTTTGAACGATATCTAGCTGTTGTCTAGATGGTTGCTCTTTTTTTTTTTATTCGATGACAAGTTAGCTCTTGACTACGATCTCAACTGATGGTAAGTTACGATGCATCATGTATGTCTCTAAGATGGCAGCGGGCTAACTTGGAAGGGGTACGGCAGTGTCCATTCCACTCGTACCCCTAATCGGTTTCTGTACGCCAGTGTACCGGAACGCTAAATCGCTTGGCGGCACGTCTTTTGACGTTAGGGTGGGAACTAACCGCGGCCAAAGCCTCCCACCAGACCAGACCAGAGAGAATTCAGAAATTATAAATTTTCAAATTGCCCCGTCGGGAATCGAACCCGAGACCTCCCAGTTATAAGACCATAGCGCTCACTACTACGCCAGGGTGGTCGTCAAAATGTCGCTTTCTGATGGCTCAGTTACACAAAAAGAGTTTCTTGAATGCGAGCGAATTCGTACTCATATTCCAGCTAAACTGATAAGAGTTTTTGCCATAATATACAAGGTGTAACACAAGGGGGGTATCAACCCTGAAGGAGGTCAATGTGCTCATGAAACTGTACAACTTTTAAAATTAAAAAAATACAAAGAAAAATTACAAAATTGACGATCCGCTGATTGTTTACTACGGGAGGTCTAAATTTTTTTTTTCATATTTCGACCTATGTTCCTTGGGGAAAGTTGTTCGGTTTCATGAGCACATTCACCTCCTTCAAGGTTGATACCCCCCTTTAGTTAAACGTTGTACATATAATGTAATTAATGTAATGTATAATCGCGGGCGAAAATTGTATGGAAAGTTTTCGCATAGGACAATCGCAAACTATTTCTTGCCGCTCGCATTCGAGAGAAACCCTGCTTGTGTAACTGACGCCTAAGAATTGAAATATTGGGTAGAGGTATTGGTAGGTATGTCTACTTACTAATATATTTTATTTAGTTTTTTCAATGTCTATTTATTTGTTTTAATCCAAATTAAATAATAAATAAATTATTAATGATTAATATGAGTAATTAATTAGCTGCTTTAGTTTAAGTTAACTAGACTAAACCTATAATAAATATGACAATTAACTTTTGAGAAAACATCACGATTTAAAATGATGATAATTTCCATTCGAAATAAATTCCAAATTTACGCACAGTTAATGTTACTTCGAGTTAATTTACTCATTATTACCAACATGGCGATATGAGTAAACTCAATACAGTTAGCACAGAAGCACTGGTCACACAAAACGCGTCACGACAGCTTTGCGTGTCGTGTCCTAAGCGGCTGTATATATGAACGAGAAAATTGTGTGAAGATATCTATGGTACGTCTTTTCTAGAAAAAGAGAACGGTAATTTAAGAGATGGTAAGTTTTTTTAAAGAATATTAGCCAAGCTGAAGTTGACTAATATCCTCCAATTAAGCGGAAAGCTTATGCCAGGAGTGGGTACGACAATAGTGCAACGGGTGGAGATCGAACCTGCGTCCTTTCAGTTTTCAGTCCGCACCTTTAACCGTTGGGTTATTGGCAAGACGATATCTCACACTTGATCAGTGTATATAATACGCCTAGCTAGAAACCGAACCATGTGGAAAATTTTACACTCAGCATGCTGAAGGATTAATTTTAAAAGTAACTGATGGCTAAATGAAAAAAATACATAGTTCTAAAGGCTTTTTTTTTTCAATTTAATTTAATTTGTTGTATGGTAGTTGGTACGCAACAGCCTTGTTGCGTACCAACTACCATACCATTTTTATTCTGCCTAGAAGTGCCGGCAACGTAGGGGCCGTAAAAACATGCATCGATTAGTCCTAGTCAATAATGTTACCTACTACGAATACGTAACCTGCGAGTTTATACATCTTGACAAAGTTGATAGATTTCAAGCATTGAAACATTATGACGTCAAAATAATTAAAATGCGATTTAATGGACACTTCACTATCACCCTTACGAATATTATAAATGTGAAAGTGTGTTTGTTTGTTGGTTTATTGGTATGTTGGTTCGTCCGTCAATCACGCCGCAACAGAGCTACGGACCGACGTGATTTTTTGCATGGGTAGGTATAGTTGAGGACCTGAAGAGTGATATAGGCATTTTATCCCTGAAAATCAAAGAGTTAATCAGAGAGAGAGAGAATTTAAAAACTAAATCCTCGCGGACGAAGTCACGGGCATCAGCTAGTTATCTAATAACATAAAAAACAGTAGGCACTAAGTTCAGAAAACAGGACATTAAAATAATATAAATTATTACATTTTCTCTATGCCATTCCGGCGACAAGTCGGTACGGTCGCTCGTCGTGTTCGACCAGAGCTTTACCGCTCAGGGCTATTTCCTGAACATTATTATTCCATTGTCGCGAGGAGGATAAACTCGTTCGCGTTCCGAATACTGAACCGACTGGCGGCTAATTAATCTAGATACAATATGTCGGAAGAGCCGGTCGCTGTCACGAGTGTTTACATTTGCATTTAATAAATCTACTAACTGATGCCGGCGACTCCGGATCTTCGACCATTTAGCCGGGACGCGTCTTTACGCAGATTTAGTACTGAATATATTCTGCCACTTTCAGCGGTGAGGTGGGGTAATCACGTATAGCACACATTTACTCACTTCCGCACACTCTTGTAAATACTTAATGTCTCTATGAACACACATTACCTAACTCAAAAGCTTACAAGCTGAACCGTACGTTTGTACATGTACTTCGGCAGAGGGGAATGCGTGCGCTTGCCACGTCCCACACTGTGAAATTTTTCCCAAAATCGGACATCCCTTTTTTATGATACTAAACGAAACTTTAAGCTTTTTTTAATGCTAGAGTAGAACACCCAGAAGTTAATTCTGTTTAGAACCGGAGTTATAATTTTTTAAAAAATTTTTTATGGTTGCCAGAAAAAAACTAAGAAATGCTGTAACTTTCTATGTAAAGAAAGTTTTTAAGTTTCAATTATAGCATGCTATAAAATCAATTAAGTGCTATTTTTGGAAACATATAATTAATTTCTAAGTGAACAATAAAGGAAGATATGTTTTTTTTAAACTAATTTTGAAATTAATTTTTTTCTCATCTTTGTATAGATATTAGCATCTAATTTTCACATATTGTATTTATTAGTGCTATGTTAACCCGACTGTATAATATCAGATACGTAACACTTAGGACCTCGGAGTAATATTTTTTTTTAGAAAATTCTGTATTTTCAGAAAAAGGCGAAATAAAAGAATTGCATATGATATTTATACAATTATTTATAGGGCAAAGTGGCATTATATACAGGGCATTTTATAAGCTAAACAAAATAATTTTAGTATTAATAATAAAGTAATTATTCTTAATTTTGTGATTTTTACATTTTATTTTTTTTCTCATAAACCATTTACGATTAGCAGTAGATATCTATCTGAAAACATACCTCGTAACTGTATTGTTACTAGTAAAAAAAATCACACAGAAATCTATGAGGACATTGGAGATATGAGATTTTACAATTTCTATGATATTAGGGTTGTCACAAAGATCTTAATTACAAATGTACGAGAGAAAATTCTAAAAAAGTGGCTGGAAGAAAGAATTTTTATCCGACTGTGAAAACGGAGGGTTATGTTTTTCAGGGATTATTATTGAATTGCATAAAATGAAATTTTTAAAATTCAATAACTCCGAGGTCCTAAGTGTTACGTATCTGATATTATACAGGCGGGTTAACATAGCACTAATAAATACAATATGTGAAAATTAGATGCTAATATCCATACAAAGATGAGAAAAAAATTAATTTCAAAATTAGTTTAAAAAAAACATATCTTCCTTTATTGTTCACTTAGAAATTAATTATATATTTCCAAAAATAGCACTTAATTGATTTTATAGCATGCTATAATTGAAACTTAAAAACTTTCGTTACATAGAAAATTACAGCATTTCTTAGTTTTTTTCTGGTAACCATAAAAAAATTTTTAAAAAATTATAACTCCGGTTCTAAACAGAATTAACTTCTGGGTGTTCTACTCTAGCATTAAAAAAAGCTTAAAGTTTCGTTTAGTATCATAAAAAAGGGATGTCCGATTTTGGGAAAAATTTCACAATGTGCGTCCCGGCTAAATGGTCGAAGGCGTGGATTGAGGTTTTTTAACTCCCTCGGGAACTCTCTTGTTTCCCGGTATAAAAAGTAGTCTATGCGTTATTCCAAATTTCTACCAAAACGGTTCAGTCGTTGCGGCGTGATTGAGTAACAAACATACATCCATCCATCCATCCATGCATCCAAACTTTCGCATTATTTCTAATAATATTAGTAGGATAGCATTATTAATTTTTTTTAATTCTTTATTCAAGAAGTTTGGTCTGATGGACTGTTATAGTCCGTAGCCTATGTCACTCTCGAATTAGCTAGGTAAATACTTCCTATTTACTCAACAAACCCACGTAAAAAACACGATGCGTTGCTGCGCCATATACAAACAACCAAACACTTTTGCATTTATAATTTAGTTTTTGTTTAGCTTCAAAAAAAAACAAATAACGAGTGACGAAGATATATTAAAATCATTCTAAGCCTTTTCCTCATTACTCTGTCAGTTTTTACAACATACGGCAAAAAGTGGCGGTCTAATTAAAAGTGATGTGCAATTAATACGTCATAACATATACCATCACATATCCTCGTAAAACCGTTTACCGTTAAGGTGCGGTTTGGTGACCAATTTACTGACAGGCCACAGGGACAAAATATCCTATTCGCACGAGGCTATGGGAAATTATTTATAAAGGTAGGTAAGAAGAGTTAATAAAATAAATAAAATAAAATAAATAAATAAAATAAGAGTTATTGGGACGTTGCCTATGCAAAAAATGAATTACTTCTTACCGATTATGAAATAGAGAATCTTCCAAATTAAGTAAGTACACATACACATCCATACACACATAAGTACATACCTAACATCTAAACCACTCGGTGTTTTTGTTATCACGTACCCCAACGCTGATTTTCAGTGAAATAAAATAAAAAAATTAGGCACAATATTTTTCCAAATACCAGACCACCAGACCAGACCTTCATTTTGTATAAATTGAATAAGTTACAAAAAAACCATTTACATTTACTTTAACTTAAGTACCTATATCAATATGTAACGTTAAACTAAAAAACGAACCTTGCTTAATTATAATTTTTTAGTTAATATAATAAAAAGTTAATATAATAATTATCTCAGGTAGGTAGATTTTCGGCAGTCAATTAGATTGCCGAATAGGTACAATAACACGCGCAGTAAAAACGTCATCATTTCTTTTACAATCATAAAACCACTTACGGTTAAGGTGCGTTTCGGTGAAACACTACAACAAAAATTATTCGATAGAATAAAAACTGTTTGACATCACATAGCCTTGACATTATTATAAATTCAAAGGATTTTAAAAGTAATTAAGTAAGTCCCATTACAAAAATATTCATAAACCGATCTTGACAAGATTGGAAGTTAATTACATTAATTAAAAGCTCTAAAACTTCACAGCAATTTTTTCATTGCGTTTAATTGGCATTTTACTCCGTCTATGCGTCGTTTTCAAACGCCACCTTAAACATTTTTAAACCGATTCCGCTTAATGAGCGCGACATAAAGCCGACAAAGGTGTTATGAATAAATAAGAAGGCAACAATGAAGAAAAAAAACATAAAAAATCTTTTATTGATGGTGCGCCAGAGTCGTCTCGCTTTTCCGACGTGTTTCTTGATGCTATCTTGTTCTTGGAAGGTGAGTTTTTTCTCTCTTTCACTTATCTGGATATTGGTACAACGCTGTCCCTTTCTAAGGCTGATCGATACCACTATACACCTACGGCAATCCGTACCCTTAGTACAAGTTTGCACGTCTCGCCAACGTTGATAGTTTGATACATTTCGAGCTTCGAAACACAATTAGTTCAGACTTTCAGATTGGATTGGATGATGTTTGAAAATCGCTTATTCAAAACTACCGATTTTTATTGCGCACAGTTTTAGCTTGAGACTCTGACTTTTGATATATGGGAAAACTAAATAAGCCTTACAGGAGGGAACTTTACTTTTTTTTAAACAATTTTAGCCAATGTGAAAATAACTTGATTTATATTCTCCTCTCCCCTCTAAATAAAAGGAAAGCTTGTGTAAGGAACGGGTACCATAAGAGAGAAATGGGTCGGGATCGAATCATCTACCTTGCAATTTTCAATCCGCACCTTGAACCGATGAAATTGAGGTTGCTCGATTGATAATGATCCATTTTACTTTGACGTTATAGTGTTTCGATACTCGAACTCTATCATTGTTATCGAAATGTATTAACTAGTACTAACCCTACAGTTATGAACGCGGCTCCGAAGGGCAGTAGGTACTTACCGAATTAGGTAGTATCCGTTCGATTTTTGAATGAAGAAGAATTTTATGACATTTAGGCCCAATTTCACATGTCTTATCTGAACGTTAATTTGGTATTTTGGCAGATATTCAATACAAAAAATGTCAGAACACTCAATTTCTTCCCTACTAAACGTAACTCGGCGTTGGTAAAATCGATAGGTACTTAGGCACAGAATACCTAGTTCTTTCAACTCATGAGGGCGCGTGGCTCATAGTTGTGTGGGTGTCGTATCTTTATAAATGAGAGCGAGAGCTTCCTCGCGCTTGACCGCTCCCACCTAGGCTACTGACAGGCACGCACACTTACGCAATGTGCATGTACACGACGTAACCACAAGTAAAGCTCAGGCGCCCTCGTAAATTGCAAGAACTATACTAAAGATAATCTAGGGCCTATTTCACAATCTTAGTTAATTTGATGTTTTGATAGTTTTTGTAATATTGTCAAAACATCAAATTCGGCGGTTAAAGTACAAAAAACAACATAATATTTGAAGTGCCAAGCAATCATTTTACACGTCAATAAATATTTATCGCCCTTCGTTACACGGCCCTCGCTGTTGAGATAACTAATTGACAACTTTTACGCCGGTAGGTATATGACCACCAATAAAACTAAATCGAATTGACTCATCACTTTTTACAAGCAACGAGCCCTTACCATAATACGTAATAGGTATTACCTGCCTTACACGTACTAAACCTATCTACAAATGAATGTTTGATTTTTGATTTCTCAACTGCGTCATTGGTCTAGGCATCTAGGGCTTCGAGAGCCGAATTTACACTGCGAAGTTAGTGGCATGAAATTAGTTTCATGACGTTAATTTCATCAACAATTTCACGGTAAACTTCTAATTTTATGCATGAAATTAGAGGTTTACACATGAAATTGTTGATGAAATTAATGTCATGAAACTAATTTTATGCCACTAATTTCGCAGTTTAAATTCGGCTTAATGTCTGTTATCGTTACCTTAAAAGGTAATATTTTTACATGAATACCAATTACGAATTGCCAAACAAAAAGCAAATAGGTACCTATGTAAATAACTTACTGTATGGACAAAGTTATTCAGTGAAAGTACAACTTTACCAACTTTGGGAACTTTCTGTTTCCCCCTCGGTTCCCGCGAGCTTGGATCAGGGAACTTTATACAACTTTTGACAGTGCGAAGTGCTAAGGCTTGTTAGTAATCTAAATATATAAAAGGCAAAGGTGACTGACTGACTGACTGACTGACTGACTGACTGACTGACTGACTGACTGATCTATCAATGCATAGCTCTAACCACTGGACCGATCGAGCTGAAATTTCGTGTACAGGTAGCTGTTAGGACGTAGACATCCGCTAAGAAAGGATTTTGGAAAATTTCAACCCCAAGAGGGTTAAATAGTGGGTTAAAAAATCGAACCTAACGTGAGCGAAGCCGCAGGTTAAAGCTAGTTTTATTATACAAGTCAAAGTTTTTCTGATTGTTTTTTGATTGTTTGCAATTATTATCTGAGTTTTCCCCGTTTGGACGATGGCTTTTCTTTCTCACCTTTATTGGCAACATTAAATTAATTAAATGTCCCTTAACACACCTAATATTAAAAGATAACGAAGTCGAAAGCAAAATCAAGCCTAGAATATAATATTTTTATGATATTCTAAACTTGTGCCCGTGACGTCATTCGCGCAAAGTTAGGTTTTTTTTCAAAATTTCGCGGATACCCTTTGCTTTTTCTGGATAAAAAGTATCCTGTCTTACTCTCCAAATCCTCAACTATACCCTTGCAAAAAATTAAATCAATCCCTTGCTCCGTTGCTGTATGATTGAAGGATAAACTAACAAACACACTTTCGCATTTACAACGTTAAAGTAGGTAGATAAAAGTAGAAGTAATCAGGGATGGTGGTTCAGATTATCAGGTCAAAAACACAAAATAAACATTATTATCTCCTTATGATATTGTATAGCTGCTTGTAGGGTGGAGTGGGGATTCACTGACAATGGGGCACGTGACAGCAATTTATAAGTGCTCCCCTTTATAATCTAGTACCGTCCAAGTTGCTGTACTTACAACGTGTCTACTTACTTCATGTTTTACCGTTCTGCTATAATTGTGTTAAACCAAATACGCTATTCACAAGATTAGGGCCTGAAAGTGGCCACTGGTATCTAATTTGCAGAGTCATTCATTCATTTAATAGTATTGATTGAATATCAATCAATTTTATACAAGCATTGGACGTTCAAACCTGTCTTAGCAACGAGAAATTACTCGAAATTATAAAACAAGGAAACAGGGCTCCGTACCCAAAGAATACCGGACTCTATTGTCGTAATTGTATAACAAAAATTAAAAAAAAATACAATTTAAATGAGCGTCGTTAAGCAGAAAATGACCAACGCCAAAAAACCAGTTTCGAGATAGATTGCAGCAGCAGATTTAGGTTTTATCACTGCTTCAAATGTATGACGAAAACTGTAAAAAAAAAAAATTAATGAAAGTGTAAGTATATTTTATAAGCTAATATAGTAACATATTACTTTTAGTCGCCAAAATACCAAAATTAACTCATTTTCGCAAAAAAAAAACCATTGGTAGTTTTTTACTTAACGACGCTCAAATAGGATCAACAACTGTACAACTAATAAACTTTTGTCAATCATGAAGAACCATTGCTCCTTTGGTACGTGATTGTAGGACAAACCAATAAACAAACACACTTTTGCATATTTTATAATAAATAATAATTAATTAGTACCCTCCGTACCCTCCTAAGGATGCGCCGTAATACAATAATAACGCGTATAAAAAACACTTTAATTGCCAATTAATATTAAGTAATTATGGTAACCGCATCGGGGCGCATAATCCGGCCCGCGACGCGCGACGTAACCGGTTATCCCGCGTTGCCTCCCGGAATTTCAACCAGAATGTTACCCTGCGTTACTGACTCGTGAAATGTTTATGTGTGAAGTAATTTTTTTTTAATAAAAATAAACTATGCACACATTAATGGGGAAAGGTAAAATAAATCAATAAAAGTAACCCATGTAGGTAAACCGACTTATTGAAATGACTTATGGCTTAAAAAAACTTAACTATTACTATAGGTAGCTGTACGTAATTTATGTGCTTTTAATAAATTTACATTACTTTTCTGACTTATTCGGCGCATGATCAGAACCCAAGTTTAATTCTACCTAGAAAACCTATTTATTTTAAGCTTATTATTTATTTATTATATACTTCATTGCACCAAAAAAAAAACAAAAATTTCTAGCTTGAAAACGAAGAAATTAAAAAATCTACCCAAATTCAATAAAAGCTAACAAAAAGACAGAGTAATGAGGTGCTTAATGCGGGATAGCCAATTAGGTATACGACCGGTAACCGCATCAAAGCGTTTAATTCCCGGAGCGCAACGTTACCGGTTATCCCGTGTTACCTCCCGGGATTTCTCTCCGTTCTTGTGGCCTACTGCTTTTGTTACTGAAATAAAAAATCTTTTAATTTATAAGATATTATAGTTCTTTCAATTCACGAGGGCACGTGGCTCATGGTTGTGTGTGTGCCGTATCTGTATAAACGTGAGCGAGAGCTTGCTCGCACCTGACCGCTCCCACCTAGGCTCCTGACAGGCACGCACACTTACGCAATGTCTATGTACACGTCGTAACTACAAGTAAAGCGCCCGTAACTTCGTGAGATAAACGGTATTACGATAACAAGTCTAAATAAAGCTATCATTGCGAATCTCTTGATTCCTTTTGTTTTTGAAATAAAGAAGCGTAAATTTTTAATTTTAGATAACAAGTCTAAACAAAGCTATTGCTAATCTCCTGATTCCGATATATCATACTTTTATGACGGGTACACAGTAAAGGTGCGATTCCGCACAACGCTGCAGACGGCAGGCGGCAGCAGCAGACGGCTGACGTCACTTGCTGTCGGACTTCAATTGCCGTCGTATCTATTCCGAAACCGGCAGCAGTTACATCGCGGCATTATTGAGTTGTGGTTGTGTCTCTGTGAATCTGAGCTATGAATAATCAATTGCTGCAAATTTTAATGGAAGAAGAAGAAGACGACGATGACTTGTTATTATTGTATTACTCAAGCAGTAGACCTATACTCCCATTCTACAGAAATAGGCTAGAAGAAGGCTCTTATGAAACTTTGATAAAGAGACACTTGAATATCAGTGAAGAACTTTTCAGGAGTTATTGCCGGCTAAATAAAAATCAGTTTAATTTTGTACTTTCTTTAATTTACGACGATCTTAAACCAAAAACACTGAAGAACACAATAACGCCAGAAGAAAAATTATTTATAACGCTGAGGTAAGTGACTTTTTATTTACTACTACGTAATGACTTTTTATTTACCAGGTGTACACATCTCAAGTTTTTTTTTTGTTGTTGTTATGATGGTGTTAATGAAACTAATTATTAAACAAATCTGGCAATGTATGATTCGTTGGTTCCGGTTCGGAAGTACTAATTGTAGAATAATTGTTTAAAATTGTATACCGATTACCATCAGACACATTTGCTGTGTACGTATTTGCAGTAAATGTCAAATCAGTTGGTTCCGAATAAGTGCTAACTGGAGAATAATTATTTACAATTGTGTATCGACTGTCATCAGAAGTACTCGGTTCGGAGATATTAACTGTCGAAGTAGACGGTGTTGAAGGACTCGATATAATACTGTTTTCTGCTCCCAGTATCTCATACTTTGTGAGAATGGCAAAGATTTCTTGTTTTGCTTTTATTTGAAGTAATTGTGTTGGTAATTTTTTTAAAACATGTTCAATATGATTAGCAAACGAGCTGAATTCATCATCAGGTCGAGACATATTTTTCAACAGCGAATATCGAGATTTCTCTCTCTCTCTCATATATGATACAATTTCATTTCTATTACTTCGAGGACGTTTATTAATTATTCTTGTTTGCCGGTCAGCTGAGGTAGAAGGAGCAGCCATATCACGTTCGGTGTTCATGATAGCATTCTCTTGCTCGATATTTACTTCAGAATGCATTGTATCGATCTCTTGCTGGATATTATCCTGTGCTGACTCTTCGGTCCAGTTTTGTGATGACTCCGAACCTACGCTACCAATACTAGACCTTTCTTGTAAGACATTATCCAGAAAAGACATTAATCTGTATAATTTCCATTTTGTTCGATTACTTTTCGGAGCTGCTGACCCAGTGGGCAGTTTATTTTTTCGTTTGAAGCGCATGTACCCATCGCGAATTGTCTTCCATTGTTTTTTACAACCATCACCTGCAATTTAAATACAAAATCTCAAATTTTGTTATCATTTAATTATTTTGTTTCAGATTCATGGCAACAGGAGAAAGTTATGCTTCCTTATCATTTCAATATCGTATATCAAGGTCATATATATCAAGAATGGTAAAACGAGTATTACATTTGCTTCGACTTAAACTTGTTGCAATTTGTATGCCTCCCCCTACTAAAAACGATTTTCAAAGAATTGAAAGAGAATTTTGGGAAAAATGGAACATGCCAAATTGTGTCGGAAGCATCGATGGCAAACATATTCGTATAAGAGCACCGCAGCACAGTGGATCTCTTTTTTTCAACTACAAAGAATACTTCTCTATAGTGTTGTTAGCAATAGCCGACTCAAACTACAAATTCATTGCAGTTGATGTGGGGTCATATGGGAAAGAAGGAGACAGTAATATATTTAAAAAGTCAGAAGTGGGAAAAAAAATACAAAATAATACATTCAATTTTCCAGAACCAAAAAAATTGCCTGGAACAAATGATATTTTGCCACATTTCTTAATTGGAGATGAAGCTTTTGCTCTCGATACATTTATGATGAAGCCATATTCTCAAAGAATTGCGAGACATGACAAGCAGAAAGATATTTTCAACTACAGGCTATGTCGTGCTCGACGTGTAGTCGAAAACGCTTTTGGCTTATTATCTCAGGTTTTTAGAGTATTTTACATACCAATACCGATTTCACCTGAAACTTGTGACGACTTAATAATGTCTGCCTGTTGTTTGCACAACATACTACGAGATGGTTATCTAGAAAACCAGCAGATTCCAAGATATCACCGTGAAGAAGAAATACCATCTGACAATATGATTAGAATGGCGAATGTTGGTGGATTTGCGAATGCCGGAGGCTTAGCAATTCGAGATACATTAAAAGAATATTTTTGTTCCCAAGCTGGTGAAGTATCGTGGCAAGAAAACATTGTAAATCGCACACAATAGTTGTAATAAAATTAATAAAAATATACTTACTAGTTTTATTGAGTGTATCGGCGATTTCTTTCCAAATATTTTCTTTTATACGTGAATCTTTATGATTTGGATCTTTGGAATCATACAAACATGGATGTTGAGATACTAAATTAATAAAAGTTTCACTTTCATCGTCAGTTAACACGTCCATCTTCGTTCGACGGCAGCGGCAGTACTGTGTATGCACGGCAGTGCCGTCTGCCGCTACGCGTCAATACAAGTTACGACCTGCCGCGCGGTAATTGCAGTCGTACATCGGAATCGGTCTCATACAAATTCATACTGTCAAGTAATGCCGTCTGCCGTCGCAGCACATGCAGTTGCCGTCTGCTGCTGCCGTCTGCCGTCTGCAGCGTTGTGCGGAATCGCGCCTTTAGAGCGAAAAAGGATGGTAGCATAGCAGTTTTAACAAACTTCTATTAGCAGAGTACGGAGTTCGATTACAGGGCACATAATACCGACTTTTCAGAGTTAGGTAGGTATACCTAATAGGCTTTTCGGAGATGAATTAAAATTTAAAAAATATAGGTAATTATACCTATCACTTTTCAATGCTGAAAGAAAACATATCGAGGGAACCTGCCTATCTAGGATTTCTCGATAATGTTCATAAAGGTCTCTAAGGTTCTTGATTAGTTACCGATTAGACTTTAGACTTCGAGGATTGAAATAATATGCAGGAAATTGTTTACTAACCCAGTTTCTCATTCGTGAGAAGACTTGTGCCCAGAATCGGCCCAACAATGGGTTGAGATGATTGAAACTCTGTAAATGTTAACAAAACAGTAACAGCGAGAAATATAATTAACTAGTTGATTCCCGCTACGTTCGTACGCGTAGATTCAGGTTTTAATTCCTGCAGGAACTTAAATTTTCCGGGGTAAAAAAGCCTATGTGTTATTCCAGACTATTTTATCTATCTCTGTGCCAAACAGCCAAATCGGTTCAGTTGTTGCGGCGTGATCGAGTAACAAACATCCGTTCATTAATCCAAACTTTCACATTTACAATATTAATAGGATTGAAATTCAAGTTGGTAATTGGGTTCTTAACGCGGGATTGCCAATTACGGTAACCGCATCGGGTTCGGGGCGCTTAATTCCCGGATCGCGGCGTTACCGTCTGTCCCGCGGTTCCTCTCATTTTCGCTTAGGATTACTCGATCCCGCCATTTGTTTGTGAAATATCTTTTTTAGTGACCAAATATGGTTGAGCGAAGCAATGGCTGGATCATGCGTCATGCTCGTGAACGGGTGCCACCAACGGGAATGGGTCTGCTTTGACTGCCTATCTTGACATGCGTTGGATTGGTGTACCTACGTATGCATTTTTGCATTTTTGAAGCTTTATTGTGGAAGCACTGTATACATAAGCATAGCTTTGTAAAAAAAAAATTTTTTTTTTTTTGAAAAGAGCAACTGCTGAGTTTCTTGCCGGCTCTTCTCAGCAGAATCTGCATTCCGAACCGGTTGTAGATTTGTGACTTATCATAAGAGCTACAGCCTACAAATTAGCCTATATGAAATAAATAAATTTTGAATTTTGAATTTAGGTATTATACCTAAGCATAGTTAAAACTTATAATGTCCGTTGAATACAGTTTTTTTTGGTCTTTATGGTTCTTGATCAATGATCGATTAGGATTGAAGTGTGCTAAAAATAGTTTACGTATCACCTATATTATATGTAGTCGTGATACATAATAATTTTTGTGTTAGTGTACATTTTAACTGTGCATGTGTACCTACACGCAGGCAGAATCTTATCAGAATCAAAAGTTTGGCAGAAAAAATTTCTCGCGCATCTATACTGACGGCATTTTTTTTTAATTTGGAAGATGTAGAAAAAAGGCTTGTAGTTGTAATGGTTTCGTAGGTATTTTGTGATTCCCCCTTACAATGGGGGGAAACTTAACAAGAACATGCCTACCTCGCGAACTAGGAAGGAACCCTTTACGTGCGGCCTTGTTACGGCGAATTGGTATTAATTAATATGGAGTTTTTAATATTAATTTCAAGGGATTTGTTTTAATTAATAGATATAATTATGTTCATATCATTGATATGTTTATATCATAGAGCAGACACGACTGGTGTAGCTGGTGAAATAATTAAATAAGGAGGCCTTCAGATGTCAGATGATTTGCCAGCTAAATTTTAAGGACCCCCCGCCAAGCAATCCGCATTTCGCATTTATAATATTATGGTGGATACATGACGTATCATCATAATAGCTGAAAGTTGGCCTACATGAAATAAATAATTTTGAATTTAGAATTTTGATCTAATTTACTAAAAAACTCTACAATCTTCGTTTCAAATTAAAATTCGTTTTATTTTTATAAGCTCTTTATTTTACCTATCCATAAATTACCTACCTATATTAAAAGGATAAATTGACGAATGGACTGAGTGGGTCGTATATCAACATAAAATATATAGAGACACATTGTCTAGAAACTTACTTTGTTATGTAGACCACCACAGGTTCCTCACCACTTTAATCTCACATTTTACGAGCGAAGCCTGGATGTATCAGCTAATCTGTCATAAATTCCATATTAGAAATTTTGACGATTGTTATTTAATATTGAAAATAAATCTATTTTCTAAATTCGTAGTAACAAAACCCTCCCTTCGTCGTGTTCTACCCTCACCCTCCGGCCGGGCGCGGAGGGGAGCTTGTTATCTGATTTAATTCTAGTTACCTACAGGTAAAGTGCTTGTGCGACTTGCTTGTGTCATTTGCGTATCCGGCGGACTAGTTTTTATTTTATTTTATTTTTAACCTACGGAAAAAGAGGGTTCTTATAAGTTTGACGCGTGTCCGTGTATTTGTTCCCTCGTAACTCTCTACAGAGTGGACATCATCATTATCACAACATAATATATCTACAAGAAAGTAGTAATCTTTTTTTTTATATGAATAGCGGGCAAACAAGCTGGCGGGTCACCTGATGTAAAGTGATTACCGCCTCCCATGAACACTTGTAGTACCAGAGGTACCACCGATTCGTTGCCGGCTTTTCAGGAACTTATTGGTTCGCCTCTTAAATAACCCCATATTGTAATAAAGTGGAAACACTGTCGAAGGGAGATGATTCCATGGCGATAGACTACCTACAATAGCAATTTAGGTAACTAGATGCTATTATTGTGACTGAATTCGGAATTAGAACTGATTATTAAAATTATTTTATGATTAAATAATAGAAGTTATTGAATGAATTATTCATACCGGTTGAATTATTCGCATTTGCATAAAAAATAAAATAGGAAAAAAATACGATATCGAGCGGCGCGGCGGCCAATTTCACGCGTCATTAGCAAAACACGCGCAGTCATTTCGTGGTTTACAATCACTTCAATCGAGAATGAACATTAATTAACTGTAGATAAAGTTTATTTTCAAGTAACTGAATTTTCATTCTGTAATCTCCTCGCTTCAAAGCAAAAATGACTTTATTTTTAGAAGTAATAAGACTTCTTTTCAAATTACATCATCTGCATGAAATATTTAGGACTGGCGTTTGTTAAATTCGAGGAAATTAAAAAGACGTTAAGAGCCAAAAATTGATTTTATTAACACTACGCAACCCTTTTTTTAATTCATGTTGTTTATGTTTTTTCAGTGATCCAAAATCTATGTTACCTATTAAAAAATACTTTCAGGAATAATGAAAATTCTAAATTCAGCCACGCACCTAAATCTATAGAACATGCTTGGACTTGGCATTTGAGACGGAGTTAAAATGGGCCCACATATTGTGTGCTATATAAAAATATCTCGTTTCAAAAACTCGCTTCGATTTGAGCGTGAGCAGAGATCGTTCGATCGATAGCGATCTATACCTAGATTTAGGTCGTAGAGACAGACAACATATTATACACTTTGTAATTTTATTCCCCATAAACCCTGAAGGAGGTGAATGTGCTCATGAAACTGAACAACTTTCCCCAAGGAAAATAGGTCGAAATATGAAAAAAAAAATTGGACCCTCCATACAAAATTGACGATTAGCTGATTGATTTACTATGGGAGGTCCAAAATTTTTTTTTTCATATTTCGACCTATGTTCCTTGGGGAAAGTTGTTCAGTTTCATGAGCACATTCACCTCCTTCAGGGTTTACAGGGAATAAAATTTCACCGTGTATAACCCATACATGCATGATTTCATGCCAAAGGCACACGAAAAGCATTTTTGATGTAAAATGGCAATTTGGTTGCTGCGTCAGCCTGTCGGCTATAACCGATATAAGTACTTGTATTTATAAACTCCATCCTTTGTTTATACACACGAAGCACATGAATGCTGTTATTAATTCGAGCGCATTGCGGCTTTCGTAATCATAACAAAAGGTAGAGCCGTGACTAAATGAAAATAATCCACCGCCACTTGTGCAAACAGTTTTGTTGCGAACAGCCATTTAAGTAACTCCCGACTACCGAAAAAGAGGTGTTTAACTTTTACGTGTGTATCTGTGTGTCTGTCAGTTCCCTCGTAGCTCCCCAACGAACTTGATGTGGTTTTTCCTGTTTGGAAGATTACGTGATCGAGATAGATCTTAGCTATAATTTACGAAGATCTTCTCAGGCTTTTGGAGATCATCAGCGCCTTTCCTACTTGATTAAAGGGTCTTACTAACGTTCACTGGTGCGATTGATTTGACATTTGATGTAGGCACAGAATACCTAAAGGTACAGAAGATTCACTCCGCAAAATGATTTAAATAAATAGTGACTCTTGTTACCACACAATAAAGTGCAATTCAGGTTGACACAGCCAGCGCTACTTACCTACCGTCTTATTCACCTAGACTTTTCTCTCTGCCTATCATGTTACTCTTATCCCTTCGCATTCTCTGAATTAAGGCCCTTTGAAGAGGTACGCCATGTACTTGTAGCTTTGCAGTTTACTGTGGAGTGCGCCAGGCCAGTGTAGGTACTGTTAGTTCGGATAATTTACAAAGCATGGTAACATTAAGCTGATGCCGCAGCATCAAGTAGTCTTCGATACTCCTAAGCTTTAGCAGATATAGTGTGTTTGGACGGAACTGGTTCATGAGATAGGTAGGTACAGCTCGCTGAGAGACGGACAGACGGACAATGGAGGCTGACGTAGTCACGGGACTACGTCATCCGTACCGATAGGGTGCTAACGGCAGCATCCTATCGGTACGGAACCCTATAAATTTCGTCTGGTGGGAGGCTCAGGCCGTGGTTTGTTACCACCCTATCGTCAAAGACGTGCGAAGCGATTAAGCGTTCCGGCACGATGACGTGTAGAAACCGATTCGGTATGGGTTGAATGTACACTGTCATACCCCTTCCAAGTTAGCCTGCTACCATCTCAGACTGCATCGTCACTTACCATCAGGTGAGATCGCAGTCAAGGACTATAAAAAAAAAGGTTAAGAGTATTGCACAACGGGCCAAGACCACTGCCGCGGCCACAGTGTCTATCTAATGTAACTCAATACCATCGCGAAGGTACTAGGTAGGTATAAGGCTATTAGATATTCTGTGAATAAGTGGGTAGGCCACACTGCTTGCCGTGTCTAGTCGTCAACCAAATATGGGCACTCACTTGAACGTATGACCTTCTGATACCAAGAGTAGCGGTACAACCTATTCTACCTACTGCGAGTATAGTAGAGCCAGAGATCAGTAAGAAAAAACAGATTGCACTAACTCTTTGTACCTACTATGTATAACTCAAATAACGCTAGATATGATGACGCTTTATAAAGATGGCAATTTATATTTTTTGTTGAAATTGACGTTATTTTGCCATAAGTACATATTTATTTGTTTTAAAATCAAAATACATTATAAATTACAATTTATTGGTTTAAGTGTTCTTTGCATAGTTTTATTTCATTCCAGTAGGTAGATGTAGGACCTAGTGTAACTTCCGAAAATCATATCATATCTACTCGTACCTAATAACTAGATTTACGTCAGCTTTGTTCCTATGTGTGACGTAAGCAATCTGTACTGGTTTAATTATCTCTGGAAGAGCCTTGACTTGTGATAAAAGAAGAAATAAATAATTTTGAATTTAAACTTAAGGTTACGATCAAGAAGACGACGAAGCAGTCGCACCTTCTCGTAGATATAATAGCCGTTTAGGACATGAGGTACGTTAGTAGTACTTACGAATAACTTATCTACCATTCATGTCATCATGTCCTTGTCCTTTTCCCACGCTATGTGGGGTCGGCACAACATGTATTTTTCTTCCACTCTCTTCTATCATTCGTCATCTCATTATCTACTCCTCTTACACGCATATCTTCTTTCACACAATCCATCCATCTCTTTTTTGGTCTTCCTCTACTCTTTTGCCCTTCTACATGCATATTCAACATTCTTCTACTAATGTGGTTTTCTTCCCTCCTCATTACATGCCCATACCACGCGAGCCTATTACTCCTCATCTTTTCGATTACTGGCGCTACTTTCAAACTTTCTTATATTTACTCATTCTTTGTCTTATCCATTCTTGTCACACCACACATTCATCTCAACATACGCATTTCATTAAAAAGAGAAAAATAAAATATTAACCTTTTAAGTCTTAGATACCTACTAAGCTCCTAAACTAATGTACCTAGGTAAGTAACTAATTTTGAGTCGGCGACAAACTTTTTATCTTTCCATGTCTTATTAGGTACTTAGATAATAATGAATACACAATAATATCAATGATTAGCTTAGGATAATGAACACTAGTCATTAATGCTATCAGCGTAACAAGGCGGATCGATTTGAAGTGCCAAGTGCGTCAGTAAGTGCTGATAGCTGTTCTTGATTAGATAATTCTTTACGTAAACTCTAAAGTACTGGAGACTGGTACAAATACCTACGTAAACTAATACGCGATGTCATAATGCACTAACTCAGTATCGATTATTGAAATCTAGATTATTTTGTAATAAAAGAAAACGAGTAAATAGCTCTTTGTAATAAATCTACTACTCTGAAAATGATCAAGTTTTGTTGTTACTTGGTTGAAATCAACGAAATATCGTATTATATTCATGTTCTATTTCTTTATTTCTAGGATCAAAATACAACATGAAATCTTAACTTAGATTTAGATGCTCTTCGCGTAGGTTGTTTATGTGTTGAATTCCGGTGGATGACCTAATACCTAAAAGATTATACTATTTTCTATTTCCTAGTAGAGACACCTATTCTACTAATAATAAATGCGAATGTTTGGACGTAACGATGGATGTTTGTTACTCAATCACGCCGCAACGACTGGGCCGATTTGGCTTAAATTCGGCACAGAGATAGATTAAAGTCTGGAATAACTAATAAGAAAAATAAGAAAGCTCCCGCAGGCATTAAAAACCTCCAATCTACGCAAACGAAGTCGCGGGCATCAGCTAGTATTAGGTAGGTATATAAAATATTAACTAGATTTTCGCGAACTTTGTTCAAATGCAATCTATACTTCTTTAATTAATCTCTAATAATATTTACCATTCACCGCAGCTATGAATTGCGTTACTTATTTACATTCATATCAGATGAAAATTCTAAGTAAATATTTATTTTACACATTAGATAAGTAGGTAATATTTTTACCTGACAAACTTCAAGCCAAATACGGGTAGTTGGAAGTTAGTGTAAACACTTCGGACCCCTATCGGTGCCAGCCCGAAATAGTTTAATGGCTCATCCAAACCACAGAAATGTGGTAAAACGTGCGGGCTGCATAATAATATAATATATGCAATTGTAAAAGCTGACTCAAAACCAGTCATCAGATATTGTAAAGATATTCTTTGAAACACGCATTTTATCTGAGGATGACGAAAATTCTTTTTTAAGCTATTGCACAGCTTCTGTCGCAGGCCAGCGTGGAGACCGAATCCAAAAATTCCGTAACGAAAATAACCTGACACGGGACTCCTCTACGGTGAGCCGCTAGATGGCGTTGATAAAAAATGCTATGCAATAGCTTTACCCCGGCAGTCCCCGAGTGCCACACGTCTTTTTAATTTCAAGATAGACTTCCACATAACGACAATTATGCCTGAAGAGAAGCAAAAGCAATTATAAGGTCATAATTGCCTTTGCTTCTCATCAGGCATAATTGCTTCGCTTGCAGAGAAGATGATTATTAACTCGTGACTTGAAGATATCCCAGTTACACCTACCTAAATGGCAAGATACAAGACGCCGGAAGATTGTTCCAACTTCCACACCTCAGCGGTCTGTTTCAGAAAAGTTCAAAGTTCAACGTTTCAGAACTTCAAAACAGATATACTACCGTCCTCGTCAAGTTGGCCGCTACCTCGCCCCGCGCTTCCCCGCACCGCGCCGCACCTCAAGTGAGACCCGCTTAGTACAGATAGCAACGTACAGCTCGCAGTTGTCATTACCAAATTTTTTCAAAGTTTTGTTATTGATACGTTTTGAATGTTTTTGTTATTCTACTTTAAATTAGTTATTTATTTTTGTTTGGTTACTCTTGTTAGCGTATCGTCTTCTACGATGACTAAAAAAGGAAAAGTAGTATAATATAGTAAATACTTTAATTAATGACCTTTTTTCAAGCGGAAAAAATAAGAAATTAAGAATTACGCCTTTAGACTTTTGAGATGTCATTGCCATGAAAAAAGCATTGCCAGAGAAGAAAACTTCCGTCATAGTTGTTACAGTAAAAAAAAATACAATTATTATATTCTTGTCACCGGTAGTCGGTACGGTATGACGTCATTTTGTAGCGGTCGAAGACGGCCAACTTGAGATGGAAGGGTAATACTTATCTAATATTTTATTTTCCCAGCAGTATGAAGAAATCATAGTACCTATACTGTCGCGTCTAGGCCACTCTCCGATGCTAAAGTTAACAATTTTTCGCACCCATTATCGCAACTAATTAAAGCATTTTACGATCGTCCACAAATAGTTCCGTGAATCTAAAATTTTCACACTATTCTGTTGATGGAGGCCGGCGGTAACGCTGTAAAAGAAATTATGTTTTAACGGTATCTAAATAGAGTCGATATAAGCTTGGAGGCGGTTGTATCTAGTCCGGTATCCCTTCGTTATTTCAGAATTTAAATGCCAATAAAATTAGCCTCACAAATTAGTATCGCTCTTTGTTATACAAACATGGCCTCACTTTAGTGGTTAGTGTTGCTTTTTCTTGATTTTTATTGCGCGCGACACGAATAAATATCTACACGAAAGGAATTACGAGCTGACATCTTATTTTTAGGTCTCCCCATCAAAAATGTAAAAAAGTAACCCTTATGGATCATATGGGTTTTTTAAACGACTGCCTGAAAAAGGGGTATATTGTTGCAATAATTTCAAGAAATGGTTTTTGAATGAAAGAATTAAACAAGCAGGTAAGTAGGATATATTTTTGGTCCATTGAGAACGGAGGCTTTATTTTAAATGGGGCTACTAGATTATACCTCATGGGTATCATGTGAATGGCTTCATTTTCAAAATAATCTATACATATAATAAAATTGTAGAAAAGTGGTGTCTGTACAATGGAAATATATAAAAAAAAAGTAGCAGGGGTTGTTATTATATCGATGCCGAACCCGAAATTGTAATTAATTTTTTTTTGTCTGTTTGTCTATTTGTCTGTTTGTCTGTGTGTTTGTGCACGCTAATATCAGAAACGGCTTATTCGATTTAAATTCGGTTTTCACTAATATGTTGCAGTAAGCTTCACTTAACATTTAGTGTTTATTTCATGTCAATCGGTTCATAAATAAAAAAGTTATGTCAATTTAAAGAATCACGGCGAACATTTTTAACGTACAGAGTACGTACTACACGCCTCGCGCCTGAGCGTCCGTGGCTATATAAAGCGCGCTGAGAGCCGCGCCCCGAAAAGTCACTATTCCACGCGAACGAAGTCGCGGGCACAGCTAGTTATAAAATAGGTTTCATTTTCATAATGAAAGTTGCTAATATAATTAGCTGAACTGAACACTGAAAATGACATCTTATATTTACTGTGTAACTAGCGGACGCCCGCGACTTCGTCGGCTTCTTCAATTAAACAATCGACACTTCCTAAATCCCCACAGTTTAGGTGGGTAGAACCCCTCCAGGATTGAGGAATTGGAATCCGAAGTTTTTATGGGAGCATCTCGCAAAGTTTTAGTATCGATTAAAAAAAGATTCACGCAATTCGGTTTGGAAATCACGGAGATATTGATTTACAAAGATAGAAAAACACAACTCCTCCTCCTTTTTCGAAAGTCGGTTAAAAAAGTAGCCTTTGTTACTCCCGATAACATCAGCTATCTTTATACTCACGTCAAAATCGGTCCAGCCGTTCCCGAGATTAGCGGCAACAAACAGACATTTCGATTGTAACACTATCATTCGTAATGTCGCAAGGTAAAATAGATGGCGCTAGCTGTGGGTTGGCACGCGATGTTACGTGATTGACGTACGTTGCAGCTTGCATAAGACGCTGCTATAGTAAATGCTTTTCATTTTTTCGCACTGTAGAATGTGGATATAAGTACGAGGATGTGACGTCACCACTCACACACACAACATAAATCTCAATAAACTCATTAGAGTCACCAAGACACAAACTTATCACATACCTACTAAAAGCGTCTAATAGCTACGAGTATTTCAATAAATTACAACATCACAGTTCCCTCAGTTGATATTCGGGCCTGTTTCAATAGCGTTTAACTGTATCAATAAAATAATTATCCAATCATGGAGCAATTTACTCGGATTCTACTGGTGTTTAGCCTCTCGCTTACTCTTACTGTGAAGTGTATATTTTGTCTCGCTCAGTCTCAGTATTTGAGGACGGTGACACGACGGGTTCGAGATCCATGAAGGGACTCCGTTGTTGAAAATGACGTTGAGTAAGTATTTAACCAATTTCGATGACGAAATTTATTTGTTTTATTTGTACGTTAGAAAATTCTTTATCCACGTACTCATGGACTTAAGTATATAAGTAAGTAGGTAGGTAGGGGAGAAGTGGCATGAAAGAGCCAGGTTTTGAAAGAGCCACTTGCAATATTTTAGTAGTTAATGAACGAATTTGGTTGGTAATTTTATTTTTAAGTGGCAATACTGATTGCCCGTCACCCACAAACATTTGACAGTCCACCGAAAATAACGTACACCGGCACATGGAGTCAAAGTTTTTGGCAGTAAAAAGTAAGTATTTTGTTTCATTTAACTTGTTTTTTGGTATTTTATTGTAAAAAAATACAGGCAAATGGATTTAAGATTGAGTTTGTGCATATATTTGGCCATTCAACTGTGTAAAAACTGAGTTGAAAAAGTTTTGATATTGTTGTATTTTAAAGTTTATATTTTTTTAAAGAATAAGTCATGAAAGAGTTGGGTGAATGGGCCTTAAAAGAGCTGGCTCTTTCGTAACCGGCTCTTTCATAACCCTGCATTTGAATTTTGATAATAAAATAAAATAATAATAAATATCTATAAATATGCATTTTTTTTTCATATATTATTAAATTATTTGCTTCAGATATTGCATTATGGAAATGCTAAATCCATAAAAATGAAAAAGACCCAAAAAATCGGGTTGAAAAATAGTTAATTTTTCAAGTCAGGCAACTTGTAAAGGAAGCATATCTGTCATAGGGAATTTACCCCTTAAATTCTAATAAATTTAATGAAGACGAATTTTATCTTCATATGCCCTCTGTCACAGTCTAACGAACGTAATGAAGTGAACTTGGATAAGGAAAATATTGAAATTAACTTAAGATTAACACCTCCGCCTACTACAAAACCATTTAAAGCTCACGAAGAAAATGAGGTTGTAACAAACCAGATTATTATCAGACCATCTCCCCATTTAACCTCTACCCCTACGGTTGCGATTCCGAGTACTTATTCTTTCTTTGTTTAATTTTAAAGATTTTTATTAATCACACTTCACGTCACACTAATATTATAAAGGTGAAAGTTTGTATACGGTGTGTGTGTGTGTGTGTGTGTGTGTGTGTGTGTGTGTGTGTGTGTGTGTGTGTGTGTGTGTGTGTGTGTGTGTGTGTGTGTGTTTGTTGTGTGTGTGTGTGTATGTGTTTGTTACTCTTTCACGCAAAAATACTAGATATATATAAAGAGAAAAATTATACACTGGATTAATAATTGGGCTACTTTTTATCCCAGAAATTTAAAGAGTTTCTGCGGGAATCAAAAAACCTTAATCTACGCAGACGAAGTCGTAGGCATCATCTACTAAAAAATAATCTAATCTGAATAATATGTCAAGATTAACGCGTTTGTTAAAATTACTTAAAATTAATGACAGAATTAAAAATTGCTTAAAAATATCATTAATTTTTAAAAAGAATTTGAAGGGATCGCCTTTTTGATTTTTTTTTTCAATAGTGTAATTATTATTATTACACTTATTAAAATATATTACACTTTATAATACAGACTGGCTCTTTCATAAATGTTAGTAGCTCTTTCAATACCGAAATGTTATGAAAGAGCCGAAAGACACATTTTTTTAAAATGAATATTTCGTTGATTTTTTCATAGTGTTTAAGATTTTTTCGCATAAAATTACCTAGTTTAATAACTGAATAATAATTTAAGAGAAAAAAATCATCATTTCTTTCATTAAAAGTGTATTTTTTTCAGTCGTTTAGTAAACTGGCTCTTTCATGCCACTTCTCCCCTACTATGGTTTTAGACTAGAGCATCTTTTACACGCACTTTTTACGCGTTTTCGTACGAATTTTACTCGTGCGAATACGTACGAACACGCATGAATGATCCTGACATTTCAAGTAGATACCTACTACTACGGGAGCGCGAAGATTGGGTGCGAGTTACTTGTACGTCTATTAGTATTACTGCCCTCGTAATTGAAAACACAGTAAGTTATATAGAAGTTACCTTTAAGTTACTGTGTTTTCAATTACGAGGGCAGATTAGTATATCTGTACGTGTTCACACGACCGAATTTCATACGAAAACGCAGGACAAGTCAGCCCGGCCTTAGACGTGCAGTGAGACGAATAAAGCGTGGCACATTGAGGTGATTTCATGAAAATTTTTACTTTTGAATTATAATTCAAAGTTATTTATTTCAAGATTGCCTAAGTAGGTACATGAAATAAATTATTTCAAAATTCTACCATGCGTTCGGAAAAGAGATTCTGCAAAGAAAAGCCGGCAAAAAAACCTCAGCAGTTGCTCTTTTCAAAAGTGGTTAATTTTATAGAACGGAGGTTGTTGTATTGGTGACATTAATGTACTTTAGTACCTACCTACATAATTATTCAATGATTCGGACATTAGTTCAACACTCCAAAATACTCTTGACATTTTGGCTCTTCATTGCCAGACAAACAAATAGGTACAGCAACTTCACACCTTCGTAACCATGTTCATTGTTCATAACAGATTAAAGCAGCTTACTACACTACCGTCATAAAAATCCTTACAAAACTGAGATCTAAAACAAGGGTTCCCAAAGTTTTTTTGCCCACTTGAAATTGCCCTGGCTCCCCCTCCGTGCTACAAGTTGCAGAACAAGAGTAATAGAGTCCAAAAATATTTTCATTAATTATTAAAAAAAAACTTTTTTTTACACTTTACCTAATGAATGAATGAATGAATGAATAGAGTAGAATAGAGTAAAATAGAGTAGAATATAGTAGAATATATTAGAATAGAGTAGAATAATTTTTTATTCAAATAAACTTTTACAAAGTGCTTTCGAATCGTCAAATGAATCTACCACTGCCTATGAAAGCTCTTTATTATTCAAAGTTCATTTGTAATTAGTAACGTATCTACTCACATTAACGTCACACAATTCACAACGCATAGTAACAAGTGTAAACAGCGTTAATGAGTTGGTAACAAAAAGCTGTGATTGATGAATTACCCGGCGGACTCCTCGATACTAAACGCGGGGCACCGTTACCATTTGCATCGTGACGGTCGTTGCTCCGAATTAGCGAGTAACTTTGCCTACTTCTATCGACGAATGAACACTATAATTATTATGTTTTAGGGTTCCGTACCCAAAGGGTGGCAACGGGAATCTATTACTAAGTCTCCGATGTCCCTCCGTTTGTCCGACCTTCCGTCTGTCAGCGGACTGTATCTCGAGAACCATATTCCGATTTTATCGATAAAATCCCCTATATATTCACCGCACAATTTAGATAAACTCTCTCATGAAGCCTCTACGTGTTGGACCAATGTCTCCTCCCAAGTTTAGGATCCGAGCTTTGTTCCGTGAAAGTACACAAAGTTACCTCTGACCAAAGCTCAGGACTCAACACAGTCTAGCCAATAGAGAATCGTGCTCAATTGCGTCCACAGCAACAGGTGCATCAGGTGCAATCTTTATTCTTCCACTATTTCAGTCCGCTAAGCCGTCATTACGACACAATCTGAGATAGATCGGGGCATTAGGCGCAGGCAGGACAGACACTGGACTGTAAAATCCCCAACACCCTACTTCTTAGATTTTCTCGACAGAAAAGCCCACAATAACTCTTTGAGATGATTATGTACTCGAGCCCAGGAGCTCATGGTCTACACTTGAATAACCTAACCACTTAATAACATAGGTTCTCAACCTTATTTTGCCTACCGCCCACTTTGAGAGTATTTTGTTTTTTCAGAGCCCCCTAATATTTTTTTTTACTTAGATACTAACTGTCGCGAAGCTGAAATATATTTTTTTACCGTTTTTATTAATTTCATTTTTATTTATTTATATATGGGACATTTCACGTGAAATCCCAAGTTGCGAAAATTTTTAATTAAAATTAAAACTTAAAATATTTCATATCATCCAGTTTAATGTAGATCTGAATGTAATTCAATTTTCATCCACTTTCTAAACTACCAAAATATCTGAATTATCGCGCACGTGATAATAATGATTACAAAACATACAATAACAAAAACTAACCGATATTAAAGTTTAATTTAGAACGTGATAGCGTGTTTTTTTTACTTTTTTAGATAAGTTTTGTACCTCTTCTGCGCTATCTCAACGCCTGAGTCTCAATTTTCTCTGGGGCCACAAGGGCCCACAAGAGGGCGATATCGCTCACTTTGAGAACCTGTGCACTAGACCAACGAGGCGTATTGCGGGTTAGATACCCGCAATACGCCGAGTATCTGCGAAGATAATCTAGACGTCACACGCTCTTCGACTTCGGGCCCCGTTACTGCGGAGTGCGGTGTTGTTGGCTCGAAGTCGAGACGGTCATTGCTCCAATACATTTTGTTGCGCACTGATCTCTTTGGATTGGAGATGAAAGTATAATAGTCCCTAAGTTCAGAATTAAAATTAAAAAATACGCATAGGTATAGTGTCGCGGTAGCATCCGAGGAAATCATCGCTGGCTTAGGTATACTATTGAGCACAGGTTTACTATTAAAATGGATAAGGCCATAATTCGTTAAGTTGGCCAAGTGCGGATTGGCTTCACACACTTTTGAATACAATGCCTTGAGTAGGTACATAGGTATTATTCTTTAAGAGGTATTATGTTTTTGGCATTACTACTAGCCCGGAGTTAGGAAGTTGGCGGTGAGTCACCCCCGTGCCTCGGAGAGTACATAAAGCCGTCGGTCCTGCACCTGATCTCTTTCTGGTCGTGTTGGATTTCCGTCCCATCGAACTATGAGAGTAAAAAATTCAAAAAAAATTCAAAATTTATTTATTTCATGTAGGCTACCCTGTAGCACTTATGATACGTCACAAATCAAATCTACCACCTGTTCGGAATGCAGATTCTGCTGAGAAGAACCGGCAAGAAACTCAGCAGTTGCTCTAAAATAAACTAATTTTACAATAAGTAATAAAACCAAGCTAAGTATACAGTGCTTCCACAGTGAAGCTTCAAAAATACAATACATATAATCTAACACATGTCAGCATGGGAAGTCAAAGCAGACCCATTCCCGTTGGCGGCACCCGTTCACGAGCACGACGCATGATGCATGAAAAATAGTGAATGCACCTAGGTATGTTTGCGCACCCACTTGTGATCTATAATATCTCCCGCGCAGATGGCTAATCTCTGTAGCTGTGGCTGGATTCGGCCGGGAGGGCATTATTATTACTGGGTAGGTTATAGGTATAGTATATGTATGTTCACACATCAGCTCAACGACGCGACGTCAATGCACGTAGAACGCTCAGCGTCGACGCACACCGTTATCGCGATTCGGATTGGCGACGGTCGTTGCTCCGGCCTGCACCGGCGACCGCGACGCACATAGCGAATAGATTTGGCGCTATTGTGCAAATTCAAACTACCTAGTGCCTACCTGCAAGCGAATCAGGGGTGTTACCGAGGATTGCACAATGTTTTTTAGGGTTAAAAGGATTAGGGTTGTGGTTTGCGCGAGTTTTGTAAAAACCTCAACTCCACGCGGAAGAAGTCGAAAAGATTGTGTCTGGCGACAAAGATTATGAATTTTAATAATATTCTCTCAAATATAGTACTTGTTTTCAACGTTGTTTTTACGTATACCTTAGATATCTTTAGCACCTGATACCTATCTGTAAACTAGCAGGCGGCCCAAGCTAGATATTTACTACGACGTCGCTATAGGCACTAAAAAATTCTACAAATAAGTTGTTTAAGTGACGAGCTACCGATAATATTGATGACAACTTGGATTAAATCAGTTGTGCATGGAAAATCGAGATAAGCAAAATAATCGTTTAATTACGTTTGTACATATTTAAGTTCATACCTATTGTGTATTGGCTAATAAGTGGTCACAGGTTAAAATCCCGGTAGTGGTAATTTAGTCATCATTTCTAATGCTTCTAGTCTAATCAAAAGCGTCAGGGGTGGCTTTTTATTATCCTATCGGTGAAAACAACTTGCGTTAAGATGCCACTTACAAACTCATTAGGGACTATGGGTTTGATGAAACTGCCATAGATACTTCTTTCAAGTTGACTTGCTTCCAAATTAGGCTTAAATCTAGATCGCTCTTTCACTCTGCTAAAGTATGCTCATATAAAGACAGAGATTTATGTCAAGACATACCTATTTGTGTCTTATTTTGACTCTGCTACCCGTAAATCAGAACACGCTAGATCTCAACCTAAAACGCTCTACACAACACTACACTAAACTTGACACACAATAGTCTTATGATCTATAGAGCGTGCTCTGACTCAGCTCAGACTCAAGGTAGAGGTTAAAACAAGACATAACTATGCTCTGACATCAATCTGTCTCGTTTTAACTCTGTTTTGAGTCAGAGCTGAGTGAGAGTGCGGTCTATAGATTTCAGCCTTAATAAAGTCACTTAGGTAACAAACCAATAGATCAGTCCTGCAGGGCGATTCAGACCTGTTCGATAACATACCGTGTCGATACGGTTAGATATCTATCTCTTTTTGTCGTGTGGATTCAGAGCGAGCGAAATATATGTTAACAAACCGAATCGATCGACAAATAAGTTATCGGAAGGGTTCGAATCGGGGGGCTGGAACAGCTTAGTGTTGACGTCAGACTTTCCACCGTATGCTTCCAAAAAATATACTTCTCTAGCTCTATCTCTCTAATATCTTAGTTATTTTAGTCATATTGCCGGACGCTTGCCTAGTAACGTGGAAGAACTTATAGTTGTAAGCAAGGTGGAGAAGAAAAGATTACGTGGCCAATCAGTTGCTGGTCAGACCAGGTCAAATCACTCGCTAGCCTTCCACTTAGAACTGCAATTCGTAAAGCCGAGGAGCGGACAGAGCAGAAGGCTATAGTTACCAACGCCACGAAGGCACTTTCATATGAACACGACCTTTAGCAATGAAGTATGCGACCAAGAAAAAGGTACCAAAAGGTGATAAATCGCAGAAAAGGGCTAACATATGCCGAAGAATAATATAAACGTAAAAATTATTTCTACAAAACCGACTCCTAACGCCACTACAAAGTATATCAGTTATACCTAGAAGAGTTCCCTCGATTTGTCCAGGATTCCATCATCAGATCCTGACCTGATGGGTCCACCTAGGAAGTATACCCTTTCAAACAAAAAAGAATTTTCCAAATCAGTTCAGGCGTGTTCGATCGGGGAACATATTATGTACACAAAAAAAAGTTTCCGACGATCCTCCTCCTTTTTTGGAAGTTGGTTAAACAATGAAACTTAGTAGTTAGACTACCTATCCAGGTAGCAACAGTGCCTAATCCTATTATCTGAATCAAAGTGCAGTTGCGAGGTGGAAAGGACTAATTATGTGACGATGGTTTCATTGATGCAACGCGGATGACTATCGTGCCTGAGACAGCCCTGTTAATGGAGCAACTATACATGGTGCAAGGCTGCCTATACACTGAACGGTACAAACGTTACCAAGTACCAACCTAAAAAAGTTGATACCTCTTGATAGGTACACCTACTTAGTGCATTTGTTGCTCAGAATAAAATAAAAGTTAGTAAGCCTGGCTAAGCCTAAGCGATAAGGCTACCTTTTATGTTCTGTTTCTATGTCTGTATTTATGTTTAAGTCTTCTTCTTTGTGTTCTTATTTTGTGGTGTACAAACTGTATTCTATCTATTATCTATGAAGGCGAAATATTACTTTCCTCATTTATGTACAGATACAGAGTCTTACTAAGTAGATAGGTATATCCTAGAAATTCTCCCAAATAATGAAAGTTTCCTGAAGAATCTTAAGTCCGACTCAGAAAACGCATAAGTTTCCTTACATTTAGTCATCATTCTAATAAAATAATAGAGAGAAATAAAATTATACTGCCGTATATCGAGAAATAGATAAAGTTTGATGAGAAATGTGTAGAGTACCATAACATTGAAAAAAAAATGATGATTTTGATTTTTTTTTTAACACGAATAAAGAAAAAATAGTTAAGTAGGTACCGTTTCAGATTAAAGCCATAAGGTTGGTGAAAAAGGACATTAGTGTTACAGCCAACCATAAACCGTATTAATCCTCACACCTCAGTTATAATTTGTCCCGTACGTTTACAACGCTCAGTACAAAAACCCCCTTAGTGCAATTGCTTACACAGAGCGGCGCGGTCATCGTCCCCCGCGACACGCGACGGCGCGCGCTCTAATACGCTTAGATTGCTACCTACGCGCCACCAGCGTACCCTGACCCCTCCGCCGACCGACTTGCTCGACCACGCTAGCGATAAGACACTCGCCAAGAAAACACCAAATACCTTTGTTGATCCTCGCTTTGTTTTATAACTTTCTACGTGGTTTTCTGCCACGGAAGAAATAAAATGCTTCCTCCTCATCACCATTACCAATGAGTAGAAAATATGAAGAGAACTCTCTAGTTATAATTTTCAGCCTTAGACTGAAGCGTTAAAACGAGACTAAAATACTTACATCTTACATTGATTGATACAGACATAGACCATGGAAAAAGGTCCCTTGCATGGACTTACACAACCTCAGTCTTCTTTATATTCTTCATCATTCTAGGCGTTTTGCGTGATTCCGCTGGTACGGCTCCCCACCGGATCACTCCAGCCACCCGAGCTCACTCCAGAGTCCGAGCAGACCACCCAGGTTGGCAAAGACTTCAGGAAGTATTGCTGGAAAGCCAATATATTTTTGGCGGTGACGGATACACCCCTGCCTTTAAGCAGTACAAGTTCCGGTGTCTCGTCGCCCTCCATGCATAGAGGGCTGGCGATACCTAAAATAAAGAGGTGTTTGTTGAGCAAACAATGTCCTGTAATCGTGCGTACAACTGTCTTGTTTGTTGTTTGTTTGGTTCGATTCAATTGTAGCGGTTTCGCTGTAAGGCACTGATTGAGGCAAAGAAATCCTCTTTTGTTTAGTCTCAGTCTTGTATCCACCTGTATCCAGCGGTTTCTTGCAACTCTTCTTATGTCGTCGATCCAATTATTGGGGGTCTGCCTACACTGCACTTTCCGGTGTCACTTCAGCACCTTGGGACCCCACAGTTTGAAACAATTACGTTTCGACATCAGTCCGATTTCTGTGATAATAAAAGAGAGTAAAGATCTCTCGTCTTTACTCTATTTTAAATCTGAGCAGAGTGAGATTGTGGTCTATAGATTTAATTGTTAGCGTCTAGTAAGCTCTTCTGCACGTCTGAATTCAAATAAGGTAGACTGGCGAAGGGATCAAGTTATCTGGTTAGCGCAATGCATATTTTGCAAGTATTGCGCGAACTCAGCTATTTGTTCAGGTTTCCTATGTATTTTGCTTATACTACCTATTCCTTGTATGGTTTTGCTATTTGTCATACTGGGAATGTAAGGGGAGTTAAGACAGTGTCGAATTTACTATTCAGATCGAAATAGTGATTTCACCATAATGACTAATGTACCTACTACTAAGGACTTAGATATAAAAACCCCATTCCTGTGTTATACATAGCTCTCCTGCTACCGATAATATCTACTTTGGTTATGAAAGAACCTTTCACGACCATAATCATAGGAACCTTACTATTTTCTTCTTTTTATTATTTTTCTCTTTCCTCTTTCAATTGGATACCAACTTCCGCGATACTGGAATCATTCCAGTGACTATGATATGATAGATTATGGTGCACTCAGTATTGTATGTACCTACTTAAATAATTACAGTGTTAGGAGACCCCCGACAAATGACATCAAGCGAATCGAAACGAAACGCATCGCCGAATCCAACTCGACTGGGCAGCGTTCAGGAAGCTTCGAGATGTCTTATCCAAAATTCCTCAGTGCCTAAAGACTAAAGTCTTCGAACAGTGCGTATTGCCCAGTGCGTATTGCCAATGATGACTTGTGTTTCCAAAACATGGTCGCTAAAAAGTCACCGACATAACTGATCGAGTCACAAAACTGAAGTGAAAATAGGGGGAGCACAGTTCGAAGAGTCGATGGAGTCCCAAAGTGCTGGGGTTGTGACCACGCACTGTGAAGCGCAATATTGGCAGAACCTCCCCTTCACTAGGTCGACAGATGATATCAAACGAGTCACCTTGGGACACTGGGAACTCCATGCAAGAGAACTTTTTCAACAGCGAACGTCTATCGATAGACAAAGAAGAAGAAGAATCGCAGGGGGCTGGCACAAAACCGTGGACTATAATAATTTTATTAGTTACAGGTAATAAAGGTATACTTATAGGTACCTTTACATTGATTCTAACAAATTAGATAATTAGATATCTAACTCCCTACCTACCACAGGAAACAATACCACAAAATACCTAAAACACCTATAATGATTACTCCTTTCTGCGCTAACCGAAGGTAGTAGGTACTTACCATTACCACCAGTATAGGTCACTATCCTTACTACATCAAAGTACATACGTCAAAATTATGTCCAGCTATGGAAACAAATTGTTTGAGACGATGGCGAGAAAGATTTATTTCTCATTCGACGATGGAACATCGTGTGATTCGTAATACGCGTGCAGCATGAAAAGTAACATGTTCTCACGTTTCCGTTATTTTGCTGTCAGGTTATCTAAAAATGATTGCATCTGTGCGACGATCGCAATCAACTTCAATACTCCGGTTGGCACTCTACCAGTACCTAATGGTTTGATCAGAAGTGATTGCGAGCGTTATAATGATGCAATCGTTTTTAGGCAATTCCATAGCCAGACACGTCGTTTTGGCGTAATAGCAAACGTGTAGATGAACGTGGATGCACCGCGCCTGCGCAATGGATTGCGCCAAGAGAATGATGACTGTCTGTAATATAATGGATTGGGAGAATCTGGCGGTTGACAGAAATGGTTGCGGGAACAAGGGAACGTGACTTCAAACTAGAGACTATCTATAGGCAAAGAAAAAAGTTGACGGGTTTTAACTGGCGTAATAGATAGCATAAATTCTTTTAAGAGCTCCCAGCTTTTGAAGACAAAACATTAGCCGTTGACGTAATTACAAAGGGCACTCCCAATCTTGAAGACGCTCAATCCTATCTGAACGAAAGGACACTGGTAAATCATAGGCACACTGGAAATCTGTTCTTGTGGCCATTGATCTTCCAAAGAAAACAAACGACATCAATATTATAATCATCAACGATTAGATACAATCATCATGGTGGCCATATTTTGAAGGATCATAAATACACTTCTTCGTCTCTTGCACCAACTATGATTGATGTGTCCACATACATTCCGCTGAGTCGAGTATTCGAGTCATCAGGCGAAATTAGGCCGGTTCAGGATCATACATTACTAACGCGAATTCTTCCCTTTATAAAAATCTCCGAGAAAAGCTTATAAGGTAGAAGTAAGTTTAGTAACTTGTCGTATACTTATCCCACTTGTAAATGTACTCAACCCACCTTGGCATAAATGACAAGATGATAAAGCAATCCACTTGAAAATTACCACGACATGTGTCTTCCCACTAACGACTTTTTAATGGCGCAACTTCTACTTTTCTATTTTCGACAACAAGTGTAGTAACCTTAAGTGTAGACACGTACCTACCCTTGAATGGTAAAACAATGCCGTTAAGGTTGTTAATGTAGGTACAAATATTTTAATAGCCATTAAGTACACATGATTATGATGGATTACGAAGTTAAACTGTCATTTGTTTAAAACAAATTGTTTCTGTAAAACTTTAGCTGTTCTTTATAATACGTACCTACGTTTAACGTCACCTTTCAGCTAGGTGAATTAAATGAAATTAACGATCAATTAGAAGAATAAACTATTTATATTGTCCATGTAAATGTATTAAATTATTTAAATACTAGGCTTTGCCCTCAACTTCATCGTGTGGCGTCAGGATTTTGAGAAATTCCGCAGGGTCTTTTGGGATAAAAGTAACTTCGATCAGCAGTTTTGTTGTGACGTGATTAAAGGTCAAACCAACAAGCTAACACAGTCCCGCATTAATAATATCAAAGAAATACGATAGTAAAAAAACTTTTTCTTCTATTACATTATTACGGAATCTCTAAAGCATTTTTTGATTTCTATGCATTCAAATCTTTTCAAACTCGTATGTTTAACGATTCTCGCAGCATCTTCCCTCTTTCTGCCTATTTGGGTTTTGTGAAATTCTGTCTTTTTTCTAATAAAAAGTACCCAGCATTTGTCACTCTGCACTCTCCTTAAGTAGATTACCTCATCGATTCTTTTCTCCAGTATCCAAAGTAAGAAAATGTGGTAGTAAGAATTTGCCTATAGTTATACCTAGTCTATTATGTAAAGGATCTTCCTCATTCTATTTCTTAAAGATCACTCACTTACCAAGAACAGCAGCTCTATCTTCAACAATACCTACTTAACCCCATATCAGGTTTGAATGAGCAGGGAGTAAAAGACCCATCAAATCACCAGCCGATGTAAAAATAAATTTTATATCTCTCAGTCGGAGCATAATGCCCAAAACCATACGATTACGTTACATTAGATGCCTTATCGGTAAAATAAGCCCTTAGGTATCGGTCGGTAGTGATGCTCGATGTCCCGATTTTACCAGAATGTCCCGCTTTCAAAATATTGAATACCTACGGATCTACCCTATTGAAACTAAGAAAAATATATATCTACCATATTAATTAATAAACAAGCAGACATAACCAGCTCTTTTAAATTGTTAATTGTCGGTAAAGAACTTATGTGACATGTCGCCAACAAACTGACTCGCCAGTTTGGCGATAATTAGTTAAGATTATTTTTTGTTAATTTTTGTGAATAAATAAATTTTAAAAAATGATACGTTTGAACACACAACTTAAGGTAGATAGACATAAGTTCTTTACCGACAATTAACAATTTAAAAGAGCTGGTTGACTCTACTAGGAGTAACTACAAAACCTTATATTTCTTCCTTATTTTGAACGAATTCAGATTTTTTCTCATTTGTTTTGTTTTTATACGAGTAATTTCCTTTCTTTTTAGATTGCTGTAGGCAGGTACCAGTAATATAAGTATCACGATAGACATAGATGTTTCTGACTAAGAGTAACAAAGTGAAAATAAAAGATTTAGAAACAGAAAGACTAAAAGTAAAGAAGATCTAAAAGTGGAGTTTAGCTCTACAAATTTCATTGAAATTTAGGCAGTTTTATCCTGCCACCTCTCACTGCCAAATCATTTTTTTTCTTCTGTACGAGTAGTTTGAGTTAGTATGGTTATTCAGAAAACAATACTTTGAGTCTTCTCTCAATTGCTTTGCTTTATTGAGCAAGGTTATTTGAGAAGTCCCGATATTGAACCCAGAGTCCCGTTTTTTCACATCTTACCTGGCACCACTATCCAGAACACCGGCATAAATTATACCTTTATAGCGCTCCGCTCGCCCGCACAGGAGACCACGAGACTATAAACACGTAAAATGCATGACCAATCAAAATACCAATGTCGGGTCACGCACACACACCCATGCGTAGGTTTCCCTGTAGCTACGCGGTGTGCCTATGTGTGGAAGTGAGAAATGCATTAATTTGCGTACGTGTGCGTCGGTGAGCTCACTCACACTTAGACCGTGTCCGCTGAGATGGAACACGCGTTCAAGGGATAACGGAGGGCTTACATTTGTTGCGGTATTCTAATGTGGATAAGACTTAGTTAATATTATTTTTGGTGAAGTTTTAATAATACTGAAACTGAAAATTATAGCTCGCACTTTCCACCATGTGTAGAGTTAAAATGAGGCAGTCTTTAGCAAGCCATTCGCGTCTGGCATTAACTTTGTCTCAAGTCTGAGTTAAGTCTGAGCTTGCTTTACAAATCTCAACATGAGACTGCTAAGTGAATGCATTTTTTAATGCACGTGACGTTCTATAACAGGATTCCACTGGCAATTATTTTAGACTTGTTTTACACAAGGTTCAAAAACATGATCAAGGAAAAAGCATTTTATACAAAACTGTTTACAATATGATGTAAATATAGTCACGGAGTAATCACTCTTAAAAATACCAATACAATAGGATATTCCAGGAGGATTAAAATCTTTATTTAACGATATCTCAATCCATTGTCTATGTAACATAGATTCTCTAGTGGAGTCTAGTCTCTGTGCTGTTCACATAATTTTTGTAGTTAGTACATACTAATGTACATTACTACTACTGTAGTACTAACTACTACAACTAACGGTTGAAATTAATTTTATTTGTGACTTGGATAATATAACTACTAGATCTATCGTGTCAATCAAATTATTTATTATTCATTATCATCAGTGGCCCATAAACGGATCACTTAGCCACGCTGAACACGCTGGCCCAAAGCCAAATATCAGACAATTGTTATTACATATTAAACTATTAATAATTCGAAAGGAACATCCACACAATGCTCTCGCAGGCGGCTCACAGCGCGAGCCCCCGCCCACATAAAAAATGACATCTAAATAAATCCATTAATGCCCGAGCGCGCCGTCGCCGCTCTTCCTGTCTGAAGGCCCCTTTATTTGATTTCCTCCGCTTGTCTGTAGGCGCCTTTATTTATGTTTTGACGGCGCGGCTTAGCTTATGATTTGTGATGAGAAACATGCTTAAATATTTAATTGTAGTCCTAGAGATGACCGTTAAATTGGCTATAGGAGATTTTCTGTTAATGACAAGGTAATGTGAAAATATTTTATATTTTCTATCGAGTACACAATAAATTATAATAAATAAAAATTATTAAATAATAAATCAATTACTAAAGAAAGTATGTATGTACAGTATAGGTAAAGAAATTTTTGATTTTCCGATGATTTTTTCTCTCTTAGGCACCTCAGACCACTGTCTGGGTCTGAGTAGTCTGCGACTACATAATTTATAAAGTAGAAGATATATTAAAAGCTTGTATTTTTTACCTCTAAAAATTAAACGACTTACTCTCATCTTATCGTTTGACAAATGATTTGTGATGAGAAGCATTTGAATATTTAATAAGGAGCCACGTGGTGTCTTCCAGAAACAAGATGTTAGATGTTTAAAGATGTTTAGTCTCCGTCAAACCGAGATTATTATTAGGTTTTTTAAATGTAAGATAATGCCTGGCTTGATAACTACCTATTAGGTATGCGGATAGAGAGTACTTACCTAATGATAATGGTTGAGTTTACCTAAAAGATAAGACCATATCTCTTCCTCGATCCTTTAAGAAAACGCGGATACTAGAAGAGCAATCCATGCGGCACGGCTGCGAGATCATCCTAAAAGTTATTGCCACAATGTGACGATCGCAATCAATCTGCTTTGCCGATAATCTCTATACCACTTTGTAGCACCTGAGGCACCACCAATGCGTTGCCGACTTTTCAGGAATTTGTTGGTCCGCCCCATGTTGTAATTTAGTGGGAACACCGTCGCAGGAAGTTGGTTCCACAGTTTCAAAGTACCTACGTGGAAAAAAAGATCTGGCACAACGAACGGAAGCGGAATTCAGCCAATTGAGAACCAATAGAGATTGAAGAAACGATCTTTCGAAGTTTCGTGGGAGTTAATTGGATGGCAACGCTTATTTCTCGCAGTTCTACAGAAAAGGAGGAACTAGATTATAAAGTTCCTGATCATTCTCACCAAAGTATACCCTGTAGAAAATCGTTAAACTAGTATAACTTTGCGTGCTGGATTGAGCAACTTTAGGTAGACTAATTTTACCTTCTTTTGAAAAGTAATACAACTACACCTTACAGTTGTAGTGGGGAAAAAAGACCCATTAGTTCAACAGTTGAACTTCTACAACTAAACAAATCCTAAAACCGGAATTTTATCGTACTTACACAAAAAAATTGCGGACTGTCCCTAAACGCAAAAAAGTCAAAATCTTTAGTTAAATAAATGAATAAAGTACAAAATATGTCTCGTGAAGAAAATATGCAGGAGGCAAAGAGTTTTTAAGATAAATCGTAAAGATGTGGGAAGACTTCTTCGCCCCTTATTGAACGAGCGAAGCGAGTTCTCTGAGTCAACTAATGCGCTTGCCTACTAGACAGAGAAGTGTGTACGTCCAAATGTCTGTCAGAGCCCTATAACTTCAGAATTACTGAATATTAGAACGTGAAACTTGGTTGAAAATTCAGTTATATCCTGTACTTGAACAACAAATACTAAAATTAGATAAATGTTATAAAGAAACGAATTTATTTAATTTTAAATGCTAATAGCTTCACAATAATGCTAATAGATGGCGCTGTGTCAGTAAAACAGTTTTTAACCGACTTCAAAAAAAAAAGAGGAGGTTCTCAATTCGACGCGTATGTTTTTATTTTTTACTAGCTTTAGCCCGCGGCTTCGCTCACGTTAAGTTCGATTATTCCAACCCCTATTTTATCCCTTTAGGGGTTGAATTTTCAAAAATCCTTTCTTAGCGGACACCTACGTTATAATAGCTATCTACATGCAAAATTTCAGCCTGATCCATCCAGTGGTTTCAGCTGTGCGTTGATAGATCAGTCAGTCAGTCAGTCAGTCAGTCAATCAGTCAGTCACCTTTGCCTTTTATATATTTAGATTTTTATTATTTTTTGGCGATGTTACTCCATAACTCCGTCAAATCTGAACCGATTTTAATAATTTTTTTTTTATTTGAAAGGACGTATCGTCAGGTTGGTCCCATTTAAATTTGGTGAAGATCTGATGAATATCTTCGAAGATGGAGGAAGGAACTCCTCAATGAATAAGAGCAAATCGCTCGTGATCAGAGTATGTGTCGGATTTTAACCATGCATTCTTCATAGCATACATACATAATGCTTTTCTATTCGGCATTTCAATATAATTTTTTTTAACCGAATTTTTGACGATGTTACTCTATAACTCTGTTAAATCTGAACCGATTTCAATAATTTTTTTCTTATTTGAAAAGACGTATCGTCAGGTTGGTCCCATTTAAATTTGGTGAAGATTTGATGAATATCTTCGGAGATGGAGGACGGAACTCCTCAATGAATAAGAGCAAATCGCTCGTGATCAGAGTGTATGTAGGATTTTAACCATGCAAACTTCATAGCATACATACATATACTAAATTTCTATTCGGAATAATATCGGATTTCAATATTTTTTTAAGGAGCAAAACAAATGGTCTAGTGAATTAGTCCTATGAAGCTACACTAAAAAGCTTAAAATAATAATATAAAAAAATATTTTATAAAAACCGACTTCAAACGCCACTTAAAAGTATAAAATAATTTTAGTTTGTACACGTATGTTGAAGTCGGGCCAGCGTCGCGCAACGGTATCATCGTTAGCCCATCCGACTTCAACATACGTGTACAAACTAAAATTATTAAATCGTACATTATAATATTAGGCAGGTATTCTTGTAGAATTCGCCCGTGAAACGATGAAACCGATGCGCGACGCTGGCCCGACTTCAACATACGTGTACAAACTAAAATTATTTTATACTTTTAAGTGGCGTTTGAAGTCGGTTTTTATATTATTATATGTCAACTATTTTTTTTTATTGCGTCTAATGTTAAAAGTTAATTATTACAATAAATAATTAAAACTTTTGGGAATTATGGGATATCGCGAGGTCTCAGTTCGGGGCGAACCACTAGTTTATTATGAGGTAAAAAGCATTAAGCAACACATGGTTAACAATCTGCTTCAATATATCTTTTCATGCAACGATTGCTAGTTGAACTCAACCTCGTAGACATGACGTCTCGATTTCAGAGCATCATGAACAGAAGATAGAGATTCTTTTTGATGGTAATTTTAGTCTTTACGTTAAAAAGGATAGAATTGCGGGAGCTAATTCGTTATAATGAGCGAAAGATAATGGTGACTTGTACCATATCTTTGTTTTAAGATGAAAGGAACTCAAATTCCACGCAACAGCATTTTTCCATGAACTCCATAGAGAAAATCCATCAGAAAAGTCTTACATTTAATTCGATACGATCGGTAAAGGGGAACAGTGTAATACGATTATGAGGATTTGGAGTTTAAATAAATTGGCTGTTCGGGAGGGCAAATTATTGAGTAACAGGCTGGGGAATAGGTGCTTGACGAATTTAAGTCTTGCGGGAAATGTGTGGGGATGACGGGATTCATAAGCCCTAAGTATAGGTAGATACCTCAATTAGGTACCTTTGGCACAATTTTGGTATTTGCCGCGACTTTGACATTTAGTAGGTACGTCGTTCAAGTAGATGCATGCGCCAACGGTCTTCGAAGTCCTTGCTATATAGCGTACAAATTGAAAGACATTTAGCAAGAAAGAGGATCCTGGCTTAAACCAGGGCAAGTTTAGCCCTGTTTTAAGCCAGGCAGCCTTTGCCCGGCAAATGCCAGGAGGAAGAAATGTTTTGCCTGCAACTTCGTCGCCGTAGAGTAAGGTTTTTAGAAATCTTTCAGGGTTACAAGAGCCTTTTGTTTTGCAGGGATAAAAAGCTTATGTCACTCTCCAGGTCCTTAACTAAGCAAAATATCACTTCGATGTGTTGCTTCTTTGCTGGGACAAAGAACAAATCACAAGCAAAACACTTTCACATTTGAGATAGTCTATAATACCTACTACATTTACTACTACTTACTAGGTACATTATAGATAGCTTACGTCTGATTTATGAGTATTAGCTTTTAGTGTTTTTGTAACTCTTATATACTTACAGCATTTTTTTTTGTCAATAATTTATTTTTATACCTATGTCCATTTTGAATCTTTAAAAGATAGAGCGTTAATAATTTTTTGTTTAAATCGCTCCTAGACGTGTTACTGAAATACATACTTGTTTTATGAGAACCTACTTGTGAACCTCGAATCTCAATAGGTATAATTTTAACATCCTTAAGCATAATCTGTAATTAAATTAAATATCTAATAGCATTATTAGCCATGATAGCTTTGAAAGTATACTGTCTGAAACTTATAGGTACCTATTATTGGTACATATAAAAGTCCCTAAGCCATTTGTCAATATGTGATGTTATTGTATTTACTTACACTATAATCCCCGTCTTTACCTGTCGCGGCCACTTACCGGCGAAGTCTTGCACGCCCACGCACCAATTCCTCTATAAAACACACATTGAAAATTCATGAAACTTCAAGCGCTTTACAAAAATTAATCGTCTAGCACACAAAAAGCTCTGAAGCTCTACAAGCGATAACCAACACCAAACTGTTTTCATATGTGTGTGTAGGACTTCACCCAACGCAATAGCTGCATCGCTGCTTTTAACATGCACGTTTAGCGAAGAAGAAACAAGAAGCTGTGAAAGCGCTTGATAAGTTCCAACCAAGATCAATAGTAGCAGGGCGAAGTCGTCCTGCCCCTGTCCCCTCGATCCCCGTCGGACTGGGTCTTTGGACTCCAAGCAAAGGCGGTTATTATTCGCCCAGAGATGTCGCTAGTAGTTCTTCATATTGACATCCAGAGAGTAGATACGTATTAATCGAGATTTTATAATCTATTTCTGTTGTATCTAATCAACTAGATGCAGAGTAGCATAGAATTTATGATTGTAAAATAGCAGTAAATAAATTGTTGATCATGGTCTCTGATTCATATTCGCTAACTAGGTAATGGGCCCCCTTAAAAGTTCATACCTAATAACTCAGCGCGCGATGGAGATAAATAAGCTGGATATTTCTCTGTGGTTAAGGAATCATACTCTCATTTCTGACCAGAATAGGTAGCCAAAGGGTTTCGACACCGAATTAACATTGGATGGGAAACATGGTTGGAAAATCGAAGGGAGTCCCGAACTCCAGATCCCGAAGAATAGAATAATAATGAAGAAATTTTATTCTGGAAAGCCCAGTTTCCCTAACTAGGTGGTCAAACGAGATTACCCAGACGAGGCGCAGGACGATATAGGTTTAAAATTACACACAAACTAGTGCCCATTTTTGATTCGTAGCTATTTACTAGTCAATTAACCCCATGTCATTAGAAACAACGCAAAGTACCTACAGTCCTACAGGCCCTAACAGCAGAGTAAAACGTAAATATCTTTTCGCGGTAGAGAGCAAGTTTCATATTCCTGCGTCATGGTTTTTACATAATTTTTAAGAGGAAACAAGAGTTCGTCAGCTTTTGTTATACCTACGTAAAAGGGAACAAAATCAGTGACATTTGCGTAGTATCAGGCCTCGCTCTCCTTTTGATAATTAAACTTACTTCTTGACAAGTAGGTAGGTACATATAAGTTGTATGTAAGAAGGTACACATAATAGCTCCTGCTTGGATGCTTCGGCACTTGACAATCGGCCTATTGAGAAAAGTGTGTAAAGCATTACCTACTTGTATAATAATTACAATATCTTTGGTAGAGCACGACAGATACGCTTTAGGTAAGTAGGTATTACAGATAACGTCAAAGTAGAGGCCAACTTCAACACGAGGCACAACAGATATCTAGGAAAAGCAGCGGATGGAAAAGAAGTATGGGGAATATGATCGCTGATCGGTTTGCTTGTTCAGAGGAATTCAGCGAATCGTCCAACGCGTAAGTATTTGTAAACTCTCTTCAAACCTTGTTTCTTTTAAAGATATGCGTCTTTCAAAGGTACGGTATCTACTAGGTACAAGATGTTTTTACCTACGATTAGGATTTCGTGTTAGGATTCGATGATACAAACACGTTGAAGTAAGAATCACGTGTGAATGCAGTGCCCTACCCCTTTGGCCTATCCGCTTTCATTGACATCATCGGCATTTTCTCGTTCCGCCCGTTGCAGCCACATTTTTATGAATTTGCAGTATGGCAATGGCTGTAGGTCCTGAGGTTGTCTTTTGGTTTGGTACCTACCTAAGCGATTGCTGATCACCGACGAATTATTACCTACCTACCTAAACTTTGTTTAATAAACATACCTACTTCATGATAGGAATTTCATTCGGCTACATTATACGCAGGTATGTAGGTATAATACTATTATACACGGTGTTATTTTATTCCCCGTAAACCCTGAAGGAGGTGAATGTGCTCATGAAACTGAACAACTTTCCCCAAGGAACATAGCTCGAAATATGAAAAAAAAAAAATTAGACCCTCCATACAAAATTGACGATTAGCTAATTGATTTACCTACTATGGGAGGTCCAAAATTTATTTTCATATTTCGACCTATGTTCCTTGGGGAAAGTTGTTCAGTTTCATGAGCACATTCACCTCCTTCAGGGTTTACGGGGAATAAAATAACACCGTGTATAACAGCCGAAACATACTGGCGATTGAACAAGTTTCTCGAGATGATATCTCCTAAGGGTAGAATATTTCCTCCAGAAGAAAAACACCAGGAACCTGCGTGCTAAGAGGTCTCTACAATCTTCTCAAAGGTGTGTGAAGTCTGCCAATTCGCACTTGGCCAGCGTGGTGACTATGGCTTCACTGGTCTCTTGTATAGATAGCGAGCAAAACAGCAGACGGGTCACCTGATGTTAAATGATTACCGCCGTCCAAGAACATTTGTAGCACCAGAAGCACCACCAATTCGTTGAAAGGTTTTCAGGAATTTGTTAGTCCGCCCCTTGAAAAACTCCATGTTGTACCTAGTTAAGTGCGAACACCGTCGCAGGAAGTTGGTTGGTTGGTTGGAAAAAAGATCTGGCGCAACGGATGGTCGAAGTGCCCTAGGCATCCAGGTGGTGAGGGTGGGATAAGGTCAAATAGCTCTTCCCAATAGACAACCGATAGAATACGCAAAGAGATCTTACATCTGCAATGCTCGAAGTTTTCCAGCGAGCTGGTTAATTTGGAATTGTCCACAAGTCGAACTGCCCGCTTTTGAATACGGTCAATTAAGTTTAGATACCCTAATTATTTAAAATTAAGTATACCTATTTAGGAAAGTATGTGTTGTCATTTATAATTCAGAATAGCAATTAGGTACCTACTTACTTATGTAGGTTATTACTTATATCTGTTTATTTCGTCCAAATTGAACCGGTTTTGATAAAACATACCTCAATCAAACAAATAGCTTCAATTAATTTTCGCAAATACTTATAAGTATAGTAAACAGTTGTAAACAGTACCTACCTACTTTCTTATAAAACATAGGTAACTCAATTACTTAAAAGTAACTAGGTAGGTACCTACGTGATTAAGAAAAATAAAGTTGAAAATAATATTTTATTTATCTTCTCTTACGCTACGTTTTAAAACGAATATTCACGGCTCAAGAATCTTCGCTCAGGTTCGAGCGGCAGCTGCCAACAGTCGGGGTCAACTTGTTCTGGCAATTTAGATTGCACGCTATCTCGCTCCGTCTATAGCGAACGAGAGGGACGCAGCGATACGCGTCGGCCGCTATCGCCGGTCGTGCCGTTCGCGTCGGGTACAAATCGGCTCCCAAGTTAGTACTCCGCGTCGCTCACTCCAAAATGGACGTCCGAATGGTAACACTAGATCCAAAGGCGATCAAAGATTTATTAAGAATGTATAGAGAATCCCCCTGCCTCTGGGACCAAACGGATCTACTTTACATGAACAAAGAAGCACGGAAAGAAGCTTTTGATGAGATATTAAAAAAAATGAAAAAGTATCACGAAGACATAACATTGGATATTGTCAAGAGGAAACTAGAAAACATGAGAGCTACATACAAACGAGAAGTTAGGAGGGTAGGTTTTTTTAAGTTTATTTTATTTATTATATTATGTAGTATTCAGCGCATTTGAATTTATTTTAGTATTTAGTTTATTATAAGTACCACAGATGTATCACAGTTGCACACTACCAACACCCAACCCGACAACACGTGACGTCACGTTGTACTGAGTCAACACGACACGCTGCTCCGCGCAGCTATTATCTGTGACATAATTTGACAGTTTGTATCGCTGCGTTCATAAAGTTACAGTAAAGATTCTGTTTAATTTTCTTATAACTTTAGCATTATGAAGATATAAATAGGTAGGTACAATATAAAAAAAAACTAAAAAATTGAAGACGTTCGCTCCACAAATGTTTTATCAGATTTTAGTGCGTTAGAAGTAGAGCAAAAGTAGAGTTATAAAAATATGTTAACGGTTTTTCTGATGATTTTTTTTTTCTTAAAATTAGGTTAAGAATTTAATTTTATTTATGTAATTCCGTTAGTACTTACATAAATAAAAGTACATTACGCAGCCTGTTATTACTTAGGTACTATGCCTTGTAATTGGTAATAATTGTTGTGAGGTTGAAGTTTACTTACCGATAAGATTAAGGGTCTATTTCACCAGCGGCAAGCAAACTTTAACCGACGAATGAAGACGTTTTGACAGATTGTTTATACAGAATCTGTTTAAGAATCTACTTTATTCGTCAGTTAAACACTATTTGGAGATTATGTTGTTCTAGTTTTTATTGTTCTTATTCTTCACTAGTTGATGTCCGCGACCTTTTCCACGCGGGTTTGTGATTCCCGCGGGCATTCTTAAATGCGTTATGAAATAAGTAAACTAGGTATATTTGAAGTTGCTAATATGTGAAGTTGCATCAAAATCCGTCCAGTAAGTTTCACGTCCATCCTCACAAACTTGCGCATTTGTAATAGTAGGATTGCATTACAGATGATGGCGGCAAGACAACGGGGTGAAGACGGATACCGCACCACGCTGTGGTACTTTGACCTCATGACGTTCATTGACGGTGGAACTGTCACTAGCGCCCAATCCGCCAGGGCCGCGGACGACAATGACGAAGATAATGACGAAGACGAGGAACAGGAGAACGAAGTGAGTTCAAGCAGACACGATGCTTTTAGCAACGGCGAGCGTTGTTTTTGCGGTCGTACGCGGAATCGAGATGCCGAAAAGTTGGTCCTAAAAGCCCGGTCTGTTTTTATTGTGGAACATCTATTGGCACGTCTTGGGGGTAACGTCGACTCGTGTGCCGTGACGGCTTTCATGACGGCAATCGGCATGACGCTCTCTTTTATATTATAGGTATAAACTATGTTTTAAAACAAATTTAATCGAGATTCGGTTTTAATCGAGGAATAAGATTTTTTTTATTGGATAGAGTCAGGCGTTACTTTGCGGAAGTTCATGATTAACAAAAAAATGTTAGAGTTGTTTTGCTGTAATCCGCCAACAGAAAAAAATCTGTATGGTCAAACATGCAGTTATAAGCTAAGCACCGCTTACCTCCCCAACCAAGCAATAAAGCAAAGTTCCCAAGCAAGCAATGCCACCACCACTCACATACACCACCACATAAGACTTTAATACTACTCTCGACGCACGTTTCGCCCCGACACCGGAGCATCCTCAGGAGATATCGACTTTACAATGCTGTATTGTCTAGTCAATAATAATATATAAGATTTTTTTTTTAATGTGCTTGGAACTCGATGCTTTGCATCCACAGGGTGGTGTGGAAAAATTTGAAATAAGTAACTACTTTCAGAGTTAATGAGTTTCTTATCGGCTCTTCTCAGGAGAATCTATTTACCCAGGATTTGGTGGTTGTCTCCCTCGCTTTGCTCAGACTCAATACAGAGTTCAAACGAGACAAAATATCAAGACATTTTTGTTTCGTTTTAACTTTGTCTCAAGTCCGAAGCAAGTCAGAGCACTATACAGAACACTACAGCACTAACAGAGCACGCTCTATAGATTTTATAGAGTCACAGGAATACATATTTTTTATGTTGAAAGTAAAATAACAGTTCTTATAATGCTGGTTTCCAGCCACCAGTTAGTAGAGATTTATAGATAAGTAATCAAATGGGCACTATCAACTACAATGGTGTACTTAGCACCTATATAGGTATATTGGGATCGTTGTAATGTGTCCATAATTTGCAGGAGTCTGCCTCTCCCGCGGAGGTCGAGTATCCGTATTACGCGGAATATTTAGAAGAAGAACCGAAACCGAAGAAATCGAGAAAATCCAGCAGTTACATAACAAAAAAAATAAAAAAAGAAGACACGCAACCAAATATATCTGGTGTTTTTTTAACCAGTCCTGACAATGAAGAACCAGTGTTGTACAGTGAAAACAACGAAGCAGTGGCCTTTGGAAAGGCACTCGGGTTTCAACTTAAAGAAATAGAAGGTATACAAAGAGTTATAGCGGAGAAATTGATCTCGGATGTAATCTTCCACGCTAGGTTAAACAAATTGACGACAAACTCCACGATACAATTGAATTCCGAATTCGCTGATCTCTAGCTATAATAAATTAATAAGTTTAATATTTATTGTTTCATTTTGGGCCTCCCTTGCTTCTTTGAATCTATAGATCGTCTTTAAAACCTTAAGATTCCAGTACACATTGGCTCAATAATATGGTCGGTAGGTATATGGCCAAAATGTTGTTTGCAAATTATGTACCTACATACATTGAAATGCGTTGATATTTGTCTAAAAATCGACTAAAAGCAACTATTTTATATATATTATATATAAAAAGAGGTATATTTATACTTACATATAAATATCGTTAAAGTTTAGGTTAACCGGTAAACCATGCTTCCGTGGATAGGTACATTGGTCAGCCCGAACCTTCGGGCTATACAAAGGGTACCTTAATTTTTTCAAACTATTTTTTTTATGAAAACGTTACAATAAAACTTTGTTACGACTAAAAATGTAATTATACATTTTTTTTTTTTTTTATTCGATGTCAAGATGCCCGCGTGAAATGGTGCCAAGAGGCTGCATTTTCATGCTGAACAGAAAAATTATGTTATTTTTATTACCCGACTATGGAAGAAGGAGGGTTACCTACCTTACCTACCTATATTGTTTGAGTAGGTATATGAATGAGGATTCTTTCCTTTACGCCCAAACGGTCCAAGCCTAAACGGCTTGATGGATTTCGACATGTGAGGTTTCATTTGAATTGTATTAATAGTAGGAGGAATTAGATTTCAAGATAATGTTCGCAAAAAATGCATTTTCACCTCACTAGCTCAAAAAGGGCACCTTTGCTGTCTAAAACCAGTGAGCAAAAGTAGTTTTTACTCAGTGAGAAAAAATGTTGTCTCAAGAAAAGTTCAACACTTTTTCTCACTAAGTGAGCAAAAACGACTTTTGCTCACTGGTTTTAGACAGCAAAGGCACCCTTTTTGAACTCTTTATTTATTTATTCTGTAAATTATAAACTTAAAAACTAACTACTACTACCAACTGCTACTAGTGAGGTGAAAAGTTGTATGTATCACACGATAGCAAAGTTTTTGTTTCTTATGCCTTTGAATCCCTAACTAACATGGAATCCTTCGTTATAACACTGATATAGATAAAGCGGTTTCCAATTACGCAGGAGTGAGTACCCAATTATATATTATACCGACCGGCCGGCTTTCGAGTTACCAGTTACTATTTATGTTGCAGTCGGTTTTTTTTTGTATTAATTTACACTTGTTGAAGTTAGTAGTTATAGTTTAAAAATTCGTAGGAACTAGCAGGATTAAAGTGCAAAAAAAAATTGGTTGAATTTATGATAGTTGGTAAAAGGGAAGGAGGGTACGTTCAAGGTTTCAACTGTGCATTTATTGCAATCAATGGTACTATAACACTCTAGAGAAATAACAATATAGGCTATCACTTTGGAAATCAAAGATCTTTATACTAGGTAATGTTAACATAATCTTCTCAATAGATAAAACAGAAAGGTGACTGACTGACTAATCTATCAACGCACAGCTCTCAAGCTGAAGGGCATACAGATAGCCATTAGGACGTAGGCATCTCTTAAGAAAGGATTTTTTAAAATTCAATCCCTAAGAAGATAAAATAGGGGTCTGAAAAAGAGCGAAGCCGCGGCCAAAAAAAGCTAGTACCACAATATTTTTTAGCACAACAAACAAACACATAATTTCAAAGTCCCAACTCGTTGAGTGTTGCGTGAATATTGTCAGTATCGAGCCCATAGCAGAGAACGGTGGCCGCGCCGTGCCGTATCGACCCGTCCACCCGCCGGAATCCCGCAGATGATGCGGTCCGAACCCGTCGCATTGTACGCAAGTTACTAGGAAAACAGAAGTAGCGAGAAAGCGGTCTTTTGGCATCGGCTACCGGCACACCTTTGCTCGGATATATTTTACCTTATGATAATGGCAATAGAGTATGCATTCTACAGCTAACGGACCGATATATGTTCTGTTTATTGTATGAATCTGAATATAGATAGATTTATACTAATATTATAAAGAGGAAAGATTTGTATGTAAGTATGTTTGTAACGAATTGGCTCAAAAAGTACCGGACCGATTTGGCTAAAATTTAAAATGGAGATTGACTATACCTTGAATTAAAACATAGGCTTTTTTTATCGCGAAAAAAAATTATAGTTCCCGTGGGACTCCAAAAAAACCTCAATCCACGCGTACGAAGTCGCAGATATCAGCCAGTAAGTAAGTAATACAATGTGTTTTTGGAATACTAGCTGATGCCCGCGACCTTGTCAGCGTGGATTGAGTTTTTAAAATCCCGCGGGAACTTTACGATTTTCCGGGATAAAAAGTGGCACATGTCACTCTCAGGTCCTCAACTATACTAACTACCCATGCAAAAAATCACAACGAATGGTTCGTTGCTCCGGTGATGTGTGATTGAAGGACAAACCAAAAAACCAACAAACATACACTCTTTCGCATTCATATAATGCAAGGATACCAACGGCATATTGTATTTTTTTATTGTACCAAATTATATATTTCAATAGTAGACTAGCTGATGCCCGCGACTTCGTTCGCGTGGATTGAGATTTTTAATTCCCGCGGGAACTCTATTATTTTACTATTACTATACTAAAACTAACAAAGCAGCGATCTAAACTCGAAACTTTTCTTCACAGGATGAGCAAAGTAGACCTTTGCTCACTGGTTTCTACATAAAGGCGCTTTACTTGAAAAATTATACCTAGACTGCTACTATGCTATATTATTAAGTGAAAGCAAAGACAGCTTCGGATCATTCAATGAATTGGTTCTTTCCTACCAATTGTTAAAAAAAATCCATATGTCAAGCCTAATTGATTCGCTGCTTGTTGCCAAGAGAGAAACAGTACCTACGCAGCCGCAACAGAGGCCGCGGCCCGTGGCCTCTGGAACCTCTCCTATCTCTGTCACACTTTCCTCTTGCTCCTTGTCTCACTGAGGACCGCCACGCGGTCTGACTTGCGACCGCAACCTGTTGTGTTGTACGCAAGTTACTAGGAATACAGACGAAGCAGGGAGATCTTCTATTTCACAATGAAGTCTGAAATTTAAACGAGGGAGGGATTTGCTGAAAACAAAGGGAGGGTCTTTACCTTTAGAGAAATGTTTTAGACGAGAAGGACGCGCCCCGCTCCAAATTTTCCATAATTTGTTTGTACTTCGATTTTTGAATAATGTTATATTTATATACCTACTTACGAGTTTAGAGAAGGTAACGAAAAAGTTTGTCTGAGTAGGTCTAGGAAATTATTATACAAGTTATAGTTATGTATGGCATACTCGTAGTCATGCAGGCAGGGCAGGAAAAAATTATGTTAAAAAACTACCTAATTGAAACCACCTAAACCAGTCATTTTAGTCAGTAAAATCCCAAAGAAATTGATTTCTTATAACGAATTTTTAACCTTGAATCTATTAATGTTGAGTCGTATAACGTATCCAACATATTATATTATTTCTTTCGAACGTAACGAGATGAAAATTAAAATAGAAACTTTCTTAATTAAATTAGTTAATCCAATATAAATCTCAGATGCAAAATACTTGAATGTTTTTAATTTTTTATCCATTCATCGAGTCATACCTACCTGAGTTGTGAGCCTGATGAGTACCTGCCTTATTTACTTTAGTATGAATTCCGCGTAGCGCGTAGCAATCGACTTTTGGACAGACCCGACGCGACTACCGGATATTGTTTGCATAATAAAATAACCTCCGTACCAAGATTGCCTTGTGTGTCGTGACAACACTTGTGACGTCGTGTGTCAGGGGAGTTGCGCAGTGCGCGCTGCCCACCCGGCTATCATAGCATTTACGCAGCTTGTGCCACATTCCTATCAAATATCTTACCGGTCAGCGAAATTTACTATTACATATTGAACCTTATCATTTCTATTTTAAGACTGATAATACTATTGGTAGTTACACCTTCCCATTTGGAATTACACACATGCGCAAATGCATTAAAGTAAGAACTACGTTACAACCATTTTTAACTCATGTCAATTGATCTCCTTGTGATTCTGCGCTCTTGATAACAATGCCCGCTAAGCCGTGGTATCTTTTCTCTAGGGCTAACTAACTAACATGCGATGCGCGCCACGAGAAAATTTTGTCTACCATGTTCGTGAAATCTCTTAATTAGAAATTCACGAGTAGACAAATCGGGCATGCTAGTAGTATAGAAAGAACACTTTCGGCCGATTTCTGATAATAGCCATCGTTTCTATAACGTAGTTCTGCTGACGTCATCAAAATTTCTGCGATGCGGCTGAAAGATGCATGTCATTTTCAGCATTTAAAAATTATTGCGTTTTCAACGGCTCTTATAACTTTGGTGGCATTTGTTTGCATTCCTTGGTGACGGTCTTGCACCTTCTGTCACGGCATTGAACAGAATACATAATACTCGTAGTACAAGTACTTCTGCTAGAACTTGTAACCGTTTGCGATTTACACATAAGTTATATGGATCTACATCAAAATTTATCCTTTTACGTATGGAGATTTTTATTAGACAGCGCTCGACTTGGTATCCCATCGATGTATAAAATAGTGCTGTTTTACATCGAACCATAAAATATATTTCAGTAGTTACCTATTTGTTTGAATTTTCACGGTAAGTTGATATGTTGTCTTTATACTCCAAGGTTGATATTATTCCAGTGACATTTCAGTGAAAAATAACTGTACCACGCGTTGGGCACACTTTCGGTAAACTCCAACACCGCAAACAATGCCCAAAGACGCTAAAATGATCCTTAAGCATCAGAATGAATAGGAGCACATAAGTTTACAAAATACTACATGAATTCCTCCCGTACTTTACAATAATTTACTTCCATTTTCAAGTAGCACATCGCTAACTTTCGATCATTAAAGTCGTTTCGTTCAGTGACAGCGCTTTAAATGATTCCCATTGAAAACATTGACTTGAATCTTATTGTAATGGTCTAAGGTGGTATTTTGAATGAAAAAATATAATCTGTTAACGGCATTCTGGTCCGGTCGTTTGGATTAATTTTATTGATAGCGCGAGTGAGATAGGGAGTTTATAAGCATACTCTCAGAGAGCGTACTGGAATGGCACGCAGTAGCTCCGCTCAGCTATGGATTCCTGGTAGCTGAGATCGCTTGCGTGTCGGTCGAGGTGGCGCGGTGGTCGGTGGCACAGCGCTGTTTGTTACGTCTCCGCGCCACCACCCGCACCGCTTACGAGCGACCTCTATTCTATATTCTATGTACAATGCGGCCGTTCATCTTGAACCAATGCATTCGCATTATAAAGTAAGGATTCAGGATTTATTAAACTGCAACACGTCTTCTAAGTTAGCCCTTAACTTTAATTTTTTTGCTAGGTGAAATAACACGGCTAACATTGCGCGAAATAAAATTGGCTGACCACAGCAAAATAAACCTACGCCAAGTGATCTATCTTGTCACATTCGCCAACAAATTCGTCCAATGTGTACAATGGTCTGCGACCGTAATAAAACTGCGTGGGCTGTTGGCAACAAAACAAACAACGCTGACTGAAAACAGCTAACATTATAATTTACCTGCTTTACCTACCTACTCCTAATCAATCGTTTTCTGCCTTTATCCGCATGGCTTCTAAATAATTTTATATATTATTCAGAATAGTCATAGTTTAGGTATTTGGTAAAAGCAATCCCGCCTTTCCGTAAGGAACATAATATGATAACATTGTTATTTCACTCGTTTGAAAAGTTCAAAAGTGCGCCGTTGTTATTTGAAGCGAGTGAACAAAAACCTATTTTGCTCACTCAGAGAGAAAATAGTTATTTGTTCAACAAGATAGCAAAGTTCATTTTTGTTGCGAGTGCCTAGTTTGAACTCCGAGCGGGTGAAGGATTCTAAGTTAGAATCCTGAGTGCAGTGAGGGATTCAAAGGCATAAGAAACAAAAACTTTGCTAAAGTGTGATATATACAACTTTTCACCTTACTAGTTCTAAAAGCACGCATTTGCAGTCTAAAAAATAAATTACTTTCTAAGAAATAAATAATGAATTAAAAAACAAACAGTGAGCAAAAGTCGTTTTTGCTCACTCAGTGAGAAAAGTGTTAAACTTTTCTAGAGACCAGACTTTTTCTCCCTGTGTGAGCAAAAACGACTTTTGTTCACTGATTTTAGATAGCAAAGGCGCCCTTTTTGAGATAGTGAGGTGAAAAATATTTTAAATGAATTCCTAATTTTATTAACTGACTAGCTTTTTCCCGCGGCTTCGCTCACATTAAGTTCGATTTTTCAAACCCCTATATTATCCCTTTAGGGGTTGAATTTTCAAAAATCCTTTCTTAGCGGACACCTACGTTATAATAGCTATCTACATGCAAAATTTCAGCTTGATCGGTCCAGTGGTTTGAGCTGTACGTTGATAGATCAGTCAGTCAGTCAGTCAGTCAGTCAGTCACCTTTGCCTTTTATATATTTAGATCAAACGTTCAAAAACCTCGCGTACTTAGGGAACATTTTATTTATTACAGAGATGAATTACCATACCATATTATTAAAATGTTTCCTTTTTTTTTGCAAAAATATACTAATCAGCTAAAACAACGTCAAATATAAAATTCAAAAAGTTTGTTTTGTGTCATTTTCCGGGTAAGAAGAAAAAAAATGACAATGAAAAAGAGGAAAAGTCTTCATAATCAAGAATTTTATTTTCCTTTTTTTCTGTAAATGTCTAAAAAGCTTGTTATATGGATTTAAAAGAGCAAGTTACAGATCTTAAAATGCTGAACAAAGCTTTTTTTTGTAAATTTCGGAAAAACAAAGAGTTTTTGTTTTTCTAGTTATAAATTTTTTATGTAATTTATGAACTTATTTTTAAGGTGCCAAATAAATTTAGCTCTGATGTAGATTCAGTCTAATACCTATTTTATTTTTTTCATTTTGTGTTGTCTGAAAGTGAAATGAAAAATTGCCGCAAATAAGTAAAAAGCAAAGATCTCGTGTTTGCTTGACGATTGTGGGAGCTGATGATGCTGATGACCTTAAGACTCGTCTCTTAACTTTACCATAGACTTAGCTATGGTAAGTCTATGGTAAAGACTTACCATAGACTGAGACCGAGTGAAAACGCGAGACACAAATAAGGTCTGTTATCACTGATCTCTATAGTTAATCTATGATTAACACTGGATTTGACGACCCTATACTTGAAATGAAAGCTTAAATAAGAATCAATTTGAAGCGCCACATTTGACAAACGAGTGTCTCTGGAACTAAAAATATTGCAAATGGCGCACAAACCTCTATAAATCTATGAAATCATACAACAACAACAATGAAACCATAGATTAATTAAAGACAAAGACAAAAAATGGCACAGCGACCGTTGTGCCATTTTTGTAATATTATCTATTAGCCTGGTAGATACACTCGTGCAATGGCCCGCCCACAGCAGACTCGACTTGTTGTATAGAAGCAGGCGTTACTTTGCGGAATTCCATGATCATAAAAGAAAAAGTACCTAATATTCCTTCGCTATTGTACCTACTGGTTCGATAGTAGGTACCAATAACACAACACATAATAGTAACTGAGATGACATCAAGCTGTAAATACGTAAGTACTTATTTGGAATTCCCCGGATAAAAAAAGAGGAACCAAAGCTGAACCTGAGATTTTAAAACCTTAATCCATGTGATCGAAATATGGCATCAGCTAATAAATAAATAACAGTTGATAATATTCTTCTCTTCTCAGTACAGAATTTTATTCTCACAGAGACAGAAAATGCGCTGAAAATTCTAAGCTAAAAATATTTTTATTTAAAAATACCTAAGCTAAATAAATATTTCAGCACTAAAGTAACACGAATAAAATATGAACTGAATCTCTTCAACACTTATAAAAATATAACTAAATTTAGAGGGCAATTTTTCCAAGTTATTTCCACTTTCCCGCCCAGAGCGTCAACGCAATGTAATCTGCTTTTCATCACTCGACGCAATTTCTACATCAATCTTAAAATTGCTAATATAATGCTGCTATCAACCATATACATTTTCAACCCTATTGCTATAATGCTAAGGTATAGTAATAACTGTCTCAGCGGTAAACTTAACTAGGCGTTCGAATACTAAATATTCTATCTTTGAAAGTCGCGACGTGGCCCGAGGCGTCGCTCGGTACACTTCGTGTCGATTAAATCGTGTTTTAGAAAAGGACAGCGAGTGCTCGATCAGTGTTGTTAGAGCGAAACAGTGAATAGTAATAGAAGAGGGTTTCAATTGATTGCGAAGGGTGAAGCGCCCTTCGGTTCGGTCTATTGAAGTCCCGAGGCGGGTGGGGCAGCTATTAAAATGAAGCGTGCCACTCACATTTTTTTGTTTCTCTCTTTATTTAATTTCGCGATGGAGTGTAATTTGAATATGCAATTTACATGGTCGCTTGTTTGCACATATGGCTATCACTACTGTATGCATGTAGAAACATAATATTGAGTAGAATTGTAGGTATTTCATTACCTTTTGTGGCATTGTGTGTCATGTTCACGGTGGAAATTTTTCTCATTGAAAATAGGTTGGTTTGAATTCATGTAGGAGAAATTATATCTATGCACCCTTTTTGACAATATTATCTCTATCAACTCTAGAAAGAGTTCAAGGTTCAAACAATATCATATACAATCATCCGATAAAGAAGGAACAATCGAAATCTTTGCAGGATATTTAAAATATACACTCCAGATAGGTATATGTTCCTAGACCTACCCTTTAAATGTTTTCATTTAAATCAATCAAAGCGTAGCAACAGCAGAAATGCCTATGTGAAACGTTAGTTTTTGAAACTTCGAAGCTTACTTGGAAGGTCGTTTTCTAAGATTTGAAAATAGATAGGAACGTTTCGTGATCAGTTTTATCAGAATTGAAAGGATAACAATTGGAACGATCCTATCGTTCTGAATTCAGAACCGTGAAAACGTCGGGAATAGCACTACTATAGGTACCTACTTATTGCAGATTTTCAGAAGAATATAAGTCTGCAATCTTGAAACATAAGTCTGAAACATGACATGAACTTTTATACTATATGCTTATAAATTGTAAAAACTCACTCCCACACACATAAAGCTGTTAAACTCTATCTTCTGTTAAAGTAAAAACTGTGTTAAAGGAGTCTCCTACTATCCTTCTAATCCTACTTCAAGCTGCTTTCCTACTATTAGTAATAACTAATAATATTATACCTAAACGTGAAAGTTTGTGAGTAGGTGGATGTTTGTTACTACTTCACGCCACAACGAATGAACAGATTTGACTGAAATTTCGATTGGAAATAGCTCATACCAAAACTTTGCGAGATGTTCCCTTAAAGCTTCGAGTTCCAACTCTTCAATCCTGATGCTGCAGGGGTACTGCCTCCCTAAACTGTGGAACTTAGGAACAGTCGATTATGAAATAAAGGAGTGGACGAAGTCGCGGGCGTCCGCTATAGTACCTTATATAAATGCGAAAGTTTGTGAGGATTAATATCCATTAATGGATGGATGTTTGTTACTCCTTTAACCCAAAACAAATGAACACTTATTTGGATGTTTGGAATTGAAATAGCTCATATTCAGGATAAGCACACAAGCAATTATTTTGTCCCAGAAAACCGCAGGAAGTATAAAACCTTAATCCACGCGGACGGAATCTCGGAGCATGAGCATTAGACATGATTTTCGTCTTGCTCATGTTCATTTTCAGGTCCACCTGTTGAGAAACCCTGCTGAGATCATTGAGCAATGTATTAAGGTCGCCAAGTCTCTGCCATAATGACTATGCCATCAGCAAATCGAAGGTGAGTGATGTTCTCGCCGTTTATATTGATGCCAAGTCCGTTCCAATCCAGAAGCTTAAAGACGTCTCCCAACGCAAAAGTGAAAATGAAAAATATTTATTTAACAAAAATTACATATTATATCCGCATAATATTAACTGTGGATCCCACACTAGGAGGCCTGTATGTAGTAAAGAAACATGGTCGCTAACTATGGGCCCCATAAGAAGGCTCAGGATCACTCAGCGGGCGATGGAGAGAGTTATGCTCGGAGTATCCCTGTGAGATCAAATCAGAAATGAGGAGACCCGTAGGAGAACCAAAGTCACCGACATAGCTCAGCGAGTTGCGAAACTGAAATGGAAATGGGCGGCACAAGACCAAAACCTGTGAAAGTCCATGCAAGAGACCTATGTCCAGCAGTGGAGTTCTATCAGTTGACGAAGAGAGTCAGAGAGTCCTGCCATAGATTCACATGTCGGGGTTGTTTTAAATTTTAAATTTACACTTGTTCATCATTCATCTGTAGGGACACACGCATAGCCCAACACGACTCCTGTTGCTGATTCAGCGAGTCACCCCGCCGCTACCGATGTATTTCTTTAAGGCCCAAGACACGGAGCTACCCGCGAAATTCAAATTTAATTTGGTTTTTCGCCATTTATAAATGAATACGACAAAGTAGGCTTATGGTATTCAAATTGCGATAATGGCAGTATCATCTTCATAGATTTATATACTAATCTTTACGTAAAAGTATCCAGTTTAAGAAATTAATCAAAATAATGACTAATTTGTGAGTAGCTCACGTCAAACTCATTATTTTGACTAATTTCTTAAACTGGATACTTTCACGTTAAGATTAGTATATAAACCTGTGAAGATGATACTGCCATTGGCGCAATTTGAATACCATAAGCCTACTTTGTCGTATTAGTTTACAAATTGCGAAAAACCAAATTAAATATGAATTTCGCGGGCAGATCCGTCTCTTGGGCCTTAAGGGAATTTTATTTTCTTGATAGTTGCGATTGGTACACTGCGCTGTACACGCGGGAACACGCGAATTAAATAGTGAGTTGCAGGAAATGATTTTTCTTACCTTTACCTAGTCCCTAAACATCTTTCAAGCCTTTCCGTCTATTCTAGATGATTTAAGCATTTTCTCGGAGGCATTTTCTCCGGTGAGTGTCAAAGCCGACCTTAGAACGGACATTTGCGTTACAGTTATATGAACTGCAGCAAAACCGTCGACCACACACTACACAGTCACGGCGCTGATCCATCTTTTTGCTCTCTTATTTGATACTATGAACTAAGCCCTAAGGACAATCCTCATTCCTCACACTCCTTCTCCACGCTTTTTCTCTACCCGTTTCTGCCTTGTACCCTAAGCCTTGCACCTTATATTGAAGTCAGCCATGTCTCTCTTAGCACGAAATTAGCACGGTTTTGGATAAACACACATTCCTATGTCACTCAGAGTGCCCTCGGTTCGGAGATAGATAATTAAGGATTATTATCAAGCGGTAAGGTTTACGAGGCTGTTCCTCATTTTCTATTACTTAAGTCGTCATTGTTCCTCGCTCCGCTCATATTTTCTTCAGCGGGTGGTCACTGTTACCCCTACTTTTGAACAAAGTTAATAAAACGTTAATTAACCGCTATTTTTGTATACCTCCTGCAGAGTGAGTGTGAGAGCGAGAGGTAATGTAACTTGTCAACTTGTCAACAGGAAATTTTTTTGAAAATTTAATTCATCACCAATGTAATGAATTTTATTAAAGTTTCAAAAAATTTTCCTGGGTCTAGGTCTACTGAAGGAGAAGATAATGTTCCATACAATATCTTCTCCATCAGTAGACCTAGATTCATCACTAATGATGAGATCTATAATAGAGCGTGCTGTGACTTAGGTCTGCCTCAAGATAAGAGTTAAAACGAGACACAAATATGACATAAAACTGTCTCGTGTTATCTCTGTCTTCGTGTCTGAACAGAGTGAGAGTGCGGTCTATAGATTTCAGCCTAAGATGACGGAATTGTCAAGTCTATTTCGTCAATCTTAGTGACGAATCTAGGTCTAGTGATGAAGTAGGTAAAAAAGACATAACATGCCAACGTTTTGTGACGGTGAGAATGATCAATTCAAGATGGCGGCCGGGTTTACATCTCCGAACCACTTTTCGACTTGCTTTCGAGTTTGGAAACGGTTTCGTTGGTAGTTTTCCTGCAAGCAGCAATCGCAATAAAGCATTTTTACGAGCCATTGTGAGGTTTACGACTCTCCGACCGCGATTGACTTTTGAACATAAAATGTGTTTTCTATGTCGCTATTTAATGTTTACTCCTTGTTTTTCCATTGTGCGTGATTATTTTCAAGGTTTATTGTCATGAAAAATGTGGAATAAGACAAGGTAAAGCTTGTTAAGTTACAGCTAAGTAATTATAGATCGAGCCGGCTCGCATCGACGGCCGATTTATGGTAAGCGACATTCTTCCCTAAATTGCGTTTTTTTATTACAAACGATATTATTTTAAACTTTAAAGGATATTAGGACCCGGCGATATTTCCCGGGAATAAACCTTTTAATTTATAAATACGAAATTGTAGGTAGGTTAGTACCTAGGTACCTCTCAAAACGGCTAACAGAGTGGTACCCCAGAGATGGAAAGCGGTCAAGAGGAAGACAAAGAATTAGGTGAAGCGACGACTTTGTAAAGATGATTGGAGTAACATGGCGAAGATTGGCAAACAGTAGAGAAAGGTGGAAAAGACTTGAGGAGGGTTTCGTCCAAAGGACGTACTGAAAAAAAAAAAAAAAAAAGAAACTTACTGTTAGTGCCATACTACACGGGCGGTTCTCCCGCTGCGGGAATCCGCTCGACAAAGCTGCCGCAGACCATCAAACTACACGGGACGCGGTTAACCGCTGTCTTTTGTTCATTTCAACATGGATCCGGCATTGATAACTGCGCTTGCAGCTCTTGTTTTAATAGAATTATTAATGGCGTAATCCTTCGACTGCACATCATACAAAGCTGGTCGATCTTGTATTTCTACAATAAAACGCTCCGTATCGAACATTTTGACGCGACACTAGCCAGTAGCCAGTAGCCACGCAAGCGCACGAACGACCAGCGAGCGCCAAGATCCCGCGCAGAATGACGTAATAGCGGGAAACCGCCCGTGTAGTTTAAGTGTCATACTACACGGGCGGTTCTCCCGCCGCGGGAAACCGCTTCTGAACCGCTCTAGTCACAATTTAATATGAAAGTTGTATGGTGCATACTACACGGCGCGGTTTCCCGCCGCGGTTTGCAGGCGGGAGAAATACGACCGCCGCATGCAGCGTCAAACCGCCGCGGATAACCGCCGTTTTAAACTACACGGGCGGTTTCCCGCTATTACGTCATTCTTCGCGGGATCTTGGCGCTCGCTGGTCGTTCGTGCGCTTGCGTGGCTACTGGCTACTGGCTAGTGTCGCGTCAAAATGTTCGATACGGAGCGTTTTATTGTAGAAATACAAGATCGACCAGCTTTGTATGATGTGCAGTCGAAGGATTACGCCATTAATAATTCTATTAAAACAAGAGCTGCAAGCGCAGTTATCAATGGCGGATCCATGTTGAAATGAACAAAAGACAGCGGTTAACCGCGTCCCGTGTAGTTTGATGGTCTGCGGCAGCTTTGTCGAGCGGATTCCCGCAGCGGGAGAACCGCCCGTGTAGTATGGCACTAAAACGGCGGTTATCCGCGGCGGTTTGACGCTGCATGCGGCGGTCGTATTTCGCCCGCCTGCAAACCGCGGCGGGAAACCGCGCCGTGTAGTATGCACCATACAACTTTCATATTAAATTGTGACTAGAGCGGTTCAGAAGCGGTTTCCCGCGGCGGGAGAACCGCCCGTGTAGTATGACACTTAGTATAGAATAAGGAAACATGTTAAGTGTAAAATAGGATAAGGATAGGATTAGCTATAGTTTTGTAAATATCATTTTTCAGTAAATAAAAGGCTATATTATTATTAGGTATTATAAATAGGTACCTACCTCTCTAAGATGGTTTTTTAATCAAGTTCTTCTCATTCATTCATTCATCATCGCTGGTCCACTACTGGGCAAAGATCTCCTCTCGAATGAGAATTGTTAGGCCAGTCTATCATCACGCGCGCTACGTGCGGATTGGACTTCACACGCCTTTCAGAACATAACGGGGAACTGTCAGGCATGCAGGTTTCCTATGACTTTTTCCTTGAACAGCACATTGGGTGGATTGCGAGGAACAAACCAAGCAACGTAGTGATTCATTATTATCGGAATCAGTCTATTTCCTTGGGCTTCAGTAAGTAGGTATCCGTTTGTCCCACCATTTTTGTTACCTACTTCCTTGTACTAACGAAGAAATAATACTTACCTAATTATTAAAGCATAACAACTATGTGTAGTTGAATGTCTACTGTCTATTAACAATGATTGCAAGCTATGTAGGTTTACCAACGTAACTACAATTGCTTGATGAAGAATTCCGCCCTTCTGTATCTAATAGATAATAAATACCTACCAATTCATAAGGTCAACAACTCATCACCTTTAAATGGAACTGGGATCTGAAAGTATACCTATATCCTTCGGTACGAAAGACTACACCTAACTACCTATTGAAATTATTTTCGGTCTGCCGGGGATAGGCGTACCTAGGTCACTAGTAACTAACAAATAAAGTACAAAAACAGGAATCTTACGCCAAAAAATTATTATGCGTCGAATTGTGAATCTCCTCTGTACCTACCTATTTTGAAGTCGTAGTTAAATACAAACTCAACTCACAAAATCAGACTAACTGACACTGAATTAAAACGCACAGTACCTATTATTATCAAAAAAAAATGTATATACCTACGAGTAGGTATTGAGAACCTACTCCTTTTTCTTTCGTCGGTTGAAAAGCCCAGCTCGAGTAGCTTGAAATCGTCCACCAATAGGCTCCACACAAACGAGCCACCGACCACAACCACCGACAAGCAATTTTATTAAACCGATTTTTCAAAAATTTTCATGAACTTGCCGCAGACGTGTCAAGACGTCTCATTGTCTGTCTATCACTAGCGATTGTGTCTGCGACATGCCACCCGTTGGTGGTCATTTACTGCACAAACAGCCGACACTTGTCACAAGCGCGCCGCTGCGCGCTGTTCCATTTGGGAGAGGGCAGACTAGCATCTTTTAGCGGCAGCGATCAGCGATTTTGCGTTTGCATCGCGTTTTCACGACTCAAAAGCATTCGATACGCAGCTTAAAGACGCGAGCGTCAGCGTTTCGGCGTCTTTTATACGCCAAATCGCCGATCGCTGTCACAAAAAGAAGCCTGTCTTCCCTCTATCTCCACTAGAGGCGTTGTCATTTACGAATTGATAGGGGCGCGATCAAACCTTCCGTCTCGGTGTCCACACCATGAGGCTGTACTACAGCAGAAAGAGTATTACAAAATGTGGCTGCAACCGCCTAGCTTCATTTGAGCGGTACCTACCAAAGAGTGTGGTGCGCGACAACCACCGATGGTGGTCGGTGTAGTCTGTGGCTCATTTGCGCAGAGCCTCAGTTAGAAGTATCCCACTACTTTTCCTGTAGGGCTAACATGCGCACCGCGAAAATATTGTCTACTCGAGTAAACGTGTATAGACAGTATTTTCTCGTGCCACGCATGATAACCCTACTGGTGCAACGTCAACACTCGTTACACAAAGAGATATAAAACGAATGTGCTCACTATCGATGAATAATGATCGACATAAATGATCACTAACTTGCATTTGAAAATATACCGGTGTCGGAGTGAAAAGCAGGTAGCGTGTATTTTGGAGAGTTAGTTTGATGATGCATGCTGCTTGCTGATGTTTTGTTGTCTGTAGGTATTTCTAACTCTAGAAGAGGGTAGTGTACCTACCTATAGCGGTACGTTGTCCTATAAGTAGATAGGTAACCATTGAACTATCTATTAGGCCTTCTTGCCTTCCTTCTTGCCCGTCCGTACCCTATGTACCTACTAGTACCTAGCTGATGCCCGTTACTTCATCCGCGTGGATTAAGGTTTTTTAATTACCGCGAGAACTCCATGTGTTAATCCTAGTTATTAGGTATATTCCAAATTTCAGGCAAATCGGATCATTCGTTGTGGCATGGAGTTAAAAACATACAAACTTTCGCCTTTATAATACCTACCTACTAGAACAAACAAATTTTTTCTGGGTTTTGGTTGGGAAGAATTTTGTTTTTCCTTGTTAATCATGGAATTCCGCCTGCTTCAACGTTAATTCAATTGTTTGGACGCAACCAATAGCGTTATGATGCATGACGATCGAATAAAAGAAAATAAGTAAGTATAAATATTGCGGAAAATCTTGGCAAATGGTTGCTCAGATTGAGCCACGGCGCTGGGCTGCCTCGTGGTAGTCGTTCACCGATGGATACTCACAGCACGACAGAAGTCTATTGTTCATCAGAAGAAACATTCAAAGCCCACTCACTATCTTTCTCCGTCTTTATCCAGCAGCTCCTTGTGACTTGTCTAATGTCAGTGTTGCCGCGCGTCAGTTCTAAAGTAACACGACAACGCCCGGGAACTTGTCCCGTAAAAGTTGACGTGTTAGTTTAGAACCGACGCACCGCAACAGATGGTCCTTCGAGCCCGATCCTTGAAGACGAATTCCTGGAACTGCAAATTGAAGACTTCGGAAAGCTGAAAGGTAAACGAATCGAGACTTACAGACATGCCTCTGACCAGGTTCCAGAAGGAAAAAGATGTGCCCCTAAAGGCAAGCTCAAGAGCATCACAGTATGCTGAGAAAGTGAGTGCACGCGCCAGATCAGAAGGGTCCGCTTCATTAATGACTTCGGAAGCCACAACATCGAATGTTTCTTCGATAACTTCAATCAAGGAAGTTTCAGAAAGCACCGCAATAGTCGGGCTAAATCTATCAACATTGCTCTTGACGATGTGGTCGTCATTCCAGTACTATCCGACCCGCCGAAATCGACTCGATAAGCTACGTCGGGAACTCTGGCTCTCCAAAGAAGGTACGGTTATTCTTATTTTTAGCATAGCTCTCTCAATTGTAAGTAGTAAATGGTAGTAAGCGACCATATCTCGGATCCATTAGTCACTGGCAACACACACGATTTCATGACAGCTTCTGTCTTCTTTCCCAGCCTCATTTCGAGAAGTCCTTGGCAACCTGCTAGGCTTCTGGAGAGAGCTGGGATAGTAAAGAACATTGGAAGGATTGGTGCATCACACACAACAGACCATGACTGGCTTAAGTGTGGAAACCAGCCCAGCAAAAAGAAAAGAAAGAAAGCTTCGGTCTTTCTGGCAGGCACTGAGGTAATTGAATTCGGCGGGTAATCTCTTCTATGGTTAATCTCTTTGTCCTCCATTAGCTTAGAAATTTTCAAGTTCAGTGGATACAAAGCATAAGGAAAACAATCAAGTCAACCTTAGATTATCTAGATACCGCCTCACGCAATGAGCGATGCGACAAAAACAGGCCAGCGTTAATGAGCGCGTATGCGTGAGGCACGCACACACGCTTAGCAATGCCTGTGTCTTACGCTAGCGTTATTTGTATCTTGGAGTTACCAGCTAATGAATCTATCCCGATAAAATGGGGAAAAACTGTAATATTATATTAATAATATAATAATATAAATTATAATATTTTACTATGGTGCTTTCAATTGTGTGTTTATATGTCTGTTGTGTTGTGTTAGAATATTAAAATGATTTTTTTTTTTTTTTACTTTATTGTAATGTATAGAAAAATATTATCAAATAAAAGCCAATAACGTATTTACAAAATACATTTTATTATTTAATTAATGGTGTCGACTTATAAAAATACTAGGGTTAAGAAGTGGCTTCACCTTCTTTTATGTTTTTTAAATTTAATTGTCGAATAATATTTTACAGCAAGCAATTGGCATTTTTAAGACTACATCGCGTTTTGGCGATTTCTGGTCGCAAAAATATCAAATCGCGAGATTAAGCGTTTTTACGACTTTCGATCATAGATTTCAGAGTTTTATCTATTTGCATGATCTAAAGTTAAAATTATAACAGTAAAAGGAATAGAGGGGGGTCGTCCCTCGGGCCATAAAATGGTTGAAAAAAATTTTAAAAGTCATCGCCACATTGGAATTCGTTGTTATTGGACCGATTTCGTTCAAAATCGATATTTAGGCTTCCCTGGGGTCATGAAATAGGAAATGGTTGCCAACATTTTGAAAAGCCACCGCCATATTGGAATTCTTTGTTATTGGACCGATTTCATTCAAAATCGATATTTAGGCTTCCCTGGGGTCAAAAAAGAGGAAATGGTTGCCAAAATTTTAAAAAGCCACCGCCATATTGGAATTTTTTGCTATTAGACCGATTTCGTTCAAAATCGATATTTAGGCTTTCCTGGGGCCTAGAAAGAGGAAATGGTTGCCAAAATTTTAAAAAGTCACCGCCATAGTGGAATTCTTTGATATTGGACCGATTTCGTTCAAAATCGATATTTAGGCTTTGCTGGGGCCTAGAAAGAGGAAATGGTTGCCAAAATTTTAAAAAGTCACCGCCATATTGGAATTCTTTGTTATTGGACCGATTTCGTTCAAAATCGATATTTAAGCTTCCCTGGGGTCAAGAAAGAGGACATGGTTGCCAAAATTTTAAAAAGTCGCCGCCATATTGGAATTCTTTGTTATTTGACCGATTTCGTTCAAAATCGATATTTAAGCTTCCCTGGGGTCAAGAAAGAGGACATGGTTGCCAAAATTTTAAAAAGTCGCCGCCATATTGGAATTCTTTGTTATTGGACCGATTTCGTTCAAAATCGATATTTAGGCTTCCTTGGGGTTAAGAAAGAGGAAATGGTTGCCAAAATTTTAAGTTTTGGCAACCATTTCCTCTTTCTTGACGCCAGGGAAGCTTAAACATCAATTTTGAACGAAATCGGTCCAATAACAAAGAATTCCAATATGGCGGCGACTTTTTAAAATTTCGGCAACCATGTCCTCTTTCTTGACCCCAGGGAAGCTTAAATATCGATTTTGAACGAAATCGGTCCAATAACAAAGAATTCCAATATGGCGGCGACTTTTTAAAATTTTGGCAACCATGTCCTCTTTCTTGACCCCAGGGAAGCTTAAATATCGATTTTGAACGAAATCGGTCCAATAACAAAGAATTCCAATATGGCGGCGACTTTTTAAAATTTTGGCAACCATGTCCTCTTTCTTGACCCCAGGGAAGGTTAAATATCGATTTTGAACGAAATCGGTCCAATAACAAAGAATTCCAATATGGCGGCGACTTTTTAAAATTTTGGCAAACATGTCCTCTTTCTTGACCCCAGGGAAGCTTAAATATCGATTTTGAACGAAATCGGTCCAATAACAAAGAATTCCAATATGGCGGCAACTTTTTAAAATTTTGGCAACCATGTCCTCTTTCTTGACCCCAGGGAAGCTTAAATATCGATTTTGAACGAAATCGGTCCAATAACAAAGAATTCCAATATGGCGGCGGCTTTTTAAAATTTCGGCTACCTTGTCCTCTTTCTTGACCCCAGGGAAGCTTAAATATCGATTTTGAACGAAATCGGTCCAATAACAAAGAATTCCAATATGGCGGCAACTTTTTAAAGTTTTGGCAACCATGTCCTCTTTCTTGACTCCAGGGAAGCTTAAATATCGATTTTGAACGAAATCGGTCCAATAACAAAGAATTCCAATATGGCGGCGACTTTTTAACATTTCGGCAACCATGTCCTCTTTCTTGACCCCAGGGAAGCTTAAATATCGATTTTGAACGAAATCGGTCCCATAACAAAGAATTCCAATATGGCGGCGACTTTTTAAAATTTTGGCAACCATTTCCTCTTTCTTGACACCAGGGAAGCCTAAATATCGATTTTGAACGAAATTGATCCAATAAGAAAGAATTTCAACATGGCGGAATAGTGCACCTGTGTATGTATTTGCACACATACTTGAGCACTATAATAGATTGGTTGCCGTTGCCGAAATCGGTTGGGAGGACATTATTATTATTAACTTAGCGGCATTTGAATATGATTGGAGTGTAGCATTCAACCCCTGTACAGAGCTTCACAAATCGCAAAACCCCGATGCTTAAAATCGCGGAAATAATAATAAAAAACGCCGATGTTAAAAAACGCAACATCCTGCTAGTGCAGTCGGGTAAAAAATTAACATACAACGGCTTTAAAGACAACTATACCAGGAAATTTCCAATCCCAGACTGGCAACACCACAAAATGACGCGATGGCCTTGTGAAAAAAAGTATCAAATTATTAGTTTTGCTTTCGTATAAAAGTATTAGTTTTTAGTTACTTACGTGTGGTAGGAGATTTTGTTAGTTGATTTTAACCGTCCTTTGTAATTTCTGCAAACTTTGATAACACAACTTGCCATTTTCAGCAAAATAACCTATCGCAAAAAATAAGCCGCACGTTCGTATCACTTGACGTTACAATTGATACTGAGGTGCGGTGAACGCTTTTAGGGATAAAAGTTCTCCTTAATTTTTATCGACGCTTTTGCGCCGCCGTCACTCTATCTAGAGAGTTTATTATCAAAGAAGTCAACCTATTAATTACTTAATGAAACAATTTGAGACGTTAATAAATAATAGGTGTGATTAGAGGCCTATGGTCTTACGGCGGCGGCGATTATAGCTTTGGTTGGCTTTGATATTAACTTCAATTTCATCAGTTCAATTTAAGTTTAATACCTACTTACCTTCCTACAGTATAAGCTTCATAGTATTTGAAGAGAAGGTAAGTAGGTACTTAAGTACTTGACCTCAGCGCTTGACCTATCCAAGAACATCACAAATAAGTATTTTGAGCATTTTAAAAAGTCTATGATTTTGAACAAACAAAATATTTCGTAAAGCGTTTGTTCACAATAATAACGTTGGCTTGTTGGCCTTATCTGTCGTTGTCTATTGTTGTTCATCTAATTCGCATCTAACAAGGCCAAAAAACGGTAAAATAAAAAATCTGCCAACTGACATCGATTCTATTATGCTTATAAAAAAACGAACACAATGCGTCGACAACGCCACGCGTCCCGCTACCCTCGCGCCGACTTTCAAACTAACTAATTTTACAAAGTTCTATGCAATCCAATGAATATTAATATGGACCTTAAATATTCGCAATAAGATTCATGTTACTCTGGCTATGTATTATTAGAACTCTATCAATCTTATCATCCTAAATTGAAGTTAGCTTGGAATCCGTCGTCAAGCGGTGCGACGTTGCCGCTCCGGGCAAGCAACAGCACTGTTCAGTGTTCACTGCTATGTATATGTGTGTTCTCCTGACACAACTGGCGCCGAATATTTATTGTATACTAACAGAATACTGACGCGCTCTCAGAGCGACAGGGTTCTATATTTCCGAGGGAACAATAAAATGTACTTTGAGTCTTAGATGTAGGGTCCACATTGATTGAGTTCTAAAAAGACTCCGACCTTGTTCTAATAGGGTGTTTTTCTATGTGACCGTCCAGGTGGCTATGTATAGGTCGGTTCGATACGAATAACACGCGGGCTAATCTGGACGTGAAGGATTATTCGTGATCCCTGGTTATTAATTAATCGAGAAGATATTCGAGATTCGAATTGGGCAAGATAATCATGCCCACGTTATTTGCTAATTTGGATGGTAGGTAGTTAATTTGAATGACTCTCGGTCGCGGTGTTGGCGAGCTTCTTAAAATTGCATAAATGATTGTTAATAAGTATATAAACACAGTTTTTATAGCGTCGTATCGCGATTCAAGTTTTTGTTTGGGTCGTATTCTGAATGTCAAATTAGTATTCTACATTTAAATTGAAAATAAATAAGTAACTACAAAAATAGCAGATTTTATCACTCACTGCAATCTGATCAGTTAGTAGTATCTTACCTACCAGGATATTAAAAGAATTATTTTTTAAATTGGCCTCTAAAGACTGTTTCAGAAAAGGAATGAAACCATTAATACTCTAAAAATTATAGGTTATTGTATAATATTTACTACAAACAGCATTAATTATAGATATAACCTTGCTGCTGTGAATAAAATTAATGAGGTACTTACTTATCAAGGTAGAAGTTAATGAGATAAAACTTGGTATTGGTAGAAAAAATTTTCGCACCAATTTTTTGGTATTATCGACAAACATCGTTTTTTATAGAAAAGAAAGTACAAAATGGCTTTACGCAATGATTGATAGTAGTAATTATCAAAATGTCTCACGATTAATAATCACTTCGTTTCAGAATCTCCAAAATCCTAGTTCTCATCGAAGAGGTTGCTCTGCTTTCTACCTATTATGGAAATAGAAACTGCGAAATTGCTTTATAACATAAATATTGATAGGCCTATTAACACGAGTAATTTAATCTAATGTCAAGTAAGTTTTTAAGAGTTCGAATTAAGTATAAGTATCAGCATTTCTTCAGATCCAATTTGTAGAAAATATCTCCCTGACCATGCCAATAAGAGTAACAAGATTTTAAACTTTTGAATATCATGTGTACCTAGTGTGTACCTAGCAACTTCTCAACTAAAAATGAATAAGGACCTAATGACGATAATTTAAAATCTATAACTTGTGTTTTTTAATAACATGTTTTTTTGAAAACTCTGTTGCTAACGTTACGAATATGAAAAACATTTCTATTTCCTGCGATTTATATAATTTTGAACAAGATAAACCAAGTCCTCAAATTTTTTTCGAAGCAATAAGATTAAGATATTCAAGTAAAACCTAAGAATTAATTTTACTAAGTATGTTGATTAAATTTTATTGCCCCGTAGCATTGTTACCTAATTTTTTTAATCAATCTAATTAAGCACCACGTCGCAAAACTGATATAATTCTCATATATTATGGTAAATGGACAATTTTAAGTGAGTAGGTACCTACGTACATATTAATCGTAATTTAAATGTGGACTCGTAAACAATCAGTTTCAAGGCCGCTGTTATCAGAGACTAGGTACATTTCGCTGCATTAATATCGTGATAAAGATATTTTATTAGTACAAAATTGTAGCCTTTGTAGGTATTTTTTTTTAATGAATGAGTAAGTACATCATTTTAAGAAAAATCAACAGTGCTTAATCAAGGAATTAGATAATAATGATCAATGCTACTGCCCGTACACAAGCTAATGCCCGTTAGAGGCTGGGTATCTTTATTTTTATTTCTATCACTTCATATTCTACAACAATTTTTATACCCTTTTCTTTTTAATTAACAACCATTTCAATACTCGTGTATATTTGTGGATTCAGGATACTTGATGCTATATATTTTGTAGCAACGCCTATCCAGATGTCCAGAGTTCCATATTTTAGTAATAGCAACTTTTTATGCTAGAAATTCTTTGGAGGATGTTATCCTCTTGATGAAGTTACATATATCCATGACAGTCTTGAAGTACTTTAAACTTCTTCCAGATCCTCATAACCTCCACCATAAGTCCAAAAGCAATATTTGCGAAGTTAATCTAAGTGAGTTTCAGTTAGAATTGTCATCAGAATGAAGTTTTGGATAGCAGATTGAATTGCATTAAATTGACCTAAGTATATTCAAATCTGTCAAAACAACAGTTAAACATTAGTCCGAAATTGCCATTAAGTCGTTTTAATCTGTGGTTTTAATAATAAGATTGTTTGGAATTTTTTAGACTAAAATAACTAATCAGGACCTTCACGGTTTATTGTGGATTTTATTCATTGCGGATTCGTAGATCCACTAGATTTGATCTAAGAACTAACAAGATAGAAATTGTATTGAAACGTACAAAACGTAGGTACAATAAGTGTAATTTTGAATTTTTAAGAAATTCTCCTTTAATCTGATAAAAAGTATGTTGGTTTTACAAGAAATTACCTTTGTCTTCTTTTGAGTCCTCAAGTCTTCTCTCACAGTTGCACAAAGGTCTCTAGAGATTTACACAATGGTTTTGTGCCAACTCATTGCGACTAACTTAATGTTGTTTATTTATCTAGTTGGAGATATGCTTAATCTATATACATATTTTTGTGTGAAATGATTATTACAGCAGTTTAGAACCCGATATTTCCTCCATTCTATGATCCCGCTTCTACTTCAGCTTTGCTATTTGAATTTTTGATCTTATACAATGGATTTTATAGATTTGTTCCCTATGATTCGTATGTTTATGTAGCAAAATCTTGAGGTTTTGCTACATAAACATATGAACAAATAATAATCTATACAAATTAATACTTGAATAAAATTGATGTATCAGTCTCACATGAACATTTGAACGATAGCAAACATATAATTTTTGAATTTTTGCCTGTCTGATTGTCTGTTTTACGGGCTAATCTTCGTACGGGGTAGGTACGATTACTGCTTACGGGGTAATCAATGGTCACAGGGAGTTTGGAGATATTTAAAGGAGTTATATATGTATCTGGGCTACTTTAGTTTGTGGAGCAGTTCCTACGTAGGAAATTAAAACTGTTGATGTTTGAGATTTTCTAAGGTCTAACTGCTGTCTTTCTAACGAAATTTGACTCATCAATAGACATCCTGGACCCATGAGAGTGACATACCTAGCATATACGTATATTTGTCGGGTTCCACAGCATTTTTAAAAACCTTATTCCAAATTGTGAAGTCTGTGCTCTACTGTATCTATCGATGCTTATGTATGGATGATTCTACCTACATTCTACATTTTGTTTTTCTATCTTCTATCTTACAAGTTGAGTCCGGAATTGGAATTAATTGCCGTTTGATAACTCAATGGCGTAACCATCATACGCCTGATGTCTGCCTAAATTGATATACTTAAGGACAATTTACATAAAAGACTAAGTGCAATGCAGGGTAAGACAAGCAAACATAACCATATAAGTATACACAACACATAATATAACGTAACATATCCGAAGAACATTATTCAGCAATGTATAGCGTGCTGTTGACGCAATAGATTTTCCGAGTCGGTCTGCCCGCGCGAGCTGGCAACGCCGCACGCCCGGAGTCGCGCTAGTAGAAAGCGCGTTTCTAATCTGGCGGCACCGCACTGGCAGTCAATGACTTCGCCGCGGTTTCGTTTTAAAATACCACTGCATATTTTATCTGCATCGTGCCGCAATGTTAATTTTTTTACCCGACCACGAGACTCGAGAGGGTTCTGATTTTAGACAGTCTATATTAGTACAGATGTTAGTAAGTAAGTATTTGTTCATCTGTTCCCCCATAACTTCCAAACTTTAGATGTAGACGTACCAACTACACACCTACATACATCGTCCATTACCGGCTCACAACTGAGTATGGATTCCTCTCAGAATGAAAATGTCTAAGTTTTCATAAACTTATTTTATCTTAAAAACGGGAATCATTGTTCTTAAAGTAATTACCTAGGTAGGTATCTAGGTAGTAGGTACTTATTCTTTTTCTAAATTCTCCTTTTATGTCTACTTAATTGAAACGGGAAATCAGAAGTGGAAATATAGAAATAACCTGTGCTCATTCTTTGTTATTGCTTTGGTTTCATTGACAAAACATTGGTAGGTACATATAACAAGTGTAAATCGGAAATTTAAAACACCCCTGACATATTATGAGTTGGTATATCGTAGGTACATAGTCCATTTACGAAATACTTACCTTACCTGACATCCTATTTCTCAGTTTGCTGCTTCATCATTTCAGATCTTCCTCAATCCTCGATCATCATCTGTCTATCACCTACTCGTTGAGACCATTCTAATGAACCCAAACTCACTACAGGTATATCTGCTGTAAGTTGCTACTGAGGAGTTGGGTATCCCGCAGACTACTCGATGCTGCATCATCAACTCTAGGTTCCATGCCTTGGAAATAATCCGAAGTAATAGTACACCAAATTTCAAATCAATCGCACCAGTTCAACTTTGTAAGATCCTTTAATCAAGTAGAAAATGAGCTGATGCTCTTCAAACGCCTGAACTGATTTTCATTAACAATAGCTAAGATTTATCTCAATTACATTAGCTTTCAAACAGAAAAAACTCCATCAAATCGTAGTTGGGGAGATTCGAGGGAACAGACAGACATACGGATAGGTACCCCCTCTTTGGCGGGGGTTAAAAAATGACACATGGCTCGAAGAATCTATTGGGGTTCCAAGTAGCTGAAATGGCAATTCTGTACCAGGAGGGGCAGCGTTGGTACCCCCTCTTTGGCGGCGGTTAAAAAATGGCACATGGCTCGAAGAATCTATTGGGGTTCCAAGTAGCTGAAATGGCAATCCTGTACCAGGAGGGGCAGCGTTGGTAGGCCTTCCACTGGATAGACGGACGGTCCCAGGCGAATTGCTGTCTGCAGCAGAATACAGGTGGTCCAGGATCGTATTCTATGACAACTCGCGAATCGCGATCATTCCAAAAGACATATCCAACAGTAAACGTCTATAATTGGTTGAGATGATTCTTCATGAATGGTCCAACGATTAAGATGTGACGCGTTTGACGCAATTGTCAATAAAAAATGCGAATTTTTGGAGACCGTCAAGATGAGAAAGTCGCATGTCTGGTGCTGGTGGCCGCTGGTGGTGGTGGCCAGGCACGAGAGATACAAACTCCTGCAACATACCTACTCTACATACATTTTGGCCTCTTGACACTACCGGCTTGCACCACTAGTAGTGTAAATCATGATGGGAAAAGTTGCTGAAAGAAGCGTTGGTAGCAGAACAAGGCCCTGGCTTCGCAACGGCCGGGATTGGACGGAAATCGCGAGCGCAGCCGAACCATTTCTGACAGCCAACCTTCACTAGTCGGAAAGGCACTCCTAGAAGATTGTTAAAAAAATATAGATAATATTCATTTGGGTAGACTTAATTAAACTCATTCATTACACCACTGAGCGCAGTTCTCCTCTCAAACGAGAATGGTTAGGTCATAGTCCACCACGTTGGCTAGGTAAGTTCGAACTGCAGAGTAGTTACTTCACACACCTTTTTACAATATTATGGTCCCTCTCAAGCGAGCAGGTATCCTCATGGTGTTTCCTTCACCATTAAAGCAAGTGATATTTATACGCACATAACTCCATAACTCAACCAATAAAAATCAAAAATGCAAGCTCCGAAAAAAAGGCAGAAATCCATAACCAATAAACTATCACCGCTTATATGCAGAGCTGACTGTCTCGCCAAGAAATTCAAGTTGGGACAAGAAATTTTCAATAGGTTTCAATACCAACTAGCCCAGAACTAAGAAGTTGGCGGTGTATCACACTGTGCCTTGAAGAGCACGTAAAGCCGTTGGTCGCGCCTTCTCTGTCCGGTCGTGTCTGATTTCCGTCCAATCGGACTACGAGAGTGAAAGAGTGCACCTGGTGCTCTATAATATCTCACGTGCAGATGGCCAATTTCTGTGGACATCGGCCGCCGTGGCTGGATTCGGTGGGAAGGACATTAAATGCAGCGCTTAAATTCCATCATGTCCTGATAGGCCAGGTGGCGCTCTGTCGGCGAGTGTCGGGAGTCGTGACGCCTATCACTGATAGCGTTATCAGCGCCGCGCTTATCGGCTTCCGCTGCACGCAGCTGCCGCTCTGACGCAACCCGTCACGAGCACAGAATTCGCACATCCACTTGAAACAAGACAAAATTATTAACCTCTTTTTTTACCCAAATCAAGGAAGGGATATGATTTTAGCAGTCTACGGATGTATGTATGTACTATAATATGTATGATTTCGTCTGAGTGGATTTAGTTTTAATTGTGAACGGGTGCCACCAACGGGAATGGGTCTGCTTTGTCTGCCCGTCTTAACATGCGTTGGATTGTATACGTATGCATTTTTGAAACTTCATTGTGGAAGCACTGTATACATAGCATAGTTTTGTTACCTATTGTAAAAAAAATTTTTTTTGAAAAGAGCAACTGCTGAGTTTCTTGCCGGCTCTTCTCCGCAGAATCTGCATTCCAAACCGGTGCAGTGGTAGATTTATGACGTGTCATAAGAGCTACAAGTTGGCCTGCGTGAAATAAATAAATTTTGATTTTGATTTTTTTTTTTGAATTATCCTTTGATTTTCCGGGATAGAAAGTAACATTTCACTCTCTAGGTCCGCAATTCTTCTTCCTGTCAGCGTTTGATCCGACATACGCCAGGGTGCACTCTCTCGCTAAGTCACTTTGCCCGGTCTAAACTTTAGACTCTACAGCATCCTCCTTTCAAAGACCGTTGAAAACGTATCATCGTAGTGCCTAAAGCACTGTATAAGTGCAAATTTAAATTTAATTAGAGGTAATTACGATCGACAAAGGGATGTAATCATTTTTAGACAAGCCCACAGCAGCAGCATACGGATGGGAAAACGGATGAGAAAACGGATGGGAAAACGAATGGTAAAACGGATGGGATTTAGGTTGTTAGCATTATTTAGTGACTGTGGTCCCATCAATTTCATAATTTCATTTCACCTTGGTATACCACTATATACTCGTGGTCCTCCCGAAACTGGGCTAGGGGCGAATGAAGTATCGATATATCTTTGCCGCTAAGCCGTAGCAGTGGAATGAAAGGGATGAATGCATGCATTATTTAGGTCTCGAAACCCGATGAGAAACTCGAGTTAATTACACTCTTTATCTGGCATTTACATTACCATATAATTTTGTCCGTTGCATAATTCCAGCAAAATACAACAGCCCGCAAAAAATTAAAGAACGGTTCCTTTCGAATTTAGTTAAACGATAAAATTAATTACCTAACCAATAAAAAGCATCACTTGAATACGGCTCGCTTTCAAATAACCTTTCTGAATTAAAAACGCGGCGCAGCCTTGTGGCCAAGGTCCGTCCGCTTATCTACGACGCGTGGATAAATACCCGTTTCAATCGACCAACCTGATAAATTATTTTTATGTTTTCCTTTTATACCAACACGCGTATCTTGTGAGGAACAAACCTTTGTTCCTCCGTCGCTTTATCCGAGTAAAAATTAGAATCCCTACTAGGTACAGAGTACAGCTAGCATTATAAATGCGAAAGGAGGTAGATTTTGTTTGCTTTTTATTATTATTAAATTGTTACAATAAAACTTATAGCTAAACTAATCTGATTTACTACACAAATCATTTATTTCGGCAAATAGGTGATTTCCACCCGTTTTACGCCATGCCAGCTGGTTTATTATTGGTTGGTTCCTTTAATCACACAGCAACGTTTCGACGTAATTATTTGTATGAAAGTAGTTGGAAACACAGGCCATTTTTTATCGCGGAAAAACAGAAGGTACCCGCGGTTTCCTAAAGTCTTACTCTACGCGGAGGAGGTGGCGGGTAACAGCGAGTACTAATATAAATGCGAAAGTGTATTTGTTTTTGTTAGTTGGGTTTCTTCTCTTCTTCGTCCTAGGATTCATTTCCGCAAGTAAGCAATGCCCATCGATTTTGCGTCAGGCTGGTTGGTTTATTGGTTTGTCCTGTAATCAAGCAGCAACAGAACAACGGATCGACATAATTTTTGCGTGGTAGTTGAGTACCTGGAGAGTGGACTTAAACAACTTTTTCTGCTTGAAAAACAAAGGGTTTCAGCGGGACTTTTAAAACCAAACTCCGCTCGGATTATATCGCCGACAAAAGCTAGTTCAGCTCATCGACTCTCCCGTAAAATCTTATCCATACGTACCTTATATCTACTATAATATTCTTCTTTCTCTTTATCTTAACCGATACCCACCCACTGCTCTTCTCACTCGTCTCTTTTATGGACTTGCACATGTTATGAGTTACGATTCATCTGATGTCGGCCTACCTAGTGACGGAGGCAGCGGGCGTTGCGGACTCCATCAAGACGGCGTTTCCCAGTGCCAGTCCAGCAGCTTGGTACCCCAAACAGAAACAACTATTGGCTCTTCGAACTGTGCCCCACTTTGCCAAAAGCTTCTACGCAGTGCATACAGCTGTGCTGAGTACCGGAATTTGTCCAGAATAGTATAGCGTACCTAATTTAGCGGCGCTTTTCGCAAATAAAGGACAGATTTGGATATGTCTGATACATTCAGAAAGATCAAATCCCTTACCGATCTTGTGAGAGTCTCGTGATACTTGTCTAATTTATATTATATTTTGTCTAATTTGATAACGCTTATCAAATTCAGTGTGGAAGCATTTCGCAGCAAAATGATGTGACAAGGAATTTCTTACATAGATTATTACCTACATATACCTGAGTAGTCATGCTCTCTTTAAACATTTCTGTGGTGGTGTCGTGTGATGCGGGTTGTTACGTTCCCTCAAATATGGTTGAGCGAAGCAATGGCTGGATCATGCGTCATGCTCGTGAACGGGTGCCACCAACGGGAATGGGTCTGCTTTTGCCTGCCTGTTTTGACATGTATTGGATTGTATTTATTTGTATTTGTATTGTATTTATTTTTACTTGTACTCAGGAAAATTCATCGTGGAAGCACTGTATACATAGCATAGTTTCATTAACTATTGTAAATTTTTTTATTTTTTTTTTTATTTTTTATTTTTTTTGAAAAGAGCAACCGCCGAGTTTCTTGCTGGCTCTTCTCGGCAGGAAAGGCATTCCGAACCAGTGGTAGATTCATTGACGATTCAAAAGTGCTTGTAAAAGTTTATTTGAATAAAAAATATTTCTATTCTATTCTATTCTATTCTATTCTATTCTATTCTATTCTATTCTATTCTATTCTATTCTATATACGGAACATCTGATCTGAATTTAAAATGTAACTTAGACCGAACAAAGATATCCGTCGTGGAAGGTACCTACTTATCAGATGTTTCATAGAATATTAAAGATTCCAACCATCTCTAAGATGTATCTCTGTCTAAAAAGCCCGCGTATCATAAATTCGTTCATAGTTGCGAGATGATGTCACACACACAGAAGCCGAAAAATATTGATGTTCGTTTCGTTTGTATGTTTGTCTTCTTGGGAGGTGGACTATGATATTATGTATATAGTAGTATGTTAAGTGTGCTATACCTCTATTGAGGCAGCTACTTATAATTCAATAAACAGTGTGCAACCAACTAGGTAATTTTCTCAGTAAAGTAGAAAAAACCCTCAACTTCCAGTAGCACCACTGTTGGTTTCAAAACGACGGAACATTGAAGCACTTAACTTTTTCTATTGTCCAATAGTTGCACAGTCATTGTTGTTTGAACTATTGGAGACCAGTAGCCGGTCGCAACTGGCATTGTTCGGATTCTTTGTCTAACGCCACAGCGACTAGCTATTAGACATTCACTATTGTTTCAAATTGTTTTCGAATGCTCTACAATTGATTTTTATTTAGATTTTTTTTTCAATGCGTCATTGAAAAACGTCAATGCGGTTAATTAATTTACGGCTAGAAGTCATCGATTTATGTTTGAGTATTAATTTAATACTTAAATATTTATGTAGTGTACATAAGTCTATCCTTGAGGGGCGCTATTTTTTTAACCGTCTTGAAAAAAGGAAAACATGTATTTTATGCGTCTTATGTCGTGTAGATGTTCACGCATAGCATTACCGGGAAAACCAATTCGAATGCCTTTGAATTTTCCTAAATAAAAAAAGCCCATAATATTATATCACTCTGCAGGCCTTTTTCAACCCCCGATCGACAAAATTTCAAAAACTGCTAGCTAATAACTGCCCCTGACTTTTTCTTTGATTTGATAGTTTTAGTAGGTAAAGTTAAACTTTTTTTACTTTACCTACTTCAGATAGTAATAGTTACTATACTTTTACGATATATTGAGTACCTACCTATCGAATTTGACTTTTCTATTCTACATGGAATAGTCTTCAGAACCTTTGAAATAAAATTAAAATACTAATAAACATAATAGGTATTAGGTATCTCCTAGTAGATTGATTAATACCAAATGATTAGTTGTGCCTACTTTATTATTTCACTTTTATCTTAATATCCCTGACTGTTGTAATTTACTTGGTAATTACTGAACGCAATAATTCTCTTTATCTTCGGAGATAATGGAATGTTTTCAACCACTTTATCGCTCAATGAGTCAACAACTAAATTCCTTCATTCGAGATAGGTACCTAAACAATGTAAGCTGGCATAATGTTCTATTTAAATTATTCAATTAATGACTTGTAAAAATATTTGATACCAAGCTAAAATTTCAAATAAATAAAAGGTAGGAATATGAATTGATCTTATTTAATTATCCCAGTTTTGCAGTTTGCCCAATTATATTATATAATCTAAATCTAAGCAGACGTTCTGAATTACGATTAATCTTCATAATGATTAATCTATCTACAACGAAGATAGTAGATATCTATCTACAACGAAGACTGCATTATTAGTAAGGTACTTCTTAGTTAAAGATCTACAAAGAGATCTTCTTAATTAATTAATGACCTATTCAGTATTTTGCTTTCATCCGCATGCAGATAGGCTTTACAAAATAATTTTTGGATGAACCCTTTGCTTTTCGGGTATAGGTAAACATTAACATTTCTCATCTTCAACTCCTCAACTATACCTATTACGTATCGTGTATGCAACTTTATCATCTTCAGGTCCTAAACTACACGTACCCTGTAAGTACATTAACCATACAAGTATGCAAAAAATATTGTTAATGAAACCAAAAAAATGTTTGATATAAAGTAGGTAAAGAAGAGGTTACCAAAACATTGTAAATAAGTTTAAGTCATAATTATTACATCATATCGTTAAGTGCTGTAGATTTTATATCGCTTCTGCACTAAGTAGGTAGTAAATTATGCCTCGTCACTATGACGTCCCCCTGGTAACTGCGGGTGGCCGACAGGCTGTAACTATATAAGTTATAGTAAGTTGTAGCTATATTATACCTAGCCGATCGTACAGAATTGCCTTGTTAATCCTCAATTCCGTGACGTACCTAACTTAGTGGCCTGAATAGGTTGCCTACCGTTTAACTGAGACCGGCAGTGTTGGCATTAATCGATTAATTTTTTAATCAATTAATTAATCTGATTAATTTTAATCAGATTAAATTAATCATGATTAAAATAATCATGATTAAAAAAGTAATCATAATCATGATTAATGAATTTAATCATTAATCATTAATCGTTAATTGATTAACTTTTTTAACTTGATTAACATGATTATAAACTAATACATCCATCAATGTTTTTACTATATATTTATAGCTACTCGTGCTGATTCGCTGACTGACTCGCTCACTGTCTGACTCATTGATCACCTCTCCTGTAAAATTTTGTATGAAAAAAAAATTTTTCACTCATGGTTGCGTATGGAGGACAAAAATTCATTTGGTGCAAAAATATGTAGAGAGCTGATGATTGAGGATTTCGGAGACGGGTGAGGAGCACAGCCAGGGTATCGAAGATAGAGGGGGAGTATTCAAACAAAAGTCATTCGAAACCTCATCAAATTGGTAGGAAGCTGACAAAAAATTCAAAATGGTGGATTCAAGAGAGAAGCCAGCGGGCGTTAAACAGCGCGCGCGGCGTGGCGCGGCGGTGTGCCTCGCCCCGCGCGCGCGCGCCCTCTACGGCACCGAACCGCTCGAAAAAATCGCTATCGCTCGGTCGTCGACGAAGGCGGGCAGTGCGATTTCATCATCCCTACGCATCGATGTAAAGCGAAGTCCGCGCTCGGCGCGTATCGTATTATGTACCTAAACAATTAGAATTGAATATACTTGACGTTAATTGCACCTACGACTAGTATTTCGCTTGAAAATTCATATTGTAGGTATCAAGCATAGACTACGTCATGGAGCTCTAGGTCCTGGCTCTTCAATCCTGATGCTGCAGGGTAGTGTCTACCTAAACTGTGAGGATTTAGAGACTGTCAGTTTTGAATTGATATTGTTGGTCTTAATAATCTTTACTTCCTTATCCTAAGTAATCCTTACTAATATTTTAAATTCGAACGTGTGTTTGTTTGTTGGTTTGTCCTTCAATCACGTAGCAACGGTACAACGGACTGGCGTGATTTTTGCAAGGGTATAGTTGAGGACCGGGAGAGTGACATAGGCTACTTTTTATCCCGGAAAAACAAAGAGTTCCGCGAGATTTTAAAAACTAAATCCACGCGGACAAAGTCGCGGGCATCAGCTAGTCACACTAATATTTGTAGGAACGCGAGCATCACCAATCATCAGAAGTGAAACGGAAGAAGCGCCATCTAGTGACGGTAGTCTTGTAACGTTACAAGACTACCGTCATGAAACGTTACAAGACTACCGTCACTAGATGGCGCTTTGAACAAAAATCACTCTGATCCTACTCTCCTACATATTATAAAGCCGAAAGTCTGTGTATGTGTGTTTGTTAGTTTGTTTGTTTGTGTGTGTGTGTTTGTGTGTGTGTGTGTGTGTGTGTGTGTGTTTATTGCTTCTTCACGCCGCAACGAATGAACCGATTTCGCTGAAATTTGGCATGGAAATAGCTCATACCCAGAAATAAAACATAGGCTCCATTTTATCCCGGAAAATTACAGAGTTCCCATGGGAATTGAAAAACCTTGATCCACGCGGACGAAGTCGCGGGCATCGTCTAGTAGATAATAAAATGATACTGGTTATATTGAAGTACTTAGTTTCTCACCTTTCTTTTCATCAAAATATATTCAAATTCAAATTCATAATTTATTTATTTAATGTAGGCTACCTTGTAGGTCTTATGACACGTCATAAATCTACCACCGGTTCGGAATGCAGATTCTGTTATATAAAGTGTTAATTTGGTTTGCTCAACTATTTCGTGTTCCTACGATCTTTTTTGACGACAGAATTTGCTTGCAACCGGAACAGCTTCCACTCATAAAGGCGGTCAAACGCCGACTGATTGATATTTGAAATTTGAATTTTTAAATGAAACCAGTGACCGAGTAAAATTAAAATAACCCTTATTGTATACTATTTTAAGATTCAGTTTAAACCAAAATATGTGAAAAAGTACACGCGATGCTATATTTTATTTTTTATACTATTTTTACTATTTTTTTCTTTGTGTTTTTTTTATTCGATGACAAGATACCCCTTGACTGCGATCTCACCTGATGGTAAGTGATTAGTGACGATGCAGTCTAAGATGGTAGCGAGCTAAATTGGAAGGGGTATAGCAGTATCAATTCAACCCATACCCCTAATCGGTTTCAACACGCCATCGTGCCGGGACGCTAAATCGCTTGGCGGCACGTTTTTGACGGTAGGGTGGTAACTAGCCACGGCCAAAGCCTCCCACCAGACCAGACCAGAGACAATTTAGAAATAATAAATTACTAAATTGCCCCCGCCGGGAATCGAACCCGAGACCTCCCCGTTATAAGACCACAGCGCTCACCACTGCGCCAGGGAGGTCGTCAAAAATTGTGTTTGCAAATAGCTGTTTAATTTCGACGAAAAAGAAATGGCGAGAACGAGCAATGACCACAGGCAGAGAAAAATCCTTTATAATTCGAAGACAATACCAATATGATATTAAGTATTGGGTGGTGACGAGTGGTGATGAGTGGTGATGAGTGGGTGGTGATGAGTGGTGATGAGTGGTGATGAGTGGTAATGAGTGGTGATGAGTGGTGGTGAGTGGTGGTGAGTGGTGGTGATGAGTGGTGGTGATGGGGGGTGATGGATGGTGATGAGTGGGTGGTGATGAGTGGCGATGAGTGGTGATGAGTGGTGGTCAGTGGTGGTGAGTGGTGGTCAGTGGTGGTGAGTGTGCTGACTGCTTAATGTGCTGAGTGCTGGTGAGCGGTGGTGAGTAGTGAGCGGTCAAAATTAACAATAAATTACTGCAAAATCGGAAAATAAATAAATAAGTAGTTAATAGATAGTTAATCAAAAATAATTAATCAGATTAACGATTAATGATTATGATTAATTAATCGTTAATCAAATTTTTGATTAATGATTAAATTAATCGTTAATCAAATTTTTGATTATGATTTTAATCATTAATTTTTAATCGTTAATCAGATTAACTTTGGGCCAACACTAGTGAGACGGTTCCTGAGATTGATGTAGGAACGGATGCCGTTTGTCGGATGAGGGGGCGTATGAAGATATTACTAATAATCATAGGTTTTACTGATGCGGATGATGGTACGGATGTAAAAATCTCGTTTTGATGATAAGGATGCGGATGCGTATGTGGATAACTTTCCGTTTTTAATACGTTTAAAAAGTGAAATATTAAAAAAAAAATTTAATACCAATCTAGGTACTCAAAGTTTTTTTACAGACCTTTGTAAACGATTTCAGAGATCATCAGGCATGCACCACTGTGCAAATACAATTCGTCATATAAATTGTGAGGGTGCAGTTATCTGCGAATCTTTTGAAAATAGAAAAAGCGAATGTATCTACAGATAGATACGGATCATTATCTTCAGTATGAGCAACCCATTAACGTCTCACTAAGAGGGCAGATTTCCGCTCAGAGAAGGGTAGGTATATAAGCTATAGTCCACCAAGCGATATAGATCCAATGCGAATTGGTAGACTTCACACATGTACGGATCACACAGGTACGGATACTGACTAATCTATTCAAATGCTCCGCAGTTGCGGATGCAGATACGGATAGGTAACCGTTATAAACTTTATATTACTTTAGGTTTATAACAGGTACGCAGTGTGGGAACCTGCATTTTAACCAATAGCGGGAGGATACCAGCCAATCAGAGGTCGTTGCGATCTTTACACGGATGCAATCATTTTTAGAGAATATCTACTACTAAGTACCTACTGAACTTTAAGAGATGGTCCTTTCAAGATGAGCGTGTTAAAAAGTACATTTATGTACTTAATTCGGATTGTCAGCGATAGTGGTAGCCGGTGAAAGACCACCTTTAATTCCGTGGCGGTAGGTGTCTTCCTACCTAATGTTTGATTACATGAGTCACTGCGCATTGTCGCCCGGTAGATCACGCAACACTACTAAAAAAACTCAGGGTTGCACATCGCTTCCTTATTATCACAATTTGAGCGTACCGCTTTCATTATTATATAGCCATCGGTTAAATATCAAGCAGTCTGCGATTGAAAATGATTGCTACAGTGTGAAGATTGCAATTGCTTCTGATTGGTCGATACCTACTCGCTATTGGCTAAAATGCATTGCTGCAGAAAGGAAGCAATAAATTGAACCAATCGCCACAATTGAGACTATAGTAAAGATGCAGCGTTTAGAGAAAAGTTCGGCCGGTATGTTAGTGCCGGCGGCTTCAGAAAGCCGGAAAAACTTTTTCGGTGGCACCAGAGACGCCACATCTACGTCATGTATTGCGTCATCAATAGGTATAGTTAATTAGTTGCTAAGTAACCGGTGAATGGGTGGATACTGGACGTGGAATACTGAACGAGCAGAACTCAATTTGCCGCATGAATGTTACAAAAATACGCCCGGTGGTTTTGGTGTAGAGCGCTTTCGTTGGCTTTCGGTCGGTTTGGTAGAGCGCTGTAAACAACAGCGCTGTGCAGACAACAGAAGCAAATGGCCTAATTCACAAAATTTTGCTTCTGATTAACACTATTTTTCAGTTCTAGAAAATGAGTCTACAAAATATACAAAATATGGGATCGGTATTGAATGCCCACCTTCATACATATTTTTTAAAAATTTCAAAATAGTTTTTCAAAAATTTATTTTCTATGCTCCCCAGTAAAATACATCTTTTGCAGATTTGTAAGTTTGCCCTAGACTAGATGCTAACGACAATATTATGTATACTGAGTAAAGTGGATGTGACAGCCCTACACGTGACGTATCCGTGGCGCTCGACGACTATTGTACCTATTTTATGTTTATGTATCAGGCCAGGGGGCAACTGTTTTCCATTGCCTACCGCAGGGTTTTTAAATAAACATCATTGTGACGGCAAATGACCCACTCAGAACCTTTGGGTGCTATAAATACCTACAATCTTGAGCGTAGTGATAAATCAAGCCGGGCCACACACTCTCGCTAATTAAGATCGCATATCAGAAGATTTGAAGTTCCAATTCGATTTATCGAAAAGGTGCAGTAGGTAGGTAAACCAAAGCGTGAAGTTAGACTCTTTAGCTTAAATCTTAAATCAAATGAAATTAATTGTTAATTAATAATCACCTCCTATTTTCGGTGGATTATTTATTAGGTAATTATTTATATACCTATCTGCGTATTATGTACCTACTTACCAATTCGTCGATCACGTTAAATACAGCTGCACCTATCTCATAAAAAGTTTAAAGTAAGTTTAAGGTTTTAATAAGCCTCCAATCTCCATATCCCAATAAAGTGAAGCCTCAATAGCTCAACGGTTAAAGATGAGGACTGAAAACTAACAGATCGCCCATATACCTACCTAACACAAATAACTATTTTTACTGTAACCACAACTATGACTGAAGTTTTCCTCTCTGGCAATGCTTTTCATGGCAATGACATTTTGAAAGTCTAAAGGCGTAATTTTTAATTTCTTATTTTTTTGCGCTTGAAAAAGTCATTAAAGTAATTAGTAGTCTGCGCTACGCAAAACTTTTCCTTTTTTTACTCATCGTAGAAGACGATACGCTAACTGTAACCTTACTTTAACCAAACAAAAATAAATAACTAATATAAAGTTAACAAAAGCATTCAAAACGTAACAATAACAAAACTTTGAAAAAATTTGGTAGTGAAAATTGCGAGCGTTACGTTGCTATCTGTACTATTCTGTACTAAGCGGGTCAGACTTGAGGTGGAAGTGCTTTCGAATCGTCAATCGAATCTACCATTTTAGCTAAGTAGGTATACGATTTAAAACACCAACATCCAAGAAGCCAGGACGTTATAAAACGAACCTCATGCATATAGATGACGTTCAAAACAAAATTAGTGTTCATTAAAATAACTAGATAATTACAACCGTACCAGTAAAGAACGCCATTTACAGCCCCCTTCAAATCGCTAGACTGTAAAAGGCTTACGAACTGCGAAAACAGCAAGTAACACCATAAACCTCACTCCAAAGACGCTTATCTGTGTACAGATAAAATGCATTAATTAGTTTTCCATTAAGGGGATCGCACATATGGGTAAGATCGGCATCAAGTACAACAGTTTCTTAATACCTAGGCAAGAGGTGTTTATTTTTCAGTAGGTAAATACTAAAAATACGTAGTTAGGTAACAGATTCGACCATTTAGCCAGGACTTGGCAAGCTTTCGCAATTCGCATTCTCCTCTGCCGAAGTACATGTACAAACGTACGTGTCAGCTTGTAAGTGTGACAGCTTTTGAGTTAGTGTGCGTTCGTAGAGACATTAAGTTTTTTACAAGAGTGTGCGGAAGTGAGTAAATGTGTGCTGTACGTAGGCTGTACGTGAAAACCTCACCTCCCGCAGAAAGTAGCAGAATATATTCAGGACTAAATCTGCGTAAGGCTCGTCCCAGCTAAATGGTCAAAGGGTAACAGCTTCACAGTTGGGGTCACATAATATAATGCTACATTTACACGCTTGGCAACTCTCGACAAGCATCCACAAACACAAGCGTGTAAACACCCCGTTTGGCTTGGCTTGCGTGAGCTTGTTGCCGATCCGGGCTAATGTCGGGCGTTTGTAAAGGTTTGGAGCTTGTGGATGCTTGCCAAGCCTTGGCAAGCATGTAAACGTATAAAGCATGGAATGCCAGAAACCTCTTTTGTAAAATGAGATTTCGTTTTAGTGTTCCATACCCGAAGCGTAACCAACGGGACATTATTACTAAGCCTGTCTGTCTGTCTAGCAGCGACACGAGCTGTCTCTTAGCTCTCTCAGGTAGATAGATAGTTGAAATTTTCAAAGAATATGTATTTCTGTTGCCGATATAACAACAAATAATAAAAATAACACACAGGACCAGACTACAAGGCCAATCCAATTGCAGCGCGGAGTGCGGCAGGGAGACGTAATCTCCCCGAAGCTCTTTACTGCTGCGTTGGAGGACGTCTTTAAGCTTCTGGATTGGAACGGACTTGGCATCAACATAAACGGCGAGTACATCACTCACCTTCGATTTGCCGACGACATAGTCATTATGGCAGAGACTCTCGGAGACCTCAATATAATGCTGAGATCCCGCGGGATTTAAAAAAAAACGCAATCCACGCGAACGAAGTCGCGGGCATCATCTAGTTTTCAATAAAACTGTGCCATAAAGTGGCACTTCGAAAATGTCTTTATTTAGGATCACCTTAAACCTCTAAACTCCAAATACGCTTTTACCTTATTTTATCAGACAAAACAGGCATTAATTAGTTTTAAAACCAAGAAAAGTATGATACGAGTATAAATGGTATCGTAATGATTTTAATCGCCATCGTTTCTGTGCGCTGACATTCTGGCCCAAACATGGCGATGACTGTAAAATCCACCCGAAACACTTACGTTATAATTTAAAAGGATATTTATTTAGCAGCTTTATTATCAGGGTACCTAAGTAATTACCTATAGAAAAGAATAGAATAATTTTTAATTCAAATAAACTTTTACGAAGTGCTTTCAAAACTTAGGTAGGCAGGTAGGTACCTACTTACTCGTTTTAAAAAAACTAGTAGATACTGACTGAATGACGATTTGTTTGCAGTGGATAATTTGTATTATAATAATTATAAAGGTGTATAAACTAATAAAAGATTCACATTACTCAGAAAGATTTTTTTCGTTTAGGGAACAGAGATCCTTTATAAATTGTCTGACGTTTGATCTAGGTGTGCGATATAGATAGGTACTTCTGAACTAATCTAAATATATAAAAGTCAAAGGTGACTGACTGATTGACTGACTGACTGACTGATCTATCAACGCACAGCTCTAACTTCTGGACAGATCGGGCTGAAATTTGGCATCCAGACAGCTATTATGACCTAGGCATCCGCTAAAAAAGGATTTTTGAAAATTCAACCCTTAAGGGGGTAAAATAGGTGTCTTTGATAAAAATATGAAGTTAGGTAGGCATTTAGTATTTACTAAACAATAATAGTTCTTGCATTTCACGAGGGCGTACACTTTACTTGTAGTTACGTCGCGTACATGCACATTGCGTAAGTGTGCATGTACACCTGTCAGGAGCCTAGGTGGGAGCGGTCAGGCGCAATTCTGTAGACGTGAGCAAGCTCTCGCTCACACTTATACTGATACGACACACACACAACCATGAGCCACGTGCCCTCGTGAATTGCAAGAACTGTAGGTAGGTAGGTACTTACAATGAATATCACTCACGAAGGTTTCAACTCTTAAAAAGGACCTAATGAGTTAATAAAAACCGGCAATTACAGTGCATGAAATATAATGAGTGTGTATAAATATAATTGTGCCGGTAGTGGATAATATTAAAGCAATTAACAACATTCTGCGCTAAGTTATGGCCATTAACGCCATATGTTTGTTGCGCCATAACGCGAAACAGTCGTTCAAGATCTTATGGTTATTATATCTTAAAGTATCGGTATAAAACTGTAATAAAAAATGTATGATTATTTTGTCATTTTTATGATAATGACGCTGACATATCCAGAAGGATAAAAGCCTCAAGAAAGAATGGCATGACAGTAGTTAAAAGTTTGCTCTAATCACATGTTTTTTCATTTAGGAATATAGGTACGATGCCTAGGAAATACAACGTATGTATTTAATGGATGAGGGAAGGTAGGTATACCTATACCTTCCCTCATCCATTAAATTTCCTCCTTTTCTCGTCCTTTCTTAGGAAAGGGTAGGCTAACTAACTTCCACTCCAGATAAATAAAATTATTTAACTCATTTCTTAAATTGGCCAGCATCTTCGATCACAGAAAATGTTTCTGTGATCGAAGGCCGGCATAGATAGCTACCTACAAACAATAATTTTATTTTTGACGGAGTCTTGACATAAATATAAATATTATCGCATCACCTATATCCTATCCATTGCTCATTATTATCAGATAATCTTCAACGTTTCAGCAGCTTCTGTAGATTTTTAAGCGTTCATTTTAAAACACAATATTATTCTTTGATCTAGTGTTAAGCTATAATAACATGTAAATTGAAAATTTAAAACACCCCTGACATATACCTGACATCCTGTTACCCAGTCGATCCTCGATCATCATCTATCTAACAAGTACTCATTGAGACCATTCTAATGAGCCCAAACACACTATATCTGCTGTAAGTTGCTGAGGAATTGGGTATCCTGCAGAATTGGGAATCCTCAAATATGGTTGTGCGAAGGAATGGCTGGATCATGCGTCATGCTCTTGAACGGGTGCCACCAACGGGAATGGGTCTGCTTTGACTGCCCATCTTGACATGCGTTGGATTGGTGTACCTACGTATGCATTTTTGCATTTTTGAAGCTTTATTGTGGAAGCACTGTATACATAGCATAGCTTTGTAAAAAAAAATTTTTTTGAAAAGAGCAACTGCTGAGTTTCTTACCGGCTCTTCTCAGCAGAATCTGCATTCCGAACCGGTGGTAGATTTATGATGTGTCATAAGAGCTACAAGTTAGCCTACATGAAATAAATAAATTTTGAATTTGAATTTGAATACTCGATGCCGCAGCAACAGTTCAAGATTACTATGCCTGAGAAATAATCCGAAGTAACAGCCCACCAAATATCAAATCAGTCGTACCAGCGCAAGTTTGTAAAACCCTATAATTAAATAGGAAATGAGCTGATGATCTTCAAACGCTTGAGCAAAATGCAGATATTTATAAATGGCTAAGATCCAATTCGATTACGTTAGCTTTCAAACAGAAAAAACCGCATCAAAATAGGTCCATTCATTAAGTGAAAGGAAACAGACAGGCACACAGATACACACGTCAAACTTATAACGCCCCTCCTTTTTCGTCAGGGGTTAAAAATAGCACAAAATTCTGAATGAAATTGTCATGCACACGTGCTATCTCTCGCAGGGAAAGAGCTGCTACTTATTACCTAGTAATGATAAAAAAACTACTCATGCAGGATATCATTATGATGGAACAAGTTTTTGTTGAAGACTGATCACGATCAGCGATCACTAATCGTATCTACTCGAACATCAATCACCGCATATTGACGTACCTACCTACTTTCATCAAGACCTCTACTTAAATAAACAAGACAATCCATCGTCAGTCGCCTGAGTTGCCTCTTTATTGCTCTTGCTCTAAGTAACCTCCGGAACAGTGCCGGCTTTATCTATGGTGCAGGGTGTGCAACGCACACGGGCGCAGAGTTTTAGGGGGCGCCGCGCCGAGCCGCGCTTGCTTGCTTCCCGACATCATTTAAAATTGCACCATTTTTTGCACCTGAATTTCCTTTCACTGGTGAAAATATAACTGTAAGTCAAACGGTATTCTCGTATTGTAAGTATTTAATTTTGGCCGCTCGTCTACTAGAGGGCGCTAAGATATTGATTGCACACGGGCGCTACATGGGCTAGAGCCGCCTCTGCTCCAGAAGGTCCGTGGCGGAACCAGAGAGAGAAAAAGATTTAAGAACCGATCTAGACATTGGAGTCTTAAAGTTGTCGATTGGACACCCTGTACCGGGAAACGCAGCGTTGGATGATGGAAGACAAATGATCTCGAGACGCGAATCTCGCGAAATGTCTGGTAGGTATCAAGCATTCAAACTCAGTCGTTAAACTTTGATAAACAACAATGTGGGGGATGTTAAACGGGCTATAAGAGTTAATATGTAAAACTTTGAGCCCTGTTTGAGCCACGTGTTTCTACTTTCTATGAAAAAACACAATTTTACGAAAATCTGTCAAACCGCAGCTACAGATTTCTGGAGAGTAACAACGTAATGAAAAATTTCATTGGCCCTGATTGGTTAATTGGTTGTTGGATTTATTGGTCAAAAAGCTACTTAGCTAATAATAAAACTTCCTTTGTATGGGGCGCTCTCTAGACAGGCATCTTAAGCAGTAAAACCTATCATACATAACAATGATGAGGTTATTTTTTAAATGTCAGTTTCAGCAACATACGCATTTAAGTTGAAATCCTTGACGACATTCCCGCTAAATGGCAAGTGCTTTTTTCTCCGAGCGCTTCTCCGAACGCCAAACTGGTCTGATCAGGACGGGTGTGGTGCGCACGTTTTTTCGGCCTGCGCACGCGCATCACACAATATACCTACTGTATAGCTCCTATCTATCTAGCCAATATTACTCAGTCCGAATTTCCCTGGACACTGAACTTTTTTTAATTATTGCTAGATAGGCCTACGTTTGACGACAATCATGCTTGATGGAAAGCAATGAGGTCTAAGTTGGAGCGCGCTTGCCTAGAAAATGCCTTGGTACTTAAATTGTACGTGGCAGAAGATACGGAAGCCGAAAGTCACACCTTAGCGGTTCGTTTCAGGAACGTTGAACGAAAGCGTTTAATGCGACTAGGTTAGATAGGTACCACATAAAGACTTGGGATAACTCTCATCTCAGGGTCGAATTTTGACTAAGCGCGCAGTAGATATTATAGTGCCCAGCTGTGTGAGCAACTGTGTGAGCAACTGTGTGAGCAACTGTGTGAGCAACTGTGTAAGAAACTTTGTGAGCAACTCTGTGAGCAACTGTGTGAGCAACTGTGTGAGCAACTGTGTGAGCAACTGTGTGAGCAACTGTGTGAGCAACTGTGTGAGCAACTGTGTGAGAAACTGTGTGAGCAACTGTGTGAGCAACTGTGTGAGCAACTGTGTGAGCAACTGTGTGAGCAACTGTGTGAGCAACTGTGTGAGCAACTGTGTGAGCAACTGTGTGAGCAACTCTGTGAGCAACTGTGTGAGCAACTGTGTGAGCAAGATAATTCCATACTCTCTCAAAATCGGATGAGAAGACATGATCGGAGAGAAATCGGTCGAAGTTTGAATTCATGTGGCCAAGGAATGCTTTTTTTGGCATAAAAGCCTATTATGGAGTACCTATTTACCATTTACCTACTATTTTTTACGAGCAGGTAACAACTTGACGTTTTGGCAGGAAAAAGACGTTTTGGCAGATTTTCAATATAAAAACTGTCAGAAAGTCCAATGTATTCCTCGGTAAACTTACAATTTAAGGAAAATCCAGTTGTTTCCATTCTGAAGTCCAACACGAACGCTATCCTTGTAAGTCGTGCACAGTGGACTAGCCGAGATATCGACACTCGCCTAATTGACGACCGCCCGCAGCATACTAATGGCCGATTAAAATTACTTTATGGCCCATAAACGTGTCTCAATGCGAACCGACCACATATCGAAACAGTACTACTATTAAATTTCTTTTGAAGAAAATCCAGCCGCTATGAAATGTTTTCAACTTCTTCATTAAATTCTAGACCCCAACTAATATATACGTCAAAAAGAAAACGTGTGGTAAGGTAAATGAAACTCGGAGCATAGATTGTAATGACTTAAATTCTTGAATTGAAGGAAAAATGTTTCCAGAGATTATAAAATAAGTGGGAAATCTAAAATTAGATTGAAGAAAATAAGATATCTACTTGCACAGCCTTTATTTCTTCTATCTTCTTTATTTCTCGCTGAAAGAGTCAAATATAGACGACTCTTTGAGAAGGAAAGAAAAGAAGACGGGGTTTAGCGAAGTACCGTCGTTGCGAAGCTCATGTGGCAACTGATAGACATTGCGGTCCGAAGAAGTTGGTATAGCGACCCCTGAAAGCGCAGTATTAGCACTCCCGCCAATAGATATAGAAAAACTACCTAATGCCCGAAACTTCATACGCGTGGATTAAGGATTTTGGATTCCCGCGGTAACTCTATAATTTTCTGAGATGAAATGCAGTCTATATATCCTGGGTATGAACTATCTTAGTTCCTACTTTCAGCCCAAGCGTGGCTTTCATTGTGGCGTGAAGCAAACATCCATCCATTCATACATCCATCCTCACAATTTTCACATTTGTATAAACCTTTGAAACGGCCCGATGCATTAATCAGACACTATAGATATAGACCACTCAAATATGCATAATAGAATACAAAATAGCTCTTAAGAAGATGAAAAAAAAAACTAATGTTAACTCTCATTTTGTATAATATGATATTGATAGAGTAGATGACGCTAGAAGAGTCGCAGGGAGCCGTTGGATTCCAAGGGATTCCAAAACCGAAGGTTGTCGATGTCAGGGAACCTGTGGTCAGCAGAGGACCTCTATCGGTTGAAGAAGAAGTAAAAGTTAGTTGTGTAAAAATACCTTTAGACATCTAAATAGCTAAGTAGAGAACATTTGCTTGTCTTGAATTTGTGTAAAGCAAGTAGGTAATAATTTGCAAAGATGGCAATCAAAAATTCCCTCAAGGCATTTGTCGCAGCTTGATGCAGAGCCCGAAGCTGCAAGTTCGCGTTACTTGCAACGGTAACCATATGGCAGTCTGGCTCTGTTTAATTGCAAACAAGTCACGATCCAGATTTAATGGAAAAGCAAGAATTAGGTAGGTACGCTCTTGTGTTTGGAACAAAATTAGTTGCCAACAGCTAATAATGGTAATCTGCTCTGGATAACCAATATCCTATACTTATAGGATACTTGTTATCCTGATAAAGAATAAGGTTTATTTTTTATCAGGATAACAAGGTCCAGGATAGGGGATGAAAGTTTTTGTTGATTTTGCTCCATAACTTCGTCAAATCTAAAACCGAATTTGATAATTCTTTTTTTATTGTAATTTATGTACCTACTTTTAGAAATATTTTGTTCAAGTTAGATGAAGATCTACTAAATATTATCGGAGATAGAAGTCATAACTTCTCGCGGATCGCGCAAGTCACTCTAAACTTTTTCCACGCGGAAATCAGCTCGTTTGTAATAATGGTATGAATAGTAGAATGGATTAAATAGTGGGTGGACAGACATTTTTCCGTCCTACGACACGCAGTAGTGTAGGAATCGAGTAGGAATGCAACTACGACGCGTGATCACCTTGACAGATAGCGCACATCCGCTTGGCCTTTGAAACGGCCCGATACATTAATCAGACACTTTATAGACCAATCAAATATGCATAATAGAATGCAAAATAGCTCTCAAGAACATGAAGAAAAAACCAATGTTAACTATCATTTTGAATAACTCGAGGTCGTTCCATAATGATGAGTTAAACATTTTATTTAAACGAAATGAACAATTTGTGCATTTAAAATAAGACGTAGGTACAGTAGGTATAACTGGATAGATATTATTGATAGAGTTAGTACATAGTACCTACTTATGTACTACTAAATACCTATCCTGTTTGGTGAAAGAAAAATATTCACTAGGTTAGTACAGACAAAAGGAAAAAGTTGTCCGGAGCAAAACCGTTAGAAATGAAATTGAAAAAGATATTAAAGGAAGCTTGTCTGGAACATTGTTGTTTGAAATTCCAGACGTGCTCACAAAATGCTTGGATTTGGCCAAATAGGTAAGCAGCATTTAAAGAAACATAAAGTCTCTTCTTAGATGTAACCTGAAATAGATATGACGAATTCAAACCTATAAAGTTATGATTTAACGCAATCAAAGCATGGGAAAAATTATCCATGAAATTGAGATTTCGAATTGCGCCATGTTGAGCGCATGATATGTCAGGGTACGAATATGTAGAGAAATTACACTTGCTTGTCGTCGGGTTGCCGTAATGTTGCTAAATTACCCGCCGAGTATGTGCGACTACAATACGCAGTCAAAAGACAAGACTTTGTTTTTTAAAATCCCTTAGTTTGTAAAAAAACCGCAAGACATTATCCACGTTCATGCCTGATGGAAATTGATGATGTAGCCTAAGATCGAACGTCTATGTCAAGAAGTTGCTTATTCGCTTTTATTTTAAGGAAAACCAGATTGTAAGTATCAAGAAACAAAGATCTCGGAAGAGTATTCCGAAATGTAGCCTTGTTTATATGATGAATGAAGATTAAAGCGCTTCTTGCGCGTAAATAGAATTGTCAACGACGTAGAGAAGGATGTCTATGATTATACTACAGCTTTAAGAGTGGTGATTGGCTTAATTTATGGCATTTTTGATGCATCAATGTATTTTGACCAATAGTCAGAGAGTACCAGTAAATCAGAGGTGATTGCGTTTCTCGTTTCTTCCACTAGCAATCGTTTTTAGACACTCCAACAGCAGTAAACCTTACAACTGCAGATTTGAGTAGAATATCCTGGCCTTACTTCAATTGTAATTCCTTTTGATACGAGAGGAATCTTTAGTTTTCTAACAGAAACTACATACTTACCTTCCTCGTACATATAGTAGTTTCATTTCGATGTGAAGTAACTGAAATAGCAAGAACCATGTACCAACAACTCCACAGTAGCATACGAACAGCTTGTTAGGCCTCGTAATGGGGCATAATTACCGCTCGCAATGTGCTAATTACCAGTCGTCAATTGCCCAACTTACAAGGCATTACGAATTACGCGATGCATACTTCGATGCATTCTCTTCAGTTTTCTATATATATAACAAGTTCATATCGAAGAAGACAAGACAAAACAATTTAATAACTGATCTTAAAGATAAATAGCTCAATTTAAATGAAAAAGTAAGTAAGAAGCTTGAGGCAGCTTTGCATTTGCTTCTCTATACAAGCTTATTATATATTGTTTGTGTTTAACATGCAATTATTCGTAATACTATTTCGAGTATATACTTCGGAGACAACTTTCCGAGCGTAAGAACTTCGGGTGTCCTATGATCCTATCTATATATATAAAATTCAAAGTCCTGACTGACTGACTGACTGACTGACTGAGATATCAACGCACAGCTTAAACTACTGAAGTTAGAAACTTGAAATTTTTACAGTTGGTTCCTTTATGACGTAGGCGCACACTAAGAAAGGATTATTGGAAATTCCACCCCTAAGTTTTTAAATAGGGGATGGAAGTTTATATGAAACTCCGTCATTTTTCAAGCTGTTTCCATCAAAGTTGGTATTTGAGCTTTCAGTTAAAAATAAAGAAGTACGTGTCTTACAGTTTTTGAAAATTCCACCCCAAAATCTAATTCCACGCGGACGAAGTCGCGGGGGCAAAAGCTAGTTTTACATATACCTACTAGTTAGCTTTATACAATAACAGGAATTTGTCGTTTTAATATGTACATTGTATTGTATTACCAAGTTGATAAGATTTTTGCAATACCAAACGCTGATTTGCTGGATATTTGAAGTGCTGATGTAAAATCTTTTGATGTGAAACCTGTAAAATGTTAATGGATAGAGTCTGTAAATATTTATTTGAAATTTATAGATAATTATGCAAAAACAATCTTTTGAGCTCGACTGCTTGCGTTAGATTTAGAAAAAAGACCGCAATCAGCTAAAAGCAAAATCATTTTCCAATTTCATTTCCTCTGACCGGGTATCGTTGTGGAAATGGAACAGAACAAAGGGGGAGCACAAAGGCTATCCGCTCCCAGCCCTGCCTCCCTCGGAGGGTAACGCGGGCAAAGTGGGTGAACCGGGTGCCTCCCCATTCCCCCCGAGGCCGAGGGCTTGCGTGCACTAATTGCGCGTCTAAATTGGGGTAATGCATGAATTCGTTTGGCATTTTAATATTGTATGAGCCGGATCAGAGCGGCCATTTATTTTAGTTAGGGCACTATCTCGACTCACGATCTAAAAGTTTTTGTTGGACTTGTTTTTAATAGTTACCTACGTCAAATGACTGAGTTTGGTAAACGAATGCTTGAGGTATGTTCGGTGTATGCTTCATAAATTGTTATTCTCTTCGGTTAATATGTTGCTAAAAATATAAAATACATCTGCAATCTGCATCTACAGTCTGTGTTTTATTTGTAAAAATATTCATTTCTACTAGTAGAATACTATGCGTATAGGTACTCAACCACGACGATATATTTTTGAACTTTCATGCATAATTATTTCATAATCTTGGTAGTAACTTAATTAATAACCTGTACTTAATAAACTATCAAATCCTTAGTATTGTTGTTATTGGTTATTCTTGTCCTTAGTAGTGTTGTTATCTTTTTATACAAAATAAGTAATAATTATTCAAAGAAAGAAGAGTAACTTTTGTGCTAATAAAAGCAATATTGTCGGAGCTGTCAGGCACACGTTGCGTCAAAAATGCTGTCTCACAAACTAACAGCGTGTGCCTCCTCGGAAAACCGACAAGATTCGATTGAAATGCCGTAAATAAAACATGTTGCCACGATCACCCTTCGAAGCATTCACAATTCACATTATTAAGTTACGCGGTCCCCGAAGCGTTTTGCCGCCAAAACAACGAACATTTTCCCCCCCGGCGCGCGTAAAAACACTATAAGTCGGCCGGGCTCCGAGCGCGAGAGAGAAAGCCCTATAGGGCGGAAAGGGATGCCTGCGTTAATATTTTACAGTCATCTCCTCATCAGCTTCGGCGCTGCCATTATAAATTAGAGCCTAATCAACCTATTCCTAAGGTCGGAAACGATTCATCCGGCAACGGGATCGCGTGTGTGCCCTTACGTCGGTGAAAGGAAATTACAACCACACCCACATATAATGTTGCCGCAATAAAAAACGTGTGAGAAGAAATAATGAGCGGTTACTGGCGAGTCGAGAACCGAGACCGGCGATCTCATCTTTTTTCTTACATCCTTTAATTGATTAGAGGAAGGCACCGTCAAAGGATGTTAGCGTGGATGTTAATAGCCATCGACGAGTGGAGGCAATGAATGATGGATGAAGGGTCCGCGAATCTGATTACAAATTTAAATGCGGATGCAGATGAGCCGCTCGTGATCGCCGCCTGTTGAAATTCAATGAGAACGAGGCCATAGCGATCATGCGTCGATAAAACACAGATCAATTGTCATTCTGGACATACATAGTCGACATTGTTCGTTGCTGTTGGGACATTTGGCGTTTCTTTATTTGATTCCTGTACGTATTGTATTCTGTAGGTGGTCTTTATATAAATTGTTGACGTATTCTTTTTATAGTGTGATGGAGATCTTTATTATATTTGAACCTAAACAGTAAGTACTTCCTATAACAATAAGACAGTTTTAGGACAATTTATGGACAACACGTTTGCAGTAGCTGCAGATTATGAAACATGTTACCTGTCTGCTATTTGATTTAAAATGATTAAAAACAAACTGTTTTATTCGCACTTAAATAATTAAACTAATGCTCCTTTAACGGCGCAGTACAAAAATTTAGACCAGATTCAGAACGGGGACGTTAAATAATCATCTCATTGGCATGTGGATCTAAATAAGACTTTCACATTTCTCAATAGAATTCTATAAATCTTAGCGATGCAAAAGAAGTTATAGAAACTCTAGCACTTTCATGTCCTAACCTCCTAAGTCCTTACATTTTGTTTTGTTTCCGAACGTTATTGAAAGTTGCGCTAAGGGCGTCGTTGCTGTTCATTAACGTATTTAACAAAGCAAAATGCACAGTCGGCGAAACCGAGAAGATTTAAAAGGGCCCTTTGGAGTAAAGAAATTCAGAACGATTAGCTGCTGACGTAGCCATTAGTCCTTAAAAGGAGACCGTATTATCTCTTCGATTTCTGTACACATCGATATAATACACATCGCTCGAACTTCTGAAGTTGCAGACTAAAGAACAATTTAGTAGCTAAGCATTTCATCAAATAAAAAGCTAACAAGATCACCAGGAAAAAGGATCACCAGTGGAAACCATTACCTAACTTCCCTTTAATCTGCCATAGAAAATCCAATTGAAATTAATGAATAACAAACAACACGACATTAAAAGTTCTGTGGAACTGCCACCTCGTACTTAATATAGGGATCGCAAGATATTATCGTGTTTCTGGAAGAACGCTATGCCCCTGCGCTATATTCCTCCAGTTATGCCCTCAAGAATGACAGAATGAAACCATCGTTGAAAGAACTTCAGCTCAGGTTATTTCTCCATCTTCAGGAATTTGATTTCCTAATAAGTGATGCCTTGATGTTTTTGAATCGTTTCAATGCGATACTAATCTCCTATAGGCTGATGTTCAGCGTGCCGATTCTCTAAAAATGATTGCATCAGAGTAATGGCCTCTGATTGGCTAAATTTATGGCGTTCTTCCTGTATCAATGCATTTTAACTAATTGCGGGAGGGTACCAGCCAATCAAAGTCTTTGCGATCGTTACACTGATGTAATCATTTTTAGAGAATTGACACACGGAATATTTTCGATATAGTGTGGAATCAATATCGGGGTATCTTTATAGGATCCTACAGATCACACCAGATCACGTGATAAGTTTATATTGTACGCAATCATCTAAATAACCTAGGTGTTTCTTATCGGTATTTGTAAGACTATGGCACTGTCGACAAGCTGACATTGAACCTTTTCTGTAATGTTCGTAAAAAGTTTCTTAAATAATAATGATGCGTAGAGCGTACATACCTATTCATGATAAGTTTTTACGGCTTCATCCCTACTTAGCACTAGCACAAAATAACTAATAGTATTAAAGGTAGCACTAGTTTGATTTTGGATTAAATGAGTAGGTACGTATCTCCTTATTCCTATTTGCTGAGGTTTTCTAGATATTGCGCGATTCCTCTGCATTGGGCTTTCGACTCAAAAGTAGGAAAGTTCTTTTTATGCAATTATTTCCCTTAGAGAGCGATGAGTTCTAGTAAGGAAAATTATCAATGTATCCAAGACAATTAGGTGCCTTGAATTATAATTAAATAAATGATAAAAAAAATTATGATTAGAAAATTACGGAATTCATCTACTCGGGTAACTTTAAAATATTAATTACGTTACTCGTCGTGCAGACTATAATATTGAAGATGTTGTGGAATTAATAAAACGGAGCTATTAGAAAAAATTGGCAGATACTAGCATTCCGTTTTTATATAATTGCTTATTTATTCAGAAACTAAAAATAAATAACAAGTCTATAGTTGTTTCTGCTTGCTTAATCGGAATGTTTATGTGATGGCAACGATACAAGGCAGTTGTTGCGCATTGAAAAAAACCACTGTAAGTAGACCCTTGTACCATTGAATATCAACTCTAAGTATTTGCTTGACAAGCTGTTATTGGTTTGAGAGCGGTCTTCGTAACTGGTTTACGATGGAACGCAGAATCTCCTTACGGAGTCTGGGTCCCTAGTAACTCGCGTATAGTGCAACAGGTTGCGTCTGCGTCTTTCGGGGAGAATAGGACCATCATTACCTCTCTGGTCCGTTTCTAGGCAACGTTCGGCAACATTGAGCAAATATTGCCGACACGTTTCTTACATGTTGGGTAAGTTTTTGTTTCTTTGAAGTATCTAGTTATTTTTGTGGCAAGTACTTGTAATATTAATGATCTTTCTTTCCTTATAAATTCAATTACATTTGATTCCAAAAATTAATTAATTACCTACCTATACCTTCGTATGTGAGTCCGACTCGCATTTGACGGATTTTTGCAAAAATTCCCTGTAAACAATACTTCTAATCAATTTTGTCTGGTTATTTTTAAAATTGTTAAACAAAATAAATAATTCAACTTGCTAGGCGGATAGGTAGGTCTGTGCACACAATTTAGACACTCGTCTAACCCTCCTACGCTGCGAGGCGCAAGGCGCGAGGTGCAGCGCTCGAGAGCTTAGCTGAGTGTGTTCCAATATTTGTTTTTCCCATTAGATACCGGCCACGAGTAATTTACATTCGACCGATAAAGAGCAATCCGGCAATATTGTTAGAAAGCTTTGTTATGATTGTTCTGGTAGGTATGTAGTATGTTACCTAACTACCTGCAGCCCTAGCCATATTACAAACGTGTCGTCTCTTTCTACAATCGCTTACGCTAAAGCAGGGACTCCCAAAGGTTATATATCACGCTTTCCATCTAAAAGGTTAGGACGTGCGATAAAAAACTTTGGGATCGTAGAAAGACATGACATGTTTGTAATATGGCTAAGGCGGCTGGAAATCTATATTCAAATGGAATAGAACAGAAAAGCTTTTTATTCAATAAGGTACACTTTTAAAAAAGCGCTTTTGAACCGTCAAATGAATCTAACGTAATGCTGGTCTAACCGAGAAGAACCAGCAGGAAACTCGGCGGTAGCTCAAAGTGTTACATAGACGCTCTGCATTTGGAATTCAGGTGGCCAATTACAAAATGCAGTTTGGATCCGATTTTGCATATCGGACATAGGTTAAGTATTTTTAACCCAGAGGAACTTATCAACGGATTTTAATGAACCTTAAACCACGCGTATAGAATCACTGCCAACATACTTTTTTTTTCTTTGGGGTAAGAAAAGATCCGTTCGGACTTTTGCCTGTTGGCAGGACGTGTCCGACTTGCACGGACTAAAACAACCTTTCTGTGTCTCCCAGATCGGCATGGAACTGCGTTGCATTTCTTCATGTTGACCGCTCAATGTTTCATTCTTGTCTCTTCCTCTTCTCTTTCTCTCTTTTTCTCTTTTCTCTCCTCACCATAATGGAGCGCAGCATTTTATCATACTTCTTCGAGAGTATGCGCGCTATTAAATTTACGGCCCCTTCATTCTAATGAAACAGAACTTACACGATTTCTCCATCTGCATTCCTAATGCATAAATAATGTATATTGTTCACGAGTATCTACGTAGATAATTAGGTAGGTACCTAGTAGGTACGAAGTGTGACCGTATACCTATATTACTACATTAAAACTTCGCGGACCACTTTTCGCTAGAGGTTCTCGAACCATTCGTTCAGAAACACTGCTCTAGGTAGGTATTACTCGGCCTTCTCCAGCGTCTTTTTTCAGAGATCTTGTACCATCGATGAAAGTCAGAATCTAGACCATCACAGTCTTTTTGAATCTTGATAGTTCAAATGGTATTGACTTTTTGAATTTTATCAAAAATCAAACATTCGGTTTGCTAAAAATAAAAAATTCTATTAGATAATTAAATATTTGTTCTGCGGAAAATACTTTTGTACTTACTTAATACAATCATTAATCCATGATAATCACTGGGTTGTTGTTTACAAGCTTGTGCGTACTGTGTAGGGTAAGCTGACGGAAGTCAGGCAAATCAGTCAGTGTTACGGTAATCCCTTATTGAATCCAATTAATTCCCCCTTTAACCCTGATATTACCATCACATAACTATTGTACCATAATACATCAAGTAATCACTTTTATCTAGATTACAATACAACTTACAATGTAGTCATGTCCTAGATTTTAGTTGTCATGTAGTAGGTAGATATATAAAACAAAATAATATATAGAACAAAAAATGGCACTGGAAGAGGCCTAGACCTAGACCTGGAGCAGTATTTCTGAAGTCTGAACCCAGAGGCGGCTCTAGCCCGTGTAGCGCCTGTGTGCAATCAATATCTTGGCGCCCTCTAATAGACGCGCGGCCGAAATGGAATAATTACAATACAAGAATACCGTTTGACTTACAGTTATATTTTCACGAGTGAAAGGAAATTTAGGTGCAAAATATGGTGCAATTTTAAATGATGTCGGGAAGCAAGCGAGCGCGGCGCCCCCTAAAACCCTGCGCCCGTGTGTGTTGCACACCCTGCACCATAGGTAAAACCGGCACTGTCTGAAACAATGGTCCGAGAACCTCTATCTCAAATAGTTCTCAATAGCTTCCGCCTCACTGACCGACGATGTCGAAATAATTTTATTGTAAAGCAAATTCTGTTAGGAAACAAGTTCATGAAATCTTAATTCTAGGTCTTTTTTTATTTTAGACGCTAACTTTGTTTCTTTACAAAGTTTTTGTCTTACTATCAACGAACTAACAATGACGACAAACAGCAATGACGAGGTTTTTTAAATGAATTGTGAGTTTGATTCATCAATTGATTAAGAGTTTTTTGAAAAATTTGAATGCAGTTCTTTTTTTTCTTTAAAATCCATGCTATCGTTATTTAGCCCTTTAGCTAAAAAGCCGTAGTCATAGTGAATATTTTCGTCTCACTGTATTATATATATTTCCGGATTTTAATTTTCCTCTAAACAATTTATAGGTATGTAGTTATGTTTAAATACTTAAAGTAAATAAGAAATTTTCCTTCTCACCCATCACGCAGCTAAACCGTGCAAACATTTTCAATAACAGGAAATTGTAAAAATACAATATAAGCCGTTTCCTAGAAGTGATATTACACTTGGTACAAGAACCAGGAAGTTGCTATGTTAGGTTAGGGGTTTATTTAACTCAATGACAATGTATATCCATCCACTTTGCACTTCTAGAAAGAAGAAATGTATTATTGGCAGTAGGTCCCTAATTTGGCATAAGAAACGGATGCGGTTCATTAGTTACTTTACAAAACTTTCTGCTTCTCGACAGCTCTGCACAGCCAGCCTTTTCGTTATTTTTACAAAGAAACAGAATGTATGATACGATCACAAAGGTATTACGAAGAGTAATTTTTTTTAAAGAATATTAGCCAAGCTGAACTTGACCTACCTATCTATATTCTCCTCTCTTCGGGGGAGGAAAAAATCGCTTCGGACTTCTGCCTATTGGCAGGGCGTGTCCGACTTGCACTGACTAAAACAACCTCCCCGTGTCTCCCAGATCTGCACGGAACCGCGTTGCATTTCTTCATGCCCACCGCTCTGTTTTACTTTTTCTCTCTTCTTCTTTTCTTCCTTTTCTCTCCTTGTCATAATGGAGCGCAGCATTTTACCATACCTCTCCCACTGCTCTTCGTTCGAGAGCATGCGTGCTATTAAATTTGGAGCCTCTACATTGCTATCCACACTCTGTGCCACATATTTCTGGTCTGCGCAGGCGGGACACTCAAAGATTGCGTGTCTCGGGGTGTCTTCGTCACCGCAAAAGCAGCATTTCTTTATCGATGCTTTCCAGATTGCGAAGAGGTAAGTTGAACACCCTGTAACCACTGAGCGCCTGTGTGAACCACCGGTTTACCTCCCCGTGTTTTCTCTTATATCAAATCTTTAGGTCCTTGACTAGCTCCCTCGTCTAGTCCCCTTTTCCTGCTCCCAGACATTCTTTTTTCCAGCCTGTCAGAATGTTCTCATTAGTTATCAATCTATAGCTGCAAGATTTAATGATTGCTACAGTGTTGCTCGCTGTTGAATTATGTATTATTACAGCATAAATTCCATAAATTCGGCCAATAATCACAACTGTCAATGTAGCAATGATTGATGCAGTTTTTTCGCAGTCGACCAGCGGGTTAAACGGCGTTTAAACCGAGAGGAATTTGAAAATAGATGATCTAATCAACCCTAAAGATATCCCGCGTGTTCTGAATAGGTTTTTCTCTAGGTAATTGAACTCTGATAAAATTTGAACACCAAAAGATTAAGATTCCCAAATCGCCAAATAAAATTTCCTCGATAACAAAGGATTAGGGAAACGATCCAGGGATGAGCGTCCCTCTCAATTGCTTTATTCGACAGCGACGTCTGACAAGGGTCTATAGGAATTTTAAATTGAACTTTCATCCCTCTTCCTTAGACAATTCACTATGCGAGTTTTTAAAAAGTTAAGGATTTCTCAATTAACGTAAACAATGGGAAACAAGCAGTTATCGAAAATTGACTTAATTTAGGTTTATTGACCAGTTAAATCAAGATCTTAGTATGTAAGTAGTAAATTCGTGTAACTACCGGTAGGTAATTTTTTAGCATGTAGGCAAGTTATGATGGTTACCTACTATCTAATTAATGCATTTAGAAGGAAGACAGTTACTTGTACGTACAGCAAGTTCATACAGCGTACCTAATATATTGCTGTACCTACTTATGTAGTAAGTAGATACAGCAATATATTATACTCCATAGGACTTAGGTACAGGTAAGTTAATAAATAACCTTCCAATAATAATGTGTACGACGATAGCGTTAGAAATTCCAACATGCAAATATGATGATCCCATTGGGAGAGGCTCGTTTCACAGAAGATAATAAATTTATGTATATGGAAATTAACTTCATCAGTATTTATATAATTGCATTCACAGAGGTACCAATATTAATATACCTAAGTTAAACTATGCCTGTTTATTAATATTTACAAAAAATAAACACCCGCATACGTAGTACTTAATGATTATGAATTAAATATGAATTATTAGGCATGGTGGCTAAGATACTGGCGCTATTGATTCTGTATTTCTATAGGGCTAAATACGTACACCTTCCTATTGCCCTTAGACCTATCGTACCTGTCTACCTATAACACAGAGCTTTTCAATATCTAAGTTCCTAATTATTGGATAGTTTGCCTAATATTAGTTGTTACTTCCACTATAATTAGTTATAGCGAATAGAGTTCCGTGTTCACAGACCCGAAGCAATGACGAAACGCTGTTTCAAAGTAGCTTGGCAGACTCGACACCATTTTCACGGTTCAGTTAGTCATAATCATAGCCAGTTTTATCTGTCCTTTGTTCATTGTACTTGTACCAATGAGTAACAAACATGGCAAAACTCGGCGCGTAGCGTTTCACTCTTACTTGGCACATCCACACTAGCGTTCATTATATGTGTTTTTTGCGATAGTGCCTTTATTGACGGATACCCTTGCTGTGACCTTTTAGGCCTTTGTCACATCTTTTCTGCTACGTTGTTAAACTATATCAGGTGGCATGAAAGAAATAGCATCATCATCATGCGTTAGAACAGACAGTTTCACTAGAGGTTTGCTTCTGTCAAACAGAATGAGACCTTCGAAAACAGTTTTGGCTGTCTTCAGCGATAAGATCCGCGGGCCGCGGGTTACCTAGTCTAAAGTACCGGCTACACTCTGGGCTACCACGCTCAATCTTACCTGAGCGCTTATCTGCACAAGCCTGAAGCCAGTTTGCGCAGTTCAGCGAGTGCGAGTGGACGGCAAGATGGAATCCCGCGCAATTCCTAAAGCGCGGCTTGACCAATCGTCGACTTGCGGAAGTCTGAACGGCGCAGTTCTCGGTCTCTATCTGTGCAGATAACGGTGCAGGCAAGACGGAGCGTGTAGCCGAACTTAAAAGTCGATTACTTTTAAATTTCTTGCTGGCTTTTCTCAGCAGAATCTGTTTTCCGAACCGGTGCGGTGGAACAGTCCTCACTTTTCATAACAGCCACAGATTGGTCTACATGGAATTTTGAATTTGAATTTTATTACTACAGTGCTACTATAACACCCGTCTCTGGACTCTGACTAACCGCCACTCTTTCGCTATTGGCTAAAATGCATTATGAACTGCAGCAAGAATGCCACAAATAATACCTCTTTTTGATGTAGATTTTTCACAACCGATCAGATGTTCATGACAAATATCTGGAGAATTCTTTGCTTTACACGGATGCTTAGCGAGAAAATACTCTGAAAATATTCCTACTGTTTCTTCTATCTTCCCATAGCCCGTGTCTGGAACTGAAATTAATCGCTTAGTGTATACCTACTATCATAGCATCGTCTTCTGACTGAATTGTAGATGTGTGATATAACAGAGATGAGGTGATCAATACAGGACTTTAACGGTGAAAGAAGAAACTTGCATGCCTGAGATTTTGGAATGAAGTTCCTTATCGCGCGTTGTGAAAGGGGGCTAGACGGAAAACATTCTTACGAAAAGTTGTCACGACACTTTTTGCTATAGTAAGATATTGTAAGCTGTGCGGCGTCACATGTTTCTCTGTCTGTCTCTCTCTCTCTTATAGAAAGCAAGCCAGATATTTTCATTTCTATTTCGCATTGAACTTCGTTCCATCCGGGTGTCCCTTGACACCTCTCAAGTTTTTTTAAATATGTTGAGTGTGAAGTCTGTCAATCTTCCACTCATACACACTTGTGTACGCACGAGCGTGGTGGATTATGGTGAAAACTCCTCGTATTCTGCGAGGAGACTGGTACCCAAGTAGAAGACCTGCAATGGGCGATGGACGAGATGTGTTGATGAGTTGATGTACCTATGGATTAGTTACAAGCAAACTTTTCACAGAAATCTATGACAAACTAGTAAACTGATGCCCGTTTTCACCTTTGGGAATTCACCAACGTTCCCTAACTTCTACGAACTACGACTATCTTCTTCTTTTCTTTGGTGAATGGCTTTTACCAGTGCCAAGCCAGCACAATGCACTTCGCCAATGTCAAGTAGTTTGAAAAAGACACGAAGGGACTATCTTTAAGCTAAGTTAGGTGACGATTTCTGTCAATTTCTTTTTCATGACCTTTGGGAACACCTAAATGCGGAAATGACATTACGCAAGGGACAGTATTAAGGGGCAGTATTATTCTACCTATGTAGAACGATTTTGCTATGATTGGTGTAAACGGGCACCTTTTTTACCTTTTAAGACTGCTAAAGCAACATAGACCTAAGTAGTTAGGTAGAGGTACCTATCTGACCTTATCTTCCGATCTTCCGAAAAATCTTTTTATCATGCGTCATGTTGTCGGTGTGTTCGTGAGGCGACTTGGCGTCAAAGAACGGCAACACGTAACCCGCGGCGTCGCAGTGCGCCGCATCAGAGCTAAAAATACCGCGCCGTACAAAGCCGGCATCGCAGCATATAGGTACATTGGTTCCCAACTACAGCGGTGAAGGTGCGTTCACACGAATTATTCTGTGGCGCCAAGAAAAAAAAAGATGAGTCGTAATGCTTAGAACACAAGTTTTCGCTGCGTTTTTATTTAGTTTATTTCTTAGCTCTTTGTATTTGATTAGAAGTGATTGGTCGAACGGAATGTTATGCTCGTCAGTGGCTAGTAAATTGCAAACTGCTGTAATAATTTAGGCTAAGTTTTCGAATAAAAATATTCCATAAAAATCATACGAATCGTGACTTTCATTTAAGAACACGCTAGAAATAAGGATCCGCTTAGGTACTTATTCAAGTCAGAGACATCCATTGGATCCAAAAAAGATATTGGAAGAAAGAAAAGATTCAAAGAGAATTAAAAGAAGAGTTTAAATTGAAAGCACAAATAAAATATTTTTCCTCCGTATATTCTTTCTCTTCTCTTATTAAATTAAAACGTTTTTGTTTGTGTGTTATAATGTAGTATTTGATATTCCAGTAGTTACACTTAGAACTTTACACGTTCACATTTATTCCATAGAATAGGAATTAGGAACAACCGGAGCAAGTCAGCCTCAGCCAGTGAAAAAAAATAAAGCTATGTAGAGTCGATGTGAGTACACCTTTATCACGCGGCTCGGTACAGACGAAACGAAACCATACGAATGCGCGCCAACGGAGCACAAACAAGCCTGCTTGTGTGCGGGTCCGTACGTACACAGCGACGATGTGTGCGCGCCCAGCATTTGATACGTCCAAATGAGGTTGCGGTGAGCGAGTGTGCGTGAACCGTGAGAGGGTATCGCTCGTTTTACTCACTGATATAAAGAACCCAAGACACGCAGTTCCCTACATTTTTTTTTATCAACTGACTAGTTGATGCCCGCCACTTCGTTCGCGTGGATTTAGTGTGTAAAATCCCGCGGGAGCTCTTTGATTTTCCGGGATAAATAGTAGCCTACGTCACTCTCCACCTCCTTAAGTATACCCATCCAAAAAATCACGTCGATCCGTAGCTCCGTTGCAGCGTGATTGAAGGACAAACCAACGAACAAACAAATACACTTTCGCATTTATAATATTAGTAAGCAACTAGCCCGATATCGTCAGACCACCTAGTGGGGGGCCTACCAACATTTTTGAAATGAGGTCTACACTTTAATAGCACCATGGGACCCCAATGATCATTCCCCTAATGACCAGCCCCATCTATTGACACTTCAGCTTTGCGAATCAATGAGCTATATGTATCAGTAACTCTAGTATTATTACGCCAATATTACGCATTTCATTTGATTTCATTGAGATACAGACTCCAAGAATATGTATGTACCTAATAAAAAGAAAGATTACTCATGTGTAGATAACAGATAAAACAAAACCTCATCTTTCGGCTCCATCCATCCATCTCTACACTAGTAGTAGATTCGTCACTTACCAGAGATCGCAATCAAGGGTTCGAGACAAGTTGTTGACTTGTGTTATTAAGGTTATTATCGAATAAAAAAATCAGCCCTTTAAAATTGTATTGATATTTAATTTTTCCCTAACAAGTAAACACCTTTTGTACGTATTCAATTTTTACAAAACAGACCTATCTCAATCGGATGCCTATCTTGGTTTTTGTATCAATGTTTTTTAATAATTTTATTCGACGTCCCGGTTTCTCGTCACTGAAAGGGTCAAGTGCGTGAATACGGCTCTATAGAGTCGTCGCCAGGTGACGTGGGAACGGCTTACGATGGTTATTATTTATGATTTTATATTTAATCGCCGATTGTTTGTCAGTTGTACGCTGGTTGTATGCGTGCTCGCTTTGTATTGGACGTTTGGATCTATACAGCGACATATGTTTATGCTGATTAATTGATTGAGATCTTGATTTGCTCGTCATTATGTTATTGCCATTGCTTGACAACTTGGTAGGTTAACCCAGGGTTAACCTAAATAAGTAGGTTAAATGTCTACCCTGCATATATTATCAGATAGATTTCTAAACATTGAATATGTATCTATTTAGAAGATTAAAATTGCAAAAAGACCACATCTCAATTAATTTTAACTAAAAACCTATAAATCCTTTTTAAGATAATAAAATGCACAAAGTTTCTAGAGAGTTTATCGAAAATGGTAGATAATAGAAAATACAATACCAAATCGTGACCAAATCAATTAATTATTCATTTGTCAGCGGGCTTTAGGAACGATAGTTAAATATCGATAGAGTAACGTGGGGTAACAGTACGCGGCGAGTAAGTATACGCAGTGAAGTTTGCACGAGACTCGTGGTCATAGGCTGACCGCAATGTAGTGAATTTAGTTCGCACTTGAAAGCCAAGTGAGGGTGTCGCGTCATGCACCCCTTGTGCGGCGTGCTGGAAAGTTATAAAGTCATTTAATTTTTGCATCGATTTCTTATTTTTTTTATTCAAATACATGAGCGTGCTGTAGAAACACGGCTGGACTAACTACAATTATACGATGTTTGTCAATAGGGAAAATTAATAAATATTTTATGTGAATTCAGTGATTTCATCTAAGTCAACCTAAACTTACATTTTTGACAAATATGAATTTCTTTTACTAAATGGGGAAAGTATACGCGGGAAAGTGTACGCACGCGAACACTTGCTCGATCAAAGAAAATCCTTTTGAAGAAGTTATTGGTTACAAACTCTACAACTTGAAATTGAACCCCCAGAATCTACTAAGTTTTTGTCAGTGCACTTACAAAACTTAGTAGATGAACTTCCTGAATTTTCAGGAAGAACGCAGTTCTTCTCTCTTCGTTCTTGAATACATTTCAAAATGCCTCATATTCCATTAACTACTATTGTTTCAAAGGCTTATTACACTGAGCCAATTACCATATAAGAAGAATAAGATAAAAATCAGGTTTTACTGTCCTTTGTGCAAAGGGAGGAATGAGCATTCCCCCCACCGAAGACTAGATACAGTGCAATATCTGTAAGTCTTGGTGGCACAAGGTAAGCATAAGCTATGCTAAGCTATATGAAACAGTGGAATTTAAATGTGATTTATGCATAATACATTGGGAGCGTACACTTACCCTATGTTCGTACACTTATCCGAAAGCTTGCGGATACTTTCCCTCCAGTGCGGGTAAGTGTCCGCATTTCCCGAGTTGATTAAAATATCCAATAATTATTACAATTCTCAGTAGAGTTCAAATTTTATGTTTCGTTATTGTTTAGGAATGTCGAATTAAAGAGAATAACGGCTAATTTGTTACAAATTATAAAACTATTTCATTTTAGAAGAGATTTACCAAAAACTGCGTACAGATACCCCACGTTACTCTACTTAATACCTAATATGACAAAGATTTGTATTTATCGGCCGAATTTTGCGGTAGGTATAGGTACATACAAAATGCTTAGTTATCAAAGTTGATTGATAGTATTTGATTTATATCTACTATTCGGCGAATATCTAAGAATACGAATAATTCAATCCCACAGATTTAGATCTGTGTTCAATCCTTACTAATATTATAAATTCGAAAGTGTGTTTGTTTGTTGGTTTGTCCTTCAATCACGCAGCAACGGTGCAACTGATTTACGTGATTTTTTGCATGGGTAAGTTGAAGACCGGGAGAGTCGAGAGTGTCATAGGCTATTTTTTATCCCGGAAAATCAAAGAGTTTCCCGCTGGATTTTAAAAACTAAATAAACAAGGACAAATCGCGGGCATCAGCTAGGTAGTAAGGTAATAAATACACACCACTGACTAAATAATTAAATTTACCACTGATAAATTGTTCAAAAAGCACAACATTTGTTTAATTCACAAGCATTAGGCGACCAAATCAACGGAATTCAATTTTAAGGAATCCCAATCAAAATAATCGTGCTGCATTGATATGATCGCCTAATCATAATTCGCGTTGCGTTCAGTTTTAAATATGTACCTAGTTTGTTTTTAATATTCGTGATGATATTCGGCGAATACGAATATTAGGTAAATGTATCTATTAAAATTTTAACCAGCACTCTTTCAAATTCATTTTCTTGTCTGTTGGTCTGTTTGTTTAGAACTGCACGAACTTTTCCAATCTAATTTTTGTCCCTGACATTCAGAGTTCACTCCAATTCAATTTATTTGCAAAGATTGAGTATACAAGGTTACTTGACCTTGTATACCTACTCAATCTTTTCAAAATCGAGGATGAGAGAATTCTCTCGTTAGAGAGTAATGTTTTGTGGATGCTACGGTCTCGAAACAACACAGCGGCCAACAAAGCGACAGAGCATTAAGTCACAATCTCTCTCACTCTTATTTTTTTGTGCTTAGTGTAATGTTGTTTTTATAGCAAAAAGTATAAATTTTCGACACTAAAATTGGTGAATTTTGAATTATGTCACCCTTATCGCAAATGAGCGATTTTATTTAAATGCCCGTAATATGCATGAAATCGTATGCAATTCACTCAAAGCCAGAAAGAACATTTTCGATAATCCGATTTCTAGGAATCGGCTCGGTGCGTGTGCGGGGCTCATTAACGTGTCCCCGGAATCCTGCTCCGGCCGAGTCGGCCGGCCGGCCACTAGCGGGTACGACGGCTGTAGCCATATGCGAGCACTCATTTAGACATACTTGTCATAGCCACATGAGTAAATGATCTAACAGAGACAACGCTTTATAGAACCGTGCGGGTAGAGTAGCACTATAGTTCTTGCAATTCACGAGGGCGCGTGATCTTTACGTGTGGTTACGTTGTGTACATTGCACATTACGTAAAGTGCGTGCCTCTCAGGAGCCTAGATGGGAGTGGTCAGGCGCGAGCAAGCTCTCGCTCACACTTATACAGATACGACACACACACAACCATGAGCCACACGCCCTCGTGAATTGAAAGAACTTTTCTTAGGTATGCGGCGCTTGTATGTCCACTTGTATCTGTGACAGCTCGACCAGTGGACGACCGACGAACTCAAGGTCGTATGTAGATAAGTAGTGTATTCTAATTCCCAATTAATGTTTGATTTTATTACATTTTTGGCTTAAAACATAACATGGTTGAAAAATTATCGAAATTAATTAGGTAACTTACTGATTCTGAACAACTATTTTCAATTTTTTCATGAAAAAATAATGTAGGTAAGTAGGTAGGTAGGTACTATAGAAAATAATAAGAGAAAAACAATTAACAAACATTATTTTTATTGTTCTGTGAAAAATTCATAAAAATAGCTCATACCTTGTAATAGTTAGGCATGGTTTTAAGAAGCTTTGCTTGAATCGCTTCTGTTCGGTTACTTACTCATGTGTAGGTAGATAATAGCGCCCGGTCATATAAAAGGCAATTTAAACAACTACCAACTACCACACCCGTAGTAGATAATTTATTGATCAAATTAAAGTGTTTTGGATAAAAGGTATTCTTATAGATTGTCCGTAGCCACTGTTAGGTATACTATCTACTTATCTGATTTATCGTTCAGAGCACCAAAATCCGAAAGCATGCTAACCCTATGCTATGCCCACTGCACTGGTAGCATGGGCAGGAGATAAAAGTTTTATCCCCCGATTTTATCCACTGACAGGGGATAAAATTATCTTTTTTCTAATGCTAAAGCATGGCGACAGAGGAGAAGGCGATGTATATTCTATAAGTATATCCACTGAGTGTTATTTCCACCGCTGTGCCCATGTTCGACGGGTGGATAAAGCTAAGCGAGGGGACAAACGTTTTATCCTTTTCCCGGGGATAAAATTTCTCCCGCCCATGCTACCAGTGCAGGTCCTTAAAGGAGGATCTAAGTAGGTATACCTACTAGGTCAGCCAGTTCTGCTTAGATCCAACACATATATTAGTATGTATCCTTGAATGGATTTTGTTTTAAGTGCGGTGCCCATTCATTATTCTGCTTTTGAGCAAGTCGGCTGCATATAAATAATTATTACCTACCTAAGTTTAGCTATATTAAATCTGTACAGATTTACCTACTATAGCTGTACACTTAGTTTGAAATCTATAGAACGCACTCTCACTCTGCCCAGACTCAAGACAGAGTTAAACGAGACAGATTTATCTCAGAACATATTTGTTTCTCGTTTTAGCTCTATCTTAAGTCCGTGCTAAGTCAGAGTACATATACGCTCTATACCTACTAGTTATCAATCCAGTTCAAGTGTGTCTATAAAATTTGAAGAGTTCCCTCGATTTCTCCAGGATCCCATCATCGTATCCAGACCTGAAGACCGTGGGACCACCTGGGAAGTATACCCTTTTAAATAAAAAAAGGATCTTCCAAATCGGTCCAGGCGTCTTCGAATAATCGGGGAACATACATAAAAAATAAAAATTCCTTTTTAAAGTTGGTTAAAAAATTCGATGTCGACCCGAAGCAAAACGGGCTAATGGGCCGAAAAGTATAGGCTTTAGGCTGTGGTTTAAGGCTTAAAGTAGGTATCTATAGCATTTTCGATCAACAGGTGTGACCAAGACAAGAACTAATTTTGTTTCATGTCCTCCAAGATGCGGAATGGTGTGTCGCAAAACATGTTTACAATATGACAGAATGTAATTATGGAACACACGTGAAACGGTTTTGTTTATTTTCACGATCAAGTGCTAAAACTGGCGATATAACTTCACATACGATGTAGGTAGGTACCTAACTACCTACCTACTTAGTGGCACAATCTTTTACCGTTATCATCTATGTTCAATGTTCATCTAGGTTTGTTATGTGGGCCTTATTAGCCTTATTCTAGGTTTGACAAAAAAAAGCATCACCAGATGAACGAACTTAAAACTAAGTAGGTATCTGCAATTGGTAGATCTGTCCGCTGATATGAATTTTACGCATTCACACCTAACATTTCCTGCATCTAAGACCGGAACAATGTCTGTTTGTTTTGGGCGTAAGGAAAATAACCTGTCTACCTGTCTGTCTGTTAACTTTTCAGTTTTCACAGCAGCTCAATTTCAATCGCGACGTTGATCAGTAGTAGGTAGTGGGCACCTTACATAGAGATCTAAGGGAGATTGAAACAGGATCGTTTTTTCTCAGAAAATAAGGTAGGTACCTATCTTAATAGTTTCATAAACATAAACATCTAAATCCATACCTACGGATGAAGTGTAAATCTTTTATTAGGAAAATATCTGTCTTGAAATTATGAAAAAAATACGCTAGATAAGTACCATTATAGGTAAATATTGCTGTAGATATTATTTTAATAAAAATTATTAGTATTATTGTCAATGAACAATAAAAAAATATAGAATAACTACCTACTTAGATGAAATCATAAGAAATTGAATTGTAGATAAGCTTGAATGTCATTACGAGACGATAACTGACTAAATAATTTCTTTGTCTCAATATGCTATAAAAAATAAATAATAATTTATTGACAGACTTACTTAGATACTTTAAGGTCAAGGTATTTGATAATAGTTATTATTATAAATATATATATAGATAACAGGTTGCGCTTGGGCACGATATGTCCAATATTAAATTGACATAATAATATTTATTAGGTATAATTTACGAGTAAGTAGATAGATAATGTATCACTGCTTCTGCAAATGTAGGTAGTATTTAGTTAATGTCATGTTATAATTATGTATTCCATCAAATCAAAAAACCCGTTCAATACAAAATGTATGAGAAAATGAAATTTCCAGATACATTTTGTACAAACACATTATGTTCGAACAAACCCGACTTTGTTTTACAGTATACGGGATAAAAAGTCTTATGTCCGTCTCATGGTTCTAAGCTACCTTCCCACCAATTTTCAGCCAAATCGGTTTAGTCGTTCTGGAGTTATAAATAGTGTAACTAACACGACTTTCTTTTATATGTATAGATGTCTTTTTCAATAAATATAATAAGTATCTGTCAATAATGCATATTATAAATCTTTCCTTTTCACGTCTTTCTGCTGAAAATCTGATCCACCGAATTTTATCTTTCGTCATAATTCGCTGCTTCAGAACTAAAGGGCCACATCTCAAAATTTTCCAAATTCACTTTTATTTCAAAAATAGGGCTATAACGCGAAGACATTCGTCAAAATCGGCCTTTAAATCACAATAATTTACGCGTACGCCCTTTTAGCATTATCATACATTGTAAGTTGGAGAGCCAAAAAAGCAAAAAAAATAAAAAAAAAAATTCAAACTGCTCTCGTGAAAAAAATTCGATATTGAGATGTGGCCCTCTTTAGTTCTGAAGCAGCGATATGGACACGTAGCGTTGGAACTTGGAACATCGACAACCATCGGATCGGACATCACAATAGTGGGGCGAGAAGGGTCGCGATCCATCATGAGTCCATTGTAATGTCGTTGAGGAAGGGCGCCGCGCTGCGGTGTTTTTATTATGACATCATTTTCGGAACGAGATAAAGCTTATGGAAAACATGTTTTTTGTTACTTCGTCTTCTTTCTGTATCTACATTTCATTATATTATTATTATTTATCATCAGACATATCTATTAATATCTTTGATGAATCAAATAAAATGGATAATTTTGTATTCGGTTACCTACGCTCAAAAATGGATTAAGGTTTTTAAATTTCCGCAGGAATTCTCAATTTTCCGGGATAAAATGTAGCCTATGTGTTATTCCTGGGTGTAAGCTATCACTATAGCTATATTCCTTTCAGCCTAATCGGTTTAGTCGTTATGGCATGAAGGGGTAACAATAATACACACACACCCAGACATACACACACATACACACACGCATACACACACACATACGCACTTTCGCCCATATAAAAACTTACACTAACTAAAAAGCTTGAATTTTTATTGTCAAAGAACTTACTTCAAACGCCTACAAGTTCCTATGTATAAAAATAACCTATGTAGCAACGTATGTAAAACGTTACTAGTTAGGTTAAATTTCAAAAATGTAAACCCATGGCACATGAATAATTTATTATGGAGCTTGTCCAGTGTCCACGCCTCCCCTTAATGGATATTGTTAGTAAAACTAACATCCAGTAATAGGTATGTTTGTAATTTGTAGTATGTCCCTAATAAGTATGTACCTACCTAGGTGTAATAGGCAAATTACCCCCGCAAATAAATACAAATCTTCGCGCCGTTCATTGTGTCTACAATAGCTATCATTTGGCGGTAAACGGCAGACATTAACCGCCATATGCCGGCCATGTGGCGCGTGCTCAATTAGATTCCTCCGCAACACTGTAATTGTCTATGCCTCACTGCTTTGGCTTAATCGCTTGCGGTGAAGAAAGTTCTTTTGTGTGCGGGAAGGGACCGTGAAAACTGATGCAATTTGTCTCAATTTTTAATTTTGAGTAACCTACCTCCCTACTGGTCACCTGTTTTAGAGAAGTCAAGAAAGTACCTACAGCCAGTGCGTCCACTTCATAAAGGCTGTGAAACATTGGTAGTAGGTACCTAATCTACAGCGTGTTCTTTAAAAAAGGTCGTTGAAAATACTGAAGGATATAAATACTTATGTGCATCTGATATAGAATTCTTGAGCATGGGCATTAGTGCATTGGCAACCTAGGCCTATAGGTACTTACACGGGATAATGGAAGACGCGGTTGCACCATTTTATCTATATTATGTCGGCAGCCGAGGGAAGACATCGTTGGCGCTACTTGAAAGAGGCCTATGTCCAACAGTGGATGCATGTGGGCTGATGATGATGATACTAAGAAGTCTATATCATGGGACAAACTACGAAATTATTTTTGAAGTAGTTATAGTGGGTATCTATACTTAATCACTACATACCTAGTATAAAACAAAGTCGCTTTCTCTGTCCCTATGTATGCTTAAATCTTCAAAACTACGCAACGGATTTTGCTGCGGTTTTTTTTAATAGATAGAGTGATTGAAGAGGAAGGTTTATATGAATAATAACAACCATTAACAGTGAATGACATAGGCTAAATATTTTATACCCGTGCGAAGCCGGAGCGGGCCGCTAGTATAATAAAGTGCAAGAGTTTGTTTGTTTGAACGCGCTAATCTCTGGAACTAGCAGTCGGATTTGAAAAATTGATTTTGTATTTGATAGGCCATTTCTTGAGGAAGGTTATAGACTATTCAACATCTCGGTACGACTCTTAGAAGACGAGGAAAAAGAAGGAATAGCGCGGGCGAACAACGCGATGCGGTGAGTCGGTGGTCGAGGGCGGTCACTCGAACGAGAGCCAAACCGGAGGCTATTTATTAATCCGGAAGCGTTCCCACGGGATTATTAAAAACTAGCTGTGCCCGCGACTTCATTCGCGTGGAATAGTGACTTTTCGGGCAGCATATTTTGAATTACATATACCGTCGACGCTCAGGCGCGAGGCGTGTAGTACCTACGTACTCTGTACGTTAAAAATGTTCGCCGTGATTCTTTAAATTCACATAACTTTTTTATTTATGAACCGATTGACATGAAATAAACACTAAATGTTAAGTGAATCTTACTACAATATATTAGTGAAAACCGAAACACACAGACAAACAGACAAAAAAAAATTAATTACAATTTCGGGTTCGGCATCGATATAATAACAACCCCTGCTACTTTTTTTATATATTTCCATTGTACAGACACCACTTTTCTACAATTTTATTATATGTATAGATAGAATAGACTAAATCCACGCGGACGAAGTCGTGGGCAATAGCTAGTACAATATAAGTACATCTTGTATACATACATACCTAGATAAGTTGCAATATTCGGGCAGTGCAGCGAGCTGGAGCGTTGGCTCGGTTTATTTGATAAAGTGTGTCGCATCGCAACCACCCTCTCCCCGCGAATACAAAACAAGCAGATTAAAATGGAGATTACATTTTTAATATAACTCTACAAGTTGCTATATTTCTTTGCGAAGATAATATTTAATTTTTTTAAAGTAGAACAGTTCATTTACAAGCGTACCTACCTGCATTAAAAATTTAAATCACCATGTCAAATCTATGGCCAATCTATATGTAAGATACTTCCGCTTCCGACATACCTAGTACTGTTGTCAATTTAACAAAAGTAGGTAAATATATGTGGTGATGATGTCATTGCAGATTTCAATATTAGCGACTGGAAAATGTAAGTAAAAACAGAAATTAGATAATTGGTAGGTAGGTACTAGCTGATTCGGTTTAGATTTGACGAAGTTATGGAGTAAAATCAAAAAAAAACTTTCATCCCCTGTCCTGGACCTTGTTATCCTGATAAAGAATAAATCTTATTCTTTATCAGGATTACAAATATCCTGGAGTATCAGCTCCACTATACCAAATTTCTTTCAAATTCGTTCAATAGTTTTCGCGTGATGCGCGCACAGACAGACAAAAATTCCAAAAAAAAATTGTTTTGGACTCAATATCAATAATAAAGCATCCTCCGATTAAAATTTTCAAAATATATTTAATGTACAGAATTCGTCCCGTTATTTTATTATAAGTAGGTACCTATAGATATAGAAGATATAGATATTCATTGTTTCGTTTACATTTTCAAGATTAGGTTCTAATCTGTTTTGATATCGATATCGGCGATTGGTACTCTCTTATAAACATCGGTATGGTTATCGTATCGGCACGAATCCGTATCGGGGCATGCCTATGTATGTACACTTCAGCTTGATTAAAAAAAAAGCAAGACCGTGTATCATTGTCTGTCGATAGAGCGGCACGCAATAAAACCTTGGATAAAACTGCTATCTAATTAATGTTAAAAGTTCCACGCTGCGAGTAGGTAATTAACAACCTATACCAATTACGCGTTCAAACATGGAAACTCGTCGGCTATGAATCACGGCAACACTTCATTGCACCCATAAGAGTGCGTGTTCCACAGATAAGCGAGGGTGGATTTATGAATAAAGTGACCAGATTTGTGGCTCAAAGCGGGACTAATCCCTCAACATTTTTATGACTATCCTAGCAGAGTGATGAGGGTTGTGGTTTTATTAGTGAAAATATTATAATCATCATTATATTATCGTTGATAGAAGTCGATATTCCCATATTCCGTTTGCCCTCCACTTTTAAGCGTGAGGCTTGTGGTACGAACGGGTAGATATGTCTTACTTAGAAAAAACAAAATTAATAATAGTCCTAGACTGTGCCTAGATTATGCGTCATAATTGGATAGATTTATTATGCTTTTCAAAATAAAGTTTTTGGAAACGTACCTATGTCAAAATCATTGCGAGCGTAGAAAGCGCGAAACTTCGAGATAGATTTTGAAAAAGTGGCTTCAAGGATCGAACGAACGAAACGAAGTTTGGCTAAATAAAAACAGGGCTATCCCGTCGCAAATAGGACGTCGAGCCCCGTTATTTATGAAGCCGCCGGCTTTTCAATTTCCGCTCCCTGCGCCCTTTCCCGCTCACCCTCGCTCACCCCTCGTTGCACCCAAGACTCTTCACAACGTAATTTTATTAAAAAGACAGACCGTGACTCGCTCTGAATTTTTATCTCTTCGTTCGAGTCTGCTGCATTCCACGTTCTATTCGAAAATTCGAAATTTGAAAGGGGTTCCATCTATTCTCTGGGGGCATAGACTTTATTGGGTTTAGTTCTTCTTTTAAAAATACGAAAAAACTACCTACATTAGAGGTGGGTAACTTTAGAAACTATTCCACAAAAAGCATTCGATAGTTTTATGACGTGTGTGTTTTTGTCATGTGGATTTGGAAAAGTTTTTCTTAGTTAACTACCTATATGGTAAGTCCTTGGTTAACCAGTGATTATTCCTAGAAAAACGGATCAACTTCTCAGATTGTGCGTGTGTGATTTCAGATTGTCTCAGATGATAAAGAAACCTAAGAATATACAATATTAATCCTAAAAATCCTATTTAATACATATTATAAAGGCGAAAGTTTGTGAGGACGATGGATCGATGCTCCTTCACGCCAAAACGAATGAACCGATTTCGCCGAAAATTATAGAGTTCAAGTGGGAATTAAAAAAACCTTAATCTACGTGGACGAAGTTGTGGGATCATCAGCTAATAAAACACTAATATTTTTGTAGAAAAATCTGTGTAATAATGTTTTAACTGTTCATTAATAATTTTTCGCCTTCGCAATAATCGGAATGTTCCTAAAATTTTTACCAATAAAGGTTTTATTATTGTCATATTATTTTCTTTTGTAATCTAAATTATCTCCTTTGATAAATATACCTAACAGTTATAGGAGATTATCTTCTCGTAATTTCATATTCACATAAAGATTCCTCCATGCTTATTCATGACGTCTGGATGTCAAGGAATAACCTTTTTGAGTAAAATTTAAAGAAATAAAAAAAAAGTAGAGCTGAAAAAGTAGAGTGAGCTGATTGCTGTCAAAGTCAAACCTCAAATTCATTGGAAATTCATGGATTTCAACGTAAATTCCATAAATATATATAAGTAAAATCATTGATGAAAATATTTTAAAATAATAAAAAAAAGGAGAGTGTGGCTAAACTGGACATCTGGAATGAGAGTCTTCGAGACTAGATGACTACAGGTAGGTTGATAAGCTCTTCACAGGATAATCTACTGGTTTTATACTCCAAGATCTAGATACTATTAATAAATTAGGGGAATTCTAAGGCATGAGAAACAAAAATCTTTGCTATCGTGTTATAGATCCACATCACTTTTCACCTGACTAGCGAGAAAATACAAGATGTAGTACGTTCTGTTTTTTCGGTCACTTAGGTAGGTATATGCAAGAGCCCATTCGCACGTTTCCCACACCCCTAAAACTTAATTATTCCCCGTGTTAGCGGACAGTAGAGTTTAGTAGTGAGTAGAGTGTAGCGTTGCCAGGGACGTCCCGTATTTCCCGGGACATCCCGTATTTTAGGCATAGTTTAAAATGTCCCGGCGGGACTGTCTCTGTCCCGTATTCTTCGTTTTTCATTATGAAATCGATACAAGTATTCACACACGCATTCACTGATGTAAGAAATAAATGCGAGTTGATGACCGTTTTTAATTACGATTATAATTGTATTGATTTTTACAGATAAAACGAATAAAAATATGTTAAAACTGACTCGATCCTCGGAAAAATATTAAAAAAAAATGGCAGTATATAATTTTGGTTTTTATTTGTCCCGGGTGAAAAACTGAAATCCCGTATTTTTTGTCCATTTAACCATTTGTCCCTTATAGGCAGAAAAAAAATCTGGCAACCCTAGTAGAGTGTATAAGTTAACACTTCGCGACTTCTGTCGTTGATAGGTTTATTAACGGACTTGTAATCTTAACTCGCCTGGTGTTTGGACACATTTTTGTACTTACCGAACTAACCAAGTCAATTTTCAAACTAAACACGCTAGGTACATAACTAATGTAAATGTGAACAAGCTTTAAAGTAAGCGCCAGTGACAAACGCCTACGACTTCCTTGACTTCTGGTTATTAAAGACACTGGAGGTGCACTGGAGTATCGTAGTTATGTAGGTACGTGTTTCATGAAGGATACTTCTATATCCAAGAGCATGCTGCAGCAGCGATTGCTTTGATATGTCGCTCATTTGCGACAAGGGTGACATAACTCAAAATTCACCAATTTTGGTGTCGAACATTTATACCTTTTGCTATAAAAACAACATTACGCTAAGCACAAAAAAATAAGAGCGAGAGAGATTGTGACCTAATGCTCTGTCGCTTTGTTGGCCGCTGTGTTGTTTCGAGACCGCAGCATCCACAAAACATTACTCTCTAACGAGAGAATTCTCTCATCGTCGATTTAGAATTATGTCACTCTTGTCGCAAATGAGCGATGTGAGGAAGGCGAGGATACTGATAAATGATAATTCACATATTAAAGAATAATATAAATGTAAAATTCTTTTTACAAAACTGACTTCAAACGCCATCGCCACTACAAATTATACCTATATCAATTGTGCTTTTAAAATTTGAAGAGTTCTCAATAGTTAAGGAATATCTACTGAACAGAACAGAAATTCACAAAAGTACTACAAAAAATACATAAATAATTCTTATAATAACTGCATTTGTTATTAAAATTCAACAAGCTCTTACAATACAATTAAAAAACAGTAGGTAATAAGTAATTTGTTATCCTTCGGGTTGCTAATTATAACTCATAGATCGCTAAGAATTTGTCAAATTAACATCATACTTGATACAATGTAAAGAAGCGTTTCGTAGAAATATTATTAAGTCGTACCTATTTATCAGCTGCATCTTACACACTATGCGGTTTGCATTAATTTTCATATTTTAAAATTGCAGCATTAATTATTATTTATTACTTCACTACCCTACAGCGCTGATAGCCTAGTGGTTCAGGCTTCGCATTCCTTTTCGTAGAGTCCAGGGTTCGCATCCCTGGCACATCTGAATTTTTGGAGCTGTGTGTTTTAAGATTTTTTTTCTCTCGAGATAGGCTTGTGTTTGATAACAGTCAATGATGGATAGCACAAATGAGTCTAGGTTGGAGTGCACTTGCCTAGAAAATGCCTATTCACCTTGCCACAAACGCTGGAAGTGTGTTCCACACTTTAGCAGTTCCTTTGATATTGTACTCAAAAGTGTCAAGTCTGCCTCTGTGACAGAGATTTTACATAATTTTGAGAGGAAAGGGGAATGTTAGCCATATGAAGCATGGCTATTGATAATAATAGGTTTTTTTTCTGATAAAAATGACAGTTTACACTATGACTGTTATCTGGGCTGCATTCGGCTTTGTATAGCTCGTAAGAAACGTTTCATCAGCATTAAAACCACATGGCGGTTCACAATGTTGAGAAATTTGCACAGGCATTGCAAAAACCGGCTCTTTCCCAGAACGCCTATTGTCAGCTTGATTACGGCTCGCAATTTTGTTCAACTGGTAACCCCTATATGTAAGCCAGACTTAACACAAAAGCATTTTTTAGAACAAGCTATTTTTAGCCTTATTCCATTAGAGCAAAGTTCAATTTTGAGCAGCTGCTACTTCAATACGGGATTTCAAAACCCTCGTTTATTTGCTCCTGCTTCGACGGACCAATCCATACAAAAAAAGCGCTGCATACACTTTAAGCGGCTCGCCGTCGGTGTATGGCAAAAATTGAAGCGCTTTTTTATTTAAAATGTATTGTTTGGGAAAGGGGCTCTAGACGACAGGGTGCTTTTCAGTTTCATTGTTATTATAAAACCTTTTTCCTTCGGCGGTCATCGAGGCCAATCCGTAGGTAGTGATACCCTACTAAGAAAGGGCTATGATTTTGGCAGTCTGTGTTAGTTGTAGCCCTGTAGATAGTAGGTAGATACTACTTACCTAAGTTCGTTTGTTTCCCCGTAATACAAAAAAATGTTCATTAGGTACATGATATCACCGTCTCAAGTTTTAAAATAAAATCAAAACAAAAAAAAATTGTGTTCAGCTTAAAAGTAACGTTTATTGTAGGAATGTAGATATCTAACCTAATTCTGTTTAATTGTATGGCCTTCCTCTGGTTTACATGCGAGGTCGCCACTCCGGCACCTAGGAAGTCTAACCCCTAACAGCCATCAGTTCTTCGAACCATGGGCTTCATAAGAACGATCAGAGTCAGGCATCGGGCGATGGAGAGATGTACCGTTTAGTCGGTAGCGTATTCGTCAATGATCTTCAATTGTAGATGTAGGTACTCTCGTAGATATCTATCTATCTTCTTTTTTATCAACCAATAGACGTCCACACAGAGACAAAGGTCTCTCATAGAAACTTCCATAGGCGCCTGCCTCCAGCTACTTCTGCGACTCTTCTGATGTCGTCGGTCCATTGTGTGGTAAAAAAATACCTAGTAGGTAGGTACCTACCTACTGTGGTTTTAACTGCTGGTTTTTACTGTGCTTTTTACTGTGGTTGTGTGTGTAGATATACTATAGTTCTATCTAGGTCTATCGTCTAACCATCACTTGAAATCAATTCTCTACTCTTCTCTCAAATAGAGAATTGTAAAGAAGGTAGAAAAAGGTAAGTAGATTATAGGTAAAACCTTCTTTTATCTACTTACCTTAACCTGCTTCTCAGGCCTCAAACGCAGTTGGCAGATCGGAATATCCTATTCCATACCGTACGCTATTACAAAATAAGACGCAAGGAAAACAAAACAAACAAGCAGGTGTGTGCTTTTACTTTATCTCATAATAAAAAGAAATATCTTGACTCGCGCTCCAAAATCCAACTGACTCATTAACTAGCGCCCAGCTCAAATCTTGGACCTAGAAATGTGACTTGACTTAACTTTTCATTTTACCTAATGTACCTATGACGTATATACTTGCGTGCCCTAATGCCTACCCTAAGCCCAAACCCTGTGCACGCCACTGTTACCAAAGACTTCAACCATTCTTCGTAAGTAACATCTTTGAATTCGAAATTATACCTTACACCCCCGACGAAATACAGTTTTGCGTCCGCTGGTTGAGCCATTGTAAAGTTTTTCTATGGTTTGGAAACCTTGTCATTATTTATGATCTATTAGGTAACTGACTAACAGATAATTACAGATAATGAGCCATTGTTTGCAATTATTTACTTAATTTATTGCTGGTGTTGTGTTTTGTTCATTGCTTTTTGTATTTAGGTAGACATAAAAAGTACCTACCAACGTAGACATATTAAATAAATAAATTATTCAGTCGTCATCTTCTATACAAATAGGTAAATAAAATTGAAATGTCTGTTTGTAATATCAAAATAACAGCTTTTCACTAAATACGTGATATGAAAGTAAAATATGGTACTTAGATATTTATAACAAAAAAAACATCTATTTTTTTCAATTTTTGTCTGACTGTCTCATTTTTTGTTCTGGCTAATCTCGAGAACGGAAGGATTGATTTTGACATAACTTCCACTGGTACCACTGGAGCTGATATTATCGGGAATAACTTAGGCTACTTTTTAACCGACTTTCGAAAAATGAGTAGAACGCTGTCGTCTGTCCATTTGGTCTACGCGTGTATCGTCCGTGAATTATAGTTAGGTACAGATTGAGGATAAGACGTCTCGTATGAATGTGTACGATAAACCAGACAAGATATTTTTCTTGTCTAGTAGGTATCCACTGTCCGTGTCTTCACGGACAGTGGATCGCGTTTCCATCGGACTTTGATGCTAAGATCTACCTATAGAGCCTTTTTTGACTTAGCTCGGATTCAATATAAGAGTTAATACGAGACACAAGTAGGTACCTATGTTCCGACATAAATCTGTCTCGTTTTATCTCTGTCCTGAGTCTGAGCAGAGTGAGCATGCGCTCTATAGATTTTAGTCTAAGAGTGAGAGTGAGTGAGTGAGTAAGAGTGAATGAGAGTGAGCGAAATGTGCTCAAATATCAAGCCTCTAGCGCACGGTGAATCGCGCTCTCTTTCACACCAGCGCAGCGCCCGTCATTTCCACGTCAACTAGGAACTATAACACACTACAACTTCAGTTTGCCAATCTTAAGTCCTAGCCTTTCCTACAGGTTATACAAGGCTAAGGAGACCTAGTAATTTAATAGCTTATAGGGTTGGAGGCTCTACCAATAGGTATCTACTGCGCCCCACCGACTATAGCGGAAGGCGAATCGAGCTCTCCTTCACTTGGAAACGCTATCTATCGAGAAGTGGGCGGCGAAATCTTCTGTCATTAAGACTTCGCAGAATGCTAGAAAAAAAAATCAGATTTCACCCACGCGATGCGATGAAATAAAACATGCCCGAAACGTCGTGGAAAGCGCGACAGATGCTAGCGTATTGCGCCGAATAGGAGTGTAGTAAGCGGTAAAATAGCTATCGTCTTTTAGTAATATGCATAGAAATTTTATATAAAATTGAAAATAAATGCAAATCGGTTAAAAATTAGACCTAACTTCGCGATTTTTTTTTAATTTTTCAGTCTTATTTAAAAGTTGTTAGGTAAGTATCTTCTAAGCAATTCATGCCCACCAACACATTAAAGGTGCGATTCCGCACAACGCTGCAGACGGCAGGCGGCAGCAGCAGACGGCTGACGTCACTTGCTGTCGGACTTCAATTGCCGTCGTATCTATTCCGAAACCGGCAGCAGTTACATCGCGGCATTATTGAGTTGTGGTTGTGTCTCTGTGAATCTGAGCTATGAATAATCAATTGCTGCAAATTTTAATGGAAGAAGAAGAAGACGACGATGACTTGTTATTATTGTATTACTCAAGCAGTAGACCTATACTCCCATTCTACAGAAATAGGCTAGAAGAAGGCTCTTATGAAACTTTGATAAAGAGACACTTGAATATCAGTGAAGAACTTTTCAGGAGTTATTGCCGGCTAAATAAAAATCAGTTTAATTTTGTACTTTCTTTAATTTACGACGATCTTAAACCAAAAACACTGAAGAACACAATAACGCCAGAAGAAAAATTATTTATAACGCTGAGGTAAGTGACTTTTTATTTACTACTACGTAATGACTTTTTATTTACCAGGTGTAGGGACACCCGGATGGAACTACGTTCCATCCGGGTGTCCCTCGACACATCTCAAGTTTTTTTTTTGTTGTTGTTATGATGGTGTTAATGAAACTAATTATTAAACAAATCTGGCAATGTATGATTCGTTGGTTCCGGTTCGGAAGTACTAATTGTAGAATAATTGTTTAAAATTGTATACCGATTACCATCAGACACATTTGCTGTGTACGTATTTGCAGTAAATGTCAAATCAGTTGGTTTCGAATAAGTGCTAACTGGAGAATAATTATTTACAATTGTGTATCGACTGTCATCAGAAGTACTCGGTTCGGAGATATTAACTGTCGAAGTAGACGGTGTTGAAGGACTCGATATAATACTGTTTTCTGCTCCCAGTATCTCATACTTTGTGAGAATGGCAAAGATTTCTTGTTTTGCTTTTATTTGAAGTAATTGTGTTGGTAATTTTTTTAAAACATGTTCAATATGATTAGCAAACGAGCTGAATTCATCATCAGGTCGAGACATATTTTTCAACAGCGAATATCGAGATTTCTCTCTCTCTCATATATGATACAATTTCATTTCTATTACTTCGAGGACGTTTATTAATTATTCTTGTTTGCCGGTCAGCTGAGGTAGAAGGAGCAGCCATATCACGTACGGTGTTCATGATAGCATTCTCTTGCTCGATATTTACTTCAGAATGCATTGTATCGATCTCTTGCTGGATATTATCCTGTGCTGACTCTTCGGTCCAGTTTTGTAATGACTCCGAACCTACGCTACCAATACTAGACCTTTCTTGTAAGACATTATCCAGAAAAGACATTAATCTGTATAATTTCCATTTTGTTCGATTACTTTTCGGAGCTGCTGACCCAGTGGGCAGTTTATTTTTTCGTTTGAAGCG